>CM022406.1:19926916-24926916 GCA_011833715.1 Carcinoscorpius rotundicauda
GAAAGAACCAGAACAATCCCAAGTTCTTCCACCATGCTGTATCAATACAATTGTAGGACATAAGCACCAACTGTTTGTAGGCCCTACCAGCCATATAAGTTAAACTAAAAATTAACTTTTAAGGAAAATTTTCATCAACCTATAGTTTTCATAGGACCTAGGCATTGTGACTAATAAATGATTCAGCCCTGTCTCCACAATACAGATAAAGTATAATTGTAGGAGGAAGTCAAACATACATACTACAAAGTGCAAAAACTTATGTTTTTTGCTTTTACTCTATATCCAAAATCCAGCCAATGGGAACTGACTTTCATATGGGACCAGGATGATTAAACCCAATCAAATGAGTGAACTGCAATTTCAGGTCTCACTCCTTTGGTCTATATATACATGATGTCATCTAAACAAGCAGAAAACCACTTCCCTACTCTGCACTGAATTGCATATTTATAGATATTTTATGCCATTAAACAATTCATGACAATGCCACACATTCCACAACCACAGTGACTTGGGATTGAAAATTGATAAGGACACCGAACTCCACTAGAAGGAAAGTTTGGAAATATGTTAACACCTAAGATAGTGAATTAGGTGACCATAAAACTATTTTTTAAAGTAGACCAAGCTGATTTATTCAATATAAGGCATGGCAGAATAGGCAGCTATCACATTCTGTTTTACTCCTGTAGTCCATGATTGGTACAGTCTGGGATGAGTGTATTTGTGAAGCACTTTTGTTGCAAAGTTAATCCTCAAGCAACCTTGTTGAATATGCCATCTTAAAAGTGTGCACTGAATGGCCATGGAATATATTTAGGTGTGTATACATGGCAGAAAAGTTTGGATTTTGAAGTGAGAGAATACTTGATCAGGCAACACTTGCCATGGAGTGTGATCCAAACAGAGAGAATTACAATAAGACTAAAAATAAAGCCTCTGAAAATGTAGAAAAAAAAAAAGAAATAACTTATCTAGGCTTGTTGTCACATGGAAGTCTGAAGAATAGTCACAGGTGAAAGACAACATCCTGAAGAGGAAGTAGAAAGCCTAAGCAAATAATGAGAAAGAAACATATTACATGTAGTCCATATGCCTAAGAATTTCCTCCAACAGATGATGAAGATTACATCCCAGAGAAAAGGTAGGATGCCTAATTTGATGAGAAGACACCTAGAGCAATGTATGGGAGGATAAAGAAACATAGGAATAAAAGAATAAAATCAAAAGTTGAACCTATATGGTGGAAGGAGAAAAATCACAAACAAAAGATGATTTCCAAGGGATAAATAGATGGAAATGGAAATCAAGAATGAAAGCTTTGCAATATAACATTGAAGAGCACATACAGGACACAGAAGGCCAGAAAATGGAAGGAAGGGAAGTTGGAGTAACCATGTCTCGCAGCCAAGAATTTATGGAGGAAAGAATAATCTGGATAAATAAAATATGTTAAATGATAAAGAGTATATGAAACATTAATGGCATATAAATCAGACTACCAACATCCATAAGCTAATAGGAGAAAGAACACCCATAAAGGGGAGAAATAATTTCATTACAAAACAAAAAAGGAGACTGAGAAATTGATTGAAAGACTATGACATATAGCCAGTCTTCAGTTTTAATGACAACAACAAACAGCTGGAATAGAAACTGTGAGAGAGATGATTTCCAGATTCAATGTTCTGTTGGACAAAAGATCTTAAACAACCTCCAACAGAAGCTGGTTGTTAATGGGATCCTGAGGAAGAAGGAAAGAAATGGATATCTGTGATAAACAGAGAAAGGTAAAAAAAGCATAGGACATGCCCAAATAATCCACCAATCAGTGGTGAAACATTGCAAAAGGGGAAGAAAGTCACACAACTGAGCTCCCATCCAGTTATCAACTTGTATTGTTGATATTATGATGATCTACACTGAAAAAACACCTGGAAAGAGGAACAGGTAAAAGCTGGGAAGTGCTAGAATGGGAAACAGGAATAGGGACTTGTCTTTATTCCAACTGTGGCAAATGAGCAACTAAAAACAAAATGGTAGTGTTTATGCAGGTGTTCCCAGCATGCAATTCCAAACTGTCTGGAATACGTTTGAAAATATACTAAGAATCAGAGCTACACATGATTCCCTAAGTAGGCAGCAAATAAATATGACAGAAGGCTGCATTTCAACAACAGAAAAATTATGTATGCAAGGTGAGAGTAGATAATGAAAAATGAGTCATCTTAGAAGTAACAAAGGAGAGGCTGTTCCTTAAATACCTCAGGATTTTGGCACAGAGTATCTGAAAGTACATGTATGGCAAATAAAAATCACAAAAGTAAAGATAAGACAGAGGTATGAGTTAAAAGCAATGGAAATCAGGGAGTACTCCCAAATTGGCAAAATTGATTCCAACACCTGTGAGTCTAAAAACGGATAGTTTGATGGTTCGTCAAACAAACTATCCACAGCCCATAGGAAGCAAGACATGCTGGAACTCTCAACCAATTATGAAGTAAAATGCTTTGTATGAACCCTAATATCCAAAGAAAGTGGGAAAATTAAATAAGGTAAAGAAGAACTAAGAACTATCATACAACAAAAAAGGATGAGCATTGTAGGAAATCATAAAAAGGGATAAAACATCACACACCTGAGAAATTATACCTAAATGCGCAATATTAGACCAAGCTGACTCTGCAGTAGGTGTATAGGTAAACATGAGAAAATCCTGTGGTAGAAAAGGCTACACAAATCTTCCTCGGAATGAACAGGTTCATACTGTTCATGAGGTGAATAACTTCAAGAGAAAGTGGCTGACTCACAGAACGACCAGTCTCTCATTGAATAATCGCAGATAATTTCATTAACAGGGTTCCTTGCACCTTCAGCCACAGATACAAAACCGGCACTCTGTGCTCTATCTACATCGTGCTTCATGAGCACTCACGAATTTTTCAAAAACAAACGTGCAATATTATATCAACTATACTTTGCCCTATTCATTGCCGATGACCAGACACTATTTATATAAGCAGTTTGGCACGGCAACGAATCTTACCGTGAAGACATTTTTTAAACTGATAGAGTGTGATCACAATTACTTACACTTGTGAGAATACATTAGTATAGGCCTCTAATGTTATTAACTCTACGATTTTTATATTCAGCCCCCTAGGTATCTTCATGGGAGAAAAAAAATAAATTTATTTTTCTTGTAATTCTGTTCCAACCAGTATGTAAACAGTTTGTTTATAATACTTTTATTTTTTTATTTTAACTCAAATTGAGAAAACTTAAGGGAAGAATAGAAACTTTTTAAATTCCGTATAAAATCATAGATCTTGAAACATGCATGGAAATAAACCACATTCGAGAGGTAAAAATCATGTAATCTCATAACTGATGTTTCAAAACTGTCATAAAAATAACACTTCAGTAATAAGCGGAAAGTATGCGTTGAATGATTTTATTCACGATAATTCAAGCCAATGTTTTGCTGTTGAACTGAATGACTTGTATATGGGACCTTGTATGATACAGTTGTGTCAGACGAAGTACTTTGATTGTTGATAAGTGTTTTTGATACATTTATCTATGTTACACAAACATATTCTATGATTGGTCATTATGTTCTGTAAAGTTTTAATATGTTTATTGTTGAATCATCTTGTTTTATGATCCAAATTCCTAAGGCAACTCGCTATTTTACAAATTCTGGTTTTTTATGTTATTAATGTGTGGTATCCAGTTTAATTTTGAATCAAAGTAACCTCTATGAATTATTTGATATTGTTAACTGGAAGAGAGTCGCGTTCAGATATAACTGTAATATTAATATATTAATTATTTTCTTTTTGTACGATTTTGTAAATAATATGATTATATTTGCGCATTTGTTTTAATTCTTCACTTAGTGCAGTTAAAATTCTATATTGTTCAGTAGTGGCTATTTGTTGTTGTTATTGGTTTTTTGGCACTCTTCCAGACTGCAACATCACCTGTGAATTGTAAGAGAAAAGTGTGGTTTGGGTTTTTCAGAGGCTTGTTTTTAAGTTATGTAATTTACCTGCCAGGCGAGTTCTTTGAACTATTTTCACAACAATAATTGTGATTATTTTTGCAAGTATTATTGTTAAACAACAATACCTTATTTTGTAATAAAAATAACGTAAACATTAGATGTTTTCGCCCATTTTTGAATTTCTATATTTTAAATTCAAATCAAAGCTGTTTAAAAATGGAATTGTGGTTTCTGTAGCCTCATTATAAATTTTACACCTTTTAGTTTCTGTACTTTATCAGCTTTTGGCGTTTAATCCATAACTCCGTAACTTTTATGACATATTGTTTGTGGTGCTTACGTGCTTACATATTTACAATTTAACAATGAAACAGTATCTTAACAACACAGATAATTAGGAGACATTTCGTAAAACGTTCAAGTTACTACTGCAAGAAAACTTTAAGATATAGAGATAATGAAGTTCCTTTTGAAAACAAATTTAGCAGTGTAAGACTAGAGGGAAGGCAGCTAGTCATCACCACCCACCGCCAACTCTTGGGCTACTCTTTTACCAACGAATAGTGGGATTGACCGTCATTATAAGCCCCCACGGCTGAAAGGGAGCATGTTTGGGCGACGGGAGCGAACCCGCGACCCTCAGATTACGAGTCGAGCCTTAACACTCTGGCATGCGGGCCTTTAATTACCAAAATTTGCGTTTTTCATATAGCAAAGCTTCAAAGGTATATCCGCTGTAACTACCGAGGGGAAATCGAACCCTTAACTTTAGCATTGTAAATCCTTATTTATCATTAATTATGAAAATACATCGAGTTGAAACCTCCCGTGACTTACGATACAATAGATAAAGAGCAAGATAAGAGATAAGCCATCAACTATATTTGTTAGATTTTGTTTATACCTTACAGGATTTCCAATGTACGAGTTTTTACGAAGAAAAGTGGTTAATAATTTGTTATTAGCCTAACGTGTCATGTCAGGTCAAAAATTCCCCCAGTGGCCCAGCAAAATGTCTGCGTGCTTCCAATGCCAGAAACCAGGTTTCGATATCCGTGATGGGCAGAGCATAGATAGCCCATGATGTAGTTTTATGCTAAATTCCAAACAAACAGTGCAAAATATTATTTCTTATGTCAACAATACTTGAACTACGAACCATATTTTAGCATGCGTACAACCTAGTGAAAACTACCAATGTTCTGAAGGATTCATACTGAGAAATAACCTGTGTTGTAAGTTGTGCTTTCCTTTAAAGCGTTTTTATGTGTGATCAGTATTTGTGAATTCTAATTTTTAAATAAATCGAAAAAGGAAAAAACTGTTTTGAACAAACTAAGCAGTAAATTAGTTATTATATACTTTATCCATTATTTTATTTTTAATTGTCAAAGTTAACATTGTTTACATTTCAAGGTTTTTTCTTAGATCCAAGTCAACCAGGAACGGAGGAAGAAACATACATTCCTTCTCCAAGGAAAGGTAAGTTATGCTGCATATTAGATTACGTAAAACGTACCATTAACTTGAGACAATATGTGTGGAAAGGTTGGTGACAAAATATCGTGGTGGAAAAATATTACTGTGACGATGTTTGTGTTGACGCATGTTGTTCTTTCTTCCCATTAAATTTCTTCAATCCCTTATTCATGAAGGTAAAAATGCAGTAATGTGTGAAGACCCAATCTCTTATAATATTCCAGTACATTGTGGACATTATTTTCTATTCTAAATAATAAATTTCTTACCATTTCACCACTCATAGCAAGTTAGGCGAAACATAATTCACCAAACCACGTCTATCATTCCCACTAATTCACTGTTCACAGTTTGAGCTTTTCTGTTGTCTGAAGTAAGTTTTGAGACCAGTAATTGTATGCCATAAATATTTTCCTCCTCCTGGTATTCTTGTATTATTCAAACCTTGACTATTTTAGAAAAACTGGTTGACTAGAGTAGAGTTTCAGATTTGTTTGCAACAAAAAGACCGTCCGTGTACTTTACCTTTGAATTGTTATCGATAGTTTTCCAATATATTCTCTTTAGACACTAATTACAGATTAATTTGAATAATGAAATATATGAACAGTATTCAGTTTACAAATTGCTAGTAAGTCAGTGTCGACAATCATACATTCTTAGAAGTCTGAGAACTCGTTACTTTTGCTTTTTGTCTTGTTACGAATATATATATCTGCTGTAATGGTGGTCAGTCACGTGACGCATCAAATGATCATCCTGATTTAATATGAAAACACGGTGAGAGTATTTTGTTGTCATAAGATATGATAAGTAAATGCCGTCACTTGGATTATCAAGGAAGAAAGTAAATCTAAAGTGATACTTTACACTTCTTTACCCGTACTGTTTTATCCATATGCATTAAACTTATACGTGTTTGAATAAAGAGTAGAACTTCGATTCCAGTAACTCAGAACGCTGTGGTCATCTTGTTATTTTCACGGTAAGTATACTAAATGAAACGTAGCCTCCTTCAATACTATCATGTAACAAAAACAAATTGCACTAGACTAACTTTCTTTTTAACTTGTATTTTTCCATTTCAGCATCATCCATGTTAGAACATTCGATTCCATTGGTAACTGCTGCAGTAGGAATACCACTTTTGTTAATTTCTTTAAGGCAAGAACAAAACAGTATTTTTTATGTTTTGTTGAATAGATCTTAATATAATTTCTATGTTATTAATAGTTGAATGTTTGTATATACTTAATAATAAATTTGAATGGGCTGAGAAATAAAAAAATATTAGTTACTTTCTTTAAATTAGAATGATAAATAATTATCAAAAGGTTACAAACGCTTGCATTAATAAGAAATATACAAGGGGAAATTAGCATCATTAGTTCACAATAAAGTGTATTTTAAGTGTGGAGATTCACTTAAAGCTTAAATTATAGATCACTTTTTACAATATTACAAGTTCTTCTGATGAAAAACATTCTTTGTAAGTATGTTATTGTTCAACCTGTTTTTTTATATATAAATACAATAAGATACTGTGTGTGTCAGTAAAAATACTTGAAATTGAAATGTGTAAAATATGAGTAACCTAAACTATTACAATTCGGGTACTTGGAAAACACTTGAGATAAATATAAAAGGCATTTTCATTCAAAAAGGTTCTTTAACTAATTAATGACTTCCAGTTTATTTCAATATGGTCTTAAAATTTAAATTTATTAGCGAGCATAATAATTATTAAATTATCCCTCTTAAGCTATGACATTTTATTCTAAACCCGCCTATTTTAGTGTTATACGTTCATATACTTACTGACGTTCCACTGGAAGAAAACGTCTCTGTGGCTGTCGTTGTTAAATATCATAATTTCTAGATTATAATTATATTCCATTTTTAATTGACATAGCACTGATGTACAAATAAGATTCAAATTAAATCATCTATGTTATTTATTTGCGCTTTTCTTTTGCAGTGTCATTATTTGGAAGTACAATTGTTGTGGATGTAAAACAGTAAAATCAGTGAACACAGAAGACCATGCGAATACAGATCAAAGAAAAAAAATTAAATATTCACTTATAACACAAAAAGATGAAGATCAGTCTGTTAATAGAAACGAGAAAAGAAAATGTAAAAGAAAAGAGGGACAAAAAAGTTCAGAATTTTCATCTTCCTGAAGTAAGTATTGTGCTAACGGGAAATGTCATCACATTTCATTCTTTCATACCGAGTGTCTGGGACTTACAATGCTAGAAACCGGCGATCAATAGCCGTAGAGCACAAATAGACGAACAAAACAAGAATGTAATATATCTTTAGACACATATATTTACTTACTTTCTATACATTTTTATGCTGGTGTTCTGCGTGAAGTTTGGACACCGTTATAAATATAATGTATTAAGGCTATAAACTTTACACTGTAATCTTCCACCTTATAAGAAACGTTTCAATTTAATGGTGCGGTATCGATTTTTAGAAGGAAATTGTAGTCGGTTTAAATGGATACTTGATAACTAGCTTCTAGAGACGTTGTATGTAGATATATACATATAATACAGGTTTCTTCTTCATCATTTGTTATGTATAAAGCGCTTGAAATGCCATGTCATGTTGTGTTTGGATTTCCATATCTATTGGTCGAAATTTTTTTTATATATTATTGTTTCGAAGTTCAAATCAATAAAATATGTTGTTATTCATGTAGAAATTTCTAGAATTAGGTAGATCGATCATTTATCTATAAATAAAATGTATTTTGGCCTGGTGTCTGTACGAGACGAATCCAGATTACTCTGGAATTCTGCGGAAGTTACACGATTGTTCGAGAATACAGTAGGCCTACTAGTATATAAACAGACGCGAGGAGAGTCAGTCAGTCATTCGTTTTCATTCGATTCGAGAGATGTTGTCGTCGTTTGAGAATTTTTCAACGTTTGCTGTGTGTTTATTCAACTTGGATTTGTGACTGGAGCTAGATCTACAAAAGCTGTGATTTTATTTCGTCAATCTTTACGATTCATTCGAATTACTGGTTATACTGAAGGTCAACACGTATAGGACTGTTTAGAGGAGACCGGGGCAAGTTGGAAAACAACAAATTTGAGACATTCATCAAAAACATCGTAAAAAGAACTTCGTCAAATTTATTGGACTGTGAATTTTTTCTGGACTTCTCCATTCAAACTTCGGATTTTCTTCGTGGGACCAAATTCACACCCTAGACTGGAATTTTGATCTGAACTTTTGGACTTTCATTCTGGATCATTCTATTGGACACAGGCCAGTACCATTTTGTATTGTAATTAATTTTGAAGGTTGAAACTGAACATCTGTCATTGTTATTATATAATTTGTTTTATATCTGTCACATATATAATAGTTTATTGTAATAAATTATATAAGCTCTTTTTGTTGTTTCGAAATTAAGCACAAAGCAACACAATGGGCTATCTGTGCTCTGCCCACCACGGGTATCGAAACCCGGATTTTAACGTGCAAGTCCGCAGACATACCGCTGAGCCACTGGGGGGCATATAATCTCTTATCCGTGTCTTTCTGTTTCGTTCAGTCCACATAAAAAAAACGTAACATCATTGCAGCTATCTCAAAACATTTTCGAAATTGTTGTACTCTATTGACTCTGTTTATGAGTCACGTGTTTTCACAGTTATTGCGCTATTGACAAAGTTACGGATGAATCTTAACTTGGTATAGATATACAACAATAACTCTATGCCATGTCGCTTAGCAACAAAAGTATAACCTGATATTATTTTTTAATCTTTGTACATAATTGTAAAAATTACATATTTTCTACTGTATTAACATTTGGGAAGATACATGAAAGATGCTTCTTACATGGCCATTTTAAAACGGTTCCAATTGGATAGTAGCAGTTTCAAATTATAGTTCTAAGACGATCATGATATACATTGTTCTTTCATCTTTTTATATCAGTTTAAGGCTATAAAGATATGGAATTTTTTACACCAGATATGTCATTTTATGACAGTCAAGATATGTAATGCTCTTTTGTTTCAGTTACATCAGTTTAGAACTCTGAACATATACAATGTTTTTATTTTGAATTTATACAACTTCAAAACTATCAAGATATAAAATGTTCTTACACAACATTTTATATCAGTTCAAGACGATCCAGACATACCATGTTTTTATTCATCATTTATTTTAGTTTAAGACAATGAGGATATACCATGTTTTTATACTACATTTATGTGAGATATGCAATGTTTTATACCACATTTATATCAGATATACAATGTTTTTATACGACATTTTTCTCAGTTGAAAACGATTGATTTATATAATGTTTTTACACAACATTTGTTTCAGTTGAAGATGATTTAGTGATATACTTTTTCATGCTACATTTTTGTCAGTTTAAGACGATCAAGATATACCATGTTTTTATATTACATTTATGTTAGTTTAAGACATTAAAGATATACCATGTTTTGATACCACATTTATATCAGATACACAGTGTTTTTATACTACATTTGTATCAGTTGAAGACAAGTTATATAATTTTTGATGCTATATTTTTGAGTGAAAGACAATGAATATTTTCAATGTTCTTACTCTAAATTTATATGAGTTGAAGACTATCAAGGTGAACATGTTATACAACATTGTATCATTTTAAAATTAGATCTACAGTTTTTTTTATTAAGTTTATATCAATTCAAGACTGTGAAGACATACATTGCACATTGATATTTGTTACCCAATGTACCTGTACCACATTTATATTATTTCAAGACAGTTAGATATGCAATGCTCTTTTGTTTATTTACATGAATAGAGAACTTTGAAGTTGTGCAATTTTCTTATATCTTTGTTAGTATATTTATATCAGTTCAATACTATCCAGGTATATAATGTTTTTACAATACATTCATATTAGTTGAGGACCAACAATATATATACACAATGTTTTCATACTAAATATATATCAGTTCAAGACAATCAAGATACACAATGTTTTCATTCCACATTTCTATCAGATACTCGGTGTTTTTATTCCACATTTGTGAGAATTTAAGACGACTAAGTTACACAATGTTCTGACACTACATTTGTATCAGTTCAAGACAATAATCATATACAATGTTTTTATACTACATTTATGAGTTGAGATTTTTCAAGATATGCAATGCTCTCATGCTTCATTTACATTAGTTCAAGTCTTTGAAGACATAAAATGTTCTTATAAAACATTTATATCAGTTCAAGAGTGAGATGATATAGAACATTTTATACTTTTTTCACATTAGTTCAAGATTATAAAGAGATATAATGTTTCTTTACTATCTTGATATCATTTCAAAATTATGACGATGTACAATGTTTTCATTCTAAATTTTTGAGTCAAGAAGATAAAGATACAGTGTTCTAATACTAAATTTATTTCAGTTGAAGACGATCATAATATGCATTGTTCTTTCATCCTTTCATATCAGTTTAAGACTATAAAGATATAGAATTTTTTACACCAGATGTGTCATTTCATGACAGTCAAGATATATAATACTCTTTTGTTTCATTAACATCAGTTTAGAACAATAAATATATACCATGTTTTTAAATTGAATTTATACAGCTTTAAAACTATCAAGGTATAAAATGTTCTTACACAACATTTTATATCAGTTCAAGACGATCCAGATATACCATGTTTTATTCGTCATTTATTTTAGTTTAAGACAATGAAGATATATCATGTTTTTACACCACATTCATATGACATATACAATGTTTTTATACATTTTTCTCAGTTGAAAACGATTGATTTATATAATGTTTTTACACAACAGTTGTTTCAGTTGAAGATGATTAAGTGATATACGTTTTCATGCTACATTTTTGTCAGTTTAAGACGATCAAGATATACCATGTTTTTATATTACATTTATGTTAGTTTAAGACATTAAAGATATACCATGTTTTTATACTACATTTATATCAGATATACAGTGTTTTTACACTACATTTGTATCAGTTGAAGACAATTAAGTTATATAATTTTTGATGCTATATATTTATGAGTGAAAGACAATCAAGATATACAATGTTCTTATTCTAAATCTATATGAGTTGAAGACTATCAAGGTGAACATGTTATACAACATTGTATCATTTTAAAATTCGAAGATCTACAATTTTTTTCATTAAGTTTATATTAATTCAAGACTGTGAAGATATACATTGCTCTTACACTACATTGATATTTGTTACCCAATGTACCTGTATCACATTTATATTATTTCAAGACAATTAGATATGCAATGGTCTTTTGTTTATGTACATGAATAGAGAACTTTGAAGATTCTTATATCTTTGTTAGTATATTTATATCAGTTCAATACTATCCAGGTATATAATGTTTTTACAATACATTCATATTAGTTGAGGACCAACAATATATATACACAATGTTTTCATACTAAATATATATCAGTTCAAGACAATCAAGATACACAATGTTTTCATTCCACATTTCTATCAGATACTCGGTGTTTTTATTCCACATTTGTGAGAATTTAAGACGACTAAGTTACACAATGTTCTGACACTACATTTGTATCAGTTCAAGACAATAATCATATACAATGTTTTTATACTACATTTATGAGTTGAGATTTTTCAAGATATGCAATGCTCTCATGCTTCATTTACATTAGTTCAAGTCTTTGAAGACATAAAATGTTCTTATAAAACATTTATATCAGTTTGAGAGTGAGATGATATAGAATATTTTATACTTTTCACATTAGTTCAAGACTATAAAAATATATGTTTATTTAGTATCTTGATATCATTTCAAAATTGTGATGATGTATAATGTTCTTATTCTAAATTTTTATGGGTCAAGAAGATAAAGATACAGTGTTCTAATACTAAATTTATTTCAGTTGAAGGCGATCATAACATGCATTGTTCTTTCATCCTTTCATATCAGTTTAAGACTATAAAGATATAGAATTTTTTACACCAGATGTGTCATTTCATTACAATCAAGATATATAATGCTCTTTTGTTTCATTTACATCAGTTTAGAACTGTGAATATATACCATGTTTTTAAATTGAAATTATACAACTTTAAAACTATCAAGGTATAAAATATTCTTATACAACATTTTATATCATTTCAAGACGATCCAGATATACCATGTTTTATTCATCATTTATTTTAGTTTAAGACAATGAAGATATATCATGTTTTTATACCACATTTATATGAGATATACAATGTTTTATACCACATTTATGTCAGATATACAGTGTTTTTAAACTACATTTGTGTCATTTGAAGATGATAAAGTTATTTAATTTTTGTTGCTATATTTTTATGAGTGACAGACAATGAAGATGTACAATGTTCTTATACTTAATTTATATCAGTTGATGATTATCAAGGTCAACATATTGTTGTACTGCATTGTATCATTTGAAAAGTAGAAGATGTATAATTTACTTATATTAGTTTGTCAGTTATACCACATTTATATTTCTTGCCCAATGTACCTGTAGCACATTTATATCATTTCAAAACAATCAGATATGAAATGCTCTTTTGTTTATTTACATGAATTGAGAACTTTGAAGATGTGCAATTTTCTTGTATCTTTGTTACTACAGGGTGGTCGCTAGAAAAGTGGAAAATTTGAGGGTCAGATGAGATCATGAATAGAATGCGTGCTTACTCATTTCTATTTTGATTTCTTTACATCATGAATAAAATGCATGATTTTAATATCATAAAATGCATTTTGAGCATTTATGAGTGTAATATAACATATGCCTTTAAAAAACTTTGTAAAAGTTATTCTTTGTAAAAATAAATAGCTGTTTGACAAATTTCCACTTTTCTAGTGACTACCCTGTATATTTATATCAGTTCAAGACTATCCAGATATACAATGTTTTTATATTACATTCATATTAGCTCAAGAGCAACAACTTGCATACAATGTTTTTATAGTACCTTTCTTTCAGTTCAAGACAATCAAGAAATGCAATGTTTTTATGCTACATATATATCAATTCAAGACAATTAAGATACACAATGTTCTTATTCCACATTTATAAGAGTTTAAGATGATTGAGCTGTACAATGTTCTCACACTATATTTGTATCAGTTCAAGACAATAAACATATACAATGCTTTTATGCTTCATTTACATTAGTTCAAGTTTTCGAAGATATAAAATGTTCTTTTGTTACATTTATATTAGTTCAAGAGTGAAATGATATGCAATATTTTTATACTTTTTTCATATCAGTTCAAGTCTATGAAGATGTATAATGTTTCTTTACTATCTTGATATCATTTCTAAATTGTGAATATATACAATGTTTTTATACAACTTCATAACTATCAAGATATAAAATGTTCTTCCACTACATTTTATATCAGTTCAAGACTATCCAGATGTACTATGTTTTTATATTACATTTATATTAGTTTAAGACATTAAAGATATACCATGTTTTTATACCACATTTATTTCATATATACAGTGTTTATATACTTCTTGTATCATTTGAAAACTATTGAGTTATATAATTTTTGATGCTACATTTTTATCAGTGAGAAACAATCAAGATATTCATTGTTCTTATGCTAAATTGATATCAGTTGAAGACTATCAAGGTGAATATGTTGTTATACTACATTGTATCATTTTAAAATAAGATGTGCAATTTTTTTTTAAGTTCATATTGATTTAAGGCTGTGAAGATATACATTTATATTTGTTACCCAATGTACCTGTACCACATTTAAATCATTTCAAGACAATCAAATATGCAATGCTCTTTTTTTTATTTACATGAATAGAGAACTTTGAAGATGTGCGATGTTTTTACATCTTTGTTACTATATTTATATCAGTTCAAGACTATCCTGATATAGTGTTTTTATACTACATTCATATTCATTCAAGACCAACAACATATATACAATTTTTTTATACTACATATATATCAGTTCAAGAAAATCAAGAAGTACAATGCTTTTATGCTACATATGTATCAGTTCAAAACAATCAAGATACACAATGTTTTGTACCACATTTTCTCAGATACTCAGTGTTTTTATTCCACATTTGTAAGAGTTTAAGACGATTAAGTTATTCAATGTTCTCACACTACATTAGTATCAGTTTAAGACGATCAAGATATACAATGTTTTTATACCTCATTAATGTGTTGAGATTTTTCAAGATATACAATACTCTTATGCTTCATTTACATCAGTTAAAGTCTTTGAAGATGTAGAATGTTCTTTTAGTTCATTTATATTTGTTGAAGAGTGAGATGACATACAATATTCTTATTTTGAGATTTTAAGACTGTATTCTTGTTTGATATTTAAAATATTTAAATATCATGGAATTTGGACTTATTTATATCATTTACGGTAAATAGAATATGTTTTGTGTGTATGGTATGATTTAAAGTGAATAATCTAAAAAAATGGTGAGTTTCCAATTTTAATTACTAGTAAAAAATCACTAAAAATATGTGACGATCCTCTAAAATAGTGAAAACTATTCTTACTTACGACGGATAACGTTAATAAGACGATGAAGTTCTCATTGTTGCTTATAAGTAATCATGTGTGCGTCTTTGAAATAAGTTCGTAATTGTATGGGTCCACACCTTAGTTTCAATGATTCGTAGTCTTTTAATAGAAAATATATAAATAATGGGTAAGTTATTCACTTAATATTTTTTAGTTGTAACAACACTGAATTACTAAACAAATAACATAGAGGCGGAAGAATATGTTTTTTTGTATAATTAACGTGATAATTGGTGTTCCCAAGATATTTTAGACAGTTGGTGTATTCCGTGTGTGCTTGTAATAAAACCAAGTTGAAAACATTTGTTCTGTCTTTGAATTGAAAGTATTGTAAGATAAACTTATTGCTGCTGTCACATAGATTAAAACTAGCCATTGCCAATGATTTTAAATCTTCATCTAACATATAGCAACATTGTTTCTAAACATAAGATACTTAACATAATAACGAATCTTACATATTTAAGTAGAATCAAACTTTCGTTTTGTTCCAAGTCGACTGATTCAGTATGACCATTTTCTGTACGTGAGGTACAGTAGGCTATAATTGTACATTAACCTATCAGATATCTAGAATACACAGTTGGTATTTATATTACTATGTAATGAACTTACATAGATAGCAACAGTGTTTCGTCATTAATAATCATATTTCAGAAATGCACAGTTTAATTATTTACAAAGATTGTGTTTAATTGATATGTGTTACCGTACTTTTACAGTTTTGTAAAGTGAATCATCTATTTTAAATATATTGTTATTACATAGACAGTTGCAATGTATTATAATTGACTTTTATTTTAATAAAAGTTTCCTTAAATATACTGTAAATATCACACATTCATTTTAATCCAAATTGTAATGCTAATAGTTTTTCTGACAATATTTAATAATTTATGCTGAGAAATAAATTAATCATTGAAATGTTTTGTAAGAAACATTTAACTTATAATAATTAAAATATAATGTACATTTGTAGAGTTCGTTATGAAATATTTTGTATATTATAATAACAGTATAAATGAGTGTAATTAGCGATGTGTGAAAGTGGATGTCATTGAAAATTTCTTTATATGTTTATATAATGAATATAGTCACTGGTGTTTTGTACGCATGTGAAAATACTTATCAAAAACTTGATCCTTGGATTAGCTAGCCACTTATTGCAAAATAGACTTGATCATTTTAATCCTAGAATTCTAAATTTGTATATTTTGCTTAATCACGATGGTCAGTGTTTCCTTTTGGGGTACTAAGGCAAACATGAGCTTTATATATAATCACAGAATACTGTTTAATAATTTATCTATACTATAAAGTGAAATAATTGAATAATTATAATAGCGGTAATGTACATAAAGTTTTGAGATTTGTAGAAAGGATTGTTTCTTTTGAATTTCGCACAAAGCTACTCACGGACTATTTGTGATAGCCGTTCCCAATTTAACAGTGTAAGGCTAGAGGGAAGTCAGCTCGACATCACCACCCACACCCAACTCTTGAGCTACTCTTTTACTGAGAGATACCAACAACCTAACATTATAACGCCCCCATGGCTGCAAGGGTAAGCATGTTTGGCAGGATAGGGATTCGAACCCGCGACCCTCGAATTACGAGTCGAGTACATTAACCACCTGGCCTGTAGAATAATGTTCTTTTCAATGTCACTAATGAGAAAAGGTCAGCGACGGATTAAGTTGAAATATCTTACAGTCCTACACAATGTGGATGACCACGTGACACCCTCCAAACAATCTTGTCTTGATATTGGTGTCCACACTGTTTGTGTCTGACCTTTGCAATTCTTAAACTGATTTCCAGATTGTATGCATGCGATTTGATAATAGTGCTCAAACTTTAGACAGTCTAAAATTTCTGATACTTTAATAAATATACTCTTCAAAAAAAGAAAAGCAAACGGAATATTTTTTATTTTAAAGAGAAATATATATGATAACGTTACAAGCTCAGAGTATGTGATGTTACACGTGTTAAGGCACTGATTGTCAGACCAAAATGACAAAAAAGAGTTGTGCACATTTAAAACGGAGGAAAACATCGGATTTTTCGCCAAAACGCATTCGTGTCCAGTATATTTGTTTTAGAGATCTGCATGTTCTGCAAGTTCAACATGTGCAAAATCCCTATAAAAGTGATGGATTCTCGGTTTCTATAGCTCAGTGTTAAGCCACCGACACGCAATACAGTTACGCCAAGACTGACTGAAGCACAACGCAACAACGCCATTGGCGAATCTCGATCAGATGTTGCCAGAGCTGTGAATGTCCACCCAAGCATCATCACAAAGCTATGGAATCGTCACCAACAACATGGATCAACTTGTGACCGTCTACGATCTGGCAGACCTCGTGTGACCACCACTGCGACGTCTACTGCCTCAACCATACCAGGGCTGCATTGGATTTCCGATCAGACCGTACGCAACCGTCTACGAGATTCTTTGGCCCCATGTGCAACCCATTATGGTGAACGTCAACGACGTTTTTCAACATGACAACGCCCGTCCTCACACAGCCCGACTCACCACTGTCTTCTTGAGACACCACAACATCAACGTTCCAGATCACCAGATTTAAACCCCATCGAACATCTTTGGGACGAATTGGACCGACGTCTGCGATGGCGACAATCTCAACCGCGGACTCTACCTCAATTTGCAGCAGCTTTGCAGGCCGAGTGGACAGCCATTGCACAGGATGTGATTCATCATCTCATCGCTTTCTTGGGCAGGAGATGCCAAGCATTTATTGATGCTCACAGCGGGCATAATCGTTATTGACGTTGTCCCCCTCCAGTACAGCGGTATGTCTCCGGATTTACAACGCTACAATCAGGGTTTCGATTCCCCTCGTTGGGCTGAGCAGATAGCTCGATGTGGCTTTGCTATAAAAAAACACAATGTTATTGACGTTAAACGTCAGCTAGTGAGCGTGGACTTCGCCTTTGCAGACTTTGGATGTTAATCAGTGAATGTGCAAAGTTTCACACGTCATACAGAACTACCCGGAATAAACTTGTTAACAATGTGTCTCAAATTTTGCCTTTTGCGTTTCTTTTTTTGAAGAGTATAGTAATCAGTAAGTCGTTTATTTGTTATATTTGGTAGTAGAACAAATATTTGTTATATTATAATAACTATCTCGTTCATATACTATTTAGGATTTGCAAAATATTAAAAGAAGCTGTGTTTTATACTTTCAATGTAAGATAAAAATAAGCAATACTAATATTTCTTTACTCTTAAGCGATTACACATTTATGTAAATTAAAGTTTAATTGATCGATATTGGTTTCATCGTTCGTTTCACAGAATAAATGCCTAGCCTAGTTTTCGTTAAATATTTCACGCGACAATCAGTAACAACATTGGATACCACAAACTTTATTTAGAAGGAATTAACTTATTCCACGACTTTCATTTTCAACAATTGTTACACTCCTCCTTTTTAACAGCTTAAACGTTTTGTTTAAACGTCAAATACGCGAGTTCTAGAACGAAACTTAGTAAAATGGATGTAACCGTTTATTGGGATTGTAAACATCATGGATTTATGAAACGTGAAAGAAAAGGAAAGTATTTTTATCACAAAAAACTTAGATTTTTAGGTTGTTTGCCTATTTTATACGAATAATTAAAGTACTTGTCTTTGGTGAAATATACTTATTTTATTTTCACAATCTCTAATGTATGGTACAGGGTGTTCGGAAAGTCACTGTGCACTTATATATATATTAACAACCAAAACTGCAGAGTGACTTTCCGAACACCCTGTACTTCACAGTCGTCATTTATGTATTGGAGGTGAATTTTAAAATGTAAGTAAAGTAGATGGCTGATTTAGTTTTTATTCGAATTGTTTAATTTATGAAACAAAGAAATGATTACTTGTGTAAAGCGAATTTTAATTATAGTTTATTATTATGAAATTGTTATCGTAAACGATGTTTTTAGTTGCAAATACTCAGTTCTTGTCAAAACTATTTACTTGGTCTTTGAACATACTACGTATTACCGCAAAATATATTTGTTTATTCAAGACATGATTTTCTCTGTGAATTATAATCTAATTCAAACAGGTTACGTTAAATAGGGTTTTGAACAATTTATTATATCATTAAAAACCTTTAAACACTTGGTTGATAATTTAAAGAAAAGTTTTAAGTAAAATAACACCTTTTCAAGAACGAGATTTGCCTTCCAGTAGCTCAGCGGTATGTCTGCGGACTTACACGCTAAAATCCGGGTTTCGATACCCGTGGTGGGTAGAGCACAGATAGCCCATTGTGTAACTTTGTGCTTAATTCAAAACAACAACAACAACAAAAAAGAAAGATTTAATTAACTGATAAATTAGCGTTAAGCATCATTTTGATGATGGTTTACATGCACTTTATTTAATTAATCATTAATGAATTAATGTTAAGCTTTCATTTTAGGACGAACTAGTTAATTCGTTAATTATGTGTCTCTTTATGATTATTAATTTTAAAGGAATCTTTACATTAACAACTGAATTAGTAATTATATTTTATTCAAATATGTTTTACATAAGTCATGGTTGCTTAGAAACACGTTACTTTGTGGCGGAAGGATTAAACTACTAATTCATTAATTAATGAATTAACATTTACTGTCCTTTTCAGGACTAACTAAGCGTCATTTATAGGGTGATTTAATTATTATAAATTGTTTAATTTAATTAATTATTGACTAATTACACTGGGGAACACTTTCAGTAACTTTGAGTTGCATTGGATATTTTAACTGATTCTGAAGGAGTTTTAAACGCTATTTCAAATCTGAAATTAGTTTTTCTCTACAAGCTCTAGTTTATATGCAATTTGAAGTTAATGAAATTGTACAAATGTGAACTTGTGTAAACCATGTATAAGCATTTTCACGTCCATATATATAGATAGCTTCTAATATTTTGATCATTCTTTTTTTGTTTCAGATCAAACATGGCTTCTAAAAATATATATCATTGCAGAAACAAGCCTGATGCCTTCTGCTACATATGTGGATGCTACACACTCAATCGTCAGAGACGTAACATATCCTCGTTCGTCAAGCATGCCTACAAGGCATATTTTGAAGTTCATCTTGGTGATCAAGACAAGCAATGTGCTCCTCATGTTGTGTGCCACAATTGTGAAGAAATGCTTCGAGACTGGACCAAAGGAAAACGCAGTAGTCTGCCTTTTGGTGTTCCAATGATTTGGCGTGAACCCACCAACCATGTAACTGTTACGTATTTTTTAATGTTTTATGTTCTTCGTAGACTAAACGCAACAGAAAAACGCAGATAACAGCTTGTATAATTTATTACACTAAATTATTAACAAATATAACAGATATAACATAAATTATATAATAACAGTGACAGATATTAAGTTATAACATTCGAAATTAATTAAAAAACAAAATAATACTAGTTTCAAACTTCAAAATTAATCACAATACAAAATGGTACTGGCCTGTATCTAATATAATGATCTAAAATGAAAGTCTCAAATTCCAGTCTAGGGTGTGAATTTGGTCCCACGAAGAAATTCCGAAACAGTTCACAGTTCAATAAATTCGCCGTCTCTCAGCACAAGCAGTAATTCAGATGTATCGTAGAGATTGACGAAATAAAATCACAGCTTCCGTAGATCTAACTTCAATCACAAATCCAAGTTGAATATTCACAGCAAACACTTAATCTTTCTCAAATAACTAACTCTCTTCTTTTGAAATAAAACTGATGTCTGAATCTCACTCTTTTTCTTCGAATAAAACTAATGACTGAATCTATCTTCTTTTTTCGAATAAAAACTGATGACTGGATCTATCTCGCGTCACCGTCTTTTATACCAGCAGGCCTATTTCTCGAACAATCTTGCAATTTCCATACAACTCTAGAGCAATCCGCGCGTGTCCGTTCTTGCACGAGACTACACGTCTAGACACGAAGTCACCAGCACTCATTTACAAACATATGATTGGTCTACTTAATTCAAGAAAATTCTAAAATGTTACCCTAAATGAATAACAAAATATTAGCTTAAACTTCGAAACAATAATATCAATATGGAAAAATGAATAATACAAATGAAAATTCAAACACAACACGACATGTTGTCGTTTACAAAATATTTACACATATACATAACATAACTGACTGTTATTTCTGCATGGTAAACACAACGGGTGTTGGGAAGAAAAATCGACATAAGATTACGTATCCGAGCATTCCCTGAGCTATTCGGCCTGCTCCGCACTCTGAAGAAGTTCCTGTTCCAGTTTTCAAAGGCTTGCCTTCATTGGACGATAAAGACATTGGACATGATACAAGCGAACAAGACAGTTGTGACAGTGAATTGTCAGAAAAGTGTACACAATCGGAGAACTGTTCTTCAGACACTGAACCTTTCCCCGTCCCCAAGCCTCTTCCCCAGGATGAACTGAATGATTTAGTGCGGGATTTAGGTCTTTCAAAGAAAGCAGCAGAGCTTTTGGCATCAAGATTACAAGGCAGAAATCTTGTTGATCACTCTGTTAAAGTATCATATTTCAGAAAGCGTGACCAGCTTTTTGTGACCTTCTTTTCAGAAGACAGACAGTTTGTTTACTGCCATGACATCCAAGGGCTTCTCAAAGAACTGGGTGTACCTTACTATAGTCCTGCTGAATGGAGACTCTTTTTAGACAGTTCAAAACGCAGTCTAAAGTGTGTTCTTTTACATAATGGGAATGTTTATGGAGCAGTACCTGTCGGTCACTCAGTACATTTGCGGGAAGACTATGATGATATGATAATGGTCATGGACTTATTAAAATATCATGAGCATAATTGCATTATTTGTGTAGACTTAAAGATGGTCAACTCTCTTCTTGGACAACAGAAAGGTTTCACCAAGTTTCCATGTTTCCTCTGTATGTGGGACAGCCGAGCACGAGACAGACATTGGGTCCAGAAGGACTGGCCTATTCGTGACACCCTTGAAGCAGGCATGCCAAATATCATACAAGACCCAATTGTAAGCAGAGATAAGATCATCTTTCTTCCTCTTCACATCAAATTAGGTTTGATGAAGCAATTTGTCAAGGCACTGGAAACCGAAGTGAATGTTTCCAACACATCATCACAGCTTTACCAGGGTTATCATTTGAGAAGATCAAAGCAGGCGTGTTTGATGGCCCACAGATTCGATCCCTAATTCGTGATGATCAGTTTGTTGCTAAGATGACAGAACTTCCTTGGAAACAATAAGGCGGAGAACTACAGTGAACTTGTGAACAGAATGCTCCTCGCTTTTCGTGATCTCGGGTGCAACATGAGCATCATGCTTCATTTTTTGAACAGCCACCTTGATAAGTTCCCTAACAACTTGGGGGCTGTGAGTGACGAACAAGGAGAACGATTCCATCAAGACCTAAAGGTCATGGAAGAACGCTACCAAGGGCGCTGGGACAAAAGTATGATGGCTGACTACTGCTGTAGCATTAAACGAGATTGTCCAGATGAAGTGTACAAACGCAAATGTTACAAACTTAAATTCCTACCTGAATAAAATACACAAACAAATTGATAAGCTATTCCTATAATTTCCTATAATAACGAAATATTAAAACATAAATAAAAATGTCAAATTGCATAAAATCTGTAGCTTGCAGACAAAAACCGAATTCAGATTTGAAATCAACACACTCAAATTGACTATAGAAAGGTCTTTTTTTAAATGCAACAAAATGAGTGTTCCCCAGTGTTATCGACATGATGAGAGTTATATGCAGGGATGTAGATCCTGGGGGGATAGGGTATACATTCCCTCCATTTTAGGTGGAGGGTATGGTGCATACAATACTCCCCCCTATAGTTTGGTCACTTGAATTGTTTTACTGCATTACAGGCCTACAAATTCTCGTGTTCTTACCAATCGAATTACATAATTCGACTTAGATGTAGGCTTTTTCAGTAGCCGAAATGTACATCTTTAATATAGACGTGAATCTAAGCTTTTCGATCTAAACAATAATTCGTAAGTATCAGTCAGTAGACCTAAGTATACATGCAAGTATTGTGGCAACAAGATTACTCTGTGACTGCATGTTTACAGCCTTCAAGTTCACGTAATCAGAGATTACCAATTTGCAAATTGAACAGTCCACATAAATGGTTGCAAAAATCATCCCCCACATCGGGTGTGCGCCCCTGTCTGCAGAAGTAGATATGACCAATCTAGTGAAACATTAGGCTTCTCCGTCATGGGTTCTCATTTCAACTTTAGCTTTGGTATAGAATCTATATTTATATACAAACCACAAGAATTTGTATTTCTTGTTGCTCTATCTACGTTACATTCTGCTTTTGTATATTGTTTCATTTCAAAATGTTCCTTAGTGTTTCTCGTTAACTATTAGCCTTATTTCTGGCTTGAAAAATAGCGGTTACCAAGAACGTCACCAAGTGACTGAAAAAAGTATTAAAATATTTTAAACATACAAAAGAAGATTTACAATGCAATAAAAGATTTATACTAAAAATAAGAATATATACATAGGTTATTTTAAAATTCTTACAGAAGCTAAGTCACTGGTAAATGAATACATACACAAATACATCTAATTGAAGAACCATCTCACGTGCAATAAGTAATACTTCTTTAGCGTCACTGTTTCATAGCAGCTTAACGGATATTCAAAAAACAGGAACACAATCATTCGAATCGAGAGTGAAGTTTAAGAATATAATTGCAAAAGTGTTAGAAGAGGCAATTATCCATATGAATTAAGTTGAAGAAAACAAAAGAAACACACTAATCAAGAATTATAATTATGAACAAAACAATGTAAAACAAATTGATTTATATTTTACTAAATTCTCTAGAGGTAATTAGCTGGTAAAAATATACCTTAGGTTTTGTAAGCAATTACTGATTTCGATTAAATTTGAAAGGCGTGAAACAACAAAGAAAATGAATTAATGCAAAATAACCGTATCATCGTAATCTTCCGATAATCTCGACAAACGCTTTAAATGTTTCCATAAAATAAAAGAATAGTTATCTAAATAATGAATTATTATAGCTCTAAGTTGTTATTTAGATAAGCCATAAACAAGTGACTTCTCTGGAAAGAGAATCCAAAGGATTGTTTGTGAATAAATAACTTACGTCAAAACTTCGAACTAAACATCCATTATGAGGATGTAGATCTTTAATTGTTTAATATAAGAAAGTGAATCGAGGACAGTACATTCATTAAATGTTAATAATATGAGAATAAGTATGAGCAATTTGGTCGTGTTATAGCTGTGCGTTCTGATTGCAGAAAGTATCGGGCCTTATCTTTAATTTAGCATTCCGTAATTGTTCGACAATATCTTTCTCTTTCTAATTGTTTCTTGACAGTTTGGCTTATAGTGTTTACAATTTCCACAGTATGTTTTACTTTCTTATCAATCTGTTCTTTTGTAGTTGAATTTTTCTCTTTGGAATTACCTTAACTTAAAACTTTTACCGAAACAATGTAAAGTGTTTTTGCTAGTATATTGTCCACGATAACAAAAAGCTAGCAACGAATTTAATTTTTTTTTCATCGAGACACAATAAAACTTCGAATAGATGGACAGTTTGTGTTTTGGAGATAATACTCTGATGTTGTAATAATTATGTGTTAAGAAAAGTTGTTGGATTTTTATTATTCTCACAACCATTGCCAGTATTTTGTGTTGTGAGAACTCTACCTTGAACACTTCCACACTTGTTCTCTCTTCAGTTGTTATAGAAATTAGGACTGTCCATGTTATTATATTGTATTGTCACGATGTTTTTATCAGCCTCATTGTTTCTTTTGCATTCAGCTATTTGTTGCATCAAGTTTCAAAATAAACTTACGTATTTTATGCCATAAATTCAAACAAAAGATTAAAAACATGAATAAGTGTATTACAGGAAATATTATACGTCAAACAACGTTTTTCAAATACTGCAATTTTAACTGTTATGAAAAAAGTGTAGCTTTGGCTTAACTTCAGACAAACAAAGTTTTTCATTTTATTTTAGGGAAGTCTAGGGCAATCAGTAACACCGGTGCGATCTGCAAGAAAAGTCAATTCCTCCAGAGGTTGTGATACCCAGAAGGTATGCATCCTGAATTAAATCCTGACTCTTAGCTCAAGTGGTTGTCAGGGCGCTCTTCTCACAACTGCGAGACGCTTATTTGAACTTTAGTTACACCAAACACGCTTACCCATTTAGCCGTGAAGAAGGACTAAAATATGACGGTCAATGTCTCTATTCGTCGATAAAAGATCAATCGAATTGTCGACGTTTATTGGTGTTGATTTGGTGCCTTCCCACTGATTTATAACTGCTCAAAAAGTTAGCGCAGAGAGACCACGTTTAGTTTTGCACAAAATTCAAAACAAACCAAGGAAAACTTAGCACTTAATACGTTATGAAAACTGGTTCAGTGTCGAACAAACATTTTAAAGCTATGCAATACTATGTATTTTTCTTAATCAAGTAGGATGCGAGCGGTTTGGAAAAAATATGTAGCAGTTGATGTTTGTAATCTGAGGGTCTCGGGTTCGAATCCCGGTCGCACCGAACAAGCTCGCCCTTTCAGCCGTGGATGCTTTATAATGTCAATCCCACTGTTAGTTGGTAAGAGAATAGCCCAAGAGTTGGTAGTGGGTGGTGATGACTAGCTGCCTTCCCTCTAGTCTTAACTGCTAAATTAGGGAAGGTTAGCACAGATAGCCCTCCAGAAGCTTTGTGCAAAAGTAAAACACAAACAAAACAAAACTATGCTCCTTTGCCGCTAGGCTAAAGCTAGTTAAACGCTACCTGTCATATATCATCTTCGTTGTCAAGACCCAGTAGAGTCGTTTTCACTTATTTTTCTTTTGGGCCCTTAATTCTTGTATTTTAGAATCAAGAAGGGAAATTTGGTAAAGATATTTTACGTGACCCTGAAATAACCATACCAAATTTTGTCGATATTTATGCCACCTTATAAATATTCAAGCACGTTTAGTTTATTTGACGAACTTCAACTATCATTTTTCCCTATACACTATTTCAGCCCTTTTTTTTCTCAGTGACGTTACTATGGTAACTTGTGAATTAAAGTATAGAAGAATTTGTAAACATTATTACGTCTGCTATACCCAAAGTTATCGAGGTCTTTCGTGTAATACCAGGACTACACAGTTTGATTAGATACGGCAGATCTTGTAGTTGAAACATTATTCATACTGTCTGAACAATAATTGTTTTCGTGTGAATCGTGATATTTATTAACTTTTTTCGTTTATTATCCATTAACGCTAAGGTACCAATTTATCAGTATAACACTGTTTGTTTAAATAAATATTGATTTTCTCTCATATACTTTTGTTAAATATATTATGATAAATTCATTATTTGTAAATATTGCGTCTATTACAGTGACTTTGTTCCCTCATACAGTAACTCATTCAAAGGGCAAAATGTCGTCACTTAAAAAGCAGATCCAGGATGGTCTCCTAAATTCATGTAATCATGTTTATAACATATATAAAGAGGAGAACAAAAGATCAATCAAAGAAGATTCGATCATCCAGACTGAGTCCGGGTGTTACGTCTCGTAAGTTCCATGTTTTATGGTTTTAAATAGGATAACAAGTTTTAAGATATGATCTGACTGGACTTATCGCTTCTTATAGCTCTCTAAGAAACATACATTTCTTACTACATATATCTATATAATAATTTTTCACAATATACAGTTTAGATGAAGGATATAAGCACTAAAACTTTCACTTTCACTAAGTGGCTTTGTGGAGAACGTTGTGTGCCTTTTGTATATTTTTCTCATACTAGTGAAAGGTATACTGACTGTTTAACTCTATTTTACGTAGTGAAATGACAATAATTTACTAGCGGCCAAGCTACTGAAAAAGGGCCTCAGTGTAATAATTATCTTATCCATAAAATGGTCTCATTATTGTTTCCGGACCACTAGTTATCTTAAAAAATACTTATGTGATTAAATGTCTAGAGGGAGAATAACTTGAACATACAATGGATATTTAATAGACGTTTTCTTATTCTTTTTTCAGACTTTTGCACATTTTAACATGAATATTCTTTGGTTAAAAACTGAGAGTTCATAAATTTCCAACTATCCTGGATATTCCCTAAGTAGCTTGATACCGATATTTTCAATTAATGATTATTCCATATTCACATGGGCTAAATGACAAGCCAGGATAACCTTAACTTTTGTAATTCTAAACAACTGACCAACCACTCGGCAGAATTCACTGTCATTTGAAACTTTACTCAGCTCTTAGAATCAAATAACGGGGCCGATTGTTATTCCTTCAACGCGAGCACAATCGAAATTACTGACTATCTTTAGCTACATTGTGGCTCGAATTTTAGACACTGAAACACACAACCCTGCACAATGAATATCAGGCACTTTTGGTCCGTCCAAGTGGAATGTAGTAAACATAAATTAATGTTAATTTTTAATCTCAGTGAGGATATGTTTGAAACAAACGTGTTGTTGAGATGTGAAAAATGCAATAGTTTTTAACATGACTTATGGATAATCTACCATTTCTAATTTAAAATACATTTTATTGTAAACTTGCATGAAGTTCGAGGGGACTTCTTTTCATAACCATGTTGTGGTTTTTATGTTTTTTACAATCATTCGCGTGGCATAATAGTAATTGGATGTCTTAACTTTTCAACTTATATTGATTTAAAAGAGAAACAACAATCGCTGCTTTAACTATTTTTTTCTCCCACGTGACGTATCAAACCACACTCCAGTTACAAAAAATGTGATGATGCTGACATAAATAACCAACCTACCCTTGATTACACGTGTGATCGACTGATTGGTCTTCAACGAGATGAGCACAGGTTGTGGAGGTGATAAAACCTCTTTATAAACTATACGGATTTTATATAGCTGAGGAAAGGATGAGAAATAGCAAAGGTAAGCAGCCTCTTGTTTGTATCAGAACAGCATTTCTTTTATTATTATTATAACCGTAAAAGAGGACCAAGATCGCTTGTTTCAAACATTTACATCACTATACAGTAGTATGTTCTCTGTCTATCACTTAGTTAGTATACACTAAAATAATGTCTCGCAAAATGCCATACCTCATGTTGTATCATAAGCCTTCTCAATGTCAAAGAATATTGATACAAGATGCCATTTGAGAAAGGCTTCTCTGATTGATGTTTCAAGTCAAACAAGGTGGTTCACGGTGGAGCGCTGTCGACACTGGGTAGGCAAGAGGAGGATGTTTGATTCGAGGAACCAAACAAGACAAGCATTAACTTTCCTCTCTAAGGTCTTACAGAGACAACTCGCCAAAGCAACTGGATGGTAGTTTAAAGGAATCTTAGAACCCTTCTCAGGTTTAGAAAAAAATATGACAACAGCCTGTCATCAGGAAAGACATTTTTGTGCCAGATCCGGTTAAAATAATCAGAAGAACAGCAAGAAAAGCAGGAGATAGATGGCACAACATCTCATAGTGTACATCATCAGATCCAACTAATGTACTGCCAGACCAATAAAGGGCAAGTTTTAGTTCCACCAGTGTAAAGGAACGATTATAGTCATAGATAGAATTAGCTCAAAAGGAAAGAGGTGATTGCTCTGCCCGAGTCTTGATGACTAAGAAGGTGGAGGCCCGTTTTCGAGCCTTTCGTGCCATTTAGCAGGTAGGATTCCACGACGGATGAGGATATAATGGAAAACGTGTTGAGGTTTTAGGAATACATTGAGCAGCTGCTTGTATAATACAGTCATTTACTTCTGCCATAACTTTGTCTATTGATGGTTTACAGAAGATGGCAGGATCGAGTTTTGCGAGAGCAGTGAAAGAGGACCAGTTTGCATGATCAAGCTTCCACTGGGACACGCAGGTCGGTTTACATCTAACATGGCCAGTTTCTCTCAAAATTATAGGAAAATGGCCACTGCCTGGTGGATTATTGTCAGCCCTCTATGAAAAATGGGAGAATAATGAAATGAGCAAATTGAGAGATCAATAGCAGTAAAGAACTGACTAGGTGCATGAAAATAAGTAGAAAAAAACAGTATTGAAAAGAGAGAGAGATGGTGATCAGAAAGCATATGCTCTACAGATGGACCTCTCCTGTCAATATCAACACTTTTCCACAAGGGATGATGTCCATTAAAGCACCCCAGGATTAAACAGAGAAACGACAACTGTTCAATAAGAGCATCACCGTCTGATTGGTCACATGTATCTCCAGGCGATAGATAGAGAAAACAAAGAGTGATGATATGACCCAAAGAAACATGGATGGTTACGGCCTCTAAAGGTGTGTCGAGTGGCAAAGACAGAGTGAGCACATGCTGATCAACCAACAGTGCCACCCTTCCATGCATTCGTCTATCACAGCCTGTCATTTCTGTTGAAAAGTGACTGTATCGGCAGGTTTCAGAAATGTTTCTTGTGAGGAAAGACATACAGAATGGTAAGAAGCAATTAGTGTTTTAATGTCATTCAGATTAGAACGTAAACCTCGACATTTCCGTTGTATCAAGGTGGCCATTTTTATTTACACGTAGACGAAGTTGGTGAAGGATTCTTCTGTTTATGACTACGTCTTTTTTCCTTACTGTTTTTATTCAAGGGAAGTCTAGCGACCTCCATGGATTTTGTCCTGGGTCGATTGGGCAGGCCTTTGCTATTGGAAGGGGATTCCAGTGACTGAGGACATGAGTGAATGATCATTTTGCATCTTGGATAGGAGAAAATTTTATCCGAGGAAATGCCTGTACCTGGAACCAAAGTAAGTGGATCTTGGGATTTGTTGGAATGTATGTAGAGGACAGAGATGGGTGTTGAAGTTGACTGATCAACTTTTTTAACCATGGAGGTCAAAAAACTTTTTATTTGTTATGAGAACAATTCTTTTTTTCCACTCCCACTGTAGTTGTGGAACGAAGTGCAGCAGCATACATCCGAGATGAAGTGGTGGACAGTAACTTTCCAACTTCAGGATAAGTAATGCTATGAATCGTTTTCAAACGCTGCATCTCTTTTTCTTCCAACCATTTATGGCAAGAATGAAATTAGGAAGAGTGAGGGTCCCTTTCATACTTGTAGGTATCTTGGTTCTTGCCACCGCAAGAAGCTCACATGAAGGAACCATACCATGACATCTTTGACTGATCTAACTGGAAACATCGGAGAGTGTTTGGAATGTATAACCGTACCCTGCAATCAATATAACCTGCCTTGATGATGGCAGGTGGTTGTAGTGATGTAAATGTCAGAACAAGAATATTGGTTGGCATCGTAATTCCATCCTTGCGAGTGAAGATACATCTCACTGCAGAAACTCCTTGAGTGAAGAAATTAGTGAGAATCTCTGACTCAGAGATGTTCTTCAAATCTTTTTCAACAATAACTCTTCATGATGAAATCGAAGTAGCATGAGGTGTGACATCAATAGGTATATCACCAATTGCCTTTGAGTGCAAGAAGAGTTCACTGTGTTGAGATGTGGGTGTTTCCATCAATATGTTACTAGATCGAAGCTTTTTTAATGACTGAAGAGCCAGCAAATCACTCTAGTCCCTTTTTAACTAAAACGGTTTGTCTGAAAGAGAATGTAGGATAAGAAAATGAGGTACAACGTGTGTTCCAGATGTTTAAGATTGCTCTTCAGAATCTTCAAGACGTAGTTGTTTACCTATGGGCTGTTTTTTTCACTATTTTATTTAAGTTTTTATTTGGAGGATCCATAATAAAAAAGGAAAATTTGGTGCCCACTGACCCCATACACCATGAAGTCCTACGAGAGGACGCACTACAATGTCAAACAAGAACACTGCAGAAACGCCAAGGTTTTGTGATCACTACACCAAAACACCAGTATCATATCCAATGTCCACAACACCTGTTGAGAACATCCAACACTGGTACTTGGTTGACCCTAGCCCAAGTGGACCAACCGATTGGCTCAAGTGGGGCAACCTCAAAGCCGCACGTCTACAGAAATTCAAGGCCAAAGTGGGATGTTAGGGTTGGACCTCTAAACCACTAGGATCCTCTCCTCCCCTCCACGGGTTGCCACGCACAGCAAACACGTGAGCAGATGTTTAGATCCCACATGAAATAAACTGAAAGAACAGAACTTTTCCTGGGAGGTCCCCTCACCACGTATAGGAATCAGCACCAAGGGGACTGACAAAGAAAGCAGGTACTACATTAGGCGAAAAGATTGATAAAGAGAACTGGTACTAAATAAGACAACAAGATTGACAGTAAAAATATCTGGAACTGATTATTAAGACAGTATTAAACTGTCATATAAAATGTGTCACATTAATATACAAATATACATACAGTTATTGAAAGTGTGTAAAAATATACATATAACATTTCGTACCTTCTGTCTCGTAACCAGTTAATTTGGTCATCATACTTTACTACATAACTATCAAATGATTCTTACATTAAATAATACAAATTTTAGCTTCATTTTTTTATAAATCAAAATATCATCATCTTAATGGGTTTTGTGAATATTTTCTGAAAGCATCACCTGTTAACACTACAATGTTAAAACTCTTGAGATTCCTAAAGAAATTACAAGCAAAAAATGAAACATGAATATCATTTTATTCTGTGAATGTTACTTACATGTTTATGTGTATAATGTATGAATTTATTTTATTGAGTATGATATACTGTGTTTGAAAAGCACACTAACTGAAGTAACAATCAATTATTTAACTAAGCCTTAGAATTACCTTAAAGGGTGGTATTCAAGTACACTGATGCTCAACACAGTTACAAACATCTTCAAAACACAAGTACATAAATGTTTTGTGTAATTTCAAACATATATAGTACAATAAAAGTAAGCTAATATTAATGTGAAATTAGAACAAAAGAATCTTAATGAAAACACGAAGATCAAGTCTGCATCCAACTACAAGTCACTTAGATTATGTAGAAGAGGGCAATATGCAATTCAAACGTCTCCACAAGCGAGAGATGAGATTAAGCATAAGTGTCCTGTACTTTTAGATCAAACCATGAACATAGTGCACTGTTCTATATTCTTTATAGTAGCTACTACATGAATGATCATTCCCATTTCATAGTAATGAAGTAAAGCTCCTAGCTTATACTAACCTGTACCACCCCTTGGAATGATATAATATAGTCTTACTTGATGATGGCATTATAATAAATATGACAAAGAATTCTAAAAGTGTAACAGGACAACAGCTGTATCATATAACTTTTGTCTACGATAAAAGAATAGTACTGATAAAATACTTACATCTGAATTACAAAAGATATTGTAACTACATTTAGGAAAATATATAACAGAGAATGTTGCACACTGAAAGAAAATGCAGAAAAAATAGTATAAAAATGCATATTGTAAAAATTATGCATCAAAACTAATTAAAAAAAAACTAGTAATATGCATTTACTAGTGGCAAGAATGCATTTGCCATCATGTATCCGTATCTTCCATCATCGATTGCCCCAGTGCCACACTGCCCTGAGCTCCCTTATCCACTCCGACAGAGAGAAAGCAGGTATCCTCAGAAGAGAGCAGCAAATCAGAAGAGGAGGTAGGCGTTGAAGATCCAGATTACAAGTTCAGAGGTGCAGTTGGTGAGATAATACCCAATACTACCCCAACCAAAGAGACCTCAATGACTTGATCAGAAATCTCCGTCTAACAAAGTCGAATGCCGAGAATATATTCGGGAGCTGATACGTGAAAGTGATTGGCATTACAGTCGCAAATCTCGAAAAACTACTCACTTCTAAACATTTTTGTATAATTTTAGTATAAATACATGTAAACCTTAATTCATATGTTGTTTCATTCAGACTTTATGTAAACGAAAATGTGCAAATTTGACCATCTTTACATAGAAAATAGGTTAATTTCTAAATTTCGTTATCCATGTCACAAAAGCAACGTTTGAAAAGAATAATAGCAGATTCTGTACTTTTACAACATAAGCAATTAAGAAATAACACATACTATCCAGGAACAAAATTTGTGTTACATGGTGTTATAAAGTAGAAAAGTTTTTGTAGTAAAGAACGTTTTGATATTTAAATTAATATTGAAAATTTAACAACGTATTGATTGCAGTTACTTTTTCACGTATCTCAGAACAGCTTTGTAAAAGTGTTAATACCCATACCAGCCGTCCTGAGATATCTTTTCGTATAAATATTAATCCGCATCAATTTTAAAAAAAATATTTATGTATGGTTAAACAAAAACAATAGAAAGATGAATCAATATACAAAAATGTCATATTTAATGTAAAATACGTACATAAACTATCCAACATACGAGGGAGAACGGTTAAAGATATATAGAGACAAGTTTGGGTGTTTTTAACAGTGGAATTGTTTGATTTTATTAATAAAGTTTCTCCGATTTTCTTTTCAGTTGGTATCAGGATCGTGTTTTAGTCCTGTGATGTTCTGTTCAGAAAAACTGTATTTATTTTTAGTCATGTTTTCATCGAATTGGAAACACGTTTTTTTGTTTGTTGTTCTTTCGACCTTACTTTCAAGTTACATTCTGTTTCACTTATGAAAAAGGGTGAGCATACAGTCATTCCCCCTACAGTTTGGTCTGTTGAATTGTTTTATTGCACCACATGCCTACAAATTGTGTGTTTGTTTTCGTGTTTTTCGTGTTCTTACCAATCGAATTACATAATTAATATTAGATCTAGATGTAGGCTTTTCAGTAGCCGAAATATACATCTTTAATACAGGCGTGCTTATAAGCTTTTCAATCTCAGCGATTGTTCGTAAGTATCAGTCAGTAGGTCCAACTATGCATGTAATGCTTGCAAGCTCTCTCACAGAATTTACCTACGTCTTGTACGTTGAATGAGATTAAGTAAAATTTTCATCACAACACATTAAACAGAGCATGAAATTCACAAATATTATTCCCAAGCATAAACTCCTGTGATCTAGATCTGGCAGGTCATTTGTAGCTTGTAGCTGCATCAATCTTATGTGTATATTGTGAGGTTTTTCTACGCCATTTATTTTTATGCATGTCTAGCCGGTTTTACTGTCGAACGCCTTACTCTCCTTAGCTGCCGAAGTCACTGACCATAGTGTACGTTTAGTGTAAAGTTAACGACAGGTTCGGATCCACACGCGCCCTACCTTACCCCCTCCGCTCCCTTTAGTCTGAGCCTCAATTTTACAACAGTGCTCATTAGACCTGTGTTTGTGGCCCTCATTAATCCATGAAATTTGAGATTATCACCGCCATCTGATAAAGTGCAGGTGCTTTATGGTAAAAGAACAATATATTCTCTTATCATAGATAGTAAAAATATTGTATTTTTTTGTATAATTAGAACACAAAAGGAGCGATTTCAACGGCCTGAAGCGTCTGCTCGAATTGTATTGCTAGTTTTTATTTAATGGACGTGCTTATAGACATTATATCATAACGTGTTTGCCTTTTGATGAGCTCTAACAAGAATATGATATATTTGTGATTGTTTAAGTATTTTTTGAGAAACTTGCAATTACTTGTGTTGTAACTAGCACACATTATTGTCCCAGCGATGCACAGGCGGTCAGTTGGCTCGGTAGTCATTGTGAGATTCACGCGTTCGACTTAAATACATTGTATGGTTCAGTCCTACTTCCATTCTGTTCTATCTTAGTTCGTTGTACGTTAGAGTTTTTCAATAAAGACTAAATTTTAGCCTGTTGAGTCATCTGGGAATCATATACCAATTATGACAAGCAAGCGTCTGAAACTTTCCGATATTAGACAGTTCTGCAAGTCAGTTACTTGTACTACAAGTGACATGCAGATGCAGATAACCCAACAACCTCAAGCAAAGGAATAGAAACTGGCCATACAGAGGAAATACTATGTTCATCAGAGGACGAGTCTGAAAATGCTTGTGCAACTATTGCACATCATGAGCCACCAGATAGTTGTGAAATAAGTTTGTGCAGTAATTAAAAGTCTGGCACTCCACAGATATAGTATGGAAAGTCATATCATCGAGAAGCACAACTAATACCACGACAGAAAGCAAAATCTCAACTTCCAGAGCAAATTGTTTGATAAGTTCCCATGGCTGCACTTCGACAATCAGACTCAAAAAGTCATATGCTTTCATTGTGCCAAGAAGGAAAATAGAGGCCTTTTTACAGGTAAATTGGAGAGACTAGTAGAGTATACCTTTATATTCGCCGGTTTTTGCAACTAGAAAAAGGCAAAACAGAAATTCAACGAACACCAATCCTCCTCTCAGCACAGATTCGCTATATCTCCAAAAGGTTCACTTGATGTAACTTCAGTGACTGTCCAGCTGCATGATGGAAAAAAGAAGCAACTGAAAGAATGCAAAAAAGTTGAGCGAAAATATACAGAATTTTACGTTTCTTACAGCGTCAAGGTTTAGCATTAGCCATCAAATACTGAGGAACGTACCATACGAAGTGCAGTTAAGTAAAATCTTTGCATTAATGGTTGATGGCACTCAAGATGTTATAGGTGCCGAACAGGAAGCAATATGTGTACGATACGTAGATGAGAACCTTGACGTCCATGAGACATTTCTTGGTTTGTACAGTGTTTCCAACACAACTGGTGAAACAATATCCTCGACTATACTTGATGCACTGACTTGACTCAGTTTATTACTGTCAGGATTAAAAGTACAAACTTATGATGGAGCCGCTATCATGAGTGGTGCGTACAGTTGATGCCAGGCAAAAATAAAAGAGAAGCAATGTTAGCTTTGTTTCTTTACTGCGGAGCACACAAGGCTAATTTAATAATGCAACATACAGTTGAAGCTTGCAAATGTGTTCGAGTTTCTATTCAGTAGGTACATGAACTTGCTGTTTTGCTTCAGAGGTCAGGCAAATACAAGAAAATCTTTACAAATATTGTATCGTCAGATAGTCACAATGGTGCAGTTAAATAATCCGCCCACTGTGTTCAACACGCTTGTTGTGCTGCCTATCTGCAATTACATGTGCTAATGATCACTACAGTGACGTTGTTGATTCTTTATCTGAATTAGGAAATGAAAACTCAGATGTTCCAGTGAATGCACGAGGTCTGCTGGACAGATTTGACAAAGAAAAGACAGTTTTAGGATTGTTGATGGCTCAGCATCCATTAGCTGCATTAGAGGAACTAAACCGTGCATTCCAAGCAAAATCGGTGACAGTATCTGGCATGATTGAACCATCTGCAATGACAGTTGAGCAATTGCGGGTATTGCGAACGGAGGAAAATGACAAAAAGATATTTTAAAAAGCTAAGAAAAAGGTAATTTCCTTAGATCTGGTGCCTATTGAACTACCATGCATTCTCAGATCACCCAGAAGGATCACAGGTGATGGCTCAGCACACCATTCTGCAACAGCTAAAGATTACTACAGAAGCCAATATTTGGAATTTGTGGACATAGTCATAGAACATCTGACCACTAGCTTTAGTGCAGACAACAATGACTTGAGGCAATATCTGGCACTTGAGAACGTGATCACATCTGGCAAGATTGACAACTCGGTTATAAATTTTTATCCAGAAATTTTTGCACAACGGCTCGAGTTTCAGTTGCCCATGTTCAAAGGAACAACAAAAGCAGTATCTCTGAAAAGTGCGAAGGATGCTCACTGTATAATGCATGAAACAAGCCAGAAGATGTTCAGTGAAGTGTTTCTTCTAATGAAAATTTTGCTTGAATGTCCAGTATCCAACTGCGAATGTGAACGCAGCTTTTCTTGATTCAGACGATTGAAGACGTGGTTGAGGTCAACTATGTCTCAATGCCGCCTCAACCATGTGGCAGTTCGTCACACTCACAAAGATGAGGTCGACAAGATAAATATAGAAGAATTTATGAAATAATTCATAAACAGATTATCACAAAGAAGGTCTACGTTTGGGAACATGTAGACAAGAAGACTAAATGAATCTTACTTCAATGAATAATTATGTGCTACATTGTATTGATGTGTTATTTTCAAGAGTTTGTAAAGACATTATAATTATAGTTATCAAACAATATGGATAGTTTTTTGTAGATATAAACTTATCAAGGGTAATTACGAATTTATTAATATTTGAAAACATAATTCATGCAATGAAAGTTATTAGTAACCCTGTTAAGTGTAATGGCCATATTTTATACTGTGTAGTGTGCGTTCATGTGGCAGTCAATTTGTGACACATTTGTCTTTTTTCTATTAACATTTTGAAAAATATTCACAACACCTCACTTCTACAAACCTACATGGAAACCTTGAAGTATGGTGGCAACAAGATTACTTTGTGACTGCATGTTTACAGCTATCAAGTTCACGTAATCATTACCAATTTGCAATTGAACAGCCCATATAACTGGTTGCAAAAATCATCCCCATCATCAGGTGTAAAAAAATCTACGCCCCTGGTTATATGAGTCATGGCCACCTGTAGTGACGGCCTATAAATATGTTTTATACTTTGTGGTATTATTATTTAATCAGACATTATGGCCGTCTGTTTAGTATGGAACCATAAGTTCAGCCATTCATAAACTAGTCCGGTGATACATTGCTGAACATCTTAGTGACCTTCAATGGTGGGCTTGCAACGTGTTCCTTATGATGCGTCATCTGGTGGAAACCTTTGGTGTTATAGTCTTGTCATCTTTGATAACATCAACTCCATTCCCCTCCCATAAAGCAGCGAATCAACGTGAGGTATAATCCTGTGGATAGTGAAGTGACTACCTAAATATTTACGCGTTTATGAATTTTATTCTACTCTTAAGTGTGATGAGATGCATCAGGTAAAGTCTCCCACCTTAAGAGTTTTTTGCACCCAAAAACAATACATTCCTTACTTTGGCTTCTTTCTTTCTTTTCACAAAATAAATGTTTTTTTGTTAAACATTGTACACGACTCTCAGCAACAACATAGGTTACCACAAACGTCATTTGAAAGGCATTATATTATTCCACGTCATTATCTTTAAAAGTTGTAAAAAAAACGTTCGTGCTTTGTCGCTTTCGTAATTCTCCTTTACTCGGCAATTTTTCAAACAATGCTCGTCGCCACAGTACTGACATATTACAAACCTATTTCTCAAACAATGCTCGTCGCTTCAGTACTGACATATTACAAAGCTGTTTCTCAAACAATGTTCGTTGCTTTAGTACTGACACATTACAAAGCTGTTTTTCAAACAATGCTCGTCGCTTCAATACTGACACATTACGAAGCTGTTTCTCAAACAATGTTCGTTGCTTCAGTACTGCTATATTACGAAACTGTTTCTCAAAGAATGCTCGTAGCTTCAATACTGACACATTACGAAGCTGTTTCTCAAACAATGCGCTCGTAGCTTCAATACTGATACATTACGAAGCTGTTTCTCAAACAATGCTTGTCGCTTCAATACTGCTATATTACGAAACTGTTTCTCAAACAATATTCTAGTTAACTTGAAAATGAATACATGCATGTACATTCATAAATTAATTACACTTAAAAAGTAAGTAAGTGAAACTCTAGGCTGTTGTGCAAATTGCAAATCAACAGCAAAATTTTTCTTTTGTCAAATTTACTATATAAAAGTTTCAGTGACCAATAACCTAAAAAGGGGAAGAAAATAAGGTGCAGTGGAATAAAAAAATAAGAGATGTAAAATGAAGAGAATCCTTAAGAATTTGAGCGAACATGGTCTATCAGTTAAATTAACGGTTGATCTGCTGGTCAACAGCTAGCTTCCTGTTATCGCCATTAAAAAATCCACACTTCGCACTTTTCGGTTAAGCGTAGCCGTTTTAGGCATAGGGCGATGCTACTAGTTACCAACCTCTTGGTGCAGTTTCAAAAGTGGAAACACTTGTGCTTGAACCCTGGGATATCAATGGCCCACCGGAGAGCAAATATCTTGTAAAAATAAAGTTGTTAGAAATTAATACTTGAAGAAGTGTTCCAAGGTACCGAATGATCACATAAGTACTTTACTTTATATACTGGTTAATCTCGTCTATGACACATTTTGAAATGCTGTTTAAAATTTCCTACTGGCATATACACTACAAATACGTCAGAAAAGAAACCCAACTAACTTGAGTGCTTTCCGAAAGTAGACTTGTCGTCATTAGAAGTTAATGTTGTAACGGAAGTGAGACGTCGTACAAAATCGAAGTGAAAATTAGTATCGCACGTGTGTGTGTAATACGTAAGCAACTGGAAACAGAAAGATAAAGTAGTTTTTGAAGTAATAACGACACAGAGTAATACGTATTTGTATAGGAATTACTGTCCAGAACAACTGGTATGCTTACAAACAAAATCACTTAATTATACATGAATTGAAGAGTGGCATATTAAAAAGACTTTCAAAAAGGAAATTCAATGATAGTACATAGACTTTGAATAACACTAATAATAAAGAGATAAAAATAAGTTTAGTTAAGCTGTACGAGTTAAAAAGTCATTGATGAAATAACAGAAAAAAATATTGTAAAACAGAATTTTCTCATATTTTTAAGAAAGAAAACACTTTTATATAAGACATAAAGACCATTAACACAGGTGTCAAAATTCACAAATTTAGGATGACAGTGGTTAAAATATTGATTCAACAAGCCTGTTTCATTTATACCCAGTTTATACACCAGAAAGAGCCATGTCATTGATGAAGCGGTCAGGGTAGTTACAGTTTACGGTGAAACAAAGTTTTTCATAGTTTTTACAATGAATTTTTGGTTAATAAGCCGTTCTATAAATGAAATATATGTTTTATCTAACGTATTAATGGCTGAATTTTTGTACTGTATAAAATATAATGTTTTGAGTTTTGCTATGACTTAGCGTTGTTTATTTCCTCGTTACTTGGAGAAAATATTCTCATTAACTTAAAGCTTACATCGAACTAAGGGAATAGACATTGTGAGAGAAAGACTATCTCAAAGGCTTTTGCTTCATTTCGAAAACAACAGGACTTTCAGGGTAAATTTGCTTTAAATGTTCAATGAACTGTGAAACGTAAAAGTGTTTTAAGGACTGTTAACACTTTAAATAATATATGATAACCAGGATAATTCTGCTAGATTGCCTGGGATCAGATTTGTTGTGCAAAATAGTATGTAAAATTTCATTAACGTTTTAAATTTAGTTTTCTATTTTCACAAACTCTACAGCTTTTTATTCATGAATTCTTTAATGCTGCTACTTATGTGTGTTTTGTAAGGATATGTTTTAGCTAAGAAAGGAAGGACTTTACTGGAAGTGACGATTATAGGTCAGATAATTGAAATATTATGGCCTGTCTGTGGCGTTTTTTTGTACAAGTTAATATGTAGAAAGCCTTCTTTTAAGAATACAATAAATACAGAGATATATACCACACATAAGAGTTCCGTGGAAAGAAATCACCCCACTTAAATTAGGCTTTGAAAATAACAGTTGACAATGAACTTTAAAAAACATATAATAGTCAAAAATGTGTAACTTAATCACAGACATTTGTTATGTGACTGTTCAAGTAACAAGCTGATTATCAACGTAATATGTAAGACAACAAATACAAATACAGGTACATATAACTGATAAAAAAATAATAACCCGAGCTCTTTCGAAAGATGGACCACTTTTAGAAAGCGTTCGGATTATAGTGTTTTCATCACTTGATTAACCTACATGTTTTTCTGATATAATAAAGGTACATATAATTGATATTGGTATAAATTAGGTTTAGCGTATGTTTTTTTTTATATGGACGTAGAAATTGCTGAAGTATTAGTTTAATATATCAAATACGTATACTCTTTCGGCATTTTAGTTAGCATGATATATATAATAATGTCCATTGAAGATCACAAGCAATACGAAATTACAAATACTATCATCTTCAGAATCAACTTCAATTAACTATAGGAATATCCAGAAAGTTCAACACACTCCTTCTCATTGGCTGAGTCAGTTCTTTGAAGTTCTTTAGTTCTTCCTGTGAGGTCTTACTTCCTGACGTAAATAACATTCAGGTGGAAATGTTGCTACTAATTTCTCTTGTATCAGTGGTGAACGTTTTCATACTTTCTCCAAAACAATTGCTCCTAGTACTAACGGTGCGACTTCTTCTTCCTCCGACATTACGAAGAGTTCTCCAACGTTCTAAATGGTAGTTGAGAGTATTCCGAACCTTAAGGAAGAGATATATACCAAAAGTAACTTAACTTTGTTTTTCCTTTCTACTTTTATAAGTTACGTAACTATTGTATTTAAAAAAAAACATATCCCTGGGTTTTGGTAAATTATTGATACATACATAGAGATGTGATATTAAAGTGCAATTTATATAAAGAAAATCAAGTTTGGGATCAGCTTCAATTTCAGTTTAAAATATATTGATCTGCTAGTGGTGAATTTTCAATGGACTATTTATAACTGGAATTTTATGAATGTGACGTTTCCGTCGCTGAATAATTCAAAATAACAGCCGAAACGTTGTCCGCTATGAGACATCAAGGAGGTACAGGTCTTTGAAAATTATACAATGTTGCAGCCAACTGGTCTTTAAAACAAATCACTGGCTTATCTCTTATTAGTGAAACTAAATCAATAACTCCAAAATTATTGCTGGGACTTATATTCAGCTTCAACAACATGAAATATAAAAATATTTCACGTCTCTTTTACTTTGTATCATATTAAAATAATTGTTGAATTATTCGCTCTTACTGGTAAGAATTGAATTACCTCAAGGGGTAACTTTAATTCCTACGTTTTTATCATTTCTGTTTCTACTGGCACCTATTAAGTGTTATCATCGTTTTATTGAATAGCTCGTGCTATTCCTATTTGCATTCATAACTGGGTCACCTTGGCTGCAGAGTTATTTTGTTTAACTTTCAGTACATATTTAAGAATATTTTTGAAAATGAATTTAGTGGTATCTCGTTAAGTTTTGTAATACTTCAAGTAATATTTTTCACATCTTGGCATTAACAAATTACATCACACTGCCTGATCATGGAATCTCTCTCTAATGAGCTGCGTTCATTATTGGGTGTGGCCCGGGATGGCCAGGTGGGTAAAGGCGTTCGACTCGTAATCTGAGGGTCGCTGGCTTGAATCACGGTCGCACCAAACATGCTCACTCTTTCAGCCGTGGGGGCGTTATAATATGCGGTCAATCCCACAATTTGTTGATAAAAGAGTAGCCCAAGAGTTACACTGCTAAATTAGGAACGGCTTGCTTTGTGCGAATTTCAAAAAACAAACGTTACTAGGAGACTAAAATTTTATATTCTGCTTTACCAACTTAGAAAAGAAATTCAACTCTAATAGCTTATTTAATATCCTTTATTTTTGCGTTTACTTTAGTTCTCTTACACTGAAATCCATTTTACTGGCATTTTTATCCTGCAGAGATCATGAAGTTGTTTCAGTTACTACAAACTATGCCTTTTCTTTGTTTATGTTATTGAAAGTAATTAGGGGCTACATCGTGTTCCAATAGACGTGTTTTCACGTTTCTAAAAATGTATTTGCTCTCTTTATTTTTCGAGTTACCCAATGTCTCAAATTTTTCTTATTATAATATACGTGCTTGATTTCTTCTAGCCTTTTGTAGCTTGTGTGGCACACTGATTTGTAGTGTAAAAGACACAGTAGGCTTAACATACACAAAACCACACAGAAGATCTGTTTACATTAAAACGAAACTCGAGTTTATTATCCTGATCAAAGGTCAAGATAAATATTCATCTCAAAAACAACGAAACGGTAAAAGCATTGTCTTTCATTTGAGTGTATTTTCAAGAAATAAAGAAGGAAAAAGCAAAATAACAAGATAATTAAACAAGACAAAAGAGAAAACCTGGAAAAGAGTGAAATTTCCGAAAAATGTAGCGGACATTTCAAATTTTCAAACGATCATAACATTTCGAGTATTTATGGCTAAACAACATAGAAATATCCTTCAAAGTACCCTTCGCTGTTGTTGTTTTTTTGACTAAATGCCCTATTTCAATGTTCAAATTCTGCATTTAACGTATCGCAAAATTTGGTAGTATATCGGGAAATTTTGCCACCCCGAGGTACTCATCAGATGTTAAGAAATTAAAACTATGACATTTCAGCTCATAGGGGCAAGTTGTGTTCAGTCAATCTAAGTTTAAAAATCAGTTGAGCTTAAAAACAAGTATTTTCATATGGTGTTATATTTCAAAACATAATGATTTGTTTGTTTTTAATTTCGCGCAAAGCCATACGGGAGCTATCTGCGCTAGCCGTCCCTAATTTAGCAGTGTAAGATTAGAGGAAAGGTAGCTAGTCATCTCCACCCACCACCAACTCTTTGACTACTCTTTTACTCTTATGGGATTGGCCATAATATTATAACGCTCCCACGGCTAAAAAGGCAAGCATATTTGGTGTGACGGAGAATCGAATGGCGACTTTCAGATTAGTAGTTGAGTGCCCCAACCTCCTGGCCATGCCGAGCCTAAAACATAATGAAATTCTAATTTAATTGCATATAAAGAACTATGTGAAGTATAAATTAATTATTTTAAAAATAAAAGAATAATATGTTTCGGATAAGTACGTTATTTAATACAACTGCAATTATTTTCACGTAGAAAATTAAATAAAAACAATGTTAAGAAATCTTTTAAGCCTTTACTGTTTCTACAGTTGTTAATATTAATAGTAAGAGTTAAACAAAATATTTTAAAACATAGAAATGTGAATTAACTGTAACTTGCTTTTCTTAAATTCAGAAAAAAAAATATTTATAGCTTTAGTATTTAAAATGACATTTTTAAATATGCACAAAAAGTACAATATTACTCACCTCTGCGTTCATAAAACAATACAAAAGAGACACTGTAAATCCCTGTTTCAAATTAAGAGAATATTATTTAGTAAACAATGTTTACAATACGAACTCTTACATAGTAATGACAGGCAAATATTTCATTTAGTTATTGAAACACAGTAGCATGTGTGTTAAATTTTCTGTCTAATACCATAATACACACGAGTGAAGTGCTGTGGATAACTAGCTTTCAAAGGTATTTTTATAAAGCAACATAACATTACATTTTTTCTTCAATCCTCAAAATACAACCACTTTATTGTTAAACAAGAACAACTGGAGAAAATGGAACAAGTTAGGTTACTTTGATGTACATATACATAAATATCTTAATGATACATGAATTCTCGAACTCTGCTGAGATTAGCTACAAATGAAATGTGAATTTATTGTTATCCCTTAAAAATTCAAAAAAAAAAATGTTTGCAACTATTATGACATAAAATTATTCCTAAATAATACTACTATTTTCTTGTTGTACCTATATTAATAGTTTTACTAAAAATTAAGAATAATTTAGGCCTCATTGGACTCCTTTCGATATATTGCAAAATAGTATATAAATAATCAAAAAAGCATAATTAAAAAGACACGAGACTCCAAAAGATGAGATGTAATAAATATATTAGAGAACAATTCATATTTTGTAATGCAGAATATTTTATAAGAGCTTATAAACCTATAAAATATACATTTTCCAATATCTTTAAATTATAAGCTTAACCGGTTTTTCTAGAATATTAAAAAAAATATTAAAAAAATTATCTTTGAACAATATTGACGTTCCTTATTTTAACCATATATTTTTTATCACTTATTCCTGCTGAAATATATATATTAGGTTTCTTGTTGAAATAAAAATGTGCCTAATTCGATTTTTAAAGTTATTACTTTTAGTATTGCATAAAAACCGTCAAATGCAAATTTATTTATTTTTGGCATGGGAAACTGCCTTTTGTTTAAGTGAATTTGTCTAGCGGCAAACAAGTAAGAAGTACCAAACAGACTGATATTCATTCAGTCTTTGAAGTATTTTGAATGAAAAAAATTACCTGGGTTGATAGTAACGTAGCCTGGAGATATGTGAAAACTACTCGAGCTGTCTTGTGTGTTGGGGTGACTATGACCAGGACATAGGTCACTCCAAGAAGCGGAATAAGTACAAGGAGAGCTTTAGCAGCTTTTCTGGGAAGGAAACAAGAAAAATAATACTTTCTAAGATCCTTTTTGTATGTTTATAAGAATGCATCAAAATATCTGTTTACATTCTAACGAAGTAACATAAATATTTATAATTTAAATATATAAACATACGTACAGCTCCACAATATGTAAATGAAGTAATTTAAATACATGTAGGTTAAATATATAAGCATATATAAAGTCCCATAAAATATTTCACGAATTTTGGGTTACCAAATATGAAACAAGAATATCGAACAAAATGTGACTGCCTTATTGGTGTGTACATATGCAAGTAAAATAACATTTCAGTTAAGGATAAACGTCGCCACATATTCAAAAACACTTTTCACTATTCACTTTTTAGTATAACCTACGGCCTGTAATAGACTGCTCCTAGAAGTGTTTAGAGATCAACGAAGTTTCGGCTTATTCAACTTTAAAAAGGCATATGAAAAGTAGCTGTAACGTTATCCCACTTTAGAAAGAGATATGAGCAATCACTTAAACTCTAAAATTATACCATTAATTCTGCTTGAAGTACCTATGGAGCTTTCCTGAGCTGATAAAATGTTTAAAAAGGATTCTTTTGTGTTACCATAAATAATGGTTTTTACTCTTCCTAGAAGAAAATGGGAATATCTGAAAAAAGTAGATACTTCAATAGTTTATTTGAAAGCTCTAATATAATTTTTAACCTTACTATCGTTTCATTGTACTTGCTTTGTTCTTAGTTTCTAAACTCCAGAAAAAATCTCTGTGATAACTTTTAAATTATCAGTTAACACAATACACTTTAAATTACATATACTACAATTGTATAAAACTAGAATTGTTTGATATTTATGGTAACTCCATATTAATAAAAAAATTTCATCCTTTGCATTTACGTGAAGAAAGTTAAGAAAAATACCTATACTGTTGATGTTCCACAGTGGACCTGACGCGTAACTTTGTGATTAAAACCCACATTATTCTTCCAAGGAAGTACAGATTAACCTAGAATAACAGATGATAACATTAAGTATATAACCTAAACTGTACGTATAATTATAAACTCCTACACTATTGTTAATTGCCGCTTCATGCAAAACGTTTAGCTCTAGAGTTTCGTGGGTTCATTTCTGAATCAAACTTGTTCTTGCCTTATTCAGACTTTATCTATTTTGTATTATCTGATATTTTGTGAATTTCGAACACAATGTTATAATTATGTATTTAAAATTGTAAAAATTAAATTTGTTGTTGAATTAAGCACAAAGCAACACAATGGGCTATCTGTGCTTTGCCCACCACAGGTATTGAAACCCAGTTTTTAGAAGTGTAAATCCACAGACATACTGCTGAGCCACTGGGGGGGCAATTAAAGTTGAAACAGTTTTGTAGATTAAATTTGATCCCTTGTTATCTGTTAATTATACCTTTAGGTGTTACATTGATGATATCAGAAAAATAAGCAGATACAGTAATTATTAATAAAAAACGAGAAAAACTCTTTCACATGTTACTTATACTGTATATGTTATAGTGCGATATAAAAATACTACACTACATCCAACTTTGCATATGATACGGTTACAAAATATATCGTATTTTACACAAATTGGAACGTATAACTAAATTATAAAGCAGTGATACATCATGGTAGTTCAAACATTATTTATTAATAATACGTACTTAATCAGCGACTTGTATAAAACATCTCATTTTGTCACTTTTTCATCAAATTTCCAAAATGCTTAGGAACACCTCTGATTGTTCTACTAATATCAGGAAGATGCTCATAAACTGTTATTTTGTTTTGGGCATGAAAAATATTAAGAGGCTGATAATAAACATATGCTAGTTTCAAATCAACGTAAATTGTATGACATTTCTATAAGAGAAAATGAAAGTATTTATATTTATATCAATGTTATTAAGACTGTTTGCTGCCGTTCTTAATTTTGAACTACTAATCACATAAAATACAGCCAATCGGCAAAACCCTACTGTAAACTCCACACAAACGAACTAACTTTCACTCTTATAAAGTACTAACAACTCAAAATGTAGGTAATAATTTGTGATATCGCACAGATTAGAACCAAGTTCACCAGCTCCAAAATTCAGGACCAACTCGCGTCCAAATAAAAATGAAAAACCACACTATGAGAATAATTCTGTTGTCATACCTATATCAACCTCTTCTCAATTTATTTCTATGAAGTTGTTATTTAGTTTAGAGATCCACATCAACCACATTATAAGAGGTAACCAGCAGCAAATTTCATTAAGAAACTTGGCCTATCTTGTCATGCAGGTTAAGGTTTATTATTATAAAATGCTCATTTTTATTACTTATGAAGAGCTGAGTGATATATTTAATCATAAAGTGAACAAACAAAGAGGAAATGCTTCTATACAAAGACAAGAAATAATTATATCAAGGTAATCTTCTGACTTATATAGAATTCATGATAATGGAAGATGTATAAGATACTGAGGAGCCAATACGCCAAGTACGGAGTTATATATGTGTGTGTGTGTGTGTGTAAAGAGAATTTTCAATAGCATTATGTCAATAAACATATCCTAACACATTAAGAACACTTACATTTGATGATGTTGTTGAGACGCATATAAGTCACGAACTTTTTATTAACTGGATAAACTGATACTTGTTAATTTTTAAGGGTATTTTTCTATACATAAATCAAGATATACAAAAAACGTATATGGATGCCATCAACTTAATACATCCGAGACCTTGCACGATAAGATGTAGTTTTACTTTCCTAGTGTATTGTTGTTATTATTTTAGTTACAAGATTTCACTATCTTATAAATATAGAAACATTGACTTGTAATTTTACTTCATTATTATTGCTTCATAAATGTAAAAATAAATGTAAATAAACTTATATTTTGTTTCTCAAAATGTGCAGTAATATTAACAACCGTTCCTGGAAAAATGAATAACCTTCAAGACGTCACTAAATACCCTTTATATCATTCATTCAATTACACCATTATTCCCAAATTGCACTTGAAGTGTGTGTGTGCTTTCTTGTAGGAAAGCCACATCGGAATCTCTGCTGTTTCCACTTAAGGGAATCGGGCCCCTGATTTTAGTGTTATAAATCCGAAGACTTACATCTCCCCGCGGGCGACACACCTGAGAAAGAAAGGTCCGTCCTTCGAAAGCGCTAGGGTTATAAGGTTTTATTCATTTTTGTGTACTTGATGTACAGGGTTGTCAGAACAGTGGAAAAGGAAGTGAGATACAACTAACCTACAGAATGTTTTTATATCCAATAATAACGTGAAACATACTAAACAGAAGATGATAAAAATCATGAGCACAAAATTTTTTGTGAATAAAAGAAATAATTAATTTTGAAAGTTTGGTGATAAATTGGATAGTAGAGAGAGGTTAAGATGAAATAAAAAGTGTATTAGAATGAAGTATACAATTATTAACTGTAGAATAAATAACAAAAAGTAGTAGTGTATAAAAATGGTGTTACATGTCAGAGTTGGGAAATATAGAACCTCATATTCGAAAACAATTATAATTGTGCACTTGTGGTCTCATTGGAGGTTAAAACAATACAATTTTTAAACACATTTCTGTTAGTGTTCGAAACAGTATAATATAATACCAGTTGTTTTGCAATAATAAAAATAATGTAATAGAAAATAAGCTAAATAACTTAAAAATTTGTGGGCAATATTATGTGTGCCAATTAAACTCAGAGTAGGCTTGGTATATATAAGCTTGTCTTCTGCGAACCTTTTTTTTTTCACTTAATTTTCGTGCCACAGACACAACTGAAGAACTAAGGTAAGCTAACTAGTTTAAATTATTTGTTCTTCAATGCTCATATTTACTGAAAATAGCATGCTTTAGATACAGGTGGTGGACCTAGTGGGTATCCATGTTGTTGTGAAAAAGTAAGTATTCGTACCCCGCTGGGACTGCGGTAAATTTAAGAATTTACAAGACTAAAATTAGGGCGTTCGACTCCTTTCGGTAGACAAAGCAGATAGCTCGATGTTGCTTTGCTATAAAGCACACGCACACAAGTAAGTATTCCGTTCGTACAATCATATGCTATTATACAATTTTAACGAGCTTACTATATGAGACACGTAAGAAAATTTTTACCATTGGATCTTTCCCATTAGTTACAGTAACAATCAGTTATGACACTCAAAATAATTTTTCAAAGAAATTAAAAATATTATTAATATTGTTAAAGAGGAAACTCCAACAATATATTATATTTTTCTGAAGCAAAATAGGTAATCTCCCAGAGACTGCAGCTAATATATATATATATTTATAAGCACAGTAAAATAAACCTAGAAAATATATGGACGATACAGACAAATTAACAACTTAATTATTTCGATTGATCTATAATAAATACAAATTTCAAAATTAATTATTATAATGCTCAGAACACCAAAAATATCTTTTTAACATTTTTGCTGCAATTAAACCATTTAAATTCTGTTCTATGTTGAAAGTCGTATATATTTTCCTTCCAAAAAAACAAAACCCGGTCCTTTAAATATATGTAGCGTACATTTCATTGTATGCACATTTAAACACTCATTAATCTTATAATATTTCATAAAAAGCGCCTAGTCTTAAGGAAAAACAACACATAAAGCTTCGTGTATTTTTACTTAACGAAAAGGTAAATAGAGGGCTTACCGCTAAAACAAATATGACAGGAACAATGAAAATGAAATCATAGTTATCTTTGTTTTTCCAGGGACACCTAAAATTAAATAGAAACGTTCAAGTTTTGAAAATACATTTATTTAAACAATCTATGTCATATTTTAAACAAGATTCTCCTCAGAATCAGAAATTAAAGAATAAATTTTGAATAACAGTAAGAGAGACTACAAGAGCAAAATAATTTTATTTGTTACATACATGTTTCGGGTGTTTTATCATTAGTAAACATATTGCAGAATGATTATTTATATTTCATTTATTTTAAATGTAACGCTAAACTTTTGATCGTTTTTGATACAAAGGAGGAGTGGTGGTGTTTGACATGATGAATGTCGAAACACTGTCATTCATTAATACGTAGTCGATACTTTTACCGGTAGAAATAAAAACAATAGTATGTTAAAAATTAAATAGATGCAAATCAAGAGGCGAATGCACTCTTTAAAAAGTATAATTTGCAAATAAAGAGGTGAATGCACTGAAAATTTGCCAGTTTGCCCTGAAGAAGAAAGATCCGCTTTTCAAATGCGCTAGGGTTATAGTGTTTTTATTCCATCTCTATCAACCTTGAACCTACGTGTTTTTTAACATCATAAATTGATCTTTATTATACCATCCTTAATAAGAATCAGATTACTAGCACACTTTGATTTTTGCTACACCATCCTTAATGAGAACAATATCCCTACCGTACTTTGATCATTGTTATACTATCCTTAGTAAGAATCAGATCACTACTGTACCCTGATCTTTGTTATACCACCCTTAGTTAGAAACAGGTCACTACCGTATCTTGTTGATTATCATACCATCAAAAACAAAAAAATAATACAATGAACAACAATAGTAAAATATTGGGAAATAACTTCCTTTTTGAATTAGTGGTAATATTTTGGAACATGAGTCTTAAACGGACTAATTTGACTACCTCATTTCGGTAAATACTGTGCTCTCACTATTATAGGGGATGAACTTCCACAGAAGGATCCTACATGTTTGTAGTAGCTTGTCCTTTAGAGCCATTGATTTCATAATTAACTTTTTCAATGACTTATAAAGTTTCACCGAGAACAGCAAGTATCAGGTCATCCCTGAAGTAATATCCGATCTCAGATTTAGAAGAAGAGGAAGGATTTAAAACGCTTTTAATGTTATTTAATCAATAATGTATGTTCCATTATTATTAATTACTTCCTCCCAATGACTCACATGATTCTGAATGCCACTTCTATACAATTATTGGGGGTTGGAGGAAAAGAAGGTAGAGAGGGTAGTTTTGACATCTTCATGTGTTCTAAGCTTTTTCCATCAAGATAGTTCTGAAAAGTTCGGAATAGATGATAATGAGATTGGGAAAGATCTGGAGAATAAGGAAAATGTGGAAGTTTTTCCTTATGTAGCTCTTCAATCTTTGCAGATGTGATCCTTGCTGTATGGGCCGTGCATTATCCTAGTGTAACACAGCACCTTTACGATTGATCAAAGAAGGCCTCTTTTTCTTTCCGTGCAATATTCAAAAGCTCTAACTGTTGACAACGGAAGTCTGATGTAATCCTTACATTGAGTAGCAGAGATTAAAAGTGAATCACATCAACAATATCCAACCAAACGTTTAACAAGACTTTCCTAGTGTGGAGGTCCATTTGGGGTTGTGCTTTAGCCAGTTTATCTGCACTGAGCCATTGTCTGCGGCGCTTAACATTTTTATGAAATATCCATTTTTCATCTCCAGTCACTATCCTGCACCCAAAAAGGTGAGTTACGTTCACGAGAGCGCAAAAAAGTGCAAATGTCCACTCTTGTTCTAAGGTTGGCTTCTGTCAAATCATGGGGGACCTATTTTGCAAATTTTGGCATCTTTATAAGCTGTTGTAGATAACAATGAACTATTGAATGATTGAATTAAGCTTCTATGCTAGTTCTTCATCCAGTGCAACCAGCAAAGGTCATCATTGAACTCAACAGGACGACCTGAACGTGGCTCATCACGCAAGCTGTAGTCACCTGATTTGAGCTTCTTTCATTGAGAGACTCCGCATCATAAACACCGCGAATGTTTCGTGTAGTTTCTGCTGCATTGTTGCCTTTTTAAACTCATAAAGCTTTATATGCTTCATGTTCTCCTCAGACACATCCATCTTCATAAGGGTGTATAAGATTAATGATCTGAAAAAGTTAAATTTGGTTATTTTCTTTCATTTGTGTGCAAATTTTCATAAACGTCCTACTGCAAATTTTAGTCATTAAAGCCTTCTACAAAGACAGAAATGACAATGCACTTTCTGTGTTAACTTTTCGGACATTACTTTTGAAATGACCTGATATAATATCACTGAATCAGTGTAGTTCATGTTTCACCAGTTATTTAAAGGAGAAAAATTTATTTCATACTTACAGCTTTTAATAACGTTCACATATGGACGATTAACTCAAATTATTATGACATTTAATTTAAATGGCATGATTAAGTCCCTTAGTTTCACTGATTATAGTGAAAGCTATCTGATGCCTTATATAGGTACTGTATTTTATATACTTGATAATGTTGATGCATCATCTTTTTCACATTTAACAGAAGAAGAATAGGATTGAGGAACACAAATATAAGTTTTGGCAGAGTCACCTTCTGCTGACACAGTTTTATTATTTCTAACAGAGTAGTCGGTGGTGATGTTGTGGATGCAGTATATTAAATGAGTTTAAGAGAAAGCTCGATAAGTATATGAATCATAAGGGCTAACTTTAAGGTGTGTGTTTCTAAGTTACTTTAGTTTAGAGTGTGGAACAGCCACAATGGACAGATAGGTTCCGTGTTTTTGCAAAACGTTGTATTACGCTAAATAGTAAAACTTGTTTGCACAATATATAACGAATTACTTTTTCTGTGTGCTAAAGTAAATTAAAATTATTAAAATGTAGGTCAGTAAGTGTAATATTCGAGTGTTATAAAGCGAAACATTGTATTAATAGCAATGAAATATGAAATAACAGAAATTATCTTCTCTTGATTAAAAAGTGACGCATAACCAGTCACAAGACTGCGTTAGTGTTTCTAGTATTTCTTTAGAAGGCGTCAAATTTCAACTCAAAACCATTCCTAAAGTAAATTACAACAGTTTCTGCTGAGTCATCGTTCTATTTAAAAACTGTTATTCGAGTACAGACAAGAACAAGTCTCTATTAGTACCCAAATGTTGAAATAAATAGTGTCATGTACAATACTGAAAGGTGTAAACACAAAAATCATTTTTGGTGCATTGTTAATAGTAGCATTAGGTATGAGCTACAAAATGTATTGCGCCGGCTTCAAGAATATCAAGAATACATGTAAATCCATCAGAAATATGATTCATTCAACAAACTAAAACACGCATAAACACTTTAACTTGCAAACATTATAGTATACGCCTTAAAATCATAATTAACCTTATATTGTTTTTTTATACCAGAAAGTTTGTTTGGTGGCTTGTTTTAGCGTATAGTTTCTAAGTAACTATTGACAGTCTGTTTACAATATCTCTACCTATTCTATCACTGCGTGCACAAATAGAAAAAAATCCATGCAAAACACTTCAGTTGCTATTCAAATTTCAAGTCATGTTGTGTAGATTTAAGATGTCGCTTCTTGTTCACTTTGTCGGTCACATTACTAGCTCGGCTAAGTTTGTAAAACAGTCCACCAGTGCACTTGAACAAAAGACTAACAAACAACTGTTTCGTTTTCTTAACCTAAAGATGACGCAAGAGGGTCGAAACGTTGTTCTCTCCTTATCAATAAAAATGTTAATACCCATAGTAGCCGTTCTGAGATACATTGTTATTGTTCAACCGATGTACTGCTGAGCCAATGGGGAGGCGAGGGGAGAAGGTAAATTATTTTGAGAAACCTCTCAATACTTTATAGTTGTCTTTTTAGCTTGACGAACCTTGATTCAGACGAAATGCCTAGTCAACACTGAGCATAGTAGATATAATGTGGTTGTGATATTATCACATTCTCTACTTTCTCTCATTTGTTCTTATTGTATTCTATAAGCATAGTGAATGCATTTCTTTATCAATGTGTGAGTCATAGATGTCAAAAATATTGTATGTCCTGTTATCCGTATTTGCCAAAGTAATATATATATAACCACCCATTTTGTATATTTCTTTCTAGTTTTTTTTTAACTTCGAAAAGCATTTTGCCCCCTGAAGTTTCCTCTGATTGACAGGAACCCTGGAGTCGGACATTATCACATTATTCGAAGAATTATATAAGATAGGCACAAGAGACGCGCATGTTATGGTTTCTTCAAGGACGTTATACGATTCGTGTCTTTTAATAAACATCTTGAGAAACTTGAACCAATACTGTTCAGTAAAACGTATGACTTCTAAACAGTTGGTGTTTCTGGAAATTTGGTCAATTTACATTGGTTTCTTTTGTGGAAAACAAACAAGAAAACGTAATTTTACAGAGCTTTCTCAGTAAGCAAGATATTTCAGGCAGAGAGTTCCAAGAATGAACCACTTAAAACTCTGTAGACAAAAATAAATATGTTTTATCATCTTCTAATTTATATCACTTCAAAGTGAGACCACTTAGTAAGAGTTCATGAGTGTTCCTGATTTTTAAGAACATTGAAGTGTTCTTTCCGAAAATGTCTTTTATTTCCTCCAAGTACTAAAATATTTAAGACTACATGATTTCAAGTTCTTAAAACTATTGCAAAAGAAAGTAGCAAGAGACAGTCTTGCCCTTCGTGTCCCCCAGTGGCACAGTCTACGAATTTACAATGTTAGTAACCTGGTTTCAATACCTGTGATGGGTAGAGCAGAGATAGTAAATTGTTGTTAACTGCAAAACAAAGAATCAAACTTGTCTTTCGCATATCTTGATATGTAAAAAATAAATAAACATTTTGTGAACAAATAAAACAAAAGAAGCACCTTATTTATCGATTCGTTTTGCCGAACGTTGTAGTTACTCTATAAGAACAAACTGTAAAACAATATTTTCACTTGACACTGATGCACGACATACAAGAAGTAACAAAGATTAAACAAACGTGGTTTAGAAAGAATTGAGGGTGCAGGGGAGGAGAACTAGTCTTTGCTAGAATGATAAATGAAATAAAAAACAGTATTTGTGTTTTTATTACTGTCTTACATATTTAAGATCATAATTTAACATTACTCGGTTAGGGATATTAAAAGTATACCTTTTAAGTAAATTTTATGTCTAATAGACACCAACTCCCACTCAGTATAAAAGACACTAGTGCTAACTACGCAATATGATTTAGCAGCCGAGTCTAATGATAATGTCTTTTGACTCAGGAAAGCTATCATTTAGTTTATTGGTGCTGGATGAAAGCGTATTATGAACTAGTCATATCCTTGTTCGTGGGCTTTCATTTCATCAGTGATGAAGTAGGAAGTGTTCAGTTAATTCTTCTGTTCCTTTACTTTTATGTTAAATAGAATACAATTGTATAATCTAATTCTATGAAATTAAGCACAATTTTCCAAATATACTAGAAATGCATGTAGTGTAATATTTAATTCATACTTAATATAATTAATATTTTAATATAAAACATGATATGGCTGTAAATTCAGCTACATTTCGTCTAAGTTGATAGCAAAGCCAAACCCTGTTACAAAATATCTCTACGTAGTTTATCATTATTTTAACGTAAAATAGCAACATATTCAAAATAACTATGATCTTACAATTCTTTATTTACAGTGCAATAAGTATTGATTTTTAGTTATTGTAAAGATAACGCCCTCTCTTGAAGCCGCTTTCCTTCTATTGATATAATTCCTCTCATTAATAACCTTGGAAACGTCGGTTAATTTTTCACTTAAAAGGTTTAATTAATTCATGTGAAAGGTATTTCTAAAGAAATTTCGATCGTAATGTACTGAAAAGACTCAAATTACAGGGATAATACTACTACCAAATCAAGACTGGCTGTAATACAGAGTAAGTGACTATTGTTTGATCAGTGGTCATCTCTAACTCTCAAGTTTCTCTCATCATTCATATTGCTATTAAAGTGATAAGCTTGACTGAGTCTGCTTTGTTTACCAAACCTATTACTCTCGTTATAATCGGGACTAAATTGGATTAAGAGTAACAAAGCTATTCACCCGCGTCTAAGAACACAGAGATTAAATTACACGTCTTTCTGTTGTGCAACATTTAGTCTAAGTTTTAAATCGCTTGTAGCGCGAATGGTAAAAGAATAAGAAAGATACTCATGCTTCAGTTACAAAGACTAGGCCTAATTTATAATTTATGAAAATTGATTTCTAAATACTATGAAAATTGTACTGCTGTTTCAGAATTTCTTAATACTGTTTGTACAGTTCAGATGAACATGAAATATTGTTATTTCTTTCGAGCAACCAACTGATTTTAGAATTTTCTTCGTCATAAAGGAACACAAAAAACGAACATTTATTTTCCTATAGCACGTCTGCCAGTTGTTCGAGAGTAAGTGTACAGCTTACAATGTAAAAAATCCGGGATTCGATTACCTGTGTGAAGAGTACGCAGATGGTGCATTACATATTTTTGTGCTAAAATAAACAATCTAAAGAAAATGTCATAGAACTTTTTCAATCTATACGTCCATTCAGTTGTTGTTTTCTAATGTCAAAGCATTTACAGTATCCAAGTAAATAACTTCAAATATTGTTTCACACTACTTTACGATAATTACATCAATAATTAAACCTATACGTCAATATAAAATGCTGCATCACACTGGTTTAACTTGTGAAATAGGAATCGTACATTAATTTGCGTTGTATTTTTGCTACTTGTATGGGACGTTCTACAGTTTTGGAGTTAGCAAGACGAGAATAGAGAGGCGGACTGGGAGAGGCCATGAGATGTCCTTGCTTATATAGATAGCGCTCCATTCTAAAGGGGTGAAAATGTGTCTTGAGGGTCACCCAGGAATAATGGGGACTTCCGAATATTTTCAGAAACGCTGAACCCAAATCTGCAATCGTATTTTGTAATACTAGCCCCACTCAAGATCCTGAAGGCATCATATTTGAAACTGTTTTCATATCTTCTCTTTAGCGGGAACATATGTTGCTCATATTTCCAGGTATAACGGGTAGATGTTCCATTGGAATACAATTTCGAGCACTGAACACCGGATGATCTTCATATTTCTATAAATCCTAGGTGAAGGCTTTGAAATCCATAGCGGAGCGCAAGTACTTTATGCTAATCAAACCAAACCAGCTGGACTCGAACACTTTATATTCAATCTTATTAGTAAATAAAGTAATAATAAAACTATCATCGTCAGTCTAAAACAAAGTTTACCCTGTGATTTACTTAGAGAACTTGTACTTACATCCGTGTGGTTAAAATGAATCTCTTTATTTTTCTCTTCTGTATAAAATATATTTTTTTTTGTAAAACAGGACAATATAAAGAGCTACAGAGGGTTTATGTATTTCTTCCTTTGTGGTCTAGCATATTTATTTTGAATTACTTTAGAGTCTGTTTGTTTGTGTTTTAGAAGTAAGCACAAAGCTACACAATGGGCTATCTGTTCTGTGCCCACCACGGGTATTAAAACCGGGTTTATAGCGTTATGGGTCCACAAGCATACCGTTTTGCTACTGGGGAGGCACTTACCAGTAGTTAAGTTTCCTAGACACGTAATCAAAGTAAGAACGATCAAGGTTATTTATACTGAAGTAACTCAAGTATTTAACTATGTTACAAATAGCGTTAGTGGGAATTACCTGAAAAATAGACAGTTTCAGGCACTGTTTGTTTTTCCTTTGGAATATAACATACAAATGATAGAAACAATGAAATAAGTGTCCTAAGGATGCGAAGATAAACATGTATAATAAATCTGGATGTAGTGTAAAATCATTCAGATCAGATTCATCACTGGTAAGTGATCTTCCTGAGGTGCATTTGTATATAAATTTATGGTATGTTATTTTAGGATTTTCTATTGCCTATTTGTGTAATTATTACATATGTTATACATAGATCCTTATGTATGCAGGTAGAATACAGGAATAATAAACACGTTTTAGAAACATGAGTTTGATAAAATACTTAAGTTATCCGAATAAATTTGTTAGTTTATTTGTTTAAGTACAAAACTGAACGTTGTCTGAACTGCGCCCATCCCAAGGACCGACCACTAATTTTGGTTTCATAAGCCTTCAAGCATACAGCTAAGCCACCCGAATCAGGCTAATAATTTTGGAACCACTAATCTGAATATTTACAAATTTCTAGTGCGGTCGGTGTTAATGAAATACTTTGGGTAATACCAGTTCTCAAAGGCCCGATTAGTGAATTGTTAAACTAAACTAAAAAATTATTAATTTCAACAATAAAATAGCGCATCCTGATGATACGCAAAAAAACCCTAAAGTAATAGTGCATATCTGGCGTACAAGCTTAATCAGAAACTTAAAATATCACAAACTGTCGTGCACTTCACTCATTTATCATCAATATCATTGTTAACAGTGGACAGTTCCAGAGATAAGTAGCTTTCGTATTTGATGAAAGTGGAAACTAATGTTATCTTACAGAACGAAGTAACGTTAATGTAGATCTTTTATGTATATATTTATCCTACACAGAATTTGAATTAAGATAAAAAAGTATATTTTTTTACCCTTGTAGATGTTAGTTGATCACTACCTAACACAAACAGAAGTAAATTATGTTACAGTAACTCAATAAAGGTCAAGTCTGTAATCGGATAGATATGCATACTGCATTTAAAATCTGTATCACGTCAAATAAGATATTGAGTTTCTTTTTGTCAAACCTAAATTTTCTTTTTACTTACTCAAGAGGAAGAAATTCCTCGGTGACATTAGAAGAGAAATTAGCTTTAACTGGAGACCAGATTATAACAATCATTGCCGGAATACCTGGAAAGGAAAGTGAGAATAGAACATTTATGTTTCACATTGATTTAATATTAAACCATGCCCTCAATAGCAATAACATGAAGATAACAAAAAGTATTTATTTTACAATATAATTTCTTATACTTTCAGTTTGTTTTGTTACAGTCTGTCGACTTTTATACTTTTGATAATTCGTCGTTAATTATAGATGGCAAAACAATTAAGAGAAAATTCACAAAATTAATGGCATTATGAGTGAACAACTTTTAATTTTGTAAGTTGTGTTTTTCACCTTTGTTTTTACGTGAGAAATACAGTAATGCATCAGCAAAGTAACGCATACAAACGTAAATACGTACATATTAAGTTAAATTTCACTCGAACATCCAAGCCAAAACAGTCAATAACGTGTATATTGTTAAAACACGTAAACTAAGGAAGCACATTATACAATAATAAACAAAATAAAAATTATTTCATGTGGAGAAATACTGCATGTTTTAATAAAATATTAGTCCATGTCTAATTGAAATGTCTGTTGAAACATATATTGTCTTCACATAAAATAATTTTCGTTATGTTTAGAAATCATTGTTGGTTTATTGAATATTACTTTGTGCATTGCAGAAGGTGTATCCAGAGAAAGAAGTATTCTGGGTAATAGTTTTCGATTTTGTATAATAGTTAAGTTCAGTTCTGATTATATTTATTATTTTTATTAATTACACAATTCATAAAAGTAGGGACTTTCAGCAGCTTTTCTTTTTCCTCATAGGTAGTGACAAACATCAAACTTGGTTGTTAGTTATGACATTGAATCCTATAGATGCAATGGTCTATTCCAGTGGAGTGTAATATACCACTTTCTATGTTCTCAATCCCAACTTCATGCTATAAAACACTCGCTGTAATTTCTATCACCACACCGAAAAAAACTGCGCAGACCTCTATGTTTGGAAATACTAATAATATTCACATGTATTAAATTGTTTTATATACAGTATATCATGCTTTGAAATTATAGTAAATTGTATGCAGATGAAAGCATAAATATTCTTTTCTACATGCAGTCTCATTAAGAGGTTAATATCAACCCAAATCGTTCGAGAATTAGAAGTAATAACATTTTTATTCTATAATTTTTACATCAGTTTGATGTACAAGTTTAAAGGTGGCCTGCCTGGCGTGGCTTGTTGTTGAGCGTACTCGACTTACGACCTATGGATCGGGAACTCGCACCCTTTCACCGAACGCTTTCGCCCTTTCAGACATGAGAAGCATTGCAATGTATCGGAGAACAAAGTAACCCGATAGTTAGCGGTGGGTGGTGTTCACTAGCTGTATTTTCCCTAGTTTATCATTTAAGAATCTGGGATAGTTGCTCAGATAGTTCTTGAGTAGCTTTGCACGAAATTTATCAAACAAATTTAGTTTGCTCAATCGAAAGGTGACTGAAACGTTTCTTCACTCGTTTGTTTGCATTTTTTAAATTTAGAGCAAAGCTAAACTAGGGATATCTGCACTAGCCGTCCCTAATTTAGCAGTATAAGATTAGAGGGAAGACGGTTACTCATCACCATCCGCTGTCAACTCTTGGGCTACTCTTTTATCAACGAATATTGGGATTGACCGTCATATTACAACGCCCCCAAGGCTAAAAGGGCGAGCATGTTTGGTCGGATGGGGAGTCGAACTCGCGACCCTCGGATTACACGTCGAGTGCCTTAACCACCTGGCTATGCTTGGCCAGATCTAGTCAGAATGAAAACAACTTCGTTACTGATTGCTGTTGCGGTTAGAAACTTATACTTTTACCTGATAATAATAATAAATAAACGTGAAACTTTTCACATCTAACATTTATTTGAGTTTAAAATATATTATATAAACATTTTTTACTTAATATACACATTATTTGTTTAAGTTTGAAATAAATTTCTAAGCATTCTTTACCTTATTTCCACGATGTTTACTCAACCTTAAAATATGTTTTTATAAACATCCTTCGCCTCATGTTTGAAGAAAGTTAAATTTTAAAGACGTAATGCGACGATAAAAAATCCATATTTTATCTGTTTATATTTGAATTTAAAGGTAAATAGTTCTACGCATTAAAAATATAAAGGCTGGAAAGCAAATGAGTTAGTTGGAGTTTATTCCAAGTTATCGTATGAAAATCTTTAATACTATTGAACTGTTTACAAAGGAATTAGTTTGGTTTGTTTGCTCAAGCTACACAATAGGCAATCTGCTCTCTGTCCACAACGGTTATTCAAATTCCGGAATTTAGCGTTGTAAACTTTACCCATCATCTACCTTAACCTAGCGTGCAGAATATATTAGCTTTATTTGAATGGAGTCTATATTGTAATTATGGATATATAATGTATAAAAAAGGAATTGTATAAATTTTGTCTATTTCTAAATTTTAATGTAAAACATCTATTACTGAAATAGAACAGTAACTGAAATAATAATCAGCCACCGTCAAAACGGGTGTTAGAAAACATACATGACATTAAAAGATAATTTCAAGACCAAGAAATAATCTACATTTAGACCCGGCATGGCCAGATGGGTTAAGGAGTTCGACTCGTACTCTGAGTGGCACAAGTTCGAATCCTCGGTCGCACCAAACATGCTCGCCTTTTAAGACGTGGGGGCGTAATAATGCGAAGGTCAATCCCAGTATTCGTTGGTAAAAGAGTAGCCAAAGAGTTGGTAGTGGGTGGCGATAACTAGCTGTCTTTCCTCTAGTCTTACACTGCTATATTACGAACGGCTAGCGCAGATAGCTTTCGTGTAGCTTTGCGCGAAATTAAAAAAAAACCAACAAACTAGTCTACATTTAAATTTACAAAATATTTGAGTCTAATATTTTTCAATAGATATAACTGTCTTTTAAATATTAAATTATCGATGTGTGAAATAATTAAGTCCATCGATAATATTTGTACTTAATATAAAAGTAAAAGTGTGTTTTCTAAGATGAGCTTGTTTTCTGTCGCAAAATATATAAGTGAAGAATTTTAGTGTGTTGATTGCTAAAACCACTGTAAATAATTTATTATACAATTGTATCCTGTTACTTATATAAGGCCCAGCATGACCAGGTGGTTAAGTCACTCGACTTATAAACTAAGAGTCGCAAGTTCGAATCCCCATCACATCACATACGCTCGCCCTTTCAGACGTGGGAGCGTCATAAGATGACGGTCGTCCCACTATTCGTCCCATTCAGATAATGTTCTTTATTATTGCCAACAGCAGCAATTCTGTAAAACTATAAGTTAAGCATATTTTTTTTTATCAAAACTTAAATTATTTAGTTTTAAAAATTGTGATTCAAGTATTCAAACTCCACAGCTATTTTTATGTTATAAACATTCTATAAAAACTTGGTATACAAATCAAAACAGTGTGCTTTATCGAAAGATGACTGAATAGTTCCTGTAATTGAAAGTTCACATCGATAAATTTAGTAATGCTTCACTTTACATTTGTTTGTAATTAAGCACAAAGATACGCTATGAGCTATCTTGGATCTGCCTACCACGCATATCGAAACTCGGTTTCTAGTAGTACGAGTCCGCAGGAACACCTTTGTGACACTGGGGCCTCATTTATGAAATCACTTGCAATTGAAAGTGAGATATAAGCGTTTTTTGTTTGAATGGTAATTATAATCTAAATGGATAATACCTTAAGAATATCTTCAACTTGTCTGTGACATTTATCTCAGAAATTTACAAAATAATTTCAATACAGAATTTTAACAAGAGTTTTAATCCTCTCTAACTGCAATCCTTGACAAAGTATTTATCAAATACTTTTAAAAAACTTTCAATTCAATCATTAAGAGGTAGTTTAGTATATTGGTACTAGCATCAACCGATTGAAATGTTGAACGAAAGTTTTCAGTACATTTTTCCACGAGTTTTAGTACCCTCTTATTAGTTATGACTCGCTGATTACATTGAAATTATTTTCAGTTATGCACAAGATATATATAACTTTATTAAGTAAAACTGTTTGTTTGTTTGCTTCAGACATTTGCGCAAAGCAACTCAAGAGCTTTTTGCACTAACTATTACTAATTCTGAATTGACAAACTAGAAGGTACCAAGTTAGTCAACTTGACAGGCCAGAGGGTTGGCAGTTAGTCAAGAGCATATACCACCTAGACAGGCTAGAGGGAGGCAGTTAGTCAACAGCGTATGCCACCTTGACAGACTAAGGAGATAGGCAGTTAAACTAGATTAGCGTACCCTCAAACTTTCTCGATTTACAGCGCCCTTAGTGTCTCATCAATTTTTTCACAACAACCCTAGGCAGAAAGAAAAACCTAACAGTTCTATTTATTAAATACTTAGGTCCAAACAACTTAATACTTAATAAGTATGTTCTAACAACTTAGTAGCCGTTTGAAAGAATAATACACGTAAATTGAAAGTAAAAACAATATTTTATTTCATTTTTAACTAGTCACAATTACTAATGGGATGTGTGTGCCTGTTAGGCACTGACAGTTTCTCAAGTCTTGTCACAAGACTGCTCAATAAGATTTTCTTCTCCTGCAGAGGTAAATGCAAACTTCTCCATACTTCTGTAAAGTAATTTTTAAACCAGTCACTGAGGTGTGTCAGGTGCCCCTCAAAAACAGATTTTAGTTCGTGGGTCAAACGAATTTCATTTGATGTAACAAACTGCTGCGACAGAGGAAAACAGCGTTTGCTTTCATTTTCATTCATTTTTCTTTTCCATAGTAGTAACTGTTTTTGAAGGCAAGTTTCAGAATATTCAGAAAGAGATTCAACACATTCAGTTGTTTTAAAGAGATCACACAGGTATGATAATTTTGGAAAAATAATCAGTATCCAAGAAGTTTTTGGCACATTCGTGTTATTCTTCTTCGAGATAGTATTACAGTTCCTGTCGTAATCTGAAGACAAGGAACAGTGCATTACCACGGGAAAGCCATCGCGAGCTACAGTAGTACAACAAAGATGTATGCTCAGATCCTCACAAAGTTTTTTTAAAAAACCTCGCCTTCTGTCGTCAAGTTTTTTATAAAGTTTGCCACTTTCAACACATTTTCTAGAACTAGGTTCAGTGAAGGACTCAGGTGTTTTGACAGGAAGGGCTTCCCTGTGGATTATGCAGCGGACCCACAGTGCATCAAGAACATTGCTTCGTATGAGTACCTACAATCCTCCATAACAGCTGGACATAGAGTGACCACCATCGGTACAGACGCCAACGAACTCAGTCCAGTCTAAATTGTTTTCACACATAAAAGTGTCAAGGATCTCAAACAAGTCTTGAGCCTTTGAACCTGCAGCGATACTTTCACAAAAGAGAAGATCTTCCAGAATCTTGTCACCATCCACGAATCTTGTGTAGCAAATCAAATGCGCATCCTTGTTACTACCCATCGCCTCATCCTAGCTGTAACCCGAATTCCTTTGTCCAATAATACCATCAGTCGTAGAATTCAACATATGGTTGAAGACCTCAACGATCGCATTTCGCGACTGTATGTGCCACCTTATAGGATGTTAGCAAAGTATTGCTTGGTATTGATACTTGTTCAAACGTACCTTTTCGATATTTTAGTTATTTTAACTTTCTGGTAAAATAATCACGGGATTTACTAGCCATGTCAGGACGATTGGTTTCTAAGTGGCGTTTTAGTTTACTTGGAAGCATGCACTCTGAAATCAAATCTTTCAGACATAATACACACTGGGGAAACTCGTGATGATTGATATCTACCGAAGTAAAACCAGAATCTTGATAACTATCACATATTTCCAATATTTCCGTTTCTTCACAACTTTGCCACTGGTCTGTGGTTCGCCATCCTTTTCTACACTCCAACACTTCCGATTAATGTTCAAAAATCTTTCCCTTTCTTTGCACAAGGACTAAAAATCAACAAAATAACTCACTGAACTTCGATAGATCTCGCAGACACTTGATCACAACATTCTTCAGTTATTTCGATTACTGATGGACCCGGAGATTCAATAGGTATTTATATACAAAATCCAAGAAACAAAAAAGTTTAAAAAGTTTCTGGGATAGCCGAAAGTACAAGTAAACAAAAACATATCTCAAACGTCATCGAAATGAATGTCGCGCGGTTTCATGTTCAAATTGTGAACGACCTCAAGCTAGTAGTTCGCGCGGTGTCCGACAGATGTCGGTGTCGCTGTGTTTCCCTCGAAAATTTGAAATATCCCGTGGGATTATTTTTGTAAACTCACCTTATTTATATTATATTTTAAACAAAAATAAACATAATACATGCAAAAGGATTGAAACATTAAATGCTCCTGGTGCACGGTAAATTTATTTATACCCGTCACAGGTTATAACGTTTGGCATAGCCAAGCGCGTAAGGCGCGTGACTCGTAATCCGAGGGTTGCGCCCGCGTCGCGCCAAACATGCTTACCCTCCCAGCCGTGGGGGCGTTATAATCTGACGGTTAATCCCACTATTCGTTGGTAAAAAAGTACCCCAAGAGTTGGCGGTGCGTGGTGATGACTAGCTGCCTTCCCTCTAGTCTTACACTGCTAAATTAGGGACAGCTAGCACAGATAGCCCTCGAGTAGCTTTGTGCGAAATTCCAAAACAAGCTTTTAAAAAAAATTCATTTTCAGAATGAAGTTATGAAAGATAAGAATTCCATCATAACAAACAGACTAATTTTAGAAGGTTTCCATGCTTCTTGATAATGTTAATAACTTATTAAGGCAAATGCCATATTTCATGCAATAATCATTTTATAAAAACAGATTTAAATTTGTAACAAAAATAATTATCAGTTTACTTATCCCAACTAATTAGAGTAGCAACAATTATCAGTTTACTTACCCCAACCAATTAGAGTAGCAACAATTATCAGTTTAGGTACCTCAACAAATTAGAGTAAAATCAATTATCAGTTTACTTACTCCAACCAATTAGAGTAACAACAATCATCAGTTTACTAACCACAACCAATTAGAGTAGCAACAATTATCAGTTTACTTACCCCAACCAATTAGAGTAAAATCAATTGTCAATTTACTTACTCCAACCAATTAGAGTAAAATTAATTGTCAATTTACTTACTCCAACCAATTAGAGTAATAATAATTATCAGTTTACTTACCTTAACAAATTAGAGTAACAACAATGATCAGTTTATTTACCCCAACCAATTAGAGTAGCAACAATTATCAGTTTACTTACCCCAACCAATAAGAGTAACAACAGTTATCAGTTTACTTACCCCAACCAATAAGAGCGTAGGTAAAAAATTTCACGCCTTCAGTAGAGAAAGTTCTCACAACTAAGACGAACAAGTATAGGCCTTCAACAAACATCCAGAAAAAATTGGTGCCCATTAAGTACGTCAAAAATATGATGAGAATACAGGAAGCCTAAGTAAAAATATACAGCTTAAAATGTAGCTGAAAATATACTTACAGAGAAATTGATAATAGTGATCTATTTAAAATCGTGAATAAATGCATTCTTTAAGTTAAAATGCTATATAAAAGAATTATTGAAATTTGATTTTGATTTAAGCTCTATTAATCTGAATTTACAATTTTATCAAAAAGTGATTATGATTTCTGGTTGTTGTTGCTATTGTTTTCCCTGTAGTTTCTTAAAGCTTTTCGTTCAAATCAAAATTCTGTTGATAGAGATTTACAAAGAATCTACATTTGTAAGTTTGGCTGGGTTCGAATACCCCTTACCAGTCAATCCTACACCGCAAACTCTTGGGCGGAGGGTGGAGTATAGTAACTGCCTTTCCTCTAATCTTACACTGCTAAATTAGGGGCGGCTTGAGTAGAACTGAGCGAAATTGAAACCAAGCCAATCTACCATTGTTTCTGCCGTTAAAGTCGTAATTTCAAGGCATTACATTATCGCTTTTTTACAGCTCTCAATGACTCAGCAGTAATTCTGAAGGCTTATAACGCTACAAATCGAGTCTCAATACCAACAGTTGGAACAACACAGATAAGCTTTGTGCTTAACGAAAGAAAAAAGAAACACTTTCTTTATAAAAGTGAAGACTGGGAGGCTATGAAGTTGTCTTTAATTATTATACTTTGGATGCCAATTTATTTTAGCATTAAGAGTTACAATATGTGATAGATCAAATTGTGTTTGTATTAATAAACCAAAAGCGAAATAAATTAACAATATACATTTAATTGTTACCGTAAAGATTTCGTTTGCTTTGTTTTGAATTTCGCGTAAAGCTATACGAGGACTATCTGCGTTACCATGAGGACAAGACACCTTCTAACCTACGCTACTGTTGAAAGGGTAAGAACTGAATACCTATTCATTTGAATTATCTATTATTAGTATAACAGTAGAATACTTCTCTTATGCTCTTTTATTTTGAAACTGGTATTGAATATCTACCAACTAATGCTACTACTGTTGAAGTAAGGAATGAAATCTGGCTGTTCAAAAAATACGCGAACTGACGTCATAAAACAAAATGTACTTTATTTAGAAGTTACAGGTCTGCGACCCCTTCAAAGTATTCTCCTCCCCAACGCACACACTTATCCCAACGGTGTTTCTACTTGTTGAAACAGTCCTGTTGCGCTTCTTTTGTAATGTCCTCCAGCTCCTTCGTGGCATTTACCTTAATCTCGGGAATCGTCTCGAATCTTCTTCCTTTCAAGGGGCTTTTGAGTTTGGGAGCAAGAAAAAATCGCAAGGAGCAAGGTCAGTTAAGTAGGGGTGGGGAAGAACAGTGATCGAGTGTTTGGCCAAAAACTCACGAGTTTTGAGGCACAAATTTCGCAGCAAAGCGGTGCATCTTCAATTTTTCGGTCAAAATCTCGTAACAAGATCCAACTGATATCCCACACTCTTCAGCAAGCTCCCTGACAGTCAGACGTTGATTTTCTCGCACCAGGGTGTTGATTTTGTCGACGTGTGGGTCGTCAGTTGACGTAGAAGGACGTCCAAGACACTCATCATCTTCAATGGACTTTCGACCATCCTTAAAACGTTCATGCTACTTGAAACATGCCGTACGCTTCATAATAACATCACCATAAGCCGTGTTAAGCATAGCAAAAAGTTTCAGTCGCAGATTTTCTAAGTTTAACACATAATTTCGCAGCAAGCCGTTGCTCCTTCAGGTCATTCATTCTGATATCCGCCAAATGAAAAAATCTCACTTCACTTAAAACCGCGTAGCTAATACACAAATGAAGATATCTGCAATCAGGAAATGGCGTTGTAATCAGCTTATCTGTGCAAACCTAGCGACACCAAGCGGATTCCCGTGGAACCAACTGGAGCCGCGCAATTCAAACAGTCCGCGTATTTTTTGAACAGACCTCGTACTTACCAACTTGTGGCCCCCCACAGAGACATAGCGGTATGTTTAGGTATTTACAACGCTATAAGCCGGGTTTCGATGTCCTTGGTGGGCAGAGCACAGATATCCCATTGTGTAGCTTTGTGCTTAATTACAAACAAACGAAAACCAACTTGTGCTACTATTTTAAGGTTAACGACTGAATACATAACTATTTGCCACAAATCCCGTTTTTATGGATATTGATTTTGTAAAGCTATTTTTATTGGAGTGAACATCAGATACTTGCGTAGTTCTGTTTTCATTATTTTGTTTTTTGTTATGACCTTAAGGTCTGAGTAAACCAACTGATGCTTTCTTCACAAAAGTTCAAATTTTAATTGGTACCTTTGCACCCGGACTTGAAGTATTTGGAGTAGTATCTATGAATGCTGCCAAAATCCAAGTGAGGTCACACAGTATGAAAGTTCCTATAAGATTTGCGTGAATAATATTTCGGAGACATCGAAGTTCTCTATTTGTAAAAGAAAAGAAAGAGGATGTTAATCAAGTCGAGACACAATGAAATCTTCTCAGAAGACCATTGTTTACTGCTGTGAATAACAATAGAACAATAATTTATATTCAAAATTATGACTCCTGAAATGATTCAAACTTTAAGCTGTTCACATTTTTCTCTAAATGTATTTATTTATGACATTACTAGTATTTATGAATGTTTTAATAAATAAGCATTCATAACTTGTAATGAAAGTTGTATAAATGCATATATTTGCACAAAGTGTATGTTTTTTACTCTAATGTCTAAAGCTATAGTGTAAAAGTACCAACTATTTGCCATAAAATAACAATTTAGTGCACAGGCCTTAATGTTTGAGTATTATTGTTATTTTCTAAATGTTTAAACAGTGTCATTCTCTGATGCAACAATTAATTTAAGTATCATTGAGAAAACCCTAGTATTCGTTTCGACCAAGTGGTCTTCAATAATACAACAACCATTTTTTTACATTCTTTTGAGCTGATTTCTATTAACTTAGTTTCAAAATTTTGATTTAATATTATTATTCCATCCAAATATATGAGAAGGTTTACAACTCAGTTATTAAATATATAAAACACACTCATGTGAAAATGTAATAAAGCATGTAAAAACTTTAATAATATACATTGCAGACACTTACTTGAAATAGAGAAATATCCAAAAAGCTATGACAGAAGCGATCAAAGAAACTCCATACCCAGCATAATATATATGTGTGGCTTCTATACCAACACCCAGACCCTGAAAATATAGGTTATAGCTGAAGTGAGTTACCTACTGGTGAACTCTAAAATACAAAGTCTATGCAGTCTACCATTTGTTTGCTATTCATTTTGAAACCTGATATACCGACACACTCTAGCGACTTCCTTAGTCGCTATTAACTGTTGTATTTTTGACGTTTCAACACACAAATGTCTTCCTTAGTGGTTACAAACTGTTGTACACGTGAGCGAGGTATTTAAAATACAGTTACGATAGTAACACGTAACATTCTGTTGTTATGGTTGATAGAGTAGCAACAATTATCAGTTTACTTACCTCAACTAATTAGAGTAAAATCAATTATCAGTATACCACGACTCACGAAGAATTCCTTAAAATTTGTTAATATATGTTACCAAAATGTACTAATTTTCTAATGTGAAATATGAATCTTTTATATGTGTATAGAATTAATAAGCGTACAGTTTCGGTTCGGTCGAATTTTATGTCATGCTCATGTTCTTTTATATGCATAATAAAGGTTTGGTCCATGTCATATAATAGGTTTTCAAAAAATGTACATACACAAGTAATCCCGTTTTCGAGCACAGATGGAATCTTAAAGATAGTGGTTTGAAGTGTTGCTTAACATTGTGTTCAATATAAAATACGTTTAGATACTTTATAATTTGTCTAAATAATTCTTCATATCTTAAGTTCATATCGAAAAACTCAAAAATAAAAAATAATATCTAGATTTTATTTTTCACCATCTTCTCTTGTAAAAAGCTATTGCCATAAAGATTCCAAGCACAAGAATCCTACATTTTTGTTCAACCGAATCAAAACAACGTGAGGCCCGGCATGGCCAAGCGCGTAAGGCGTGCGACTCGTAATCCGAGGGTAACGGGTTCGCGCCCACGTCACGCCATACATGCTCGCCCTCCCAGCCGTGGGGCTGTATAATGTTACAATCAATCCCACTATTCGTTGGTAAAAGAGTAGCCCAAGAGTTGGCGGTTGGTGGTGATGACTAGCTGCCTTCCCTCTTGTCTTACACTACTAAATTAGGGACGGCTAACACAGATAGCCCTCGAGTAGCTTTGTGCGAAATTCCAAAAGGAACAAACAAACAAAACAATGTGAGAAAATGGCCATATTATTAAAAATGAAAAACAATATATTTCCTATCCGAAAATTCCATGTGGTCTAGGGGTTTGGATAGCTGGCTTTCACTCAGGAGACCCGCGTTCGATTCCCGGCATGGGAACAAATTGTTAAGTACTATTACGATCTTTTATTACCCAAATACCGACGACATTCTTCTGGTGCCCCAGTGGCTCAGCGGTATGTCTGAGCAACCTGTGCAACTTTGCGCTTAATTCAAAACAACAACAACAAAATCCTATCCGAATTAGTTAACAAATTTACTTAACTATAGAATTAATTAACATAAATTAACGAAAACAACCACAGCGGTCCCATATACCAAAGAATTGTCTGAGAAAATTAAAAATCATAAAATCGTTTATGATTTGTATGCATAATCTGTAAGTGTACGATTTAAATATTTCCTCTTTATGAGTAGAAAATGAATGGGAGATGGGAAGAGACTGTTCTTATCCCTAAGATAAACAATCTATCTACGCTCTATCCAGTTTGGGGAATCGAACCTTAATTTTTAGCTTTGCAATCCCACAAACTTAACGCTGATTCATCGAAGAAAAGACGGAAAGATGTGAAAAATGGCGAAAAAAAAGAAAAGGGAAAGGAAAATAAAAAATATAAAAATAACATTCATAATTCTAAACAAGACGGGTGTGGCTTAATGGTTAGTGTGCTTGAACTGGGAATCCAAGGATTCACTGTTGCTCTGCACTTTGAAAAAAAGGCGAGGGTCAAATTATACTGGGCCCGGCGTGGTCTTGTGCTTAAGTTCTGATCCCTGTCACACCAACCACCCTCTTTCAGCCGTGGGGGATTATAATGTGACTGTCAATCCCACTATTCGTTGGTAAGAGGGTAGTCCGAGAGCTGGCTGTGGGTAGTGATTGCTAGCTGTCTTTCCTCTAGTCTTACACTGCAAAATTAGGGACGACTAGCGCAAATAGACCTCGTGTGGCTTTGCGCGAAATTCCAAAAAAACAAACTAAACCAAATCCTACTAATTGACAGACAAGATTAAGCCCAAAAGTTTTGAGCGGTGTTATAGATCACTCTTGTGTAGTTTGATATTTTGATTCCTTGTGATTTGCCCCCCAGTGGCTCAGCGGTATGTCTGCGGACTTACACGCTAAAATCCGGGTTTCGATACCCGTGGTGGGCAGAGCACAGATAGCCCATTGTGTAGCTTTGTGCTTAATACAAAACAACAAACAACATCCTTGTGATTTAATGTTATCTTAGATTTGGGTTAGTGTGTGAATAAGTCTTTAAACAGCATTCGAGCATTGCAAGGAGTTTATTTAATGATCGTCAAACAATGTTTTGTTCTTTTAAAGAAAACTAATTATCAAGAAAAAATTAAGCAAAATAAAATGTTTATTTTTTTTACACTGGTAAAACTGAAAAACAGTTACCAAGAAGACGTTGTTTTAATGTTTATTGATACTTTTTTCATTAGTACTGTTCTATTTCTTGCCCTCTAAAATCCATGAACTTTCTATCAATTTAAATACATTTTAGAAAACTGCAGATGCAATCTATAACATTGGTTCTTCATACAAGAAAAGTCTTTTTTGATATACAGCAGGGGCGTAGATTTTTTACACCCGATGGGGAGATGATTTTTGCAGCCACTTATGTCGACTGTTCAATTTTCAAATTTGTAATCTTTGATTACGTGAACCGGAATGCTGTAAACATGCAGTCACAGAGTAATCTTTTTGCCACGATACTTCAAGGTTTCCATGTAGGTTTGTATAAATGTGTTGCACAGTGTAAAAGATGGCCATTATACTTGACAAGGTTACTAATAACTTTCATTGCATGAATTATGTTTTCAAATATTATTAATATTAGTAATTACCCTTGATAAGTTTATATCTACTGAAAAACTGTTCATGTTGTTTGATAAAAATAATTATAATGTCTTTGCGATCTCTTGAAAATTACACATCATACAATGTTGCACATAATTACTTATACTTTTCATTGAAATAAGATTTATTTAGTCTTCTATTAAACATATCCCCAAACGTAGACCTTCTTTGTAATGATCTGTTTATGAATTCTTTCATAAGCTCTTCTATATTCATTTTGTCAACCTCATTTTTGTGAGTGTGACAAACTGCCACATGGTTAAGGCGGCATTTAGACATAGTTGATCTTAACCATGTCTTCAACCGTCTAAATGAAGAAAAGCTGCGTTCACATTCGCAGTTGGATACTGGACATTCAATCAAAATTTTCATAAGAAGAAACACTTCACTGAACATCTGCTGGCTTGTTTCATGCATTATACAGTAAGCATCCTTCGTACCTTTCAGAGATACTGCTTTTGTTGTTCCATTGAACATGGGCAACTGAAACTCGAGCCGTTGTGTAAAGATATCTGGATAGAAGTTTATTACCGAGTTGTCAATCTTGCCAGATGTGATCACGTTCTCAAGTGCAAGATATTGCCTCAAGTCATTGTTGTCTGCACTAAGACTAGTGGTCAGATGTCCTATGACTGTGTCCACAAATTTCAAATACTGGCTTCTGTAGTAATCTCTAGCTGTTGCAGAATGGTGTGCTGAGCCATCACCTGTCATTCTTCTGGGGGTCTGCGAATGCGTGGTAGTTCAACAGGCACCAGATCTAAGGAAGTTACCTTTCTCTCAGCTTCATCAAATATCTTGTTGTCATTTTTTTCTATTTGCAGTACCCGCAATTGCTCCACTGTAATTACAGATGGTTCAATCATGCCAGATACTGTCACTGATTTTGCTTGGAATGCACGGTTTAGTTCCTCTAATGCAGCTAATGGATGCTGAGCCATCAACAATCCTAAAACTGTCTTTCCTTTGTCAAATCTGTCCAGCAGACCTCGTGCTTTCACTGTTACATCTGATTTTCATTTCCTAATTCAGACAATATTTTCAAAGATTGTCTTGTATTTGTCTGACCTCTGAAGCAAGACACCAAGTTCATGTACCCACTGGATAGAATCTCGAACACATTCAAGCTTCAACTGCATGTTGCATTATTAAATTAGACTCGTGTGCTCCGCAGTGAAAAAACAAAGCTGACGGTTGCCTCTCTTTTATTTTTGCCTGGCATCCACTGTACGCATCATGTTAGCGGCTCCATCATAAGTTTGTGCTCTTAATCCTGACATTGATAAATTGAGTCTAGTCAGCACATAAAGTATAGTCGAGAATATTGTTTCACCAGTTGTATTGGAAACACTGTACAAACCAAGAAATATCTCATGAACGTCAAGGTTCTCATCTACGTATCGTACACATATTGCTTCCTGCTCGGCACCTGTAACATCTCGAGTGCCATCAACCATTAATGCAAATATTTTACTTTGGTGCACTTCGTGTGCTACGTTCCTCAGTATTTGATGGCTGAACATCTCCATTGTTTCATTCTGAGCTTGGGGTGATGTGAATGTGGTTTTATTTGACAAGTAGGCCATCAACTCAGAATCTTCCTCTTCCAAGAGCTTCATTAAATTCAAGAAGTTCCCCTCTGTATCAATAAGTCCACGTATTGCTACACCTTGACGCAGAAGGAAACGTAAACTTTCTGAATATTTTGGCGAGACTTCTTTTACATTCTTCCTGCTGCTTCTTTTTCCCATCATGTAGCTGGACAGTCACTGGAGTTACATCAAGTGAACCTTTTGGAGATATAGCGAAGCTGTGCTGAGAGGAAGATTGGTGTTCGTTGAATTTCTGTTTTGCCTTTTTCTAGTTGCAAAAACCGGTGAATATGAAGGTATACTACACTGGACTCTCCCATTTCCCTGTAAAAAGGCCTCTATTTTCCGCCTACGCACAATGAAAGCATGTGACTTTTTGAGTCCGCTTGTCGAAGTGCAGCCATGGGAACTTATCAAACAATTTGCTCTGGAAGTTGATATTTTGAGATTTTGCTTTCTGTCGTGGTATTAGTTGTGCTTCTCGATGATGACTTTCCATACTATATCTGTGGAGTGCCAGACTTTCCATTACTGCACAAACTTATTTCACAACTATCTGGTGGTTCGTGATGTGCAATAGTTGCACAAGCATTTTCAGACTCGTCCTCTGATGAACATGATATTTCCTCTGTATGGCCAGTTTCTATTCCTTTGCTTGAGGTTGTTGAATTATCTGCATCAGCATTGTCACTTGTAGTACAAGTAACTGACTTGCAGAACTGTCTAATATCGGAAAGTTTCAGACGCTTGCTTGTCATAATTGGAATCTGTTTCTCGGATGACTCAACAGGCTAAAATACAGTCTTTATTGAAAAACTCTAACGTACAATGAACGATGATAGAACAGAATGGAAGTAGGACTGAACCGTACAATGTATTTAAGTCGAACGCGTGAATCTCACAATGACTACCGAGTCAACTGACCGCCTGTGCATCGCTGGGACAATAATGTGTGCTAGATACAACACAAGTAATTGCAAGTTTCTCAAAAAATACTTAAACAATCACAAATATATCATATTCTTGTTAGAGCTCATCAAAAGGCAAACACGTTATGATATAATGTCTATAAGCACGTCCATTAAATAAAAACTAGCAATACAATTCGAGTAGAGGCTTTAGGCTGTTGAAATCGCTCCTTTTGTGTTCTAATTATACAAGAAAGTACAATATTTTTACTATCTATAATAAGAGAACATATTGTTCTTTTACCATAAAGCACCTGCACTCTATTATAGGGCGGTGATAATATGAAATTTCATGGGTTAATGAGGGCTACAAACACAGGTCTAATGAGCCCTGTTGTAAAATAGAGGTTGAGACTAAAGGGGGTGAAGTAGGGCGCGTCTGGATCCGAATCTGTCGTTAACTGTACACTAAACGTACACTATGGTGAGATGGTCAGCAACTTCGGCAGCTAAGGAGAGTAAGGCATTCGACAATAAAACCGGCTAGACATGCATAAAAACAAATGGCATAGGAAAACTGCACAATATACACATAAGATTGATGCAGCTACAAGCTACAAATGGCTTGCCAGATCTAGATCACAGGAGTTTATGCTGGGAATAATATTTTTGAATTTCATGTTCTGTTTAATCTGTTGTAATGAAAATTTTACTTAATCTTATACTACGTACAAGACGTAAGTAGATTCTGTGAGAGAGCTTGCAAGCCTTGCATGTATACTTAGGCCTACTGACTGATACTTACGAACTATCGCTTAGATCGAAAAGCTTAGAAGCACGCCTGTATTAAAGATGTACATTTCGGTTGCTGAAAAAGCCTACATTTAGGCCTAATTATGTAATTCGATTAGTAAGAACCCGACAATCACAAGAACAAACACACAATTTGTAAATCTTTGACGCAATAAAAGAATTTAAGAGACCAAACTGTAGGAAGACGATTTATGCACCATACTCTTCACCTAAAATGGAGGGGGGATGTATCTCTCATCCCCCCAGGATCTACGTCCCTGATATACAGAACTGATAATTTTTAAGTTATATGATTTAATTTCATTAAAAAGTTAAAACAAGGCTTTAGTTCTCTTATAAATATTTACCTTGCTATTGGAACTATGAGAGAAAAAAATCAGTCGAAGATTAATTCATTAATTTAAAATAATAAATATGTGCAGTCATTATTATTCACTATGATAATAACATTCATAAGGTTTCCATTTTAGTGAACGCTCTTGAAGAAGCTGAAAAGTGAAAGTTTGAATATTTAATTAAATTAAAACAACATCTTGGTGTTATAAGATTGTTTATTTCTACTATTGATTCGCTAAATCTTTGTTTGAGGAAATAACAAACAATAAAATGTCCTATAACTAATATCAGTACATTAAGGTAAACTATGTATTCATAGACAAATTATTATTTATAAAATAGCCATTTTTTATAACAAATGTAAGTATATTACTAGAGATATTTATTATTTGGATAATATCCAAATATACATCGTTTTATAACAAAAACATCTGTTATTTTTTTTACAACGTACTTGTATGTATTCCTCGTCAATTAAGAGGGGCTGGCAACGAGAATAATCTGCTCGAGAAGCCCACGTGCTGTTTTCAAGACATAATCGGGTAGCGTTCTCTGAAATTTTACATAAAAACAACATTATGTGTGTTAAATGTAAAGCTCGATAATAAGCGAATACCGACATTCAAAGGATTTAACGTTTGATTGCTACTACTATAGCAACATGTTGTCCTAGTTAATACCTTCGCAATTCCAAGATTAGGTTTCGCAATATAATTTATTTTCCATAACGCAAGTAATTGTATGGAGAGTTATTTAAAAACAACAACAACAACTGAGTACTGAGAATGGTTTTGTAAGAGAAATATAATATTATTTCATAATTCCTACGGTTGATAATAAGTGCAATGTTTAAAGGATACGTGTCTGAAGATGAGTCCTAACTACTAAATGGTGCATTTATATATAACTTATATCGTTAGAACAATATCTTAGTTTTAAATAAATAAATACATTTGATATAAGTACATATATTGGGAGTGGTAGAACATGATACGAATGATTTAGAATTCTAATGTGTGAATAAGCCCACGGATGATCCACAACTGCTATTAAGTTTACGACAATAATATAAGAATCCACAGAAGATAATAGAACAAAATTGTCTGGAGACGCAGAAGTAAAAAAAAGAAAGATGTAAATTACAACAAAATTGCGGGTCATGAACTGATAAACTAAGTTCTAAAATGATACAAATTGTATGTGTTATGCACTTGAAACCTACTATATGAACAAAATTCAGCAAAAATAGCAGCATTTTGTAAAAAATATTGAAATACGTAACATCTATAGTTAATTATATATCCACAGTCAAAATGAAGGTGACGTATAATGTACTCACGATATTTATCATAAGCAACTCCGTTCAATTCTTCAAAACAGGCTATTTCAGCAATTTGACCACCAAGTGTCGGTGGCCAGCAGGAAATTCCGTCCCACACTGCATTGCAGTAAAATGAGATATTTCCTGTAAAGTAAGAGAATAAATTTCTTCCATGAAGTATAAGTCATACCTGGAAATTACGTCGTGAAATTACTGTGTAAATAATATTTTTGTAGAACGTGAAAATCTACATATATGTAAAGTTTACAAGTCAGCCGATGTTACACTTAAGATTTAGATTATCTTATCCGTGTAATATCTACAATTATTGAATTGTGTTTATACTTCAAATTTCTCAATTGTCATAAGGCTAGTTCAGAGAGTATGGGATACATAATTACTTATTTCATTTCAGTTGAAATAATGACCAATATATATAAGATGGACATTGTTTAAAATATCAAATTAAAACATACTTTAGTTATTATTGTACAAAGTACCTATTTTTCATGTTGAACCAAACAGACACGTGACTGACTTATCTTTCTTGGAACAAGAATAATTGATATTCCTTCGCACAAATATGTGTATGAACAATGTCAATGAATTTTTAGTTTAAAATATAATTCATTAATAGGAAACAAAGTACTTAACTTTCTACAGTCTGCAAACGAATCGTTACAACAGCGTACACAAAATATCTATCTCACAGTTAAATATTTAACTACTGTTTCGCATATGAGAAGCTTTTAATTTCAGTATTTCACATCTATAAATACATAACATTTTAAAAGCACCGAAGTTATAACACCAGCTCTAACATACCCCTTAACTGTCTCGCTCCATATTTAGTTCTCCCACATCTTACCTGTTTTATTTTTTTTATTTTAGGATTAATGGTCGTTCAGCGAGTGTAATAATGAAAGCAGACAATATCTGAGAATTTTAAACTAATTAATTTAATTGTTCTAAAAAAAATTTGTTGGGTCTTCCAATTCTTCATGGTTTCAATTTCACAAAGCCCTATTAAGTAGTGCTGTCGGATATATACAAAACGGTGTAACATGTACAAAAAAAAGCATAATTTGCTGTGATTAAATCCTGTTGGTCATCTTTGGAAAGTGCATGAAAGTAAATTTTAGGCCTAACCACGAAACCGTTGGCATCATTATAAAACGATTTATTTATATTTTTAAAAAATGGTTCATAGTTTTATTCCTGATATCATTGTGTGTGACGTGAAATTTGTAAGTTCTTTAGCATATTCTCACGGCAATTACAAAGCCTTTTCGAAAACTAAGACCATTTCAGGGGAGTCAGTTTTAAAATAACTTTTCACCACACAATCAACCCATATTTGCTTAGACATCACCGCAATATCTTTAAATCGTTCAAAATAGTGATAAATTCCCTTTTATTGTCAACCAGTTAAGTAATGTAAATGTTACAGTGTTTGGCTTTTTTTTCACAAACGTAGCATGAGAGAAAGTTTTTGTTGCAGACTTTTCTTTCAATGGTTATGAAAATAAAGATAAGAATGTGAAGATATGTAATAACACTGAAAATAAAATTTTCAACGTATTTTATTTCATTTAAGGTTCAGAAAGGTTATCAAAAATAAGCCATCAATACACATCAAACCCTAAAGTGTCCTTTTTAAGAGATCGCTGTATTTATTTATAAACAAAACCAAGTATGCGTGAACGTGAAATTATTTCACTTTTCTTGTTAAAATAGTTTAAATGGCTCCATTATATAAGGCGGCATGAAAACTATCTTATCTATTTTAAAATTTAATAAATTACTAATTAAAGAAGTACAAGCATGCAGTTTTCAACATCTTGTAGCTAAATTCGAACAGATATTTTATTGACACGTCAAAAGACGTTGCGTGTGCATTATTAGTGACTCTCAGTACGTCGAACCGATATTTGACTTCAATCCACATTAACTGCAGTTGCAGTAACGATTGCATCCGTTATTCTGGTTTTAAGCACCATGATGTTTGCTATAGAGGTGTGATATATGATATCGCTACCATGCCCTAATACGTTTTTGCTGTACTGGTGTCCACTTCATCTTTAGAGAGTGCATATTTAAAAAGATCAGTTTATTTCCCGCAAACGAAACTTCACCAGTTGAACCAAATACCTCACGTCCATCATTGTCGCTCACCAAGAATTGTCAGTAAAACTATTATTCACAAGATTTATGTTGAGCCAAAAAATGTCAAAAATGTCGTTCTATGAATACAATTTTATCATTTATTTTGGCTTAATTTCTAGGCCTCAGCTCGAGTCATAGCACATGAGGGAAACTCGTGTAGATTCTAATCAAAAACAGCATAATCCTTATATAAAATAGTGATCGGCTCTCTACCCATTTTGGATTCGGCAGTAACCTTTCTCACAGCTAAATCATTTCCCAACAATAATGATACGCCTTTAATTAGAGTAAGTCTTAGTTCAACCTCAACTGGTCCTGTATGGGTATGGGATTAACAGCGTCATTTGTCAAAGACGCAAAACCAACAAACACAAAAGGTCCAAATTTCTCCCTGTATACATCAGCCTTTTGTCAGTAGCCAAATAAACAGCATCGGGAGATATCGTAAAACTATATCTTATCTATTATGTGGGCACGAACAAACTGAATATGGGCTCATTTTCTTTTTAAAAACCAACAATTGGACATAACACGACCAGGTTTTTTATAGAAATGGCAAAGAGTCTCAGAAGAATTTAATGAAGTTTTATCCTGACTATCTGAAAATTTCGAACTGGAGAAGCTGGATTTTTAGAAGAATCCTTAACTTTAGTAGATTGGACAATTACAGGTTTTTATTGAGTTGGCAGGAATTTCTTTTTACGAACCGTCGAAAAGACAAATTGCTTCCTGTAGTGTTTCCACTTTCTTTTCATCCAAACAAGCTTTTTAAGTCGTCATTTGCACGACGTCTAAATTCCTCAATTGGACATAATTGTGTTAGTTTATCAAAACTGTTTCCAATATGCAGATAATTACAACATTATCAAAATAAACCTCTTTTTTTTTGGGGGGGGGGGTAATTCCGTATAAGTTTGACTATTTTCCTTGTGATAACCTCGAAACTTTTGGCAGTAAGACTCAGGTACTAACTTGTATACTTTAATGATATTTGCTTTATTATGAACCATACAATCTTTACCAATCACAACACTGTAATAATAATGTCCATTTTTCTGTGGACAGTTCCATCGCTTAGACAACCTTCTTAAAATGTTGGAAATATTTATCTTCTTAACTTTCATTAAATAGTGGTACTTAAATATATACTTCAATATATTAATTGAGTTTCAAAGTTATCATTTTTTTACCTTGTTTGTCGAAGTGAAGTCTAATTCCCAATTATTTCGGTTTAATTTTTTTCTTGCTTGTACCTTACTTTCTAGTACAAAGGCTCTGCTGCAAGGCTGTAATTTTCAAAGCATACCGTTTCTCCCTCTTTGTTATCCGTAATTCATCGAGTGTACGAGGACGATGGTTTACCAGCATGTTTTCAGCAGTCTGGTCTTTTAAAAATCTATAAACACTGCATCAGGTGATTACAACAGTATGTTTACGTGTGGAGTATTATGAATATATTTTAGCTACTTGAGGTATGCGATGGTTGAACTCATATGTCACGGAAGTAAATCATGTAACTGTGATTTGTGTCTTCTTAGTGTTTGTGGATTATAACTGCTACAAAATGCCACACCATGCTTATCATAACTGGGGCACAACTTGTTGCAGATCCCTTTCTAGATGTTTCTGGTTTCCACAGTTGGTCCGTATTCCATTGTTTTTCAATCCCAATATATAAAACGGAAATTCTAAGTCTCTGATTTGAATATTTCTTTATGATCTGAGTACATGCGAAACAACATCAAAATGCAGTTCTGATACGTTCAAATAACATGACTTGGCCATGTTTATCACATGATTTACCATTTGCACGTTTCAAATCGTTTTAATATGACTTACTCTGTGTAACAAATATATCTGGATAAAAACAGATGATTTTGAGAAGTATAAAGTCGTTCTTGTTTCATTTACAAACAAATATGCAAATGTTTTAGAATTTTTGCACCAAGCTACATAATGTGCTATTTAAGCCTTTTACTCTAACATTCACAATCCAAGGACGTTAACTAATAGACCAAGCAAGTTCCCATTCAAAACAATAATGTTTAATTTCAGAGACTGGGAATAGTCTAAATGCTATCGTAGTGAGCATTGATATCTATAACGCTAGTTGTTTGAGGTTTTCTGTATTTTATTTTATAATAGGTACATAATAATGTTGCTAATAGAGGGTACTATAAGCTATCATAAACATTATTATCGCTTGTGAACATTTCTCTTTATAATCACAAAAGCATATCTTGGGACAAAGAAACATCAATATTACAAATATTAAGAAAATATATAATTTCTACCTGTTTTCTGGATTAGAATGTCGCTGAGGTAGCATTCCAGTTCGGGTGTAAGGTCGGTAATATCTTCGACGATTGCAGGTACAGTTTGATTAGACGTCGTGTTATTGGTGTTCAAACCCATCTTTATGGTGTAAAATGTGTGGTATAGCCTAAAGAAAAGCCTAAAATTATTTAATGTTTGGCAGATATAGTGTATTGTTGTTGTTTTTTATAAATTGAAATTATCCAGTTAGTAAAATGATAAAGAGTGACAGCAGGAAACAATATAAGTTAGTACCTTTACTTTTAGAGACATTCCTAAGTAACAATATAATACGTTTTCCCCAATTCAAAATGTAGCACTAAAGAAGTTACTTTTTATTATAACTCACTAGTTTGTAAAATTATAAAATAGATTTACAAATAAAAGAAAATTTTTAAAATGGGTGCGTGTGTACTCGCTCTGAGATAATGAGTAATGCTTTTCTGTTGTTGTTTTTTTTAATCTCGCACAAAGCTACCTGAGGACTATCTATGCTAGCTATTCCTAATTTAGCAGTGTAGAATTAGAGGGAAAGCACCCACCGGCAACTCTTCAGCTACTCTTTTACCAACGAATAGTGGAATTGATCGTCACATTATAACGCCCCCAGGGTTGAAAGTGCGAGTATGTTTGGTGCGACCGGGATTCAAACCTGCGACCGTTGCATTACGACTAGAACGCCTTAACGCACTAAGCTATACAAGGCCTTATGAGTAATGCATAAAATGTTACAGAAATTCATCATCTAATGTGAGGTAACTTTAACCCCGTGCATTTCACTTAACCATTAATGCAAGTTCGAAAACAAACTCGAAAATATTTATAACGCCATACAACGTCATGTAACATGACGTTTTTCAGGTCTGAAATTGTCTTAATTTCCACACAATTTCAAGTGTTGTGACTTTTGCTTACTCTATTTTTAAATTATAATAATAATTCATATTTACTTTGATAAAACGATATACCTGTAATTGCAGATTTACGTCGTTTATGTAAGCAGAAAAACGTATTGTTGTTAATTACAGTACCATAACGTTATTTTGCATACTGTCTCCTGCTTCAGTTTTGAAACTTCGAAACACAAGCCTCCTAGTGGCTCAGCGGTATGTCTGCGGACTTATAACGCTAAAACGGGTTTCGATACCTGTGGTGGGCAGAGCACAGATAGCTCATTGTGTAGCTTTGTACTTAATTCAAAACAACATCGAAACACAAATTATCTGTGTGTCGTTCCTTCTAATTATGTACTTGAGATTTAGTTAACAAGCATCTTCCCGCAGTTTTAAGTTGATACTTTTGTTGAAAGCATGAACACTAGTCCTCGATGCGAATTATTTTATGTGTTGAATGAACCTCCTAGGGAAAGTTCTGCCTGTACAGTTTACAGATTCTCTGGGGTCCAAGTACACATCCATATTAGAGGAACCTAGTAACTGAGTGGTATCTGGAACACTGAAACACCACTTAGCCACATATTGGTGACTTTGAAGTAACTCCCTCGAGATGAATCACCTTATCCTTTTAGGTTGGAGCCATCTGTGTGTTACTATCGGACATCTTCAATAAATCTTATGGGCATTATTTCCAATGCTTAGTATGGTGCCCAGAAAAAGCTGGCATTATTACTCTGTCCAACTTTGACAATGTCGCACGTCCCCTTGTTACAATGCAAGGTGCTGGGTTAGTGGGTAATAAATTAATTTTCTTTTCAATTGAGATCCAAAATAACAAAAAACATTAATTAGGTAAAATCATTATACAGAAGACTGATATTATACAAACACCATATTAAAAATTTTCAAGTACCTCATTTTATTATATTTAACTCACTGTTTAAAAATCCCTAGAGTGCAGGTGTTTTCCTTTTTCATGTAAAAACAATGCAAATGATTTGTGGACTTTCCAAAGCTATATAATAAATTACTAACTATGGAAAAGTTTATTGAACCTCAAGATCATAAGATAGCAAACACCTCTTAAAATTGAAGTTCATTGGGGACAATAGTTGAGATTATTCCTTACTCTAAATTAAATTCCTCGTAAGAACATATCACTGAGTCGAAACTTTTTACATATTAATCCTATTAGAGCTTTTTTACGGTCGGGAAACCTCCTCTAATAAGGATTACAACTTACTAAAAGTTTGACTTTGACATTAAAATCACTACATCAACCTTTCACTGTCGCGGCAAGCTATCTGAATTTTTATGTTAGGCCATATATGTTTATAATATTCTCCAATTTCAAAGTCCAAGACATATAACTAGTTCTTTGATATGTGTTCATAATGGTGGCAAAGAATATAATAGAATGGGAATCAGTTAGTTCCTCATTGTCTCAACTGCTCCCACCTTTTTATATTTTCGTTCTTTCCATAAATGGATGAAGCAGTTAAAGACTATATATCAATACCTCATATCCTGAGGCGAGAAAATTGGAAATAGCTCTTCCAAAACAAATTTATTCTGTTACAGTCTGTATTGCCACAGTGATAGCGCATTCAGATCTTTATATTCGAGTCTTTCTATAATTGTGTTAAAGGTATTTCACCCTCCATGGATAAACACGTAGATAAATATATATTCAATCCAATTTTAGTTCCTACTATTAAGAATACTGATCAATCAGGTTCCACTATATCATCTCAAATGAACAGCATTCTTATTAGAAATCACTTTGATTCAGAGGGTAGAATCTACGAAAGTTAATGATACATTACAAATAAAAGAAACAAAGTGATTGTTAGTTTAAAATAAAGCTTTCTCTTCTTGATCTCTCACAAGTTCTAGGCCAAAAATACCACACTGATAAAGTGAAACTGTAAAGGGTTTTAAAAATATAAATGACATTAAGATGTCATTTGATTTTTACTATCCCATACAGTTTTATGCAATAAATTTTCCTTAAACCTATTGATAATGTCAACATTCAATAGTTTTATTGTCCTGGAAAGACAGTTTGTGTGATTCATACCTATCCCACTGTTGTCATCCTTGTACTCAGTAGTTGCACAGTTCTACTTTGTTTTCTTTACTTCTCACTTGGAGAGGATATCAATCAGGCAGACTTTGATTATGTTATTGAACAGTTCCTAATTTCCTTCTGTATTCTGGCATACATTAGTATACACAGTCCACTCTAAGATGTTACTGATACTGATGAAAAAAGTTGATTTGTGGAGCATTCACTTTCAGATCATACATTTTTTCTTCATTATTAGAGCACCTATTTTTTCTTAAGTCAGAGTTTTACTGTAATAGATTTATCCATTTGTTTTCCTTCTATCCCATCTTGTTTTTTCTTGAAAACAGAGATCATTCTGAAGGAAACTGGTAGCAATCAATGCCATCTAATTCATTTGTTGCAATGGAAGTGGAAGAAGGATAGCAGGTCATTCTTTCAAAAACATCAGTACCTTTCACTTACGCCACTTAAAATGTCAATGAGAGAAACCTTCCTAAAGAAGAACCATCTACGTTCGATTACTTCTGATTTTCCTTTTCCAGTTTTAGTTGAGATCATTGTGAGTTAAAGTTTCATCAACATAGCCCTGATGCTTCATGCAGGAACTTGAAGAACCTCTGCGCAAACAGCATCTATAATAATGACTTGTAAATATTCTGTCAGTCATCGAACAAAACATATATATGTTGAGTACCAGCACCAAACAACCCTCACAAGAGATGTGGATTATTTCAAATGGTTTTGAATTTTCATCTTGAGAAATTAGTTTTGAACACTTTTGTACCCAAAAGAATCTGTAACCTGAGCCGGAGCTGTATTGAGATGGAGTAGAAATTTCCAGTATTGCTCAGACTAAATTTCTGGAGCTTGTTCTAAATCATAAGATGACCTTCATTCTTCACATAAAGCAGCTGAAGATGAAATGGTCAAAGGGTTCTTAACGTATTCCCTGCCCTTTCTTCTAGTTATTCCATGTTACATATTTTTGTGCCTTCATTCGATCTAAGCTTCACTATGTGTCTTGACATATATTTCTTCCATCGCTTCAGGGTTAAGGATATTAAACCACATCCACCATCAGGAGCTTTGGCTTTACACTGAACTTTCTGCATCTCTCCACTCCTAAGGTTTGTACACTGAGTACTTTGGACCATCACCACACATTCGTCGTCAACAACTCTTTTTGCAGTATGCAGCGAAGCTTCAATATCTTCCTCGATATCTAACCTGTTTGTTTGTTTGTTTTGGAATTTCGCACAAAGCTACTCGAGGGCTATCTGTGCTAGCCGTCCCTAATTTTGCAGTGTAAGACTAGAGGGAAGGCAGCTAGTCATCACCACCCACCGCCAACTCTTGGACTACTCTTTTACCAACGAATTGTGGGATTGACCGTCACATTATACACCCCCACGGCTGGGAGGGCGAGCATGTTTAGCGCGACGCGGGCGCAAACCCGCGACCCTCGGATTACGAGTCGCACGCCTTACGCGCTCGGCCATGATCTAACCTGTTATTACAATGTTTTTCTCTGGTCCGTAATGTTTTTTTTCTAGTAGACAGTTTGCTGTTCTTACCTGTGACCTTCATCTACAGAAAGTATTAGTCATAAGAAGTCCCTCTACGCAACATACTATGTAGAGTAAAAGCTTCAGTTTATGTTTTTTTGTTTTTGAATTTCGCGCAAAGCTACTCGAGGGCTATCTGCGCTAGCCGTTTCTAATTTAGCAGTGTAAGACTAAAGGGAAGGCAACTAGTCATTACCACCCACCACCAACTCTTGGGCTTCTCTTTTACCAACGAATAGTGGGATTGACCTAACATTATAACGCCCTCACGGCTAAAAAGGCAAGCATGTTTGGTGCGATGGGGATGTAAACTCGCGACCATGCCGGGCGAAAACCGTGAGAAATAACAACTCAATCATATAAACTGAAGCGAAGGCCCGGTGGGTTAAGGGGTGCGACTCGTAATCTGAGAGTCGCGAGTTCGAATCCCCGGCACACCAAACTCGCTCGCCTTTGAGCCGTAGGGGTGTTATAAAGTGACGGTCAATCCCACTATTTGTTGATAAAAGAGTATTCCAAGAATTGGCGGTGGGTGGTGATGAATAGCTGCCTTCCCTTTAGTCTTACACTGCCAAATTGGAGACTGCTAGCGCAGATAGCCCTTGAGTAGCTTTGCGCGAGATTCAAACAAAACAAAGAAACTCACGATCTTTAATATTTGATAAAGAACTTTAAACGGTAATTATCGTCACTTAGAATAGAAGTAAAAGAAGCAATAAAAACAACAGGAAAAATCCTAGTTTGAAGCAAATCAAGGTTGCAAGAGTGTATTTCAAGAAGTTGTTTCAAAATACTTACGTTATCATTGCTGGTATTGAACTTATTGGAAAAGATATTAAACCTGAAGACAAGAGACTATCACGACACGGTGAGATACACATTTTAACTTAGTTAAATTCTAAGACAACATTCCGCAGAGATTTAGGAAGGTACAAGGGACCGTAAAGGATATTACCTGTAGGAAATCCTAATATTACTCAACGTCTAAGTTTTAGGGAGGCTTTGAAAAAGAGCATTAAAGACTATAAAAGATTTAATTGTTGTTTCAATATATGGCTCACATCCGAGTATATGTTTTTAAAATTTATTTTATTTATTTATCAATGCTATAAAGTCTTCGGGACCAGCATGGCCAGGTGGTAAGGGCGCTTTACTTGCAACCTGAGGGTCGTGGGTTCGAAAACCTGTCACGCAAAACATGCTCGCCCTTTCAGCCGTACGGATGTTATAATGTGCAATCAATCGCAGTTTTTGTTAGTAAAAGAGTAGCCCAAAAATTGGCAGTGGATGATAATGATGACTAGCTGCTTTCCCTCTGGTCTTACACTGTAAAATTAGCGACGCCTAGCGCAGATAACCTTCATGTATCTTTGCGTAAAATTCAAAATAAACCAAATAAAGTCGCTCATATTTGATCATTTATAACTAAGATTTCAAAGAAAGTATGTAGCACAAACTTACGCACTTTATTTACGATTGTGGAGATGATTGGCTGCCTTGTTTCTAGTCTTTCACTGATAAATTAGGAAAGATTGGCGCAGTTAGATTTTCGTGTAGCTTTGTGCGAAATTTAAACCAAATTTAAAGAAGTTTGACTCGTAAATTTCACGTACTAGTTTTTAGAGATTAACATGAGAAATATATTTAATATCAACATGGTCAAAGCTGAAAACGAATGAATTTGGAAAGATGAACACAAACGTTTTTTTGAAGGTATGCTATCATCCTTCTTTTGTAAACAAAGTAAAAAAACAATAATCTGAGCGTTTCCGGAACGTAGAAGTTTCTTTTTCAGGGATAAATTGAGTGATTGTTTTTTTTAGAATATAGAACGGTCTTGTTCACATAATAGCCTTTAATAACGAAGTCCGCTAATCATTTCAAAACTTTATATTGATAAAACCCTTAAGCTTATAAAGGATTTTTCTCTTTGATTTGTCATTGTTCGACTGAAATCTAAAAAAAAACATATTGATAGAACATCCACCTCTGAGAAGCTAGTTCAGTTATCCGTAATTATTTCTTTGTTCATGTTGTACTTTCTAGACATTCTATCTTATAGTAATAACAAAACCAAAAAATAAAATATAAATTCATAAAAAGAATAGACACTGCGGAAGTGAATTAAAATAATTTTCAAGTAAATAAATTTCTACTCTCGTTTGTTTATAAGTTCCAAACTGCATAATTAATTAACTGTGCTCTGCTCATTGCAAAAAATTAACCCTGAATTTTAACTTCTTAATCCCTCAAGTGTTAATTTACCACTATGCTGGAAGTTTTAAGAACTCGGTCTGTGTGCGGGAGAAAAATTATTATTTATTTTTTTTATTTTTTGAATTTCACACAAAGCTACTCGAGGGCTATCTATGCTAGCCGTCCCTAATTTAGTACGGTGAAGCTAGAGGGAAGGCAGCTAGTCATCACCACCCACCGTCAACTATTGGGCTACTCTTTTACTAACGAATAGTTGGATTGAACGTCACATTATAACACCCCCACGTCTGAAAGGGCGAGCATGTTTGGCGCAACAAGGACGCGAACCAGCGACCCTCAGATTACGAGTCGCACGCCTCAACACGCTTGGCCATGCCGGGCCGGGAGAAAAATTGTTTATTTGTCATCAATCAACTTTATTTCCGAATACAAAATTTTTATTTTTAGCGTAAGGTTACTGGATTACTTTATTTGAGGAACTAGTTGCCTAACAAGTAGTGTTTTCGGTTCGTGAATCTGTGGGTTCACGGTTCGTGGCCCGTTGCTGCCAAAATGTGCTCCGCACTTTAAGGCCACGGATGACTATAAAAGTGGCATTCGAATCTCACCATTCGGTCAGACAAGAGCAGATCAAGAGCTGACGTTTGATGCTATTGACTAACTGCTTTACTTCTAATTCATCGGAGCGTCAGCTACGCACAGATAGTTCTTTGTGTAGCTTTGAGCGAAACTTCTAAAAAATTACGTGTGGGAAGTTTGCATTAAACAACATTCTTTCATATCTTATACAAACATTAGAGTCTAACACAGCTTATGTTCAAAATCTGTCTCCTATAATAACACGTAGAATAGAACCTGTTTTTCGTCATTCTATTAGTCAATCGCTTCATCTGTTTTTACTTCGACGAAAGAAACAGCACCGCTATCATACAAATATACAGACAGTTTAAAGAAACAAACTTAAAACGATACCTCTGCTTATCGAGAACTGTTGCGAAGCCAAATTCAAACTCACAGCTTTTAAGACTCACCTCAGAATCCAATCTACGAAACCTCTTTAAAAAATAAGATAAATGTATGCTACATAATAAATAAATGTTGAAATAAACTTAAAGTATTTGCCATTATTCGTATATGACAAAACTATTAATCTTATATTTTCAACGATGCGAATTGTTATATCATTAGAAAAAGTATATTGATTATTATGTAGGCTGAACGGAATAAGAAGTTCTAAGAAACTACAGCAGGAATACAACACCTTTTATGATAAAATGTAACTAAAATCACGAAGAGTTCAGGTATTTACAAAACCCAGTGTTAAAATTAGTCGAGTGCGTTCAAAAAACTTATAGTTTTTACATATTTTTCTGTTATATAATAAAATATATAACAAAATAACAAAATTTTAGGGGGCTTTTTCTCCACCCACTATATCATTAGAACTAAAACTGATAGCAGGAAAAGACTTTCAAAATAATTATAACCTCAAAGTAAAAGCAGCTTTTATTTTAAAAAAACAACATAAATATTCATACTCACGAACAAAAAAATATTCGTTTTCCAGAGTCGTTAAAGCTCCTGATATTGCTACTGAAAAAAATATTTACAATTTTAGAAATCGGAACACTCGTACAGTATTGTACAAAAACGATGGTGCAAGGGAATATTTTGTCACTCTTTCCATTTTATGAGTCTAGTTCTTCTATGCTATAACAGAATGTAAATTTGAACACTATAGTAATGCTTTACTTATCCCCGTTGACAAATGAATGAGAAGAAAAAGAGTATTTATCATTCTTTGGAATTCCAATATACTTGTACCAAAAAAGGATTATATTTGAATAAACATACTAATCAAATATAGGTTTTGAAATAACTAGTATAGTACCCCAGGCACTGTCTTAACTATACAGAAAGAAACTAGCAAGAATATATCATATAGTACCGATAAAAACAGTTTAATATTATATATCAAGTTTTACTGCCATGTCAAGCACAAAAGATCTAGATTATTGTCAATATAGCAAAGAGTTTACATAAAACCTTTATGTGATTCTGTTCGGAGTCCCCAACAAATCGCTGCAGACTTTAATGCTTCCCAAATACTGTCAAGTGCATCCTCAATCGTGAGACCGAGACAGTTAAATTTGAAAATAGAAAAGGAAGAGGCAGAACACCTAATCTCAATGATACTGATGTGAAGTATCTTCGTTTATGCAGCATACAAGATAGAAGAAACACTGCCACTGATCTAGTCTTAAGCGTGAGATAAATGACCATGTAGCAAGTAACAGAAAAGTGTCAAGATCTACGGTATCAAAAAAGTCCACGAGAATAAAATATTTGGTCATATAGCAGTTACAAAACATTTAATTCGATCTCCAAATATTGTCAAGAGACTGGAAGTTATTAAAAATTACAAAATCCTGACTGTCGATTATTAGAAAAAGGTATTATGGACGGATGAGTCCAAGTTCGAAATATTTGGTTCAAAGAGCAGGCTGTACGCTCGGCAGAAGAAAGGTAAAAGATTCTTACCTCAGTCCCTATCATTTACCCATGGGGGAGGCAGTGTGATGATTTGGATATGTTTTTCTACTGATGCAACATGAGGTATTTGCAAAATACATGAAATAATGGATAGCACAAATACCGTCAGATACTGATCCGTCATGGTACACCCAGTGATTTGCGTATTAATGGTAAAGGACTTCTCCACCGAGAAGATAACGGCCTGAAACACTCGTCCAACCTATGCAGAAACTTAGCTAAGAAAGAAGCTGCTGGAGTCAATCAACTGATGCTGTGGCCCTCACAGAGTCCCGACCTCAACCCAAATGAGCAGATCTCAGATTTGATAGATGAAAAACTTGACAAATCAAAATGAAAAGTTACTTCCAAAGAAACTTTATGACAATGTATTACAAACATTTAGAGTAAAATTGCAAAGAACACTTTGATTAAATATGTTGCAACATGGCTGTCTGCAGTTACTAAAGCAAAAAGGGAACAAATAAAATATTAACTCTTTGCTGAACTTAAGCACTTCCACTGAGTCTCTGTTGCACTAAATACATAGATTGGTGAAATTTTGATGTTTCACCTGTAATTTACCTTCTATTGTCCTTTAAAAGTTGCCTGAAATTTAATTTTTGACTTTGTCCTAACACTTTTGCACAGGACTAAATAAAGACAAGCGAAATACAATTTTCTGTTATTTCCGCATTAAAATGTTTTCTATTTGAATTTAGTAGAATTACAAATAATGTTGTACTGATAGCTGGTTGTTTCTTACAATTTTATCATATTTCTTTAGGTGCTCTTTAAGACTTTTTAGAACGGATATGTTCTCGAGTTTGCTGGGTTCAGCAGATGGTCGGATGTGGCTTTTCTACAAGAAAACACAGACATTGATCACAACTTTTTCATGTTGGCTTTAAACTTGGATATATATATATATATATACTGATTTATGTAACTTGCATTTGAATGTTACGTCAGTCTTTTTTAGAATAGACACCTTAATAATATTTTAGTACCCCATACTTGAAATGATTGAAAAATATATTAACAGTTAAAAATAGCTTTGATAAAAAAAATGCACCACAGAATATAACGTCTTGCCACTATTAGTATGTTATCATCACATACTTTAACATTTACTTATGACTTCTTAAGATTGATGCTGAAACGAATATAAAACTTTCCCATTTCATTTTATTTATTAAAGGCTTTTTTAAAATGGCTTTGCTATTTTACGTTAATTAAATTCATGAGTACATAAACCTCCTTATGACTTTATTTATCTTTGAAATGTTGCCAGATATGCTAATAAAAACCTGACCAGCTTCGTAACATCTGCTCAATCTCGCCTTATGTGAAGACTTATAATTCATACATTCTATGTTGAAACTACTCACTTTCAATTTTCTCAAACAAAGACAAGAAAATCAACCTCTTTCTGATAAAATTAATAAATAAAAATGGAAATTTTATTCACTTATTGAATATTTCAGACGAAATAGCACACTAACCTCACCACTTTATTTTTTACAAAAAACTTTTAGTGATGTTTAATACCTCTAGTTGGAAAGTTGTTACTTTTCATCAAAGAGTATTCTAAATAATTTATTAATTCATTCGACCTTTTTTTCTAAACTACCAATAACTTGAGCTGTAGTAAACAAATATTTTATAATCCTAGTTTTTATAATATTCATAATGATCTGAAATCCAGCCTATGATCGATGTGGTTTTCTTTTCCTGACATCTTCTGTTTCAAAATCACTACTGACGTTTTAATCTTTCCTTTAACAATAGCAAATGCTTTCCGGTTGCTCAATACATCAAATGAGGACGCAATCGATGTCATTTTAAATCCTCTTTTTAGCTGTTTATACTATTTCTGTGTAAACCTCTCATAAACCTCATTACCTAAACGTTTAACGTTTGAAGGCTAAACCTTAGTTCTTTGTACAAAGATCTAATATATATATATCTCTCTCTATATATATATATACACACACACACATACACTAGTGTATATCCAGTCACAATCAACCACCCCCGCACTATAGTGTATCCTAACCACACATTTCATAGCTGACTGAAATAAATAAATTTGGAAAAATAAAACTGCACCAACAAAGAGGCAGAAAAGTACATTCGGCTCAATCAAACGTCGGTAAATTATATTGTGAGCCAATAAAAATTAAGATCGTTCATGAAGTGGATGCGTAGAGTATTCATAGATTAATTGTTGCTAAAAATCAGTTAGATTGACAACTTCCAATTATTAAGAATCCGTTGCGTTTTGGTAACACTACGTTCTGACAACGGCTTTTATGACATGTTGCTTAGTACCAAAAGTATAACATTATATTGTTGCCAGTCTACGTACTAAAGGTATAAAATGAAGTATATAGACATAAAAATGAAAAAAATGTATTTGTTGATTTCTTAATTTAAAGTATATGTTGATAAAAAAAGTTTATTTTTACCAAAACATTTCATGTTATAACATGAAACCGCTTAATTCAGAAACAATTTAAGTTTGAAACTGATAAATATTTTTACTTTCATGACACATTTTATGCACTTGCCTTTAGGCAAGGTAATACAACACTATGTTTTGACTTTAGGCTTATTATACAAATACTCACTACACTTACAATGTTTCACGACACCCTCTCCTTACCACCTTCTTGTAAGTAAAATGCTAATCTGCAAACAGTAATCGAACTATTCTATCTGAATAAATACATTTTCACTTTTATGACTTACCCTATTTCGAGAATTCAAGCGTGATGTGAAACACACACACTGTCTTTTATATATATACCTCTAGCATAACTTAGGTTATATGAAATCTACCAAATCAATAAAGAACAATAACAAAAAATTGCCTCCAGTCGCACAGCAGTATGTCTGCGGTTTTAAAACGCTAAAAAGCGGGTTTTGATATCGATGATGGACAGAGCACAGACAACACATTGTGTAGATTTGTACTTAATTATAAACAAAACAAATAAATTTTGTTTTAATAATAATTCATTTAATTGCAGTTTTAGGAAGGTAATATGTCTTTTATAATGTGTAAATTGCGGTAAATATTTTATTGGTGAAAAAGGTAATTTAAGACCAGGAATAACTTTATATGAATTCCATATTAAATGTACCGAAAAAGCTCACTATATACCAGTAAACCTTTTTAATGAATGTATTTGGAGAAAATAAATTATAAAAGAACAATATTTTCGTACTTTCTGTTTTGGGGAACGTTTGGTTTGTTTTGAATTTCGCGCAAAGCTACTCGAGGGCTATCTGTGCTAGCCGTCTCTAATTTAGCAGTGTAAGACTAGAGGGAAGGTACTAGTCATCACCACTCACCACCAATACTTGGGTTACTCATTTACTAATGATTAGTGGGACTGATCATCACATTATAACGCTCCCACGGCTGAAAGGGCGAACATGTTTGGTGTGACGGAGATTCGAATCCGCGACCCTTGGATTACCAGTTAAGTGCCTTAACCACCTGGTTATGCCGGACCTTTGAGGAACGTAATGTTAACGTAAAAGACTATTTTTCGAAAAATATTTTGTAATTTTTTTCTTGGCGATACCTTAAATAGACAGTAGTAAGAGAGCAAAAGCAACTGTAAAAACTAGTTGAAATTAAGAAACCTAGAGAAAACTTCATTAAGGCTTACAAAAAAGAGAGTATGTGTGTGTTTTTTTTTCTTATAGCATAGCTACATTAGGTTATCTGCTGAGTCCACAGAAGAGAATCGAACCCCTGATTTTAGCATTTTAAATTTGAAGGCTTAGCGCTGTCCCAACGTGAGGCTACAGAAAAGACAGAAACAGTATAAAACTATAGAGTAAATAATTGCATTTCTATTAGAATAATAAGAGAAACTATAGTTAGAATAATATCTCAATTTAAAAAAGAAAGTATAATTGACTAAGTTTATTTATTGTTGAGCATTTGTAATGTACTTGATTTATATATGGAATATATTATATATTTGTACATTTGGAAAGTATATGCATTTAATTTAGATTATTTACGTTTAGTTGAACAACGATGTCCGTATTTTTCTTTATTTATTTTTGGTTATAGATTTTCAGTAAAGCTGAAGAAATCAGAAGTCGGAAGAAGAAATTAATAACGGAGGTAAAATTCTCTGATATTCCAGTGTTTTTTTATTCGAATCCACAGGTGAATCTTACTGATGTTTCAGTTTCATATATATATATATATCAAATAATTTAAATATTGAATAACATTTATTGTGTGTATGACTCTTTCCATTTCAATATGGTATGTTTATGGATTGTAAATTTTGTAAATGTTAAATTATCAAAAAATTTTAATCAATGAACAAACATTATCCAAAATTTACAAAAAAACTACTTAAAGCTAAATTGATACGAAATACAAATAACTCCATGACTTACAAAGACAAAAAATGAACCTAAACCATCAACTGACATGCTGTGTTAAACCACAGATATACGGATTTGTACAACAAAACATAAACCAAATCAACACCAGGAATGGCAGAGACAAAAAGATCTGCCACAACAAAAAAACTAGAGAAACTAAGATGCAGACAACAGAAAAGACATCACGACAAACCGTTAACTAACCTCATAATTAACAAATCTGACCAATAATTAAACACAGACGAGATACATCTACTTAACAAAGGACTCAACTTTGCAATAACACATAGGTACATCCCAACCTTAGAAATTAAAACATGTTTAAAAGACCTAGCTTGGAAACTTATGATACTTTCCACAGAAAACAAAAACAATCGAAAACAACCAACAGAAAGAAGACAACTTCGACAATTCTTTTGACATCCAACAGCCAAACTTCCCCCCAAAAAACTAAAAACTTATATTTTTCAAAAACACTTAAAAAAACATTTTAAACGATTTTTCCAAAGAATTTTCTCACAAAAATATCAACATAATTTCAAAACAGAAAGCTAAAAAACAATCTTACAAAAAGAGACAATAATTCCATTAAAAACCTAAAGCAATACAAAACTTAAAAATTCTAAAAGGAGATAAAGTAAACGCTATAGTCATAACGAATGAATACATCCAAAACATGAAGAACAACCTATCAAACACAAATAAATTTAAACCAATACACACAAATCCAACCAAGACACACGAAACGCAACTAAACAAAATACTACTAAAAATGAAAAAAGCCAGCACACTTTCCAAAACACTTTATTTCTACCTACGTAAGACTGACTCACGCACATTACAAATATACGGCATCCCTAAATCTCATAAACCAATAAACCAGATTGTCTGTTATGAACAATAATGTCAACATATGAATCGTTTAATTACAATCTTGGTAAATACATAGCATGGACATTCTACAAATATGCAACATCAGCCAGCTCATTCATCAAAGGCTGTTTTAATTTCAAGTCTAATATTAATCAACTTAATCAAAAAGTCTTTATGGCCAGTTTCAATGTTATATCCCTCTCTATAAAAGTTTCGACCGCTGAAGCCTGCAAGATAGCCTTAGAACTCTATATCTGACACCCTAACCCACCAATTGACATTCCCAGCAACCAATTAGCAACCCTCATAGAATTCACCACGATGAAGACAAACTTCATGTTCAACAACTACAACTATATATAAACAAATGACCTAAACATGGGCAGCCCAGTATCACCAGTTCTAGCCAATATTTTTATGACACAAGTTGAAACTCAAGCAATAAATACAGCATTACATCCACTACTATACTGGTACAGATATGTAGACGACACGATTGCGGGATTCACATCTACAAAACACACCCTTAATTTTTTCAATCACATTAACTCCATACAACCCAACATTAACTTCACATGTGAACAGGAAGAAAGCAATCAAATATCATTTCTTAACCCCAAAATTACTAGAACCGATACACAATTTAAAATAGAAATCCTTTGAAAAATCATCGATATTGGACAATACATTATTTGGGACTCAGCACATGAAACAAAACAAAAACTCAACATACTGAGAAACCAAATAAACACAGCCATAAAACTATGCTCACCAGATAAAATTAACAATGAATTAGACAAAATAAAACAATACTTCATCAACATCAATAAGTTTTCTCCACAAACCGTAGAAAACATTATACGTACACATCTAGACAAAAAGTAAAATCAACTGACAAAAATAAATGTATCCCATGAATTAAAAAATCACGAAACCAATACTGCTGCATACTACAAATTCCCGACATCAGCAGAAAAATAACCAATATTTGGCAAAAACTACAAGATATGACATTCCAGTTAATACCAAATTTATTTAAAAAAATACCAGGCACAAAACTAAGGTCTATACTATGTAAAAACTACACTGACAAACACCACACCAACATTATTTATAAAATATAATGTGATAACTGCCACGACTTCTACATTGGATAAACAAGTAGAAAAATGGAAACCAAATTCAAAGAACACAAAAAGTCACCTTCTCACGTTTTCTAACATTGTAAACACAACATAATCATAGAAAACATCCAAATACTAAATAAAGAAACAAAATAAACAAACCCAAAATTAAAGAAGCCTTACTTATACAACAACTCAAACACAAAATAAACCGATACAAAGAAACACCTTTATACTTATATTAATAAATATAATCAAACATCTAAGCACAACCTCTACATTCCTATACTCAGTTACACAATCCCCTTCAAATATATGGTCAGCTATCGGTTAGTTACCTCTTTCTCTTTTTGTGAACCTGACGATGACCGAAGAAGGTCGAAACGTTGTTCACTCCTCTACATAACTTTCTCAATCCATACCAGCCGTTTTTACATATATATTGTACCACTCCTTTTTTGAAATGATCTAATCGTTAAGATGTTTGATTCACAATCTGTTTATTGTGAGTTCAAATCCCGTTATTGAGTTTGCTCAGTCTTTCAGCTCTGAGGACGTTACTATGTGATGGTTAATCTCACTCTTCGTTAATAAAGAACATCCCAAGAGTTGTTGGTGGATGGTTTTGATTTGCTGTTTTTCTTCTAATCTGTCTCTTCAATGTTAGAGACGATTAGCGCAGACATCTCGCGAGTAGCTAGGCGCAACGTACAGCAAAAGAGACCTTAGTGATATGAAAGCATAATTTTCACTCTGATTACTTTAGGCATCGTCACACTCTCATGCTCTAGTAATGATTGTCAGCAAGTCAGGGCGTTAATGTGAAAAAAAAATGATATCCGTAACACGAAATGAAGAGTAATGATAAAAATACGAATATCCGCATTCCGATGAATGAAACGAGCCAAAGTAGCATGGAATTTGAAAGGATTATGCGAGAATTGGAAAATGTTCCATTTCTGGAACATGAAAATTTTTTTATCTTAAAAGAGATTTATATAATCAGTGGTTTACTGTCATATTTCCTCCAACTTACAGTTCACACCGCCCGCCATCTGTCACCATTGTTCAGAAACTACGTATAAGAACTTCCTGAGTAGTCCCTCACTTCATGCTAGCAATAATACTAAGTCAATCCATGGTAAAGTAAAAACATTCTGTGTGCAGAAAACTATATATTAAACTTATGATGTATAAAATAAGCAGACACACATGAAGTCAATTGAATTTTTAGAAAAAAATTTCAAGGTTTTTCAACACGTATTTTCAGTATAAAGTTTAAGAGCTTATAAGCAAAAGCAAATATTTTTAATATATTAACCACACTATATCTGCCATATCCAGTCCCGACGAAGTCTTTCACCCAATAACATGATTCATCCGACCGGATAAGATACGAGTATAATATGATGACACGAAATGAAACGAAACCTTGGCAGAGATTTAGTTTAGAGAGAGAGAAGTTTGAGGAATTCTCTCCCCAAGAGGGGTGTTCAGGAACGTTGTAGTTCCTCTTCGATCCCGCTCGTGGAAGATTATTTATCTCTATGTGAGAATTTTTTCTGTATTTTAATTTGGCTTGTTTGAAGCAATGAAGTGAGGTGGGGCCAAATGAAAATGTCCAGTGAGTCAAATGTGGCAAAAAAGAAGGGGACAAGTCCGGAGCCCGCGGAAAGAAAACAAGAAAGCCGGAGACTTAACCCGCCATAATCAGTATTATTAGTTACTAAACTAAACTAACGTGGCAGGGGTTCAGTTTAGAGAGAGAGAAATCAGAAGAGTTCTCTCCCCAACTGGGGTGCTCAGGAGCTTTGTAGTTCCTCTTCGTCCCCTTTCGTGAAAAATTTTTGAAATGCCCGTGGAATTTTTATTTTATTTTTAATATTTCGACACTGGAGTGGGGTATTTGTGAGTGAGAGGAAGGACGGGAAACTTGGACGAGAGCAGCGAAAGTGAGGTGAGCCAGACCTTGGCTCTAGGACGGAGTAAGCTGGCGAATTGATCTTTAAAATTTACGGTGATTATTCTAGGTGACGCGGCTGGTGACGCGGTCAGATGCCAGAGATTTTGCTGTGGAGGGAAACGGGAGTACCCCCAGAAAATCCACTTTCACGGCCTGGGCGCCGAATGATCTAAACAGACCGTGACCGGAAGTAGCTAATTGGTTAAGGAACTATTTATAACGTCAATTTCATCAATATTAACTGGAATGGTGTGAGATAGATTAAGTAAATGAAATATAATAATTATTAAATCAATACAAATCAGAATAAGGTAAAAATTATTAACACAAAGTTATTTATTTGTTTATTTTTATTACAAATTATTTCTTATTTATTTGAATTAGCTTTACTTACATTCAGAAGAACCAGGGAACCGGATTTGGCCAAGAAACACATGGGAGAAAACTAAATTAGTAATTTTACAAATTTGTGATTGAATGGAAATAAAATTATTTTTATAATGTATCAAACTTACCATATCTTCAAATTTAAAAATATATTGGAGAAAAATGTAAACTACTTAATATATTAAGTCAAACTTTCCAGGAGTATATATGTCCCATGTTACATAATTATGCTTCATAGTTATCTAAGTGCAAAAACCACTCTTTGCCACTTAGCCAGTGGAAGCAGGGATTCATACGATTTCAGCTAAAAATGTATTATATCTCCTAGGTATAATTTTGTTAGCTTCCTCCATTTTGAAACATCGTCAATGACACTATTGACGAAGAAAAAGATTTTAGAAACAACAACACTGCATTGAAGAAGCATTAATGCAACCATATTATATTAGGTATTTACGTACAACATGAAAGGTTGTCAAATTTAATAGTACGCCCTCTATTTAAACGAAAGCAAAGAAGGAACATTTCTTAATTAGGGGCAAACATATTTTTTCTTTTTATGTAAATATGTGTCAAGCATACATGTTTCTAAGTTTTCAAGTGCTCAGCGGTAGGGTAACAAGATTCCCACTGTCATTATCTAACAAAAAATTTTGTTTTGATACACAACCTAGTCTTGATTTATTGTATATCATTTTTCATTCTTCAAAGACGTCTCGTGTGAAGAGCATGGGACGTGGAAGTGAAACATGGCACGAAAATTAGGTCACATACAAAAAAATAGTTAGAAGTCTTTCGAGTTTAAATAACTTCCTGAAACTAGTAACCAAAATATTAGTCTGGAATAACTACATAATAATAAAGCATGTGGAATTTTAACGCATTCAAGTCAATGAATAGAACCCTCTAAAGCATTTGACTGAAGGTCAAATCTGATTTTTTGACACAATTAAACATTCTTGTTATTTAAAGGAACGAAACGTATATACTTTCACTAACGTGCATACGGCTCAATCCCCTATCTGCACTTATCCTCAAAAGTTTTCTTTTTTTACTCTCTCACGAAAATTGTCAACAACACCTGATTCCACACTTTGCTTGCTGCAAGTAATTAGAGAAAAAAATTAGTTTAATTTTAAATCTTAATAATGGTAATGAGATCGACTGAATAAGACCGAAAGATAATTTGTTTAATTCTGTGATTTTCGAACCTAACATGGCCAGGTGGTTAAGAAATTGAATTCGTAATCTGAGGGTCGAGGGTTCGAATTCCTGTTACATTAAATATGCTCTCAATTTCAGTCGTGGCGGCGTAATAAGTGATGGTCAATCTTATTATTCTTAGGAAAAAGAGTAGCCCAAGGGTTGGCGGTGGGTACTGATGACTAGTTGTCTTCCTTCAAGTCTTACACTGCTAAATTAAAGGTGGCTTGCGGAGATAGCTCTCGCATCACTTTGCACGAAATTAAAAAACAAAAAAACTATATTTTTTACTCTCTGTGTGTCAGAGGCAACCAGCAGTCCCTATAGTTCTCTCTAAAACTCCTTCCCCAGAAAAATAAAACTTGCTTTCTAATGTTTGAAAAATTTACTTTATGTCAACAAGCTCCTGTGCTATCAATGTTTTCTGCACGTTTGGTTAGTTAAAATTATTTACATTTTTGCTAGTAATTTCCTTTCGATATTCTAATGCTTCCGACTTAATAAACTGTATGGGAATATTTCTGCATGTGATATAAAAAAGAATTCAAAAATCCAAAACGCCTATTATTAAAATTTACACTTTGTAAATATAATGCTCAAACAATTGTCACATAATATTGTTTATTAGTGCTAACAAGTACTCATTATTGGCTTTTATTTTAAGTTAGAATTTTTGGCTTTAATTTTGTTCTCCTGTAGGTTAGTGGTCAGTTTATGGACTTACAATACTAGAATTCGAGGTTTGATTCCTTGCAGTGGACACCGCAGCTAGTCCAATGTGGTTTTGCTCTAAAACAAATAAATAAAATTTTAATTTCAAATGATGAGTCATTTATTGCTCTCTGTTGCTCATTTAATTTACAAAGCCTTTTGATAACAAGTCTTTGTCAAATGGAATACTTAACATCATGTGTTTTCTTCTTGTTTTAATTTTAATTTTTATGTTTCAACAATCGCATTTTCTATCATTATGGGCCAAATGCATGTTTCAAAAAACATTTCGGTTCTGAAAAGCATAATGCGAATTTGATATGTTACAATATGGAATTATTAACGCTGCATTATGTTAATTTAGATGTGTGCCAAAGTATTGTTTCTTACGCTTGGAAACAACATCCAATCAATAGAAACATAAAGCCATGGGATAAAAGTAGCGTAACAGAGCGACTACGCAGGACAAGACAGTTTTTTGAACATACAGATATTTCAAGACCCTTTACAGATTATTTTGAAGTTCTTTTGTGACATTACAAACTATGTATAATAGTTTAAAAAAGCTAAATTAGCTGGTTTATTACTTGTACTATGATTATGATGACTCACATTAATAACACTTAAGACTGGACTCAAGACTATCTGGCTGGGACTATACAGGATGTCCAACTGTTATTCATGGTTTGATTTTGATTTTGTTTGCACAAGGTATGGAAATAATCTTACGAACACGATCCCAACACTAACATAGATTAGTTAGGATTGTGAGTTCTACCACGGTCAAGGGCAGAACTGATGTCCGTATTCCTTGTTTTCTTTGTTTGAGTCGTGAAAACAGATACTGTCTTTAAAAGTTAGATGCCCAATCCCCAAACATGAATCCAATTGAGTATACCTGGATTTTCGTTCAACACTCTGTTTAGGCAGGTCCTGTTCAGCTTGACTCACTACGAACTAAGAGATGCTTTTATGGATGATATTATTAAGAAGCTAATAAGGAACTCACAGAAACTTTTTCAGCCATTCGCCAGTGATTTTGGAGGACCCACTAGCAAGTGGTAAGATCTTTATTTTTATATGTTGTTTTCTGGTCAATAAAAAGAATTACCCATACATTTAAAATGTTACATTTTTAAGGGTTTATTCGTATTCTAGTTTAGATATATAAAAGTAATCAGAGAAAAGGTTATTACAATCTATATTTGTGTTTGAGAAATAAAGTGTGCAACTACCGATTACATAGTAGTCATTTATTAATTGCAGTTTTGATTTTTAAAAACGTATGAATGTTATGTTTTGATTCAACGGTATATTATTATGAATAAGGAGATCACTTTGGAATACAAGAAGTCTAATAAATATTCAGTAAACCTTCCTTCAGTTATTGAAACATGGATGGTATCAATATTTTGAGGTTGCTGACCATTATTTCTTTCAATTTTTCCAAATTTTTCTTTGTGTAATATAATAATCAGTTTCTGTTTTGCAAAATTATTCTTCAACGGGTGCAACAGATTTACCCCCTTTCCCAACGGACTTACAACGCTAGAAACCAGGTTTCGATATCCCATGGTGACCAGAACATACATACCCCATTGTGTACCTTTGTGATTAACTTCAAACAAAGAAATATGGCAAACGATAAATTTTCCATAAGAAATATCGAGACTAACTAGTTTGTAATCGTTTTTTTATATTATACAGGCTTCCCTTTTCTTTCACCTACAGCAGAGGTATTTGTTTTGGATCCTTATTCTGCTTAACTTTTCAAATGTGATTCACTGGTGTTGAGAAATATTGTAGACATCGGTCCTTCTTTGTTATGCACGGTTCGGCATGACCAGGCACTTAGAGCGCTCGACTCGTAATTTGAGGGTGGAGGGTTCACATCTCCGTCACACCAAACATGTTCGCCCTTTCAGCCCTGGGGGCGTTATAATGTCACGATCGGTCCTATTATTCGTTAGTAAAAGAGTAGACCAAGAGTTGGCTGTGGGTGGTGATGACTAGTACCTCAATTAAAACAAATAGTGATTTTGTTTGACTTTGTATAACTAATATATTTTCCAAATTTTCCACAAATATTTTAATCACCTTTAAATGACCATTAGGGATAGCTCAAATTACTATGATTAATGTTTAATACAATACATTCAATATCATAGTTCAATATTAATAAACTTTGACACGCATCTAAAAAATAGTTTTTATTTGATAAAAACCACTGTCTTCACTCTAAAATATTTTGCCTATTTAAAAAATATGCAAAGTAACTCTAATTTTGTTCATTGTTAAGCACAAATATGCATAATAAGCTATCTGTGTAGTGTCCACTACGAGCATAGTAAATCTGTCTTTAGGATTATAAGTCACTAGACTTATTACTGAATCACTGAGAGCGCAGAATGACCATTGAAATCAAACATTATTTTATCAGCTCTAAGCCAAGTTCCTAGAAGTATCAAAAACGTAGAATAAAATTTTATGTTATACAATTCTTGTAAAAATTGTTAAACACAGAGACAGATATTAACAACTGCGATGCATAATACTTACCATGTTTTATATACATTATTATTAACGAAATATTTTATAAGATGTTAATGTACCGTAGAGCATTATTCAGAAATGATATATAGATCGGTATTAACCAAACACATTCCAAATGCTTCAACAGTCACTATCAGTGTATCATATAATTTCTTACTTTTAACAGCAGTTCATTAAACATTCACTTATGTATAATAACATTTACATGTCATAGACAGCTACGCAAATTATGCTTGCAGTTACTTGTCGTATAATTCCAACCATCTGCTGTATCGGGTGACTCACATACTTCCAACTGCTGACTATGTGTCACAGCCCATGTACTCCTAACCATCACCTATTTATCACAACTCACGTACTTCCAACTTTCAACTGTTTATCACAACTGATGTACTATCCACTATGTATCCCAACAACTTATGTACTCCCAACTATCTGCTATGTAATACAAAAACTCATGTATTAAATAACGTCAATTATGTGATCATAATTTACATAATTCAAACTCTCTGCTATGAATCACAACGACCCACATACTCTGAAAAGTAAGTTGTGTAAAATAATTCATGAAATCCAGATCTCAGCCATTTTTCATAACAACCCATATATTTTCAACTGTCAGTTATACATAATAATTCATGTTATTCCAAATGTCAGCTACAAACCACAACAACCCATTGTAAACATGTTTTGCTTTGTTTTCAGCAGTGAAACCGCATCGCTTTCGCTCAATACAATAACACTAACAATCTCACATCCAGAATTAAAACAGTGATTTGAGTCTCCGATTTTTAAATAGCTTTAAAAACTTTATTGAAAACATTTTATTGTGGATTAAATATATTACATAATATAATGAAACTAGTATCAACTTTTGAAGTTTCTGCCTTATACGTTTTTTGAAAATATTTTTGTGTGAAATTGTCATCACTAACATGCTGCAAATTCTCTCCCCTAGTTACTTTCACTTGTTCAACACAAATCTAATTTGCAAGTCTGCTTCCAAGTGAACTAAAGTTTCGAAATTTTCGATCCACAATTTCGCAAAATTATTACATATTCTTTAGATATCCGTTTCGGAAAGTAATATACAGACGTTTATTATATAAATCTTTTATAAGATATTAAAATATTGTGTTGATAATAATACCATCAGTAAACAATAAAACAAAGATAAAGAATATTCATTACAAAATTACATATCAAAAGGACATTGCAAAAATAAGTGTATCAGGAAATTAATCGTAATTTCTCTCTCTCTTTCTCTCTCTTTATATATAGACTGAATTTTTGTTAAATAGATATGTCCGCTATAGTCACTGGATTACATTACTTTATATTAAAAACCCCTCTGTTTTTTGAAACATTCATAGTACCTCTTTTATTTGCGAACTTTAATTACGTTAGGCTTATCAGTATCAGTTTACAATAATGTTGAGAGTAAGCAAGAAATGATAGCGTCCTCTACCGCAATTATTTGTCGTAAAAATAATTAGATATGAGCAAGAAAGTGATATTTAAATATGTTAGGCAGTACTTTCTTATTTAGTTAACAACAGCGATATTGTTTTAGTTGCAATAGTAGACTGAGAAAACAAAGTTGCTTAGTGCGACCTAAATAGTTTAACCACATTTCAAATAAATTCTTTCAGTTTTTCTCAGAGAAATATAACAAAATTTAACATATTTTCATAATTAAACTAACTCTTACCATTTTTATCGAGAAAACGTACAGTAATAATAAACTCACAGCCAAATAACATATTTCACATTTATAAGAAAACCCCAATCTTCAGGCTTATAACGCTAAAAACTGAGTTTTGATGCATATGATATTATAGGCACCACATGGATAGCCCCTTTTATAGCTTTATGTTTAACAACAAATAAACATTCTATAGATGACTAATTGCATTTATAAACAAATGTTTTTATATGCTTGCAAGACTGATCGCTGCAGACGCGAGACCTTTAGCACCACGAGCGACATATTGAATGTTGGATTTACTGTAAATTCCGATCACACGTCTTAAAATACCACCATTGATGGGTTTCTAATTGAAGGATGAATGTCTTGTTGCCCATTCCAAAAAAAACGTATTTATATAATGGTATTGTTAAAAGATGTAAAGGGCAATATATTTCAAAGAAAGAGGCCTTTAATATCATAATAAAAGATGACAAATTTTAGGTTTTATATCATTTGTAACACAATAAAAATTATATGGTATTATCTAGAATTTTACTTAAATAAGTATTACAGCACCACCTCATTATGTAACTTGATCTAGCTCCTAAGAATGACGGAACTGAGCATTGAAACGGGTAGGGTGTCTGTTTTGAGACCATTGACAGTCTCACAATAAAAGTTTTAAATTCTGCATTTAAAAACGTTCATCGTTTGAGTACTTTAATTTCCTTTAGTGTTGTTTATGAAAACAAAAAATCTCAACCAGTAAAACGTTCAAGACAAGAACAGTCTACGAAACCAGTCTGGTGCAACATCTTCATCCACAAAGTTAACAGTGTTGTAAAAAAGAATAGAGGAATTAGTTCCAAAGTCAGCGCGAGACCTAACACGTTGTTCTTATATAGTATGATTAAACTTCAATAGAAAATTTAATTTTAATGAATAAATATTATTTCAATACTCAAAACGAAGAATAAAACCTCCCTTAAGGGGAAAAGATGAATTTTTGTAAGTTGGAACTGAAGTGGAAATACAAAATGCAACTGCTAATACTGTAATATGTTTGTTTGTTTTTCAGCAAATCGTACAAATGGATTAGTTTAGTAATTCACCAAGACCATAAAATAACGCATATTATTAGTGAGAGAAGGTTGATTATGGACTCCAACAACCTTCTAGACAAGAAGGTGGGTGAGTGCCGATATTTCATGTAATTTCCATAATTCTTCTGCAGGTATATAACATGATAACATATATTCATATATTTTAACTACGTATTTGATTCATTTTTATAAGCATTTTCTTGGTGATAGAGAAGATGAATTTCTATTTTGCATCATTAGTAAAGGACAAGCAGTAAATACGCTAAAGAAGTCGTAACGAAAAACTTTTCCTGTTGAAGTTTCTCCAGGAACTGGAAATGTATTCACTGTGACACTTGTACAGTGAACAGTTAGCTCATTAAGATGATACTCATAAACCTATATCCTTTTTCCACATAAAAAATAAGCCAACTGCTTAATTTCGAATGTAATTACGGATATTTTTCTTCAAATCCACAAATAAGAGCAAGTATCTCTTTGAATTTCATGTGTAAGTGATAGTTATTAATGATATTTCTCAACCAACTATTGAAACATTTTGTTATAGTAGCCTACCAATATCAGAAATCAAAATGTATAAGCAACTAGAAAAAATTTGTGGCTACCAAATATCAAAGAAAGAAACAATTGAAAGAAAACAACTTGTAAACAGTAACACTGAATCAACTGTGTGATTCCTTCAGCAGCAGGGAATGAAGATTGTTTTAAGTATAACACATAAAATATATTTCAGGAAATGTCATAGTAAAGCAGGCAAACGTACATTCTAGTAGCTAAGTTATCTCATTTTCACGCAGAAAAGAGGCTCTTTCAGTGATATTTAAGGCGCAAACTGAGCAATGACAGTTTGTAAGTAGATGATATTTTTACATACATCGTATTTCAATCTTTTCTTTGCAGATTGTAGATGCGAAATATAAAAAAAAACTTCCTACAGTTGATCCTTTAAGTGTATGGAAATGGTGTAATGGTATGGGGAACATTCCTGTGGAACCAATAATAGTTAGTGAATTTAGTATCAAGAGCTGCTTAACATGTCCATCTCGCAGTTTGTAAATCCACTATTTATGTGCTCTTTGAAATCAATTCAAAGGAATGACAGAAGCTTTAGTTATCTTTACCAATATAATAACCAGATCTTTATCTAACTTGAACATCTCATTCAGTACCATAAGCCTTATGGTACACCTTGGAAACATTTGGAAACCATATCTATTTAAAAACTGTATGCAATGAGCCAGAAACTTTCCGATATCTTTTACATCGAAACCTGCCAAACTAGAGCTATTATAATGAAGTAAGGTGGTGCTGTCCGATATGAGGTATGGGTTTTTACAGTCTTTCAGTGCTTAATCCGAGTAAGAAGAATGTGTTTTTAACTACATAATGATGCCTTCTGGTGTAAGCATAGTTACTTAAATATATTTATAATTTTTTTTGCTCCCCAGTGGCTCAGCGGTATGTCTACGGACTTGTAGACTAAAATCCGGGTTTCGATACCCGTCGTGGGCAGATCACCCCTAGCCAATTGTGTAGCTTTGTGCTTAATTCAAAACAACATTAATTTTCATCTTTACCTATTTTTCATACTTGCTAGGTTAATGCTAACTAAATTTACTAAATTTAAAATTTCGCCTTAATTTGCGTTTTATTAGTTTCGAAGAAAACCATTGACCTCACCTTAATGTCCCAAACATAAAATAAATTAGCAATAACATTCTAATGAGTAAACATATCTATCATACGCTGTTCGGTTACTGATTTTTTTTAGTATATTCTGTAGTTAAGAGTAACCTATATATCTTAACGTACCACTAATCTAAACTATAATGGCGTAAGATTTGACAGGTTATCTTCATATTAACAGGTTCTTAGTAGGTTCAGGTTTTTTATTAATCTAAAGAAGACCTAAGAAGGTCGAAATGTTCTTCTGTGCTATATTTTAATTAAAGTTTTAATATCCATACCAGCTGTCTTGAGAATATATTTTTACTTCAAGTGAGTTTCTTGCCAATATATATTTTATATTTGCTCAGTCCTTCATGATTCTGCATTATATTCTATATTTTATTATCATCTATAATTCATGTAACTAACTCAGACGTACAAATGATGCAGTTAAAATTCTTGGAAATTTCAGTTATTATCCATAAAATATATTTAAATATAGTTTTAAGGTTTTTGGTCTTCGGAATACAATACATCTTCATTCATAATATGACTACCTCAAATTCCTGTTGGCTTTAAAATAAACTTTTGAAATAATTCATGAAGCCGGTACTTCTTCGTAAAGTTAAGAAAGTAGATTATTCTGGCATAGTTGTATGTCCCAATATTCTTAAATTGTAAACTATGTCAAGGTTTAAGGTTTGAAAGATATGTTGTTTTGTTTTTATATACGAATTTTTATTAGTATTTCTAATTACGTAAAAGTTTTTATCAATAGATTGTTTGTTTTGGAATTTCGCACAAAGCTACTCGAGGGCTATCTGTGCTAGCCGTCCCTAATTTTGCAGTGTAAGACTAGAGGGAAGGCAGCTAGTCATCACCACCCACCGCCAACTCTTGGGCTACTCTTTTACCAACGAATAGTGGGATTGACCGTCACATTATACACCCCCACGGCTGGGAGGGCGAGCATGTTTAGCGCGACCCTCGGATTACGAGAGCACGCCTTAACGCGCTCGGCCATGCCAGGCCCTCATCAATAGATAAAAACCGTACCAGCTCTATCATTGGCATACACACTGCTGGCCAAAATCTTAAGGCTCATAAACATAAAGAAAAAAATATGCATTTTGAGTTGTTAAACTCAACCACTTATTTGAGTAAAGTTTCGAAAGGTGAAAGTAAGAAAAGGGAAAATAAATATATCTTTTAGCATTTCATAGAGGAAATGTAAACACCATGAAATTAGCCTAAATTCCAGCTGGTCAAAAGTTTAGGACATATCAAAAAGAAGTCCTAAACAGGGTAGGAAATGCCAACAAGAGGTCTCAGTAGTGAGTTGCACGGCTGTCATTGCGAATATCTTGAACAATTCGCTTTGGCGCGGTCGATATAAGCGTTTGCAGAAGGCTGGCTGGAATGTTATTCCAAGTGGTGAAGATGGCTTCACGAAGATCGTGCACTCTTTGAAATTGATGTCCTTTTCTATAGATTTCCCTTGCCATCCACCCCCAAACATTTTGAATGGAGTTTAGTTCGGGCGAAAACGCTGAATGGTCCAAAAGAATCACGTTATTCGCCATGAAAACGTCCTTTGTCCTGCGGGCATTGTGGATTGCAGCGTTGTCCTGCTGAAAGATCCAGTCATTTTCACATAAGCAAGAGCCTTCAGTCAATAAGGATGCTCTCTCCAACATGCCAATGTAGCCAGCTGCTGTTTGACGCCCCAGTACAACCCAAAGCTTCATTGTTCCATGGAAGGAGAAAGCACCCCAGATCATGATGGAACCTTCTCCACTGTGTCGTGTGGAAGATGTCTCCGGTGGTATATCCTTATCGTGCCAGTAACGTGGGAAGCCATCTGGACCATCCAGGTTAAATTGTATCTCATCAGAGAACAAAACCTTAATCCACTTTTCTACGTCTCATGTTTGGTGCTTCTCAGCAAAATTTAACCGAGCTGTTTCGTGGTGTGAAAGGAGGCGTGGCCTTTGAAGAAGTTTACGGTTTCTAAAGCCTTTGTTTCGTAGATACGGTCTTATTGTTCTTGAGCTGCATTCTACGTCTATAAGGCCCTTAATCTGGTTCGACGATCGCCTGGTGTCTTGTCGAACAACCCGTCGAAATTATCTTGGGCCGAACACTTGAAATTCTTGTTCCGTATCTCTCAGGGTCTTTTAAGAAATTTGCAACAGCACTTTTACTCCGCCCAATCTCACCAGCAATGGCACGTTGAGAGAGACCTTGCTTTTGCAGCTCGAAAATTCTACCACTTTCAAACTTTTTAATCTTTGCCATGTGTTTACCCAATGTAACACAGGAGATGTCAGTGGGAGACGTTGACAACGCTAATGCTTGAACAAAAATGACTAAATTTCATTACGTGTTTACCGATTAGCGCTTCGTTTCAGTGTGGTCTTAAACTTTTCACCAGCTTGTGTTAAGGCTAATTTCATAGTGTTCACATTTTTCCTATTAAATGCTGAAAAAGTTTTTGTTTTTTTTCCTTTTCTTATTTTCATCTTTTGAAGCTCTACTCAAATAAGTGGTTGAGTCTAACAACGCAAAGTGCATATTTTTTCTTTATGTTCATTGGCCTTAAGATTTTCGCCAGCAGTGTATTTGACCTATAAGAATTTCATCTCACTTCCTGGTGGCTCAGTAACGTTTTGCTTTTTTGTTTGTCTATTAGTTAAGCACAAAGCTACGCAAGGGACTATATGTGTTCTGCCCAACACAGGTATCGAAACCCGTATTTTAGCGTCGTAAGTCGCAGACATATCGTTAAACCAATGACGGGCAGCTCTGTAATAAGTATGAAAACCTGCAATAATAAAAGACAGGTTTCGATACCCGCGATGGGCAGAACGTATAGGTCCATCGTGCAGCTCTGTGCTTAACAGGAAACAAACAAAGTCAATGTCTAAATTGCTTTTCATATGAATAATGTTATAAATATTCAACAACATCAAAAATGTTAGCTTATAACAATTATAAGAGTGGTAAGTCTTCAGATTATAAAACAATAAAATAAATGTTTCGTTTCCCTTCGGTAGACACAGCAGATAACCCGATGTGGCTTTATTATAAGAAAAACACTCATGCCAACAGAAGAGATTCAAAGAAAGTAATGGAACTCTGATACAGTTTTTGTGTGTGTAGGATTCTACAAATTATTAATAGTGATCGTTAAAATTTAATTTTTTTTTACTTTTTAACAAATCCTTAATATGTGTGTGATTTATAAAAACTTATTCGTCAGTTTCAAAATAGACCATTTAAATGCTTCATTTCAAACAAAAAAGGTCGTATGATGTAACATTATTTCCAAAATTAATACTTTTTCATTCCTGAAAACTAATAATAATAAATCTCGATAAAACTTTAATAAAGTGAAGCAGGTTAGTAACTTTTTAAAAATCAATCGACTTTTTTTCTTTTTCTTTATGTTCGTAATGTGAAATTTGTGAAGGACGTTACTTTCTTAATTGAGAAAAATATTAAGATGAAAAACATTAGTATATCCTGTGTCTATGCTAATAAAGTCATAATATTTATATCATTTTCTATTACTATTGCTTAGATTATAACACATGTGGAAATCAGGAAAGCCTAACACTAACAAATCAAATATACCATGTCACTGTACACTCTTTGGCCTCTTTAATAGGCATGCATATCTATTACCCGACAGGACCCTCTTTTGCCTCCAGAGAAGCCTGAATTATTCTCGGCATGGATTCAGCAAAGTGATAAAAACATTCCTTAGGGATTTTGATCCATGCTGATTTGATACCATTACACAGCTTCTGGAGATTTGTCGACCACACATTCATGCTGCGAACCTCCTGCCTTCCACCTTATCCCTATGATTCTCTATTGGATTGAGATCTGGGGACTGTGCAGATCATTGGAGTACACTAAAGTCACTGTCATATTCGTGGAATCAGTTTGAGATGATGCGTGCTTTGTGACCAGGCTCATTGAAAAACTGGCAGACTGTGGCAATAAAAGGATGCAAATAGACAACAATAATGCTCGGGTAGGCTGTGGCATTCAAATGATGGTATTAAGAGGCCTAATGTGTCACAAGAAAATATTCCACATACCATTACACCACCACCACCATCTTGTATCGATGACACAAGTCATTCTTCTCTGACCTCTCTCATTAACAAGGAGGTTTCATCCACAGAACGTTTTTGTCGCTGGATTTTTTTTTCCGCACCTTCCTTCGTAAACTCTAGAGCCGGTAGTGTGCGAAAATCCCAGGTGGTCAGCAGTTCCTGAGATGCTGGAACCACCATGACTAGCACAAACAATCATTCCATGGTCAAAAGTCGCTTAGATCACGCATCTTCCCCATTTTAATGTTTGTTCAAACAATAGCTGAACATCTTGACCATGTCTGCATGCTTTATATATTGAGTTACAGCCACGTGATTCGCTATTTGGCTATTTGTGTTAAAGAGCAGGTGTACCTAATAAAGTGGCCACTGAATGTAAAGCCTCACTTGAAATAAAAAAACGTGGACATAAAGTTTCGATTACAGTTTACAAATCATTAAACCTCGTCTTTTAAAACAAAAATGGAATGGAGTAATATTACACAGGATTGAGTACGTTATAGTAAAATTACTTTATATCATCATTACGTTGTTACTGTCAATGTAGCCACATCCGATCATGCTTCTATTTGACGCCGTACATGTTGACAGAAGCTCTTCAACTGTTTATCGATTGCCAAAAGAAACAAAACTGCCCTCTACAAATCCAGTTTCTTCAGTTTCATTATAAGACATCTTGTAAACGAGAATGGTGATTTTCCTGTATCCATTCCAACATAGGCTCGGGATACGGTCACATGACTAACATGTATGTGTTTATGATAGTACGAATTATCGTTTCATACAACAGCTACTTGGAGTATGAGACGGTTGAACAGAAAGTGTGTGCATGTTTTCTTATAGCAAAGCCACATTGGGCCATCTGCTGAGTCCACCGAGGGGAAACGAACCCCTGATTTTAGCATTGTAAATCCATAGACTTACTGCTGTACAAACAAGAAGTAAATGACTGGAAATGTTATCTTGATCAAACCATACTTACTGGCCACGTTTACAGACAGAGATCCTTCTTGATTTTGTTACGTTCCTTGCCTGGGCTTGTAGACGACTTTTACTATTGACCTTTTATTTCACGGATTCCTTCCTATTACTTTCTTGTTACAGTTGAGATACGACTTCTTGTGAATCTCTTTCTAAATGGTCTTGGTTTATCAAGTAGAATATATTTGTTTTTTTGTTTTGTTTTTATCTCTAGTGCCACGACGTACAAGGGATATTCCTGCCTTGGAAATTCAAGTTCTCAATCTAAACACATCTATTCGATCTGAATGTACGAATAACTTGCGTCGAATAGAACTGTTACATAACCTTCCCAAAGGGATCAGTTTTCAATGGCATCACCCTTTCTACGAAACGTCCAACCATATCGGCTATGGCTGTCACGTGACTTACTGATTTGCATATTCAAAGTCGTCTTAATATAGTTCAACAAGGAGTGAAAGAGCTGCAGTAACATGTTTCAAAACAGTGTAGCTATCTTAAATGATGATAGCAGTACTCATACAGTAAAGGTTAAAAATGGTACTGCTACTAAACCTGGTAGAAAAAATTGTTATGACAAATGTAGTACTTTGCTACAGACGCGGTGCACCAGAAACTTAACTTCCCAATTGAGCTAATAATGTAGAATATAAATATTCATGACCGCAACTATCATTAACACTCAGTACTTGAAATATAAATCTATTTAACAAACTAGATATTAACCCTTTTACTACGTCAAACATAAGCCCATTTAATACATGAGCTATAATTTCAGTTAAGAATTATGCTATATAAACCATTTATCAAATCAGCCGTAAATCCACTAAATAAATTAATTACAAACACATTTAACAAATCAGCAATAAACCATTGTAACTCGTAAATGTAACCATTTTAATATGCTAGCTATCAATTTATTGAGTAGGTGAATTATAAATCCTTTTAACATATTAACTATCAACCTATTGAATTGACTACTCTTAATTTTTACTACGGTAGCTAACATTCTACAGAATAGATACGTTATAATCTTTTTTGGCCTGGCATGGTCTAGCGCGTTAATGCGTGCGCTTCGTAATCTGAGGGTCGCGGGTTCGCGCCCGAGTCGCGCCAAACATGCTCGCCCTCCCAGCCGTAGGGGCGTTATAATGTGACGCGCAATCCCACTATTTGTTGGTAAAAGAGTAGCCCAAGAGTTGGCAGTGGGTGATGATGACTAGCTGCCTTCCCTCTAGTCTTACACTAGACGGCTAGCACAGATAGCCCTCGAGTACCTTTGTGCAAAATTCAAAATAAACAAACAAACAAACAAAAATAATATCTTTTAACATGTCGGCTATGAATTTGTTGAACAAGTGAGCTATAAACCATTTTAACGTATCAGTTACCAATACGTGTAATATGCCAGATATTTAACAGGTCAATTAAAAACTCTCTTAGTTTGTCAATCCACTTAAAAGGTCTATTATAAATTATCAACTTACTAAATAGGTTAATTATAAACTCCTCTAAACGTGTCAGCTAACACTTTATTGAATAAGTCAGTTATAAACCCTTTTAATATATCAGTTATTAATGTGTTAAATAAATCTTTATAAACCCTTTTAACGTGTCAACTGTTGGTAATAAATCATTTTAAAGTATCAATTATAATTATATTGAATATGTAAGTTGTAAAATCTTTCAAAATCAAAATATTAGTTTGATGAATAGCTCAGTTATAAGCCCTTATAACGTGTTAGTTATTCTATTAAATATATCTATTATAAAATATTTTAACCCGTCAGTTACCAATTTATTGAATAGGTCAATTATAAACTTCACTAATGTGCCAGCTATCAACCTATTGAATAAGTTAGCTATAAAGTATTTTAACGTGTCAGCTACCAATCTGTTGAGTAGATCATAATTAACTCTGCTAACGTGTAAACTATTAATTTATTGAATAAGTCAATTACAAACCTTTTTGATGTTATTAGCTATAAATTTGTTGAATAGGTCAGCTATAAATCCTGTTAACCTTTCACTTATTCTATTGAATAGGTAAGTTATAAAATCTTTTAACGTGTCAATTATAAACACATTTAATATGTTAAGTATCTGACGTGCTGAACGTAATGATAGCTGATATAACGTGTCAGCTATCATTATATTGAAGAGGTCATTTATGAACCATTTTAGCACGTCAATTATAAACCCGTTTCAATATCAGCTATAAAATCTGTTGACCACGCCAGCTATTATCTCTTTTTATCTCGTGCATTCTTAGTCATTTTATTTTATGTCATCCATTAACCTATTTACATCTCAGTTATTCCCTCATTTAATGTCATCTATAAACCTATTTAGCATTTCTGTTATCACCTCATTTATCACGTTATCTGTAAACCTATTTAGCAAATGAACAGTAAAGACGTTTAACATTTCAGCTATTCTCCATTTAGTATATTATGTATAAACGTATTTAAAAAATCAGGTTTAAACCCATTTAACATTTCTACCACAAACCCATTTTAAGACGTCATCTACAAACCAGTTTAACACTTGTTGCAAGATAATTATTTTAGTTATAAACCAGTTCAACAAGTTAGCTAATAAACACATTGAATATAAAGATTACCTATTTATTTAACATGTAGATATCAATTTTTTCATCGTATTAGCTATCAGTCTATCTAAAAATGTCATCTACAAATACTGCGACACACCAACAATAAAATCACTCGCCATATAAGCCATAAATTTATTCTCCATTTATACATCAATACGGCATGAAATCTCTTTACTAATCTAGAACAGCAGTTATAACTCTATTTAGCATACCATCTATCGATGTGTTTAAAACATCACCTACCGTCTGTTTAATTTGTCAGCTCGCCATCTATTAGTTATCAGGCCAGTTAAAACAAATGTCTGTATATAAAGGTCTGCTATAACTGGGCTGACCGTGACCCAGTTGTTAAAATGCCGCTATGGATCAGAGGTTCCATGACTCGTACTCTTTCCTCACCAAAAACAAACAAACAATTTCACTCCGCTCTTTGGAGTACGTAACAAAAATGATGATCCTATTATTCATTACAACAAGACAAACCCAAACGCTGCCGTCCCCCTAATTTATCACTTCAATATTAAGGAAGATGAGGCGGATGGTCCTAAAATAAGTTTGTACGAAATTCAACAAACATCTATAAATTCACTTACACCTCAGGTATTAATCTGTTTATTCGTGATAACGAGAAACCCGCTTGAAGTAAAAATGTATCTCAGGACGGCCGGTATGGGTATTAACACTTTTACAAAAAAAAAAAAAGCAGAGAACAACGTTTCAACTTTCTTAGATCGCCTTCAGGTTAATAACTTTGTTAACTAGAAGATGACTTAAGAAGGTCGAAACGTTATTCTCTGCTTTATTTGTAAAAGTGTTAATACCCATAACAGCCAATCTGTTTATTATAATGTTAGATATTAATTTGTTCATTATGTCAGCTATCAATCCATTTAACACATAATCTATGTACTCATTTTGAGTTGCATTTATCAATTTACTTCTTACGTTATGTTTCGTTGTATAAAATCAACCAACCATAGTTAAATGTCTGTTTACGTAAAATGATCATTTTGAAGAAATATGAATTGTAGCATTTTACAGCAACGCATACATTTTTTAACACAATGTTACATATGTTGGAATTAACAGATCCAAGTTATCAGAGCTACTTTTTCATATATATATATATATGAATGTTTGACAGCAACATCACACTGGGTTATCTGAGAAACAAACTCCGGATTTTAACGATGTAAATCCATAAACAAACCGTTGTCCCACCAGGAGACATATTTACTAAGTACAGTAAACATCGGGGCTTACAAATATACTTTTCCAAAGTTGCTTAAAAATATAACACTTTAAGTTCTAAAGTAAGAATATCAGTTTCACAGTTATGTCAACTTATTAAGGTTTATCAAAAAAAAACAATTGTTATTCAATTTATCCTTTAATTAAATACTAACAGTGCACGTAAGCAACTAATGAATCAACCACTAATCCACAACATTTGTTCAATCGAACAAAAAAGTACATTTTTTAAAAGGCGTTACATGGGTGGTTTGTTTTGAATTTCTCGCAAAGCCACACCAGGGCTATCTGTACAAGCCATCACTAATCTAACAGTGTAAGACCAGAGGGAAGGCCGCTAGTCATCACGACCAACTGCCGCCAGCTCTTAGGCTACTCTTTCATTAACAATTGACCGTCACACTATAACGCCCCCACGGCTGAAAAGGCAAGTATGTTTGGTGTGACAGGGATTCGAACTTGCGACCCTCAGATTACGAGTCAAGAGCCTTAATCACCTTGTCATGCCGGGCTGTTACATGAGTGTAAGAATACAAACGAAAATAGAACAGCTGCATGCGTGTAGACTTACAGCACTAACAAGCGGGTTTCGATACCGTGGTGGGCAGAGCACAACTAGCTTATAGTATAGCTTTGTGCTTATCTTTAAACAAAAATGAAAACAATCGTTATATATATATATATATTTAATATGAATATATCTGTTCTAAGCAGAAATGGTATGATACGATATTTATCAGTTATCTTAATACAGCAAACGTAAATTATTTCACATTAACACAACTGCTCTGGAAACTAATTAGAATAGTTATTCTTTTTTTTTTCTTTAACAAATAAGTTTTGATTAACTTTTTACTTTTCTGAGGTTTTCTTTAAAATGTAGAAAATCAGCAATATGTATTTATATTTATAGTACTCACAAAATTTTCTTTTTGTCTGTTGTTTGTAGTTGTTACTTCGATTTTGTCGTTGTTCATAACCTCTGGCTTCTGTTGTGAGGGTGTAAGAAAAGTGCGCACAGTATAAGTCGAAACGCCTACTTGTAAACTGCTGAACAGAAATCCCATTCACGATTCTTGAGATTGTAGTGACATCTAGTGGATACACATTCTGAACAAGAACTAAGAAGGTTAAAACGATCACTTCAATTGTTTTCGTCATCACGGATCAGTTCAATTGTTTGCCATATGTAAATTAACAGTTATTTGCCTTAGATACATTGTAGAAATATATCAGACTGAAGTTTAAACTGCTGGGCACGCGGACAAGCAACTAAAACTTTAACTTTTGGATAATATCTTGTATGAACTACAAATGAATACAAACCCTATAACCCAAACGCTTTCGAAAGATGAATCATTCTTCTTTAGAGGCAAACTGGGAATTGTCAGTTTGCCCCTGAAGAAAAAAAAAGGTCCACCTTTCGAAAAACACTTGGGTTATAAGGTTTGTTTTTGTTGTTTTTTTTTATCATTTGTATCAAGACTTCTTGGACCTGTGTATTTTTCTAGCATCATAAGATATAAACTACAAAAATATTTTGTTGTGTACGCAACACTCAAAATTGGAAGAAGGCTACAAACAAAATATAATGAACATATAAAATATACAGATCGTCAAAATATCGATGGGTAAATATGGAGTTAAAAATCACTTAAACTAGAAACGTAATTATGTATCTTCAGCTTATTTTCACACCCATGAGACAGACACGCTTTAATAAGCACGAGATCTCGTTAACTGATTATACAATATAACTAACACTAATTAATGTCTTTTATTGTGGGTTCAAGCCTTTTGACTTTAGGTTAACTATTATTTGTACTTTTGCAGGTCGCCTTACGTTATCCTTTATTTATATCTGAGGTCTATAACCAGAACTGAATGTTAATAATTTACGCCAAGTGAGTGTTTTCGACAGCAAGTTCTTAACATAATTTATGAATGTTCAGGTTTTGTTGACATTTTAGTTCTTGGTACTCTTGAAAAAAGGTTTTCATAGCAATCTATTATTAACAAGTTTTCCGTCCCTCTATGTTTATTATAAATTTTCAGAAGGCTACATAGTTTCTCTCTCTTCTATTGTTCTATAATGTTGTGGCATTTAATCAAGTAATTAATATATATGCATAAACACATGTGTGTAAAATATTAAAGCATACCTGACTCTGTTATTTAGAATATTTGACATGTATACATTTATTCCCATATTTCTAATTGTAAAATAATTATTGTTACTATAACTGGCGTTCTTCTGATAGTAACCTAATCCACGAGTTAACATTACACTTTATGTATTTTACAACACTTAAATACGAGAATACGTAATAAATGTACGTATGAATTGATGCGATTCCGAAACATTTGCATCTTTAGATGCTGTAACAAAAACTACATTGTTTGGTTGTAATGTTTCGTTCACAAACTACTCGCTTGTTTTTTAGCTCTGACCCATATAATGGAATACGTGTTTCATCGTTTTATACAGTTTTTCGTTTCTTCAGTATTGTCTACATATGTTTATTTGACTCTTCTAATATTGTAAATATGTAAATAGTCCACTTAATATTCTTAATCAAGAAACAGGTAGGTAGCCTGGTGAAGTAATGAAAATACTTTTATTATTGTTGTTACTGTAGAGTCACTTCGGTATGTAATCTCTTACTATTAACTTAAAAATCTTATTATAATTCAGCTGGCGATGTATACGTCCAGAACTCGGATCTCGGACACTACCGCACTGATCATCATCAATATTTTTATAACTAGACAGAACTTTTATAGCTGAAAAATAAATAAAACAATTGAAATTTCTACAAAAATTATGCTACAGATTTAACTAATGAAATTACAAAAAACGAATAACGTTGAAGTATAAATCTATCAAAAAGTAAACTTTAAAAAGTTCTTGTTTTTCTGCAGCGAAAATCTCATGAGTGTTGCAACAGAGAAGCGAGACATTTCATCGATAACTGCATCCACAAGAGGTTCTTCAATAAATCTACTCTGTGATTTTTAAACAACAATTTCAATAAAATCCTTTTTTTTTCATAGCTGCTAAACATTACTGAATGTCGAGTATTGATACATTATTGTAGAGCTGTTACACAATTCCACAAAAGAACGTAGGCCTAATAACATTCCGCCCGAACTAGCAATTGTACTTCTGCTGGTAAATATTAAACATACTAAAAAAATACTGATTATTCAAAAACTAATATTTAAACCTATTTAAAATTATTTTTAACGTGCCAAAAAATCGTTCTTAAGCACGATTTGTAACACTATCTTTTAGACCCCAGATAAAAATATAATACTTGAAATTTATCAAAACTCTCACAATTCATTATTTCATGACTACGTTTGTTAGTTGGGAAGAGTTTTATTCCAAAATAATTTCATAAAAGACCAAGGTATTTGTTGAAAAAGTTACTTCATTGTATCGTATCTAGCCCCCCCAGTGGCTCAGCGAACTTATACGCTAAAATCGGGGTTTCGATACCCGTGGTGGGCAAAGCACAGATAGCCCATTGTGTAACTTTGTGCTTAATTCAAAACAACAACAAGTATCGTATCTAAAATCAATATCATTTTTAACCGTTTTTTTGTTACATTTAGAAGTTTATATAACTAGACATATTATAGCAAAGACTGTCACAAACTATCAGTACTTTCAGAAACGAAACAAAATGTAATAAGCTCTACCAGCCCACACCCTCAGAACAGAAATAACTTGTAAGCATCAGACCAGATTCTAGGATTATATGACGTCAGAAAAAGAAATTACGTCAAAGAGCTTCTGGAAATATTAAGAAAAGTTTAGTCAATAATATATATGAGTATTTAAAGAAAATGATTGGAAAAATTCTGAAGTAAGTTTTTAATCATAAATGTATATATTTTGTAACCCTACATTTGTTCCCACGGGCGTTCTTTTCTAAATGTTTCCTATACAAGCATAAAAACGTTTGTCATTTATTATTTTGCTTTAATGATTAAATGAGTGACAAATACTACGATTCTTATGATATATGATTCACACAGATCACTCATTATGTTATAAGAACATGTGATAACTATTATAGTTTAAAAAGTATAAGAACGTACTTATTAACATACATCCATCAATGGTTCAGTCGTAAGTCATAGGCGTCTGACATTAGAGCAGGATTTCGATACCCACGGTAAGCACACCACATACAGCCCATTGTATAGCTTTTTGCTTAATTAAAAATAGATAAACTACTTTAAAATATTCGATGATATAATATAACAACAAGTTTTTGATATTTAAACACAATAAAAAGAGCTATAAATTCATATGTTTTTCACTAATTCTTGTTAAGAACATACTTTAAGTTTAAGCACTTACAATATTCAAATGCAAATGATTGAGTTCCTAAACGAAGACGAATGGTAATAATAAGGGCAAAAATAAAATAATTATCTTAAGATTAAATTAATTATCAGAAAACGATAGAAGATCCTTTAGGCAAGTCAGCAGTAACTAAACCAGTAGCAAATCTAGAGTTTGATCTTTTGGTGGAATGATGAAGTTTTAGAAAGATGGCGCATACATCGTGGGTTTATGGGTTAGTGTGTATGTTTTTCGTCTAGTAAAGTCACAAAGTGCTATCTGCTCACCCCACCGACGGGAATCGAACCCCTGATTTTAGCGTTGTAAATCCGGAGACTTATCGCTGTACAAGCGGTGGCTTATGGGTCGGACTTGGAACTCCTAATAAGATGCAGGTGCTCTGCGCTTTTGTGTCATCTGGAACAGAAAAATGCGCCTAAAAATGACTCGAAAATCATCTCGTATATTTTTAATTGTAAACTTACAAGAGTGCAATTCGAAAATATACTGCAAATTGAAAAAAAAAATAAACTGCATATTTGTGTGTTAAAATGTTCTTTTTTTTACTTTCGTTTTTGGGGGACATGACCTCTGCCAGTAAAATGAACCTTGAAGTTTTCAGAGCTTAAATTAAGAGTCTTTAATGGTAAAACGTTAACTTTATACTTATTCATCTGTATCCATCACGTTAAAATATTTAAAAACAGTAGAGGTTTTGCTTATCGTGTTGAAATCATGCAGTTTTCCTTCTAGTATAGTATGTTGTCTGGTGTATGCACTACAATGGTCAAATGTGTTTATTTTTAAACGCAAAGCTCTGGAATGGGATACCTGCGTTGTGTCTTCTTCAAGTATCGAACTCTGATATATTAGATACGTAAGCAAGCTTACAACTGAGTCGCAAGGAGGCAATGTGATATGTTTGTTTCTTTGAAGTTAAACGTAAAACTATACAATGAATTATATGTGCTAATCTCACCATGGATATCCAAACCCGGTTTCTATCGTTGTAAGTCTGCTGACATACCGCTATGCTACTGGGGGATTGTGATGTAAGGGATGTTACTAGAAAACTGCAGCTTACATCTGGTCCTATTATTGGCTTTATTAACTTATGTAAGTCTACAACTTTTAGTATACAAACATATTATGTATATTGTTAAGTATTATGAGTTTAAAGACTTGAAAAACATAATATTCGTGTAAATAAATAGCATAAAATGGAGTATATAGTCAAAATCATAATTTTAGTTAATAATATGGTTAAACATTGTACAGATCTTGCAACATAAATGTAATAAAAAATCGAATATTATAAGTACCTTTCTTATGCTCCCGCCCTTTCCAAGTGGTAAAGCGATATGTCTGCGAACTTATACCGCAAGAAATCGGGTTTCGATACTAGTGGTGGGCAAAGTAAATATTAAAATTATATAGCTTTGTGCTTAATTGCAAACAAATAAACCTTATTAGCAAATAAAGTATAATACTTGTTATAAAGAAACAATAACGAAATATGAAAGTCAAAACAATTATTCGCCTATTTCAGTTTAATCTTCAAATAGTCTGAAGACGTATTTCCACCACTGCAGTTATATTCATTCTTAAGTAAAATAAGCTCTGTATTTACTAGAATATCATGAAAATACGTTAGCGTATTAACGTATCTAAAACCTAGGTGTGCTGTAGTGTGAATTTATTTTTAGAATATAATGAAGTATTGCAACTGCTAGGAATACAAACTAAAACCCTTGCGTTGGTACAGCCCTACTGTTTGATAAACACATCAAGATATATCACACATGTAACCATTAGAGCAGAGTCAAAGACTAAATTATTATTCTTAATCCAACAACGAACTAATTACCACTTTTATAGTTTAGAACTTCTAATTAGGAGCCGGAAAACTTATCAGTACCACCGCCGCGTGTGTGTGTGTTTTTTTATAACAAAGCTACATCGGGCTATCTGCTCAGCCCACCAAGGGGAATCGAACCCCTGATATTAGCGTTGTAAATCCGGAGACATACCGCTGTACTAGCGAAAGACCCCACCACCGCCTGCACGGTGTATTTTAATTGAATACTGGCCCAGCATGACCAGGTGGTTAGGACGCTCAAATCGTAATCTGAGGGTTGCGGGTTCTAATCCCCGTCATATCAAGTATTTCAGCCATGGGAACGTTATAATGTTACAGTTAGTCTCACTATTCGTTGGTAAAAGAGTAGTCCAAAAGTTGGCGGTGGTGGTGATGACAAGCTAGCTGACTTCCCTCTAGCTAAATTAAAGACGGCTAGCGCAAATAGCCTTCGTGTAGCTTTGCGCAAAATTCAAAAAAAGAAAAAAAACAATAACTGAATACTGGGATTGACTGTCACTTTCATGAACAAAGGAAACCAGTTAGCAGCACTGCTGTCTAAACACCTACGCGTTATCTAACTTACTGACTGTCACTCTTATAATCTGTTCACAACTGAAAATACAGAAAGTGTCTAGCGGTGTATTGTGGCCTTGAGCTATGGACCTTTCGATCTATAACACAAAATGGCATGCTATCCTATAGACCACGTCTGGCCTTTTTCCTTTATATATGTACGTCTGAATAGCAGTACTCTTAATCAACTGTGGAATCAGTTTTGTTATTAAAATTGTGGAATTTCCGACATATAGACTATCGCCTAACATAGTATTTAGAGCAGTGTGGTGTACAGACGTACCGTGCGTTTTTTGTGTTTTTTTACCTTATTATATTACTGTAGAATTTTTAAAATAATTTTCATTTAGTTTGTTTCTTTGCCGTTTTTTTTGTTTTTTTTGCATAAACACATGAGCCAAAAACCTTTAAGTGAGTTTAATTCTAGTTCACTTTGATTCTTTGTTGTTCTCTAATATAAAATACCTGTTCCATCGCGGTAAATACTGCTTTAAAGTCATAGATTATTGAAATCAACGACAACAATACGATTCACTAGACAGGTATATGATATCTAAGGATTACAGCCTTAATTGTTACATGAGAATAACCATTTATAGGGTTAGCTCTAGTTGTTATGGGTATGTCTAATGCTTTCTATTAGATAAAGAGCGTCCGCTTAAAACAGTTCCGCTAGGTTTTCGTTGTGAGTCGTTCAATAGAATAATATCTCGAGAGATTACAACAGCTGACTGATTCACTGATCTGGTCGGTGACTGTTCATTGTTCCCATGGCAATAAACGTGCATGTTATGTTTGTGCTTTTAAGTATAAGTATAAAGAAAGTATAAATAAGTATAAATTATATATACTTTAAGTATAAAGTATATATATACCTTTATATCAGGTATCCAGGTTGTTTGTTTCTTAAATTAAACAAAGTGAGATTAGTTAGCTTAGTTAAATCCAATAATTATCCTTTATGAATCTCTCGTTATAAAGCGAACCTATAAAATACTCGTCCAGAAATCAGTTTATCTTGTGAATACCAGAGTAAGAAAAGAATAACTGTTGAAATTAAAATATACTGCTCAACTAATTTATTCATAGTATATCTCTAACTAATTATAGAAAAGAGAAGAAATTCATGTTTAAAAAAAATTAAGAAATCTTAGATAGAAATAATAACAAAGCCAGTTTTTCAGACTAGGTTCAACACCATTTGTCCCCCGCTAGGACAGCGGTAAGTCTCGGATTTACAACGCTAAAATCAGGAGTTTAATTTCCCTTGGTGGACACAGCAGATAGCCCGATGTGGCTTTGCTATAAGAAAACACACAATTTGAAAGTTATCAATGATTAGATAATCGTTTGTTCTGATTTTTATAAAAATATTACAAAACACGTATGAATAATGCAATAGTAATACAGATAAAACTAAAACAAAATCCCCGTCGCGCTAAACATGCTTGCCCTTTTAGCCGTGGGGGCGTTATTATGTCACGGTCAATCCCACTATTCGTCGGTAAAAGAGTAGCCCAAGAGTTGGCGGTGGGTGGTGATGACTAGCTGCCTTCCCTCTAGTCTTACACTGCTAAATTAGGGACGGCTAGCACAGATAGCCCTCGAGTAGCTTTGTGCGAAATTCCAAAACAAACAAACAAACAAATGTTTCTGTTTATTTCTTACGAGTTTTTCAAAGCGTGGCACTTTGTTGCTGATAGCAATCCGCAAGTCTGCCTGTGCACCCAAGCGATTTCTAGACATTGTCTTGATTGACAAAAGGACACTAAATCCAAACTCGCATAAGTATGTCGTCGCGAGTGGGATGAGCACATTTAGTGCTTTTTCACAAAGTCTTGGAAACTTGTCCAATGCTGAACACCAATATTGTTCCAAAAGTTTTACTTTCAAAATGCATTTCAAGAACTCGATTTGTACGCAATTCAATAAGATCTTCCTTCAGTTCTTCATCATCTGACATGTTATCCAAATTGAAGGAGTATGGATTCATAATCCATTCTTCGGAAGTTTCCAGTTCTCCTCCAAAATATCCATCAACTGACTTTGTTAGTATTTCCAAACGATCCACAATTTCTTCAACACACACATGGAATTAGGGACTCATCCTCACCTACCATTTCTTCGAGTGATGGAAAATTTAAAATATTCCCTCTTTTAACTCGTCGACACCAAAGATGTAACTTTTCTTTGAAAGCATTTAACTTTTCGCAGCATTTCAGTATGTTTATGTTTATCCCTTGAAAAGATACACTCAGATCATTCATACGAGTGAAAATATCACTTAAATAGTCTAGCATTTGGTTGAATTCTTGTGATTCTATTTCTTCGGGCAGATCATGGTCACGTTCCTTCAGAAAAGTTTTGACTTCTTCTCGCAGTTTAAAGAAGCGCGTTAAAGCTCTCTCACGTGACAGCCAGTAGACTTCTGTGTGGAAAAGCAAAACTGAATGCTCACTTCCAAAATCTTCACTTGAAGAGGCGGTGGTTCAAAGCGCGACTCCTAATCCAGTTGATGGTCTTCACAAAAGTGTCAAGGAACTTTTTCAACTTTGAAGACAATGTTTTTGATGCCAAAGCATGTTGATGAAAAAAACAATCAGTATCTTGCAAGTGCGAAACCTCTTGTTTGTTTTATTAGTGCAAAAAATTATGATTTATTTCTTAGCACAGCAGGGGCACCGTCGGTACACAGAACCAATTATTTGGATATCTAAATCACATTTTGCAAAGAAGTTCTTCACACACTGGAAGACATATTTCCCTTTTGTGGTTGTTTTCAGATCTTTACAGAACAGGAAAATCTTCCATTATGATACCATCATGGACATACCTCACTGGTGCGATGAACTGTCTGCAATTTGCAACATCAGTTATTTTGTCCAATTGGAGAGAGATTTTCAAGGGATTAGCCCTGATATCTGCAATAACTTGGTCCAAAATGTCCCAACTCAAATCACCAATTCGGTTTTGAATAACATTATTTGATAACGGCACTAATTTAAGCTTGTTTGAGGCTTCTTTTTCCAAAAATATTGTTGCCATTTCTAATGCATACGGTTTTATCACCTCTTCTGCAATTGTATGGAGCTTCTTTGATTTGGCTACTTTATACGCCACGTGATATAAAGCCATCAGCAGTTGTTTGTCAGCAGATATAAAACCTAATTTTGGAAGGGTTGCTCGAGAATCAAAGTGGGCCCTTCTACCTTTCAACGATTCAACATCATGGCCTGCAACAGCTGCTCCATCATGCCGGTTGTTGAAGTGTTCCTGCAGCTTAGATGGCTTCAAATTTGCGTTTGAAAGGACAGCGTTACAAGTGAAACTAAACTTCACATAATCATCATTTCATTTCCTTTTCTTTGACATAATGAAGTTTTTTGCACGAACACAAAATCAACAATTCACTGACTACCATAGCATCATGCATGGGTTTATATACTCTGCGAAACTTTCTAGAACATTTTCGAATATATGTCACATGACGTCATACATAAATTCTGGATACTTCTGAAAGTTTCTCGAGTCACGATCACGTGAATACATGACATAAATAATAGACACTTTAATACGACGTTCACGAACGTAACCTAATTAGTTGTGTCGAGTATTTAGGTCAGGTTTACGTTTCGTGTATTGTTTGTTAACAGTTGTACAATAAGATTTCGATCTGCGCCAGTAGAAACGAGAATTTATCATACCAAAGTAAAAAGCTACATCTATAACAAGAAAAATAAGAAATAAAAATAAAACGTAATTTTTGAATATATAGGACAATACCTTTAATATAAACAAAAAAAAAAACTGAAATGTTATCTCGCACCCCTGGTTGGGAATCACTGGTGTAGAAGTTATAAAGAGTACATACCCACATTTGAAAGTGGATTGTTTGTTTGAATTTCGCGCAAAGCTACACGAAGACTATCTGCACGGCCCCCCACTGGCTCAGCGGTATGTCTGCAGACTTACACGCTAAAATCCGGGTTTTGATACCCGTGGTGGGCAAAGCACAGATAGCTCATTGTGTAGCTTTGTGCTTAATTCAAAAGAACAAGAACGAACTATCTGCGCTACCCGTCCCTAATTTAGTAGTGTAATATTAGTGGAAAAGCAGCTATTCATCACCACTCACCGTCAACTCTTGGACTACTCTTTTACCAACGAGTAGTAGGATTGAACCGTCACGTTATAACGCTCCCACAACTGAGAGGACAATCATAGTTAGTACGACGGGGATTCGAACCAGCGATTCTCAGATTACGAGTCGAGCGCCTTAACCACCTGGCCATTGAACGTGGATAAAGAGGCAGAGTGAAATGTAAATCGAATTTGTCAGAATTACAGTGGAGCACCGTTAAGCCGCGGTATTTTGGGGTCAACCGGCTTAAACGCGGCTTAAACCTTTGTGACTTGATCTCGCCGTTGATTTTTACTTGCAATATGCCGTGTCGCTTCTTAACCAACCACTTGAAACGGTAAACTCTGGATCTGCATTAGGGTCATGAAGTTCCTTGTGTAGTTTCTCTGCTTGTGCTTGAATAACTGGTCCAGATATGGGAACTCCATTGTTTCTGGCTTAACAAAATGCATTGAACATTGCCTTGTCTAACTCAGGATCTTGTGCTGTTTTAGCTCTCTTGCGTTTCAAACCACCCTCATCAAGTTCATCAAGAAATGCTCTTAATTTATTCTCATCTTTAATCCACCCACGCAATGTGGACTCAGGTATGCCTAACTCTCTACCAACTTTGGCGCGAGTTTCGCCATTTCATATTCTTTATATGACATTCAGCTTTTGCTGAACGTCATGCGATGCATGTTTACGTTTGGTACTCATGGGGTAAGAATTTGTCAACATGATATGCACACTATTAATTCAGAAACTAAAGTGATTTCTATTGGGTTTGTAGCCAATATTTATACATTTCCATAAAAATATCGGATTATCGAATTAAAAATAATACTTTAATTATTGATCAAATTTTTCACGGATTTACCGCGGATTAACTTTAATGTATGGAGAGGTGTGATTCGGTAATAATGGCGGCCTCCACAAAGCTGACATAGAGAGCAGATAAGGTAGATTAACGGTCGATTTATATTGTAACATTTATTTATTAATATTTATTTATTTCCCAAATTAAAGAAAATCCTTTTTAAATATTCCCTTGAAGTTATAAAGCCAGGATTAAATTCGTAAGCCGCGTTTTTACACTTTCTTAAATTCGCGGTGAGCCGCGATAATCCTCTCTCACAAGAGTTGCTACAGCGGCTTAAGCGATTTCGCGGTTTACTGGTCCGCGGCTTAATGGCGCTCCACTGTACATATAAAACTAGGAAGTTTCGGAAGCATACTGTCTTGGAAGATGTTTATAAGTAGTGCTTCCCTTTGAACCTATTTTAATGCAGAGAGATCAGTATATGATAATCAAAAATAAACATGAGTGAAAGTATTGTAAAAATAAACAAGTTTAACGCTCACGAACAAGACATTCTTTTTTTATAATAATCAGTTTGCATTACATTTTCGACTCTTTACTTTAAGGTGCAAACTGCCTTTGAAAATCTTCATCTATTTATCGTTGGCCATTACTCATTGGATTAAAATCTCATTAATAAAAACATAAGTCTCTCAACAAATGAAGGTCTTGACCATCTTGTTACAATGATTATGATCAAAGGTATTTTTGTAATATGGTGGCATATGTTTATTTACTAATCCAAATAAATGAGTTAAAATTGCAAAACAAATAATAAGCTAAAAAAATATTTTTCATCCATTATTTTATTACCAAAACTAGTCACAATTATACACCAAACTATGTTTTATTCACAGTAGTTCAAAAAGTCAACATAACCCACAAAAAAGACAAGACAGTGTTTAATCAAGATGGTTCTCCAGAGGATTTTACAGATATCTATATCTCCAAATCGTAAAGCTTATATAACATTTAAATTATATAGAATAAAATCTTGATATTCACGTAATTTCATGATATCAATGTTCAGCATGTGTAAAATTCTCCATTGTCTTGACAGGTTACACTGATTTATTAGTGTACAAGTGTAGAAATTTTTCCCTTTGAAATATGATGATTTTAGCTAGCAAACAGCACCTGAATAAATATATCTGAAGCTTTGTACTACATAAGTAGAATTCTAGTCGTGAAGGTAAAGAACCTAAATATCTTTTGGAAGTTTCTCAAATATTTAAAGTTAATGTGCTCTACGATGACAGATATAATGTTCGATACCAAAATAAATAGCTGTCTTAGTTATTGTTAACATTTGTGATTCGTACCTACAGTATTAGAGTGCTGTATTGTGGATGATTGTTAACAAAACATCAACTATTAATGTTTTTCTTGTTTAATGTTCTAGTTTGTGTTGAATCACCACCACCCATCCTTGGGCAATACTTTTACTAACAAACACTCTCACTAAGGCGCCCTACTGATGAAAGCGTGAACATTTTCGGTGACCGGGACTAGAATCACACTACCCACACATTGTTTTAATTTTCTCAGTTTTTAAGATATTCTTGAAATAATTTTCTAGCGTCGTTTAAAACATTCCTAAAGTACTATTTAAAACACTATAGTAGTACATAATCTTCCACTTCTTTTCTTTAGCAATGAAATCAATAATACATTCCTAGACATTGCCCTAATAATCTTTCTAGAGGCGTTTTTCGTGAACGAAAAGATTAAAAATGTATACATTATCAGTTGAAGAATTCTAACCCTTCTAATGCGGAATATATAACTAAATATTTGAATTTTGTTTTCAGCTCTATAAATATCTCATAAAATTTTCGCTCGTTTATGCGCCAAATTTCATGAAATCCGATGGAAAATTTAAACGGATAAAGAAATCGAATTGATGGATACGAGTAAAACATTTTAAATGAATATGATTTAATATTTCTAAAAATAACTGTTTTAATATGACGAAAACGAAATACGTCATTAGGAGATAAGTTTTCAAACACGAAATGCTTCATCTAGAAGACACGTATAAGGTTTTGGTTGGTTGTTACTTTTCATTCTCTATTTAAAAGTTTTAAACTGTTCTTTTGAACCTCAGAAATCATTTACGCACTAGTCTCTCGAGGCCAGTATTGTGAACTATTAATCATTCGATCATTGAAGGAAAGGAATTGGAGAGCTGGATGTTTTATTTATCTACGAACTTTTAAAAATTGAGCAAAAAATATATGCAAACTTGAAAAAGTCACATTTAGATAGCTGAAAACTTATCACTAATCTCAACTACTTTAAAACAATTACAAATACACATTTTTGTTGCTTGTTCCCTTAGTCACAATTGCACATTGAATGTTGTTGTTGTTTTAAATTAAGCACAAAGCTACACGATGGGCTATCTGTGCTCCGCCCACCACGGGTATCGAAACCAGGATTTTAGAGTGTAAGTCCGCAGACATACCGCCGAGCCACTGGTGGACCACATGGAATGTATCATTTAAAAGTAAGTAAGTCCCCTCACTAAAATATCCTGATTTCAACAACAAAAAGCTTTAAAAATTGGGAAGTTTCCTTAACACTTAAAGTTGTTCCAGTCACAGAAAGCGCTACAATTTATCACCGTTCAAACACAAGTTATATGTTCTAGCGATAAGTGAAATATATCTACATATATTGTTTTACACGATTTTTCCTCTTATAGTTCGTAATTATCAGCAGAAATTTAAATGTAACTTCCTTTACTAGATTGGGCCTTCGTTTCTAGCAAATTAAAGAAAAAAATGTTATTTTCAGTAAAAACTTGTGACAGCGCGTGTTACAAAGAAACCTTAGAAATTAAGAACAAAGTTTAAAGGAAATTGAAGAGCAGTTTTTTTTTATTGTTTTGTTTAGGATTGTAAGAATCTGCTTGCTTTAGGTTTTCAGGTAAAATAAGTCTTCACTTTCCTGGCGTAATTCACCATGAGTTCTTGTCGGCTTGCCCCAAACTAAATATTCCAAATAAATGTTTAAACTTAGCTCGGAAATAAATAAATTAACAATTTTAACATGGTGCAGGAAAGGATTTATTAAAAAAATCCTTTTCGGAACTGGAAATAACGCGACTATTTAGCGATTAGGCAAGTTGAAAGGTAGTTTGCCTAATCCTATTAAGCCTACTTCTTTCTTTTTTGTATTGTTTTCATACTAAGTTGCAAAATACGCAAGGATAATATGCTTTACTTTTAAATTTTTAAATGTGTAAATAACATAATTCAAGAAACAATGGAAACATATGTTGTTTTTCTTGTTTACCGTAAAAAAAGACGGCGAATGGTTTCTTTAACTCTTCGTTTGTGATTTGTGTAAATCTACCTATCAACTCATCCAGATTTGTGAATTTTATCAGCTTGACATTCAAAATGTTGAGAACAAAATGTGCTCGTATCATATAACGTTAAAAGCAGTTGAAGGATTAAAATTTCTGTTAACGTAAAGGATATGGCGAACAGTTGTGCCTTTTAAAATTAAGGAAACAACCAATGGTTTATTTAGATATCTCTATCTCAGCTGCACTTAAGTCAATTAGGAGTTTTAAAGTTGGAATAACATTCTCAAATCTAAAGATACGTTTTATTCTAACTTCTTGGCCTAAAGTTCATAAAATATTAATCTGAAAGGAAATATGTCCAAGCAACATAGACAGTTTTCTTCATAATTAAGTCATAATAATCCTCTGTGAACTAACGAGGCTGTTTTCTTGAAACGTTGCATGATGTTAAATTGATAGCATCATTATCAATTAAAACAAAAAAAAAAAACATTCGTTCTGACGTAAAAGATGTATAACGTGCTTCACTTCTTTATTAAAATGGTTTCAAGTGTTACCAACGTCAAAGATTTTGTTAGCAAAACATTCACTTATGTACTTTTATAAGTTGTTTAACACATTATTATAAAATGTAAAAACATATCTTCGTCATGAAGCAACGAGGAAAAAATCTTTCTATTTTACCTCTGAACTTAAACGTAAAAAATCAATAATTTTCATATTATTTTGTTGTTGTTTTTTTATCATACTGCAAATGAGGTAAATACAATTTTCAACAATTACTTAAAGTTAGTGAAGAACCCTTAATATACCATGTGCTCTACAGAGACAGATATAATGTTCGATTCCAAATAAGGTATGGCACTTGGTATTCCTCAATGGTTACGGTAACACAAATATTCTTTTGAAGTAAAAATGTACCTCACAACGGCTGGTATGAGTATTAACACTTTTACTAATAACCCAGAGAACAACATTTCGATCATCCTGAAGATGACCTAGGAAGGTCGAAACGTTGTTCCCTGTTTTATGAGTAAAAGTATTAATACCAATACCAACACATACATAATTACATCTTGCAAACAAAGTGGGATTACTTCCTCCATAGCATTTTTTTAAAACTATTGTATTGGATGACAACAACCACTACTTTAACATCTACAATTCTTTTAGTAGAAGATTGTAAAGCATGAAATGCGATCCAGTTGGTTTTGAAAACGGCTCGTCACTGCCAGGTGGTTAGGGCACTCCACTCTCTTAATCTGAGGGTCGCGGGTTCGAATCTCCGTCACATCAAACATGCTCGCCCTTTCAGCTGTGCGAGGATAATAAATTAGGGCCAATTTCACTGTACGTTAGTAAAGGAGTGGCCCAAGAGTTGGCAGTAGGTGGTGATAATTAACTGCCTTCCCCTTAGTTTTACAATGCTAAATTAGGGACAGCTAGCGAAGATAACTCTCGTGTAACTTTGCGCGAAATTCAAAACAAACCAAACCATTTCTTTTAAGAAGATAACTCATTAATCCTGACAACGTAAAATATTCATCATACACAATATACTTATTAAAGATGTGTGTTACTTTGAAAAGTTAGTCCCAACAAATCAGTTTTTTTCTGTTGTGCTTTATTTGCCTTAACACAACGATTATATAACGGTTACAATTTACGTAACAGAAAAAAATGTCTAGTGTGAGATTAATGAGAGGCAGAAACAATTACCAAAAGTGAATCGAAACTGGCATCAGTTTATAGTAAGAAGTGTAAAGACTATTTTACCCCAGTGGCTCAGCGATATGACTGTGGACTCCCATCACAAGAAACCATGTTTCAATAGTCGTAGAGAACATAGCACCGACAACCCATTGTGTAGCTCTGTGCTTAATCCTAAACAAAATGTAAAATTAAAGACTATTCTCTATTCTTGCTGAATATAAGTAAAATTATGAACATAAGTTCCACATTATCAGCTTATTTATGTTTCACTATATTACTTTATTGCTATAAATTTCATTATATGAAAACCTTGGAATAAGCTTAATAACTATGTACAACTTATGTCAAAACTTCCATAAACATATATCATTAGAATTCTATGTTAAACTTTTGAACCTTAAGTTACGTGAAGTTCAAGTATTCATTAAAGTTTGTTGTATATTGGGATTTATTGTTGTTTGTTTGTTTGTTGTTGGTCTAGGTGTGTGCGTATAATTTTTTCAGTTTTTTGAGGAAATTTGTTAATCTTGATGAAAAGTTGTCTTATTTTGTTGATTTCATCGTTTATTTTATTGGGTAAGCATAGTTTTGTGGCTGTTTACAAACTATAAAACCTTAGACTGCTGCATATCATATGTTCCCGACGTCAGCGAAAGAATAACTAATATTTGAAAAAAAAAACTTATAACAAAACACGACATTCCAGTAAACACCAGATTTATTCAATTACCAGGTATAAAAATAAAGTTCCTACTATGTAAAAACTACACTGACAAACACAACACCAACATAATTTATAAAATACAATGCAACAACTTCTATATTGGATAAACAAGCAGAAATTTGGAGACTATATTCAAAGAACATCTTTGAAAAAATCTTCACAAATTTTTGAACACTGCAAGTCAAATAAACACAACAAAACCTTAGAAAACTTCCATATACTAAGTGGGGAAACAAATATAAACAACCCCAAAATCAAAGAAGCCCTACATTTACAGCAACTAAAACCAAAATTAAACCAATGTAAAGGAACACCTTTATACCTATACTAATTAATAACCTAACACCACACTGCAACGCCCCTTATAATCCCGTACCCGTTTATAATCTCGTCCCTAAGACATGTGTTCGGCAACGGTCAGTTGCTTTGATTGATTGATTGATTTAGTGTTTTATGGCACAAAGCAACGAGGCTATCTGCGCCAAACAACGGGTAAAAATGTAGTAAATGTAGTAAGACATAAATGGAAATGAAGGTAAAACAAAAAAAGGATAAAACCAATGTTGACACCTAGTCTACAAGGTTAAGATAGAAGGCAAAGTGTAAAAAGTTGTAAGGTATTTACTCTATCAAAAAGGTATAATCATAACCCGCCAGGAAGACTAACAGGCAGGTACAAGACCCACCGTCAGTCACCTGAAGTTGGTCTTTCCAGTCCTGGTTCTGGGTTATGTGTCATAGCAACGGTCAGTTGCAAACTCTCTTTGTTAACCTGGAGATGACTTACGAAGGTTGAAACGTTGTTCTCTGCTTAGCAAGAAAAGTATTGCTAAGCCGTTCTGAGATACAATAATACAACGCACTTGATTCTCTGTAGAACAACTGATGTATTTTAACTACCCTAGTGTGTAGCGAGCTAATTACGAAAGATGTTTTGTATTACTTTTGAATTGCAGTTTTGAAATATTTATTTCATGAAACAATTTACACCAAATGTAAATATACCTTCAACTATAACTCCTTTTCTTCCGTGTCAGGTTATGACCCAGTGGTAGTGTTGATAGATTATGGATATTTTGTTACTTTTTAAAAATTAATACCTCCCCGTACTTTGAAAGTAAAAGTTTAAATCCACTTTTGGACCATACAATAGTAGCCCAACAGAAGGCGTGAGTGAGTTATAATGGTGACAGCCAAATTCCACTATTTGGTCGGAAAATAGTTGGCGATATATGTTTTCGACCATCTGCCTTTTCTCTGTTGTATTAGCTAGAATTTAGGAACAGCTAGCGCGAACTATTCTTAAATAGCTATGAGTAAAGATTCAAAAAGAAGAAAGAAAACAAAGTTTTATTTCACCTTCATTTAACTGTTTTTGCTGTTGTTAGCAATTTATATATGTAAATGTGTCTTTGTACATTAAGAGAAAAATAAACTTTTTATGGGTTTAAGTTGTATGTTTCTTTTATTTGGGCTCGTTAAATAATACTAATTATACACTTAACATCAGAAAAAAAAACTAATATAGTTATTCAATCTAATGAGACATGGCACTCAGAAAAAAAACACATTAAATTAAGAAAAGTCAAAAACTAAAAACGCCGGATTTAACAAGTTGTGTAAGGGACCAGCAAGATGTAGTTAATTTTTGCAAACATTTCAGATTGGAAAAGTTGTTTTCTCTTTACCACTGTTTTCAATGGCTGTTTCATTTTATATTTTTATTCTTTCTTAATGCTCTTAGAATTACGTGGGTTTCTATAATAAAAAATTAATATAAAAAAACCAGAGTGTGTACATGGACAATTTTGGATTTGTGTCCATTCCTTTTTTCACAAACCTTCATTCTGTTTCACATTGTACTTTTACCTATATAAGCTTTTTCACCAGATGTAATAACTGTAAAATACTAAAGCTTCATACTTTAAAAAAAGAATATCTGAGAAGACTATCAAAACAAAATGCGAAGCGACTATGGGCTTTTTGACACGTTACCAATTCCACCTTTCGATTAACCCGTCCTTGTGTAATGAAAGAAAAACAGCATAACTATTTCTTTGTTACAGAAGGTAGAGATCGGGGAGTTTAAATTATTTTTAAGATGCAGGGAGGTTATAAATCGAAAAAGAATTCACGATACGCATGAGAATATATTTGATAAACATTACAGGCACGAACCAAAATTTACAATTAGCAATTCTGCCTTGGTGCTTAGTAATTTTGCTAAGTAGACTTAACCTTGTCAAGTGTTCGTGGATTAAGCAAAACAAAAATACAATAGCAGGGAGAGTATCAAACTAATAACCTAGAACAGCGTAGCTATAGCAACTTTTCATGATTTGCTTACTAATCACAATCTATATTAACTGTAATGATTATTGTAGAATTTTAGCAGCTTTTCTGGTGGATGTTATTACACAATTATTCATAGCAATGTGCAAGTTTTAGCCAACTATACACTTTCTCTATCACGTTTTTTTGTCCTTTTGGAAACCATTATATAGGACGACCAGAACCACTACTGTTATATTCTACAATTCTTTTAGTAAGTTTCCTTAACACTGCACATGGTAAAAGATTAGAATTGCTTAAATAATAGTTTATTTTTGACTTTCGATAAAACTATCCAGGTGGGTAAAGGCGTTCGACTCGTAATCTGAGGGTCGCGGGTTCGAATCCCGGTCGCATAAAAATACTCGCCCTTTCTGTCGTGGAGACGTTATTATGTAACGGTCAATCCCATGGCTAACACAGATAGCCCTCGAATAGCTTTGTGCGAAATTCAAAAAACAAAAACAAACTAACCAAGCTCAGTGAGACGCCTTCAATTGTGAAACAGCAAAAATAAGCACATTAATATGCCTGAGTTCAATAAGCTATTAATAATACGAATCCTTTTATCTCACTGTCTTCGTATCCGGTTTGAACATAGCTTTAGTTCTCTTCAATCCAATGTACAGCTCCTTACACTTTAAAGCGCTCTTCTTTGATGTCATAAATGAGCTACCTTTACTTTTAATATTCGTACTTCAAATCCGTTTCGCATTACTTATTTAATTATCTTAAACAAGCAAAACGAAATTCAACAAACTTTTACGTATGTTTATGAATAAGTAATTTTATGATCACCAACTTTTGATTGATTACTTGAATAGTTAACAGGTTTTTTAATTTTTCTTTTAAAACAACAATTTTTCTTGGACTTATAAACGAATGTCATTTGTAGATACTGTAATCGTAATAAATATTTACATAGATAATTTAAGTTGAATAGAGCTGAAAAAATGGTGCAAAACGTGTGGGCAAAAGAAGATGTTCTGATAAGAAGAAAACCAGATGGTGACCACACTACTTACATAATACCATGTGATTTGGTAACGCATGTGCAAAGTTATTCTTGTCTCTTATAATGCCCCCCAGTGGCTCAGCGGTATGTCTGCGGACTTACACGCTAAAATCCGGGTTTCGATACCCGTGGTGAGCAGAGCACAGATAGCCCATTGTGTAGCTTTGTGCTCAGTTCAAAACAACAACAACAACAACGTCTCTTATAAAAAGGTTCTTAAGCAAGATACATTAGCACACTAGTCTCTTCGCTGTTCGCTACTTCAAATATAGCCAAAAATACCAACACAATTATTTAAAAGCCGATAAATTGAAAGGAATAATTTTAAAACATATGATTATATAAGTTGGCATGAGTGTGTATGAGTTGGTTTGTTTGCTTATGATTTTTGCACAAAGCTACACGGTTGCTATCTACGCTAGCCATCCCTATTTTATTTGTTTGTTTTTGAATTTCGTACAAAGCTACTCGAAGGCTATCTGTGCTAGCCGTCTCTAATTTAGCAGTGTAAGACTAAAGGGAAGGCAGCTAGTCATCACCACCCACCGCCAACTCTTGGGCTACTCTTTTACTAGCGAATAGTGGGATTGACCGTAACATTATAACGCCCCCACGGCTGGGAGGGTGAGCATGTTTGATGCGACACAGATACGAGCCAGTGACCCTCAGATTACGAGTCGCACGCCTTAACGCGCTTGGCCATGCCGAGCCTAGCCATCCCTAACTTAGCAGTGTAAAACTAGATGGAAGGCAGTTAGTCATCACCGCCCACCATCAACTCATGGGCTACTCTTTTACCAACAAACAATAAAATTGACCGTACAAAATAACGTTCCCACGGCTGAAACGGCGAGTATGTTTACTGTAACCAGAATTCGAGCCCGCGACCCTCAGATTACGCGCACTTACCACCTCACCGTACGGGCTAAAGTGTGTGTATGAGAGAGAGGGGGGGGTTATTACTTGAATAGCAGAAAAAAAATCCAAGTTAACTTTTCATTTAAATTTTTGAAATTGTTAATATAAAAACCCGAACAATAATAACCTGTTCAAGATATTCTGGGTGGGATCAACAAAGTTATTTAGGCTTACATTTCAAAACATTTGTTAAAATTATTGTCATTTTTAATTTTACACTTGATAAAATTCAGCTGCAATGAAACAAACAAAATATTGTAAAGAATGAGGTACCTTTGAAAACTGTTATCAAAACTTATTCAATATTTCCTAATGGCTAGTGCTTTAAAAGTGATTCTTTTTGTTTAAAAACAAGTCAGGGACTGTAGAAAACATTATTTTACTTCGATGAACAATATTTATATAAAAACGCCAACTATTACAAATTTATTTAATTATGGAGGTTGTGGTACTGCTTAACATAGGTGCATACTTGAATTACCTGCTACTTCTATTCCAAGAGGTCATATGGGCGTATTTTAATAAATGTTTTTCGTACTGAATTCAACATCATATGTTTTGTGAAAATCCCATTTCTCCTTTGGTTCCTGAGAATACAAAATGACTGGTTAGTTGCAAAAGGGTTAAAGAACGTTTAAGCTGTTTTTAAATAAAAACATTAACAAACAGGATATTTTATCAGAGTCCATTCAAACTACATTAGATGTTAATTTTAAAATCTGAAGGTCCTGCATCGCCAGATGGTTAGGGCGTTTGACTTGCTACTTGAGAACTGTGGATTCAAATCCACGTCTCACCAAACGTGTTCACACTTTTAGCTTTGGAACCATCATAATATGACAGCAATTCTCAATACTTATTGGTTAAAAAGCAGCCGCACGTTTATCACAGGGAAATAAATGTGTAGCGGCTAGCGCGGATAGCTCTTGCGTAGCTCTACGCGAAATTCTGATCAAACCTCATTCTAAAAAGAAAAGTCATAAGTTAATAATCTTTTTAACATGTTACAAACTAAGTTTTGCTTATCTCGAAATACATTTTTGAGACAGTCAATTGGGGAGATATTTTATTTTTCTCCATTAATAACATCATTTATTTTCAGCTAGAAAATTATTTATGTATTTAGATCTAAATTATTTTGACGAAGTTTCACTAACTATTAGCCACACCTAGGAATCATTGGATATTTTCGTGAGAAACATAACCAAGAACTTGATATTACAACAATCTTATTAACCACTATTTTTGTCCTTTCGGTCCGCTTAAACGTGGAATCGGATGTTTACGTCAGTGAGAAAACAGTGTTACAAAGAAGGACCCAAAACTGATTTCCACAGAAGCTTGTTACACTGAAAAAATTAGGTCAGATCAGAAGTGGGTAAAATTATTATCTATCGGTCCGGATATAATCAAAGACGGAAAAATAGTTCCCAGGATAGTATAGTTTGTTTTTTGTTTATTTTAATTTAAGCTACATGAGGGCTATCTTCGCTAACTGTTCCTCATTTAATAGTATAAGACTAGAGGGAAAGCAGCTAGTCATACCACACATCGCCAACGTTTGGGCCACTCTTTTACCAACGAATAGTGGGATTGACTGCACATTATAATGTACCAACAGCTGAAAGCGCGAGCATGTTTAGTGTGACGAGAATTCTAAACCGCGACCATTAGAGTACTGGTGTAGCACCCTAGCCACCCGGCCATTCAGTACTGGGTAAAATTATGTATCCTGAGTGCCTAATTGTAAAGCGTGTCACTATTTACTAAACATCCTGAGGTGTAATTACTTAACATGCTAACAACGAAGGTGTAATTACTTAATATACTAACAACGAAGGTGTAATTACTTAATATACTAACAACGAAGGTGTAATTACTTAACATACTAACAACGAAGGTGTAATTACTTAACATGCTAACAACGAAGGTGTAATTATTTAATATACTAACAACGAAGGTGTAATTACTTAATATACTAACAACGAAGGTGTAATTACTTAATATACTAACAACGAAGGTGTAATTACTTAACATACTAACAACGAAGGTGTAATTACTTAATATACTAACAACGAAGGTGTAATTACTTAACATACTAACAACGAAGGTATAATTACTTAATATACTAACAACGAAGGTGTAATTACTTAATATACTAACAACGAAGGTGTAATTACTTAACATACTAACAACGAAGGTGTAATTACTTAATATACTAACAACGAAGGTGTAATTACTTAATATACTAACAACGAAGATCATTTAATTGAAGTAATGACAGACTTGTCACTCTATATAGTAATTTTGCTATTGATGAAAAATATTCTTCAAAAAATGTTCGAGGTTTGAAATTATTTTTAGGTGAACTGGCATAATTCTGGAGTAATGAATTTTATAACGTGAAATAACATTGACTGCAACCTTAAATAGTACAACCTGAAACGTTTTTCACTATTAAGATAACTGAACAAGAAGCTCTTTACATTTTGCTTTTGTTATAATAATCTTAAACAGAGGCACGTGATAACATTTTTATTTTTATACAACGATACAAAATTAAAACCAAATAGTTTTATGCCGTGTAACGTTGCTGTCTGGGATTCATGGTTGAGACGCATTTTACATCAACAGTTGCCAGAACAACTATTCTTTTGATATGTCTCAAATTATGCTTGTAAACGTTTTTGGTATACGTTAAATTTGTTGTCTAAATCGAATCACTTAAAAACTGATAATTAGTGACTGTTAGTGGAGCAATGAAAATAAAACAAAGCAGGTTCTTAATCCCTTGGTGGACCTTCCATTTACGATACTGGATACGAATGAATGTAATGTCCTTGATAAAAACATGTTGAACTGTGCCCTATAGAATCCGCTATAATATATAGCGTTACTACATAAAAACTCATACAGTGTTTAATGTCCTGAAGTCATTCCGTTTTTATAGATTTTTTTACGCGACTGTAGTATCTCACGACAATTAAAACGGTTTTGTTTCTATCTCCTTACGTGCAAAACCTACCCTCTCAGTTCAGTGGTTGATGCACTGTTAAAAATTTTTACCTCTTCAGCTCCCTTTTCGATCTATATCTTTCTTTAAGTTTCTCGAATTTGTCAACATATTGAAACATCAACGTTTCGCAGAATATTTATTTAACAAAAGCACATTGTGACTGACTTCGTTAATAGGATGTAGGTTTGTGTTAACTGTGCATATTAACGAGGCACATGATTTCTTTATTCTTAAAGATTTTATCGAACATAAAACCTTAAGTAACTAATTCTAGATACGGTTAACTGATTTATCCATTGTTGAAAATAACAATATTTGATGTCTTCTTTGTAGATTTAAGATATTTTTGACCATGAAATAGGTTTAAAGAAAATTTTTACCATTGCAAGATTATTAGTAATTTCATTATTTATAAAAATCTATCAAAAAGGATAATCCTACACTAACTAAGTACTTTGTTAAGAATCTCCACTAACGTTTGAAGAACTCCTCATTTATCTGCATATACAAACCAGATTTTTATGTGATGTGTCAAGTGACTGTTTTCGATTCCACAATAGAATGAACTTTAGTTACCAAAGACAGGTTTTAACCTTTTTTTTGACACAAAAATTATCATCAAATGGCAATGTTTTTTACTATATAAATGTTTGACATCCAACAGTTGGTATCTGATCAAAAGAAAATATTATTGATCAAGCTTGTAAAGTATAACACACATCACAATGTATTTAATAACCACTTCCTTCAAAAGGGGCTGGAATTCAACAGTTTTAACTGCAGCAGATGAAAAAGAGTACAAAATTCGTCGCATTGAAACAGACAAAGAATATTGCAATTGCTTATGTCAGATGCGAAAAAGCAAGTACAATTTTAGTGATGCTGAAAGAGGAAACTGTGGAAATAACTAAATGGGTGATTGGGGCATGATCTGATGAATTTCATTTCAACCTTTTCTACAATGGCACTATGAAAAAATCCAGCATTTGATCCTGCTTGTACTGATCCGACAATGGAAGTTGTTAAAAATGGTATAATGTGGGAAACGATCATTGTTCCAGGGTTTGGACCCTTTGACTCCTTTATAAAGGTAAGTGACAAAAATGTCCTTGAGCCTTGTTACCGTTAATGTCTACTTCAAAGTACCAAATGTTTATACTGATATATAATGGACCTTAAAAGATACTAAAACTGCAATCTACCACACTCTTATTGTCAGAAGCTGGTTGGAGAAACACGTCAATCACTACTATCATATTGTTTTCTTTTTATTTAGGGTATTCACTGAATCTCAACCTGATTTATCTTCTCTGAGATGAATTTGAATGTTGCAAATGCTTTCGATCCAGTTACAGATGAGTGAATCGAAAACCATAGAGCATCTTGTGAAATCAGGTTATATACAAGTCATAAATATTTCATTCTGTTAAAATGGTATTAATTCTTGTTTTCATATCAAATTTCGTGCAGAGATATCCAAGAGCTATATACGCTAATCACCTCTAAGTTTGAAGGCACGAGTGAACATTTCCACCCACTATTGTTGGCTACGCTTATAAGATTGATAATACATCTGTCATCACTCCTATAACGAATTAGTGCCCCTAATATACAGATCATGATTTTTTCTTTCTGGTAGTGACGGAATGCGAGGTACTAAATCTCAGTTCTACAATCCAGTACACTAACCACGAACTCTTACGCGGCCTGAATTGTCTTAATACAAAAGCTTGTAAATGTGCATGTGTCAACTATTTGGTACGAAAAATAAAACGTCAAAAAATTAATTTGGGTTTGATACAAAAATTAAAGTGGAATAGACAAATTAACTGTTTTGTTTCATTTAGAAATTTATTTTTGTGCGTCTTTTCTGATGTAGGTCCATCTCAGGGATATACATGATATCCTGCTTAAACAGAAACGATTAATCATTTGTGTAAACACTGGACCACCGTGAGCACGTCATGTAATTAGTGTGATGGTCATAAGTTCCGTTTCAAGAAGTGTTTAATTAGGAGAGCTACGTAAAGTACATAAACTTAAATATGTACCAATACTCAGTAAAAATGCCTTTCCACTTTAAGTGTTTATTTCATCAGAATTGTATAGCATTTACTTTCATGAAAATAACGGTTAAGGTGTTATATACAGCTACTCTTGCACTGACAATCAAAACCTTAAAACTGTTTGCAATTTCAAAAATTCGTTGTATAACAACATATATAATTCTGGAAAAAAGGGCAGATAAAAAGAATAGAACTATACAATAACATTAAAACATGACAGGTGAAAGAAACTAAATTTACACAGTTGTTAAAGTGACCCTTTTATTTTTTATAAATCTAATTTATGGAATTAAATGTATCATATTGTTTGTTTGTTTTTTAATTTCGGGCAAAGCTACACGAGGGATATCTGCACTAACCGTCCCTAATCTAGCAATTTAAGACTAGAGGGAAGGCAACTAGTCATCAATATCCAAAGTAAACTCTTTTTACGTTTTACCAATGAATGGTGAGATTAGCCGGACGTTATAAACCCCTCCCCCCACGACAAAAAAATACGAGCATGTTTGGTAAGACGAGAATGCTTTACTGTTATTCTATATTATCACTAATTCTCTAGAATTGTTAAGGAATTAGTCGTATAATGAAATTAAAATATACATAAACACGCAGGCTTATTGGAAAGATAAATAAAGCCTTCTTCCTCTCAAGTTAGCATTCAAGACCCAATAATGTTCCAAGATATATATTATAAACAATTTAAGCCCTGTGTGACAAAAGTTAATATACACTACTGTATAACGTCATTTGGAATGTGAATTCACGTGCTTTCGTTTACCATCCAAATTCCTCCCTGCCATAAATAATGCAAATATTTTGAATTACTACTGCGTAACCTACGAAGGTTTTATCTCTGAATACTGGTAAAGTTACTAGACTGACAGACTAAAGTGAATGTAGATATTCAATATCATCCATCACAACAACATTAACTTTTCTTCTCTAATCAAATATTGGCACGGGACACGAACTTAAATCATTGGATTCGTAATCCGTACAGGCTAACTGTATAACAAACCTAGCTTGATATGAAAAAATAAGTAAAACCTTTTTCACTGAAGTAGACACTTAAGCTCGTATTACAACCAACTTCAACATTCAAGTCACTATGCAAGAGCTAGTGGATTTCCAGCCATATATACAAAAATGACAACAACAAAGATTAATGGCGGATATGAATTATAAGCGACGTTTTAAGAACTCTTCAAACTTTGCACTAAGTAACTGAAAGTGGCACTGTTTTCCAAAAAACTTAGTAAAAGATATAAAAACAACATAAAGGGCACGTTAACTTTCAGAAAATATTTTTAAACTGTTGTGTTAGTTACCATTATTTGATTCATGCATCTTGGGGCCTAAAAAATAGTCTTTCAATATTTTTGGTTTGTACATTTTATCCTAATAATAGGTACTACAGAGTAACCTTTTGTTTGTGTTTTTTTTAATTAAGCACAAAGCTACACAATGGGCTATCTGTAGCTCTGCCCACCGTGGGTATCGAAACCCGGATTTTAGCGTGTAAGTCCGCAGGCATACCGCTGAGCCACTGGGGGGCACTACAGAGTAACAATATTTTACTATTTCTTGTAGAGTAAAGTCACGTTGAGCTATATTCTGTGTCTACTACGAGACATCGAATCCCGTTGTAAGTTCGTAGGCGTACCGCTTTTCATACTGAAGGGCACAACAATATCAGTAAAGTATAGTAGGAGTATATCATAACCACGATAGTGATTCAAAATAAAGATCTCAGAGGAATTTGCTCAAAATCTTAAGATAATAATTAGGCAAAAAGCACCTTAAAAAACAGACGTATTCTTGAATCAACACTCCTAGGTATTTTGCTCCAAAATATAAACAGATGTACTATACGAAAGGCTGCAACTGTCCATGGCCTATTTAAAAGTTGGTCATTTTTCAATGAAAATTGATTTACATGATAATAAATACATAATAAACGTGGTGTTGTTCTGAGCGAATGCTTTTGTTCTCGACAAGAGTTAAACGCGTATTTACACGAAATCTTAAACACAAATTTTATAAATCAACAAAGTGCTCTTGGAAAGGTAATTAAAGTTAACTTAACTGTTTTGTTGATTGTATAAAGTTCAATTTTTGCGATGTACACATCACAGACAGCCTACTATTGGGATTTTTATTTAAGTAACAAAAGAATTAGTGCTGATACAACAAAATATGTTTCAGTTGAGTAAATCCAAGTATTGACTTATTAAACACATTTCACCCGAACAAAATATTTACACGCACTAGTTATATTAAAACGAACTTTTGTACCACTAAAGTTGTTTGTTTTGTTTTTCCATTTGCAGTATGAAGAGGTGGAACAAGAGGTAAACAATTTTTAATTAGCTTCTAAAATTAAGTTTATACAGAAACGGTTATACACATATATAACAACATCCAGAAACGATTGCACACATATATAACAACATTCAAAAACGATTATACACGTATATAACATAATTCAAAAACAGTTATACACAAATATAACATCCAGAAACGGTTATACACAAATATAACAATGCACAACGAAAACGTTTTCTGTCTGTTCAATTTCGCGCAAAGCACTTCGATAGCTATCTAAATTAAACCATCCGTACTTTTTTAAAAAAGTGATAGGTTGTGTGAAAAACAACTAGTCAACCCAACCCTCCAGGAGTATTCCAACTGAATCGATCATTACTCTAATAACGCACCTATGGCTTCAAAATGTGGAGCGTGAACCTTGGAAACTTGGGTCCATAGTCAGGCACAGTACCTGCTGGGTCGTCACACTTAGTCCGACTGATGAATAAAAAAGTTTCGAGTTTATCAACTATGATGGCTGAAACAACTAATTAAATAAGAATAAAGGATGTCTTTTCAAATCTCCAATAATTTTCAAAATTGTTTAGAATTTTACGCAATATAATTTACGATATTACACTATGCTACTGAAATTATGATTCCAGTTTGGGTTGTTGATGGGAGACAAAGAACAAGCTAGTATGTAAATATATGAAATTCCATTTCAGTTATGTGTGTTTCTCGTAAAAAATGCCTTAATTTTTCAGATATTCATTTGTATAGAAATTCTCTTGAGATTTATAGAAAGAAACAATCCTAATAAAAACTTAAAAGTAAGAAGTACATAATTGAGCTATTATAAAACTCGTTTGTCGAGATTATAAATGAAAACTTCTGTATAGAAAAATGAAATGTTAATTTAATTTACTCTAAGCACAACCTAAAAAACCATGTTACTATTACAGCTAATACGTAGCTTGCAATTTAAAACTGAGTTTTTTATTTATAACTATACTAATCGCAGCTTGACTCGTAATCCGAGGGTCGCGGATTCGAATCCCCATCACACCAAACATGCTTGCTCTCTCAGCTGCGAGGAAGTTATAATGTCCGGTCAATTCCACTATACGTTGATAAAGAGTAGCCCAAGAATTGGCGGTAGGTGGTGATGACTAGATGCCTTCCCTCTAGTCCTACACTACTAAATTAAGGACAGTTAGTGCAGATAGTCCTCGTGTAGCTCTGCGCGAAATTTAAAACAAACCAAACCAAACTAATCAAAGCGGAATAAGTTGTAAATTTTGTTTTGAAAGTTACGAAAACAGTTGTTATATATATATATATATATTAATTTGGTATTGTATCTACCCATATTTACAAAACAATTGTTTTATGTAACCGTTCATTCAGATAATATTTTCTGTTGCCTACTTTGTACATTCGTAAAAGGAGCTCAATTTTTAGTGAACATCAATTTTGTGCATTAAGACCCATTGTAACTATAGTAACTTTGATCATTTATTCTATTATGATAACATATAAACAATGTATCCTTAAGAACACACAGTCGCATGATATGTAGTCATCTATCTGTGTTCAGCATACTTGGGTTCATGGGATCCATTTTATACTTATTACCCGGCCCTGCTACGAGGCTAAATGTGAATGAAACTCGACCCTTTAAAAAGTGTAAAAAACAACTGCGATTTATATGGGTTTGATAAAAGATCAGGGTAATCCTAGCCTCTTGTACACAATGTGTTTTTTATCTAACTCTTTTTTTTTTCCTGAGGGAAAGATCGTGTGGGAGTTTCATAAGGTTGATGTGATGTTCTCACATGTGTGTATACCATTACAACAGGACATTGTTATATACACCACAATATTTGCTTTTCGCTTTTCTCTGGTCCAACATTACTGATAAGGGGTGAAACACCCCGAAATGACTATAATTCGGTGACAAGTGGTGAGTGAATGATAAATTGGATCACTTGGTAACTTTTAGTATTTTAAGCAACTTGTCTGTTGAATAATTCAGAAGAATAAATTAGTATCACTATCACACATACTCTTCAAATACTATATAAACAATGATTCACTGTGGAGAGTAAAATACACTTCACCACTTTATGGACTCTAGTCGATCTGTTATTACCCAAGTTTACCGAATTCACCAAAATCGGCATAATTTAGTGTCGAATGGTGAATCAAATGGTAGGTTAAGCTTCACACTTATTGTTAATAAACTCATATATTTATATTACTCTTAAAGGTCTTCGCATCATAACTTGAAACAATCTATTTAAACTATAAAGCAGACTTTTTAAGTTAACTTTTATCTTTACGGATAACATGGGATAAATATTTTCCATCTATAAAGAACACGTCTTACTGATTTAATTAAAAACTATACAAGAACTACACCAGGAAATGTGCGCGGTCTACAATTTAAGAGTACTAAGTTAGAATACATAGATCATTTTATTACTCTTAGGATTATAAATTAATTACAAAAAAACGTTTCTCGAACATTTCAGCGGTATTGTATTTTGATTCTTTGTTACAGGTAATAAACACTTAGTTGCATTAGTTTTGATCAAGAAAAACATTGCTACTTACTCCAGCTGAAAGAAAGAGTAAAAAATACGTGTTGTTGTTGTTGTATTCTAATATACTAGTGTCAACCAGAATGTTATAAGTTATCACCATTACGTATAGAATATGCAGTGCACAAACAGTAAATTAAAATTAACACATGTAAATACAAAAATGAAACAAAATTTTCATACATAAAAAAACATCGTTGAGGTTTTTACTAATACAAGCTAGTGTTGACTACTGAAATTCGGAATACATCAGAATCATGGTCAAGACGACTGGTATGGGTTTCGAACTTCTTAGGTTATCTGAAAGTTAACAAAGAGAGTTTGCAACTGTTCTGTGCTTTATTTTAATTAAAGTTTTAATACCTAGTTGCAAACTCTCTTTGTTAACCTAAAGACAACCTAAGAAGGTCCAAACGTTTTTCTGTACTTTGTTTTAATACCCAAAGAAGCTTTCTTGAGAATACAAGATTTAATACGGTTACCTACAATCCTTGATCATCTATGCTACCAATGTTTACATTATACATGGAAAATAAACCCAACAACTTAAACTCCTGTACCACCAATCAAAGTTAATACGACCTCACCCCAAGCGGAAATGAAAAAAAAAAACAGGGTCAAGTAGGCATGAGTGACATTGAACGATGTTTGTGACACATTTGTCTAAGACAGAGAATTAAAACAAGTTTACGACCTTTTAAAATCTGGTTAACAAGGGCATTACTAAGTGCACAACACCTTAAGAAAAAAATTACCTAAATATATCTGAATAAAGGCACATTATTCCTGTATCAGGAAGCGTGAAATTAACTGTTCTTCTCATCCCAATAGTTCGTAACTATTTCTATTCATCTCTTTAAACCAAAAGCTCAGTAACATGACACTTACCCAATACTAAGACAACCAGATGTGACTTCATTTGTTCATGCTCATAGGATACAACCAGCCCTGGATTAACCATTAAGGGAAATAAGCACGTGCTTTAGGACACCGAGAGAAGGGGGAACCACAGAGTTTTTCCCCGAACTATCATGCCTTTAATTATTTCACTGTCACACTCAACTTTAGTCGATTTTTTTGTAATTTCCTTATCTGCCGTGTTCGACTTTACTCTACATTGTTAAAAAAACGTTTCATTTGGCTCGGTGAGTAACTAAAGTTTCGAGAAACTACGAAAGTAAGTATCTGAAATAAGAAGTCATTGATTTGCGAAAGATTACTCTAAATAGCAGTACAAAATGTTTATAAAACTTCAGGTAAAAGATGATCGTATGTTATCATGTCTGATCTTGAAGAAGAAATATTTTTCTCAATCATTCCTTCTACTTTGCCTATTTATAAGAAATTATAGGCAGTGGAAGTGTTTTGTTTTACCTTTTACTGCTTTATTCAGTCACATTTAGAGAAAAATAAGAGTATAATACCATAGAAACATTAGCGAAACGAAATGGTAACAAATGTGTACAGAGACGTGGCTAGTTTCATATTTTTTCAGCTTCTGTTTTCTTATTTGTTTGTTTGTTTGAATTTCGCACCAAGCTACTCGAGGGCTATCTGTGCTAGCCGTCCCTAAATTAGCAGTGTAAGACTAGAGGGAAGGCAGCTAGTCATCACCACCCACCGCCAACTCTTGGACTACTCTTTTACCAGCGAATAGTGGGATTGACCGTGACATAATAACGCCCCCACGGCTAAAAGGACAAGCATGTTTAGCGCGACGGGGATTTTGTTTTAGTTTTATCTGCATTACTATTGCATTATTCATACGTCTTTTGTAATATTTTTATAAGTGTGTTTTTCACTGAAGCTTTTCTGAACCGGAAAGTAGGCCCGGCATGGCCTAGCACATTAAGGCGTGCGCTTCGTAATCTGAGTTCCCGGGTTCTCACCCGCGTCGCGCTAAACATGCTCGCCCTCCCAGCCGTGAGGGTGTTATAATGTGACGGTCAATCTCACTATTCGTTGGTAAAAGAGTAGCCCAAGAATTGGCGGTGGGTGGTGATGACTAGCTGCCTTCCCTCTGGTCTTACACTGCTAAATTAGGGACGGCTAGCACAGATAGCCTTCGAGTAGCTTTGTGCGAAATTCCAAAACAAACAAACAAACTGAACCGGAATTTTTTTGGCTTCAAACAACTTGCTGTAAAAAACAAAAAAGCTTCTTTGTATGTTGCTATATGGTTTGAAATTTATCATACCAAGAAAAAATTTAGAAAGGAACGCCGCTGTAGCAATGTCAACGTTCATAGATTACATGTAATCTATAAGAGTGTTTGTGCATGTATGCAATCCCTTGTAATTATCTAATAATATAAACAAATCTGAAGCTGAGATTTATTTAAGGGATAAATATAAGGGTGCCGGTTGTTGAATGTGATTCAAAACGTGGCACCCTTGTTTAGATCCCCATTTATAAATAACCAACAAAATTGTGTCAAGTGTGCCATTTTTAGACCCCAAAATGAAAATCACAAATATATTCTCCTTACTTCCTCCTTGATCTTATCCTGACGTCATAACGCTCCGACCTGGCCCAGCATCTAGTGATATTTTTATGAGAGGAACGAACAATACGAGAAAGACTCTCAAAGACAACGCCGACAATATGTGATTCTACTATTTCGCGTCTGTACATTCAGATCAGTATATGTTCTATTAAATTTCTGAAAAGCTTGGAAACCAACTGATTCATCGGAGAAGTTTAAAGGCAATAATTCGACCTTTTAGGTCAAATTTCGTAAGACTTCGACATGCACAGCAACATGATTATTAACGTTGTTAGGCATACACAATACACCATACAACTTGTAAAAGTACAGTACTGTGGCACCGAAGTCACACAAAGATACTGTAAAGAACTGACAAATCAACAAAATTAATTTAGGATTGTCTTAAAAAGGGTATGAATTGAACAAATTCATGTGAGCTAGGTTATTACTGGTACCAAGCTTAACGTTAGCGGCCTCATTTGCAATGTATTAGCATTAGGCCTGACTTTAGTGTTGCTATCTGAGAGCCGAGCAACAATAAAGTTAGGCCTAAATACTGTAACTAGTTTAGTTAAGTACACTGGAAACGCTACTGTAGCCCGGAATAATAAAGTGGACTATTCCCAATTTAAGTCCGTCGTTTTGAATATGCCCTCGCATCTAGGCATGCATATAAAGTTTCAGAAATATGCGTATTTTGTTGATGTATAGTTTATTGGTTTATCTAAAGTCTCCAGGTCAAAACTGAATTCAGAGTTGAGGTTACAACTCATTCTTCATATATTTGATTAAGATTAAGGTACTCTAGCCTAGACCTAACCCAGTATTTAGTAATTCAATGTGCAGTACAATTTACAATTGATTATATGTGTTATATATAGTCATGTGAAAAAATTAGGAGACCCTATGAAAGTCTGTGTATTTGTGTAACATTTTTGGATATACAGATATCTCAATTTCAACAATACTGAGAGATTATAGAAATATAACTAAACAATTATAACTGAAGAAAAGACTTTTCAAGATCTTCTGTAAATGTAATTCTACAAAAATGCATATTCCAACTGAGGAACAAGTTAAGACACCCTACCCCCTAATAGCTAATGTTACCCCTTTGGCTGAAATAACTGCAGTGAGACACTTCTTGTGGCCATCTACAAGTCTCTGACATCGGTCTGAAGAAAGTTTGTCCCATTCCTCAATGCAGAATTCTTTCAACTGTGAGATATTTGAGGGGTTTCTTACATGTACAGCCCGTTTCAAGTCATCCTACAGCATCTCAATAGGATTATGATCTGGGCTTTGACTCGGCTATTCCAGGACTCTCAATTTTAGTTTTCAGCCAGTTCTTGGTGGATTTACTGGTATGTTTTGGGTCATTGTCCTGTTCCGCTTCAACTTTAATTTTAGTACAGATAATCTCACATGATCCTGAGGAACCTTTTATACACAATAGAATTTATGGTAGATTCTATGATTGTGAGCTGTCCAGGTACTGCTGCAGCAAAGCAGTCCCAAACCATGACACTTCCACCTGCATGCTTCACAGTTGATATGAGGTTCTTTTCCTGGAATGCTGTATTTGGTTTACGCCAAACATGTCCTCTGTTCTGGTGTCCAAATAATTCAACTTTGGACTCATTTGTCCAAGGAACATTATTCCAGAAGTTCTGGTCTTTGTCTACATTCTTTCTGGTAAACTTCAGTCTGGCCTTGATGTTTCTCTTGGAGAGCAAAAGTTTCCTCCTTGCACACCTCCCATGCAAGTTAAACTTGTGCAGTCTCATTCTTATTGTAGAAACATGTACTTACGCATCAACAGTAGCCAGAGCCTGCTGTAGATCTCGTGGTGACATATTAGGGTGTTTGTAGACCTCTTTTAGCATCCTGCGGTCTTCTTTCGGGGTGAAGTTGCTTGGACGACCAGATCTGGGCATGTGGCAGTTGTTTTGAAAACCCTTCACTTGTTGACTATTTTCCGGACAGTAGAATGGGCGGGTTTCAAAATTTTTAGTGATCTTTTCAAATCCCTTACGAGATTCATAAGCTGTTACAATTTTCTTTCTGAAGGCCTCAGACAGATCTTTTGCTCTCACCATGGTGCTCACTCTCACTTCAACAGTCAGGAGCACACCAAACTAAATGTCTGAGGTTTAAATAGGGTAATCTCATTTAAAATGCTGAGTGACGATCTTCTAATCATATACACCTGGTGTGGTACACCTGTGTGTAAGTTAAACCATTTTAAGTAGGAATAAATGTGGGGGTGTCCTAACTTTTTTCCTTAGTTAGAGTATGCATTTTTGTGGAATTACATTTACAGAAGATCTTGAAAAGTCTTCCCTTCAGTTGTAATTGTTTAGTTATATTCCAATAATCTCTCAGTGTTCTTAAAATTGAGATTAAATATCTATGTATCCAAAAATGTTACAAAAATACAAGGCTTTCTCATAGGGTGTCCTAACTTTTTTCACATGATTGTATGTGTACCAGTACAGAATGATCACTGTGTATATTGATTACTACAGTGTGTGTTGTTGATCAGAAATTGTTTTGAAATACTTTTTGGCCCACGATGGATTTACATAGTACCATTGACATTGCTTTTTGCATACAACTACCACGACAACAAACTTAATGCAATTTTTGCAATGACAGGAAACTAATTCTCCTAAAATGAATAGAAACCAGTCTCAAATTGTTTTCAACCAATCAGAATGCAGCAAATTAATAACGGTATTTATGAATTCATTTTTATGTGTTGATGGACCTAAGTCCTAGGATAACTTTCTGACAATCTTTGTCTAAATGTAGACGTAGAGTTTAGTATATCTGACTGTCTTACCAACGTGTTTCTTTATAAATTTCAGTGTTTTTCTAATCATTATAACCATATATGATCCATATTCTTTTGTGTATTTTTTGTTTCTGTATTTTTCAGGCTGCAAGATGAAAGTCAATTAAGTAGTGCACAAAAAACAAAACTGGCAAAAAAAAAAACAACTAAAGGCTTTGGATTTAGTGCGCAAGACTGGAAAGCTAGCTTTTTCACTCAACTTACATAACATGATCTTCTAAATCAAAACCCATCGCCATCAGAAGTCACTTGTAGTGCAAGTTCCACACATACAAGTACCGCTTTGTCCACTTCAAGGTCAGAACACCAGGATGACTTTGAGGTGTCACAGGCTAATTCCACTGGCACAAGTCTCACAACTGATCTCACTTTGCCTGTAAATTCTCCTGTTATCTATGGTGTTAATGTTGATGCAAGTTGTTCTACGAGAGTCTGAAGTTGAAATAATTGCTGAAAATAAAAATCTACTGGACTATGGTAAAATACTTCAGTCTACAGAATATTAAGAAACTAAAGCAAAAGATCCAGGATTGTGGCTCGTTTCCTCTGGTGATGATGTGGCTTTTTGGATTGCTTGTGAACCTACTGACTGTCAACACCACAATGAGCCATTTGATAAATCTTGCCGGACTTTCAATAGTGGCAAACCAATGAGATACTGTTTACAAAAACTTTTATTTGGGGTATAAAAGCCAATGGTGAGTAATACAAGAGAGAGTAGTTATTGTATTCACCATCAACAGGGTCAGTTTACTACTTTGTATACTTTTTGTCCCTAAATTTTCCTCGCGTTTTGTTGACAGGAAAGGGTTCGGTGACTGGTGAAATACGATTGTAGTTGATCATCATGAAAGAAGCACTATTCACCAAGACTTTATGCTAACATACTTAACATTCAGACAAGGTTTAGGCTTGCAAGAAGAGTTGGAAAGACAAAGAAGAGTGCAATTGCTGGGAACATGTCTTGGAGCGTGTAATAGCTGTTATTCATGCGTCAGCTGAACGTGGCCTGGCTTTTCGAGGAGCAGATGAAAAATTTGGTTTACTGCAGAATTTGAATTGTTTTATAGCTGCTTGAGCTCATAAGTCAGTTTGATCTATGATTAGCAGAGCATATTTCGAAATATTGAAGTTCTGGAAAATGAAATCCTTCTTACTTGTCCAGAACCACCTATAAAGAACTCATTGAACCAATGGGTCAGAAGGTCCACGCGTTCATTGTTGATGAAGTAAATTCTGCTGGTTATTTTAGCTTGTCAGGCGACTCGACGCCAGATCTATCTCATATAGATCAGTTGAGTGATGTACTCGATACTTAAAAGATGGGCAGCCTATTGAACGCTTTTTAACTTTCTGGAACTGAAAAACCATACTGGTAAACCAGGTATCGTAATACTTAAGTGAAGTTTGCTAACTTAATTTTCCAAAATTGCACAAGTCAGTCTTACGACAATGCTGCTAACATGTCTAAGCATTATAAGGGGATGCAGCAAAATATTTAAAAAAAAAATAAATTTGCCATATATGTGTCCTATGCAGTCCATTACTAAATCTTGTAGGCCGAAGTGCTGTTGAATTTTGTAAAGTGGCATTTAACTTTTTCTATGCAATGCATTTGCTCTACACATTTTTTTCATCATTATCCAGCTGGTGGAAAATTCTTAAATCCTGTCTTGGAAATGAGAGTGTGTTAAAATCCCTTCTGATACCAGATGGGAGCCACATACAGCAATTTTGAAGTATTTTGTTAAGACTTTGGAAGCTTTAGAATGTCTAGTTGAAGACCAATCACAAAAGGGAGACACTAAAAGAAAAGCAGACAGTATTACAAATAAAATGTAAGAGCTAGAATTTGTTTTTATGTTGATTATGTGGAATGGGATTTTGCAAACGTTTCTTAAAGCAAGTCAAGTTCTGCAAAATGAGAACGTGAGCTTAAAAACACGTGCAGATCTATACGGGTCATTAGCTGACCAACTACGCACTTTAAGGAAGGACTTTGAAAGATTTGAAGCCTTTACAAAGGAAATACTACCAGATGTTGATTACAATGCAGCTTAAATTCGCAAATGTGTCAGAAAAAAGGTATTAAATGACGGAGATGCGCAAGAAGTAGATCTGAATGCCAAAGATAAATTTCGTATCACCACCTTCTACACAGTTGTTGACAAACTATAAACTCAGACGAGAAAAAGAAGAGAAGTGTACAAAGAAATAGCAAACAGATTTGCTTTCCTAAGTGATATGCCAAATGATGATACTTCAACTGCTGAAACTGAAAGGTACTCTCAGTGTTCCCCAAAGCTAATTTGATGCTTACCCAAAAGTCTTGGACACTAATCTCTCTGCCAAGCTTTAGCAGTTTCACTGATATGTGTACCATAAGAGAATATTGTTAACTCAGGTTGAAAACAAATATACAGTAAAATTTTTATTTAAATTATGATTAATCAAAGAAGTGATTTTCCTCATCATTTCTATATAAATGGCCTCAGTCATTGTTTGATTTTGATCTATGCCCAATCTGTCAAATAAATAAAATAAAGTTTTATTTAATATACTTGTGAAGTCTGACCTGGAAGAAAACTGAAGAAGATTTATACATTTTCAAACTTTTATTTTACTTTCAGCACTTATTGAGTCTTAATGTCTTGTTAGTTAAGCAATGAAGAGGCCCAGGAATACACCATTGTTGGGCTATGTTTAGGGCATCAGTTGCCCTTGATTCGGCCCTGGGTACAACACTTAGTAAAATAAAACTAAAATAAGCAAACGTTAAAATCAAACAGAATACAATACAAGATCTGTTCAAAAAATACGCGGACTGTTCGAATTACGCGGCTCCAGTTGGTTCCAGGGAAATCCGCTTGGTGTCAATAGGTTTGCATAGATCAGCTAATTACGATGCCATATCCCGATTGCAGACATCTTCATTTTTGTATTAGCTACGCGGTTTTAAGTGAAGTACGATTTTTTTTCGTTTGGCGGATTTCAGAATGAATGACCTAAAAGAACAACGACTTGCTGTGAAATTTTGTGTTAAACTCGGAAAATCTGTGATTAAAACTTTTGCTATGCTTAACATGGCTTACGGTGATGTTGCTATGAAACGTACGGCATGTTCCAAGTGGCATGAACCTTTTAAGGATGGTCGACAGTCCATATTGATGATGATGAGCGTCCTGGACGTCCTTCCACGTCAACTGACGATCCACACGTCAACAAAATCAAAACCCTGGTGCAGGCAAATCGACCTCTGACAGTCAGGGAAATTGCTGAAGAGTGTGGGATATTAGTTGGATCTTGGTGCGAGATTTTGACCAAAAAATTGAAGATGCACCGCTTTGCTGCGAAATTTGTGCCTCAAAACTCTGAGTTTTTGGCCAAACACTCGATCACTGTTCTTCCCCACCCCTACTCAACTGACCTTGCTCCTTGCGATTTTTTCTTGCTCCCAAACTCAAAAAGACCCTTGAAAGGAAGAAGATTCGAGACGATTCCCGAGATTAAGGCAAATACAACGAAAGAGCTGGAGGACATTACAAAAGAAGCGTACCAGGACTGTTTCAACAAATAGAAACATCGTTGGGATAAGTGTGTGCGTTGGGGAGGAGAGTACTTTGAAGGGGTGGTAGACCTATAACTTCTAAATAAAGTACATTTTGTTTTATGACATCAGTCCGCGTATTTTTTGAAGAGCCCTCGTACAAATGAAGTTATAACTAGAGAATTAAATGAAATAAAACCAAATACAACCGAGTGAAACTTATAATTTGAATAAAACTACAGAAATATAAAATGCAAGAATGACATTAATTATATAACTTCCTAAAATTAGCCATAACACTAAAATAAATAAACATTACCAGACAGTTAGTATTGAATTTAAATTATCCAAAAATTGGCACAAAACTTTATACAAAATTGAATAATTTCATCCCAGACCTAAATACAAATCATTTAAGACATAATCACAAAATTGCACTGGATAAGGCAAATTGAATTAAGACACAAAAAAGCAAGCAAAGTAAACCGAAATAAATAAAATTAAATATAAAAAGGAGGTAGTAACTGATTATTGAATCAAATAGAATTATGGTATTAAAATTAAATGCACACAGTATTGTTTGTTTGTCTTGAATTTCGCGCCAAGCTATACAGGGACTATCTGCGCTAGCCGTCCCTAATTTAGCACTGTAAGACTAGAGAGAAGGCAGCTAGTCATCACCACCCACCGCCAACTCTTGGGCTACTCTTTTACCAACGAATAGTGGGATTGACCGTCACATTATACACCCCCACGGCTGGGAGGGCGAGCATGTTTAGCGCGAACCCGCGACCCTCGGATTACAAGTGCACGCCTTAACGCGCTCGGCCATGCCAGGCCGGCTGAAAGCGTGAGCACGTTTGGTGCGACCGTGATTCGAACCTGTAACCCTCAGATTAGGAGTCGAACGCCTTAACATGCTTGGCCATGCCGGGCCCTGCAAAAAGTACCAAGTAAAACATGAATGAACATGCCAAATTTGAAATAAATATAAGCTCACTCCAAAAAGGCACGACACGAAAGCAAACCAAAGAAGAATAAGTTTTATTTGATAGTCATTGAAGTAAGTAACTACTTTCAAATCCAGCAGATCAGTAAAACTTTAAGGCCTTCCAATATCCAGTTTACATGACATCTCTAACTGGATGCAGAAAACCCAAGTAATTAGTTTAGACGAAAATGCACCATAGGTAAACAAGTTATTTAATTTTTTAAAGAATAACGAAATTAGCATTGTTGCAACGACAGCATCTTAAACACGTTCACTAAACATAATCTGAACACTTATGTGTTCATCACAGATTTTTATAATACTATTTAAGCTTTTGTTAGATCAACACAACAGGTTATAAGTAATTTTTTTGTTTTTTCTTATTTTATTCTCGGTAGTTTGCTTTGTAGCCAACAAATGTTACGTTTTTTCTTGTTACGTCGATGTCAGAGAATCAAAATTGTCTTCTTGTAGCAGTTCACTGGTCCAGATTTTGAAGCTTTCTGATATTTGTTAATATTAAGAATGACCATTTCACAGTTTTCTCTTTTAATGTTTTAATAAATTTTTATGTCAACTTGGTTTTTAAAAAAAAATATTCACCCTCTGCTCACCCTCATTTGATATTAATTACTGTTTATGTTCTTTCACCTTTCGTTTAATATATTTTGTTAGAATAAACAATGATTCAATTTATCTTATTACCTTCAAGCTCTAGGCAACAAGTTGAAGTAGCTAAATCATAGTATTTTGAGGACATTAAGACTGCAGTTGCCTATTAAAAAGAAACAATGATGGCATTTAGGTTTCCATATTAAGGCCTTCATCAGGTCCTATGTGAATCATACAAAAAAGCACAGTTCTGTTTTTCAAAACTTTTTTAAGAAGTCTAATTCTTTTACTTATGAAGCATTATCCTCTTGTGTATTTTAATTCTAGTTTTGGTCATATGTTTACTTGCACTATTTTCTAACAATTCACAAGATTGTACTTTTCTGTAAGGAACTATATAATAGAGAATTTTTCTGTTGATCATGGGATTTATGTCAGGGCACTTATTAACTTAACATGTTTCACAATTCATTTGTATACACTAGTGAGGAAGTAGCTTCCATGCTCAAAACCTTTCTCCAGTTTATGAGGATACTGCTGTGCACCATTCTGGAATTCCTAATAGATTTTTGGTGTTTGACAAAAGCTTCCCTTTTAAAACTGGTATAGGATGTTTGTATTTCTTCCCTTCCATCAGTGAATTCTGTACATTTTCCTAATGAATATTAATCCACATCATATACATTACTTAAATGTAAGGCTATTTAACAAGTACTAAATCTTTTGTAACACTGGAAAAAATTTTCTTCAGTTTAGTACAAGTTTATGCTGTTTTAAAATGTCAGCCAATATCATATATAGTCATTCTTTTATTTATATGCAAGCAAAAATTCTTATTATTTGTCTTCAAAAATCTATCAATTAATTAAAAGAATTTACTTAAAGTTTCATAAAGACTCCTACAGTTAACTGCATCTTTTAGTATGAACTGAACCTAAATGATTGTAATTAAATCATTTCTTGTTAATGTTCAAAGTATTTTAATTTGACTGAAACTTCTTTACAATGATTATGATATAATTAACAAAATTTTTACAACTTAAATACTCTATTCCAAGACATTTTAATAGATGACTTCATCCAATACATTTGATTTTTTAAAATTCTTTAGTTATTTAAATTTTGAATTTTGATAGTTATTCAGAAAAATATTTTTCTGAATAGAGTTCTTTTGTCCTAAACATTTCATTTTGATACTTGGTATTTTACATCAGACATCCACTTTGATAACATGAGAAAAAAACTTTTAAAACAAAGTTAATATCAACAGGAAGAACTAATAAAATGTTTTGGCTGAAATATTATATTAACTTGGCAGCCAACTGACAAAAACCATTACCACCTTTTTTGTGTTTTATTTGTTTTGGGAAAAATTGACATTTGGTTTACAATATTTATGTTTAATCTGGATCAGTATAGAACATGAGTAATACAATAAGAAAATGTTTAATATTATTTTAGTTATGGATATAGCACCCTTCAAACAGGGAAATCCTGCTAAGGTAGTTTTGTATAAGAGTAATACCCACAACCAGAAGGAGTTAAATAGAAATAGACTATACCTGGAATATAATAAGACATTATACACAGTTTGAGTTCATATCATGAATATTCATACTATTGTAGGCAAAGAAATGCACATTATTTGTTTATGAAAGACATTCATAATAACTGGAGTTCAGGAAGAGAGACACTTGTACAATAAATTAATTAATTAAATACACATCTAACCATTACAACAGGAAGGTTATCTTACACACACACTCACACTATGAAGCAATGAAGCATTTGGTCAAATTTTCTGGCCTGCTGATAAATTACCATAAGTGCCTGGTGGATGTGCTTTCACTTGAATTTCCGTCTCTAGAATGCAAAGTTTGCCAACAGCTGTATGAAATTATATACTAGAGCATTCTTATTTACCTTGAACATACAAAAATGTCTAATGCTTGTAATTATAAATAGGCATTGTTATTACTACCAAAACTTTCACTTGGCAATAACATGCTATCAGTGTAAACTTCCATGTTTGTTGCTATATTACTGGTCCCACATTTCTCGCTAATCATGCACTCTTCATAAAATCCTCATTACTTTACAATTATGTACTTAAAATTATTCAAAAATGCTTACTTCTACATCTAATTAGCAAAAATATGGATCATATAAATAATTATCTTAGAAGTGAATGGAAGTTTGTATTCGTGATGTGGTCTGCTTCTAATATGTGAGCATCTACTGAGATTAAAGTTTGTGAGACTTAACAACCACACCATGACAAAAAAAAATGCTATGACTTAAGAAAAGCCTACAGCAAATGACCCAATTTTACACATATCCTGATATTACAAACCTAGTTTTAATACATTCATAAGTCTTCTTCAGCTTCACATTGTGGTTAACAATTCTCAAAACTTCATATTTCCTTAAGGGCTCAGAAAGTAAAAAAAAACATTTAGCTCAAGGTGACCTTGGTAGGTGTTGAAATTAATCAGGATTTTGATTAAGCAACTTTTAACTATTGTTCTTATTAAGTAGTTAGCAATTCTGTACAAAATAATTGTCAATTTCTAATAACTCTGACAGCTAGAATCTCTCATATGAATAAATATTCTACTGTTAGTGTTTTCATACATCTTTCTTTTTATGTTCCAAAACTCTGATGTCAAATTTATTCTGGCTCCTAATAATAATGTTAATAAAAGGAATGGCATAATATAATATAAGCACCTTCTTTTTTATTTTCATATGCTGTTCAATTTGATGTTACATTACTTTTAGTGGTGTTCAGATATTTGTATACGATTCTAACGTATCCAAACTAGTTTTTTTAATATTAAGACTTCTGCCATATTATTCCATTTCACTAAATGCTAAACATGACTTTGTGTTCTTTTATTACCTGCCCCCCAGTGGCTCGGCGGCATGTCGGCGGACTTGCACGCTAAAATCCGGGTTTTGATACCTGTGGTGGGCAGAGCACAGATAGCCCATTGTGTAGCTTTGTGCTTAATTCAAAACAACAAATCTTTTATTATCAGGCTTTGTTTTTCATTTTATATAGACTAACAATTTACAAACCGTACTAAACATCACATTTTGACACCTGACCACTCAAAGTGCAAGATAAATTACTTCTTCAAAATTTGAAATGTAAATTAAGCTACACAATCTACATTTCCCTAGGTTTCCATATTGCTCATATGCTTTTGTGCATAACTTGAATTTATTTCTTAAGCTCTTAATACACTTTTCACTGAAACAATAATACATTGTCAAAAAGACCAAAAATCACAACAATATTTTTTATTTTTTATAAGCAATGTAAGTGCTATAACTTGGGAATGGCACAAATGGTTTTTCCAAATTTAAAAAATACAACTTACACTGAGAAAACATATATTAAAATATATGTGTAAATAGATAATTAATCACATTTTCAAATTAATACAAATAAATTATGCCTTTTCTTATAACCCCCAGTGGCACAGTGATATATCTGCAGATTCCTGCTGCAAGAAACTGGGCTTTGATTCCAGTGGTGGGCAGAGCACAAATAGGCCATTGTGTAGCTTTAATTCCACATATTCAATCACTCAATCAACTTTTTCTCATGAATTGGCTGTCAAAACAGAAAACTAAATTATTTAAAAGATAATAATAATGCTATAAAATAAAAAATAATCAAAATAAAAATACTAAATATTTTCTTAATGTTTTACTTGGAAAATCTTCAGATAATTTTGTATATAATCTAATATAAATTAATTAAATTTATCTTAAAACAACTGATTTTTTTATAACATTTTAATATTTGCTTTATTCCCTTGAGCACTTTCCTCCTAAATTAATTTCTAAATGAAAGGATGAAGTGTGTAAGAAACAAAATAAAATGTCAAGTTGAATATAAACACTTGTGATACTAAAAAAGATGTAAATTAATACATTTTCTCTATTTATTTGATACTTTTTAACATACCTTAATGATTCTTTATTCTAAGTCATCTTAAAAAGATCAGTTTGCACTTCTTGGTCTTTAAAATATGTACTTTCATTCTTCATCTAGATTGAAAGTTGTTTTTTTTAGTGAAGTCAAGTTATTTTCTTTTGAAAGAAACAAAAATATTACATTGTATTTTATCAAATTATGCATCACAAAGTATAATTAAACCAGAAGAGTTTAGTTTCAATTCAGAAATATAAAAAGTAATTGTCTATTAACATTATTAGAATTTTGTAAATCTAAAATTTTATGTTAAATAGAAATAAGTTAACTAATTTGTGTATTTCCAATTGCATTTATTTTTACTTGACAGACTGTAAATATTTTATATTAAATGAACCCTGTTTTAAACAATAAAATAAAAAAACAAAATTGAAATGTACAAGTCAAACTGGATTGATGAAGTACATTATATCCTGAAAATTACTGATTTATGATACATAAAAAATAAGGCTTAACAAAATAAAAAATACAGGTTAAATCTCAGTTAAATAGATATTTAAATATCCATCTTGCTTAGATCCATAATGTATGTTAAGAATTCATAATTTACCATTAATAGAATGATTCAACCTCTCTTTACTGTTAGCTTTTTAGTTTAGTGTTGATAATTATGTTGTGATTGTGCATGTCAAGGGTGATAATACAATAAAGAATATGAAAATAATTCATGATAAAACTTTAAAACAATACTCAACATAAAATAAATGAAAATTATGCAAAATACAGAAAAGCACAATTTTAAGTATTATAGAATTTATAATTTTCTCTGAATTCTGTTAATGACTTTTTAAATGATAGAAAAGATATATATTAACATATGTAATAAAAATACTTTTTTGATCCTCTTTCTTCTATCCCAATTGTTTGGCATTTCCTACCCTGTTTAGGACTTCTCTTTGGTATGGTCTTATTCTTTTGACCAGCTAGTATTTAAGCTAATTTCATAGTGTTCACATTTTCCCTATTAAATGCTAAAGTTTTTTATTTTTATTTTCTCTTTTGTTATTTTTATCTTTTGAAGCTCTACTCAAATAAGTACTACACAACTAAAATAAATGAAAGATAACATTTCATATTGGGTATTTTAGCCGTTTATCCAGGAACACAATGCACCATTCTTATATGAAGAAATTATTTTATTATTTGCCACCAGAAATAGTTTTCTCTGTCAATATATTTAACTTCTTCATTGACAGGAAAATCTATTTCTGGTTAAAAGCTAGTTCCAATGAAAAAACAATTTTAGATTAAATATATGAATGTGGTAAAAAATTTTTTATGCATTTTCATTGTAAGTAATGTGAAAGCTTAATTTTAAATAGGATTTTTTTTCATATGGTTGTCAAAACATTTATTTGTTTAGGTGACAGAAACATTATCCCTTAATTTTGTAATCTTTTTTCACATTTATTCAACTAAATAATCTTTATTACGGCTCATTCAAAAGTCGATTTACAAATTATCCTAAAACCTAGCAATTTCACACCAATAATTTAACAACACACTTGAAGTCCATGTTATCTAGGGAAAATCTGTATATAGTTCAGGATTTAAAAATGGTCAGAAAGTTATTAATGTCTAGAACTATTTTGAATGCAACAACAGTTTGAACATTACCTTGCAACATGTTCATACAAAATATTACTAAACATTTAAAATTCTACTTTATGTTACTCATTGCAGTCACTAATTTCTAATTTACCTTGTCATGTCTTTCAGTGATTTACATAACTTCACAAAATGTTAATGGGATAACACCTAAAAATAGTCAGTGAAAGTGCCATTTCAATTCTTATAATTTTTTTCTGATATACAGATTTATGACAAAATCTTCCATGTCAATTTGTGATGCAGATTTATTTTATTAAATATGTTACTTTCTGTAAGCATATAAATAACTTTCTTTAATCAGAACTTTTTAATAATTCATTATTGCCTTAATAATGTCTAGATTAATTGCAGGATTTTGATTTCTTTGTTTTACACAGTTTATTCATACTAACATATAGGCCTATAACACAAGTACTGGAAAACCTACAAATGTACTTTAATATGGTTTATAACTTTTTGGAGTTTTAATAGCAATTTGGTTAGAACTCTACTGAAGGCAAACTTCCTTGAAAATAAATGGATTGAATGATTTTTTCATGGGAAAGATTCATTTGGACATGAAAGACAATCTGTGAATGGATTGAAAGCATCTAGTATGTGACATGCAAAAAGATAAATGTAATGAGTGTGAGACCAGTATAGAAGATCAAAGTCCAAAAACAGACATTTCTGTACCAGGTGCCCCTTTCATGGTTAATAATAGTCACTACCATAGAGCTATGTGAATGAACTACCACAAGACAATTAATGGTTAGATAAAGGAAGTAAAATAATGTCCAATGAATTAGGGAAGGAGGAAGATAAATGGTGCCAAAAGATTATCCCATATAATGTTCCATCATAAAGTAAGTGTTCATTACAAGGATCTCACATAAGCATGACCAAAAAGGACTAAAATGGTCAGAAATGATAGGACCTTGTAAGCAGTAACTGAATGAGCCAAGAGGGCACGATAAAGTAAAAGGTCCATAAAGCACACACATAAAAAATAAGGTAGTGTGCCTGATGTCAGTACTAACGAAGATCCCCAAAGACACAGGGATTAAGTAATTCAAAGGAAAATCCCCTCTAAGTTAATCAACCAGTCCACTTGAGTTGCTACAGAAAAGAGGTAGTGGGTATAAGTGGTTGATTCCTGCCAGGAATAAGCTGAAAAAAAAGCCATACACCCACATAATTATGGATTTGCAATCCCAGACCTCAAAAATCAAAAGCAAACACCTATGAGGCCAAAGCAAGTCTGAAGGGAGAGTCAAAAACTGGTAAACTACTCCAAGATGGACAAACCAAAAAGAAGTTTGAAAAAGAAATGATAACAGGATGGGGTGAGGAAATAAATAATTGAGAAATAAATTATTGCCAACTTACACCCAGGTGTAAATGCCCATTTCTGTGTGAAAAAAGGCATCTTGGTAAACTTGGGGAGTGTGATGAATCAGTTGAGGTGAGAAATTGATCACGAGTTATCAATCCCCACTTATCTTGGAGACAACAAAAGAGGAGAAAGAAAATTCCCCAGAGGGATGTGAATAGATTTAGTTGCTTGATGTAAAGCAAATCTCAAATTGCCTCTGATATGTTAGGCATGTCTTTGAATTTCAAAGAGCAGGAAAGTAAATGGGTTATGAGCAACAAGAAAAGGAAGGAAACTGGATAATGAAACTTTCTGATATATACGTGTAAAATATGAGGTTAATGAAATAGCAATAGCCAGAATATCAGGTGAGGGGGAAAGCAAACGGTGAGAAAATAATACATGTAAGAATGGAGAATAAGGCAATAAACAAGTAGTTGACAGGAATAAAACCACACAAATATGATACAAAAAATCCAAGAAGATCAAATTAAGGCTAGAATAATCACCAGGTTCAGAACAGGTGTAAAAAGAAGAACAAAGTCTTTGTCAGTCAGAAAAAACTAAGCAGTTTTAGTAGGAGCCATGACAAAGTCCAGGGAGAAAGGATGGACACTGTAATATTCAACATTCTGACGAATGACAGCACATAAATCCATCATCAGATTGCCCCTACCTGAGATAGAGTTTGTCACTGTTTTAACCTTTGAAGCTATAAAGGTTAACTTCAGAAATCATTGAACAGAAAAGTTTCACAAAATTCAAGTTCAGATGTTATGTGACAAAGTAACTGATAAATATGAAGTTTATAATTAACCACTTCATGAGGAAAACAAATGGAAACATGTAACAATAAGTAAAGAAGCATGTCAAATGATGCCAAATAAAAAGTGAAGGTTCAGTAAAGAGAGTTACATGCATGCTATGTTGCTATTGATTAATAGATAATACATGAAAGACACATTAAAAACGATATATCCCAATGAGGGGGAGTGTAAGGTTTCTGGCATGCAAAAATTAAATAAATAGTTTGTATATAAAGGGCAGCACTGAATGAGAATAGCTAATCTTGTGAGATTTATTGGAATTTGAAATTTTTAATGTAAATTTACAATTTGTTTCATTAAATTAAGTATTCATTATACATTAAAATACCTCCTTGTGTAACTTATCAATTTGTTGTAACTTCATTATCTATTTTTGAATTCTTATTACTTGTGTATCCTTCAAAATAATTTTCTCACTTTATTCTTAATATCTTTTGTAGAATGCTAACAAAACAGCTTTAACATTTACATGTTATTCTGATATGTAATATTCATGTGTGTTACACTTTCAGAATCGTTCTTTGGAATAAGTTTTAATATCAGGCTTTGAATCGGTATCCTGTACAAGAAATATTTCAGCAAAAATGTTAAGATTTCCTTATATGTTATAACACATTCTATACCAAAGTGAATAAAATTAACCTTTGAAGTAAATTTGGTCAGATTCATTGCTGAACATATGCATTATTAAAATGTATTTATGATCAAATAGCAAACCTGATAATCTTTCAGTTCCTTTGTTTTAAGCTCCACCAACTTTAATAATGACTTATTTTCTTTCACTAAAGCATGTGTGCGACTTTTCAGAAGTTGAAGGACTACTTTGCATTTTGTAAGAAGTTCGATTAACTTCTCATTCTGAAAAAATGAAAAAACTCTAAGAACATACGAAAATATATTATTTTACAACTAATTTAGCAACCAGTTTAAATTTAATGAACGTCAATGATAAAGGGTGAAATAATCAATAAACAAGTTGCAATTTACCTTTTAATCATAATTTACAGAACTGTTTAGTCGCTTTCAAATTATTTAAAGCAACTATACCAACTGAGTAAGAAACAGCCTTTGAGACTATCAAGTTACTAACAAACTACCAAGTTGAATATTCATCTAACAAATAAGTGCCAGTGTCTCACATCATTAATTAATTATCACTGCATTTTTATATTTACTTTTACAACTTACATCAAATTTAAAAATTAGGATTGCTATTAAAGGTACACAAGAAACTGGCAATGTAGAGCATCTCATTGGACAGGGCGCACACATACATCTATATGCACTTTTGGTTCTCTGACTGAGAAACATTTTATTTGTGCAGAAGAGAAGCAACTACTAAATCACTGCAACAGTCTAATGAGCAAGATCAGATAAGAACATGTTCCTATAGTTCCCATCACTGACAAACATTATTTGAACTATCAAAATTAAAACAATAAAAGAGTAATTAAAATGGTGCTTTTCTTTCTAGATCATTTGTTTTGATATGCTTTTTTTAAACACATAGTATAAAACCCTCAGTAATGGTAAACTATCTGTTATTTATGTGAAAAGGGTTTTTTTACAGTTTCATACGTTACTATTTTACTAATTTCTCAAATTATATATGAATTTGAAAAATAGTTAGCAACTTAAAAATGTATGCATATGTAATACACACCTATGGTCTAAATACAAATTAAAATTTTCTAAAATTGAAAATGTATTTCCAATAATACTTACCTCCTCTCACACTAGTAATTATTTCACTACCAAGATTTCTTCCTTTGCCCATTTGAGCATTGGTCTGATTTTTTCTCAATTGCTCCAGTCTTTTATTCCACCACATAACTGCCCTTGGTGATATTTGTCTAGTCGCACTCTCCATATATATCAATGCACCCTCAAAGTTGGTACCATATATAAGTATTTTATTTAGATAATGTTATCAATTTTTCTTAACAGACTCGATCTTTAGTCTCTAATATCAGCTCTTAGTGGGAGGAAGGGTAGGAGACTTTGACAGGAGGTAAATATTATTGGAAATACATTTTCAATTTAAGAAATTTTTAACTTCCAAAAAGTACTTAACCCTCTCACACTACAACTAGGATCCTACACGATTAGATGGAGAAGCCAATAAAGGCATTATCCATACAGAAACCACAAGCCTAGATAAATATTGGCATCCTTGTGGGAGAGCAACACTACAACCAGAACAGGTATATTTTTCACCTGGAACTTAATTAATGTATTATAGATGAAATTTTATGAGTTATCATCACTATTGGCCAGTTCCAAATCAGACAGCAAAAGTTTCATTACTTGGAGTTTGAATTATAGGATCGTGGTCCCTATATTCTACATTGGTGGCTAAGGCAACTGGACTGCAATACATACACACACACAAATGCACATGTATAAATGATTCCCAATCTGTAACCATAGTGCTGCATTCCAAACCACCAGAATTGCAACAAGAGGCCAATCAGCACCTGAGTGAACAAACTTCTCAACCTGAAGAAATCTGAAAGGTAACAATGTAATGATTGGATCTTGTATGTCTTACTTAACCTGAAAAAAAAAAGAATATTATTTGGTCTGTAATTATAGACTCTCATCCTTACTCCCTAACTAGATAAATTCCACTTGTCTTCAGAATTATGGAAAAGAATTGGAACAACTTATGCTCAGCTAAAGATCCAGGATAGGATAACACTGCATTCAGAATTATAAGGACACAACAGACATTCTTCCATGAACAATGTACTGGCTCAGTATTGATCAAGAAGTGTTAGAGTGAATTTACACTACTCTTGGAGAAGGGAGCCATTCTACCCTGGTCTCTGAGTGTTTTTCCCAAATGTTTGTAAGAGAGGCACCAGCATTTGTGGGATCCTACTTATAATATTAGTTCAGGTTTGATGCTAATATTATAAACAGGATAGAATGGCTCCCTTCTCCAAGAGTAGAGGAAATTCACTCTAATACTTCAGAGGAAAAGTCTCTGTCCACTACCCCAGTGACTGGAAACTAAGTGTGGTAAAGACCCATTAAATCCACCAGTAGAATCTGGGGGATAATGCATGTTGAAGAATCGTAAAGAACAGTGCTCTGGAAACAGTGCAATAAGTGAACTAAGTTTTTAAATACAAACCTACCTCAGCTTATTCAATCCAATGACTGGCACGGGGGGTATGATTTCCTTTTGCTTTACTCATGATAGTCCATAAAAGACGATCCAACTCAGCTTCTAGGTGGTCTTACGAAACACATTGTTTCCAGAGATCTGAGATAAAGTGTACCAAAATAGTGGTTGTTAGTGTGGAATTGGTCCAATAAATGTACACTTGCCACAGAGTTGGATCCTGTGAAAATGAGGTAAAGGATCCTGAAAGGTAAAGAAAAGAGAAGCGTAGCAAAGAAAATACTCACCCCTATGTGTAATCTAGCAGAAGTAATTAAAATAGCTGAAGGAGGTTAGTCAAAAACCCTCAAATGATAGATCCACATACAAGCCCATACAAAATCCTACAGTGAACAATTTAATCAAGCCACTAGGGACATAGAAATGTGATTAATCTGATTTTATACGACTTGCAAAAGTCTCCTCACCTTCAAAGAAAGCCCAGAAAAAAATGATATAGATAAATTTTGTACCCACCTTTTAAATATAACTGGTTGTAAAACCTGGGAAACTGAATTATTCCAATGAATAAAAAATCATTATCTACCATCTCTAAAGGCATTAGCACAAGCAACAAAACCTTCAAGGCTCTCACTAAACAAAACAAATGAGTAAAATCTGATCAGTCATAAAAGTGAAAAATAATGATCAAATGAATTGGTGAAAAGGATTTATTGCCCTCCCTGGGCAACAGTGTTTTAGGGAAGAACCAATCTGAGGATACAGGTGGAATATTAAAAGGTCCTGTGCAAAATCAGCTGAAACTACTCTGACTGGTGACCTCTGTATGTCAGCAATATCGTAAATAGACCTTCAAGAAAAGATATATAATACATGATGCTGAGGTCTCATATGAGTGTTCAGAAATGCTATCTTAATATACTAGTTAATGTAACTGTACTGATCTTTTGGGACAAATGACACAAAACAAAGTAGAGAAGCCAGAGAGTACTGGAGACTCAAAGAATTTCTGTCTTTTCAAGTATTTTAATGTAGTCAATAAAGCTACCATATATGAGGCAACTGTAGACAATGCTAGCCCCTTGTCCAAAAGCCAAGTCGCATAATGAACTATAGTTGACACATCGGGTTCAGTTTCCTTGTTAGACACTATTTTGGTACGTATGCAATTTCCTCTGATAAATGTCCATTGTCCAACTACATAGAGAATGTGGTCAAAAAAGCTGCCTTATATGAGGCAAATGTGGATAATGATCTGGTTGACCTGGTCCAAAAACCAGGTCACATAATGAGCTATAGTTGACACATCTGGATGAAGTGGGTTCAGTTTCCTTATTAGACACCATTTTGATGTGTGCAATTTCATTTGATAAATGTCAATTGTGGGATACACAGAGAATGATCCCATGTGAAGAACTGCATAACTTCCAAGCATGAAGCTTGAACATCGAAAAGCCTTGGTGTATTATATCATGGTTGCCCCAACAGAGATGGCCAAAGAGGAAGTGGTAGAGGTGGGCAGTCATGAAAACACCAAAGAAAAAAGAATGGTTGATCCAACTAATTTAGTGCTACAAACAGCACATGACAAGTGATTAACTGAATCATCTTTGAGTATCAGACATATTGGCTGGAAGGAATAGAGGTGCAAGCATGTCCATTCCTGACTGAATGCATCAGTCTCCAATACCTAAGGATGAAGTACCAGAAATAAAAAGGTCAGTAGTTGAGTGTTCTAATAAGTGTTGCATGCAATGACTATCAGTGCCCCAAAATAGGAGCAAAGCCACCAGAAAACCTCACAATAAAGCATTCAATCAGTTAGAATATGGATGGAATGAGACAAATGATTTACTATTAAATTTATACTCCTGGAACATGAAATATAAGATGCCACTGTGGAATTGTTGAAGTGAGTCACAATGATTTTTCCCCTCAATAATTCCAGACCTTAAAATCTGAAATACTGATGTGGAAAGAAGTTTGATCGTCTGTCCATTGGCCTTGGAATTTCAGACCATTGATATACACACCCCTTCCATGAAGTTAGGAATTAGTGTGAAGAGATGAATCTTGGGCCAAGATGGTGTGGAGGAACACGTTTCAGAGTATTTTTCCCATCTAACCACCACTTGAGGTCGAAGATATTGATCATGAATAAGGTGACGATGATCCACTGGTTACTTAGTGACCACAGAAATGGTTTTATATGTGTTTATCTCATAGAAATGAGGGAGCAAGTGATTCTCACATCCCCAAAAGACAAAGAAAAAATTAGCCACACAGTATGTTAAAGAGAGGTGAGCAAGAATCTGACTGTTTCTCCCATACCACAGAAGTCAGCTGAAGTCAACTTAAACACAAGTTGAAAAAGACACCCAGATAAATGATATATTGATTTGGAATGAGAAAAGATTTCTCAACTCTGATAATAAAATCTCTCTTAGTAGCTTCTGAAAGGAGAATTTGGGTGTGACATTCCACTAACTGAAGAGATGGTGCCAGAAGTAACCAGTCATCCATATATTGGTGTATGCACAGGCCTAAAGAATAAAAGTAATCAAAAATGCTAATTGGTAAAGCTTTGAACTGAAGTACCTGATCCTTTTATACAATACATAGAGAGTAGCACAACAACTCCTCTATGGGAATTTGGTCATCTGCATTCCTGGTGAAAAATGGCAATGTAGGATGAGGAATGACTCAATTGTGAACCTTGAATGATCTATGAATTGGCTAAAATGAGAGATCAATAATCAGATGCCAACCTTCCATTTTTTGGTGGGCACAATAAACAGATGGAAATACAATCCTAGAAAAATCGAGTCAACTCTCTCCACTGCAACTTGACCAATGAACTCTGTGACAGCCTTGGAACAAAGATTGAAAATCTGAGGATCTGTTGGAGACAGAAATACTACAGGTTTGAAAGATAATAGTAGTGAAGATGGGAACTAAATGAAGCAAGAACCTGTAGTGCCTACAAATTTGTGGTAAAGGGAATCCATTGGCCATAAAATGTAGTAACCAAGTCCCTATATCCCATTTCTAGTTTAACACAGTTGCTGCTACCACTGACAATGTTCTGATTGAGCAGAAGATACTTTTGATATGGAAAAAATCTATTTTGGGTACCACTGGATCATAGGCCTGATGTTGAGTATCAAGACACTGGAATAGGTGTAGAGTTGTAACTACCTACAGAGGCTGAAGAAAGTCAAGAGGCCAATGACGATAATGATGAATGCAAAATGGCAACATTAATCCAAGATTTTAATGGCTCTGGAGTAAGGGTCAAATAAATTATGATTTGTTCTAAGTGATCAAATGGTCTAGCCTGAAGTCCCATATATCCAAAATCAGTTCTTGTCTGTGGAATCAAAATATACATCCACCTGGTAGTGGTAAGCCAAAGCATGCAAACATATAAATGAAGGTACAAACTACATCTTCTAGCTTAAACTGGCAACATCAGGTGGAGAAGGAAAACTAAGTAGTTCCTTTCAGCCATCAAAGAAGAAATACACTCAAAAACAACTGTAGAAAACCCCATATTATCACAACCCAAGTGACTAATTAGAGGAAAGGAGCAGGAAGTAGTTGATCCAAAGTGACCTTATGAGAAAAGTAAAGAAAGGATCCAGAAAAACAGAGTCCAAATTCCCCCACAATGTCCTTGATCATCAAGAAAAATCAGCCTCAAAAACCCCTGGAGAACCGAGCCCAGATCAAATAAAGATCTCCATTTCACAACAGATCAATATCACAAAAAGTTGCAACTGAGAGTAGCTTCCAACCACTTCCAACATAGAGAGCTGCTAGATAACAGAGAAAGAAGAGGAGAGGTCATATAAGCTTCCATGTTGAAAAAAGTGACACGAGAATTTGTGTCTAAAAACAGGATATTTTTTTTTTTGTTAGGAAATGATAATCACAATTCAGAAAGTAAAGAAGCACAGTATTTCATCATAGTGAACCATAACCAAAAAGTGTTTCCACTTTCTCAGTGAGGTGTTTATACACAGTCTCAAGATAGAGGGCACATTGACATAAGTGGAGAGTGTCATAAGGCCAAAAACTGCTAAGGACATTTAAGTGGAGTATAAAAGACTGTAGAACATGCTTAGATGGATAAAGTTAAGATGAAGTAGGTGGAAAGTGTGTTTCAAAAATATGGTAAGAGAATACGATAAATTAAACAATCTATTAAATGTTTTGGTTTTCATAGTATTATGTTTCATGTGTAAAAAACACTACATACTGTTGGGTATGGAATCTTTTGGATTATCTGGTAGAGTCAACATCTTTTTAAGCTGAAAATGTATATCCAAAAGATACTTGCTTCCTCTCACAAAAAGATTTTCTCAATTTATACTGCTCCCTATCAATGCAAGTTTTCACTCACCACTAATTATGATGCTCCCACTTATCCGCACACATGTTAATGTGAGATATCTGCATCCTGTCAAACAAATGATTATATTGCATTCCTTTACCAACAGAAGTGTGATACTACCCTATCATAACTAATATTAAAGCTGTTAACCACTTCAAGATTAGTCTGATCAAACTAAACCACACTGAGAATGAAAAGGATGAGTGGAAAATGTGAAAGGAGATATCTGTCAGAAATGCATTTTTTGTTTAGGAAAATGTTAATTTCTGATACAATATATTTTCTCCTCTCACAAAAAGCTGGAATCTCACATTCAATAGGTAGAATGCCAGTAAGAAGATGAACTCCCTTCAGGTAGTGCCCAAAAGAAAGCTATAGGTTGAGAGAATGAACTAAAAACAATACACCAATGGGAGACTGTGTCACATCTGAGCCAGCTACACTCCTCATCTCTTATAAATGTTTTACCAAAAGAGAAGAAACAAATAATTTGCATGTTAGTATTAAGATATCTCATACAAACATATATAAGGGTAAATGGGAATATCAAGGTTAGGGGCAAATAAAAATTTGCATTTATGAAGATTACTTCAATAAATACCTTTTGTGAGAATGAGAATAATATTCTATTGAAAAAGTTACAAAGAGCCCAGTCCACTTTAGTGAAACAAACACGTTTTATTTCTTCTACTCAAAACTAATGCTCACTGATAAGTCACGTTCACAGAAAGCAATAATATGACAATTTAATTTAGTTGCTAATGTCTCTCATATGTATGTAATTTTCTTGAATCTCTTGTACTTTATTATACTGCTTATTTATAGCAATGAACTAAACTGTTTTATTGTAATTTACACAAGTTTTATTCACTGACAAATGCACTCTCAAAAATTCACTGACTTCACAAAAAAATTATTAACAGTTGCAGCATATTTAAGTTAGCATCATTGTTAAATACTGTTCTTTAATGCAATCAAATGTTAACCCATAACTAAAAAAACATTGGTTCCAGCAGTTATCATTATAATCAGCTATATGAGTTAATATTCACTTTACCTGAAAATGTATTTCAGCTTGATACTTCTCCACAAAAGTGGGAGCTATTACTCTGTGCTAATGAATAAAAAAATTGTGTATGTGCAGAAACCTTGTATGAAGTTAACATGTACTGTGCCAGATTATAATGCAATTAGCATTAAACTACAGCCCCCCACCAAAAAGAGAGAAACAGATCCAGAGTGAGCAGTATTTCCTTTCAGCAAACTGTGTATTGACATAAATACATTCTCTATGAGATACAAGAAACAAAATGGAAGCGGAAAAGAAAAATGGGTGATTTTGTGAGGAGGTATCTCCCTAAAACATATTCTCAGATACCATGAGCAAAATGTTAACTTAAGAAATGCTATGACTCTCTCCAAACAACTGAGAGATAAATTCTAACATGGATAGTACTGGCAATTAAACTGGTATATATAAAGAAATTAAAACAGTGAGCTCCTTTCTAGTATGTAGCATCAAAAAGAAAACTCGTCAATCTGTGGGGAAAGTGGAAGTTAAAAAGGCATCATTCAGTAGAAGATCTCACCTACTTTATTCATGGAACACTCTCCATTCAGTACAGGTTTAGAACAAAAAAATTACTGTCAAAAAAACCTACCACATTGTGTTCGAGTGTCAGACAGAAAAGAAGAGAAAGTATTCAACTTGCCTGTATAGCTTATGGAGTTGGTAGAGCACATTTGTGTAATGTGGCTAGAGCAATAAGGCAAGTCATACAAATATAAAAAATACTTGTGTGAAATACTTACCAGAATAAGTAGATTAAGGAAGAAATCAACACTGAGTTGCATCTGGTTTGTCTCAACCTGCCAGTATACCTTTTTGGAGTTGGTAGAGCACATTTGTGTAGTGTGGTAAGAACAGTGAGGCAGGTGATACAATTGGAAAAAATACTTGTGTAAAATGCTTACCAGAACAAGTAGATTAAGGAAGAAATCAATACTGACATGCATCCTGTTTGTCTTGCAACATATCAAAGGCGAAGGTATGGCACATTGTGGTAAAAGATAGATGTCAGTGGCTTATGTGAAAGGGACCTCCAAGATGGAAAAAGTTTCCGAAATGCCAAAAGATGCACGATGCAAGAAAAGAAACCACAACAGAGTATGACAAAAATAAATAATGAATGGGTCTAACAAAGAGTGTCATAAATAGCAGACAGCACTCTGGAAAGAAGGAAAAAGGACAGGCAGAGAGAAAGAGACTAGACTAATCCTGGATCAGAGCATTTATAGCCAGAGATGTAGAGACCAGAAATAATGACCAAACAAGTACAAAAATGTTGTAAGGTGAGGATCTAGTCTAAGTGAGACAGCCAATCCTCCACCAAGTTCAAAATTCTTGGAATGTGTAAAAACAACAACTAAATTTAGAGCCTGTAGGCCCAAAAGAGTAAGTCCAGAGCTATAAAGCAGAGATTTCAAGAGTGAGTTCCTCTATCAGTTGATGAAAGAATGTCATTGAATAGATGCATATCTGTGCAAGATGAGATAAAGAAAAATGTTTAAAAATGCGAGAGACAAATTCAGCAACTATGTGAGTGAGACATGGAAATGGAGAGAGAAACCTAAGAGGAAAAGAAAAACAGTGGATCTCTAGACATATTTCATTAATCAGCCAGAGCCCAATGAATATGATGCATTTGCATACATACAAAAGAAACATGAAAGTTGACAGAAGCCAAAATTGTACAGATAAGAAAGAGATATAATAGTTTTGGTAACCAAGAGTTCTTTGTCTTGAATATTTAAAGGCAGTGCCTAGACCCACCCAACAAAAAAATTGAAAAAAAGACTAAAATGAACTATATACAGTGTGGGGCCCAAGATGGACCAGGAGAGCTTGATCAGTCATTCCCAATGAGACAACCCCTGAGGAGAAGTGATATTACAACTTATGATGGATGGAACAAGAAGAAAACAGTTGTCCATATATTAGTGAAAATGGAGGCTCACTATGCAAATACCCTTATAATCTGATAAAAATGTTCAAAGTAACAGCAAGTTCAAAAGGAGAGGCCTCACATTTAAAAAATCCAACCACTATTAATGAGCTGGAAAAAAAACTGATTTTGGCCATTCACAAAACACTACCCACTTTATCTGAGAAAACTTTCCATCTGAACCAAGAAATAACAAAAAATTGATTCAAGTACAATATATTTATAACAGGTAATCAATTTCCAAAATTCTTGGAAATCACAAGAAGGGGGATTTGAAGACCTGTTCTGTGGCATTTATAGCCCAGAGGGCAAATCATAACTTCATCAAGGCAGCAGGTACATAAAATGGGAGAACCAAACTTCTGACAGACCCAAGCCAAGAGTTAGTTTCAGAAATGTCATCTTCATGATGACCAACCCTCCAAGAGAGAGGGACATTGAAAAGTTATGAAAGGAGAAGAAAAAGGAGAAGCTCCCAAGGACAAGAAACTTGTTGAGACTCTCTGGACCAAGAAAAATGGAAAACCAATGAATGAAAAGATAACTGTTCAAGTTTTCAATGAATAAGAAACATCCTCAATCATCTTGTGAAGGCAAGATGCAAGACCGAGAGATGTAAACTCAAGAAAATAAAGCATTCTTATAAAACAAATCCCAGAAATAAAGCACCCAAGTTATGGCAACACTGCAAAAGAAGATATTAAAGCCAAGGTGTGGTTGTCTCTCATACAGTTATCAAGACCACAAAAAAGACCAAGAGAGAGTGAAGCATGAACAAAAGGCTAAAATTGAGAAAGAAGATGAGTAGACTGAGAATAAGTGGAAACAGAAGGAGAAGGGGAGATCAAAATATTTTAAAACAAGACTCAATTTATTGAAAATAACGTTTTGTGATTCTAAAAACAAACAATGTTGAGGAAAGAGTGAACCTGTAGTAATAAATAATGTGTTCAATATGATTACTGCACAGAGGATGTGTCATTCTTCTACTTGTGAAATATTATAATATAATACTTATTTCATTATAAACTGGTGTAGTATGCATTACATATAGGGATGGAAACTTCATTCATGGTTCGGCATAAGCACAAAAATCTTTTCAGCAGTGTTTCAAAGCACTAGTTCACAGTTCCACAGAAAATTAAGTAGCATTTCTGAAGTGAAACAAAGTAATCAAACACATATAGGAGATCTCAATGATGGTAGTCAACAAAACATTTTCACTAGTGATATGCTATATTATTATTATAAACTATAACTTCTGCATATAACTGAGAGATATACCTGGCAAGGAACACTCTCACTGCTCTGAACTACAATTTCACAATAAAAATGCCATATCTATCTGAAATGAGATAAGCATATAAAATTGTTTGGATTGAAATAGTGTGTTATTCACCACTAGCACGCTTCCATTACTCGTGTGTTGCAAAATGAAGTACTTCTTGGTTAGGTAGTGAAATAACAATATGAAACATGTATGCATGGGTACATTATGTAAAACACAAGTGTTAAGAAACATGTCTGTTTTAAGTTAGAATAGAGTGCTCAGATCTTGCCTGAAAAGTTTACTGATTTATCAAACATTTATTGTAAAGGTAATGAGGAATACAATGTCTTCACTAAGCTTATATGCTGGCAAAGTATTTTAGGTTTGGAGTTTTGATGAATACATTGGATTAAACATTACTCTTTACTATATAAAAAAAAATTTTTGGAATTTCGCACAAAGCTACTCGAGGGCTATCTGTACTAGCCATCCCTAATTTAGCAGTGTAAGACCAGAGGAAAGGTAGCTAGTCATTACCACCCACTACCAACTCTTTGGCTTCTCTTTCACCAACGAATAGTGGGATTGACTGTCAAATTATAATGGAGCTGGGAGGGCGAGCATGTTTGGTGCGACATGGATGCAAACTTGCTACCCTCAGATTACGAATCGTATGCCTTAACTAGCTTGGCCATGGCGAGCCGTATGAAAAAAAACAAACAAACTATTATTTGCACATAATTGTGTGTTATTAACCATCTTTCATAGTGACTCTCCCAAAACAATATTCAAGTTGGTAGTATGTGCACTACAGGGTCACTCCTACCCCTTGATATGAAAATTATGAGGGTTACAACAACATATGCTTGCAGGTAGATAGAAATGGTAGCAGAAAGCCATATGTAAGTGTCAGCAGTGGTTTTCTACCTTAATATCAAGCCTTATTTCTCGTGTAGTGCTAAACTTGCAGATAAAGGAAAACTGTAATTGTACATGTTGAGTTGATTGATTGAATGATTCAGTGTTTTATGGCACAAAGCAGTTAGGTTATCTGCACCAAACATCTGGTAAAAAGGTAAAAATAAATTAAATGTAGTAAAATACAGGAAAGGAAATGAAGGTAAAACAAAACATCATTGAAAAACAGAAAAAGCATAAAACCAATGTTGACACCTAGTTTACAATGGTAAGAGAGAAAGCAGAGTAAAAGAAGTTGTAAAGTACTTACTCTAGCAAAATAGTAATGATCATAACCTGCCAGGAAGACAAACAGGTAAGTTCAAGAACCACTGTCAGTCACCTGAAGTTGGCCTTTCCAGTCCTGGTTCTGGGTTAAGTGTCTCAGCAGCCATTATCAAAATGTAAAATAATAGATGTTTTAAAAAACATAGAAAAATTGTAATAATGAATAGCCAAATGTCCAGTAAAAAGGTAAAAGTAAGTAAATGGAGTAAAATTTGTAAAAGTAAATGAAGGTAAAAACAAAACAGCAATTAAAAAAGAAAACTGCATAAAACCGATGTTGACATCCAATCTATAAAGTTGTAAAGAACGTCTGTAGCAAAATAGTAATGATCATAACCTGCCAGGAAGACAAACAGGTAAGTTCAAGAACCACTGTCAGTCACCTGAAGTTGGCCTTTCCAGTCCTGGTTCTGGGTTAAGTGTCTCAGCAGCCATTATCAAAATGTAAAATAATAGATGTTTTAAAAAACATAGAAAAATTGTAATAATGAATAGCCAAATGTCCAGTAAAAAGGTAAAAGTAAGTAAATGGAGTAAAATTTGTAAAAGTAAATGAAGGTAAAAACAAAACAGCAATTAAAAAAGAAAACTGCATAAAACCGATGTTGACATCCAATCTATAAAGTTGTAAAGAACGTCTGTAGCAGAATAGTAATGATCATAACCTGCCAGGAAGACTAACAGGCAAGTACCAGAACCACCGTCAGTTACCTGAAGTTGATCTTTCCTGTCCTGGTTTAAGGTTATGTGTCATTATGGCCAGTACCAAAGGGTAAAGTAATAAAGGTTTAAAACACATGCAGCAAAAGTGGAATAACAGCTTGCCAGGGTAGTTCAAATGGATAGTTCAAACAGCAGCATTAGTCACCTGAAGCTAGCCTTTCTAGTCCTGGTGTCAAGTTATTTAACGTTCTGGCCATTTATCAATGTCAAACTGAAACAGAGAGAATGAAACTGTGAAAAGGGAACCACAATTAAAAAGGTGTAATGAATAAATATCCAACACTTAAATGATATTAAAAAGATTAATGGCCATTAAAAAACTAAAAATTTTATCAAGGTGAACAGTGTCACCATCACCAATAACACTGTCCATGTCATAGGTAAACCCTAGGAAAAAACATGTTTAAAATATTTCCGTCGTTGAGAATTGTAATGATGACAAGAAAGTAAAATGTGACTGAGAGTGATTTGAGTGTTACACAAACAACACATTGGTGCATCGGTTCCAGAAAAAAGAAAACAATGAGTTAAAAAACCGTGACCAATGCGTAGTCTAGTAAGAACAACTTCCTCCTTCCGAACCTTATAGAAGCTAGATGGCCAAAGCCTAATATGGGGTTTTATTTGAAAAAACTTATTGTCTCATTGCTCACTCCAAGTGGACTGCCAGCTGGCATGGAACCTAGACTTGAATACAAGACCATAGTCCACAGTGGTAATAGTGCCGGAGCAGATAGATTTAGCTGCCATGTCTGCAAGCTTGTTCCTGCAAATACCAACATGGCCTGGTATCCAGAAAAACCAGATAGAAGTAGCAGTTGATGAGAAATGGGACAGTTGGTTTTGAATATCAGCGAGAACAGGGTGTGAGCCAACGTGTACTGATTCCAGGGCCAGTATAGAACTAAGCATGTCAGTATAAATAGTGCAGTTGGAGTACTGCTAAGCTTCAATATGATCCAGGGCAAGAGATATGGCATACAGTTCAGCAGTGAACACAGAAGCTATAGAAGGGATTCTGTGCACAACCACTGAACCACAGCAAACCATAACAGAGCCCACTGAATTACCTGATTTGGAACCATCTGTATAAATGTGAACGGAATGATTGTTTGAAAGATGTTCATTAAATAAATGACGGTACTTCCAATCTGAAAAATCTGCCTTTTTCAGATGACTGAAAGAAAGGTCACATTTGGGGGCTGTAATAAGCCATGGTGGAATGGGCTGACCTGTGGAATTTGCAATGTTATCCAAGGACAGACCCAAGTCATCCAATTGCGCTTAGATGCAAAGATCAAATGAAGCAATGACAGATCATCTGTTCTGAAAAAGTACAGCCCACTGAGGAAAAAAAACACATCCCCATGTGAGATGCTTTGTTTGTTAAGGAATGAAGTTTCAAAAAATAGGGTAAAGATAGTTGCAAATGGCAAAAGGTGCAGAGAAGGTTCATGAGATTCAACATATAAGCTTTGAACTGGAGAGGTACAGAAAGCCCCAGTGCAGAGTCGAAGTCCTTGGTAATGAATGGGGTCCAACATCTTTAAGGCCGAGGGTCTGGCAGAGCCGTAGACCATTAATCCATAGTCGAGTTTTGATCAAATAAAAGCAGGATATACCTTTAACATAGAACATCGATCTGCCTCCCAACTGGTAGTAGAGAAGACACGGAGGATGTTCAGTTCTCTTGTGCATTTCACCCGTAGCTGATTTAAATGTGGTATAAAGGTCAGCTTATGGTCAAAGATAAACCCCAAGAATCTGGTCTCAGAAACCACTGGCAGCAAAACTTCACAGATATAAAGTTCAGGATCAGGGTGAATACCATGTTGGCAGTAAAGTGCATGCAAACGGTTTTAGAAAGAGAGAAATTAAAGCCATTCACCATAGTCCAATTCAGTACACGATTGAGGGCAGTTTGTAGTTGCCACTCAATATATCTCATGTTCAACGACTGACATGAGATGTGAAAGTCGTCGACATACAGCCCATTCGCAAGAGTGAGAGGGAGTTGTTCAGTGATGGCATTTATCTTCACACTGAACAGTGTGACACTCAAAACACAGCCCTGAGGGACTCCAAGTTCCTGTATAAAAGAATGGGAAAGTGTCAAACCCACACGAACTTGGAATTTCCTTTCATCAAAAATTTTTAATAAACATGGGTAAATGGCCACATAACCCATATGCATGGAGGTTTTCCAAAATGCCATACCTCCATGTTGTATATAAGCCTTCTCAATGTGAAAGAATATTGATACAAAATGTTGTCATTTGAGAAAGACTTCTCTGATTGACGTATCAAGTCAATTTAGGTGGTCTGTGGTGGAGTGCTGTTGTCAGAACCCACACTGGGTGGGCAAGAGGAGGATGTTTGATTCAAGGAACCAAACAAGACGAGCATTAAACATCCTTTCTAAGGTCTTACAGAGAGCAATCTTGGGATCTTTCACTGGCTTAGAGAAAGGTAAAATAATTGCCTGGCACCAGGCATCAGGAAAAACATTCTCCTGCCAGATCCAGTAAAAAACAATTAGAAGGACATCAAGAAAAGCACGAGATAGATGGTGCAGCATGTCATAGTGTACATTATCAGGTCCAACAGATGTACTGCCAGACCTATGAAGAACCATTTTCAGTTCCACCAGTGTAAAGGGATAATTGTAGTAAAAGAGACAGTCAGTTTGAAAAAAAAGAGGTGAGCACTCTGCCTGAGTCTTGATGGCCAAGAAGGTGAAGGAACAAGTAGCAGTGCTAGATATCTGGCAAAAGCTTTCACCTAGAGTATCAGTGATGCTCCCGACATCAGCCACCTCCTGACCATCAGAGAGCAAGATCGAAAGGGGAAAGAATTATGGTGCTCACTGACCTTTCAAATCCTGTCCCATATGACCTTATAACTGGTGGTAGAAGATATGCCAGTTGTGAACTTAATCCAAGATTCCTTCTGGTTTTGATGTCGTAACCACCTAGCATGTACATGGGCCCGTTGGAAAGTGATGCAGTTCGAAAGTGTGGGATACCTACGAAAAGTATCCCAGGCCCGTTTTTAAGCCTTCCGTGCTAAGTGGCAAGCAGGATTCCACTACGGACAAGGATATCGTGGAAAACGTGTCAAGGTTTTAGCAATACACTGAGCGGCTGCTTATATAATACAGCAAGTTACCGCTGCCACACATTCATCTATTGATGGCTGATTCACAATGGCACGATCAAATTATGCAAGAGTAGTGAAAGTGGACCAATATGCCTGATCCAGCTTCCACCGGGACACGGGGGTAGGGTGGCATCGATCATGGCCAGTCTCTCTCAAAAGTGTAGGAAAATGATCACTGCCTGGCAGATAATTGTCAACCCTCCATGAAAAATGGGAGAATAATGAAGGGGAGCAAACTGAGAGATCAACTGCGGTAAAGGACTGGCTTGGTGCATGAAAATAAGTGGAAGAACCAGTATTGAAAAGAGAAAGACTGTGATTAAAGAGCATACGTTCTACTGAGCAGCCCCTCCCATCAATAACAGCACTTCCCCAGAGGAGATGATGTCCATTTAAGTCCCCCAGGAGTATAAAAGGAGACGACAACTGTTGAACAAGACCATCAAGGTCTGATTGATCATATGTCTCTTCAGGAAACAAGTAAAGAGAACAAACAATGATGGTATGACCCAAAAAACCATAAATGGCTACGACCTTCAAGGGTGTTGTGTGACAAAGACAATCAGTGTAGGAAGGAATCAGTGTTTTGATATCATCCAGATTAGAATGAAAACCTCAACAGTTCCATTGTATCAAGGTGGCCATTTTTAATGACAGGTGGGTTAAGTGGCAAGAAAACCCTTTTGTTTATGGCCACGTCTTCTTTCCTTACTGTCCTTAGTCAGAGGAGATCTATCAACCTCCATGGATCCTGCCCTGGGTCGATTGGGCAGATCTTTGTTACTGGAAGGAGATTCCAATGACTTAGGGTGCGAACGAATGATTGTTTTGCCTCCTGGGGTGGGAAAAATAGATGTATCAGAAGAAATGCCTGCATTTAAAACTGAAAGATGTGGATCTTGAGGTTTATTGGAATGTATGGGAGGAACAGAGATGGGTGTGGAAGTCGATTCATCAACCTTTTTAACCATGCCTTGATGGTGGCAGGTGCACATCATGATGTAAATGTCAAAACAAGGGTATTTGTTGGCAATGTAACTCCATCTTTGCGAGTGGAGATGCACCTCACTACAGAAACTCCTTGAGTGGAGAGACCAGCAAGAATCTCTGATTCAAGGACAATCTTCAAATCGCTCTCAACAATAACTCCTCGTGATGAATTCAAGGTAGCATGAGGGGTAACCTTGATAGGTATATCCCAAATTGCCATTGAATTCAAGAGGAGTTCACCGTGGTGCGTTGTGGATGTTTCAACTAATATGTCTCCAGATTGAAGCTTCTTTACTGACTTTGGAGAGCCAGCAAGACCCTCTAGTCCCTTCCGAATAAAAAAGGGTGACAATTGCCCTAAGGGTTTTTCTGAAAGAGAATGTAATATCAGAAAATGAGGTACGTGTGTTACAGATGTTAAAGATTGCTGCTCAGAGTCTTCAAGACGTGGTCGCTTACCTATTGACTGTTTTTTCACTATTTTATTTAAATTTTTTGAAGGAGGATCCATAGGAAAAAAAAGAAAAATTTTGGTACCCACTGACCCCACCAACCATGGAGCCCTACGAGGGGATGCACTACAGTGTCATGCAAGGACAATGCAGCAATGCCAGGGTTTCGTGAGCACTATACCCAAACACCAGCATCAGGTACAATATCCACAACACCCATTGAGAACTTCCAACACTGGCACTTGGTTGATTCTAGCCCAAGTGGACCAGCCGTCTGACCCAAGGGGGGCCACCCATCTACAGGAATTCAAGGCCAAAGTGGTGTGTTAGGGTTGGACCCCTCAACCACCAGGATCCTCTCCTCTCCTTCACGGGTCACCATGCACGACAAACATGTGGGTGGATGTTTACATTTCAGAAAAGGTAACCAGACAGAACAAAACCTTCCCCAGGAGGTCCCCTCACCACATACAGGAATCCACACCGAGGGGTATATGTTGAGGACCCAAGTCACCAGAACAAAATGGATAGATCTGTTGCAGTTTTAATATTCTCTTTCATTGGTTCATTTTAGCCATATCTGACAAAAATTATGAAAGAATCAGATGTTGATAAAGAATAAGATATGTAAACTGACTTACCTAGTGAAACAGAGTATGCAAATATACTTTTACAGAAATTAGGAAATATATTTAGGATGGTCAGACAACTTGCACCATGTTGTAAGATATGGCAAAAGTGCAGTTATAATTTAGTCAGTAGTGAGGGTCAGGATAATGGACTTTCAGGGACGTCCTGCAGCCCATTTTGCCATAGTTCTTCACCAGAGCCTCAACCAGTTCTACATCATTTTTGGCCTTGTGATTGCCCAAGAAGTGCTGAACCACTGCAACAAAGCTGCCCCAAGCTTTTTTTTAACTTCGTACTGAGCTTCTTTGGGAATTCTGTGCACTCCAGGATTTTCTTTATTTGTGGTTCAACAAAGACATCAGCTTTGACCTTTGCCTCAAACAGCTTGGGGAAGAAGACTTGAAGGTACTTGAAGGCTGCCAACTCCTTATCAAAAGCTGTGACAAATTGTTTCATAAGACACAGTTTTATGTGCAATGGTGGGAACAACACCTTCCACTAGTGGCACACACTAGACATTGTGCCTCCCCACAGAGAACTCACTCTGTTATGGCCAGTGCTTCCTTGTAGAGTTTACACATTTTAGCAGCTGCTGCCACAGAGTACCTTTTCACTTGTCTTGATAAATTGGCCACATACGAGACAAAATGCATCTAGAGAATGTTTGCAGCTTCTTGATGCCATCTCTGATTAAATCAGAAAGATCTATGTGTTTATTAAGGCAGCAAGAACTAAACTGAAGTGGTGAGTGGTAAGCTCCTGTAAATATATGTATATCACTATGGAAAGTTCTTGAAAATTCTTGTAAGTTCGAGAAAATTCTTTATCAGCCACTTGGTACTGAATCTACCTGGAATGTTCTGGAAAATGAGCAAATTTGAAAAACAGGTCTTTCCCATTTACTTTAGACATAAGCAATTGGGAAATAACACTTTCTGCTCAGGAACAAGTAAAAATTTTGCTACATATTGTAATCATGAAAAATACAAGTTGGATTCATTTTCAGGACAAGTTAGGAGGAATATGATTTCTGAGAGCATAAAAATGAGGTGAGGAGGAGATATATGTAAGGGCTTGTAGGGAACACTAACGTTCTTTCAGGATGAAGTCTAACCAGTATGTTTTGGATTATATAGTGGAAAATCATAATTACACAAGGAAATGTAGTTTATTTTTTATGTTCTTTAGTTCTGTAAATACTGAATTATGATTGTAGAGATTTTTTATTTTGTTTATTTTTCTTTAATGAACATAATAGAGACAGCCATGTAACATAAAAGTTTGTGGGTTTGGTAAACTGTTTAAACTAAGCTGAAATGTTAATTAATAAGAATGGTTGTACACATTTGAGAAGTAAGGAGATAAAACACAAGCCCATATATTTTGTGTGAGAAGGCAGTGTAGCATTCATAGATTGTTCATTATATGTTTTACATGTTGGCAATTCTTCATCCAGGTGTTTTGTTGGATTCCCCTCAAAACGAAAGTCTTTAGGGTAAAAACACAAACAGGGTTAATATTATTTTGTTTATGCCACTTTTATTTTATGTTCTCTCAGTTCAGTCTATTGTGTAGGGCATATACACTAAAAGAGGCTCTTTTGAATGCTATACGAATGATTATAGTAAGCCAATTGAATTACGAGAAAGTAATAAAAATGATTCAGTTTGAGCATCGTGTTGATCATAGGTAAAACAATTACAATTGACAAAAGGTGAAAAATATATGAACAGGATGATATATTATGGAAACAGAAATAAAATTACTAATAGTATGGAATACTGTGCTGTGGTGGATGTTAAGCATTAAAGTTGATATTAGTATTGCTTACAATGAAAATAATATGGGTTAGAATGACTAGATGCCAAATTTTGAATCCCAAGAAAAGTTTCAGAATACACAAAATGTCCTGGTTTTATGATCAAAACATCAAACTCTCTATCACTGAAATTATGAATGAAATAGGCATATTTAATGTGCTCATTGATGTATCATATGCTCTGCTGCTTCCATACTCTGAAAAGTGCTGTCTTGCATGGTAAAAAAACCCAGGTCTGGGACACTGGATGCAGTTAAGGCAGTGAAAATTAAGAAAACACACTTTACACAGTCATGTACTGAATTTTATAACTATTTAGTGAAAACAAAAACAACAAACTTTATGTTTCATTCATTCTTCACACTAAATGTCTGATAAATTTCAAATGAAAAAAAACCACATAACCTTTTGAAAGGTGGACTTTTCTTCTTCAGGGGCAAATTGATGTAATTGAATGAGTGACATATATACACACATACACGAGTTTAGTGGCATCGTGAAGGTCATTCGGTTTTCCAAGAAATGTTTATTTCTCTATAAACTATTGTAAATATCTCATTTCTGGTACAACGTAGTTGATGACAAATGTATGTGAAAAGGTGTTAAGGACATTTTAATTTAGAAATGGCTAAACTTTACCAATTTCTGTGAAGGTACACATGCTGCATCAAAAGTTATAGTACAGTATATAGTATAAATAGTTTATTATACCAAGCCAGTTGTAAAACAGTTAATACATCTAAACTCAAATGACAAAAGTATTAGCAAAGTGACATTCCCTGACCTTATCAGTTTGGAATTCTTTTTGTTTCAGACGTAAGGAAACACTGATTTGATGCTTTTAAAGAATGATCAAAGTATGTGTATAAATGCCATTTTCATATTTACATACATAACTTTCATAAAGTATAATAATTGTCTTCATTGTCTGATAAGTGAAAAGACCTGGGTCTGAATCTTTTGGCAAGACAAAATATTGTAATTTTGAAATTTTGTTCAAATTAAAATAAACTAACCTGTTGTTTTAATATCTGTACTTCATGTTTCAACCCCTCTTCAATCTTCTTTGAATCCATTCCAGTATATTATAATATTTCCAACATACAGAAATAAACAAATATTGTATCAAACAATTGTTTGACTAGGGTTAAATTGGCTACAGATTAGTTAATCACAATTAAAAAGTATTTTTATTGATACATTATTCTCTTTATATTATATCAAGAACATGCCTCCTTCAAAAACAAATTTAGAAACATGCCTAAATTCTTTTCTTTATTAATAGAACATGAAAGTTCTTATAATAAACAAGCCATACCCTTATATTTTTATAAGTTTCACAAATGTGTAAAATAATTTTAAACTATCATAAGTAAGGCTGAATTAAAACTTCACGGTCAGACTATAACCTGTTTTCGGACAGAAGCTTCATCAATGAAGTTTGAAACGGGAAGCACGGGATTCTTCAGCTAGATTAGTACATTTAGCACACACTTATCATTCTAAACCTATATACAAAATCATTGATTGCTTGCTAAACCAAAACAATCCTATGTCAAAAAAAATAACTCTCTCAACGTCAGTCTTTTCTACTTTCTTAGAATCATTAAGTTACTTAAATAATGAAGTATACAACCATCTATACATTGTAACTGACATTCTTAATAAGTGATGAATAAAATCTTGCCAATATAAAATTAGCAATTTCAAGTAAATAAAAGAGAAATGATTTTCTTTTTATTTAATGTGACAAACCTGTTATTATTATCATTTAAATAATTCAGGTTGTTTACTAATTTAACATGACAAATACAGTGCAAGTCATTTGGAACTGTTCAAAGAATTTATGCTGCTAACAGGTGTAAATCACATAATAACAGGCAAACAGTTTTGCAAGCTTATACTTAAAAAAATAAACATATTGATGAAAAAATCAAATTTTCATTTCAACACCATTAGCCTTCGTCCTTCAAGGCTGTCCTTGTATACCCATCTTTAAGATAGGAAATATTTTCTGGGATTCAATAAAATCACCTCTTCCCCTTCTTTCATTCAAGGGAAAATGTCACTATAAATAAATTTTCAATCCATAGAATCATCCTATTAGCTCTCTTCTGAACCCTTTTTAACAAGTCAGTATATTTTCTTAGATAAGGAAGCCAAAACTGTACACAGTATTCCAAATAAGGCTTAACTAGTGGTTTGTGGCAAAGGTGCTATGTATATGTTCTCACAGTCTATATTACTTTTGTAGTTAGCAACACTTGTAAAGCAAACACACTTGTGTAGCCTGTGGATCTCACCAAAGCAGGAAAAGCATGAGCATATATGTCCTGATGCCATATATGTACTAAAACTAACCCTTCAGGCTGTTGGAATACAAAAAGACAATTTCCTCTTTTGACTTTTAGTCAGCATGTCTATCAGTACATTCTAAGATTTTATTCACTTTACTACAAGCAATAAAACAATGCTTCAATCATTTAAATTACTTATCCGTCACTATACCAAAATCTTTTACTTTACTAATGCTATTGCATGGGTACCCATCTATATTAAATGAATGATCCAAATAATGATAACCCAAGTGCATTATCTTGCTCTGACTATAATTTAAGGTAGTTTGCCAAATATTGGTACAATTAACTATTTGATCATTGTTATTTCATAGTACCCAAGCATTCTTAATAACCAACAAATATCAGAAATTTTAAGGTAATCAACAAACTTTAATAAACTACTATAGATAATATTTATACAAACAAGCACTGGTCTCTGAGACATAGCATTAGTAGCAATGTTCCAATTTAGCTGTACTCCATCAAGAACAAATTTTTTGTTTCCCATAATCCAACAATCTGGTTTATTAATTCTTCCCAAATCCTCTCTAATGTGATTACCTTAACTAATCTTTCGTGCAATACCATATTATAAAACTTTATCTAAAATCTGTGTACACCAAGATAATACTCTTTAAATCACCCAAATAACAATTAATATCCTTAAAGATAATTAACAGATCAGTTATATATGATTTCCATTTAGTGAATCACGTTGATTTTCATTTATAACATCATACTTCAATTGATGATTTTGCAGAACTTCTCATTATATATTTTAGAATTTTTACAACTACAGAAGTAAGATTACTTGGTATACAACTTCCAGTGTAACTCTTATTACCTTCTTTACCTCTTTTGGGCCAAAATCAGTCAAATAATTGAAAAACACAAGTATTTATTTAGTGTTTGCAATGCAGAATAAACAGCAAATAAAAAATTCATTTTGTAATAGTCCCATCCCTTACAGTATGTCAAATATGACACACTGGTCAGAACTTATCACAAAATAATGAATGAATACCAGATACCTAATACTAACATTATATATGCTCAAAAAAACATTCACTGTAATATTGTTTACATCAGCTGTTTCCTCAACACAGAAATGTGAATGAACTATTTTGTATGAAGGTTATAAAAACAGTTTGAACTTTTACTTAAGAATATTGTACTCATGTATATCCTAGCAGATTTCTTATTAAAGCCTTGTAGTTTACAACCAGCAAATACCAGTTACACGTAGACTTTTGTGTAAAATTATCTTTTCTCACATCACATATTACAGTTGGTACAACTGGATCTTTTCTTTTCCTTTCTTAATTTTTTTTCTCTTAATATTTTCTATTTAGACTTATATTGTCCTTGTTGGGATGTTTTATCACAGACTCTGAAGTTTCTGCCTTGAAAGTGAATGAATGTTTTAGTGTGGCACTTAAAGATTCTATGATACAATTACCAATAGGAAATGAAATAGTAATCTTTGTTAAGACTTTCAGTGTCAAAAGCATTAACTCCTCTCCGAGTTAGTATAATGAGATTTTTGAGAGATGAAAACAAAATGTCAGAAAAGCAGGTGCAATTCTTTTCTTGAAATTAACTGATCAATCTTCCAGACAATGTCTGAAACATGACTCAGACCATAAAGGTCAGACATGATTAAATTTATCCTACTTATGAGGCTTTGGAAGATAATACTGTTTCAAAGTGCACTGACTTTTGAAAGATAACTTGTTAATCTACACTTAACATATGTTGTTGTGCTGAGAACCACTTAAATAATCCTAACTATAGTACAACTAACTTACTAAATGAGAATATTTACATGCTATATAAATTCTTGTATCATTTATTATATAAAATGGCAAACTTGTAACTAATGTGACAAAAGCAGGTACAGTATTCATGTTTTTACTTGAATCTATATAATCAGAGTCAGAAACCTGCATATGACACACTTGATTGAAAAAAGTAATCTACATCTTCACTTTAAATACTTTCATCACTCTTATCTAACATATCTTAAATAATGACTTTTTTTTTCCACAGTTGCCAGTGAGTCAAATATGTCATAAACATTTATTTGGATCAATCAATCATAACTTCAAATACTTCAATCACCTATACCTTATTCACAGTATTAATAAAACCTAACTATTTCCACCATATTTTTATGCACCATAACAGCTAAAAACCAGTGAAACAACAGCACCAACTTGGTCATGCTCCCACCTGCTTCAAAGCATGGTTTGCTTTTGTTTACCTCAGAGTTTCAGTTTATAAAGCTCTCCAAAGAGAAAAGCACATGACATCCATATGGAGCTAAGAGTGTGCCTTATATCTCCCACCAGTCACTATCTTCAATTTGCACATATACTTATGAGCTGACCCTCTTCAAATAGTGCCAAATACAAACCATGCAATAATAAAAGATTAAAAAATACAAGTAACATTATCAACTCTATTAAACTTCAAGCACCTAATCACTGTCAACCAGCATACCTGAAATGAAAGACTTACAGAACTGTTGTGTGGTCCTGGCACTTTATCAGTCTATCTTTTCACCTCAGGAATTAATATAATATGCAAGTGATTCAGGCCAATTCCAATATTTTTCACAGGCCGCTTAGGGACAGAATTATTGTTAATATCCTGTATACTGTAAAAATGAAAGAGAATATTTCATAGTTCAGATATCTCAAACATTTAAAAACATTTTCATAACATCATGCAAAGGCCAAATTCCCATTTTAATTTCATACTTAATTTCAAGATATTTAATAAAAACGACTGTGATAGATTTTGCCAGGTGTAATTCTGAAAACCAAGTGCAAGAACTCTGATATAAATTTATCACACAAGATATTTCATTTGTACTAGGAAGTTGATCCTATTACTTTCTATTTTTATCACAATGAACATTTCCACTTTTCATTATTGCACAAGACTTCCTGATTACAAATTATACAATATTTTAAATCTGTGCTCAATTTCACTTTTTTTGTAATTTTTCTACTGTCAGTAAATCCTATATGTATTAAAAGTAACATGGTAAAAACGGCATAACTGAATAATGTATATTTTCTAGTTTAAAGTATCAAAAAATAAATCAATACAGTGTTCCAGCTCCAATTAACATTATTATTAGATACATTACACAATGTATTTCATCTCCAAGTGAAGAACTTTGATACATATTTCACATGCTGTAAACATTAAAAAAATTAAAAATCAAAATTAAAAAAATCTAGTGTTAATAAAAAAAGACTAAATAAATAATAACACACACTGAAGGAAACACAATATCATTATCTTCAACAATGTTATTTTAAATAAGATTCAAACAAAATTTGCAAAAAAATGTAAATATAAACATTTTTATAACACAACATAATTACGGTTTTAAATTTTCTAAGACTATCAAAAAAAGAGGCATATAGTTCATGAACTGGCACACCAGCAATAACTTGAAAAATGTACAAGGTCATCCAAATATTTGGTAATACAATCTTGTTCTAACACTAATTCACTTAAGCATAAAGCAAAATTGAAAGCACTTTGATTCTACCGCCCACTAGAACATATAAACAGAAAAAGAAAGTGGTGTTTGCGTGCCCTCTATTCTATATTAGTTTATTTAATAATTTGTTATTTGTTATCTTTCATGCATTTGCAATCAAACTCAAAAAATAACAGGCCCGGCATAGCCAGGTGGTTAAGGCACTCGACTCGTAATTTGAGGGTTGCAAGTTCGAATCCTTATAAAACCAAACATGCCCGTCCTTTCAGTCATGGGAGCATCATAAGGTAACATTCAATCTCACCATTCGTTGGTAAAAGAATTGGCGTTGGGTGATGAATGAATATCGTCGGTGTTTGGGTAATAAAAGTTCATACCCTGGAAGGTCAGGTTCTCTAGGACCTCCTTCTCCTCTTGGCTGATTGATATTTATGACTGTGAGTTGAATATTTTTTGGTCCTTTGCAGGGCAATGTCCATATATTTTGGCTCGTATACAGTTATTATTTTATTTTATTAGCAGAATGTCAAGTATACTGGTGGTATTTTAACGCATAATATATATATATATATATATTATTATTGTTTAAACTTTATATATTTTTTATTATTTAAAGATTTTTATTTTTTCTATTATTTAAAGTTATATATGTACATTTTTTTCTTTTTATTTATTTTTACATTTGAAATATAAGTTAACTGGGGAGAGATATTTAGGACTAGCTTCATCATGTATGAGGTACCTGTCTAGTTCGCATAGTAATTCGTTTTTCATCCAATTCTTATTAAAGTACATTATTGTAATATGTAGGAGTCTATCTGGTGTGGTTGGTATGTTCGAGTATTTGTGAATGAATTGACATGATATTGTTCTTGGTACTCTGTATGCAGTTGTGAGGAGTGTATTTTGGATTGTTTGTAGTTTAGTTTTAATTATTTTATTGCTTACAGTTATCCATGCTGGAGCTGCATAATCTATTACAGGTTTAATATATGTTTTATAGATTTTTAATATGTTATCTGTTGATGCTCCACTGTTTTTACCAGTTAGACTCCTAGCATAGTTAGTTCTTTGCTAGACTTTATTTTTAATTTCGTTCACATGATTGATCCAAGTTAGTTTTGAATCATAGGTCAGACCTAAAAATTTTGCTGATTGGGCAATCTGGAGTAGAGTGTCATTCATATATAGTTCTGCCTGTTGTTTTTTGTGTTTTGTCGATTTCGTAAAGACTACGAGTTTCCCTCTAGTCTCACACTGCTAAATTAGGGACAGCTACCGCAGATAGCCCACAGGTAGCTTTGCGCAAAATTCTTAACAAACAAAGAATGATAATTATTATAAATTTTAAGTTGTTGCTGCTTTTCACTGTTCTGAGTCTCATGAGCTGAAATATCACATTTATTAGTAAAAGCAAATAATGGTTTCGTGCATGGTATTCCGAAACTCGAAATGTAGATCACACAGTAAAACAACAATACTGGCAGTACCAGGATATTTTCGTTTAAGGGGACTGAGGTAAACTGTAGAGGGGCTTCCCAAAATGTCATCAATATGAAGTATAGATGGTAAATTATTATAATGTAAATACCAAGGTACATTTCAGAAAGGTATGTTATTTTGAACTGCGCTTCCAATGCAGTTTTCATTGAAAACTCATACTCTGATTGGTAATTAATTATTACAAATTAGAAATAATCTGTTTATGAAAATATGCGTATATGTAAAAGAGGAAGCTTACCTAAATTCCAGCTAATACATAATAATAAAGAAAAGCAAGATTAGCTTAGATTGAACATTTAATATAGCATAAAGAGTAATACTACAAATCAAAAGAAATATAACATAAAGACATAGTTTACATAGTAGAAACGAATATACCAATATGAAGTTCATACACTCTAAACTAAATTAAGGTTACTATCAATCAGTGATGTCGAGAAACCCACTTGTTGAGAATTTTATATGCAAAAACGGCTCGTTTGGGTTGAAAAAATATTTTAAATAGAAGGTCGAAACATTGTTCGCTCTTCTATTTAAAATATTTTCTCAACCCAAACGAGCCGTTTTTGCATATAAGGTCACTATCAGGCGAACTATCAAGTTTTTAGCGTTATATGTCATTGGACTAAACAATGTGCCACTGCAGGATGGGGCAGTACGCACACTTTTTTGTTTTTACTATAAATAAATCAAGAGTCTAATACATGTATTAGAATTACTTCAATCACAGTCATTTAGTTAAATTTAGATTTACTTTGTAATTACATTTCAAGAAACTACCATCATCTTACTTATAAAATTTATTGTCAAAATTAACCAAAAGACAAATAATCACGCTATGTCTCACAATTAAAACGCAGCTGAATTAAGTATTGATTAACCAATACTTGTTGCTTCATTTACTCTTGTATTTATACATCATAGTTTGTACATACAACATGAAATATCTCGATTCTTAACTTTAATGAACTTTCTTAATCTTAATATTATGTACCCTCTAGCATAAATCTAAGTTACAAGACTAAAAATACAGCTTACAGAGAACGTTTTTTAGATTATGCCCCTCAGTGGCTCAGCGGTATGTCTGCGGACTCACACGCTAAAATCTGGGTTTCGATACCCGTGGTGGGCAGAGCACAGATAGCCCATTGTGTAGCTTTGTGTTTAATTCAAAACAACAACAACTTTAGATTATATTTTGGTTCCGAAAAATTCTTCTGTGTTAAATTACTTATATATACATATTTTTTACTGAAATTTTCTTCCATGACAAATCAGTAAAACTTTGTATATTTAAAGAGACTATTAGGCGAGGGCAAATATTCTGGTGACTTAAATTATTTGTTGTTGTTTATTATTGCTACCCTTAGTGTATTCAAACGATGTAGATAAATAGAATAACTTATAGTTTCATGAAAAAATATATAATTATTACATTTTATAAGTTTATTTTGACCAAAATTATTTTTTCCTAGTCTGAGCTATCACCATTACAAAAAGTCAATTCTCAGATCACCGACGAATTTTTGTCAGTTTCTGAAGTGTTTTCAAGCGCGTAAGGCGCCCGCGTCGAGCCAAACATGCTCGCCCTCCTAGCCGTGGGGACGTTATAATGTACGGTCAATCCCACTATTCGTTGGTAAAAGAGTAGCCCAAGAGTTGGCGGTGGGTGGTGATGACTAGCTGCCTTCCCTCTAGTCTTACACTGCAAAATTAGGGACGGCTGGCACAGATAGCCCTCGAGTAGCTTTGTGCGAGATTCCAAAACAAACAAACCATACGGCAAGAAGAAAAATAGAAACATCATTTGGAGTAATGCGCATTTCTTCAACTACCATTACTCATGACTGATGTGAATATTCTCCTTCACTGTAACCAGTGGCCACTATCAGTACTGCTTATGTTCGTTGTAAATGCACTATAAATGTCTTCTGTTTTTTTTAAGCATGAACACATACTTAGTTGTCCAATTTCTAAATTAAAGTATTCGAGTTAAATAGTTTTATTGTTATTACACCTCTCAAATGTTCCTGATAATTTATTACATCTCCACCACTGATTTTTGTGGGGAGTTTTTCATTTCTCGAAGTCTTGGAAGATTTCACGCTCATTGATTGTCTTAAAACAAAGTATGGTTTCTCTTTCTCGTATAATGTTTTTACGTCATTTTTCACGTCTTTTGTTTTGTTTTGCTTTCTTTGATGTTTTTCGCAACGGTAGACATTTTGTCAATTATCATTTGTAACACTGTGTAACAAAAATCTACAGCTTTGAAAACATTTTTCAACCACCATTATCTAGTTTGACTGCATCCAGCATTGCTGGAATAATTGATAGCATGATGATAATATTGTCATTTTGTTCTCTTCTGTAGTAGCCTGGTGGATCTTTCTTCTTGTTCTGTATATATTTAATTCAGTCATTTTACCATTTATACTTGGTGGACTTAGTCATTTGTGGAAGCAAGTAAATTAATGGATTAAGGTAAAAGGCTTATACTTTTACTATCTTATACAATATGCACTTTGCTGTACAAGATTCAAATAGGTTCTTGCTTTTGTCGTTCAAGTGGTGTGCGATACGGATACCATCCAGGTAACAAAAGCTCAGTAATCCTTGATTTGACTCTCCCGTTCTGAAAATATTAGCCTGGTTAGGTAGTATTTGGAGCATTAAAATATTGTTATATTTAATTGACGCCAAACCTCATACTGCAGTACACAGTAGTGATGACACCAGTGTGCTCTGCAAGCTAGTTATCCATTCAGGAGTAGGACTTTGAAATATCTTAACTGGTTTTAAATGCTAATAAACATGTTACTAGTCACAGAAATCACTAATATTAGGGAATGTATCAATTTACATGTCAAAAGTTACAGAGGTGAAGCTAGGTTTTCTACTCAGGTGACATAAAATTTTAATGGACGCTAATTAATAAAAAAACAGATATTGATTTAATTTTTTAATAAAATCAAATATAGTATTGTTAATAGCAATTTTTCCTATCAAATGATAAAAAACGCATTAATTATATATTAAATCTGAAAAATAATATAATTAATACGTCCAGATTAATTTTTTTTCGGGGGAAACGTCTCATTTGACTACGATTTTGAAAAGTTGACTTTGACTGGATAAATTCCATTTAAGTTGGATTTTCATGTTGCTAATATATATCTTATGAAACATTAGCCAATGAACATATTTAAGCAAAGTCTCATGCTTGTATCATAATTTAAATAATTCCCTCAAAAATATAACTTAGCCATCCCATTATTGGCAAATAGTGAGATAAAAAAGCCAAGTTACCTGTGCAACAGTAATGCAGGTAAAGGTAGAATATTTGAAGCATTAATTTTCACCGACGAAAAAAACATTGATTCACAAAATAACCTGCCTTACATCAACTGAAAGAAATATTGAACCCATTATTGTTTTCATCGATGTTAGTAAAGGAAAATCTATTAGGTTTGATAACAGAGATATCACTATATTATACAATTTAGTTTTGTGCATTAAAATCATAACATGATCACTTGATTACTCAAAATGACATAAAAACAATATATAAGTTCGGATATAAGTTTAGTTTGTGTATACTAAATTACGTTCGGATTTTAAACATACTTATTTATATATTTCACACAAGTGTTGTCTCTGGTAGGATCAATGTTAATACAGTACTGTATATGTTGTATAAGTCTTTATAGTAAAATGGTAATTTCAGCGAGGGTAACATAACCAAACAAGACTTACTGGTATTATTAGGTGTAAACTTTGTCCAATTTTAACTGGTGACCATCTTACATGCAAAGTGTATATTTCTCCCATAACTCAGGTTGATATTTTAGTATTTGAAAGGTATTTGCTTGAACATATTGTTGGATGAAACTATCATGAGAGCAATAAGCAAAATAAAAACGTTATGTAGAGTAAGTTTGGTAGTAAACCTTACAAATATAGAATTGAATAAGTCAACAGGTCATATGCCATTATACTAAATATATCTCTTGGACTGTATGTTATAAATTACTGTAATTTATATTAAAAATAAAATCAAATCATAAAGAGTAAATCTAATGTAAAATTGCACGAGTGTGGTGGATTTACGATTATATACCTAGTTTAATATCAATGTTGTCTAAGTTAAATTTACATTTATAAATGTGTATAAATATACTGTTAAAACTGTACTACAAAATCCCCCCATTCAGTAAAATGGTTAAAGATTTTAGAGTGTTAAAATCAACAATATATATTTATACGTAAACACAAGTGAATCATCTGTGTTGCTCACAAGTGGCACAGCGGTGTGTATGTCTACGGATTTATAAAAATAGAAATCAGGTTTAGATACCTTTGGTGGGCAGGGCACGAGCAACTCTTTATGTAGCTTTGTGCTTAATAACAAACAAAAACAACAATCTTCTATAATGTTGCCTAAACTGAAGTTTCAAAAAATTTTCCTCATGTCCAGAAATATAATCAACGCGACGCACCTAAAGATAGTATATTATTTATCTGCTCTATCTACTATACTATAAATCTCGAAAGCTGTAAATGAGATAATCATATCGCTTATTGATCGGGAACTTCTGATATTCAACCAAGAACGTTGTTTATGGATTTCGAAGATTAAAAACCATTTAACTCAAGTGGATTCACTTCTTATGTTAGCATTTTTATAAAAACATTATATAATTTCAGCAGTAGAATAATTTAACGTGTGATTAGCGAAGAGATAGCTAACTTCTTGTATTAAAAACTAAAACTGTGTGTCCCAATCTTTTAGATAAGTATCATAAATTTGATATATATCGACATTTATTTAACTTAGTTTCAGGGTATTTGAAACTGTAATACCTAACAATGAGCCATTAACAAATCAGATAGAATGTATATTTTGTGTGTGCAGAATAAAGGACAATTATTCACAATTAAGCCATGTACGCATGTAGTGAACAATTTTAATATATTCATACATGTATTTTATAAATAAAAAAGAAATATATTTATTTAGAACGTTTTTCATATTTTATCATATAATAATCTAACTAAGGCAACAAATGACAATTCTTATTTTTGGGGTATATTTATCCCGTATTCACATTCCATAGTGCCCTTAGACACTACGTGTAGATTTTGAGTGCCATAAGCACGCTTTATCAACCTTAAAACCCCCTGACTAATCTCTACTCTTGAAAGATTGTTGAGAGAAATCATCTGCTCCAGTTGACGGCACTGTGAAGAAATAAGCTAAAGCAATCGGTGCACATGACCTGCCACTTTCCTTGGAACTTGATGACTTCATATGGCACTTATTTACAGATTCGTTGGAATACCATAGAAACCAACAAAAATATTGGAAGGTTCAGAATACATACTGTCACAATGATCTTTCACTACTATACTATTCTTTTATATGTAGACTAAACCTATTTGGGGTTGCATTTGGAGCGTCCATGATGAAGCAAGAATACTGACATTACTCTCAACATGGCTGGTGAGAATTCTAGGTTCAGACGATAGACCTCTTCTTTAATCTGCCATGTCTTCATTGATAGTCTTTGATACCAGTATAACTTCCTTATCTCCACTGTAAATTTCACATGGTTTTCAAAAAGCTACCTTCCATAATAACATGATATACAAACAGTACCATTTCAGAAATACAACAAAAATTAACATATATATTGTTTCTTGTTAAATGCAAAGTTGAGCAAAGGATTATCTGTTCTGTATCACTATTTGTATTAAAAAATCGATTTTAAGTGTTAAAAGTACTCATATTTATACAATGTCACTAGAGTAAAAAAAGGCATGTTCTAAAACAAAAACCCTGTAATATTATGTACTTTGACAATGACAATTAATTTTTTTTAACTTGTGTATCATATTAAGGTACTGCAAAATGTAAATTTTAGGACTGTTAAATGAGGATTGGTTTGGGTTGTTTTGAACTTCACGCAAAGCTAATTGAGGGTTATCTGCGCTAGTAGTCCCTAATTTAGCAGCGTAAGACTAAAAGGACGGCAACTAGTCACCACCACCCACTACAAACTCTTGGGTTACTCTTTTACCAACGAGTAGCGGAATTGACCGTGATATTATAACGCCCCCACGGTTGAAAGGGCGAGCATTTTGGTGTGATACAATTAAATGAGTGATAAGATACCATAGTGAATGGAAGTAAATGAGGAAAAATTGTAGTTTTGAAACATAAAATTCTTGATTAAATGAGCATGGTTTTATGTTACTTAAAGTTACTGAGTTTCTTCTTCTGGCTGTCTGGTTTGAAGACTGCAAAACAAGAGATACTGTTACAAGGACAATAATTGTAATAAAGAAATAAAACTAAGAATACATCTGAATCAAATATTCTATTAAGACAAAGAAAGTCCTGTACTTCACAAGTCTGAAAATCTCTATATACAATCTTAAGTCAGTCCAAGTATGTATGTTTTTATACTTTGTGTTTGAATAAACTAACGAAGTCATCCAAAAATACATAAATTTATTTTGATTATTTGTTTAAAGTTAATCACAAAACTACACAATTGACTATTTGTACTTTCTCCACCACGGGCATCGAAATCTGGTTTCTAGTGTTATAATTCCACAAACGTATCGTTGTGCTACTGATGTAAAATTGTGAAATCCACAATGTTTACGCTATGTTACTACTAAAAAATCTGAGTTGTCACAGCTATCAAAACTAATGATCCACCCTATCACATAAATGATGTGATCTTAATATTGTCCAAATATATTATTAGTATTGATGAGCCAATGTTGCAATTTACATATTTAAGTATGTTTGCTGGTCAATTTCTTTTATTTTAAAAAAAGAGTATGAATATTATATTTCACAAAATTATTAACGTTTAAGTGGTTGCTAGCTTTGCAGCATTCATAATGACGTATTTATTATCCTTGTGCTATATAAGCATACATACATACCAGACTCGTTTTCATATATGATGTCTTTTGTCCTATTACATACACTAAACAGATGTTGTAATCGTATGTGCATGTAGGTTTGAAAACGTTGATAGACTGCAACTGCCTACTGAAATAAAACATTTCAGCTTCTATACTGTAGTGTTTTTCAGATTGTGCATGTGTTTTATGTTAAAAATCTAGAGTCTGTGCAAATGATTGACTTTGGGTGGAAATCAATACAGTCCCAACAATGTTTCCTCAGTATCAACAAAAACATTGAAGAAGTCTTCATAATGACTTGCTGACCTTGCTTCATTCCATTCTATTTATCATATTGAAGTGCAATCAAAGTTTTATTTTATTTTCACCAAAACAATTCTGCTTTTGACACAAGTCTTGTAACATGTTCTGTCATGGGTGTTTTTTTTTATTATATGGTAAAAATAATGTAATGTAATCATAAAGAATTAATTTATTCCTTGAATGACTGTTTGCTACAACTACATTTATTTCTAGGTCTAATTTAAAAAATAAACGTCAAACTAATATAAAATTAACTTAATTAATCTTGTTCTCTCTACATAGAAAGCATTACTCACCGAGTAACTAAATAAACGCTGCAATTTTCATTTCTAACACTGAACGGCCTGTCATGATCAAGTGGTTAAGGCATTCGACTTGCAATCCGAGGGTCGCGAGTTCGAATCCTCGTCACACCAAACATATTCACCCTTTCAGCTATGGGGGCGTTATAAAGTGATGATTAATCCCACTATTCATTGGTAAAAGTGAAGCCCAAGAGTTGGTTGTGGGTAGTGATAACTATCTGCCTTTCCTCTAGTCTTACATTACTATATTACAGACGGATAGCGCAGATAGTCCTCGTGTAGCTTTGTACGAAATTTAAAACAAACAAACAAACAAACCAAACTGACACTGAACTAAATCATTTACTGATTATTGACTAAATAATTCACTGAGTACAGTTGCCTTGAGCCTTTTTTTATGCATACTACACAAAACTTCTGGATTCTGACATCATCTTACTTTTATTAAACATCAAAACATTTTAAACACCATTTCTACGTATATCATAAAAATCGAAAAACAATTAAGCCCATAATACACATCCTTATGAAATAATAGTATCCTAAGTCATATGAAAAAGCTAAAAGTTTGTTACTCATTTATGTTCTTAGACAGCAACTATACAAATTTCCAATCCCTGATAACTCAACAGTAACCTTGGGGACTTATTATACTAAAATCTGGGGCTTTAGCTGGTCATACAATGGGTACAGTGCAGATAGCTATTGTGCATTTTTTGCACTTTAATCAAAGAAACCAAATTACCAGTCATTAGTTTATGAGTAATACCTTACAGTATCAGGATCATATGAAAAACATTTAACAGATTAACAAGGAAATAAAATTTCTTCTTCCAAAACGATCTCGATTTCTTAAAGCTATTCTACTCTTTCAAATACTTTTTTTAACTTCAAATATAATTAATACGAATAATGATCAAGAAGTCACACTTTCGATATTGTAACTGAAACTTATAATTAATTTTTAATCATAAATTCATCCTTGGTTGTTTTCGTTAAACATACGGCTACATAGTAGGCTATCTGTGCTGTAGCTACCATGGGTAGCAAATAATCAAGTAAGAATCTTGTTGACTGAAGTGCAAAAAAGTTTCATTTATATTGGAAATGGTTAAGAAAGTACAACCAGAATGATTCCTGGATTTGAAGGTCTGGTTTGTAAAATACTATATCTTGAGAAAAGAAAAGCATGAACTAACCTATTTACAGAAGAAAAAAAAATCACATTTTGCATAAACAGGATAAATGCTTTCTATGTATGTAGGATGTAATCTAATGACAATAGAAGAAAAGGAAAAAGAAAAAACTATGAGTGTGATTTGTTGTCCAGAATGCCTAGTCATCAACACAGTACTGGTACTTCAGAATTTTAAACGACACAACCTGTGGACAACAGGGGATCACTTTGTTTATGGAATATATTACTTCCTTAATAAGAAAGTATAAATTAAAAACTTAACTCCTTCTTAAGTGTTGGTTTAAATGGATTGCTTTGAAGGACCAAATAGTTATTTGCTAAAGGAGCATCGTGATATTCGTGATGTCTGCTGTACTTGAAATAAAACGTGAAATATGGAATTTATGCTTCGAAGTTTTTGCACAAACATTGCTTTTAACTGTTGTTTCATAAAATGTATAATTTATTATTACATTTTAACAATTAAAGTGACTAAGATATTCATCAAATTAACTAATATAAAATGTAGATAAATTTTCGTTTCAACAGAGAACTTTATATTTTCCGTTTCTTACACTTGGAAGTGCAATTGCGAAAGATCGGCAGATTTCATACGGGTGGTTTTCTAATTCAGGTAGTGGTTGTAATCACGCTCTGTAAATGTTTAATATTGATAGTTTATTTGTCTTTGAAAGCGTTATATTTAACTTCAGAGTTTTGGTAGAATACTTCCAAACTTTATTCAATGTGAGGTGAGTCTATCAATTCTGCATGTAAACAACTATGTTCAAGAAAGTTCCAACCATTCAGTTATAGTTTGTACTGGTATTATAATTACTATCTTGTTATGTACAGTTTTCTCAAGTTACATATAAGTTATATTAAGTATGATACTTAAACTGTTAAACACTTTTATCGCTAACTTGTAATATTTAATGTCATAAGTTAGTAATCATACATTTGTGTTGACGAGAAACTCGCTTGAAGTAAAAATATTCTCACAACGGCTGGTATGGGTATTAAAACTTCAATTAAAATAAAGTATAGAAGAACATATTGACCTTTCTAGGTCATCTTCAATTTAACAAAGAGAGTTTGCAACTGTTCTGTACTTTATTTTAATTAAGGTTTTAACACGCAGTTACAAACTATGTTAATCTGAAGACGACTAAGAAGATCGAAACGCTGTTCTGTGCTTTATTTCAATTAAAGTTTTAATACACATACCAGCTTTCTTAAGAATACATTAGTAATTGTGTAATTCCTCGTGTAGTTTGTTATGGCATTAAATTTAAACTCTGATTTTAATTGGCTTTAATGTTTAAACATCTGAAGGGTTACAAAATTTAACGAAACCTGGATTTGTTCAAATTATTGAAACATTTCAAAATATCGTTGATTCACAGAGCTGCAAAAGTGCTAAAATGCTTTCCCCCAAACTAGATAGAGCTTCAGAAAGCAGCAGCAGTTTATGTGAAACTATTTCATATCAACTAAATTCAAGAAAATAGTTTAAAACTGAAGAATTATATTCATGACATTACACAGTGAATCTAGCATTATAACCTGAGTGTAAGATATATAATACACATAAATTATTCTACAACATATATAGTTTCTTAGGTAAGATTATTTTGTTCTATAACGTTTTGTTGAAGTTAAAGTTTAAAGTAGAATCTGATGTTTACTACTACTAGTGCACATTATACTGTCATTCTAATACTAGCAACAGTTAACATTATTTAGAGGAATTTGGATGAATTAAAAATAAAGCATCAGTATCAGACATTGTTTCCTTAGTGTTAAAGCTTAAAGGAAGTCAAAGATCAGATATAAAAGCTTCTCATTTGCTTCACATTTGGTTTTAGAAGGTCATTAAAAGTGAGTAGCATTGCTGAGTTGCCAGTGTTTATCTAGAAATTGTAGGTCAGTTAGTCTTACTACCACAGTGGGGGAGATGCTGTAGTATGATAAAAGAAGTAAAATGAATATGATCATAGAAAAGAAAAACTATATGGATTCACTAAAAGGAAATTTTGCTTTAATAATCTCCAGTTTTATTTTTAAAGATGTTTCTTGCCATCCGGATGATGAAAAAAGATTTGGACTTGATAATTTTTTAACCTTAGGTAAGGTGCCATACAGAAGACCAGTTAGAAAAATGAATGTAATGATGGTTGGGGAAAGATTTAAATGAATTGAATAGTGGCTGGGTGAAATAAAGCAAAGTATTATTTGTAATGGACTTTAGCCAGACTGTATCCTTATTACTAGTGATTTGTCTTAGGTCAGGTTTTGGATCTTTGTTTTTCTTATCCATGCTAATGACATTGACAGGAGCATAGTCAATAAATTAATAAAAATTACTGATGAAACTAAACTTTTATTTGTGTTTTTCTGTATGTACTAAAGGTCTTAAGGTATTACAGGATATTTATATCAAGTTAAAAGGACAAAAAGTTAGCAAGTGACTTTTACACTGTACCTCTTTCAGTTCTGTATAAGAAATAATGCTGTCAAACAAAAGTTGCCATTTAGTTTGTTTGGTATTTATCAATAAAACTAATGAAGTCACAATAATAATAATAATATATGACAATATGGTGTGCTGTCATAAAACCACAGTTATAGAGACTGTGAAATTGCACTACAATAACAAAAGTTTCAGCACAGAGACCAGAAGATATTTGTCCATATATTCTATGCAAATGCTGTTTCTGGAAAGATCAATGTTAATACAGTACTGTATATATTGTCTAAGCCTTTAAAGTAAAATTGTAATTTCAGCAATGGTAACATAAAAATCAAGACTTACTGGTATTATCAGGTGTAAATATTGTCCATTCTTAACTGGTGACCATCTTGCAGAGTATGCATTTCTCCCATAACTCAGGTTGATATTTTAGTATTTAAATGGTGGTTTATATCCAAAGGTCTTTGCTTGAATGTATTGTTGAAATAAACTATAAAGAGTGCAATTGACAAAAACAAAGTTAGGTAGAGTAAGTATGGTAGTAAAACTTGCAAATATAGAATTGCACAAGTTAATTGGTCACATGCCATGATTCTGTACATGGTGAAGGGACCTCCCAGGGAAGGTTATGTTCTTTCAGTTTACCTCCTCAGGGATATATACATCCACCCACATGTTTGCCATGCATGGTGGCTTGTGAAGTGGAGAAGATGATCTTGGTGGTTGAAGAGTCCAACCCTAACACACCACTTTGGCATTGAATCCCTATAGACAGGTGGCCTTTGGATCAGTTGGCTAGTCCACTTGGACTAGGGTCAACCAAGTCGAGTATTGGATGTTCTCAATGGGTATTATGGACATTGTATCTGTTGCTGGTGTTTAGGTATAGTGCTCCTGAAACCATGACATTGCTGAAGTGTCCTCGTTTAGCATCGTAGTGCGTGCCCTGGTAAGGTTCCATGGTGGGTGGATAAAAATATTCCTTTTTTATCATGGATTTTCCAAATAAAAACTTAATTAAATGTTGAAAAAACAGTCCATAGATAAACGACCATGTCTTGAAGATTCTGAGCAGAAATCTTCAACATCTGTAACACCTGTACTTTGTTTTCTTACACTACATTTTCTTTCAGACAAACCTTTAGGGTAAATGTCTCCCTTTTTCATTTAGAAGGGACTGGATGGATTTGCTGGCATTCCAAAGCCAGTAAAGAAGCATTGATCTTGTGACATATTGGTGGAAAAATTCACATCTCAACACAGTGAATTCCTCTTGCATTCAAAGGCAGTTGGGGATATACCTATTGAGGTTACACCTCATGCTACTTTGAATTCATTACAAGGAGTTATTGTTGAGATGGATTTGAAGAACGTCCCAGAGTCAGAGATTCTTGCTGGATTATCCACCCAGTGAGTTTATATAGTGAGGCATATCTCCACTTGCAAAGTTGGAATTATGATGCCAACCAGTGTTCTCATTCTGACATTTGCATCATCGCGTCCACCTACCACCATCAAGGCAGGTTATCATAATCACAAGATATGGCCACACATTCCAAACCTTCTCAGATGTTTCCAGTGTCAGAGGTTCAGTTACTCAAAGATGTCATTTTGTGGTTCCTAAATATGTGCTCATTGTGGTGGCAAGGACAACGATGTCTGAGTGTGAAACAGACCCTTTTTGCATCAGTTGTAATGGCTCTCACCTGTCCTACTTTCGTTCTTGCCTTAAATGGTTGGAAGAAAAAGAGGTGCAGCATTTGAAAACAATTCAAAACATTATTTACCCTGAAGCTTGAAAGTTGCTGTCCACTACCTCATCTGGGATATATGCTGCTGCACTTTGTTCCACTACTACAGTGGGAGTGCAGACAGATCTCTCAGTGTCTCCAAAAGAATTGTTCTCAAATAAAATGAAAAGTCTTTTTACCTCCATGGTTAAAAAAGTTGATGAATCAACTTCAACATCCATCTTTGTCCCGAACATACATTTCAGCAAATCCCAAGATTCACTTCCTTTAGTTCCAGGTGCAGACATTTACTCGGATACATTTTCTCCCACCCCAAGATCCAAAGTGATCTCATTTGTTCGTGTCCTCAGTCTCTGGAATCCTCTTCCAACAGCAAAGACCTGCCCAGTTGGTCCAGGGCAGGATCCATGGAAGTCAATAGATCTCCCTTGAATAAATACAGAAAAGAAAAAGACATTGTAAACAGAAGGGTTCTCCACCTAATTTGCCTACAACTAAATAAAATGACCACCTTGATATAATGGAACTGTCGAGGTTTACATTCTAATCTGGATTACATCAAACCACTGATTATTTCCTACCATCCTGTATGTCTTTTCTTACTGGAAACATTTCTGAAACTTGCCAATGCAGTCACCTTTTGGTAGTTTTCTTTGTACAGAGACGACAGGCTGTGTGGTGGATGAGTGCATGGAGGGGTGGCACTGTTGGTTGATCAGCATGTACCCACCCTGTCTTTACCACTCAACATACCCTTGAGGCTGTAACCATCTGTGTTTCCATGAGTTGTACCATCACTGTTTGTTCTCTCTACCTGTTGCCTGGAGAGATCTATGATCAATCAGACCTTGATATTCTCATTGAACAGTTGCTGTCTCCCTTTTTAATCGTGGGGGACTTTAATGGATATCATCCCTTCTGGGGAAATGCTGAAATTGATGAGAGGGGTTGTTTTGTAGAGTGTATGCTCTCTGATCACAACCTGTCTCTTTTCAGTAATGGTTCTTATGCTTATTTTCATGCACCTAGTCTGTGCTTTATTGCTGTTGATTTCTCAATTTGCTCTCCTTCACTGTTCTTCTACTTTTTATGAAGGGTTGACAATAATCCATGAGGCAGTGATCATTTTCGTATAATTTTGAGAGAGACTGGCAATGGTCAGTGGCACATAATCTGCATGCTCTGGTGAAAGCTGGATCAAACAAACTGACCTTCTTTTCCTGCTCTTGCAGAACTTGATCTTACCATTGTCTGTAAGCCATCAATGGATGATTGTGTGTCAGCAGTAACTGACTGTATTATACAGGAAACTTCTGAATGTTTTCTTAAAACCTCAACATGTTTTACACTATATCCTCATCCATGGTAGAATTCTGCCTGCCACATGGCAAGGAAGGCTCAAAAATGGGTTTGGAAGACTTTTCATAGGTATCCCACATTCTCACACATGCTTGGTGGGTATGACATCCAAGCCAGAAGGAATTTCGGATTAAGTTCACAACCAGCATATCTTCTACCACCAATTCCAAAGTCATGTGGGACAAGATTCGAAAAGGTCAGTGGGCAATATAATTCAGTTGCCATCTTGATCTTGCTCTCTGATGGTCTGGAAGTAGCTGATACTCGGAGCATTGCCGATACTGTGTGAAAGCTTTTGCCGGGTATCTAGCCCTTCTGCTTCTTCCTCCACCTTCTTAGCCATCAGGACTCAGGCAGAGGGATTACCTTTTTCCTTTCAAACTAATTGTTTCTATGACTATAATTGTCCCTTTACCTTGGTGGAACTCAAACTGGCTCTTCATTGGTCTGGCAGTACATTGGTTGGACCTGATGATCTGATGATGTACACTATGAAATGCAGTGCCATCTATGTCCTGCTTCCCTTGCTATTTTTCTGGTTGTTTTTAACTGGATCTGGCAGGAGAATATTTCTTCTGATGCCTGGTGCCAGGCTATTGTCCTACCTTTCTCTAAGCCTGGGAAGGATCCCAAAATTACTTTAAAGTACCATCCAATTGCTTTAAAGAGCTGCCTCTGTAAGACCTTAGAGAGTTAATGCTCATCTTGTTTGTGGTCTGTTAATCAAACAATCTTCTCTTGGCCACCCAGTGTGAGTTCCGAATACAGCTCTCCACCATGGACCACTTGATTCAACTTGAAATATCAGTCAGAGAAGCCTTTCTCAAAAGAAAAGATCTTGTATCAGTATTCTTTGACATTGAGAAGGCTTACAATACAACATTGAGGTATGGCATTTTGCAAGACCTCCATATAAATGGGTTACGTGGCTGTTTGCTTATTTTTATTAAAACTTTTTAATGGACAGGCAATTCCAAGTTCGTGTGGGTTTGATACTTTCCTCTTCTTTTCTCCAGGAACTTGGAGTCCTTCATGGCTATGTTTTGAGTGTCACACTTTCCAATATAAAGATTAATGCCATCACTGAACAACTTCCTCTTGCTGTTGCAAGTGAGTTTGATGTCGACGACATTCATATTTCATGTCAAACTTGGGGAGTGGATTGATGTTCTATGCTAAAAATATATTGTGCTCTTATCTGCTTGAAACTCGACTATGGATCACTGGTCTATGGTTCTGCCAGGACCTGAGCCTAAAAGATGCTACACCCCATTCATCATTAAGGTCTTTGGCTCTGCACTGGGGCTTTCTGCACTTCTCCAGTTCATAGCTTATACGTAGTCTCATGAACCTTCTTTGCACCTCTGTCATTTGTTACTGTCTTTACTATACACTTTGAAACTTCATTCCTTACCAAAGCATCTCACCTGGGGTTGTGTTTTTTTTCCCAGGTGGGCCATATTTTTTCAGAACAGACATTCTGCCCTTGCTCCTTTTGGCCCTTGTATTCAGGTGCAGTTGGATGAATTGGGTCTGTTACATTGCTGTATCCACTAGTTAGCTCATCCCATCCTGGCTTCTTACAGTCCCCAAATGTGATCCATCTTTACGTTATCTGAGAAAAGCAGACACTTCTTGTTGGAAATACTGTTTGTTATTTGTTGAACATCCTTTGAACCATCCTTCCATTTCAATTTATACAGATGGTTTGAAATGAAGTGACTGTGTGGGCTCTGCCATGGTTTATTGTGGTTCATTGGTTGCGTGCAGAATCCCTTCTACAACTTTTGTGATCACTGCTGAACTGTATGCCATTTCTGTTGCTATGGATCACATAGAAGCAAAGCAGTATTTAAACTGCACTATTTATACTGACTCGCTTAGTTCTACACTCGCCCTGGAATTGATTTACGTTAGTTCACACCCTGTTCTTGCCAATATTCAAATTCAACTGCCCAATTCCTCTGCTTCTATGCAGTTTTTCTGAGTACCAGGCCATGTTGGTATTCATGGGAATAAGCCAGCTGACACAGCAGCTAAATCTATCTGCTATGGTACTATCACTGCTGTGCCTGTCCCAAACATGGACTGTGGTCCTGTATTTAAGGCTTTTTTTCATGCCAGTTGGCAGTCAACCCAAATAAAACCCTCTGTTGGACTTTGTTTTGCTACCATAAGGATTGAAAAGAGGAAGTTGTTCTAAGTAGACTACACATTGGTTACAGTTTTTAACTCATTTTTTTTTTATCTGGGACTGATGCACAAATTTGTTGTCTGTGTAACACTCAGGTCACAATAAGCCACATTTTACTGTTTTGTCATCATTATGATACTCAAGGATAGCATCATTTTAAACATGTTCTGTCTCAATGTTTATCTGTAATGTTAGACAGTGTTATTGGTGATAGTGACATTGTCCACCTTCAAAATGTTTTTAGTTTTTTAAAGGCCATTAATCTTTTTAATGCTATTTAAGTTTTTCAATTTATACATTAAACATTTTTAATGTAATTCCTTTTTAAGAATCAAAGTACATCTAGTTAAATTTCAAAGTAGAAAATGGCCGTAATGTCAAATAATTCAAAACCAGGATTGGAAAGGCCAACTTCAGGTGACAAACACTGTTGTTTGAACTACCTGTTAATCATCTTGGTGAATTATTATTAAAATTTTGCTTCAAGTCTTTGAAAACTTTTATTACTTTACTTTCTGAAAATAGCTATAACATCAAATTACTGGAAACCAGTACTGGAAAGGCCAATTTCTGGTGACCAATGTTGGTTTTTGTACTTACCTGTTAGTCTTCCTGGTGAGTTATAATTACAGTTATGCTGCAGGAAGTCCTTTACAACTTGTATTACTGTAGTTTTTCTCTTAACATTGTAGACGAGATGTAAACATTGGTTTTATGATGTTTATGTTGTTTTTAAACTTTGTTTAGTTTTACCTTAATTTCGTTTTATGAATTTTATTAATTTTAACTTGTTACTGGATGTTTGGTGCAGGTAGCCAAGTTGCTTTGTGCCATAGAACAACAAACCAACTATATGTCATTATATTAAATGTATTTCTTCAACTATATTTTATCAGCTGCTGTAATTTATATGAACAAAGTAAAATTATATGAGCCATTAACAAATTGGAAAGATCATTTTTGTGTGTATAGAATAGAGGACAGTTATTCATAATTAGGCCATGTACACATGTATAGAACAATTTGAATATATTCTTACATGTGTTTTGGTTGTCTTTACTTTATAACCTTGTGATAAATAAGAAGGAAACACATATATGAAGAATACTTTCCATATTTTAACACACAAAAATCCAACTAATATAATGGATGACTTATTTTACACATATATATTATTCATTAAATATAGGGCATCTGAAAATTTTGAAATATACATTAATTAATATATTTAGATAAATAAATAAAGTTCCTCAAACATAATTTTTAAACACTATGTACAGTTTATTTGTTTCACTAACTGTTAATGGGGTTCACACTGTATGAAGCACTTTATCAGTTCACACCAGCCACAAAAACTTGATTTTTTACCTTTGGAGATTTTATTAAACTTACAATGCGGTGGTTTATGATTCCACTATTTCAATTAGAAAAATGAAATATTTGATATGAATTTCATAAACTTTAGTTATTAAAATGGAAAGGGGATTTTTATTGTTGCTCAAATATTTTAAAGTGCATACTATGTCCATATGTATGTATTTAAGCTTAAAAAACGAGATATGACAGAAGAGTATGTACATGACTAAGTTTTAAACGTGAAATTTGTGTTTAAGTCGGTTTAAACTTACAATGAATGATTCATAAAATACCAAAAAAAATTATTACACAATTATAAAGTAGTACAGTGGAGCCCAGATGATATTTTTATTATTTTAGTAGTTTTACTGGCTGTTATTTAGGTTTTCTGTATATGCATTGTTAGTAAATTTATCATATAAATATATTTTGTATTTTTTTATGTTAAATTTCCAATGAAAATAGTTATCTTGTTTCAATAGAAATCAAAACTTCAAGGCCCCATTTAAAACAATAGCTTTGGTTACTTTCTCAGGCTAGAGTATGTTGCTTTGGTAATAACTTTAAGGCTGCCAGAATATCATTAACATTGGTAATCTTATAATTAGTAAAATATAAGGTTTGCTACATTCTTTACCAACATATATATCACACATATATCAACTATTATCCAAATTCATTCAGTCATTTATGAGAGACTCTGTAGACACACACACTTACACTGGGATGAAAACATAGCCTTACCCACTTTCAGTGGCAAAGGTAATTATGCAATGTTTTACAAACTTCAGGTTGAAATCCTGGTGCTTTTGTGTTGAAACATAGCTGGCTTGATCAATTTTGGTATTTAACAGAAGGCTTTAACATTGTTATTATAAGAAATATGTACTTAACCAACGTAACATGGTAGGGAGCATACCTTTGCAATGCAGTGTTGGTCATATTTGATTCTGAAAAGGTATGAAAATGTGTATCTGTTATAAATGGACATTGATCATTTTTGGCAGTACAATGAGAAATAATATTCTACACTAGTCCACTAACTTATAAAGCAAATATAGTGTAAAACAGTCAGACAAAATGTTTACAGACAAGGATTTTTTTATATTTTTGTTAACCTGGTTTTTGAACTAACACTCCAAAAGCTAATCACTTTTAAGTTGGGTCATAGTTCACAGTCCAAATATATACCAACTTTTGTCCAAATTCATAAAAACATTTTTGAGAAATTTTGCTGGCAAATGGATTGTGTAGTAAAAACATAACCTCTGTTCGTCTTTGGTGGTAAAGGCAATAATGATGCAATTAATATTGTAACTTACTTTGTTCTAATTACCTCTGTGTTTGCTACACATCAAAGTATGATACTTTACCAGCATACAGTGCAAGTATAGCAGAATTCTGTGATGTTTGTAATTATGTATACAACTTTGAAACAGTGTATGTAATTTTTTCTGTTATTGATAATTAATTCAAATTACATATACACGTCTGTTAGGATTTGGAAAATTAGATTGAAAACAAAGTAGGTCTTGAGTCTCCACAAGTTCAAATGTGTTGAGGAACATTTTAAATAAAATATACAGTAAGTTAAATGTGTGGATGTGTTGAGGTAAGGATTTTTTTAGAGCAGGTGTGACTTGGTGATAAATATCATAATGAATGACCATCACACACTTCACATGTTTTAAGATAATATGTATAGATTTGAAACAAGTTTACAATTTGTATATCATAGTTGTATCGTAAGTGCAATAAATCTCCATTCCTTTTGTCAAAACTTCACTTTGGCTAATTAAAGTGTTTGGAATTCAGTTGACAAGTCAAACTATTTTTCTCCCTTTTTTCCGTAACAGTAACAATGTGTAGCATTGTTATTCCTTTCCTTTTCTATTATTTTTCTTCTTTTATCACAATAATATTGGTGTATAATTCACTTACAGTGCTTTGTAAGTTACAGCAGTTGTTTCTTGAACTTTCACTTTTTGTCTGCACTTTCTATATAGCCCTACTCCAATACCTTTCTGTTTTCTTGTATGTAAGCATTACTTTCAATAATCATCTGCTTCTCATTTAAAGGCTGCACAGGTGGTTTCAATTGCTTTAGAACACCTTTTGATGAGATATATTATTTGCCTAAAACATTAGTAAACTGTTAATCTCACTTTTACATATCAACTGTTAGGCTTTTCACTCCTATGATGGTTAATTTCAACTGCTTTCTAACTTTTTTCTATTCAAACCTCTCTTTCCCATGGCTTTAATTTTTGCTGTTCTCCCTGTTTTGTTTTCTTGTTTTGTCATAGTCTATCTCTATCTCTCACTGAGGCATTTTATAAATCTTTGTAGCCTTGATATCAGTGATCTACAAACACAACTTCCAGTAATTTTCTGCTTTTAACTCTATTATAAAAACAAACCAACCCAAAAGCTATTCATTTGTAAAGTATTAACTCATAAAATAAATTAATTAATACTGCCTATACTAAACAGTTTTTCATGTCTGACAATGTGTTTTTTAAATGGTACAAGGTTTTTAGTTTTAGAATATTTTCTTATTTTTTCACTAGAAATGTAAGATTTATGTTGTTAAACTAATAAGTTGCATGCTTTGTTTGAATTTAGGTAACTGAACAATTTTTATTTTCTGTACACTGTTACTAATTCTTTAAGTTTTTTAGTTTCATGTATGCCACAAAATGATTCAGTAACAATTCATAATACAGTATAATAGATGTGTGTTTGTACAGGAAGTAATATACTTATGTTTTTTCATTGCAGTTTTGTGCTTTCACAAGAATCATAGCACATTCCTTTGGTTATAAACAAGAATTCAGTCATGGCTACTGTTGGGAGTGGTCGCAAAAGAGCAACAGAAAAATTGTATTTTACCGAAGATCAATCTTTAGATCACATTGCTTGTGAGGTATTTGAAGCAATTTTTTTTTATTATTCTTTGAAATTTATTTAATAATCAGATTAAAAAATTTAACTAATTATAAACCTGCACAAATAAATGGATAAAATGTAGATGTTTTTATTTTGAGATCATTTTTTTCATACACATATTCACTATTTTTTGTGACTTATGATGTTAGAATTTAAAAAGAATTCATAGCACATACAGCCTGAATGTGGAATTTCTTGAATTTGTATTGTAGCAAAAAGGAACAAGGTACATTAAGACATGTACCCCTCAAGGCTGCTCTAGTTTTGCAAACAACATATAGAAAGTACCATACCATCTTAAATATTAAAATTGTCATGAACACTCTCTCCACAGACACAGTATCTTGTAAACCATTCCAATTAGTACTTTTAAGATATAATAATTCACTTTATTGAGGGTTTATAAAAATCTTGTTAAACTGATGTAAAATGTATAACAATAAATATTTATAATTAACTACCCAGACACCACAGCTGTTAAGAAACAGAACAAAGATCCATTGTTAATTTTTCAAAATTTTCTTTTGGAAGTTTAAGTGCCATTAAAGATGTTGCAACAAAGAAAATGAAAGAAATATTCCAATTTGAAAGAATACAGTGCAGGTCATCACCAAAATTTTATTATACTGGCAAAGAATTAAAAGTGATATTTAAATTTGGTTCAGTATATTCTTTTTTGCTATGTGTAATTAATCAAAAGTCAAAAACTGTTAACACAAACAATGCAGCATTTATTAGAAATTTTGTTTGGATGTACCTTCTTGCAAAAAAAAAGGAAACCTAATCACTTGTACTATCCAATACATTGAAAATATTAACAATTCTCTATCATAAATTTATAAAAAAGTTACATAAATATAATCATAAAATAATACCTAGCTTTATTTTACACCTCAAATGAAAATGAGATATGTTAAGATTATATGAAAAACCCACCACACTAGGAAATGTTTACAAAATAATTTAACAATTACCGATTATTTTATATAGATGAAACAGGACTTAAAGATCAAGCTAAAAGAACACCAAAAACCACTTTCTAAAGCTCATGAGTATGAGTAAAAACAAACCAAGTTTTCATGAATAGAATGTCATAGTACTAAAACATGAACCTGACATTAACAAAAGAAAAATGAGAAGGTTTATTAATAAAATCAAAATCCCTTGACTAACATGTACTTTCTATTTGTCTTATGTTATTTTCCACCCATTGTTTGTCTAATACAAATATTTTGCATAATACGCTTCATAGCTTTTGGTTGCTTTTTCTGTTTAGCCATAAATAAATCTGTCAATTCAAGCAGATTGATATGTACATAAGTATCACTATCAATTTTAAAATTTAAATGCATTGTTAGACTGTTGAATGTTGATTTAAATACTAAAATGTTCTTTGTTGTCAAAACTTTTGTATTTGAGAATGATTTCACCATTGACCAAAATATGGTATCTGTTGTAAAAACAATTCTTACAGTAAAATCCTTAACTTGTAGTAATAAAATATACTTAGGTGTTGTTGTTTTTTTCACTTATTATTAGAAGTAAAACTTTCATATCTTTTAATTTTTGTATTCTATTGTAAATCAAGCATAAATTGCTCTTATTTGAATCTGTATACAATTACAATTTGTTTTTCAAGTTAAATTTATCTCACTGCTTGCATAACATCATGTGAATGTAACACTTATTTATTATAAATTTAGAGCCATAGTGTTTGTAACAATTATTTAGCAATATATAAGATAGTGTTTAGACTATTGCAGATAGGCATGAACAGATTGTGTGAAGGTTAAATAGGCTATGACTTTTCATAACCTCACTTCAAGCTGCTTTAGTGTTTAAAAACTCATGCAGGTGGTAATTAATCACCTCTATTCTTTATTAATTAGAGTGCAATACGTGTAGCAATATCAGTGCTACTTTAAAAGCTTCCTGATTATTTTTATGAAGATAGATGACTTGTAAATAATTTTATTTTATATATGAGGCACAATATGAGTTTAGTCGAAACATTTACTTACAGAAAAATTTAGAAATGAAATAAAATATTGAAAGTATCTACAAATATTAATTTTATATAAAGTAATATTAAGAAGATGAACTCGTTTATGACAAAAGTATCAAATATAATCAGAGTTATATTAACAATTGCAATATCATTTAATTTAGAAACCACAGCTCACCTCTACACAGATTAGCTATCTTCTTCAATGCATCTGCCAAAAAGATTTCTGTGCCTGTTATGCTGAGGCAATTCTATTCTAATTTCATGTGATTTTTAGGGGAGCTGTGCCACTGAAAATCCATCCATAAATAGGATGGTGATATAATTTTAAAATGGTCTTACCTCCTTCCACCTGAAAACAATCTGCATCTTGATTTGCCCTCTAAACATTGCCAAAAAAGTTTTTTTTTACCTCGCCCATCAGTTTTACGCAATTTAAGAACATGTTGATCACATGACTACCTTCCACCAATCATACTGCACCATCTGTATTAGTACAGCTAGCTTTCTCTATTATTCTGGTACAATCCTCACTTTCTTGATTGGTATTTGAGGGTATTGATGTGTGTTTAATTCCATTTACTTGGGACTATTACTCAAGCCATTTGCCTGTCATGTAATTAATTTTTGGTTAATTTGAGACCCTCTTCATTGGGACCCTGAATCATTGGAGTCTCAAGTTGATGGGGCAAGGATACATTCCTCTTGATCATCCTTAGCCTCTAATATGTCTTGTCCTGTTGTTCTCACCAGGCCTTTGCTAGTTTGTGTTCCCTCTGTGACTCTGAGGTTGGATGCATTCAGTCAAGATTGGAGATGTATTCAACTATATGCCTACCCTCCAATCAGATAATTCCCTTGGGTAATTTCCATTATCTAGACCACTCTTTGCAGATTTTGCTGGATGCTCTGTATTGGCCACCTCAGACATAGTTCCCTCTACTCTGGCCCTTACTGGAGTGTTATCCTCTCCCCTACCTCTTATCTTGGTCATTTTTCTGACAACCAAATTGGACATGGTTGATTTTGATGTCAATAAACTTTCTCTTTGTGTGTGACTTTTTTCTGGTATTTTGCCTCAACTTGGGGACTTAACCCTGAAGTAGCCTCCTTCCTTACTCACATCATTCCACCTTAGTTTGTTTTTATATCAGAGGCTGTATATTAAGCTTTGGTCTATTTGTTGTGAAGTAAACCCCTTTTCATCCCTCTGTTCTTTATCTATCCCAGTTCTTCATCTTGTTTTATTCATTTCAGCTGTAGCTAGTTATAAGGTTTCCTTGTCAAACAGCTTTCTTTTCACCAGTTCTTTCCTAACATTTCTGTTTTTTCCAGTTTGTCTCCCTTGACTTTTGTTCTACGAGATTGGGATTTTAATGTTTTCCTGCCATTCCAGTCTGTTTGTTCCCCAGAATACCTTTTTTTTCCGACACTTTTTTCCATTACCCTCGTTGGGAGGGTTCATCAGCTCATCTGGCTGGGCTATGCTGATTTGTGTGTGGAAGGTTGCAGGTTATCATTTAACTATGTCTTTAATTGCTCAAATATGCTGGCATATGAAGGATGTTGTAAATGGGGGATGCAGACAACTCCCAGAAAATTCATTTCCTATTATCTACATGATTTAGCTGTGTCTTCCTCAATTGGGTATCTACTTCCTGTGATAATTCATCACATTTCTGTTTGTCTTTGACTGGAGTAAGTTGACTTCTTTTATTTTATTTCTTATTTTCTTTAGCTGATGTACATCATGTTTCAGAATCCCACCTAGTAATGGGCGTTTCCTGTTTACGTATGCTTTATATTTTGTGTGCAGTAGTTTTGTATTGTTATGTAATGCTCACCATTTAGGACACTTTTCCAGTAATGATGTGTGCATGTGTATGTATGTTTATATATTGGAGATTAAGATTGATAGATGGTGTATCCCTACCATAATGTGGGTCATACTTCCATAGTCACCTCCAAAACTTAGGGTACATTTTATATCCCACATTATAGCTTGTATCCTGAGATCCTTTAAATTAGTGCAGCATTTTTATTTTTATTTTGGCCTGTTTTAGGTTATAACAGACTATTATATTGGAGAAAATTAATACTGATAAAGTTGAGTAAACTAAATCAAAAGGAAGGACTGCATTAAAAGCGGTAAATTCAATCCTTTAGTTGTAAAAAAAACTGATATGATTAGACAGAAGTTTGGATTTGCTGCCCTTCTATTTGATATTATTTACCTCATCTGTATTAATTTTCTCTAAAATATCTTCAATGTATGTGATTTTTTTGTAATGTTGCACTTTTCCCGTTATATTGTTCTGTCTTTATGAAGTTAAGTGTTATAGCCTTATTTAGGTTATAACAAACTAATATATATATACAGGGTGGGTCATTATAAAGTCCTTGTGTAGTTTTAAATTTTTATAACTTCAGTTCTATACATGATAAAATCAACCTGTAAAAAGGGTTAATGAATGAATTTATTACATTTTTAATTAGATATATTCTTGAGAGTTTAATTTTCAACATGTCCATTATCATTATGTATACAAACTGTGATGCAATTCCAAAGTTCTACAAATATGTTGTGCAGTTGAATTTCAGTAATATCCTGAATCAAATTGGTTATCTTAGTCCACAGGTCATCTAAAGAATGCGGTTTTGTTGAATAAAGACTAGTCTTTACATGTCCTCATAAAAAAAAAATCCAGTGTGCTCAAATCTGGTGACTGTGGTGGCCAGGAGAATGGTCCACCTCTTCCAATCCATCTGTTAGGGAAATTTTCATTCAGAAACTGCCTAATTCTGAGATCAGAGTGACAAGGTGTGCCATCTTGCTGAAACAGTATCTGCTATCAGTCCTAATAGTGTAAGTTTGGGAACAAAGTAATTTTGCAGCATTTCTAAATAACTTTCACCATTAAAAACCCATCCTTTAAAAAATAATGGCCCAATTGTGAAGTCCTTTCCTAATGCACACCAGATATTAATCTTAGGAGAATCTCTTTCATGTTTCTCAAATTCATGTGGCTTTTCAGTGCTCCATATTCAGCAGTTAAGATTGTTCACTTTACTACTAATATGAAATGTTGCTTTGTCCAAAAACATTGAATAGTCCAAAAATGAGTCATTACTGACAAATTTTTCATTAAATTGATGACAGAAAGTCAATTGTGCATGATAATTCTCTACTAGCAACATTTGATGGACTTGAATATTGTAGGCTTTGATGTGAAGTTTCATTCTGAGAATTTTACACACTGTTAAGTCTGGAATACCTAGCTCCAAAGATGCTCATTTTACTGATTTCTGTTGACTGTAAATAAAGGATTGTTCTACAGCTGCTACATTCTCCTCACACTTAGCCTTTCAGATTGTAGCTTATTGACAGAACCTGTTTCTTTAAACTTATTCATCTAGTTAGTTATAGAATTCCTATGTGGTGCATCTCTATTGTAATTGGCTCTAAATCTTCATTTGATCATGATGACAGATTTTTAGCTCAGCTAACCACTTTTTTTCTCTTCTATTGGTGGCATGAATCAATCTCATTTCTATACATAAAATAATGAACAAGTTAATAAAATAAAAATAATAACCAGTTTATTGCTAAATCATGATAAAATAAATGCATCATGCTTCTCAATGCTCTTTACAGGTTGATTTTTTTATGTATATAATTGAAGTTACAAAAATTCAAAACTGCATAAGGACATTATAATGACCCTGCATGTGTGTGTGTGTGTGTGTGTGTGTGTGTGTGTGTATGTATATATATATATTTTTCCCTCCTTCCCACTGTTCTCACTGACCTGTGATTCCTACAATTTTGGTCTTTCTGCTTTTCAAATTAGGAAATAGATACCCATTGGACCATCTCTAGTGTGTCATATTTCAACTGCATACTCTCCCCTTCTTTTCTATAAAATTAAAATGAAGATTTTATTGTAGTAATATATCTGTGAAACAAATTGCAATGTAACAATTTTTAACTAGAACAAAAAAATTTTATTGAGGAATTGCCTTCATGACTTTACTTATACTGTAACTTAAGAGTTGGAAGTTTGTTATTTTGACTAGGGATCCCCAGTGGCTCAGCAGTATGTCTGTGGACTTACAATGCTAAAAACTGGGTTTTGAAACCTGTGGTAGGCAGAGCACAGATAGCCCATTGTTTAGCTTTGTGCTTAATTCAAAACAACAACATTTCAACCAGAAGTTTCATTAAAGTGTTATATTTATATTGAGATATAGTATTTATTATTTACTTTTTTGCATTTTCTCACCTGTGATTTTTTGCAACTATATGAATACAAAGTAGTTCAACTTTGTCTTGAAATGTGCATATAACTTGTAATAAGAAAAGCATCCATATTGCTCTGTTGTATTGATGAATATTATAATGTATTTAGTTTTAATAATGTGTACAAACACAAGTACTTATTATTATTAGTATGTATTATATTAAAATATAAACAATGGTGTACTGTAATAAATTAATCTACCACTACAAGTTAGATCATTTTAACAGCATCTGTTGAAGAGTTGTAATCAGAAGAAAACATGTTCTGAGATAGTGTGAAACTTATATTTATCGTGAAGTACCACATATCCTGTACATTGTATACTGCCTCTTGGATAAATTGTGTATATTGTATACATTTTATACTGCATCATGGATAAACTACATACATCAGTGTGGAAAAGCTGTATACATTTTATATTTTATACGTGGATAAGTTATATTCATTGCTTACTAAATTGCATGTTAATTTTATACTGCCTCATGTACATGGATTTGAGCGGTTACAAATTGAGGTAACAAAAGATGCTAATGGGTTAATACTTTAGCTTAACCTGGGAGAGATCTGGGGCTCAAATCCAAGGTGAGAAAATAATTATGAAAATAAATTACTATACTTGGATAAATTGTATAATCATAATGGATAAATTGCACATATTATGCATTTTAATATGGATAAATTACATTTACAGAATTTGATTACATATAAGATAATCAGTTTATTTGGTCAAAATAAATGTATATTGCATAAACTGGCAGTTGCTATGTTAAACTTATTCACAAGTGCTGTATTATATTTGTTACTATACACTACTTTGGGATTTCATATGACAGTTTTATTTTTATTGCTGTTTGTGTCAGTAGTGTCAAAAATGTAAAATGTTGGCTGTTATTTTTTAAAAAGCATGTTGCTTTATAGAATCCTAATGCAGTTGTTTTACTTTCATTTAATTGAACTTAATTATTTGTTTCTAGGTTGGGAGTTTCCAGAATTTGCTATAAACCTAATACCTGTACCCCAATAACAAAAATCATTGCCAAGTTGCAAAAATTTGTTGCAACATTTTGTACTCGAGGAGTTTCTGATACTTTTCTTTTGTTTCTCACACACTTTGCAAATCCTAAAAAAAGGAAAAAACAAGCTTCTGAGTGCTTTGTGAGAGCCAACATATATAATAGTTTATAATACATATGTAAACAAAGTATGTTATTTATTGTTATATTTTGGTTGCATGGAAAAGGGACCATGCTCGGAAAATGGTTAAAATATATGTGGATACATACAAGTTATAAGAATTAAATGGTTAGAATATTCCAGAAAGGAAGATGATTTATTCATAATTATCTCGAAGATGACAAACATTTCTTGCATGATAGAAATGCATTTTTGATTTGTGAATTTATTCATCATTCAATTATTTGCCTTGGGTTATTTTTGGTTTTACATTCTTGGACACACACACACACGTGTGCTCAGGTGTGTTAGGTATTTCTGAAGAATCTGAAAACTGGATTTCAATATTATTTCAAGAAGCAGTTCAATTTCAAAATGGCAAGTCTATGTTTTGAAAGTATACTTATGTCAATAGCATTGTTCAAAAAAGGTATGTGATAATGTCTGCAAACAAAATATTTTAGAATGTATGTTGACCTTTATCAATTTTTGGTAATTGTTTATTTTAGGTAATATTGGATAAAATGTTATCTCAGTAAGTAGTAAACCTAGTGTGTTTGAATTAATTTTTTGGCATGCATATAGCTTTACTTAATTATGATAAACCTAGATTTACTTCTGTTTATACTAAAAGAAGGATAAGTAAATTATTGTGCAGCAACAGGAAAGAGTAATACTGTATCCACATGTAATAGTGTTCAAAAAATCACAAAACCTTTAGTTAGTTGGTATTTATTAAACTTAGAATGAAATTATTTTCTGTCTGTAGACAGTAAAACACTTGAATGTGAACATCTTTCTTCTTTGAATATATAAAAAATAATAGCCGTTTAAAATGTTATTTTGGCTGTACGTCCTGTGACTGGAATTGAGCCAAATAAAGGACTTACATTTTTCCTGTGGTGGGTAACTAGAATTCTTTAATTCACTATTAATCTGTTTTTCCTATTTAAAAATGGAGACAAGTGTACAGTATTACTTAACTATAACTCCTGCACTTGTTTGGATGGACATATTTGAAAAGGAAGAAAATTGTAAGTTAACTGGTCTCTAATAACATCTAATAACTTTATGGTGTTTAGATACAGGCCTACGGTTATATCACTTATTAGCTGCTGTCAATATCTTATTTTACAGTTATCATTAGCATAAATTGACATTTTTCTTGAAGCTAAAATGAATACAACATTGTATTATAATGTGTACTTCTATTTATAATAATGTAGGCCTAATTGAGTGCTAAAAAATAAAAATGCATGTAATTTAGCTTCCATTTAAATTTGCATTTGTTTTCCTTCTCCTTTCTTAAACACTTGATTCCAATTACTTAACACTGTTGTGGCGTTCACACAATTCCTTATAAAGCATTGATAGCCTTGAATCTTAACTTAAAAAATAAGATCTTGAAACTTACATTTGCTTTGAAAAAGGTCCGGCTAATACCCATCTTAACACTTCATATTGAAATTTATAAGCTTCTTTTAAGTTGTGAATTTAAGCAAGCATTAAACCTTAAAATTTCTTCATTAGTTTTGTCAACTTGTACCAGTTACAAAATATTAAAAATAAAAACAGAAACACTCTTACTGGCATACAGCTGGTGTCTGTTACATATAAATAATTCAGCTGTGTTACTTATTGTTTTTGACACTGCCTTCTTCTGTTACTGACAGCTTTCTAAAAAAGCACAGAAATATAATAGATGATTAGACAAATATAGTAAAAGTAATAGGATTACAAACCTAAACCTTGTTTTACACTTGCAGCGTATAGACTCCTAGAATATCTAAAATTAAATATTTCAATATTTTTATTATCTATTGTATACAACGTACACAAAGAATTGCTTAGATGAATGAGCATAACAGTATTTTTGTTAAAATTTTGGCATTTCCAAAGATTCAGCTACTTAGTCATTCTAAAATACATTAAATGTTCATTTTTGTGCAGCTTATCACTAATTTGTTAGTTTTAAGTTGAATTCCATTTTTGCAAATCAATAGCCTACTCATTTCACTGACTATTATGGTGTTCTAGAAGTAATCACATTGTTATAAGTAGTGAATATTAAATGTGTATGTTATGAGTCTAGCATTTTCAAATGGTTAAAACAGTTCCACATATCAAGATCCTTTCCTCTTTTACAAGAAGATGTCATAATGAAATATGAAGGTGACAAACCATTGCTGGCTGAATTACTTTATCTATTAAAGATAAAATTGATGTGATGGCACTTTATGGCAACAACCTTTGTCAACAGCTAAAGAACAGTGTTTGGTGATAACATTTTTCATTTGTCAGTGATGACACAATGACTGATGTGGTTTGAAACATTTATTACAGTTGTTTAAATATACTTAAAAATACAATAAACAACCACAAGAAATTCTAGAAAAGAGAGAAAACCTAAAATAATTGCTTACATCTTATAATTTTCTGTAAAACAGGGTTTTTCAATAAAGAAGTTACTGGTACTTAATAGGTGTCTAATATTGATATTGTTTATTTTTAACAATATGAATAAATGTTGACCAGTCAAATATTCAGTAAACAATGACAAGTTTTAAAAAATCGCATGAAAAACTTGCATCTCTATGAGTGTAAGAATAGATAAATCAAATACTGTTTATTTTCACAAGTGTATTGGGTTTGAATATATGTTGGTAGGAAATGATATGATGCCATTCTATCTGTATATTGTTACTTTTGAAAATGGAACATGCATGATGGATAAAAATATTTCAGGCAGTGTAGATGTAGTAGTGATTTGCCTGTTTCTTCATTGAGATGATATTTTGACTTCTTCACTGATACAAGAAAGCTTCAATATAGAAGCTAAAATGTCTCATTCTGAAAACAAGTAGGAGCAGTTCATTGAAGCTAAATATATTTTCTGGAGATCATGCACTTTAAATCACATACACAGTCTTATATTTTTCCTGAAGGAAAGAGACATAGATGAGGGTTGCAAATTGGCATTATAATTTTGGAGCATTTTGAAACTTTTTTTTTAATTTGCCTGATTTTGAAATTATTTAGTGAGTTACTGCAGTAGCAAAAGAGGTAGCATTTCTAAGGATGTATGAACAAATACATTTTGCACACTAAGTTTTAAAGCATTTCACTAGCCCTATCTTGTTGAATGCATCTTACCACTAAAAATGATAATCTTGCTTCTGCACTTTTCTTCAGGGTCTTGACTCTACAGCTGCTTCTCTAAGGGTCAAAAACCTTGTAACCTCTGTATACTTGGCAACAAGAACCAAATGTGTTTTATGTTGAAATGTGTAACAGAAGCAAGTGTGTTTGTGGATGAGTTAAAATCAATTTATAAGCAGGCCAACTGTGAATGTTTGGTCAGATTGCATTAGTGTTTTGATAATCATTTTTGTGTTACAATAATTGAACTGGGCCATATGTAGAGTTTTCAAAGATGTTTGCCATATTTTCTCATTTGAGCCTATTTTGAAGTCTAATGGAAGTTTTAAAAACAAAAGTCAAGGACTTAAATTGTGTAATTTTTGTTAGTTCTGCAGCTAATTTTGTTTTATTTTCATTATGTATATTCACAAAACATTGCTCGGTGTCTTTTCAAGATGAATTTAATTATCCTGATAAGTAAATAGATAGATTTGATAGGTTCTGGTTCTGAGCAGCCCTTTAAATAATATAAATAGATGAGAATGCTATTACAATCATTCACAAAAACTGAATTAGAGAATTTAGAGCTGGGCAATTAATGGAATTTGACAATTGATTAATCATCAATGTAATTAACATTTAAATTCAACTAATTATCTATTCACTTATGAGACTTTGATAGCTGTAATAATTTTAAAAAGTAATAATCTGAAAACCTAATTTCATTTATTTGTTTATGTTTATAACATTAGATAATTTAATTGTAATTTTGGTTGATTGTTTAACAAGAGGCTAATTGTTGCTTGTAGGTAATCAGGTTAATTGCCAAATTCTAAAAAGAATGCTAACACTTTATGAATAGTAATAAATTAAAATGAAATAATTAAGTAGTTGTAACTATTATGAAGTTTTAAGCCTTAAAGAACCAAATACATGTATATTCACTTCTTTACGTGTCACGTAAAGTATCTGGTAATTTCATCCATTTATAACTATGAAATAAAATACTTTTGTTTAAACCTTACAAAGATGGTGCAAAATATTACAGCATACACTGTTTTGTAATTCTGAGAACCAATGAGTGAAAACAATGGAGAAAATGTTATAATATATCAACCACACTACAGCTGCTGTATCCAGTGCTCTAGGCCTTTCGGGCCAGTATGAGGAATCATAAGAGCAGATAGGATAGAACAGATGTAATAGTGGTTTTGGAGATGTATGATCAGTTTTCATGAACAACTCTTACAATTTAGAGCAAGTAAAGCACATGAATTGTAATTATCGAATTTATTAAAGTAATTTAGGAATCGGATTTTCAGGATAAGAAATAATAACAATGTTTTACTGACAATTATATATACATAAGTGTGTTTTAGTTATAGGATGTATATCAAAATGGTCACTTGTGTAAAGATGTATACCTGCTTGATTCTGTTTCTGGGCTGCTGTAACCTTATAGTATTGACCAATCTCAAGTTAAGGGATGATGTAGAGATTTGCATGAGTTAGCATGAGGTGCAATTTATTTCCAGTTATCAATATACAGTAGGAATAATCATTTGCATAACTAATAAAATATTGTAAATATTGTGCCAGGAACTTTCTAACTTAACAATTATTAACATTATTTTTATTCCTATCAGAGCTAGACAGAAGTGTCTGAAAGCTACTTTTTTCTCCAAAATCAGTTCAGATCTATTAATACTGAACTTAGAAACTGGCTGATTTGTTGAAATCCCAATGTTTTTATCACTGTGCTATTAAATAATTGAAGATTGATTTTTTTAACTATTTGTCCATGTGCTTGATTTTTTAAAACTATTTGTTCAAGTTTTTCTTGTTTGCTGCTGATCTTATGCTAAAAATATATTATATATTGCAAGCATTAAATATATTTCTGTTGGTAGTCTATATATTTGAATATCATAGGAATACATTATCTTAATTTGAAAGTAAGTTTAAATTGATTTATTTTTATGACTGTGAGTTTGTATTTGTGGATACATGTATCTTTTAATTTTTAAATAAGCTAGAACTAGTCCATGCAGCATGTAATTCACAGAATTTTTTAAAAATTTATACTCAGATGTTATGGTAGTCTTATCAGGTGGTATGTGTTTGTTTTGTATGCTATTTTACAGTGAAGTAAATTCAAGATTTATTTTGTATTTAGTAGTTTGTTGAAGTTATATTTTCATGCAGTTCGAGTTTTCTTTCTTAAGATGACCAATTGGATTGTTATTTATTTTCTTAAAATATTTTTTCTAATTTATTAATCTTTTTGATGCCCCAATTGCCATTGTACATAAAAAAAAAAAATCTCAACCCATACCAGCCATTTATACATATATATAATACTGTGTATTAAGATGTATATGATATTCAAATCATTTAATATAACTGCAGGAGTGCCCCAAGGATCAGTCCTCTCTTCACTTCTATACATAATTTTCGTCAGTGACATACCTTTTCCAAATCTAACATACACACACAATTCACAATACGCAGACGACATCGCTATCTGGAGCACCTCCAGAAACCCAGTGATGGCCATGTCTCGCGTACAAGAATCACTAAACAACGTCTTAACATGGAGCAATAAGTGGAGAGTCATGTTAAATCCAACCAAAACACAAGCAATCACCTAATATAGGAAATTAAAGAAGCAAAGAAAAAATCTAGAAAAAATAAAACTATCACTCGGAAACACAACCATAAATATGAGCAAAAACATCACATTCCTTGGCGTCACTTTCTACACAGAACTAACATGGAAAAAACATATAAACAATATACACCCATCAATCAGAAAAAAGAGTTCACATCTAATGACTCTAACCAGTAAACAATCGAAATGTTCACCAAACACCGTTATACAAATATACAAGGTTTACATCCGTCCACTAAAAGAGTACGGATGTCAAGTAACATACAATATGTCAAACAACACACTCCAGAAAATCCAAGTTCAACAGAACAGAATATTAAAATCTGCATTCAGCCTACCATCATTCACGCTAACAAATTATCTACACTAAATTAGCAATTTACCAACACTAAGAGATAGAATAACGGAAATATCACTCAAATATTACCTAAAAGCAGAAAATAGAAACAAACTAACGGCATCACTACACAAACTATCCAGTTCACCAACAAAATACATTTCACCTTACAACATATTTCAAGAATCACAAATTACTCAACGAAGAATCTAAATGAATAAATCCATGTCATTAACATGCATTCCTTTTTTTCAGATACCGGGCACACGACAGGCAAAACTTTCGGCGCCTGTCCTGTGAAAGTGGGTTTTCTCGGGGCACTCCCGTTCCCCCCCACAGCAAAAACTTAGGCATTGGATTTCTAGATCCCAGCCCAGGCAATTTTATTGCCAGACCCTGAATCGCGCCGTTTGATTTAAATTGTATTCATGTTCACATTTGCTTGACTTCTTCCTTTCAGGACAGGTCCCGGCCATTCTTTCCGGTGCTGCCTTTTTCTCCACCTAAAACAACATTTAGGGAGACATCCTCCACCCAAAGAGTTAAAAATAATAATAATTAATAAATAAATTAAAAAAAACAACTTATTCCTAATGACAATTCACGAAAGGGGACGAAGAGGAACCTCAACGTTCCTGAACACCCCAGTTGGAGAGACAACTCTTCTCATTTCTCTCTCTCTAAACTAAACCCCTGCCACGTTAGTTAGCTTAGCTTAGTTAGAAGATGTATATGAATGCATACATGCATGCACCTCATTGGTGTTTTTTGTTTACAGTTGTAATATTTAATTGTAAATAAACAATGAGCCAAAAATATTATGTTGAATAAATTAAATGACACATTATATAAAAAGGAAATTTTATTTCTACTGTGGTACTGATTTTTAATTGCCATGCTAAAGTTATAGGTTGGGGTCCTTGATTTTTTTTATTCAAATTAAGGGAGTCTCAGACTGAAAGAACTGAGGAAACACTGATTTAAATCACCTTTAAAGTTATACCATTTTTCAACTGAAAAAGGGAAATATTTTAAGATCAGTTGAGAAGTAATATAAATAAGATGTGCCTAAGTAATATGAACAGTGACATACTTTTAACCTAGATATGAACAAGCTGGTTATTTTATGGCTGTTTTGATACTATTAGTAGGAACTTAAAAAAGTCCACATCATTAATAAATTAGTGGTTCAACTGCTGATTATATATTTTTTATGAGTTTTAAAGATATTGACATGAGGATTTTCATGAAGGTTTTAAGATTAATAAAATACTTCAGTTGCCTTTAATGAGTTTTTTCTTAAAGTTTTATGTGAGCTACCTTTGTGTATCGTTTTTATAAAGTAATTTGTGTTCTCCATGTCCGTCATCGACCCTCTATTGCAGTTTGTAACGTATGTGTAACAGATCTATTTTTACAAACACAAATACTTCAATTCTGTTCCATATTGCTTTTGCTTCCAGATGACAGTGTAAATAAATCATGGAGTTATAGTTATTGCTTCCTCAATAGAATACTGTTACTTGTAGGTAATGTACATATAACTTACCAAATATAATTCACAAATTACTTTTTTGTGCAATGTAGTCCTACTTAAGCAAGAAATTTAAAGAACATGCTTTTTTATCACCGTACTTTTTTTAATACGTTTGAAAATTAGTTAAGGATAACTGGTATCTGCAATTCTTTAGTGATTTCAGAAATTGTTTTTGACGTATGCTTGGAAACAACCATATTAATGTAAAAGATTCTAACAATAAATTAAAATACATGTTATATGCAGTTTATTCTCGTGGTGTTATATCTGATTGATGAACTTGCATGCGTATATTGTCCACGAAGAAAATTGTTAAATGATTGTGCTAGGTTTTTGTATACTTCGATAATTGCTGTTGAGCTCAGTGAAACTAGTTTAAATATTCTTGCAATGTTGGTTTATCGGTGCATTTTGATTTTGTGTGGGCAGTTTTAAAAAAACTGTAAACATCTTTGAAGACGGAGTAGTTATAGTTTTTTCATTTTTGGACAACAGTAGTATATGGATATTTTAATCATATGGTCTTCTTACGATTTTAACTCAAAGGTTGTGTTGGTAATGTTTCTTTATTTAATAAACAGAAATAAGCAGTATGTATGATACTAAGAATGCCAAAGGTCGAGTTTTAGAGGTGTCAGAAATACGGTTCAAGTTTGGCAGCCATTTTTATTTCTTCCACATAATTCTGTGGGTGAGCGAAGAGATCGGTGCCAAAGTACGTGAAGCCTACGCAAAGTGGAGATGACGCTTTATGCTGCGGAAAGCGCGATTGGTTCATGCGCTACCTCACAAAAGATTATGGTGGGGTGACGTATGTTTCCTTTTAATGCATTACTTTTCAATCTCGGTATTGCCAAGTGCTTTATTGGGATATCAGTTCAGTTCCATTGCTGAGGTCACTTGTTTGGTGATTCTTTGTTGGAGATGTCCGTATTGTTACGACATATTGGAAAACTTTCGTCAAAAGATATTCTCTGTTCTTTTTTGTATCGGTAACTTTGTACTCTGACTACAGTGTTAAGATGTGAAGATTTGTGGACGTAGTTATATTTTGTAGCATTCGAATAGGGAACGAAGACACATCACACAAATTAGATAACATTTTTATCTTAGAGGAAGTCAACAATATAAGATAAAAGTGCGGTTACGACATAGTCCGAATTCAGTATTTCTTCATTTAGAATTAGTTAACGAAAACTCTGTGGAACAAATTTTGAATATTCTCGTTCGTTGTAACGTAATTGGTGAAACTTCTACAAACGTGGTGTTTTCTTTGAATTACCTCTTAGTAGTATTTAGCGGAGACTGGGGATTTAATACGATGCCATTGTATTAGCTACATTTGCTTACTGTACAAACATGGCGCTTGACTCGAAATTAGCACAGATAGCCCATTGTGTAGCTTTGTGCTTAATTCAAAACAACAACAACAACGACTCGTAATCTGAAGGTCGCGGGTTCGAATCCACATTACTCACATACTCTTTCAGTAATGGGAACTTGTCATGTTACATTGAATTCTACTATTAATTGGTAAAAGAGTAGCCCAAGAGTTGACAGTGGGTGGTGATGACTTACTGTCTTCCCTCTAATCTTACAGTGCTAAATTAGGGACGGCTAGCGCAGATAGCCATCGTATAGTTTTGAGCGAAATTCAGAAACAATTCTCGAACTTTACTGAAAGTATACAGGACGCAATTAAACTGAACGAGTAATGTTATTCAGCAGTGTTATTACAGCTGAAAGTGTAAAGCTATAGACACAATGTGAAATTTGAAGCCCCCCGCTAGCACAGCGGTAAGTCTACAGATTTACAACGCTAAAATTAGGGGTTCGATTCCCCTTTGTTCGCTTAGCAGATAGCCCTCTGTTGCTTTGCTATAAGAAAACACACTCACAAGTTTCATGTTATTAGCACCATGAAAGTGTGCGGCTTTAAAGTAACATGTTTTTTTAATTATTATTATTAGCCAAACAAAAACAAATAACAGAATTACTTTGTATCTTATTTCCTTTTACAGTGTTTTCAACCCTTGCGCTTTGAACCTAAGCTCTGAGAAAAATGAAAGCTTAACACCTGATTTTTTGTGCTTTAATATAAAAAAAAAAGGCGAGGAGATCTGTGATCGAGAGATTATAACAACAAACAAGTTTTCGTACATTTTAAGTGAAACTGTAAGTGTTAATAATGTTTTGCGCTTTTATGACTGGTAAAAGTGTGCAAGTACTTTAGCGGCTTATTCAGAGTTCCGGGTTGCATATATTTTCGACCCAAAACAATAAACGTTACAAAGATTTATGACTATTCTCAGTGGCTCAACGATGAGCCTAAAGGTTATAACACTAAAAAACGGGGTTCTATATCCGTCGTGGGAACAACACAGATAGACCATTGGGCGGCTTTGCGCTTAGCAACAAACGAAAAAAAATAATTATTTTTTGGCTGTCTCCGTGTATATTTACGCTTCTGTTCTCGTATGTTGGCGTTTACCCGAGAGAGTTGAGGCTTTAAGGAACGAACTTATCGTCCCCGCTCATTTATTTCGTTTGGTTATTAATAAAATACGTTTGAATGACGACAAACGAAGATTATTAAATAACATGTAAACCGCTTTCAGACCCTTTAAATATATGATTTAATGGTATTCGAGTCGTTATTGGGATGTTCTTTACAGGGTCTCGATACAAATTTTTAATGAAATGTGCTTTCATGTATGTTTAATTTGGGAAAACGTTAACATGAGTGTTTACAACATCTTTAAATGTTTGAGAAGACACGAAATAAATCACGGTATTTCACGTACTTAAGTAGTATATTATCGTATATGACCAGGTGTTTGAAAATTTGTGTCAGAAAGGCTGAGTTCGAAAAAATAATTTTTGCTAAGCATATTTAATTAACATGTGACATTATTATTATTATTGCTAGTTTGTTTAAATTTTAAAATAAATATTTGATTACCCGAAACTCATAGCTGTCTGCACGTTTTCCTCCTCTTTTTTTTTTCATGAACATCTTATGAATCATTTAACAGATTGGGATGTGACTTCATGCTTCGATATTTTTAGTTATGCAGTTATTCGTTGCCCACTGGCTACGCTTCATTGAAGTTTGTTACAACAGAACTTTCATTTAGGATTTTTGTTTTTGATTTTCGTGCAAAACTACACGAGGGTTATCTGCATTAGCCGTTCCTAATTTGATAGTGCACGACTAAAGAGAAAGAAGCTAGTCATCACCACCCACCGCCAACTCTTGGGCAACTCTTCTGACCAACGAATATTGAGATTGACCATCACATTATAAGGCCCTCACGGCTGAAAGGGCGAGCATGTTTTGTGTTACAGGGATTTGAACCCACGCCCCTCTTCATATAGGAAAGAGCTTGTTAAACTGTGTACCAAAAATTAAATAGGTGATTTTCCGGCAGTGATGTTCAGTTGTATTACATCGCCCTTTTAGTTGCGGGGCGTTATAAAGTTACGGTCAATCCCACTATTTGTTGGTAAAAGACTAGCTTAAGAGTTGGCGGTGGGTGGTGATAACTATCTGCCTTTCCTCTAGTCTTGCACTGCAAAATTAGGGACGGCTAGCGAAATTCAAAACAAACAAACAGTTGTATTACAAACTTTGACCTGGAGTCGAGTGACAGAAAGCCTGAATTAAAATAGGACAAAGTACAATTTTATACATCTGTTGAACATTTAGTGACTTCACGAGAAACGTTTGTAGTAACGCAATTACGTAGTAGGGAATTGGTGAATATCAGTACTTTTGTTTTTAATCGAATTAAACACCAAGGTTTAGATAAAATTTAATTCACTTTTTGAATTGTTTACACAATAACTCCCGCTGTGTTTTTAACTTAGTTTTTCAGATTTGTCTGATGCCTGAATGAACTTGCTAGGAAAAAAAAAGCTCAGTTTTTTCGGAAATAAAAGTGACTTGCATTAATTAAATGTTAATGTAGACATTTCACTTGTTATAAAGGGTAATACTGCAAGATTTGGTCCCTGACGCATCAGTAAATTTTAAATATTAGAATAATAATAATAATAATTATAACCCATTTCGCAGCTATTTTTGTATGTGAAATGTTTTGGGGCCAAAGTAGACATGTAAACATAGTAAAGTTTGGATTTGACTTCCGAATCATTTGATAAATGTTAACTATAGAATTATTTGAGTTTCGTTGTATTCCTCGTTATTTATTTTGCAAAGAAATGGCAGTTAAAACTGCTTTATGCTCGTGGAATGTAAGTTGGCCATAAATGTATTTTTTGAAAAATGATAATTCAGTGTATTTTGTAGTTGGTACAAATCTTACGTGCCGTGTACTACATAAATTAAAATTTGATTTTACTGTTTTGTTGTTGTTTCAACTGACAGTGTATTACTCAAAAAGGAGTTCTGTTTATAAGGGAAAAAGTGGTTCTGTGACTGTTATTGTTAATTGAGATCTTCCCTTAAAACGTGTTATGAAATATTATATGCAAAGGTACAGTGTGACAAGGTTAGTGAGAGTATATTTCCGGGTTAAAACCAACATAAACAGAAAACGAACGAAATATTTAAGAAATGTGTTGGCAAACCCTCTAAATATTTCAAACCAAAACATTATACGAAACACTGTATGAAGTTTTCCCCTATTTCTCGGGATATGGTTTACCTAGGATCGAGCACAGACTTCTTATAAAATGAACAACAGAAAGTGTTTCACGCAACTTTGCAGGATTTTGAGCACCATTGGCACGGTTTTGTTTTTTTCTTTTTCATTATAAAGGAAACCTAGTGGGAATGTCATGAAACAAAAGTCATGGTTGGATTTAATAATTTTCGTGCACAGTTACCGAACTTCAGGTAATCTGGGAACTTCTACTGTCATGTAAATATATAGTAACGTGAAAAAATAGGTTCAAGTTAGTTAAGCAAATAGTATGATCATGTAAGTTGTAACACATCTGCCAAAAACTTGATACTCATCTCCATACAAATTTTATTACCGTGACAGGAAATTTTTTGAAATGGTGCTTATTTGGATGACGTATGAATCTAAGTGTATTTGCGCTGAACCTTACATATATAGATGTAACACATTGATACGAAACGCAAAATAAATGATTTTGATTCAGTCAAATAGCTACAGTCGTGCTTTACTGTAAAAGTAGAAAAATGTATATTTTTCCACTTAAATTCATAGTGTGTATGACAGGAACACAATCGCACAATATCTTGGGCGATTAACCAGCTGGATGTACATTCGTAGGGTTCCGGAAAGTGTTTTGTTTCAAAAGTAAATAAAATAAAAATTAAGAATAACGAACATTATTATGTCTTGCTTTTTAGGCTCATATCTCGTGCTGTATTATAGACTACGTAGTGCATAATTCTTCTCATGACATGCTCACGTTTTACTGACGTCTCGAGCGACAGTACAAATTGCAATATTAAGCGTTCTTTATGTGACGTAATTTTAGTTTCTAATAGCTGACAGATAACATACTTTATAGTGGTGTAAGGGTTGAAACAGGTAACCCCTGAAGCCGATCTTTGGCTCCCTTTCGGGGAAATATTTTTAAAAAATCACTGTTTTGTAGTAGAAATGCAGCTTGCTTGTCTGGTTAGTTAGGTATGTTATGGCTTAAAATTTAGATGTCTCTGAGATAAAATACTTCTTATAACCGGATGTTTTACGTGTTCTGAGGCATCTTTTTTGTAGTTGAAAGTTAAGTTTGGATTTGTTTTTTTTTTCCTATAGATCTATACTTTCAATAAATTATAGGAAGTTTATTTTTGCTGCTTTTTTTTACATGCTACTGTGGACGTTTCTATTTTACTTAGAAGCGTGAACGCTTGCGCAGTTCATAATTGTACATAGGGAATATTATTTATCAGAAATTAAAATATTTCAAGGAAAATAGAATGTTTTAAATTTTTATTTTACTTCTTCTGACTGAGTAAACTTCTAAAAAGTTTTTCCATCATATAAGAAAGTATCGAGTTTCCTCACTATTTATTAGTATAAAATTAAGCAAAAATTGAAATATTAATTACGTTTCTTATAAAACATTAGTTTCAGGCTTGCACCTTTTACTTTTATATTCTTTATTCAGTTTTTTGTAGGTTCTCAAGAAGAAAAGGTGTGAATATGTATAATTACTTCAAACACACTGTTTTCCATACCAGTGTCAAAAAAGTATAATAAGCCTTGTCTTCTGACAAATATAATTAATTATAACTATACTTCACCAGCTTAGAAAAACTTTCACACCATAAAAAATTAAGATATCGTATGATTTACGAAAACACCACTAAATCCCAACTGTTCAGTTAAACAAACAAACAAAACAAAATACGTTTTGATTTAGTTAACGAAATGTTTGATATATTTCCTTTAGGATTAAATACAGAACACATATCTAAAATAATCTTAGTTTAAAAACAAAACAAAACTGGCTTACCAACCTATTCAAGTTCCAAAAGTTATGTTGAGTTATGGGGGAGGGTAACAAAAAGGAAACAAGATCTGCAGATAAGGTTGTTAAAGAAAAAAAAAACCCAACAAAGTGTAGGTACTTACTTCAGGATCTGTACTTTTAGATGCAACTGATTTTAGTGACTTAATCTAGTAATTCTGAAAGATAAAGGTGTATTTTAACAATAGACAGTATGTTAGTTCTCGGCTAGAGAATATGAATTTTTCTACAAATGAACACCACAAGAACTCTTTAAAAGACTCGGTCCTTCATGTGGTAAGAGTATGTGCGTGGTGTTATAGTTTGAAATTGTTATAAATTCTTTTAATAAAGTTTTATTTAAATTGTATTCTCGTTTATTGTTCAAACGTGCGCTAGTATGCTGAGTGGAAATATCAAATTAAAAATTTCAGAATTTATCTTGAATTTAACATCTCTTATTTATTTAATGATACGTTAATTACAAACTTTTGTTTTCTGTTTATATCAGTTTATTACATGCTATAATTTTCTCTCTCTCTATTTTTTATCTTTGAGATTAATAGAAAACCACATGCTGGCCAATTTCATGATATACTTAATTTCGTCTTTTCTAAAATATTTTGAGTCGTTCTCGGTAAAATCCTTCATATTTTTTAAGTCCATTATGTTTGTTTACTTAAAGTATGATCAAACAAAGTTATCAGTTTAGTTTTCTTTTATTGTAAAAATTACGGAAGTGTCATTTATAAGAAATGTACTTGGGCACAATTATCGTGTTTATGTGTAAACAGTCAAGCAAAATCTCCACGTTCTTCATTCATAGTGCACGAAGCAAACAGTTTTTATGTCTGTTAGAAGTAAGTTATGTATTTAATGTTAATTTCATTAACGGCATTAGTTGTGTCTGGTTTTATGCTAAAAATAGTTCTTAAATTATGAGGATTCTTTTGCGTTGTTAGCTTAGTATATGGACTTACAGGACAAATCTAAATCACTTTGTATTTGTCGAAACTTGTTAAAGTATTATTATTGGAGTTACAGTCGAAACTATTGATCAAAATGATTGTAACCAGCTCATGAAAATAATGCAATCTGATAGCTATGTAAGTAAAGCAATAGGACGCTCAACCCACAATCTGCGGACCATGGGATCAAATTCCTGTCACAGGAACATACATGCTCACCCTTTCAGCCTTTGAGGTGAATTAATGTTGTGGTCAATCCAACTGTTGACTAGTAAAAATAGCAGCCGAAGAGTTGGCGGTCAGTTTTGGTTACTGACCGTGGTCCCTCTAGTCTATAACTGCTAAATTAGGGACGGCGAGCTTAGATAACTCTCTTGTAGCTGTGCGCCAAATTAAAAAGAAACCAGTATGTTAAAAAATAAGATATGTTCATTGTTGGCCTAATTTTTAGTTATGAATTTTTATAAGTGTCTTACTTTGATCAGACGTTAATGAGAATTATCGTATTTTTATGAAAATATCAGTGATAACTGCATGATAACGTAATAAGAATAAAACCAAATAAATTTTCGTAAAACGATTTCTATAGTTTCTTTTATGGTTGCCAGATACCGTTTGTTTTCTGTCTGTTACAGTTGTTCGTTAGGTCATATCAAGACGAGAACATCGCATACTTGACAGCTTAATACTTTGGCTAGAGCTATGTGTTTTTAAGTTTTGCAAAATTCAACTTGAATCTCGTGGAAGTTGTAATGCTAACCTTGAAAGCTGCACTGCTTGTAATCAACCAGCAGTTTCCTGTTATTTATGCGTGTTTGTGTGGCGGTAGTAAGTTGAAGTTGCATAATCGTCTCGAAGTTCTAAAGTTATTTAATGCAACTGTTACAAAGCGTTTTCTTTTTCTTTCTTCTGATCATATGTTCTTGTTGTTGTAACTGCTTCGGCGGTTCAAAATGAAATCAACGACAAACATGTTTTAATAGCAACGTTGATTATTATTCATATATAATTAAGTTGACACAGTTGATAACGATGCTTATGGTATCACAGGCAAGGTATATTTACTTCTGTACAATCAATCAGCGAGTTTGACGTAAACGTATTTTTGCATGTTGTGTTTATTGAAAAACAGTTGGCATGAGATGCATTATAATAGTTTGTAAATTAACAATAAATGCAGTTGATAACGAAATACTAAATGTACGTGTATGGGCGCAATCCGTAGAAACTTTTTTTTCTTCTCATTTTAAGCTGAGCACTCACTCTCTAGGCCTACCTAAGTTCACAAACAAGTTTAGTTGCAGTTACCAAAAGAAGAGGTCAGCTGGCTTCGGCCATACTCCCATCAGAACTTTTACAGGCTGTTTACGTACGTACAAACGTAATGTTAAAGTCAACCTTAATAACTTCCGATTCAGGGTTTATTTCATAGTATATGTGCAACGAACCAGAACTGCAAGAATTCTATCGTTGTTTCTGAAGGCACAATGGTTTGTGATAATTAACTATAAATAGCTGTCGAACTGGAAGAGAATTGCAAAGTATTTTGCTTCATTCTCAAGGTAAAGTGTTTCGTGAAGTTTGACTAACTTACAAAGGTTGTAACGTATCATCAGAATCATAGTTTTGTTTCCTTTGGAGACTAATTACGTCACTGAGCTGTCTGTTTCGTTGCAATGTCTGTGTAGTTTTCACCACTATAAATACTGATGTTGTAACTTTAAAAACCAGTTTACAAATGTGTTGTGACATGTTAGATCTGCGCGGAAATCATACCTCAAGAGTCGAAAGATGTGTAATTAATGTAAAAGCAAAACTTAAAACTTCTGTTCTATATGTACAACTCACGTGAGCTAATTCGGCTTTTTTTTACTTACCTGTCCATATAGGCCCGGCATGGCTAGGTGGTCAAGGCACTCAAATCTTAATCTGAGGCTCGCGGGTTCGAATCCCCGTCGCACCAAATATATTTGCCCTTTCAGCCGTGGGGGCGTTATAATGTGACGATTAGTCCCACTATTTGTTGGTAAAAGAGTAGCTTAAGAGTTTGCGGTAGGTGGTGATAACTAGCTGTCTTCCCTCTAGTCTTACACTGCTAAATTATGGACGGCTAGCGCAGATAGCCTTCAATAATTTTTGCGCGAAATTCAAAACAAACCAAACAGACCTGTCCATGTAGCGGCATATTAGCAAATAAAGAGGAAATTAAGATAATCAGGTTCGGCATGTGGATATTATTGGTCGATATCGTAAGACACTTTAAATCATTCTGAATTCTAAATAAGTCATGATATCATTAGCTTACACTCTGAGTATCAAAGCTTCAAATAATTTAAGATCTTCACTTTATGATACTGTTAATCACTGTTACATTAGACGTACAGTAATGTATTTTAACATAGCCATTAACAGTGAAAAACTCAACATGTGGACATTGTATATGACCTACAACAATATTTGAAATTGGAATCAACATAAAGTACAATTTTTGTAGCGGTTTTGCGATCATTTGCCGAGAAGGCAACTGGTCAGTTTGTTGTTACGGTACAAAGTATCAAGTGAGAAACTGTAACCTAAAGTGAAGGTTTAGGTCGTATGAATCTTGAAAACTGAGTGTCAAAAATAGAGTTTTATTATTTTGTAAAAGGCTTCCGTCTTAGTTTACGAGTTATTTGGGACATCAATCATATTAGTGTGACAGATCTTGTCAACATATATATTTATAAATAAGTATACACACATTTGAAAGTTAAACAACAATCTTTCAAATTAGATCATCTATTACATTGTTTGAGACCTGACAAAATTTTACAGCACTAACCTTTCCTCTAACCTTTATTGTAGTAGGTTTGTTGTTAAGCGCAAACTTACAATAGGCTGTGTTCTTCCCACCGCGAATATCATAATCCCGATTTTTAGGGTTGCAAGCCACTAAGAGCAGTTTACTTTAGAATACTTCATTCAGAATTTATATATTTTCACAAACTTAAGACGTTAGTAAAATAACACAAGTATTTAATTTGAATTGAAGATTTAATTGGCAATGGTATACTTAGCTACGAGAGAGAGTACGTCATCATTGTTAATTTATAACTGTAGCCTTTAGCTGTATATACATGTTTCAATTGCAGGCAACTTGTGTCCGTGTAAGGTATAAGTTACATAGCAACAAAACTTGACCACGTGTTGTTTGGATTAGTGTCTGAAATTGATTCTTCATGCAAAATATTTTGTTACATTTTTGTTGTTATTGTTACAGAATCTAATTGGATTTCAAGGAAAATTTTAAACCATTTTACTTCTTATTTTTTCTAGTTTTTTATAGAATGGTTAATGTTTCTCTATAATGATATTGCCCATTTGTATAACGTTCAAAGTTTTGTTTGTGTGTAGTTAAGCACAAACCTACACAGTGGACTCTGTGTTCTGTCCACTACGGGTATCGAAACCCGGCTTCTCCATTTTGAGTCTACAGACATACCGTTCTTCCACTGAGAGGCTCAAAGTTTCGTTTTGTAAGATAAACGTAGGGCTTCATGGTTATGAAATACGTGTGATCGTCGAGATCTGTCACGATCTGTAACATTTCTTCCCACTAACAGTTTGTGTGGGCATGATAGTTGGGGCATTCGACTTGTAACCTGGGGGTTGCGGGATTGAAACCTGACGCCGTTAAACAAACTCGATCTTTCAACAATAAGGACATCATCTACAATTTGTTGTTTTAAGTGTAGCTCAAGAATTAATGGTAGGTACTGCCGGTCGGGTGCCTTCTCTTTGGTCGGAAGTTCAAATTTACGGACTGTGCAGAAAAAGCCTTAGCCTTCTAATAAACAAAACAAACTTATCGTTTACATAGCTGTGTTTTAATTTTTTAAAGTATATTATGTCGTTTGTATGTATTTTATTGTGTGTTTTCGAATGGCAAGTTCATTTAGTGAATTGTAACAAAGTTAATTAAAAATATAAAATTAAGGTGAATCAAAAAGTTTTTGTTTCAAAGATTTCTTTTTCGAGTGTTAATAGTAAAATCAGGGGCGTAGCCAGGTTACCCCCCTCCCCCGTGGACCCAAACTTTATAGACAAGTTCAGTTGCCACCTGTGAAGTTTCATAAAGATCCATGATTGCATGGCAGATAATTTCACACACAACAAATGGTCAAATGCAAATTTCTGATTGAACACTTGTTTAATGCAGCAAGTTTTGTCAGAACTAGAAAAATACAATCGAATATCTATGAAAGGCTCAAACGCATGTTCCTTCTTGCCAGGACATCTATAACACAGTTTGATTTAACTTTAATATCACGGTGAATGTATAATGAGGCCAGGCCATTCAATCAATCTTCATTGGTGGTATTTCTCAAATACGTTTTGAGTCTTTTGAGAATTGGAAACGAATGATCTACTGAGCTCGTTGACAAATACTTTCAACAGTCTAGAAATAACTGCGAACATTTCTACATTGCACATTACATATGCCTCTATGACATTTTTTGATCTGTTATTCGTAAGTGATTTGTACCAAACCCTAAGTTCACCTACTGCAGCTCATGAAGTGCTGTCAGTGTCAGCCTTGTATATATTGACCAATATATATTGTATATATTTGGTCACATTGTTGTGCTGTAGGTTCTGACCGTTCTGTGGTAGATCCTGATGGTCGTACACACATGAAGTTTGTAAGAAGAGTTTTATGACTGGACAGACGGTCACACATTTGTGAAAGAAAGTGATAAACAACACGAAAGTACTCCTCAGGGCCAGTGGTTTGTAGGTTAACACAGTACATTTGTCTTTTAGCCTGTCTTGGCATTACAGTGTCAAATATCTAACACACAGCGAAAACTGTTCAACGCCTGAAATATCTGTTGTTTCATCTGCTAATATTGAGAAGCACTTTGCAACATCAACCCTGTTGACCAAAGCATCAAGAACATGAGTATTACAGGCATTGATGATTTCATTTTCTACTCTTAAGGCTTACTCAAAGCTTGACATCACCCTTTGCCCTGTAACGCAAAATTGCCCGAAAATTCCCATCATTATTGTTGGGCTTCTCATCAGTTTCACAAACAAACATTGGACAAGAATCATATTTTCCCCTCAAAGCTAAACCCTGTCTCTCACACAGCAATACAGTATCAACAATAGGCATTAAATATTGCTGTTTCTGTTCAATTTCTTGCTTGTAAGTTGCATCACGCTGCAAGTGTACAGATGAACTTGTGTTTACGACCTGTAGAAAATTGTTAGCTTTTTCTTTGCTATCTTGGTGGTACTGTTTCATTTCATGTACTTTGAAGTCTTCAACAGCCTTCTTCCAGTTTGTTTATGGAAATTTCACTAGTTGTCCCAATTTCTGGCTTCCAACACCAGCACCATCAGGAACAAAAAAACAGCAATACTTGCAGAAAGCACCCTTTGCATGTTGACTGTAGAGTCGCCATCTTCATTGTAAAAGCCAACGATGCTGAATAGTAGCTTTCTTTGACCACACTGGGGGAAACATAATCACTCCCTGGCTTCCAGGCATTCTCAAGGAGGCATTTTTTGGTTTCAACATTTATCTAAAAGAGACAGACATAGTTCTAATTAAGATATTTTGCACATAGAAAAGTTTGTTATGAGAGTACAATATTCTCGAAAAGCAAAGCCTAGAGTTGTACTTCACAGAGCAGGCCTGACATCCTGTGGCTGTAGGCCTACAATTACTAGCAGCGGTGAATATTCATTCCAAAACTCATCAGTGTTTGCATGATTTTTAATACAAAATTAACATAATGAGGAGTCGACTTACCTGTTTACCAGTGCTGAAATCATCAGAAATGTAATTTCCAATGTCCCAGACTGGACCTGAGGTGGTTGTAGCAGCACTGGTAGAAGACCATGGTGATGACTCTGATAATTTAGTTGACAATTCTGATTTAACCTGATTAGCTGCAGCAGATTGATCAGATTCAGCCTCATGAATGGATTTAAAGAACCCATGCAGTGTCTTTTGCTTTTTCAGGCTTGACAACGTCACATTCACAGTATCATTGGCGCCATCTATAGTGAATCTTTCTCTATAAATTGCGCCAATAGAACTAGGTTAGTGCCATGATGCTGCCAGCCGGCCACGGTGCCACCCAATGTTTATTTGTGAAGTTAATTCTTGAAATCCAGGGAATCTGAACATTCACTGTCCATGATATTTGAATACAGATTATAGACACTATACATATATTTTGCACTCTCCTGAGTGACTGTATTTTATATGTTAATGACAGGACTGTAGGCCAACTTTGCTGGGCCTGATAACTTTAAGTTTTTTATTATATACAGGATGGCCCCTAAGTCCCTACCCATCCATATATCTTATGTATCCAGTGTATCCGTGTGCTGTTCCTCATTCTCGCTTCATAATATTATGCGACGCCGTTTTCTGTGAGACATTTTCCTCAACATAGCAGGGGTTATTGTTCCAAATGCCGAGGTAACAGCTGCCTTCAACTCATCATTAGTATTATTGAATATAACATAATAACATATGGATGAGTAGGGACTTACGAGCCCACCCTGTCTATAGGCCTATATATTTATTTATGATTGAAAAAATAAGACACACCTCAGTGTGCCATTCTGAAATTTGCCAAATTGTTCTACACATGCAAGCTTTTATTTTTGCGGTCTTTTGAACAAATCAGTAATGACAAAGTAGAGTAATTAAAGAAGTTATATTGACCAAAATTGATGTTACTAGTTACAATGAAACGCAGGAAATTAAGCGAAAACTGTATGTAACAGATATGGCTATGCTCATGAATTGCGTTTTAAACTGAGCACAGTCAAAACAATCATTTCGCCCTTACACATGTAGATTTTCTGAAATGCACCATTATCTTCGTGTTTAAAACATATATACCGTTATATGCACACTGTTGAACTTTAACAAGTTCTAAAGTGTTTGTTTGTTTTTCGTATAGCAAAGCCACAAAAGGCTATCTGCTTAGCCTACCGAGGGGAGTCGAACCCCTGATTTTAGCGTTGTTAAATCCGGAGACATACCGCTGTACTAGTGGAGGGGGCAAATATATGTATAAAGTGTAATATTTCATTAAGTTCAGATTTTTTAGTAACACAAAATCAAATATTTGGCCAGTCATATGTGCTCCTTCGAAAATATATTTTTTTAACTTCAAATAATCTTCAGCAGTGTTGAAACTGTGAGTACTCACTCCACTTTCAAAGATTTTAATAAATCATCCCTGTTTACATACTTCTAACCATCCCCTCTTAAAACGCTGGAATTATTCATCTACGTTTTCACTTGTTAACAGACGGTTGATTCTCTGAACAAAATATTAGAAACTGCACAACAAAACTGTTCGAAAAAAACCGTTGAAATATTCTTATTGATTGCACAGCATGTTATTTAGATTTTATAACATTACACATTTGTTATCATAAAACGACATAAACAGTTTTCTTAAGATTGACATTTAAAACATTTTGATTTTACAACATAATACGAAAATAATGATTTAGGAAATTTGCAGTAAAAAGGGTTTTTTAATTACATTTTCACAACGCTTACACTCGGAAATTAACATGCGTATCCACTGTATGAAATATTTTTATCTCTGTTTATTAGCAATGAGTAGACAGGCATCTGTTATCTCTAATAGAGATAAGACATATTATTTTGTCTTATATCTTATACGTGCACTGCTAGTACCACGTATCGACTTTCGACAGAATATGTAGAATTGAGACATTTATAGCCGCGGTTTAAACTAAATAATTTGTTTTAAAAATTTATCGTGACAACATTTTCAATACATGCATCTTCAGAGACAATTGTTTAACTGATGGAATGAACGTACCCTCGATAAAGCTTCATAGAACTGACCATGAGAGATAATTGGCTCAATTAAGTGCAACCTAGGTGGGCAGGTAGCCGTCTTTCTTAATTTATGTTGTATGTGTGTGTGGATGTATAGTAGTAGATATTGACTTTAAGATAGCTACTGATTCTAGCTTGGTACACTAGAACTTTACTAAACTGATGGATGTCTTATTCAGTTAAATACTTTATCACAGAATATATTTGTATTGAAGGAAATATCTGACAGTTACGGATAGTGGTTTCTTAAATATTGTTTTTGGAATCTTTTGAATAAAGGCGAAAAGTAATAATTCATTATGTGATATCTCAAAATACATGAAAAACGTGTCGTTTATTACTCGTTTGTGTTTAAGCTACTCGCAAAAATCATCTTGCTCCAACAGACATGTACGGTTTATTTTGTTGATTAACTGTGTCGGGATACAGGTGGTCTTCTGATCACGAGTTTGTTGTGCAGGTGCGAAATGTAAAGTTTGTGCTGTGTCAGAAGTTTGGCATTTGGGCAGTAGTGTGTGTGGGTATACGCCACTTTTGTATTGTTTAATAGGCTAGGACATGTATCAGCGTGCGTATAACCATATAGAATTGCAGAGGTACAGAACCCTTTTATAATCTTTCAGAAAAATTTCCATCGGCGACAATTTTTAAGTAAATTAAAAATTTCATTGAAAGTTTTGGAAAGTGGAATTTGTTTTTCCTCTTATCATGTTATTTACATAAGAAAGTTAGTTTTAGAAATGAATTGGTTGTGAGATTTTGCACTTGTACCCTATAGTCTTATTGCAACACTCAAAATCACTCTTGGGTGTAATAATTTTGTCCAGTGACGTATATTATAGTGTCGAAAATGGTTATGTGGCTAACACGTGTATGTTTATTACGTAAGCTGGCGCACGTGATAAAAGAAGGGTAAGGTGCTAGTCGCAGCTCACAACGTGTTATAGTCGTTCTTGTAAAGGTGTGTAGTGGTTCGTAACTTGGTTGAACTCAAAATTGTTAGTTTTTGTGTGCATTATTTCTCTATGAAATAATGACTTTGTAAAGTACGCTTAGCAGAGAGTGTCAAACACGTTCTTAAATAATCAATTACTGTGAGCAAGTGTAATTTATAACGCCACCCACGCTGCGTAACTGTATATATCCGGTGAACGGTCTTGGCTGCAGAAAATGCAGAGTGTCTGGAATATTTATTCTTCACTTTGGGAATTTGTGAGTATATAATAACTACTACTCGATGTAATTTTAAGTTAAATTATATGCTTATTCAACATATATGGTTAAAATAATGAACGTTTTATAATAACCATATGTTTTGGTACAGAATGTTTCTTTTATTTACTTATTTATGTGTTTACATTATTAGTCTACATGTGTGAAGATGGCTAACATTTGTTCCGAACATGTTTACATTGCTTCAAGAGTACGTTAAGTTTAAACGAACTTCAATTAATTACAATGCATTTGTAAACCTCAAAACATTTTGTTTTATTAATGTTAACAAGTTTGATGAAGTTGGTTTTTGTATTTTATTCTGTTAGCCTAACTGAATGAACCTATCTGTTTATTTTTATAGAGTAAAATAGCTTGTAGAATTCGTGTCTTTTATGTAGCATCACGTTTTTTTCCCATAACTGAATATATATATATAAATAACTTTGATTTATCTCACTGATCATTATCTTTCTTTAAGATGTGGTCCTTTATTGAGTAAAAACTCCTCTGAAGAAAAAATAATAATGCCATTAGATGATAAAAGTTTTGTATTAATGGGCTATTAGTTTGCAAAAATTAATTATATGGACAATTTTTGTTTGAAAAATGTATTTGCCAGAATAATTAATTTTGTATAAACTGATGAATAATTAGCATAAAACTGTTTTGCCAAATTTCGTGTTTTTTGTTCTTGTAGCTAAATACAAAAACCTATACACCTAACGAAAAACCTATACACCAAACGGTGATATCTTATTTCTTGTGCCTAAAAAGTTAGACCAAGTTTATCATCATAAATACATTTTATACTATGAAATGTTTTATGTGCGCTGACGTGTGTACTGAATCTGCTATTAATTTTCATTTAAAAGTCCTATTAATTCGAAATTGAAATAAATACTCATGCTTTATTAAAATGCTACAAAGGTTACTCCAAACATGAAGTCGTGAAACAATGTAACATTACAAAAATGAGAGAGACGAGAAAAATGAAACATTTCAGCTAGGTTTTACTGATTGTCACTTCGTTACTTTTTTGTCATTAATGACTCGTATTTAAAAATAAAAACAGCAGCAGCAAAAAAAACAAACCTCGATTCTGAAGAGGGGGAACCAAACGAGTCTCGATTGAATGTAACAATCTAGTACAACTGGCTTTTCTAGTTAAATAGTGACTATAAGGTTCTCTTGTGTTTGTGTGGATGACCCTGTTGTAATGTGTGGAATTTTATTTAGCTAAGCACTTTTTTTATAACGCTGATCTTTGGAGGCATTTTATATCAAATAATACCTGTATTTTAACATTGTCCGTTGTCAGAGTATATGCTTAATCATGAACATTACGAATAATTTAATAAGCTTGATGTGTGAAAATGGCATTCGAAGAGTTTTTTTTTAACCTATTATGTATCATGGTTTCAAATAGATGCTGAAAAATAATACAATACACTCACATTCAACATTCAGATTGCATATATATCCAATAAAATAATTGTGTTAATGATCATGCTAGCTCCATCTGTTTTTAATGTAATTAAATTAGTACAAATATAAATGTGTTCCTGATGTTTAATTGATATTAAGATGTTTCTTTTTTTAATGCTTCCAGTTTTTCTTTGGATTTTTCTATAAATCCAATACTTTAACAGTTTGAAAAATTGTGTCTTTTTTTCTATCTTATATACATTTATGTTTAACTTTTTTACACTTGCTTTGCATCTGGTCATTATTTTCTTTTCTACCCGTTTCTCTTGCATAGAAACTCTTGCCGTCTAAGCATTCTATTTTATACATTGTCATTACCGTATTTTTCATAGCCTTCCAGTGGCATAGCGCTATGTCTGCGGATTTACAACGATAGAAACTATTGCAGTCTAAACATTATATTTTATGCGTTGTGTCATTACCGTATCTTTCATAGCATTCCAGTAGTAAAACGTAAGAAACCATGTTTCGATACCCGTGATGGGCAAAGCGCAGATAGTTCATTGTGTAGCCCTATGCTCTCAATCATAAACATAGACAACTGATTATTAAATATTTTCAATATAAAACGATTTTGTTTCCTGGTTAAGTCACGATTTTACTTTATTAGTGTCATTTGTGTTTTGTTGCTGAATTTATACGAAAAAAAACTAATGATTTACTAATAACAGTTTTAAGTAGTTTTGATCCATAAATTAATTCATTTTCTTGCTCTTTTTAAAACCTTTTTTTTTCCGTTCTCTTCTTGTTTTTATAAATTTATTGTTGGTTTCTTGTTTTCTTGAGTATGTCATCGTTTATATTTGGAGGTTGTTTTGAAGCATTTTTGTATATATTGAACTTCGTTTTCCACGTTTTTATCAGATGCACGGTCTCACTGTTCTTACTGTACATCCTTTTACCGATTTTTTAAAAATATTGTGCAAACCAATTTACACAGGTTCCAGTGTGAGTCTTTTTTGTAAATTTTTAAGATAAATATTTTTTTCACTAAGCTTACGTTAATGAACTTTGTACAGTCATTTCATTGCTTTTTTATTGTACATATTATGTCTTTATGTTGTTTGTTAACATGTTATAAACACCATTTATTTTTCTCCTTTAAAACCATGTAGGATATTATCTGTATATCTTCACCGTAAATTTCCCACCCTAGTACAGCGGTATGTCTTCGGATTTACAACGCAAAATTAGAGGTTCGATTCCCCTCGGTGGGCTCATAAGATAGCCCGACGTAGCTTTGTTACAAGAAAACACAAACATACACTTCATTGTAAATATGGCGGAAATATTAGCTGTATTAGTGTTCGTCGTCCCTATATTGATGAAATGACTTTTGTCAATGTAATTATTTCTCAGTTAGAGACTGAAACGTGTAAAGAAGTAAATCAGTTATCCCACAAATAGCTGTCTTAAAACCTTATTCAATAATTAAGTGGGTATTTCTTAAATACGGAATAAATGTGTTTATTTGGAGGCACTTGCCTTTGATCTCTTCACAGAGTTGGAAGCAGCTTGTTATGTACAAGTATTGGAAGATCGAACTTTTAATCTGTCTTTTGTGTCATTTTTTTGGTTAGTACTGGATATATTAGGTGGTTTATTTTAGTTTCAACACAATATACTTTTACATGTTTTCTATTGCACGATTTTGTCCCACAGTTTCTATATCCGTGCTGAGCAGAGCATTGTGTAGCTTTGTGGTTAATTTTAAACAAAGAACAAAATTACACGACTTTTGTTATAAATATAAACTCAGTTTTCATGTTTTTTGAACATACTGAGACTAAAGTTCAACAACTGTTTGAGAACATGAATGAAATAGATCTATTTGTGAGTAGTCAACTTTCTGATGGTCACATATTGACCGTAATTAAATTCTTTTTTAACTGTGTACCTATTTTAACGTTGTGTGTTATTTTAGATTCATTTTTGTTTAAATTGTATTTTAGTCGATGTTTTTTGCATGAAGTACTGGGCACATAGATCTGGATTGATGCTTTTTTTTAGTAGCACTTGTATGCATAAAGGACTTTCCCACATATACTCGTTACAGGTGGTCATATCTTCCTTTGTGTAATTGAAACAGGAATCTGTTGATGTTTGCCAACTAGTTTTTGATAAAAAAAAATGTTTTAGTTTTATAGCATGTTATATTAACTACTTACAACTGTTTTCGCATTATTTGACGTCCTTACAGTTCATGATTTTTACTGGCATAATCGTTAGCAGCACGTTTACCAAATCAAACAGGCAAAGTTGTACACTTGTCGTAGCTATCAGTACCTGAAGATAGTTATGAGTTTCATTGCAGTTGACACAGTAATATGCAATGGATAAACTTCCAGTTACGATACTTTACATCCGAAGTCTACTACTTATGGAAATTCTATAACAACATCAGGTTGTCACTTAAGGGTATGGACAATGAGAGTCTGTGCTCATGTTGCATCACTTCTGTGGTATCCATACATGTACTCACTTCCCGACACCACACTACTAGCACGATTTGATACAATTTATTTGGACAGGGATATATTTCTGCTCATGGAAGTGATGCATATGATCCAGACATCTAAGTGGCATTTAGCTCATTGGATAAGTACGTTGATTATGCACCTTTTTTCACATGGGAAACTTTACATTCTTGTATAATTTTAGGTTCCGAACATTTTCTGTTGTGGTACCAACTGATCAGCACCTCTGGCGGACCGTACGACATCCTGGTAGCAAACTTGAGCAAGTAATTTGCCATTAAAGGTTTCTGTTAATCATAATTTCATCTGTAATTGGTATATGAAGGCTGAAGATGGCTTCAAATATTTACACGAATGTGAGGATTATAATATTCCTTTCATGTTCAATTTGGCCTCTAGGTTTTTTAGATTATGGTTCTGGATCATTCTAAAAGACTAAAATTGCTACATGTATAGTAAAATTATATATATATGTATTTACTAATATTCTTCACTTTCCCTTTTTTATTACAAGTTACAAATAGTAATAGAATATGCAAAATTTATTTACATAATCGTGAGGATTTTGAAAAATCTTATGAAAAACTTAAATTAGTATTTGTTATTTAACTGTTAAACAGCTATTATATTGATTGGCTTATCAGAACCAAAAATGAAGATTGAACCTGATTGAAGTGCTTTTTTGCATTTTATACAGTGAACGTCATACCGTTGCTGCTGAGTGAAATTGGTCTTAAAATGGTGGCAATAATACACTGGAGTTTTTATCAACATATTAAGAGACTTACTACTGCATGATATGCAAACGAAGAGTTGTGTTGCTTGTTATCAAACGAACAAGTATATGAAGTTTGGGCTTTATCTAACCAAGCACGTTCTAAATATTTGCACTTTTTTTACCTGTCAGCTGAAAGAATAATAACTACAGCTAGCAATGGTGGTTGTCGTGTAGAAGTGTGGCAAAAGATTTACATGCTTTGAAGAGTCGGTTCTGATACAGATGTTCATATACACTGAACAAAAATATAAACGCTCTCTGTGAAATATTAGTGTTACATGAAGAGTATAACCCAGAGTTAGTGTATACTCCTTATACTTGTACAAAATGGATATTTCTCTTGATTAATGTCCCATATTTGAGTTTACCACTGCCTGTGAGCATTTGCTGAATGATGCGTTAATGTCACTGAGTGCATGGGTTGTGGCACATCCAGATGCTGCTCAAACAGAATGAGCACTACTCGGACACTCCTTATACTGGAGACAGTAAAAGGCTACCCCAAAATGTCAAATTTTGACAAAAGCAGCAATGCATCAGATGACTTCAATCATGCGGGAACGTGCCATTGGCATGTTGGAAGCAGGAATGTCCATCAGAGCGGTCGCTGTGCAACTGAATGTTCAGTATCGGACGATAGGACGTTTCAGAGTTCGTTTTCAACAGACGGGCAGTACGGCAAATCGACCTCATCCACGTCGGCCACGTGTGACCACCCCAGCACAGCATCGCCACATCTGGCTTGTTCACATGGAGGTGGTGGTGTTATGGTGTGGGCAGGCATCGTGTATGGGCAAAGAACACAATTGCACTTCATTGAGGGGAACTTGAATGGGCAACGATATCGGGACGAGATCCTCAACCCAATTGTAGTGCCGTTTGTCCGGCAGCATAATGTCGCCTTCCAACATGACAACGCCCGACCACATGTTGCCAGGATCTACACCCAGTTCCTTGAAACTGAGGACATTCTAGTTCTGGACTGGCCTGCGTCGCCCATAGAGCATATTTGGTATGTTTTGAATCGACGTGTTCGCGACCGTGTTCCAGTGCCAGATAATGTGCGTCAGCTCCGTATGACACTCCAGCAAGAATGGAATAACATCCCACAGGCCACCATAGACAATCTGGTGAACTCCATGCGAAGGAGATGTGTTGCTCTGATAGAAGCAAATGGTGGACATACAAGATACTGAACAGTGAATTTCTTCAGCCTGACCCCTACCATGTTTGAAGGAGTGACAGTCCTGTTCATATGCTAATATCAAGATGTAATGGACAGTGATTTGAAGATTATTCAATAACAAAATGAATTGTGGTTGATTTTATATATTGCATGTCCGTAATGTTAATAAAAACTGAAAAGTCTTACATGGGGCGTTTATATTTTTGTTCAGTGTACATCCACTGTCTATCAAAGTTAGGAGACTGAAACAGCGAAATTCCTTTGCTGTAAGATGAACCCGATGCTGTAGTTGATATTGGACTATAGTGAAAATTTCAGTTATCAAACTGTTGAGAACAAATATTTGGATTTCAGTGTATCTTTGGAATGCAAAATTGACAAGATCTGTGATAATGGTAGGCCTGGCATGGCCGAGCGCGTTAAGGCGTGCGCTCGTAATCCGAGGGTCGCGGGTTCGCGCCCGAGTCGCGTTTAACATGCTCGCCCTCCCAGCCGTGGGGGCGTATAATGTAACGGTCAATCCCACTATTCGTTGATAAAAGAGTAGCCCAAGAGTTGGCGGTGGGTGGTGATGACTAGCTGCCTTCCCTCTAGTCTTACACTGCTAAATTAGGGACGGCTAGCACAGATAGCCCTCGAGTAGCTTTGTGCGAAATTCCAAAACAAACAAACAAAAACAAACTGTGATAATGGTAATCTGTCATGTGAGCTACTTATTTCAAACATGTGAAGCAGTCCCCGCTTTCTGGTATATAGTAAAGTGGGAATAGTGTCTTCTGATTTCAGTAATGACGCAGTGTCAGATGACAATTTTTTGGTGTTGTGTCGTATGAGCTGTGGTGGTAGTCTGTTCAGTAGTATTTGGACCTTTTGATAACACAAAAGCATTAGTGACAGGCGTTTTTTGGCAGTTTGTTGTGAATGAACTTCTAAATACAAATAGTTCGTCAAAGTCAAATATACTATTTTTGTTTTAGTTTCTCATGCTAAACAGATAGCGTCACTGTTATTATTTGTGTTAAAAGTTTCTGATATAATTCTCCATATAATTACATCATGAATCAGTAGATCTTATCCTTTAATAGGACCCACTATAAATATGTGTTAAGAATTTATCTTTTAATCGATTTCCGAGTTGCCCAACTCACCAAATTATTTAACTTCAGTTGTGAAGCGCTCATCGAGCTTAGTTATTTTCTTTCAGTATATTACTTTGACAATCACAGTGTTGTCAAAATTATCTGTTCCTCTGACTTCTGAATGACTGGTAACTCTAAGAGTTTGGCAGAGCTTTGTAATGATGCAAATCCCTTAAAATGATATTTCATCTCAATACCAATCACATCACAAACACCAAATTCAGCTAAAAGTTTATTATCTGGCCTTGTATGACCAGGTTGTTATGGAGCTTGACTCGTAATCTGAGGGTCACAGGTTCGAATCCCCATCACTTTAAATATGCTCGCCATTTCAGCCGTGGGGGCATTATTATATGACGGTCAATCCTACTTTTCGCTGGTAAAAGAGTAGTCCAAGAGTTGCCGGATGGTGGTAATGACCAACTACTTTTCCTCCAGCCTTAAACTGTTAAATTAGGGACCAGTATCTTAGATAGTCTTCAGGTAGCTTTGAACGAAATTCAAAACGAACTAACGTTTATTATCACCAACCAATGGTTGGTTGATCTAACCCAACTATCAAGGTTATGGGTTATTAGAAGCTGAGAAACCTGAATAACTTCGTCATCAAAGAAGAATCAGCTGAGTGTCAGCACTGTGAGCTTGCTAATTAATTTGATTCAGTACATTTTCGCTTTTGTAAACAAGTAAACTTTGTTACATTGTAATTGTCTTTACGGTTTTTGTTCCGTTTTGATTTTTCAACGTTGTACTAATTCTGTCATCTTCATATCTGATAACTGTACGATTTTATGACTTATCATTTCAATTATAACAGTGTTCCAATCTTTGTTCCCTTGATGACGAGAAACCCACTTGAAATAAAAATGTATCATGGAACGGCTGGTATGGGTATTAACACGTTCCATTATAAAACGGAGAACAACGTTTCAACCATCTTAGGTTGCCCTCAGGTTGACAAACATTCTTAAAAGCAGGTTAACCTGAAGATGACCTAAGAATGTGGAATCGTTGTTCTCTTCGTTATTAGTAAAAGTGTTAATACCCATACCAGCCGTTCTGAGATACATTTTTACAGTGTTCTAATTTACACAAATATCTTTGCGTTTTAATTCAGATAAGGGTGTTACCTTTAATTTCTGAATCCCGTAAAGAAAATCTACATTGTCTAGTACATCCACCACATTCCTAACCTTTCTGTGATTGTGCATGTAAAAAATGAGGCAGACGTGACTTCTGTTATGTTTGTTATATGTAATATTATCAAACAGATTAACCAGTTTAGACTCCATCCTAAAAAGCAAAAAAATATTCCTGTGTTGTCATTTTTGTAGTGTACATATTAATATTACTGTATTTATAATACAAGCTTATGCAAATCTATTAATTTTACATTTAAATAATACAAATAAAAGATTCACATCTTTCTTAGCATTTTAATGCTCTCTTGCAATTAGAGTAAAATATTTTTTACGTTTTATTATTTTTATTGTATATCAGTTGATTCCAAACCTGTCAAATGTAATTTCAAGGGATTCTTTACAAGGACCCAGAAGTGAAAACTAGGGGCCAATCTGTACACGAAACTGGTAATATTATGCGGAGATGTTTATTCATTTTTTTCAAACTCTTACTTTCCAGCCTATTAAACAATTAGCTGATTATAGCGTGATAGTTTTCACATTTACGCGGATAGTTTCAGCTATCCTGAGTTTTGATTGGCCAATTATTCACGTATGTATAATCAAAAACCTTTTGTCTGCTAAATTATTTGCTCACATCGACCACCAGGATGGCATACAGACCATGAGGGGACACTGATTTGTTGGCATCATGCCAGAAAAATTTCGGCACCTGAAACTTATAAATATGTTGAGTTTCATATTTGTATATAAAATCTGACATTTATATCAAGTTGTTGTGCTTATAGACTAGATTAGTTCTGTATATTCGTTCGAATCCTGGACAGATTCTATCGTACCTTTAATATATATGAACAATTTTTTTCTTCCTAAGGTGAGTATTCGAACAAGTTCAAAGTAATTTCGGTATTTTTGTTGGTATTTAAATGTAAAAAGTGGTTCTTATCTTTATTTATATTATTTGTGCTATTCTATCGAAAAATATCACTAGACATTTTCATATTTTATCCAACTCCCAAACAAAACCTTATAGCTCGAAAACTACCAGTTTTATTAAACTGGTCCGATAATATTTAGACTCGAAACATTCAAGGTACGGAAGAAAGAGAAGTAATTAGCAGATTTGGACTCCTTTTGATGTTAACAATGAAAAAGTTGTTTGCTTTAAATTTCAATATTTTCAATATATAATTATATTAAATTTTTGTGGTTTTTGTTGTTCACGGTTAACAGGTATATTTTTCTGTTTCTTTGACGATTTTAAAGTTTCTGTGTATGTATGTATGTATGTATGTGTGTGTTTAAAGTTAAACAACGAGAAAAGTTGTTTCCCAATGAAACGTTCTTCCCACATTTGACAAACGTGTTGAAGTTATTTTAAAATTTATACACTGTTAGTCCTGGGAAGAAGCCTTTTCTAATAAAAAAAAATATCTAATTCCCCATATTGTGATGTTATCTACCATTGGAAGTATGTGTTGTATAGTGTGATGCTTCTATGAAAGGAATATAGAGATTTTTGAAAATTTGTTTGCATTAGTATAATGAAACATAAAAACTACCATCGAAATTACTTTGGAATAGCTAAAATTCTAGTTTGAATATTTGATAAGAATGAATTACTTTCAGACTTCAATTTTTCCAATTTTGATGAGTAACACTAAAATTAATAGTCAGTCGCTTGTTTTTTGTGTGCGTGTTTTTTTAGTTGTGACATAGCTGGTTAAGATAATGTGATTTGCGTTAATATTTAGTACATATGTAGTACTCACTAGCAATACATTAAACTGTATCAAAGTTCTGATGCGTAACTATTTATAATCATCTTGTGATTGACGGTTGGTCTGACGAAACAGTTGAATTGCAATCACAGTTTTACTGAGTCAATTTTAAAATTTAGTAAGTTAAAACGGTGTCTGAAAGTTTTGAGACAAAAAATTGTTTATTGTGCTTTAACATCGATTTGTTTTAAGCTAATTGAACGTCAATTTGAACCGTGCGCTGAGAATTGTAAACGATTAGAGTTGACTTGGCTTGCTACAGACGTGACGGTATGACGTATTTAAAAACATAAATTTGTAAGCCTGGCCTAGTTTTGTGACAAGAACCAAATAACACTGAACGCTAGTTGGTATGAACCCCGGATTTCACCATATGTGGAAATCTGGCGCTGGTTTGAGAGAGTATCGAATAGATAATGTCAACGACTTGATATTTTTGAGGCGTGCATATGTTAACGGTTACATCAGTTTGGGATCGTGAATACGATAAATATATTTAAACAGTTATACCGAGTGCATACACGTGCTGACGACTTTTCATGCCTGAAAGGCCCATCCTCGTTTACGTGTGTAGTACGATGAAAATTTCTGGTTCTTTTCCTTGCTTGAAGCACTGGTTTAGTGATAAATTACTTTAGCACTTTGAACAGTCAGGATAGATGTCATCGTATTTGAACAAACTACTGGAATATAAAGGGATTGTGCTGAGTAATGTAATGAAAAGACCTAGTCATGAGTTCAGTTTTTAACATTTTAACAAAATGTCTTGACACTTCTTGTAAGACTAAATATGAAATCTGGTTAAATAGGAGTAATAAAATAATAATAGGAAAGGAGTAAGTGTGAGATTAACAAAATATTCAAGATGTAGTTTTAGTAATGACAGGGAAATTTTTTCTAATTCACAGTTCTGGAATTTGTGTAACTGCCTGAAAAACTGGGTGTAGGTTGTACTGTAGGTTATTACAAATTATTCAGTAACGATTGCAAATGCTTACTTGTTTCATGGTACACACATTAAAGCAATTATCTTCTACTTCTATTTTGCTGAGCGAAAAATAAAAATCGTATACAAAGAGAAATTCTCCATCATTTGATGAAATAGGACATCAGTTTGTTTTAATACCACTGTTAGACTTGTAAATGACACTGAATTTGATAACATTACAACTTCAGATAACATTTTGTAACAACACTGTTATACATCACACTTCTTTCAAAAACAAGTAGCTATTATACACTTTATTGTTTTCAGGAATGCTACACTGAGATATACTGTGTAATTGTAATATATGTATCCAAAGGAATTAGAAAAAAACTAGTAATATTTTGAGTATATTTCTGTATTTCATGACACTAGATTGTGCCTACAACCAACATTTTAATATGAATGTATCTTACATTATGTTAAATTTTTTAATGCATTATTTTTCTATATCTAGGCAGAAGCGAGACTAGCAGCTCGAAGGCAAGCTCGTGCTGAAGCAAGAGAAATCAGAATGAGAGAATTACAAAAACAGCAACAGGAGGTAATGGGCTTTTTTTTTTAGTATAATATAGTTTAGTAGTTTCTACTAAGATCTGCTTTTAAATTTTTGTTATATATATATGTGTGTGTGTTATATATAAAAGTACTAATTTGATAACCTGTTATTGGACTTGCTTGATTTGTTGTTAAGAGAAGTGCTCAACAGCACCAGTGTAAGGCTGAACAAAATTATAAACAGTTAAACTTGTGCATGAGCTAAAATATGAAATGTCATTTAAATATTATATGTAAAGTTTGTGAACTGCTTAATAAATGTAAATCATAATATTCAGTGTTGCTATTTTAAAAGAAGAACAGAGAAGTAACATCTGCATATGTGAACCAAACACTTAGCTCTGAAATACACAAAACTTGGTTTGAACATGACCTTTTTTAAGAGAAAACTTTAACTATAAGTACACTATTTGTGTAGTGATTATCTTTTTGTCATATTTCTTTGTTTCAGAACAAAGTAACCTCCTTCAAGATTCATTATAAAGCAATACTATTGTGAAAATGAACATTGTAAAAGTTTAGATCAAAATCATCATTTTATAGAAATTGACATTACTTTTTTGTTTTTTCAGGCAGATCAACAAAGTGATAAATATTGTGATTTGCCCAGTGATCCTGTACGAGGGAGGTCTGGCCGAGAGGTGCGTATAGTTAATTAATAGTTTTGTTTGGTAAACAATTATAATATTAATCTTTCTGATACAGTTATCTTTTCATACAGTTATTATTACTCTTGATTTGACAGTGGAGGAAATATGAGCCATAGTTTGTCAGTATTATACCACACACCCCACATACTTTGGGGATTTCTCCTGCACTACCAGTATTTAATTCTCAATATTTTTTCTCTAAGAAGACCAAGTATTGGCATCCTGTTTTCTGTTTCTCTCATCTGGATTTTGTCCTCAATGTGCATTGGTTTACCATTAAATCATACTTGTCTCGGTTTTCTTCACTGGCTTCTTCTGGTTCCACCTTTCACAGAGTCTCCCACACCCACCCAACTTCTTATCTGAGAAGCTGCTTGGGTGAGTTGGATTAGCAAAATGGAGAAATCCATTATCCACCCCACTCAGTATGTTGTTATTCCGGAAATGTTTTTTCAACTCACATTTTAGTTGAACCCCATTTTTCTCCTTCTGGTGTGCAAGCCAGGGAGTTTTCAGTTCAAAAGATATTATCAGCACTTTCTCTTCTGCAAAAGAGTTTTAGTTTCTTTTGGATACTAGGCATTACTGGAGACTTATCTCTCTGGGCCATATCTACCTGCATTTCTTGCAGTGGGTATTAAAGATCGGTGGCACCTTTAAAGGGATCTTCTATATTTATAGATATTGCTTCTTGTTTCTTTTCAGTCTGATCAGGTGACATGACAATGGGAGTACCTATTTCTCCTTCTCAGAGATTCCTCTTTGTCAAGATTGGTTGTGTACTGCAATACATAGATGTCAGGTTATTAGTTTTTAAAGGTCTTCATATCAACCTTTTGAAACTCTTTGTTGTATGTTAGGTGATATTTCAATTTCTGTCATCTCTACAGAGCATGACAGTTATGATTCATTCTGAAAACAAGATAATTGTCTCTTGCATCACCCTGAAAAGGGGACTTTGATCACCATTCTTATGCTCTAACACTCCAGATCTTCTCTTCTGGGCTCACAGCCATCAAACTCGATTGCTGACTTGTCATGGTTTGCATGTCCTTTCCTGATGAGATTGCTAGTCATGTAATGACTTCTCTACCCTCACATATTCTGATGGCTATGTTCTCTTGAGATACTCCCCAGCTTTATGCATTTGCCACTTAGTTGAATGCCAACTGTATGTTTTGAATCTGAGTTTTACATCCTTTGGCTTTAAATACATTCAGCTAGGATTGGAAGGATCTTTCTTCTATCTCATTTCTCTTCTCCATGTCACTTTTTGTTGATTTCTTCTTGTGATTCCTTTCTGGCAAGCTTAACCATGGTTTGTTAATTCTCCAGGAACTATCAGCTTCATATAACCCAGTTACTCTTCTGGCAAACTAACTCAGAGATGCTCATTCCTCTGTTCCTACATCCTGACTTCACCTGTTGCTTTCATCTGGTCACTTGCAAGGGTCTCAGGACTATCAACACATGCAGCATCCCTGTTATCTCACTGTCTATTTCTCATTCATATTTGTGTATTAATGGAAGTGAAGAGTGTTACTTTGTTGGTGTATTTGGCATAGAATCTCACCTTCCTTAGATATTTGATTTTTTAAAATGTTTTTTTAGACACAGTTCTTTTTGTTTCAACCATTGCTGGCTTTAGGATGGCCATGTCATCTACTTTGTTCTTCTTGTTTTTGTCATTTATTTTGGCCAACATGTCTTTATTGTCCTCCTTAGGCATTTAGTTGCTGGACTAGAATCTGAAGGTTTTTCTTCATGCCTTTTCCCTTCTTCTTTATATCACCTTTCCTTGAAGACGCATTCTCCTTTTAGTTTGTGAACTTGTAAGTTGTACTTGTTTCACTACATTTTGTACCATGCAACCTGTGTCTTTTTATACTCTGATAGTTACTTCCTTTTCAAAACATCAGCTACCCATGAAGGCAATTTTGCTTTCACTCCTGCTTGTCTTCCTTTCATATTTCATATTTACTTTAATTTAGATCCAGATTTTAAGATATACTATGCACAGAACATTTCTGTGGCTCTCACTCCCTTTCTCCTGAATCTTAGCAATTGTTCTGTGTTTCATCCAGTCAGATCCATCACTTCCTAATGTCCTGATATCCATAATTTGTACCATGAGATCTACTTGGTCTATCACACTCATGTTGCTGGTTCTTCCTCACAATACATAATGTTGTACAGTTACGACAGAAAGTGTTTGTACCCCTGCATTGTGAATAGTTTTTCCTCATAACTTAAAAAGTATTATGATTTGGATAATGAAAGTAGAATATATTATAAATTTTATATTGACACACATCTACATAAATTTTTATGTAAATTGAATGACAAATAAACTGTTTATAAACAAATAACCAAACATAGGAGGGGCAGAAAGTGTTTGTGCATCTACTTTAATGATTAGTTGTGTAGTCTTTCAGGTGAATTACTTGGCACAATCTCTCCTCTTAGCCCTCCATGATTGTTTGACAGTACTCGACTGGTATTTTTTTCCATTTTTCTTTACAGAAGGCCTCTAACTCTTGCAAATTTTTCAGATGATGCAGATGAACCTTGGTCTTCAACTCATGCTAAACATTTTCAATTGGTTTGAGATCGGGTGACTGTGATGGCCACTCCAGAATGCTCATGTTTCCCTTGAAACCAGTATAGCACATATTTCAATGTGTGTTTAAGGTCATTGTCGTGCTGGAAGATCCAACAATGCCCAAGCTGCAAGTTCCGAGCGTCATTCTTAATATAAGTGCCTAATGTATTAACGTACTCTTTTTTTTTCATAATTCTGTTGATGTGGTGAAGGCTGCCTACACCAGAAGAGCTGAAGGAACCCCATAGCATGATCGAGGCACCTATGTGTTTAACTGTAGGTATGGTGTTCTTCAGGAGATTTCGTTTCCCCTTCTTATGTAAAATATAGCGAACATCATTGTGGCTGAAAAGCTCAATTTTTAGTCTCGTCTGACCAAAGAACGCTCTTCCAATAGGTAAAGGGTTTATCTATGTGCCTCTAAATATGTGGTTTAAATATGGAGTTCTATAAGGACGGCATGCTTGAACAAAGAAGAGTGTAACATATTTGTAACTGTAGAGGTGCTTACTTTAACCCCAGTTTCCCTTACTAGTTTATGTATGTCATTACATGTTAAATGAGGGTTTCTACTAACTTCTCTGAGAACTTTCCTCTTTGTTCTTTCTGGAATTTTTGTGGGGTGTGTGGAACAAGGGAGGTTAGCAGTTGATCCTGTAAGCTTAAACTTGGCAATTATGCTTTGAACAGTAGATTTCAGAACATTAAGTTGTGTGGCAATACTGGAAACAGACACACGAGACTTGTATTTTACAATATTTCAGTTTTTTAAATCATTAGACAGTTGTTTCCTGTTCATCATGATGACCAAGCAGGTAATGACGGAGACGGTGCTAAATTGCTGGAAGTACATTTTTTTGCTGACTAAATTTCTATAATTATAAACCCAGTCTCTAGTTCTGGAATGGTATAATGTAGTTTATTTGCCAAACTAAACAAAATTTTTATGGGAATATCAGTTTTTTCACATGTTCTGAAATGTACAAAAACTTTCTGCTCCTCCTATTTTTGGTTATTTGTTTATAAACAGTTTATTTGTCATTTATTTTATATGAAAAAATATATGTAGATGTGTGTAAGTATAATATTTATAATACACCATGCTTTCAGTACCCTAATCTTGATACTTTTTATGTTATGAGGAAAAAACTACTTGTGATGCAGGTGTACAAATATTTTCTGTTATAACTGTAAGTAAGTTTGTGCGGGACCATACACTATGAACTAACACAAGTGAAGCAGAAAGAGATTGCTGCTCATTTCTAGCTTTCCTTAGATTAGTGGAGTTGAGAACTCTTTGCTTTACAAAATAAGGTTTTGTGGTTACCTGTTGCACTTTCTCCAGTGATGCATTCCTTTAAAATTTTCATTTCATTTCTCTCTCTCTTCTTCCAGTGGAGTATAGGAGTTTTTACCACTTACTGTCTCCTAGATGCTGGAGAAATTCTCCTGAAGGTGCACAGGTTCTACTCATGTGAGTAAGGTGATTGGATTCTGCCTGTGTAGAAGGCATGGGTCTGATATTTTATTTCAAGTGCCACTGATCTGGATTGGACAGTTTGCCACTCTGGTTAGATCCTTATTCCCTACTGCTTCCTAGTTTTTGGTTTCTGGGTGATTGGTTTTGGTTGATGCTGGACTAACCAATGCAAGTTCTCATATGTGAGTGATCTGGAAACTTCCTCTTACCATGGACTAAATGTTACATCCCCAGTGTCAGCTGGCTTTGGTCTGGAATTGACCCCTTTGCATTGTATTTTCAAATTCCTTTTGTTATTTGGATATACAATCCTAAGATTTTTTACTGCAAGTTCTACTGGATTTGCACACATGTTGGTTTAGGTTTTTGAATTGAGGTTTCTCTTTCTTTCTGGTTTCTAAACCTGAAATAAATGGTTGAGAGCTCTTCTTCTACTATGGACCAGCAAAGTTCCTTCTGGTGCTACTGGTTTGGACTGGAGTTGGCCTCTCCTGCCATTCAAACACACCTTTCTCTTTCTTAGGGAATTGAAATTGCTGCCTTGTTCCATCCTTTTACTGTGGCACCACAGTTGTTGACACCACATGATCAAAGAGTATGCTCATCTACTCCTCTTCTGCTATTGTTTTTTCATGCTTAATTTTAAAGTGAAGATTGGGCTCAAACTGCATAGAGTCTGCTGCAATTGGAGGGTTTGTCACATTCCTGTTGGGGAGGGTTGTCACATGCTAATTAGCTTAACCATCTGGTATACAGATTGAATTTGATTGGAGTTTCAAGGTTAATTGCAAATGAATGTTTGCACACTAAGGGCAGTTAAATCAAGGATAGCTGTGAGAGGAGTTAAGTATCAATTGGTAATATATTTTCAGTATAGGAAAATATTAATTTTTCTGTCTAGTTTGTGAAGAAACTACAAACAAAATTGTGTTTTTGAAGTTTTTTATATGAAAGGTATTATTTAATGATACAAAATTGCATATAGTTTCAGATTGCTTTCTTCAACTTACTTTTTATTCTAGAATGTGTGGTGTTCAAAGATAATAAACATAATTTTGCTAAATATTCACTTGAAGTTCCATGAAATTTTACTTCCCACATATACATGTGCAGTGCTTGTTGAAGATATGAAGTTTTCATAATAAGATGCTGAAATACGTAAGATAAACATTTCACATATTTGTGGTGCATTATGTTTCAGTCATATGTTTTCAACCTAAAAAAAGTTAAGACAGTTGTGAAATACAGTTTCAAAAAATTTCATAAAAACTTGTGTGTAGCCTTATAGTTTTGCCGAACTTGTGAAATGATTCATAAATACACATAGTAGTATATTAGGCATAATATATATATATAATCCTTGCATTTTATGAAATCTCCTAACTAATTTTGTTTTATAGTGGTACATTAATTGTAATGCATATTTTTATTTTATTTGATCATTGCATAGAAGGTACTAGTTCACACAGACTCAGAGTTCTTTAGATAAACAGTATAGTTTGTTAGTAAAAAAAACAGTATGGGTAAGTTTTTCACAATTATTATTCAGTGAATTATTAAACTAAGTCATTGATAACGTGTATGGAAATTTGATCCATTTTCATCAATTAATTTTTAAAATCTTTATATGCAAATACACAATTTTTGAACTTTATGCAGTTAAAATAATTATGAGTTGATGGAGAACTTTTCAATGAAATTTATTTAATATTAGGAGTAACTTAAATACAAAACTGTAATTATAATTAAACACTACCAAACTTAGTTCTGTTTGAAAAGTTTGTAAAGAATAACAGGCATGTACCAAATCCAATTTCAGATTTGTTTTTCAAGTAGTAGTTATAGGTATAAAAGCAAAATAAGATTTTTCTTTTACAATGCATATATAAATCATATATAATCATATATAAATCATAAGTATACAAATACATATTTCACATTTATCATGAACTCTTGTAACTGGTTTTTCTACCAGAGAATGATCAATAACGTTTCATTTTATGGTGATTGAAATTGCAGGTTCTTTTACTTATTGGGTAATGTAAAAGAATCATACATGTTGAACTATATTTATAGTTGTTTGAATTTTTTATCTGGTGTGAAAGTTCAGTTTTTGTCTTTTTTGTTTCCAAATAACAGGTAAGTTCAACTAGGTTGTGTAAATATGGTGTGCAACAACAGTGCCCTTATGAATTGTTTCCATTAACTAGTAAACCTTTTTTGTCTGTGTTATTGGAAATGCAAATCTGAGTTTTTGTTTAACTTTTGGTTTAATTCAGCATTTTGCTTATCTTTTAAACATTTGCAGAAGTTTGTACTATAAAATTTTACTTAAACTTGCTGGTTATTACAACGTACAGGGATTAATGTCAGTATTGTAGTCTCAACTCGTACACAATGCACCTTTTTTACTCTGCTCAAATTTTCACCCTTTTAATTTTTTTAACGTCCACTGTAAGAATCTTACAACAATTTTTGAATAATTTTTTTGGCTTTGTAGTTAACACCTGCTGAAATCTTTATATATTTTTTTAACTAATATGGGTTATCTATTTTAAAATCTCTGTTATACTATTGATATCGGTCAATTGAAAAACTAGTAAAAGCTATTGAGGTTTGCTTGGTTAATTTGGTTTCTTGGTGTATGCATTCTTTCATGTCATGTTTTTATATCAAGAGTTTTTTTATTTTTTTACCCTAAATGAAACTTTGGTTTTATGTAAAAAAGGAATAATAAATTTTTTTAACATTATCACTGCTAATTAGCTGCTTATTTATTCTGTGATACAGACAAAAAATAATTATTCAAGAAATTTTAGTTTACTTTGTAAATGTAAATAATATGCATAACAATTTTGCCACTTGGTTAGAATATTTTGTATTGTTAACTTTACTGTACTACATTGGTTGCCATCACATTTATGGTCAGTTATACATGTGTATATGGTGGATAAAGATGTTAAGTATCCTGCATCAGTATGAAAGTGCTAGATGTGTACAAGTTTTATTCATTTTAATCAAATACATTTCAGTATATGTTCAATACTTCCTTTGATAGTGTCATTGTTATATTTATAATATAGGAATTGTTTGAATGGAATAAAAGATTAAATTTGTAATAACTGTAGCAGTAAAAACAACTTATGACACAATGTACTATTTTTAATGATAAAATAGGTAAGGATGATGTAATACTAAATATATATATATGCATATATATGTTATGCATATATATATATTTAGTATTACATCATCCTTACCTATTAGGTAACTAGGCATACAACTATCTCTTCTAGTTATAACCTTTGTACTTGTTCCTACTTGTCTTAACTTGCTAAGCTTTAAAAAGTTTGCACAGGGTGCACGTGAAACAAAATTTTTTTAGGTTTTATACATATATTTAACTAATCAAAAAACCATAAATTACTTCATTGATACCTCAGAATTCCATGGCAGTTTATCACAGTTTACCTATTAGGTAAGGATGATGTAATATTATATATATATATTTAGTATTACATTTATTTATTTTAAAAATTAGAGTGATTTGTTTACATACCAAATACCATATTTAGAACAATATGTGATGTGATAAAACTGAGATTCCTCACTGTTTCACAGGACCAATACAATAACAGCCTTTTTTTTAAATATTTCTCTTTTTCATACTTTGAATATCAGTGTATTTCTGCTTTACAACCTATTTTTAGTTGTTGGTGTTAAGATAATGTTACGTTTTTTTATGTGGACTGAACGCAACAGAAAGACACAGATAACAGCTTATATAATTTATTACAATAAACTATTATATATGTGACAGATATAAAATAAATTATATAATAACAATGACAGATATTCAGTTTCAACCTTCAAAATTAATTACAATACAAAACGGTACTGGCCTGTGTCCAATATAATGATCCAGAATGAAAGTTCAAAAGTCCAGATCAGAAATCCAAAATTCCAGTCCAGGCGGTGAATTTGGTCCCACGAAGAAATTCCGAAGTTTGAATGGAGAAGCCCAGAAACAATTCACAGTCCAATAAATTTGACGAAGTTCTTTTTATGATGTTTTTTTATGAATGTCTCAAATTTGTCGTTTTCCAACTTGCCCCGGTCTCCCTTAAACAGTCCTATACGTGTTGACCTTCAGTATAACCAGTAATTTGAATGAATTGTAAAGATTGACGAAATAAAATCACAGCTTTTGTAGATCTAGCTCCAGTCACAAATCCAAGTTGAATAAACACACAGCAAACATTTCTCAAACGAAGACAATATCTCTTGAATCAAATGAAAACGAATGACTCCTCTCCTCGCATCGCTGTCTGTTTATATACTAGTAGGCCTACTGTTTTCTCAAACAATCGCGTAACTTCCACAGAATTCCAGAGTAATCTGTGCATGTCTGTTTTTGCACAAGGCTCATCTAGATGCCAGGCCAAAATACATGATCGATCTACCTTATTCTAGAAATTTCTATATACACTTATACATAACAATAAATTGAACATTCATCATTTTTTGGAGTATGAACATTATGTTAAACTGACAGAGATTCCACCCTACTGGCATGTGTTTGTGCTAGTATTTACTAATTGTGTTTTATGATAAAGAAATATTTGTTGTTTATACCATATTTATTTTTCTAGTTTTATGAATGTTGAATACCCAAACTGTAAAATTTTCATATGTACTTCTATTTGTGATGCCATACTATAGATGGTACTACACTGCATTTATTATTTCGGATGCGTATACAGATAGACAGATATACATTACATTCAATAAACTAAGATACACAATAACTTACAACTGAATAGTGGCAGAATGTTAAGTTTAATTTGTTGAAATGTGTTGCTAATTAAAGATAAGGTTCTGAATGAAATTCTGAATAATGTAATAATTATATACAATAAGCTGAAAATAACCAAATGAATATTTTCTGAAAGTGTTACCTTTAAGTAGCTTTAAGGTGACATTTTATTAAGAAGTGTTTTTTTTTCTTACTAGGGCAGATCATCATCTTTCATTTCAAGTGCATATTCTTATACAAGCTCAAGACGGAGCAGCGAAGATTCTACAGAGGCTGTTGATAATTCTAGAGAATTAAGAGTAAGTTTACAAACGTAATGTAAGAAATGAGTATAATACTTAGTGTACATATGAGGCTTATAAGTTTTGCTCATTTAAGCTCAATCTGATCTGTTTAAATTAACACTTTAAATGTTGAAAACAGTTTTTGAATGTTTGTATACTTAATTCCTTGCATATGTGTCATCATATTTTGTCCTTTTAAGATTTTGTTTTAATATCATTACAATATTCCTTTGATGAAAAGTAATAAGAAACTTTAATTCTGATATTGTGTCCATAATATCATGAGGGAAAAATACCTTTGTGGACATATGTTTTGAGATTTAGTAAAAATAAAACATTATTTATCCATGGTATCATGCATTTATCACGTAGAGATTTTATTTAACAAGTTAGTTGAAATGTCAGTACTTGAGACACTAATTGAGTGAAATCTCTGCAGGTTTCTGTGAAGATACAATTAGATACATATGGATAAAAATGTTTTTGTTAAGGTAGTACTTTATTTAAACATTTGTAAATTTGGAAAAATATTGATCAGTTTACTTCAAGACATCTGCTTTTTTCAGGAAAGGGTTTCCTATATTTGTAGATGATATCAACAAGTAACCAGTAATAAAAAGAACTTGAAAAATAAGGATGATGCAATACCAAAAAGTATAGAAACAAGGTAGTAATAAGTACACAGAACCATGAAAAATCTCTACACATAACCAAATCTTTCCAAGAAAAAACTTTTCTTGACAAATAAATGTTGAATTCCTTTCATTACATGAATTCAGGCTTGAATAAATCATTTAAACTGAATAATTGAGTATTACCATGGCTAATTTCCATAAGCTTGTAACATTGATGCAATAATTATTTATTGTTGGATAGCTTTGTGTATTCATCTCTACCTACCTTGGTTCTGTAATTTCTGACAATGTCATCCCTACATCATCCTTATTTTTTATTTACGTATTTCATTTTTAATACTGGTGAATGTGTTATAATAAATGGCAGTTTATATGAAGGCATCAACTTTAGCCTTATGTAATGAGTTGTTTTGATGAACATCATATGTTAAAATAGGTGTAATGCTATATTGCTTTAGCACTCCTTAACTTGAAATCCAAAATTTTGGTGTGTAAATCATTGCAAAAATTAGCTCTTCTGATACCAGAACATTTAGTTGTTATGCTACTCACTGATTCTCTACTTTAGAGATGTGTGTGGCTAAAGTGAAGGTTTTAATAGCTTTTTAAAACCTTGAAAACCTAAGTTAGATCTTTATAAAAATCTCCTACGTTGTTATAAGAGAGATTTGAGACTATGAGGAGCAATGCATTGCACTGGTCATTTTTTTCCCAGGACTATACCTACATAATAAACAACTTCATGATTCTAACTTCCCAATATTTTGCTCAGAAGTTTCTTATTTAAGGCTTATTAAAATTAAATAAAATTTGACATTAAAGTATCTTTCAAACAATTAATGATCATTGCCTTAACAGTGAGTCTTTTTATATATTTTCTGCATTACATTTACACAGATAACTGCTTTCATAATGTAATTATTTGTAACTATCTTTGAAACAGTTTATTACAAGTTATTTAAAAAAGTAAAAATTTATACATTCTTTTTTTAATATGTATTTTTTATGATTAATCAAATGTTTTAGAATGTACTGGGAGTAAGTGCTAGAGAAATTATTACAAGTTATAAAAGTAATTCAGATTTAAATAAACCACAACTTTTCAACAGAAAAAGTGATTTGTAAATGACTATGCTATAAAGAGTAGAAAAATTAAATCAGGGTTGTTTAAATAAACAACTGAATAGTGAGAACCTTCTTTCTTGGAAATTACTTTATTGTGTGTGTGTATGTATGAACTTATGGCAGATTTGTTTCTGCATAATTTGTAAGCATAAAGCTTATACCAATTTTATTTGAAAAATTGATAGAACATTTTTTGTGTTGCCTGTATTTATTGTACTTAGTTTTTGAAAATCTAAGTACATGTGTTTTGAAGAAGTATCATCTGTCTTTAATATTAGTGAAAAGTAAAATATTTAAGAACTGTAAAATCATTAATTCATAATTTATTTTGATATAAGCTTTTAAACATTCACTAAAACTTGGTGTTTTAGTATGGTATACATATAAAAGCAGAAAATATCTGAAGTTGTTACATTATTGAGTAAAAGTAGTAAATGTTTGATTTAAAACTAAGTAACCCTGATTTGAATCCTGTTCATAACATAAAATGTAAGTTGTATGTATGAATAAAAGAAATATGTTTCAGTTTTATTTATATACAAGTAAATCTTTTATTGGATAAATTAGAGCACCACACTTTTTTAAAGCAATTTTGGTTTCTTGTAGACACATTTTCTTAAAGATAACAAAGATGAAATAAATATGCATGTCTGTATGTGTATATATTCAGGAAAAAATATTTCTTTTAAACTATATATGATATTAAAATATTCTTAGGTTTATGCTTATGACAAATGAACGAACCAAAGATTAGAGTGAAGATCAAAATATCGAAGCTCAAGAACATTTATAAATATAGGAAATAATAAATACTGCTGCATTAGCAAATATCTTGAATTACTGAGAAATCAGCATTCAGTATCTATTAAATTTTAACTATTTTAATAAGATTTTTGCTGAGCTCTCACTAAACATTTTAGTTAAGATTTAAACAAAAATAATCATAGAAACTAATTTCTGTAGTGAAAAATACATACATAAACCAAAACCAAAAAAGTTTACAAATTCTACTATAAAATAATTTTGTAACTGATTTACCTGAAAGTAATCTATAGGGAATTAAATTTTGGTATTACTTATTTTATATTTTCCACATTAAGTAATTTGTGACAATAGATGTCAGCAATTAAGTTAAAATATTGATCCAAAGCTAACAGAATTAAATATTTGCATGAAAATTATTAACTTAAATTGTCTTGTTCTAGTTATTACTTAAGAAAGAGTCTTTTTCACTTTCACAAAAATTGTAGCTTCTGTCAAATCATTTTGCAAATGTTAAATTAGTGGGTTATTTTGTACTTACTTTTTTCAGATTCAGATTCAAGACATTGAAGAAAAATTCAAAAAGGCTATGGTTAGTAATGCTCAGTTGGACAATGAGAAATCCTCTCTTAGCTATAATGTTGAAACCTTAAAAGATGAAATAGAAGAAATGGAAGAAAACTTATCTCAGATAAGGAAAGATTACAAAGAGAAATCAAGGGTAAAATATTTCTTTCTTTTGGCAATTCTGTTTCTTACAGATACATAGCTTTTTTTATGTAGTTAATTGTGGACATGAAAGATAACTTTTGTTTAGACAACAGAAATTCATGAATTTGTTTTTATTTTTCATAAATATAGCACAGAATATCTGTACATTAGAGTTCCTAATATTCCTTGAATTACTCAAATTTTAAAGGTGGATAACCAATGCCTTAAAAATATTAGAATTTTTACTTCATTTGTTAATATTTTGGAAGGTTCTTCAATGTTTGAGAAAGAAATAGCTGCTATAAAGATATAAAACCAAATGTATTTGACCTTTACTTTTTTTAACATGGGTTTGACCAATTTGATCAACATCATGCCCTCTTTATACTTGTTTTAAAAAGTCTGTAAATTTATGTCTAACTCTATATATAGTATTTCTTCACAAAGTTTATCAGGCTTTCAGCTGACATTAGTCTTACACATACAAAAAAAAACATTTTTAGTGAAGTATTTTAATAAACTAAAATCAAGATTTGTCCATTAATATATAAATAGTCTGTATGTAAAGTAATTTTCATGATAAGATTAAAAATACTTTCTGACTTCAAAAATGTAAAATTTCCAATGTGTGATCCCTAAGTATATTTCAAATATTTTTCAGTAAAACTTTACCTGTTATTTTCACTACCCTATTTTCATGTGAAATCAGTCATTTGAACTTTGATTTTTTTGCTGAAGTAGCTAAGTTATCAAGTTTTTTACTTTATTTTCCAATACTATGCTATGTTTTTATAAGAGAAAAATGTCAGAAATTCAATTTGAGAAGAAGCTATAAATATAACTTGTGATTTACCAATACCTTGTTATTGAAAGACAGACTTTTTCAGAATAAATGAAAAACAAGAGATATTGCTCAAAACATTAACTTCAAAACAAAATGCAGAATTTTAAATATTATTATTGTTTATTATGTAATTTATTTGTTTATTAAATTTATACTAGGCCTGGTATGGCCAGGTGATCACGGTGCTAAACTCGTAATCTGAGGGTTGTGAGTTAAACTCTTGTCACACCAAATATGCTCACCCTTTCAGCCATAGGGGCTTTATAATATGTTGGTCAATCTCACTATTTGTTGGTAAAAGATTAGCACAAGAATTGTTGGTGGGTGATGATGACTAGCTGCATTCCCTCTAGTCTTGCACTGATAAATTAGGGATCAGCTACCTTAGATAACCCTTGTGTAACTTGGCAAGAAATTTGAAGAAAAACAAAAAATAAAATTTGTACTATCACTTATGATTTTGCTCTCAAAGAATTTTAAATGTAAAGTAAAAATAAGAAACAACTGCATACACATCAATTTCAGGAAAAGTCTATTTTTCAGTAAAATAAAAAATCAACATAACTTGTTTCTGGTTATAAATTGAGCCACCTATTTAAAAAAAATGTACTGTGATTTTGTATTAACTATTAAACGGTAATCAACAATAAATACAAAAAATTAAAAGAGGTTTTAGGTAATTATTATAATGATTAATTTTGTAGGTGGCTGATGGTGGTTTTATAGGTGTAGTATAGTTGTTAATAAATGAAGTGTTTTTAAATCATATAGTTTTTTGGTTTTTTTCCTCGATTCTGTTTACTGAAATAATTATATCAATCTTATATACATGCTATTTGTGGAACTAAGTTTTGAAAAATGACTTCTTGTATGCTCAAGATTCTAAAGAGCTTGCCAAAAAAACAAATGTATCTGTTAACAGCTTGCCATGTTTTGTCATATAGAACATGCTATATCAAGTTATTGAAATTTGTATGAATTTTCATGAATCAAGAAGTTTAATGTATCAGGTAAACAGCTACATTACCATACATTAAGAAAACCTTGGGATTATTGAGGATAATTTATCTGACATTACATTAATTTTATTTAAATATGTTAGTTTCCTAACCTCATTTATATGCTACTGCATCAAAATACAAGATGTATTATACATCACTATTTGTAATAAATATATTTTTTTTATAACAATACATTGCTTGTTTATGATGTTTCTGATATTTTCATTCATCTTATGTCCAGTAAGTTTAATATATGTTGTAAGAGTAGCTATTATTAGTAATTTAAAAAAGATTATTTCAAGGGAACATTTTATAAAATTACCAAATATCTTCGCTATTCCTGTTTGCTGGACCAAGAAAGCAGTTTGTATTCATACTATTCAACAAGGGCAAACGTTTTTTGTGTAGCTTTATTTATTTTAAACAACAGCATGCTGATCATTAATTGGAGCTGAACACTGGTTGGACCACTGAATTAACTTTTGATTGTCTCACTAAGCATTTCTCAAATGAAATTCTTTTCCTGTTACTGTTTTATAAGCATTTGATCACAACTGGTTGGATATTAAAATATGTTTAAATTAAAGACATTTTTAATAACAATGATGCATTTCATTTAAAACTTTTTTTTTACTAGGCATATGATCAGCTAGTTAGGGATTCTAAAGAAATAAAAGAAGAAATTGTGTTTTTAAAAGAAAACTTAAGACGAAAAGATGATTTAATAGAGGTGAGTTTCATAAATGAATGTGCAAGTTGTATGAATTTGATGTTTTCAAGAAAATAAAGTTATATAACCTATAATTACCTTTTTGTCTTACTTTAGTTTTTATTATTAAAATATACTGTAATTGTTCTGTGTGATATTTAAATATTTGTTTGATATCCTAACAGCATAACTGCTGTTCTCTGAATCTACAAAGTGATTTTTGTATTCTGAGACAATACCTCATCTTTAACATAGCTTGATCCTTTGTACATCTGCTTATGAGATTTGCATGTCACTAGCCTTGAGGTAATTCCTAATTAAAATTGTATTTAACATGAGTGACACTAGTGCATGATTACATCATATGACAACAGCCTTCCACTAGTATGAAGATGGTTCAGTCTTTTTGTATAGTAACTCCACTAAACAAATGTGCTCAAACGTACTTCATTCCTTTCCTCGGCGTTGTCCAGAACTCACATCTTTTGAAACTTATTATTTGTTATGTGCTATTTATAATAGTAAACAAAATTTAAATTTGATTCTAATGTAGCTCTTTTCTCTCATTATCAAAGTAAAAGAGAGAGAGAGAATTTTCCTGCTTATCGTGAATTCTCAAGCTACAGAAACTTCTATTTCATTCTGTGATGGAGACAAAGTTAATAACATGAGATCTGCAGCTAGTGGAGGTTTGTCTATGGAGAATGTGAAGGCCATTGGTTAACATGATGTGAGCATGGCCAGGATGACTGATTCTGACTGGCTTTACAGAAGTACAACGTCTCAAGATAGTTAACAATCTTGCTTACACAGAGGCTTGAAATTAATTGTTACCTATTCCAACCAGAACATATGCTGATGAAACCTGTTTTGCTACTACAATAGGAGTCCAAACAGACCTTACCCTATCATCCCCTACACAACTTTCACCAGCAAATCTTCATGAAACACTTCCCAAATTTAACACAGTTCACGAATCAGTGTCTCCTTCTATCTCTGTCCTGACCACACTTTCCAGTCAATGCCAAACTTCACATTCTTTAAGTCAAGATATTTCAATGGGGTCTCCCTCTCTTGATACCCCAAAAATTAAACACACAACTCGTCTGCACTCTCAATCATTAGTACGCGTACCGATAAATTCAGACCCGACCATTTGAGCTAGAGCAGGATCCATAGAGGGCGATAAACCCATATCCAATGAAGAAAAAAAATTCAGTCGTAAGCAGAAGGAGGCCTGGCATGGCCGAGCGCGTTAAGGCGTGCACTCGTAATTCGAGGGTCGCGGGTTCGCGCCCGCGTCGCGCTAAACGTGCTCGCCCTCCCAGCCGTGGGGGTGTATAATGTGACGGTCAATCCCACTATTCGTTGATAAAGAGTAGCCCAAGAGTTGGCGGTGGGTGGTGATGACTAGCTGCCTTCCCTCTAGTCTTACACTGCAAAATTAGGGACAGCTAGCACAGATAGCCCTCGAGTAGCTTTGTGCGAATTCCCAAAACAAACAAACAAACAAACGTAAGCAGAAGGACTCTACCATATTCTCCTTTGATATAATTACACATGGCCACACTAATCCGAAGGAACTGTCGAGGTTTCCAATCAAATGTGACTGGCATCGAAGATCTGGTTGAATTTTATCATCCCACACGTCTTTCTTTGCAGGAAATATTTCTACAACCTACAAATATAGTTACTGTCTGCCACTATTCATTATATCGGAACAACAGGCTATGTATAGGATGGGGACATGGGAGAGTTGCATTGCTGGTTGATTAGCATGTGCCCACCCAGTCCCTGTCATTGACCACACCATTGGAGGCTATAGCCATCTGAGTCTCCTTGGGTTGTATCATCACAATTTGTTCTCTATACCTTACACCTAACATGCATTATATTCAATCAGTCCTAAATACACTCATTGAGCAACTGCCTACCCCCTTTTTAATCTTGGGAGATTTTAATGGGCATAATCATCTCTGAAGTGGCTTCTGTGTTATGAGAGGGTGCACCATAGAGCACATGCTCCTGAGCCACAACCTGGCTCTTACACATATTTTCATGCATCTAATCGGTCATTTATGGCTTTAGATCTTTCTGTCTGTTCTCCTTCACTACTTACTCACTTTTCCTGGGAGGTTGATATTAATCCACAAGGTAGTGATCGTTTTTCCCCTCATCTTATGAGAGATTTGTTGTGATCAGTACCACCCAACCCATGTACCTCGGTGGAAGTTGATCTAGGCCAACTAGCCTTCTTTTACTACTCTCTTGGAACTTTATCCTGCCATCTTATGTAAATCATCCATATATGAATGTATAGCAGTATTAACCAATAGTATTTTACAAGCTGCTACTCGATGCATCCCTAAAACCTCGATATTTTCCCTATAGCATCCTTGCCTTTAGTGAAATTCTGCATGTTCTATAATGTGGAAAACTCGGAAGTGTGTTTTGGATGAATTTTAAAGATACCCCACGCTCTCAAACCACGTTACATTTCAGCAAGCCTGTGCACATGCTCAGCAAGTTAGATGTCAAAGCCAGAAGAAATGTTGGATTATATACACCTCCAGCATTTCTTCAACCACCAGCACAAAAGTTATATGGGATAAGATCTCAAGGGTGAGTGGAAGATATACTTCTGCCCCCCTCTCTATCTTAATATCTGATGGCCATGAAGTTGCAGATGCACAGAGCATTATCAATACTCTTGGGGACTTCTCTCGTGTATATAGCTCTTTAAACTTATCCAGTTCCTTTTTAGCCATTAAACCACAGGCAGAGAATCTGCCTCTTTCCTTTTCAACTGACCATTCATATGACTACAATCACCCTCTTACACTGATGGAACTCAAGCTTGCTATTCATCGGTCTGGCAATTCATCAGTTGGACCTGATAATATACATTATGAGATTTTATGCCACCTCTCCCAGAACTCTATTACTATTCTCCAATTTTCTATTCTCTATTCAATTCTTTAATTGAATATGGCAGGAAAATGTCTATCCAGAAGCTTGGCAACATACTCCCTATTCTGAAACATGGGAAGGATTCAACAATTCCTTCAAATTACCATCCCATTGTTTTGACAAGTTGTCTCAATAAGATCTTAGAGAGAATAACCAATGCCTGCCTCGTTTGGTTTCTTGAATCAAACAACCTCCTCTCACCAACTCAGTGTGGGTTCTGAAGACAATTCTCTATGGTAGACCACTTAATTCTTCTTAAAACATCAATCAGAGAAGCCTTTTTAAGGTGACAACACCTTGTTACTGTTTTTTTTATTTAAAAAAAGTTTACAATATAACATGGAGATATGGCATCTTACAAAACCTTCACTCGTATGTATCAGGTGGAAACTTACACCTTTTCATTCAGCTATTCTTAATGAAGCACTAATTCCAAGTCTGTGTGGGCTCAACACTTTCTCATTTTTTTTCCACAGGAACTTGGAGTCCCTCAGGGCTGTATTCTGAGTGTCACACTTTTCATTATAAAGATTAATGCCATCAGTAAACTCCCTGTAGTTGCAAACGGTCTTTTTGTTGATGACTTTCACATCTCATTTGCAACTTCTCTAATGTATGTTTCCAAACTTCGATCCTCACCACAGCATCCTACTTGGAGTTGTGTTTTCCAACCACAATGGACCACATTTTTTACTAACAGAAAATCTGCCATTGTTCCTTTTAGTCTCCGTATCCAGGCACAATTAGAAGATTTGGATTTATCCTTGAATAAAATTGCAGTTTCTTCAAATCAGCCTATTCCACCATGGCAAATTACTGTCCCCAGTTGTAACCTATCTGTGAGTCATCTGTGGAAAGCAGATACACCTAGTTAGAAATATCGCTCTTTCTTTGCTGAACATCTGTTATATGATCCATCCATTCTTATATGTACAGATGGTTCCAAATTGGGTGATTCAGTAGGCTCAGCCATGGTTTGTGACAGTTCGATTGTGGCATTCAGACTCCCCCCTACAGTTTCTGTCTTCACTGCCGAATTGTATGCCATCTCTCTTGCCCTAAAACATATTTAAATAATGCAATATACAAATTGTAAAATATATATATACATACAGACTCACTCAACTGTTTATTGGCCCTGGAATCGTTCCATGTTAGTCATCACATTCTTCTCATCAATATCAAAAACAAGCTGGCCAATAGAGCAGCAAAGGCTGTCTGTTCTGGATCTATCATCCCCAGTACCCATTCCATACATGGACTAGGGTCCAGTTATCAAATCCAAACTGTACATCAGATGGCAGGCAACTTGGAATGACCAACACAATAAGAAGCTTTTTCAAATCAAACTTCTCTAGATCTTTGGCCCTCTTGCTTCTGTAAAGATCGAAGAGAGGAGGTTGTTTTGGCAAAGCTAAGCATTGGTCACAGTTTTTTAACCTACCACTTCCTTTTATCTGGAACTGCTGCACCAGTGTGTGGTCTATGTGGCACTAAGATCACAATCATCCACATTTTATTACTCATATTTTTACATTTTTAAGAGCCATTGATTTTTTACACTTAATTTAAGGGTTTTTTTAATTAGACTATATGGTGTTGTAGCATGATTTCTTTTATACATTTTAATGTTTTAACACAATTTTTTTACATATTTCAATTTTTATTTTGACTTGAACCCCAGACTAGAAAGGCCAACTTCAGGTGACTGGCTGCAAATTCAATCTTGATGCTTCAGTCTTCCTGGGAAGTCTTAATTTTGAACATTTTTATTCTTATTTTTCTTTTGAACTGAACCCAGGACTGGAAAGGCCAACTTCAGGTGACTGTCAGCAAGGGTGTACTTCTTGCTTCAGTCTTCCTGGCAGTTCTTAATTTTACATATTTTACTTCTTATTTTAATTACTCTATACCTGTACTGTACCATATCTTGTCTGGCACAGATATCCTTGTAGCTTTGTGCCAATAAACATTAAATACCTACCTACCTACCTAAGGGAAGTAGATCCCTTAATTCCTAGTGCCCAGTTGGTACACATTTATTTTCTTTTTATTCCCCTCCTATATTTCTTCTCATCTTTTCATCTTATTTCTGAGATACATCATTGTGCTTTTGAAGGATTTTCTGGGGAGGTTCTTTCTCTTGTTTTTAACACTTTAACTTGATGTACTATTTCTGTTCCATCTCCCCTTACTTGGTTCCTTTAATGTTGGGACTTGTTGGGTTGGGATGCTTTTCTTACTACTATTTGCTTGCTTAGCTCTCATCTTTGTGATCTTTATCGAGGTATTTTTTTTTGTCCAGAGGCTTTTGGGGTGTTTATGATTCCCTGGAGACCTGGTTCAGATTGGTCTTGCATTTATCCTCATTATCTTTTGTGTTTTTTTGTTTTCCTCATCTTCACCCTTCTGAGGCCTATTCAACCTATGTTTCTAATTCCCAACTTCTAAGTCATTGCTTGTCTTGTTTTTAACTATCCAGTTGGAACTGGGCCAGTAAGCACCTATGTGTCTCACTTTGCCTGTCTTTGGTTTCCACTTTTGACTGAGATGGGTTCTTCAGGCTCTTGCACATGGCCTTTCTTTTTATTTCTCTTTCTTCCTCCTTCTTTTTTCCTGTTTTTTCTTCTTCCTCTGACCGTGTTTATCTTAAGCATCTCAAGGATACTTTCCCCTACTCTGTGATATTACTTTTATCTCTTTATGCCCTTTAAGAAAACTGTGGAACTGGTATCTTGTTATTAACTTATTATTTTCAACTAGTTTCAATTTATCTTAAAGTTCCAGATGAACAATTTCATTTCCAGTGGTTCTTTTCACCCAATATGTGGATGACCAAAGTTGATATATTAGATAATTTTTTTAACATGTTCTGGTTTCCCTTTCCTCCAACCATTCTCTCTCTTTCATTCATCATAATTTAGTCTTCCAGTTTCATGCTCTTCTTTTTAGCATTGTGTCTGCTCCTTGCATCTTGAGTTGAGTTATGGGAATGTTCACCTGCCATATCATTGACGTGGGGATGAAGTTCCATTATTACTTGAAAAATTGCCTTCTCTTAATCATTCCACTTCTTTTTCTCATGCCTAGCCAATACTTGGTACACATGGATATGTTCTTCAACCATCATCAACTGAACTTAGCCTTCACCACCCATAAGACCACAAGTAAGCACTTATTCTTGTAACCTGTGCATGAGGTTTTTCATTTTTGTTGACTTGGCTTCCTTAAAATTGCACATTTTAAGCTGCACACACATGTATCTCTTGCAGTGGATATCATAGGATCATTGGCACCTACATCAGGATCCACTGTCATTAGTTGTGAGTTTCTTTTCTCCTCGTCTTGAGGACTCATCTTTGTGAGTCAACTGTGCAAATATCATTGTGTGCATCTTCTTCCCTGACTGGATCTCCATCTCTATACAAGTGTTTCCCTGTTGTACTCCACATCAACATATTCAAACTTCTCACAGTTTATTAGTCATCTTCTCTTGTGGTGTGGTTGGTCATGATCCACGTTAACAATGTCATACCAGTTTTGTATATCAACCAGCAGGGAGTAAATCTTTGCTTTCATATATTGGACCTGTTATTTTGGGTTACCTTGCCACTTACCAGTTCTTAGGTGCTAGAGTGTTGGAGCTTTCAGAGTTCCTCACTGGTTGTGTATGGTACAATATGGTAGAAAGTTGGATGAGGGTGACATTGACTGTGAAGTATAGGCCACTCCTCAAACATTTAGTGTGCTTTGTTCCTGCAGCAAGACCCTGTTGCTGTCATCTTGTTCTATTGAGTTGAGGTGAGACACATAAGCAGTATGCTCTGGTCAAGCCCCTAAACACATCTTGCTTTTTGGCTTGTCAAACGTGTGTGCTTGGTTGGTCATGCAAATTATTATGCCCATCCCTGCAGCACTTTGGGTTTATTTGCTTTTCTTTCTCTTCTTTCCATATGAAAATTATACACTAATCTCTCAAGAATGTGCCTCTGTGAGTGCTGTACCTTATGGTGTCATACTTTATAGTCTTTTCCTGTGAGATTTTTATGAAGGGAACTTGTCTGTATTCAATGTTTGCACTGGCTTTTCCACTGTCATTGTGAATTGTAGGAATTATGTGTGTCAAGATGAGGTATCTTCTCAGAATTTAACAATTTCCTTAACTAAAAATGTATTTTGGATATAGATACTCAATTCTACATCCTTTCCCTCCACTTTTGGTGCACTTTTCTCATGTCTGATCAAAGAAAGAAGCTATTTTGAAGATCGAGTGCATCTAGGAATTGTTTCAACCTGTTAATGTTGGAAGGCTATTTTGTGATGATGTTTTTTTACACTAACATCATTCATGTTAAACATGTTATTTTTAGGTAGGAGTTAGTTTAAGGCTAATAGCTTCCAAAATGCCCAGACTGATTCCCAAGAGATTAAGCTGTGAATAGGAGAGTATCTATCAAAAATACATTTTCAGTTAAGGAAAATGTTGCATTTTGGCTGTATCCAGCTTGTATTTTATTGATATGTGTACAAACAATAAAGACATTTGCTAAAATACTAAAACTAATTGTTTTAAGGAGTTTTACTTTAAACATTCAACATTTTTTAATATATTTTATGTCCAAAGTACTATTTTTTTTTTGAGGACCATTCTCTTTAATTATCAAAACATTTCATTCAGAAACATTTTTCTACTTAAATCTTTTCTAGGATTATGTTAACTATAATCAACTGACTTTTGGGAAAGCACAGCAAATATACTTACAAAATGTTCAAGGAAATGATGCCAACTCATCAAACCTTTCCAGAAACATTATTGACGTAATTATCAAGGGCTCTTTCAGAAACTTGATACCTAATAATCAAATTTTTACAGTTTCGTTTGTCCGAAACATTCTTTTTACATTTCTCAAATCTTATTAGAAAGAAGCCTCCTTGTCATATCTTTTCATGATCATGTTATCTTAAAAATCAAATATTGACAGGAGACTTAATGTTTTATAGCAACATGGGCTGATTTTGGTGGAAGGAGAAGAAACTGTTATGAATGGAGATGTTAATTGCAGTAGTTTCAGAAGCACTCCAGACAGTTTAGCTCAGAAAACTGAGAACAAATCTGTTTTGGTTTCTCAGGAAGTTGCTCAGATTTTAGGAAATGCTGGAGAAGGCTCATTAGGTAAGTTATTGATGATATCTATCATACGTACTTTTATTTATCAGATGAATAAGTTCTTTCAATAAACCATGTTTATATTTAGGGCCAACTCATCTGTAGGTAACCGTAGATTGTGTAAATTAGAAAATTCACGTATATTGGCTTTTAAGATGAGGTACTACAGTGGTACTAATATTTTTAGTTATACGATAGATATAACTGTATCGAGCTAACATTCTAGCTAACAATAGATTAACATAGAGTAATTAAATATATAACAGTTGTCATATATACTTCTGCCTATGACATGTGAATAACAAATCAAAAGTTTAGAATATCCCCCTAGTGGCTTTTTTAGCCATTTTTAAGCATGACATTGTCATTTAAAGAAGGTTTTTTTTAAATTTGATAATTATTTGTAGGTTATAATGTTTCACATGTGAATGTTGCCTAGTCAACATTCTGAAAAAAAATACAAAAAATTATTTAATTAAGAGATCCTAGTACTTAATTAAAAAATGTTGTAATGGTTAACAATGATCTGTAAAATTTTGTAAACATGTGCATGTGTTACTAAAAATCATGGTGTAATTTCTTTCATGGTTACAAACTGGATGGATTCCACCCAATTTGTAATGGAAAGGTAACAAACAACAACAACATTCTTTTTTTTTTTATATATAGGCCTATATTAAGAACTTGTGATTAAAAGAATATTCAAGTAATTTTAGTGAGTTTTTTGCATCTGGATTATTGTTTAGTATCTTTTTAAAAAAATTTTTCTAGATCTACTATTAAAACGATATGCAGATGAAAAAGTAGAACTACTAGACAAGGTAAGTTGAAAATTGTGTAATTGGGGAGGGGGTTAGTTAAAAGGAGTTAAATCCTTTAAGTCTTATTAGTATTTGTATACTGATCTCCAATCATTGAAATTTATTATGCCCTACCAACCTTTATTTGTTTCAGTGGAAACCCTACATTTATGTTTGAATCACCTATTTTATTATTTGTAGCTATTCAAATGTTTTATTTCATCACTAAACTGTGGCATGATGTAGTTTCAATTAATAGTGTTGAGAATAACATTATCCAACATGACCCATCAAAATCCTGGCTGTTTTATTTATTTTACTGTCACTTTGTGAATTTTTTTTTTGCACGTCTTTCTAGCATGAGGCTGGCAAAAGTGTAATTTTCTGATGATATATATGTAGTCATATATAATTTACATGTTCTTAAAAGCTCATCAGGTACACAGTAGTACTGTCAATATAAGGATGACTTGGATTGTTCATCAAAATGACATTTTAAATATATCATCAGCAAGTTATCAGAACTTTATAATACCATGCAGTGTTTACTTTTATAACAAAATATTTATGTAATGACTTCATTACAAGTTCTGATAATCTCTGTATATATTATTGCAAAAGAATTGCCTTTCTTGTTCTTCTTTCTTCCAGTTCTTTATTATCACATGATAACTCAAAAAGAAAAACAATTCAATTAATCAGTTTCACTTTATTGGAGTACTTCCATTTGTATGGATATTGTTAAGTATAAATAATTAAATATGTAATCTTAATTCTAGTGTAAACGATGTTAGTATTACCCCTAAAAGTTTGCACTACTACAGAAATTGTGTTCCTTTAAAAAAGTTAAGTACAGGGTGAAACAAGAATTATCAGCCAGTAATAGATAAACAATAAATATTACAATTGAAATCTTTCTTTGTGTATTAAAACACTGCATTAAGAAAAACAAGAAAACCTTTCAAAAAAAGGAAGTAAATGTAAAGTAGCTAATATCAATCCTTCAAACACCATACAAACAAGGTTATGTAGAGATTGTATTTGCATAATCTGTACATTATAGCCTAGACATAGATTAACATAGAGTAAAATTCATATAACTATTCAATTATAATTAAGCTTCATTAGTCCTGTTTTGTCTATTAACATAATACTACACTGTGTAGTATAGCCATGTTAGCATAAAATCAAAAATCGTTCCTACTATCTCATTTGTATTGTTTTTAAATGATTGATAATAACCATCCTTATATTTGCTTCCTTTTTGAACTTCACAAATATTAATAAACAATTAAGTCAAACAAGGCATGATACAATAAGCACAACACAAAATAATCTTGCTTCACTATCTTCTGGCTTGCAAAGAATAGCGTGTTCCAGTGTGTTGTGTATGATCCACCAGTGTTGTATTTTAGTAAAAGTATTTCCAATTGTAGTTATTTGTAGAATCTGTAAATTGTTTAACCTTTTTTTTTACATTGTTTTTATTTTTGTATTTTTCAAGCTTTTAACTCTTTAATTTTTAGGTTATCTGTTAAAGCTGAAGTTAAGCTTATTATTGAGAGACCTCTTAACCTTTGAAGCTTAGACATGATTGCACCCCCTTTTGCTGTACTTTGAACTAGATATATGTTTTCTTCCTTTTCATAGTATCTAACCTACATGTGCTGTTTTATTTTATTTTTTTTATTACTTAACTGTGTCATAACTTTGGTACAGAGTCAGTATGGTTAATTTAATCAATCTTTTTTTTCCAAGTAAAGTTGCCTCTGTTTTTCTTTAACAGCTACTTCAGCCCACTTCTAATATTTAAGTATGGACCAGTCATCTAAATATGTAGTTAATTTCCTCATTTTTATTTAATTATGCTAAGTTCATTCATATCAATAAACTTGAAACTTATCTTGACTCCATATGTTTTATAAAAAAAAATTATCTTTTATTTGTTCTTAAAAAAACATTCTTAATGGAGTATGTTTATGTTTACTTCTAGAAGAAGGATGTGTTGTAAGACAAAGCTTGAAATGTTTTCCAGAAAAATTGGACATGTTGCATTGAATGTAAAAAGCTGTTAAAATTAAATCTTTACAGTTCATCTCTATTATTATATATTCTGCCCTGTTAAATATATATGAATATTAGTCCTTGATAGGGAACCTTGTGGTTGCTGTTTTTTTAGCATGTAGTGCTGATATTTAAACTGTTGTTGTTTTACAAAGCATTTACTCATATGTTTTATAGTGCAATTTTTTTCTATTGTTGTTGTATTAAAATTTCAGTTACCTTATGTCAACTGGAAGAAAAGATTATGGTCTAACCTTTTAAAGTGATTCTTCCAGATAATGCTTGAGTTACTTTAATACTTAAGTTTTGGACAGGCTTTTCCAAAGTGTTGATGTTATTTGAAATTTGGGAACTGGTTTGAAATGTATGGCAACAAAAAATATCTTCACTCTAGAACAATGTCTTTTCCTATTCCTTGAAAGATTCAACCACAGCCTTTGAAATATTTTCACTAAAGGTCACTTGGTTTTCCATAGTGTTTTGATATGCATTTTTCTTATAGATCTCCTGTCAATCTACTGTATGCAGACAACATTATAACACAAAGACCAAAATATTTTATAGTTAGAACAATACAGTAATTATCAAACTATTTACTTACCTCCATTCAGTGGCCTGTTTGACCATCACTCAGGAAACAACTATTGACAATTAAAATTTATTATTGACAAGTTTTACATTAAACAACAGGCACAAAACATTTTTAGGAGTTATTTACAATTCATGCATCAGAGCCTTTCCAAACCTTATTAAGGGAGATCACACTGCACAGACTTGGTGATAATACTCACTTACATGTACATATATGTGGTCATGCATTAATCATTAATTTGTGAATTTGTTTAACTTATGACATCTAGCACTTGCCTTTCTCAGTCTCAACAAATTAAGATTTAACATCATCCAACAACATCTATTTCTGCTTACTTGGTATTTTATTAAGGTATTCTATAAAGTTCTTAAATAGTATTGTACATAGTAAGTAATCCATGAACAACTGTTTTATCTGTCTGTTTTTCACATTATTTAACCCCTAAAAGCATTCTTATTACAAGATTTTTTTAACTGCTATTTTTAATATATTAGATACACAGGTTAAAACGTGATTTAGAAGAAGAAAAGCAGAAAACAGCTAAGTTAGAACAGTTAACATTAGTACATGATCCACAATCCAATGGTCCTGAAACAAAACTTCTAGAGATTCAAAGTAAGTAATTTTCTCTTGTCTTTAGAAATGCATAGTGAGAGATACTGACATACATTGGAAATAGCTTTAATACAGCAATTATTGTATATTAACTAAACCTGGATATTAAATGTATAATATTTTGCTGAAACATCAAAATGCAGAATACTCTTAAGCATAACTACTCAATTTGTTATAACCTACACTATCAGTGTAGTTCACATGTAGCATCATATTTGTTGTAATTTTATGTTTTGTTTCTCAGAATGTTCAATGTAAAAAAGAATAAAAATAATTAAATGAAATTATTCATTTTATTTGTCAACTACACAAAGTACTAAAACAGTAATTAATATAATCAATTGTAATCATAAGTATTTTTTGTGGGTGTGTCTTACAGGTTACTTAGGGCATTGTAGACAACAGTCATAAACCTATGAGCAATTTAGTGTATAAATAGTTAAGAAAAATGTATTTGAGAGATCAGTGCAATCTACATGGACTCCATCATTAATGTATACATTATGATCAAAACATTTAAAATCTGAATTTAGTTGTTGCTAAAACGTGCTTTATAATCTTACAGTTTGGCCAAATCAAGAATAAATTTTTACATTTTTGATGATGTGGTTTCTGATTTTTTTAGATAGCTGTGTTTTATTTTCTCTTTTTTTCTGATCTGTAAGAAACTAACATAACCCATCATCAATCCATGAAGATGGCTGAAAGTAAAGTGTTAATATTTCTATGATAAAACATAATCTGTCATACTAAAAGCTAAATAAAATTATAAATAAGTAGTTTATGGTCCTATAGAAGATTGGTAAACTTCTTAGATTTATTCTGTATGTTCTCAGTAAAAAGTTAATTGGTACATTATTTTGAAAACTTAAATGAAAATATTAAATTTGTATTTTATTTCTTAAAATTCATTTTGTCTTTAAGAAGTTTAACTGAATGTCCTAGTATTTTCCTTTTGGTTTTGATATTAGGATTTTGAATCTGCTTCAAATTAAAGTTATCAGTGAAAAATCACCCTAGTTTATTTTAGTGGAATTTAACCAAGTATTCTGTACTTTTTGAAACTTGTGTGAAATAAATTTGTTTTTTAACTAATGTCCTGGATCTTAAGCATCTTGAACAACATACATTTAATAAAACAATATTTTTATTAACCAGGAGAAGCAAATAAACAACTTGGTGACTATAAATTTAAACTGAAAAAAGCACAACAGGAGAATTCAACATTACAAAGTAGTGTAAGTATATATCTTCTTCATTTTGAAGTATACATAACCTTAATACTCTCTTCCACATGCACATCTGTTTGTGAAATCTTGCTTTTGTTCAAACAAAGTTGGTTTTAGAAAATACTTGAAGGTAAAGTTCATAAACTGTTATGCTCTTTCAAATTGAGTTTCATTTATTATATTAATAACCAAACCCATAATTTGTAAATAGAGAGGGGATGAGCACTTGTTTCTCAGGATCGTCGTGAAAGGAAATTATTAGAATTTTTACAGCATTTTAACAGTGAATTATAGAAATAAGTTACTTCTTCTAGTTAATTAAAAGTACCTTTTACCCCTCCCACAAAATAAGTTGAGTATTGTTGATTGACTTGTGGAAAAAAGTGTGGGTGCTATTCTGAAGTGTATAATTTTGTTTTGAAATGGTGATTTTTATTTTTTGGAAGTTTACCTTTCACATTCCATTGTTTTTAAAATATTTAAGGTTTCATGATTAAACATTTATAATACTTTTAGATTTAAAAGTAGAAAAGGTGAAATTTAGTATTTGATGGTACATTATTACTTGAAGTTATGGTAGACTTTTGTTTGTTTTATTTTCCTAACAGGTATCTCGGTTGGAAAGCCAAGTTCTCAGGTACAAGACAGAAGCAGAAAATGCTGAAAAATTAGAGGATGAACTGAAAGCTGAGAAGAGAAAACTTCAAAGAGAAGTGAGTGTCATATTCACTTTTTTACAATGTTTGTGATATGTTTCTTTTATGAAATATTTACTCAGTTTATAAAAAATTACTTTTGACAAGAAAACATTTCTCCTATTTTTGGAGAAAAGTTTAAATCTAATAAGATTGTACAAGCTTTAGAAATGAAATAAAATTATACATAGACTTACATAACAACTGGAAAGTTGCTAAATGAAAATGGACATTTTAATATGAAATACATATGGAGTAGTTAGATGAAAATTTGGAAACAAATTCTTCAAGATTTATCAATTCTTTCTCAAATTCTTCTGTTAATGAGCCAGATAATTAGCTAACAGATTAATTTATTTTTTTATGGAACTTTCTGAAATATGGCTTATGTACTGAAACAAACACAGTATCTCAATCAGTTTTTGCATATAAAAGTTCTCAACAAGTGGGTTTCTCGACATCACTGATTGCATATAAAAAAACACAGTATCTCCCTTCACCTCTTTCCATTTGTAGAAAGAGAAACTTTTATATGTTCTTTTTACAATATATGATGTTACTAACCAACTGACAGCTCAAAATGTCTCCCTTGTGGTTTTTTTAAACCAGTTTAATCTGTGAAAAGGCTTCTACACTCAAGGACGTAGGTTATGTCTTTAGTCTGCTCAATATTTCATACTTTTTTATACCTAAATACAGTTTTGTTACTAAGCTTAATAAATTAGTGGGATTTACGATAGCAATATAGTTATTCAACTGTATATATAGAATCTGAAAAAATTTTTGATATGCTTCATGTACAAAATTTTAAAAGGCATAGCAACCTCTGTCCAGCAGTATCTATGTTCTAAGAATGTAGCTGGAAGAGATAATTATTTGCTTTACTTTCCTAATTATTGTTCTGTATTTTAAAGAAAATAAGTTTCATAACTTGTTTATAAATAGTAGTAATTTATATACATGTATAATAATTTAAGTGTTACTGTACAATACAAAGTACTAGTCTACTAAAACACATCTAAGACCATATCAGTTTTATATTATTGGATATGTTAACATGTGTGCACATGCATCACATCAATGCAAGTTATGTGATGTTTGCTAGGCATAACTAGAAGGTCAACATAATATAGAAAAACATGTGTTAATCTATTATATTATGAGACTTGAGCTATTTAGACTAAACATTTGTATTTTCGTGCTATAATATGCAGTCATTCTAGTACAAGAAAAACATAATTTATATTTTTACCCTAATTTTTTTTTATAGCTACAAGGTCAGTAATTGATAAACCCCACACAGGGTATAGAAGATATTGGAAAATATAAAGTCTTACTGAAAACAAACATCTCAAATGTATTTAGCAGATTTTTGGGATTGCACAAATAATATTAGATTTTTTGGATGAAGAATAGTTTTTTTTTAATCATAACATGAAATCACTTTGCACTCAGACTAGTTAGCAAAGAGACTATTTTCACACAAACATTTTTTGGTAAAAATATTTTGTTGAAAAATCTGAATTTTTTGTGTACAAAAACCTTGTAATCTTTACTAAAAGTGTAAAATTTTGTGAATGTAAACATACTTTATCAAAAATTATAGGGTTAATACATAATGTACAAATGTGTGCATGAACTGTTATACTGAGCTCAATGCAAAAGGGTTAATAGTAAGAATAGTGGGACAAGGGGAAGAAAATGTAAATTTTAATAAAGTGGGCATCATTTTCCACTTAATCAGTGCAAGTTTTAAGAGGATGATTGTTTAGAGAAGTTTTCTTCTTGATATGATGGATATAGTAAGTTTTTAAGGAATTTTCAATACATATGTAAATAATCATGGCTTAAGTTATTAGGTGTATTTTTTTCTAAATGGATGGGGGTCCCTTGTTATCCTTGAATGTTATGATGAATGAATGAGACTGCTGTGGCTTTACGTCAATAGAAGGAATGTGATTTCTCAACATACATTTCAGGAACTTTGAAATGTCCTGTCCAAAGACAAAGTAATTCTATCAGCAAGAGATGGAACCACACTATGTTAATTTAGATACACTGTATATATATATAAATTTTTTTTAGTGTTTTTTCATTATAATTCTGCTACTTGGCTATTTTAGAATTATTTTATTAGGAATATCAATAAAGTTTAGAAGGATTGTTTGATATTAAAAAGCTTAGTCACGGTGGAAAAAGTTCATTAAGTTTCCATTTGGAAGTAATTTTCATATTAAAATTCAAAATTTCTTTAAGATTTAAAAAGTTTTGTTTGTTTATGCATATTGTAGTTTTTTTGTTGTAAATAATATAATATTTTCAGAAAAATATGCACAGGACTGGATTATCCAGAGCTTAAAGAATTTGTAAATTCCCTTTGTGCATTCTCAATTTCTTCCTTTAAAAACTTACCACCCACCTTACCCAATTTTAAACTGGTTTAATTTCCAATTGCAACACTTTACATTGTGTAAAGATGTTCTTTTAACATGATCATAGCAATTAAATATTTATTACTTATTCATTCAGAATATGCTTTTATACAAGGCAGTTTACATGGTTTCCAAGCAACAAAATATAATCTTTCAAATTTGCAGCTCTACTGTGTAGCAAATGATGCAATCTCTCTCTTTCCAACACACATACATTGGGTACAATGTACTACTAAAATATTGTTTCATCTCTTTTCCTTGCTTTTTCTATAATCGTAGTCAATTTTGGCTGGTCAATTTTTATTACTTTGGTTTCAGTTGCCTAATTCATTACACTGAATAGATTAGTAAAAAAGTTTTGTACTAAATAAAATAAAGAAATCAATAACATGGCTTTTTGTATGCAGACCTGTAACATTTGAATATTTTATTTATATTTAAACCAAGAAATAATGTAATATTTATAAATGAGGAACAGTTTTTAAATGCAGTTTTATTACTAATTCAAATAGGGTTTATTTTGACTGCAAAATCCACTTTATCAAGCAGTTTCTACTTTAATAAAGATATTGGTTAAACAGCCATGCTTTATTCTAATCACAGTCACACAGTACTCTTTGTATATCGAGCAATAGATTATAGCCTATATATTTTTTGCAGGGTTCACTTTAATCTTAGGCCTTAGGCTTCAGTTCCTAAAGCCAACTGGATATGCAGCTTTCAACACTATATAAGTTCCTTTAATGTCAGTACCTACAACTGTAGAAATGTATATATTAAGCCTCATCAAAGCCAGCTTTTAACTTTATATTGTAAACTACTACAATATTTTGAACATATTTGCAGGCTAATTTAGGAGCTTTTTATTTTGAAATATTGTTTATATCAAAGTTATGTAATAGTGGAATAATATTGTTAACAGTATAACAGTGTTTTGTAACATGTTTTGGTTCATTTGTTGTTTGTCACAATTTAGTATGAAATTTTGAAAAAAGCTCTGTGTGTACTTGTATATGCAAGTCAGGTTTCAAAGAAATGCCTCTCAGTGGTAACACTGAAAACATAATGCTAAAAACCAAGTTTTAATACACATGATGAGAACAGCACAGATAGACCATTGTATAGGTCTGTGCTTAACAACATCAAATTAAGGAACCTACTCAGATACTTGTTCTCTGTGTGGTCATGACATGAAAAAAATTAGTAAGTCCTTGACAACTCTTGACTTTTGGGCTTGTTTACATATTCTTAGAACATAATTAGTCTTGATGTTCTTTTTTTAACTTTTCAAATTTAGAGTTTATTTAGCTTGTGCCCCATGAGATAATTCTCACATTCAATGTGACAAGTGAAAGATCATTGTAAGTTATGGAAAAGTATATTAGTTAGCAAGTGATATTCCTGCAAATGTTAAGATGGCTCTGGAACTATGTTCATATGATAGAAAGACATTATTACATATAAAGCTCTCTAGGTTTATAAAATACCTTTAATTATGTGTGATATAATTTGTCTGCTGTGCAACATTGTTAACCTGAATCTTCAATACCATAATGGAGACTAAAATGCCAAATTTTGGAGGTAAGGTTTTCTTACTCTCCACACTCAGAGGTAGGACCTTACTTCTTTCTCATTTCTTTTCTTCTAGAAGTAGTCACCTTCCCATAAATGTCTGCAAGTAGTGAAAGGTGACAGTATATGTTGGACATTGTGAGCTTAAGCACCCACATTCTACTCTCTTCTGTAATTTTATATTTTCTTATTTTGCTCTATTATTCTTATTTCTTTATGTACAAAGCTTTGTGAATGGGGATTAAGACTGGTATGTAGTATATTCCTGCTACTTTATGGGTACTACTTATGCAATTACCTCTAAAAACCAATACATCTTATATCCCACATTATAGCTTTTGCCCTATGACTAGTTTGATGGTGCAGCACTGTATTTTGATTAAGACTTATTTTAAACCATAAACATTTTAATTTGCTGATATTCTTCTCAGAAATTTTCAGAATTTCTGTATGATAAAACCATAGTTGGTTACCAGTAATGAAGATAATTTTAATTTTTTAACACTTTAGACAAGTTGTAGAAATTAAAGCAACTTTCTCATTACATCAGATATGCAGTTTCTTCTTCATTTATTGAATAGTTATTCATAATTTTGCATGTAAAAAAGAAATTAATTGTATGCTGTTTTATAGGTTCGAGAAGCTCAGACAAGAATTGAAGAACTTGAAACTGCAAATTGTCACCTTCAGAAGAGAATGGAAAAGCTAAAATCAACAAGAAATGCCATCCTTAAATGAGCCACTATTCAAAAAGTTAAAATGCAAGTTGTTAATAAATGATTGTCAAGATTATACATGCATGTACATAAATGAAAATTGTACTTGTTTTCTTTATTTTCTAACTCCCCAATACTATATTAATTTCACTGACGTCACATTTCAGTTACATGTATTATTCATCTTATCATATATATTTTAAAAGGTTTAAATTTCTTTGATAGTTTTGATTATCTTATGTTTTGGAAACAATTTCATGGATTAGCAATCAAAAGATGCTCCAACAAGGAATTTTGTTTTTGTTTATTTTGAATAATAAAACAAGTTTTGTACGATTCAGATTAATATATATATATATGCACAAAATAATCAGACACATGGGGTGGGGTGTTATATTTAAAGGAATTGGTTTGCTGCTGTTGTTTCTAAAGCAAGGTACAATATTTTTTTTACATTCATCAGTTCTAAAATTTTGAAATGTACATGTATATTATTAATCAAACAGTGGGCTGAGCATGGCCTAGTACTTACGATGCCATGCTGTAGACCTGAAGGCTTAAGCTGTGATATGCTGCTGAAAACACTTCTTATCCTTGGTTGTATGTGTGTGTCTGTATACATAAGCACACACACATTAATACATAAGTGTGTTTTTATCAAGTTTATTTAATATTAAAACTGGGTTTCAATGAAACTTTCTTTGATCCTAACTATATTTTGAAGTTCAGTAACTTTTCCAAATCTAAGCTTCATAGGAATCAGACTCTTTCTTTCTTTTAAACCAGGAAAGTTAACAGGTTTAGCTTTGGAAAACACTTTCTTAGATATGAGTTAAGGATACTTTCTGAATTGTACAAAGTGATACTATATTTTAAAGATTCACTACAGTAATTTAATATTAAAATAAAATTTGAAATTAGTTTTAAGCCTCCCAGAAATTCATCTGTTCCAAGAAACAGGTTTTGGTAAATATATGTTGTGCAGACTAAACTAGTTACATAATAGCTTTAGTCGGAACAGATATATCATTGAGAAGTCTTCATATTGTAATTTCTGATAATGAGAATATCTAATAAATACAATTATTTTTAAATATAGATACAAGGATCTATGTTAAAACCTTGCAAAACAATTTGCATTCCTCAGTTAACTGGAAGTGTAATGCAAGTACAAGTTGTTTAATGAGTTTTTAATGTAGTTTGAGACAGTTTACTATTCTTAAAATAAACTTTAAACAATTTTTATTTTTCTGTTGGTATCATGTTAGGCTCTGTTTGGAATAACATTTTTAAGATATGTTTGTTAAAATGAGTAATATTATGACTGTGTTTTTTGTAATAGTATCTAGCTTGTTCCAGTTGATTGTTTTTAATGTAAAAAATCTATTTAATCCAAATCAAGTTTTACAACAAGAATGTAAATTGCTGTACACATGATTGCATATCGAACATCCTCTTCCAGTTTTGTTTTGTTTTTTATATTAAGTAAGTGAAGAAGTTCCTACAAGTAGCTTATCATTGTGAGTCACATGTTAGTTTATTGACTCACAACACTAAACTCTTGGGGCTTATAATGTATAAAATAAAACATATCTACAAGTCGAAGGGTTATTCATTCCAATTAAGGAAAGTTGTTAGTAGATTTGTTTACAAAACATTTCCAATTGTAACAGCAGTTTGTGATAATGTTCACAGACAAATGAAACAAATACTTGACATTTTCTTCAAAGAAATTATACTGACACCTGTGTAGTTTTGTTTTTAAATAATTCAACTATTTGCTATAGCCAGTCTTAGTAATTTGGGATTTGAGCTGTTAAGTTTGTTTGTTTTACAGGGGACCAAGTATATTAGAAATAAAAAAACGTCACAGCTCAAACAGTATTTTATTTTATACTATTTACAAAGCTTGTCCTTTATTAAACCTATTAAGATGGCATTATTTTAATATCATGGGAACTGTGCTTGAATTTTGATTATGGTATATAATTTCTTGTGAAAATTCAGATATGAACTGTTTGAAACTTGTCAAAAATAATTCGAGTATTTTGGCTCACTTAATTATCAACATGTAGGAAAAACTTAAGTGTTTGTTTAGATGTTAATTTATTAAGAAATTTTAAATGGTTTTAACTTTGAATCCTGCCGTATAAAAAGAATTTGTAGAAATCACTATCAGTTTTGTGCTGTCTCTTTGTTTTTCCTAAATTTTCCTGATTGAATAATCGCTGAGTATTGGCTTGTAAAGCATGTGAAGTGCCAATTGAACCAATTTTTACTGGATGCTGAGCTTCCAATTAAATATGTACTGTGTTGTAATTGAATCATTTTCATTCATCTGATTAATTAGTTTGGCTCTGTAGAGCAGAGACATTTTTTAATAAATAACTTGTGTATCATATGTAGTTTTGTTTTTGAAACGGAGCTCTCCAATAAACAGGGTATCCATTATTTGAGTTGTCATTTGATACAAGACTAAAGTCAGCTTGCCTGTCTATTAAGAGAGCTTATAAATAAAAATTTGAATATTCATTGATTTATTAGTTTACCAGAAAGTCTGTGTACTTACATGTGTAATATCGACAGATTTTAATGTTTGTAAATTGTTAACTTTGTTTGAGCAGTCAGAAACCTTTGGAACTAACAGAAGTTAAATAAATGTTTCAGATTAATGGATCTTAACTGTTTTATTTAAGCTAGAAAGCTGCAACAGTATCATAATATTTTGTTACTTTAATACAACTTGCATGTTAATGTGAATAAAGGTTAACAATAGTATCTTTATTGTACAGAAGAAAGTTACTGTTGCTATAGAAGAAAGTTTTCTGTTGAGTAGAAATTGAGTGTGAACAATGTGTAGTTCAGGTTCTTTACAAGTCAAACATTACATGCAGTGCCTTTACTGACTGTACCAGAACTAACGGTTAAGTTAGGAAAAAGTGTACCAGAAATAAAAATTATTATATGTAAAATTTGAAAACGTATACTTTGTTTTTATTGGTTTTGCTAATTTCTAACTTAGTCTTTAAGTTTTCAATATTATTTATATTGTACTACTGAATAAAAAATTTCATAACAAGCATGAAACCACAGATCAAATAGAAAAACGTGGAGTTTTAATTTTAAATAAATTTTACAATAATTATCAGTTACTGACTAGAAAAATGCTTTACTACAAACATTTTAACTGAAATTTGAAAATATATCTTAAAAATTAGATATTTACCTTTGGCAAGCAGTATGAGAATTTCGTTTTTGGTTGATACAAGACAACACTGTTCCAACAGATTTTGATTACAAAATGAAAAAAAAAAAAAGTAATATCTTTTAATTGTGTAGGTTAAAATGTCTTGGCTATATTAAAGGATTTTTGTTAACTAAAATAAATGCTGCCCAATAATACTGTTTGGTAATACTGCCCAAAGTTAAAATGAAAGGAGGCTACAAAAGTAATATAAATGATAAGTGGACTTAGGTGGAGGTTTAGTTAAACAGAATGTAGTATGTGGTGTAAAAACAATTCCCTATTTCATTAAAACGTGATCATGACTTTTGTTTGTTTATAAGATTTTCAATGGTAAATTAATAAAGATATTTTAAACTGAGGTACAAAATATATAAATAAATGAATATAATAATCTTGCAAATGTGTCTGCACCTAGCTTCTTGAGGATGGTTGTAAAGTGTGTGTAGGCATCATTCATTATGCAAGCGTATAGAACGTGAATAATTGGAAAAGGTATCCGTATTACATTAATTGTCATTAGCTTCATGCAGTAAAGTTGAAATTACTGTCAAACAAATTCTAAACATCTGATTATTTATGTAAACATGATCTTTTGGGGGCCAACTTGAATGTCCTACCAAATTTAATTGATATTGGTTCAGAGATGTTCTTTCAAGAACTTATGGCATTAAAACATCACATACATTTAGAGAGGTACACTCCTCAAGGTCCACAGGCCATGTTGGATGGAATATTAAAGTCAAACATGGGTCAGCTTACCAATACTCCTATGACAGACCATGTTTGTTGCCAACTGTTGTGACAGTCAATAATAAGAAGAAATGATGAACATTTTAGTATCCACTTGTACCCCTACATTTCAAAGTTGGCAAAAATTTCCCATAATTAAGACTATTTTGAGGGTTGGCCAAATGTTGGGGGAAGGTACCAAAAGCTTGATTAGTACCAATGTTCACTGCAACAATGACATTGGTAGCTGTAAGTGTTACAAAGAGCCAGGACCAGCCACTCAAGAAGGTACCATTATTTCCTTTTTTACTTCCATTGTCTGCAATGCTTTGGACCTTTTCAATGAAAGAGGGAACTCGGGCCTCAATAGCTCACCAGACAATAACAGAACAAAACAAGGAGTCTGTGTGGAAGTGCCAGACTACAACCATAACCACCAAAAAAGTCCAAAAAATCAAATTAGCAGTAGTTGAGGGTAATTTATCAACAGTACTGCCAGCCACCGTACACTCCAGTAGATAGGCGCAGGTGAACCAATACACGGCTAGGCCCCATATAAAGGAAGAGGATGAACTGCAGTGGAGGAAGAAACACTTCCATCATGTCTTGAAGAAGTTTGTTGATTGTGAGCCAAGTAGGCAGGCATGAGAAGAACATTGGCCAGGTCATGTGACACTATAATGGCAATGACTGTGGCCAGTTACCCAATAACGTCCACATTGAGGGAGTTTCCTAATCGCCTAAAATGAAGGCAAGGGAACAGAACTTTGTTATCTTAAAATAGAGGCTGTGGGTGTTGTATGTATCTCTAATTATGTGTCTTTTGTATTTTTTTATTCTATACATATATATATTTATGATACTGTAATAGTAGCATTGTTTAAGATTCTCGTATGAACTATAATTTCACAAGTTTGGCTCGCCCATCTTAAACGCTAGTTTGAAATACATTCAGTGCAAGTCCATTATGATTTATTGTTTTAAAGGTTTGTTGTGTACTTTTGCATGCTTTTATCCACAGTTCTTGTCTGTATTTTCTATATTTTGTGAGGGGGTGTTTTCTGTGTAAATGTTTATATATGACGTACAGTATTGTAATTAATGTTTAAAAAAGTGTTTTGTTCTTTTTGTATTAATCTCCATGTTTCAAGATTTATTTTGTAGGGTTTTTCACCCTGTAGACATTCGCGCACGCTTGAGTTTATGCGTTTCCATCCCCATGATTGTGTAATGTACATTTTACAATTTCGTAAAAGTATTTTGAATGTTCTACATGTAAAGCGTAATATACATAAATACTTATGCACAGTAATTTGAAATGATAACTGACTATATTTATTATGCGATATACGTGGCAGTGTTGTTAACTATTATCAATCAACTGCCAGTGTTGGACAAACAAATTGGTATTTAGATCTTTGCAGGGCCTGGCATGGCCTAGCGCGTTAAGGCGTGCGCTTCGTAATCCGAAGGTCGCGGGTTTGCGCCCGAGTCGTGCCAAACATGCTCGCCTTCCCAGCCGTAGGGGCGTTATAATGTGACGGTCAATCCCACTTTTCGTTGGTAAAAGTGTTAGCGGTGGGTGGTGATGACTAGCTGCCTTCCCTCTAGTCTTACACTACTAAATTATGGACGGCTAGCACTGATAGCCCTTGTGCAGTTTTGTGCGAAATTTAAAAACAAACAAACTAGATCTTTGCATAACTGTTAAATAAAATGAATGGCTTTGAGATTAGGGTACTTAATTCGCAATCTACGAATAGTGGGGTTGAAACTCATCATTGAACATACGTATTATTTCATCCTGGAGCCATTATAATAATCAATTCCATTATTCATTGGTAAGGAATAGTTTAAGAGTCGGTGCTTACCTGCTACATTTCCTACAGTATATCACTTTATAATCATGGTTTGTTTGTTTTTGAATTTCGCGCAAAGCTACTCTAGGGTTATTTGCGCTAGCCATTCCTACTTTAACAGTGCAAGCTAGTCATCACCACCCACCGCAAACTCTTGAGCTACTCTTTTATCAACGAATAGTCACATTATAACGCCCCCACGGCTGAAAGGGCGAGCATGTTTGGGCGACGAGGCTGCAAACCCGCGACCCTCAGATTACGAGTCGCAAGCCTTAACCCACCTGGCCATACCGAGCTTCATCATTATGGACATCTGGTGATGTCCCTTGAGTAGCTTTTTGCGGAACGGAATAAACAAATAAAGTTTAAAACAACTCGCCAGAATATTCAATATGAAGAAATGATATTCAGTTATATGTTAGTACTTAGTCACATCAAGTATATTATCTCTGGTTCTTTGAAGTTTTTCAGATAAGTCGAATCTTCAAGACTTTTTCACAAATCATTTAAAAGTTAAAATCACAGCAGTGCGTCTTCGAATTTCTTTTCAATGTGTTTTTTATCCTTGTTGTAATCCTTTAGTTGGCTTCTGGGTTCGATTCTGTGATTAGCAGGGTGTAGATAGAGAATTTTGTAGCTGTGAACTAAGAAAACGACATCCTTTTTGTAATAAGATGGCTATAACAGCTACATTTATTCAAGAGGCTTAATTGGTTTTGTGAAGCGTTTTAATATTATTTGCGCTCTGAAATTCCAATATGCCTTTGTTTTAAAATAAACGAACACACTTAATTTCATATTTTCTATAATTAAATTCTTAAACTCCAACAATAAATATCTGAAACGGAGATGAACATTATGTTGAAGTTCCACGAAGCGTAATGTCCGTTTCACTGTCGTTTGTTTTTTCTCGCTACGCCAATGTCCATCTCACTAGGAAAGTTGTTTGTACACACTTTCGTATCATAAGTGAACAGTTTTCAAATTTTTATTCATAGGCTTCCTTTAGACAATTTGTCGGAACATTATATAGCAGCGAAAAGGAAGCGACAGCATAATCTATTGATCACATTGTTATCGCTGAGAAAAAAAACAATTCCGGTGAGCTGCAAACAAAAATACTTAAAACCATGGATCTCTATATAGAGATTAATGTTAGAAATTCGAGAGAAGTTTCTCTAGAAACTTTACAAAAGAAAAGTAAAAGAAATGAAACATACACTTCGAAATGATTATCATATATCCACAAAGACGCGCTACAGAAGGTATTGCAGTAGATAAGCCCGCCCAGTGGTATGTCAACGGACATACAACACTGGAATCCTGATTTTGATATACATGGTTGGCAAAATACAGATAGCCCATTGTGTTACTTTGTGCTTAACTTTGTAGATAAAGAAATGAACATATAGCAGATAAGATCGAGTAAATGGTATATATATATGAATACACGCGCGCCAAACAGTTGGGCAAATCTCGCGTAGTTCAGGTGGTTATGATGCTTGACTCATAAATTAAGGGTCGAGGGTTCGAACATTAGTCACACCAAAGCATGTTCATTCTTTCAGCCGTGGGGGCGTTATGATATAACGGTCATTTCCACTAGTCATTAGTAAAAGAGTTGGCGATGGGTGGTGATGACCAGCTTCCTTCCCCTACTACACTGGTAAGTTAGGGACAGCGAGCGCAGATAGCTTTCGAGCAGCTTTGCACAAAATTAAAAAATAAAAAACAAAGCTTGCCACTTGAAATTAATAGGAGTGAAAAACTATCAAACTACACTAGCCTGAACCCAGCAGAAAAAAAAATTGCACATCTGTGAACTATGTATAAATACCCTCTACAATCTCTGTAGGTAATGTGGTGACTTTACATTCTTACTGAGTACTGACAACATCCGTGTGACAAGACAGGTTCATTCGGCACTTTCTTTTTCATCAGCTGAGTTTAAATTACGTGACCCAATATTTTCATCGTTCACTGACTCACCAGTTTCGACCTCTGGTTCGTGATTAAGATGGTGCACTAGAAACTCGTTAGTAATATATTGTCGTAACTTCTCAACGAGTTCCGCATATCTATTCACAGTAAGTGAACATTTTACACTATCTTTCATTGAACCGATCTGTCTGGGTCTGAAAATGATGGTCCATGCAGGTAAAGCTGATCTACTTCTGTGCCACTGGAATGTATCAAATCGAAACCTAATCATCACTCACAAAAGTTTGTTCTCTGATTATTTTGCCATAACTTATATTCTGCCATATCGTGGCGTTTCCTAGATGTTGGTACGTCTGCTAACTCATAGCAATCAGCCATTGCACATCTTATCCACTCCACATGTTATTGTGGACAGTGTTGTGTATTCTTTTTATAGGAGAAGTATTCATTATCACATCCAGAGGGGGAGTATTTCTTGACCAAACATGAATAAGTTTGGCAAACAACCAGTTGATAATTTTTGCCCATTATTATGCCATCAAAGTATATGCAAGTGTTCATCCCATTTGTTTTATCAAGATTAACAAACTTTGCAAACATTCATTTGATAATTCATAGTGCTTACTCTGCAAAACCATAAGAATGTGTTAAAAAGGAAGTGGGCATCTTCACCATATACAACGCGGATAATATCGTATTACTGAAATAAAAACCTTGATGTGTCTGAATTTCTTCAATTGTGTTGAAATGAGCTATAAAAGGTGCTTTTGTACTAGGCTGTCGTGTGGGCCAATAGATAAGCCTCAACTCGCTTGTAAAATAATGAACGACAAATCGACTTCCTCAATTATTCTTTAAAAATGGACCACCAACATCGAGGGCGTTTCTCTGTAAAGAGAACCATAATTTTCTGATGTAATTTGCCTTTTCTAGTTCAGCTTATCCTCTGGGCAATACACAATGTACAGTTAACATCACCACTTAGCATCTTAAATTGAAGGCAGTCAGTAAAACCGCCATTTCACACTTGGTCATATATGTGTAACTCTTTTTTTCAATACCCTCTCATTCTTGCATTACGCAAAGTTTGAAGAAGTTTCTGTCTCAAAGTTCTTACGACCGTTAGCTTCAACACAGTTTGAGAACCATTTCTTAGTGGTTAATATCAATGGTATGGCATGTCTTTCCGTATTCAAAATTACTCGTACAAGTACAAAGACCATGTTTGCCTAACTTACGCTGTTCATGTTTTACTTTGATTTACAGCAAAAAAGTGTCCATGCTAATCCTTACTCCTTCAGTGTTCCTTCCAGAGTTCCTGAAATGTTATTCATTGTACCTTACTTTTAAAGAAATCTATTACTATATGATGTAGCACCACTGCTACAGATAATGCTTTAATTCCCACATTGTGTCCAGGTCCAGGACATTCAATGGATATGTAGCTTCTCATTATAAGCCTTTATTTCACTGTCTATGGCATAGGTACCCTTTGTAAAGCCGTAAACTTATCATTTTCATACCAGGGTAGTTTAATTTAAAGGAATAAGACGTGACTGCTTTCAGAAACAATGGAAGGATCAAATTGTACTTATAAAAAGAATAAATTGTGATATGAAAATTGAGGAATTACTCTAAGTAACAATCATTTTACTTTTTCTTGTTCCTGGGCAGAAAGTGTTATTTCCCAATCGCTTATGCCTAAAGTAAATAGGAAATACCTTTTCTTTCTCTTCAAACTTTGCTTTTCACCTGGATAATGAAATGAATGTTCAAATTTACCCATTTTTCCAAAACATTGCAGGTAGATTTAGTGCTGAGTAGCTAAGAGAGAATTTTCTCAAACTTACAAGAATTTTCAATAACTTTCTAGAATGTTATAGAACTTCACTCGTCAAGGTGGGTTCTGTTCTGTCATAATGTATCCGCCTATGCGAGGCAATTAGAATTGCCTGTAACTCGAATGAGCGGCGCCTCTTCATTGACAGTTCATCCAGAAGCTTCAAAGCTGTGATGCTCCATAATAGGAATAAGTATCCGTCTCTTACTCTGGCTCATTCGGTGCACCTCAAAAAGGAATTCAACAGCGTCAAGACCTTGCTAGAAGCCTTGAAGTATGATGAGTATGGCTGGAAGGTTATCGGAGACTTCAAAATGGTGGCATTCCTGGTGGGTCTCCAAGGAGACTTTATCAAGTTTCTCTGTTAATTTTCTGCCGGGTCCAGAATTTTCATAATAAATTTCACAGTGAAGTTATTTGTTTCTTTATTTTCGGATATGTGAATAAAATTAGTTGTCCCTAGCTTACATTAATATACCAGAGAAAAGACAGATTGTCAACAGCACCAACTTCTAACATTGGAACTACTATTGTCTCAAAAATAATGGAGTTAACTGTCATCCTTAAAATACAATTACGGTTCTAAGGTGTGTAGCACAATGTTTTAGCAATAACGGGACGCAAACGTAGACTCGAAGCCCTATATTGCAGTACAATAACCCTGGATCACATACGACCCAGATGAGTTATAAACTTGGGTTTTAATCTTATTGGGATAGGGTTTTAAAAAGGAAAATAAAAATAAAAAACAAAAAAACAGATAATAGGTTCTAACAAACTAACTGAATAAACTTATGAAAAACGATAATTATAAAAGTTAACAAAAACGACAAAAATAAGCTTAAATTTTTAAATAATTGAAACTGGAATTTATGAACCTTCCAAATGTTACTGATGACTTACTAAGTAAAAGCATTATAGTGTTTTGTGAGATTTGAAGTTGCAGAGTTTATTTTTTAAGTTTCTACTGTAAAAATGAAAAGATTTTACAACAGTGTCTCTCTTTGTAGCACGCAGTTGTTTGTTTTTAGCACAAAGCTACAAAATTGACTTTACATGTTCTGTTTACACCCATCCCAAAATTTAGAATTTTAAATTCATAAACTTACTATTAGCTAAGTGGGGAACACTAGCGGAGAACAATATGCGATTAGTAGATCTTTTGATGTTAAAATAAATCGACTTTACGAAATTTCCAAAGAATGAGCCCATTGCTAATACTATTATAAAACGTTATAATATATCTATGATTTTCTCATATGAACCTATTTTTACACATATTTCAAGAAAAGGCCTGAATAAGTTAAAATGAACGTAATCTCTATTACAGCATTCCAACAAAAAAAGAAAACAGAGTGCATAGTGAGTTAGCAATGAGACTATGGATTTACAACACAGAAATCCACGGTTTGATTCCCTGTGATGGATAAAGTATGCATAACACCTTGTGTAGCTTTATGCTAAGAAACAAACAATTGATCTCTGCAAAACAAAACATGACGATTTCAAATAAATCTTTATTTAAATATTTTCTAATAGAATTGGTCTAAGAAAGTATACTTGAATTCAACAGGTAAACTTAATTTTATTTGTCCAGTGAATACTATGTAAAACAGTAGAATTAGGCCCAAAGAGAACTTATAATGCTTAATAACAATCAATAATAATAGTATAAATATATGAAGTAACAGAAATGCAAAACAGTTATTCTGACGATATCCTTTAAATCTGAATTTCTTTTTCTCTCTTTTTTTTCGACTTCAAATAAAGAAATATGAAGTTGTTTTTCTATAGGTAGCAGCACTTATAGGGTTTGAGCTGGTGAAAATGGCAGCAATTGAGACAATTTCGTCAGATCGTCATTCAACACCAAGCAATTCAAGTAGTAAGAAATTGTTTTATTTTAGGTCCAAAGGTAAAGGCAGTTAGTAAAATTATGTTATAAGTATGTATACGTTTATATAAGTTGCCTACCTCGTAATTACTGATTCAACGTGTCATTGGCTTTCGGTTTCAAATGTGACTGACGAATTCTGTGTTGTCTTTTGTAAATTCGTGATATTATTATATTCATATTATTGTAATACTAAATATCATATATGTAATAACTTCAATATCAGCATTAGTAATGTTAGTTATGTCACTTTATTCTAATTTCCAGAATTAAAGTTAACTCAGGTGATAAACGATTACACTGTTATAGTTAATAAGTTAACAGATAAATAAACACCTAAAAAGTAAAACATAATAACAGTACTCATGTATTATTATTATCAGCTTTATCATCACAGGCTAGAAAGTAAACGTTGCTACTACTGGTATATCATTCTTCGTCATTAACTAATGACTAAATTTTGTTCAGTTCAGGTTTCAAGATTTTCTTGATCACAAGTTTCAAAATTATCTGTAATTGCTTGTTTCAGTTTTTGATTTTTGCATCTCATTAGTTTGATATTTGTGGTGACCATTTAAAGTTAGTTATTACATTACTTATAAGATGTGTAAACATGTTTTTATCTTGGTTTGAAGACCATAGTAACTAGTTGTACTGTTTATACACTTGTATTTACAGTCTTTCTAATGCTATTGAGCTTCAATTGTTTATTTGCTGAAACTAATATTTCTTTAACAATATTTCATTCATTTTTGAAAAAAAAGAAATATTTAAATATTTCAGTATCTTCAGAATTCCATCTTCAGTAATTAGTATTGTGTTTTGTATCTAGCCTACTAAAGATTTCAAAATATTTATTAATGATTTCATAAAACTACATACATTACTCTAGTTCTCTTTAATAGCATTTGTTCACCACAGATACTGTGTAATATAGTGTTTTATATAAACAGTAGAACATGAAAAAGCACACAAAAAAGATCTATCATTTTGGGGATCTGGCATGTCCATGTGGTTAGGGCACTCAGCTTGTAATCTGAGGGTCGCAGGTTTGAATGCCCAACACACAAACATACTTGCACTTTCAACCATGAGGGTGTTATAATATGATGATCAGTCCCAATATTCATTGGTAAAAAGCGTAGACCAAAAGTTGATGGTAAGTGGTGATAACTAACTGCCTTACTTTTAGTCTTAAACTACCAAATTATGGATGGCTGCTGCAGATAGCCCTCACATAGCTTTGCATGAAATTCAAAACAAACAGGCAAATGTATTTGTTATTGAGTGAGTTCTTTTGAATTATTTGGTAGAAATAATGCAAAGCCTAGCCCATACAATGATAACAAATTAGCATATTTCTTCATTAATGTTTGTTGAAGGCTATTTTCACTTAAACATAGTTGTAAGCATAAGTTCATAATTAAACAGTTTAACAAACTCCAGAAGTAAATCTAGCACAAACTTTAAGTACATTGTTTTTTTTACAAAGTATGGGACATATGCTTAATTTATTTATCATGTAACTGAATAATGTGATTATTATCACTGAACATTCAGTAAATTCTCATTACATACTTTATACTGACATTAGACCTTTGATTACTCACATTTGTAACTAATGTACCTGTCTTGGAGTTAGTCAGATTTGCTGAATCTTAACCTTATGCACCCTCCAACCAACATTTTAATAAAAAAAGAAAAAAGCTAACAACATAATCAGATTCATAAGCTTTATAGCTGAGATGCTACCAAGTATCTGTTGCTTTTTGATCTGATGACTTTTCAGTTTACTCATTTCAACAACTTCTTACACCTTTGTTTTCATCACTTTTGATACAGATATGTTTGTAAAAATCATGGCAAAATATGTATTTATACTTGATAATTAATAGCATTTGCTAATCAATTAATAGCTTCATTAATTGGTTAATGTCATGTTCCTGAAACTATGATGCATGTAAAGAAAAAAGACAGAAGCACTTGGTGGGTGCTGCCAGAGTTGCATTCCTTTTAGTTAGTGCTTCAATAATAATAACAAAATTAATGGCAGTTTACCATCACCACTGCCAAAAACATCAACAGAATAGTTGATGGTATGTACTGTGAGCTAGTTTCTTTCCAGTTCCCCCTCGGTGTGAATTCCTGTACATGGTGAGGGTCCTCCCAGGGAAGGTTCTGTTCTTTCAGTTTACTTCCTCTGGGATTTAAACATCCATTCACGTGTTTGCCATGTGTGGCAACCCATGAAGCGGATGAGAGGATCCTGATGATTGAGGGGTTCAACCCTAACACACTATTATGGCCTTGAATTCCTGTAGACGGGCAAACCTGGAGTGGCGGTCTTTGGGTTAGTCAGTTGGTCCACTTGGACTAGGGTCAACCAAGTATCAATTTTGGGTGTTTTCAACAGGTGCTGTTCACATTGTATCTGATGCTGGTGTTTGGGTATAATGCTCACAAAACCATGGTTTTGCTGCAGTGTCCTTGTTTAGCATTGTAGCGTATCCCTTTATAGGGCTTCAAGATGGGTGGGGTCAGTGGGCACCAAAATATTCCTTTTTTTATGGTTCCTCCAAATAAAAACCTTATTTGAACCTTCTTTGTACCTCTGCCATTTGCAATTGTCTTTACTATATGCTTTGAAACTTTATTCCTTACCAAAGCATCTCGCCTTGGGTTGTGTTTTCCTTCCTAGACAGACCATACGTTTTCAGAACAGATGATCTGCCAGTGTTCCTTTTGGCCTTAGTATCCAAGTGCAGTTGAATGAATTGGGTTTGTTTTTGGAACATTGCTGTATCCACTGGTCAGCCCATCCAAATGTGACCTGTCTTTAAGTCATCTGAGAAAAGTAGACACTCCTGATACTTGCTAAACACCTTTAAAACCTTCCTTCTGTTCATACTTATACAGATGGTTTGAAATCTGGTGACTGTGTGGGCTCTGCTGTGGTTTGGTGGTTGTGTGCAGAATCCCCTCTACAGCTTTTATGTTCACTGCTGAACTGTACACAATTTTTCTTGCCCTGGATCACATAGAAGTTAAGCAGTACTCAAACTGCATGATTTATACTAACTCTCTTAGTTCTCTACTAGCCCTGGAATTGCTTCACGTTAGTTCACACCATGCTCTTGCTGATATTCAAAACCAATTGGCCCATTTCTCTTTAATATCAACTTCTTTGCAGTTTTTCTGGATAGCCAGCCATGTTTGTATTTGCGAAAACAAGCTCGCCCACACTGCAGCTAAATCGATCTGCTATGGCACTATGGTAAGGATCAGAAAGAGGAAGTTGTTCTAACTAGATTAAGCATTGGTCACAGTTTTTTAACTCCTCATTTTCTATTATCTGTAACTGATGCACCAATGTGTAACACTCAGATCACAATAAGCCACATTTTACTTTTTTGCCATTGTAATGACTCTTAACAATTGCACCATTTTAAACATGTTCTGTCCCAAGGTTTGTCCATAACGTTAGACAGTGTTATTGGTGATGGTAACACTGTGCACCTTGTTAATGTTTTTAGTTTTTTTTAAGGCCATTAATATTTTTAATGCTATTTAACTTATTTTAAATTTATGGATTAGACCTTCTTTAAGAATTAAAGTACATCTAGTTCAGTTTGAAATTAGAAAATGCATATAACATCAAATAACTTAAAACCAGAACTGGAAAGGCGAACTTCAGGTGACTAACGCTGCTCTTTGAACTACCTGTTAGTCATCCTGGCAAGTTGTTATAATTTTGCTACATGTCTTATAAAACCTTTTTATTACATTCCTTTTTGAAAATGACCATAATGTCAAATAACTCAGAACCAGTACTGGAAAGGCCAACTTCAGGTGACTGATGGTGGTTTTTGTACTTACCTGTTAGTCTTCCTGATGAGTTATGATGATTAAAGTTATGCTACAGAAAGTTCTTTAGAACTTGAATTATTGTAGTTTTTCTCTTAACTAGATGTAAGTATTGGTTTTTTTCCAGAAATATGTTTTTTTATAAATTTGTTTTGCTTTACCTTAATTTCCTTTTTCTGGATTTTTAATGCAGATAGCCTGGCTGCTTTGTGCCATAAACACTAAATCAATCAATCAACCAACCAACCAATCTCCTGTTGTTGTCTGATTTGTATTTTCTTCCCATCAGATTTGCCACCTTACCATGTCCCTGTTTGTTACAGCACTGATTATGTCCCCCATAAATGTACTACTTATTTGTCTTTCTTTTTTTTCAGAGGCCTTTGTTGCATATTTGGATTCCACTCAATGGTGATTGTGTCCTATTCAGGTGTAGTTAGTCTTAAATCTGCACTGTACGACCTGCGAACATGCTAGATCACTGTGAAGTTGAAATTCTTTCTAACATGAATGTGATGTACTATTCTAGGTGCCACCAACTGTTGGTTGATCTATTCTGTCAATTGTGTCCTTTATGTTTTGATAAAATGTAGAAAAAGAGACAAATTAACATGATACAAGGTAATTTATGTCCATTGTTGATATGATGTGTTCCACAGGACAACTAGTAGATGTAGCAATGGGGGGTCAAAATATTTCACGAGAAATGTATCAATTTTAAAGCCATTGATGTAAGAGCAATAATAGTTTTTAAATTTTAAAAAAATATTAAATAATAAAAAAGTTATGACAAAAAGAGTGTCGTGTTCACAGATAGAATTTGAGAACAGATTAATATAGATAATCCAGGCTTATCTCGTGGCTGCATATTTTTCAAAATATTTTATTATATTTTTCATAATATTTATTTTAAACTTTCCATTTTTATGTAATATGAGCCATAGAATTTGAATTTGGCATTAAAAAAGACATAATGAGACACATTTAACATATAGACATTTATTCAAAGAAATATAGTCAACAAATTTTGAGATGAACTTGACATTTATTTGTGTCCACACCTTGTGAAAAAGCATGATCAATGTACCATTTAAAGCAATGAAAATAAAGATATGCTTTTAAGAGATGTTATTGATAATAAACAATCATTATATGCTTTTGCACATGCTTAATAATAATTAAAATATATATCTTTCAAAACTTATGAAAAAATTAAATATGAACATTGTTGTGTATTATCTTCCTATCATGTACCAATGACTAAATGTCAATACTCAATAAAAATCATGCCATTAAATATCACTTTGTATATATCAAGTTTAGTGTCACTTTCCAATTTTGTTACATTATATCTGACAAAAAGAAGGCCTATATCAACCTCAATGGTATTAAATGTTCAGAAGTAAACTTCAGTATGAATTTTGTAAACATTGTCTATGCTGGTAGATGACTTTGTGGTCCACAGCCGCCCTCCTGAGACTGGTTCCATTCCTAAATCAACTGAAAGTGCAAACTTCTTTTGCACCCATTGAATGTCTTTCCCTGTAGGCCATTTGAAGTGGGTTGTATTTCCTGTACGGGCAGAGAAGTTTACTTGAACCCTTCCTGCATCATGTTGTAGCATGAGACCTGAAAGAAATTTATATATATATATTTATTATGTGTGTCCTGTATATCATCAAATAAGGAAATGACCTATATTAATATAACAAAAGATTACATATATATATATGATTTACAATTGTCTGTGACAATCCATTTCTTTATATTTTACATTTATATGATTATTTTTAATCAGAACTAATGCTTTAATTATCTTTTCAATGATTTTGTATATATAGTGTGTAACCAAGCCTTTACGTTTCATATTATTGTATAAATGGCCCATGAAAAGCCATCCTGAAATAAGACACCATTATATATACATATTTTACATGTGTGTGGGTGTTATTTACAAGGTATATAAACATGTAAGGTATATATATATATTCTCCATTCTCACACAATGTAGGTTTTATTTAAGAATACTATTGAAATGATATATCATATTTATAACAATATGATACATCACTTAAATTGTAGCTATAGGTTAACTAAGCCTACATTGTTTAATACTCTGATCACTGGATACCAACACAGGACACAAACACATTCTATATATATATTTATTTATTTACTATATATAAATTAAACAACCTTTGCTATGTAACGTCAACTGTCCGCAATGGTACACCGTATAGGTTTATGACGGGGGGAGCAGCTTATTTTTAAAATAACAAATTTATCAACAAAAACGTCTGTAATTTCTTATTAACATTTCTTATGAAACATCTCTTAATATCATAAATAAAGTAAGTTTATTTGTTTTTCATCAGCGACTATAATCTTCTACCCAAAATATCGCTCTCCTCCATATAATTGACACGCCCTGATCACTCCCGCTCTCGCCAGACTTAGCTGGCTGGTCAAGAACGGAACCAGCGTGCTGGCCTCGCACAATCAAAACACAGAAATCGCATCGGTTTAGAGATCGATGCTGCATAGAAAATATACTCTAAACAACATCAAACTTGGTCAGTATATTCTGTGATAGATAACCTATCGAATGATATACGTTGCTTACCTCTAATATTCTTCGAAGGGGACGAATTCGAATGTAGACTTTCTGTGATTCTTTGTTTATGTTTTTGTCGAGATATGCAGAAACAAACATTCACGTGATCTCAAATCTGTGCTCTGATTGGTTAACATCAATTCAGGTTAACACTTTCCGGTTTTCTTCGCGCCAAAACAACACAAAGAGGGGTTGATCTGAAAAATTGCACTCCATGCTCCACGAGCAGCCGCACAACTTATTCCAGTGATCGGCATTTTTATCGGTTGCCTGTTAATATAGTACGCACGCAACAATTAATTTCTTTTGTTATAAACAACAATAAACATTTGTATATTAAATTTAAACCAAACACATATATCTGAAAGTCACAACAAGGTCGTAAAACGAACTTTTATTTAAACACCAAGTTCAGCGTATTTGCAGCAGGCTAGCATTAAAGTGGTCGTACATCGCGTGCGCGGCTGCCAGCGTTGCTAGTAGTTGTATTTCACAGTATTTTGGTCATTTAATATATTTACTCATGAGTGTACTGTCTGAGACAGAGAGAGATTACTGCCCACCTCTGAGAATCTGTGGTGTATTTTGCTTGTTCTATTTGATGCACAATTCCAGAAGATACCTTCCATCTACTTTATTGTTCTGCTTTTCAAAATAAGGTATCTTGGCCACACATTGTACCATCTCTGGTGCTGTGATGGTTCAAATTCTCCAATGCATTTAATTCCCTTCTTCTTTTAGTAGAGTGTGGAAATCCTTGCCACTTACTACTTCCTAAGCTGGTGGTGTGGTGGAGAATGGAGGCTGGGCTTTCTGAATGCGCACTGTACCACTCAATTTTAGAGTAGATCAGTGGAATTATGTGAGTGTCAGTGGTGTGATGCTCTTTCTACTGCATACCTGATGCATGATTTTAGATGCTGCAAGAAGTTGGATGTAGCACTTTGTCATATATATTACAATTTGCCCCTCTGGCTGAGATGAGTAAAATAAATGATAAAAAGGAACACAACCCCTCTTTCCTCTCATCCTTTGATGATCAAATGTCAGTTGGAGATGCCCAAGGCATGTTAGTCTGTACATGAGTTTGGCTAGTATCTTCTTTCTGCTAGAGATTGGATGATACATTTCTGGTATTTAATTGTATATGTCTGATGTACAGCTACAGACACTGTGAGGTATTGGTTGAATTGAACTCTTATTCATGGTCTGTCATAACATAGCCACTCTCCACAAAGGGTCCCATTATTTCTTTCTTTTTGGGAACCCTTCAGTGACAATAGTACTAAAGGGCAAAGAGTATACGTGGCTCAGAGGTGGTGTGATCTTCCACTAATGTATTATTTTTTAATTCATTATCACACCTCATGGTCTTCCTTTGGGTGCTTCTGTAAGAGGCAATCATCTTTTTACTGGCTTTTCACCAGTTCAGTGTTAAATTCTAACTTTTAATGACAAGAGGTAAGTATCAATCAGAAATACATTTTTAGGTTAGAAAAACTAACATTTAACATGTGTAGCCAAAGTTTTACATTAAATTTAAGCTACTAGCTAAAATGGGTTAGTTACTTGCTCTAAGTTTCTAGTCTTGTACTGATTACACAAGTGTTTTGCTATATAAAACAATATGCACACCAGATTTATTTCAGAAATTAATTGTTGAATATTATACAATTCAAGATTATTTTTGCTTCCAAGGAAGCCAATAAAAAGTAGGTATAAATTACTAAATGAAATACAAAAGTAAGCATTTGTTATGTTCCAACTTTTTGATACAATTTAGTTGGTATTATAACTGTAGACTACCATGTACTGCGAAAACCTTTTGAAAGTTAAAGGGGTAATTATTACTTGTACATTTTAAAAAAATGAAGCTGTTATTTGGCAGTCAGAAATTAAGACTAGAGAGTGAAATTCTAATGAAATTATTTTCTGTTAGATAATTGAGGATTTAATAAGTATATGGTTAAAAACACAAGTATATTTGCCCAATCTATTTTTACAGACTTGTCAGGTACAATACTTAAGTCATTAAAATATTCAAAATTTAAATATGTATAATTTTTAAACAATATTTAATATATTTAATAAGTAATTAAATAGACTAAGAATTATAATTTTATCCAGAGATTTTTTGGATTGGTATGTTACTGTGATTGTAGACTCTTTTAACACTCCTACGAAAAAAATATTTACATCCACTTAAGTGATACCCTTAGTGGATGTTTAAAAAAAAAAAATTAATATTATTTCGCAAATGTCTGAAAAGTCAAAATATTATTGCTCCTTAAAATATAAAGGTGTAGGATCAGTTAATGGCAATTTCATTTAAATACAAAATTATTAGCCTAATATTAATAACCTTTCAAGTTGCTCTGGGGCCTATTATGCCCCAATTTTCGTAGGAGTGTTAAGTAACAAATAGAACATCATACTGATGTTGATCTAAAAAGATTGAGCATGTTTAGCTTAAGTTTATGTCACGTGAAAAGCTGAGAATTAAATCAGAAATAAAACATGCTTGTCATTTATTCACTACTACTAATTGGACTAGTGTGGCACATAAAGTTTTAATGCATTTCTTACTTGCTGTGTCTAATACTACCATTAAACCCTAATGGTATGGTGATGGAAAAATATTGGAGAAAAATTAAGTAGTACACATTCTTTACTTAAAGAATATTTTGATTTTACAAACATGGTTTCACTCTACAGGCACTTGTGTAAGGTAGCATAATTGTCTTGATTATTTTCATGTTAATAGTTTAAGAATTTTCAATAAACAAATTATAAAATACATAATTGAACAGCATACAATTTTTTTGCTTGCTAAACCATGACTGTTAGATGCGTTTCTTGATACAAGTATATGTGCCAGTGAATTTCTTTTTATCATAGTACAATATGTCACTTATAAAGAATAGGTAATTCTTTACTGCTGTGTTATTGAGTTAAGTATTTTCAGTCGGAAGAAGCTAAAGGTTGATAATATTTTAAATAAGAGAATGTTTTATTGCTACTTGTTATTTGAAAGGCTACTCACCTCTTTACAGAATATGTAGTCAGTACCTCTCACTGTTGTTAAAACATTTATACACATGCACTAACCTTTTGAACAAATTTATGACACATATACTCATATTTAAAATGCATGTATATGATGATATCGATATTAGACTGTAGTCCTTCAATAACACTGCACAACAAAGTTTTTGCTTCTTGAACACTGTTGGGTGTTTTTAAAAGATTTTTGACTGCTGATCACGAAATCACATCCAAATTTGCCCATCCTGTATCATTTCATTGAAATCTTCAGTTTTACCAGGACATTGCTATAGTAGAAAAATGATATCAGGGCAACTGAAATCCGTCAGTGCTTGCTAACTAATGTTGGACACTACAGTGTGATGCACCGGACACTGAATACAAATGAAAATCAGGAGCAAAACACTTTTAATTGTGTTGAACTTGATATCATACTAGAAATATAAATGCAATTAAATACTTTATTGCTGGTAAACAGTTAACTGTTTATTTCTCAGAGCTCCAACGTGATAAAGCAAAACCAAAACTATATTTGTGCATACCCACCAGGTACTTGTCACAATCAGCAAAAACTTTTAAAAAAAATTGTTGTGCAGTGTAACATGAGGGTGAAACATCTTCCATGCATAGTACTTGTTTTGAGAACTTTCTGTACACCAAAGCTCATTCATCTCCTTGATACTGTAGTATTCAGTTTGTTGTTTTCCCATTAATAATTTGTAGAATTTTTGCACATATTTTAAAAATTTTAACATTTGAAATGTTATTTTACTTAAATTTACTTGATTTCAAGAGTAAAAGATATAGATTTTAAACTTGGAACTTTTGAGATGAATTATTCTTTTATTTTATTTTACTGATTTGTTTTCTTAATCAAACTATGAAACTTTAGAACATCATTAACCAGTGTATGGACTTTAGGTAGAAGCCAGTAGTTAATCTCGGTTAAATCAGTATGAAAATAATGAAGGCCAAGGTACCATAGACATATATCATGCTTGTGGATAAAATAACAAGTAATTTGTGGATATTATAATGATATTAATAGTTGTCTTCAATTCAGTTTTGTGGTTCTTTTTCGAGTTTTATAAATTTCCCAAGATTCAAACTCTCTTGTATACCACTGTTCTGTTTTGTTTTTTTTAGTGGAAACTAGAGTTGCAATATTTCCACCATTCAGTATCTCAGTTGGTTATGGGGTACCTTCAATTTGGATATGTGTTTCACCTTCTTAGCTTGCTGACCTTTTTACCCTTTTTTTTGTTTTTGAGGCTATACATCACTACCCTTGACAGATTTCTAGGGGTAGGATACACTAATGTATTCTTCAGGCTTCCAAGTTTTCTTCCTTTCAGCTGTTTCCTGATTCACTTGTTTCTCTGTTCCAGAGTTTTGCTTTATTGTGATGCCTTTATTCCTGTATTATCTTAGAACTGTATTTGGAACTTGTTTTTCATGCAGAAGTATTTAAATATGTATATATATACACAAACTCTTTCTTGGAGATCTTTTTTTACATCATCCTCAAGTACTCATCATTCACCATGTGTGGATTTTGTCTTGTCTTTTGCAGGATGGATAGGTTTTTCTTTCTGACTACTATTGGCAATTTATTCTTGCAATTTATAACTACAGGTGGAAAATTTATTTATCTTTGGTCCATTTTTAAATCTCTTTCTTTAGGTTTTCTAAATCTTCTTTATCTTACTCTTTGCCTAGACTTCTGAGAATGATTTATCTATTTTTTCGATTACTTTTTGGGATATTCTTTTGTTTTTTTCTATTTATTATGGTCATATTCCCAGCCTGTTTTATTAAATCATGCTTATTTTCCAGTTCCCCTTTCAAGCTGCAGTATCTGTTTAGCTCTTAGATGTCTTACATGCTTCCAACTAACCTTTGGTCAACTGTTTTTCTTACCTTCTTTCTTTTAATATGTATGTTTTTTATTTTGTTTCTGGGTAATGTTGCTGTGATATTTTTATCTTGAATAACTCTTGAAATTGTTACCCCAAGGATAGGCTAATTTTGTTTTAAGACTGCTCTTTTTTTAAAACTGTGATAAGAGATTTTCTCAATTTATCACTTGTTTTCTTCTGTGGTGACTAAACTGGAATTGGTAGCAACTGCCTGTTGTAAAAGAGCATGAGTGTAGAGGATGATGTTTCAAAAGTCTTTCTTTCAGAAAGAGAGTTTTACTTTGGGCTTGTGCAGTCGCACTGTTGCTAGACCAAGTAGATGTATCCATTTATCTGAAGTAGGGCAAGGGTGTTTACCTCCAAATATAGTACATGCCACTACCTACCCTAAGAACTGAATAATTCTGGGTAGTTGTGAAACCCACCTTACAAGCAGAAAAATGGATGGGGTGAGCTAACTACATAACTTTTTCAACTCCTCCATTATTGTAATGTGATATTAATATATTTTCATTTCATTTTTTGTTCAAGTAGTTATTTAATTACCTGTGGTTTCTATGATAGATCTCTTCTCGTGATTTCTATTTGCACATTTTACAAAAACTTATTTCTTGTTTAAGGAAAATATGTCGCAAGTATATTTTGAAGATAATATAGACATTACTTACTTGGCAAAGAACCGCTAATATCACTATTGTTTGTCTAAAATGTGAGATAAACTCCTTCATTGGTTTTGGTCTAAGTTAATAATATTTTGTGCTTGCCTACTATATTCACTAAATTTGACTAAAATTACCTGACATTGTTTTGATTTGATTTAGTGAACATAATGAAATAAACCTTATTTACAAATATTTTAATAAAACTATGGTGTATCTCTTCAGAAGTAAAAACACTGAAATTTTAAAGAAATGTCAACAAGATATCTTTATTAAGCATGCAGCACTCTCCAATTATGTGACCTCTTGAATAAATATTCTAAAATAATTCAGAAATGAGTTGTTTTGTTTCACATACAAAATTCTTTATAGTTGTTTGAGTGAAAATATGAACGTTTTAAAATTTGTTTTCATGAATTATGTCAAAAGTCAGGAAAAGGCAAAATATTTATTCTAAACTACTTTTGATTTAAATTGTTAAAGTATAGTTAGAGTTAACATATAAAACTGACTTTAAAATTTGTGTTAAAAATTTATCAAGTTGTGAAAAAAAGAAAATAAAAAGCCAAATGAAATGCTATCATAAAATATCAAACCTAGTAATCTGGAATTCATAAACAACTGTTTATTTGAATATCTAGGAACAATAAAAAGTCCATTCACATATCAGTCATCTCTTGCAGCAATACTGTGTATATTAAACCTAGAACACTGTAACATTAACATTTACAGTAGGTAAGTTTTGTGTCTCATTACTGTTTTGACCCAGGGTATTCAGTTGTCATCAGTTAATTACGCCTCTTATGCTTTGCCTTTTATCACTAGTTCAGAATTAGTGAAAATGGCAGGTACTCTGTGTAGCTTTGTAATAAAGATGGGACAAGCAAGTTTACTGGTAATGGAATCAAACCTAAGATGCTCAATTCATGAGCCCCATCTCACTGTTTAACTTTGTGCTAATCACTCATAGCAGCAGTTTTTCAGTTAATTGGATATTGTATAATTGGAATAATGAGAATTATTAATTTTCCTTTAATTGGTTATTTACATTTAACTTTAATTGCATAATCAGGTGGTTTTCATGACACTAATCAATGTAATAATTACTCATAGGTAAATTATTAAAATGTTCAGTTCTATTCAACAACAATAACTATCAATTAAGATTAAGCTCTTTGGTAAAGTGTTTAAAGCTATTTTTAAAATATTAAGAAATGAAAACTTTTCCAGAAATGAAAGTAGTTTGATTCACAACTCAGTCCAGCATGGCTAGGTGATTAGATCACTTATTGTAATTTGAGAGTTGCAGATTGAAATCTCATCACACCAAACATGCTTATTTGTTGGTTGTTTGCACAGTATTATGTGCAACAGCTGTCTGCATGTTCATATAGATTATACAACTGACTAATTTATATATAAAAAGAATACAAAGACTTGTACATACACTGTTTCCTTTTGAGTTCTTGACTATGATGAAAATAATTTTAATCTATCAAGTGAATACCCCCTTTTAAAGAATATATCAGGAATTAAATGTGTTTATAAGTTTTTATAAAATCTGTAAAGATGTTAGGAAAATACAAATGAGTTTATAAAACGATTATCTTAAATTCTTCAAGGTAAAAAAAACTGAATTTTATACATGTTTTTTTGAAATTTATAATATAAATATATAAATCTGCTATAACTATTCTAAAGGGTTTTTAGCACTATTGCACTTATATTTTAGATGCATGTATTATGTGGTTCAGACTAATTTTTTTTTGTGGGTATGGTTTAACTTTTAGGTTTACAGATGATTGGAGATGGTTCAAAGAGCAATCCCCTGGATTCTCTCATGGAGAAGTTACGGGTAAAGGCTAATCATTACAAACAGTGGGCTGACATGAGCAAAGCTCTTCGTCTAGCTGTTATGGTAAGTATGTTCTTACTATTCCTTAGAATTATGTAATATGAATGCCTACTAACAACATAAATTCCTGTGAACTTGTGTTTAAATATTTCTGGGCAGGAGTGGATGTTACTGTTATCTTCTGATTTTTTCTCTTTTACAGTGGATATACTTTAACAAGTTTCATGAAACAAGACTTGGAAAATTAAGTTTTCAAGACATGATGGGTTTCTTAGCAAATACACTTTCTTACTTTGGTACGGGCAGCAAAAACAAAAATATGCTTTGGACCTGTATTGAAAACCCCTAGGTGTGGATTCCTGCCTGCACTTGGTGAGGGGATTCCCCAGAGAATGTTCTGTTCTTTCAATTTACCTCTTCTGGGATCTAAGCATCCACCTATGTGTTTGCTGTGCTTGGTGACCTGTGAAGGGGAGGTGAGGATCTTGATGGTTGAGAGGTCCAACCCTAACACACTGCTTTAGCCATGAATTTCTGTAGATAGGCAGCCTTAGGGTATCCTCCCTATGGTAAATTTGCTGGTCCACTTGAGCTAGAGTCAATCAAGTACCAGTGTAGATGATTTCAAAGGGTGTTGCAGACATTATATCTGATGCTGGTGTTTGGGTAAAGTGCTCATGAAACCCTGGTATTGCTGTAGTGTCCTTGTTTAGTACTGTAGTGCATTCGCTTTTAGGGCTTCATGGTGGGTGGAGTCAGTGGGCACTGAAATATAGCTTTTCGATTATGGACACCTCTCTTTCTGGCAAAATAAATAAAAATGAAAAAAACAACAACAGATCTCTGGAAAATGACCATCCACAGACAACTCTGTTGTACAGTCAGTATTACAGCCAGATTTAGCATCTTGATTTCTGATTATCCATTTCTTATTTGAGAAATTTTTGGGGCAGATGTCTCCATTTTTTTATTCATAGGGAATTAGAGGGATAACATACCAAACTCCTCTTGAAATCTAAGGCCACAGGAGATATACCCATTGAAGTTACTTCACATGAAACTTTGAATTCTTCCAGAGGAATTAGAGTTGAGAGGGATTTAAAGAACATTCCTGAGCTGGAGATCCTCACCAGTTTCTCCAACTAAGGTGGTACTGTGGTGTGCCAAATCTTCATTCGTAAAAACGGAATTATGGACCCTATGTCACCATGTCCCCTTACCACAGTCAAAGCAAGTTATCTGAATTGTATGGTAAGGCATGATATTTCTAACCCTCTCAAATGTTTCCATTGTCAGTGGTTTGGTCATTTATAAATATCCTGTTGTGGCTTTTTGATATGTGCTTTTTGTGGTGGTAAAGACCATGACACTTATAAGTGCAACCTGGAACACACAGTGTTAAATGTAGTGGCCCCACACCCCTCTTACTCTCTTTCTTACCCTAAATGGGTAGAAGAGAAAGAGGTACAATGCTTGATGAATATTAATAATATCACCTACTCAGAGGCCCAGAAATTATTGTCCCCAAATATACAGTTGCCCATTGGCAATTTTTTTTGAACAAAAACGATAGGTTATGTGATGGACAAGTGCTTAGTACGGTGGCATTGCTGGTTAATCATCATGTGCTCACTCTATCTTCACCACTTAATAAACCCTCAGAGGCTGCAGCCATCCGTGTTTCCTTGGGTGATACCATCACTATTTGTTCTCTCTATCTGACTCCTGAAGAGATCTATAATCAGTCAAACCTTGATGCCCTCATTGAGCAGTTACCATCCTTCTTTTTACTCCAATTACAAATCTTAATAAAATAGTGAAAAAACAGTCTATAGATAAATGACCATGTCTTGAAGGTTCTAAACAACAAACTTCACCATTTGTACAACCTGTTGTTCCTCATTTTCTAACACTGCACTCACTTTCAAACAAACCTTTAAGGCAGATGTCTTGCTTTTTCATTCAGAAAGGACCAGAGGGATTTTCTGGCTCTACAAAGTCAGTAAAAAGCTTCAATTTGGTGACATATTGGTGGAAACCTCCACATATTGATATAGTGAACTCCTGTTGCATTCAAAGGCAATTGTAGATATACCTGTAAAGGTTACACCTCATGCTACTTTGAAATAATCACAAGGAGTTATTGTTGAGAGGGATTTGAAGAACATCTCAGAGTTGGAAACTACCCAAGAAGTTTCTGCAGTGAGTCATATATCAACTCACAAAGATGGAATTATGATGCCAATCACTGTCCTCATTCTGACATTTACGTCATCACGTCAGCCTTCCACCATCAGGGCAGGTTGTCTTAATTGCAGAGTACGGCTATAATTCCAAACCCTATCCAATGTTTCCAGTGTCAACAGTTCGGTCACTCAAAGATGTCATGTCACAATTCTTTGACATGTGCTAGTTGCAGTGGTAAGGACTATGATGCCTATGAGTGTGAAACAAACTCTCATTGCATTAATTGCCCCTTGGTGTGGATTCCTGTACATGGTGAGGGGACCTCACAGGGAAGGTTCTGTTTGGTTACCTTCTCTGGGATCTAAACTTCCACCCACATGTTTACCGTGCGTGGTGACCCGTGAAGGGGAGGAGAGGATCCTGGTGGTTGAGGGGTCCAACCCTAACACACCACTTTGGCCTTGAATTCCTGTAGACAGATGGCTTTTGGGTGGCCCCCTTGGGCTAGAGTCAACCAAGTACCAGTGTTGGAAGTTCTCAACGGGTGTTGTGGACATTGTGCCTGATGCTGGTGTTTGGGTACAGTGCTAACAAAGCCCTGGCATTGCTGCATTGTCCTTGCATGACTTTGTAGTGCTTCACTTTGAAGGGCTCCATGGTGGGTGGGGTCAGTGGATACTGAACTTTTTCTTTTTTTTCCAATGGATCCTCCTTCAAAAAATTTAAATAAAATTGTAAAAAACAGTCAATGGGTATGCGACCATGTCTTGAAGACTTTGAACAGCAATCTTCAACATCTGTAACACATGTACCTCATTTTCTTATATTACATTCTCTTTTGGAAAAATATTTACGGCAGTTGTTACCCTTTTTTATTCAGAAGGGACTAGAAGGACTTGCTGGCTCTTCAAAGTCAGTAAAGAAACTTCGATCTGGTGACATATTGGTTGAAACTTCCACATCCCAACACAGTGAACTCCTCTTGAATTCAAAGGCAATTGGGGATATATCTCTTGAGGTTACACCTCATACTACTTTGAATTCATCATGAGGAGTTATTGTTGAGATGGATTTGAAGAACGTCCCCAAGTCAGAGATTCTAGCTGGTCTATCCACTCAATGAGTTTCTGCAGTGAGGCGCATCTCCACTTGCAAAGTTGGAGTTACACTGCCAACAAATACCCTAGTTTTGACATTTACTTCACCATGTGCACCTGCTACGATCAAGGCAGGTTATCTCTTTTGCAGGGTTCAGCCATACATTCCAAAGCCTCTCTGATGTGTCCAGTGTCAGAGATTCGGCCACTCAATGACATCATGTCATGGTTCCCTGACATGTGCTCATTAGGGGGCAAGGATTATGATGCCTTTGAATGTGACATGGACCCACATTGTGTCAACTGCAATGGTTATCATCCCCTCTGACTTTTGTTCTTGTTCAAAATGGTTGGAGGAAAAAGAGGTGCTGTGTTTGAAAACGATGCATAACATTAGTTATCCTGAGGCTTGGAAATTGTTGCCCATCACTCCATCTTGGACATACGCTGTTGCACTTCATTCCACAAGGTTGATGAATCGACTTCCACCCCCATCTCTGTTCCTCCCATACGTTCCAACAAACCTCAAGATCCACATCCTTAAGTTTCATATACAGGCATTTCTTCTGATACATCTTTTTCTCTCACCCCAAGAGGCAAAAGAATCATTTGTTTGCATCCTCAGTCACTGGAATCCCCTTCCAATAACAAAGACCTGCCAACTCGACCCAGGGCAGGATCCATGGAGGTTGATAGGCCTCCTCCGACTAAGGACAGTAAGGAAAAAATATGTGGTCGTAAACAAAAGGGTTCTCCGGCCACTTCACCTACCTGTTCTTAAAAATGGCCACCTTGATACAATAGAACTGTCAAGGTTTACGTTCTAATCTGGATGACATCAAAACACTGATTGCTTCCTACCTTTCTGTTTGTCTTTCCTTACAAAAAACATTTCTCAAACCTGCTGATACAGTCTCCATTTGGCAATTTTCTCTGTACAGAAATGACAGGCTGTGTGATGGATGAGTACATAGAGGGGTGGCACTATTGGTTGATCAGCATGTGCCCACCCTGTCTTTGTCACTCAACACACCCTTGGAGGCCATAGCCATCTGTGTTTCCTTGGGTCATACCATCACTCTTTGTTTTCTTTACTTGTCCCCTGGAGAAACATATTATCAATCAGACCTCAATGCTCTCGTTGAACACTCTCCATTTCTAATCCTGGGGGATTTTAATGGACATCATGCCCTGTGGGGAAGTGCTGTTATTGATGGGAGGGCTGATCTGTAGAGTGTATGCTCTCTGATCACAATCTTTCTCTTTCCAATGCTGGTTCTTCCATTTATTTTCATACACCTGCTCAGTCTTTTACTGCTATTCATCTCTCAGTTTGCTCCCCTTCATTATTATCCCATTTTTCACGAAGGGTTGACAGTAATCTACTAGGCAGTGATCATTTTCCTGTCCTTTTGAGAGAGACTGGGTGTGGTCAGTGCCATTCTACTTGTGTGCCCAGGTGAAAGCTGGATCAAGCAGACTGGTCTACTTTCACTGCTCTAGCAGAACTTGATCCTGCCATCGTGAATCAGCCATCAATAGACGACTGTGTGGCAGCGGTAACTGACTGTATTATACAAGCAGCCACTCAGTGTATTCCTAAAACCTCGACACGTTTTCCACAATATCCTCGTCCATGATGGAATTCTGCTTGCTACTTAGCACGGAAGGCTCAGAAACGGGCCTGGGATACTTTTTGTATATATCCCACACTTTCACACTGTGTTGCTTTCCAACAGGCCCGTGCATATGCTAGGTGAGTAAGACGTCAAAGGAATCTTGGATTAAGTTCACAACTAACATATCTTCTACCACCAGTTCCAAGATCATATGGGACAGGATTCGAAAGGTTAATGGGCACTACGGTTCTGTCCCCCTCTCGATCTTACTCTCTAATGGTCAGGAGGTGGCTGATGTCGGGAGCATCACTGATACTCTAGGTGAAAGTTTTTGCCTGGTATCTAGCACTTATTGTTCCTCCACCTTCTTGGCCATCAAGACTCGGGCAGAGCGTTCACCTCTTTCCTTTCGAACTGACTGTTACTTTGACTATAATTGTCCTTTTACACTGGTGGAACAGAAAATGGTCCTTCATTGGTCTGCCAGTAAATTTGTTGAACCTTATGATGTTCCTTATGACATGCTGCACCATCTATCTCCTGCTTCTCTTGATGTTTTTCTGATTGTCTTTAACTGGATCTGGCAGGAGAATGTTTTTCCTGATGCCTTTTGCCAGGCTATTATTTTACCTTTCTCTAAGCCATGGAAAGATTCCAAGATTTCTTCAAGTTACTGTCAAATTGCTTTGAAGAGCTGTCTCTGTAAGACCTTAGTAAGGATGGTAAATGCTCGTCTTGTTATGTTCCTCGAATCAAACAACCTCCTCTTGCCCACCCAGTGTGGGTTTAGACGACAGCACTCCACTACAGACCACCTAATTCCTCTTGAAATATCTATCAGAGAAGCCTTTCTCAAACACCAACATCTTGTATGAATATTTTTTGACATTGAGAAGGCGTACGACACAACATGGAGGTATGGCGTTTTGCGAGACTTCCATACATATGGGTTACATGGCCATTTACCCATGTTTATTGAAAAATTTTAATGGACAGGAGATTCCAAGTTTGTGTGAGTTCGACACTTTCCCGTTCTTTTGTACAGGAACTTGGACTCCCTCAGGGCTGTGTTTTGAGTGTCACACTTTTCAGTATAAAGATAAATGCCATCACTGAACAGCTCCCTCTCACTATTGGGAATGGGCTGTATGTTGACAACTTTCACATCTCATGTCAGTCATCGAACATGAGATATATTGAGCGGCAACTACAAATTGCCCTCAGTCATGTACTAAAGTGGACTGTGGCGAATGGCTTTAATTTTTCTCTCTCTCTCTGTAACCATATGCATACACTTTTGCCATCAATGGGGTATTCACCCTGATCCTGAACTTCATATCGGTGAAGTTTCCCTGCAAGTGGTCCCAGAGACCAAGTTCTTGGGGCTTATCTTTGACTGTAAGCTGACCTTTATACCACACTTAATGCAGCTTCGGGTCAAATGCACAAGAGCATTGAACATCCTCCGTGTCCTCTCTTCTACCAGTTGGGGAGTAGATTGATGTTCAGCGTTAAAGGTATATTGTGCTCTTATTCAATCAAAACTTGACTGTGAATCAATGGTCAATGGCTCTGCCAGTCCTTCGGCCTTAAAGATGCTGGACCCCATTCATCACCAAGGACTTCGACTCTGCACTGGGGCTTTCCGTACCTCTCCAGTTGAAAGCTCATACGTTGAATCTCATGAACCTTCTCTGCTCCTTTTCTGTTTGCAACTATTTTTACAATTTTCTCGAATCTTCATTTCTTAACAAAGCATTTCACCTGGGGATGTGTTTTCCTTATTTGGTGGGTCGTACTTTTTCAAACAGACAATCTGTCATTGCTCCATTTGGCCTTTGCATCTGGGCGCAATTGGATGAATTGGGTCTGTCGTTGGATAACATTGCAGATTCCACAGGTTAGCCCATCCTACCATGGCTTATTACAGCCCCCAAATGTGACCTTTTTTTCAGTCATCTAAAAAAGGCAGATACTCCAGATTGGAAGTACTGTTTTTTATTCAATGAATATCTTTCAAACAATCATTCAGTTCCCATTTATACAGATGATTCCAAATCAGGTGATTCAGTGGGCTCTACTATGGTTTGCCCTCTACATCTTCTGTGTTCACTGCTGAACTGTATGCCATATATGTTGCCCGAGATCATATTGCAGCTGAGCAGTACTCCAACTGCACTATTTATATTGACTCGCTTAGTTCTATACTGGCTCTGGAATTGCTACACGTTGGCTCACACCCTGTTCTTGCTGATATTAAAAACCGCCCGCCCATTTCTCATTAACAGCTTCTTCTATCCAGTTTTTCTTGATACCAGGCCATGTTGGTATTCGCGGGAACGAGCTTACAGACACGGCAGCTAAATCTATGTGCTCTGGCACTATCACCACTGTGCCTATTCTGTAATTCCGTACATGGACTGTGGTATTGTCTTCAAGGCTCGGCTCCGTGCCAGCTGGCAGTCAACTTGGAGTGAGCAATGCGACAACAAACTTTTTCAAATCCAACCCTATATTGGACTTTGGCCTTCTAACTTCCGTAAAGTTTGGAAGTTGTTCTAACTAGACTACGTATTGGTCACAGTTTTTTAACTCATCGTTTTCTTTTATCTGGAACTGATGCACCAATGTGTAGTTTGTGTAACACTCAAATCACTATCAGCCACGTTTTAATTCCTTGCCATCATTACAATTCTCAATGACGGCAATACTTTAAACATATTTTTCCCAAGGTCAATCTGTAACATTGGACAGAGTTCACCTTGATAACGTTTTTAATTTTTTAATGGCCATTAATCTTTTTGATCTCATTTAAGTGTTGTATATTTATTCATTGCACCTTTTTAATTGTGGTTCCTTTTTTGCAGTTTTATTCTATCTAGTTCAATTTGACATTGGAAAATGGCCAGAATATTAAATAACTCGATACCAGGATGGGAAAGGCCAACTTCAGGTGTCTAACGCTGCTGTTTGAACTACTTCTTAGTCATCCTGGTGACTTGTTATTACACTTTTGCTGCATGCCATTTCACATTTTTACTGCTTTACCTTTTAGTACTGGCCATAATGACACAACTCGGAACCGGGATTGGAAAGACCAACTTCAGGTGACTGACGGTGGTTCTTTTCCTTATTTGTTAGTCTTTCTGACGGGTTATGATCATTACCATTCTGCTACAGGTAGTCCTTTACAACTTTGTAGACTGGATGTCAACATTGGTTTTGATGCCATTTTCTGTTTTAATTGGTGTTTTTACCTTCATTTACTTTTACAAATTTTACTCCATTTACTTACTTTTACCTTTTTACTGGACATTTGGCTACTCATTATTACAATTTTTCTATGTCTTTTAAAACTTCTATAATTTTACATTTTGATAATGGCTGCTATGACACATAACACGGAACCAGGACTGGAAAGGCCAACTTAAGGTGACTGACTGTGGTTCTTAAACTTACCTTTTAGTCTTCCTGGCAGGTTATGATCATTACCATTTTGCTAGAGTAAGTACTTTACAACTTCTTTTACTCTGCTTTTTCTCTTAACATTGTAGACTGGGTGTCAACATTGGTTTTATACTTTTTCTGTTTTTCAGTAATGTTTTGTATTACCTTCATTTCCTTTTCTGTATTTTACTACATTTACTTTATTTTTACCTTTTACCGGACTTTTGGTGCAGATAGCCTAGCTGCTTTTTGTCAAAAAACACTAAATCAATCAATGCATCAGTTGCATTGGCTTTCACCCATTTTACTTTTGTTCTTGCCCTAAATGGTTGGAAGAAACATAGGTGTAGCATTTGAAAACAATTCAAAACATTATTTACCCTGAAGCTTGAAAGTTGGTGTCTACCACCTTATCTTGGATGTATGTTGCTGCACTTTGTTCCACTTTTACAGTGGGAGTGCAGACAGATCTCTCTGTGTCTCCAAAAGAATTGTTCTCAAACAAAATGAAAAGTCTTTTGACTTCCATGGTTAAAAAAGTTGATGAATCAACTTCAACACCTATCTCTGTCCCTTATATACATTCTACAAAACCCCAAGATTCACATCCTTTGGATCCAGGTTCAAGAATTTCCTTAGATCTATTTTCCTCTCTCACTCCAAGATGCAAAACAATCATTTGTTCATGTCCTCAGTCTCTGAAATCCTCTTCCAACAGCAAAGACCTGACCAATTGACCCAGGGCAGGATCCATGGAGGTCGATAGACCTCCCTTGAATAAGGAAAAAGATGTGGTTGTAAACAGAAGGGTTCTCTAATGAATTTGCAAACACATAAATAAAAATGCAGTACATCAGTTGGACATGATGATATACAATATGAGATGCTGCATCTACTGCTTCTGTTGCTATCCTTTTGGTTGTTTTTAACTGGATCTGGCAAGAGAATATTTCTTCTGATGCCTGGTGCCAAGCTGTTGTCCTAACTTTCTCTAAGCCTGGGAAGGATCCCAAGATTCCTTTAAACTACTGTCGAATTGCTTTAAAGAGTTGTCTCTGTAAGAGATTAGAGAGGATGGTTAATGCTCATTTTGTTTGGTTCCTCGAATCAAAGAATCTCCTCTTACTTACCCATTATGGGTTCTGATGACAGTACTCCACCATGGACCACCTGATTCGACTTGAAATGTCAATCAGAGAAGCATTTCTAAAACGATAACATCTTGTATCAAAATTATTTGATATTGAGATGGTGTATGGTACAACATGGAGTTATGGCATTTTGCAAGCAAGACCTTCATGTGTATTTGTCCATTTTTATTAAAAATGTTTTAATGGACAGGAGTTCATGTGGGTTTGACACTTTCCCATTCTTGATGTCCCTCAGGTCTGTGTTCTGAGTGTTACACTTTTCATAATAAAAATTAATGCCATCACTGAAAAACTCCCTCTCACTGTTGCACATGGGCTCTATGTTGATGACTTTTATATCACATGTCAGTCACCGAAGCTTGAGGTATGTTGAATGGCAGCTACAGAATGCCCTCAATTGTTTACTGAAATAGACCACAGCAAATGGCTTTACCTTCTATCTCTCTAAAGCCATTTGCATGCACTTTTGTCTCTGACATGGTATTCTCCCTGATTCTGAACTCCGTATCAGTGAAGTTGTGCTGCCTGTGGTCTCTGAAACTAAGTTCTTGGGGCTTATCTTTGACCGTAATCTAACCTTTATACCACATATCAAGCAGCTACAGGTCAAATGTACAAGAGCACTGTACATCCTCTCTACTACTACTTAGGGAGCGGATCGACATTCTATGCTAAAGATATATCGTACTTTTATTGGATCGAAACTTGACTATGAATCACTAGTCTATGGCTCTGCCATTTAAGTTTTTTAATATATAATTTACACCTTTTTAAAATCACAGTTCATCTAGTTCACTTTGAAATTAGAAACTGATTCTAACATTAAGTCACTCGAAACCAGGACTGGAAAGGCCAACTTCATGTGACTGATGGTGATTTTTGTATTTACCTGTTAATTTTCCTGGCAAGTTATGATTATTATAGTTATGCTACAGAAAGTCCTTTACAACTCTAATTACTGTAGTTTTTCTCTTGACATTGTAGACTAGATGTAAACAGTGGTTTTATGTTATTTATTTATTAACTTTGTTTTACCTTAATATCCTTTCATGAATTTTACTGAATTTACTTTTACCTTTTTACCAGAATTTAGCACAGATAGCCTAGGTGCTTTGTGACATAAAACACTAAATCAACCAACCACCTTGAACCTGAACTTCGTATTGGTGAAGTTGTGCTTCCCATTGTCCCTGCGGCAAAGTTATTGGGGCTTATCTTTGACCATAAGCTGACCTTTATTTCACACATCAAGTATCTATGTGTCAAGTGTAGAAGGGCACTTAACATCCTCTGTGTCCTTTTTTGCACCTCATGAGGAGCAGATCGATGTTCCTTGATAAACATCTATCATCCTTTATTTGATCAAAACTGGACTATGGGTTTCTGGTTTATGGCTCTACCAGGACCTCGGCCTTGAAAATGTTGGACTCTATTCACCTTCAAGGGCTTTGGCACTGCACAAGGGCTTTTCACACTTCTTCAGTTCAGAGTTTGTTCACAAGAGTCCCATGAACCCTTTTTATACCTTTGTCATTTGCAGTTGTCTTTAATGTATACTTCAAAGCTTCTGTCTTTAACACAGCACCTCACATGTGGTTGTGGTTTTCTTCTGCACTGGGGGCCAAGCTTTTTCATAATAGATGGACTGCCATTGTTCCTTTGAGCCTTCATATCCAGATGCAGTTGCATGAATTGGGTGTATCTTTGCTTGACATTACTGTATCCACAGATTAGCCCATCCCACCATGGCTAATTAGTATCCCCAAATGTGACCTTTCTTTAAGTTTTCTATTTGCTGAACACTTTTCAAACTATTCTTCCATTCAAATTTATACAGATGGTTTGAAATCAGATGGTTCTGTGGACTCCCCCATGGTTTGCCACTATTCATTTGTTGCACACAGAATCTCTTCTACAGTTTTTGTGTTCATTGCCAAGTTGCCATTTCTCTTGCCATGGATTACAAGGAAGCTCTGCAGTACATGAACTGTACTATTTATACTGATTTACTTAGCTCTCTGTTAACCCTGGAATCACTTCACATTGGTTTTCGCACTATTCTCATCAATATTCCAAACATTGCAGTTAAGTCAGTCTGCTCTGGTAGTATCACTGCCATGCCTGTTCCATACTTGGACTACAGTTCTGTATTCGAGGTTTGGCTCCATGCCAGCTACTAGTGAACTTGGATTGAGCAACATGATAATAAGTTTTTCCGAATCAAACCTTCTATTGCTCTTTGGCTATCTTGCTTCTGTAAGAATGGGATGGAAGAAGTTGTTCTGGTTAGACTATGCATCGGGCAGAGTTTCTTAACTCACTCTTTTCTTTTATCTGGTACTGATGCATCAATGTGTGGCACACAAGTCACAATAGCATATATCTTACTGTCATGCCAGCATTAATATTGAGAGCAATGGCACAGTTTTAAACATAATTTTACAGTGGGTTCATCCTTGATGTTGGTCAGTGTCATTGGTGGAAATGATAACGTACACCTCACTTGTGTTTTTAAATTTTTAAGGGCCATTAGTATATTTAACTCTATTTAAGAGTTTAATCAGAAAAGTGGACTTTGTTCTGTTTTAGCATGGTTCCTTTTTATCATAAAATATATTGTATGATATTGAAATAAATTTTGATGTTTCTTTTTTCTTTGCAAGTTACTCAAAACAAGTGTTACAGACTGACAGATATTAGTAATGAAGTATTTTTGAAGTAAAAGTTGTTGAAATAGTTAGAATTCTTATGTTTGTTTAAAATTTGATATATAGGTGCATATGTCTGTTTTCAACACCTTAATTGTTGTCTATGTTAAAGCTGTGAGGAGTGGTATTTGGCTTATAAAGAAAAAGTTGGCAGTGGTTATTTACAGCTAGTTGCCTTTTCTCTTGTCAGCAGTTTACCCCTAACTTTCACCAATAGTAGTAATAATAATAATAATAAATGGTGGCAATTACTGTTAATCAGTTGCTTTTTCTGTAAGTAGTAGTTCAGCGAAGATGAACAAATAAAAGTTTGTCTGACAATGGGATCTGTACAGGGTTAATGAGGATATTACTAGCTGTAAATGTGTCACTTGGATAGCACTATAATTCTAATAGTAGATGGTAAAGAAAAGATTATTTCAACAGTAGTAATGACAGTAGTCTTACATAATTGTATTTCTTAAAACTGTATTAAAACTAAATTTTTATAGTGATGACAATTTTTTATGCAATTATTTTTTCTTATATTGCTATTGTATTAGTATTAAGAATAATAGGCTTATCGCTTTTAATCATGCTAGTGAAAAGGTTATGTTTGTATTATCTAAGTTGATGTAATGAACAAGAAATTGATAAAGTATTTTTGTTTCATTTATCACTTAGTGACACTGCTTTTCAAAATTTCAGTTTTATTCACAATAAAATGCACAAGTTTGTAATATATAAAATCATATTTTCAGAGGGAGAAACATAAATTTATTATTTTAAAAGGGATAAAAATATTAATATACATGTATAAGCATTATGTTTTGCCTTATTTACCTTTAGTATGCTTGTTTGTGTGAAGTGATACTGATTTATAATTGTTCAAAAGTAAAATATATATTGGAGCACATGTTAAAGACTTTCTAATGATAGAATTAATGTTGAGATTGATGAATTAATGGAATGGAAAAATTTCTGAAGACCCATTGTATTGTGATATCTTCAAAAATTTTAACTTAACCTTTTCCAAACTAGTGAATGCCTTTAAGGTATTGAATGCATATCAAACTTCAAAATTTAAGTAAAAATAATTCTTATCTATTTTGAACAACTTTTTACTAAATATTTTATAATTGATATATTTTCATTTTATAACATTTATTTAGTATAACTTACAAAGAAGAAGAAAACAAATTTAAATTTATTTCTGCACTGGATCCTTGCCTGTAAATTGAAGTATTTAGTTCTTTCAGCATTTTTTTGCCCTTGCAAAAGAACAGTTTTGTATTTTCTAAAATAACCCATCCCTTAAGAATTCAATTTTCGAGGTTTTCTTTATAACATATCTTTCATTTTCTGATGTTATAAGTACACCCTGTTGTTCCTTCATCTTTTATGATGTCACAACATGTGATTAGAACAACAATTAATGTAGCTTATTGCTTTTAAAATAGCTGCAAACAAATTTTAACACTTTTGGATAGAGCATATTTTAACTAACTGATTCTGTGAGTGAATAGGCTTGTGAGAGAAGTAATTTCTGTTTTTCTGGTAAAATTTCAAGATCAACCTTAGTAGTTAGTACAAAAGTAGAATTTAGTGGAAAGTTCAAAAGACTTACTGTATTTTCCGGTTAATAAGCTGAATCGCCGAATAAGCCGAGGCCAATTTTCAGCTGTGAAAATGAGGGTTTTTGCTTATTACCGCCCAATAAGCCGAGGCCATTTTTAAGAAGTGACAGGTTTCTTCAAAATGATTTCTTAGTCTCGTTTCAGCGTCAGCATGCATGTTGTGTGTGATCATTGGCATTCTGTAGTAAAGCAGAACGTGTCGTATTGAGACAGAGATGGAATAAATATGTCATTCGTTATTGGCTCCACTCAATGTAATTAGGTAACCAATGAAATTCCAGAATTTTTACTCAGTAATTAAAATCACTAACCCAGGGTATAAATACCAGGGGTATGTAGTGGGAGTTTATCATTGTACCGTCAAAAGCCAAAGATGTCTACACCTGCAAAAAAAAGAATGCTAATAACACCAGAGAATGACCTGTACAACGACCAGGTCTCTGCCGAGGATTGGAATCTATTATTTGGTGCTTCTGACGATGAAGATGATGAATTTGATGGATTTTAATAAATTTCTGAGATTAAAGTGTGTATTTTTTTATGAATTTTGTTATTTCTATGAATACGTCATTTGTAATGTATAGACCTTTTTCTATTAATAAATAAAGTTTATTCAACTGAAATAACTCTGCCATAACTGTGAGAACAAAGGTATGATTTTGGGGCTGATTTTGGTCTTTGGTATTTTTTGGTCCAAAGCTGGTGATCGGCCAATAAGATGACCCCAAAAAATCAGGTCCAAAATTTAGGGCCAGAAATTCGGCTTATCAGGCGGAAAATACGGTAAATACAAACCACAGATACAAGAATTTTGTATAGTTTCATTAACATTTTTTTTGTTCCTAAGTTACTGAAGTTTTCTTCTGTAACAAGGTATCAGGTAAGCCTTGGGAGGTTTAGAAAGTGTGGCAGGCAACAGCTAAATATTCACTTGACTAAATTGCGATTCAACTGATTACACTGCACAACCAAGGTTTTGCTTCTTGAACACTGTTGGATGTTCTTTATAGATTTTTGGCTGCTGATCATGAAAATCACATCCAAATTTGCCCATCACATACCGTTTTATCGAAATCTTGGTTTTTTGTACCAAGACGTTGCTACAATGGAAAAATGATATCAGGACAACTGGAATCCATCAATGCTTGCTAACTACTGTTGGACACTGCAACGTGATGCACTAGACATTGAATACAAATGAAAATCAGGAGCAAAATACTTTTAGTTATGTTGAACTTAATAGCGTATTAGAAACATAAATGCAATTAAATGCATTATTGCTGGTAAACAGTTAACTGTCTATTTTTCAGAGCTCCAACGTGATGAAGCAAAACCAAAACTATACTTGTGCATACCCACCATGTACTTGTCACAATCAGCAAAAACTTTTCAAAAAAATTGTTGTGTAGTGTCATTTATTATACATTTCTGTTAACTTTTTTATCCTGGGCAAATTAAAGTGTATACATCACAATGTTTTGGAGAATTATTTTCAAAGTTTTATGAAATTACTCCATTAATACTTATGTCAATAAAATTGTTATCAAAATGTAGTTTATAATTGAAATTTTAACATTATGTATGTTTTAATTACTTAATTCAACAGGAAGTATAAAGACAAAAATAAATTTTAATTTTTGGGCCATTTTGGCTTACTGTTCAAAAGTAAAATATATGTCGGAGCACATGTTAAAGACTTTCTAATGATAGAGCTAATATTGAGATTGATGAATTAATGGGACGGAAAAATTTTTGTAGACTCGTGTTGTGATATCGTCAAATATTTTGAACTTGGTTTACATTTTCTTAAACTTACCCTATAGTGTGTGCAGTGGCTAATGATTTTGAAATTTGAACTTGAGATGTGGACAAGTTCAATATAAAATAAGAACCTCACACATCTGTGACTTGTTGTGTTGTTAGCAAATCTACTAGAATGGCTTTTCCAGCTATTGTTTTTTGAAACCATTTGTTTAGACCCATTTACTTCTAATTAGCATGTGTTTATAGCCAGTAGAAAGAGCCTTTTTGTAAATCTGACAGTCATTTGCAAATAGTTTGAAGGAGTAGGTGATAATTTTACCAAAATTATTAAAGTATGATGAATAAATTGTTTTTCTGAGTAGCAGTGGGATTTTTTAAACCACATATAGTTCTTTTATGGACCTTGTTATATTACTTGGATTTTGTGCATACTTCATAATTTCTGTTTTTTTTTTTTGTATTTGAAGTGTACAAAAGTTAACATCTTTTCACTCTCCATTTGGAAGAATAAACAAGGCTTACTGCCATGCTAAGCTTGGTGTAACAAAATGTTCTGTATTTTTAAGAAACATAATTAAAATATAAATATTTATATAGGAGTAAATGGTAAATTACACACACAATGTATCATAGCTGATATATTGTTGTATTTAACAGAATACTTGTATTAAGGTTAGAGATTTGTATTTTATATATGCAAAAATGGCTTGTTTGGGTTGAGAAAATATTTTACATAGAAGAGCGAACTATGACTCTCTTAAGGTATCCAAATGCCTCATTATCTAATTAGTGATGTGCATGAATAGATTAACGAGATTCCCACTGTCCCTATCTACTTTCTAGTGAAACCACAGCCAATGGAATGGGCTTTGAGAAATGTTGTTGAGAGTTTAATATGGAAACATATAATTAAAGGAACTAGTAGGTGAAAATAAGGTATTCATATTTAGGTATTAATTGATTTTTGATTAAAAACATTACTGGTAAAAATACTGTTATCTAACCTAACCTGATTCCATTTGGGAAAGTTAGGTCTTATGTTACTGATAAAGCTTTATTAGAGTATTTCATGTTTTTATGATTTTTAGTGAAAAGTGGTGCTTATTACAATCAGGAAAATAAGCTACAAAAATAAATGTTAATGAATATCAGTCAAGTTTAAACCATATCTATAAAGTGAAATTTTATGATCAACATAAAAAAAATTTAAAGGAAACTAAGTATTCTGACACAGTATCTTACCTCTGCTCAGAAAAAGCTTTCTTCTCTAGTGGGGAAAAGCGGGAGTATGACGCTACCCCTATTGTAATTAGCACTGTTTATAATCTTGTATTTGTTAATCACTTTATGGTTTAATTTCCTTATCCAAATATTTTTGTCCTCTAATTTTTCTACTTTAATTAGTGTTCTTTACTGTTTTCATTGTTTTTTTGTAGGGAATTATGAATCATTTTATTTATCTTCTTTCAATATTATTAGTTATGCACTCATTGTTAGGTGATTATAATTACAACTGTTGCACGAAAGTTACCAGTTACATCCAAAGGGTTGGACCCGTGACTCTTAGTATGTGAAATAATGATTCTGGTTTGTCTGTAGTTAATCAATATCATGCAACAATCAAAATACACTGAAGATTGTCTTGTCATGGTTTTCAGTGATCGAGAAGTTTTGGTTTGGGACAGCCTTCACCCCATCCCTTGAATATAGTTCATAGTCACATGTCATTTCAGGGGATTTGTCCTTTCTTTCCCCTTTGATGGACTGAATGATTCACTTATGCTCTCTCCTTACCTCCCTTTCCATATGTTCTATCCCTGCCTTTTTTAGAAACTAGACGTTTGGTTACTATTTTAATGTTTCCTTGGATATTGGGACTCATGAGATTTATTTTTGGGAGCATTTGCATTTGGGAGTTACTATGCCTAACTCTCATGCACTGTGGATTATCATGCTTTTGATTATAATCATTCTAACTTCTCTTATTTGGACCAATAATATTTGGTATTGCCTTTCCCTTTTTGAGAATTGGACCCTGACATTTGAAGTACCTTCTTCCTGTATCTGTCTTGTTTTGACCACCTTTCATGGGTCAGGGCAGGTATTAGCAAGAATCCTTTAATTTGCCCACATTCTGTATGTTCCTTGGTAGTTTTTCCATGGGTTATGAAAGTCATTTTATTAAGTCTGGTACTTTCATTCATTTCTCCAGTTGTCTCACAATCATATTTTCTCACCTCCTCATTTTTTGCCCATCTGATTCATTAAAGGGGGGCTTCATTTCCAGTGTTCTATGGACATATGGCTACTTCTTGCTTCCTTGCAAGACAACTCAGCCTTACATCCTTAGTTTTTTGACATGACTCTGCCATGGTGGGTTAGCTTGTGAAAGTGGAGCAGTATTTTTCCTCCCACTTACAGAATTTTTGGTTTATCTTGAGGTGTTTCTCAATTCCCTTTTCTATCAGGCCCTAGATGCCCAATATGCAAGCTATGAAATGTCTTGTATGCAATGCTTCATCCTTTCTTTTTCAAACTGCATGAGAGATTTTTTCTTGTTTGAGAACCTAGGCATCTCTTGAATTTGTTGTTCCTCTTATTTGCACTCTCATGCATCATAATTGTTGGTTTTTGATAGATTGATGGAACTTTATTATATTTCTCATAGATACCCTTGTTATCCTACTCCTTGCCTACTATGAGTGTTGCTATTTCCCCTTCTTATCTCTGATGTCACTTTTTATGGATATTGTTTTTGGGGTGGGGGTTGTTTTGACACTCAGTAGGTTTAAGGGTGATGATCTCTTTCTAACTCTTCTTTCTATATCAATCTCTTGGATCTTACTGCAATTTCATGGACTATCCTTCACTTCCTGCAGGCTTTTGAGGGACAGTTGAGGATGATTCATTCCAACATTTTTATGATAATCTTGTACCTTACCAGGCAAGAAGTATTTGGTCAACAGACCTCTTTTTCACACAATGAATCCTCAGTATTGGGCTCACTGCTGTCCCATTGTTGTTGATATGCCACAATTTGGGAGCTCTGAATCTCGTCATAAATCAGTAATCCTATCGTGACATAATTCTCTCTTCCAGAATGGTCTTTTGATTTACCTGTTTTTTTAATTTTTATATGCTCTGTAGAGCATTTCAGATTTGGATGTGGTTTTGCCACACTTCTCAATACACCACTTTCCCAATTTTGGTTTTTTGTTCCTTATCCTCTGGTAAGAGCAGTCACTATTTTCATTTGGAATTGGTTGTGTTGGTACCTGTATGTGTATCTTCTTATTCATTTTCTTTTCCAGGTCCTTGCCATTCTTCAGACTGTTCCATGTTAGTGTTTTACTGGTTGTTACTTACTGGCTGGCTCACATAGTTTCCATTGTTGTGTCAGTTTTTGGGTTTGCTTCCTTTCCTCTTTCTTTTTATCTGACACTCCACCATCAACCACACAGTGGAATGCATCATCCTTCCATATTTGCACCCTGTCTTTATGTGTGTCTTTTTCTCATCACTTGTCTGAAGTGGCTGGATTTTCACATGAAGCTTTCTTCATTTTTCATCCTGTTCTTTCTTTCTCCTTGGTGATTTACCATGTATGTGGTATTTGTACTGTGTTTGGTCTCAAAGTGTTCTTTTTGTCTTGTTTTTTTGTTAATAAATTTCACTTTCTTTGTTTTGGATTACAGGGTGAGATTATCTGCCACTTGTTTGTTCTACCAAACTTGCTTGTGTTTTCCAGCCATGAGTCTATACATGTTGTTTCATTCCTATGATTGTTTTTGTCCTCCCCACCCTGCTTTCTTTCTTGCATAGTACTTTCATGTACTCCTCCATGCTTTTCTTCGTTTTCCATTATACCTTTTGTCTTTGTTTCTGAATTACCTTTTCTTGAATTTTCTGTTCTTTATATTGTTGTCATGCAAACATTATCATTCTGATGAGTTCATGATTGATATTCACTACATTTTTTATTTTTTTAGTCTTTGTGTTTTTGAATTACCTTTTCTAGAATTTTATGTTTCTTATATTGTTGTCATGCAAACATTATCATTCTGATGTGTTCATGATTGATATTCACTACACTTTTTATTTCTTAGTTCCTTATATCTAATTGTTACTTTTCACCCAATACTGACTTTTTGAGAGGGTACTTTTCCCTTCATACCTTCTTTCTTTTCCTCCTTTTCCTATCTTTATGATTGTCCAATCCCATCTGCCTTTTTTGCCTGGTCTTGGCTCTCTGAAGATGTATGACATTAAGTGCTTTCTCGCATTGTTCCTAAGTCTGCTTGTTTCTTCTATGAAACCTTCACATCTCCCATAACATTTTCCCCATTATGATTATGGGTTGAGTTCACCTTATATTTTATGTTGTTTTTTTCCATCAAACTGATACCTTACCATGTACATCATTAGTGCTGTTATTGTTCATCTGTGGATGGTAATTAATTCTGTTCATTTAATTTTTTGTTTGTAGGGTCCTTTATTGCATATTTGAATCTCTGTCTGTGGTGAGTGTTGTGTAACCAGGTATACTTAGTCTTATATCTGCACAGTGTAACATGATAATATGTCATGCTCAATTTCATTGACATTGAAGCTCTTCCTATTGTGCACCTCATGTACAATTCCAGACACTGCTAGGTGTTGATTGATCTACTCCATCAGTGTCTTCATAAAAGTATTCGATATTAACTACTGATCACATGTCTTTCTCGACACACTAAATGTTTTGAAGAATAGTTGAAAAAGAGTGCATAACCAAAACATTTTTTATACTTTTATGAACATATAGTAGGAGCAAAAAGGAAGTTTGTCCATATTATAGTGTTATTTACCTATAACTTTTGATTGTCACAAAGACTATGGTCTTCATAAAGGAAGTTTGTTTATGTTATGTTTTGTCTATTTACCTACAACTTTTGTTTATCACAAAGACTATGGTCCTATACTTCATGAATGAAAATTGTCCATATTATGTTGTGTCAATTTAGCTATAACGTTAGACTGTCAGAAAGACTGTGGTCCTGTACTTGAAAAAGGAAGTTTGCCCATGTAATGTTGTGTCTTATTTACTTGTAGTGTTTGATTGTTACAAAGACCATGGTCTTTGACTTATTAAAGTAATTTTGCTCATGTTTTGTTGTGTGTAACTTACCTATACCTTTTAATTGTCACAAAGACTGTGGTCCTGTTCTTATTTTGTAGAGTAAGCATAACCTCTTTTAACAGGAAGCTTAGAGAACTGGAATCATTTTGGTGATTCTGTTTGAAATGAGTAATGTGTAAAATGCTGTAACAGTTTGTTTGACTCAACAAGCTTGTGTTTGTTTATAGCTGTTTTTAGCTAGATGTGTAAGGATTTACAATGTTTTTATTACATAAGTTAAGTTGTGGTGGTTTTCATTTATTTCAGCAAACAGAATTTTTCTTATAGTGCAAAAAGCCAAAGTAAATAAAACATTTAAATTTATCAGGCCAAAAATTTACATTTAAAAAATGGTGTATTACAAATTTTGTTAGACATTCCTAACTTGTCCATTGCAAAGTTAAAACCATGTATGTTTTAAATAGAGGTTCTGTTACATTTTTTATCACAATTCAGCACTTAGTGACTGGCATTAATTGCCATATTTTATAAATTTTATACCACTACTCTGTGTTGTATTATACCCGAATACTATGTTAGCTGCTGTTGGTTTAAAAGGTTTGTGTCTTTGTGAAAGTTTAGTATGGTTTTTGATGCATATACAGCATTGTCATCAACTAGTTTTATTGAATTAGTTGATTTTATGAAAAGTTATTTTTCTTTGTTAGATAAGATTTTTTATCTCTCAGTGGTAGTTTGGAACTTATCTATATTAGGATTACAAAATAATAAATATCAAGATATCACTTTATTATTCATATTTACTTTTTTGTTGGTGTGTAATGTAACAGGTCCTTATGTTAGAAAAATGCACAAGGGTTGTAAAAAGTCTCTTAAAGAGTACATGGAGGATATAACAGGGATAATTGACTGAATTGTTATGTGTTTGTTGTTTTGTTAAGTGAACTTGTGGTTGTATTTCAAGGGTAAAGTAGGAGTAAATGGAAAATTTAAGTCCTGGTATATTAAGTCAATGAATAAAACAAAGTGTCAATCAATAAAATTTTTATATACAGTGAAATTTGAAAAATTGTAATGATATGTTATTAAGATGAGGCACATAACATTTTGATTAGAAACATATGACACTTACTCTTTTGTGACTTATAGACAAGAATAAAATGGTATTTAAAATTTTTACTTGAAAATAAAATATCAGTTCCACTATTTTTTCAAAATAATAAAAACCACAAGCTTGTGTAGATACACATCTCATAAAATATTAGCTACTCTGAAGTAAATATACTTTGTATATTCAGTTGTATGTACTCCACGTAATCCATTTAACTATTAGTTGGTGTAGCATATTCAATTATTATCCTCACAAAGACATGCTTCATGCAACAAAAACATCTCCATTAGCAATATCTATCAAAATTAGATGATTCTAGTATCACCAGATTTACAGGAAGAATAATCTGTTTCACTTGATCTACAAGACATGTTAGAATCAAATCATCTTCATTGTCACTTAAGTCTTTATCACAGACAGAATCAATTCTAATTTCATTATACATGTTTGACTTCCATTTCTTGGCTTCACATCATATTGAAATGTTAGAAGGATTTGTATTACATTACCTTTGCTTCCTTTTTGTCCATAGACTTCTCCAAAATTATTTCTAATTTATGATCCTTTTACTTATGTGTTCATACAGAATCCTTTGTTTTAATCAGTTGAAGCTTCTTCACTGTTGCATATTTTAAACTATGTTTTTGGTCAGTGAGTATGCAAGTAAGGAGCCTAAACTCTTCATTGGTCACACTATTACTACACTGTATGCAGAATGATATTTCCACAAGCATACAAATCATTAATTTTTTTTTCGGTATAGATGCACAAGCTACCTGATACCCTTATTTTTAATTCCATTCATTAAGCACTTACCTTGAATTCTTTCCATTCTGAGCTTGTATTACTTGTGTCAGATTTGTTTTTAGTGTTATATAAAAATGCTCTGCAGGAAAATGTAAACTGTCAGTTTCGCTGATGGTATTACTTCAGTTTTCTGGGTCTGCCCAAAACATAATTGAACCTTGATTGAAGACAAGCCTATACTTTTGGAATGACTATAATTCTCAGTTTGTCCACAGCTTTATCAGCATATCCCACTGTAGTGTATTCCCTATTTTTTTCTCTTTTGATGGTCCTGCTTTAAGGTAAGTTCTCTTCAGATGCTAGGCACCTAATTTTATTACCAGTTTAAGCTCAAGGCTTGTAAAATGATTTTCTTAGTGTGTATCTGAAGTTTTTTCACTGAATTTCTTACTTTTAGTAAAAACTATACAAAAAAATGAAATTATCATGAACAAAAGTATGTGTGCACTTAATAGCACTTTTGAGCCTTTTTACAATATTCTAGGTGAGGAAGTAGAAAACATACTATGGACATTAGGAAAGAAAGTTTAAACTCTTTCGAATAGACAAAGGATATTTACTAGTTACTATGTTTTATAGTGAAGTAGATGATGTGTGTTAAAATGTCAAAAAAATTAATAATTAATATTTATTCACCACGTTAAACATTTTTGAACAGTGACACTAATATTGGTAATAGTAAGCCTACTTGTGGTCTTATTTGAGCATTAAGTCTAAATCATAAGCATAACAAAGCTTAATTGAAATACTTCTTGATAAATTTTATTTTGCTTTTGACTTCAACTCAGTCTAATGAAGTGAAGTATTCTACTGTTATATCACCAAAGTTATAACAAAAATATGAAGAAAAACCTTTCTGACAAATCAACATGAATATTGAAAATTCAACATAAATACCATAATTGACCTAAAGAGAGAGAGTGTGTGTGTTTTCTTACAGCAAAGCAACATTGGACTATCTGCTGTATTCACTAAGGAGAATCCAACCTCTGATTTTAGGGTTGTAAATTTGTAGACTTACTTTTGTCTCAGTGAGGGATAATTGGCCTAAGAACAGTAAAGTGATAGTTTTGTTGCTAAGCACTGATGTACATTATTGACAATTTTGAAAAAAGGAGTGTGAAAGTGTTCTTCATAAAGTGGCAAAGAGAACCTATTATAGGTAGCCATCACGTTTTTTTTTTATAATGATACTGTTTATCATATTTTTTATTGTATTTCTTTATTTTCTGCTCATATTTTTATTTCTACCTTGATTTATATTTTTGTGTCAGTTTGAATTTCATTCATATAAATAATTCATCTTTTGCAATATAGTCAGGACAAATTTGAAATTGTTAATTTCTAGTTATAACATGATTTTGTATGCTAATGTTTCTTGTAACCACCATTTTCATACCACTCTATAATTGTTGATTAAAATGCCCTGTTTGAAATAAGTTGTGTTCACTGAAAATAATAGCAGCATTCTGTAATGATACATTCACATTTATTGTATTTCAGTAATATTGCACCAACTTGTACTTTTCAGTTAAGCTCTGCTATAGAGGATCAAAGTGCTCAGAAGTAAGTTGTGTAAACAGAATAAAGATTTTGATTTTACTTGTTTTGTAAACATATTTGAATTGTATGATTTTATGCCATAAATATTGATGCTTGTGCAACACCAAAATAATTGTGCCCAAGTGAAACATTTTATTAAAAACAGACATGTACAAGTTCTTCTTAGTATTATTGTGAGAAGGCGGCATATTAATTAAAACTATCTCCTGATAGGATAATTTTTTCATTGTTTATTGATCAGGACAAGAGACACGTGATGGATAATGTTGAACGGAATCAGTTACAGAAGTGTTTGGATACCATTCAGAAGTCAATCAGAGGTAGTGTATTGCTCATTAACATCCACTTTCTTAAATTATTGAATCTTTTTGACTATTTATATGTTTTGTTTTAAATGTTTTTACATGCATTTTAAATTTGTTAAATTGAGGAGAATGTGCAAATAAGTTTGAAAATTTGTGTTTTGTGTAAATGACATAGCCTTAGTTAAGTAGATTAAGTGGATGGAATTGTCAGGTTTAGCTTTTATTTGATAATTTCAGAACATGATAAGTATTAATAATTAAACAAAATTTTGGATCTTCAATTTTGTAAATATGCTCATGTAACACTTATACCTCAAATCAGTGGTTCTCAACTTTTTTTTTGAAAATTACTTTTTTTTATTATTTCCTGCATAATAAGTCCAGCAGAGACCAGAAAAAAAGGAAAACAAGCAGTATGACATTTAAAGTAATATGATAAAATGAAAAATAATCATTTACTACCAGTAAGTGAGAAAATTGCTCTTACTTGAATTGTCTGAACTTATTACAGTGAGAAATAATGTGTGTATAATTAATTAATGGGTCTCAGTTTTCCTTCCACTTTCATGTACAAAACAAAGAAAAAACTTTCTGATCCAGTTATTCTCTCTTCTCACAAGATTAGCTTTTCTCATTCATTGCTGCCCTCTATATGCATAACTTACTTCTTGTGCCACAAGTCTACAGCAATCCCATATTGGAATCAAATAATTCCAATATGTTTCTCATGTGAAACGTCCTGCATCAGTTCTCTACTAATAGGATCATAGTATACTTGTGATGCACGTAACACCCTCTATGCTCCTCTACCAAACTCACTTCTCATTTGGCAGTGCTTGCACACTGTCATCGTTTTTTTTTAATCTCGATTACTGCTATAGATTGTATTAATTCTTGAAGTGGTTCAATTTAACACACAGTTCTTTTGGTATTCAGGTTCAATTACCCTTATTCTAGTCACATTTCTTTCTTCAAATAATTTTGTTAAGTTGCACAATATGTATTGTGAAGTTAAGATCACCTTCATGGGTGTCTTGGATTTGACAAATGCTTTACTACAGAATACAGGTGCTGGTAATCCCTGAAGAGATTTGTTTACATTTATTCACAGGGAGATTGAATGTTATATGGGTTAACCTTTGCATCTCCAGACATTGCCCCACTTCCACCTAAACATGTGGACCAAAAAAATTGAATGAAGACCTTAATTGCCTTTTTCCACCACCTGAATTTGCTGTGCCTTTCCATACCCTTCCTAATTATTCTATTTGGTCTTCCACTATTTCTTTGGACTATTTATGTAATGTTTTATCCCTTGCTTCTATACATTTTTAACCACTTTCTTTGTTATTGCATGAATATACTATCCAACCCTATTTGATTTAAAGCTTGACATTTGGGTTCATGTTGTAAATAATTTGTGTCTTAGTTGGGTGATGGTGTCAGAATGACTCATTCCCCACGAGCTTTGGATTTATCTGCCTTTGCACATCATGTAGCTCACTGTCCATATCTTAACTAATTGGGTTTAGTTTTACATGTTCGTGAGGTGAGCCTTGTATCTCCCATTAGTTTCACCTCACCCATACCTAATTTTCTGCATTACTTTTGTTCAGCAACAATCTACCTTTTCCCATCTGGTAACCTGTTTATCTCATTTGGAGCCAAGCATGGTGCCGATTCTGGCTTTCCACCCTTCCTTTTACCTGTTCCTTCTTTTGGTGCCACAACTTGTTTTTCCTGATGATGCATTATATGCCATCGACACTTCCTGTGACTACCTGTTGGGAACTCAACTTGTGGCCTTTGTTCATTGGTGGTATCCTTTCGTCATCATTGTTTGGGCTCTTCACGTTTTGTCAGATGGTTTCAAAATTCTATTTCTTTCCCCACCTCCCTTGTTCCAGGTACCTGCTTCCTTCCTTTCTTCTTGGGATCCAATAACTTGCCAGTGTATGTCAGAGGTAGTGCAAGACATCCTCACTGAACAGGCTGTTGAACCTGTTTCACATCATCCACCAGGATTTTACTTCTGTTTATATGTGATTTCCAAAAAGACTTGGAACTGGAGGATTGTCATTGATCTGTTCCATTTCAATTGATTTGTTTACATCTCATATTTGACCATAATCTTTAATCTCACTCATTGGTGGGCATTTTCTCTGGCTATGGGGATGACTAAGTAGGATGCTTCCAATGTTTATTTCCATATTTGTGTCTCAGAACAGTCTACTCCTTATTTTTGGCTTGCCTATCAAGGGATGGTGTACCAATTTCACATCCTATTTTTCAGGGTGGTTTTTGCTCCTTACATTTTCTGTTGAGTAGTGAGAGATTTTGCTTCTTTTCTTTATGCTATAGGGGCTATGTTTTCATTTTTGCATGGGCAGTTGGTTACTTCTGGCCCATTCTGAAGCTACTCAGGTAGGCTAGTTAATGAAATTGAAGAAGTTCTTAATGCCTTGTGCTTTTTCAACACTCATTTCAGTTTAACCCAACCACCTTTTCCTTTTCAATTCCATTCTATTAGATTATAAGTTCACCATGCCCTGCCTGCTCCTTCACTTTTTGCACAAGAGGTTTTGTATCTTTTTGAGATGGTCTTCTCTGATACCACCAATCTCCTTTAGCCATGCACACGTGCTCCCTTTAGTGTATGTTGCATGATAAGTAGAAACCTGCATTGGGTCCCTTATATGCTCATATAATGCTTTCTCCTTTTCTAGTAGACAATTTCTTATGGTAGTTGGGCAAGACTTGCACCTTGGTGTTCTGCATAGCTGTTTACAGATGCTGTCTTTTAGGGCTGGGGTACATGAATTAATCATCTCGAAAGTCATTGGTCTATAGATAAATGGGTTTAACATATCAATGTCCTAGAGCTTCAAGCTGTTCATTTAGCCCTGAATCACTTTCTTCTTATTGCCAAATATTGTTTGGTAATGATACGTTCCAACAAATCACTGATGTTTGTTTATGTTAAGCATTGAGGCAGCATGCAGTTAAAGTCCCTCTGTTTTATTACATTGAATTTTCTGTATTGGGCCTGTAACTAATTCCAGGTGCCTTTAACTTTGTGGTGGATTGTCTTTTCCACCCTGACAAGATTTACATGATGGATTAGTTCATTTCTTATGTCATTTTTTTTTGGCTTTTCCTAACATTGATGTATTTGCTGCTCCCAAAATCACAAATTACCCCTCTTTTGGTCCATGGTACCTCATCCTCCTGTTTTGGCTATAGTTACCTTCAGCAGGGATTGGTTACACAAATTCCTATATGTGTATCCTTCTGTTTGATTGCTTCCATGGTTTTCTTGTTTATCCCAATTCCATTTATTTTTTCCTGTACCACTTCCCTCATTACTCTACTTCCTTTATCAACCCAATCAACAGTTCTGTATTCTACACTTTATGTCCTCCATCTTCATACTTGGCTTTTGTTCAGTGCTTGGCAAGGAGATCTGGCTTATTCTGTCATGTATCATTTTGTTTGGCTTAATTCATCCATCCATTTTCCATAAAAGTATCAACGTATCAAGTGTGTCAATTCTATACAAATAAGGACATGAGTAAAAATGTGTCATATGTATGCTTTTTATTTGTTATATTGTTCACACAGCTTTCTTTTAGTGGTTCCTATTCCAGTCTATTTATTTTGTGATAACCCTCTTCATCCAGAATTCTCTTCCTTTTTGTCCTTACCATTGGGCTTGTCATTTGATGCTGTTGGCTTATTCCTCCTTATCTTCTTCTTGCCATCGTTTGTTCTTTGTTACCTCTCATCAAATCTGACACTTCATCTTTTCCCTTGCTTCTCATTTTTGCTGGCTTTTTGAGGAAATCTTTCAATTGAACATATTAACCAATCCTAACAAATTTGTTTCCTATTTTTTACATCATATCATGCTATTGGCTTTCTTAGGTTTTTGTCTTCCACCTGTAGCTGTATTTTAGAATTTGGTGTGACTCAAAGATTGGGTAAGTCTTTATTAATACCTTCCTTTCTTTCCTGGAATCATTCTTCATATCTTCATTACATGGATCCTGCTATTTGGCTAATGGTATCTGGACATCTATTTTTAACTCTAAATTTGCATTGTTTGTCAAATTGACTAGCATTTTCCTTTCCATGTCTTTGCTCATTCACTTTTGAGATGGAATGTTTTATAAGATTGCTTGTAGATGAATAAACTCACAATGTTTGCTTCATTGATTGGCTTGTCTTGTACCATGCCACCCATGGACTTCACAGGTAAAGCAGAAGGTGGTAACTCTCTATCTCTGCTGTGCCTCAGTTGAATAAATCAATATGGTCTGCTTATTAAAAGAAGGTTTTGATCATCCGTTGCACTGTCTTGGGTGCTGATGTTCCTCGGGATTCTCCAATGCATTTTTAGCCATTGTTTTTCTTATAGTGAAGTATGGGATGGTCAATAATGAAGACACAATACTGGATGGGTTACAAGTAAGATAGCTATAACCATTCAGCATAAAGTAGAGCAGTTCTGTTTTATTAGTGTGGATGGTGTAATATCTTTCATTTTGCAATTAACCATAGAATGTAGTGAGATGTCAAAATGCAGTTCATCTCTTTGATTGGGTTGTCTATCTTCCTTCCTTGATTCCTTTTCTGTTGTAGGCCACAGTAGGTATACATGGGATAGTTCTGGTTTTATCCTTGACTGCTCCTCATTCTGTCTCATTGCATAAATGTTATTGTCAAACTTAGTGGTAGTTTAGTAGAGACACATGGAGGGAGTCAAACTATGGAAGTGTACTGTGCTTCTATTGGTAGAAAAGTGATACATGTTGAGTTGCATGAGAGAGAAACCAGCTGGAATCATTTGATGAAAGCTTGTGGGATTTAAAAAAAAGATATTGCATAGAGAGAACAGCAATGAAAGAGAATAGCTAATCTTGTGAGAGGAGGGAAGTACCTGTTGGGAATATATTTTCAGCATGAAAAACTGTAATTTTTAAAAAGGAAGTATATGTAGGGATGGCATTTGCATTGTTCCTACATAATAGCACAGATACAAGGTTAACGTGCAAAAATAGGATAAATTAAACTAAATTGTTATTAAGTAGTTAATTTTTGTTTATGCTATTTTTAGTTTACTTGCTGTCTTTTTAATGCAGTTTTTTAATATACATAAGAAGCTTTTATTTAAAATCAAGTTCTAAATGTGATGAGGTTTCAACTATAATATTTATTGTTTATCTATCATTAACTGGTAATTCCTATTTCACCCTGTTAACTGGCTTTTACTATAAAAATCTTAAAATAATTCTTTAAAACTCTTGATTTGAACACTATGAGAAAAAAGTTCAACTGACAATGAAGTAGACAGTACTCTGCATTGAAAACAATGCAGTATGTTAGTCAGAAGATTAAAACTATCTTTCTATTGGTTTTAAGAGAGACAAAAAGTCTGAAATAATTATTGTTTTGTGAAAGAGAAGATGTAACAGGTGGTTGTGGCAAGTGTGAATTTGTTGACCCTAAAAGTTATTATTAGAAAAAGTGTGTTAGTATTATGTAAATTAAATTATTTCCAACCTTTATAAAGATGAAAATATCATATGATTTCATTATTGTTAAGTGTTTTTTGTATGTAATATGAGGTTGAAAACTATTTGGTTTTTATTTTATGAAATTTTTTTCTAAAAAATTGAAACATTCTACAATAACTTTGCCTATTAGGATTTTCTCTGGCATTTCATCTTTTGTACATATACTTTTCATAGATTAAATTTTCCACTACTTTCATTTTTTTGAGCTACCAAACATTCTCACTTGTAAACAATGTATTAGTCAAGTTTGTTTTTATAATATTTCTTTTAGTCTCAGAGGATATCTTTAAATTTGTTTAGAAGCTATCATCTCTTGAGAATATACTACTAGTTTCTTGATTTTCAAATGTTTAAATTTTTTCTCCTACTTAGTTTTTGTACATATTTTAAAGATGTTATATCAAGTGGTTTGATCATTTGCTTATGATACATAGCTTTGGAAACAACTATAGACAAAAAACCACAAATATGATTGGATACAATATTTATCTGATTATCACATAATAGTAAAGTAAATAATTCAATTTATGAAATTGGTTTATAGTTTTGCGGGAATGTTCCTAGTTGAACTTGTATGCCATTCACCAAAGGCATTCAGTGGGGTGATTTTTAAGACTTTTAAAGAAATCACAGAGCTGAAACTCTTCTTTGTGATAGTTTCTTTAAATATTCTTTACTTTCTTGGAATTATTATGTATGGAAGCTACATAAATTTATTTAAGAAGAGATATAAGATAAGCTAAGTTAGGTACATTAGTCAATGGCTAAATATTCAAATTATTCAGTTATATCAGTTATTGAATATTATTTTTACTTTTATTATATACAAAATATAATAGCCTAGCAAAGTTTTCAGTTCATTAGTTATTGAATATTATTTTTAATTTTATTATATACAAACAATGCACATAAATAAATTGGCTAGTTGGATACTTAATTATTCATAATTGCAACTGTGATATCATCATCAGTAATAGTAAGATGTGGTCATTATTTGATTATCAATTTGTGTAAGATCAGTGGGAAATTACTGCATATTTTAGAAACAAAGAAAAATGACAGCTATGTGGTACTCTCAATGTTAAAAATTTTTCAAGTAGGACATTTTCAGGTTATCTTTAAAAAAAAGTTTGCCAAATGTATTTTTGCCAAAATAATAATCTTTTTGCGAAATGTGTAAATAGCAATTACTATTACAGAAACAATGTATACAGCTAGCTTTTTAATAAATGTTATTTAACAGTTAAAAGTATAAGTTAAATGTATTATTATTAGTATCTATTATGAATTAACATAAACGTATGTGTTATTTTATAACATAAATACAAAATAGTTTGCTGTACCGTTAAAACAAGTACAGGCTTAATAAATTGGTTTAAAACAAGCCATGATAATAGCCTAAAATATTTGATATTTTCTGTATGTCTTTGTATATGTGTGTTTTACAGTAATATTTTCACATTCATATTAAAAACAGACTAATTATATTTTCAGGAATTTGAAGTATTATAATTTTTATAAAATCATTGGAAAGAAGACTGACTAAGAAAATGTTGAATCCAACAGTTTCAGTTTAGTGTTTTGCATTACATTAAACAAAACATGTTTTTTTGTTTTTCCTAATGAGAAAAGTTTTGAACAGCAAATTTTCATTTTTTAAATAAACTTTTTTTCCCCCAAAAAATGGCTCATCCTCTTGTATGGAAGTCCATTTTCAGAAGGGTTTATGATCATACTTAAACTGTTAATCACTGATACAAAAGAATGCTTGCAGATGTGCATATAAATATACATATGTATGTGCATTGTGAAATATATTGTGATTTTATTTGTTGTAGTGGTTAAGTTTTGCATGTATTTCACTTCATTTTAGTAACATCATTGCAGTCCATGGTTGAGCGATTAGAAAGTATAACCAGGCAGCAGGGGTGAGTATATGTAATAATATATCAATATTAACCAGATTATTATTTTGTATTTTTTAATATCTGGTTACTTTTATTAAAAGATGGTGAACTGCATGAGAGAATACTCTTATAAGAAGTAATGGAGTATATGAATATAAATTGCAAAATGACGTTATGAAGTCTTTCATATGAGTTCAACAGTTGGATAGAGTAGGTAATCCTATCATTGCTCTTAGTGGGATGTGTGAATAAGATAGGTTAACACTTTCTTGTTTAAGAGTTAGTCATGAACAAGAAAATTCTTCAGACTGCAACAGAGGTTTACATACTGTCAAGGTTATTTGTAATAGAATATGCACATAGGGTTTATTATACAGGGTGTTTGGAAAGTCACTGTACGGTTTTGTCTGTTAATAAATATACAAGTGCACAGTGACTTTCTGAACACCCTGTATTTCCCCTTGCAGAAGTTTTCTGAAACAAATCATTCCTGTATTTAAATCCTTTCTCTTTTGTCTGATTAATAACCAAAACTATTATGAAACATGCTGTTTATTACAAGATAATAGAAAATTACTTAAGATTTTATTTTTCAGTTACAGAAAACAAGGTATTAGTGGCTGTTACGTATTTTTTAATGTTTTAAGTTCTTCGTAGATTAAACGCAACAGAAAAACACAGATAACAGCTTGTATAATTTATTACACTAAACTATTAACAAATATAACAGATATAACATAAATTATATAATAACAGTGACAGATATTAAGTTACAACATTCGATTAATTACAAAACAAAATAATATTAGTTTCAAACTTCAAAATAAATCACAATACAAAATGGTATTGGCCTGTATCTAATGTAATGATCTAAAATTAAAGTCTCAAATTCCAGTCTAGGGTGTGAATTTGGTCCCACAAAGAAATTCCGAAACAGTTCACAGTTCAATAAATTCGCCGTCTCTCAGCACAAGCAGTAATTCAGATGTATCGTAGAAATTGACGGAATAAAATCACAGCTTCCGTAGATCTAATTTTAGTCACAAATCCAAGTTGAATAATCACAGCAAACACTTGATCTTTCTCAAATAACTAACTCTCTTCTTTTGAAATAAAACTGATGTCTGAATCTCACTCTTTCTCTTCGAATAAAATTAATGACTGAATCTATCTTCTTTTTTCGAATAAAAACTGATGACTGAATCTATCTTCTTTTTTTGAATAAAAACTGATGACTGAATCTCTCTCGCGTCACCGTCTTTTATACCGATAGGCCTATTTCTCGAACAATCTCGCAATTTCCATACAACTTTAGAGCAATCCGCGCGTGTTCGTTCTTGCACGAGACTACACGTCTAGACACGAAGTCACCAGCACTCATTTACAAACATATGATTGGTCTACTTAATTCAAGAAAGTTCTAAATGTTACCCTAAATAAATAACAAAATATTAGTTTAAACTTCGAAACAATAATATCAATATGGAAAAATGAATAATAGAAATGAAAATTCAAACACAACATGACATGTTGTCGTTTACAAAATATTTACACATACATAACAGTGGCAAACATCTTTAACACTTAAAAATACAAAATATATCTATTATTCATATAAAAATGTATGTGTATGTGAACTTAGTTTCATTCAGATTAATTCTGTAAAGAAAACAACAATAAAAAACTGATATTGGTTTCCAAATTAATTACATCTTCACCCCTTCACAAAACAAAGAAATCATCAAATGGTGAGTGAGAGATTAGAAGAAGATATGCTAGCAGAATGGTTATGAATAATGTTTTTGCTTTCATTCAGGAGATTTGAAACTTTCCTCAGAAACAAAGTATTATATGCACTCTGTTTTTATATATTTGGTGAAAACCTAACATTGTTGTCAGTTTTGTGTAGGTAGTCAATTATATGCTGTTTCTAAGGATTGAATGTTTGTTGTGACATGTTTTTATCTAGAACTAAGATGGAACTGGATTTTCTTAGCATTTTTACATACTCTTCAGGCATGTTTCGAGGCTGTTAGCTGTGATCAGTCAAACAAAAGCTAGATTTAAAAGTCTTTTTCAAATAGTTGCATTTAAAATGTAATAATAGTTGCTGTAATGGCTATAGTATATTTTGGACTCTCTTAAGTCATATATTCTTTTGATTTTAATAGTAGTTTGTTTTAATTTGGTGGAAGGAAAATTTAGAATGTTTACATTTATTAGTAGCAGTTTGGGTCTAAAATTTATGAGCCATTATAAAAGTTTGGATTTTTTAAATATTTAAAATAAAAAAATGATAATACATGCAAACAGATACCTACTAATTTTAATTCTGATATGATGCGTTACCTTTTCTTATGAGAATAACCATTTAGTACTGTCCTGCAGATGCAAAATTTTTTTACATGCCACAAACCTTGAAACTGCCACTCACTTTTGAATTGAATGATTGAAATCCATCTTGCGTGCAATTCAGTATGTGACAACTCTCTGCCAATAGTAGTGTAAAATACTTTCCTTATGCAAGTGACTTTTTCTGTTAAATTCTGCTGAATTATCATTATTATTTCTTGTTTTTACAGTACTAGAGTTGCAACATTTAGTTTGTGCTTTCTTCAAGTGTTTTGTTTTTATTGTTTTTCTCATCTTTGTATTAATTTTTCTCATGTTTACTCATTTTAATAGCAGTGACATTTGTAATTTGATCAGTTATTTCAAAGAGAAATTATTTTGTATCTCTATCTCTTTACAGAACTTACTACTTTATGACAAATACTTGTTATTTGTTATGTTTGGGTATTATAAATTTCTACGTTACCAATTTGGTGGTTGTGTTCTATCAGCACACACAGGCTTTATGTAGTGGTACTCAGTGGGGAAATGTAGAATCTGCTAGGCTTATCTCAGTTTTTTATCAACATATTCACAGTATATTCTCCCCTTCTTGTGGCATTGTTTCATAATTATCTTTTTGTTTCTTTCTTGAGACCTGGTACAAGCTTTAGTTCCTTATTATCTTAGTTTACCAATAGGCATATTCTATTCTTGATATTATGTTTTTTGCACCTCTGTTAATACAATCCATTTTATCCTGTTTATGGTTTTTTAGCTTTGTTTCACCCTATTGGCTCTTCTGTGGTTAATATATATTTTCATCTTTTTTCTTTTGTGTGCCATGGCAAAGTGTTTGATATTGTTGTTCCTCCAGGCATTACTGGAACATATGCCCATGATTATAAAATTATTCAATTAAGAGCAGGGCAGTGGTATTTTGTTGGTGTAGATCAGTGGTTCCCAAACTGGGGGTAATTTAACAGTTTATCAGGGGTAATGGAGGGGTGACAGAAAAAAAGTTAAAATTCTGAAAATCAAGAAAACATTGAGGTAGCTGGTATTAGGATTAATGCTAACTTAGTCTTAGTATGTAAAGTTGTAAATTAAACCTATTTTAAGTATGTAATAAAGTTAAACCAAATAACAATAAACATCAAAAACTAATATACAGTAGTAGAAAAGAAAAAATATGTATCTAAGTGTGTGGTAATCTAAAAGTATTTTGACAAGTATGCTTCAGAACACAAGTCACTCAGTAACCCTGATGACTCATCGACGTGTCCAGTACGCGTCACTCACTGCTTGAGGTTGCATCTATTTCAGTTTCTATGTGAGCATCAGCCGAGGTAGACAAAACCTGGTATGTATGTGTACTGCCCTGTGCAGTATAGTTAGTATTTACCTACTATTACATCATTCCTATGCTGAATAAGCTCTTTTAATGCTATCTAGAATGCCATGAAAAAATAAATAATAAGTTCAAATTGTTCACACTTTTTCATGCAGTTTTCTTTTTCTGGAGATTAAACAATAAAATGTCTAAAAAGCGCACCTACTCTGACGCCTTTCTTCGCTATGGCTTTGTGAATTTACCTTCTGGTGGAGAGGATCAGCCACAATGTGTAGTATGTCACAAAGTGTTGACAAATGAAAGCCTCAAGCCATCAAACTCTCAGCTCACCTCCAGAAGTGCCATCCAAATCTTCAAAATGAGGATCAGGCTTATTTTCAGCGCCAAGCTGTAGCACTGAAGAATAACCAGTTCGGTTCATCTGGAATTAAAGCCCAAAAGCTTCAAGGTGCGGTCGAAGCATCTTACTTTGTTGCATATAAAGTTGCCGAACAACAAAAATGCCACACCATTGCAGAGAATCTGATTATGCCTTGTGCAATTGAGATGGTAAGCAAGGTATGTGGGGAGGATCAAGCGAAGAAACTGAGTGTCATATCTCTATCAAACAACACAATCCACTGATGAGTCGATGACATGGCATCAGATATTCTGTCCCAAGTTACAACAGAGATCAAGGAAAGCTCATATAACAAATTCTCCTTGCAATTTGATGAATCGTGTGACGTAGCCAGTTGTGCTGTTCTCCTTGGGTTCATTCGTTATGTCCACCAGGACAAGATCAAAGAAGAGTTCTTATTATGCGAAGATCTGCTGACAACCACGAAGGGAGAAGATATCTTCAATATCATCAACAGTTTCTTTACCACAAATGGATTGGATTGGAACAGCATTCAACAGGTAGGGAGAGATGTTTATATAAAGTCTAGATTAGTATAAATAGAATGAATTACATGGCATATAGTCATATAGTTTTATTTATTGTACGAGTAGCTGTAGTGTAGCTACATAATTCACAAAAAAGTATTGTGCCTGTCGTACTGAAATACTAAAGTACTAAAATAAATTAAATTAAATTAAAACCATATAATTATAACGCAAAAGATAAGTAAGAATGACTAACTGACGCAATCTATAATAGTTTTTCTTTTTTAATCTAGGTCTCCATCGATGGAGCACCGTCGATGACGGGGCCTCATACAAGTTGTGAATCCAGAAATTTCTGTAGACCATTGCATCATTCATTGGTACTCTCTTGGATCAAAAAGCCTGCCTGGTAATCTGAAATTAGTGTTTGAAGATGTGTTGAAAATCTTCAATTTCATCAAGTCCAGGGATGTGAATTCACACATATTCAGGGAGTTGTGCAAGGAAATGGGAGAGCAGTATCAAGTTCTGCTCTACCACACCGATGTTCGCTGGTTGTCACGAGGTAAGGTTGTACGTCGAGTCATTGAGCTCCGAATGGCTCTTCAGGAATTTCTGAAAGAAGAAGATTCTCCTTTTGCTACCAAGTTCACTGATAAGTAGTGGCTTGCTCGACTTTGTTACTTGGCTGACATATTTGCAGAGCTGAACAGTGATAATCTGCAACTCCAGGGCCAAAACACGACTGTCATTGATGCCCATCACACTGTGACTGCATTTTTGGGAAAACTGAGACTCTGGATTCGACACTTGGAGAAAGGAGTGATCGCTCAGTTTCCCACCCTAGACCAATTTGTGGAGGAAAATAGTTATGATACTGGATTACTTTTACAGACCATCAACAAAGAGATGAGCGACCATTTGAAGGGGCTTGAAACAAGCATGCAGCACGACATTCCAGAAAGTGACCTAAAAACAGCCAGTTTTCAGTGGATTGTTCATCCCTTTTCTGTTCCTGATGAGGCCATTCATGATGATGATTTCCCTGCAAAGGAGAAGTGGATCACAATGTGAACAAATGAAGCCTTGAAAGTCAAATTCCAAAACCAAAATGCAGATTCCTTTTGGATTTCACAACTAGCTGACTCTGTCCAAGAGAGTCTGAAGTTGTTGGTATCATTTTCAACAAGGTATCTGTGCGAGAAGGGGTTCTCAACTGTGCTGGGGATGAAAACAAAAAAGAGGACTTGCTTGAATGTTGCAAACGATGCCAGGCTGGCACTTTCAACCACAAAGCGAAGAATTCCTAAACTAGTTTCAAGTATGCAACTCCATCCATCCCACTGATGTTCTTGACATCTTTGGCAATATTCATTAGAAATGCACAATGAACAAATACAAAAAAATTGTAATTCAGTGTAAATAAATTATATAAATAAATTGTAAATAAAGTGCAATATATCTGTAGTTTAATTTAGCCATATATATATCAGTGTTGAAAACATTTTGTGAAAGGGGTAACATGCTTAATGTGGCATGTTAAATTGGGTAACAAGCTGAAAAAGTTTGGGAACCACTGGTGTAGATGATGAAATACCCTCTGCTATGTAATAATGAAGTGTGCCATCAAAATTACAGCTCACTCCTTTGATTGTTAGTGTCTGGGTTTTGAACTTAGTGCTGAACCAATCAGCATAATTTCTCACATATGTATTATAGATACCTTTGTTCCCTTACTTATACTCTTGTTACTCCATCCATGTTGTGTGTCATGATAGAGGTATTTGCAGATTAATATGGTTCTTCTCCTTCTGCTATTCCTTGATGTTATGGGGCTTGGAGTGGTTCCTGTTGTTTTAATTTTGAGTAAGATGGTTTATGTTACACAGACATAATATTAATGTCAGTTTTTAGGTTCCTGGATCAAACAACCAATTTCTTACATTATTTTCATGTGCATGTTTACTGCTTATCCAACTGTGTTATTTTCCATATTGTTTTGAATATATTTTTTAACCAGTTTGACTGTGTAAGAGTTTAATATGTATTTCTGTATATCAGTTTAAAATTCACAGCTGGACCTAGTGGCATGGATTGCTTTATCAGTTCTGACATGTTCTATGTAGAAGTTCTTTTAGAAAACACTGGAGAAGTCAAGGATGTAAAGATTGCTCACCATGGTGATCCTGTGGTATGTATTTGTTTTTTGTATTTTCCTTGCTATTCACAGAGGTTCTTGTAATTAAATATTTGAATGATTTTCAAATTATTCATTATTATCGATAAGTATTGGAAATACTAATTCCATAACAATAGAATAATATTCTGTTGTCTATTTGATGTAATTTTAGTTTTTATTTATCCTACTATGTATGTTTTAGTGACAAATATAGATGATACAGTTAGATGTATTTTCAGAGAGTACTTGAAAGTGTTTTGTTTCAATAATAAATAAAACCAAAATTAAGAGTAAAATATATTTTAATTTTTTCTTTTGAAGTTAGCATATCATACTGTATCATAGTTTACAGAGTGCATAATTCTTGTGATTTATGACATGCGCAAGTTTTACTAATGTCACAACAATACAAATTCAAACATTAAATGTCCCTTATGTGACATCACTTTAGTGTCTGCTCACTGACTGATAACACATTATTTTGTAGTGTTGTGAGCAGCTAAAACAGATAATCTCTTCTAGGTGATGTGTGGCCTCTTTTTAGGGAAGTGATGGTAGCAAGGGTAAATATTTGAGTGCACAGATGCTACTATGTCATATTATAAGAGTATTTCTTATCGTCTGGGGATAATTAAGTGCCTACAGAACAATGAAAATTAAGTTTGTAGGTATGTGGTAGATAATATCCTGTGTTGTAAAAGTTAAGTGAAATGTTTTGTAATGAGCAGTCAGTTTGTCATGTCAGTACAATAAACTTAGATGCTTGATATATTTTGGAATGGAAGTGTAAAGAGGTGTGTATACACAGAAGCTACACAAAGGAATATTTCATACTCTATACATATTAAGCCCAATTAGATTAGATGCTCTACCATTGACATAGCAGGGTTGATAACAACTAAAATTGTTCAGAAATTGCAGCCTTTACTTGGTCATGGTATGGGTATTTTTGTCTTCTCTTGAATTTCTGTGGTTTTGTTATTGCATTCCTCTTCATTTACAAAACAGTTGTAGCTATTATAAAGAACAGCAAGTTGTTCTACTTATGTGGAGAATGTTGAAGGCCCCTGTTTTTTAAAATGATGTGAACTTCAACTTTATTTTGTTTAAACATTTTGCTATACGATAAAAATCCCTTGTTGTAGTATATTTATATATCCTACCAGGTGTTACAATGTTGAATGGTTTGGATGTTGGCATGAAGCAATTACACACATGATGTTTTAAAATGTGTTGGCTATGCAATCAGGTATTACATTTTTGTTCACACATTATTGTTATTATCATATGCAGATCACTTGTGTGAAATGTAAGTAACTTTCTTTAAATCTATTTCATAGACTTTTCCTCATACTAGGTATAAGACATAAAAAAACAAAGTAACTAAAATTTTTTCAAAATAGTTTTTTCTGGAAGTTGAGTTTTAAATGTTGATATGCAGTTTTTTTCTGAATCTGTTTTTCATTATTAATAACTTAAACAAGTCATCAACTCTGTTCAGAGATATAAACTTAACAGATACCAGCCATTTTACAATTTAAATAATATTTTAATTATACCACTTGTGATATAAGATAATGTTTTTACTGATTACTCTCAATTGTTTGTTATGCAGTGCTTGAGAAATGCTTTGATCATAATTCATTAACTCTTGCTCGCAAAACTCTAGCTTAAAATTTTAAAGATGTTATCAAGTAGCTTACACTATTTTAATTTCTTTGTATTGCAGACTTTCAAATTGTGGCCCCTTTGTCTTGAATGTGTATATTAATTTTTGAATAATTTTTCAAGAAGTTCAATTCTCCATTAACTTTATAGCCAGAGATTGTTACGGCAAAACTGTGCATTCATTACACAAAACACTGAATGCAAAAATGGGCACACTGTGTGCCATGTATGCTCTAAGTCCTGAACAGTGCATTTTTGTAGGCTCGGCATGGCCAAGCATGTTAAGGCGTGTGACTTGTAATTTGAGGATTGCGGGTTCACATCCCCATCACGCCAAACATGTTTGCTCTTTCAGCCATGGGGGCATTATTATGTCATTGTCAATCCCACTATTCTTTGGTGAAAGAGTAGCCCAAGAGTTGGTAGTTGGTGGTGATAACTAGTTGCATTCCCTCTAGTCTTACACTGCTAAATTAGGGATGGTTAGCACAGATAGCCCTCAAGTAGTTTTGTGCAAAATTCAAAAACACAAAAACAAGCATGTTTTTGCTAAGAGTTAGTGATAGTTATTTTTATCATGGTGGCGTCATTCAAATGTTGTTATTGTTTTGCTTGAGTTTGTTGAATGGGAAATGTTTTTTGTGTTGTGTAATTACTTTATCCCTCTCTTTTTTTATTTTATTTTAGTCTGATCTGCATAGGTTTCATTTTCCAAAGTTATAGGTCGGTAATATTAGAAATGCAAATCCCAAAAATTTTATGGCAAAATGCCACTAACAGTGAAGATATTCAAGTGATGAATCAATGCATTATGATCATTATCAGTGTTTATTTTATATTTGAAGTCCTACTTGGAAAGGTATATTAAATAAACTGCATAATTTACTAGGATAATTTTTAGTTATGATTTAAGTAGGTAGTTTTAGTTGTTATTTTAAGTTATTAGTAATGACTACATAAATCACAGTAGTCCTTAGCATGCTGTTCAACACCACTATTAAATTATCTACATGATAAGAAAATGATTCTTTGTAGCAGTACTCTAATGTTAAATGTACTCCATGTATTGACCAGATATATAATAGTAGGACATAATCACTGCCACTTAATTATCTGCTTCGTCTGTCAGTTTTTCTCATAAATCTAATGGAAGTATCTGGACAGTCAATTTTGAGTATTGGTAAGGGCAGTTTTAATAGGATATCCAGACCTCTGAACAAGTCGTCTGAATTACAGTGAATGAAAAGCCTGCATTATAAAGGGTTTATTGGCTTGTTTGTCATCATCATTTGAAGATGTAATTTTTGGTTTCTCTTGATACACTCTTTTTTTTAAACTGTATTGACACCTTTAATCTTAAACACTATGCTGTTGATATTTGAAGTTAAATATTGTTAATGCACGCATAGCTAGGATGTAGTATTTTCTTGGTTTAAAACCAAAATATTTGTTATAATACAAAGGTGCTTCACGATATGTAATTTTTTGGTATAATTTTATAAGCAACATAAGTCATATATTTAATTGAAAAAAAGAAATTGTAACTAAATATTGAACTAGTTTTGCTGATTAAGAGTTTTCTTTTGTTACAGAGCTGTCCTGAACTATCTAAAGTACTAAGGTAAGGCTTTTATGCTGTTTATAGCAATTTAATATATGTAGTTTATGCTGTTGTCATACATCATAATGGTTGGACAAAATAATGGAAATACTTGGTAATTTTTCTATTTTAATAATTACTATGGAGCTCATCCATGAAAAACAGACAGTATACATCATCAGTGTGACTTAGAATTTATGGAACATTTCATTAAATAGTATTTTTGATTATTCATTAGTCAAAGTTTCATCTAATTGGTAAGTAGTGCTGATGGTAGAAATCTGCTTAGAAATTTGATTTCAAGAACTAACCATAAAGATTTCAAATACTTTTAAAGGTAGTAACCATTGTGGCCAATTTAGGCCTGAATCTTTCACAATGGTCTTTGAACCAAACTTTCAATGTAACTTAAAGTTTTGATATTGTTTTTTTTCTATATTACCATAAGATAAAAACAGTATTGCAGCCATAGTTAAGAGTTGTGAAATCTGATGTAGTGAATGCACCTTCAAAATTTTACACGTAATTTTATATAAGGACAGGAGAAAAGGCCCAGTTATTTGGTGTACCATCTGCAATTATGATGAACAGAGTTTCAGTGTTTGGTTGTATAAAATTAAAAAGTTTAGCAATGTTTTAGGTGTCATGGTTTGTTAGGGAATTTATTGTCCATATTAAAAAAAAAAGAAAGAAATTCCAATTGTGTCAATAGTAATAGAAGTTCTTGTGAAGGGTATCACATCTTTCAGGAACATTCCAGTCATTAACCTTGTTATTTTAATATTAACAGTTATTTAAGTTTTTGATGAGGCATTTAGAATTTTGGTCTAAAGATTTTGAAACTGCTGGTAAAAACTTGGCTTAGTTATTTGTGGGTAAAACAAATTCATTTAAGAATATTTCTCGTTAATGAATTTTTGATGGCTCTTTATTTGAGAAGATGATTAAGGAGAAGATAAATGTTGATTTTCACTTTCAATCTTACTTTCTTTGAAAACCTATGAAAAATTTGTAAAGTTTTTTTCTTTATTTCTCTTTTCCTTTAAGACCTGATTTTAAGGATGTTTTGGTGTTAATATTTTTTAAAATTTAATAAATTTAACATGAAAACTCACCTGTGTGAATATTTCAGTATAAGATTAAACACAAGTGAAGTAAAAAGTACAAACACTAAGACATTTTAATAATTTTTTTACAGTATTATGAACCTGAAATATTATTTTAACACACATTTTGTTAGAGTTAATTGAGCTGAAGGTGAACAACAGTTATTGTCTTGTTTCTGATGATAGCTTTCACACTTTCTCGGTGTGTAAGCTTGTTGCTTTTTATTGTTTTGTAAATATAATCTTAACAGTGCTGAGATTTATAGAAAAAAATATTAAACCTATGGTTACACTCCAGGTTATCAGAGGTATTTGTTTACTCAGAATAAAAGCCTTGTATGTGTTTTGGAAAGTTAAATTTGGTAGTGGGTAGATATTAATCAGAAAGAAGTGTAAACAGGTACAATAATTCTATTACTATATTCTATTTTATGAATATAATTAAGTAGTGCAACTTATTGTTTGTTTATTAGTTTTTATTTTACTTTTTTTATCTTTATACAGACAAGGGAACTTTGGTGAATTCACTTCTCATTTGGAAGGGCTGTCAGCTATTTACCAGTTGAATGCTGATAAGTACATATTGTTTTAAATTATGTTTTTAATTTTATTATTAAGTCGTTTTAAAATTGTTTTTAAGTAATGAGAGTATTTAATAATAATTTATTGATGACTTTTGACAAAGTTTGAAAGCTTGGAATTTCGTATAAAATGTTATGTACTTCATTATAATATCTTAACTATGTAATAATACTTGGGCAGTAAAATTTTCAAAATTAAAAACCTATATTTCAGAGCAATTTCTTATGCAGTGTAAAATTACTGTTCATTATTATACGTGAGACAGATCTGCAAAGTGAAATATTGGATAGAAATAAACATAATTCTCTTTGAATGTTGTTTAGTGTTGTATATTTAAAAATTCAATAGATATACCAATATCTTTTGCGAAAAAACAGCTTTGTTAATATGTATGTAAATACATTGTTTGAATTTGGAATTTGTTTAAGAGATGACCTTGCATTATGATTTTCAGTTTCATATCTTAAAAGAGTGCTAGGTTTCTATAACATTGTTAAAATTTATTTGTACATTATTTGATATTCGAATTGGTACTTGTCTCACACTTCACAAACAAAACATTTTAGTTGTTTATGGAGTCAAATGTGGTCTCTATTATTTTTTTAGTTTTATGTATTATGCTGGTTTGTTCTGTATCTGGTTTATAAGAACACAATTCTTTTGTGGGGGCGGAGAAGAGAATTTTATTTGTGAATTACAGCCTTTTTTTTGTCTGTGGATATTTATTTAAAGCTTTTATAATCCAGTACTATTTATTATTATTATGTAATATTTTTTTTAGATTACTGTCATTTTAGATGAAAGTTCAAAGTAGTACAAGACTTTTGAACTAAATTTATTATTTCTCAATTGTGCCAGTTTAGAATTCTATCTTAGTATATTTTAATTTTCAGTGAAATGTTTGTTTTGAACACTTAAAATACAAAAAGTAATTCCAGTTATCATTGTTTTATTTATATTTTGAGTTCTTAAACACAGAGTAATTTATTTTGCTATAATGTTTGGCTGAGCTATTCTACAATGTGCTCATCTGTTTAAAATATGATCAGAGTAATTTCTAACATCCTATTCTGATAGTTTCAATGTTAGTCTATTAAAGTATTTAACAATTTCTGGACAGAAAGCAGAAGACTAAGGCATACCTGGCACTCCAAGCTTTGGAGACTGACTTAAGTACATTGGCACAAGTTCAGCAAAGGTGAGCCATAACAGTTTGGCTAGTGTTGTACAGTTGTATGAACATTATAACATTGATACCATCAAACTATTTGCATCATTTATGGAGTTACACAATTAATGTGTAACTAGTCTGTTATTTTAGTACTTTTAAAATATTATGTTAAAATAATACAGGCAGCTATAGAATGGTTTAACTAAGTTTAAATACTTTAAAAGAATGCACCAAAATTGTGTATACCAGTATTTAATGATTTTTATTTTGTATTGCTCTGGTTTGAAAACTTAAATGAAGCATACTAGTTACTAATTCTTTAAGTTTTGTACAATATAAAAATTGTCTCATCAAATTCTTTCTTTAAGTATGAAGGAATATTTAAATGATAGTAAGTTTTGTTTTGTTTTTTTGTCAAGTTATGCTAATGATCCAAGCAATTTAGTCCACAAATCTCCTGTTGGGATTTTACAACCTCGACAAGGAGGTGAGTTTTTTGCCCTAGTCTAACTGGAAGATAGATTATTTCCTTTCATTAAAAATTTTTGTTTGTATATTGAGTCTTCAAGGAATTTCTGTGAGAGATTTTGATACAAAATAATGTTTATTATGTAATAAGTGGTAATCTGTGTTTATAGGGCCATTTCGTGGAAATTGACTGAGTGTTATGTTTAGAAATAGAAGTAGATGCAGTGTAGTGATACAGAATGGAACTTTTAATATGTGATTACATAAATGTCAACAAACCTAATTCAGTATGACCTGGTTAAGAAATATATTAACGAAGTTCAAAAGGACATTCAATATATTTACTTTTATGCCGAATGGTGGCATAAATGATTGAATGCTACAATGTGTGTACCATAAAGCAAAGAGCTGTTTTATCACAATAGTAGATATGATAGTTTATGAAGAAGTATAATATGCAATGAAGAATATATTTTTCTTCAGTTCAACTGCAGTAATTTTGTAAAATTTTAATATAAATTCTTTGGATACATTTGAAACTTGAAAGTTCAAAAGAATGTTTGTGATTTTAGTTTTTGATTGGTAAATTTCTGAATGAAAATGCTGCAGATTCAAATGCCACGATGAAAGTTTTTGTAATTTGAAACATTAAAGTTAAGTGAGTGTTAAGTATTTTAATTAATGACTTTAAAATGTAGAGCATATGAAAGTCTATCCTAAATGTGGTAGAATAAATGTAATTGATCAGTTCAAACAACACTACTTAGAGGTAAGGTGTCACTGGGGTCATTATCTTGTTCGTGGCAAGTGAAGTTGCAAATCCTGTAATTCATTTGTTTTACTTTATGAACTTGTATTCTTTTATATTCATAACTGTGTTTTCAGTAATTATTGCATATTACATCTATGGGATGGAAATCTTGGTATGATCAGAGATGAAAGGACAAAAGATGAAGAACAAATTTATTTGGATTTTGGCATATTGGAACATGTATATTTCATTCTCATAATAAAGTGTTTATGAAGAAGATGTAGGTGACTATTGAACTTGGAGAAGATTCAGAATTACATCTATAGGATTACAAGTGCAAGACACATAATCACTCTGTGAAGCCTCTAAAAAATATTGAAAGAAACAGTTTGTGATTCATTATAATTATAATTGAGTCTGAAATGAAGATGCACCAGATGCTTTATTTACATTTAACACAAGATCTGCAGTGATAGAATTCATTGTATGAAATATCAATATAATTTAGATTATATTGCTAAAACACGTTTGATATTGGCTGGTTTTTTTTCAATGACCTTATTTCCCTACTGTATAAATTTTATTAAAAGCAACTACACCACAAATATCCTCTAAGTACAGACTTTACAAGCCATAGGTGTTAGAGAAAATTGTTTTTCAACTGTGGCTCAAATTAGAATGCTTATTTTGCTTCATGTCAAAATGATTTTACTTAACCAAATTAATTTAAATAATCAAATTAGTGTCTAGTAGTTTTGTTTCAATAAAGTTTTTATTTGAAAAAAGTTAAATTGGAAGTCATAATTTAATAAAGTTTTAATATAAGGGAAATGTTAAAAAAATGTTTTTATCTTTAAATGGCAAGCTTTATAATCTGTATAGGAAGTTTCATGATGACTACTGGCTTTAATGCTTAGCCTTCTATAAGTAAGCACTAAGTTGTTTTTAGTAATGGAGTATTAAAAAGAACAAACTTTCACACCATAATTTGTAAAGACTAAGACAATGAACCTAGTGACATCAACATTTGGAATATTAAAACTAACTTTTATTACTTGCTTTACTGCAGATTGTGATATTTCATTATTTCAAAGGTCTTGGAGTTGTGTTACTTAAATTATCTGACTTCCTCTGTTGTACAACAATGCTGTAAAAATATGGATTAATAACGATGCTCATCCTGTGGCATAATGGTAGTCTAATTAGGCTATAAATATTCAAATTTTATATATAGATGATATTAGTGGATATTAGTTTTTATGTAAATAGAATTATCACTTATGAATAGGGTGAGTTTTCTCACAAATGGATAATTGTGAAGTAGAAATCACATGTGTCAGATACCTCACTTGTGAGGTTATATCCAAATAACAAATATTCAACATTTATTCATACAACATCATTAATTTATTCAACATTATTAAAACAAATTTCATTTGTATTATGCATAAACATATTTCAAATGTTTTATCAGTAAAACTTTATTGTATTTTATCTGTTAGTTTTTCTACTCTCTCACAATACAGAATAAGTCAATTTCACTGACATTATAATCGCACAAAAAAACGACAACAAATGAAATAAATCAATAAATCTAAAGTACTCTTTTTTTCATTCTAGAATGACTTCAAATTGTAACATGAAACTACATTTGTTTATCCTAAGTATCTTTAAGCTCATAACAATATAATTAAATGTTTTATTGAATTTGTGGTTGCCCTTGGAATAGTGGATAATTACTGTTCAAGCTATTATAGGTTATGAATCACTTGAGGAACATGTAGCTCATGTTATGCTGTTGAATTACATTACCCATGTGCTGTTCATGTGCATGCATTATGAAACATTAAATTTGGGAAAACAAATAATAATACACTAATCTTAACTAACATCAAAAGATCCCTATTTTTACACTTTACTTAATTTCATAATAATGAACAATAAACATGATAAACATGAAATAAACCTTGCTCAAGCTTCTTTTTTCTTGCTGTCAATTGTTGAGGACATTTAAGCCTACTTTTTTATATTAATGGTAGTAACATACTAAATAATTTTTGTCTAATCAAAGAATTAGTCAAAGAACATAAACTAAGAACATGAAAAATATAACAATTTCTCCTAACTGTCAAAATTTTCTTGCTTTCTAACCACGTGACAGGAGTGGTTACAAATTCACCCAAGCTAAATGTGATTCCCATGGAAACCAAATGTGTATTGTAAGTGAAATTAATGCTTATCTATTCAGAACACAATCTTATGCATAAATTACTTGATAGATGAAAACCCTTATTTCTGTTGTTTATAGGTAATTTATAACTAAATGTAAGAACTATTAACAAATCCTGAGAGAGAGGATTTGACAGGAGGAGTCTGAATTTCTACCTGATAGCTCTGTAACCAAACAAAATCAAAGGCTATAAAAATTATTGTTTGTCTGAGCAATGATATTTTATACTGAATAACTTGTGTTTAATTTTATAGCTTTTTGGGTGGTGGGTGGGTAGATAAAATAGAGTTGCATAGGTAAAATGTGTCACATGTGTCACAACGTGAAAATCAAGATTTTTTTTTAATATTGCTTTTTAACATTAAAAACTTGCCAAAATATGAATTATTTTTCTAAGATTTTATGCTATATTAAATGGTATAGCATGAAAGTAATAAAATTTTAAATGCAAGACAGACACAAGCTTTTTGTTGTGCTCAAAAAAGTTATCCAGGGTGAGATCATTCATGTGTATAATTTGTTTTTTAATGCAACAGTTGGTAGCTTGTCAGTTATAGTGTTTATCACTGTTTTAGAGATAAAAGTAAATGTATGGCATCATAAGTGACTTATGGTTAAGACTGAAGTTACGTAGCGTATAGAGCAATGATATAAGATTTATGCAGTCAAAAGTGCGATTCCAATTTAAAAGAATGATTATTTCTATAAATTGATTTTTTTGTGCAACTTAAACACTTGAATAAAAAACCTGGCTGGTTGTTGACAACCAATTAATCAGTATTTGGTTTTCAGAATTGTTACTAATCACTTTACATGAGAAAGAATGAACTTTTTTTTTCCATCCTACAAAATTGATTACACTTAAGTGTACATACAACTTCAAAATTAAGAAAATTATGAAAATCAAGTTAGCTGTGGTAGTGAAATGTGTTTACAACTTTTTGTTCAGTATAATTGATTGCCTGTAAACATGGATTAGTGTTATACAAAGTAATTGAATAATTAAATTTATGATTAAAGTGGTTGACCAAAACAAAAAATCAACTAACAAAATTACTATTCCCCATTATTATTATTCCAACTGTTTTTTGATTCAGATATTGCTGTTTTTCGCTAATTGAAATGTGTTCACAACACATGAAAATAAACAACTAAGTGAAATAAGAATTTCCATTGATTACTATTTTTGATTATTCCATGTTTTTTTTGTCATTAAATGCAAATCTCTGCAATGGGCTCTTTCCATCAGATGTTTAATGTTATATGTTTTTATTTTTTGAGAACTCTTGAGAATAATTAATTAATTGAATCTAGTCATCTAATGTGTGTGATTAATCTTTTAGCAAATTCCACTACTCTCTCAGCTTTCATCACTATGCATTATGAATGTCAAGTTATATAGGGTTTTTAGAATTACCTTGTACAGTTTAAATACAGCAAGAAAATTTAAATGCTTTCTTTCTACATTATTCAAGAGATAAAGCATTCATACTTTGGTATATATAATTTTTTTGGATTAAAAACATTTTTAAGTGCCTGAGTGTTTTGTTATCTTTTATACTAATTATAATTTCAAGTTACAATAGTTTGGTAAAACTTGATTATTCATATTTATTACACAACACCTTGCCATGTGTTTGTAGTTAAATATTACAAGAATTAACATGGCATTAGATGTTGTTATAGTCCTTTAAAAAATTTGTAAAATTTAAAAATTGGGAGCAATTATTCACTTATTATGATTTGTGTAAGCAGAAGTAAGAGAAAAGTTGTTTATATTACACTGTTCAGATACAATCTAAAATTTCCATCAAGCTGTAACTACTTGTATGTAACAACAGGAACAAATATATGTTCATTTATAAAAAACAGTATGCGTGACTTGTGTTATGATTCAAGTGGTATGATTATACGTGGGCAAATAATCTTGTATTTATCATATAATCTTACAATGAGTTTAGTCTTTTGATTTTTGCTAAAATTTTTGAAAATAAAGGCAAAAGGTTTTATTGTATAAGCATGTTTGTGGAGGATTTTTTGGAATAATACGTTTTTTATGGTCATACTAAACTGTATTAAAAATAACTTTCAAAATATCTGAGTAATATAGTATTGATTTATGTACCTTGAACTAATTTTTAATGAGTATGTAACATAAGGTATACTGTAATATTTATTATTACTTTCACAAGCAGGATTAGTTATACTGTTTAGTATTTCAAATTTCATAACTTTTTAAATTTGTGTTCTTATACTTTATTATATATATTTTTATCTTAATCTGTGTGTGTGTGTGTGTGTTTAAGACTGCCCTAAATCCCACAAGCTAGCTAAACTTCATGAGATACTAGGATTATGACTGTAAATATTTATAATAGTGAAGGTACCCAACTAATGACACAGCATATTCTAACCTTTGGAAGTAGAAAGCTATATTTATTTAGCTGTACTGATTGACAGGTTGATTTTTAGTGCCCCTTATAAGTATGTAGACAATCACTTGAATCATGATGTCTTTCTAAAGTATTAATTCTCTGTACACGATATTGGTTCATTGGACTGGAGAGTTAAAAATAACTATAATTCCTTAAATTAGATTTAAAGAAAAATAAAGTATATTTAGAAATGATGTCACTGAGTGAGTTTTCAAGAAAGACGAACATCATGATAGGAATGAAGATACTAACATTTTAAAGTTTCTAAACCTCATTAGTATAAAAAGTCTCAAATGAATATTAAAAGCTTTGTTAGGTAACTGTGTAATTTATATGTTACTTTATACACAAACATCATATCTGATTTCAAAGTCTTTAGAGTTATCATCCAAGGAGGCTGAAAAGAATGATTGAAAAACAAAATAAATTGAGTAATGTAGCTACTTCCTTTTGAGTGTGGACTGAATTCAAATAAAAGATTACTTATATTCATAGTTATTTCTCAATAAAGTAAAAAGCTTGAGGGAAAGTTGTGTTATGACTGAGGAGTATTTTTGGTTTAGGTAAATAAACTAAAATGGATAGGTTGACCTGCATGTTCAGCAACCAGATTAATATTTATATTGTAAAACTGGTCTATGAAGTATAAATCTGTAAGTGGTATATGAGTATGTTGTCAAATATCAGGACACTTTGATTACTGTGTATTACATATATACATATTATTGTTATTTGTAAGTAAATGCTTAAATTTTACTTTATTAAAACATATGACAATGAATAAAAAATAAACATAAACAGTTTCTAATACTTATAATGTTCCTTTAGCTTGGAATATATGGTTGCTGACTATTTATGTTTTGTTGATTATCAGATTGAGATGAACATAAATTGATTTGTGTAAATTTTAAACATGCATTTTAGAAAACAAAAGGTTTATTACTCACTGGAATAGGTCATCACAAAACTACTGGCTTCCTAACTAAGTTGTAAATAAATTTAGAATAATTCATTTCTCTTTTGAGCAACAACATCAGTGAGTATACTCTGACATTTCCTAGCCACACAAGTTTCATCAGAATTAGCTTTTTCTGTTGTCTGTGAACATGTACTTAAGGTAAATATACACGAGTAAATAAGTGTCTTCGAAAGATTAAAGAAAAATGGATGGGTTGTTTTGGTAAGAAAGCTAAATATATTGATATCTCAAAGAAGCAAGAAGATATGTTTTTATTTTATATTCTAGCTTCTTAAAAGTGAAATTTTTAATTTCTAATTGGGTAGGCACCATTAAATTTGTATTGTAGAAGTAATAAAATGTAAACTGAACAGCTTGTGGTTTGTAAGTGCTGTGTGATATACACAAGTGAATATTTAACAACTGTTTTTTTATATTTTGTTAAGAAACAGTGATTGCCTAAAATCCTTAAAATTATTTCTGATATTGTAAAAAGGTAAAAACCAGTAGAATTTTATCAGCAAATTTTGTTTTTTTTGTATGATGCTCTAAGTTGTGAAGAAAAAATGAGAATTTCATAAACATGAAGTGTGTGTGTAAGAACAACACCAAGTTCATTTTCTCTAGTTATTGTAATTCAGTGGTGCATTTTGTCTACCTGGATCTCAGTGTTAAATCTTTCACCTTCTTTTGTAGCTAGATTTGAATTTACTTTCTTGCCAATATATGTATATATATATCATTGCATTGCACTACTGTTGACAAATTATTGATTTCTGCAAACCCCAAAACTTCTACAGAGATTATATAATTTTCTTGTCCTATGTTTCAATGTATTGAAAGCAACTCAACTGCTATATATGTACTGGGTGTGGACAAAAAAAGGGGCACCTGTTGAAAATATTAATTTGTTATATTGTTTATTGGATAAAATTTGTTAAAATTAGGATTTGAGATCTCATTTGAACAGATATTGTCAAGTGTGTTCTTAAAAAATATACACATTTTTATGTTATGTAAAACAAAATAATGACATTTTCAAGGGGTCTATTTTTTTTTTTTTTGTCCATCATCTGTAAATACAAAATTTAAAAACATTTTCTTGACTTTGTTCATGGCTGGCTAACCTATAAATGCCACCATGCAGTATGTTTTAATTTGATTATTTTAAATACTGCATTTTTTTTATCTAGTATGAAGAATTATCAGGTTATAATAGGGACTCTTTTTCTCATTTATTGGAATTTTTAAATGGAGCAAAAAAAAGAGGTGAAGTGTAATTTAAATACTAAGTTTTATTTTTCTGTAGACAATTATTCAGAAATAATTTATGATGCTTATTCCAGGTCATCCAATGAAGCTTACTTACTTCATTTCTCCATATGATCTTCTAGACTCTGAGACAGAAATGTCCATTCCATTCACAGTTGATGGTAAAGTTAATTTATGTAAAAAAATTGTTCTATTTTTATAAAAGTACAAGAGCAACATAAACACAAAAATTAGCTTACATTCTGCATGAGGCAAAGTGTTTAAAGAAAATATGATTATGTAAATTCTGAATGTGGAATATTTTTTGTATGCATTATGAGATGAATATCTTTCTAATAAAGTTTTAATAGTTAAATGAAAATTGAGACTAACTAAGAAATTATAAGGGTTTAATATTTTTCTTCACTAATAATTTAAATAATTACATATATTCACAAGTTTTATCCAACAAAAGTGTTTCCAATCGTTAGACTTATTATACTCTATAGAAAATTTAAAGCTTAACTACAAACTTACTGAAAACTGTGTCAGTTTATTGATAAAATGCTCATTTTTGTTTTGCATTCCATATTACCAAAAGTTGGCCTTTCTGATTCTTTACTTATTTTTAGATGATTATTATTAGATGCTTAAGTTCTTAGGTATAATGATATTTAGACATATCTTCTAGGGTTTCCTTCAGGTTTTTATATAATTTATTCATCCTAGATTTTTCCCTTTAAATTTTACCAAAAAAGTACTTAGAAGGCAAAGGAACTCTTGATTTGGTGAAATATTTTACAAGAAGTGTGAGGAAAAACATTTTTGAAATAATATTTATATTAAGAATATAAAAATAAATATCAGTCTGTAAAACTTGTGAATTTGTTGATCCAAATATCCTGATTTCTAAAATCAAAATATAGAAATAGACATTGTTTATTAAATATTTTCATTGCTAAGAATTGAAAAATGTATATTTTTTTAAAAAACAAATTAGGTGCATAGTTTACTTTGTTCTTTTGTATTTCCTTTTCTAATATTATCTTTTTTTTGTGTTTCATCTCATTACAACAGTTTTGGTTTGTATTTGTGAAACTTGAGTGATAGCAAATGTGTAATTTTCATCACAGAAATATTTTATCAATATTTTATAACTCACCAAGATTTAGAATAAAGGCTTTATTTTAATACAAGTTCATAAAAATAGTTTGTAAAATTTATTTCAATTTAAATTTTCCAGAATTTTTTAAAATAAACAAAGGTTTCTTCAGTGTAATAGCATTTATGTGTTTCACAACATCACCTTTAATTATGAACTGTATATTATTCACTTTAATAACTATTCTTTATATGGCTAACTACTATGCATGTTATATAAGGTGAGTAATTCATTGAAGTAGTTAATATGGTGATTTTAAATCATAATTTCCTTTATATACATATAAAAAGTTAAATGATCAGGGAAAACTTGTAAAAAGTCGTGGCCTTTCTTTCTGAAAGTTTTGTATATTCCTTTTTGTGTATCTTTATTGCAGTACATACTACAGCTTAGACTATTTTCAGTTAAGATCATACTGATTCCCTGCTGAATTTGTGATTGTTTTTTGATTGAACTTGCAATGTTTATCAGGATTTCTGATTATTTCGTTCAGTTGAGTTTGTGCTAGCTTTTATAGTTATATGTCCTTCAATTATAAATGTTTGTTAAGGGATTAAAATACTGTTACACATCATTAATTTAAAACATGAATATTTAATGTAGAATACTAACATATGACTTACTAATTTTAATATTACCTACGATAAGAATCTGTTTACATCAATATTTCAATGCTTATGTATTTTTCATCTGTAATACACTTTTGTTGAATGACTAAGCTTACAACTAAATATCATTGCTACTATGGTGATATAAGATTTAGTTCTATGCTTAGGCCAAATAATTATGTAAAACCTACAAAGTCATTTGAAAAAATTCTTGCTTTCCATAAAAAGCTAAGCATAAAAAAATCATAATTATTACTGTGTGTGTGTCTGTGTATTATAATCATGCACATTTGTATTTAAAAACAGCAGCATTATCATGTGTGTCATATGTGAGATAGAGATGTCATCTAATAAGTTTGCAGACATCACGATTTATTAAGTTTGTTCAATTCTTAGTAACATTTACAGCAAGATGCAAACACTTGTAATGTTGTCATTAGAATATTCATTATACCAGTTAAGGAAAAATACAAAATATATAGGAAAGAACATAAAACCCATTAGTCAGTACCCTGGGAGTTGATACAGTACCTAGTAGATTTGATGACGGTCAGTTCAGTATTTCTCCAGTTTTAAACAGACACAAACACTTAAACAATGATCTGGATACAGGCATAATACTGATCCTTTGCTGTGTGCAAAAAATAGAAATTATTGTGTCACATTTATCAAAAAGGATGATTCATGGATTGTGTATAGTTAGTAATTCCTAGCTGAAGATTAAAACCAGATTTATTGTAACATTGTATTCATTTTTTTTTAATTTTTTGAAGTTAACATTATTTTTAGTCTGATAAAAAATTTTTTTATACAACAGCAAACTAAGTTTTGATGATAAGAATAGTTTTTGTTTTAATGAACTAAAACAGTATTTATAACTTCTATACAGTTGTGGTTTGGTTGAACATTACACTAAATGTTTTATACTTTATGTATTCTAGCTATAACTGAGAGGAAGCTTGGTCATTCTGTGACTGTTTGTATTGAAAGTTCAACAGCTCATCGACTACAGATTAATTCTCTTAGCAGTCTGTCAAAGAAATCTGAAGGGAAAAGGTTGGTTTCTGAATTTTACAGGTTGTTAGCTTGAAAGTAATAATCTAATGTTATTAATCAGTATTCTCTTATTTTCTTTGTATTACTCCCCTTGTCAGTTTACAAACATATTTATTGAATTTGGTCACTGCTATTGAGAAAAATTGTAACTATATTTATTTTACAAGTTCTGTAAAAGTTTGGAAAAATGTCCTGTTTACTTATTCTTATCTTTCAAAATATTTAACTTATCAAATATTATTATTTATAAAATAATTTCTGTGGTATTTCTTCAAGTTTAAGTTTCTTCATGCTTTGGCATTTTTATCACAATTTCATAATTTGTTTTTTATGTTAGTTAGGGGGAGCTTAGGTCTTAATGTTATAACATTATGTTCAGACAAAAAAGATTTATTAATGTAAGCCTAGAATACCTGGAAAGTTTAAGGATGTAACATAAAGTGTTATAGTATATTAAGAGCCAGATTATAAGTAGCAGATAGTTGTCTGAGTGGAGTAAGCTTAAAGGTACTCAAGTAGGATAGATAAATAGTTTTTGAAGATAAAAGAGTGAATCAGGCACTGTGTTGAGTATCATGGTTATTGAGCTTGTATGAGTAAGCATGCTGAAAAACAATGTTGGAGAGAATTATTGATGTTTCTTAAGAAAGAAAGAATACAGGAGGGGTGTGTCATGAAGGTTGAACAAATATAGTGATATTGCAGTAAAGCAAAAAGATAGAGGTTTAAATTTGTTATTCTGGCTTGCAAAAAATCCACAGTAACCATTCCTGATTGGTTCAGCAATATTAAGCCTTTTTAAGGGAAGATAAAAATTTTATGAATGGAAAAAGCAGAACACAACCATGTCTTGCAATTTAATGGTGCATACTAAATTTATTTAAATATTTATTTTTGATATTAAGAAATATAAGCTTAGGTAATATAAACATTTTAATTATGAAGTACATTTTAACCCCAACTTTATTAACTTCCTATGATTATAAAATAGTTCAATTAAATTTCAGATGTAATTCTAAGTAAGATTTTGACATGCATAGCATTAAAGTAGAATTTGGAAATACAATCATGTCTTGGGCCTGAAGACTAAGATACTCATTTCTAATTTTTACATGATATGTTTCTGAATCCAGAGATGACAACCATTATAATTTGAGTGTAATCATTACAATTTTGGTGTATACATTACGACTATACGCTCATACAGACAAATATTATAACTTGTTGCAACTCCCAAATTATTATATATTATATAGGCATATACAGTAAAGTGATAAATTGTTCCCCCAGGGCTTGAAAGGGGTGAAAAGAAAATTTCTAGTGAGATACAAATAAATTTTGATAATAAATAAAAGACACAGTCCAAATGGCTACTTGTGATAATCATGTTTGTGCTTGAAATAATAAAAATATTTGTATCTTCAACATTTACCAATATATTTTGAGTGCGGTGCATCTCCATACTGGATACTTGGGGGAATTCATAGTTATGTCATCAGTGTTTGTCAGCCAATCAGCGCTTGCGTAAATGGGTACTTCTCGTTTTCTAAGTGGCATGGAAACACTAATGCAATTGTTCACAAGGTGGAAAAAAAGATGCCTCATTCACCAGATTGTCTTGTTTCTGGCAAATCTAAAAGGACTAAAACTGTGAATAAAAAATTTAGGAAAGAGTATAGTGCAAAATATCCAGTCATTGCATCAAAAGTCAGTGATAGTCATGCATTTTGTACAGTTTGTCATTTCGATTTTTCTGTGGCATATGGCAGGATAAATGACTGTTCCAGACATACAAAATCGGCATCTCACCAACAAAAGGCTAAGAAGAAGATAAAAATGATGCAGATAACGACATTCATGAGTAAGAATTCAGAATGTGAAAAAGCATTTCAAAATAATTTTTTAAAATTTATTTATTAAATACATAAAACATAGTGATAAATGAGCAATCTATAGCAGTAATAAATAATAATAATTATAATAATAAACAGCTTAGAGACATTGGTCAAGCCTTGTAGCTGCAAATGATAAAGGGCTCTGTCTACAATCATTACGCTCAATCATTTGAAATAGTTGGCATCTCTGTGAATTGCAATCTGTTTTTGTTTGTATTTATCAGGGTTATAAGATGCATCCTTAATTTCACAGGCTCAAATAAAAAATACTTTTTAAATAATGTTATGGCATGCTTCTAAATTTTTCAAGAAAATACTATGTCAGAAAAAGAAGAAGAAAATTGTAACATCTACCCTTCTTGAAATCCATTAAAATCGAAGTTACATTCATTTTAGTTTAACACCTCAGTAACTAATAATCAATTCTGGTAAATAGAATACAAATGTAACAGAGGTTAAATGTTTGGTTGTGAATGCAGCATTTTTAAGAAATTGTAATGATAATAATAGAACTTCTTTGTTTTGACAACATTTTAAACGAAATAAAAAATTAAATTTTTCTTCACTTTGCATTTTCTACCAGCTGCTTACCAAGTTATAGTCTAATTTGTGATTAAAACTTTTTTCATTGATAACAACTGTAGATAACTTCTAACATAACTAATGACAATTCAGAGAAATTCATGCATTATAAATTATGATTGAGGGAGTGGAAAAAGACTAAATTTAATCAGTGGAACCATTTTGGGTCCAGGCACAGAAATATTGGTAATGCACAGTACAGTTTAAAACTGATGTTGTATTCATGCTGCCTCGAATGTTCATGCTGTCTGTGATACAGGCATCTTAGTAAACTCTTAAACCATTTAAAACATTTAAAAAGAAAGTCAACATTTTTTATTTTTTTTGTTACAATGATGTAAAAAACTCATATTTTTGCAAACAAACTTAAGAACAATTGTGTATTTTTATGCTGTAGTTTACATGTTGAAATCTAACAATTATTGGTAAACCAATAGATCTAAAATTATTGTGAAGGAAATTTCTTACACAATTTGTGTATTGTGATTTGAAATAAAAGTTATGTAAAAATAATGTTTCATATATACAAGTCTGCCATAAGGCACTGCCAAATAAATTTTTCATTTGGTGTCAGATTTCATCAGTTGGGTTGCATAATGTGAAAAACAAAATTATATGAAAAACTACTTATACATGCAGTACTTAAAAATTACAGTTTAAATGCTGAAAATCAGTATAATGTTGCAAAATCAACTGGACTAAAAGCTGTTATCAAAGCAAGTTAGCCCCCCAGTTGCACAGCAGCATGTCTGCAAACTCATACCACCAAAAGCCAAGTTTGGATACCAGTGTGGGTACAGCTCAGATAGCCTATTTTGTAGTTTTGTGCTCAATTCAACAACAATAATGAAGGTAAGTTAACTGTAGATTTTTTTCATTAAGCTTAATTTATCCATTGTATCTTGAACTTGTACATTTGTAAAAGAAAAAAAAAGGCATTTCAGAAACAAAACTGTTGTTTTCTTTCTTTCTGGAAACATTTTAGGCCTATTCATTTCTTGCTATTTTGCTGGCTTTCAGCATTTAATCATAACTTCTGAAGTATTATACTGTATTTATATATTTTGATGATTAACAAATATTGGTTAAAAACAGTACTTTACAGAAAAATATGAAGTTCTTCACTGTAATGGTAAATAAAACCTACATATATATATATGGAAGGCATAAGAAATCTGTTTATCACCCAGTATTATTGTGATCGTATGAGTTGGTTAAGTTGTTAACTTGATTTTCTGCAAAACAAAATTAGGCAGTGAACCTGGAATAGATGTATATTTTTTTCTTAAGAAATGGATCGTGAATCTAATATTAGGTATGTACCCTTCGTTTTAAAGTATTTGGTAATTGTTCATCATGTGAGTTTAAACTACTTTTATGCTTATAAGTGAAAGTTAAGATGGTGTAAACAGCTTGAAAAACTACTTTGAGATCTATAGAAGTGCAAACTAAAAGGTTTAAGTACAATTTGAAATTTTGTTTTATAATTTTGAATAATATTTCAGGGAATGTTTTCATGTAAAACCTTCACATGCTTGTGTCTTCATAATTATTACAAGATGATCATTAATTTTCTTTCCTTAGTTCAGAGCATAATTTTGCTTGCTCTTCCCATGTTTGAGTGCAGCAACTTTTAAGGTTATCAACATCATGGAATTCTTGGTAGTAATTTAAGTAAACACAGTGAGCAGAGTAAAGCATGGTGTAAAAATATGCATTTCAGCATATTATTGTTTGTTTGTTATGCACAAAGCTATACAGTGGATTATCTGTTCTGCATTGAAACCCTACTTTTAGTGTTACAAGCCCTCATACTTATCAGTGAATGACAAGGAGTTCTTTATATTAAATTAGAGTTGTAGACATACAAACTGATTTGTTTTTGTTAATATTAGAAGTTACATATTGTGATTTTACTGATTTCTTTATGGTTTTCTAATTTTTTGAATGTGTTATTGTTAAAATTTTATTTTAATTATGGTGATTTTCAATATACAGTAAACAAAACTGTTAACTCAAAATATAACAAAAATATTTGTCAGTGTAGTATAAAAATGTTTTGAACATTAGGAGAGATTTTGGAGCAACACAGTCTCTGTTGTACAGAAAAATGTTACTTTATTTTAATATAAAGAATTAATACTAAATTATTTTCTTATGTTCATTCTTGACCTCAAATTTAACAACCATGAACAGTACTGTCTAAAAGTGTTAGGACAAAGTCACAAATTGGATTTCAGGTTACTTTCAATGAGCAATAGAAGGTAAATCACAGGTGAAGCATCAATATTTTATAAATCTTCATATTTTGTACAACAGAAACTTAGAAGAAGTGTTTGACTTCAGTAAACAGTTAATAATTTGTGTCCCCTTTAGCTTTAATAACTACAGACAGTTTTTCATGCATTGTTGTAAAATATTTAGTCAGTATCCTTTGTAATTTTACTTCAAAAATGTCTCTGATACACACACAAAGTTTATTTGGAATTAACTTGATTTGTTAAGTTTTTGATCTGTCAAATCCCAGAACTGCTCAGTTGAGGTGAGACTGGGACTCTGTGTGGGCCATTGAATAATTAAAATGACTCCAGCAGCTCATTTCTTAGCTAATTAATTTCTGAATAGGTTGGATGAGTGTTTGGATTCATTATTTTATTGGTGGCAGAATTCTTTACTAATATTTCACAAACTACTGGTATACTATGACAGGCCAGTATCATGACACTTGCATTAACCCATAATTCTATCTATTTTACAAATATTTCCTGTGGCCTCAGCAGAAAAACACCCTCAAACCATCACAATGCCTCCTTTATGCTTCGTGTTAGGTGCTATGTGTTATGGTAAGTATCTTTCACTGGACATACAACCTACACTTTGAACCATATATTTTACACTTGGACTTATCCATGCAATAATAACCTTTTCCAATCATCAACGGTGCAGTTTTAGTTTCTATCAACAAACTGTCAATAGTTAGCAATCAAAGAAAAGTTTAGTAACTGTTACACAACCAAATATTCCATTAAGTCCTCTTGATACTCTAGATATCAACACTTTTCTGTATTTTGGTACATGGTTGACTATTTTATGCTTGAGATCAGTGGCAGTCTTCCTTCTCTTCAAAAGGCTGTATAAATGAAGATATTTCACATCAGTATCATTGAGTTTAGATGTTCTTCTTATCCTAAGTGTACCTGTCTTGGTTTCATAATCTAGGATGTACCTAACAGTGGTTGGAGAGAATTTGAAGTCTGCAGCAGTTTATTGGAGAGTTCAATTAACATCATGTAAATATTTTGTGTGAACTCTATGTTCCAATGACAATTCTCTATGCTTTACAAACTGTGACCCAACAACAAACCTTGATATATAGTATTAAACTCTGTTTTTATCAAGGTTTATTTATGGAGTGTTACTAAATTGTTTTCTTGTAGCATGTAGTGGCACATCCACATTTTGCTAGCTTCTTTCTATGTAGTTAAGACACTGCAAGGGGTACCATGACAGTTATTTCAGACCCTGAATTTAAACAGAACCCTTATGGAAGAATTAGCCTCATAAAATTGAATGACAAAATATTCTTTTCTTCTAACATTTTTGCATAGCACTGTAACAAATGTTGTAGTTTGAGTAAATGCTATTGTTATTTAATGGATACACCCAACTATACTGTTTGAATATAAATTGTGCAATCTATTTATAATTTAATTTAAATACTAAATATTATTTCTGCTTTATTTTTCAGTTTACCTTCCTTTGCTGCATTTAGTAATTTAAACAGCACTACCTTGCCAGCTAGTTTTATGTTACGTCTGTCATCTCCCATTCCGATGGCAAACAGTGTCATAGACAAAATTCAAAGTTTAACTGGTAAGGCAGTTAATTTTAAATAAATGTTTGTTTTCTTGCAGGATTTATCGTCACAGCTTAATGTTATTAGCAATAATACATCTTTCTGAAAAATGTTGTCTTTGATTATCTGGTGTAAATTTAGCATCGTACTTTCCTAGTTTATATTCATATCTTTCAATTAAACTTGAATCTAATGAGTTTTAATAGTTACTTGAAAGATAAAACAAATTTGTTATAGATGGAGATTTGATGCCTGTTTTATCTTTCCAGTTTTAAACATTTCTCATAAATCAGATTTAGTCAGGCAGCATGAAACCCAGAGCCAAGGAAGAATTTTCTATCATTTGAAAGTATTAACATAGTTTCTTTGTTCCTTTGAATTTAGTGCATTTAATTAAAATATGTCAGAAAAGTTACCATAAGGATAACTGGCTAGTGATGGCCAAGCCTCCTAGGCAACATTGTTTTTTTGATTTTTTGATGTTGGTTCTTCTATTATTGTGAAACATAATTTGTCAAGGATGTTGTATCAACATAACTATTAAATAGAAGTCTAAAAGAAGTTATAATTTGATTGTCACTTGTTAGGCAACATTTGGAATTATTGTGTTCTGTCTTGGGATCTTTACCTTGGGAAGGATATTGAATTGTTGGAAAGGGTTAAGAGGAATGCTACCATGTTGATACCTGGGATCACATGGGAGCAGGTTAAGATATGTTTTTCTTTTCTCTTGATTTGGTGTCTAGTACAGTTATATAAAGCACCTAACACACGTTTTTTTTGTCTAGAGCAGTTGGGTAAAGAACATTGCACATTATTTGTTTAGTATAGTGAATAAAACACCTGAAACATATTCTTTGAACAGAAGGCCTTCAATAATATTTTGAGTAATAGATGTTCACAGTTGTCACAGACTTTTTGGATGATACTGAAAGTTGTTGTTAACAGTTTGTTTTTATATTGTGCACTGTTTACTTACATTTCTGGTTGTAAAATTACTGTGTAATTCATCAATGTTTTGTACAGATCATGCATAACCTCATGGTTTTTTTCATGTTTTTTCCTCCATATATGGTTCCAAAATGAGAGATGGTTCTGGTTGATCATAAACATGTTGGCTGCCACACAACCAACTGATGGGACCTGATAGTTTTCTAGTAAGACCCACATGACTCACCAGTGAATCGTGCTCTGTTTTCCTTTAAGCGTCTCTTATTGACTGGGACATAATGGCTCTGTATACAAATGAGAGTGGAACATCAGAACAACATTTTTTTTCTAAGACCATCTATTTTAAGTTTTTTTTTGTTTTATTAACCTGATAATTGTATATAGTACATAAAAGTAAACTAAGAAAATAACTTTTTAGATACAACAAAAATAATGAATTCTGCAACAAAATTATTATTTTGATATAGTAAATGTAAAAAAAGCACAAAAAAGAATTTTTAAAGCAAAATTTTATGTACATTTTCCAACATACTGTTTTCAAAAGAGATTATAAAACAAAAAATTAGTTCACCCTGAAAAGAAAAATAATGAATAGTAAGAAAGCATTACAAAGTGACAGTCATCATTTTAGGTATAATTTAAAGTTATATGATTTAATATCTTTCACTTAAACCCCCCTCGGTGTGGATTCCTGTACATGGTGAGGGGATCTCCCAGGGAAGGTTTTGTTCTTTCAGTTTACCTCCTCTGGGATCTAAACACCTACCCATGTGTTTGCCGTGCATGGGGACCTGTGAAAGGGAGGAGAGGGTTCTGGTGGTTGTGGGTTCAACCCTAACATGCTCCTTTGGCCTTGAATTCTTGTTGACAGACAGCCTTGGGGTGGCCCCTCCTAGAGTCAGTTAGCTGGACCACTTGGGTTTGGGTCAGTACTAATTTTGGATGTTCTCAAGAGGTGCTGTTAACATTGTATTTGATACTAGTGTTTGGGTATAGTGCTCACAAAACCATGGTTTTGCTGCAGTGTCCTTGTTTAGCATTGTGGTGCATTCCTTCATAGGGCTCCATGATGGGTGGGGTCAGTGGACACCTCAGTATTCTTTTTTTTATTATGGATCCTCCAAATAAAAACGTAAGTAAAATAGTGAAAAACAGTCCATAGGTAAATGACATCTTGAAGATTCTGAGCAGCACTCTTCAACATCTGTAACACTTGTTGTACTTCATTTTCTTATACTACATTCTCTTTCAGACAAACTTTTAGGGCAGATGTCTTTGTTTTTCATTCAGAATTGACTTGAGGATCTTGCTGGCTCTCCAAAGTCAGTAAAGAAGCTTCGCTCTCATAACATGTTGGTGGAAATATCTACATTTCAACACAGTGAACTCCTCGTGCATTCAAAGGCAATTGGGAATATATGTTTTGAGGTTATGCCTCATGCTACTTTGAATTCATCGTGAGGAGTTATTGTTGAGAGGGATTTGAAGAACATCCCAGAGTCAGAGATTCTCTCTGGTTTCTTTGTCCAAGAAGTTTCTGCAGTGAGACTTATCTCCACACTCAAAGATGGAATTATAATGCAGACCAATGTCCTCATTCTGACATTTACATCAATGCATCCACCTGCCACTATCAAGGCAGGTTATCTTAATTGCAAGGTATGGTAATACATTCCAGACCCTCTCAGAGGTTTCAAGTGTCAGCAGTTTATTCACTTTGAGGACGTCATGTCGTGGTTCCTGAACTCGTGCTCATTGCTGTAGCAAGGACCACAATGCCTATGAGTGTGAAATGGATTTTCATTGCATCAGTTGCAATGGTTCTTACCCTAAATTGTTGGAAGAAAAAGAGGCGCAGCATTTGAAAATGATTCAAAACATTACTTACCCTGAGGCTTGAAAGTTTCTGTTCACCACTTTATCTTAAATATATGTTGCTTCACTTTGTTCCACCTACAGTGGGAGTGCAGGTAGATCTCTCTGTGTCTTTTCTTCTCCCACCCCAAGATGCAAAATGATCATTCATTCACGTCCTCAGTTGCTGGAAACTTTATTCAATAACAAAGACCTGCCCATTCGACCCAGGGAAGGATCCATGGAGGTCAAAAGATAATAAAGAAAAAAATGTGGTTGTAAACAGAAGGGCTCTCCACCCAATTTGCATACACATAAATAAAAGTGGCCACCTGGATACAATGGAACTGTCGAGGTTTACGTTCTAATCTAGATGATATTAAAGCATCAATTGCTTCCTATCATCCTGTATGTCTTTCCTTACAGGAAGCATTTCTGAAACCTGCCAATACAGTCACCTTTTGGCAGTTTTCATTATACAGAAATTACAGGCTGTGTGATGGAAAAGTGCATGGTGTGGTGGCACTGCTGGTTGATTAACATGTACACACCTTGTCTTTACTGTATCTATCAGTGTTTCCTTGAGTCATTCCATTACTGTTTGTTTTCTCTACCTGTTGTCTGGAGTGACCTCTGAGTTTCTCAGTTTATTTTAGCAGCATCAGCACTCTGTATATATGATGTTTACTGTTCATATGTATTATTTCATGATTAGTAAAATGCAATTATTGAGTAAGTTGAGTTGAAAATACTCATGCATGCAATGCAATTGATATACACAAAAAAGATGTCTACTTTGTTGAGTCAAGTGTATTTCATGCTCATGAGTAAAATTGGTTTTTGTTTCCAATTTGGTAACTTCTGAAGTAGTATGTCTTTATTGTTGTTTACAAATGTTAAGTAGTGACATATGTAAATTATTAAAGACAATATTTGAGTATAAGCTACTAAAAGCATTTTTTTTTTAACATTGAATATGTCTAGGCATTGAATGTGCAGATATGTCAACCTCTCAGTCATTACTGTCTTTGATTACAAAGGAATCATCAAAGGGTAAACTTCAGTATAGCAGCAGTCATGGCCTCTATGTGGTAAGTATTTCTTGGTACATTTAAAACAAGTATCAGAATGAATATTTCTGGTAATGCACAGACTTAATTTTGGAATTTCTATGAAAATATCATGGCTAAATATAATGACTAGGCACCAAACATTGACCAAAAGTTGGTCATATAAAGAGTAAGAATATTGTATGCAACTACATCTTACTGTTGAAGATGAAAAATTGTGCTCAAAAAATTAAATGTAATAATCCACCAAAAGCTGTTTGAAAAACTTTACCTTCAGTATTTGAGTATTTTTTAATAAGAGAAGTGATTATTGTTTTAACACCAGTTTTTTACCATTACATGATTAGCAAATGACATTTTGATATGGTCAGTAATGATATTTATGTACTGAACTATGTTTAATTTCAGAGTAATTAGCATTTCTACAATATTTGTGTTATCATAGTATTTTGAAAAACATGAATACTTTGAAAAATCATTAATTATGTTGATTGTAAATATGATTTGATAACATTGAACGTCTAAATCAAGAATAATTGTCATCTAAATACATCTGTGTTTATCTGTAAATTTCCATTGTAATATACATTTTAAAAGGAATATTTCATAGTTTTATTATATTTGTTTTTTTTACAAATCTTAAATTAACAATAATAAAAAAATCTGACTTTTTTAACATATAGTTATGAATATTTTGCTTTGTTGATGAGAAAGATGTTGAAAATTTGATAGAAGTATAGAAAGAGCCTTTGTTGTGATAAGTTTTTTTTTCATTGCCTAAGTATTAAAATAGAAAATTCAAACTATCAATATATTACTTGCAGTTTAGTTTCTAGCAAAATAATGTACTTATTAATTTTTTTTTCATTTAGGTTCCTTGCATAATTTTAATTCTACCAAATGAAGAAGTACAGTAATTAAAGAACTTGTTTCATTTTGAAAAACATAAATGATAATTTTAGAGTGTTTTTCAACCTTTACTTAACAATGAACTGACAGTGTAAAATCTGGGTCTTGGTTCCCCGTGGTGGGTAAAGTGCATTTAGCCTATTTTGTAACTTTGTATTACAACAAATAAAAAAGTTACATAGGACATTGTTAGGAAAATGTGTTTAAATCCCATTACTTTTATGGTTTTAAAATAATGTGAACATGAATTATAAAGCTTGTTTTTACCTTGTAGACTCTTCCAGATCAACATCATTGTTACTATCTGAGTAGCAGTACAGATCTTCAGGGAGTTCTAGTGTCTGGAGTCCCTTTTACCCATCCTACTCATGTTCCCCAAATTCTGGTTTTTCTACGACAGCAAGTCTTGTTCAATACTGTGATAGGTAGCTGTATCAGGCCTGCTTCTAAAACAGGTATGGAGGATTTCAACAGTTTGAAACACAAACATTAAATGTAAAAGCTTTTTGTTTTTATACTAGTCTTGCATATTTATGAATGTCTCGAATGATGTTTCTATTTATTGGCCTTAACAGCAAAATATACCGTGTTTACTGTAACAGTGACCAGAAATTTGAAGTCAAATCATATTTGAGTAATTTGCTTTTTGATTTCTTAAATTTATATTATTGTTTATTTTCCTTAGCTGCTTACAGTTAACTCTCAACTTGTGTTGTGATGATCGTATTAGCATATTTTATTAATAGTACCTAGTTAATGCTATGACACAATTGTAAATACCATATTATTAAATATGCAAAATTTTGCATACATTTTTTTTTATAGATGTGGATTCTCCCCTGTTGTTTGAAGTTTCTGTTCTAACAACCACACATCTCAGCATTTCCTTTGAACATCCACTTGAGGAATCTTTGGCTACTGGTAAGTTGATTCAGGAGATCTAGCATAGCCTAATGGTTAATTCCTCTATTCTTTAGTAAAAATACAGCCCAAGAGGTAGTGGTAGGTGTTGTTAATTAGCTGCATTTCCTCTAGTCTTTCACTATTAAATTAGGAATGGCTCTGTGGGCACTATCAGATAAGTCTGCATAAGAATACCCAGAGATGAATTAACACGTAAGGTGCCTCAGTGGTTGCAAACAGTCTTAGGACTCACAAAAAGATTTAGGTGGCTGTATTTATTCAGTTGCTATTCTCCAATTTCAATATACAAAAACTGGTTAAAGAACAGTAGTATGACAAAACATCTCAGTCAATATTTTAATTTTTTATTGCCTGCCTAAATCAGATGATAAATCTTGTGTCTTAATTTGTTCATAGTGATCAAATTCAATGATAGATTCACAGTATTTTATAATTTGTTTTCAGTCATGTTTAGGTTGCAGCTTTTAATTCTAGTTGTTCACTAAAGTTCATAGTTATTCTGTAGGTCAGATTCAGCATATTAATTAGTTTTTAATTTGGTTATGTTATAAACATTGGGTTTTAGCTGTACAAAACATAAAAATGACCTAGGGTTTTTTTGTCTGGCAAGCAATAAATTCAAATGCTTTAATTTGGTAAAAGGATAAATTGAGGAGAAACCAGAATATGATTTCAAGAAAGTTTATTAAATATTTATTTATAGTTGTCTTTAAGTTTTTGATTGCTGTAGCATTATTTACATTACATTAAAGGTGCATTCTAGCTCTTAAATTAAAGTTGTAGAAAGATGTCTTTTTATTCCTTTTTTTATATAGGGGAAATTACAATTTTCAGTAATGTTCAAAAATGTTAGGAGAAGAGAATATTTTGTCATTCAGTTTTATTAGGCTAATTTTTCCATAACGGCTTCTGTTTGATTGAACAGGCTGATCAAATTTAGGGTCTGAAATAACTGTCATAGTACCACATGCAGTGTCTTAACTACATAGAAAGAAGCTAGCAAAGCATGGACATATGGTGCCACTACTACATGCTACAAAAAATCAATTTAATAGCATTCCACAAATAAACTTTGATAAAAACAGTGTTCAATACTATATATCAAGGTTTGTTGTGATGTCAGAGTTTGTAAAGCATAGAGAATTGTCAGTAGAATATAGATTTCACATAAAATATTTACATGATGTTAATTGAACTCTCCAATAAACTTCTGCAGACTTCAAATTCTCCCCAAACACTGTTAGGTACATCCTAGATCATGAAACCAAGACAGGTAAACTTAGGATAAGAAGAACATCTAAACTCAATGATACTGATGTGAAGTATCTTCATTTATACAGCCTTTTGGAGAGAAGGAAGATTGCCACTGATCTCAAGCATAAAATAGTCAACCATGTACCAAAATACAGAAAAGTGTTGATATCTAGAGTATCAAGAGGACTTAATGGAATATTTGGTTGTGTAACAGTTAATAAACCTTTTCTTTGATTGCTAACTATTGACAGTTTGTTAATAGAAACTAAAACTGCACCGTTGATGATTGGAAAAGGTTATTATTGCATGGATAAGTCCAAGTTTAAAATATATGGTTCAAAGTGTAGGTTGTATGTCCAGTGAAAGATACTTACCATAACACATAGCACCTAACACGAAGCATAAAGGAGGCATTGTGATGGTTTGAGGGTGTTTTTCTGCTGAGGCCACAGGAAATATTTGTAAAATAGATAGAATTATGGGCCAATGCAAGTGTCATGATACTGGCCTGTCATAGTATACCAGTAGTTTGTGAATTATTAGTAAAGAATTCTGCCACCAATAAAATAATGAATCCAAACACTCATCCAACCTATTCAGAAATTACTTAGCTAAGAAAGGAGCTGTTGGAGTCATTTTAATTATTCAATGGCCCACACAGAGTCCCAGTCTCACCTCAACCGAAGAGTTCTGGGATTTGACAGATCAAAAACTTAACAAATCAAGTTAATTCCAAATAAACTTTGTGTGTGTATTAGAAACATTTGAAGTAAAATTACAAAGGATACTGACTAAAAATTTATAACAATGCATGAAAAACTGTCTGTAGTTATTAAAGCTAAAGGGGACACAAATTATTAACTGTTTACTGAAGTCAAACACTTCTTCTAAGTTTCTGTTATACGAAACATGAAGATTTATAAAATATTGATGCTTCTTCACCTTCTATTGTTCATTGAAAGTAACCTGAAGTCTATTTTATTTTTTTGTAATACTTATATGGTACTGTGCGAGAACAAGGCAGTCACCATTTTGCTGCATTCGACTTACTTACCAGGCATTACCTGAATGAAAAAAAAATCCTAGTTATAAATTATTCTTTTTCTGCTAAGTAATAAAATCATAATTTGAAAAAATTATAATGTATCATTGTTTTCAGTCTTTTCTGTTTTTGCATAAGTAGAAGTTTTTAACAGTGTAAAGTTAATGTGAAATTAACCAATTTTTAACATTTTAAGACTTACCATGGAATTAGATTACATTACATTTTCACTAAGCATTTATTGAAATTAATATCCAGACATTTTCATCATTATTGCAGAGCTTTATAGTGTAATGTAAAAATGCTTTGATAATATCTGATTCAGTAATTTCCATAACTTATTGATATGATAGTTACGTAAAGTTGTGCTGGTTGATTGAACACATTCAATGAATTGAATTTTTTTTTCCTTGTTGGTTTTTCTAGTTGATGTTGATCTACGAGATATTACCAATGTGAAGTGCAAAATTTTCACCTTGACCAATGACACTCCGCTTTGCACTGATGAATATACAAGCAAAGTGATGCAACGGTGGGTATGCATTTTACATTACATACATATGCAGTTGAAATTGAGTCTAATATGATGTAAGGACATGCCTATTTTACAGTGCTTTAAATTCAGTTTGTCAAGAGATTTTACACCTAAATGTACAATATTTTTTTTGTGGTTGAACATTGTCAAATTGAAACTTTCTTTGAAAAAATTAATATAGCCTATTTCCCTTTTTAAATGCAAAAATGATACTGACAGTTGTAAGATTTCATTGCTCAGCAAGAGTTGTTCATGTAATTTGGTTTGAATCCTGTATGACATTTCCTCTACAACAATGTTTTGCATAATAGTTCAATAAAGTAATGGTCTATTAAATACTTAATATTACTTGAAAACTTACACTATTTGGGATTATAGTAGGCCATAATGTGGCTAGTTACTTTTAATGAAATATGCAAATAAAAAAAAGATGAAATATATTAATAGAAGAATGTATACATAAAAGTATTGATATTTGTAGGTTGTGGAATTGGATGCAGTACTAAAGTTAAAAGTTACAAGTTTTATAAGTTATTTTTAAATCAAGTCAGTAGATGTTATCATCATTAAAGTATGTTGTTTTTTCTAGGTGTTTGTCCATCCCAGTAACTATGCGAGCAGTTTTGCGGAAAGCACATGTGCAACGACAGCAAACAAGAGCCTCAGCTCAAGGAGATTTCTTTTATGGTCCTGTACCTGGTGAGCCAGGACTGCCTTACTTCTCTCAGTTACCAGGTTATGGTGCTGGAAATAGCCTTGGAAGTAACAGCAGTTTTGGAGCAGGGGACTTCAGTAATTTAACAAATAAGATGAGTAGTAATGTAGTTGATAGGATGATTGAAAATGCAAATAATCAACCTGATGCTGTTAAACCTAAAGATGCAATTCAAAATACAAGTGCAATACAGTATCCTTTGTCAAGTTCAGTCTCACCTAGTGGGGAAACATCTATGGGGTTTAGTCCTGCATCTCACATGCAGATTGGAGGATCACAGGCTATTAATACAGCATCTGATCAGGATTTTTTTCCTTTTGGCCATGAACAAGGAATGACAAGTGACTCAAATCCTCTGAGTAGAAATTTAATTGCCTCTGGGCTACCATCTACAACTCAAGCCTACCAACAGCAGGGTAGATCAAATGCAATGTTAATGAATATGTTAAGTGATGTGCCAGCAGCCAATTCTCTTGCTACCTCATTTCCTTTTTTATCCCAGACTACTACAACTGTAAAACCTCGTAAGCAACGAAAACGGAAGACAACTGCAGAGCTTCGTAGCCCAGGAAGATCGGGAGGGAAAAGAGCAAGTGAAGATGACAGCCGAGATTTACCAACTCCTGATAGTGAAAGCACAGAAACATCAATGTCTTTTGAACATAACTTTCATATGTCAGCATCTTTCACAGAACAGCAGTATGTTAGACCACCAAGTAATTTTGTGAAAGGTGAAACTTCTCCAGCATATCCTGTTTTGGCTGATGAAGGTATAAATTTTCCTTCTGATCCAACTCATGCATTACTAGGTATTTCATTTACAACAGCTGGAAGAAGTTCAGGCATTGAGGGTGGTAGCTATAAATCACAGGCTGAATCACTGGGAACAAATTACCAAGCTAAAATACAGCATTCTGAAACATCTAGTCCCTTAGATTTGGATACTATAGCAACAAGTTCAGAGGACAATACAGGAGGTACTGTTGGAGAAGGAGTAGATGTTGACATGGATTTGACAGAAGCTGGCACATTTGGTATGGATCTTAACCCAGCTATAATGGCATCTAAACTTGCTGCATCAATGGATAGGCAGAATCGTAAAGTGAAACGATTAAAAAGTAATGACAGTGAGACAAAGTCAGAAACAAGAAACTCGCCTTTAGAGGAGTTGAAGTGTGAAAAGGATTTGTATAATGTTTCAGAAGAGGAAAAAACAAATGAAAAACTTGTAGGTGGAAGTTTAGAGCAAGATAAATATTTTGTGTCAGATACAGAAATACCTTGTAAAACACCTCCTGCTACACGTAGCTCTCCATCCCCTTTAGGTACTTCTTTTAAAATAGCAAAATCTGGTGATAGTCTTAAGATATCCAAAACAGAAAGCAAAAGTAAACAAAAGGAAAGCCGTAGATCTTCCAGCGTTGGTGAGAGCCCTACAGTTTCTTCAGGGAAACGTAAAGGAGATGCTAAAAAAGAACGAAAAAAGAAACGTGCTGAGAGTGCTGACAGTATTGATCGAAAATCTCCTATCAAATTGACTTTGGAAACTACTCTTATGCCTCCTCCAGCTTCACTTTCAACAGAAACCTCATCTGTATCTGTTGTTTCTTCTGCCAGTACTGAAACTCAACCTCTTCGTCCCATAACCTTGAACATGAAACCCCTTTCTTTAGTTTCTTCTAGTTCTTCTGGAACATCAAAGTCTACAGCAGTTTCCAGCAAGAAGTCATCTACTAGTTCTGGGTCAGGAAGTGGCAGTAACAGTCCTACTCCAAAATCAATTTCCTCAAATAAAGTTTCTATGATATGTGAAAAAGGAAGCAGTAAATCTTCTCCAGCATCCCAGTCTCAGACTTCAGGAAACTTACGAAGTAATATTGATTCTGAAGGTAGTACAAAAATGATCATCTCTACACCATCTCTGAAAATACAAACAAAGCACAAACAAGGATCTAGTTCCAAAAGTAACAGTTCCAGCACTTGGGGATCAGGAGGTGTAGGCATCTCTGCATTATCTTCTCAAGTAGGAAGTGGACCTAGTAGTGGAGGAAGGTCTTCTCCTAGCAAAGGAAACACTCCTCGGACAGCCATTCTCAAATTGAAAAATCTAAATTTGCCTGCTTCTACAACCATAACACCTGTTGCTTCCAAGCCTTCAGCAGGTTCAACTGTTGGCCAGTCAAATATCACAAGTTCCTCAGTCATCTCATGCAGTGTTTCCATTATTCCAGCTTCAACTCCTTCTGTAAGTACAACAGTAGCTAAATCTCAACAGTCATCTTCCACTACTTTATCAGGCAGTTACAAATCTACAAGCACTGGTATTCGCTCTCGAAAGGGATCTTTGAGTGATGTAATTGACAAATTGAGAGTAAATGCAAGTCATGCTCAACAAGTAGCTACAACTGTAGGTAAAGCAGAGAGCAGCAGCAGTAAACCTGACACCACTAGTGAGAGAAAAGAATCTAAGCCTGACAAAAAGGATAGTGGATCTGTTAAAGAGTCAGGAAAGGAGCGAGAGGGCTCTACTTCAAGAAGTGGGGAATCCAAACCTAAATATTCCAGCTCTGATCAATTCACCGTTAAGCCAAGTGCTCAAGGAATTAAATTAACTGTCACAAAAACTCGCTCAAGTGATGGAAACTACAAAGCATCAAGTAAGAACAAGGTACAGTCAGGTTCAAAAAATATGGCTGTAACTTCAAGCTCCATCTCAAATTCAAATAAGCCAGTAAGTTCATCTGGAAACACTGTGCAGAAAAATGTTAGTCCTTCTGGTAAAAAAAATACACCTTCCAGCAGTCCAAATACATCTCATAAATCTGCTACAGGAGGAAGTGTAACAAAATCATCTAGTTCATCTGTCCAGAAAGGTCTGTTCACATCTGCCAGTTCATCAACATCTTCTTCCTCTAAAGTTAGTTCGACTAGCAGTTCATCTGTGAAACTATCAACTAAAGTTTCCATCTCATCTAAAGACAAAAACTCTTCCTCATCCAAGATGGTTGAAAAAGTTGACAAACCAAAAACTTCTGTACTTGCATCTGAGAGCAAGGGCTCATTTTCAGAAAGTAAACAAGAAATTAAAAGTTCAACAACAACTTCAGGAAGTACTAATCTCATGCCTCCTCCTCAAAGCAGTAAGCCTCTTTCAGAGTTAAGAATAACTGGAGGTAATACTCCTAAAAGATCTGAGGAATCTCCTTTGAGGCATTCTCCGAGACACACTCCAACTAGAGACAGTGCTGATGAAAGTGAGAGTGAGAAAGTATTTTGGTTATTGTTAGCTCAAACAAAGATGGATTCACAGAATTCATCTATTGCAAGAGCATCAGATGCACCAGAAAATTCAAAAGGAGTGAGTCCTGTAAGATCTGTATCTGATGACAAAAGTTATGTTACAAGTAGCACAGATGTAAAGCCATCTATGCCACCTGTAACAAATTCAGATCTTGTATCAATCACTGATCAAGACATGTTGGAAAATCAAAAGAAAAATGAAGTTTCATCATCTATTCGGGCAGAAGATGCTGTCACAAGTACTTCTTCTAATGTTGAAGAATCATCAAAGCTTCCATCTGCAATACCTGCAAGAAGTGGAAAGGTTAAAAGGAAGAACTCAGATAGTGAGAGCAGCCCTGAAGATGGCCTAGTTATTGATTGTCCTGGAATTCCAAGACTTCAGAAGTCTCCTGAGAAAAAGGCCAGAATTTCTAGTCCAAAATCTGAGTCCGTGCCACCAAACACTACAGTAACACATGAATCAACAGAAAAAACAGAACCATCTCCAAGTAGGACTATTGCCAAGTCTCCATTCCAGTCTACTCCAATTGAATCTCCTGGCATTGTTCGTACTCCTCCATCTAATCAATCAGTTACAAGTTCAATGTCTCGTCCCTCTCCATGCGATATAGATGATGATCTTATGGATGAGGCATTAATAGGTTTAGGCAAATGACAACATGAATGTGGTGTGTGGAATGGATGCAGTATTGCAGCTGAGAAATATAAACATATTGTAGAGCTTGTCAGTCTATATGGTGAGCAGAAAATTAATAAGTCTATTCATTTATAAAATGCAACTGATCCACACACCATTATATACAAGAGGGAATTACAGTTAGAATAAGTTGTTATAATAACTTATCCAATTAACAAAAGATAAGATTTTTACATGTACACAACTTCAGGGAACCTATATAAACAAAGTCTTGAACACGTTAATTAAAATCAATTGGAAGGTTTAAGACTATATTTTGAAAACAATTCAAAATAAAAGTATTAGGTGGCAGAGGGTCAGAATATTACATTGTGACTTTATATATGTAAATAAATTTAATGGGACTGGCTGTTTAATTCTATAGCTATTGTTTTAACAAATTTTAAATCTCGTAAATGATTAAATGTAAATAGATAAACTTTTTCAAATTTATTTAAAATGTGCGTGATATTTTCTCTTCATGAAAGTTTACAGAAATTTTAATTTTCTCAATAGATATGATACTTGAGAAGCTAGTGACAGTAAATAATCTTAAACATATATATTGAGCAGTATTAGAAATGATTTAATATGTATTGGTAATCTGTAGCTTCTCAGAAGTATGTTTTCTTTTAAGGCCTCCCAGTGGCTCATTGGTAAGTCTGAAGAGTTCATAATGATACAAATCATGTTTTGATATCCACACTAGGCAGAACACAAACAGCCCATTGTGTAGCTTTATGCTCAAAAACAAATAAACATCATGTAAGAACTTTGTTAAAAATAAATACTATAGTGATCATTCTTCAGTGGATCCACTGGTAAGCTTACATACTTGAATTGTTAAGATCAAGGGTTTTATGAACAGCGTAGATACCTCTTAGTGTAGCTCTGTACCAAAAAACCAATCCTTAGTAATGTAATGAATAAAAAACATTTAATTGGTAACATTTCTATTATTATAAATAAACTATATTTAAAAACTAAGAAACAAAAAAACATCAGAAACTAAATATGTGAAGTCTATAGGTTTAAAACTTAAATAAAACACATTTTACACTACTGGTTTTCTCTCTTTTAGTTAACTCTGCAAGGTGTTTGTCATTTGATAAATCTTACTTGTGGATGTTATGGGTTTAAAACAATATGTGATGTATTAAAGGAATGTTTAGATGAATTTCCTATCCTTGGTTGCAAATTAATTTGGTGGCATGAAAATTTGTTAATTCACAAGTTTCTAACAGCATGAAGAACTTCTTGTAATTTAAATTATTAACTTTTAACTTGTGCAGTATTTTTTTTATATTTTTGTTTTTGGAATTGTAAATTGCTTTTAAAAAGTTCTATGACTATCAAATTCTTATCTTTCTTAACTTGTTCATTTAGGATATGTATAGGGCTATTGTTTTTGACAAGATGGATCTTGAATAATAATTGCTGTATGATGCCTAGAAGAGAATTTTATAGTCAGATGTAGTTTTACACCCACGCCTATGTGTGCTTACTGTACCAGTATCAAGCATTGCTTTACCAAAAGTAACATGCTTTTGACTACAACCAGCAATTACCAATACATCTTGTAATTTTTTTCAGTATCAGTCAGTAGATATCTTACTTTTTAAAACCTTGTTTATTATCATTATTCTAGAGTGCCATTAAAAAAAATACTTTTAAGGTTTCCACTAACATCAGGAACATTATATTTTCTTAGTTTAGTTTATCATTTAAATACTACAGTTTTTTTACACATTTTTTTTTAGAAATACTACATTTTGCCTTTGTGTATTATATTTCAGAGAAGGCTTTAATGTAATTTGAATGTATTTTTCTGTGTTAAAGACAACATTAGAGTGAAGGCAAATGTAGGAACCAAAATGTTAAACATTCATATTTTAATTTCTGTGAAATTAACAGTTTGTTTCCTTTTCGTGTATATTGTTATTCAAAAGTCTAAAGATCTCTTAAAAATTGTAAACATAAAGTTTTATCATGTAAAAGTCGTGCAGGTTCTTTCATAGGTTACACAGCAGTGCTAGAAGAAACTTTGTAAACAGCACTGAAGAATTAAGGTAAACATCTTATGAGTAATATTTTGTAAATTTGTGTTTGCAATTATTGGCTTTATTTATTACATATGCAAAGACAGTCAGTGATATAAACTTTATTTACAGTGGGTTTCAACTTTAGATGTTAAAAGCAAAATAAACAAAACATTAATGGGCAATGTTTAATAGTTGGAACTGTCAGGGTTCATACCTTAACACCATATGACTAATAATGAAAAAGGCTGCTCATTTTATTTCTGGTTTTACAATTTTGTTTTCATTATATTGGAGTTGCCTAGAGGCTGAAATAAACATAATAACAGATAAAATATAGTTTCACTGAGAGAAACAGATATATGTATTTAAAGGTTACATGAAATTTGAAATTTTTGAGAGAAAAGTATTTTTATTCTTAAAAATAAAAATCACTACACTCATACAAGTTTTTAAAAAATGTAAGATATCACAAACAAATATCAATAAAAAATACTTCATTAAAAAAATCTAATTTTGTTGTATGCAAAAGCCTAGTTACTGTTTATGAAATGTATTATTAAATTAAGTGTATTAAATTTTGTGAAGATACACTTAATACATTAAAACTTAGTAGCATAAATTGTAACAAGCACAAATGTTTCACTTATTGAACAGAGCTCGTGCTCAGCTATTTTGCAAGCAAGAATAAGAACTAATCATTAGTAACATTTCAGGATCATTACATTTTTACCAACTTAGGTCATAAATAGTTTTTCAATTTTACAGCAGATCACAGTATTGTAGGTTAAAAATATTTTGTTGTTTGCCTCTTCGGATTCACTGAACTCCCCTTAAATTGTACATACAGTTGGTGTCACTTGTTTTACAAACTATGCTGTGTAACAAATGGCCTATCATTTTATTGGTGTTAGTAATCTGACGATTAGTGTAAATATCACTACAATTTTCTAATTATTTTCATTGTCTTTTTTTCAGTACTGTAAAGTCATTTAGTTGGGAATTGCTACTCAAACAGCATAGTTTCATTGTAGTGTTGCTATGCAATAAAATTATTCTTTTAAAAAAGAGTTCCAAACTTATTTATAGTTAGGTTTTTACATTCTTATATTAATGTTTTCATTAAATAATTTTAAAGCACTTTGATTATATAAAAATCAATTTTGTCAATACATTAAATTTGAACTTGTGGTTGTGACCAGAAAGACTAAAAAACTGCACAAATGGTAACAGTTACTTTGTAATTCACTGTAAAGTTTCAGAAGATGGATTGTCACACATTATTAACTGTGGAAAATTTAATTGGTAAACTTTGTACATAGCTTACATATTTTAATGTTTCTACAATGAAGAAATTACTATTTCTGAACTAAATTTAATCTGGTTTTGTTCAGTTAGTGATTAATGCAAAAATATTTTGATAACATCTGTGTAATGCTCTGTTCTTAATGGGGATTGAACTGCAAGCACGTTTTTTATGTTACAAGAGGTCACTATTTCTTTTTCTTATTAGCCAAGGTTATGTAATTTGTCCTTTAAGAGTTTGGTGGAAGTTATTTTATTGGGTTTAATGTGGAAAACTGTTTGTAACCATAATATATATGTAAGTGGTCAAAGCAAAGTTCAGTGAAGTTGAGATTAGTGCAAAACACCAGAATTTCAAAACTTGTATTTATATCCCAGCCATTTAAGCAATCCAGAAAGTTTTAATAAATCTCACTGCTGGGATTCTTCTCAATTTCATCATTTAAGGAGTGGATGTCTTGACTTGTGAGAAGAAAATGAAAGTGGAAAATCTTTTTGCAAATATTTCAGTTACCTAAAATTTTTAACTACAGTTTAGTTCACTGTAACACTAAACATTCCGAATGTAAAACATCAGGCTTATTAATAATTTTTTAAATGGTTGATTAAGTTTTTTTTGTTGCCACTGCACCTACATGTAATTTGAATGTGGTGTGTGATAACGCTTTTCTCAAAGGCTGCCAATTTGTTATTGATATATATCAATTACAGTATACATTAGTAGTACTGGTCTGTATTTGTATATATCTTTGTTCAGTTTTTACTTGTGATTTAATTTACATTTTGTTGTCAATACTTGTACGAGGAATGAGATTTTACATTTTCTTGTATACCATCTACTTTAACTGTGGTATATTTGTAAATGATGTGATTAATTAAATACAGGATTATTTCCTCCACTGATGTCTGTTACATTGTGTTTTAGTACTGAGCTCCTTCCAAAAATACATTGTTAGAGAACACTCAGTTAAAAACTGCAAGTAATAAAAGTTTAAAGTAAATAAAATACAAGATCCAGATAACTATATTTTTCCACAAATAAACCGTCATACAAATTATACCACATTAATTCTTGTTTTAAAAGATACTAACAAAGTTTCTAGTGTACGTGTGAATAAAAAATAATTATACATCCCAATTTGAACTTTCAATTAAGATGATCTAACTGTTAAAAAACAATGCAGAAATACACTGAAGCAAAAAAGTTCTAAACTATTACAAAATAGTTTCACTGAATACTATAAATCATCCAACTTAAATGTTAAGTTACACAGAGGAATGAATGTAAATTAGTGTTTGGACAAATAGAACCCACATTGTTTTATTAACACATCTGTGTGAATTATGTATGTAAAAGTGTTTAAAATGTTTCACTAAATTATCCAATGTTTTTTTATAGCATCTTTGATATTCAATACATACTAAATATTGAACTATTTAGATTTCTTCCCTCTAGTAATATCTATATTGCGATAAGTTTCCTGAGGGCAAGTTTTTATTGTAGTAATTTTATTATAATGTTACTATAGTTTTGAAGCTACTAAAACAGCTTGTGTTTCATGGTAAAAGTTTTGTACAAAACTGCAAAAACTAATTGTGTGATACTTTTAAGCATACTTATCCCAGTTATGGAATTTTTATATATTTAGTATAACAATAATTTTACAGGTATTTACTATTCAAAATTTATTTCTCTCTTATGGGATTCTGCAGTATTCATTACTTTGATTGTTCTGGTTTTTTTTTGGTTTTTTTATAGAAATTTGTTCAAATGAAACAACAGTTGATTTTAGTTTTTTCAAGTTTCTTATTGATAAACTGCAATATACAGCTGTATACATAAAGCATCTGATACTGGATAAACCAAAAGATGTATTTTAAACATGCTGTCAATACATGTTATTCTGTAGTCACATGAGCTAAATTAGTAGCTTAGCTTTTTTTCCAAGTGAGAGTCATTTGTTTAAATCCTAAAATTTTATTAATTGCTTCATATAATTACAATATATAACAATATAATTCTGTACTTACAGGGGATAAATGACAAAGTACCCCCCTTTTGAAACAATTTTTTATTAGATAACAGAAAAAATATATAAAATGTGTTCGTAGAATACACTTAAGATCTGTTCAGATATGATCAAGTCTTAATTTTAACATTGGCTTCTGCAACTACCTGAACTTTTCATGATTTTAGTTAAATTTTCCCATAAAACGTGTTGTGCACCTGCTGTTGTTTCTTAGGTTGTCTTGTTTAAATTAGCCTACAAAATGATAAAATAAGCTTCTCCAATTGTGGGGTCATTAAAAGATCTCAGAAATAAGAGAACTGATGTTATGGAATGGTCAGGTCAGTCATCTACAATCAATCCAATTGAAAATTTATGGGTTGAGTTAAACCAATGACAAACTTTAAGAAGTAAGTATGGCAGTTAATCACTCGGAAATATCTGCACAAGCTCACTGAAAGCATACCACGTTGATGTGAAACAGTTCTGAAATCTAAGGGAATGCTAAATAAATATACACTTGTGAAACTGTTTGGTACTAATTAAGAGCTATTTTTATGTTCAATTATTACAGAGAAACTTGTCTAATCATTTTGTAGGATAACTGGGATAAGAAAACCTAAAACTACAACATGCACACACACAAATTATGATAAGTTAAAGTACTTACAAAAGTCAGTGTTAAAATTAGGATTTGAGATCATATTTGAACAGATCTCATTGAGTGCATTCTAAAAATTTTATATTTTTTTATGTAATAAAAGAATTTTATTTTTTGGGGAGAAGGGGCACTTTTTTGTCCAGACCCTGTGACTTTAAAACCTTTTATTTCAACCATCATGTGGTGTGACAATGGTCCATAGATCAGCAGTTGAGAAACAGATCTCCACACAATGCCACAAAAAGATTTCCCTTGGATCTATCTGTTCAGAATGTAAGGTAATTAGATTATACTGGAGCTTATACAGAACAATGCAGCTAAAAGTGGTATTTCATACAAATTCTATATCACAAAAAGAATACACTAGTTTTGCTAATCAACTGAAATATTTTAGAAAGTGAAACATTCAAGGTGGCATTACCTGTGTAAAAGTACTAACAATTTAGGAGTAATGTTTATTTAATTTTTACTTTCATCCATCACTATTTTCTCACCAACTTAAATGTGGATTTTCTTTGTACTTGATGTAGTCCATTCTCTTGAAGAAGGAAAGTTCAGTTTCAGTTCTTACATTGCTTTCAGCTAAAGTCCTGTGATCTTGAAGAATCAGCTCCTCATCCCTTTCTGTATTTATGATGGGGTCATTGCTTTTAGCCCCATGGGCTTGATGTTGTATCTTAAGTGTGTCATAATCATAGTTTTTTACTGGTGGTGGCAAACCAGTTCTCTCCTTGATATCTGTCAGGACTATGTTCTTAAAAGAGCTGACAGTTTGATTAGGATCAATGTTTTTAAACACCACTGGACGTACATTGTGATGCTCAAAGGAACGGATGAGACGTACAGTCACAATGATTCCATTGGGCTTTACTTCCATCATGCAACTGGAATGTTCGTGTAAATAAATTTATATTCAAAAATTAGAAACAAAATTTGATTTATGCAAGTAACTTTTCACATTCTTCACAATAACAAGTCACAATACATACAACTAGTCAAAAAAAAAATTACTATTTGAGAATTTTACTTCAAATTTCCACTGCTGCAAAAAAGGTACCACAGATTTGCGTGTCACAAATAACACAATCAAGCCAGCAAAGCTGTAACAAAATGTAAAATTATACCTTTTACTTTAGAAAATGAAATGTATTAAAATTTTTTAAACAATACAATTTGCATGACTTGTGTAATTTTATATTGTTTTGCAATATATTTGTTGGTGCATATGTACATAATAACAACTGTATTTTTACACAATTATTTCATCATGGCTTTGTAGAGTCTAATAATTTCCTGTATGTCTTTGATGTATTCTATTTATAATATGGCAAGGGCATGGCAGTTTATCTGTGCAACTGAAATAATAAATGGTGTTCGGAAAGTCACTGTGCAGTTTCGTAATCAGCGATAACAGCATTCATTCAGTTTATTTCAAGCGAGCAACTGATAGCAGTGTTTAGAAACAAAATAAGAAGGATCCAGGTCTGTATTGATGCCAACAGGGGTCACTTTAAACATTGTTTATATTTGTCATTCATATTCATATTTACCTCCTGCATTTTATATTGAAACATGTCTATTAATAAATATACAAGTGCACAGTGACTTTCCAAACACCCTGTAGAAAGATGACACCTTTTGTTCTAAATTACTAGAGATCTCATTGTCAAAAGTGCCACCTATTAAATGGCATCATAAACAAACGTCCTTAAAAATTTTACACAATGAGAAAAATAACTATTTACTTTTATTTAAAATTGTGTTCTGTTCTAATCTTCCTTGCATCAAGAACTTGACTCTGACAAGGGCTGTACTGTTTGATTATATATGTTATTGAGGTACTTTGTAAATGTAGTACAGTAAAGGGTAGTACTTCCCATATATCAAAATTGAGCTCCATGCATTAAATCATTTCAATGCAAGGGGTTGTGTATGAATAAAGGGCATTTATGTAAAGACTTCCACTGCAGTACTTCCCAGAAAATGTACACTTGCTGCACTGTTTAATGAATACTAGATACTGGTACAGACAGCTGCTTATAGGTCATGTAGTCATGTACAGCCACCTTCTGTGCAACATTTATGCTAGTACAGGTAAAATATACACAGTTAAAAAAAAAATAAATATTGCAGATGTTTTTTTCAGCTGTTGAAAATGCAAAGTGCCACCTTTACAGCTTGTAAAGTAATTCTAGTATATTTAAACTGAATTTATACGGGTACATCATTTGAACATAATTTAGTAAATGGGTTAAAAGCTGCCATAATATTTCAACTAATTTTCCTAATACATCAGAGTAAGTTTAGCTATTTATATGGTTACTCATTTTAACTAATTATTTAATAATCTCTTGATTTCTTTCCTTTTATTTGGTTTGGCAGTATTGATCTTGCAATTATATAATTATTGGTTTAACACTCCTATGAAAATTGGGGCCTTATAGGCCCCAGAACAACTTGAAAGGTTATTAATATTAGGCTAATAATTTTGTATTCAAATGAAATTGCCATTAACTGACCCTATCCCTTTATATTTTAAGGAGCAATAATATTGACTTTTCAGACATTTGTAAAATAATATTTAAATTTTTTTTTGAAAACATCCACTGAGGGTATCACTTTAGTGGATGTAAATATTTTTTTCATAGGAGTGTTAACTTGCCCTACCTCTGTGATACACTACAGCAGTTATTCAGGCCTTTCATGCATATTGAATTTATTTTCAATTATTTTTATACAAAAAAAAAAAGTGTTAACATAATGTTTAGGAACAAGAAGATACCTACTGATTCATTTTGGTTATACCATCCTCTAAACTAAAGAAAACTCAGAACTCCCTTTTATCATCCTTATAATTCTCTTAAACTCACTTAAATTTGTTTCTCCTACAAAATCCTAAGGCACACTGAGTTTTCTCAGCTAGTGATGACTCCCACCCTGCCAAAATGTATATGTGTCCCTTATTCTTACTTTTAAGAAAAGAGATGATGCATCAACACTACCAATTCCCTTTAAAACCTTAAATACCTCAATCAAGAATAAATAAGTTGAAACTTCAGTTTTTCCTCATATGACATCCACTCCATCCAAGGCAACATTTTAATAATCTTCTTTGATTCCTTTTCAATAATTTAATGTTTTCCTTAAGGTAAGAGGACAAAAGATTGATGAATTATCTTGATTTTTAATAATTAAAACATATCTACCATTCATTTGCCCAGGCCACTAAATGACACAAGTCAGTAAGACTCAAGGCCTTGATGTCATCAGCAAATTTCAGTAACTTATTTAGCATTCCATCATCTATGCCACTTATGTAAATCAGAAAAGAGCAAAGTCCTGAGACTGAAGTACTCCACTTGTGACAATAATCCAATTTGACTGAACTTCATTTATAGCAAATCACATTTTCTTTCATCCAGCAATTATCTAATTTATCCTTTATACTTAGATATATATTTTATTTACAAGCCTCTTATACAGCACTTTCTCAAACATTTTCTGAATATCCAAATACACCAAATCACCTTTTCCTTACCCTCACCTACATAAACAGTAACATTTAAAAAAGAAAGCCAAAAGATTTGTAAGGTAAGACTTTATCTTAATGAAACTATGCCAATCATTAAATAAAATTATAAACTTTATTACATGTGATTTCAAAAATGTTTCCAATAATTGATATAAGAATAACACACCTATAGTTACTGGGATAATTTTTATCACCTTCCTTAACAAGATGAGTAATATTAGTGTTAGGATTTTAGTACAACTGAGCTTTATAGTAGGTGTCTGCAACTTGTTGGCAATGAATTCAAACAACAGACAGTGCAAAATCTATTTGTTTTAGAATAATATATTCAAAAGAAGTACAAAAATTATTTACACTACAGGATATCTAAATTGTATCTAATGCTCAAGTCTGTTTCTTATCAGAAGTTCACACAGGCTAGTTCATTTATTTTAGAACCCAGTTGCCAAATCAGATTTGTCTTACTCTCTTTCTCCATATACAATTTATAATAAATTTACTTACATTGTCCTTGGATTGTAGACAGAACTTTAAATAACTGCTTCCTTTTCTTTAAAGCCCACACAGGCTTGTTCAATTACTTTAGAATGAACGCCTTTTGACTACGCAAAACTCACTTTAAAATATTGCCTGTTAGAACTAAACTAACAATCACACAATTTAACTTCACTTTCATTAACTTAATGTCTTCCAACTTCATTTCTTTTGTTTGTTACCACAGTTTTGTCCATCAAATCTTCACACATTAGTTCAGTTACTCTACACACCCAAATGATTAAAACAAATTATTTTTCCTATTTGTTTAGGCTAGTCACTCACATGCTGGTTAACTTAATGTTTTCTTTTACTAACTAAAATTATCTTAATTTTCATCTCCACGTCTTTGTAACTTACAAAAAAAAAAGATATAGGACTACCTATCACTCTAGTAGCAACAGTATTACAACCAGAAAAACTTGGAAGTTTCAAGTAAGACAGTGTCAATGATATTACTAATGCCTAGTACAACCCTGAAATAACATGCACAATGTGCAACTTGTCACAATGATTGGTTTTAAAATAATCAACTTTTTAACACACTTGTTATGAAACAAATTATTATTAATCATCAAATCACTGAATAAACTTAAGTAACAACTCTTCAACTAAACAGTCTTGCCTAATAATCAAAGACTAGCACACATACACAAAATAATGGCAGTTCACATATCCAATCCTTGTCATCCTTGGGGAAATGTATAGCAGTATTTGTATTGGAATTTAAACATTACATACTTGATCAAATTTATTTAGGGTAGCAGAGACTGCAAGTTTACAAAAAAAATAGAGGAATATTTATGGAACAGCAGCTGGACTTAAAAGTTGTTTGCCCCATTTTCTGGGAAAAATTGGGCATTAGCACATCTTTCATGGGAAAATAGACTGCTCAATGTCTTAATTTACAGTATCAATATATGTACAATACTGACTGTCAACTTAATAAATATACTGTATCCAAAATGTTTGAAATAAACAAACCAATTTCTTAGTATTCACATTTTTTTTCTTATAGAGAAAATTAAAATACCCATAAAATATTAGTTTAGCATACATGCATATTAAGCTAATTACATTAAATTTAGCATAATGATGAATTGTGTGCACACACAAAAAGTGCAATTTTTGTTTCTCTTCAAGCACACACAAGTTTCTGCATTGTAAGTGTAGAAAAGATATACAGATACATTTTTTTTCTTTTAATTTTGCGCAAAGCTACTCAAGGGCTATCTGCACTAGCCATCTCTTAGCAGTGTAAGACTAGAGAGAAGGCAGCTAGTCATTACCACCCACTGCCAACTCTTGGGGTACTCTTTTACCAACAAATAGTGGGATTGACTGTAACATTATAATGCCCCTATGGCTGAGAGGGCGAGCATGTTTGGTGCAACTGAGATTTGAACCTGTGACCCTCAGACCCTGGCCATGTTACATCCACTGTACACATAAAACCTATAATACTTGAATAGCTTAAAACTGCTAAAAAGTTTTATGAAATGGAGGCTGTGTTTTTTCTATCAAATAAAACTAACTTCATGAATGGATTTATAAAATCTAAGCTGCAAGTTATTTAGGTACAAACTATACAAGATAATGTAGCAACAGATGATGATGTACATAAAGAAGGTGTACACGTATTTTCTTACAGCAAGGCCGTAGGCTATCTGCCGAGTCCACACATACAGAAGGAACAATTGTCATATTCTTCCTGCATTATTACCACACAAATATCTTTAAAACTTCATAAAATATTCACATTAAACTTGGTGGTCCTAGGTGGTTAAATTATGAAGTCACTTGCTTGAGATTTTTATTTTTTAGGGCTATCTTAAGTTAATTAATCTGTTGATGACAAACTTATAAGATAGGCAGAATATATATAAAATTACCACATATTTTACATCTCCCAAAAAACCAAATGTTTATCAGGTCAAATTCAACTTTAGAAGTCTATTCTGCTTGTTCTGTTCTTGACATTCAGGACACCTTTCTACATCTGTATATTACACGTTAAAATATTTCAGTGCTAGTTACTAAGAGCTGAACCAACTATAATTGTACATAAGTGAGAAAGAAATACAAAAATCATCTGAATTCTAATACCAGCAAGTCAAACAACAATTTACAATGCATAATTAAAAGCCAGATTTAAGCAGTAAATGTGCTCCAGTTTTGGTGGTAGCAGCTGTGAAATCACTTATTTTTCAAGTAAAGAGTTGAAATAATTTAAACATTTATGTTAAACAGAGTTAACAGAATTCAACTTTAAATTTGCATTTTAAATTGTAAAGATACTAAACCTATTAATATTTAATTTTAAGATATATTGTTAATTTACACTTAAAAGCATTTTGATGAGGAGGTTTCATTTTATACATTTACAGATACATACATACTATCTGTAACTGAGGACGACAATCTTGTCAGAATGTCATACACTTATACTTCTTTCATTATTCACTCATGCTGTCTCAAAACTTATTTGTAAACAAATACTTTGATAGTATTTTTATTTCATGTCACAAATATCCAAACCCCTTTCATTATAAATAAAACCACTTCCTTACATGAATGGAAATAGCTTCATTTTAGTAACTGTTGGATAGTGTCTTAAAAATTATTAAGGCTAAAATAATGTTTTCCAACAGAACATAATGCAACAAACAAAATTATAACAGCTAAGCTCTTTAGTAAACAAAACTAAGGAGGAAGATCAGAAGAAAATATTCAATATTCTTTAATCTTTTAAAATATGTTCATGAACTAATATATTTTACTGAGTTTGTTGTAACCATGGGATAACTAAATACCATAAAAGCTTTATAAGATAAAGGTTATGGTTTTAACATCAAAATCTGATTTCTACTATCAGTGAAAAAATAACCAACATTTGAAAAAACACTTAACAACATTCCAATAAACACCAATTTATTCAAAAACCAGGTACAAAACTAAAGTTCACACTATGTAAAAACTACACTGATAAACACAACACCAACATTATTTATAAAATATAACTAATAATAACTGCCATGACTTCTACATTGGAGAAACAAGATTAAAAGAACAAACACTCAAAAAACACCTTCACACATTTTTTAACACTGCAAATCAAATAAAGATAATATAACCATAGAAAACACTTAGATACGAAGTAGGGAAACAAATATAAACTTATACAATAACTAAAACTAAAGTTAAACCAATATAAAGGAATGCCTTTATACCTATACTAATTAACAGCCCAACATCCACCTACAACACCCTGACAATCTCGTACCTGTTTACACTCTCGTCCCTAAGACGTGCTCGACAATGGCCAGTTGCAAACTCTTTGTTAACCTGCAGGTGACCTAAGAAAGTCAAAACAATGTTCTCTAGTTTATTTTAATTAAAGTTTTAATAACTATACCAGCTGTCTGGAGAATAAAGGCCTTTAAATCTGTTATAAAAAATTACATTTACAAATAGTTTTTAAGACTCCTCTATTTGTCCGTTGCAAACTGAAAATTAGAGGTTTGCAAAATAGCATTTAATATTTTTTTTTCTTTTTTGCATTTCTCACAGACTTTATTAACTACTAGAACTTATCAGTTAGGCTAGAGTCTAGACAATGACAGACAAAATATAGATCTGAAATGCTATTTGTATGTTACTTTTCATTTTTAATCCATAAAGGGGCAATTTAAGAGAAAAAATGATACCAAAAAACATCAGTTAATATCAATTTTACACATGATAAACAGTTGGAATTTTCTGTAAAAAGCAAAGTTAACATCTCATATGTCTGTGGCCAGTAGTGCTGTTAGTATATCTTGAAATGGAAAAGATTTGTGGCTCAAATGATGTCAAAGCAGTAATCAAACTGTTTATGTACATGCCAACATCTCCAGAGTTAAACACAATTGCACTTGCTACTTAAGTAAATAATGTTTCGAGATCCAGAACCGATATCTTATAGTGTCTTCTATGCACTTCCATCTAAACTAATGTGAACACTTTCAGACATAGTCTAAATGTTCATTGATGTGGATTTGTCACTTACTCCCAATTATAGCTAATTTATTTTTGTCCTATCACAAAACTAACTGGTTACAGTCTTAGCTATCCAAATTTAAGCCTTTTAATTTGCAAGAGATACACTGATGACACTTATTATATTCAGACAGCATTGCTATATCAGAAACTTAAGATTATTTAAATTTTACCCATAAGAATATCAAGTTTACAGCTGAAGAATAAAAATGTTAATTTCCTCTTTTATTAGGTCTCGAGGACATCAACCTGAACAATAGGTTCAAAACCACATACTACCACAAATCAATGTTTTTTAGTCTGCACTGTCATTTTAGCACATTCATGTCTGAATGTTATGGAACTAATCTGATAAGCAATCTAATTCTAAAATGTATAAAATTATTAACTCTTATTGTAATTTACATGACGAGTTTCCAATATTTAAAAAAATATCATTTAAAATATTTTCCCTCTAGCACTTATCAACTAAAGTTTTTGTGAATATATAAAGATTCCAGACTTTAAAATTCCTAAAAGTTTTATCACCTTAGTGTTACTCTTCACCAGTTCTCGTACTATCAGACTAAAAAGAAAGATCAAGAACATTCTGTAATCAACTTATTCCCAAACTCAGCCTAAGAGTGATCTTCAAATGGAACAAATAAATATTTAAGTTTTTCCTTTCTAAAGACAAGATGTTTCAAAAATAATTCCTAGTGGTGCATCAACACACATGTTCATGTTGTAAACATGGCTACTGTCTACATTCAATTAATGACATGAACTGTATCTACAAGAGTTAAGAAACACGCACATAACAACCCTTCCAACAATGCTGGAATTTATATATTCTTCTGAGCAAAGACCTAAAGTACCCTAACACTGAACACTTCAAAATAATAAACTCAACAATAGGGGGATGGATATTAATAATAAAGCACTCCTAATTTCTCATTTAAAACCAAAGTTAAACAACCAGCTAATAACACCTATCTCACACTGCTAAACTTATCATGCCTGACACAAACAAAGAGTGAAAACTTCATTGAGTAATTAACAGTTAACAACTATCTGAAAGTGGTTAAGTATTTTATCGAGAGCTTGTATCACCAAAGTCACGTAAGTACATTTATCCAAACTTTTAAATCAAACACTGCATCTGAACTGGAGTTCAAGAACAGATATGCAAGTACATGTATGAAAAATCCTGAAATGTGATCTTATTATAAAACTATTTTTGTACTTAAAATTTAAAAATTCCAGACCTGGTATGACTGTTGCTTGGGTGAACTGAACCTTTGTAATCTTCTTTAAACAATCCACATTCTTAATATCTTAGCACAGTTTTTACAGCATTTCACTTTAAAGTTAGCAAATACTTCTACTGCCATTAAAACCCAGTTTGTAAAGGTTGGGAGACGTGTTTGGTGGATTGATTCTAAATTCTTCATTTTTAAAGGTCTAAACAGATTTCAGCTTCTTGCAATATCTGGAATCTGAATTACAAAAATGTGTACTAGTCCCCAGGTTATGAAGAAGCAAAGATCATATACACATCTAACATTCTAAACAAAATGCAATTGTTGTCACACATGTTGTGTACTACAAGACTGTTCTTAATCTCCATAAAGCTTAATTGCTGCTTAAGATAGTTATGTGCAGTACTGAACTTGTACTGTTTTGTGAAAAAAGGAACAGTTCAGCAAATCTCCTTACTCCATACTTTCATAGACAAACACTATTTGAAAGGCAAGTTATTTTGGGGGTTAGAAAACTGTAACAATCATTGGAGTACTTTTGTGTTCCAACATGAGTACTACAAATCCTAACAGCTTTTTATAGCTCATCTGATCCTCCTGAATTTAGTTATAGGAGACGAATTAAGACACATTGATTGGGATTGTACAAGGCAAACTATTGTTGTTCTTGTTTGTTTTAAGCACATTGTGACATAAAACATTATCTGTGCTCTGCCCACCATGGGTATCAAAACCTGGATTCCAGAAGTAGAAACACTTGTTGTTCACGTTTTAACTAGTTTAAATATATATTATTTTAAGTGTTATATGCTGTTCATATATCTTTGAACTTATCACCAACACATCATAGACACCTACTAGAGAAGAATCCAGAGTCCAACAATACAATATATATACTACAAATAACATAATAAGTAGCCTTTAACTGACGAGTGGCAAACACAACCTTAACATCCGAAATATTCTAATACCTTGTGACAAATTACTAGGATTAGATAATTAATTTCGTTAGTTACTAATCTTGCCTGTGTAATTAAAATACGCATATAATGGAGTGGATATTGTGCAGCATGAGACTGTTCTAGATGTTTTATATTTCCTTGGTTAATTAGTACTATATTCTTTAATTATTGGTTTTTTATTATTCTCTATTCAGACGAAATGAGGTATTCAAGTACATTACACAAATTTCTCATAACTTACCCTTATACTGAAATGGACTGTGTATTCGTAAATGCTATAATATTGACACGTTTACAAGTGTAGCCATTTTCTTTGCCCCTTCATTGTCAAGTGTGATGGGTTCAAGTTTCTCTCTGAGGGTAATTGGGTATGGATGTTAAATACCCAGGAGGGTCAGGTACATTTGACCTCTTCCTCCCTCCTGAACGTTTATAGCGTCTGTCGTTAGGGTTTTTTTTTTTTGTTTTTTAAAGCTCAGCACCTGAGCAAAAGTCTAACATCGTACTCAGATTCATTTCAGGGCACAGTCCATGTATGGACGCACAAGTTGTTGTTTTTTTTTCCTATTTTAACTATTTTTCTTGTAATTTTTTTTCTTTATATATTTTTTGTTTTTTTTGTACTTTTCTCCTTTTTTTTCTCCATGGAGAAAAAATGCTACTACTTCTTGTAGTAACAACAGAAAAAAAATAAAAAATAAAATAAATAAAAATAAATAAATAATCATAAAAAATGATAATTAAAAAAAAATAATTGTCTAGTGAAAGGTGGCCAGCTTGTGTAACATTTCTTAAATACAAGTTGAAAGGGGAGAGGTATTTAAGACTATTTACATCATGTACGTGGTATCTGTCGAGATCACACATTAAGTTATTAATGTGATGGGTACGAAGTGATTGTTAAATGATTTGGAATAATTATAGTCTATCATTTTCTTCCCTTCCTTCCCAAGTGGCTCTACGGTAAATCTAAAGGCTTATAACGCGAAAAAGGAGGTATCTAACTTCGTAGTGAGCAGAGCACGGAGGCTCCAATTTATTGATTTGTGTTTATCAAAAAACAAACAAATACTTTTAATGACTTCAGTTTCACGGCATTTCTTGTCATTTCCCTATGTGCGTTATAATTTATTTTTTTGTTCTTTGAAAAACGAATTGGCTATACATATACAAATTCTTCAAATATTTGTGTGTGGAAGTGACTGAAAAAATAAAGAGAGCCACAACTAACAATACTGTCTTAGTATATACTGATCCTATTGTTATCTGCTATATTTTTTTAAAATAAAGTTACGAATTTCTATTTAAGCTTGTACTAATCTGTTGTGAAGTATGAACATAATGCAAATATCAATAACGCAATAGCATAATTCTTTTACTGCTGTAGTTGATTGTTTGTCAATACGGTGTAACAGCGTTATTTTGAAAACCATATGTATACACAAATAAGTTAACAAGGTATAAGTGCTACTGGATGAAGTTAAATTACACTGGTAGTTTTATGTATTTTATTACATTTAATGCCAAACATTATTAGATAATTGGTTGGCAAACATGATATATACATTTGAAAGTTCGTAAAGTAGCACTCTATAAATTTTGTATTATGTAAAAAATACTTTTTCACTTCTTATAATTTTAAAACTACTTATTTTTAAATAAAATTACCTCAGCAAACTTCCTCACTTTTCACCAGCAACTTTTGCAGATTGTTGGTTAGCAAAGTGATGATATATTCCTATTATTATATAGCACATAATAAAACACAATATCAAACTTTAAACATAGTTGTCTTAATGTACATTAAAACACATACACATTTAACTCGCGAAAATTGCATTCAAAACTACTACCATAAAATTAGCAATTTATAATCCAAGGCAATTCATTAGTTATAGGACTTTGTTAGTAGTTAATTACAAAACTACAGAATGAGTTACCTGTGTTGGGTGCACTACGGGTTCAATACCAGATTTTTAACATTTGCAAGTCTTTAGTCTTAGGGCTGAACCATTGAGGGGTGGGGGAGCTGAATTCAGGATCCTCTCAAAACAACTTTCTTTTTTTGTAGTAAAATTGACAAGTTATTAGAATATTCATTTGTCAAGGCCCCTAAAAATATTTTTGTATGATTTTGACTACATAACCAATCGTGTATTTTTTCATAAGAACAAGGGAATGTTTAATTCGATGCATTTTCGTAACCGTACTCATCTTATATAGATTCACATACTTAAAAATCATATCCGTGTAGTTAACATGTGCAAAATATCTGGGATGTATTAGGTTGCCCAGAAATAAATGTCGGAATTCTCACGATGATATTTAGAAGCTGAATATTGAGTAACTTATCGTTGGTAGGTTGGTGTGATCCAATGTTTATCGCTTACTCGAGGCAGCATGGACAAGAAGGATTTTCATCTGATTTTCCTGTATGACTTCAAACATGGACGAAAAATTACCGAAATCACACGAAACACCAACCAGACATTCGGTCATGGATCTGTTACTGAACGTACAGTTCAGCGTTTGTTCCAAAGGTTTCGGCATGCAGATGGAAATTTTGAAGACCACGAAAGTCGTGGAAGGAAGCCATTCTTAGATGAAAACACAGAAGCAGTTGAGACAGAACCTCCCACAACAGTACGTGAGCTTACAGAAAAACTAGGCACAAGCAAATCAAGCATTGTCAACCATCTGAGTGTGATTGGAAAGATGAAAAAGTTGGATATGTAGGTTCTGCATGAGCTGACTGAAGATGAACAAAATCAGCATTATGAGACCTGTCAAGGACGATGCTCCAAAAACTGAAGGGATTGGGAAAAGAGGTTTTGCCTCATCCTCCTTATTCTTTAGACCTTTCCCATTTTCCTCTACAGATTTTTATTTTTTCAAGCACTTTGACAACTTTTTGAACAACAGACGCTTTCAAAACCAGGCAGCTACAGAAGAAGTTTTTAAAGAGTTAATTGACCACAGAAACTCTGATTCCTACAGCAGGAGTATAAACACCATCGTTACACGTTGGTAAAAAAGTGTTGAAGAAATTGTGCTTATTTTGATTAAAGCATGTTTTAAAACACTGATTTATAGTTTTCCAAACTTCACAGTTCAAAAATACATTTATTTCTAGATAACCTAATACGTTAAACAAAGTATTACGTTTTGATAGAGTAAAACTGCTGTCTATAAGCAAATTTTTCTGTGAAAAAGTAATGCTCTTTCAAAGATTTTTAAAATGATATTAGAAAAGTACTACTCATATATTAAATTTGTTTTTCAGTGTTTGGACAATCATCTTTAAGGAAATAACAACTTTTCTGTTAGATACTTACATGACTGTTTTAATTTGAATTCAATGTGAGAATGTAAAGTTTAGACGTTTAGAACTGATAGCTTAATGCAGACTTGTTTAAACAAATGTGTATGAATCATATTTTGGGTTCTTTATTTATTGTGAATTAGTATTTGTTGTATTGTTGTATCATATCACTAAAGCCTTTAACGTTTTTATTTTTGATTTGATCGAGTATTGTTACATGATATAACTTTGTAGTGTGTATAATATTCTAGACTTCAGTTGGTCATTTTATAAATACGCACCCAAAATATAATTTAAGAAAGACAAAGTTAAACATAATTAATGAGACAGAAAAGTAGATCCAGACTAGGTGATTGTGGTCTTAGCCATAAGGGCATATAATGGTGATTTCTAAAGTAAATTTTCACATATTTTATTGTAATCACAGAGTAAAGAAGAAATAATTTGTCTTTTCAATCGTGTTTTAAAGTAATTGAACAAACAATATGGACGTTTGATGAAAAGACACAATTACTTAGAGTTTGGCATACAACTGTGTTTATGAACAGTGTAAGTTAAGTGAAATTAACATTTTTTCCCCTAACTAAACCGACCTTTTGTGAACTTAAACAAAAAAGAAAAAATTGCTTAAAACTCTGGATACAATTGTTATGATTAATTGTGTTACAAACATTTATGTACATGCGTGTATTTTTTAATATATTAGTTTAAAACAAATGGTCTGTCTGCTGTTTGTTTATTGTTGAAATTTATCACCAACAAGTCACAGACACCTACTGTAAATAATCTGGCCCACGCATATGTAAAATTCTGACATTGGCAAGCTAGCCAGGATTATACAGTGGTAAACTGTGGTAAAGAAGACGTGAACAATATCGGAACTATTTTCTATATGCATATAGGCTGTTTGTTGACGAAAATATTGTAGCGGTCACGGTCAAACTACATAGCCATGTCAACTGACTTTGATAAGTGGATAGAGAGAGGCAAGTGACTTGGGCTCAAGGATAGCAATATAAAATAATTTGTTAAACAACAACAAGACCTAGAAAGAGAAAACCATGAACAAACAAGAGATAAAAGAGAATAATAATACAGATTGAGAAAAAAGGTATGAAAAGAGACATTAGAAATGAAGATAGTAATGGCACAAACTGAAAAAGAAAAGAGAAGGAAGATTGAAAATAGAGAGAATAAAAAACTATCTTAAATTTTTAAGCTCACCCAATAGAAAGATGAAAAATTCAAGAATTATAATTGAGTCAGGTTCAGGCAACCTAAGCTGCTCAAAGTTGCTGAATAAAAAGACAACATTGATGCTTTTTTGGTGGTACGAAAAATCATCAAAAAGTCAGAACTTGTACAAGGATAACTGGGTAATCTGTTTAAGTCCCATCTTACAGGAAAAAGTCGATAAGTGTATGCAGATGTATATGAAAGATGTCATTGAGTGAAATAAATTGAAAGTGGTATGACGGAAGTACTGTGAACTTTCAGAGGAAGGTTTTCATTGGAAGTTCAAAGAATAAATCCTTAAAGAAACTGTATTTCAGTTTGTGGTATGCTTAGATGACACTTCAGTAGGTGAGCTGACATGGCCAAGTGTGAAGATAATTTTAAAGGAACACAAAAAGAAAAGGAAATAAACGAGCGACTAAAAATCAAGCAGAATCAAGATAACCCATCGGATTCACAATAAGAAAAAAAGAAGAAAGTGTTATCACTATGATTAATTAAACAATGCATGATTTACGGTCAGCTCAAGCAATTAAACAGATTCAACAGTGCAAGTGGTGATTGAAGCATGCGACAAACATCGAGAGGTGCCAACAAACCACAATATGCTAGTAGGTGAAAGCTATGTCAATGAGATCATGAAAGTCCTATGTGAAACTTGGTGAATTAGTGACAACAAATCTCCTATCTAATGACCGGATGACAGGCAAAATGCGTCTGTGCATGCTGATTGAATGTACAGTGAGTAAGTTTACCTTAGCAACAATGAAGGCAGAACTCCATAGTATATTGGAGACCTTAAGGCTATGTATATGAAGATACTTATATAAAATTTGATGATAGACAATGTACTTGGCAGTAGAAGTCTGGAGGAACAGGACAGAAAGGAGACTGGTGAGGCATCTACTGTTATCACAAAAACATAAAACAAAACAAAGCAAGCAAGATATCAAATCCATGGAAGCCTAAAAAAGAAGCACAGAGAAAAAACATTCACTGCTAAAACTAGGAGAAGGTTTGGCACAAGATCAAGAGTAAAAAGACGTACAGGACCAGAAGAGGGTGCTGTATTGGATATATCAAGGCAATTCTATTGGTGAATTTAAATAATAGTATACACATAATACTAGACGCAAGTGATGAAACTGGCACCTAAGTTGATTGTGGGAGAACACCTGGATGCAAAGAAGATGGCAGACAGAATCACCAAGATTCCACATCAAAAATGAGAACAGTTTCTGCCATATACAATACTTAGAGGGAAGATAACTAAGGTGTCACTAGTTGAGATTTCTCTCATAAAAAAACCATTCAACCCAGTAGGTGTGCACTTGATCAAACCATAAGCGCCTGTATCTGACAAGAGCAGCTATTCAGAAACCATAGCATTGCCGAAGATGAAGACAGTGAGAGTAGGATTAACCTCTTAGAATGTGTTTTGTAGAGTAGGTTTTTCAAAAGAAGTTTTGAGTGAGATAGTGACCCAGTTTACCTTTACCTCAGAACTAATGTAAAAGGTGCGCAGATTCATCAGCACCAGGCAGCTCTTTACCACTCTGTATAACTTCAGATGTAGTGAACTTTGTGAGAGAGTCAGTAGAGTCTTAAAGATTATGCTGAAGAAGATGTACCAGGAGAAACCATGTGACTGGAAAAGGTACCTGCAGTAAATAGTATTTTTTTTATCGAGAGGCTCTACCTGTGAGTACAGAACTGAATAGCAAGTAAAAGAAAGAGCTACATGATCTACTGTGCCAGTATGCAAATTCACATATAAACCAGACAGACCTTGTGCAACATAAGATCAAGACCATGACAAAGGATCCAATCAAGGTGAAGTCATACCAGATGTTTTATACAACGTGAAGCCTGATCAAACACACAGTTGTAGCAATGCTAGAAGCTAGAATCATCGAACCTTTGAATTTATCCTGTCATTCACCAGAGGTAATTGTGAAGAACAGAGATTACTCAAACTTCTTCCACATATATTTCAAGAAGCAAAACTTCATAACGATGTTCGACTCTAGACCAACGAGCAATCCATTTGCTATCATGATGAAACTAGATGATGCCAAGTTCTTTAATCAAGACTGACCTCAGTAAAGGTTATTGGTAGATCCTGATAGATACAGAATTTAAAGAGAAGAAAGCCTTTAAGATACCATACAGCTGCTTCCAGCTCAAAAGGATGCCGCTTGGATCAGTCAACTCAGCAGCGACATTCAGCCAGGTGATGAGAAAGATGTTGCACTAAACCATCAACATCAAACATTATGTGGATGACATTGTGATCCACCCAGTTAGACTAGAAGACTACCTGAAGCTGTTCAGACAAGTGGTAGCAACAGTACTATTTATATTAGTTATTCTGCGGACAAATGGTAAGTGACCAACAAATAGTAATGGAAAAGGAGAAGCTAATTCTCATACAAGATGTACTAACTTTAAGAGCCTGACGAAATGAGACGATTATTTAAAGTTCTGGATACAACTGCAGTGACTAACTGTGTAAGAAACGTTTGTATATATGCTTGTTTTGTTTTAAAATTAGTTTAAAACAAGTGAAATGTCCGCTATTTGTTTAATTGAATCCATATATACGTAAAAACGTGACATCGTTACAAATGCCTGTTTTTTGTTGTGAAAATTTTATTATTTGTTTAGATGAGTTGAAATTATCAATTATTTTGTACATTTTCGCTTTGATGATTGTAAGACTATCACTCATGTGGTTGCTATGATCTAGAACTATGTAATCTTTAGCATTGTTATATTTTGGTCTGTTGTCCATGTTGGCACTTTTACATTAAATACAAACTCCAACAATAAAATCCTACCCTATGTTTTAGCAATTGAAACTATAACAGTGGGCCAACAAAATGACCGTCTTATAAGTTTTCACGATCTCACGTTAGAGGATCAATGCTCAATTCAATTCAATATACAATCCAGTTTCTTTTTCACGAGAAGCACAATGTAGTCGTGTTCGTAATTAGACCATTAACCAATATGAGAGAGATGGTATTTTTTGTGGCTGAAAAACAAGTTACAATGTAAGTTATTTTAACTAAATTTTTAATACATCATATTTGTATATCTACATACTATTGTTAAACAACTATCCCTTTATTCTGTATTATAGTACCTTGTTTTTTGTTGTTAATAAGTATTCCTCCTAGTATTTCCATTTGAGTCTCATCTAACTCCTAGATTAACAAGTCCGATTGTAGATCAAAAGAAACAAACTTTAAAAATCTCTACACTAGCGCTGGCAGTTGGCAGACTTACATGTTTTCTCTGAAGTATATCCACGATCAAGAAAATGCAAGCATCTGAAAAGAAGTTAACTTTCAGAAGGTATGGTATTTGATGTACAAAGGTTTTAAGGCAGGCTGATTTCAAACGTTTAGGAAAGCACGTCGTCACAAAAAAGCCTCCCACTAAAACTATGAATTTTTTCTGCCTGCCTAAATTACAAATGATAGGTTACTGAATAAAAAATGTAATGTCAAAAATATAATAGCTAATACTAATGGATAATGGCAAGCATAATTTGTTATAATCATGCTTCGTTAGCTCGGAAAGGGCATTACACTATAAAATTGTTATTATAAAAAATAGCTTATGTATACCAATATTCCGACCACTATTGTGTTGGTTGTGTCGCAGCTAGATAAAGAAACGCTTCGATGGTGACAACTCTAACGGACAAAGAGTGGATGAAGTACTTTTATGCACTATTTTTCTTCTTGATAAATCATAAGGGGCTGAATTAAGAATGTAGTATAAAAATATAATAGACCTAATATTAATGTCTTTCAACAAGCATAATTAATTATAATTAGACTTTACCATGCTAGAAAAGGCATCACATCATAACAATTCTAAAAAAAAAAATACTTGTATTTTCCAACTCACCCACATAACAAGGGTTCATTAGAAGAAAAATCGGAATCACAAAGGAGTTGTGAGGCTATAATTTAGTTAATTTGTTGTAGTTTTGAGCAAACGTATTGATTGGTGAAAACTAGTATCAGTACCAGGGTCTGTTACAATTAATCACAGGAAAATTCTGTTTTAATAACTGTTTTTCACCTTATCATAAATAGTATTAGGAAAAGGGCGGATACACAATACATCCAGTACAAACTATTCGTCCCACGCTGGGACAGCGTTAAGTCAATGGATTTATAACACCTAAATCAGGGGTTCGATTACCTTCAGTAGACTCAGGAGATAGCCGCATGTGGTTTTGCTATAAGAAAACACATGCAAATTTTATCCATACAGCTATTTTAACTTGGCAAATTTTTCACCATTAATTTATATTCTATTTTGCATTAAAATTATTTGCTCATGTTTATTGGAATGTGTAGCATAATGCTGCACACAGGCTAATAATAAGTGTGAAACAACGTGCACATAACCTGAAAGATTCCACACTTGAAGGTATTTTTCACTCCGAAGAAAGCTAGCTACGAATGGAAGTCTCCGTCTTAAGCTTAATCCGAGGGTCGCGGGTTCGCGCCAACGTCACGCTAAAAATGCTCGCGCTCCCAGCCGTGAGGGTGTTATAATATTACGGTCAATCTTACTATTTGTTGGTAAAAGAGTAGCCCAAGAGTTGGCGGTGGGTGGTGATGACTAGCTGCATTTTCTTTAGTCTTACACTGCTAAATTAGGGACGGCTAGCACAGTTAGCCCTCGAGTGGCTTTGTGCGAAATTCCAAAAAACAAACAAACAAACCGTCTTGAGCACGAGTCCTGTAAGAAGTTTCATTTTACACCGTGAGATCACCACCACCACTACTTCACAACGTCAAGAATCTCTGTTATAGTCATTTCTGGAATTGTCTTTTTGTGGACACCTGACGGATGTATTAGAGATGAGCAGAAGAAACTAAATACTGCTTATGATAATGTATGTTATCATCTGCATAAAGTAGCTGGCGTAAATATCTGCTGAGTATTAGACAGTTGATATAAACTTAGGTGTTTCAAATAAACCCTGACATTCAACAGAACTTAAGCCATTTATGCTATCATATCTATTAAATATATTAACTGTCGATAAATGAAGTCATCAGTAATTTTTAAAACGCTTGTTTTTATCTTTATTGTATCATTGTTTGTTTAATACAGCTTTCCTTCAAATTAAGGAAAACACATGATCGTTTAGAATGAAAACAATAAATTTAAGATGTTGTTATTAGCCACAATTTGTTTTAAAAAAATAACCTTTCAAAATTATCGATATATATATATATGTAAAATAAAAAAATCGAAGTCTCGGAAATATTGCGAACATGCTAATTAAAATATAAAGTGTAGAATTTGTCAATATTGTTTAGATTTATCTAGCGTCTGAGGTGTTGTTTGTATAAGAATGCTCTCTATCTAACACACGAATTCAAAAACTGCCAAAAATTACGTAATGAATAGTTTATAGTCCTCAGCTACAAATAGATGATGAATTCGATAAAAATCTCTAATTAAATTAAGTCGTCGTCTACGAAAAAAGTAAGCATTTTTCCTTTTGACAGTGGATGAGCTTTAGAAACGAAGTTAATTTCAATTTGTTTCATAAATATTTAGTTACCATGGATACTGAAGCCTCAGCTTAGAGAAAAAATACACCAGCGTGACGAGTTTGCTGTTCGAAAGTCACATGAGAGCTACTTGACCCTAATTTAGTAGAGTAAGACTAGAGAAAAGGCAGCTAGTTATTACCACAGAACGTCAACTTTTTACTAAAAAATATGACCCTCACATAATAACAGCCCTACAGCTGAAAAGACGAGCATATCTGGTGTAATGGGGATTCGAAACCGCGACTCTCACAGTAGGAGTAGGGTGCTCTAAGCACCTGGCCATGCAGGGCGTAGTATACCTTACATAAATAAGTAAATTGATTAAATGTGTTGTGTTTACGTTCATAAACACAAAAATGTTTATAAGTGAGTAGTTTTCGAGATTTGCGACTGTAATGTAAATCACTTTCACGTATCATCCAACAAATGTAGTCTCTCATCATATTTTCGTTATACGATCCTTGGTAGCGGCGTTCAAAGTCCAGTATATCTTGGTGGAAGCGCTAACCTTGCTCCTCTAAGTATGCTCCCATGTTCTCCTTGAATTTATCAAGATGAGCGTCAAGGATATGGACTTTCAGGGACATCCTGCAGCCCATTTTGCAATTGTTCTTCATTAAAACCTCAACCAGTTTCACATAATGTTTGCTCTTGTAATTGCCCAAAAAGCTTTAAATCATTGCAACAAAGCTGCCCCAAGCTTTTTTCTCTTCCTACTGAGCTTCTTGAGGAATTTTGTACACTCCAAGATCTTCTTTATTTGTGGTCCAACGAAGACACCAGCTTTAATTTTTGCCTCAAACAGCTTAGGGAAGACGGCTACAGGTTCCTTATCAAGAAAATGGGTAAATTTGAAAATTTTACTACCCATGTCACAAAAACAAAGCTTGAAGAGAAAAACAGGTCTTTTCCATTTACTTTAGGCATAAGTATTTGGGAAGTAACACTTTCTGCCCAGGAACAAGAAAAAGTAAAAAGCTTGTTATAAAGTGTAATTACATGCCGGGCCAACCAGAGAGAGTGATCAACAAGTCACGAGAAGAAACAGTTTCTGTAGATATTTCATTTAGATTATGATGTATTTTCCAATAGTACCAAGTTTCACTGATATATAACGTCAACTAATTCAGTCCCAATCATAAATCCCTCTTTATATGAGTACAGAATGTTGTAAAGAAAAAAAAATTGTGCCCGGCATGGCCAAGCGTGTTAAGGCGTGTGACTCGTAATCCGAGGGTCGCGTGTTCGCATCCCAGTCGCGCCAAACATGCTCACCCTTTCAGCCGTGGGGGCGTTATAATGTTACGATCAATCCAACTATTTGTTGGTAAAAGAGAAGCCCAAGAGTTGGCGGTGAGTGGTGATGATTAGCTGCCTTCCCTCTAGTCTTACAGTGCTAAATTCAAAAACAAACAAGCAGTAAAAAAAATTGGAATTTTTTTGGAGAAAAATATCTGAATACGTGTAAGTAGTAATACTGAAAAAAAATGATGATTAATTTACCATACGAAGAAGGATATCATAATCTATTTATCATGGAGTTAAAATAAGTTGAAGTTTAATTTTATGTTATGTCTATATTATAAAAAGGTCGCTATAATAGTAAAATACATGATAACATAAAAGCCATTAAATACAAAAACATATTATAATAGTTAAAAAGACAATTTATCTAAAATAATTGAGTAATGTGAAGAGGTTTGATAATAACTAAAACTTATGTTGAATAACATCAAAGTTCTAGTTAACTATACATACTATGGATAATGTAATATATCTATGCATACTATGAATAAGGTGATGTAACCACATGGATAAAAATATCGTTATAAAGACCACGGATAAGATTGTATGACTACATAGAATTTGAAAGTAAAGTATAATCATACAGATTGGGCATAACGATAGTACTCCAGGTACCATTATACATTGTTATTCATACATGTTAGTGAAAATAATTACATTTTAATGAAGTTAAATAGTAAAATAAGTAAAATCATAAGGAAAAATTGCGTTAAAAACAGCAAATTCAAACATCTGATCAATTATATAATTTGTTATTTTAGTTCAAAAACAAGTCGAAACAAAAATGAATGAACTAAACATTTTATAATCCGGCGTTGTAGTTTGAAATCGTTTCAGTTGATGCAGCGTTTTTTGTTTAATTTGCTTTTGTGTAGGCTTGATTTTGAGTTGAAATAACAAATCATTCCAAAATATAAATATATGCCCCACAATTTTTATGTATACGTAAATAAAATTTCACAGCATTTAAAACAACAATGTATTCTAGGGAGTGCACTATTTTCAGTAATATATTAGGAAAATAGGGACAGAATTTTTTAAAATCTGACTTTAAGTGTGTTCCCTGAAATTGAATTAAAATATACTTTTACTTCTCTGTTATGTTAAACACAACATTGTGTTATTGAGTATAGGTAATGTAGGTTCAGCATGATCAGATCTGAACGTTATATCATCAGAATTGGTTTGTTTGTTTTAAATTTCGCGTAAAGCTACACGAGGGCTATTTGCGCTAGCCGTCCCTAATTTAGTAGTGTAAGACAAATCTTGGGCTACTTTTTTACCAACAAATAGTGGGAATCGACTGTCACATTATGATACTCCCATGGCTGAAAGGGCGAGCATGTTTGGTGCGACCGAGATTTGAACCCGTGACCCTCGAATTACCAGTCGAACGTCTTAACCCACCTGGCCATGCGGGGTCATATCATCAGAAAGATAAGATGTCATGTTTTCGTGAGCAATTGTAAGCACCAATTTAAGGTGTTTTTTTTTTAAAACAAGCACATTGATGGAATTATATTTATAAACGAGCTATATATTCACATTCTAAAATGAGATCAGTAAAATCATGCTAGAAGTTTTGGGTTTTAATAACAAAGACTGTTTCACGCCTCTTTGTTTTGAAACTCAGTTTGTATTTATGTTTTTTTAAATACAATAACATTTTCTTTGCTAATTATGTTTGTTTATAGTTAAGAATAGGATATTAGTGCTATGCCCATCACGGATATCGAAACCTGATTTTTAGCGTTATAAGCCTCCAACTTACCACTAAGCTACTAGGAGGCTTTGAACATTAAGAATGGCTTAATTCAGAAGTTAATTATTAGATCTGTGTTATGTATATGTGTAAATATTTTGTAAACGACAACATGTCGTGTTGTGTTTGAATTTTCATTTGTATTATTCATTTTTCCATATTGATATTATTGTTTCGAAGTTTAAACTAAAATATGTTATTTATTTAGAGTAACATTTTAGAACTTTCTCGAATTAAGTAGACCAATCACATGTTTGTAAGTGAGTGCTGGTGACTTCCTGTCTAGAAGTGTAGTCTCGTGCAAGAACGGATATGCGTGGATAGCTCTGGAGTAGTATGGAAATTGCAAGATTGTTCGAGAAATAGGCCTATCGGTATAAAAGACGGTGACAAGAGACAGATTCAATCATCAGTCATCAGTTTTTATTCGAAAAGAGAGATATTCAGTCATCAGTTTTATTCGAAGACAAAGAGTGAGATTCAGACACCAGTTTCATTTCAAAAGAAGAGAGTTAGTTATTTGAGAAAGATTAAGTGTTTGCTGTGAATATTCAACTTGGATTTGTGATTGAAATTAGATCTACGGAAGCCGTGAATTTATTTCGTCAATCTCTACGATACTTCTGAAGTACTGCTTGTGCTGAGAGTCGGCGAATTTATTGAACTGTGAACTGATTCGGAATCTCTTCGTGGGACCAAATTCACACCCTAGACTGGAATTTGAGACTTTAATTTTAGATCATTACATTAGATACAGGCCAGTACCGTTTTGTATTGTGATTTATTTTGAAGTTTGAAACTAATATTATTTTGTTTTGTAATTAATTTCGAATGTCGTAACTTAATATCTGTCACTGTTATTATACAATTTATGTCATATTTGTTATATTTGTTAATAGTTTAGTGTAATAAATTATACAAGCTGTTATCTGTGTTTTTCTGTTGCGTTTAATCTACGAAGAACTTAAAACATAAAAAATACGTAACAATCTGTAATGCTTACCTGTGGGTAAGTGGTAATATTACGATATTATAAACTTTAAAGTTCGATTTCTTGTCATGGATCGATTGCAGATAACCGATTTTATAACTTTTCTATAAGAAGGAAACAATTATGTTTTATATGTAAGAATCTGTTTTTAAATATTCATACGATGCATTAAGAAGACGAATAATTAATAAAAAATACACTTATTTTGTATTTAATTTTCTATATTTACAGAGATTTCTAGTTTCATTTTACACAAAACCACTCGAGGGCTGTCTGCGCTAGTCGTCCCTAACTTGTAAACGACAGACTAGATTGACCGCCATTACAATATACCAACTGTTGAAAAGGCGAAATATATTTGTCAATATTCGAATATTTACAGAGTAGAACATCGTAATTACATGTTGCGGTTTCAGATCCAAATTAAAAAAAATAATGAGAGACTTTTACTGTAATAAAGTAATATTACGATTAAGTACGTAATTCCTTTCAAAAATTAAAAAAATTACGGTCTAGAGAGTAGATGTTTTTACAGTCGTATGAATGCAGAAAAGTGGAAAACAGTATATTTACGCAATGAAAAAATTAATTAAATGAGTTAAACAAGAAGACAGACAGTTCATTTAATAGCTTGTAAAACTTTATAATTAGAACTCTTTTTTGTTTAATATACATATAAAAATCTGTTTCAGAGCTATTTGGCTACGAAATAAATATATGCTACTTGTCTAATTCTAATTGTGAAAATGTCACTGAGAGAGATTATAATTTTTTTTTCATTATAGACACATATTAATCAAATCACCAGTGTAAAAGATGTTTATGAGGTAAAAGGAATTAAAACACTTTGCTAGAAGTAGATTATACTAATATAATGTAAGTTGCTTATGTTTAATTTTTTCTTTTGTGAAGGAAATAAACATCAGATATTAAGTTAATTGCAATTGGTGACGATCAGTTAAGGGATCTGTAAAGCCACAAATTTTAAGTTAATCAAAATGGGGAATTTTTGATTTAGTAGTTATGGCGTATCACATTAAATTGGTCTGGTAGATATACATATCTTCAATGCACGAAAAATGTGTTTCAAGTTATTTACTGAAATTTGGGTAGAAGGGGACGTTTCATGTTGTGCTTTATTTAAAAGAAACACATATAAATTTGTTTCAGATTCTCCACAAGTTAGGGAGAGCTAACGTTGTAAGCTATATTTTTCATCTTTTAACTCAGACGTTTTATTTGCCAGAGGGAGTAGTAATGACACATGACACATCGAAGCTTTCTCAATGTCTAGGTCTAATATGACGTCTCAAATGTTTGGGAGGTTTGAGTAAACATTTGTAATAGTGTTAATCAGTGAGTGAAATAATTAATCTATGTGTTAATTAGTCTGCTGATGTTACTAGCACATGCTTGTTGAAACAATGTCCTGAAAATAGTGAATAAATAAAAAATTGGCAGTCAACCAAGTGTCAGAGAATATGCGCAACATGATTTTTTACTGGGTCATCCACAGCGTTCGTTTTTAATCAAAGAAGACTAACTAAACTGTACAGTTGGTAAAAATCTTTAGAGTTCCTTGCAAGGAAGACATTCAGCAGAAGGAAGAGCTAGGGTTTTCTATGAAGCCGTTAAATTTTTAAATGCTGCATGCCTCCATCACACGTTATTTTACTGAGTGCAAGAAAATACCTCTACCAAAGTGAGCTCTTTTTGACAGTTGCTATTTCTATTCGAAGAGTCAGAAGGGCGATATTCAGTTTAATTCAAATAGATATGTTTCACATAATACAATAAAATCATCCATGTATACAATACTGACATGAAAAAAATAAACCAAACAATAACAACTATACACACCCTAACACATAAAACCTCTTATGCGTTTTGTTTTTTGTTCATATCCTCTTCTTTAACTTACTTCTTTCAAACAATTAACGGAAAAATTCTATATTTTTTAAAACGGCTGGTTTTTAAACATATAATTTTCTCTATAAGTGGGTTTTCTCGTCATCATGGAAATATTTGTGTACTTAATATGTTTTATTTTTCCAAACTATCATGTTCGACGACTGATATAAAATTTTATGAATTCCAAAAATTAACTTTTTTTTTCTATAATATACTCTCAAAAAGAAATATTTTGATAAATATATATTTATTCTATGATCACACATTTAGCAGATACAGAGAATGACAGTCAGACAGACCTTTGTTTATTATTAATGTAATTCGTATAGCTTGAACGTTGCAATCAAAGAAATAAATCGTTTTAGTTATCTTTAATCATTAGAGTATGCAATATTTTTACCAAACGATTAAAAAGGAGCTGCCCAACAAGTGAAACCGTTACAATAAAAAGTTAAATATTTTTAATATAGGTTGAATAAGTATGCCCGAGTCTAAGTGGAATTCCAAACCTTAAGATTTAACAGCATTTCACTTTAAGAGTTTTTCTTGTTCTAGAGAATTAAAGTACGATTTTTTTCCCAGAATAAGTTGAAGTTTACTGAATGAGTTGAGTAACCGCTTAAAGTTGAAAATGTGCTCACGGTCAGCAAGGACTTGATGAAGACCCAGCCATCTCCCATGCGGGCCATAAAATACAATATTACCCAAGATGGTTATTGAGTCTTTAGCTATTACTTACGTTTTCAGTGAAATAGTACTTACTTTAACTACGTAGGCAATGGAATTATTTTATCAATAATATCTAAATACAGCATTATTATAATTATAATTATTCCATAAACTTTATTTTCTAATTTTAAATATATATTTATAATTTCCAATATTTGACCCTCACCTCCAGTGGCACATAGAAATGTTTGCAGACTTACAACGGTGGAAAATGGATTTTGATTCTGTGCTGGGCATAGTAAGGATAACCCATTGTGAGTAGCTTTTTGTTCAACGTTAAAAAAGTAAACAGCCTCATGATTTCGAAAATTTCCTATTATCAATATAATAAAGAGGAAATTAATAACAAATACAAAAGTTTATTTATCTTGTGAGGGTTTTGCAGTTTGGTTTTAGTGTGTTCATTTACAGTGATTGTAAATCTGTGAATCACTCATACTTGTTTATAATTTATCTCCATTACAGCTTTTTGATCCCGAAATAGGAATATTCAGTGGAGCGTATAGTTTGTTTGTTTGTTTGTTTGTTTTTGGAAATTCGCACAAAGCTAGTCGAGGGCTATCTGTGCTAGCCGTCCCTAATTTAGCAGTGTAAGACTAGAGGGAAGGCAGCTAGTCATCACCACCCACCGCCAACTATTGGGCTACTCTTTTACCAACGAATAGTGGGATTGACCGTCACATTATACACCCCCACGGCTGGGAGGGCGAGCATGTTTAGCGCGACTCGGGCGCGAACCCGCGACCCTCGGCTTACGAGTGCACGCCTTAACGCGCTCGGCCATGCCAGGCCGGAGCGTATAGTTAAAAGCACCTTGAAATTTCACGCGCGAATTAAGACCTCGTTCTGAGGCCTCAACAATGGTATTTTGTATTTAACGCACATACATGGATGAAATTATTGAATACTAACCCTAATAATGCTTAATGTCCTCGAAAGGATTGAGTACTTATTAGAATTATTGTAGAAGAATGTAGTCGTTTATATTGTTTTCGATTTTAATTTTAGTTTATAATATTTGGACTGTAGAAGCAAATACTTTCAGATAGCGTATTTTAATTTATACGTCATTAATAAATGTTTTCCAAGCGGTAGTTTCAAAATTATTTGATTTTTCTGTAGCAACTGCTGTGATAACGTAAATTAATAATTTGCAATTAATGTAAGCAGCTGCGGAATGGGCTAAATGTGACATATCACTGGCGTAAAAACTCTATTTTTATCATTATATAGGCCTTCAGACTTGCCTCTGAGCCACTAGAGGGAGCAAGTATTACCATAATACTGGGTAATAATCCTCCTTATCTAAATCAACAAGCTTGTGTACAGTTAGTTATGACTTTCAGTTATTCTGCTATACAGCAAATTTCACTGGATAATTCAGAGTTTTATTTAAACTTATTGTGCCAGTATATGGTAACACAAGGAGTATTCAATAAAATAACTTTTCTAACTTAAAACTGGTTAGAAAATAGTGCTTTGAAAGAGTGGAAGATGCCAAAGTCGAGAATAATTTCATTCTTTTTCCATCACTTTATATTTTTTAAATCGCTGAGTGAAACAATTTATTCTATAAATTATTTAATTAAAATTTTAATTTCCACTTGTAAAGTAAATTAACATGAATTTTTAGTTTTCATTTTCGTGCTAAATTAAATAAACTTATATTTACATTAATTTTCCACCTGTTGCTTTCAGATAATTTAACTTTCTAATCCAAGTCGATATAATTTTATATTAGTACGGTCGCGTATTTTTTTATGCAATGTTCATAGCTTGTCAAATGTAGTGCTTGTTTGTATACCACTAGAAACGCTTGTTTATTTGTTTGTTGAATTTCGCGCAAAGTTATACAAAGGCTATCTGCGCTAGCCGTCCCTAATTTAGAAATGTAAGACTAGAGGGAAAGCAGCTAGTCATCACTACCCCATGCCAACTTTCGAGTTACTCTTTTACCAAAACTAGTGGGATTGACCGTAACTTTATAACGTTCCCACGGCTAAAAGGGTAAGCATGTTTGGCGCGATGGAGATTTGAACCAAAGACCCTCAGATTACGAGTCGAGCGCCTTAATCACCTGGCCATGACGAGTCCTAGAAAAGAGTCTCAGAATGAGTGATCCATGTTCTTGGGTAAAACAGTTAACAAAACAATCTGTCAGCGATGATCTGGGGCTTGCAAGACATGTAAGTATTGACTAAACTAAAAGACTCCTGTCTGTCTCTTCAAATAAATTACTTAATCAGCGTATACTTAAATTCAAAACTATCGGGTGCTAATTGGCCCCCAGTAGCTCAGCGGTAAACCTTAAAGCGTTTAACATGATCTGAGATCAAAATAACAAATATAGATCAACTTTGGAAAAGCAAGCTTTTTGTTTTTAACATTTGTGATAATATTTTCTATTCAATATGTTTTAGCCCTGTAATAAATAAACAACCGGTACAGATGGTTAAAACACTCGTCTCGTAATCTGAAGGTTATGGGTTCGAATTTCTGTTACATCAAACATACTTTCCCTTTCAGCCGTGAAGGCATTATAATGTGACACTCGATCTTGCAATTCGCTGGTAAAAGATTAGCCCAAGTGGTGGATGGGTGGTGATGAATAGCTGCCTTTCAGGTAGGCTTACACTGATAAATTAAGGACGGCTAGCGCAGATAGCCCTCGTATAGCTTTGCACAAAGTTCAAAAACGAACAAAATAAACAACCACAAAAACACCTAGTTTCTTTTACTAGAACGAAGCTTACTCTTTAATTTTTCTCACATGTTGGTTTAAGAGTTGCACAGAAAATTTATATATTTATCATAACTTTTATTTTTTTGAAATGTAATTGAAATAGAATGTTTTACTCCCTGTAGTACATAATGAATCTGGAGACATTTTGTTTCTTATAATATGTGAATTTAATGATTTATTGAGAAACACAAATACTTTTGCAGAAGTTTTATTCTCAAAATGTGTTAAAGCTAGAATTGTTAATGATCTTTGGTGGGTAAAAGACCCTAAAGATTTTAATGCACTATTATTATTTTGTGTGAATTATATGTTTCTTCGAAATAGCAGTTATATTTTTTATTCTATATTTTAAAGAGATAATTATCCTAATAGGTTTTGTCCCCCAGTAGCTCAGCGGTATGTCTACGGACTTACAGCGCAAAATACCGGGTGTCGATACCGGTGGTGGGCAAAGCACAGATAGCCCATTGTGCAGGTTTGTGCTTAATTCAAAACAACAACAACAACAACCTAATAGGTTTTACGCTCCAACTAGAATATTATCGAGTAATCAATGAGAGCGGTTATTTTGACCTGAATGATATATTTATGAGAAATTTACAAAGTTTGCTACAGGCTAGCCTTAGACAATTGCTGATTTCAAATCTTGGAATGGCTAATTCCCTTATTTTATTAGTGTGTGTGTTATGATTTATATTATACATTTTTTATAAGGCCGATAACTTAAGTTTCTAATTTATTGATAAGCTCCAGAGTTAGGAGCTACACCTCCGCAGTTGTCACAGCACAGATAGCCACCTGCTTATACTTGTGCGAAGAAAGAAAAATCAACAACAAATAAAAACTATCTGCTTATTTAAGGCCCCCAGTAGGACAACAGTAGATATACGACGCTACAACCCGGTTTTCTGTACCCTTGGTGGGTAGAGTACAGATAGTCCGTTATGTAGATTTGTGTTTAAGTACCATCAAATAAACAAACAAATTCAAGTTAAAAGATTGAATTAAATTTATAATTTATTCGCAAGTTAAGTATTCACGATGGAAGTTTTAAATAACGAATAACTTACATGGCTTGTTGACGTTTCTCTGTTTAATACGTATGTTATACAACACTGTCTTGAACATTCTATATACATGCTTGTGAAGCACACTTTCAAAATGGATGTTGAAGATATAAACATTTTCATTTAACGTAGTGATAAAATGAAGCATGACTAATAAAGTTAGGCACCTTTCGCTAGTTTATTAACATGGTTTGTATAATATATATAAATGTTTACACATATACAATTACATATACAAAGATACATTTGCTATTACATAAGATAGAAAATGAAATATTTAATCAACGTGAAAATAACCATTGACAGACGAACAAAAGTCAGGTGAATAAATTTGTTCCGTAGAAGATTTTCATGTGATTCTCAATTGTGTAAGTTAACTCTTTTCTGTGTTACAAGATTAAAGAAAAACAAAAATCTCTAACAAAATTAGTTTTATTTTGAACCCATTAAGGTATTCATGTTACGTATCCAATTTTAAGTTTTTTCATCGTAACAGAATGCTTAATAAAATCACTTTAATAACCGTGGTAAAAATTCATTTTATGGACAAAATGAATGTATTTTAGTGTCGTACAGTAATGATGATTTATTTTGTTATATAACACTTTGGGTAAATAAAATTACATTACTCATGACAGTTTAATGTGTGATGACGGTTGTCAATACATTAATCGAAATAAGAAGTATTTCGTATTCAGGATATTAAAAGGCACTACATATAGATACCGATGAACAGTAAGCGTGTTAAAAATTCTTAAACTTTGAAGTAACAAATATATATAAAGCAACAAACATTAATTGCCAATGTTCAACAAGATGAAGTGTTCAAACGGTGTCTTTAATGATTCTTTTTGAAGATACACGTATACACTAAATCTAATGATAAACAATGACTAGTTTTTGAAAGTTTTAACTTTTATACCTTCCTTTTGTAGTCATCGCTTACAATTTCAAACTAGCGTCAACGATTATTTTTTATTTAATGGATTTAAGTTTGTCTTTCATTATGTCTTTCTTTTGTTATTTTTTATTAAGGAATAGGTGCCAAGTTACAGAGTGAGCTTGCACTGCTGTGTACCTTTCATTTCTCTTTGATAAAAGTCTAGAACTTATCTATTCGAATTTCTTCATAGATCACTAATCGAAGCTACGTTATTATAAAGAGATCATCTACTGCACAAGTCGAAATACAACGTATAAAGTATAATCATTTTTTAGAATGAAGCATCATACGTTTGAAGGCACATCGAAAATCAGGACTAAATATAGTGTAGATAATAGGGTTTAACATGGAATTTGAATACCCGAGCCACACAAATAGACTGAACAAATAAGAGGGAAGGTTACAGCTGCTACATATTGGCATTACTAAAACTACTACAAAGAACGGTAGCCAACACATGACAAAAACCCCAGTAATGATTGCTAGAGTTTTGGCTGCTTTTCTTTCTCTATTAGTTTCTGCCACCGAGTCTTTGGAGCATTTTGTTTTTTTTCGTTTAGGACGAATATGGTATTTAATGGAACCGTTATAATTTGCCACATATCCATTTCTAGACGAGAGCATCGTCTCAAAATGTGAGTTGCTTGACGAATGTGTCACAAATGTTGTCATTTCCGTCATTGAAGAAACTGGAGGAGGTACACGAAGTTTTCGGAAAGAGCAGGAGCCATGCGTTCCACTTCTTCGTCGAATTCTTTTACGAGCTTCTTGGTATATTCTCCAATAGAGGCAGAGAACTAACACTAACGGAATATAAAAAGACGCAAATGTAGCAAAAACTTGATAGCCTATATCTTGACTAACGAGGCAGATTTTGTGTATTAGGATACGTTCTTTGTATTCTGGATCCTTCCATCCTATAACAGGCCCAAACGACACTATTCCAGATATCATCCACACAAGTAGTATCATAATTCCAATATGACGAACACTTCTTTGGTGAATGTAATCCACGTTTGTCACAGCCCAATATCTGTCTACAGCAATGGCCAATAGATGAAGAATGGAAGCTGTGCAACAGAGCACGTCGCACGAGGTCCACACGTCACACAGTATGAGGCCAAAAATCCATTCTTGCCTAACTTCATAAACTGCTCCAAGTGGCATGACTAGGCAGGCTACTGTTAAATCAGTAAGCGCTAGGGATAGCACGAGATAATTACCAACGGTGTGAAGATTCTTTTCCAACAAAATAGCTGCGATTACCAGAATGTTACCAAGAACAGTAGCCAAAATCAAAACCGATAGAGTCATAGAAACGAAGATGATCCACAGAATTTCCGAGTTAACAAAAGTAGCGGAATTTGGAACTAAAGTGATGTTAATGGAGTAGTTAACAGGATACAAACAGCACTCACCATCTATCGTCCAATTTACAGAAGTATTGCCAATGTTGATATAATCTGTCTCTTGTAACCTGGTACTTCCCACAAAACTTGCCCATTCTGTGGAGTTGACCATGCTACTTGTTAAACCTAGAAGAAATAAAAATGCAAAAATAAATAAAATAAAGCTAGGGTTTCTGATGCCATTTTTATATGAATAAAACTTAGTTATATCTCTGATAACTTGTCTCGTCCCAGTGTCAACGTTTATAACTGAAATGTTGTACAAGAAGTATTCCGGATATCAGCTTTAGTAATATATGAAAATCTTAATATTTCAATGTAAGAAAAACACCAATAATTAAGGGTACATTAGTAGAAACAGTAAAAGTCTTGTTTAAATTGATATTGTGAGTGTTTATGAACAATGATTTTGAAAATGAAAATGTTACTTCAATACATCATCTACAGTGCAAGGTGTTGCATCAGTAAACAACAATATTACATTTGTAAAGTTTTTACTTTATTTTATAGTGTATCATCTTTTGATAAAAAATTATTTCGTTCCCCCGCGTGATAAAAGTTTTACCATAGCAAAGTTTCACTCATAGAGTTGTTACCTTTTAAGAACTTCATAATACTTCCGAGATAGAACATTTTCTACTTAGTCCATGATTTTAAAGACCAAACACTTTTGTTGATGGAAATCGAGGTCAATTAACAAAAAGGATGTATATATATATATATAGTGTATTTATATCAACTCCTAGTTATGTTTGCACTGCATGGTGAGGGTGCTATTAACGGCATCAAACTATATTTTTCACTGTACATCTTTTGTTCAGTTGTTACATACATACTACAATTTGTATAAGCTGTTTGACATTTGACATTGAAATTCAAAATTTCAAATAAACCAGGGTCAGTAATTTTATTTTGGTTACACTCAGGTGTAATACACTTATACAGTTAAACATTCACGACTTTCTTGTTTTGAAGGAAATTTACAATGGTTAAATTGAAATACATATATTGTTTCTGCAGATAGATTGACTGGGAGATCACTATGATCTGTGACGGTTTTATTTTTACTCTATTAATTTTGATTATGTTCGAGCATCTGATGATGTGTTTTGAATAGTTTAATCGGATTTAGGATACCTTTTGAGGGAATGCTGTTTAATTCATATTCATATTGTTTTTGAATTTCAACAATGAAAATAACAAAGTATAATTGAGATGTTTTTGTATTTTAGGCCCTAGAAATCTAAAAATTTGTTGTCAGTTATTGTAATGGTTCAGGATATTTTAATGTACATTTCAAATTATTATATTTTCTTCCATATTCATTAGGTAACAAGACGTCATTATATGTTCAAGTGTTCTGTCCTTATACAGGTCCGAGACGTAGTCCTTCCCTTCACTTAGTTATGTCTTCAGATAATCTATTAGTTTATTCATAAATTCTTCCTTATTTGACATCGTCTAGCATCAACATCCTTTCCCATTCTCTGGATTTTCTCGATAGGAATATTCCCTCTAACAAACCAGGCCTTTTTCTCTCAAAGCGTGTCCAATTTCTGTTTTCTTTCTATTCGTGACCGATGAAACAAACTAATGGTTTACTTCCACCTGAAGTAGAATTTAGTTGCTTATTTCCTTTTAAGTTCAAATTATTTTTACAGTATTTCACCAAATTCCAATTTTAAAAAAATACATACTTATGTTACCACGCTCTAGATGCACCTCTTAATTTTCCTGTTTTTCTGTCTTCTCAAAGAGTTTAGTTAGTAGTTTCTTTCTCTATCTAAAAGTTTCTTTAGCCACCCCATCTGTGGTTCTGATTTCTTTAGAACATCGATCATCTGATGTGTCAAGTAACGAACTCCTTCAACTCTTGCAGCTATTTTTTGTATCATTGACAATGATGTTTAGCTTTCTTTTTTCTTTCCTTGACACCCTCATCATTTTAACATTTTTCATGTTCATTTTCATAATAAATTAATTTGCTGCTTCGTTTACTCGTGTAATTGCAAGTTGTAGTCCATTTTGTGTTAGCCAATAAGATCGCTCTATTTATGCTCCAATCATTACTCTTTCAGTCACATTTTCCAGTGCTTCTTTTATTACTGCCTCTACGAAGACATGTGATCACCTATACTTTTCAATGTACCGCTGTATCACTGGAAGCTACGTCTGTGGACTTACAACGCTAGAAACAGGGTTTCGATACTCGTGGTGGGCGAAACATTGTGTAGCTTTGTACTTAGTTACAAACAAAAAATCATTCTGATAACTTTGACAAAGTATTCAAATTTACTTTATCAAATATTTTCTCCAGATCAATAAGATTAATCTCTTAGCTAAATACCAAGCACCTTTCATAGATAGTTCTGTCTTTTTTCTTGTTTCACGTCTTTTCTGAAACCAAAACAAATACTGTACAGTGTAGGCCTCTGCTTTCTGGTCAATCCTTGACTGAATAGTTTTTCGCATGCTTTTCGACGTGTGCGGTAATTGGACTTGAAATTAAAAATAATGAGATTTACTGTCGTTTATTGTTGGTACTTGTGTTATTTGATTATTAGCGGGCTACAAAAAATCCTGCTGTGATGCCTGCATATATTCGATAATAGAATTTATTAGTAGATACGTTGATGTGTATTCGCGATGAACCGTGATTTTAAAACTTATCTTTTACATTTCTTATAGTGCCATCTGTTTGTTCATGAAGCAAACAATTGAAAGTATGTTTCGCATCGAAAATCATTTTATTTATTTAAAAAATTTCTTCACTAAAATTGTATGAAAAGCGTTGGAATGTTAAACACTCCCAAATTTTTGTGTTTCTTTTAAAACACCTATTGACATATTTATATAATTCTCTATCGAATCAGAAGGCTGTTACTGTGGAAGCATTGGTTAAAAATTATCGCGTCTTTCAGGATCTAAATTTTTAATAAAGTGCTCTTTATACCGTGAATTATCAATAGAATTTGATCAAATCAAGCTGCTTATGTATATGAGAACTAAAACATAATTCAGTAAGTAATGCAAGTAGTATGATAAATTTACTGGTCTGATTAAGACTGTGCAATATCATACAAAAACTTAAGACGGTTAGAAGTTTGTGAATGATCAACTAGATACCACATTGATATCCACATTTTCTGATGTCATTCTATTACAATCTCATCAGTCGGTGAGATATCTCACTTCAGATATTTAATTTTCTTCTAAATCAATAAAATAAGATTACAAAGCACAAGTGAAAAACAGTTCACATGATCAAAAATTAATAAATGAACACAAAATAAAACAGAAATATTTTATATATATCAAACGTTTTAACCAATACTATCAATGTATTTGATAGTAGATAAAAATATGTAACTTTGCTTGCTAGATACACAAAAAATAATCAGTCGTTTCATGCTCTATCACTATAAAGTTTTAACTGTTTAAGCAACTTTTTTACACTATAACAATAATCATCAGGCTAGACATACGCTAAAACAAGTGGTTTAGGTTTTTGTTTCGAGTTTCCGAGTAAAGCTACGCATAGCTGTCTTTAACTCTGAATTCATTAATGATGCCAGAAAAAATGCATAAGTTCAAGATATAATTTTAACACAAATATTCAATATTTTATTAATCAAGCACTTTCGAAAGGTATACGTTTCTTCTACAGGGACAAACTGGTAGACTATATGGAAGACAAGAAATTAAAAACACCCACCTCAAACACTTGGACTACACCTGTGTAATCCAAAAATGGAGTTTTACTGTTACCCTTATAGCGCGCTCATGATTTAAGCGCTGATCACATTTTTTGCATCATTGATCAGTGAATCATGAATCCTCGATTCACAATCCAAGTATGTTAACAACTACTTCACACCATTTTCAGTTGGTCTGAAACAAAACTTCTCCATGATGTTTAGGTAACTATTATAAAAAAAATTCCAATGTACGGCTATGATTCAGCTTGACTTATTGTTCTTGCATTTTTTATGGATAACAATTAAAAATTGCTTTTATTATGGTTAAGGTAATTTTGTTATTTCTTAGCTTTATAGGTGTTTGAGTAAGTAAACTAAGACAGCGAAACCAAGTCTTTATCAGATTGTTTTTGTTTTCCTTAATAAGATTCTTATCATTCAATGAATTGGTATCAGATGCTTATTTCCTCTCTAGTTCTTTAAGAATGGTATCTATATTGTAATGTAAGACTTTAATAACATTTTCTTTGTACAAGTTGTTACGAACTTAACATCTGTTTGAGCTGGGTGTAACTTAGTAGTTAGTTAGCTAGATTGTGCAATTTAGGTTATTGGCTCGTGTGATATTACTCCCCCAACCCAACCCCCCAGTAAAAAGGAAAAAAAAGGAAAGAAAAATCGTACTTTGAAAGTATTAACATGTCACCAAGTAGCTGGCTAGTCAGTTTTGTGATTAGGATGTGATCTTCTTTTGTGTCATATTTTTCAGCATTAGTGTCAGGTTTTATGTGAAATTGGAGAATCTTCACTCAGTATTTTTCACGATGATTATCGATAAGATCAATATTTCAGGATAAGTGATATATGCAGCTGCATAAGGCACCAAATACCCAGTATGAGTAAGGACACAGTCTCACTTTCTGTTTAGAGTGACAACTAAGCACTTATTGAATATAATGCCGTTTGTGAATGAAAATATTACGCTTAAAATTCTGATGTACTGAATTATAGCTTTAGGTAACTGATCATTGTGGAGAAACACCTATAAAAACCTGATTTGCAATATTGTTTGCTAAGCCTTCTCTCGATCAATATTGGTTTGTTTTTAAATTTCGCGAAAAGCTACACAAAGGTTATCTGTGGTAGCCGTCCCTAGTTTTGCAGTGTAAGACTAGAGGAGAGGCAGCTAGCTACTCATTCCCACTCACCGCCAACTCTTTCGCTACTCTCTTACCAACGAAGACAATAATCAGAAAGAGTCTTTATAAAAATATCAGAGTTACCGTTATTATTATAATTGAATGTAATTTTTCCATTTTATGCTGTGTAACAGAAACACTGTTTTGTATTAGACCAACAGCCTTATTCCAATATTTAACAGTTAATTTGTTTTATTTATGCATATATATATATATATACTTATACATATATGAGGTTTCAGTTTGCATTGCTTTTAGGTTAGAATTGTTGCAATTATATTTTAAGTATTATATATGCTTTGGAGTTTTAAAGCGATAGCTTGCAGTGGTCGTTTACGATTTTACTTCTCTATTATATGTGTACTTTGAGCATACATACGGACCGATTCCTTATACTGAGAAAAGCACCTTGAGTTGTCAACTTTTTGAATGTTTTCTTGTATTTCTAAACACAGTGAACTAGTGATTTATGGGCTCCAAACGTATAAGAGTTAAATTCGTTCGCTAGATTTGAACAGAAGTCCGACAGACTCTTGGGATACTATTGTATTATTCTCCACAAAGAATCGAGTACCGTTGAATATGTGTTCGAATAAATCTGAGACGCCAGAAATTCGATACAGACTGGCATAGTTTTTTGTTTTAAAGAAAACGGTTGCGACAGTGAAAAATGTTTGAAAGTATCTCGATGACTGAGATTCATATACTGGAAAGATCGGTGATATATTTTGTTTTCATCATACACCTCGATATGCTCTTGAAATTGGAAAGAGATAATTTATTATCCAAACAATCAGATTGAGAATACTATTTTCTTACCGAAGCATTTTTCTTCATGGATACGATTAACTTTGTTTAAAACATACACGATTTGCTGAGCAGTAATAACTAACAATAAAAGGCGACGTTAGTGTTACTGTTTCATTTTCAATAAATACAAATGAAATAGTGTGATTCTAATGGATTCCATTTTAACGTTATATGTCTACTATACGTTATTGAACTGAATGTTTTCAGTTGAATTGTAGTCTTGGACACATATTTTTCAGATATGTTAGGATTCATGCTCTTAAATAAGACTGGCACATTACGATGCATAAATATCATAGGTCAGAAATTTTGAGGCTAACGTATAAAACTATTCGACTAAAGAATTCTGGCTTTCTACACGTTCCTATGACATGTTTATATTGATAAGTCGTTTGTATGAGTGTTTTATCTGTTTACAAAGCTACTGTTAAATATGACAGAAGCATAAAACCAGACACTTTGTAATATAGAGGTTATGGACAGCGTAAAAAATAGCACGTGTCGTATATCATGTGACATATAGAGATTCTGGAAAGAGGAACATTCTAAAGTGGCTTTATGTACCAGAACAGAGTACCAAACACTTATGTCGTTTAGCTAAACAGAAAAATCCTTTATATTTACATTAAAAGCAAGAAATTGTGCATACTAGTTAACAGTTAAGAATGATGTAGTGTTGGTATGAAATATACTTCACATTTAAATAATATATGAGATTCAAACAGTTTTAAAAGGATTTAAATATGCTGAAAATATATACGTTAGTGCTTGTTGGGTGAGTTTTCATCCAATGCTTGGATAAAATGATCGTGATCACTTATTGAGCTTAATAGTAAATGATCATTCCACAAATTTACTTATTAACACTCAACTGCTGAAATATAAGCCATTATCTGAATATTTAGGTTATTAATCAGCTATCTGGTAAACATTTACTGAAGATATGTTTCTAGGATAAAGAATACTGACCAGATAAGCGGCGTTTTACAACTATTTTACAAAAATCTAGGTTTTGGTTTGTTTAGAATTTCGCGCAAAGCTATACCAGAGCTATCTGCGCTAGCCTTCCATAATTTAACAGTATAAGACTAGAGGGAAGGTAGCCAGTCACCACCACCAACAAGCCAACTCTTGGGCTACTCTTTTATCAACGAATAGTGAGGTTGACCGTCAAACGGCCGTCATTGCGAATAACTTCAAACATTCGTTTTGGCATGGTCGATATAAGCGTTTGCAGAAGGCTGGCTGGAATGTTATTCAAAGTGGTGAAGATGGCTTCACGAAGATCATGCACTGCTTAGAATTGACGTACATTTCTAAAGACTTCCCTTGCCATCCACCCCCAAACGTTTACAATGGGATTCAGTTCGGGCAAACTCGCTGGATGGTCCAAAAGAATCACGTTATTCGCCATGGAAAAGTCATTTGTCCTACGGGCATTGTAGATTGCAGCGTTATTCTTGTGAAAGATCCAGTCATTTCCACACAAGCGAGGGCTTTCAGTTAATAAGGATGCTCTCTCTAACATGTCAATGTAGCCAGCTGCTGTTTGACACCCCTGTATAATCTGAAGCTCCATTGTTCCATGGAAGAAGAAAACACCCCAGATCATGATGGAACCTCCTCCAGTGTGTCTTGTAGAAAATGTCTCCGGTGGGATATTCTTATTGTGCTAGCAACGTTGGAAGCCATCTGGACCATACAGGTTAAATTTTTTCTCATCAAAGAACTAAACCTTCGTCCACTTTTCTACGTACTGTGTTTGCTGCTTTTCAGCAAAGTTTAACCGAGCTGTTTCATGGCGTGAAAGGAGGCGTGGCCATTGAAAACATTTACGGTTTTTAAAGTCTTTGTCTCGTAGATACCGTCTTATCGTTCTTGAGCTGTATTCTACGTCTTTAATGGCCTTAATCTGGTTCGACGATCGACTTGTGTCTTGCCAGAAAACCAGTTGAAATTTTTGTTCCATATCCCTTAGGGTCTTTTAAGAAATTCGCAACAGCAGTTTCACTACGCTCAATCTCACTAGTGATGGCACGTTGAGAGAGACCTTGCTTTTGCAGCTTGACAATTCTACCACGTTGAAACTCTGTCAACTTTTTGGCCTTTGCCTTGTTTTTACCCAATGTAATACACAAGATATCATTATTAGATACTGAGAATGCTAATGCTTGTACACAAATGACTGAATTTCGTTACGTGTTTACCGATTAACGCTTCGTTAATGGCATTAAACTTTTAACCAGCTAGTATTTAGGCTGATTTCATAGTGTTCACATTTTCCCTATTAAATGCTAAAAAATATTTTTTTTATTTTTATTTTTCCTTATCTTATTTTTATCTTTTGAAGCTCTACTTAAACAAGTGGTTCAGTCTAACAGCGCAAAATGCTTACTTTTTCTTCATGTTCATTGGCTTTAAGATTTTGGCCAGCTGTGTATTTGATGGATTACGAATAGCTTGGCATTTTTTTGTCAAGTAATTTTGTTTTTTCAATAAATTACCGATGTCAATGCATAGCTCAGTGACCAAAGAAATGCCATAACGAATCTCTGTAGAATACCTGATTGCTGTAGTGCAGTGCAATGATTATAATCTAGAAAGAAGAGAGTTTGTAAGCACAAGAAGCAGTTTGGGACTCAAATAAATTAGTTTGCATATTTTCAGTGTCGACAACACAATAACATAGCTTAATAATAACAACCTCTCGGGCTTCACGTCCATCGTTGACATGAAAAAAAGACTGAGATGGTTCTTGGATTGTTTCATCTTTTGAAGCTCTACTCAAATAAGTGGTTGAGTCTAACAACACAAATTGCATATTTTTTCTTTATGTTCATTGGCCTTAAGATTTTGACCAGTAGTGTATACACATATATGTTTAAACACATACATATATATACTTATCGTTGTATTTTAAGAAATAAAATAAAATAATTTGAAAGGATTGGCTTTCCAAAAGAAGCTATGTCTAATTATAATATTCAGTTCCCTTGGACGTACATGGATTATTTCTTATACCATTTTCAGTTAAACACAAGGCAGTGCTGTCATTTTTATAAACAGTTTAAATACAAACACAGCTAACCATTTCATTTGTGAGTTATAGGTCTACTCTTGATGTTTTTGTCCTCCTAATCAGTTTGGTATTAAAACAGTAAAAAAAGAATATTTTAAGATATATATATATACAGAGAGAGAGGCGTATTGAGCTAACGGTACCGTGACTTGCAAGTCACTTAGCTAAGTGGACGCACAGGAAGAAAATGTTTCAAACCATAGAAAAATAAACCTGTAAATACTGAATATAAAAACAATGTATTTTTAAAGAAAATATAAACAGCGTGCTTAACAGGCAAACTGGATTTTATACACTGAGTTTTGTTTGTTTCTTGTTAAGCATAAGACTGTAAAATAGGCTGTCTATGCTGTGCCCACTGTTGTATCCAAACGCCAATTTTTATCGTTTATCGTTATGAGCCATCAAACTTACCTCTAATCTACCTGAGGGGAAGGGAAGTAAAGTGCATAAAGCCTATGATAGGTTGTATCTGCTTCGGTATGGCCAGGTGGTTAAGCTGCTAGACCCATAATCTGAGGGTCACGGGTTCTAATCCTCCCCAGTTGGCTGTGGGTGGTGACGACTAGCTGCCTTACACTGCTAAATTAAGGATGGCTAGCGCAGATAGAGCTTATTTATCTCTGCGCAAAAATTCAAAACAAACAAACAAACAAAGTGAATCCACTTCAAAATAATCTGTTACCAGTCCTTGTTCAGGCTAATCTCAAAAGAAACCCTTTACCATTCCTTATAATCGTTAATCATAAGAATATGATTAAATTCGAAAACCACAATAAACATTCGGAAAATTGAAAATTACTGCCTTAATTCTGAAATAAAGTATTTTATGAACTCTGCAAATCTCTACAGAGTTACAATAAATAAATAAGTCTCAAAATTAATTTGAAGAAAACTTTTTGTTTAACTGTTTAGAATAATACAGAAGCAAGAGAAGTTAACATTGGAAATGGAAATTTATTTTATATTGATCTTTGTTTGTTTGTAGCTGAGCGAAAAGCAAAACATTGGGTTATCCGTATTTTGCCCACCAAGAATATCGAAACCTAATTCCTAACGTTGTAAGTCCGCAGACATATCGTTGAGGCTTTTATTGACCAGTTGCGATTGTAGAGTTCTATTGTTCGTTTTTGTTTTTTTTAGGGTTTAAAAACTTGAAGTAGTACTTGATGTTAATTGAATCTGTTTTATCTTTCACCTGAAAGTTAATTGCTCTTTATAAGAAGGACATTTGGGGATATACTGACCTCAGCACTTCTTTCTCCATCATTGATAGTCCTTACGACTGAAAGGGAGAGCATGTTTCGTGTGAAGGGTATTCAAACCCGCGACCCTCAGATTGCGAGTAAAGCTCTTTTACCACCTGGCCGTACCAGGTCTCAATCCACTTGGACCCTCAACTGATTTTTCAGAATGTATTTAAAGTTAAATTAATAAAAACATGACCCTTAAGCTCATTCTTTTCCTTAACCCAACAACAGACTTTTCGTAGATATGCAACTGTTTGTTTTATAAATAATAATATTATTTGAAGCTGACTTAATTTGAACATCATTTAGAATCTCTCTTTTAAAATCGTTCATTTTACAATATTATTGAAACAAAATTTAGTCTCTCAAGAAACAAAATACGGTAAGTTAATTTTATTTTGCAAAATTTCTTAAAGACAGTTATTGATAATGTACATTTAAATGGCTTTTCTAATCACTCTCAGCATAAAAACTCATTATTTTATATTTAAAATCTTATGTAGTGTCACACAGAATATTTAAAGCTTCGTTAAGGTCTAGTATACGTAGATGCACGATAAAGATTTAGGTGAATGTCTTCTGCTCAACTTGTAGAAATTACTGTGTGGAAAGCAGATGGTGAGCTGGTTAAATAGAGCACAAAGTGGATTTACGAGACACAATGTGCCGTACGAGATTACAGTATAAAGGCTTGTGCACAAACTTAATTTATTGTGCAAGGGGTAACACATTTTTAAACAGTAGTTAGAGGTAAATAACGGATTAAAATGAAAATTAAAAGTATGTAAGACGAATCGAACGGAAGCAGTTGTAGGTAATTCGTTTTTTCATTTTTAGTGTTATATAAGTATTAAAAAGTTAGAAAATCGGATTCTCGTTCAGACACACAAAAATGAACAAACACAACTGATATTTTTGTCCAGGTACTGAGGAGTAGCAGCTAAAATAATTTGTTAAAGACAATATATTGAAAAATATAGTTTGGTTCTTCTGAAGGATACTTACTATATTACGTTAAAACAATAGAATAAACTTAACTACTTTAGTTTAATAAATAAAAAAATAATCCATTATTAATTACATTTCAATTTTATTTTATTTAATATTGCTGTATTTGCAAAATGGATGATCTCATATTGTTCAGAAGGATGACCCATTGAGGAAATAGGTTTTTTAATGTATTTTTAACAATTATTAATTAGCCTATTTTGAGTTTCAGTAAACTCCAAGGTAATCAAAATCGATGGACCAAAGTTCGTGATTACTGCTTCAGCGACTATCGAAAAAATTGCAATTCAAGTCGATAATGGAACCTTTGTTTTGCTGATTTCTGAGACCCATGTGCTTAACATACTCTTGTTGTAATCGTGAACAAGATGGATTAATGCATAGGTTTCTGCTGAACTGGGTCTTAAAAAGATCAAATCGTGTATTCACAAGTACTAATAATACAAAAAAAACGGTAGAAGAAAACGTTCTCAGTCATATTACAATGAGACTATTGTGAATATCATTGATGAAGCTGTACATAATAAAGATGATGTTATGACTTTTATTGATAACGACACTTTAGCTTTAATTGAAGACAGTGATGACAAAGAAAGAGAGATAATATAAAATGTAAACGGCATCAGAGATGTTTTGGATTAGATGCTTCATAAGTGAAAGATTTATCAAGTCGAAAATTATGTGAATCTTTTAATTCTGTCATTAAAACAAGTTGGATAATATTACTCTTAACTTATCCATCATCTTACAAAATGGTACAGATCAGTCATTGCTTAACACTGGAAATCAAGTTATAAAAATAGTAGAGAAAATCAACGAAATCATATCCACTAACAAGTTGAAGTACAATACAATTTATTGCTGCAATCTTTTGCTTCATTGCAAAACGACAAAGGTTTATGTTTGTGTAAAATCTATATCAAAGCTTAGTATACTACCTGATCTCTTATTTTGGTACAGTATTGTATAAGTACATCCTAAATAACAAGTGTTTTCGTCTATTTTTATTTCTACAATTGAATTCCAAGATCGAATTCTGGTGATTCTAATCTCAATACAAAATGTTACCCAGTTTACCTGGTATGACAGGGTGTTAAAAATAATTTGAACGCTAGCATTTTGTAAATGAAATAGTTTGAAACTATCATACATTTTAGTTTAAATAACTTTATTTATATAAGATCTTGATAAAAAGATAAACATAATGTTTCATTATTATTATTCTCGTATTAAGCAGAGAACAAATTGCAAGGCCTTTGACATTTTACTATTGACATATTTCGCACCGCTACGATTACGGGTGGACATAACAAACAGACCAATGATTTTTAGAATCTATTGAGTCCAAACCAACTATCAGGAAAGTAGTGTAAGTCAGAGAATGAGGAATTGTGTTTATTCGTTCCATGAAATGATGAGTTAAAAAAAAGTGTAAAATAAATACAGTCAGGACACAACACCCTTTACAAATATACTTATATAGTTGCGAAAAGGAAGTGTCTTTAATAAAGAAGGTAAAAGAAAATATAAAATACAATGTTGAAAATGTACTTAATAGGCATTAACTATATTGAAACTAATTTAAACATGTGAACAACGCGTAGAGTTAAAATACAAAGAAAGATCTTTTGAACTAAAATGTAAAGTAAAAGCAAACTAGTTCTTGCATAAAATAAAAGATATTTCGTCATTGTATTACACGGCACATTAGTTATAGTTGACCGACTCTGGATATAGAAGAAATCGGAGTTGTGTAAAAGTAAACTTCTGCAGGTGAAGCGTAACAACGTATTCTCGAAAGAGCGTTCTCGTGGAAACTCCCGTGTTAAGCAACCTGCATTTATACATATCCCAACTAACTAACCCGTACACACAAAACAATCTGTCAGAATATCTATCACTGGAACATATGTAATTCCCATTGCATTACATTTGGAATAATTAATAATTAAAGCAAATACACGTACCGAGTTTTCCCAATTACTGCTGTCAACAAGAATACTAATTAGTATGAAAATGTATGTGGCTTTAACAGAAATAAAATTAAATTAGTGCGATTAATTAAACTATCATGTTAGATTTTAATCTAATGGATGTAATCTCTTATGGCAACCACTTTCTACTAATAAATCCTTTATACGTTTAACAAAACCTTAGTTCATATGTAGACCTAAGTCCTGGAGACATAATGTTACGTTTTTTATGTGGACTGAACGCAACAGAGAGACACAGATAACAGCTTATATAATTCACTACAATAAACTATTATATATGTGACAGATATAAAATAAATTATATAATAACAATGACAGATATTCAGTTTCAATCTTCAAAATTAATTACAATACGAAATGGTACTGGCCTGTGTCCAATATAATGATCCAGAATGAAAGTCCAAAAGTCTAGATCAGAAATCCAAAATTCCAGTCTAGGGTGTGAATTTGGTCCCACAAAGAAATTCCGAAGTTTGAATGGAGAAGTCCAGAAACAATTCACAGTTCAATATATTTGACGAAGTTCTTTTTACGATGTTTTCGATGAATGTCTTAAATTTGTTGTTTTCAAACTTGCTCCGGTCTCCCCTAAACAGTCCTATACGTGTTGACCTTCAGTATAACCAGTAATTCGAATGAATCGTAAAGACTGACGAAATAAAATCACAGCTTTTGTAGATCTAGCTCCAGTCACAAATTCAAGTTGAATAAACACACAGGAAACGTTGAAAATTTCTCAAACGAAGACAATATCTCTTGAATCAAATGAAAACGAATGACTGAGTCCTCTCCTCGCATCGCCGTCTGTTTATATACTAGTAGGCCTACTGTGTTCTCGAACGATCGCGTAACTTCCACAGAATTCCAGAGTAATCTGCGCATGTCTGTTTTTGCACGAGACTCGTCTAGACACCAGGCTGACATACATTCTATTTATAAACATATGATTGATCTACCTAATTCTAGAAATTTCTGAATGTTATTTTAAATGAATAACAACATATTTTATTGATTTGAACGTTGAAACAATAATATAAACAACAACATGACATTTCAAGCACTTTATACATAACACATGATAACTGTGGAAAAATAATTAACATAAAGGTACATTTTTTTGTTTACTTGAGAGAAGCGAAACAAATATAGGTCTATTAAAGTGGCCGTTTCGACAAAAATATTAGATTTAATTATTACTAGCTTTCTCTTGTTTTAGACAAAATCAGTCAGCTTTCTATGCCCTCTATGGCTAGGTGGTTAGGGCGCTCGACTCTTAATTTGAGGGTCGTGAGTTTAAATCCCCGTGACACCAAACATGCTCGCCCTTTCAGCCTTGGTAGCATTGCAATGTTACTATCAATGCCACTATTCGCTGCAAAAGAGCAGCCAAACCGTTAGTGATGGGTGGTAATGACTAGCTGCTTTCCATCTAGTCTTGGCTTGGCATGGCCAAGCGTGTTAAGGCGTGCGACTCGTAATCTGAGGGTCGCGGGTTCGTATCCCGGTCGCGCCAAACATGCTCGCCCTTTCAGCCGTGGGGGCGTTATAATGTGACGGTCAATCCCACTATTCGTTGGTAAAAGAGTAGCCCAAGAGTTGGCGGTGGGTGTTGATGACTAGCTGCCTTCCCTCTAGTCTTACACTGCTAAATTAGGGACGGCTAGCACATATAGTCCTCGAGTAGCTTTGTGCGAAATTCAAAAAACAAAAACCAAACAAACAAACCATCTAGTCTTACACTGCTAAATTAGGGACGACTAACGCAGATAACTCTCGTGTTGCTTGGCGCGAAAAGCAGTATATGCAACCTTTATCCCAAATGTTACACTGTTGTATTGGTCTCAGCAAATATCGCTGAAAGCATATTTGCTTTAAGAATTTTTGAATACATTCGTAGACGACATGTTTTAACTGGAGAATAAAAGACATAATATTAACAAACATCTGCCAGCCAACACGCTCGAAGGTAATATAGATGTTTTAACAAAGGAACAAAATATTTCATATTCAAAGAAGGAGCAAATAATTTAGTATATAGTCCTTCATACACTGGACTATCTGTGCTCTGCCCATCATGGATATTGAAATCTATTCTAAGCACTATGAGCTCTTATATTCTTCCCAGAATCACTAGGAGTCATTTATATATTTAACATCTTCATTAAAGAGAACAAATGCATCAGAGTAGTAGTTGTTTTGGTGGAAATTTTGGCACAGTGGGTTTAAGAACTTTATCGAACTGCAACAGCCTGTTGAAGGTAAAAGAGAAGACGTTTCGACTTCTACATTCAGGCCTTCTTCAGGTCACTGCAAGAACCAATTTCATGTCTTACAAAGGTCGCTCATGTGATAAAACTCAGGCTGTGAGTTAAGCAGGTAACATCATTGTGTCTATAAAGTTTGTTGAGGGTGGTTGTACACAGGTCGTTGTTCTGCAAACCTTGGTGTCTCTGTGCTCGAAGTTTTTGTTGAAGTCAGAGTGACATAATTTGATGTTGGTAGCTTCTTTGACAAACTTTCTTTTAAAAATTTTAGATAGAGATCATCAATTGCTTACCTTTATAAGACCACATCATTGGATTAATTTCTCATTTACAAATTCCTGGTCTTAAAGCGAATTGAAGAATGTCTTTATGTAGAAGTCGAAACTTTGTTACCTGTTCTTTCAACAGACAGTTGTAGTACATTTAACTTAACTCTCATTTGATGATGCAAAAATTACGTTTATATAGCTATAGTGCAGCTGCTTATGGTATTTAAAATTTTTTACATAGCCTACATTCTTTTGATGAAACACGTGCTGAATTTTAATCTCACAAATTAGAATCTCCCTTTCAAACAATCTACATACGTATCTGCTATAGAGAAGTAGTTTAATGTCTGCGACTGTATGTAAGAAACAACAATTATTTTACATTTTGTAATAACTGTAAAAAGTCTTAATGGCAGAGTTACATTTTCACCGTGTGCTCATAAATTCATACATATATTTTGAATTTGTTTACAACCGTAAGATAGATATAAAATAAGCCTACGCGAAGTTGTAGAATATTATACACATGTTGTTTCATGAACGACAAAATAAGTTGTCTTCTTTATTTAATCAGAAATGAAAAGTTTTACATTGTTGATGTACTTGTTGAATAATTAATGAGCTGTGAGACATAAAATTTCTAAAGAGGGTTATTATTATTTTTGTATAATTAAATATAAAAGATTTCAACTTGTTTCTGTCGTTATTTCTAGTAAATACATTCATATATATTGCAATAGCTTGTTCAGAACGCGATGATTTAATTCAAAGAAAGACTTTCTCCTTTCTTAAACCGTAATATATAATCTGAAGTTTCAAACATATCTTTTAGACAGACGACGTTTGCCTCCTATTTTGAACATTAAAGGTCTTAAGTTCAGACAACAGAAATCTAAGAATAATAATAATAATTAACATGATCAATTTTTCCCATGAAAGCAAATAATAAATAACAGAAAACAAAGTTAAATCCCAGCAGTCATTATATTTTGTAGTTATGTGTATATATAATGTATATTTGTAACACTAAACTAATGCTAGATAATTTGTCGAAATCCCGATCGTTCGCTCAGTTTCTGAATTATCTTGATCATAACATCACTGACCACTCAGTAATAATATACAACTGTTTGTTTTAAATTTCGCAGAAAGCTATACGAAGGCTATCTTCGCTAGCCGTTCCTAATTTAGCAGTGATATAATGTAGGTAATTAATACCACTTACCGTCAACTCTTGGGTTACTCTTTTATCAACGAATAGTGGTATTGACTATAACATTATAATGCTACCACGGCTGAACTAGTGAGCATGTTTGTTGTGGTGATTGTTCAAACCTACGAGTTCCCCGCTGGTACACCGGTAAGTCTACGGATTTACAATGTCAAAATCAAGGGGTTCGATTTTCCGACTCAGAAGATAGCTCGGTATGGCTTTGGTATAAGAAAACACACATACACTCAAACCTGCGAACCGCAGAATGCAAGATGAAGGCTTTAGACAATGCCAAGCCTGGCATACTAACAGTTCATCCGTTATCTTGATGTTATCTAAACCAATCATTGCTTGATAACTGAACCGAATGCACTCTTTTTAATTTATGGAGTTATTTGGACTAAGTTTACAGAAACGTTTAAAAGAACTAGGCATCACTGACAGAGAGGACTAAAAGTAGAAAGTTTGAAGACCTTTGAAGTTCCTCAATATTGTAGTTGTACAACCAAATATTTTTATTACTAATAAAAATAAATATTCAAAAAAATTCTTCAATAGTCTGGCTTTCAGAATCATGTTTTTTTGACACTGTAGTTAGAAAATGGTGGCCCGGCATGGCCAAGCGCGTAAGGCGCGCGACTCGTAATCCGAGGGTCGCGCCAAACTTGCTCGCCCTCCTAGCCGTGGGGGCGTTATAATGTTACGATCAATCCCACTATTCGTTGATAAAAGAGTAGCCTAAGAGTTGGCGGTGGGTTGGCTACTCGAGTAGCTTTGTGCGAAATTCAGAAAAAAAAGTTAGAAAGTGATGCTAAAGGAAGGGATAAAGCTGTGATTAAGTCCCAGAGTTTATATCGATTCTCAATCTTAAGTAGAGCAAACTGTCGCTGTTTTGCATATTTAACAAAAGGACACGCACAATGCTGTATTGTTTTTTAGATTAATATTACTTCTAACACTTTGGTATTGCAACCTTTATTTTCCATTTTTTTTATATATCTCTTAATCTAATTTATATTCATCAACTGGTAATTAAGTATCCTATTATACTGATAAACGTTCAAAGCTAGAACTAAGTTAATACTCTTTAGGGAAAAAGTTTTTTGTTTGTTTGTTTTGTATTGAGCACAAAGGTACACAATGGGCTATCTGTGCTCTGCCCACCACGGGTATCAAAACCCGGATTTTAGTGTGTAAGTCCGCAGACATACCGCTGAGCCACTGGAGGGCTAGAGAAAAAGATTTTATTAGGATTCATATTAACATTTGAGAACTTTTGTCGCGGGGAACAAGAACAAAGGACATATATTCTCAGGCGCAGTAAATATCAATCTTTTGATATAACTGTCAGTTTTCGCTGTAGCGGTGATACCTCAGCTAATACAAGAATCTTGAATGTGAGAAAGATAATACGAGACAGAGAAAATATTGAAATGTATATTTCAATCTTTGGTTACTATTGAATTAGAAAAAGTAATTTGTTCTTAAATTTAAAGTCTAAAATACTGCATCTTAAAACTATACATTTATTGATTTTATAATGTAATTTTATCGTGGATAAAAGAGTATTCACCGAGTTCAGTAAATAGTGAGATCAAACCTGTTATGTTTGTTTGTTATTTCGTACAAAGCTACTCGAGGGCTATCTGTTCTAGCCGTCCCTAATTTAGCAGTGTAAGACTAGAGGGAAGGCAGCTAGTCATCACCACCCACCGCCAACTCTTGGGCTACTCTTTTACCAACGAATAGTGGGATTGACCGTGACATAATAACGCCCCCACGGTTGGGAGGGCGAGCATGTTTGGCGCGACGCGGATGCGAACCCGCGACCCTCAGTATACGAGTCATAGTATGTGATAATATTTACGAGACTTTGAAAGCTGGTAGTGACTAGTTCATGACTAATATTTTTAAATGGATTTATGTGAAATATGTGGGAAATATTTATAAATATGTTAACTATTTGGCTGATTTTTAGCAGTCAACTGCTGGTAAATGATAAAGTGCTTGCGTGATGTCTGATAACTGCATGTGATTTAGTGTATTGAATATTATTTTTAATATTTATGTGTGTTTCAGTTTAATATATATGTATGTAACTTATATTGTTAAATGTGTATTAAATGCGTATGTTCCGTAACTTTGTAGCCCCCCAGTGGCTCAGCGGTATGTCTGCGGACTTGCACGCTAAAATCCGGGTTTCGATACCCGTGGTGGGCAGAGCACAGATAGCCCATTGTGTAGCTTTGTGCTTAATTCAAAACAACAACCCTAACTTTGTAGAAGATTTTCGAGTGTAAGAATCAACAACATATGTTGTACGAAAGTATTAGTGTATCTTTGAATATTGTTGTCAAGTGATCTTTCGAAAATGTCACCTGAAAGTTTAAAAATCGACGCGTCAAGAAACAGTTTTTAGAATATTGTTGGTCTGCTGCAGTCATTATACCATAAGCTTGGCAAGCAATAATGGTGACAAACGCCTATTAATCGGAAACTAAAGATATTTGACCAGAAACGTTTTCAGATTTCGAACATTACGAGCTTCAGTTAATAAACTTCGGACGTTACTATTTCTACGAGGACATATCATAACTTTACCGGGAAAACTTCATGTGTTAAGAATAGAGCTAGCTGGCATTCCCGTCAAATGAAGTGTATCTGTGTAACAATATAAAAGTAATTTACACCTCGTGAACTGTCGACAAAGTATTCAGTTCCAGACCGAAAAGAAGACTCAGTATTCTTTGTAAGAATGTAAAATTCTTGTATACAAACCATCATTTGTAATAATTATTATTATAAGTTGTTTGTTTCTTCTGAATTTCGCGTAAAGCTACACAAGGGAATTTGGCTAGACGTCCCTAATTTAGCAGTGTAAGACTAGAGAGAAGGCAAGCTAGTCATCACCACCCACCGCCAACTCTTGGACTACTCCTTTACCAACGAATAGTGGGATTGACCGTCAGATTATAACGCCCCCAGGGCTGAAAGGGCGAGCATGTTTGGTGCGACGGGGATATGAACATGCAACCCTCAGATTACGAATCGAACGCCTAAACTCACCTGGCCACGCTATTATAAGTTGTATTGTTCTTTGTATATTAAAAATATATTTGTGTTAAGAAAGAAAATTATGTGTATCAATCTTGTTGGTAAATATCATAAATCTGATACATACTGACATTCAATTAATTTCTAAACTGAAAATTAATATTCACGGCTATTTAAAATCGTAAGACGTAACGTTCATAACATAATAAATCAGAGACTCTTCTGAGTGTGTTTGTGTGTGTTTTTCATATAGCAAAGCCACAAAGGGCTATCAGCTCAGCCCACCGAGGGGAATCGAACCCTTGATTTTAGCGTTGTAAATCCGGAGACATACCGCTGTACTAGCGGGGGGCGACTCTTCTGAGATAAATTATAATACATAACATAATAAATTGTGGGCTGATCTGGAATCTGAGTCAGAGAAAATATTCGTTCTAAATTGAAAGGTAAATCTTAATTGAATTTATAATTTTCTTTGCTAACAAAATTTAATCGTGTTTGATTAGCAATACTTTTTAAATCATCTTCCTTTGAACAACTAGAAAAATATGACATAACTGAATTGCTCGAAATTATCAGAATTTTAGAATTAAGAATGCTTCCCAGTGAAACAGTGGTATGTCTACAGACTTATGACGCTAGAAACCGGGTTTCGGTATCTGTGGTAAGCAGAGCACGGGTAGTCCTTTGTGTAGCTTTGCGCTTGATAAAAAAAATACAATTATAAATTAAAAAGTCAATGAGAAAAAAAATATGAGCTAAAAAGCGTATTATCGAAATTTCAGTCGATGATAATTTGTTTTCTGAGGAAGCATTACGGGAATACTGCAGCCAACCAGAGTTAAGTAATGAAGATAAGCTAAGAATCAAATTAGATCTCAAACCAATCGAGCTTGAACAAGCTCTTATTGAAGCTGAAAGAGAAAATAGACTGTAATAAATAAAAATTAGACCCAATTCCACTCGACTAAGGTAAAATGATAACTTTGAACTCAATCGATATATTAAAGTACCACGATTTAATGAAAATGAAGTCGACAAATATTTCCAGAATATTTAGAAAGTTGCTCAAGCCTGTCGAAAAATGGTCAATATTGTTACAAAGTGGTCTAACTGGTGAAGTAGAAGAAGATTGTACACATAATATTAAAGTTAAAGCAGATATTTTCAGAGCATACGAGTTAGTATCAAAGGCTTATCGCCAAAAGTTTCGAGGTCGTCGCTAGCAAGACAGTGAAACTTATATGGAATTCACCCACGAAAAGGAGGTTTATTTGGTCTATGGTGTAATTCTATACATATTGGCAATAGTTTTGACCAATTTCTAGAAATTTAAACGCTGTACAAGTGATGACCTCAAAATTTATTTCGATGTAAAGAAAGTTGAAACACTGCAAGAAGCAGATGCTCTTTCCAATGGATGGTCCTCCACTAGCACAATGTTAAGTTTACGGATTTATAACGCTAAAATCAAGGATTCTATTCCCCCTCGGTGGACTCAGCAGATAGCCCGATGTGGTTTTGCTATAACAAAACACATACACTCTTTCCGATGGTTACATTTTAACTTATAAAACCACTTTTCATGAAAAGAAATTCTTGTCATTTCAGAAGAAAACCTGTAGCTATTCAGTTTACTAAAGCTGACGGAGTTTTATAGAAAATCCAGCTTCTTTAGTTCAAAATATTATGCCATTCAACATAAATCTTCATCAAAATCATCAAGGCCGGTCTGATATTTTTTCTAAAAAACCTGGTCACGTTAGAGCCGGCTGTTGGGTATTAAAAAGAAAAATATAAAAGGTGACCACGCCCAGTGCGTTTGTGTTCACGTGTGGACATAGTTTCTCCAGATCAGCCGATGTTATTTATTTGGCCGCTGATGAAGTTAGGGAGGAATTTTTCCCTTCTGTGTTTGTTGGTTCCGTGTCATTGGCAAATGACTGTTAATCCCATACCCATACGTATTTACGTGAGGGTGGAGCGTCTCATTCATTGTTATTAGAATTTGTACAGTCTTTATATTCGAGTGTTGCCTATGGTTTTCAGAGTATAGCAAAAATACAAAAATAAACAAATAATCAGAAGCTTTTATGTTATTGATTCCACAGATAATCGTATTATCTTCAAAAATATTATCTCTTACTTTATAATTTTTGACATTTTAACCTCTCATTGTAAGACAGTACTTCCAGCTCAGGAATCATTCTAGTACCTCTCAGCTGGATTATTTATCTAAATTGATATATTTTCTTATATATGGAAACACCAACAGTAAATAGAAATCTCCAAGTAAGGTCTAATTAGTGGTTTATTGAGAGAAAAAATGACCTTTCTTGGTTTGTAAATATAACCTTAAAATCTACTAACTTTACTACAAGCAACCTTGATGATTTGAGTGACGTATGCAACATTTATACTAAGATAATTTTCTTTGGTCACACTACTGAATTGGTTCTCATCTATATTAAACCTGTGATCTAAAATATAATAACTAGGGTACTGCCCCGGTTTTAGCGTATATACGAGTTATTTGTGAAATATTAGTTCAACTTATCACCTAATCTAAGCATTCTGAACACAGATAGAAATGCCCATAAGTTTAATGATGTCAGCAAACTTTATTTATTTACTAATTACGCCACTACTAAGGTCATTAATGCAAATATGAAGATCAATGACTGACTTTTGAAGCATTTCTATGGTAACAAGGATCTACTTTAACTCGACTCTTATAATAACAACTTTTTGTTTTCTACAATCTAACCACCTAATAACCCAATTAAAAAGCCTTTTCTCATCCACAACTAATGTAATTTTCTTAATTAATCTTATGTGTAGCTCCTTACGTATAATTATTTGAAAAGCTAAGTATATTAAGTTCTCACCATTTCCTTTGTTTACATATCAAATAACATTTTAAAAAGAAAGAGAACACAAGTAATGTAAGATTTCCATTGGGCTAATCCATGTTGGCTTTCATTTATGATACTTATTTCTCTATTTATTTTATTAAAATCTCTAGAACTTTTCCCATTATAGAAGTAAAACTAACTGATCTTTCATTAATGATATTATACGTCTCTAATTTATTTCAAAATAGTTGTTTTTTTAACAAACCCTTTAGAACTACTCATTAAGTAAGACTGACTAACTTTTAACTCTTATTAACTCCCTTACAAGTAGGAGTAACAATGTACATTTTTACTCATCAAGTCTACTGGTCTAAGAAATATGAAAGAGAGAGAGAGAGACTTACTCGTGTGATCTTTGTCCTAAGTTACAACTCCAGGAAAACCTTATATGACCTTGATGATTTGCATATTTTTAACTCCCACCAACTGATAAGTATCCACATTATTATCCATATAATTCTCACAGTCAGGACGTATTTACAGTGCTAGAAACCGACTTTCGATATCCATGTTGGTCTGATCGTAGATAGCAAGCTTATTGTGTAGTTTCATGCTAAATTCCAAACAAACAAATTATCATAGCTTGTATTTGTCTGTTTGTGTCTAGGTCACACCCTGATATCATAGTAACTTATTACGTAGTTTAAGTAGTTTAATTTTCTTTCATACAGAAGCGAGTATACTACAATTGATCGAAGGCTAAAAATATATATTTAGACTAAAATGTACAAAATATTTCACCTCATTTCAATTTGAAACGCATCTTTGCAATTAAAATTTCAAAACATCTCTTAAAATAATAGTCAGTTTATGTTTGTTCTGAAAATGCACGCGCACTTTGGAATTTAAATGCACATTCACACCGCATTTTATTTTAACAGATGTAAACAAAAGTCGTATCTAAACATATTTTAGTAGACATTTTGCTTAACAACATAATAATTAAAAACTTATTAACGTTTTTAAAATGTTCTGACGCTAGATCGTAAAATGACATTATAAACTTATTTAATGATTGTATTAAACATGGTATAGTTCAACCCAAACTAAATTAAAACAAATAATGTACTCAAGTTACAGTTTCGATTTATCTCTTTTTATCCAATGTAGGTTGTACTTAATGGCTTAACTAGTATTAGTTTTAAGAAAAGTGAACTTAAAGATTTCGGTGTTTGCGATTTATATAATCTAGAAATCCAGTATTTAACGTAGTGTTGTTGCAAGAAAGACACTGATTCTTTTAAAGATCTTTTAGACAGTTTTTGTTGCTATATCTCCCAGAAATGGATTTTCAGTAAGGAGTTTTGAGGAACATTTTTACGAAAATACTCCAGAAATATTTTACTTCTTTGCCAGAGAACGTTCATCAGCGTGTGCCTGATTCAGAGGAGATGAGAATGTTGTTTTTTTTTCTTGATGGAATTACATCGGGCGGACTTACGTTCCGTTTGTTTATCAAAATCAGTCTGAAGTTTCAACAAGTCGGCTAATACTTCTCTTTACTTTAAAAAGACAAAAACACTTTTTGTTGTTGGAGATCGTTGTAGAGTAAAATGTAGCCTTATTCTGAAATAAGCTTGCTTCTTTATTTGGAAGTTGTGCATTAATCCCTTCATCATTGGGATCGGAAACCGTTGTCGAACATGTTTACCCTTTCAGCCATAAGGACGTTAACATGTTACAGTAATTCCTATCATTCATCCGTTTGTAAAATAACAACCCAAGATTTGATGGTGGTTATCAGTTCAAAAGTAATAGTTTTGTCGTAAACTTGTTTCTTCCACATGTTCGATCTCTTAATCCAAAAAGGCTAAGCATTTCTTCCCTCACTTGAAGATCTGAAGTTACATATAGAACCAAAATATCAACTGTACAGTGACACTAACATCTGTCGAGTCATCTAGTGCTAAAGAAAAATATAAACAGTCTTTTAGTTGTTCAACCAACTGATTTTCTATGTCTTTTGCTAACTATAGCATTCTGTTGGCAATTGTTTTTCGACTTAATTGAAAATTATTACCTTTTGAAAAATATCATGTTTTGTTTTTGAATCATAATTCTCCAACAGAGTTTCAATGATCACAATCAATATTTTTTTACTAGTTCAGCATCAGAAAATGATTTCTTTTTTGAAGTTAGAATTCAAGCCATTTTATAGTTAACTAACGTAACTAGTTCTATCGATAACAAAAATAATTTTAGGCCTCCCTTTTGTTCATGAAGTTGTACTTTCAGATGGCTAATTTCATTCATACGATTTTTGCTATTAACTGAAAATTTTGCATCAAATTCGTTTTGAAAATTGTTAAAGTGTTGGTTAAGGTTGTATGCTTTATTATTCCTGAAAACTTTGTCACACAAAAGACACACCAACTTATTATTTGCTTCAATCACTGCAAATTTCAACTCCCAACTTTCGTTAAATTCTCGTTTCACGTTCAAGCGTGTTAAGGCGTGCGACTCGTAATCTGAGGGTCGCATGTTCATATCCCCGTCGCACCAAACATGCTCGCCCTTTCAGCCGTGAGGGCGTTATAAAGTAATGGTCAATCCCACTATTCATTGGTAAAAGAGTAGGCCAAAAGTTGGCGATGGGTTGTGATAACTAGCTGCTTTCCCTCTAGTCTTACAGTGCAAAATTAGGGACGGCGACCGGAGATTGCCTCTAGGTAGCTTTGCGCAAAAACAAACAAATATTTCGACTTTTTTATTTTAAATAATTAATTTAATCACTGGAAGAAGAATCACTCGTTTCAGTTGTCGAAACTTGAAGACGTTTCGTTACACATTTTGTCCTCTTTTAAAAACATTCTGTAAATACAATTGTTAATGAGAATTTTTTTCACCTGGAAATAATACAGGTTATAAAGCTGTCAAGAAGTTTGTGTCTGTGAGTTCTTTTATCTAAGGTGTGAGAATCTATTCATTTCTAGAAGAACATTTACGCAAGTATACAGGAGCATTTGTACGAAAATCTCTTATTTTTATGACGTGGAAAATTATGTTTATATAACATAGCTCAGTTACTTAAGAATTTAAACGATTTATAAATAGTTTACATTCTTTTGATGAAGCAAGACAAGACAGCTTTCTCTACCTTTCCAGGACAAGCCCCATATACTTGAATTGCTTAAAAGCGTGTTTTAGTGTGCCGGATATCTTTACGATAATGAATCTATTTGCTAAACTGTCACATCAGACTAATATAATAACAGGCTGAGGGAAAGAATAATTTAGAAGGAAAAGGAAAATTTTTGTTGATGATGGAACATACAATATGTTTCGGCAGGAAATTGGTCTGTCTTCTTATGAAACACTTAGTACCATCAGCAAAACTTTTCCTTATGCTTATAAATCATTGTTTTCCTATGTATTATCACCAATTTTATGTTCATGTGAATGTTCCCAATCTGCTCTCCGCTGGTTAAATAATTGCCTGAGAAGAAAGACTGATTGCTCTAGCTTTAACACCTAATCATTATGACAGTACTGTCAACACTAAAACTGTGTGTAAGTTATCAAAAAGTATCTCAGAAGAATAGAGCATGGTAAGATGTTATTTAACCAGTGCATACATGTAGTATACGACATCCAATGTTGTAAATAGCTAAAATACTATTGTTGTACAAGGTTATCTAAATCATTAATATAATTTAAAATTAATAACTACTCTGCATGTAAATTGTACATTATTTTGGTACACCATTATATCTGGGAGGGTTCTCATCATCAAAAAGTACATTACTTTACTCTAACGAAACATACATATTCTTACCATTATAAGTTTTACTCCCCATGCAATGTTACCAAATAATGATGATTTGTTGACCTTTATTGAATGTTTAAGGATTTTATTTCAACAGCTATGGTTTTATTTAAGTTATATTTCATGCAAAATTGCTTCTAAAGTCAATCTCATAGCACCTGTTTTTTCTACGAATTTCCTGGGACACATGCCCCCAGTTTTCTGTGACATTGGCATGTTAGGATTGTGTTTCACACAGTATGTGTTAGTTTTTAAGCCCAGACATTTTATGTAAATTCCCGCCATTTGCTTCTACAAAAAGTTGTGGTTACATTTTGTTTATTTGAGATTAGAGTGAGAGTAACCACAAAAATACAATAACGAGTTTTTATATCAGTAACAAAACATTCTTTAATAATTTTAATCGTTAAGAACTTTTCTTTATTTCCAGCCTATGTTTTCTTTACTTACATTTTAAAAAATAATCATAGTTCTCTTTTAAATAAATGAAGTAGTAGTGAAAAAAACCCACACACTTTTGATCTAATCTTGATGAGTTATGTAATATTAGAATATTTATCCACAAAAATTTCTTTAGTATTTTTACATGCAAAATTTGTTTAGCAGGCTGAGTAGAATACATGGTGGAACAAATACTTTGTATTCTATCTCATTAAAAATCAATTTGTTTTTTCAAGTAGGCTTATTCAACGTTTATTCCGTATTTGTAAACAGTTCATGGTGAATTTAGTGAAAAAAATCTAAAAAAAATGAAATAAGTTTATTGGAGAAAATAATCACTAAAATTGTATTTTCTCTACTTTTTTCTATACGTAGAGTGACGATAGTTTACGAAACCATTTGTTTTAAATATTGACTAGCTTTATGAATGCAAAAGCGAATGGGACACAAGTTATTTAAGGTCTCCAACGCGAGCTGAGTTTGAAAATCTCGTTAAAGGAGTAGATCTCACAGCATTCGATGTCTTTCAGCGATAGCCATGCGTCCAGATGTATGTTGTTTATAAACTTTCTACTACAATCTTTTCTTAGATTTTCAAGGTGTATAGAACAATTTCATCAGTCTTGTGTATACTTTTATTCAAAGCGATGATAAATATAAGTCTCAGTGAAAGGTAACATTAAATTAATGTGGCTATACATAATTTTTTAACTCAGAAAATACCTCTTAACAATTTGAAATGCTATAATACCCATCTGAAAATGAAATACGCAAACCATGGAATACTTATTGTTTACTCCCATTTAGGATACCCACACATGCAATAGCTTCATTTCCGAAAGGCATTATAATTATAAATACTATATTTTCATTCTTATTCGGAAAAGCATAATACGCAGTTAGTTATATTAACGTAGAACTAAAACTATGTTAAGAAGGCAATGTGCCAAATGTAAAGGGAAGATTCTACATCAAACTCTTCTTATTTTGAACGGTACACTTATCTTGTTTGTATTTTAGTTTACGAATATAAAATATGGTTTCTGAGTGTTAATGAAGTATATTTATCAACATTCTAGCGATTATTACTTTAAAAATATAAACACAGACGAGCTGTGACAATACACATTTAACAACTTTAGTGTACATTAAAAGTTAAAATACTTTCAGTTGTTCTATTTCCTCATACTACAGAAAGCGATCAAGTAATTCTGTTAAGTGTAGAGTTAGCGTTCTATCTACTCTCTCATAAGTTATTGCCATAAGCAATTAAAGCCAAAACTAAAATCATGTTGCATTGTATAAACATGTTTATCGATTTTCTGGAAGGCAGTTTTCAGTTTTCTCTTATATAATTTTAATCAATAGAAAATTGATTCGCAACAACTTACCTGCTTCACATGCAGAATAATTACTTTTTATAGGTCCAAAAGGCAAACAATTATGAAGAAGTCAGGAAACAAACATCGAATTTTAAGTGCTTGTGGTATACTGTCCACAAAAAAAGAAACAGGTATACAAACCTACTTTAACAGAACATCCTTTGTTCTATGTATTTTAACAAGGATATATTTTATTTTGTCAGAGACCAGTTATAATTGATTCACCGAGAAATATTTTATATTTGCTTTTAGATATCTAAAAAATAACCAAGTTCGAATATGATTGTGATAGTGGTAACATCATCCTATTACGAACATAATAGTCCCAGGTAACATCATTATATTACGTTGCAAAGATGGTTAATGTGACTGAAAGAAAGAGACAGAAAGCGACCATAAACCAAGCATTTATGCAAAACGTTAAGTATATTTAAAATAGTAAGGTTTTCCGGATATTAATCATTATAGAGTTTAAAAGTTAATTGTGTCCTGTGGTCAGTGAGGTGAGTCAACTCATTGACTTCTGAAGTTTATAATTTTCAAAGCAAATGATCTACCGAATAAAGATATTCTCAAGTGTGGAAGTAATGAAATCTTCAGCTAATTATATTAAATTATACATTAAAACTTGTTATTTATTCACTGATCTAGATTATGCATATACTAGTATCAGAAATGATTGTAATAAGACAATTTTCAGTATAGATTTATTAAAATCTATTTGTTTAAGAAAGAGTCGAAACCCAGTGAAATTTCTCAAGTTTTGAAGCAAAAGAATTTAGTTATCTTGCTTTAAAGGAACTGTGTATAATTTAAAAATGTAATACATTTTTCCTTATTAAGCAGTAGGTCCTACAAAACTGTTGCTTTGAGCTAGGGTTAGCTTTTATCATCCTAAATAAGTCCATTACGAAGAACTTTATTCAAAAGATTCACAAAGCGTAGATGCCTCTTTAAAAATGAATTTTATTCTTTCTAGATTTGGCTTTGACCCTATATAGCAGTCGTGCTTTGTTTGTCGTGCTACGTTGTATGTAAAATTATGAAACTATATACTCACTGAATTATATATATACTAAATGCTGAGGTACCCATCCTTTGTCTGCGTTGTGAACTTAAAACGAAATGCGGAGTTGGATGGTATCATACCATTTATCATAAAGAGCAAAAAATCCTAATGTTCACACAATTTATTTATAATATAACGTATTATTATAGTATTCATTACTAAAATGCTTTTAAACTCAATAGCTATATAGTTAGAATACGGTATACACTGTGCGAATATAGGGTGATTTTATAGGAAGAAGTGACGACCAAAGTGTTGGTAGTAAAGATTCTTTCTTTTTATGTTACATTACCCACTTTTAACACCCAGATTTTAATTTCCTTACATAGTGTTTTACGTGATTAATTAATTGATTGTCATTGGCCCCAGAATGACTTAAGGAATGAAGTTGTAAGATCACAGGTCAAAGTAAGAAATGGGCATGACTCAAGAAACGATTCTTCATATCAGTTTTATGGTGCCTGTCGTTTAAAAACTTCATGAGTTTATGTATTACTGAAATAGTGGCAACCACTTCTTTTCATTGCAATTCCCTACAAAGCACTCTCTGAAATGACAAACATTTATGTGCTCTTCCTTCACATTTTATGTATGTATTGATACAGAAAATTAATTTGTGTGTTTGTGTATTCGGAAGTGTTGTCATCTATGTATGTAGTTTACGTCATATTACGTGAAAAAAATTAAATGCTCAATAATAGCAAAAACGGGTGGGGTGGAGAAGGTGATTTCAAACTATCATGTCATAAAGTTTGGCTGAGATTGATCCGGTGATCTAGGAGTAAGATAAGCAGCAAACAAATAGATACAGACTTTTGTGCTTTATATATGTATATAAATTACAATAGTGGTGACCATTTTTTTAATTACATTCCTCCTTAGAGAGTGCAAACGTACTCTTTGAGATATATAATACGTTCTTGCGCCCTATCCCACAATGTGTGTAGAATGTTGAATAATAGAAATGTTAATAGTTTGTTTTTATGTGGTGTAATGACATGGCACAATGAAAGTGCTTAGCGCTAACTTATGTAAAACACAAAAACTCAATAACAACAATAAACGGAGCTAGAGGAGTTGTGAACACCCACTAACATGTTTCTTATTCCAAACTATCAGTCCACAAAGTTTGGTTAAGTTTGATTCAGTGACGTAAGAGTAGTTAGATAAAGGACGAACAGACGAACAAATAGATGTTTGTGTTCTACATATACAGATAATAAAACTAGTGCTGCAGTTTTGAGTTAACACCTTTCAGCTCAGCTATATCGATACTTGAAGTTTGCATAGATATCACTTCAGGGAATATTTCTATAACAATTTTGAAGAGTACGAAGCTACAAAACTGAGTATCACGATTTCTGTTAAAATTCCTGTTAAGACTAAGGTAAGAATCTCTAATGTTTGTTTTCCTCTTTTATCATACACTGTTTGTTTATCCTGCGAACACTTAGAAATTCGAATTTGTTAACGATACGACATTTCGCAAAATGCAAAAAAGCTAAGATTTAACTAAAGACACCAAGCATTGTTAGGTGTCTTGAGGGACTCCTTGTGTGAGTACCACGCTTTTTATCCTTCTACTCAAGGTATCTATGTCTTTTAAATCTACTTTTATCTATGACAAGAAATAAATCTCGTTTCGTCGTCTTAGTTCATAAAGTAACTTATAAATATTTTATGGTAGAAACACAAAATAAGTTTTGTTTCTTAACGAACCAACGAGATGTTTCAAGTACAAAGAGAAATATATAATTTTGGCGAGAAAACTCAGTTATGGGTGAACACACCATTATTATACATTTTCACTTCATCAATTCTGTTTGAACATTAATGAAGAACAACCAGGTAATGGGTATCTCACCGGATAATGCTAGTGGTATATAATCCTGGTTAAAATTTAACACTATTGTAATTTGTTGTTGTACGCTAAAAATCTATATTGGTTTGATAAGAATCAATAAAAAGACGTAAGAAGATGATAGTTTTATCAAACTATTTTGAAGGCCTACAAATACATTGAGACTTGAAAGTGTAGAAAAGAAATTACTTTAGGTTTGTGATCAAAACACCGCATCAATATACTGATCTTTTTATACAAGAGAGAAGCTCTAATATGTTTATATGAGATTTCAGGGAGAAACGAATATATATATAATATGTCTTCATCCGTTTCACAAAAAGGCCTGACATGGCCAGGTGGTTTAAGTGCTTCACTAAGGGTCGCGGATTCGAATTTTCCTTATACCAAATATGCTCGCCCTTTCAGTCGTGGGAGCATTATAATGTGACGGTCAATTTTACTATTCGTTGGCAAAAGAGTAACCTAAGGGTTGGCGGTGGGTAATGATAACTAACTGCCTTCCCTCTATCTTATACCCCTAAATTGGGAGCTGTTAGTGCAGATAGCTTTCGTGTAGTTTTGCGCGAAATTAAAAACAAACAAACAAATTGTTTCGTAAAAGACTATATATGATACACGAATACTGAGTGTGTAACACACTCAGTAGCATCGTGAAAAATATTACTTTTTAGTTCTTAGCTCAGAACTGCTGTAACCATGACAAAGCAACCAGTCACCAACGCCTGCTGTCTTCTAAAACAGCAAAACAGACTTCTACTTTTATAACGTGTCTACAGCTGAAAGTGTGTAATGATGTGTTCAGTAGCTTATCAGGGCTCTGTTAAAGATACATCAATCATTGACCACTAGGCCTTGTCAGTCACAAAAATGATTTTATAAGCATAAAGACAAGAGAGTGCGGTCAGTGCCTTTTCATATTTGGAGATTTTATACATCACAGTGTTATATTTGTCGTTTATTAACATGTATATTTACTGAGGTGTCTTATTTTTACAACCACGAGAAAAAATCGTAAATATAAAAATGTATTTAATATATTATTATAGTAATAGTGAATAATTATTATTATTATGTCGTAGTCTGTGGAATTTGACAAAGAAATGTAATATTTTTAAAGAAGAAAATGTAGAGAAATATAGTTAATTTCCAACAAAAATATATATGTAACATAAATATGTATTAGGCTTCGTTCACTGGCCCACCAACGACACAGGGGTATGTCTGCTGTATTAGAACGCTATAAACCTGGCTTCGATACCCGTGGTGGGCAGAGCAAACACAGCCCATTGTGCTTAATTACAACCAACCAAACAAGTATTTCATTGAAATATAATGAATAAGGTGAGACTAAAGGAATAATGCTGAAATTATCTATGTTTTGTTGAAAATAAACCAGATGGTTAGAGTGTTCGATACACTGTCACACTAAACATGCTCAACATTTCAACCGTGGGGGCATTATAATGTTACGGTCAATCTCACTATTCGTTGGTAAAAGAGTAAGTAGCTCAAGAGTTGGCGGTGGGTGGTGATGACTAGTTTTCTTCATTCTAGTCTCACACCGCTAAATTTGTGACGACTAGCGCAGATAACCTTCGTGTAGCATTGCGCAAAAATAAAAAATAAACAAACTGTCAGTGCTGACGCGATTCGCAAATTATACATGTTCTTATACATGTATACGCCTGAATATACGTATTACGTATATTGTTACTGAAGCCATGTATTACAATGCACTTTAATGTAATTATTCATAGGAGGAAGAGAAAATGTAATTTACCTGCTCTCGCTAATTACTGACTTTTGTTCCAGAACAAAATAATTTTGCTTTAGCATATTTTGTTTCTTAGTTAGTGAAAGAAGAAAAACAATATAAAGTAATTTTCTAAGCATGTTTGATGTCATGTGATGTCAATGTACGATGTAGTTAATCTTGAATAGATTCGAATTTCAAAGCTGTTTATATGTATAAACTTTTCAAATTAGCTAACCCAGACTGAGTTTTAAACATCCTTTGCACTTAGTTTTCTTTCTCTGTGTAACTTCGTGTGATATGGACTTCTTAGAGAATGTATTGGAAGATGTAGGTGTGATTAGCAAAATACGTGGAGATCTTTACTATTTGGAACATTATACGAGTCGTTTTAGAATAAACTATGTTTAAATATGCTAAATAATCGTTGTTTTCCTTTTTTCTTTGAGCTCCCTGCTATTCATAGTTATAAACAATCATTTCTTTTAATTACTTATTACAATCAATACCTTTTTATTCATGTTTTTGTAAGATCGAGTCTTTAATATTTGTACTTGTTTTTACGTTCCTTTTTTAAAACAGTTCTTTGTAACTTTTCTCTTATTGGTCTACTAATTCTTCCTTTCAACAGAAGTCAAAATTTGCCATCTTAAAGTTTGGCAGAAATTCTAATTCTGTTACCATGTTTTATCTTGACTTTTTAATGAATCGATATTAAGACAGTTCGATAATCGTAAACACTAACTAAACTTCATGTAAATACTAAATCCAAATTTACCTGAGAATTATGTTTAAACCACCATATCAAATTTTATGTTTTCATGTAACGGACTGCAAACTGAACCCATTCCTTTCGTGAATGATTAGTTCATATACGTATGTTATCTGCAGTGTTAATTACATTAGTCAATACTAGACATGTCTTTGGGCATATGGGATTTCCTTATAAACATGCCACTTTCTCTGTCATCAGTTCACACCGTCAAGCTATTGGACACACGATCCCATCAAGCCACAGATGTAGATTTTGTGATTTAATAAAGTTTCCTTACGAAACAACATTTTCCAAACTTAAGTCGTACGCGAACTACAGTTTTAACTCTTTCTTTCGATAAACGTAGAAACATTTACATATCTATGTATTGTGGATGGATATATTTTTGGTTTATGCACATTCCAGGCCCTCCAGCGAATCTCAGTATCCTAAATACTGTTCAAAATTCATGTTGTCATTTGTTGTTGTTTTTCACTTTGTAACTATAAAAGCTTGTGGAAGATTTACTTTATTCATTCCGAAACGTTCAATAAATATAAGTTGCCACTTCTGTTGTTGTACTTTATCATTAGATTACATTTATCATCTCATTAATGTGCACTAATATTAAGGTATTACTTTTTTATGAAGTTTCACATTAATTCCTTACCTTTGTCACATATGCGTAATAATGTTCGGTTAGTGCTTCACAAATTAATAAAAAAATTACTGTACTCTTTCTAATGAAGTGATTTTGCATATCAGAAATAAATATTATTATTTTTGTTGTTTGAAAAATCAACATTTATTGATTCTTAATTTCTAACTGTGTGTTTAAAGCAACCACTAGTACAGAAACACTTCTCAACCGTTATGACATGACAGGTTCTTCCAGATAAGGAATATATTACACTCAGCTTATTTTCGTTTATTGTTCGTTATCAACTTCAGATGGTTTTATCGTGTTTAAACCAGATATTTAGCGTTGTAAGCTATCAGGGTTTTCGCTGAGTTACTGATGGTATTTTTATAAGTACGAACATAGAAAAACTCTACTTATTTCGCTATAATGATTATCGATTTGAACTTTAATTTTGATGTAAGTAGGTAATTTATTCTGATCCTAATTTAATATTAATGCTCACCGACTGACGTGTATACATAGTTTTTTTAAAATTACTTCTCTTTTAAATATCATTTGTAACAGTTCTGATAGCATCCGGACGTCTGCATCGATTTTCTTAAAGTACTTTCCATGACGGTTCTTGAGCTTTCGTCACAAACGTTGGTTCTTTTCCACCGAAATACATGTTTTAAGGGATGAACAATTCGTAATACTTATGATGTTTAATCACGTTTCACGATGTCTTTACCAGTTAAGACTTTCGACTCGAAACTGTCATAAATTTTTGGTTTGCATGTGCTAATTTTATTTCAAATATGATGCGTTAGCTAAAAAGAAGATCACTGACAAAATTTTAATTTATTTATTAAATCATGACACCATAAAAAATCTCTCTCAACTGCTAAAATATTCATAACATTTCTTTTTACTTATTTTCTTGTGAGGTTATTTATTGAGGGATTTTTTCATGAAAGGCTATTTCAAATTTAAAAAGAAAATAGATGTCTTCAATATGATTTATACCAATTCCAAGTGAGTTTTGACACTAAACATTATATAAACTACATTTATGTTGGGAACCACATCGAGCCTATATATTCGCACATTTTCATTCATAACTAAAAGATCTATTTCAACAGACACTTATATTTCAAGATAAAGAATAGTTTAATTTTTAGTTCATACACTAGAGTTGTTAATTTTAATTCCTGAAGTTGCAGATTCTGATTATTTTTTCCGAGATTGAAACCCAACAATAACACGATTTCACTGTAACTTAAATCATGAAAAAACTACTGAAATATATTTAAAGTTTTGATTGCCGTCACTCAAGTTTCGCTCGACTTTCCTGCCTTAATACAACTCGTACACAGGGCTGTGTTATGTAAGATAAGATTACAAAAAAAAACATTTAAAAAGAGATGTATGAGAAGTTGACAAAAAATGCGACTACAACAGCTTAAATTTGTTTTTCGGAAATGTGTTAGCTTTCTAAATTATAAACAAAATGTCTGAAACCAGTCTCAAGGTTTATGTAAAATCTGAACTTTATTACAGACAATTAAATAAACAATGCTTAAAAAAAATTTCCGGTCATGTTCATAAATTTTACAAAACAATATGTCTCGTTAATGCTTCGAGTTATTAACCATGAGCCCCTCAGTAGGTAATTGTAAGTTTACTGACTTACGAAGTTAAAATTCGAGGCTCGATTCCCCACAGTAGACAGGGAGCAGATAGTTCATTGTGTATTTTGTCCTAAAATAAACCTGCAATGTCCTACATCTATAACTTATATAGAATCTTCTACAGACACTAGTTTGTTAACTAACAGCTATTTGTAACTGTTATTAGGTGTTAAGATACTTTCGTAATTTATATTTATAGTTTAGAATAATGATGGCAGTAGAAGTGTGTCTTTGATTCTAGTAAATGATACATTTTTTATTCCTGAAATAAAAGTTTCTGTTTCTTCTTTTTCACTTTCTTCAATTCTGCAACAAACTATGTCACTTACACAAGTTAAAAATCATTTCTTGAAAATATTACTTGTAATCTTTGATTCGGTTCATGATTTCTTAGTGATCGATCACCTTTTTCTCGTGTTTACAAAATTTAAGTAAAATAATGAAAACACTAGCGGATGAATACATTGGTATTTTGATTGCCGGAGTTTAGCAAGACCCACAGAATACGGAAAAGGAAGTTAAAAATGATCAAACAGTTAATAATGTTTTTCTACATATGAAGAATATTAGTCATAAAATTAATTAGAAATCATCTGCGGTAATTCATAAAAGGAAAAATTATGTCTAAAAATCTAGGAAGATTCCTGAGTTCAAAGTTACCAAATTTCAATGTCACTGAAGGTCAAGTTAAGCTAAATTATTTCAGATGTTATTTGCCGTTAACGAACGTGATACTTTCGTTGTACAATAAACAGCGTACGCGTTTCTCTCGACAACCAATCGCTGTACTGGAGAGGACATGTTAAAGTGTAAAAATACTGTTTTCAATTCGATTTGGTGTTATTCCAAAATATCGGGTCAAAAATATGGTATTTATTAATTTTTTTATATTTTACACGATTTCCTAAATTACGTACTCTTAGTGTTAATATTATCATAATCGTTAAGAAAGTCTACAATGAACGATTTCCTTTGTTTTTGAATTTTGCGCAACGCTATTTGAGGGTTACCTGTGCCAGCCATTTTTAATTTAGCAATAATAATTTTGAAATCGAGTAGCTTTGTGCGAAATTCAAAAACAAACAAAACAACTAATTTTAAAATATTACCGCCAACTCTTGGGCTACTCTTTTTACCAACAAATCATGGGGTTGATCTCAATATTACAACCATCACCTGTTTAACCGACCTGGCCATGGCGGTACAGTCGACTACCTTAAGCTGTCAAATATAACCTTACGTATATTGCAATTATGATTTTGTGGCCTGATATAATCAGGTGGCTAAGGCACTAGACTCGCAAATTGAGAGTTGCAGGTTTGAATCACCTTTGCACCAAACATGCTCGCCCTTTCAGCCGTGAGAGCGTTATAAAGTAACGGTCAATCACACTATTCGTTGGTAAAAGAGTTGGCGATGGGTGGTGGTGACTAGATGGCTTACCTCTAGTCTTACGCTGCTAAATTAGGAACGGTTGGTGCAGATAGTCCTCGTGTAGCTTTGCGCGAAATTCAAAACAAACAACCAAAATTTAATATAAAAGTTTGGTAAAAATAAAATTTGTGCAGAAAAATTAATTTGAGAAGTTTTTAAGATTTTTCCTGAAGACATTCTGATTAAATGTAGGGTTAAAGGAACTAAGCAATATATAGAACGTTCATTATTATTTGACTGGCTGAGACTTTACAGAGGATTTTTATTTAGTTTAGCGAATTCTCAAATAGAACCATTTTGGATTTCATATTATGTTTTTAATTTGTCGATATTCAATTGCTAACATTACCTGCTAGTACATAACAGAACTATATATCTAGAAGTTTTGCAATATTTACCATGGGAGAAGGGTTTTGGTAATTGTTCCGAGGTGCATATAAACGTGTGAGAATCTTTTTGATAACTGTAAGTGTGGAACGTGTTATCCCGTCATTAACAAATACATACAGAAACGTAAGTGTGTATGGTTTACTTCGTATTCTATAGCAAATTTAATGACAGAATTATTAAGGTTCAGGTGTAAAAAGACAACAACATCGCCTGTGAAAAAATAATAATGGAAGGCAGTAAGAATACCATTAATATATCTTAATAATAATGGAAGGCAGTAGGAATATAATTAATGTATCTTAATAATAATGGAAGGCAGTAGGAATACCATTAATACATCTTAATAATAATGGAAGGCAGTAAGAATACCATTAATATATCTTAATAATAATGGAAGGCAATAAAAATACCATTAATATATCTTAATAATAATGGAAGTCAGTAAAAACACCATTAATATATTTACCCAAAATATTGGTAAATGAAGTAATGTGGAAATGGCTTAATGTTCAATTTTGATTATGAAAAATTTTACTAGAAATGGAACATTGAGATTATCCACACTTAATTCTTCGATCTGGTCATAATCGAGATCTTCAGATTTGCAGGAAGTGGTGAAATGAATATTTTGTTTTTTTTCAAGATTTCACGTGAAAGCGAAGACCTACAAGACCGGCTTGGGATGGCCGAGCGCGTAAGGCGTGCGATTCGTAATCTGAGGGGCGTGGGTTCGCGCCCGCGTCGCGCAAAACATGCTTGCCCTTTCAGCCGTGGGGGTGTATAATGTGACGGTCAATACCACAGAATGCATCGAAATTTTTAGCTTTATAAAATTATACTGAATTTTTGGCAAATGATGAGGCAGAGTTCATAAGGGTGAAATAGTCAAGATAGGTATTTCCTGAAGTTGAATTAAGAGGCAGATACGATGGGTCGTACAGGAAATCAGATTTATCAACTTTCTAAATATCATAAATTTGTAAAGTTATTGAGCCGATTGGTTTGAAAAAAAAAACACATCATGTGAAAGAAGATTCAATTTTTTTAAAAATTGTAATAAACAGAAAAGTGCAAAGTTTTTTCTTCCAGTGGACGTGTTAAGTTTGTGTTGAATAAGGTGAGACCAGTTCTTGCTTAGAGAAGTTCGTTTTTTGTAACATAAACAAAACGACCATGATTACAGGCCCAGCATGGCCAGATGGTTGAGGTACTTGATTCGTAATCTGAGGGTTGCGGGTTCGAATTCCCGTTGCATCAAACATGCTGGTCCTATCTGCCATGGGAGCATAATAATGCGACGGTCAATCCCAGTATTCCTTGGTAAAAAGAGTAGTCCAAGAGTTGGCGGCAGGTGGTGATGACTAGCTACCTTCCCTCTAGTCTTACACTGCTAAATTAGGGACGGCTAGCGCAGATAGCATCGTGTAGCTTTGTGTGAAATTCAAAACAAACCAAACCCATGGATACAAATGAAAAAACTACCAATTTAAAAAATAATGTTTTCATCTCTTTATAGAAATTTCACAGCTTTAATTTGACGAAGTTAAAGGTTCAGTTGAATCTTGTGAGATTTATTGATAATGGTTTGAAGTTTAGGTGAACGTCTTTAAATAATTTGATAAAAAGAATTATTTGGAGAAACATGTGAGGAGAAAACTGTAGGATTTTGTAGAATGTTTGGTATTTCAATGAAACTAAATACCTTATTTTTCCTGCTATTTTTAACTTATAATTTTGTGTTCCATTTTTCTCTTTGACACAGTTTTCTATTCACATTACTTTTGATATTGTTTGATGGACATTACTTGTTTATTGAGTTATGCACATTGTATTATGTTTTGTAATAAAGAATTGAGGTTCGATTAGTTTAGATAGCACATGAAGGTATTGTGTACGGTAGAGCATATGTAGTTTGTTGATTGCTGTCTCTTGAGTCGGTACATTGTCTTGAGTGAAGCTATGCTCTAGGATACCATAAAGTGCTTAAAGTTTCACGTGATCAACGTTAAATTTTTATTCTTTCACAATTGGGATATATAGAATCATGTCTCCGGCAAGTACAAAATAATGTAAAGCGGTAAGTCTTTGAATTTACAACATTAAAATCAAGGGTTCGATTTCCCTTGGTAGATTCAGCAGATAGCGCAACGTAGCTTTCTTACAAAAAAACACACACATACAAAATAATAAAAAAGAGCCATACATAAATTAATCTGTGGAAAATTCATGTAACTGTTTTCAATGATTATAGCTACTTCACCAAGAAGTGAGCATTAAGATAACATTTAAAGACGCCCCCAGGAGCAGAGTGGTATATCTATAGACTTACAATGCTAGAAACTGGGTTTCGATACTCGTACTGGGAAGAACAGTGATAGCCCACTGTGTATCTTTATGTTTAACGTCAAACAAGCTTTAAAAATTATCAGTTTTCCAATTCTTAATTTGTTTGTATTTTAATTCGCAAAATTTAAACATTTTGAGTTATTTTAATTCCCCTTGTAAGTTTATGCCTTCTTTTTGTTCTTATATTGGAAATTTAAAAATACGAACTGTATTTGACATAAAACGATTTTTATCATAATTTGTGCGCCTGGCTGGGGGTTAACTATTTATCATTACGGTCTTGGAAATTACAGTTTTTCGAAAGTATTTCATTTAAGGATAATATTACAGCATTCTTACATCAATGCTTCACTAAATTTCACGGCTTGTTAACTAAGCTATTTCTAATTGAATAGTTATAAATTTAAGTAGTGCACATTTTCAATATTAGTACATTCTTGAAATAGAAAAACATTTGAAAAGAAAGGAAATAATCAAGCATATAGAAACATCGTTTTCAAATATAGTTTATTTATGGATGAAATTTAAAATATTTTTACCGATTTATTGCTTAACTTTCATTCCCATTAAACGCAAGAGCAGTTAAATAAACAGCTTGAAACAATAAATAAGATATATAATAACAGAATATTACCATACTTGCTTATATCATACTAAAAAAATATTTTTTATGAAGCGATGTGCAACCTCCAACTTCGTGAAATTTTTATTCTGTGTTTATGTAGATTTGCAATAGGGGCCGCAATTTTTCCGTTTTGTCTCCGTTTCCTGTCACGGATCAAACACACTGGCGCCAGGGTAGCTAAAAACTATCTTTCTACTTACGAAATAGTAGAACTGAATTACAAACACTTTACTAAAGTTCAACGATATTGTACTTCCAGCTCCTTTCTTGCCTATAGGCCCGGCATGGCCAAGCGCGTTAAGGCGTGCGACTCATAATCCGAGGGTCGCGGGTTCGCATCCCGGTCGCGCCAAACATACTCGCCCTTTCAGCCGTGGGGGCGTTATAATGTTACGGTATATCCCACTATTTGTCAGTAAAAGAGTAGCCTAAGAGTTGGCGGTGGGTAGTGATGACTAGCTGCCTTTCCCTCTAGTCTTACACTGCTAAAGTACGGACGGCTAGCACAGATAGCCCTCGAGTAGCTTTTTGCGAAATTCAAAACCAACCAAACAAACAAACAATTTTTGTCTACAAGTGGGTCAACGGTAAGGTTCACAGTTTATAACAATAAAATTTGGATTTAAATACCCGTAGAGGGGATTACACAGACAACCAGTTGTGTAGTTTCGTACATAATACCAAATAAAAAATACTTTTTGTTTCCTATTTACAATAAATATATATTTAGTTATTTCTTTGATAATTTTGGGGCGACAACGTCAGGTAAAAATAAACTTTGCTGCTCGATAGTTCGCTGATATATTCTTTATCAGAAGCGTATTGCTAAAAATACGAGGTTTGTTTGTTCCCCAACATTTGTAACGATAAAGTCATGATGAAGACGTAAAGTGAAATAACTTCTGCCTGTTTCTTTAATTTCGCGAAATCTACTCGAGGACTATAGGTGCTAGTCGTACCTAATTTAGCAGTGTAAGATAGTTTACAGTGTAAGATGCAGATAGTTTACATCAATCTACGTTTACTAAAGAAAAGTGGAATTTATCGTTACATTAAAATGTTCTCATAGCTGAAAGGGAGAGTAGTTCGTTGAACGAGGCTAGATCCCCGCGACCAGCAGATTGTGAGTATAGACTCTTCAAAATTAGACCATGCCAAGCCTGCGAAATATCTAATAATAAGGAAATGTTTGTTTGTTTTTGAGTTTTGCGCAAAACTACACGAAGGCTATCTGCTCTAGCCGTTTCTAATTTAGTAGTGTAAGACTAGAGGAAAGACAACTAGTCATTACCACCCACCGCCAACTCTTAGGCTACCTTTTTACCAACAAATAATGGGATTGATCATAACATTATAATGTTCTCAAGGCTGAAAGAACGAGCATGTTTGGTGTGATGGGGATTCGAACCCGTAACCCTCAGAACACAAGGTGGGCAAGTAAAATAATGAAAGATTCGAGTATACCAAGCGTGGGAAATATCGAACAGTAAGGAAAGTTTTCTTTTAGTGGAACTGTTGTCGTAATATAATCAAATAGATATACAACCCCACAAAAATATTGCAGTTCAGTTTGTGAACAATAAGTAATACGAATATATCTAATTATTTTAACGAATCACAGTAGGGAAGAAATAAAACATTGCAATACACGAAGATGTTTTATTATCTTCAGAAGCCAAACCATGTGAAGATCATTGTTGTTTATCTTCCTAACAGTTCATTATTGTTGTTTGTTGAAATTTGAATAAAGCTACTTGAGAGCTATTTGAGTTAATAGTGGCTAATTTTCAATTTATAGATTAAAGATAAATCAGCTAGTCAACGTGTATTACTCCACTGGGTTACTCTAATCGTAGCGAAGAGCATAACTGTCACTTTTATAACACACCCATAGCCATAAACTGAGGATAGCTATTATTTATTTTTGCGGTAATGGGGTACAAACCATAGAACTTCGAATCTGCAGCCATGTCTTGTCCTCTACCTTCTGGATCGCGTTTGGCCCTTTACCAATAAATGTTCGTATTATTTTAAACTTATCTACTAAACTTGTGGTGTGGGGGGTGTCCCCGTTTATCCTAGTAGTGTGTGGGACCTATTCTGGTAGAATAATTGTAAGTTTATCAAACATTTCAGTTGAGATTTAAAGGAAAGCAGTAAAGAATTAATAACACAAATACATTCTGGTATCAAATAACGCAGTATTGTTGGTATAAAAGCTGTCAAATGATCATTCATGACACTCAGAAAGCACTGAGTGATAAGTCTGAAGTCTTATAACTCTAAAAACTAGGTATTAATACTCCTGCTGTGTAACTTTGCGTTTATCAACATAGAAACTGTACATCATTCTTATGTTTTTCCTATTTCGTGACATTGAAAAATGAATATGAATGGTGATAAAAAACTTTTCCTAAGTTTTTGATTTTATCACTTGGAGATTTGAGAATTTCGTTGATCGAAAGTGAGAGCAAAATATGAGATGATTCTAAATGAGACCTCAGTGGCACAGCTGCATGTCTGCGATCCTCTAACGCTAGAAACCGGGTTCCGATATTCCTGGTGGACAGAACACAAATAGCTCATTGTGTAGCTTTGTGTTTAACTTCAAAGAAACACACAAACAGACTCTCGATGAAGCTTGGGGAGTTGACAGGAATAACTCTCGTTTTGATCCGTTTTTATTCTAAACTCAATTCATGTTATCTTATTTACAGAAACGAAAAAAACACTGAATTACATTCCAATTAGAATATGTTTTTGGTGTCTTCAAACTTCTTTTAAGTAAGGTATCAGATAGATCAAATTCTTAATTCAGGTTTATTTTTGCAACTGTTGTATCATTAGCAAATTTACATAAAGTTGTATGTTCAGATTATGCTACGTTCCTCTGTTATACAACACAGTAAGTCACTTCAGATGTTTATAAGTTAAGTTAGATTAATATTTGTAACATGAAATTAATTACAGATTATAACAAAAACTTCAAGTAAATATCTTTGTAGGATCAAATGTGCCAATGAACGTGATCTGAATATAATGAGTTTTTGTCTGTTAGTTGAAAGTTAAGCGTCATGTAACAGTTTAATGCCTTATGATTGAAAGCATTTATGATTCTCCATCTGAAAATCATAATGTATTCATGATCTGTGTGTATACGGACAAATTGTGATATGTGTGTATATATATATGAGTATAATTTATTGAACAAGATATATACTCAAATTACAGAGGTTTTATGTTTCAAAGTTCAATTTCAACGTATAATGTCCTCTTTCTTATACACTGTTTCAACCTTCGACAAATCTCAGCACAATGAGAGGATTCTTAAAACACTATTACATCCGTAGAATAAAAAAGTAAACAAGAAAATTTCCTTTTTATTTCACTATTTAGCTGGCAGTAACAAAATCTTGTTAATACATGAAGAAAAACACAATTACCTGATAACATGATCTTTAATAGTATTTATATGAGATGAAAGTTACAGTGTAAGATAGAATTTTTCTGTTTGTTGTTTTACGTAAAAAGCAACAACAAAAAACATCTGTAGTTTATGAGGATTTATCTCACATTTTAGGATTATTGGTTTTCAGTTCTTCGTGATTAATAAAGTGTTGTGTTAGTCATTTTGATAGGAAAAATTAAACACAAAATGATTTAATGCTCAATTCTAATTTTTTTCAGAAACAAGAATTTTTTTCTTCAAAAAAAGAAACGCAAAATGGATATTTTTTATTTTAAAGTGAAATATATGTGATAACGTTACAAGCTCAGAGTATGTGATGTTACACGTGTTAAGGCACTGATTGTCAGACCAAAATGACAATAAAAGGTGTGCACTTTGAAAACGGAGGAAAACATTGGATTTTTCGCCAAAACGCATTTGTGTCCAATAAATTTGTTTGAGAGATCCGCATGTTCTGCAAGTGCAACATGTACAAAATCCCTATAAAAGTGACGGGTTCTCGGTTTCCATAACTCAGTGTTAAGCCACAGACACGCAATACAGTTATGCCAAGACTGACTGAAGCACAACGCAACAACGCCATTGGTCGTTAGAAGCAGGCGAATCTCGATCAGATATTGCCAGAGCTGTGAATGTCCACCAAAGCACCATCACAAGGCTATGGAATCGTCACTAACAGCATGGATCAACTCGTGATCGTCCACGATCTGGCAGACCTCTGGGTGACCACGTCCGCACAAGATCGCTACATCCGGTTACGTCCCTTCGGAATAGGACCACCACTGCGACGTCTACTGCTTCAACCATACCAGGGCTGCTTAGGATTTCCGATCAGACCGTACGCAACCGTTTACGAAATGCAGGAATCCGCCTCAACGTCCAGTCAGAGGCGTCATCCTCACCCAGCAACATCGTCAAGCACGGCTGCAGTGGACTCGGGCACATCGGGTATGGTATCATCGACGATGAAGGCATGTTTGGTTGAGCGATGAATCACGTTTTATGCTTCGTAGGCAGGATGGAAGGACCCGTGTTTACCGTCGCCAAGGTGAACGTTTTGCAGCAAACTGTGTGCAGTTGACAGATTTGGTGGTGGCAGCGTCATGATGTGGGCTGCCATCGCCTGCGATGCCAGAACAGACCTTTTGCACATTCGAGGGAATCTTACGGCTCAACAATACGTCGACAAGAGTTTTAGGCCCCATGTGCAACCCATCATGGTGAACGTCAACGACGTTTTTCAACATGACAACACCCGTCCTCATACAGCCCGACTCACCACTGTCTTATTGAGACACCACAACATCAACGTTCTTCCCTGCCTTCCAAATCACCAGATTTAAACCCCATCGAACATCTTTGGGACGAGTTGGACCGACGTCTGCGACGGCGACAACCTGAACCGCAGACTCTACCTCAACTTGCAGCAGCTTTGCAGATTGAGTGGACAGCCATTCCACAGGATGTGATTCGTCATCTCATCACTTCCATGGGTAGGAGACGCCAAGCAGTTATTGATGCTCACGGGGGGCATACTCGTTATTGACGTCCAGTGAGCGTAGACTTTGGATGTTCAGCAGAGAATGTGCAAAGTTTAACACATGTCATACAGAGCTACCCGGAAAAAACTTGTTAACAATTTGTCTCAAATTTTGCTTTTTGCATTTCTTTTTTTGAAGAGTATATTTTATTTTGTATTTGTTTTTTCATATGAAACTCTGTCGATAGAGTAAACTCAATTCACGAAACTAAAAGCTGTACAGTAAACCTGTATACAACAGTTACGCTTGGAATATATTACTATATACGATAAAATCGTATGTAGCGCGTGTGGGCTTAAAGTTTGAGCAGTAAGAGTTTTTGCCCGAGGTGAGATCTTTTGTTAAATTTCTATGTAATTTTTTTAAACATCATTTAAACATATCCCACAAAACTGTAATTTCTGAATAAACAAAACAACAGTAAAAAAACAGTAAAAGAACAATTTGTCAGATCATAATTTTAAAGTTTCTCATAACTGTAAGACTGACAATACTTGGTCTTATTCGACTAAATCTACTGACGTTATCACGACAAGTTTTAAGAAAAATGTCGCACCGGATTTTTGTTACCAAGGTCTTTTACGACGATGAGATAAAAAGTCTATATTATTCTTGAACTACATTGAGCTTGATTATCAAAAGTATTAGTAAGCTTGTTTCAGTAGCATAACATGGATTTCATGTGTGAATTTAATAATTTTATCAAGTCTCACTTGTTTCATTGCGTATGACCGTCGTAAATTATAAATTGACGGACTAAAGGGAAAGCAACTAGTCAACAGCGCCCACTGATAAATCGTCGGCTGAAGTAATCACATAATACACTCTAACACCTTGAGTGCGAAGCCCTTCTTTACATGCAATGACATTTGAACTTTGGATTCACAGTTCAGGCACACGAACTCATGGACCACGCCCAGCTCATTAAGTTTCACTATGAAATAAATCTTATTTAACTTGCTTATGGTTCTACACAACAGCTAGATAGCTGGAGTCTCAATATGTATGTGCAAGCTTAGAAAAGTATTCATGTAAAAAATATTTTAAATTTGTTTTTTGTATTTTCCTGATTTCTTCTCATTATATCATTATCGTCGTAGTTTTTAGTCAGCTTTAAAACAAATCAAATTAGAAACAAATTAATGTCAAAAGTAAATTGTTTAAATTGGACTCTAACACTGTTCCACGTGAATACAATATTTTCGAAGATTTTTAAAATGATATTTTCTGTTACTGTTGTTACTGTAACAGAAAAGGGAAAGACAAATTTGTTCGATTCAAAGTTGTCAGCGTGAACTAATCACAATCTAACTTCTTATCTTTTTACTCGTACTCTGGAAACTAATATTGATTTGATACAGGTATAGGTTCTCATGTTCGTTAATAGTACTTGATTTATACGGTTTGGTTCAAGTTTAAGCCATTGGTATGAGTTTCGAACTGTAAAATAGTTGCTGTTGAATTGCCCTCCTCAGAATTGAGGCTGTGAATGTGTTATGAAAAAGGATTATAAAATTCTCGTGTGTTATTAGAACATCCCAAAAGGTGGAAGTATTTGCTATTTTCCAGCTGTTTTCACTTTGGTCATTCATTTTTCAATTAGGAACTGTTAGTGTATATATTCCTTATGTAAATCGGTGCAAATATCTGAATAACAACAATTTATTTGTTTGTAGTTAAGGGCAAAACTGCACAAAGAGCAATCTGCTCACTACTAGTATCAAAACCCGTTTTATAGCGTTGTAAGTCTGTAGACATATCGCTCTGCCAATGGGGAACAATAGGCAACAACAGTGAAATAAACATACAAGTAATTTATATGGTGTAACTTATTACGTAAGTTGTTTGAAAACAGCCGTTATGTAAAACTTAAAAGACATATATATCTATCTACTAGGAAGCTATATCTTAATCACTAGTAGCCCACAATTTACGTGTGATCTTAATGAGGTAATTACAACGCTTTTGGTTTTTCAAGCTTCTAATGTTACTTGGAAAATATAATCTCATAAGAGATTTTTAATTGCTCTGTATTTAGATATTCGGAAATTTACGTAAAAAAACATGTACACACACACATACAAAAACAAAAACAACGTAGTTAAACTGTTTGTTTTTGAAGATTATTATATTACATTAATGTTTGTTTGTTTGTTTAGAATTCAGCACAAAGTTACACATTGGACTATCTGTGCTCTGCACACCACGGGTATCGAAGCCCGGTTTTTAATGTGTAAGTCCGCAGAAATATCCCTGTACCACTGGGAACTACATTAATGTATAAACAATACGTTAAAAACATGGTGATCTATAAACATACATGGAAATAACACTAACTTATGAACAGTACATGAAAAAAATAATTTATAAATGATATAAACCACAAAATGAAAGTTCGTATGTATCTGTGGTTTGGGATTACTTTAAAAATCAGGCCTAACCACAATGCACTCAAGTATATTAACGTTTCTTTTTTGTCATTAAAAGACTTAATAAATTGTAATGATCTTCTACACATATGAGAAATGTATATTTAATTAGCTATGCTTCATTACCAGCTTGATTTTTCTAGTTTTGCTCCATTTAGTTAACTTGATCTGAATGGAAGTTAATTAAGATTAATTAGTTAACTTCTTTGTTTTTGTTCCAGGGCAAAGTTACGCAATGAACTATCCGTACTGTGTTTATCATGGGGAATGAAGTCCGTAAACTTACCATTGTCTCAGCAGGAGACAACTAGTGAAGAAAGCCTGATATTAAATATATTTTTATGTAGTCCTTATGTTTAATTGAAGAGAACTTTACACTATGCTGATAGGAAATCTTCATCAAATTTGTTTGATTTAACTTCAATAGATATAACATTTCTTTCATTTCAACATAATTTATAGTGAAAACGAAATTAATTTCTTAACGATCGTTGGAATGTACCTAAGTGCTATTGTGAAGTTGAGTTCTTTTAGTTGCTATTAGTTTGCTATTCTGTAATTTTAGTTTTCAATGTTTTAGAATTTCTAGTAAAACGATGAATTGTTAGAAGGTATACATTTAAATGTGTATAGAGTAAATAATGTAAGAATTAGAGTTGTAATTAAAAAAACCATGAAACTACAAATATCCATAGTATTAAGTATTCCTGAAGTTTTTAAATAAACATCGTCTACTGTGTCTCAAATTTCATTGAAACAAAAACATAGAATTAATTACATGTGAATAAAACAGTTTTTAATGGACAGGAATTCTGGCCCAGCATGGCCAGATGGTTAAGACACTCAACTTATAATCTAAGGTTTGCGGGTTCGAATCACCGGCACACTAAACCCGTTCACCCTTTCAGCCGTGGGGACATTATTTTATGTGGTCAATCCCACTCTTCGATGGTAAAAGAGTAAGTAGCCCAAGAGTTGGTGGTGGGTTGTGATGAGTAGCAACCTTCCCTCTAGTCTTACGCTGCTAAATTAGGGACGGCTAGCGCAGATAGCCCCAGTGTAGCTTTGTGCGAAACTCAAAATAAACAGGAAATCTGGATTAATATTCAGACGATTTCTTGAGAGCGACATCTTATGAATAGGTTTCAGAGTTTTCAATATGTTTAATATGGAAACTGATAAACTTAGTATATCGTTAATAAACAAATGATTTTTAGAACGCTACATCCCAAATGGTACCGGTAAAGTTATATAACAAAATATGCTTTCCTTTTTTTAATGTCGGGTTTGAAATTGAGAAGCTAAACTTGTTGATATTAAGATAATAATACCTAAAATATAACGGGCTCGGCACGGCCAAGCGCGTTAAGGCGTGCGACTCGTAATCCGAGGGTCGCAGGTTCGCATGCCGGTCGCGCTAAACATGTTCGCCCTTTTAGCCGAGGGGGCGTTATAATGTACGCTCAATCCCACTATTCGTGGGTAAAAGAGTAGCCCAAGTGTTGTGACAGTGGGAGGTGATATTTAGCTGCAAAATTAGGGACGGCTAACACAGATAGCCCTCGAGTAGCTTTGGGCGAAATTCAAAAACAAACATACTAAAATATAATATAATTAAAATAAGGCTAACATTTTATATTTTATTATAAAAAGTATTTTTATTCATACCGAGGAATGTATGCATTTAAAAATATTTTATGATATCTAGATATTGCCGTTCACTAGAGGCAATGTAAAGTTAAAATATTTGTATTTTATACGCAGTGTAATTAACTGTTGGCAGTGAAGTGAAACGCACTTAAAGCTTTTAGAGCCCTTATTTAAATACCTCCATGTTTATAACCTTTTTATTTCGTGGCCTGGCATGGCCGAGCGCGTATGGCGTGCACTCGTAATTCGAGGGTCGCGGGTTCGCACCCGCGTCGCGCCAAACATGCTTGCCCTTCCAGCCGTGATGGCGTTATAATGTGACGGTCAATCCCGCTATTCGTTGGTAAAAGAGTAGCCCAAGAGTTGGCGGTGGGTGATGATGAATAGCTGCCTTTCCTCTAGCCTTACACTATTAAATTAGGGACAGTTAGGTGCAGTGGGCTAACAACCTACTCACTTACACCAACCTGTTACGGAAACTGCAGTGTTTGCGGCCCTATGTTCCTTAAAAGGAATCGAGTGGCAGATGATGATGATGATATAAGATGGAAGGCAACCAGCCAATACCTCCCATTGTCAACTCTTGAGGTACGTTCTTACTAATTAAAAATGGAATTAATTGTCATATTATAATAACCTACAGTTCAAATTATGTGCCCGCTTAATAACGAGGCTCGACCCGCGTATTGTGAGTTAAGCGCCATGCCAGGCCAAACTGCTACTTAAAGCCAAAATAAATGTTTACTATACTTTGGGGGATCCCTTTGAAAAATATCCTAGTCTTGTGTGAGCTACGGGAAAGGAGGAATAATGAAGAAGCTCTTCTTAAAATATTTTATTTTTGATGAACGAGGTGTTTGGTTTGTTTGTTTGGTTGGTTGGTTGGTTTTTTATTTTGCGGAAAGCTACATGAGGGCTATCTGCGCTAGCCGTCCCTAATTTGGCTAGTCATCACCACCCACCGCCAACTCTTGGGCTACTCTTTTACCAATGAATAGTGGGATTGGTCGTACATTATAATGCTCCATGACTGAAAGGACGAGCATGTTTGGTGTGATGGGGATTCGAAACTGCAACCCTCAGATTACGAGTCTAGTGCCTTTACCACTTGGCCATGCTGAGTCTATTTGGTTTGGAATCTTTAGATAATTCTCGAAAAGCTGTATCAGAGCTATTCGTTGCACTTGCTCTAGTTTTAAACTGACAGATTGAGGAAAAGCAGTTAGTATATAGCACCCAAAGCCAACTTTTGAGCTGTTTAAACAGTGAGATTTATCAGTCACTCTTCCAAATTGAGCCTTGAGTTTTTTTATTTACAATAGCGACACGAAAAATGTTGTACTAGTAGTCAAAGACTGAGAACATTATGCTTATATTGATGTGTTTGCAACATTTTAATGAAGATAAATTGTTTATGACGCTACGTTTTTACCATGCTTTCTAAACTTTAAAAACATACCATTGTTTTGAAAGTGTTTTAATTGGACTACTATACGCGTAACTTACATGTTTAAAGTTTTTTTACCGTGCCGAGCAACAGCAATAAAAAAGAAGAAGCACAGTTTGCATCTATTATTTTATTACATTTCAGGTCTATAGCTTTACTGCATCTGCCCCTGCTTTCGTAATTTATGAGACCTGCAAATGTGATTTGTCTAAAAAAGTACAACAAAAACATTTTGAATTTAATGTTTATGGATTGAACCTATACGATTTTATAAGCATTAAGGATAGCTAGCAATTTTTAATTTTATAATTTCATGTTTATGCCTATTACGATACATCATGTCATAAATACTAATAAAATAGAACCACACATCATTGATAACAATCAGAAATAAAAAAACGTAAACACTGTAAACAATTTTGATGTACAAACGGTTAACCAGTTACCGAAAGTTGCAAAGTTGCTCTTAACTTATACTATAAAAATATTCTTGAAACGATACGGTTATCTGTAAAGCTTTAGTTGTAAGGTATATACCAATTGTTGTTGTTGTTTTTGAATTAAGCACAAAGCTACAAAATGGGCTATCTGTGCTCTGCCCACCACGGGTATCGAAACCCGGATTTTAGCGTGTAAGTCCGCAAACATACCGCTGAGTCACTGGGGGGGGGGCTGTACCAATTGTGAACATCAAATTATGTGAAAGGAATAGGTTGGAACATCTTTCAGTGGAAATAGAGAATGACTTTTACGGGTCTTCCACTTGGTGGACTCAGCAGATATCCCGATGTGCTTTGCTATAAGAAAACATCACACACATATTTCCATAGAAACACGCTTGATGAGCTCCCACACGGTTTTGTTTCATGAAATAAAAATTTAGAACTTTAAAAAAAAATCATTCTCGATCAACTCGAAACAATGAAGATGATGAAAATAAACGCCACTGATCAGTGATTTTTTAAAAACGGATTTGTTTTCGATTCTGTGAAAAACCCCACATATTAAATTAATATTACTAATAGTGGAAAAAATAAACTGTTGCTGATACATTTAAATCTAAGAATAAAAACATTTAGAACATTAGATAGAAACATTTACCATTTATATCTTTTTTTTTCCCTTGCAGCGATTTCAACAAAGTATTTGTATTCCATAATAGCGAATGTTATTTGTTACGTTTAGCTGTTTGCAGAACAGCAAACTTCCTTCAACATGTAATTACCTCTTTACCTATGGCGAATATTTATATTTTGGTCTATTAGTGGACTAAATGATTAAACTAAATGTGTATATATAAAACTGCAGTGCTACAAATTTTGCTATGAAGCTCGTGCCCTATAATATGCCATTTTCGGTTAGTATTTTCTAGGTGTTACTACTTTTTTAAGTTATTTACTTTCTTGGTTATTGATTAACCACAAGGTGCTATCTTCACTGATGCTGCATATCCTCCACTCTTCCATTCGTTGGTGTGTTATAAGAGTGATGTTCATTTTTAGGGTGTTATGGACTGGTTTTCTTCTCTTAGTAATGGCTAAACCAGAACCCTATAAATGTTTGACCTAATGTTTACCCTCATGAGGTGCAGTTCTGTTGAAGAATATCCTTACCTAGGCTAACAGTTAGTTTTTCCGAGATTTTCATCTGTAATTTGTGGTGTCAAAGGAAAAATCACATTTTACAAAATCATATATTATTAGTTCTCTAAACCAAGATTATAATTGCATGTTATATAATGTTATATATATATATATATACAATATTTGCCATTGCTGCTAATAGTTATTTACGTAATGTTTGTAATTAAATTTTACAATGTTGCGAAGACACGTATGAACCAGAGGAGCTAAGATGGCGGTATGTATTTCGTAGGTTTATATCGAAGGTTTCTTTCGAGTATAAGCAACAGCCGATATTTATCTTTGTGGTCCGATAATATAACGTAGAAAAAAAGTGATGGCGGTGATTTTTTACAACTGTTGGGGATAAAAATTGATGTAAGAAGTAAGTCCTAATTGTGCAAGAAAAACATGTGTCCAGACAACTTGGAATGAAAACACAGGGACTAATGTTAGAGTATCGTAGCAATGTTCCGATAATGAAATAAATCAAAATAATTTATACAATTTGGTACTGCAATAGCAAAAGCATAATATACTGACGTACATATGATATAAAGCACATAAATTGTTTCCTTTAACGGCACGTATGTTGTAGCTGTTAAGAAATGTAATTTTTGGATTATTATCTATTGACTCATTGAAACTATGTTTTTGGAGGATTATTTATTGACTTATAAAACTATATTACTTGGTCTCATATCCTCTTTAGAAATAGATACGACTAGACAGAAAGTAAAATAATCTTGGTAAGTTTTTCAGACACAAGGTCACCCGGTAAGTCAACGTTAACTTTACAAACTTACAACGCTAAATCTGTGGTTCATTTCCCTATGGTGGACAGAGTGCAACTAGCTTATTATGTGGCTATGTAATAATGAAAACCACAGCAGCTTATATAAAACTCTCTTATGGAACCCACAATATTATATTACAATTCTACGATTAAGGGAAAATATTTGACCGTTGCTGCACAAGTTACTAAGTTCTCTACACGAGTTTTATCCCACTTAGAAACTAAATATTTTGAATTAAGCTATAAAACCTATAACATTTCATTCTGTATGCAACGTTTAACACTTCAGTCTAAGTGCAACCTACATGCAACCTGTAACAATTCCATCTATATGCTTGCTATAATAATTCATGTGTAAAAAGATTTTTAGCTTTGTGTGTAACACACTTTCTTTTTCAAATTGTTACAAAAAACAAGTTTCATATGAAATATTTTTGTTTAAAATAATTGCTTATCTACTTTAGAGCAAATCCATCTGAGTTATCTGTTATATCCACTGTGGGGAATCAAACCTTAGGTTTTAGGGTTCTACGTTCGTAAACTTACCGCTGTTCTACAGGAGTACCGTATGAAAGGAATTCTAAATATTACGAGGAGAAAATATAAATGTATATCAACAATTATATTCTTTAGTCATTCCTTACTGTTTGTAGTTTTCATAGTTTGAAAAACAATCTTTTTTGAAATACTGCTAACATAAGTTAATATCAAAAGAATTATCCTTGATTTATTAGCCTATAAAAAGTAAACTAAGGAAATAAATCATATATTGTCCTTACGTTCTAGAAATCGAAAAGATTGCAATCGTTGTGGCAGCTGCTGGTAACTGTTGAAAACTTTGCTTTTACTTTCTTGCCTTCTCAAAGAACTGTTTCACTTTAAATAACTAAACAATAACTTAAACTACGACGATGACTCAGCATTAAGACTGAGAGCTTATAATGCTAAATATCACGTTTTGCTACTCGCTTTGGCTACTGTTAGCTCGCCCATTAAGAAGTAGTTTTGCGCTAAACGACAACAAACAAATATTTTAACTAATGTACAGCTTTGATGTCTCATATTATATTAAAGTTTCACAACATAAAATGTTCTTCGTTTTCTCCTGCTGGGCTAGCGGCAAGTCTGCTGGTTTACAACGCTAAAATCAGTGTTTCGATTCTTCCCGGTAAACGCAGTAGATAGCTCGATGTAACTTTGTTTTAAAGACAGACATTTAAACACACACATTCTTCACTTTAATGTCAGTTAGCTCACACAGGTGAAACCCTCAGTATGAATATACTGTTCTCTGGTATCTCATTGATAAATGTTAAAGTATCATAAGAATAAAATTAGGGGTTCGGTTCTTTAGGTGCAACAAATACAAATAGCAAATAAATAAGAAATTCATTTTGAATTTACTTTTATTTGTTTGTTGTTAAGCACAAAGTTACACAAGAGACTATCTGTTCTACGCCTACCTGGGATACCGAAACCTAAACTTTAGCATTTGTAGTCTATAGACTTCTCGCTCAGTCACCAGGGAGAGAGAATAGGGTTACAGTTATTTTACTGAAATACCAGGCACGTACAAAATGAAAGCAACACCAAACGACTTTGTTTTACAATTTAAAAGTTATGCACAAACATTTTATCAAATTATTTCTATCCAGCTTTATTACAGTGAAATATTTATGAAGTTTTATGTAATTGATATTTAAAACTGTTGGTACGTGGTGAAATTCCTTTAGTAAAGTTTCGAGAACGAAAACAGTTCTACGTTTTATGAAAACTTCATTTATTAACAAACATTGTTTTTTCCCTCAATTGGAACTTTTGTTCCATTAGTAAATAATTGAAGAAGAAACAAAAACAACTGTACGTTTCTTAAATAAAATGCCATTTATTTATAAAATTTGCTTTTTCCTCACTTGAGACGTTTTATTTGATGAAAAAGACGTTTTTTGTTTTTTTATGAAATTCCCCGTACACATACTTATACCATTTCTAATTCTGTTGTGTTCCATTATTTAACAAGTATGAGCTTTTATAACAATGTTCGTTGATATTGAAAAAAATTACGAAACAATTCTTTATTTTTGTTGATTTATTATTCATATATGATCTGCTTTTTTCGTTGAGATAATATCAAGTGAAGAAAAATATTATATCAAATTACAAATGCGTTTAGTTTCGAAGTTCTAGTGCAAATTTGGGGATTACAATACAAGAGATAACACAATGTATGCTTAATAAGATTCTTTATCCTCAGGAAAAATATTTCTTAAAGTGATAATTTTTATCCTCTTGATAACATCTTACCTTGAAACTTTTCTTGCTTACCAAATTCTGTCAGTTTGATATTGCAGAATTTCTGTGTTGGATACGCAGAACTGTGTACTGTTCTATTGTCAGAAGAGATGCCTTCGTCACATAGCGAACACATTAAACTCCAGATAGCAGTCGACAACAGCGTTACTGCTGTTTCCTTTGACGTCAAGCTCAATATCACAATTTCTGACCAATAAGAAGACCTAAAATGGATCTACAGGAGGAGCACTACTGCTCAAGGGAATTTAAGGTTTCTGAAGGAAATGAGGAAAAGTAAAAGGTTCCATTTTATACTCTTAACAGAATATAAGAGTAATGTTTGATGCTCTTCCATGTATATATAAAATATATAACTCTATGTCGTCAAACTGGTAAGACTTATCTTAAAGTCTGATGTTATAAGCTCTTCAGGTTCGACTTATAATCAATTTCTTATCATCATATAGAAGTACGGTATTTTTCTCTTTGAGAATCGAAAAAAAAATGCAGAAGCAAATGTGTGTATTAACTAAAAGTTTATTTGTTTTGAATATTTATATAAAGCTGCACAAGAGGTATGTCCTCATACCACCCTTAATTTTGTACAAACAGACTAAGGAGAGAAGCCGATAATGCAATATCACCCACGGGCCAATTATTAGACTACTCACATCAAATAGTGGGGTTTGACTACGGTCTCTATAACGCACCTTTAGCTACCAAAGTGAGTAGGGTGATATTCTAACTCCGGGGCTTGAACTGGGTCCTAAAATCCACAGTACCACACTAGACAACGGCTGAAGTTGTTTTTACTGTTAATGCAGTGAAATTTCTTAACACTTGTTTTGACAACGGCTGAAGTTGTTTTTACTGTTAATGCAGTGAAATTTCTTAACACTTGTTTTGATGTGATAACTTTTTTTAGAGTCATTCCATTTTGATCTTACTTTACATTATGATAATGGTTTTCATGTCAATGATACCTAGGATACTATAAGAAACAAAATATATTTTATTCAGCTATTTATTGATTAAGGTTTGATTAATCGTATGTAAGCCTGAAAATCATTAGAAAGGCCTGGCATAGTTTATGCTAGACTCCCAATCTGGAAGTCGTGTATTCGAATTTCCACCATCAAATATGTTCGCTCTTTATGCCGCGGGGTCATTATTATGATTTCCTCAATCCCACTTTTCGTTGGTAAAGGTAGCATTGGATGATGTTGACTAGTTGCCTTCCCTCTTGTTTATCATTGCCAAATTAGGGACGGCTTGCTTTGTCCGAAACTCAAAACAAACTAAAACTAATTACTAAACAAATAAACAAGACAGTTAAAGTACTTCAAATGAAAGTGCTTAGGACAAAGTATAATTTTTTTTATTCTTTCTGGTTCATCATTTTGATATCCATTTGGCTTAATTATAACATTCTGAACGGCCTCCCTTTCTGAATGGTTTAATCTCAATAGGTACTTCATGGCGACTGCATACGTTCAGTATCATACCTTCCAACCTTGCACTTGAAATTGAGACTACAGTAAAAATGACTTTCTGGCATTTTCACATTGCACATTTAGTAATCTATCACTGACAGAAACTGCCTTGATCTAGCTGGTGGCTAGAGCACTAGACTCTCAATCTGTAGGTCGCAGGTTTTTATCCTGTCATCGGACCTGTTCGCCCTATCAACTAAGGAGGCATTTTAATGTGATGGCCAATCTCACTTTACTTTTATGAAAAGTGACATAAGTTGGTGGTGGGTGTAGTTGACTAGCTAGCTGCCTTCGCTGTAATTTCAGGATGGCTAGCTCAGATATCATTTGAGTAGTTTCGGGCAAAATTCAACAAAAACGAATAAAAATTTGACAGATCTAAGTTTCTCCTGAAGAGAAACTGACATAAAGGATAAAATTGTTAAAAAACGCTAATAATGGATTATCTTTTAAAGGCAATTGCAGTTATTCTAAATACAAATGTATTGTTTGTTTTGGAATTTCTCACAAAGCTACTCGATGGCTATCTGTGCTAGCCGTCGCTAATTTAGCAGTGTAAGACTAGAGGAAAGGCAGCTAGTCATAACCGCTCACCGCCAACTCTGCGCTACTCTTTTACCAACGAATAGTGGGATTGATCATCACATTATAACGCCTCCACGGCTTAAAGGACAAGCGTGTTTGGCTCGACCGGAATTAGAACACCCAACCTTGAGATTACGAGTCGCACGACTTCACATGCTTGGCCATGCCGGGCCATAAATAAAATTGTAACTATCAATGTTCGTACGATCGAATTCTTTTCTTATTTGAGAGTTAAATAAGTCTACAACTCTTTAGGAAATTTACTTAAATATTTTTCATTAAATTTTGACATTCTATAGTCGTTTGGGTAAAATAAGCATGCTTTAAAATCTGCAGTTTAAGACAAGCGTACATATAACTATTTATATTTATAATTCTTTGGAACAAAATATTATTAATTAAAATGGAAATAGATGGAAGATACTCATTTGTAATTCGTTCATTTTATTTGAATAAAATTGTAATCCAAATATTTCTCGCCATTTTTGTTTAAATCTAAACTTTTGATTTTTACCGACTTATAATTCCACATAATTTTAAATTTAATTGTACTCAGTTACAAACCTTCATACATATTTGTTTAATTTGAAAAAGCTGTTTATGTGTATTACATCATATACTAGTTTGTTATTATATTTATTGTTTTTGTTGATATGGTGGTCAAAGTAACACGAGTTCATTAAAGGACTTGTCACTGGCCGCTCATAAATCATATAGATTTCATGCTGAGAAACAAACAAAAACGCTTACAGATAAAACAGGACAAAAGTATGCTATGATTGTAGTCTAACTTACCAATGCAGTTGTTAGCGGTTATAATTTGAACTCGGCATGTGTTTATTGATCGCACAGAGATTAAAGTATGAGCGAGTGCACATAACAGTCATAGGAGATGATACACGGAATTTTCCAAACTCTCTGATCTTTTATCGAAATTATACCTTGCATCCTTAAATATACTTTTTCAAAAGAACTAATAAACCGTCAGTAGAATGATTAAGCAAGAATTTGAACCTTCTATAAAACAAGATCTATAATCGATCGGGTCTCCATAATGGTTTTGATTTGACAGTCGCCAGAGGATAGTAGCACTCCAAGGGAACTTAATAAAGAGAAGATTACCACTAATTTTATAAGTCTAGCTTGTCAATATTGGTCTGCAAGTATACGTTAAAGAAACTTTGAGCAACAGGACATTTTCATGCCCTGCGTATAGGTCAAGAATATAAATTAATAGAAGTAAATAACTTTGAAAAAAACAACAAAATATAGAATGATTCTCATGTTGTTGCCTGATTTACATGGGTAAACATCTTGTGTAAAGATATGGTTCGAAATAACCATAGTTGGCGCCCCCCAGTGGCTCAGCAGTATGTCTGCGGACTTACATGCTAAAATCCGGGTTTCGATACCCGTGGTGGGCAGAGCACAGATAGCCCATTGTGTAGCTTTGTGCTTAATTAAAAACAACAACAACAACCATAATTGGTTAGGAAATTACATTGACGTTTTTTTTAAAAAAAGCAACAACAATTATAACACAAGTTTATCGAGACACAAACCGATTTTACAAAAAGGTTATAATATTTACTGCTTCCAAATTCTTGATTTCTGTTATCTACGCTTCCTACACTCGATCGCAAAGGCTTGTTTACCTCATAATCATATGAGGTACAAGAAGGAAGCTTGATTTCTTTTAATTCAGAGATGCATCCATTTCGTCATTAGTTTGCAAGATATTCGGTAAGAGCAAGCATCTCTTCGACTTTCATGTGATAGCAGTCGTCCATCTGGTAGGAATGTCGTTAAAAATATTGTTTTTTTTTAACCAGACGTTCAATGACATTTGTAGTAATCAACAGGAGATATGTGTTGATTAAGATAAAATGAGATTCCAAAACACTGCTGATAACAAACAGAGAAAACACGAATAGACATATTTAAAAATTGAAATAGATGTCAAAAATGCCCTAGTAAAGTTATTCCAATGGCAGGAAAAAGGATGATTGTTGTGACAAATCTACAATTCAGGTGTATTGTTTAACAGCCAAAAATATATGACCATAGTACATCTAACAGACAAAAAATTAGAACCTACTGGGAAAAAAATTCATGTGAATTCAAAATAACACAAAGAAATTCATATGTTTAAATAAGTGTCAGACAAGTACGGAACCGAAATCAAAATAAGATTTATCTGCTTGTTGTTGTTAAGCACAAAGCTAAACAATGGTGTATTTGTGTGCTGCTTACTTCAGGCATCTAAACTCGATTTTTAATCTTACTATATATACGCTCACAGTTTAACTTCTGGGGGCAATACGATTGTATCAAGACTTATATTCTCTACTTTAATAATAACCTTCAAATAATCAGCTTGTTTTGACTCGTGTCACATATTGCAAGATTATCGAGAAATTCTGTTTTTATCTGTTACAACATTCATTGTAACAAGTTGTGTAAAATCACTCATTTGTCAGGCAAAATAAAAGTGAAATCTCAGTATAAAAACGTATATAGGATTTGCTGTGGCTCAGTGCCTGTGCTTAGCAAAAATATTTTGATACATTAACTAGTTGCATTAGTAAAAATGTTACGCTCTCAAAATAAGCATGACATGACCTATAGCTTACTTAAAGTTTACAAAAAATACTCATAGCGATTGAATTTACTTTGGAAGATCACTTGATTTGGTGCTTTTCATTAAAAGAATCTTAAAAATAACTGACACCTTTTCTTTTTGATCAAGAAATTTATTTATTTTTCGCACAGACAGTTATACTTCAGTTTTACTCTATTCACATGCCTACACAGTTTACCAAAGTTTCTCTTTTTTTGTAATAGTATGTAGATCATACAAAAATAGAACGGTTCAGGTAACAAATAACTGTCTGATATATATACTTATATATATGTATTTGCTATACAACATTTGGCAATTAGTTTCTGAATTCTGAAACATTCGCGTTGGAAACTAATAAGCATTGTAGATTTGGTTTGGTTAATGTTTTGGAAACTACAGAATGAAAACTTATGATAATTCAGTCCTTTTTTAAAAACACTCAAGATTTCTAACTAAGATTGGAAATTAAATTATCTATTTTAATATGTTAACATTTTTATTGTGAAGCATGAATTACTTCGAAAGATAGTGCTTTTTCTAGGCATCAATCAGTGTTAGAATGGTCCGAATGATTGTTAGAAAGCCCTGAACATGCATCTTGGTTAACAGTTGAATACCTTTAACTGTATGTACATGTTTGTTTTCAGTCACTCCGACTCTGGTTTTAACGTTTCAATAGGCATGCTGAATTGCATTTTTTTATAAATTATACGATGCAGACCAAATATCTCTTTTAAGATTTAACTACTTCTTGGCTTATAGCTCCAAATCCTTCCAATTACTGCCAACCTTCAAGATCATTTGCAGAGCTACAAACTGCAACAATCACACTGAAAAAGGTTCATACCTGAATCTTAGTGTTAATTTCATGTATATTATTTTAATCAAATAGGTAGTAATGATTGATCTGTTTTATGTTCCTCGGTGGGAGGGAGAGCGGTAACTCTACGGACTCGCATAGCTTGAGACTGTGTTTTGATATCCATGGTGGGTAAGGTACAGATAACAGTGATCTGTTTTAAGCCGTATTTGTTTTATTCGCGGTTTGTCTAATAAAATTGATTATAGCTTTAGTTACTTTCCTTGGCCAGCATAATACCACTACGCATATTTACAAGTGTAATATTAACTAGACATCAGAGCATTAAACCTTAATCTCCAGCGAATATACTAATGTCGAATTAAGTGCTTTCCGTTATCTTGGGGATCTCAGCTTATTATTACGACGAGAAGTAGTCAACCTGACACCAAGCGAAGTTCCTAATGAAGTGGAAAGTCAACGTTATACAGAAATCAAATTATTTAAAGCTCTGGTATCTCATCTTTTTTTTTTAGCAAAATCTCCTAATAATAAGGAACATTATTTTGGTGTTTATCTAATACTTAATTAATGTCTTAAAAAACAAGATTACATAGGCACATTTCAGAAATGACACGTATGGCGAAAAGCTAGTCTAAAAAAAATTATATGTCAGTATTGGTATGAAATCCTGTAAAAACTTATTAAATTCACATGTCTCCCTGTCTCTCTCTAGATGTATAATTACACTTATTATTGATCATAATATTCCCAAGACAAAAGTTCCAGTCTAAAAGAGATATTTGGAACCTATTTGTGGTTCCGTTAATCCTGCCATTTGAGAAGGCTTTGAGATAATTTTAGTGACGTTCCATCATTCAGGGCGTAGTTGACACAGTGAAATTAAAGCCCAGTTTTCTATTAACAACTACCTCGGGCGTAGCCGTATGGCTTTGACTGCTAATCTGTTATTTCATTAGTCCGATCTTTATTTTGTATAAGAATAGAATTACAACCAAGAAAGAAACACGTGAATCGACTCCTTCTTACAGTATCATTTCAATGCTTTATATTAAAAATTCTATTCTTTTGAAGCCGGTGTATTTACTGAGACGAACTAAGAATTTGATAATTACATTAAGCTACTGGTAGTTCGCTTTCACAGACATATATAAAGAAGTAATTCAAGCTGAATATTTACAAAATTATTTCTGTCATTACAACACTTTTTATTGTTATAGAAAAGGAAACTCGTACCGCTTATTTTCAAATTAAGGCATATTGCTAGTCTGGCTGAGGTAACACGATGTTGAGTTTGTAATTTGTTTGCATTAAGTTGTTTCATTATATCATCTTCCTGTGCAGCTAATAGTCACTTGGAATGAAACGATGGAAATAATTACCATCTGGTGGCAAGAAATATGATCGATTTGACAGGCAGAAACGGTTATATACATTTTAAATTAACAATATTGAACATATTTTAAACACAATTATCTATTTAAAATCCAGAATTTCCTGGCAAGTAATGTACTCCAAAGATTAAATTTGTATGTTTCATAAAATAATATGAGCGTATGTTAAATATTTAAGGAATCACATAACATATTTCATGTACGAAACAATTAAGCTGGTTTAGTATGCAAAATTCTATTTCTTGAAAATTATGACTCAGCAAAAATCGTTTCATAACTCTAAAATATATTAGTTAGGAACACATTACTTTACAATGCTGACGTACTTTCGATGCTATTTTGAGACCCTTTCCTTTTTCAATTTATCGTATGACTTTTAAGGGCAAATTATAATAAATCTGAACTTGAACTAGGATACAAATTATTTTCCTAACCATTATCGTGAAAAGAATGCTATACGTAAAAAAATGCATATATATCAATTATGTTACTTAATTTGCATGAATATTTAAACAATTGATACGTATCCATTCATCCATTTGTTAAGCACTGGAATATTTATTAGAATATTCTTGCTCAAACGAAACATTTGTAAACAAAGATGTGTAGCACGCTCATTATTGTATGAAATATTATACTTAGTGATATAAATTGATAAAATACCCTCTCAAAAGATGAAATATAATTTCTTATTACTTCATTTGGCAATGAGTAATTTCATTACGTTTAGGCATGAAATGCAACCACAACTATTTTTATATACATTTTATAATGTAAGGTTATAAAATGTAATATAAAATCGTAAAGTGCATCGGCTCTGAACGTATTATGAAAAGAGGTATATGTATTTTGGCGCGATGCGTTTCATAGCACAGTAAGCAAAACGACTTATATCGAGCGCTTTCTGAAATGGCATTAAACTTTCCAGCTACCAATGTGAGTAAAACGCGTTTACTCTAGTAAACATCATCACACCAGAAAAATAATTTTTGTTGTCAAAAAGAACACATGGAAAGGACAGTGTTAGAAACATTGAATTATGTAATGTACTGTAGCAGTTTTGTTGTTATTAGACAAAACACATTATTAACTGGTAGGATGAGTCGAGTGTGTACAAGTGGTTAGCATGCCAGACGATGAAACGAAGGTTCGAGCTTCTTTACTGCTGAACAACTATAAACGTTCTTTTAACAGTTTGAAATTATGAGTGCGCTATAAGAGTGACAGCAAAACCCTACTATTTTATTAGAACGACCCACGAGTTGGAGGTAGGTGTTGTTGTCTTCCTTCCAGCTTATCACTTCAAAATTAGGCACAGTTAGCATGGATACATTTCTAGCAGTTTTATCCAATGTTCGACAAAAATATTATTGAGAAACACGTATTACTTCTAACTAAAATGATAAAAATATATTGGGATTAGCCGCTCACATAAGCATCATGTTTTTTAACACGTTTAATAGAGGGTTTGCTTCGGCGCGACTATGCATAATGATGGCCTAACATAGCCTGGTGGATAAGGCTCTCGACTCGCAATCTGAGGGTCACGAATTCGAATCCTCAGCCACCGAAAATACTCGTTTTAAATTATTGCTTACTTAGCTAACAATCCAGGTATAAGACTTTTGAGCTTATAAAATTACTATCCAACTCCTGATGCAATGAGAATACGTTTGAAATAAAAATACACATACACAGTAAGCTATTTATATTTTATCGAGTGTTAAATATATATTCAATCTTATGACTGAGTCACTGTTGGATATAGATTAAAATTGTTAAAATATTCATAATTTAGAAATTTTGTACTCTCATATCCATTTTCTCAAAAGATTGTTTGTTTGTTTTTTAATTTCGCACAAAGCTACTCGAGGGCTATCTGTGCTAGCCGTCCTTCTTTTAGCAGTGTAAGACTAGAGGGAAGGCAACTAGTCATCACCACCCACCGTCAGCTCTTGGACTACTCTTTTACCAACGAATAGTGGGATTGATCGTCACATTATACACCCCCACGGCTGAAAGAGCATGTTTGGTGCGATGGGGATGCGAACCCGCGACATTCAGCTTATAAGTCGCACGCCTTAACACGCTTGGCTATGCCGGGCCTCTTTCTCACCAGAACAAACATAAACATTATTACATGAAATCTTGCCTGAGTTATATTTTTTTCTTTTTTAAACCCTAATGGTGAATAATTTAGAAATGTGCAAGTTCCTGGAGTTATTTTAACAAGTAATTTCTGGTAACACACTATAACAAATCATAAATGTTGAAAGTGGTTTTATAAGAGATTTTTGTAGATATAACAAAGATTTCCAGTGTGGGACGAAAGAAGATCGAACAAAAAAAAGGGATATGCAACAACAATAATAAAATACAATAAATAATAAAAAAGGGAATTTAGAATTTAATGTAAAGTTTACAAGACGAGTGAAATTGTAACTAAAAATATATAATAAATGCTTGTTTGTTTTGAATTAAGCACAAAGCTACACAATGGGCTATCTGTGCTATGCCCACCACGGGTATCGAAACCCGGATTTTAGCGTGTAAGTCCGCAGACATACCGCTGATCCACTGGGGGGCTAAATAATAAATTCACAGCTAATTAATAAATAATACAAAACAACAATGAAACAACGGGGATTCTCAACAGTCACTGCGTTTGATATTATCTTACGCAGAATCGAGTAAATTAATTTGAGAGATCTTTTACCCCTTTTTTTACAACGCTAAATTCAGGGGTTTGATTCTCATCGTTGAATTCAGCCAATAGCCCGATGTGGCTTTGCTAAAAGAAAAAACAAACAAACAAACCTCCCTTTTTATTAGTTATATTTTTGTGCACCAACAATACCAAACGTGGGGCGCGCGTACACTTGATTCGATTTTATTATTAACCAGGACTTCTACTAACCTATCCTAAAATTGAAATTTTAGGCAGAATGAGAGCAAGTTGATTTATGACATCTTGGGCGCGGTCAAAGAAATCAATTTGAAAAGTTTAATCTATTGAGTCCAAAACTGGAATTATATCAGAAATCGGCCAATAGATGATGGAGCTATGAGCTAAAAATTTGGTAGCTGAAAAACACAGAGCCATTTTTTGAGCCGCTATGTTGTGACTAAAAAAAAATATTTACATTGTAAGACAACGGCTTGATATACTTTATATACAAATGAAAACAAAATAAACTAATTTCGTGTTGCCAGGATATAAATTACAAATTATACTGATTCGAGACTTTAGCTTGATGGTACAAAAATGAAGAGAATGTAAAGATTTTACGATAAACATATCTTTTTGGTTTGTTTAGTGTTTTATTTGTATTTTTACGGAGCTGTAACATCCTTTATAGATTCGTAGTTATCATTTCCGGTGTTTTCTATTATAGACTTATGTTGATACTATGGAGTTAAGATGTAGCAATGAATGAAGTCGATGATCTAATAGTTTCGTAATGTATAAAATACGTTTATTTACTCGAATACAATGGTATGTTACCAAGCAGACAACAGTCTCACGCTAACTACTCAACAATCTACCTATTTATTTAGGTAACTCTCTACGTATTTATTTAATAGTGAAGTGTTTTAGAGTTCTTTGATTAACTGAAGTACAATACTTTGCAAGATTATTCCTGGTATATAATTAGGACTTTATATAATTCTTCAAAAACATAATTTACTCATTTATGATTGGATATAAAAATTAAGATATGTAATAAAAATCTTCTAGACTATTATTACTGGCTAAAAAACGAAATATAAAATTTTTTGTAACTGATAAAATTGTTGAAATTGTTCAGAAATGAAACAGATTTATCTTAGTGTTGTGAATTTGATCCATTTATTTGGTTAGATACAATTACTACAATATTACTAATATTGTACATGCAATTTTCAACTAAACTTTTCATTTACAGAAAGTAATTAATGTTAAGCATAAAAAATATGGAATCAAAATGCTGGATCTCGCCTATAATAAAGAACATATCGACTTAAAGATTTTCATTCAGAAGACAGTCTAATATTGTTTCATGATCTTTATTTAGTAGCTTGATCAGCTGCTAATAAAAAAATTCAAATTTTGAGGCACGATGACAGTGAAAATACTCCATACTTTTAACAATGGAAACAGTACAAAATTGATAATTAAGTCCATACTGAAAATACTCCATACTTTCAACAACAGGAAGGTTAGAAAATTTATAATCAAGTCGATACCAAAAATACTTTATACTTTTAACAATGGGAAATGTACAAAATTAATAATTATGTCCGTATTGAAAATACTTCATACTTTCCACAGTGGGAATAATACAAAATGGATAATTAAGTTCGTAATTTAGTTCAAAAAGACAGGAAAAGTCTGCGACGGTGGTGCAGACGGTGTATTTCCTTTGATCAACAGTTTAAAATCAGGAACGGCTATACCTTTGTGCACATAGTTAAAATACTCAGACTTAAGACATTACAATTTAATTGTAATTTCTATACCTTTGTGCACATAGTTAAAATACTCAGAGACTTAAGACATTACAATTTAATTGTAATTTCTACTGAAATCGATAAAATCCATTTTATAAACAGTTACTGTCGTTAAATTGTATATGTAATTTTTTACATTGGACATTTCCTCAGGTGAGTCTGTGGGTTTACAAATTTACAATGCTAAAATACGAGGTTCAGTTCCGTAGACAGGGTCCGCTAGCCCACTTATATTTAACATTAAGATGATAACAGGTATCACCTAAGATATCTCTACTCGCACAAATGTAAAGTTTTTTTACAAACTACACTATGGGCTGTCTGTGCTCTGCCCACCACGGGTATCGAAACCCGGATTTTAGCGTGTAAGTCCGCAGACATACCGCTGAGCCACTGGGGGGCAACCGCTGGTAACTAAACCAGGTTTTTAGAGTTATAAGCTTTCAGACTAACCGCCGGTTTTTGGTTTATAGAAGCTTTCAACTACAATTATATAAAATTATGATATGCACGTTGTATTTTAGAAGGAAGACTCTCATAATGTTTAAAATTAATGATTTGTGGTCGTTTCTCAAAAAGTCTTGTCCAATTTTTCAATTTCCTTTTTCTACGTTAAACATAGTTTATTGAAACATTTATTAATCTACATTTAACTACACAAAAGTAGTACTTAATTGTTATGACTTTCAATTTCTAATTGTAATTAATATTAATATTGACAAAAAGTCGCTTTGCTAATGTTTGTTTGTTTTTGAATTTCGCACAAAGCTACTCGAGGGCTATCTGTGCTAGCCGTCCCTAATTTAGCAGTGTAAGACTAGAGAGAAGGCAGCTAGTCATTACCACCCACCGTCAACACTTTGGCTACTCTTTTACCAACGAATAGTGGGATTGACCGTAACATTATAACGCCCCCACGGCTGAAAGGGCGAGCATTTTTGGCGCGACTGGGATGCGAACCCGCGACCCTCAGATTACGAGTCGCACGCCTTATCACGCTTGGTCATGCCGGGCCAGCTTTGCTAATGAGTTTAATTATTCCCCTAAATATTCATGTTTTATATTTAATGAAGTGTTTACTGCTAATGTTCAAAATCAAAACACACGAGCTTTTCTTGTGTTTCTGATAAAACATACACAGCTGAACTTGAAATGGGATGTTCTCTTTATGGCGCATGTGATAATCAAATGATTTTCCTTCAACAAATGGTTTCCTTTCTATATAGAATGTAGAGCAATTATCAGCAGTAAGGTACTTACTGTTTCCGTTGATAACTGATTTCGAAAAATGAAATACTATAATTGTGCTCCGTAGTTTAAAAGAAAAACAAAAATATTTGCCATGTTTTCATTCGTTTACACAACAGTTAAAGCAAAAAACAACAACAAGGATTTATAGATTTCATTGTTTTCAAAGTTTTTAATGTCACGTTTAGAATACGTTAAATTACTCAGTGGAAAGTTTGGTAATATACTATCAAGGATGTAATTTTAAGAATTCTTTAATCGGTTGATCAGTGCAAATTAATAATTATATACATTTACGTATGTAACGAGAATGTGAATATTAAAGTCATCAACTTGTCATCACGTGTCCATATAAAGATTTCTTTGTAACAATATTGATTAAATATCAACAATTGATACTGTACATTCTGAATGATATATTTGAAATAATTTTGACCATGAAACTGTTAAAGTAATTAATTTAGTCTAATGTTGTCAGATATTTCCATCTTTACATATAATCTCAGGATTGTGATGTTACTTATTTTAATGTGATGTTACGTATTTTAAATAAGCTGTAGAACTTTCCTCCGCGTGAACATTGATTTTATATATGTAGACGTTTTGTTCAGTTGTTAGTATATGAAGAAAACGGTGAAAAATATCATATTAAAACTTTCAACACAATAGTATTTTTATGTTATTGCTTTATAATTATCGTTTTATTGTAAATTTCTTATTAGTAATTGAAGTATATGAACCTGTTCTATGTAATTGATTAATAGGACAATTTAATTACTGAAACACTTATTTTATTAAGGCAGAGGGATATGAACCAGATGCATTGTTTGGGAATGCCTTCTTCATTTTATATAAAGGTATAGAAAATGAATATATTACAAAGATTTAATGAACTAAGCTCGAATAGTTGACAGACAATAGCGTGTTTGTTTAACTTTTTGATACAGGATAGTATAAGTTTTATGAGATATTACTTTGTATACAAAGATTTTGTTGTTATTATTACATGTCGCAAGCTGCTAAGCACGCGTATATAATAATAAATCAACATTTACTGACTGTAATAACTGAAAATAGCTTTACCCTTCCCAGATCGACTCTCATTTTCATAAAAAACGCCATGTAAATTTTTAAAATTTAAAATTTACTTATGAATTTAAAATTTTTTTAATCAACTTGAAACTTATTAACTTCTTCCGATCAGTTATCAAGTATGGTAGTAATTAATAATAGAGATCGCCAAGGTTTCCAAATAATACACGCACCGAAAAGCCACTCTATTGAACTCATAAGCGGAAAACCGACCATTTAAAGTAGAGGTTATGGTAAATTATGTACGTAGAGTTTCGTTTTAGCAAACTTTCGGGAAAATAAGTAAGTTAAATTAAGTACAGAAATTAAGCAAATATAAAGTACTCAAGTTGAAGTTTCCTATTTAGTTCATGTATTTTGCATTTATGAACAACTGACCAAAAGTAAGGCTGCTAGTTATTTATCATTGCCCTTCCACTCGCTATTATTAACTGTTATTCTATAGTTCAACTAACATTTATTATTATTTTTAGCAGCACATGGATTTTAACCTAATTTCGATTTTCAGAAATATATCACACGGCCAACCATTGCTTCTCACTTAAACTAATCAATGCTATCTTGATCAAAGTCGCATATATTCTTCTTAGAAATCATTATGGTTATAAATAAAATTGTCTTAATAGATATTGTGTGTTATGGCTCGGCATGGCCAGGTGATTAGGGCACTCGACTCGTAATCTTAGGGTCGCTTCAAACATGCTTACCCTTTCAGCCGTGGAGGCGTTATAAGTGCGATCAATCCCACTATTCGTTGGTAAAAGAGTAGCTCAAGAGTTTGCGATCGTCAGTGCTTCAGTACGAAGGTTTAATAGAAAGTAAATAGTTATTTCAATACTAGCGTCGCATATACCATTTTTACAGCTTCTAATTTCATTAAATCAATATAAAAAATAACTTATTCATTAAAAATAAGAAAATACCAAACAAAAAAGAAATAGAGATCACTGATTAAAATTAAAGTACAAGAAATTTTATTTTAAAATGTGGCATATGGAAATGATTTCTTTTATTCAAAGTTGAAACGAGATCTTCATGTTTAGCAAAAAAAAATTACCCCGTGAACAGTAAGGTGGAGTTCAGTATTGTGTGTTTATTTATTGGATACTATTTTTGATTTTGATTTATTTTTCATTATATTTTAGAGTAAAGTATTAAACTGATAAATGTTGTGAAATAGTAATGTCATGCACTAAAGTTGTGTCTGTTGAAGCTTGGAAGTCACTATTAATACTCTATTTTTTGCTATAATATTCTGCATTAACCAGTTAATTTTTATTTTCAGGGATGACATTGTTTTTTTATTTAGTGTTATAAAAATTGCTATTCTCGTTATTATTATTTTTGTGGTTTAGGCTTATATATTTTTGACAAAACTTCAACTCCAGTGGCTCAGTAATAGCTTGAGGAATTATACGCTAAAACTGGAGTTCGATATCCGTGGTACAGAGAAAATATCCCATTGTGTATTCTTGTGTTTAAATCTAAACGAGCTATTATTTTTATTAAAAATTCATAAATAAAACAAATAGTTATATACAACCAAATCCCATAGTAGCTTACTTTCCATAAGTAAATAAACCAGTAAATGGCAGCATATTTTGGGTAAACTTTTAACTTTGTATGCATGTGTAATTGTTCGAAATAGACGGAGATATATTGGTTTGGTATTTTAACCTGAAATTTCTAAACAGTATAATTAATACTAAAATTGTAGCAATCCATACCTAATTACAGATTCTGAAAAATGGGACAGAACGTTACGTTTATAACTCATTCATATCTGAAAGTACACAACGTGTTCAAGGGTATATCGGAGGCTTGAGCTTTGGATCTTCAGACCCACATCTTGTATCTCAGAATGGTTGGTATGGATATTAACATTTTTACTAATAAAACAGAGAACAACGTTCTTATGTCATCTTTAGGTTAACAAAAAGGGTTTTTCGTTATCAAGTCTCATATGTTGTTATAGCAACCATCAAGTCCCTCTATTCTGATAATTTAGTCCCATAAACTCCTAAAGAGAAGAAAGAACAGAAAAAAGTGCCAAATGTAATTCAATTGCCCCGCATTTAATATATGGTATTGAACCAGTATAATGGAAAATGAAAGATAATAATTGGTATAATCTTTTGAGGAGTAACGGTAGATTTCTAAATTTATTACGTTAATTTCGGTATCAGTTTATTTGTATATCCTGCAATAATAACTACACATATTGAATACGAGTTTATATTAGCATATTAAGATATTAAATATAAGATGTTATGGGGTGTATTCAGTAATCCCATTAAAATTAAATAAAAATGGTTAAATTTACTGCTTTTACTTGAAAAAAAATCAGGTATAATATGGTTTAAAACAAATCAGATAGAGAACATCAGTTTATTACGACTGATTCACAGTGTAAAGTATAACACCATCTATATTTCTTGCTACTTTTGAATCATTTAACTTCCAAAGAGGCTACCTGATGGTTAGCATTCCCTAGCCCCAGCCCAGCCAGATGGTTAGAGCGCTGGACTTAAGAGGGAGGGTCGCGAGTTCGAATCCCCGTCGCACTAAACATGCTTGACCTTTCAGCCGTGGAGGCGTTATAAAGTTACGATCAATCCCAATAGATGTTGGTAAAAAGTCGTCCAAAATTTGGCAGTGGGTGGTGAGGACTAGATACCTTCCCTCTATTTTTACACTGCTAAATTAGGGACCCACGGCTGGCGTAGATAGTCCTCGTGCAGCTTTACACGAAATTCAAAAGCAAAAAGAAACAGGTCTGAGAGTTCCTGGTTCGTGCTCTTTTATCGCAAAACTCACTCAGCATTTTGAGGCTTGGGTAAATTACAGCGACAGGTACATTCGTTCTTCATTTTCATGTGAGTAGATTTTTTTGTTTCTTAATAGTGAACATGATAAACTCCAATTACATTTTCCTTAAAGTACTGCTTACATAACCACATTTTTTATTTGTTTGTTTGAAATTAAGCAAAAAGCTACACAATGGGCTCGCTGTGCTCTGTCCACCAAGACCGGGATTCTAGCCATGTGAATATGCAGACATGCTACTCTGCCACCGGAGGCCACATAACCATGTTCTTGAGAGGTGATATATTATAAAACTTGAAGTACGGTAACACTGTAAAGTATAGGGATACTATGAGAATTAAAGTTAAACATATGGGAAAATTCATAATTCTTATACTTTAATAACTATTGTTACACAAATGTTGATGCAAAAACTAAAGACACCAGGATATAACTATAAACATAAACATTATTAACAGCAGGAACCAGAACCAAAACTGAGTTTCTTATCATTATTTTCGACTCACTTAGTGAGAGATTAAGTGCTATGCAGTTAACTGCGTTTTTACATATTTTTGTTGTTCTTAAGAGTAAAGCTTCGTGATGGGTGATCTGTGCTAAGACCACCGTACGATTCGAAATAAGATTTTTAGGATTTTTTCTAAGCTTTTAAATTTGCAGCTGGGAGGAAGTGTATCCTTTCGAATCTCATTCTAAGCTGAATACCTTACGAGGAACTTCCGTGATACTTTGTACAACCATTAAAAAACTATGTTATCACAAATCATGTAAGTTTTTGAGTTGTCTTGATCCAATTTGAAAAGTAGTTTTAGTCAAACTCTATAATTTAATATTATACGACGAATGTTTCTAGAACATTATACGTAGTTTTCTGGAAATTTATTTAGCATTTACTTTATCTTGTATAATTTTAACTTGTTGATTTTCAGCTATTTTTTTACTTATTTACTCTGTTTTGGAAGAAAAACAACAACAATGTATTCTATGTATTTTAGTTATCTTAATATGAAGCTACAAAATAGGCTATCTGTACACTTCGAACAACCGAATCCCAGATTTTTACATATTATGTCCGTAGACTTATTGCTCATCTACCTGAGTATATTATCAATCCATGTTTGTATCATAAATGTAAGATCCTATATCCCTAAAAAGAAGGCCTGGCATGGCCAAGCGCGTAAGGCGTGTGACTCGTAATCCGAGGGTTGCGGGTTCGCGCCGGCGTCGCGCCAAACATGCTCGCCGTCCCAGCCGTGGGGGCGTTATAATGTGACGGTCAGTCCCGCTATTCGTTGGTAAAAGAGTAGCCCAAGAGTTGGCGGTGGGTGGTGATGACTAGCTGCCTTCCCTCTAGTCTTACACTACTAAATTAGGGTCAGCTAGGTGCAGTGGGCTTGACAACCTACTCACTTAAACCAACCTGTTACGGAAACTACAGTGTTTCGGGCCCTTAAAAGGAATCGAGTGGCAGATGATGATGATGATATTAGATCGAAGGCAACCAGCCAATACCTCCCATTACGCTGCTAAATTAGGGGCGGCTATTATAGATAGCTCTCGAGTAGCTTTATGCGAAATTCCCAAACAAACAAACAAACCTAAAAAGAAAGATCAAACCCTTACTTTTACGAGCAAAATAAATACTCCCCAGTGGCTCATTGGCAAGCCTTAGGTTTTAAAATCGGGAGTTGATATCTGCAGTGTGTACAACACAAATAACCATTGTTTAGTTTTGTACTTTATAACAAGGATTTTCAAATAAATTTAATGAAATATGAGCGTGCCTTTTTTGCGGTTTGTTAACTAGCACTGCCTATTAATGTCGTTTTTTCGTTTTGATATGAGATCATATCGATGGGTGACATGTGTGGGTGTGTGTTTTCTCATTGCAAAGCTACAGTGTGCTATTTTCTATGTCAACCGAGGGGAATCGAACCCCTGATTTTAGCGTTGTAAATCCGTAGACTTACAGCTGTACTAGCGGGGCAAAGGTGACATAACCGAATGTTTGTGTAAGGTAAACGTGTTCGGAATTTTTTGGTCATAATTGGAGTGTCCGAGATGTCATGATAGCTCATTATGCCTTCCACTTCTGGCCTGGCATGGCCAAGCGCGTAAGGCGTGCGACTCGTAATCCGAGGGTCGCGGGTTCGCGCCCTCGTCGCGCTAAACATGCTCGCCCTCCCAGCCGTGGGGGCGTATAATGTGACTGTCAATCCCACTATTCTTTGGTAAAAGAGTAGCCCAAGAGTTAGCGGTGGGTGGTGATGACTAGCTGCCTTCCTCTAGTCTTACACTGCTAGCACAGATAGCCCTCGAGTAGCTCTGTGCGAAATTCCAAAACAAACAAACAAAAGCCTTTCACTTGATCAGAACTAGATTCTATACCATCGACACAGCGCAGATAGCCCATTGTGTTGCTTTGTGTTTAGGAAAAAGTGTTATATCCACGCATTTTATTTTTTCAGCAAAATTACGAAGAAACAAATCAAATGTTTTTTATAAATTATAAATAGAAATATTTATTGAAATTTACAAAATAAACACACATATTAGCATATTTGTCATTTATAATATACTCCATTAAATCTTAGGAATACGAACAAATTATTGAAAGGTAAAGTTGTTGATATACTGGAAAAATAAATCGGTAAAGTATTTTGAAATACAAAAAGCTGATAATTGTAAAATGCTCCTACTTTACACCTAATATAAATAATGTCTCTCGAATCCAAACTGGCTTAAAGATCGTAGGTGTTGCGTGATGGGCTTCGTCGGTACTTTATGCAATTGATACGTATTACACACTCTGCTTTGCTTTAACTCGAAAGTCCTCAAAGATTATATTCCTTGCAAAGATATCTTTTCGAATACTTGAACATTGTAATGTATTTAGAGAATGGTATAGACTAATCATTGTACAGAGAGTAGCTGGGATGAAAACATATTTGAGATATTTTTCTGGTCAATGTGTGTGTGTGTTTTTTTTTCGTATAGCAAAGCCACAAAGGGCTATCTACTCAGCCAACCGAGGGGAATCGAACCCCTTTCTGGTCAAGGTTTGTTTAGTTTTGTGACTGAAGAGTGAAAGCATGAGTGGTACTAGAACACTGAATATACAACAATAGTGTAAAAGTCATATTCTTTGTATCTGTTGATCAATATATTTTATGACCATTCTTGTGCAAATGTTTCATAAAATAAACAAGAATATTCAATGTTAAAAATGCACAAAAACTATTTTATAAAAGGTAAAGTAAAGATTGGAAAAGTTCTTCTACCTTTAGAATACCAGAAGAAACACAAGAAATTTAATGTTTTACATTAGCAAGTGGAAGTGTATAATTTGCGTATTGCGACACTGTATAATATGTAAATTATACACTTTCACTTCCTGATATAAAAACATTAACTTTTATGGTGTATATTGAAAACGCTCACTTCACACTGTTCAAATTAAATAATCATGTGTTGAGGTTGCAAAAAAACAAAACAAAAACGCAAAATGTTCAATAGATATTTGAAATAAACAATGTAACGAGTTACAGGGAGTGAACATATTAAATGTGTACACATGCAGAGGCAACTCACTTGAACAGAGATAATTTAACAGCAACTGATAACGTCACGTTGACAGAGGCGAAATGTTCTTTTTTAATGATGCATTTTCTACCCCATTTAAATAGTTTTGAATTTAAATTTTATAAAGTGGGTTACATCTCCAACATTTATATTTATATTGGAAGTAAAGTAATTTAAATGAGTAATAGACGAAACAAAATATTTTTAATAACTATTCGTAAGTGACATTTATATAATTGCATATATTCGTTTTGGCAAGAAGGCACCAAGGAAATTAAAACGCTTTCCTAAAAAATAAACAACTCATAGAAATAAGGAAATAAATATTCAATAAAACTCGAATTAGAGGTATAATTTGTGTAAACATTATAAAAGATATATCTTATTTATTATAAAACTCATTCCTTTTCTGATATGTGATTTCTTCTAATGGCATTTAAATCCTTCTAAGGGAACAATTAAGTTAATTTTAACCCCTTTCATGGTTTACATTAATTTATGGTTTATTTCCTGTAACTAAATGTTCATCAGATAATTTATTATCAATCGCATAATGTAGGGTTAGTAGTCATGCATGTAATCATTGCAAAATTATGTTTAATTCTTCCATAAAGTAGAATGATTTGTCACAAGTTCTCTAACAGAGCTACTGCATTATCACATGAAAATATAGAATCGAAGTTTTATGGACATTTATACGTTGATCTAGATTGTATATAAGCATATTTTAAATTAATGACATTTCTAGACTGATAGGCCTAAAGTACATAAGCAAATTCAATTCACTGAAGGAAAATTCCAAGTTGATAGTATGTTGTAGAATGACTCATTTACTCTACGTGTTGTTTTTTGTTAATGTCAAATTAGGAAAAGCATGTCGTTCTATCACAAGCGTATTTGAAATGTTTAGAATATAGATATTTATTCTTTATTAATTTCGCCAAAAAGATGTGAGTGCTCCAAAAATAATTTTCTCTATCTCTGCTCGGCTGAATAATGCTGAAAAGAAACCTTGTTTAAGGTTTACTTTGTCTTTGAATTTCGCGTAAAGCTACATGAGGGCTATCTGCACTAGCCGTCCCTAATTTAACACAGGGACTAGATAGAATGCAGCTAGTTATCATCACCCACTGCTCTTTTACTAACGAATAGTGGGATTGATCGCCACATTATAACGAACTCCCCCTGAAAAAGCGAATATGTATGGTCTAACAAAGTTGAATGCAGAACTTTTGACATTTAGCCTCAAGAAGTGGGATTTGTTAGATAAAAGTGCATAACAGAGGAAGTGTCACCGACATTTTTCAAGTTTCTTCACTCATCAAGATAGGCTCCGCATCTGCCACAAGGTATCCGGTCTGTGAGAGGCAACTGGTATTGCTTGTAACCCGAACGAGTGGCGCCTCTTCACTGATAACTCATCCAGAAGCCTCAAGGTTGTGCTGCTATATAACAGGAATATGTATCTGTCTCTTTTCCTGGGTCATTCGTTGCACCTCAAAGAGGACCTTGCTAGAAGCATTGAAGTATGATGAATATGGCTGGAAGGTTATCGGAGACTGCAAAATGGTGACATTCCTGATAAGTCTCTAAGGAGACTTCACCAAGTTTCCCTGTTTTATTTGTCCTTGGGACAGCAGAGACACCTCAGCGCACTACAACAGGAAGCAGTGTTTACAACGGATCAAGTTCTCTTTGCAGAGGCACAATGTCTAGTAGACCTCCAGAAAGTGTTGTTTCCATCATTGCACATTCTTATGAAACAATTTGTCACAGCTCTTGATAAGGAGTCTGAAGTCTTCAAGTACCTTCGAGACTTCTTCCTTAAGCTGTCTGAGGCAAAGGTAAAAACTGTTGTCTTCGTTGGACCACAAATAAACAAGATCCTGGAGTGCACAAAATTTCCAAAGAAGCTCAGTAGACAGGAAAAAAAAGCTTGGGGCACAGCTTTGTCGCAGTGGTTTCGGGCTTCTTGGGAAATCACAAGGACGAAAATTGTGTGGAACTAGTTAAGTTGACGCTTTGGTGAAGAACTACGGCAAAATGGGCTGCAGGATGTCCCTGAAAGTCCATATTCTTGACACTCATCTTGATAAATTCAAGGAGAACATGGAAACATACTCAGAGGAGCAAGGTTAGCGCTTCCACCAAGATATATTGGACTTTGAAAGCCGCTACCAAAGATCGTATAACGAAAACATGATGGGAGACTATATTTGTTGGCTGATACGTGAAAGTGATTTACGTTACAGTCGAAAATCTCGAGAAACTACTCACTTATAAACATTTTTATAAACATTAGTATAAATGCATGTAAATCTTGATTCATATGTTGTTTTATTCAGACCTTATGTAGGGCCCGACATGGCCTAGCGCATAAAGACGTGCGCTTCGTAATCTTAGGGTCGTGGGATCGCGCTCGAGTCGGGCCAAACATGCTTGCCCTCCCAGCCGTGGGGACGTTATAATGTAACGGTCAATCCCACTATTCGTTGGTAAAAGAGTAGCCCAAAAGTTGGCGGTGGGTGGTGATGACTAGCTGCCTTCCCTCTAGTCTTACACTACTAAATTAGGGACGGCTAGCACAGATAGCCCTCGAGTAGCTTTGTGCGAAATTCCAAAACAAAAAACAGACCTTATATAAATGAAAATGTGCCAATTTTCCCGTTTTTTACATAGAAAATAGGTTGATTTCTAAATATCATTGTCCAGGTCACAAAAGCAAAGTTTGAAGGGAATAATGGCTCTTTTCTCTACTTTTACAACACAAAAAATTAAGAAATAACACGTATTACCAGGAACAAAATTTATGTTACACAGTTTTATTTCCACATCTTAACAAACAATTAGCCAGTTTCAGGAATTTCGATTTCTCAGGATTAGGTTTATTCATTTAGATGTCACAAGAACAGACTATTAAGATATAATGGTATGTATTCGGACTTACGATACTTGAAGCCGGGTTTCCATACCCAGCATAAGCAAATCACAAATAGCCCTAGGCGTAGCTTCGTGTTTAACTTTAAACAACAACCATTAATGTTAAAACTTTAAAATCTTTTGTTGTAAATTGTTTAAAATCCGCAACTGCCTAAACTTATTTTATTCTTTGCTCTAACTGCGCAATTATATGTGACTGAAAAATACTATTAATAGAAGAATAAAGTTTCTGTCGCATTCATAATACTGACTTATTTGACAGTACAGAGTGTGTTCAGTGCATGCTATTGCTCGAACGTTGGAGTATTACGAGTATTAAGACGAGTTTTTACAGGTGTTGAAAGCTTTAGAAGTAGTTAGAGGAACGTATGGTTAGAGTGTCTGAGGAAAATTGGATAAAGAATCAGAGAAAACAGAAGACTAACGACAAAAAGTAAAAACTTTTCCAGATGTTTAAATGGTTGTTTAAATACAACCAGTTTTAAAAGGAATATTTAGAATCTTACTTGTGTTCTTGATATTCTGAAAATTTAGACACACACATTCACATATCTGTGAGGCTTCAATCTGGCGGCTCTTACACCTCAGGCAACTCCAGTTTTTACATACGTTCAGATCAAGTAAAGATCAGATCAGTGCTAAAATGAGTCGCCAAATTTAATAAGCTCCAACCCATCTGAAGTACTATAACGTTGAAAACTGGACTTCGATACCTGCCTTGGACAAAGCACTGATACTCTATAATATAACAAGCTATTTCAATAAATCACATAATATTTTAAAATTACTTAAGAAATCTTTCATAGACAAAAAACGTTATTTTAACGCAGTGAAGTCGACACTTCAAAATAATAATACTTTAATGCTTACATATATTTATAAAGAAAATAACATTTGTATACGTATAAATACATCGAGAAAAAATCACACTTGTATATTTATAAATACATCTAGAAAAAAATCACACATATATGTATAAATACATGTAGAAAAATCACACTTATATATGTATAAATACATCTAGAAAAATCACCCTCGGTTATACATACATATGCAAATAGAAAAATTGCATTTCTCTGTAAATATAAATTACATTTATGTGTGTGTACTCACATATATATATATGTTATAGTAGGCTGATATTAATGTAAATAGAAATTAGTGCTAAAGCTACAAGAGATCATGTTTCAAACATGGATAAAAGGCACACAGATTAGCAAGTGTGTCCAGGCTAATGAATAATTCGTTTATTACTTCCTGACTCTACCGAATGTTCTGCGGCATAGATAAAAGTCTGTTTATTCATAAAGCTGGTCGTTTTGACAAGAAAATTACTTTATAAATTGAGCTATGCTTTGAGCAGCCATTCTAATTAATTGTTGTTTGTAATGTTTTGTTTTTGTCTTAAATTGAACATTTTGGTTCTTCCTCTAGTCTGCTTCACTTTAGTAAGAGTTGCTATGATATGTGATGGACATTCTTACTTAAATGTTTTTAATATTTTTCCCACCTTTTGTTGCTTTCAAACAAGAAAGTTGATTAAAATAGAAGTCTGTGCGTAAACACTATCTAAACGTTGTGTTTGGTTTGAATTTTACTCAAAGCTACACGAGGGCCATCTGCGCTAGTCATCCCTAATTTAGAAGACTAGAGGGAAGGTAACTAGTCATCACTACCTACCGAAATTCTCAGGCTATTCTTTTGCCAATGAATAACTGGATTTATTGTCACCTATAACGTCACCACTCCTGAAAGGGCGAGCAAATTTGGTGTAGTAGGGATTCGAACCTGCAACCTTCATATTTGGGAGTCGATTGCCCTAACCACTTAACTAACGGGCCTAAACATTTAAGAAGAATATTTATGTGAGTGAACTTTTCGTTCCATTGGTTTTCTTCATACACTACATGCGACTAAAAATTACTTTTTAAGCTAAAAATTTTCATGAAGCAAGGAACTTTCATTACTTTAATTAATTATAACTCATGCATCTCAGTTCATAGTTTTCAGATTTCTTCTCATTCAGTGATCTTGTCATTTTGTACAATTATACATTCAAAACATGTATCATTATTTATTCTCATCATTTGTTTTAAACACATTTTTCATTGGTTAGGCAAATAACATAAACTGTTACCAAGCCAAAGCACTTTCGCAGTTTCGAATAAGTTCTACATGGGGTTGTATTAAAACGGTTTTGAATGTGCAAATTAGCAAGTCACGTAATAACAAGAGTCGATATAAAGTTACGATGATTTGTTAGTTTGAATATAAGTACAAAGCTGCACAATGGGCTAAATTCTGCCAACCACAGGTATTGAATCCTGCTTCAAGTGCTGCACGTCCACAGACATTCCGTTGTGTCACTGGAGGCAGTCACCGTGGAACACGTGTATTGGAAATACATTTTAACGTTATTTGGTGTTACGTAATTAGAGTATTATTATCGAATATTGATCGCTTTTGGGAAAAGCATGTAACAGTATTTTCAGACACAAAATCATCCATACGTTTCAGCCTAAGGATATTCTCAGACTGGTCTGTTATAATTTCTAAGACTGGAATATTCTTTGTAGTAAAGGCTTCAGAAAACGAAGGAATACTGATGAATTGGGCATAAGGACCACCAAAAATTTTATCTATAACAAGACTATAAGAGCTGTGGTAAAACAGAAACTGTTTTATTGCTCTTGGCAACAGTAGGTACTATAATCCAAAAGGATTTCTGTGTGAAAAAGCTACACGAGTCACACACAGATAAATTTCTTGCACGAAGCATCGTTTCAGCCGTTACATATTTCGAACAGCTGGTAAACGAAATGGGAATTTATTATATTTCCTACCATGATATATATATATAAGCATATATATATGCTTATGAACGCATGTGCAACCAAACTTCAGTAACAGGAGTTAGGAAACAGTGGTCTTCTTACGCTAGAATACTTATTGAAAGATGCAGGGTGGAATAATGTTCTTTGAACTAGATAACCATATGACGAAACCTTTTGCAACTGAAACCATTCTACAGTATTATCATCGAAGAGCACGGTCGTCAGATAAAGCACCGCCTAACGTAAATCGAAAAGTGTTTTAAGACAATGTGGTCGATCTGAGTTTCACGTAAACTTATTTCAAAATGTAAGTTCTTGTAACGAAAGTTAGTTAGTAATCAATATATTTGTAAGTACGACTTCCAAGTCGTAAGACCAAATATTTCGTAATTAAAATAAAATTTTCATATAATTGCACCTGGATGTTTTATTTTGAGTATTGATTAATTCAGAAATATAAGAAAAGTAAAAAACTCGGAATTTTACAAAATTGAGAAACCCAACAAAAACAAACAAACCATCTTGATTAAAATTGTCTTTATTAAATTTGAACACACATTTTTACTACTTTTGGTTTAATTTCAGATTTTTCAAAGGAGAAGTGGGTTATTAAATATTTAAAGAAAATTGTTTAAAAGTGATGATAAAATATTTCAAAATATAAAATAAAATAAGACTTTTTTGTTTCTATCCATCGATTTCCCAGCTATTATAATCTGCTAAAAAGAACAACATTCTAAGAGTTTAAAGCTTTAACCTGTGTTTTGTTTCTGTTTATTCAAATGTACGAATGTTATCTGAAAACTCAAATATTTTCATCTTGGAGAAAGAAAAAATATTAAAAAATGATAATTTACAATTTCATATACTTCTGTGCTGTTAAAAATATTAAATCATTTTGTTAGATTATTTATATATATATCCAATTTCATATAATTTAAGACTTTCACTAATACTCCTCCCTAAAAATAGGCTATAAAATCAACAAAACACGAGTGGGTTTCGATGCTTACGAGAGGCTCATCATGGCGCTCTGTGTTTAAGAGGAAACAAAAACTCTCAGCAGTAAGATTTGCGAAACAAACAAGTTTTCAGTCGTAAGATTTGCGAAACATTTCGTTATTATGGTAGAGAAGAAGTTTTAACCTTTTTCGCTTTTCCGTATTTCATTAAGAAACACTTTAATTACACACGTAAAATTAATATTTAGTTTAGTTCAAAATGAAATGGTCTTTTACACAACATGACTTGAATCTCAGGTTATCTATAAGCTTGAGGATTTAAAAATTTTAGTTTTGTTTATTTGTCAGAAAGCTTTACAATAATTATATTTATTGCATTAGTAACAGTTAATCTTATTTTAAGAACTAAATATATTCTCTAATATCTTAAACATGAGATATTGAGCTCAAAAGATGATTAGTAAAAACAAAACAAAACGAGATTACAGTCATGTATATATCAGCTGATTTTGCAAGAAACAAAATTCAATTGGATATTCAGCGTCATAACTCTTATAAACTTACCGATAAGCTCTCGAGTGAGGCACGGTATGTTAAGTTTTATATTATTAATCATCTAACGATTACACGACAAAAAATAAAAACATATAGTTTTGGATATATATGACTAATTTATTTATTTGTTAATTACAATCACATTCAGCTCAGAAAAAAAAATCATTTTCCGATCGAGAATATTGACATGTTATCATTTCCTACCACCGTCATCGTTGGTATTAATGGTTTCGTTTTGTACAAATAACTCATACTTTTGATTGAAAGTATGTATATGTAAGCAAAAACAAGGCAGTTAATTTGAAACTTTTGAAATGTTACTACCTGTTGATTTTGCGCCAATTATTTGCTACATTTCCGTTGTGATTTCGAGCTGTATCCTAGAGTCAAAGTGTGCACATAACGTTCCACTAACTTAAAATTCAAATATAAGATTAGGCTACTTTATTGAAATTTTACCTCATTTATATTATTTGACATAAGATCACTGTTCAGTTGAAACTCGTCAAGCAATTTTGAGTTACTGTTCACACATGCACAATCACGTGAGTGCTAACACGTGCAAAGAATCAAGCTGTCTAACTGACATAACCTGTCATTACAGTTTCCTCTGCACCACTTAATATAACAGTTTTCTTCTTAAGAGCCACTGTTTTAGATATATTTATACAAACATTTGTCAACAGGATTACTCTTGAAAATAAGTAATTTGATGCCATATTTGGATAAAATCTTTTACGTAAAGACAAGCTAGAAAAACAGCTCTCTAAATGTCATCTTTCCTCTTGAATATTGAATTAATTTTTGATGCCGTGCTAAGGTACACCTGCTGTTGTTTGGTTTAAACATCCATCATGCCTAAAACGTCGTTATTTCGATTTGTTTGTTGTTGATGAACAAGATCCTAGTAAAGCTTACAAAGATATAATTGAATTATGTCGACAACGAAATAATTCAAAAATGCACTTCCTCGCCTCCTTACTAATTTCCTAAAGAACGTATAAAGATCCTTGTTTTTCTGGCTTATTTGTTCTTGTGGTTCAAAAGACTTGTGCTTAAAAACAAGAAAAGAAATTATGAAATGCATTGTAGTGGAAAATCTCATTTGATTAAATCACTTTTTATAAAATGGTCGAAATGTTTAATGCCGTGTGTTTTGGAAGAGTGAATAATTCAGTAAACCACGTAATTATTCAACATTTCAAAATTAAAAGCAAAATAGCCCATAAAGATTGGAAGAAAGGTAAATACTCTCCACTTTTCTCCCAAACATATTGCAGACCAAGTTGTATTTGATCATATTCACATCAGATATGATGTGATTTGACAATCACATTTAGCATATCCACGGCCAGTTTTGGAGTGTGTGTGTAAAATATTGTGTTAACCTCTGCTATTCTATTCAGAGAAAGAAGGAGACTTGTATTATTTAAGATTTATTACAACTTGCAATACTAATTGGTTGTGTCGCTCAGCTGTTCGGGTAATAACGCATTTCTTACCGATAACAAGCGAAAGTGCTCGTCCTCAGTGACGGAAAAGTAAGTTGATCTATCAGTTTAAATCACTTCTTGAAAGGTCAGCTGCACTCTTGATTTCAAATCCCCAAGCTACGTAAGCCGCAAAAATCAACTGTTGAAAATTCTCGTCATGTTAAGAGCCGCTTATATGTTACATGTTGTAACTACATTTTTATTCTTTAATTTATGTCGCATTCTAAAATATGAATGATGGTGTGGTTAATTTTGAACAGTTTGGTGTAAAATATCCTGCTTGTAAAATGACATTTGACATCAAAATTTGCCCCCCAGTGGCTCAACGGTATGTCTGCGGACTTACACGCTAAAATCCGGGTTTCGATACCCGTGGTGGGCAGAGCACAGATAGCCCATTGTGTAGCTTTGTGCTTAATTCAAAACAACAACAACATCAACATTATTCATGTCTATTCTCCCGTCATTTCAAAAGTGAATGTTGACATGTGCATAGCTTTTAAAACACAAAGTAGTAGACAGCTGCCTCAGACGGGAGACAGACGAACGATTCAACAGACACCATTCTTTACAATACACGTCGTGTTATCATTTCTAATGCGAAACTCAGTATTGTTTTTTAGCTGTTTTTCTTATTGTTTATTATACTCCTTAGTTGTTCAGCAGTAACTCAGAGAGCTTATAATGCTAGAAATCAGGTTTCGTTATTCGTTGTTGGAAGAGCACAGATAACATTGTTTAACTTTCTCCTTAAACAAAGAATATATTTAGAAGTGTTAAGATAAAGCTGCAGAAGAAAACATACAAACATACATATGTTTGATTTGTAACTTATTTCCTTAAATCTGTGTTTGTAATGTTACCTGTGGATCCTTTTATATATTCCATGAAATAGTTTACTGAAACAAAATGCTTGGTAAAATTTCTGCAGTAGAACTATAACTTGAATTTGTCTGTAATTGTATTACGCTATTAATAATTAATCTTATTTTACTAAGTGAATATATTAGAAACTGTACAATAAACTAACAAAATTTCAAACATATATATGTCAGTTGATTCTTCATGACCCAAAAGAACTCTTTCTCTTGTGCTACTAATTCACTCATCTAAATTATTTTCAGTACAAGTTGTTTATGAAACTGTTATGAAGTTAGGTGTAACGAGCATCGGTTTAAATTAAGGGAGATGAAAAGGTGGCCGGCTTTTGTTTAACCTGATGGATCAGGGAATTACAGTCCTCTGAGTTATATAAAAATGATTCAATTGGACGTTCACTTTCTAAATTTAAGGGTATTGAGATTACAAGATTGACTCTTCATGGTTGTTAAACATTTTCATCCAATATACAAGAAAAAGTGGAAGGAAAAAAGAATAAACCTATTTGACGTGTATTTGAGCAGAGACTTTAAAAGACAAGAGTCCAACAAGAAAATAAAAACCGAGCAATGTGACAAAGAAAGAATAAACCAAGAAAGGTGAAGGAAAAAGTAATATTCTGCCACAAGCGACAAAACTTACTTTTTATGTATTTTTTATTTATCATAGTAAAAAAAACACCCAAAAGGTTGTCATGTTTAGATTGCCATGAACCTCTTTATGATAGGAATGAACCAAATAAAATCTGAAGATTGTAAGAAGGGAAAACAAAATGCGAGTATAGCATGATTTAACAAAGTGACGTTAAAGCGATCGTAACCGACACTAAATGGAGATATGAAACATGATCCATCAGTGTTATAGTCCACGGTTTTTGATTAAGTGTGAAATTCCCCAGTCCCAGTATGATGCAATGACAAGTAGTGCATTAAATGATAGATAAGCCTTCTTTGTTTTTAGTGTCTATGACAGCTCGTCCACTAAATAATTACAAATATATAAGTGGCATAAATGTTAGACATCCCTCAAATTCTCTACAAATGGGGTTCCAAGCGCACCATGCCCTGTAAGATTCATTGCAAAAATGAGGTTAAAGTAATTTGAGGAAAACTAAAAATCAGACGTGTTCGAATATTATGATAAGCAGATGTGCGCGTTTAAATATAAACATAGACACAATAAGTTCAGAACCACGGGCTGGATGCTCTAACTACTTGAAGCACCGTAATTTTAAAAGGATTGTTTGTTTGTTAGATTTGGATTTCACGTAGAGCTACATGAGGGTTATCTCTACTAGCTGTCACTAATTTATCAGTGTGAGGCTAGATGGAAAGTAGCTAGTCATCACCACTCACTGTGAACTCTTGGGCTACTCTTTTATCAACCGATAGTGGGATCGAACGAAACATTATAACACCCGCACGGCTAAAATGGCAAGCATGTTTGGTGTGTTGAAGATTCGAGTTCGCGACCCTCAGATTACGAGTACAGTGCCCTAACCACCTGGTCATGCCGGGCCTTTTTAAATTGAAATAAAATAAATTATATAGTTTTGATACTATAATACTCAAGTCCAGTCAGATCTCTGCTGATACACAAGATACGTATGCATATAAAAACTTTATAATGATATACAAAATAATCTAAAATACAAATGATTTTATCGTGTATAGTATATTAGTGTTAATTCCTTTACTAAGACATACAGTCTGATACTGTCAGGGTGTGTTAATCCAACCTTTTCATATGTTCCATATATATTTCTCGAGCCGGAAGTGGTGTACTGGCTAGAGTATTGGAGTATTAAGAGTTTATGGTTTGTTGCTGCAGAAATGCACTCCACAATGTAGAGCGTTAATCGAAGAAAGTAGTCGAAGACTTTGAGCGGTACTGATTAGTTGCCTTCCTTTTATTTTACTCTAGCTCAAAATCAAGACGACTTTAGGTGAATCTTTGAAATAAGCCAAGTCAAAAAGTTACATCTTACTTACCTTTCTTGAAGAGGACCTTTAGAAATAACCCAAGTTATTAACTGAAGTTGCTTCGTGATATCGCAAAAAGTATGTGTATACACATTATGGTTGACCTGAGATTCTTCATAAAGCATTAATTAAAGCAATGTGATTATTAGCAGAAACACACTGTTACGTACATGCATATTTTATGTGCAGGTGAAGGTAATCTTGTACCACGTTTTTCTATAAAGATTTAACAATTATGCTTTACCCTTACCTAATTATCTAAAACATATCAGTTGTCTGACTAGAGCAAGTTTTGTTTATTCCTTAAAGCTCCTGTTTCAATAACTACGAACTATTTCCATTATATTCCTATTTAAGTAATATAATTTTGTCTGTTTATTTTGTATTATACTTTTTCATTCTTAAGTAGCTTTTCATTAATAGTTTGTATGCACATAAAATGACTTAAATATAAAAGTAAGGATGGCAATTTTCTACAGGTTAGAAAACAAAGTGAACAATTAATGAATAAAGATTAAAAAATCAAAGTATAGAAAAGATAAATTTTCAAAATATAGTATTTCATTAGCTTTTACAAGTATAGGTAATTCTGTAGTCGCATCCTATGTATTGACCGCATTTTCTGGGAAAATATTTTTTCAAAGGGGTGGTAAATTATGACATTGTGATAAGGAGTATTTTTTCAGATTATGAAAAGCAGTAACACAAGTATAATAAAAACCTCATTTATACACTTAATACTTATATAAAAACACATAAGGTGACTAAGAAATCCTCAATAGTTAGTTTAAAAGTGGTTTAAAAGATTGTTTAAGAGGTACATTCTGGGTTGTTTTATAGATATTCGCACAAACCTAGTCAAGGACTATTAGTGTCAGCCGACTCTAATTTTGAACAGATAATTTATAAGAAAAGCATCCAGTCACCAACATCCTTCTCTTACTTTTGTCTGACCGAATAGACGGAATTGACCGTTACTCTTATAATGCACTCATGAACCTAAAGTGAGGACATGATTATGATTGTTATTATTTTTTTTACAATAACGCGGTTCCGAATAATGAACTCTTAGTTACTCTGTTTGATACGCTTGATTCTCAGAGGTTTGTAAAGTGACTTTTGGTAAGGCCTTTGAAATCAGGACAAAACAATATAACAAAAAGAGTCAAATGCACGACGAAGTTTTTCTCATTTGTGTAAAGGTTTTTGAAACAAACCAAAAGTGTCCGTTTGTTTTGGATGATGTCGTATTTTGATTTTATGTATTTTACATCTTTTCTCATAAAGGACAACAAGGAGAAACTTTGTAACGTATGTATGTTTGGAACTGAGCCATAATTTTTATAATGAAAAAAAAGAGAAGGAAACCAGATATAATAAATAAAAATAAGACATTTTTAACAACCTTTCAGAAAAAATCTGATTCATAAAAATGTTACTTATTTTAAAACAACTGAACTCATTAAAGTTTTAGATAAAGGTATAAACTTATTTTCATTTCACTTTTCTCTAAAAATTTCATACAAAATTTTTAGTTTTCCATCCATATTTTTTTAATAAAATAATTTCAAATATATCAGGAATATACGGTGATATATAGCTGATTCTTGTGAACTGAAGAACTTCCCTTGCTAGTTCAAAATGATTACTGAGCTTAAAAGAAAAGAAAGTCAGTTGAGTAATGAAAAACAAGTTACGGAAATTACAACTAAAATGGGCTGAATATGATCCAGTTGTTACTGTTGAACTGTGTATCTAAAGCCTCGTGGTTCGTGTTTTGTTTCCGACACAAACAGAAATCCCGTTCCGCACTTTAAAATCACACTAGTGGATTATATTAGCCCAAAAGTTCACTGTAGGATGTATTGACTAGCGGCCTTCCATCTAGTCTGTTACAGTTATTTGGCATCATAAAATAAATAGTATTGCCATAGAGTTTATATTAATGATATCAATCTGCAGTAAAATATAAGTATAAAACTTACAAAAAAACAGACCCATCAGAAGCTCGTGGTTTCGCTAATTCAATCTTTGAAATTGTATCTTTGGTAGAGCTATACATATTACAAGCATGGAAGTATTGTGGGGTATTTCGGATAATACCACTGTTTTCAGAGATGTTAATATTCATATGCTAGGGCACCGTACTTTAACATTAGAGACAGGGCAGTAACTTTGTACGAAACTGAACAAAGACAAACTTAAATCTAAAAATAACGTATGGGCTCTAAACACAATATAAATAACTACCGAAAATTCAAGTTCTTAAATGTATGAATAATATATATAGTAACACTATTTAAATATTTCTAAAATATACTAAGTTCAATTGAACAATTTTGAAAACACTTAAAACAGAGTTAAATTCCATACTTACTGACACTCAAGACTTAGACGCACAGTTTTAAGAAACCTAAGGCGTTTCAAATATGTTTAACATCTTTATTTCTTTATGATTGTATAATATATTTATATATTTAAGTTTCTAATTCTGTGTACTAGAATTTTTCATTCCAACATTTTTTACGATAATTTTTATTTTCAACATTTTCAGAAATAATTTTTTTTGCGTAATCGTTATTATTCTAAATACATATTTGTGTTGGTGTGATTAGATAATTATGTGATATAGACAAAAAGTTGGTGGCCTTTCCTCTCTTTCTTCATTTGTTTTCTTGAAGAACCAAACCCGTGTGTGTTCTGCGACTTTATAACTCAACATTATTGCTTGTTATATGAGTACAAAGTAATATCTTCTTGCAGTATAGATAGTAAATGTTAAGATTACAATATATACAGTATAGATAGTAAATGTTACAATATATACATGTGTATAATGGTTTGAAATAAGCTGATGGGGAATAATACTTTCCATTGTTGGTTCTAAACAAATAGGAAAAGAAGCTACTGGAAAATTGAGCTTTTGCTTTCCATGTGTTTGTTTGTTTGTTTTTGAATTTCGATAAAGATACACGAGGTATCTCTGCGATAGCGTTTCTAATTTAGCAAGGACTAGAAGAAAGGCACGTAGTTATCACTACCTACCGCCAACTCTTGGGATACTCTTTTAGACGAATAGTGGCATTAACTATCGTGTATGGTTGAAAGGGCTAGCCTGTTTAGTGTCTAAGGATTCGAACGCACGACCTTCAGATTATGAGTTTAGTGCACTAACCACCTGGCCATGCCAGACGAACTTTCTAAGTGTCCTGTTAACACAATATCAGTCATTAAGTATAGAAAATTATGGTAATTGCTACAAACACTAGTTCACTCAAATAATTAATAATATTAGAGTAGATTACTGCCATGGAATTGTATAAAGAATAAGAAAATAATTGACAGATTGATAGTTTTTAATCTGATTCGAATTATTTTTCAAAAAATGACCAAATGAATGATTTTAGATGAAACATAAGTGTCCAATATATAATTAATGTGTAGGATAGAATAAAAACAATTTAAAAAAAGCTATGAAACTTATTTAATTAGCAGTGAAGATTATTTATTTTCAAGATAAGACGAACTTGTTTTTTTTTACTATTTTTTTTAATGAATAAAACAAAAGCAAATACATGCGCGTGCCATTAACTAAATAACAAGACGAGATTACACTATTTCTTCATATGAAGGAGGATAACTTATTGACTCGGTTTCTTGTGGAAAAACAAATCGACGGCGAAATACTTTATCTTAATAAAGATAAAAACTATAATGTAGATAACATGATGTTTTCACGTAATAAGTAAGATATTACTGAACACAGGGGTTTAATGTGTTGGTCAAAGAACGATATTTGAGTATAATAGTGAGTTATTTACATAAAGGTGTTTTTCTTTGTAAGAAACGCTGTTGTTCATTTTGATACGCCAGCTTGAACTTTTTTTTGTTAAATGAAGATCCCTATATGATTAGAAGTATTAGTTGGTAATCGTATTTTCTAATCCATGAGAAAAACTTTAGGCGGAGAACAGATTAAGTTCCTTCGAAATTAAGTATTGGCAAACTTTGTTCATTTTTCTTGCTAATCGCAAAAGAATCGTTTTCGTCCATGGACGGAGAAGTTGGGTTATAAAAGGATTAAACTATTTCACCGAAAATAGATCTAAATTAAGTGTCAAATAAGAAGCGGAGCTTAACTGTTTTAAACTAAGAAAAAAATACTATGTCGAATAGAGCCGCTGTTTCAATGGTTCAATGGAAAGAAAGAGAGACGGATAAAGACGAAGATAAATATATTTGTACATGATTTTTTTAAATTATGATCTTTTCAAAAATAATATTTCTATCATGATGACCTCTTAAAATTTTGACGTTTCAATTTCTATCATGATGACCTCTTAAAATTTTGACGTTTCACTTTAGTAATTAATGTGATTATTATAGTCATTTGAATCCTGTTGGCCTGACATGGTCTAGTTGTTAGGGCGATCGTCTCTTACTCTGCTCCTTTAAGTACCCGTCAAACAAGCTTGTCCTCTCAGTTGGTGGGGCGATAAAATGTTTGATTTGGTTTATTTTGAATTTCGCGCAAAGCTACACGAGGGCTATCTGCACTAGCAGTCACTAATTTAGCAGTGTAATACTAGAGGGAAGGCAACTAGTCATCACCATCCAACGCCAACTTGCGGGCTACTCTTTGACCGTTACATTATAACGCCCTCATAGCTGAAAGGACAAGCATGTTTTGTGAGACGGGGATTCAAGTCCACAAATTTCAGATTACGATTTGAGTGCTTTAACCACCTGGCCGTGCTGGGCTTCGATAAAATGTTACGATCGATTCCAGTATTCGTTGGTATAATAGTGGTCATAAGGTTGAGTGTGGTTAGAGTTGACTAGTTGTCTTCCCTATTGTAAAGATGATAGTGCGAGTTCCACAACTTTCCAGAAATCAAATAAATCAAATGTTGATACTCTAGAAATTTATGCTGTTTGAGTAATGAACGTACTGTGTGATAAAAATGTAATCTTATATTAATGCGTGATAAAAATCAAATTAATGTTAATATGTCATAAATATCTTTAAAAAATTATGATTTTATTTCAACATTTGTTTTCTAAGGTTTAAAGATTTCAAGAAAAGCCGTTAAAAGTTTGGAATATTTCCTTATAAGGATTAAAAGAAAGCTTCATACATATATAAATATTTTTATTTTATTTTAATTGTTTAGGGTTAAGCACAAAGCTACATAATGGGCTATTAATGCTCTGCTCACTACAATTATCGAAAGCTGGTTTTTAGCGCTGAAAGGCCTTAGACATTCCTATTTGCCACTAGAGGATTTAAGTGAAATGGGTGTATATAAAAAAAAGGATTAAAAGCAGAATATAGAAATATAATGTACCTAAGATATACTTCAGTTTTTACCCAAAGTTACGCAATATACGAGGAATGGGTAATAAGTGGATACTTCACCTCAAACTAATAAAACATACATTACTCCTGTTTCCAAATAATTTGTTGGAGCCTTTACTTGAGAAACATTGATTTTTTTTCTTGTTAATTCAGTTTATATATTGAAAATTAACAATTAGCTTACAAAATATACCGGAATGCAATAAATACATTTTGAACATAAATGTATTGTCTAATTCTGCTTTTATTTACTCTACTGACAAACATGCTTTATAAAATTATTAGTGCAATGATTCGACACTGCTAGGTGATTAGTTCGCTCTAATTGTACTCTGAGAGCTGTAATCCCTGTCACACCAAATATGCTCTTGGGGGAGTTACAGACTCGCTTGTAAAAAAGTAGATCAAAAGTTAGTGATGGGCGGTGATGACTAGCTGCCTTCTCTCTAGTCTCACACTGCTAAGTTAGAGACAGCTAGCGCAGATGGTCCTCGTGTAGCTTTGCGCGAAATTGCAAACAAATAAAATTAATGCACTGCAAGAGAGATATGTTGATTTGTGTCAATAGATGACAGCACTAGCTTTTAACTTAGTATATTAAAGTGACTAAAGATTTATTGATCTAAATAATGGACGGTAGGGTTAGTAGTTTGTTTTAGCGCAAAATGGCTACGGATAAGAGGATTGAGTTATTAGTACGTAAAATTTTATATAAACCATCTGTAGACACATATAAGAAATGACATGATATATATTGTGCTTCTTTTAAAAATGATGGTTTATGAATGCATATGTATAGTTATAATATTTAACTTGTATGATGAATACACATGAATAGTATATTTTTTCTTGAGAAAATTATTTGTTTATGTAGCCATGATCTATTTTATAATATATAGTTTGCAAATGTTCTGAAAACAGCTTATTTTTATTAATTTCTTAATGTTTAAAATGACATTAAAAGAAGATCCATTATGTAAATCATCTCAGACAAGTCGAAGAGGACCACATCGAAAATTCTCTTTTGCCGTTGTTCCTAACTGGTGCAAATCAATTTATACATAAATGCGTAAAATACAGGAGCTGTGCAATCAAAGACTTTCTCTCATTAACAGAATCACCAACATGCCAATCACGTTTCTCCATTGTCACTAATTACTCCTATACCTGCCGCAAGGGGTTAGTATCATAAACAATCTCTGCTAGGACACCCACTTTTGGTGCCTAAACTTCATAAAGATCGTATGAAGAAAATTTCAAATGTGATATTTCCGGGATCCCAAGAAAGGAGGGGAGGGGCATAAACACAAAATTCGATTCAAGACGTGTGCTAAGCAAACCAAAACTAACACATAGACTCCGTGTTGCCTGAGTGATTTTGAAGTACGTTTTAAATCTTCTTTATGCTCAAAATAATTGCAGTTAATGTTTGCACCAACACATATGAGGGAGGACCCAAGTTGTCCCGACTCCAACTGCCAAGTTAGGTCCTGCTTGTTCCAAAATTGTGGAAGATTTAATGGACAAAGAAATGCCCAAATATAAAACATCAAGTAATATTGGACAATATTATAAGAAGCTTAGTCCTCCAGCGGGACATCGGTAAGTCTTCGAATTTACAATGCTAAAATGAGATAGTCCAAGGACACAGAAACGCACAACAATACTCTAAAATTTTACTTAAAACATTTCAAGTTGCCTAATACATGAACAGTTTTATCGTGTTGTGTTTGTTGGTGAATGGGGTCCGTATGGCGAAGCGTGTTAAGGCCTATGACTCTTAATCTGAGGGTCGCGGGTTCGCATCTCCATCGCGCCAAACATGCTCGCCCTTTCAGCCGTAGGGGCGTTATAATGTTCGGTCAATCCCACTATTCGTTGGTAAAAGTGTAGCTTAAGAGTTGGTGGTGGGTGGTGATGACTAGCTGCCTTCCCTCTAGTCTTACACTGCTAAATTAGGGACGACTAGCACGGATAGCCCTCGAGTAGCTTTATGCGAAATTCAAAAACAAACAAACTTGTTGGTGAATGCATACGTGGCACATTATATTTATCTTTCTTTAGAAATAATTTTATTAATTGTATTATTATTATCACAAAGTGTTAATCATAAAACACAAAGTAAACGTGTTTAATTATAAAATATTCCACCATTTCACAATACCGCTTAGTGTGTATGTTTAGCAAGTTTTAAATTCGCCCAAAGCTACTCAAGGATTATTTGCGCTAGCCGCCCCTAATTTAACAGTGAAAAACTAAAAGGAAAGCAGATAATCAACACCACTTACAGCTACTTTTAAACTACTTTTTTACCAACAAACAGTAGGATTGATCGTACATTATAACGATCTGATGCTGAAATTACAAGCGTATTTGGTTGGGAGGTTTCGATTCCTTAACTCATAACCAGCAAGTCGAGCACTCTGATCAACAAGCCATACTATCGACCGCTATGCAAGTAGATAAATATATAAAGTTTTATGAAAGGTCCAACGTAAGATTCCTTATCAAGTGTTGCAGCACAACTTTGTTGGAGTTACAAAATTTGTCAGTATGAAAAGTCTTGTGCTAGAAGTGTATTTTTAGTTGGTGGTCTTTATTCAATGATTTACTTATTAAATAAAAGAAAAAATTGTGAAGTTATTTACAATTCAATAAGGTGCTTTATGGTGTTTATTGTACCATCTTATTACTATTTTAGTCGCATATTTCATTTTTTTATGTTGTAATTTCGTAAAATGACCTCTGTCCCATCGAGGGACATGCACATTTAATACCCTGAGACTTGAAATAACTAACCCTTGATTTTCGTTCAATTAGTCAAGCTAAGCCTTATGACTTCTCTTTGAGTTTGATAATTTTCCAAGCTAACTCTGAATGCTCTTACGTCTTGATAATTAAGTGTTTTGTGATAGCTCTTTATGTAGCTTTGCGAAATTATTCTCAACAACTAACAAACATAAAGCTGAAACAAGTAGAATGGCAGAAAATTTAAATATTTATTTTAATTTTATTAGTTTTCATTGTTCTAATATTTAATCGTTCGTTACTGTTTTAAGAAATAAATACTGATTTAGTAAAAGGAACCAATACTTCTATCTCCAAACTAAGTTCTAAACAAAGTGATCTTTTTGTTTGTTTGTTGCCAAGCGCAAAGCTATTCAATGGCTTCTTTTGTGCGCTTATCTTGTTGTGATTGTAGAAACTCGATTTTTTAAATCAGAGCCCATAGAATGTAATACTAAACATTGTGAGACAAACATTACGCATACCACTATTAATTTAATCTTAGTTGAAATCTATTAATCAATACACTTTGCTTTATGCACAGTTTGATTGTTAAATAAATGAATGAATATATTCTACTTCACTAATTTCCGAATAAAATAGTTTCTTCTAACTATTGTTTAACCAATATTTGTATTTTAGGTTATTATTTATTTTAAAATAAATATTACCTCGAGATAAAGTAAATACTAATTAAAATATTAGTTCATTCAAAGTATAAATTAGCTAAAAATTGTGAACTTTATCGTAAAGAACTAGAATATATCAAAAACTTATTAAAAGATTCTTTCCAATATGTATTATAAGTCCTATTATCTATGATTATTAAAACAACATAAACATTCCTGTACAGATAATCGAGATCGGTGCTAAATACAAAATATGTTTAGTATCACTATATACGAATAAAGAACCTATTTTAATTTGATTACGTTAGTTGTGGTTTGGTCTTTGCTCAAAGCTACCAAAGGGCTATCTCCGCTGGCAGTCCCGAATCTAAGACTAGATGGAAGACACCTAGTCATTACCATCCAAGACCAACCTCTTGGGCTACTCTTTTACTGACGAATAGTGGGATTGACAGTCACATTATAACGCTTCACGGCTGAAAGAGCGAACATGTTTGGTGTGACGGGGATCCAAAACCGTGACCCTCGAATTAGGAATCAAATGCCGAAACTACCAGGTCATGCGTTAGTTTTGTAGTTATTTTGTTCGGTTGCGGTTAAGCGCAAAGCTACACAACAGACTCTCTGTGGCGCGCTCATCACAAGTAACGAAACCTGGTTTTCAAGGTTATTGTGAGACAGCAAATTGTGTTTTTTTATGATTATGGTACAGTTTATCGTTTATTGGTTTGTTTGAATTTCGCGCAAAGCTACACTAGGGCTATCGGCGCTAGCCGTCCCTAATTTAGCAGTGTAAGACTAGAGGCAAGGCAGTTAGTCACAATCACCCACTGCCATCTCTTAGGATACTCTTTTACCAATTAATAATGGAATTGACAGTCACATTATAACGTCCTCACGTCTGAAAGGGCGAACATGTTTGGTGTAATCGTTCACTAGTATGTAAATAGTTAACAGTCTACATGACGTGTCATTTGTAAATATAATTTGTTTGTGTGTGTATTTTGACATTATTATTTTTCTTTTCAATATTATTTATTCGTCACTTTAGCAAAAAGGACGTTTGTAAATGACCCAAATATATTCTAGAGTATTTGTGGCAAATATGTTATGAATTTGATCTAAGCAAAATATATTTTTCCCCATTTGTAAAACATCTTTACGTAATACAAAAAATGTAAATGTTATTTTCGAAATCTGTAAGCTGCCAAAGTAAACTACTTGAACTTACAACATCAAAGATACTTTATATTGTGTGAAAAACAACACACCCAAAAAGGTAGACAAACAGTAGACCACTTAACCAAACTAATCGAATCCATTCACAGAGCACTAAATAACAACCAGGACACTATTGCTCTATTCTTAGACGTCAAGAGAGCCTTCAATTCTGTTTGGCATAATACCCTCAGATACTGATAACACAGAATGAAAATAAATGATAAAGTCCTCAGATGGATATTCAACTTCCTTAGTGATCGAACAACATCTGACAAAGTCAACATCTCTTAACCATTGAACATCACATCAGGAGTCCCTCAAGGCACCTTCCTTTACATACTCTTTGTTAGCAACATTCCCTTTTCCAAACCTAACATACACATATTTCTTACAACATGCTGACGATATTGTCGTTTGGAGCATCTCCTTAACAGCTGTCAGTAGAATTCAAAAATCCCCAAGCACTTATGTAATAACTGGAAAGTAACTTTCAACACACTGAAAAAGACAAGAATTATATTTCGACGCAACCTAAACAAACATTTCAAAAATGTCAAAGAAGTTAAAATCAAACTATACAATACCGAAATAAAAAATGCTTCTCAGCCAGCTTACCAGATATAACCTTAGACAGCTGTCTTTACATGGGTTGAGCACTTTCTCAGTCAACAAATACCAACAATCTCTAAAATTACTATTAACCTTCGATCTTTTCTAAAAACAATAATATATGCAAAAGCGAGACAAAGGGGGATAATATTATCTCGGAACGTCTCAGTTAAGGAAAGCTAACTAACTTGGCAGGATTTTAGTGTCATAACTCCCAAGGGTCGAAGGGGCTTGCGAGACAACTAGGAACGCTTAGAAGCATTCGTTTCTTTTCGCCCTTCTTGCTGAATTAAAGCTTGGTTATTATCGTTAGAAAAGCGTAAAATCTGTCAGTTAAAAACTAAACACCTGCCACGATTTTTTACTTTAAAATCTGTGCAGCAGGAAACTACTCATATGAAGTTTTAAATTCACATGCCTGTTTTACAACTGTATTTAAAAACCGTTGTTACTGCAGCATGTCTTCTACAATAGATGTACCATCATCAGTGTTTAATGATTTACTAAAACATAATTTTTTTTGGTAAATGACTTATTTCTATCCATGATTTTGTTCAGCAAATAATAATAATTTAATACGTTGTGCGATCCAAAAATATATCTTAAATTTAGGTTATAATTACACTAATTTCGATTGTTGGAACTTGTTTCATTCCTATCATGTTTGGCCCAAAACGTTATATAATGGTAATTTGTACATTAATTCTTTAAACGCGTTATTTATATCAACCAGCGTCAACTACAAATAAACTAAAGTTTGTTTGTTTTATGAATTTCGCGCAAAGCTACACGAGGGATATCTGCGCTAGCCGCCCCTAATTTAGCAGTGCGAGTCAGTGCAAGCTAGTCATCACCACCCACCACCAACTTCTGGGCTACTCTTTTACCAACGAATAGTGAGATTGACCGTCACATTATAACGCCCCCAACGGCTGGAAAGGCGAGAATGTTTGATGCAAAGACCCTTGGATTACGAGTTCAGTACCTCAACCACCTGGCCATGCCGAGTCTTATTGTTTATTTATTACTTTCTTCTGGGTTTTACTTAATCAATTTCCATTCATTAAAACGCTATTTCATCTTCTGCATAATGATCTGTATTTTGAATGAATGTGATTATGATGACACGACATTAGTTTCTGTAGCGGTGATACACAGGTACTGTTAATGTGGTAGAAAAGTATGATTTTGTGTATTTTTTTTTAATTCCGCGCAGAACTACACGAGGGTTGAAACATTGTAGAATGGACGGCAATTGCCTGTTATGGAGATAGGCGGAAGACTTTCGAAACGTCTGTTCTACAAAGTTTCGTCACGAATAGTGAGTCTAAACAATCTGTCAAAGAATACAGGAGGATTATCTGCACTAACCGTCCCTAATCTAGTAGTGTAAGATTAGGGGGAAGACAGCTAGTCATCACCACCTACCATCAAGAATATTGTACAAATATATAATTACATTGAGTTCTTTTCCCCCAGACTATGTAAATATATGATTACATAATGTTGTACACTTTTAAATTGTGTACGTTTATGATTACATAATATTGTACACTTTTAAATTGTGTACGTTTATGATTACATAATATTGTACTCTCCTGACCTATTCTGTGGATAAATATCATGCAGAAATCTTTGATAATAGAGAGAATCACGAGACAGTTAGTGACTTTTTGCTGTTTGTAACTGGATATTGTTATTTAAAGGTGTTTCTGGAATATCGTATTTGCTGTATATGTATATTTTTTGGAATTAGTTTTTTGCTGATTCTCTTTCTTCACATTATTAATATTTATAACATGTTGTTTATTAATACTGGTTGGCCGAACATTTATTTATTTATTATGTTTTAGTGAGCGCTGAATTTGTTTCTAAGTACTATTTATTGCTGTCGAATCCTGACTGTAGCGACGTGTTCATTTTTGACCCTTACTGTGTGACATTTCTCATTTACAGCTGAAAGGCCTGACATCGCTTGGTGGTTAGGCACTCGACTTCTTGGTAATCTGTGGGTCGTGGGTTTGAATCTCCGTTACCCAACATGCTCGCCTTTTCAGCCGTTATGATGTATGATCAATTCTAATATTCGTTAGAAAAAGCGTAGTTCAAGAGTTGTTGGTATGTGGTGTTCTCCAGCTACTTTTTTTGGCCGTCACTCGTAAAAGACGAATAGAACAAAAAAGTTTGATGTGACTTATGTTAGAAATGCGAGAAAAAACAAACTTATCGCCTCAGTAGAAAAACACCCCAAACCATCAGACTTCCTTCCCCATCCTACATGGCAGGTGCGATGCGTTAAGGTAAGCATCTCTCACCTTTCTTTCGCCGGACGTACAACCTCAGCTTTGAATTAAATATTAACTTGGACTCATCGTTAACAGTCCAGTTTTTGGTATTTGTTCTTTCAGTAAATTTAAGTCTCTTGATGTGAAGGTATTCTTGATCCTGTAGATCTGGACACATTTCTGTTATTAAGTACATGGTTGCTTATCTCATGCTTGCGATCAGTGGCAGACTTTTTTCAGCTGTCAAGAAGCTTACATAAACGAAGATAACTAACATCAGTATCACTGAGTTTAGGTGTTCTGCCTCTTCCATTCCTATTTTGAAATTCATCTGTCTCGGTTTGACGATCTAGGGTGAACTTGACAGTGTTTGGGGAGCAATTTGTTCGAGAGTCCAACCCGCATGATGGAAGTCTTTTATGCAAATTCTCTGTTCTACTGACAATTCTCTAAGTTTTTGGGCCATTGAATGGCAACGAAACTTAATATATATAGTGTTCAACACTGTTTTCACTAATGCATACAATACAATACAATAGTCTAAGTTGTATTAAATTTATTTCTTGTTAATATATACCAACACCGTATGATATCTTCTTGCTAGATTCTTTTTATATAGTTAAGACACTGCATAGGGTACCATGACAGTTATATCAGGCCTTAAATTTGATCAGTATGTTCATTCGAGCAGAACCTTTATGACATGCTCTTGGTACAAGTATATGGGAATTTTAAAGAATGATAAGTATTCTTATCCTGGCTTATTTAATTGTCAACATGAATTAGTGCAACATTAACGGAATGTTGAAATTTACATTTTGTAATGGCATGAAAGAATTAGTCACATGAAATGTAAAGAATGACAAAATGTTTACTAACAAAGCAGAGAATAACGTTTCGACCTTCCTAGATCATCTTAACAATACCAGCCGTTCCGAGATACATTTTTACTTCAAATGGGTTTTTCATCAAAAATGACAAAATATTCTCTTTTCCAAACATTTATGAACGGTACTGTATTATAGAAATACTTGTATGATTTTACTATTGTCTAAAACCTCCTTGAGCAATATTTTAATTCTTTACTTCAATGTTTTATCCATGTATAAATGAGTAACACAAAATGTCCATGAGTATTACTGGTTTAAAGTTTATTGCATTCAAAACAAAAAATATAAATATTGGATGTTTCGTTCTATTAGGAAATACGAAGAGAGACTTCAGAACAGTAACTTGTATTTCAATTAATTGTTTACATCAGTAAATAAGACAGAGGATTTTAGTTGTTTTTCTCGTAATTGAGGAGTTGCACAACAGAGGAAGTACATTTTGAACTGTCGCCTGTGTAACAATGCAACAAATATTCTTATTGGTATTGTATAAACGTTTGTGTCCGTGTCCCAATTTAAGACTCATTATAAACGCTACAGTAAAAGTAATTCTGTGAAATAAATTTAATGACTTAGGCTGAAGGATTTAACTTGACTATTATCGTTTTGAAAGTTAGTACTACACCACAAACATTTATTGACATGTGTTTGTGAGGGAGAACAAGATGCTGTGTTTCAGATCCACAAATTAGCAAAGTAGTTATATGCTATGTTATATTTGCAAATTTTATTTAAATAATGTATGATTCGTATTTTAAAGGACACTTTAGATAAGAAATACAATGTCAAGTTAGTCTTTAAGTAATGGCCAATTCTAATGTTGATTGTGTGTGTGTCTTGTGGGAACTCTCATTGGAGAATCTGTAATCAAATTATGCATTCAAATCAAATTAGTCTATATGTTAAAATAATTCAGTCTGTTAAATCATATCAATTTCAACCGTAGTTCTCTTTAGGTAGTGAGAAAACATTGAACAGTAATTTCATCCTTTTCATGGCACACGTATTCACACGTCACTGAGAAGCACTTTTACTAAACTGTAATGGATTTTACATCTTTGAGGTATGAACTGAGTAACAGTGGAGAAAATCGTTGTCTGTTTTTGTATAATATGCTCACCTTTCAGAAAAAGTTTAAAGCCCTCGAGAAAATGCATGTTACACGTTTCTTGAATGATCTAGTTGGTGACTAGATAGGAGGAGATTAGTTCACAGAAAACTGGGAACATACTTCATGCTGGCATATCACAGCTCTTCTCTCCCATTTTCTGTTATCAAATTAGGCATAAGGTAACAATGGTTCGAATTAAGAGAATGTGAGAAAGCGGTCATCTTATGGCCAAGTCTAAGTTATTACAAAATGAATGGGGGTGAGAGGGAATTACAGCCGTTTTCATAAGTTCAGCCAGCGTTGAAATTACGAGACAATGATTATAAAATGTTACAATCCAGTATACAGAAAGCACGCGCAAGGTTAGTAAGAAAGAGAAAAATAAGAAGTTCAATTAAAGGAGAAGATCAGGAGATGTGAGAGAGAATGAACAAGCTAAGAGAGGTGATATAAGAAAGTAATATGCTACTAGTAGAAAACAAAACCCATTTCTAAATCTGTTTGTTCTCAAGTACGGGTAAGAAACAGCAAGTTGTTATGTTTACAAGGATATCAGGAAATTTTTTTTTAATATGTTAAACCCAAATAAAGTTAATGGAGATGAGAAGGAAAAGCGAAATGCGAATTTAACATGACTTTAACATAGTAGTGTCAGAGACTGAATTCGTCAACTCTTTAAGAATAGAAACCCAACAACGAAAAAAGAGTTTAATGTTGAATTAACATCAATAAAATCTGAGAAGAAACGTTTATTAGAAAAATCAATGAAGTCAGGAAATATATTTTTGTTATTTTTTTACTAGTGTTATTTTTGAACGTCTTTTCATCAGTTCTTACTGGTTGTAAATTGTCCTGTTCACTGTTAAAGAGTAAAGTATTAACACTAGCATGAATGGCAGTTGGAAGTCACTCACAGTCAGTTGTTAAGGTTTTTGGAATTTCGCACAAAGCTACTCGAGGGCTATCTGTGCTAGCCGTACCTAATTTAGCAGTGTAAGGCAAGAGGGAAGGCAGCTAGTCATCACCACCCACCGCCAACTCTTGGACTGCTCTTTTACCAACGAATATTGGGATTGACCGTAACATTATAACGCCCCCACGGCTGGGAGGGCGAGCATGTTTGGCGCGACTCGGGTACGAACCCGCGACCCTCAGCTTGCGAAGCGCATGCCTTAACGCGCTAGGCCATGCCAGGTCCTTTAAGAAATTGCGTGTTTGTGTGTTTTTTTATAGCAAAGCCACACTGGGCTATCTGCTCAGCCCACCGAGGGAAATCGAACCCCTGATTTTAGCGTTGTAAATCCGGAGACATACCGCTGCACTACCGGGAGGCAGGTGGTAAGTGATTGTAGAGAACTGGATGTGATATGTAGTAGTAACTGTAAGAAGTTGAAATATGTGAGTCTATGATTAAAGTCGGAGTAAAAATAGATGATTTTTCTAATTTTAACAGTAGTGAAGAAAGGAAAATCAAGTGGTGTTCGCGAATGTTATTATGATAATGATTTAGAACTTTCAAAAGGAAATGCTTAGAAATGGAGGTTAAGAACAAATTCATGAATATAGAAGCCGAGAAAAACTGTTTAGACCTAATATTAGAATAAAGGTATGAGCACAGAGAATTGAAGCTAATAATGGCAAGAAGGTAGAGTAATTCTTTGAGCCGCTATGCATGAAAAAAGCACTGATGTGCAACTGTCTGAATTGTGTGCAAGTGATACGTATTTTTCTGTGTTTTTGAAAAATCATTGAGAGCTAAGGAATATAAGCCACAAGATATGATGATAAACTGCTTTAAGCGCTATTTGGAAAGGTGTTAACAGAATACAAATTACATGTGAGTACAGATGAATTAAGGTGTGATGTACTGAAATCAGCAAATGAGTTATGTGTATGGACGAAGGCTGTATGACTTGGTAGTTAAATGGACTGAATGATCTAATTGTTTTGGAGACACTGCAAACACAGTTGTGACAATGCTGTTAACGGATGAAAATGTAATGAGGAAAAAACAAAGTGTGTTAAAAGATGGTAAAAATTGGACTAAAAATTACTGGTCGCAAACAAATAACACTGAATCAATACTCCCAGATGACTATAAGGAAAATATTTCCATAGAGTGATTAAGTAAATATGGAGAAAAATTAAAATATCCTTTTAAACTATTTTATATGTGACCAAGTTGGGCCTACGGTTAAATTTTGGTGGTAGAATAGGTAGAATAAGAAAATTTTAGAAAGATAGGAGAATATTATGTGCTGTACCGAAGACAGATAGAATGTTTTCAATAAATATTTCAGAGAAATGATGACAAACGGGTAGGTAATAAATACATGGAGGGGTGGTGAATACGTTAGAGAAGAAGGGATGCCTGGAGAAACAAAGTTACATTTTTCACACTAGAAGAATTTCAGTAGTTGGAAAACCGTGGTAGGAAAATAGTTAATAAAAAGTTAAACTCACAAGTGATACTCTGGATTTAATTAGGTTTAGCATCACAACAAGAGGGGTTCAGTTAACTGTCAACTGTCAATTGGAATGTTGAGTTTTTGAAAGTGAAATAGTCGTAAGTTTGACAGATGGTATCCTACATACAGGTTAAACAGATAATAAAGTATAAGTTGTTGTATTGTGAATAGAAAAAGTCCAGTGATTAATTTACCCGTTATTATTGACCCCTTTAGCATCATCAAATAGACGACTAGTTATAAAAATAAGTTTTCTATTTAATTCCGTTACTATTGCTATACACTAGTTACGTCAAGATAGCTACATTATTCGAATGTGCTGCCATCTATGCTCTATTAATCTCAACATGTTTTCCTGGCGATACTGAGTAAGTAAAGCCTCCAGGGGCATAGTGGTAATATGTCTTCTGCCTTGCAACTGTAGAAACCTGGTTTCGATGCCCGTGTTGGGCAAAACATAGCTCACCCATTGTTGTGATTTGTGCTTAATCACCAACAAACAGGAAACAAACAAGTAAGCAATATCAGAATTCAGTGAAACTGAGACTGTTCAGAAATGAAATACAAGCTTCCAGCAAGTATACATCAAATACACACTCAGTGTAGGCCAAATACATTATTTCGTTACAATAATTTATAATACATTTATTGTCTTAGACAGTTGCCAACTCAGTAGTTAAACTAGGAAGATATTGCATCCTCATTTTTGAACTGGTCCAGTCGCTTCAGTTTGGGTCACAGAAATAAATACAAAAACATTCATTACATAAAACGGCGTTCTATGTACATAAATAACTTTTTAGTATACATTATGTGATACAAACTTTCTAATTGTTTATGCACTTACTAAAATTAAGTGTGCAAGAGAAAGTTTAGTCGGTGTAATAGTCTGTATGAGTCTAGTGTTTATTTGTTTGAAATTAATCACAGAGCTACACAATTGGCTATCTGTGCTCTGTCCATCGCGGGTATCGAGACTCTATTCCTAGTGTTGTAAATCCGTAAACATACCGCTGCGCTTGTGGGGAGCAAAGTTTAGTGAGTATTATAGAGTCTGTTCTACGTTATTTTAATGAGTATTATAGGGTCTACTCTATACAGTTTTAGTGAGCATTGTATGGTGTACTCTGTATAGTTTTAGAGAGTATTATAAGATATACTTTATAAATTTAGTCAGTATTATATGGCCTGCTCTGTATAATTTCTGAGACTCAACTAGAAAGGGTGAGCGATTTATTAATAAGTTCGACAATATTTTGGTTCCAGAAAGTGAGGACTATGTGGCATCTTATATTTTAGCTACTGTGATGGATTTTAACAGGATGTAGTGTCCATTAATGAAGGTTTAGTGTTCGTGTAGGTGCTTGAGCAATGAACTGCCTATGTTTGGAAATAAAAAAGTACACTTACCTGAATTAGATTCATGTTTCTCACGTACTTTTATGATGTACATAACCTAATCACCATGTCACTGGAGTCATGCTTTTCCTTGAGAATCTTCCATGAGGAGATCTAAAAGCGAAGTAAGACTATCTCGGTTCTAAAAATCTAAAAGGAATCTAATGTGAAATGTTTGATTACTAGGACGAATTGATATGTTATTGAATGTAAACAGATCTTAGAATAATGAATATCAAATATCTGAGTAATTAGAGGATATAGTAAAGTCTACATATGTATAAATGTTAACTCACCAACATTATTTATACCTGTTATTATACATCACACATTAAAATATATATATAGATAACATAAATTAGTAACAAGAAATTTTCAGGCATAAAGTTCCTTTGTTAGTTTAAAAGACTTTCGAATCTATTGCATTACTTAGATTGTGGTGCTAATAAGTAATCGGTAATATTTTGTAATAAACAACTAGAAAATTATTTTTATAGCTGCTGTCAGAATACAGTAGTGTTGAGGACACTGGACATATTACCCTGCATTTTGTTTATTTTCCATTTCTATAAACTTTCTAGATTCGATCTTTCTTCTTGTTTCTGCTTTCATAGCGTTACACTACGTAACAATATATTTTTACAAGTGATAATACTGACAAGATACAGAGTACTAACTTCTCTTCTGGTTGATATAGTAGAAAACTTTCGTGAAAATGGTTGATACGTCTAAATGATGGGCAATAAGCCTCTTTGTCACTGGATATAGCAGATTTGTATAGCGTTGTTAACATATTACTGTACACCATTCCTTATTTTCACTTAAAAGCTGTTGTTAGTAATTACCAATACAATCTTCTCCTGTTGATGTGATGGTCGCTCTGTTCGTTTCATGATTAAGACGACTGACTTACTGACTCGCTAGTTTTTCTGAATTAAGCAGGTTAAGTTTTAAAAATAGTAATTATTATTAATGTAATGTTTGAAAAATTTTCAAACTTATTGTGACGTGTTGTGATATAAATATGACTGAGGTAAAAGTTACACTCCACCAAGTCAATACGGTTCACGTCGTAACAGTTGTTGTGAACTGTTTGATAATACAAATAGTGTCACAACTATAGAGTATCATATCTCCTACACTGATTAAATATTTCCTTTTTTTGTTTTCCATTGGACCGTGCATATACCAACAAAGCAAAGAGAGGACGCAAACTTCTGCTGGCCCAGCATTTCCTTTACATTGGGACTCTAATGAAATGATAACAACAAAACTATTTTTCGTAACATGGACTGTCTGAAGAGCCCTAGTATTTGGCGAAAAGCCCAGTTGACATAGGATGTAAATGACATAGTGTGGATGCCATTGTTATACATTCTTCTTTACTTTCACTGAATATTTTTTAATAATTTCATACACTTTGCTTCATTTTATAACCTGCCCTGAAAGATAAATCATTAACAGCAAGTTTCTAGAAACTTTCTAGTGTCATTTTCTAATTAAACATTTCCATAGATTCCTAAAAATTAAATCGTTAGTTACTTCACTTATTTGTTTGTTTCTTGAATTTTGCGCAAAAGTACTCTCAAATTATCTGCGCTAGTTATGGTAAAGACACCCGACTAGCAAACTAAGGGTTATGGGTTCGAACCGCATTCAAACGTATTCACCCTTTTAGTCGTGGATAAGTTATAATTTTATGGTTAATCCTACTATTTGTTTAGTAAAGATAAACCTCAGCTCCTTCACAGCCGAAATGGCGAGTAGTTAGTGACAGGACACGAACGTTGACTCTCAGACTGCGAGTCAAGTGCCGCTCTAGCCACCAGACTTTACTTACGTAAGTCGACAATATTTCTAAAAGAAAGTTATAGTTCAAACCTTTATTTGTAGAGAAAGCTAAAGGGGGAAGTTTGTTTCAATAGAGTACTATACTATATGTTTATATATATATATATAAACGTAAAGGGTTAATTTGCGCTCCGATTACTGCTGGGAATCGAACATGAATTTCAGTGTTGTAAGTAAATTTGCTGCTGCCCCACCAATGAGGGAAGAACAGAGTACCGTTTTAAGGTATATTTATGGACGTCTATCTGTCTGCAATGAGTAAAAACATATTTATTTAAAACAGATATTGTATGTAATGGGGCCAAGAGTGCTCTTTTAGTATAATTTCTTATTCCTATCAGTCTATATTATAGCCAAAAGCGTCAATGACTTTTATATGGTTATCAATATATACTCAATATGTGCATTTGGGATAGTTTAAGTATTTGCTTCTAAATCTTGTACTCATAAAAAAAACACAGGTTATTAAATTGCTCAAACATAGGAAGTTCAGTTTTAACACGTAAAAATCTAAGTCGAATTTTTTATCTATATTATATAGCTAATAATGTCAGGTACGTGAAACGTTCGTAAAAGTGTTTGAGGTCACTTTATACACATGAGCGAGAGAGAAATATAGATTCTTATGAGCAATAAACCACATTTTACACCTTGTATGAAGGTTTAGAGATTTCTTGTTTGTCGTAAGTGAGATTAATGACAAATACTTTTCAAATGATATATATATATATATATATATACATACTGTGCAGCTTTGTGCTAAAAGTAGAAACAACAACAAGACAACCTTTTTTCGCAAGTCGTGCACATTAAATGAAACTAGAACTAGGAAGTAGAAACATTAAGAGGAGATAATGGTGACGCTGGAAGGTTCTAAGAAGCAGAGAAATACATCAAAATCAGAAAATTGTGACAACAAGGAATTTCCAATGACAAACTGTTAACAGTCACAAATAAAACTTATTACAAGAAGTTGGTATTCCATTCTTCATAAACGTCACATTCTTGTATATATAAAAACTGCTGTTAGAAAAATATAACTTGTAATTTATCATTTACATCTCAGTAATGCTGTTTATTTTCTTGAACGAATACAACCCACGCAAATAAAATATAATCAGTCAAATTCGCTTTCAAGTTTTTACCAAATACATTAAAAATTTTATTTCGGTTTACATGTTACATTTAGATTTTATGTTCTAATATTAAGCACTATCTCTATTCTTAAGACTGCTGGTATGGGAACTAAAACTTTAATTAAAATAAAGTACAGAGCAACGTTTCGACCTTCTTAGGTCATCTTCAGAGGATCGAAACGTTGTTCTGTACTTAATTTTCATCCACGTTTTGATACCCATATCTGCCGTCTTGAGAATACATTTTTATTTCAAATGGGTTTCTTGTCATTGTGAATTCACTATACTAAAGATACAGGTGCAGTATGTCTTTACAGAATAACTGGAATTTCCTTTGAATTTTCTGTGTATTCAAAGTTGCTGTGCGTGAATCGGTTTCAGTTTTGAAGTTTTCTACTATTTTGGACTCTTAACCGTGTATTTCATGATTTTTACAAAGCATTTTATTTTGATTTTTATTTAGTAGGACAGCATGTTTATTGTCATTTTACTGCTGAAAGTGTCAAATTTAAGACCAATTAAATATGAACCAGTGGGTATAAGGGATAATGTTGCGCTCACCGTTGTTTGCTATTGTTACTGAAAAATCGTTTACATTGACTGGCATCAGTAATTTTCACTTGCTTATTCTCATAAAGCTAGTTCGTTCTAAACGTGTAAAATGACGTGTTCAAATATAAGGATTATTAAAGTAGCTGTGTTATGGATACTGCAGTACTAACGAACTTTCTTAGAATAAGAAAAAAAAAAACTTTTGTAAGAGTGAAGTTAAATTTTTGCGTTATTATTTGTAAACAATCCCCCATAAAAACTACTTCCTAAACGACGACGTAGATTCTGTATGTAAATTTATTAACATGCATTTAAGGATTCAACTTACGTTGAGTCCAAATGGTTTTATGATGACGACCCGTATATCTTTTAATGCTGGAAATGACAAAATAGATTTGAGCCTCTTTCTAGAGAGAAAATATGTAATGGTATTATACAGCAAGTTATAACCTCTATGTTGCAAATATTAAACTGCCTGACAAATAAACGTGATGTGCATTAAGCATGTCAAGAAATATTACACTTGTTTTAGGAACAAATATCACGCTCCTATTAAGAACAAATAACACACTCGTCTTAGAAACAAATAAAACATTCGTATTAGGAACAAATAACACACTCGTGTTCTCACCACAACTAGGGACAAATCGTTTGTTTGTTTGTTTTTTAAATTTCGCACAAAGCTACTCGAGGGCTATCTGTGCTAGCCGTCCCTAATTTAGCAGTGTAAGACTAGAGGGAAGGCAGCTAGTCATCACCACCCACCGCCAACTCTTGGGCTACTCTTTTACCAACGAATAGTGGGATTGACCGTTACATTATAACGCCCCCACGGCTGGGAGGGCGAGCATGTTTGGCGCGAACCCGCGACACTCAGATTACGAACCGCACTCCTTAACGCGCTTGGCCATGCCAGGCTTAGAGACAAATCGGATTTTGTTTTACTATTTTGGAACACTGACTGAACTCCTTGAAAGGCTCCTTGAATATTATTTACATAATATTGTTTGGTCGTAAGATTTGTATATATCACGCGAGTATATTGGTTTGTTTATTTTGTTTTAGCGTAAAGCCACATGGGCTATCTATTTTGTTTACTTCGGGAAATCAAACCCTGGATTTAGCATTGTAAATCTGTAAACTTACGACTATCACAAGGATAGACAAGTGAATATATGGGTTGAATGTTGTTCAGTGACCAGTACAAATGTAAGAATTGTACATATCACGTGAGTATATCGTTAGGATTATTTTAATGAAGAAAATAACTTTTCGAGAAAAGAAATTTATTCAAAAATAACTAAGATTTCTGAGTTTTGTCATTATTAGATAATCAAGACATGCAGCTTTAAAATGAAGTTGTTAAACTTAAAATACGATTTTTCAGCAGGAACGATTCATTATTTTAATGTTTGAAACTTCTATTCGATTGAATAATAAATTATACTTTTTATCAAGTTTGGTTTTGAATTTCGCGCAAAGCTACACGAGGGCTATTTGCGCTACCGATACCTAACTTAACAGTGTTAAGCTAAAGGTGAGGCAGCTAGTCATCACCACCCACTGCCAATTTTTGGGCTGCTCTTTTTACCAACGAATGGTGGTATTGGCCTGAAATGATAACGCCTCCATGGCTGAAAGGGCAAGCATGTTTGATATGACGAGTATTCGAATCCGCTTACCTGATATTAAGAGTCAAGCGCCCTAACCACCTGGCTATGTCGGCCCTTTTTATCAAGAAAACATATGATTGAATGCTAGTTATTTCAAAGCCCTTTTCAGGAGTGGCTTAACATGGCCTGATGGACTCGAGATGCTCAACATCCAATCTGCAGATTGCCAAACTCGTATTTTGATAAAGTTATTTCAATAAGATATTATACAGAAAACAAAAAAAACTTACACATTTAAAAATCTCAGTCGTAATTGCACAGTATATCCCTTCAACAAATTGTAATGTTTTAATTTGTACCTTTAACTTGTTTAAATATAAGCATCTAGGATATACAACTATGGAAGTAAAATAGGGTTAACTGCTTTTTTAATATTAAAATAGAAAATATCCTTCCAGTGCGTTACACGACAGAATAATAACATTAAAAATATCGATATTATCCGTGTAGATTAATGGTGTTCTCTACTTTTGAGACAAATTAAAAATATTTTGCTTACTAGAAATCATTTGAACACCTTAAACACTATGTTTTTTATGATAGTGCTTTGTTGTTAAAAAAAATCAAGAAAAGTATTGAGAAAAAGGTATGTCTGACTTCATCTCATTAGTGGTCGTTAAGATCAATCTCATAGTTATATATACAGTCTAATACCTTTACCTCTATTCTAACGAAGACAAGATAATAAGATGAAAATAACAAAACAGAACCATCAAAGATCACTGATCAAGGACCTTTGTTAAAAAACTCTCACTTTCTGCATGTACCATATCCAAACAGATCCTTAATAAAATAGGACCTTCAAAGATCACTACTCAAGGACCTTTGTTAAGAAACTCTTATATTTTGTGTGTACTATATCGAAACAAGTCTCTTCTTCTTGAGCAACGCTGTAAATACATCCACCCGATTAAATTGACACCTCTATTCTCCACGGTCTCTCCTTCCTTCAGCCTTTTCAATTATAAACAAATTTTTAATGTGACCTAACATGACATAAGCCTTCCGCTGCAACTTGCTTTTGACGAAATATCTTCACTTAAGCTGTAAAATACACCGTAAAAACCACAACGCAATTACTCCAATTCTCTCTTTTTTTTCGTACTTGGCAACATTATATAACGTTTTGATGGTTACGTGAGAATAAATATAACATAGCAATTCAAAACTCTTAACTTCATCCCCATAGACATTTTACTATTTATAATATCTCTTTTGCTTTCAGAAATGCGTCATATTATGCACTTTAATTTTATGATCACATTTGCCATCTAATGTTATTTAGCTTCCCAGGTAGTTGAGTTTATCGACTTGCATTATCTGTTCCTTATTTACTTTGGTTAACAAACTACCACCACCAATAAAGCAAATGTAAACTCACTTCGAAAGATCGCAAACACATTCAATTTGTCTATTCCCTGCTTGCTTATAACTTAGCAATAGAAAGTGCTATAAAAGAGTGAAAAAGTTCATTTACTAAACCCCGTTAAGCTCAAAGGTAGAAAAAATCAAACTCTTTTCTGATTAGTAGTTTTGTTTTTGGATTCAGTGATAGTAATAGAGTTTAATGTTCTACTCTAGCAATTGGTAGATTGTTTCTGAGAGAGGGAATACAAAAATACACATCAACTTCAAATATAAGACATTTAGTCAATGAAATTTAGAAAAACAATTATAAAAATCGTCATATTTTATTTCTAAAGAACCATAACTTGTTCCCAAAGAAACTGTAGTAGAAAATAATTAAATCGTTTCTTAGGAGATGTTAATTAACTACTTACAGCCTTGACATATATTTTTCTATATATATTCGTTTTTAATTTCGGAAAATATCCTACGCGATTTATAAGAACACGAAAAGTTATTTATCAAAATAATTAGTTCCCAAGGCAAAATAAATACATTTTGATGTGTTAAAAATCAAAGATACATGTAAGAAGGGAAAAAATCATCTAAAAAAAAGCTGTAAATTGAATGAACTTCTAATGACATTTAATTTCTGTTTATTTTAGTTACATTTGCATAAGCATTATACAGTCTATATAACAGATATAAGTTATCTAAGCAACTGAGACAAGAGCAGTTGAATTTCCAAATTAAACTGTTTCTACCTACAGGAAACAATACCTGGGTTTGTTATGATTTTTTCGCAAAGCTACATAAAAGCTATCTACGCTAGCCGTCCCTAATTTAACAGTGATAGACTAGAGAAAAGGCAGCTAGTCAATCCGCCCTATGGGTTACTCTTTTACTAACGAATAGTGGAATTGACCATAACATTATAACACTCTACGGATGAAAAGGCGAACATGTTTGGCAACGTGATTCGAACTTCAGACACCGCCTTATCCATCAAGAAAAAACTATCTGCTGTCTGTCCATTATGGATACCAAAACTCGATTACTAGTGTTGTAAATTTGCGGACATGATGCTGTTCCACTGGAGGGGACGCTTTTAAAAAAAGACTCAGAGAAGATTAAAATAAATAAGATGTATAACAAAAACAGCTCATGAGAAAGGTATATCAAATATATATTCATCATATTAGCGACGTGTTTAAAATGTGTAAATAAAAATCTCGAGACTCTGTATTAATAATTTTATGTTACAGTGAATGTGACTGGAAATAAAAAAACTGATTTACATCAATCTATATTACAATCTAAATGTATGAAAAATGCTGTTTTTACTAAATGAAACGTTCTTTTGAGGATCAAAAGGCATCGCTGCCGTCCAACATTTTCACAATGCATGCTCAGAAAAGTTATTACAGAATAAGCTTTAGTTTCTCAATATAATAGCATTACTGACGAGTAACTATATTATCAAAACCTCTCTTGCTAGGTTCTGTTTTAAATAGCTATTGCGCTATAGAGTTAGGAAACTCAAAACAAATGTAAACTCGTAGAGCTAACTTTTAAAATGTATTTTCTTCTTCAGTATAAAACACTTTTTTGCCACTACAAGGGAAGCTGAGTAATGAGTACATGTTTGAAAATTTTAGTCAAATATAGAGTTCCCGATTATAATATGATTTTATGACGATACATCTTATACATGGAAAACAATTCATTAGAAAAATAACGGAATTTGAGTGTTTCATGATGGCGAGAAACCCACTTGAAGTAAAGATGTATCTCAGGACGGCTGGTATGGGTACTAACACTTTTGCTAATAAAGCAGAGGACAATATTGTCATCTGATTTATTAGTAAGAGTGTTAATACCCGTACAAGCCGCCCTAAAATACATCGACATTGGAGTATGCGAAGATATGGCTTAATGTGGTCACAATAAGTTCGAAAAGCTTTAATGTCATTTTAAAGAAAATAATTAATGATTATATAATACCTCGTTTGATTTGAACTTAGAAATTGAAATTAGGTCATTATTGTAAAAATACTACATTTTTAACTTCAAAACGTTTCTTTTATTTGTGAGAAAACTTTAATAAGTTTATTTTAAAATGTAAGTACTTATAAAACATAATCTTAAGTACTGTTATTCGCTGATACCTTTGATTAATATTAACTTGCTAATTAAAATATTTATTTCTGGAATTTGTAAATGTCTCAATCGACTTTTATTTTTCAAGTACCAGTCTTGGTGATGTCAAACTATTTTAAATATAATTATATATAAACATATTAAAATATTAAGTGGTAAAAATGGGCTAGAGCGTGACTTGTGACAAATTTTGAAATTAGAAAATATCAAGATTTAAAAAAAAATTCTCCCTAAGTTACGGTACTTGAGGGTTATGTGCGCTAGCCGTCCCTAATTTAGCAGTGTAAGAGTAAAGGAAAGGCAGCTAGTCGACATCAGTCATCCACAGTTGTTGGGCTATTCTTTTACCAGCGAAAACTGGGATTGAATTTCACATTATATCATTCCTACGGCTGAAGGAGGAGGCTTGTTCGGTGACGAGGACTTGATTCCATAACCCACATATTGCGAGTCGAGCGCCCCAACCACCGGATCATGCTGGGCAGATAACAAGATCTGTGTAAATGAAACAATACCGATTTCTGTAATCTGCTATATTCTAATTTAAAATATGCTAACAGAAGTACTTGTTTCGGTAGTTCAGTGATAAGTCTAAGGGCTTATAACGCCAGAATAAGGGTTTGAAACTTTTGATCGAAAGAGCAGAGACACCCGAAGACATAAATATGTACTTCAAAACAAACTTACATTAATATGTTTCGTATGTAACAAGTTGTGTGATATATATGTGTGTGTGTGTTTTCAGGCCCTACAATATAAATAACTGCTGATTAATTTTAATTAAAATTGAATCTTAAAAATGTTTTTAAATCAGTTAGCTAACTTAATTTATTATTAACATATATATATACATATAATAACAATTAGTATATTTAATTATATTAACATTGTATCTCCTAATGCAGACATATCAAGTCAAAAAGCCGTTGAATTATCGTTGACGGTGGTGATATCTAACTGGTGAAAAATACAATATTTCCATTATATGTTTTAACCCTTTTAGTGACTAGCATTATAAATTATAGTGTGACCACAAATTATTTAAGTATCAGAGACATTATCGTAATTGGTATTTTCTGTATCCATAAACGTTTATTTTCAAAGTATTACACTGAGACGCCATGATATTTCAAACGTTTTTCATTATTCTGACATGCCTTTTCAACTGTTTTTTTAAACGAGGTTTTTACATACATATATAAATTAAAATTAGTGTAATAGATGTACATCTTGTAATGTTTTTGCCTTTATAAGTTCTAGTTTTGTTTAAACGAGCCTATATGTAAATATTTATTCTGGATTTGTTAGTAATAAAACTAGTTTGATTCACTTTTTGTAAATCATTAAGAAAAATAAATACAAGATTATTTGGGTTTCTGCTATAAAATTACGTTTGTTTTGAAAAAAAAAAAGTTCTCCTTTTCGCGATTGCGCTGTTTAATTTTATTTTTTGCGTGTGTGGTAAAGGAAGCAAATGTAGATATTATTGTAGTTTCTGGAGATTTTGTTTCAGCTTCACATCATTCCAGTCGAGATCTTACAAAAATGAAAGAAACCAATAATATAAAATACCTAGCCTTTAGTGGAATAGAGAGATTTAAAAATATAAGTGGGAGACATATATTACAGAGGGATTTGCTTCCAGGGTATCTGTTTCCAATGCAGCTATTAACAGGGATATCTACTCCTATGTTCCTTTAAACAAGATGTTTCCTCATAGGGCTGTACCGGGTGATTACTTTTGACATTTTAGGTGCAAATAGAGCTATAAGATGCTTCAAATTTAACATTGTTTTTTACTTTTTTCGCTTACGTCACTGCCTTCTCGTTTCTATACCTTTCATGCTCTATTTAATTTCAAGGACTTCCAGTATCAAAAACCAAAAAAACATAATTTACATAGTCCTTAAAACCTAAATGATCCATTGTGACCTTTCTTTGCTTTGTTGAGATTAAAGATTTGTGGAGAAGGTCATACGTTTGGGCTTCTATTAATTATCGAGTGAAAATATTTTAATGCAAAATTTATCTATTTTACTTCATATATTTAATCAAACAGTCAGTCTTTGCAAAACAGTAAGTTATGTTCTTGCAGAAACATATTTAGTAGTTTTATACTTTGTTTATACATCTACACTAAGCTCGAAACCCTAACCATCAAATTCCCATTTTCTTAGACATTACTAAACAATTGCATTTTTTCTATTTCTGTTACAACAATCAATGTAAAGAAAAACCGAAAAATTGAGCGAAATTTTTAAATTACTATTAGATACCTTTGAACCATAACAGTAATTAGTGATGCTAATTTCAATAACGATGACAATTTAAGTGTGACTCATATGTAAGTTACAGATCCGCAAGTAATTTTGTGCATAAATAATTTATACAAATGTGTTTAAGAAGCTTATGACATGAGAATTTTATGGTTAAATAATATGATTAATTCTGGTTTCTATAAACTTTATAAGTCCCTTATATTAAACCGAGAGAAAACTATTTTCGAAATTGCAGCACTAACAAAGTTTACGCATACGTATTTATAGAACACGGTAGGGAAAATTTGTATATGTACGGAATGAGCTTTAGTGAACATTCTTTAAAATATAAACAAAGACAATAGTAACAACGAATATAACAATGAGGCCTGTGGCTTTCAGTATCATTGTTGAAGTAATAACTTGGTAAAACTAAGTAACTGGATGATAGATGTTTCAATTGATGCCTACAATTTTTTTTCATCTCCTTCTTAGTGACACAGCGGTATGTCGGAAGACTTACAACGCTAGAAACCGAGATTCGATATCCATGGTGAGCAGCTTAGAGATGGCCTATTGTGTAACTTTGTGGTGGCCCGGCATTGCCAGGTGGGTTAAGACGTGCCACTGGTAATCTGAGGGTCGCGGGTTCGCAACTTGGGCGTATAATGTAACGGTCAATCCCACTATTTGTTGGTAAAAGAGTAGCCCAAGAGTTGATGGTGGGTGGTGATGACTAGCTGCTCTTACACTGCTAAATTAGAGACGGCTAGCGCAGATAGCCCTCGAGTAAATTTGCTCGAAATTAAAAACAAACAAACTTTGTACTTAACTTTAAACAAACATGCAAAACAAATCCATTTATTTCTCTGTTGATATTGATTACTCTTTCAAGTATATCACTAAAACTTGTTTACATGTGAATATATTTACGCTAACGTGGTAAACTTTTGACATAGCTTATGATTTGGTCCCATTTTTTTCCTACTACGCAGGAAAAGCATAATGATATTTATCTTATGATTCACGTACTAATAAGTATATCTAACAAATAGTTTGTATGAGTTAATTAAGTCATATTGTAATGTAATATTGTTCTTGTATGAACCTTAGTAACAATGAACATTGATACAATTTTAAACAAAATATCTTTCATTTTTTTAAATAATTAAAGTCTTACCATGGAGATGCTTCACCTACTGAAAATATCCATTTTAGCCTTTATTGAATACTGCAAGCTAGTTATAACTATGATGTTAGTGAAGCTGTCTATTTGAGGTTCATTGCTTTCAGTAATCCGAGGAAGGTTATGGATGATGGCTCTATTCTTTTGTATTCTCGTCTTTAGCACATTGAATATTTTATGTTTACATTTCATATATGAAAAGGTAGAATATTGGTTAATATATATATATATATATATATATACATATACAAAGACATCCACATTTTTTATCAACTTATGGTTTATTTGTTTTCGTTATGCACAAAGCTACATAAATTGGTATCTGTGCTCTGCCCACCACGGGTATCGAAACCTGGTTTTTAGTACCATAAGTCCGCAGACATAACACTGGGCCACTGATGGTACAATTGAAGACTTGAAGATGATGTGAGTGAAAGTTGTATTAACCGTTAAACGGAGGCCCACACCAGCTGACAATGCTACATACAACATTCCCGCTGTTTAAGGATAAAAGTTCAGAAGTTCATGTTTATTTTACTTATTTAAACGACGAAGCAATTTCTACAAACAATCGTTTTATTGAATAAACTTAGAAACAATACGAAAATTCAAGATAGGGTCATTTTAGTTTAACATAAGTTGGAAGTAAATTGGAATAATGTGTGACAAAGCCTACTGACACCATATTCCTAAAAAATGAACTGCCTTTATAGCTATAAATAAAGAAAAAATATTTTCTTTTTTAATGTTAACAATATTGTTTGTGTATTGTTGAGCTCAGTCAAAGCTGTAAATGACTGTCTGTGCTGTGCCCACTCTTGTAATGTATTTTATTTAACTGAAAACTGTACTTATAAGTACGCTTGTTAAACAAACTCTATTTCTGAAACCACACTAACATGTAAGCAAGTAAACATTTAAAGTAGAATATCAAATTGATAAATGAAATGGTTTAATATTATCCCAATAAACTACGAATGCATATAATGATTCATTTCTCTCCTTTCAAGAACGTTTTTCTTTTGCATATGTTGATTATAGCTTGCAAATAAAAAACTAATACCTTTAACAAACAGTCTGCGTATAAACATAGTCTGTAATCATGGTGATTTTCAGCTTTTTCTAATTTCAGATTCGTGAGTGATTATGGCGCTGGCTAAACATGAAAAGGCTGAGTTAATCTTGTTGTATAGTAGAGAAGTTTAGTCCTGTTACGTATTTTTTAAATGTTTTAAGTTCTTCGTAGATTAAACGCAACAGAAAAACACAGATAACAGCTTGTATAATTTATTACACTAAACTACTAACAAATATAACAGATATAACATAAATTATATGATAACAGTGACAGATATTAAGTTACGACATTCGAAATTAATTACAAAACAAAATAATATTAGTTTCAAACTTCAAAATAAATCACAATACAAAACGGTACTGGCCTGTATCTAATACAATGAATTAAAATGAAAGTCTCAAATTCCAATCTAGGGTGTGAATTTGGTCCCACGAAGAGATTCCGAAACAGTTCACAGTTCAATGAAATCGCCGTCTCTCAGCACAAGCGGTAATTCAGAAGTATCCTAGAGATTGACGAAATAAAATCACGGCTTCCGTACATCTAATTTCAATCACAAATCCAAGTTGAATATTCACAGCAAACACTTAATCTTTCTCACATAACTAACTCTCTTCTTTTGAAATGAAACTGGTGTCTGAATCTCACTCTTTGTCTTCGAATAAAACTGATGACTGAATCTCTCTCCCTCGAATAAAACTGATGGCTGATGACTGAATCTGTCTCTTTTCACCGTGTTTTATACCGATAGGCCTATTTCTCGAACAATCTTGCAATTTCCATACAACTCCAGAGCTATCTACGCATATCCGTTCTTGCACGAGACTACACTTCTAGACAGGAAGTCACCAGCACTCATTTACAAACATGTGATTGGTCTACTTAATTCGAGAAAGTTCTAAAACGTTACCCTAAATAAATAACATATTTTAGTTTAAACTTCGAAACAATAATATCAATATGAAAAAAAATGAATAATACAAATGAAAATTCAAACACAACACGACATGTTGTCGTTTACAAAATATTTACACATATACATAACAAGTCCCAGCAAATATTTGCGGTTGAATTTTAATACACCTGTAACGGATTTACTATTATACACTTATTTTACGCCCCCCTCTAGTACAGCAGTAAGTCGACGGACTTACAACGCTAAAATCAGGGGCTTAATTCCCCTTGGTGGGCCAAGCAGATGGCCCGATGTGGCTTTGCTATAAGAAAAACCACACAAACACACACTTATTTTAATATCTATGTTTGTTTCAGTTTTCATATATATTTAGAAACGCATGTAGTTTATATTGCTAAATGTGTATTCCGAAATTCTTCTATTCTGTAAATCTGTAGAATATTCTCGAGTGTAAGAATCAACAATATAATTTTTACGAAAGCACTAGTGTGTTTTCAAATATTGTTGCCAATTAAACTGTCTAGAGCCTCGCCTTAACGTTCAATAGTTTTAAATAGTGTTAAATTTCTACAGTTAGTATAATATCAATATCAAGAGCTATATTTGTAATAAACGTTTACTAATAGGGAGATTACAGATATTTGACCAGGAATGTTTATAGATTTTGAACATTACTACACGTTTAGCTTTAGAGAATAACTTTGGACGTTCGTATTTCTACGAGAATATTGAATATATTCGTCGATAAAAAGTCTGCTTTTAAGGGGCGTGAAGCCAACCAAGAATATAAAGCTAGCTACCTTAAGCAAAGTGTAATAATATCGACTCTAAATTAATTTGTTCATCACGGGCCATTGATAAAATATTCAGTTCCAGACTAGATAGAAGACAAAATATTGTTTATAAGTTTGTAAATTATTTTTATATAACTCATTATTCGTAATAACTATTATAATAAATTACATTGTTGTTTGTACATCAAAATATATTTGTGTTAAGAAGTGTGTTTTCTTTTAGCAATGCCACATCGAGCTATCTGCTGAACCCAACGAGGGAAATCGAACTCTCTGATCTTAGCATCGTAAATCCGAAAAAATACCGCTGTACAAGCGGAGGTCTCGTGTTAAGAAAGAAAATTGTATTTATCAGTTGTGTTGGCAAATAACGAATTTGATTCACATCGATATTCTATTAACTTTTGAATTCAAATTCAAATTTCCGTCTATTTGATATTATGATACGTTACATCATGATACGTTATTATGATACCGCCAACTCTTGGGCTACTCTTTTACCAACGAATAGTGGATTGACCGTCGCATTATAACGCCCCACTGCTGAAAGGGCGAGCATGTTTGGCGAGACGGGGATGCGAACCCGCGAACCTCAGATTACGAGTCACACGCCTTAACACGCTTGGCCATGACGGGCCTTAACATAATAGGCTATCTAAACACAACTTTTAGCCGTAGAACGTAGAACTGAGCCGCTGAGTGGAGTTATCATATTATGTTGAGAAAAATGTGAGAGCTCCAGATTCCGAACTAATAACAAATTTCACTTGGACACGTGAGACTTGAGATTAAATGAGAGAACACCAGAGTGCCTGCCCCTCCTAGCATTGCGTTAAGTTTGAAGGCTTATAACACTAAAAACCGTCTTTTGATACGATGTGATGGACACAGCACGGGTAGCCACATTGTTTAGATTTGTTCTTAATAACAACAAAAAACCCGAGTTTTGAAAGTTTAAACACAACATTCCTCCTTGAAGTCAAAAATGGTATATCTAAATTTTAAATTTGTGGATAAGAAATAATATCTTATTTGCAGTAATTGAAACAAAAAACCAATGCAATGTATTAATTTTTTTTTCGGTTTTATAATAAAAGAAATCAGTCTTAAAATTATGATCAAAGGAAATAGTCTAAAACATCTGCCAACCACATTTGACTTGTTATTGACCATAAACGCTTGGGCAAAATTTCAACAAAGAAGTTCTGTTTTCATATATTTTAGGTTTTGATCAATCAATTGTACGTTGATGAGCGTGTATGCGTGAATTACAAAGTATTTTAATGTGTTGACACTCGCTGAGTGAGTTCGTATTGACGTTATTTCTTTTTTTAATAAACGAGACTTGGGTAAGGCATATGACAATTTATGTTACATCGCATTTGATGCTTTACAGTCTAGTCAAGATGAATTGATCTGGCAGCCACTCACTTTAGTGGTATACTGATGTCAAATGTGTTCTTCCTCGATGTTAATAGAGCCTGCTGAGTGAATTCACGAGAATAGAACAGTGCTCACTGTCGACAAAAAACAACAACAAAATAGTTTTAAGGTGTGTGCGTGTTTATTCTTACAGCACAGCCCACCGCGAGGAATCGAACCCCTGATTTTAGTGTTATAAATCCGAAGACATACCGCTGCACGAGCAGGAGACCAGTTTTAAGGGCCTATATTCATTATAATAATCCATGTGATTTAAATAATTACTCTTAAAGGTACAGGTTTAGTAAATTTGGCGTAAATTTTGCAACCACAGTGATCTCCAGGTGGCTACTTCTGGGTATATCGTTTCAACTACCAGAATTTATTGAAAAAATTCAATAATTTTATTGATTTAAAAACTTCATTTAAAAATGGAAAGACTTATCTAATTCTCATTAAGATTCATATATTGTGCTTAAAAAAATAAATGATTAACTACTGAGTTCCAGTTGAAACATTAGTAAGATTTCCTTTCGTAAATCCTTCACAAATAGTTGCACAGAAGTTCAGGTGTACGATTTCTTAAGATATAAGCTGGAGTAGGCGATTATGAACTTTTTTTAGATGTTTATTGTTATGAAATATATCATTTGTACTCAAACAACCTGTTTAGAGACAATAAAGAATTGTTTATTTAAACTCTAATGTTTGAAATATAACGAGTCAGAGAGCCACGATTACTTCGGATAAAAGGTTATAATTCAATAAGAGTTCAAAATTGTATCAACTTATTTATTTTTATACTTTTTCCTTAGATTTGGTCTTTTTGCCACTTGTGTCGTGCGTCAGAATTTATAATTTTAAACGCTTTGAAACAGATTGGGAAATACATAGGATTAATTGTTAACTCATGAGCTGAGGCGATAAATTAATGTGTCAGATCGTTTGAGTTATTTCGTATATTTTGCTCAAAAACAATGGGCTGATGTAATAATTTATTCACCTCTGAATTCACGAATGAATAATCAAAATTGGACACGAAGGAAAGTACGAGTTTTATTAATCCTGTGATTTGTGTCAGCTTCACAACACCATATTGACAGTCAAGATTCCCTATTGATTCAGGGCCCGGTATGGCCTAGCGCGTTAAGGCGTGCTCTTCGTAATCTGAGGGTTGCGGATTCGCGCCCGAGTCGCGTCAAACATGCTCGTCCTCCCAGCCGTGGTGGCATTATAATGTGACGGTTAATCCCACTATTCGTTGGTAAAAGAGTAGTCCAAAAGTTGGCGGTGGGTGGTGATGACTAGCTGCCTTCCCTCTAGTCTTACACTTCTAAATTAGGGACAGCTAGCACAGATAGTCCTTGAATAGCTTTGTGCGAAACTCAAAAAACAAACAAACAAACGATTTGTGAAACGTCTGATCGCAAATAAAGATAGAAATCGGGTTTTAAAGCACTTAAAAAAACACGAATAACCCATTGTTTGACTTTGCACAAAACAAACGAAGAAGTCTTTAAATCAGACTAGTCAATCGGTTATGATCGATTTAACTATGACGAGTAACCGCTTAAAAAAAACATTTAAAAGAGCGTTTCTTAAGTGGCGCTAATTTCGTTGCCTTAACAAAAAAAACAATAAAAACACAACTGTTATATTAAAATGTAATGGCAAAAACAGAAATAAAATTGCTCTATAGAGATAAAATTAAAACTGAATTTTTTTATTCAAATAGTACTCGCAAAACATGGTTTGAACAGTCAGGTTAGAGACCGCTGACGTTTAGGTATCGCTGTTCTTGGTTTAAGTTTAACACTCCAACGAAAATTGGGACCTAATAAGTCCAAGAGCAACTTTAAAGGTTATTAATATTAGGTTAATAATTTTGTATTTAAATGAAATTACCATTAACTGACCCTATCCATTTATATTTTAAGGAGCAATAATATTGACTTTTCAGACATTTGCGAAATAATATTTAATTTTTTTTTAAACATCTACTAAGGGTGTCACTTTAGTGGATATAAATATATTTTTTTGTAGGAGTGTTAACTAAAGGTCGAGTGAAAATAGTTAGTTAAAGACACCGCCATCATGAGGGTTTGTTCAACTCTTGAACTGTTTAAATAAATTTGTTCTGATATAGTAAAATAATCACAAGCGTAGCCTGTAACCACACGACGAAAGGATTGGTTGGGTTTAATTTCGCGTAAAGCTACACGATGATATCTGTGTTAGCCATGCAACACTAAAGTCAAGGCAACTAGTCATTACCACCCACCGCTAACTCTGGCGTTACTCTTTTACTAATGAATAGTGGGATTGACCGTCAGTTAAAACGCTTTCACGGCTAAAAGAGCGAGCATGTTTGGCGTGACGGGGATTCAAACCAGCGACCGTAGGATTATGAGTCGAGTGCCTAAACTAAGATAGGAATATTGAAGAATTAGGAAGTAAGAAGAATTGGCATTGGAACTGTGAAAGACAGTGGTTCTTTTACTTTCCATGCCCAGGATTATTCCTATTTTATTATGTGTAAATGGAAAAAACCAAACGCGATTCCAATACATAATATTTATAGGGAAATGTTTAGTAAGTCAACTGTTTTTCTATCTCGTCTTATTGTTAAGCAAAGCGAATAAAATTAATTTTGTCTTTTAACTGGAAGCGTAAATTCTGAGTAAAAAGATGCTATGATAAAATGAAGATCGATGTTATCAGAGTTAACCAATTAACATAAATATTCATAAGGAAGAAAACATTAGTTCGTTGCATACTTTTTAAAGTTAAATTTAATTATCATAACTTAGCGTAGTCTGTAATTTTGATGAATAAGAGAAAATATGCTTGAATGTAGTTTTTAGATTTTCAAATGATATGAGATCAAATAGTCATAATGTCTAATAAATAAAGATTCACATCGTTATGTTATCTGAACAGAACTTACTCCTGATAACTTAATATACTTTATGAAAGATATATATAGAGAGAGCCTTAAACTGGACCTCAACATTCGTGATGTGATTGATGACTTTTTTAGTTTTTTGTCACAAGGAATCAACTGACCAAAAGTTGACATAGGAAAAAGCTCTTTTGTAAACGTCTTATGAGTTGGCGGTGGCGTAGCTGTTTAGTATTAGTTTTGTTACTTCTCTTACTCTTAGCTATTATTGTTTCAGATGAGTAGATTCCAAATCTTAATGAAAATTCATTTCAAGTCAAAGAATGAAAATAAAATAAAAATAATTTGCCTTTCTCATGGAAGGAAATTCAGCTACACCAAGGCGCCATCTATAGGCAAGTTATTTCCGAAGTTCAAGGTATAATAATTATACGACATTGCAGTAACTGTCAAACGGGCAAAAATATAAACAGTTATTCAAACTCTCGAACATCGAATAAGGTAACAAAATCTATTGTAGTTTCACGTGAGTACATTCTAATGTTAACATATTTCAAATAAAAAATGAATAAAAAGAAAAATTGGATAACACTTTGTAACACAAATTTTGTTCGTGAATAGTATGTGTTATTTCTTAATTGCTTATGTTGTAAAAATACAGACAATGGCCGTTATTCCCTTTAAAATCTGCTTTTGAGGGCCCGGCATGGTCAAGCGTGTTAAGGCGTGCGACTTGTAATCCAAGGGCGGCGGTTTTGCAGCCCGGTCGCGCCAAACATGCTCGCCCTTTCAGCTGTGGGGGCGTTATCATGCGATGGTCAATCCCAATATTCGTTGGTAAAAGAGTAGCCCAAGAGTCGGCGGTGGGTGATGATGACTAGCTGCCTTCCTTCTAGTCTTACACTACTAAATTAGGGACGGCTAGCACAGATAGTCTTCGAGTAGCTTTGTGTGAAATTCAAAAACAAACAAACTGCTTTTGTGACCTGTATTATTTTCTTTTGTAAAATATAGCAAATCTGCACATTTTTATTTACATAAAGTCTGAATGAAATAACATATGAATGAAATTTTACACGTATTTATACTAAAATTATACAAAAATGTTTAGAAGTAAGTAGTTTTTCGAGATTTGAGACTGTAATGTAAATCACTTTCACGTGTCAGTCCCCAGATATAGTCTCGGCATTCGACTTTGTTAGACGAAGATCTCTGATCAAGTTATTTAGATCTCTTTGGTTGGGGTAGTATGGGTTTATTTCACCAGTTGCGCCTCTGAAATTGTAACTTGAACCTTCAACGTCTACCTCCTCTTCTGATTTGCTGCTCTCTTTCGAGGATGGCTGTCGGAATGGGTACAGGAAGCTCAGGGCAGTGTGGCTCTGGGGCGATCGATGATGGAGGATCCAGATACATGATATATATGTGTAAAAACGGCTGGTTTTAGTTGAGAAATTTTTTTTTTGTAAAGGAGCAAACAACGTGTCGACTTTCTTCGGTCATCGTCGGGTTCACAAAGAAAGATGTAACTAACCAATAGCTGACCATATGTTTGAAGGAGGTTGTGTAAGAGGGCGTGCTTAGATGTTTGATTACATTTATTAATTTAGGTATAAAGGTGTTTCGTTGTATTGATTCCCCCCCCCCAGTGGCTCACCGGTATGTCTGCGAACTTACACGCTAAAATCCGGGTTTCGATACCCGTGGTGGGCAAAGCACAGATAGCCCATTGTGTAGCTTTATGCTTAATTCAAAACAACAACATCGTATTGATTTATTTTGGGCTTGGTTTGTTGTATAAGTAAGGCTTCTTTAATTTTGCATTTGTTTATGTTTCTTTCTTTCTTTAGCATCTGGGTATTATTAATATAGATATAAAGGTGTTCCTTTATATTGGTTTATTTTGGGCTTGAATTGTTGTTCAAGTAAGGCTTCTTTAATTTTACGTTTGTTTAAGTTTGTTTCTTTATTTAGTATTCGGGTGTTTTCTATGGTTATGTTGTGTTTTCTATGGTTATGTTGTGTTTATTTGAGTTGCAGTGTTCGAAAACGTGTGACGGTGACTTTTTGTGTTCTTTTAATCTGGTTTCCATTTTTCTACTTGTTTTTCCAATATAGAAGTCGTAGAAGTTATTGCATTGTATTTTATAAATAATGTTGGTGTGGTGTTTGTCAATGTAGTTTTTACATGCTATAGACCTTAGGTTTGTGTCTGGTTTTTGAATACATTTGGTATTAACTGGAATGTCATATTTTGATATTAGTTTTTGCCAAATGTTGGTTATTTTTCTGCTGATGTCGGAAATATATGGTATGCAGCAGTATATGGTTTCGTGATTTTTTAATTCGTGGGATCTTTCACTTTTTCAGTTGATTTTGCTTTTTGTCTAGGTGTGTGCATATAATGTTTTCTACGGTTTATGTAGGAAACTTATTGTTGTTGATGCAGTATTGTTTCATTTTCTATAATTCGTCATTAATTTCATCTGTTGAACATAGTTTTACGGTTGTGTTTATTTGGTTTCTTAGCAAGAGGTGTTTTTGTTTTGTTTCATGTGCTGAGTCCCAAGGAATATACAGCCAAAATGTGTGATTTGTTGGTAGATTTCTGTTTTAAATTGTGTGTCGGTTCTTGTAATTTTGAGATTAAGAAATGATATTTGATTGCTTTCTTCATGTTCACATGCGAAGTTAAGGTTGGGATGTATAGAGTTAATGTGATTGAAAAAGTTAACGGTGAATGCCACAATTGTGTCGTCTACATATCTGTGTATTTTTATTGCAAGAAACTTGGTTTCGATATTTGTGGTGGGCAGAAAACAGAAAGCTCTTTATGTAGCTTCGGGCTAAATAACAAACAATAAAATCATGCATGATCTGAGATACTTTGTTTCTGAAGATTGAGGACAAGATATGTTTTTAAAAAAAATAACTTAAGAAGTAGGGTAGAAACTCATCAACTTCCATTTAAACTAAATATAATTTTTAGAAAATTTAGCTTATAAATTGTGGCAATAATTTTATTTTATGTTTAATAGAGATAGCTCTTAGAATCCATTTGTCTCTACAATTAGTACATGTAGTCGATGTGTGTTTGTATGTTGACAGCTTATAAGTTAAAAACAAACATTTCAGCTTGTAAAGGAAAGAGCATAAAACTGAAAACAAGAGCAGAAATAAAAAGAGTTTATTCACGTACAGCGTAAAGTTAAAAGTAAAGAACAAACTATAGAATAAGTAATATTAAGTTTCTGGTAGTAGGGGCACTTGGAAACAAGAATTTGTACAATACTCAGGAGATTCTCTGTACAGAATTGTAAACCAATTCAGTAAAAATTGGTTTACCTCTCGCCCTTAGTTTAATTATTATTAAACTATGGTGTTTATAAAGCCCCACCATAATAGAAGATCAAGTATTAATAACTACAGTTATCACAAGGCTGGAGGTTAAGTTCACATATATTTGTATAATGGTTGAAATAGAGAAATGTAACCTAACACATCAAAAATATGCTTTAAACAATGAATTTTTTGTAAGTTAATATGTGTTTGAGAAAGTTCTGTAACCATGCGTTTTACCTAAATAAATAGTTTTCAGTACTCTTTTTTGTTTTTAAAAGTAATATTAAATGAAGACTTATTTTTAAATGGAGAGGAAAATTACGTAGCTGAGCTTTAATGATATTCAGGTCACTAATGACAAGTTTTTTTCATTTATATAAATGTTTATAAAGGTTTTACAACTTCAATCATTAAATCTGGAGTATTTAAACACTGGGGAATATATGTTCTTGCAGTTGTTCACAAAAAATTGTAAAGCAGGAATTAATTGAAGAAATAAATCTTGTCAGATAATAGATGTTCTAACCCCCCCTTAAGAAAAAAATAATTGAGAACGTTCTAGTTTTAAAGATCATAAATACAAATATTTAAACTATTTTGCACTTTACTAAAGGTATTTTATAACCATTAAACAGAGGAATAATTAATTTTACGTTAATAAAATTGTGGAGCTTTTGAAAGCACACTTAATGTTTATATATTTGGTTTACAGTCGATTTTTTACTATTCATCAATACAACGTCGCCAAAAATAGGCTTATTGATTCAGAAGAGTATCAAAGTCTTTTCTGAGAAAAGATATTCATATAACAAAAATGTTTATTGAAGCAAAGTATAAAAATCTCTAAAAATAAGAAAAATTACCCAGCATAGCGTTAAGACAATATTGTATTTAATGTCACACCTACGCTGATTTGAAGTATGTGTGCTAGAAATGTTAACAAGATAATAAGTAAGGATTTTAATGTGACGTAAGCGGGCAAGCTAAAGGCTTACAAGCTTTCAGCCACACTTCCATGTTTAAAAAAAAATCTTTTTTCATGAGAAAGGTGCCTATATGAACTGGAATCCCCATAATCCCATTTGTACACATATCTGTCAAGCATCCCCCAAGAGGCACATATAATGGACGCTCTCGCCCTTATTTTGTTAAATGTTATCGTTCAAGTCAGTGTCCGTTCACCAGAAAGCCTGTGGTAAATTTGTTGAGATGTGATGTGTAAAACTGGCTTTCTGTCCTTCAGTAAGCTTGTTACCATGAAAATTGCTGTGTTGGCCGATGGTACGTAATTATGGTCATCAATACAAACATGAACGGAGAAAGTGGTTTCAAGGGAAACATGGGGGCTTAGAATGCTGTCATCATTCTTATAATATGTGATTACCACACGCAGTAATCGTATTCTCAAGAAAGATTCAAACTTGTAAAGATCTTAAAGTATTTTTTACATCGAAGATAAAGAGTTCAGACGACTAGAACATTAAGACCAGCTCGATAATATAAAATCAAAAGAACCCTAATGTTAGAGTATGGTTCGCAGTAATTTCGTTCGGAATCTAGTGATAACTTTTAATATCAAATAGTCGACTTTTTTTAATTTAAGAGATTAAATAACTTTAAAAAGTTTTAAGAATTATTATTAAACTAAAAGGTTAAAATAACTTTTATCGTGATGATGTGATAAAATGTCATCGCCTACTTATTAGCTCTTCGTATCATTTAGTTTATGACATTGCTTAAGTAATGCGTATAACGTGTTATGAGAGTATTTTTGTTCGTGACAAAAATGATTTGCCTTAGAAAGTTTGGGGGCTAATAATTTTCAATCTTTGTATCCAAATAAATAGTTTGTATATATTTTTTTACACGTGAAGCCCTTGTTGAAAAAAATCTATACTTTGGTTACTGAGAGAAAAATGACAATAGATGTGCGAATTCGTTTTAAATATTACACCAGATTTTCTTTCAAAACTGATAAAGTCAGTAAGTCCTTTTATGAAGACCATATACACTGACTGCAAAAAATACAAATTTCTTTAAACTCCGCTACATAAAGTAATCCTAAACATTTATTTAAAGCAAAGCATCATGTTTTCGTTATGCTCTCCCAGGTCACAAAAGCAAAGTTTAAAGAGAAAAATAAGTCTTTTCCATTTATTTTAGGCATAAGAAATTGGAAAAAAAAACACTTTCTGCCCAGGAACAAGAAAAAGTAAAAATTTTATTACATAGTGTTATTCGACTACTTGAGAATCAATGGCTTAAATTATGTAAAAAGTGTTAGTGGGTTAACTCCTTAATTCAGTTGGAGTACCTTCGCTACTAGTTCTACAAGTCGCTTTATGTTTTCTTCCGCTTCCAGACAATGCAATATTTGAGTAAACACATTTTCAAAACAAAAACGTTTAGAAACCAGAATATTAAGGCTTTCCTTTAAATAATTTATTATCATTGCATATTAAATACGAAGCCCATCACTGAAATCACAGTTGTTTGCTGTTTATCAATGGAATATTTTATGTTTGGCAAATGTATTTTTTGTGTAACTTGTAAATATTAACTTTGATAAATATAGACTTTAATAAACCAGTTCAATTTTCTCCTGAAAACGAGCTTATGTCATATGTGAACTATCATCTTAACTATAAACAAATATGAAATAAGCAAACTTTATCGTCAATGAAATCGTAACAGGACGAGAGTGAGAAATTTCGTTAGAATAGGCTTTAAGTTTATTACGCTTAGATAAACGTCATTAAGTCAAAGCTTAAATGACTTGGATCGATATCAATGATGCCTAACATTTTTCTTCTGCTTTGAGAAAAGACAGACAGAAGACAGCTAACGTTCTATTTCATTTGTGTACTTTATTGCAATTTAATTGTACAGTTAATTCGAAACATGGTGTAGATTTCGATAAATTTTGGTGTTAAACGCTTAAGCTAATGAAAAGTGTAAGCATTTCCGGTTTCGGAATTACCAAGAAATATTACATCAGGTTGTAGCTGTGAAATAACATTAACATTTTATCGGCAACATGAGAGGAGAGGTTCTTCAATACCAGATACTACTGACAAAGTTGATACCAGATACTACTGACAAAGTTGATACCAGATACAACTGACAAAGTTGATCCGGTGTCTTGTCTGAAATACTTTTCTTATCGTAAGTAAAACTATTTTTATACACGTTAGATATCTCGTTTAATTGGTACTGACTCTAAAATTTACCCTTTTTCGGAATAAATAATAATAACATTATAAATACAAGGAACGCCGAATTTATTATTTTACGTTGTATTTTACAGCTGCAAATCGAACGGTTGGAACTCTGTATCATCTATTGTGTTTTGAGCCTTTCTGTATTTTAAAATTGTCTATCTGTAATGTGAAACTCTTGAAAACATAAACTGACATTCCACGAGGCTGTAAAAATCATTGATATTTATTTAAGTATGTGATCAACAATCTACGATATTTAGCTTTAAGATCAGATAAGGACAAAATGAACTTTCACTTGTTCTTGGTTGGTTCAACTCGAATTAATACTAACTACACAGACTGTAGCTCGGCATGGCCAAGCGCGTTAAGGCGTGCGACTCGTAATCTCAGGGTCGTGGTTTTGCGTCCGCTCGTCGTCCCAGCCGTGGGGGTGTTGTAATGTCACGGTCAATCCCACTATTCATTGGTAAAAGAGTAGCCCAAGAGTTGGCGGTGGGTGGTGATGACTAGCTGCCTTCCCTCTAGTCTTACATTACTAAATTAGGGATGGCTAGGTCCAGTGGGCTAACAACCTACTCACTTAAAAACAGCCTGTTACGGAAACCGCGAAGACTGCGGCCCTATGTTCCTTAAGGAATTGAGTGGCAGATGATGACACAGATTGTAATCGATTCGATGCACAATCTCAACGTTAAACAAGAGGGAATCCTTTATACTCGCAGTACATTTTTTTAAAGCAGGATAGAGCAAATCAATGTGTTAGACCTTTATTTTTTCTTTTATAAGTTGTGCTTTTGTGTACCAGTAATACCAAGTGTGAGGCGCGCGAATACCTGATTCAGTTTTATTGCTCATCAGGATACTTGCCAGTCTACCCTCAAATCGATTTTTATAAAGATATGATTACAGTAAATTAATCTACGAGACACACGGTGTTGTCCAATTTATGAATCTAATGCGTTTGATCTTCTTAGCCTAAAACTGTAAATATATTTCATATTAGTTAAGAGATGACGGAACTAAAAGCCATGCTATGAGCCGTTATGCTGAGCAGAAAGAAAACAAAATGAGAAAAAACGATATTTCGAAGTAAATTAAATATTAAATGCTTGTTATGTTTTTTCATTAAATAAAATAGTTCATTATATGGTTTTACATTAGTGTTGTACTAGTTATGAATATCAGAAAGGTTGTGCACGAAAGCTAGCTGTAGTAACAAAATTATCATAGATAACTGCATTTTAATTTTTTATGAGTAAGTTCCATACCAAAGCAACGAATAATTTCCAGCACTGATTATATCACGAATTTTAGTATTTTTTGTGCTATAAATACCATTTAAGGTTCCGGCTTTCAAGGTTTTTAGCTGGTATGAGTGTGACGGATTTATTATCGTATAGCTTTCAGTATTGATGTTTTTCAAGTTAGATTTATTTCTATAAATGAACATAACTTATACTGTTAAATCTCTATTGGGAAATTCTCGTCTACTGACTAAAGTTGTAGAAGATTCTTAAATCAACAACATATATGTTTACGTAAACACTTATGTATAGTCAATGTTGTTGTGCACGATGAAATTTCTAGAAACTCTCCTCACGTCTATAAATGTAGCCAACGCGATACGCTAAGAGTCAGTATATATTACTGGTTTGCAATAGTTGATATACTCTAAACATCGGGAACTATAACTGTGCTTGACGCTTACCAATTGGGAACTTCAGCTATTTGACCAGGAACGTTTATATATTTCGAACATTACAAATCATTTAACTTCAGCAGCAGTTTTTAAGAAAACCTTATACAACGTCAGGGTTGAAAATTTCTACGTGTGATCAGCGAAAAATGAAGAAAGCAGCGTTATCTTGCTTTCGGTAAAATGAATTGTACCTGCATCTGTTCGAAATTAATTCGCTCATCGTCAGCCTTCAATAGGACATAAAGGAAATTGCAGATAAGAATGAAGACTCCGTATTATTTGTAAGTTTGTAAAATCTTTTGTACATATATAATTATGTGTAATAACCGTTACTGTAAATTGTATTATTCTTCGTATATTAAAAAAAAGAAATTGTGTGTATCAGTCTTGTTGACAAGTATCAGAAATTTGATACACATAGACATTTATTTAAACTCCAGCTCTAAATTACAATTTAAATCAGTTTCAGCCTTTATGAAACTGTAATACGTAAAATGAGTCTTCACTTGAATTTAATTATAAAGTTTCAATTCTCTTGACAAAACAAGAATCATAATGAAGAATCAAATTTCAAGAGAGGAATTTTTTTAAAATGTAAAAAAAGTAAAAAATCAGATGTTGGTGCACGTAAAGAACTAAAGGAAAGTGTGACGAAAGAAAAACACATATTAAGTAGGAAAAGAAAAATAACATCAGAATAAAAAAACACAATTCTGCTACTTTTACTTTGACGTAAACGTTTTTTGATATTATTCAAAATTGATTCAAATTTCATCGATGAAAGATGAAAAGAGAGAGAAAGAGTTAACGGATGCTTTTTAAATATGCAAATAAAAATTTCAAAAACTCAAATCTATTTTCATGCGTAGGTTTGCACATTAATGTGTCTATTTGTGTCATTACGTCACTCTCTTCCATCCATTTCAATTCCACCACTGTGAATTTTACAAAACTCTTAAGTTTCTTACATTTTGAGATGCTATTTCATAAAGCGTGCGGTCTTCACAGATATCAGAATGACTGTTTTAACTTTCGACATGGGCAGGTGCTTAAGGCAATCGATTCGTAACCCGATGGTCACGGGCTTGAATCTGCATCACACCAAACATGCTCGCCCTTTCAGCCGTGGGTGCTTATAATGTGACGGTCAATCCCACTATTCGTTGGTAAAAAAGTAGCCCAAGAATTGGCGGTTGGTGGTGATGACTAGCTTGCACTGAATCACACTGCTAAATTAGGGGCGGCAAGCGCAGATATCCCTCGTGTAGCTTTGCACGAAATTCAAAAAACAAACAAACTTTCGTTTATTTGTAATTGACGCTAGTTGATATAAATAACGCGTTTAAAGAATTAAGGTACAGATAACTATTATTTAATGTTTTGAGGCAAACATGATAGGAATGAAACAAATTCCAACAATCGAAACTAGTGTAATTATAACCTAAATTTAAGATATATTTTTGGATCGCACAACGTATTAAATTATTATTATTTGCTGAACAAAATCATGGATAGAAATAAGTCATTTACCAAAAAAATTATGTTTTAGTAAATCATTAAACACTGATGATGGTACATCTATTGTAGAAGACATGCTGCAATAACAACGGTTTTTAAATACAGTTGTAAAACAGGCATGTGAATTTAAAACTTCATATAAGTAGTTTCCTGCTGCACAGATTTTAAAATAAAAAATCGTGGCAGGTGTTTAGTTTTTAACTGACAGATTTTACGCTTTTCTAACGATAATAACCAAGCTTTAATTCAGCAAGAAGGGCAGAAAAGAAACGAATGCTTCTAAGCGTTCCTAGTTGTCTCGCAAGCCCCTTCGACCCTTGGGAGTTATGACACTAAATCCTGCGAAGTTAGTTAGTTAGCTTTCCTTAACTGGGACGTTCCGGGATAACATTATCCCCTTTGTCTCGCTTTCGCATATGTTATTTTTTTTTTTAGAAAAGATCGAAGGTTAATAGTAATTTTAGAGATTGTTGGTATTTGTTGACTGAGAAAGTGCTCAACCCATGTAAAGACGGCTGTCTAAGGTTATATCTAGTAAGCTGGCTGAGAAGCATTTTTTATTTCGGCATTGTATAATTTGATTTTAACTTCTTTGACATTTTTGAAATGTTTGGTTAGGTTGCGTCGAAATATAATTCTTGTCTTTTTCAGTGTGTTGAAAGTTACTTTCCAGTTATTACATAAGTGCTTGGGGATTTTTGAATTCTACTGACAGCTGTTAAGGAGTTTCGCGAGATGCTCCAAACGACAATATCGTCAGCATGTTGTAAGAAATATGTGTATGTTAGGTTTGGAAAAGGAAATGTTGCTAACAAAGAGTATGTAAAGGAAGGTGCCTTGAGGGACTCCTGATGTGATGTTCAATGGTTAAGAGATGTTGACTTTGACAGATGTTGTTCGATCACTAAGGAAGTTGAATATCCATCTGAGGATTTTATCATTTATTTTCATTCTGTGTTATCAGTATCTGAGGGTATTATGCCAAACAGAATTGAAGGCTCTCTTTACGTCTAAGAATAGAGAAATAGTGTCCTGGTTGTGACGAATAAATAATATTGAAAAGAAAAATATTAATGTCAAAATACATACACAAACAAATTACATTTACAAATGACACGTCATGTAGACTGTTAACTATTTACATACTAATGACGTGATTCTTGTTGGTGCCAGAAGGATCGCTAATAGTCTCACGTCATGATTGGTCTAGAGAAATATATAGCCGGTGAATATAAACATTTTAAGCATAACGAAATGTGATCCGATTTTAATGAAAATAATTTACTTATGTAGTACATTGAACGCTTTTTGAAAAATTTGTTTTTAATGAAGTAAAACTGATATCATTTTCAAATTCAGCGTACAGTAATTACCGTAGAACATGTAAATATTTCAAGACAACAAAACCGTCGCAGATCTGTGTAATGAAAAGTTTGATTCAAAAATTTATTTCAAATCATCACAAAAACTAACACTTCATAGTCTTTGTTACATTTGTATTGATATACTAAAAATGAAGACAGCTAGTTAACAGCAGCCACTACCAATTATTAGATTTCTCTTTCTGGTGGAACAGTGGGAATTGACGGTTTATTTTATGAGGAAACAAAGCACCAATTCAGAGTGCATTTATACAGCAACAACCAGCGTACTGTGAATTCTTGGATTTAATGTTCACGCTAGCTAACTGTAATAGATCACACCGTTTTTCATTAAGTAAGACAAGAGAAACAGAACAAAAACAACTTAAAACAAACTGGTGCATCCGATGTGAAGATAATAGAACGCTAAGCGTGCGCATTAATTAGGAACTACAACTCGTGCTTTTTGTAACAGATTAAATGGAAAATGCAACATGAAAAGTACCCAGATTTGGTGTAACATATCGTCACTCGAGTGACTGTTGTTGATCATTATTTCTGTTTGCTGTCTGTAACTGGATGTTCACGATTGTATTTCAGCAAGCTTTTAACTGTGAACGATTACGAAAGTAAATTTTCCTACTCAGATAAAAGCGGTGCCTTTTCTTACTGTTACTTATACTTAATTAACATAGTGGGTTCATATTCAGTTTTTATTACCGCCATGTATAATACTATTTCATGTAGCTATTGTTATTTTTAAATAGCTGATTAGTTTTGGTTGTAAATGTTGTTCATAATTGGCGACTTACGCTAAGTGTGTAGCTGTTTTCTATTTTGCATGCTTTATTTATATCGCCTTATTGTAACTAATACTTGTCCAAAGTAAGCTGTTAAAGAATATACATATGTGCCATACACACCTCACAAGGTAAGCATATTATTGTGTCTCTTCAAATTATAGTAATCTGTGGTGTATTATCCTAGAAGAAACATCATTTTGTTCTGATGTGACTGCTTTGTTGCTCTTAGTCTTTTGATATATTACATTGTGGATGCTGGTTATTAAATCTACGATGATTTTGTTTGTTTGTTTTGAATTTCGAGCAAAGCTACTACAGAGCTATCTGCGCTAGCCGTCCCTAATTTTGCAGTGTAAGACTAGAGGGAAGGCAGCTAGTCATCACCACCTACCGCCAACTTTACCAACGAATAGTGTGATTACGAATCGAACACCTTAACACGCTTGGCCATGCCGGGCCTAAATCTACGATGATACAAATTTTACTTTCAAAATGGGCCTTTGAGAATAACTTTACATTTTATTTGATGTAGTTGTATACTAGTTCATGTGTTTCTTTTTTGTTATAAAATTATCATTTATTATAAATAAGTTATATGTGGTGAATGTGGGAGAGGAAAAGAGAGCCAGTGCAACTGGAAACTGTACAAAACTTGTGGCATTCAAATGAACGCATATGCATGTATGTAGCTTAAAATTTATTCTTTATAGATGGACATTGAAAAAAGATCAACTTAAGAAACAAGACGTGTATTCAAAAAGTAAACAGAAAAGGCTATTTTCCACATTATTTTCTAAGACTTCAAATCCATAATTTGACTACATTTGAAATGATTAGCAGTGTGGCAATGATCTCAAAATAGGATCTGTAGTTTGAGAAAATAATGTAAGTTGGTTTGTTTACTTTTTATCGAGTATATATTTGTAAGTTTAAAAATGTAATATTTGATTCAACTTGTTTTTGTATTTTTTGATGATCCATATTTTTTCTTTAGAAAGTAACAATTTTTACTAATCTTTCTCATAGCAAAGTGTAAAGCAGTCAAAATCCAATATATATATATAATTTTATTGGCTTGAGTATGTCCTTATATTATAGATATCCAAAGTTTATCATAGTTTATTGTAAATAAATACAGTTTAATAATAGTTTAAAAAATCGCATAGAAATTTTCTGTCCAATCTACTATATCTAACATTTTTAAAATAACTGAAATATATTCTTATCGATTTATGTGCTGTTAAACCGAGGAAAAATTTAAATAGGTTTCAGGTCACTGTAGCTTTTTCATTTTTAATGGTCTAGTGACTGTCGCTTATTTAGTTGTCAGAAATGAAAAATTAAAAAAAAAGTACAAAGCTGTTTTTTTTATGAAATCTTATTGAAAAATTAATAGCATATGCTTTATTTGTAGCTTTTTACTTTCATCTTACATACTAAATTACTTGGGCAGATAACCAACAAATATTATTTTTTGATTTACTAAACGGGTTTTTATAAATTAATACGTGGTGTATAATATTTAGACAGTGAAAATAACAACCAGAACAAAAAGAGAAAAAGAAAGAGTTTGTTTTATATATATAATAACGAGATTAATACTCAACAGCCAACTAAAATAAAACAAAATCAAATGCGTCAGAAATAGCAAATCCAAACCTCTGACTAATAATATTTTCTATTTACAAAAACTAACTCAAACAAAAATCGAAGGCTTTGCTCAAATCAAAACGATCCCTAGGATACAGGCTATAAAGTGGGAAATAAAAAGTGCCCTAGGTTTTGGAAATGACTGTGGAAGCAGAATCTACATTGCTGTGGAGATACATCCTTTATCAGTATTAACCTCTGTTCGCCAGAGTCACAAGAAGAAATTTCTAAATAACAGTAATCAAAATTAAATAATAAAATAAATAAAAGAAACAGAAATTATGAGTGCGAGATGTGGGTGCTCAAGCTCACAACGTTCCACATCTGTTACACTTTGCAGGCAGATGTGGGAAGATGACAGCTCTCCAAAGTAAAGAAGTAAATAGAAGTATTTTATATATGTGTGCGTGTCACGGGAGCTTATAACACTTAAATTTGGGTTTCGGTATCAGCAGTGGACAGACACAGATAACTCACTGTGTAGATTTGTAATCAAATATACAATTATCTGCTATATTGTCAAAGACGTATGTGAATATTTCAGCCATAATGTTTCTACTGACATTAAGTCTGTAACATTAGAATTATTGAGATCATTTTTCTCCTTTCTGAGTTAGTGTAAAGAGCTTTGAATTATGGTTTCCTTGTTTGTGTACACTAAATTATATCAAAATGTATTTCAATTTTAAGTGAAGATTTCTTCATCTTTCACCAGTTTCTCGTTAAATACCGGAGCCAGTAGGTCGATCGAGTTACGACAGTAGAGGGAAGTAGAATGTACTGATATAATAATATACATGAAGCTTTTTATCATATTTCAAGAGATACAAGTCTACTAGTAAAGCATGAAGGTAATCAATTGCTTTAGGCTTGAGCAGTAAGTGAAGTGTACGTTTCGAAACTTCAAACGATTGTGTGCAATTTGAGTAACAATATTCGTATTTCAAACTTATTAATATAAAGTATTGTTAAAGACAACAATATTTAAATTACCTTTTACAATCTTTTGGTCTTTAAAGAGGATGCCTTGTTTTAGAGTACAGTGCACTAAATATTCTACAGTTTTGACATTGTGTAACTGTCTAATACGTTACACTAGTAATTAGTGAAATTTTCTTATACGCTACGCAACCAGTGAAAAGGTGTTATTTATGGCATTTTTGGTTTCAAATAAACAAGGCAGCATTTTGTGAAGAAAAAGAGTTAGATTACCTTGTTTCGAAACTGTTTATCTAACAGAGATACAAACACGTGAAACTTGTTAAATTTCACTAGTGTATTATCTGCACAAAGTTTAACATATTTCATCAATTACTCGCTCTCTATCCCTTTTGTTTATGTATATGTATATATTGTTCTGTAAGAAATTATTAGGATATAGTGGAGAGTTAGATCAATACATATTAATAAATCCTAACAAAATCGTAACATACATTGTGCCGTAAAATGTCAAATAGATATAGAGAAATTCTTAGTTTCGCTGAATAGGCCGATGAGCAAATACTGTTTATATACATATGTATACTATGCACACTATTTTGTTTCGCTGACACCGCTACATAGTAGACATACTAAGGTGTAACACTCTTAGTAAAATTTTAAACTCCCATGTTTAAGATTTGATAGGACTAGCTTTTATAAATGTTGGTACAAGTTACCACATAAGCCTTTTTAAAATTATTTAAACATAATTTATTTTTTTCAAAATTGGGTTCCTTTTATCTTCACACTTTCCAAAATAAACCACGGTCCAGGCTCTTAAGTAAAGACAAGATTTTATAATTAAGTTCTACACAAAATTATTATTAACTTTTTAAAGAAATATTATTTATTTTTCCAATTGTTGCAACTAAGTGTAAGACACTGATGACGATTTAATTTAGTTTATTTTACTTTTTTATCGAATCGTCTTTCGTTGTTTATGTATCTCAGAACGGTTGACATGGGTATTTACTGATAAGTTTGACTACAAAGTTTAACCTTTTTTGGTCGTCTTCAGCCGTACAGAGATACATTTTGACTTCAAGTGCATTTCTCGTTGTTACGTACCATTGTTTATATTTAAAACGTCTGTATGGCCTTTGGTTTTTTCCAATGATATGTAGTATTATTTCCGTGGTATATCCTGTCTGTTAACTCCCCTATTGTATCTGTAGTTACAACATGCAAATCCACAGATAACGCGTGATTTATATCAATCATTTAACACGACGACAAGTCTAAAGTGTATGAAGCTTAAGCTTGTGAAATTTGATAGTTGATCGTTAGTTGGTGCGATGCTATATACTAGTGAGACTAATAAGTTACGTCTTTCTTTCTTTACTCTATAGGAGTTTAACGAAAGAAAAATGCATAATAGCCTCTCAATTACATGTTGCACAGAGTTGCTAAAGTGACTTTTGGCTTAATACTAAAACTCATCAGGTCATTTAGACTAAAACATAGAAATCCTCTGTTAAAGTGTAGTTGAGAAGTAAACAGATCTGAAGACTAATGACGACTATGTTGACAAATCATGATTTGCTGGTTGCTTTTGTTTGACATTATAGCAATGAAAGATGGAAAATAACAACTTTAGTAGTAATTTCATTCTGATCACATAGATTTCCGATAGAAGGAGGGTATAAACAAATTTTCATTTGGGCATTTTACATGTTGGCGCGTTGTCAGCCGAGCCGTTTGCTTAGTAATATGACAACTAAGCTAGCTGGATTACAACATGCAAAACCACAGTTCAAATATTTTTCATTATGTTGGAAAATATAGAGATGCACATGGCCAAGAATTTTTAAAAAGAAATCCTGGTCCCATATTCTGCCGACCAAGATTTTAACTTTGAATAAATTAGAGCACAGTAGTAGCCCTACAACAATTAATAGGATGTGAAAGAAGAGGACTCATATGGCTTATAGGTCGCCATTGTACGCTTGTCTTCAGTTACTTTATGTGCTAAATGAAGTTAGCATAGTGTCAGAAGTGAGTTCTAATGGTTTTGTTTTTGCCACCACTAAACCTGATGCATTAGTGTACCTCGAAAGAGGATCTGTGACCTAATAATATTCAATAACTCATAAAAACTTTGAGAGTAATCAAAATTGAGGCAGATAAAATCTGATGGAAACTGTAGTTTTGTAAATATATTAAACTTGATGAAAAAGTGCCTAACTTTACGAATATATACCAAAAGTTATATTCTATCCCTGTTGCAGAATAAGAAAATAGCAGACCAATGTAGATGAAAAATACCTCTATACTAGATAAAAATGGTAAAGTTCTGAAACACCTGATAACTATAAAGCCCTTTTAAAGTCTGTATTGTCAAATGATATTATATGCCTTTTTCCAAGTTATAAACACAAAGATAAAATGCCCTTCTTTAAGGAAAGCTTCGCTATAAATATTTCAAGTATTATCTGATGGTATACGGTAAATCTCTGTCTGTGAACGGCATACTATATGGTGCAAAGAAGGTCACGTGATTCAAAACAAAACTAGATGGGCGTTAACCACACTGTCTTACATCTTTCAAAAGCAGCTCTAAGAGAAAATTGGTTTATAAACGAATGGTCTTATCGATCCCTTCTGTTGAAAAACAAATAGTAATTGCTTGAAACCTCTGATGAAAATTTTGTTTCTTCTAATTCCCATTGAAAAGGATAAGTGTAGGAGAGAGTTAGTAAAAAATTAAAAAATATAACATATCATCTAGTACTGAAAATCGTTCAATCCAACAAATGTAACCTCAAATTGTTGCAATATAGCTCAGAGAAAACTTCTGTAAGTCCACTATTGCAGTGCTATTTTTTAATCAGACATAAAACAGAAAAGAATGATTAAGGATTCTTTTATGACAGACAGATTTTCGTGGAAGTAATATAACGAGGAAAACAATCAGTTTCCAAGAGCATTGGTATTTCTTGGAAAATCAGCTACTAGTGTACGTCAACTGAGCTGTAGGATTTGAAATATGACATGATAAATATGTTTCATTCACATTTTCTTCTGCTCCTAGCATAAAAAATAATGCTGAAAGTAGTTGTAAAACGCCATCAACTCAAAATTATTTCATTTTTCAACTGGGTTTATTTGGATTCACGACTACCATGTTTATCAAGTACTGATTCAGCAAGTTGTAAAGGATTATACTGAAATACTACCATGGAAGTAAGTTCTTCGCGTGAAGCCATTTGTGATGTAATGGTTAACGTGTTGAGCTGATCATCGAAGGTTGTACCAGATTTAATATTGTTGTTTTGAAGTTAAGCACAAAGCTACAGAATGGGCTATCTGTGCTCTGCTCAGCACGGGTGTCGAAACTCGGTTTCCAGCGTTGTACGTCAGCAGACATATCACTGTGCAACTGAAGGGTGTCAGGTTCGACCTGTTGGAGATACTTAACAATCTCAGCTGTGAATGTTTGTGAAAATCTACAAATGTCCTTATTACGTGCAAGGAGCTGGAAATGCGGTAAGTGCCATTTATTGAGTGCATTTTTCTTTAATCAATAGTTGAAAGTTAAGGACGACTATATCTGAATTCAAATGGTGTCTTACCAGAATATTTAGCGCACATACACGACCTTAAGGTGCCGTTAAGGCTTAATATTCCGGAAATGCTCGTGCTAAATACATTGTAGTATTCAAAATGTTATATCCAAATATATCAGTTTGAATTAAAAACATTGCAATCTTAAAATCCTTTCAGAGGTAAAAATAATATTGATGACACGTCATTTATATGGGCTTCATACAATTTTCAAACAAACTATAACTTAGACATAATAGTTATTATTTTTTAAGTTAGCAAATGTTTTTAAATTGCTAACACGTTTTTGTTTTGAAAAAAAATGGAATAATGTAAGAAATGATATGAAACACATTTGTTATTTGAATTATATGCTCTGATCTTACATTAAGAGATTTTATGAAAAATGTTTTCAGTAATAAATTTGATAAAGCAACTTTAATTTTTATACTACGTATCATTTATTTTTTTAACATTTATTAGTTGGAGAAAAATAAATCATTCTGGTTAACTGAAAAGTTTGTTTGTTGTTTCTGAATATCGCGCAAAGCTACACGAGGGATATCTGTGCGGGCTAAAAAGCTTTAAAAAAGCATATATTTAGGTGTGGGGCGATAAGTTAACTAAATACATAGAGGAATAGCTTGCTATAAAAACAGCAGATTGTTATAAATGGAGCTCAGTCAAAATAGCTTCATTTTGTAGTGGTATATCACACGGCTCAATCTTAGGACCATTGCTCTTTTTTGTTTACAGTAATGGCATAGATGAAAGGATGGTCAATAAATTACCTAAATTTGTTGGTGATATTAATATCTTGAATGTTGCTGGCTATGAAGAGGATGCTTCTGCTTTTCAAAAGATTTTGGATAGTTTAGTGAGTTTGACAAATAAATGGTATCTGAAATTTGATTATGAGAAATGCAAAATAACGTATGTAGATTATCATAATTTGAATTATAAGTATAACTTGAAATTATCTTAACAATGTTATGAAAAAAGTGGATCTTGGTGTAACAGTTGATCAATCCTTAAAGTTATCCAAAAATGTGCTGTTGCTAGTGGTAGGATAAGTAGGATTTTAAGTTATATCTACGGAAATATTCAATACACGTCTAAAGAGATTATAAGTTCATTGTAAAGGTCATTGGTTAGGCCACATTTAAAGTATTGTGTTCAGTTTTGGACTCCTTACCTTACGAAAGACATTAACATATTGGAAAGGGTTCATAAAAAGGTTACTCAAATGGTACCTAGGATTAAGATTCTTAAAATTATCTTCTCTTGAAAAAGAGAGGTATAGAAGAAGGTAACACAAATATAGATTTAGGCAAGGCAGAAGCCATCTTCAGCTAAAATAATTTTGTTTCTCAAACAGTGTGGTTGGTCTATAAATGGGTTGCTTTCGGATGTTATGGAGGCATCAAATTTGAATGAATTTAAACGAAATCTTGATAGATATGTGAATGATAAGGAGTGACTTTAAATTTTTAAATACTTTTAGTGTGGCTTTAATTGAGTGAATATAGACTAATTGGAAGAGGGATAAGGTAGGGATGTGTATTTTCACCAGATCTTTTTAACTTATACAGCGAAGTAACCCTACGAAACATCAGCGAACATCAGGGAGTCAAAGTAGGCGGATGCAATATCAACAACTTGCGCTACGCTGATGACATAGTCCTCATTGCGGACTCCGAACGAAATCTACAGACTCTCCTCACAACAACAGTAGACGAGAGTGAAGAAAAAGGCTTGGAGTTGAATGCAAAGAAAACAGAGTGCATGGTTATCTCAAAACAATCAATTACACCCACATGCAGCAGAACCGGCAAGGATGTGAGAATAAAACAAGTCGAAAGCTTCAAATATCTTGGATATACTATAACATCAAATGCAAAGAGTGACACAGAAATAAAGAAAAGAATTGCAATGTCCAAGGATACTTTCAGTAAAATGAAGTCCATATTCACAAACAGGAACATAACAAATATCACTAAAATTGACACCTTGAAATCATATGTATGGTCTTTTCTCTTATATGGCTGTGAGAGCTGGACACCGAACAAAGATACAGAGAAGAGATTAGAAGCTGCTGAAATGTGGTTCCTCAAAAGGATGCTAAAATATCATGGACTGAAAGAAAACCAAATGTGGAATCCATGGAACTGGCAGGATACAAAAGGTCCCTCATGAAAACTATAGGAAAGAGACAAATGGAATTTCTAGGACACATCTGCAGGAAGAATGGGATAGAGAAACAGATGGTATGTAGAAAAATAGAAGGGAGGAAAAGCAGAGGATGTCAAAGAACTAAATATATCGACAGCCTCAATAACTATGTCACCCAGAACTCAATGAGTAACATCGAGTTGATAAGGAGGATTGACAACAGAGAGATCTGGCACTCCATGGTCGTCGATGTCTGTCGCAGATTTGACACATGAAGAAGAAGAAGTGTGGCTTTGATGATGGGACAACCAATATGATCTAACAGGTACCATGTTGTCTCTAAGCATTACGCTATGTAGAAACATTCAGTCAAGCTTGTATGAGCTGGAACTACCTGTGTAAGTTTTTGAATAACATCATGGCATTCAGAAACAAGAAACCTATCTATAGATATCTCATATGGATATAAATCTTCTTAAAATGTTTTCACTACCTGAACCTTTCACCAAAACAAGTAAAATTTAGTTTATTATGAAGATGAAAATGTAAACCCATGACTTTGAAATAGTTACAATGAGTTAAAATGAAGAAATAAATATAATTTTAACATTGTTTGAAAGAATGATTGTTTGTGTTAGGGTGCAAGGCTATACAATGGGTCATTGGTAATTTGTTCAACTCAACTTATAACTTAGTCGCTGGGTGGCGCAGAAAATAGAAATATGGTCAGGGGTATCGATTTTCTCACGTGCGTTGTACCTTTTCTATTTGTAGCGCAGTGGTTCCTGAAAAGTCTTTGGAACAGTTATTTATAAGTTCATCTATTTTAGAGTATTGTTGTTTGTTGAAAAATGTGTGTAATTATATTTTTAATTATCTTGTATGTATATATATACCTTTGTGAATATACAGGATACATTTTAATTTTTATGTCGTATAAACCAATGTACAATAAACATTTATTATTTTCGTACGATTATGCCAATCAAGCAAAAATAATTAAGGCTAAACTTATAACGTTAGTTGTTTTTCTTAAGTTTAACTTACAATAATTCAGTTGTAAAGTATGATAATCAAATAGCTAATTTCAAACTTGAATTATCTAATGGAAGGAAACAGGTTATATAATATAACAACATAAGTATTACAACGCAACCTCAGCAAAAGTAGCCAGGCATGGCCAGGTGGTCAAGACGTTCGACTCCCTGTTACCCCAAACATGTTCGCCGTTTCAGCTATGGGGGCGTTATTATGTTTCAGTCAATTCCCACTATTCGTTCTTTATAATTTCATTTATTTTAGAGTGATGTTGTTTGTTGGAAAATGTTTGTAATTAAATTTTTAATTATCTTATATATATACCTTTATGAATATCCAGGATACATTTTAATATTTTAATTTTTATGTCGAATAAACCAAAGTACAATAAACATTCATTCACTCGAGGGCTATCTGTGCTAACCGTCCCTAATTTAGCAGTGTAAGACTAGAGGGAAGGCAGCTTGTCATCACCACCCACCGCCAACTCTTGGGCTACTCTTTTACCAACGAAAAGTGGGATTGCACGTCACATTATAACGTCTCCACGGCTGGGAGGGCGAGCATGTTTAGCGCGACCCTCAGATTACGAGTCGCACGCCTTACGCGCTTGGCCATGCCGGGCCCTGGTCACAAAAGCAAAGTTTGAAGTGACAAATAGGTCTTTTTTATTTACTTTAGGTATAAGCAATTAGGAAAAATACACTTTCTGTCCATGAACAAGAAAAAGTAAAAAAAAATTGTTTCATAGTGTAATAGTTCCAAACAATCTCATTTCGATAGTAATTCAAATGTGAATTACGAAACTTTATGTGCTATAAATGTTCATTATTTATGAATAAACTTCATTTAAGATGTTTGTTTTAAATAAAAGGCCATTAAATGTATGCAATTCAAACAACTACAGGAGAGTGTTATGAAGTGACAATGAATAATTGAAAGTGTCGTTAGAAATGAGACATCTTTATTTTACTGAATTTTTATTCGTCATGGTCACTTTTTAGTGTTTTAGTCATATATTTCATATACAATATGACGTTCTTAAATACAGCTAAACAAACAGAACTCATTCAAAAGTGTTGTTGCCGAAACACAGTTCTAACATATTTTCTTAAACATTTCAGTTTACAGTCGTATTGATGTTGTTCTGTAGTGCTTTCACTTTCATACAGGATTGTTCTTTCTAACGATATAGATAGCTTATTTAAAAAAAAGTTACCAAAAAAAAAACACCAGAAGAACTGCATATAAAATGAATTCATGGATCTTGAAGGTATCAACAAATGTACATTTCTCAGAAAATATAATTTTCCACAAACGAAAAGTTCTGTAACAAAATAATTCTAGAGAAAGGAGGGGCTAAAGATCTCAACGTTCACTAATTTAGACAATGATAAAGAAATTTTCAACATAAAGAAGCACAGCGGAATATCTTTGGACTTATTCTGTTAGAAACTGGGTTTCGATACCTGTGATAAGAAGAGCACAGCTAGCCCTTTGTGTAGCTTTGTGCTTAATAATAACAGTTGCTTTGTAATAACTAACAGAATAGCCATCGAAGTTTTGCTAACCAAGTTAGTGTTAAATTAGATGGCCTGCAAGTCAAAATAAACAGTTTTTAGTTAATAACTCATAAGCGGCCAAGCTTAACATAAACAAAAACACCTGCATCTGAAGATAGCTAGCGATAAAACTGATATCAAGTGAAAAACTATGTTATCAGTTGAAATTACTTTCTAACTATTCAAGTATATTTTCTTTAAAAACTATTGACGATTTTAAATATCATATAACCTTTTTTATCGACATTACCTGTGTGATTTGATTCTAGGCTATAGCGATAAATGATGCCAGTGTTCTTAAGGATAGGTAACATAGGAGCGATTAAATTATCAGACTATCTAATAAAAGGTGATGAATTTATGGCAGAAAAGCATGATGCCCTTTCTGCACGAGATCGTGAACTTCTTAATAATAACATGTGCATATTTTAATACTACAAAACACAACAATTTACAAGACTAGTCATGTTTTATCTTTTCTGTGTTTTAGCCCGCATATGTCAGGAAGCCACTGGTATGTTAGAACTCCCCATTTTACAATAACTTCAAATACAAGCTCATGCAGTGGAGACCATGGATTTTATAGTTTATCTAATACTAAGATTTTTTAACTGTTTTAGAATTCCCGATGGCAAACTATAACCGTAATATAAAGCAATTTTCTCATCCTGTTTTACATCTTATTTCTTGTTTTCCAGTTAAGTATCTGTTAAACGGTTTTGAAAATGTGATGTAATTTTCAGATAAGCACAAACTACAGTTTTTATAATCAATGTACACGCAATTTTGGACTACGTTGTATTAATAAGTTTTTCAAGTTTGATGACCAGGTTTATTACTAACTATATGTAATAGATATGGGTGATATACAAAGTTGTAGTTTTTGAAGGGATTTTCATGTACTAAAAAGAAACTGAAACGTTCTTAAAGTCACAACTCTAAACAATAAAGACCAATACTAATAGTATACAGGGTATTTAGAATTATTGTTTAAACAACCCAATTTGATATCCTATTTCCTGATACATGTTAATTGAAGTACTAGTTTTACTTTGGGAAATACTTTTACCTGGTCAGTAGACAAAATCTTCAAATTCAAACTTTAGTTAAAAGTCACCTTTTATACATTTCTACCAATTAACTTGACATGACTAACCCCGACATAATTTTGAACTATAAAGATTATCTCAAGATAATGGTGTTTATTCTATATTAGAAATAAGTATGTACTACAACAACCTAAAACCTCGTTTTTCATACCATTCATTAATTTGATGTTTCGAAATATTTTCGTAGCGCAAATGAGGCTTACTTGTGCTTGTAATACAGAAACATGATCAACGCTGGAATAATAATAATTTCGTAAGATCAACAATTTTAACGTATTTAAGAGTTAACATCGTGACGTGAGTGTCCATAAGCAAGGCATGTAAACAGATTTAGCCTGTTGCTTTAAATGCAATATTTACGTTATAACTATTCTGTATAATTTGAGAGGTCGTCATGTTATACCATATATAGTTTATCGTATGATTATTTTAAGAAATTAAACTATCTAAATACATTATTTAAATAAACGTACCTTATTGTAATCTCAATACTTCTCCATCATCAGAGAAAATACTACGGTTATACTGGCAGAAAATATAAAGATTTCATCCTTTTTATAACTCAACACTCATTCATTAGCAGAGGTAGAAGATGGTCTTTGTGAATTTTGTTTTGGTCCTGTTGTTAGCTGCAGTGTAGCACAATGGGTTATGTTCTGATGGGTTATCTGTACTGTGTCTACCAGGGATTCAAAACCTGATTATTAGCATTTCAAGTCTTCAGACTTACCGCTGCGTCAGTGAGAGCGAGTGTTTAGTTCGAATGTTGTCTTTTTATTTTAAAATATATTTCAGATTTCTTCTATGAATTTTGAATGTCTTCTCTTACACTGTTATTTTTAAAGTAACGTGTATTGAATAATATCTGAAAGCATATTTCATATTAATAATAACTTATAATTCCGGTTTTGTACGTTGTTCTTTTTCACGTCAACTTGGAATTTTAAAACTACTGTATTTAAAGTTTTAATTCTTATTTCTTTAACAATGCAAATAAATTATATTGTTTGAATCTATTGTTCTATGCTATTCTGAAATAACTGCTATGAACTGCCAGAATTTATTTTCCTGTGAAAGCTATAACAAGAAACGTCGAGGTGATTAATAGATTTTGATTGAAAATGTTTTTCTGTTAAATGAACGTTTCCTTTCGCGACAAAATAAGAAGGATTTACATGTTTGATAACTGAAGTCTAGCTCTAAGCTTTTTCTATATACAAAAATGTCAGTTGCGAAAACATTTCTAAATTTATTAATCTTCTATCCATTCATATGAAAAGTCTTAACGTTCTAGCCACTCTAAACTGGTCGATAGGTTTCTATAAGAAGAAGCGACTGATTTAGTGGGTTGGCTAGCACTCTCACTGAGCTTCATTCGGTTTCTACGGGATGTTTTTGAGGCGCAAGTCGCATACTGTTAGGTGGCTCCAGACATTAAAGGTGATTTAGAAAAACTGTTAAAAGAAAGGTAGAGAAAAATTCAAACCTTAACAGTACTCAGTACGTTTGCTGTTCGTATTCATCGTGCTCCTTATGAAACAAAGATATCATAATCTGAAGATAATTAATGCCATTTCTGCCAGATCCTTCTTTAGAGCTGCAGACTAAATGACCAATAATTTGCATTTGAGGACAACTTACAGATTGTGAAATGCGCAATTTTCATAACAATAAACTTACGTACTGATTAACACTTCTTTTCAACAGTGGTATTATCTTGCTATGGCTGAAATGTCATTACTTCTAATTACTTTTTAACGGTATTGTTCCAAGTTTATTTGACTCATTCTGATGTATTCTGAAGTTAAGTTGTTTTATATATTTTTGTTGTTCAAGATTTTTATTTTATCGAAAACATTTAAATGCTCTTTCTTGTAATTTAGTTTGGCATTGTATATTCTACATTGCTATAAATGGATTTGAGTTAATTGAATATTTCTTAAAATTATCACGTTATGTATGCAAGTACACTAAAAAGCATTATGATCATATTGGAATATCTTAATCAGTACTGTATTTTTGTTTAAGGAAGTTCGATGTAATGCAAAAATGACTGAAAGCATGACAGTATTAAAACCCTTTCAATAAATACATTCGTTCAGTGAAATTGATACATAATGTACCAAAGAACACAGCATTTCCAAGTATGAGGAAATTCATTGCTAAAGCAGAAGAACTTGTACATTGTAGTGTTAAGGACATAAATAATGGACAGATCGTTTTCACATCATTTTTATGTAAATGGTGCTATTCTCACTTTCAATTCTTCTGTCCAATAACTTCACTTATTTGTACTTATTCCTAATGTGCCAATTTAATACAATAAACAGGTCCGGCATGACCAGATGGTTAAAATATTCGACTCGTCATCTGAGGGGCGCCGGTTTGAATCCACGTCACACCAAACATGCTCGCCCTTTAAGCCGTTGGGGTGTTATAATATGACGGTCAATCCCACTATTCGTTGGTAAAAGAGTAGCCCAAAAATTGGAGGTGGATGGTGATGACTAGCTATCTTCCCTCTAGTCTTACACTGCTAAATTAGGGACTGCTAGCACAGATAGTCTTCGTGTAGCTTTGCATTGATTTAAAAATCGGCTTCTTTATCTTCATTTGCCTCTGTCGATTAATTTGCTTTCTCTCACATCTCACCTTTTTTTACTTTTAATAATTAAACTGCTGTTTTTTTTACCCTTCTCTCTCAAACAAACGCCGAGCAGGTCCCGGCACCTGTTTCATATGTATTGGATTATAATATTTCACAATGATAGGGGTCATGTAATCTACATATCAACTGAACCTAGAAATGCGACCCTCACTCCAATATTCTTCTTGTGACTTAAAATATTTTAACTATCTAACACCGCAGAGACTGATCAAAAGCTGGCAGTTTTTTTACCTTTATCAATATCAATAGATGTTCCTTACAACTAACTTTATAATAATTACTCCATCCCAACTCATTTTGGGACAAAATGAAGACTATGGTTAAGAAGTAAGTTTCTTTGATCTAATAAAATTATTATATTACGTATTAGCATTTCAAATAGCCTGAAATCGGCTTAAATTTATTTAAAATTAATTCAATTTAGAGATATATCAAATTTATGACGTCTGCCAGCAAGATTGATACACACAGTTTTATTTCTTAATGCTTGTATATTCTAATATACAAACAATAATACAATTTATGATAATTATCATTACAAATAATGATTTATATAGAACAACTTTACAAACTTACAAACAATATTGGGTCTTCCATCTGGTCTGAAACTGAATATTTTATCGACTGCTTACGATGAGCGAATTAGGTTTGAGTTGATATCAGTACAAATCACTTAACTCTCTTTCTATTCTTGGCTGTTTACAAGCCAATCCCTCACCAACAAAGATATGGAAATGCCAACGTTTAAAGGTGCTTTGTTGAAGTTAAACGGTTTATAATGTTCAAAATCTATAAACGTTTCTGGTCAGATCTCTGTCGCTTTCCAATTGGAATTTATAGGTTTATAGTATGCTAACTGTAACAAACCAACAATATAAACTGTCTCTTGGCGTGCCACGTCGATTTATTAATGTTAAGGCGAGGTTCTAGAAATTTCAGTTGGTCCAGCAATGTAATGTATGGCCTGTAATGTACAGCAGTAGTGTGTACTTATGGCGTTCAGACTGATGACAAAAGAAATATTTCCAACCTTGGAGGGCTGATATGGCCAGGTGGTTCGGACATTCGAAACGCGATCTTCGTGTTACGTGTCCAGTTCCCGTTCTACCAAACATGCTCTCCATTTTAGCCATGAAAGCGTTATAATATGACATTCAATTCCACTGTTCTTTGATAAAAAAAATAGCCTAAGAGTGGTGATGATTAGCTGTCTTTCCTTTAGTAGTTCACTGCTAAATTAATGCAGCTATATGCGAAATTAATAAATACAGCAGTAGAAAAACAACAACAAACCTTTAACATTGTTAATATAAAGTGTCAATGTGACTTTGTAAATATAAGCATGTGGATTTATTATAACTGTCAAAAGAAATTATCTTGTATGTTGTCAAAAGAAAATACTTTGTATGTATCAATACACCCGCCTTCAGCGGTATGTCTGTGGACTTACAACGCTAAAAACCGGGTTTTGATACCCTTGGTGGGCAGAGCACAGATAACCCATTGTGTAGCTTTGTATTTAATTCAAAACAACAACAACAACAATCAACACACCCAAGATAATGTCAAAAACAGTAGTAGTTATATAAGAAAAAGTATCTTTTATCACAAGAAAGTTTAAGACTAACACTTGACTTGTACAATTTAATCATTTTTACTTCTGTCATGTATTCTTCAAAATATTATTTGTTAGTTAGTAAACATTATTATAGTATATAATTAAGAGTTTATTCATTTTATAGCAATATTAAAACTATATATATTTTTAAACGATGGAAATCAATGTTGTGTTACCTTAACTTCGATCCGACATTATCAAAACATTATGTATTACTTTCTGAGTGTCAATTAAGATATGTATTGAGCTTTGCTAAAGTGACTCATGTAGATTTTGAGAATATTAATTTATTAACAGAAGTTATGGTAGGCGAACAGATATTGGTTAGAAAACTATTCATAGCGTAGAATAAGATTCAATTTAAAGGAAAAAAAAGACTTATGAAATGTTACCAAGCTGAGTTTTTTGTCTAAATAGGCTAAGTACTACTTTAAGCTGGTTACTACGACGGCTTGTTTCTGTAGTTCTTTCGCTATTTTCGCTATTCTTAGGAAATATTAAACGGAAACTTAAAAATAATGACATACTAGACATTTTAGTTGGCTAGTCGTATACATTTTTGACATTATATCTATCCGTGTAACAACTTTGATAATGTATTAAGCTAATGACGGTTAGTGAAACTTAGGGTTTAATACTCCAAGTTACAACTAAGATACATTAATCTGGGATTTGTAAAATTCTCGCACACTACTTCCGCTATTTACCTTAATGTTTGTATATCTTTTTCGTTACTTCTGCTATTAATTTTAAACTTTATATTTCGGCATGTCAGCTTTCTATCTACTTGAAAGCCTATATTTGGAAATCGGACATGCTGAGCATTTTGTTTCCAAACAACTCGGGTATTCACTGGAGTAATTTGTCTCCGAATTAAATTATAAACCTATTTGCATACTACATAGGGAGATTAAAAGCCTATGTTATGAAACAAAAGTAGAATACTAGGTTTATATCTAGCATTGTGATTAGGTTAGCAACATTTCGGAACAATATATTCCCTTGAGCAGTATCTACGAAAAGGCTGAAGGTGCGACAAATTAAAGGTCCGTATAGTGGCAATAGAATAAGACTCGATTTTGAATATTTAAATATTGTATGATAAAATTCAACTGAAATTAGGCTAACATTATCATATACAAGTGGTTTCTTTAATTACATTTTAGAATAATTGAGTGTACGGGTATTTACAAGTTCTACCAATAAATAGGCTTATTTACAAAACTGAAATATGTTTGTTGAATAAAATTCAAACGTTCATGAGGTAACACGTACTCTCAAACGTAGCTGGACATTAAATTTTCTCTTATAATGAAGTAGGAATTTCTTAAAGTGTAAAACCGAAGCCAAGAACATATCGTTTTACTGTTTACACATTATAATATAGATTACAAAATCTAAACAGATATTTTGATGGGTTTTCAAGGCTATATTTCAATAGAAAATAAGACTACCTTAGGTTTCAAACCCTATTGGTTCAATCTGGTGAATAGATATTTACTTTCAGTGCAAAGCATGTTTAAAGTGTGGTGAGAAGCCGAGGCATTGATCCTTCATTTATTAAGTATTGTTTCATATTTGGGTTTATTATCAGTCAAGATATTTTAAACTCTATTTATCTCATAATTTTGATCTGTGAAATGCTGTTACCAATGGCCTAAATCGAAGTAAGTTAATGAGGGTTGCATTTTGACACTCTTCTCTCTACTCTTCTGGGTTGAATGGATCTAATATTATGCATAACGTGTTCAAAAGTGTGTTCAGTTACAGAATAATTTTCCGAAAGCTAGCAGTAAGTAAGAGTGTTCATATCTTCACACATATATCTTGCATTTTTTCCCAAAATGTTATAGGTATGATACAGGAGTTTATTATAATATCATCAGTTTTATATCTAATAACCGTTACACTTTGAAACGCAATTTTTTCTTTATTATTGGTTTTTATTTGAGGTAACTAATAAATAATTATTTGTGTGAATTAAAGTTCTGATTACATATTTAAAACAGTGTTTCAATACCAAATCTTTCTCACAAAAATAATATTTTGAAATCAGTTGATTTTATAAAAAAGAAAAAAAAATGAAATATTAATATATAATCAACTTTTATACTAAATTTATTAAGATAGTCCTACAATTTTCTCTTGAACATACACATAAAACTCATGATGTAAGCAAATAAGAATTATCAAAGTAACATGATTCACACTCCTAACCCCCCAGTGGCTCAGCCGGTATATCTGCGGACTTACACGCTAAAATCTGGGTTTCGATACACGTGGTGGGCAGAGCACAGATAGCCTATTGTGTAGCTTTGTGCTTAATTAAAAACAACAAACAACAACACACTACTAACCTCAGTTAACATGTAATATCATGAGAATAGCTATGGATTAACTTGTGTTCTTACACTAACTAATAATATTCAAGTCTTGCGCGAAATTAAAAATAACAAACAATCTTCTTCTATAGCTTACGGCAATTATTGTAACCCAATTCTACATATTATTATCGTATGTATGTGTTGTGATGTGTAAATGTTGTACACTAACATTCTTTAGAAAATATATTACTTATATACAAATCAGCTGGAGAAAAGTGCTAAAAATAATGCTGTGTCTAGATAAAAGTTGCTGAAATTCCCTGAGAAGGAAAGTTTTTCCAAATAAAGAGATAGCATGGCCAGAAAGGGTGTGGATCTTGATTTTGTCCAAAGCTACACGAGGGCTTTCTGCGCTGGCCGTTCCTAATTTAGCAGTGTAAGACTAGAGGGAAGACAATTATTCATCACCACCCACCATCTTGGGCTATTCATTTATCAACGAGTAGTGGAATTGACCTTAAATATTAACGCACCCACGGCTGAAAGGGCGAGCATGTTTGGTGTGATGGGGATTCGAACCCGTGATTTCCAGACTATGAGTTGAGCTCCCTAACTATCTGTCTATGCCGCACATAAATCTCATCCCAACATATTTTATTTCTCGTGACATATAGCTATAAAATTACTATATAAGTGGGGTGACTTGCTCGAAGAACAGGTTATCATTTATTTCAATCAAAACGTATTTATTTTCGACATATAGGTCAGCATTGTGTTTAAAGTTATGGTACGACTGTATGAAACCAATTAGTTTAGCGCTAAAAACACAGAAAATGTTTTATATGATTATGTTTTGAATTACATCGTTACTCGGATGACTGTCTGGGTGAGAACACTTGTAATCAGGACACGAACGAAGACGTATATGCAATTGAGATACAACTTATTTTATCACATGATGAAAATCTAAGAACTATAAAGATACTCTTTATAATGAACCACTATTGTTCAAATGAAACTGATATTTAATGACATTGGTTGCAGAAAGAGAGAGAGAACAGAAACGCATGTCTTGACATTTACAGAGGAAGTTATATAGATGTTTGAAGTTATTTTATCCAGAATATCCCATTTGATATTCTTTGAAAAGTTGATGACTAACAAAGCAAAAGTTTGTCGTGCAAGATACTTATATACGACTTTTCTCCGTCTAAAACATTATTTCGCTTTACTCATGTAACATGCAACAGTATTTCTATTTAAACTTTACAAGGTACTGTTAGAATCACAAAACCGCTGGTATTACAATGAGAAAACTTTATTGAATGTGCTCAGATGTTTCTATGAGTACCAAAAGTTAGAGATATATTTAGCTGTACAGTAAGAGTTCAGAGACCACAATGCCTGATTATGTCTTACCTTAAAAAAAAAAAAAAAGAGTAGACTATTATTCAAATGCTGTCAAAACAACAAATTATTTAGTAATGGGGTCCAGAAGCGGATATGAAAGCCTGGATTCATTTATGATCTACAACATTAATGATGCGGTATTTGGTGATCATGAGTCTGAATTGAATTTATAAAAACAAATAAAATGGCTCACCAGCTTTTCCTAATAATGGCAAGTTTGGTAAAACCAAATGCTGGATAGGCAGAAGTTGGCATGCTGGATAGAAGGGATGAACCTTCAATATTCAAGTTGTCGCATACCGAGATGCTTCAAGACTTTTTGCGCTAGCCATCCCTAAAATAGTAAGAAAACAGCAAGTTAATATACCATCTGCTACCTATCCAATAGGGTGGGTTCTCAGCGCATGAATTAGATGAAAGCCTTATTAATCTCTACTGTTAAGTACTACAGTACTTAGTAATGTTGTTTGTGGGCTTTCCGAACTGATTTTCTAATCTCTGTAAAGTTGAGTTATTACGAAATGGTTTAAAGTGAAAATAAGTTGTTGTTGTTTGTTTCCAGGTAACTGGTTCTCTTTGCCACAAGTATAACGTAAAAAGAACCTCTTACCTGGTATACGGCTTTCAATTAATTATTCATCACCCAATACTAGTTTATAGGAGGTTTCCATGCTTGATAGATCCAGGTTAGGAGGTTGTTGAAGTTAATTTATTGTTGGACTTACAATACAAACTAATAAACGTTTTTTGTCTTTCTCATTGTTTTGAAGTTTATTCTTTTTCCAGAATTTTACTTCAACAATTATATAACATTTGTTTGTAAAAAACTATTACTATCGTATTTAGGGATGTAAAACACATACATTAATAATTACGATAAAGACTGTTTCAAGGTACTTTTATAAGTACCAAGCTTCTCATACATTACTATTACTGTATATATGTTCTCAGGTTCATATGCGTGACATAGGTACTCAGTAGGAAAATATGCACGTTATTTCTCTGCCCAAAAAGCCCCAAGAACTCATTTTTAAGATACCAAAACAGAAAGTGACCAACCCACTAAAGTGTTTATTTTTCTTGTCTCGGTCGTGATATTTCTGCAACTACTTCATCACTAATGTCATCTTGATCCATTCTATGTGTTGCTGGGCAGTGTGCGATGTCTTCGCTTGGTCGTAATAACGAATAATAATAAAAATATATGATTTTAGTATAAGCGATGATATCATGACCCCTTGAAGTTAGTTTTTACATACAATTAGTGTTTATTTAAAAAGCTAAAGTACAGGTTGAAACAGAAATTACCAGCTAATAACATATAATATATTGCTTGTACTTAAGCGCAAAGCTACACAAAGGGATATCTGTATTCTGTTAACCACTATTTAGAAATCCGGTTTCTAGCGTTGTAATTCCATAGACATGCCGCTGTGCTCTTGGGGGAGTAAACAATATAGAAATGTGAATATGATTTGCACAGTGAGTTTTTTGTAGGGTCTGAAGGTTATGCAGATGTACTCTTCCCTTTTATATTACTCCGGATTGCTAAGTTAATAATAAGAAAATGTAAGGTTGACTTTTATAGCTGATGAAAGTGTACATACAATAAACACCTTATGCACTTAGATTTGAAAATTTCTTAGTTAAAACATCACGAACAACATTCATTCGTGATTGAATAATTCTGAAATATCATTATAACTGTTTGGTTTATTAATCAATCAAAAACAAAATGATCTGTTTAATATTAATGAAATATTATTTTTGAAAGCATTTTGTTAGATATCTTTCAATAATTTATAAAATATTTGTAACAATTATATGCTTCATTTCAACGAACAGAAGGAATAAATAGTAATGTGATTCTTTATTTGTAACGTACGTGAACAATAACTGTGTAAGAGTTATTTTGTCCAAAGTAAAATATAATTCATTTCAGGGATAGAAACAGATTATTTTGTGATGAAAAAGAAGCAAAACTTCTAAGGCTAATAGAATCATATCGCAAAAACTCTTTTATCACAATACTATTATTTGTTTTCCAATAAAAATTATAACAAAAAAAATGCTATTACATACAATGTTCTCTTAAACCCAAGTAGAAAAGTATAAGAAATTTTGAAAGAGATTAGCCTAAATGTTACAATGTTTCTTATCATTCTCAAGAACATTTGTAAACAACATATGTGCATGGAGATTAAAAAAAAAAACACGGTTTTCCCTGGAAGTATCATTTTATATGTATCCACAAACTTACAAATAGATTTAAAGAAAGCCAGCCAAGAAAACCCCCCGCCAACTCTTGGGCTACTATTGTCTGATCGAGTAATAAACTTAGATTCAGTCATATAGCATACACCACACCCCAAAATATGAAGTAAGTTTTTGCAGCTACGGGTCACGAACTTCTGATTTCACAATTCGAGCACTACAGCCACTAGATCATGACTAGCCTACACAATGTGCAGAAATATACGTAATAAAATATTCATCTAAAATACATAATATATATTTGTCATTATACCCACTTCTCTTGTTAACAGCTCATTTTTAAAACATGTGCAAGTGAAGGTTGTTGAGATACATACTTTGGAGTTAGTTGTGTTTTGAGGTCTTGTTCAGTATTTTTTTGTGTTACTCTAAAATACAACTGAAAATATACTAAGGCTATTTAACTATAAAATATTTCTTTGTGACCTACTTGCTTTAAAGATGTGCAGCGCATAAAAGTTTTAAATAAAGAGAATTAACCAATAATAATTTATTGAGAAAAAAAAGGATTAGACCCTGTTTTCCAGATCACTAAGTTTCGTTTTGTAATAACTGTAATTACATTTGTACCTTTCAGTTTTAGACCACGTCATCATTATATAGAGTGAATTAACGAATGATATTTCTGTACCAGTATGAGCGAAAATACTATCAGTCGCTGTATAAAGATACGTGGCAGAGAGAAAGATAGTGGAGCTAGGTGGAGCTGGTGGATTTTTGTTTTACAGAACAATTAAAGAGGATCTTGTGTTGATTGATGTTCCTGCTCTTAAAGGCGTTTTAAGACTTAAATAATTATTAAGCAAAAATGAAAAATGTCAAGATAGATGAGGAAGTTTTGTATTACTTTTATAACATTTAAAAAATAATCGAAGGATTAGGATTTTTATTTCATTTCTTGTATGTGTTGTGAAATGAAAATCCAACAAGCCGTTGTGTCTACTGTAAGGAGCTGAACGCTGGTTTTTAGTGTTAAAGTCCATAAACTTGGCACTGTTACAATGGGAACATTATTTAAATACTCGAAATACAAGTTGTTCTCATAATTCTTTCAATTTTTATTACTTTTTCCAGTAGGATGACATCATAGTCTTTAGTTGTTTCTCTTACCGCCTGCGGATAACAAGAATGTGTGATATTATTTATCATTCGTTAGATTTTTTCCCTGTGAGAAAGAATTTTTTGTCGAAAGAAACGTGACAAGTCGCTCTCCAACAGTACCCGGGGGAAAAAAAGTACAAGCAGTCAGTCACCAGGTTATTGTTAAAAGTGAACGTTTTGAAACTGCAAGTCAGCATGAAGAACAATATACAGCAAAAATATTTTGTGACTAAAAATAGTATTTACATTCGTTATAGTCCAGTTGTTTGAGTTAAAGCTGTATTGGGCTTATAAATACATTTATGTACTAATAAAAAATTGAAAATACTCAAATCCTTCCGTTATTTGTCGTTTTATTACTTTCTGATTGATCATTACGGACCTAGGCTAACATTCTGCCGGCTTTGATATATGAAAGGACGTAATTTCAAGGGTCATTTACAAAAATGATTTAGATACAGTTTTTACAAACACATGACATGAATTAAAAACGTACTTATAATAGTTTACATATATATAAATATAATATAAAGTAAACACATCAAAATATACTTCAAAATAAATAAGTTTATGTTAACGTATTGTATCATTTTTTGTTCTGATTAGAATAAGACTTGTTATAGTGACATATAATTTACCAGTGTGTACACATTACATATCTTTCAATGGAAAAAATAAATTATTAATTAAGAAAAACTCCATTATTGTTCTTTCTTTTCTGATAGCTTAATATAACCTAAATTACTTAAAACGCAATTATATTTTCACAGCTGAAAACACCTGACTTACAAAAACATCTTTTTTTAGGTTTATAAAATAGTCTATCTAAATATTTGTGTTTTCATCTTGATAACATAATATTATCATTTTTTAAAACTTTTTTATCTACTGTTTGTTTCAATTGCATATCAACAAATGAATTATCCACACCTATAGTTGGAAAGTGATTCATTATGATAAGCATAAACTCTTTGGGTTTGCCCATCTCTTATTTCAAATGTTTTTATTAAAATAAGGTCGTTCTTAGTAATTTTAAAAGGTCATAACATTTTCAAGATGGTGACACTAACTTAAAAATAGCTTTAGTAATTTGTTGGTTCGTGTCTTTTTCGGAAGCACAATTATGTAGCATAATTGCAAGGTTTATTGGGACATTTAATTTAATTTGTGACAAACAATAACCTAACAAATATACATTCGGTTGTGAGCTTGTGAAAGATATAAAGACTCAATTATTATTTCTTGAGTATCTTTTCATATCAAAGAGTGATAGTTTAGAAACATATTCGAAAAGTTGTTTACGTAAACTACAAAAGTAATTAATTGGTATATTTTGAATAATTCTACTTCAAAAATCACATAGTAACATTAGTGTGAGTTTGATAGCTTTTGTACGTTTTGCTGTACAAACATAATTTTTATGGACTTTTCTTCTGTAACTAAAAATAAATGTAGGACTAACTCTAGACCTTTTGAGATAAAAGCTTTAATAAACTTGAACTAAATTTATTCCTCGTTTTGATCCACAAGCTTAATCCCAGATATACTAAATTTAAAGAAATAAATCTGTGATTTTCTTCTACTTTTTTGTTTTGCAGTTTTTCATAAAATTCAAAATAATTCTTAAGAATACTCTAAATGTGAGTTAAAAAAGGTTTTAAGGATGAAAAACAACACAATTTCACGTTTATTTTTTGGATATGTAATACAAAATATAAAATATTATCTTACATCATAAATTATAATATCATATTATAAAAGTTTTCTTTAAATACTAAAGAGTCAAAATTAATAGCAGTGTAGTAAAGTTAGTTTGAACTGTATAATGGTTAAAAACATGTCTAGAAATCAGAGAAAGTACAGTAATTTGAGAAGTATTTGCAATTTAGTTCTTAAACATTATAAAAATAAACCATTTTTCAATAACAACAGGAGAAAGCATTAGTAACATAAAGCTTTAATTTAAAAACAATGACAATGTAAAAAAGTTGAAGAAAATAAGTCCAAGTATATCTTACAAGCTTTAACTAATATATTTTTGAACACATTCTAACGTATTAAATTTATATAAGGATTATATATCATGTATGAGTATTTAAAAAAAAAACGTTTTGTATGTATTTTTATTGTACATTTTTAAAATGAATAATTGTAACTAAAAGTTTTAACAGATTCTTTTTAAAAGTACATTCTGTGGAGTGATTTTGAAGACACAAAAAAGTAGATCGTAAGAAGTCCAAAATCAATAAACAAAAGATTTTTGTTGTTGTTTTGAATTAAGCACAAAGCTACACAATGGGCTATCTGTGCTCTGCCCACCACGGGTATCGAAACCCGGATTTTAGCGTGTGAGTCCGCAGACATACCGCTGAGCCACTGGGGGGCATAAACAAAAGAAAGAAAATCTCAAAAATTGCTGTGTTGAAATTTTTATATTTACAAAAAGTATATGCTGTTTATAAAATAGTACATATATACTATTTTAAAAACTGCTTCTGGTGTAACCAATACACCAGGATAAGTTATTTTCGATGCCTGTCGTTTTGCTTTTCAGTTATACTTTTATGATGATTTTTGTTTCATCCTATCACATTAATCATGGCTTCTGAAGTAGCTGACACCATTGGTTTATACATAACATGGTCCAAAATGTACTAGAGAAACTTCTCAGTGGTCCTGTGTTAGTTTGAAAGTAGAAGATTGTCAGAGAATAATATTATTTACTGGAGGAGATTAAAACGGAAGGATTAAGTTATCGTTACCCACAGCTTGTGTAGAGAGTTAACAGTAATATAAACGTGTTTCGTGAGATTTCTTCCTCAGGTAATAAAGAAACAAAAATGAGTTCAATCTTTACGAAATATTCGCTGATGAATGATTTACTAAACAGTAAAATAAAGCTGTTATAATTATACTTATTTTATCAATACGATTGCAAAACATACAAAATTAATTAAGTAAGGTATTAGACCTACTTTTTACTTGTAACAAACCAGCGTATAATGCTATAAAGGTGTGTGTTTTATATGGCCGAGCGCGTTAAGGCGTGCACTCGTAATCCGAGGGTCGCGGGTTCGCGCCCGCGTCACGCTAAACATGCCCTCCCAGCCGTGGGGGTGTTTATAATGTGACGGTCAATCCCACTATTCGTTGGTAAAAGAGTAGCCCAAGAGTTGGCGGTGGGTGGTGATGACAAGCTGCCTTCCCTCTAGTCTTACACTGCTAAATTAGGGGCGGCTACCACAGATAGCCCTCGAGTAGCTTTGTGCGAAATTCCAAAAAACAAACAAACAAACAGTGTTTTATATAGCAAAGGCACAGCGGGTTATTTGCTATGTCCACCAATAGTAGTTGAACCCCTGATGTGAGCGTTGTAAATCCGTAGACTTACCGCTGTACGAGCGTGGTACAAAGGTGTCAGTTAGTACATTTACTCATGTTATTTAAATATATTAATACTGCGTTGTGCCCATGAATATAACATAATAACAGCTAATTAATATGTTATGCTATACACAGATATTTACACACACAATTTCATTTAATTGAAGCAATATTCCTTTGTGCACAAAAGATATCAATGTTGCTTTTTGAACATAGTGTGTTCATAAAGAAAATTATTTGAATTAGTATTATGTTGTGCACAAACATATTCTAGTTGATAATAATATATATTATCGTGTGAAATGATAAATATAATATGTTAATTGAGTGTATAAAGGTCTGAACTAACTCGCCACTACAACCAGAGTTGAACAACAGAAGTAAAATAATAACAAAAACAGATTTATTTTATTTTGACTGTAATTAAAATTTAAAGTGTGACTTTTGGAGTAATTGAAATACAAAGTTGATAACTTACCAAAATACGATTTAAAATTAAAGATAATGAACAATGTAACGTAAATCAAGGTTAATAAATATTTTAATTAATAAATAAAGAGGAATCAGAAAAAAATAACTGGACAAATAAAGTAAACAGTTAGAGAAAAAGACAATATTTCTTATTTCAACTACAAGACAACTAACAGCATCGAGTTACAATCAGCAATGACACTACACAGCTGTATATTGTGAACTAGCTTGTATGAGTGACAGATATACTATTTAAATTTATTTTAATTTAGATGATTAATATATATTTTGAAATGCATGCAACTTATACTGTTAATTCTGTATTGCAAAATTCCCGCCTATTTACTCAAGTTGAAGAATATTCTTGAGCGTAAGAATCAACAATATGTGTTTTACGAAAACACCAGCATGTATTCAAATATTGTTGGCAACTAAACTGTCTAGGACTTCGCCTGAACGCTTATAATAGATAACCAATGTAAAGCGAAGAGATAGTTTTATATAGTGTTAATTTTCTGCAGTTAGTATAATATAAACCTCAGAAGCTATAACTGCGATAAATGATTACTAATCGGGAACCATAGATATCTGACTTAAAGCGTTTTTAGATTTTGAACATTACAAACCACTTAACTTCAGAGAATTAATTTTGAATGTTAGCATTTCTACGAAAACATTAAATATCCTATTCGGTAAAAAGCTTGTAAGCGGCTTGAAGCCACTTAGCATTATATAGTCAGCTAGTTAAATTAAAGTGTAACTATATCAACTCAGAGTTAATTCACTCATCATGGAGCGTCGACAGAATATTCAGTTTCAGACCAGATGCAAGACTGAATATTGTTTATAAGTTTGTAACTTTTTTTGGATAAACCATTATTTATAATAACTGTTGTAAAAAATTGCGATTGTTGTTTGCATCAAGAAAGAAAATTGTGTTTATAAATCTTCTTGGCAAATTTTATAAATTTAATACATTTCTACATTCAATTAACCTCTAAATCCAAGTTACAATGTAATTCAGTTTCAGGCTATTTTTGTTCGTAATGCTTAACATACTAAATATGATGCTCGTCCGAGATAAATTATAATTCAAAACATATCTTTATGTAGGGTTTTTTTTCTGTTATTGTATTACGAGATGACAAATTAGGTGATCGTCATTTACATAACCTTGTACAACATTAATGATATCTCTACGTCACTTCCACCGTGCTGTAGAATATTCTAAATAAATGGGATAATCTAGAAGGTGAGTCAGCGTTTCAAATGTAACTTAAAATTAATAGATATATCAAACGATATAAGAAGTAATAAATAAATGCTGAAAAAATCATAGTCAAATAAATAGAAAATTCGTTGTCTCACAAGCGAATTTTTATATGTTATTTAAAGATAATATTAGATTTTCTTTCTTTTTTACAAAAAATCTTTGATCGGCCATGCCCTGTACTGCAGACTGCAGTTTCGCCTATTCAAGGCTCATCAGTACTGCTTGGGATAGCAAACTAAAAATAGGGTAACTTTTCTTATAAGGGCTTTGTGTACCTAGTATTTACAGGTTTTTATAGTATTTTAATTCATCACCTGTAGGTACTTTGTATGACGCACCTCGATTGAATTAAAGCCATTGTTTCTCTCAAAAGTAGGAGTTCATGAGTGTTTTTATCTAAAAATGTTTCGAATAATTAATTCAAATATTTAATGTTATAATTACAACTTTAATATGCAACAGATGCTCAATTTCAAAACGTTGTAAGTTCATAGTATTATAATTTGTGTCTGAAATGTGAGAAGCGTTGCAGTTGATAACAAACAGTTTTGTTTGAAACTTCCAACGTAAAAAAAAAAAAGAGATACGCAAAAAATAAAGTAAATTATGACTATATGCCAAAGTTATAATCAGGATTTGCTAGTATATCGAAACGTTGAATGGTGATATTTCAAACTTATACTCATTAGATAGTTCCGAATTTTATCGCAGGTGGAAAAGACGTTCGAGCTACCTTTGAATGAGAGCTTCAGAAAAAAAAATATTTTTGGTGTTCATAAAAATTCTATAGCCAAGTATGAGGTAAAAGATTGCCAATCTTCAGCTTTATGTCAACGAGATTACTTTCTGAACTATAATAAAAGCAAAACGCTAAAAATATATTGTATATCGTGCCCACATTCCAATCGAAGAATGTTTTCGCCTGTATTTCAGTAACACAGTCCATTTCGAATTCTACACTAGTTTGATTTGTCTCAGTAACACATTCCATTTTGAGTTCTATACTAGTTTGGTTTGTCTCAGTAACACAGTCCATTTTGAGTTCTATACTAGTTTGGTTTGTCTCAGTAACACAGTCCATTTTGAGTTCTATACTAGTGTTGTTTGTCTTTTATCGCCTAACTTTATTTTTCCTGATGTTTATGTGGTGTTATGTTTAAGTTGACTATACAATGAACATAAGGATAAAATAAGAAGGTAAACATGGTTTAATGCAATGGTTTCGCCCTCAAGTGGTCTCTCAAGCACCTAATTTATACGCTTGATTATGAACAGCCTAAAAAGGTGAGAATATAAGTTGTTATAGAGATAAGTACAATAATGTGATGGTTATCGGTAACTCAGATATTCCGATTAATTATGTTTCTTTCTAATAAATTATTTACAAAAGGCTTGATGGTGAATAAGATTACGCCGAAAGAAAAATAAATATGTTGTATCTTAAATCATAATTAGAATAATACTTATACTTTCAGGTAAAACGTAAATAGTGGGGTCACCGTGATGAGCTGTGTTGTTTCGTTATTAGTGTTCACCAATGTACCAACCATGTTGTTTTGTTTTGATACTAGAGCGTTCCAAAGTCGTCGACTAATTTTCCAGTTGTGGTACTTACCAATCACTAGCAATATCTTTGAAATAATATTTATCGCTTTGTTTCCTAACTAGAATATTAACCCTTTCTGCCAGGGCACAAGTTGCTTTCAATTAGTACAGTATAAAATCGTAGCTAATAATCCATATTTTAGTAGTACATAAGTCTTAAGTTCGTAATTTTATAAGACAATATTTAAAAATCCTGAATATCTTCATGTGTGAGAAATTTGACTTTTTTCTCTCTGAACATCCCTTCCTGAATTTATTCACCACACTTCAAATACATACGAAATATAACGTAAACTACCTACTATAATATTGCCATCGCTCAGACAGAGCATAATATTATTATCCTTCAATCCTGTGTGGTTACAAATTTCGTTTCCATGGAAAAAGATATTTAGTGGTCGTTCGATGTGACCGAGTACATGTCACACTTGTTGACCTCATACAAGCTTTATAAACAATACAGTACTTGTAAATTTTAAATATATACAATGTTTAGTCCTTAAATGTTCTTGGCCTTCAGATCATTTACAACGCTAAAAACCAGGTTTCGACACACGTGATGGGCAGAGCACAGATAGCCCATTGTGTAGCTTTGTGCTTAATTCAAAACAACAACATTCTAAATGTTCTTACACAGATGTTTTGTATAGTAAACTGTAGTTAACAAAGCCGTATTATACCATTTAAAAAGGTTATTGAATAGTGAACTGAAATGTTTAAGGCATGCATTCATTCAAGTATGTGTGAAAGTTTGTGTTGCTTAATGTCGTCGCAAACCTTCGTCCCACTTTCAAGGAACGCATCCTAAAATATAATGAGGATCTCTCCCTTCTATACAAATTGAAGTACCAAAGAATCGAGAGAGTAGGTTATTCATTAATGTATTCTCAACGAACACTATTCTCTCAGATGTGTTGCTAGAAAAGTAAATAAATCGTTTTTAGTTGAAAGCAAATCTACCAAAATGACCACTAGTAAAAAAAAAGGAGCAAAAATCTTTGTAGGTGGTCTAAAAAAGTAAGAACTGTGTTTTGTATAACATGTTGAAGAATTAATTGAAATCATGTGACCAAATTTTCTATTCCATTTACCACTAAAAATTAGTTTGAAAAAACTGTGAAATACTGCAGTGAAACTAAATTCATAGATTTTATAATACATCGATGACTTTCTATAATTTAGTAAAACGTTTTGATGGATTTTTGTGTGACGTTCAAGCATTATTTTTTGTATTTTTTACAATAGCACTTAAGGTATTTTAAGTTATTATTTGTTATTGATTTCAGATAACTTAGGATGGCTAATCAGAAGTGTCAAGATGCTTTAATGTTAGTATTCATTTTGTTTTAATGTGATATAAAAATTGTAATTTTATTTATTGAAAGTAAAAACATTCAAAAGGTTTTAATGATTTAGTAACAATATTGAATGTTTCTACAACCGATAGAGATTTGCTATTTTAAGCCATTAGTGAATAAAGTGCCTGTATTGGTCAATAAAATATCTTCCAATATGATTAAAAATTTCAGTGCTGAATTTTCGATGAAGGCTAGTAAATATACAAATAGGTGTTAATTTTGTACTCTGTTAATTTTGCTATAGTTCTAGGTGGCAAAATTATGCACTAAAATATTCAAATGCTTTTCAACAAAATATCATTATTTGGTTTTCTTTGTATATACAGCTGCTTCTTAAACAGATAATTCAAAATTTTATTTTTTATCTTTGGTTAATTTCATGATACGTAGTTTTGCTTGCTTTAGAGATATTTCCTAAAATTCTCACCTACTTTAAACCAAAACTCTAATTTTTTCAAGGTTGGCTATACGAATACCATACAATGGATGATGTAAATTTAGACCATCGTTCAATTAGAGATCCTGAATAAGAAATTTCATTGCCATTCTTGTAGGCCTGACATGGCCGAGCGCGTTAAGGCGTGCACTCGTAATCCGAGGGTCGCGGGTTCGCGCCCGCGTCGCGCTAAACATGCTCGCCCTCCCAGCCGTGGGGGTGTATAATGTGACGGTGAATCCCACTATTCGTTGGTAAAAGAGTAGCCCAAGAGTTGGCGGTGGGTGGTGATGACTAGCTGCCTTCCCTATAGTCTTACACTGCAAAATTAGGGATGGCTAGCACAGATAGCCCTCGAGTAGCTTTGTGCGAATTTCCAAAAAAAAAGCCATTCTTGTAACGCAACCACGATTTTATAGTGAAAAGGCGAATCACAAATCCTAATATTCGTAGTCCAGCATGCTAACTATAGGTCATGTCCTGACTAAAAGATAATTGATAAAGTATCCATTACATACTTTTATGTATAAATAAGTGTCTGAAGGAACTGACATAATTTCAATACGTAATGACTGAGAGCCTCTTTTGGTCAGATTTTAACAATAAATGAATGCAGTATCGTCAGTTGAATCTGTCAAAGCTTTTTGAAACAACTCACAGCCAGAAATAAATTTTAAGAGAAATATTTAGAACATATACTACGTATTTTTAAAAGCAGAATCGCGATCAGATTTTGCTTTGAAGTTACTTTTAGGTTATTTTTAAAAGTTGGACTCGTTTTATGACAATTCTGCTTAAATGACATGATGATTAGCTTTTGTTACGTTATAGCATAGAAAAAAATACCAGAAGAGGGTTATGTCACTATACCATGAATCTCAATGGAACTAGCATTTACAGTCCCACTAAAACTTAAGAACAAACCATAACTGGTTAATATCTGATATTATTAATTATAATTTGTAAACGATACAAATAGCTGAAGTTATACAAATTTGATATTCCCAAAAATATGTACCTTTAGTTAGTTAGTGAAGAAATGTAAGCACTCTCCGTGTTGTGAATAAGATATCGACGATTAAGAATGATGAAAAGCAACTGATGGAATAAACAGTCTCGACGAGGAAATGAACTTATTCCATGAAATATTTTAGATAAAACAGCAAGAGTTCTATAAATATGTAAGATATATGTGTATAAATCATACTAAACTGCAATATTTATTTATATTACTGGAATATTACCGTGGTAATGAAAACATCATGAGTAAGTTTTTTCTAACTTTTTATGCTCATAGATTTGACATTTTAGAGCTCTTCGTCTTAATCTTGTTGGGTACTTGCTACAGTAATTGTAAGAAATATACCCTGTGTAACAGGATTTGTTTTTAATGGAAGAGTACACTATGTACAGAGTTTGTCATTGCAAGAAAATTCAGAGTCTAAAATAAAGTAATTAGTGTCCCCTTATTTCAAGGTTAACACATCTCAAACTTTAATCATGGCTAGTCACTTCTTAAATCTATATCGGAGTTGTAAATCAAACAATTTTATAAAAACAACAGAGGTTGAATTATTCGTTAAAACCACGTAAGATATTTCTGTTAGAGATTATTAGATCTTAATTGTGTGAAATAATACAAAATTAAGTTTGTAGTTAATCATAAAGCTACTGTTACGTATTTTTGATGTTTTAAGTTCTTCGTAGATTAAACGCAACAGAAAAACGCAGATAACAGCTTGTATAATTTATTACACTAAACTATTAACAAATATAACAGATATAACATGAATTATATAATAATAGTGACAGATATTAAGTTACAACATTCGAAATTAATTACAAATCAAAATAATATTAGTTTCAAACTTCAAAATAAATCACAACACAAAACGGTACTGGCCTGTATCTAATATAATGATCTAAAATTAAAGTCTCAAATTCCAGTCTAGGGTGTGAATTTAGTCCCACGAAGAGATTCCGAAACAGTTCACCGTTCAATGAAATCGCCGTCTCTCAGCACAAGCGGTAATTCAGAAGTATCGTAGAGATTGACGAAATAAAATCACGGCTTCCGTACATCTAATTTCAATCACAAATCCAAGTTGAATATTCACAGCAAACACTTAATCTTTCTCAAATAACTAACTCTCCTCTTTTGAAATGAAACTGGTGTTTGAATCTCACTCTTTGTCTTCGAATAAAACTAATGACTGAATCTCTCTCCCTCGAATAAAACTGATGACTGATGACTCAATCTGTCTCTTTCCACCTTGTTTTATACCGATAGGCCTATTTCTCGAACAATCTTGCAATTTCCATACAACTCCAGAGCTATCTACGCATATCCGTTCTTGCACGAGACTACACTTCTAGACAGGAAGTCACCAGCACTCATTTACAAACATGTGATTGGTCTACTCAATTCGAGAAAGTTCTAAAAATGTTACCCTAAATAAATAACATATTTTAGTTTAAACTTCGAAACAATAATATCAATATGGAAAAATGAATAATACAAATGAAAATTCAAACACAATACGACATGTTGTCGTTTACAAAATATTTACACATATACATAACACTTCATAAAGGGGTATCTATGTTTTGCCTACCATCAGTATCGAAACTCAGTTTCTAGCATAAGTCAGTAGTATGACGAATTTACTATTATATATTTATTTTAACATCGACGCTTGTTTCAGTTAAATATCCAATTTGAAATACTTTTAACTTATGCTGCTAAATGTATATTGCAAATTTTCTACCTATTCACTGAAATTATATAAGATTTTCTAGTGTAAGAATTAATAATAAAAATGGGCGTTTAAACACTAGTGTATCGTCAGTATTCTTGTTCAGACTTGTATTTCTAGAAACTCTTCACGTCTATAGAATTATTCAACGCGACGCGTCAAGAGACAATATATATTACTGGTTAGCCGCAGTTTGTATATTACAGGGTGGTCGCTAGAAAAGCGGAAAATTTGTCAAACAGCTATTTATTTTTACAAAGAATAACTTTTACAAAGTTTTTTAAAGGCATATGTTATATTTCACTCACAGATGCTCAAAATGCATTTTATGATATTTAAATCATGCATTTTATTCATGATGTAAAGAAATTAAAATAGAAATGAGTAAGCACGCATTTTATTCATGATGTAAAGAAATCAAAATAGAAATGAGTAAGCACGCATTTTATTCATGATGTAAAGAAATCAAAATAGAAATGAGTAGGCACGCATTTTATTCATGATCTCATCTGACCCTCAAATTTTCTGCTTTTCTAGCGACCACTCTGTATAAGTCTCGGAAGTTATATCTGCGATTAATGGTAATTAATCGGGAACTTCAGATATATTGCTCATTAACTCTTACAGTTTCAAATATTACAAATCATCTAACTTCAGTGTTTTTATGAAAACAATATACAACTTCATCAGTGGAATACTGGATGAAAAATGCAGAACTGGCTAACTCCCCGTAGGCGAATCGAACCTTATGAATTCAATATTATATCTCTTATCGGGAACCTTTGATAAGATATATAGTTACAGACCAGATAGGAAACTCAATATTGTTTGTAAATTTGTTAAAACCTCTGTATATATATCATTATTTGTACAATGTATCTGTAAAGTCGTAATTATAAATTGTATTATTGCTTATATGTTGAAACATATTTGTATTAAGAAAGAAAACTATCTGTATCAATCATGTTGTAAAATATCAAAAATTGGGTACATTACCAACAATTAACTTACCCCTAAATCTAAATTACAATTTAATTCAGTTTTTGGCTAAATTTAACTGTAATTCGTATCAAGACTGGGGGACGGGAGGGGAGAGGAGAGAGATACAAAAGAAGGAAGATCTAAAATTCCTTAAGTAATGTAGTTTGCCGGGTCAGAATTTTATATTAAAGTGTTAACTTCATAATATCTTGGATTTCACATTTTCAGAATTTTCTATCAATACACTGAATAGGCGGAAAACTATTTTTTTTGAATGCCAGGATATTTTCTGTTTTAAAAGTTCATTTAAGTAATGTCTTGTATTTTTTTTCAGACTACTTTTATGTCGGAGAAGTTATACTTATATAAATGATTACACAGTATGCTGCATTACTTATTGTGCTTTTACGGAGTTAGTATGAGGTATAATATTTTTTATACCATAATTACACTCGCTTTCTGAATTGTTTGTAAACTAGTACTTAGTGAGATCTTATTTGTCTAAATGGATTTTACAGCACTAAGGAAGCCAGTATTTAATTTAAACTTTAAAATACAAAATATTTCCAGTATCCCACCAAATTTTTGTTTCAAATATAGTGTAATTGAAATTTCAAGAGAAAATTGTCTACTGTAAAGCTAATCTATAGATTATATACATTATCTACATAATAATGTAGATTTGACTTAAAAATTACTGAACACACGAGCAATTTTATCAACCAGTTCAGGAACTGAAAATATAAAAGATGTTCTTGAACGTTATGAAACATATCTCAATGATTTTTCATAACGTTTTTTGTTTGTTTCTTTTTGAATTTCGCGCAAAGCTACTCAAGAGCTATCTGCGCTAGCCGTTGCTAATTTAACAGCTTAAGACTAGAGGGAAGGCAGCTACTCATCACCACCCACCGCCAACTCTTGGGCTACTCATTTACCAACGAATAGTGAGATTGACAGTCACATTATAACGTCCCCACGTCTGAAAGGGCGAGCATGTTTAGTGTGACGGGGATTCGAACCCGCGACCCTCGGACTGCGAGTGAAGTGTCTTATCCACCTGGCCATGCCGGGCCTTCATAAAATAAGTTTTACGTTGGTTTTATCTGCTGCTCGAATAGTGGTTATGTTGTACAACGTCACCTCTTTTAAAGCAAATACTAATAATACTTGTTTTAACTGATGGTAAGTAGGATCCAAGATGTCGATAAGTTTAAATAGTTCTTTTATACTTCATTATTTTTGGATTTGGTTCACCATCCTTAGCTTGTATATAATATTGTCGTGATTATATCTTTATACATTACCTTGGGAAAGAAACTCTTAGCTTTCACTTCTTTAGACAAGTGGTAGATGTTTGAGCTTTTTTATGCTCAAATATGTAATGAAAAAAGTTTTGTTTAACTTGTAATCGATCTTCTTTCAGGCTTGCGTTTTCTGACGCCTTGTTTTATTGTAGGTTTGGAGTGTCAACTCTTCACTCTTTCAATATACTAACAAACCCTGAATGTAACCGACATGTATGGATATGTTTTAGTTTATTTATCGTGTATCTGTGTTTATTTTGACTGTGGACATTCGATTAAAGTACCTGTAATTCCTCTCATTTATTCGACTTTTGGAGATAACTAAAGATATTTGAAGGGCTGATATTTGTTTGCTTGTTTTTAAATTTCGTGCCAAGCTACAAGAGAACTGTCTGCACAGTCCCTGCCTAGTTTAGCAGTGTAAGACTACACAGAAGACAGCTATCTAACACTACCTACTGCCAAGACTTGGGTTGCTCTTTTACTAAAGAATAATAAAATTAACCATCACTTTCTAACGCCCCCACGGCTGAAAATGTCAATATGTTTGGAGTGACAGGGATTCGAACCCTTTAGTTTCAGACTGCTAGTTGAGCGCCATAATCACCTAACTAAAGGACTAACATACCTTGTTTCAACAACACTTGTTTACTCTTATAGCTTCTTTTTTATATTCAACAGGTCTATCATAAGTAAATATGTCTTAAAGACTCGACAAATTTTTAAAAAACAGTGTTTCTATCGAGTTGGTGCATGTTTGAAGTTATCGTCGTTTTATATAGAAAATGTTATTTACCATGATCACGATATCTCAGTAACTAATATTATTAGCGAAGGTTTCTTCATTTTCAGTTGTAAAATAGAACGTCTGTTTTACGAAAAGTCCTCAAATGGTTATAACGACAAGGTAACACTTCAGTCAGCTTTTACGCATTATCCCGGATGAGTCTGAATTATTTTGTTACGTATGTTAACATGTTACAATTTCAAATAGCCTGAAAACAAGTATTAAATTTATAATATCTGCCAACAAGATTGATACACACAGTTTTATTTCTTAAAACAAATATTTTAATAAAAAATAAAATAAAATTTATAATAACGGTTATTGCAAATAATAATTTATGTACAAAAGTTTTACAAACTTACAAACAATACTGAGCTGGCTCTCTGGTCTGGAACTGAATATTTTATCGACAATTAACGATGAGCGAATTAATTCTATATTGATACACAGTTACAATTCACTTGAGAGAAAGCTATTTAGCTCTATTCCTGGCTGGCCTCACGCGACTGACAAACTAACACTTCACCAAGGAAAATATCTAATATCATTGTGGAAATAATAAATTCTGAAGTTAATTCTCTGATATTGAATTGTTTGTAATGTTCGAAATCTTTAAACGTTTCTAGTCAAATATGTGTTGTTTTCCGATTAATAATTGTTTATCATACTTATAGCTTCCAACATTTATTGTATACTAACCTTAGCAAGACAACAATATTTGTACTGTCTTTCCGCACGTCGGTTTATAACCTTCAAGGCGAGGTTTTCGAAAGTTCAATAATGACAAGCAATGACACATTATACGTACACGTATTACGTAATTGATTCTTACACTCGAGGATATCATACAAACTCAGAGAACAGGCAGGACTCTTGCAATACACATTTAAAATATACATGTATTTTTAAGTATATATATTTAACTAAAACAACTATCAATATTAAAATGAATTTATATTTTTACGTCCGTTACAGAGCTTTTACTGTCAATGATGGAATCTAACAATAAAAGATCCTACATTATATTTAGATAGATAGCGAAAGGTACACTTAGCACTGAAAATAATTATGAAATTAAATTTCTCCTAAAGTTTTCACTGCTATCATCAGAATCTGATTACAGTGATAAATCTCAAAAATGTAAAAGATTATATATACATATTTGGTATTTTAACTTAAAAACAAACCGTAACGAAAACAAATTAAACAATAAACACTGCATCGACTGAAAATATCCCAGGGTACAAGTTACGATATGGGATTATATAATGTAGCCAAGATTTTGGAGGTGACTGCAGTGGAGATACCATCCGTAATGTTGAAATATTGATACAAAAATTAATTGTTAATGGATTTAATAAAGAAATTTTGAATAAAATTTTAAATTATTCTGTAACAAATACAAGATCGCATTAAATAAATATGAAGAAATAAAATTATTTTACTATTTAACTTCATTTAAATGTAACTATTTTCACTTATATGTAGAGAGAGATAGAGATAGAAAGAGACATAAGAGAGAGAATGATACATCTACGGGATTTTACATTGTGTACCTTCAATTAAAGAGTTAATTCATTATTATTATAATACACTACTATTTAAAAATACAAGAAAGTAAATAAGTTATACCGTGTGCCAGTGTTCGTATCTGCTTTAAAGAGAGATGTACACGTTAATCTGATGTTCTGGGAAATTTATCAATGAATAAATGGGAAACAGTTCCACATTTACGGTCTTAGTCCTCGGAATTCAGTCAAGTTGTTTACTCGTTGTTTGATTGTTTTTTGGGTTTCCATCTAATCTCATACAGCTTTGATAATATTCGTATCAGTACTTATTAATTCATGGCAGCAAATATTTCATCGGCCTCTTTTCTTTTCTTTAATTATTTCAACAAATCTGCTGAGTGATTAGGATCGTCGTCTGGTTTCAAACTGAATGCCAGTTTTAAGGTTTGTTTTAAAGAAAAAGAATGATGCACAATAATCGGCTTTTATTTCTGGATATAAAATATCATTGGCTGAGGAACAGCCTACGTTTATACTGGTCCTCTAGCATGTTTCGTTGTAGATGTCCTTTGACTACAACATTGTTAACCTCTTGATCATCAAAAATATTATTACACGTTACTAAAAAACATAAATGTGTATTGCACTAATTATTCTGTAAATATAATCTTCCTCAGATTTGCTTTGTAGTCTTGTGTCAATTTCACCCTTCTGGTTTCATTATCTAACCTACGCAGTTGTTTTGGAGTAGTTGCATTTCCACTGAGGCCACTTGTGATGATATATATCTTACTGTCGCGTGTATTTTGTGGAGGTAAATACGCATATGTAGTTATAGCTATGTCATTCGCAAAATCTCTAATGGATTGTCTTGTATCATAATGTGTTACTTTATATCAGTTTTGAAGAGTCTGAACTTTTATGTCGATCACTTCTGTAATCAGTAGTACTAGTTTTACGGACTCTCTTTAGAGTTTCGTTACGGCTCGTATTGTAACATGAAAGTTATCACATTTTTTAATAGCCACCAGTGCACTATCATGCTACTGCTGGGAATGGTATGACTATCTTTGATAACTCTTGTATATCTGTGTTACGTATCTGATTAGTTGGATAAGAATCACTCGCAATATTGTTAATGTACACTGGTATAGTTAATCTCATAATATTAACATTTTTATACCCATCTTGTTCATTTTTGCCATAATTTCTTTATATATATATATATATATATTATTAAAGGTAATAATAGTAGAGTTTCTGATATAATTACCGACTGTAATTGCTTATAATGCATGGTTTTTATTACATTTTTTTTCACACAAGTATGATTTTTTCTATTTAGAAAAAAATATTTTCTAAAGTATAAAACTGTTTGACTTCGTATGAGAACGTTAATTTTACAAAACTAGCAGTTTAATAGTAATATTGCCAATTTTAGTTATTTTTTGTGAGTTTCAACAAAAGATTAGGATTTCTGTTGAATTTTTTATTCAGATACGTTATTTTTCAAAAGGTAATTTACTACTAATAAATAGCTTGTGTGTATGGGTATATCAGAATAAATACGAAATAACTACCCCAAACACAGAATTTTCTGACTGATGCAAATAATTATTTTAAACTCACATATCCACTGGGCTCTTACGAGTTTAGACTTCCACGTTGCAATTGACTTCTCAAAACGCACCGCACTTGAAGGTAGTTCTTCCAACTACGCAGTTGTAGTTAGTCTATGGTGGAATTTCTGATCCATTGCGATTTCTTTAGGCTCGCATGCAAGTGCACCGGTTCCTTTTGTTGGCATACGTGCGAGTTGTAAAAGTACATACTTTGTGTCAAACTTGAAAATCGAGTCTAGTTCACTGAAATGATCTTCGCTGTTCCATTTACTCTCAGGTTTCCATTGTGACTTACATGTACTAAAACATCTATTAGTCAACCTAATGTGTCGATTAAGTTAAGTTATTCTGTTAGATTTTATTTTACATATAAAAAATATAGTTAAGTTAAATTCTGGTTCCAAGTAAACATTTTACTATAGAACATTTTAAAACAAGTATTTACACTTATTTGAGTTAGATTGTTTTCAAATATGACGGCGAAGTCAAGTTTGTCCAGATTTTAAAAAACAACGATGCTATTACGAGTTTCAAATTAGCTTAAGCATTTTGTATTCACTTTTCACTTTAGTAGTTTCTGAAATATTTATAATTGTATACATGTAGATACACTTGTAAAGCAATAGTCATTGTTGTTATTGTTTTAAATTAAACACAAAGTTGCACAATGAGCTATCTGTGCTCTACCCATCACAGGTAATGAAACCCGGTTGTTAGCGTTGTAAGTCCGCAAACATACCGCTAAGCCACTGGGAGGGCAGCAATAGTCAAAACAGACTGCGCAAACATTACACTAAATGTAGCGTTAAATAAAGTACTTAAAGACAAGCAAACTCTTAGAGGCACAGAGGTATGTCTACGACTTATCTGTGCTCTGCCCCACAGAGTATAGCCTTTTGTGTAATTTAGTGCTTAGTATATAACAATAACGACATAGACGAGAGACAATGATATAACAAAATTTAGTGATTGTTGTGTTCTTTGCGATGCAGTGTATTTTTTATCTATACTCAGAAATGTCTCGTATTTCGTTTATTTACTAATTAATGAAATCACCAAAAAAATAAAACTTGAGGGCATGTAATTTAAAGTTCTGGGTTTTATCCCTACAGTGGACACAGCGCAAATAACACACTGTATAACTTTGTGCTTAAACAAACAAAAATATTGTGATGATAAGTAGTTGTAATCATTTATATAAATCTTTATCACATAATTTAAGTTATTATACATATTTATCTATATATTGCGAGCATTTTCCAATGTTCGGTGATGCTTTTAGTTGTAGCTGTTTAGTATTAACTATTAATATCATTTGTTAATAATTAAATAAGTATAAGCTCTGATGATATTATTAGTTTTAATAACTACTAAGTGTGAATATTATTATTATTCGTTATTTATATATAAATATAATTAACAGTACTGACTGTGATGCCCCTATTGCTTAAAAGTAAGCTAATGGGGACATCATGCTAAAATTCGGAGCACTATTCTTGAAGTGGACGTAGCGTAGATATTCCTTTTTGTAGCTTTGAGCTAAGGCAAAAATATGTGACGATAATTTTCCTAGATTTTTGCTAAAGCAAAAAGTATGAGACAACTATTGAGAAAGACAGACCAATATTCTATCAAAACATGTTGCAATAAAACTCTACCTTGTGTTTATAAATCATTGTTTTTTTTGCATATTATTAAATTGGCTTAAGTTTGCTCTGAATTATCGTTTTTACAGAACCTCGGTTATGTATATGTGTAAATATTTTGTTAACGACAACATGTCGTGTTGTGTTTGAATTTTCATTTCTATTATTCATTTTTCCATATTGATATTATTGTTTCGAAGTTTAAACTAATATTTTGTTATTCATTTAGGGTAACATTTTAGAACTTTCTTGAATTAAGTAAACCAATCATATGTTTGTAAATGAGTGCTGGTGACTTCCTGTCTAGACGTGTAGTTTCGTGCAAAAACGGACACGCGCGGATTGCTCTAGAGTTGTATGGAAATTGCGAGATTGTTCGAGAAATAGGCCTATCGGTATAAAAGACGGTGACGAGAGAGAGATTCAGTCATCAGTTTTTATTCGAAAAAAGAAGATAGATTCAGTCATTAGTTTTATTCGAAGAATAAGAGTGAGATTCAGGCATCAGTTTTAGTTATTTGAGAAAGATTAAGTGTTTGCTGTGAATATTCAACTTGAATTTGTGATTGAAATTAGATCTACGGAAGCCGTGATTTTATTTCGTCAATCTCTACGATACTTCTGATTTACTGCTTGTGCTGAGAGTCGGCGATTTCATTGAACTGTGAACTGATTTGGAATTTCTTCGTGGGACCAAATTCACACCCTAGACTGGAATTTGAGACTTTCATTTTAGATCATTATATTAGATACAGGCCAGTACCGTTTTGTATTGTGATTAATTTTGAAGTTTGAAACTAATATTATTTTGTTTTGTAATTAATTTCGAATGTTGTAACTTAATATCTGTCACTGTTATTATATAATTTATGTTATATCTGTTATATTTGTTAATAGGTTAGTGTAATAAATTATACAAGCTGTTATCTGTGTTTTTCTGTTGCGTTTAATCTACGAAGAACTTAAAACATCAAAAAATACGTAACACCTCTGCATGGCCAATTGGTTAGAGACGTTCGACTCGTAATTTGTCGATCATAGATTCGAATTCCCGTCTCATCAAACATGCTCGTCCTTTCAGTCGTAGGGGCATTATTATGTGCAGTCAATCCCACTATCAGTTGCTAAAAGAGTAGCCCAAGAGTTGGCGATGGGTAATGACCAGCTGCCTTCCATCTAATCTTACATTACTAAATTAGGGACTGCAAGCGCGGATAGCCCTTGTCTAGTTTTGTGCAAATTTGGAAAAACAAAAAAGACAAGAGAAAAAACATTGCTTGTACAGATGTTTTTGATTTACATTCATTTGTGATTTAAGAGCTGTAAAAATGCGCTGTTATAGTTTTTAACATAATGTGATAAATTACACTTTGGTTTCATAATTTAAACCTAAATTGTTATTATTCAGTCTAACCTTGCTATAATCAAGATAGCATGACATGAGCTGTAACAGCATGAATAGTCTCGAGGATTACTCGATATGGCCAGGTGTTTAAGGCACTCGACTCGTAATCTGAGGGACGCAGATTCGAATTCCCGTCACACCAAACATGCTCATCCTTTCTGACGTAGTATGTTATAATGTTATGGTGAATTACTATTCGTTGGTAAAACAGTAGCCCAAGAGTTTGCGGTGGGTGGTGATGACAAGCTGCCTTCCCTATAGTCTTACACTGGTAAATTAGGAACGGCTAGCACAGATAGCCCTCGTGTAGCTTTGCACGAAATTAAAAAAAAACAAATCGAAGATTAGGCTTAAAAAGCTCGTTTTCAAAATTAATAAGTTGTACAATCTGGAGATCCTACTCTAACTAAATGCAGGCATAATTAATATCATTTTTAAGACAATCAACCAATTGTTACGATCCTTCAATGCTGGTGCTATAAATTACCAACTAGATTACTGAGAGGACTTTTATCTGACTTTTTCATATCATTTATATATCCAACAGCGGTTTCTTTTCCCTCTAAATACTTTTGCATCAGAAATTGGACCTTTGCTCTTCTGATATGTAAAGCCAAAACCAAGCAACTCTCATCAAGACCTTGAAATATTAGTATTTCTTTCTAATGCCACCAATACTGACATTATATTATATTTCTATAGCAGAGTGAAACATTGACAATTTTGAAATAATAGATTAGAAAAGAGACAGATGGTTAACACCGAACACCACCACAATCTATTTGGTTGCCGTGGTCAGACTGAGGACTGGGGATTTGGACATTATTCTTACAAAGGCTAGAAATAGCAGAGCGTGATATTGGTTTGGGGAGGGATAAGATGACTCGACCCAAGGAGGCACTGCTAACTAGTGGACAGTGCTTAAACTGTGCTTGGTTTTGTGTATAACAATTTTACGTGTTATTGCTTTTGGATGACTATTATAACTCAAAGCATACAATGCATTTCTGAAGATCTTTTGAATCGACTCTATATTAAAATTCTTTGATTACATTAATCTCCCACATAGGTCACTAATTTTTTAACGTTCATTCTTCTCATTTGTTTGTTTGTCTGTTTTGAATTTCGCGCAAAGCTACACAAGGGCTATCTGCACTAACCGTCCCTAATTTAGCAGTGTAACACTAGAGGAAAGGTAGCTAATCATCACCACCCAAAGCAATCTTTTAGGCTACTCTTTTACCAACGAGTAGATTGATTGAGCGTCACAATATAACATGCCCACAACTAAAAGAACGAGCATGTTTGATGTGAAAGAAATTCGAACCCGTAATCCTGAGAATGCGAGTAGAGCGCACTAAACACCTCGCCATGAAAACGCTTTTAATAATTTGGACAGGGGCATTCTCCAAATATGTAACATCAGCCAGCTCATTCATCAAAGACTCTTTTAATTTCAAGTCTAATCTAAATCAACTTAATCATATAGCCTTAATGGCCAGTTTCGATGTTATATCCCTCTTTACAGAAGTTCCAACAACAGAAGCCTGCAAGATAGCCTTAGAACTCTATATCCGAGACCCTAACCCAACTATAGACATTCCCAGTAACCAGTTAGCAACCCTCATAGAATAAAGACAAACTTCATATTCAACAACCAAAACTATATACAAACAAATAGCCTAAGCATGGGCAACCCAGTATCACCAGTTCTAGCCAATATTTTTATGACACAAATTGAAACACAAGCAATTAATACAGCATTACATCCACCACTATACTGGTACAGATATGTAGATGACACGGTTGCGGGATTCAAATATACAGAACACATTAATTTTTTCAATCACATTAACTGTATACATCCCAATATTAACTTCACATGCGAACAGGAAGAAAGCAATCAAATATCATTTCTTAATCTCAAAATTATAAGAACCAACACGCAATTCAAAACAGAAATCCACCGAAAAATCACCCATACTGGACTATACATTCCTTGGGACTCAGCACATGAAACAAAACAAAAACTCAACATACTAAAAAACCAGATAAACACAGCCATAAAACTATGCTCATCAGATAAAATTAACGATGAATTACACAAAATAAAACAATACTTCATCAACATCAATAAGTTTCCTCCACAAATCGTAAAAAACATTATACGCACACACCTAGACAGAAAGCAAAATCAACCAACAAAAGTAAATATATCTCACGAATCAAAAAATCACGAAACCATATACTGCTGTATACCATATATTCCTGACATCAGCAAACAAATAACCAACATTTGGCAAAAACTGGTAACAAAATATGACATTCCAGTTAATACTAAATTTATTAAAAAAAAGGCACAAAACTGAGGTCTATATCATGTAAGAACTACACTGATAAACTTCACACCAACATTATTTATAAAATACAATCTGATAACTGCCATGGCTTCTATATTGGAGAAACAAGTAGTAAAATGGAAACCAGATTCAAAGAACATAAAAAGTCACCTTCACACGTTTTCGAACACTGCAAGTCAAATAAACACAACATAACCATAGAAAACACTAAAATACTAAATAAAGAAACAAATATAAACAAACGCAAAATTAAAGAAGCCTTACTTATACAACGACTTAAACCCAAAATAAACCAATATAAAGGAACGCCATTATACCTATATTAATATTATAGATAAAATTATATATTCAAACATCTAACCTTGCCCTCTACATTGCGACACTCAGTTACACAACCCCTTCCAAACATGTGGTCAGCTTCTGGTCAGTTACCTCTTTCTTTGTGAACCTGACGATGACCGAAGAAGGTCGAAACGTTGTTCGCTCTTCTATGTAAAATATTTTCTCATCCCAAACGAGCCGTTTTTGCATATAAAATATTTTGAGCAGGATTATTCTAAACGTCATCCAGTATCTCAGCGTTTTGCCTGCGGACTCACAACGGTAAAAACCGACTTTCCATACTCGTGTTAGCCTATTGTGTAACCTTGTGCTTAATTCAAAACAACAACAACATTATTCTAAACATTATAATTTTTAAAATATACTGTGTTTATTTGTTATTTTTTATTCTATTTTTTTATTTGTTCGTGTTTTAGTGCAGTTGAAAGTTTATTGGTCATTCCTTGCGATCATACCAATTCAAACATTTTTATTGATAAAATATTTTGAACCAAATGCAAACATAAAGAGTGTTGCTATAACAATAAGTACTAAACGATCAAGTAGTAAACTCAAACTACATTTAAAGTTATTCTGCACTTGCTTTTCAATTATGTCGTCATAAAGGAATCTGAGTGAACAATTATTTGAACTGGAATGACAATGGAATGTATGTATTCACAGAAAAGTATTGACAAAAATGCTCCCAATCTTGAAGTATTTTATAGGGAAATTGGTATTTATTCTTAAGACAGGTATCGTGAATGTATACATCTACCTATCTATTAATTATGCATTATTATGTATATATCTAGTACGAAAATAATAGTTTAAGAACACCAAACTGACATGTAATTTTGTCTTCTGTCGTGTCGTGTGTATGAGTGTCACTGTAATGTACATATATTTCATGTTTATTTTTATATAATAGAATACTATTAAAATTGTGAAAGAATTAAAAACAGAATACTTTTTAATATTGTTTCTACGCCATGCTTAGAACTGTAAATATTGTTTTTTAACATTTTATGTGTTGTAAATGGAGCGTAATGTGTTGATCGTCGGCTGTAAATGCATCGTAATGAAGTTATCTTCTTTGCTATGTAAAGAATGTTAAACATGCTTCATATAAAGATTGTCTTGCGTCTTGACTTTAAATGGCGTAGGAAATTCTCTGAAACTGTAAAATGCAGTTCGTGCGTAGTTTTCCGAGTTAAATATATCTGATGGTGAGTATAGTTTACTTTAATTTACTTTATATATATTATGTAATAGACAGTATTACATGAAGGGTAATTTTGTGTTTGAGATTATAAGTGTTAGTTACTCAATAAAAAGAAAATATTAAATATTTTGAAAAACATACGAAAATGATTATCTTTGTTACGATACGATTGTTAATGCTGATTTAAATTTGTCGTTACCAAACAAGAATTAATTATGATTTAAACAAACCCTTTGTACTGACTCATAGACTGGCTTTCAGATGTATGTTTATTTTCCTTCCAAGTAGAAACTCCAAAGTCGTAGCAACATCTCTTGACTGATTTAAGATCTAATGCAACCGCGGCTATTGAGGATTCTCTTTTGTTTAAAAAGTCAAAAAGGCAATGTTCAATAATTTGTATTGGAATAATATACTAAATGATATATAAAAATTGAATCAATGAAAATTATGTTAAAAATTTTATTAAAAGTACAATTTAATTAAAAATTAAAGAAAACAGAATTCCAATTACTGTTAGTGTTTCTATGCTTTTATATTCTTGCCCTCCGCTAGTACAGTGGGCTCAGCAGATAGCCCGATGTGGCTTTGCTATAAGAAAACACACGTTTTTATATTCTTTAGACCAACTTAAATGTCATTGTATTTGGCAAACTCAAATTTTCTAGAATTTCTACGTCATTCCATTTTCAAAATTTATTTCGTGCGCAAAGACCAACATGAGTGGTCAATTATTTGTGTGCAAACGTTTTCATTCTTGATGTAACCTTTTATATAATAATACAATCAATATCCTTTAATTGTTGGCCTGGCATGGCCAGGTGGTTAAGGCACTCGACTCCCACTCCGAGAGTCTCGGGTTCTAATCCCTATCCCAGTAAACATGCTCGCCCTTTTAGCCATGAGGAGTTACAATGTTATGGTCAACCTCAGTAAAAAGAGTAGCCCAAGAGTTGGCAGTGGGTGATGATGACTAGCTACCTCTCCTTTAGTCTTACGTTGCTAAATTAGGAATGGCTAGCGCAAATACTCTCGAGTAGCTTTGCGCGAAATTCAAAAAGTTCCTATAATATTCCTATAAAAATATGTGATTTCTTTTCCCCAAAAGTGTATCGTAAAAATATGACTTTTATTATAAACAAAAGGGAATCTTTAAATAAACTCAATACTTGAAATACTTTTAGGGTTGATTAAAGTAAATTAACATATAAAACCTTTTATTTCCTTTTTATTAGATATATTTTTGCCGTACCAAAACCAACCGTGGCCCCCTCCCCCGCTAGCACAGCGGTAAGTCTATGGATTTACAACGCTAAAATCGGGCGTTCGATTCCCCTCTATGGGCTCAGCAGATAGCTTGATGTGGGTTAGCCATAAGAAAAACACACACATCAAATGTAGGAAAAGGACGTATACCCGGTTATTTATTAAGCATCAGGATCTCTACTAGACTACCCTCAAACTGAAATTCTCTCAGGCAGAATTAAAGTAAATTAATCTACGAGACCTTGGGCGTGGTAAAATACTTCAATTGAAGGGATTTGACCTTGTAAGTCTAAAATTGCAAATATATCTCAAATAGGTTAAGAGTGACGAAGCTATGAGCTAAAAATTCAAACTAACCACTATCTACCCACTTTAAAAGTCCGCTTTTTGATCAGTGTAACTTAAATAAGATTGAAATTATCATTATAAATACCACCAGTTATTTATTCCACAAGTAATTTGAGCAATTGCTGCAAACTAAAGTAAAAGGTTCAGATGTTAGTGTCTGAAGTTCGTGCAAATCGGGAAGTGTAGTAAAAATAATTCTTTTAGAAATTAGTTTTAAAGATTACTTCAAGCGCGTACTTCTTCGTTTTCCTATGAATTCTAAATAAACCTCTTAGAAATAGATTACTTAGTGCCTTTATGATTAATGAAGCATTGCTTATTCTTCCAGTTATCGTTCGTGAAGCTTTAGAAACAATATTACTAAACCAATTATTTTGAGCTTATTTAAAAAAACAACAACAATCATCACTTTTCTTAACTATTTCAAATGATAACTGTGAATAATTATTAATTAATTTCGGACGTTAGTATTTCTATGAAGACACTAGATATATTCGGTGGTGAAAACTTCCCCGTCAGGAAAAGTGTACTCTGTTCAATCAACATAGAATTAATTCCTTCTCTGTGAACATCGATAATATATATTAAGTTCCAGACCAGATAGAAATCCAGAATTGTTTGTAAAAACTCTTGCATATAAAACGTTATTTGTGATAACTAATTTGTCATAGCTGTTATTATAAATTGTAGTGTTCTTTGTTCTTGTTATTTTGAATTAAGCACAAAGCTACACAATGGGCTATCTGTGCTCTGCCCACCACGGGTATCGAAACCCGGATTTTAGCGTGTAAGTCCGCAGACATACCGCTGAGCCACTGGGGGACATTGTTCTTTGTATACTAAAATACATTTGTGTTAAGAAAGAAAAAATCTTGTTGACAGACATCATTGATTTGATACATAATAACATTTAATTAACTTCTGGATTAAAACTAAAGTTTCATTAACGTACCTAACATAATGAATCAGAGACTTGTCCGAGATAAATTATGGTCTGTAAGAATAATAAATTGAGTGTTTGTTTTAGGATCTGAATGGAAAATAAAATTCGTTATAAATTAGAATTCAGCTCAAAATTCAGGTTATATTTAACAGTGTCAACAAGATTTGACCAAGTCCTATTACCAAGGTTTCCTAGAATCACCCTCTCTCGAACAACTATAAATATATGTAACAAAAGTGAAATACTTGAAATAGCAAAGATTTTAAATTTTAAGGTTGTAACATCAACATAAAAAACTAACTAAAATTTAGTCCATGATGATTTGTTGTCTGAGGAAGCATTAAAGGAACATTGTAGTGTCTCAACTAGCCAACTAGAGTGGAGTGATAAAGATAATCGAAATTGAATTAAAACTCAAACTAATCGAGCTTGAACAACCACGTATCGAAGCCAAGAAAGAGAAAGTAAATGTCTCGAGACTGAACGACTTGGTTATGTATCAAAGCCAAAAAATAAAGATGAAAGAATTGGAAATTAGACTTCACTTCGACAAACAAGGTAAAAAAATGATGATTTTGAAACTTAATCAATGTATTAAAGTATATATTAAAGTATCACCATTTAGTGAAAGTGAAGTAGATAAATATTTCCAACATTTTAAGAAGGTTGTCTAAACGATGGAACTGTCCACAGAAAAATGGACATTATTATTACAGTGTTGTGATTGGTAAAGCACTAGAAGCTTATGTCGTTTTCTCTCTAGGAAATTGTACATATAATAATATGGTTAAAGCAGCTATTCTCAAATTATGCTTCTTAGTACCGAAGGGTTATTGGCAAACGTTTCGAGGTTATCATAAACAAGATAGTCAAACTTATATTGAATTAACTCACAGAAAAAGAGGTTTATTTTGATTGATGATGTAATTCTATGAATATTGGCAACAGCTTCGGCAGACTAGGACAGTTATGCTTAAATGATAAACTTAAATGCTGTAGAAGTGACGACATCAACATTATTTTAAAAAGAATGTTAAAACACTACAGGAAGCTACTGCTCTCTTTGGTTAGAACTCAGGTATCTCGCCAAGAACGTTTATTGACTTAAAACATAACAAACCGTTTAATTTCAGCGAATTAACTTGAAGAATTGAATGCCAGACCAGACAGAAGACTCAGAATTGTTTGTAAAACTCGTGTATATAAGCCATTGTATGTGATAACTATTTGTAATAGTTATTATAAATTGTATTGCTGTTCGTAGATTAAAATACATTTGAGTTAAGAAAGAAAATTGAGTATTCATCTTGTCTATTTGTTTGAATTTCGCACAAAGCTACAGGAGGGTTACCTGCCCATAATTTCGCAGTGTAAGACTAGCTGAAGACAACTAGTCATCACCACCCACCGACAACTTTTGAATTGTCCTTTTACCAAAAAATGGTCGGAATGAAGGTCACATTATAACGCCTCCACAGTTGTTGTTTTGTTTTTGTTGGAATTTCGCACAAAGCTACTCGAGGGCTATCTGTGCTAGCCGTCCCTAATTTAGCAGTGTAAGACTAGAGGGAAGGCAGCTAGTCATCACCACCCACCGCCAACTCTTGGGCTATTCTTTTACCAACGAATAGTGGGATTGACCGTCACATTATAAACCCCCACGGGCCCCCCAGTGGCTCAGCGGTATGTCTGAGGACTTTCACGCTAAAATCCGGGTTTCGATACCCGTGGTGGGCAGAGCACAGATAGCCCATTGTGTAGCTTTGTGCTTAATTCTAAAACAACAACAACAACACCCCCACGGCTGGGAGGGCGAGCATGTTTAGCGCGACGCGGGCGCGAACCCGCGACCCTCGGATTACGAGTGCACGCCTTAACGCCCTCGGCCATGCCAGCCCCCCTTCACAGTTGAAAGGGCGAACATGTTTGGTGTGACGGGGATTCAAACCCGATATCCTGAGATTACGAGTTGAGTGATTTAACCACTTGGCCGTGCCGGGCCGGTTACTTCTCTCGAAAATGGTGTTATTTTGGATAGTCTCTTGATGTTACTGTTTGTTTCTGTGTTTTATAAGTAATAGTATTTGAGTATTGCTGAACGAAAGTCAGAAAATAATATTGAAACTTTAAATGTTTATGGTAAAAGTAATTTTCTTGGGCTTTAACAATGTTGGACATCCGTAAACTCAACTTGTGGTAAAACAAATTAGGAAATTCAGGAATAATTGTTCTTCCTTTTTTTGCCTGACGAATATTTGTTGCTTGGATATCATATCGAAAGTTACTGAAACGAAGAGATTGGACAAGCTTTTAGTAAAAAACACATCTTTATGATATAAATGTTCGAATATTTTGTGTCTGAAATGACTGTTACGTAAGTTACGCAGGCTTTCCGATTGTTTAAATCAACCATTCAATATTTATAAAGCATTAATGATCTCGATTTTGTATCAAAAGGTTTTTGATTTAAGATGTTGGTACAATTGCCATTTTTTTCAGTTCTCGTTATCAAATAACTCATGGTTAGCTTTTACAACGCTTTTTTTGGAGAGACACGCAAAATGAGGCTGATTTCTGATATTATTCGGAAAGGTATGTTGTTGATGGTAATATATAGAACAGCCTTTCCTCTTTATTTTGTATGTTTTTCTTTTGTAGGTAAACACAAAGCTATGCAACAGGTCATTACATATGGCGAAAGCAGGTTTCTAGTGTTCAAAGTTTGCAGACATGCATCTGTTCTATTGATGGGCCTTTATTTCGTGCTATCAAAATTTTATGTATACGTTCTAGATAAATTTATTGGTATATTGGTAAGAAGTGAAGACCATTAATTCTAATAACTTAAAATTGAAAATAACTTTATTGGTAAGAAGTAAAGACCATTAGTTCTAATAACTTAAAATTGAAAATGAAGAACGAAAAACAGCATGTCAACTCGGTTATATTTCCTAGTGCCGACAAAACATTTTGTCGAATAATAGAGTCTTTAATGTCTTCATTCTATAAGCTGCTTTATAATAAATTAGCTCGATCTGTATGATAGCGATAAACCAGCAGTACACGAATATTATATGTCAGAGCCTCTTTTTTGTAACAGGAAAACTTATTTTTTTTCAAAACTAATCATCTCTAAGGTAATTTTTCCTTTTCAAAATCGGTTATAATAACTCCATCTTTTTTTTTGTACGGAAAAAGTATATTATTAGTTTAATCATGCTGGCGTTTAGAGATATAGAAATGAAATCCTAATCTAATCTTTCACTAGTATCTTCACTTTATAAAATACAGATACGTGGTTTAGAACCTACTAATTTAGTAGTTCTTGCTTCTCCGTAATTCAACGAGATGCGTAGATACGGTTAAAAAAAAAAGAAGGTAAAAACAGCGGAAATAAGTACCTCTTCAAACCTCTAAGCTTGTAGGAAGCACAGATTCACCAAAATAAAGCTGAGTTAAGGAAGTTTTAGGTGTAAGTGCTTTCTTCAAGCATCGTAGGTTACAATAATGGCATCAGAAATCACGTTGGAAAATTTGATAAACTAGCCAACTGTTGTACTCAATAGATGAGCTACATAATAAATATCGCTATTTTAGGGTAACAGGTATCATATGGCAATACGTTATCTGCCATATAATACAGAATAGTATGTAAATCAGCTGTAATGCAATCATAATTAGATGTTATTATTATGTAATGTTACTATATTTATGCGTTACTATACTATAATGTAGCTACTTTGCAATGCAACTGTACTGTATTGTAATATAATTATATGATAATACTGCCATATTGTCATATAACTACAATGCAATGCAACTATACTGTAACGCAACTACTTTATAATGTTAGGCCCGGCATGGCCAGGTGGCTACACGGCACTCGACTCGTAATCTGAGGGTTGCGGACTCGAATCTCCGTCACATCAAAAATACTCTCCCTTCCATCTTTGGAGTCGTTATGATGTAATGAACAATCCCAATGTTAGTTGGTAAAAAAGTAGCCCAAGAGTTGGCGGTTGGTGGTGATGACTAGCTGCCTTTCCCCTAGTCTTATACTGCATAATTAGAGACGGCTAGCACAAATAGCCATCGTGTAGCTTTGCGCGAAATTCAAGACAAACAAACAATCTATAATGTTACTGTAGTGTAATGGAATTATGCTGTACTGAAACTATTCTATAATGTGACAAAAGTGCAATGTAATATAGCTAACTATTCGGTAATGTAATTATATTTTAATATTACAGACGTCGTACCTTTTTTATGACTGAGAAGCCTACTATACAGCTAAAACAATACTCCAATTGAAAATTTGTACTTATAAGTACATTGAATATGAAGTAAAAAAATTACGTACCCTTTATTCTCTCACACTGTGATAATACGAACCATAGATCCGTCTTTGACAGTTTAAAAGTTTAATCTCATACAAATCAAAAGTAATTAATATTAAACACACTCAACAATAAACAATAACTCCAGTACTCTTCAACTCAAGTTATTTTGGCTTTTGTTGTTTATTGTTAACTTGTATTTCATAACGCCTCTAACGTATTATATTGTGCTTTATTTTATTTTGTTTTATTCCATATCTAAACTATATTTCTGATCACTGGAGATAGGCTGTACAATTTCAGATGACTATGTTTTCTATTGTTGTATCTGTGTTCCTCTCCTTAACTAGATTTCTGTTTCCGTGAAGTCAATCCGTTGTCAGTGTTTTAACACGAAGATACGGACATATGAAGACTTAAAAGTCATTATAACTGTAGAGTGGAACTTGAATGTTATGATTTGTATGCATGAAAATTCGAAGTTCGAATGTGTTATGTGACTATATAGATGTACAAGTCTTATTGGGTAAACACATTAGTTATGAAATCTGTTTACAATATATTTTCGGTTATTTTTAACCATCACTATTAATATTTACCATTTTAAAACATAATACAACAAATTCGAGTTTTCTGACAATGAAAATGTTTTGATTTGTAGTTTTTACACGGCCCATATTTTACAAAATTAATTTTCTTTCTTTGTCTTGATGTAAAAGCGTTGTTACACCGTTTTTATTGATGTTTGTTTCCATTTCCTGCAACTCCTTCGAATATCATTACTAATATAGGTTTTAATTAAACGATTATAAATTGTATAAATTTATTTTTAAAAGAGACATTGCTGGTAAAGAATACTATATTCCTGACATATATATTTTTGTTAATAAAGTGATTTTAACCACCTATTAAATAAATTTCACGTTTTAGTGGCATATCCTTTTAAATATAATGACAAGAAGTTGATGGGGATAAGAGTCAAGCAAGACGTATAACTTGCCACTTGAACATTTGACAAAATATTTTGTTATCGTATTATATTTCATTGTCGTATCAAAATGTCATTACAAAATCGATATAATGCTATTTAATCTCTTTATTTTAAATCGTAACCTTTCTTTTTGTCTGAAAACTAGATTTTATTATGTGAAAGTAATACAGTGATTAACATGATACTTCAAAATAATGCTGTTTATTATTGTGCATGTTGTTCTTAATTAAAGGACTTCTTAACTTCTAGTTAATTATAATTTCTATCCTTCAAAATGTGTTTGCGTAAATAATTGAAATTTGAATACATGTTATGTTTATTTGGTCTTGTGGAGTAATATAATTAAAAATTTTCAAAATTTTAAAAAGAATGAATAATAGTCATACATTATTTTAGATAAAATAAGCAAAATTAAATTTTCAAAAGTAGTAAGAGCCGGTAAGTAAAAAGAATGTAAACAACAGTGTAAAAGTTATTAACAAAAACTCGAGATTCAAAGAATATATAACTTATTAAAATGAGATTTAACATGTACGATAAAACATCTATTGTGGAAAGAAAACATTTACCTAAGGAACAAAATGTAAACTTGTTTGTGTAAATGACGCAAAATATTTATCAGAAAGTAAAAAGTGTCTAAGCATGGATAATAACAAGTGACTATGGCATGAAAATATTACAGAATAAAAGAGAAGCTGAAATTGAAAAAGAGTCGTACAGAAAGTCCAATGTTTAGTTTACTTTGTTGCAAAAAAACAGAATTTTGTTGTGTATTTACAATAAACTGAAACAAATAAATGATTACAAAAATATAAAATGTGTTGCTCATATATTTAAAGAAAAGGATTAATTTATAAGTGAACTAACTAGAAGCGTAAATCCACATTTTAAAGTTTAGGACAAAAGCTTATAATAAATATAAGTTGAAATATTCCAAATACAGCAGTTCTTAAAATTTCATTGATAGATAACTTTGGTTAACTAAAGATAAGTGTAAAGTGTAACTTATGAATGTAATAGTAATACATGTTATTAAACAGTAAATTATGAAATTTTAAGATTGCATGAGAAAAACTACAAACACATTGTATGCAATTTCCAAATATCCGCAAGTTGACGCATATGAAACAATATTTTATTCTATGTTTAAGAATTAACGCATTTCCATGTATGCCAATCAGGCTTACCACCACGTTTGAATGTGAGTTATTTGAAGGATTGGCTTTTGCAGACCTTGTACTGTATATGAACTATTTTTTTAAATGAAAAGAAAATGTTCACATATCAATATTTCAATAAAGCAATATATATGTTCAGATATTTGGTGCAAAAAATTAACTCTCTAAAGTGAATCTATGTGCTGAGAACTTGAAGAAAATGTTATACAAAAGTGTTGTTTGCTTCGACTTTTTCCATTGTTTATAGGTGACAAAATTTCAGATCATTTCGAAATAACAAGAGTGGAATCTATATTTGTATTCTTTACATTTGAACTCATAATGTCTATAAAAGAAAATATTGTTTGTTTATATAGATACTTTGAACTTTTAGTCTCCGTAAAAAGTATGTTATGGTTTGATTTCTTGAAGTTACGAGCAAATGCTGTTTTTCAAGCTAAAACATGACATAATATTTATTCATAGGGCATGGTATGGCCTGGTATTTAAGTCTCTTATTTAAGTAGAATTCGAGGATTATGATGTATAGTGTCAAGAGTTAAAAAGAAATATTTTTGTTACGTATCTTCAGATGTAGCTATGTTATATCAAGTACAAGAAATATCTATAACAAAGAAATCTAAAATATTTGAACATAATATATGTACACAAATCTAAGGAAACAGCAGATTTATTTATTGTTTAATAGTATCATATATATATAAACATAAAACGGTTATTTCATTTAAAATAATTACTCGATTACCTCAGAGCTCAAATGTATTTTATGTTTTACTTCTTTTAAAGCTACAAATTTAAACAATGTACTATTTATGCTCCGTCCATTACCGATATCGAAATTCGATTATTAGCGGGTTTTACACCTTTAATTTACTGTTGAGCTTCTCGTGACGATATCTTCTTGCGTATTATTTTTAAACCTAATTAGTCATTCCGTTCTCTGGCTATTTATAATGCGATTTGAAGCATATTTCCTAAATTTAATAAAATGTTGTATTCTACTGGATTTTAATTTAAGATCATTTGTGACATTTCTAAATAACAAGTAATATTCAAATTCCTAAAATTCTATTGTGATGTAACTTAAATTTTGTTAACTATGATAATGTTAAGTATTTTTATTAAGAAACGTTTTGAAAAAAAATGTTTATTCAAAGTTTATACGTTGTTATTTATATAAAGTTATTGTATTTTCTGTACGTAAGGACTGTGAATTAAGTTACAACCCGTGCTGATGCTGTCGTATTAATTACGCTGTTGATTGTTCTCTAGTGGTTCAATGATAAAACTAAGGGTTTTGTCACGTTAAAAAATCACGTTTTGGTACCCGCATTGTTTTTATCACAGGTTTGTGCTTACTAACAAACATACAGACTTAACGGGTACCGTGCAGTGCTGTAAAGCCAATTGTTAGTGTTCATTATCTCATCGAGGCAGGCTCGGCATGGCCAGGTGATTAAGGTACTCGACTCGTAATCTGAGGGTCGTAGGTTCAAATCCACGTCATACCAAATATGCTCGCCCTTTCAGCCGTGGGGGCGTTATAATGTGACGGCAATCACATTTTTCGTTTGTAAAAGAGTAGCCCAAGAGTTGGCGGTGGGTGATTATGACAAGCTGCCTTCCCTGTAATCTTACACTGCTAAATTATGGACGGTAAGCGCAGATAGCCCTTGTGTAGCTTCGTGCGAAATCCAAAAGAAACAAATAATTCTCATCGCCGCAAAATCGCACTCTGGATTTTGAGGCCGTAGATATGTTACAAAATTGAAGGTTAAATTTCTTTATTTGGTCAGATAAGAGTAGCCAAAAAAGTTGGCGGTCGTGCTGTTGGTTAGTTACATTAATTCTAATGTATAAGTTGAAAACGAGGAACAGCAAGCGCAAAATGTTATTGCACAGTCTTTTGCGGAAATACCTGACACAGATACTGACATAAAATTTGTTTCTTATTGGAAAGGAGGAAATGTATCCATTCAGATTCAGATTTCGCTTGTTGAGGGAGAAAAAAAAGAATTTATACAGGACTATATATTATATTAACGTTAATACAGTTACATAACTATAAACGCTGCATGCTTCGCCAAAATTGTGATAAGTACGAACCTATGAGAATTACACATTTTTGTTATATTGCTCAAAAACGTAAAAAAAACAGCCTCTGTTTGATTATGTCGCTTTTAAAGAAAAGTTCTGTACACAAAAATAAATACTCACGATACGTGCCCTTTTTGCACAATATGTATTTTATTATTAGGCACTTGGATTTTTTAAACGTGTAATTCTTCACCAAGAAAGTGTTATGTTCTAAGCAAGACCTCCCATATTTATAGCTAAATACAACAGTGGAAGCATATTTAGTTTTTTATCCCTTTTTATATAATGGTTTATAGATCACTTTCACAAGCTGAGATCGTAAATGCATAGGGAATGGCTAATACTGTTACTGAGAGTCTACTAAAAGATTCTTACAGGAAATAAGTAAAGCTGACATTAGACACTAGAGATCTTCATAAATTATGTAATCCGAGAAAATGTGTAATTTTCTTGATTATATAATAATGTAGGATTATTTCAACTTTACTCCAAGGAAGACTAAAATATATTTACTTTTATATTGATAAAAATAAATGATACTGTTGTATTAAGTATTCTAGCTTAGGAAAATAAGCTGTAACATTTCGCACAATAATTTCTTATTATATGAACTTAATTTCGGTTTTTCTTCTTCAAGTCATAGTGCTACCCTTCTGAAATTTTAAATAGAATTTTTGCTTCATCAGAAGCCTACTAAGTGGTTTAACCGTTATTATATACATTGTTTTTTTTATAAAGCTCTGTCAAAGATAACTTTCCAGGTAATCAATTCTGTTTTTATCTCTCTTTATATTTTAAGTATAATATTCTGTTTTAAATAATTTAGCTTAGACAATCTATCCACTTATTTATGTTTATTTTTCAATCTCGTAACAATATTTTTGCTTGAAGAGCTAAAGATTTCTGATAGATGTTGTGTGTATGTGTCTTACAGTGTAGCTTTCCGCTACACCCTTAGAACCACTCGATCTACTGGGAAGAGAATCAAAAAAAAAGTGATCCTGTTAGTTATGTTTGCATGGTAGAATTTATTCCTTACAAAAGTACAGTTTTCAACAGATGAAATGAATAAGAAACTTACCATTTTTTATTTTAACCATTGCATATTTTAGTAAACAGCTTCACAGTGTCATAAACAACCATATTGTAGTACGAAATCATAAACTACTTCGTAGTTTAATATTACGTAAACTGTAGTTGTAAACAATAATTTAAAGTATACTCGTATTATAAAAGCAGCGCCACCTAAGGTTTCTGACTTTGAAAGTAGTTCTTTATAATGGATATTTTGTCGAGTTGCAACTTGTATTTGGTTTAAGCACAAAAATACACAATGGGCTATATGCGCTGAGCCCACCTCAGATATCAAAAACTCAATGTTTAACATTGTAACTCGTCAAACGTACTGCTAAGCCACTGTCATGATAAGTTTCTTTTCTTTTAACGTCGCCTCGCTGTCGACTTTCTCTTGAGTTTACCGCTCATTAACAGCGAGAAGAAAATAATACTGAACTGCTTCAAACTCAGACGTTTCGTTCAATTGCTTATCCATTTAAATTCCATCTGAGTTCTTCTAACAAATGTCATCAGAATTGGTTCAGGCAATTCTTCACACCAACTCATAAAACTAGATAGAAAACTATGCTTTACGCATACATATTACTCTGCATTTATTTAAGTACCCTTATTGTTAATTATACAAGTAATATTTTCATATTATACTTATAGCTATTATAATTTGTCAAGACACAATGGATCACATCAAAACTACACTGTATGTATGCCACGTAATAAAGATGTATCTAAAAACAAAAAAGCAGTTCATAATAATATAAATTTATGTTAATTGTGGAACTTTTTGGATTAATGAAGACGTAATTATACGTAATTAAGTGGCCTGGCATGGCCGAGCGCGTTAAGGCGTGCACTCGTAATCCGAGGGTCGTGGGTTCGCGCCCCCGTCGCGCTAAACATGCTCGCCCTCCCAGCCGTGGGGGTGTATAATGTGACGGTCAATCCCACTATTCGTTGGTAAAAGAGTAGCCCAAGAGTTGGCGGTGGGTGGTGATGACTAGCTGCCTTCCCTCTAGTCTCACACTGCTAAATTAGGGACGGCTAGCACAGATAGCCCTCGAGTAGCTTTGTGCGAAATTCCAAAAACAAACAAACGAAACAAACGTAGTTAAGTATTCGTTATAAACCTTAACACTGTTTAGTGACAAAGTATTCGTATATTCCAAAATCCTGAAAATAATTCGAAATATGAAATGAATTATATAAATTTATGCTTATCAAGTGCTCAAAATTTTATTTATTCAGTAATGAAGATTACTGAGATATAAGAAGAAAACGATATTTTGGTAGGATGAATAAAAGGAGACAGAAATTTCATATGAGAAGCAACATGTGTTTTGTATAAAAAAAGAAGAAGAAAATATATCCATAAACATGACAATAGGTAATCTTCCGTGTCATAAGTTTATTGAAGGTAATGCTTAAATATTTAACTGTGTTACATAGTTATACGATAACATAGTATATTTCAACATTAAAGAGATCGGGATTTTGACATGGTGATATTACCTTTTAATTGCGCTAAACATAAAAGTTTTGATCTTATGTATATCAAACGTAACCAAACGGTGTATGCATCAAACAAGTTTAAGGAAATATTTGTTTTTTTAATTTCGCACAAAGCTACACGAGGGCTATCTGTGCTAGTTGTCCCTAATTTAGCAGTGTAAGACTAGAGGGAAGGCAGCTAGTCATCACCACCTACCGCCAACTCTTGGGCTACTCTTTTACCAACGAATAGTGGGATTGACCGTAACATTATAACGCCTCCATGGCTGAAAGAGTGAGCATGTTTGGCGCGATGGGGATGCGAACCCGCGACCCTCACATTACAAAGCGCACGCCTTAACGCACTAGGCCATGCCAGGCCCTGAAGGAAACAAATTTAAACTGTTTTTGTACAGACATGTATAAGGTGACCATAGTACAGAAAGTATCCGCTATGGTAGTATCATCATCAAGTCTGAATATGACATGAAGGCCGTGAAATATCTGAAGTATAGAAGATATAAAGGAAAGATGAGAAAATGAAATCTTGTGAAACACATGCATGATGGGCAAAAGGTCTCGAGGAGGTGTCTTTTATAGAGATCTATTTGTGTTTACTGGCTGACGTTTGATTAGGAATAAATTAATGATTCGAGCACAAGAAAATGGTCTAGATATAAAACACAGCTTTATAATCAATCTGCGTTACCAACCAGAAGAGAAAGACTTTTCAAAATCAAAGAGTACAGTGCAAAATAATCGGTTTATGTTAAAATAATTGGTAATTGAATCGATTAAGTAACAATAGTTTTATTGTAGTGGTAAACTATATGTTATGGTGTTTTTAATTGTCTAACTCACTCAAGTGAACGTATATTGATACAGAATATTGGAGCACTGAACCTACTGTCAGGTAAATTCTTTAAGATATTACAAAAAGGTATAAAAGTGTGGTGAGGAGCAATTATTTATATCTTGTTTACTACATGTCGTATTAACATGAACGTTTTTTTTCAGATAATTGCGTGGAACGCTCGGCAGATAAATATGTTTTAAGATTACAAGAAATTTTAAGTAAAATAATTATACGTGGATTTATTTCCAAGAGCATTAAGTTAATGTACTAGAATTATCTATTTTTTAACTTGCTTTAAATACTGTTCATCTTATTTTAGCCTATCTTTCAAACCAGCACTATTTAGCACTTTTGAGCTCTAAAAAAAATCTTATATAGTGTGTTACATATATATTCCATGTTCTCTAGTGTGGTTTACATACACTGCTGGCTGTGATGATACTGAATGAGTTAAACATTTAAAACCAGTCTATAGTCTCCTCAAGCAATATTTTTTCTAATTTATTGATTGTATTTGGCTTTTTCTATCTTATAAAATAGCTGATGCTTCAAAAATTCTAAATCATGTATTTCTTCAAGTTATTTGATATTTCTTTGAACTTCTCTAGTTCTTGTACTAAAATCTTTGAATTGAAAAATTTGATATATTGAAAATTCATGGTTTGTAATTCAAAGCAAATATATCGGAAACCAAGAAGCAAGGATCAAAGTTGAGTAAAGAAGGTATTTCTAAACAGAGGACACAGAAGGATCATTAAGAACAATTTCTCCACACAAACAAACAGATATGTTTACTTTTTTATACAGGTTGTCTTTATGACTTAGTTTAACGGGTTTAAGCTACACTATACTTACGATACTTTTATTCTTTATTTTAATTTGCAAGGTATTATAGCTCAAGCAGATGTAAGTGCTGTTTCTTCCTATAACAAATAATACACGTATTAAATAGTTACGAATTAATAAACCACTTGCAACGCGTAAAATGTATACGCAGTGAGGTCTAAAACGCAAGTATTTTAAATGTTACTAAATTATTTATTGTAATCTAACATCTAGTTTTGTTATGAAGTAATGAGATTTTTAAAGATCATTAACTCCAACGAGGCTTACGTTGTAATTAATTTAACTCTTTTTTTTTTTCTATTATGGACTTCAAGTTGAAGTAACATTTTAGAGTAATTTAGTTTACTTGCTTATTATCTACGTGTTTGTTAGTTTGTCCTTAAGCATTGACCTTCACAATAGGTTATCCATTATTGTGCTCATTATAGGTATCGAAACCGTCAGACTTGTCGCCAAGCCACTAGAGGATCTTATTATTTGGGCCCGGCATGACCAGGTGGTTAAGGCACTCGACTCGTAATCCTAGAGTCACGGACTCGAATTCCCTTCACACCAAACATGTACGCCCTTTCAGCGGTGGGGGCGTTATAATGTGACGGTGAATCACACTATTAATTAGTAAAAGAGTATCCCACGGTTTACATTGGTCGGTGAAGACCATCTGCCTTCCCTCTGGTTTTACAGTGCTAAATTAGAGATGTCTAACACAGATAGCCTTTTTGTAGCTTTGCATGAAATTGAAAACAAATCAAACCAATTTCATTATTTAATCTCCAACTGTACTTTTAGAGTACCTCGGAATTATGTACTACAAACACACCAAAATCGTTAAAATGTTAAGATAAAAACTGTTAAATTTCTTATAACTTTAGTACTCTGTTTTGTGGAAACTGAAAAGGATTGTGGTCTAATTTTTAGCCTTGTAAAACCTTATTCACATTCCTTCTAGTGAAACAGATGAATGATAAGTTGTAACTTGTTTATTTTCGCTATTTAGACAATGTTTTATTTAAAACTGCTGCTGTAAGATTCAAATCTCTTTGAATTATTCTTGTTTCATAAAACGGAGCATGCCATTAAATGTGAGAATTGTGAAGAATTAATTATATTGAGCAGACTAAATTAGGTTTGTAAATTGAAATATTTTAATTTATTTTCTTTTAGTCTCATATTTTATTCCACGTCGTTAAAAACTTGCACAGCCACATCACACTAACTTTTGAAAATTGAGTTCACACCATATGCGGGAAAATACGGTACATGATTTTTGTAAAATACTTGAAATGTTTGAAATGATTTAAAGAACAATACTAAACAATCTTACTTACAAATATTGTTCAGAAATCTTAAAATACATAAATTCGTAAAAACGTTTCCCAGCTTAATGAAAATGTTTTCATAATATTTGAAACATACTTTACAACTTGTTTTAATTATCAAAGATTAATTTTCAAACAGAACAAACCATATGTGCATGGAATTTCTTATTGGTACAGAAATTTTACCATTTACAATCTAAGAGAAACAAACAGGGATCATACAGTTAACGATAAATTTTACCCTCTCCGTCAGGCCCGGCATGGCGAAGCGTGTTAAGGCGTGCGACTCGTAATCTAAGGGTCGCGTGTTCGCATTCCGGTCGCGCCAAACATGCTCGCCGCTTTTAGCCGTGGGGGCGTTATAATGTGACGGTCAATCCCACTATTTGTTGGTAAAAGAGTAGCCCAGGAATTGGCGGTGGGAGGTGATGACTAGCTGCCTTCTTACACTGCTAAATTAGGGACGGCTAGCGTAGATAACCCTCGTGTAACTTTGTGCGAAATTTAAAAATAAATAAAATAATACCCGTCCAGCCGTCTTCAGAACACAATATTGAATTTGCGCAAATACAGGGTGGTCGCTAGAAAAGCGGAAAATTTGTCAAACAGCTATTTATTTTCACAAAGAATAACTTTTACAAAGTTTTTTAAAGGCATATGTTATATTACACTCATAGATGCTCAAAATTATTAAAATCATGCATTTTATTCATGATGTAAAGAAATCAAAATAGAAATGAGTAAGCACGCATTTTATTCATGATCTCATCTGACCTTCAGATTTTCCGCTTTTCTAGCGACCACCCTGTATATTGTGCAGTCAATTTTTCGGGAAGTATTTGGAAAAAAAGGAATGCATCATTTTTGAGAAAGTACCTCAAACATCATGTTTGTTCTTAAAATGTGAATAGTTTAGATCAGATTATATTCTTTTATTATAATCCTACTTTTCAAAGCCACTACAAAAAGAATTTGTACTACAGAAGCTATAAAATGAAATGGAAGATTTTGATTTGAAATGTATTGTGAAGTACAAAACAGTTACTTCAAGTTATAGTAAATTTTAATTTAATATTTACTCAGAGTAACTGTAAAAACAAAAAAACATTCCAGCTATGTACATGTTTTTTTTTTAATCGGGTCATTTCTCGTGATAATCTAATAATCTGATCATGTCATTTCTTTCATTTTTATATAGGCTTATTATCATGTTAAAAGTCCTGTGTTAGAGAATATCGCATGATTACACATTTCCGAATTATTCGGAACTATCTTCGAATGTCTTAGATGAGAATGCATTTAATATTTTTGATTGTGAAGTAAATGAGACGTTAGGAAACACTTCAACTTCTTCCTGCTCTGAGGACTTGGTGATAAGCATATTGTGGTTAGCTGGAGTATCATTTATTCTGTCCTTTATAATTTTAGCAACTATTTTAGGAAATATCTTTGTTATTGCCGCTATTTTGATAGAGAAGAACTTAAGGACAGTAGGTAACTACTTGGTTTTATCGTTAGCCTTAACAGACTTACTTGTTGCTTGTTTAGTGATGCCACTGGGTGCTGTGTACGCAATTAACCAAAAATGGACTTAAGGTCCTCTACTCTGTGACCTTTGGGCTGCTTGTGATGTGTTGTGTTGTACAGCCTCCATATTACATCTTTTGGCTATTGCTACTGATCGTTATTGGGCAGTGACTAATGTAGACTACATCCACCAAAGGAGTATCCGTCATATTGCATTTATGATATTTGCTGTCTGGACAGTAGCATTACTAATTTCAGTTGCACCTTTCTTTGGCTGGAAGGACCCTTAGTTCGAAAAACGTGTTCTTATTCACAAAGTGTGCTTAGTTAGCCAAGATTTGTCATATCAAGTCTTTGCCACCTGTTCTTCGTTTTATCTCCCTCTTATTCTTTTGTTGGCTCTTTACTGGCGAATATTTAAAGAAGCACGGAAACGAATTCGCCGAAAACCTAGAAGTTCAAGTTATTGTACCCTTCAAAGGTTACCTATTCCACGTGGAACCACATTAATGAATGAAATAACAACCACATTTACAACTGGTTCTTCAAGTAACACTGGCCCAGGAACAACAACCTTGTTGCAAAATGGCCCTGTAACTCAAGCGTTGCTGTTAAGGGAACAAAACAAACTGACACTTTTTTCAATTAGAAAAGAAAGAAAAAGAAGAAAAGAAAGCATCGATTCGAAACGTGAACGGAAAGCAGCTAAAATATTAGCAATCATTACTGGAGTGTTTGTTGGATGCTGGCTACCATTTTTTATCATGGCCCTAATGATGCCTTTGTGTGATGATTGTGATCCTGGATCATTTCTTCTTAGTGTGTTCTTGTGATTAGGGTACGCCAATTCCATGTTAAATCCAATAATTTACACAATATTTAGCCCAGATTTTCGGAATGCCTTCAAACGAATGGTTTGGAGATGTTTGAGATAAATCGAACATGTTTGTGTAACTTTAAATACTAAATGCAACTGCTTAAACAGATATCAAATGACGAATAAGGTTAAAAATTTGTTAGATTATTTGTGTGCTTTAGTGTGTTCACATATTAACATACAAGTGAGCTAAAATATTAAAAAAAACTCGATATTATTTCAGTTATTGCTGGTCAGAAAAATTCTAAACTGTTATAAATTTTCAGAATAATATGTTTTTCGTTTCTCCATCACAAAGAAATTAGTGTTAAAATAATTATAATAAAACAAACATGTTTACTAATGAAAAAAAATAGTGACTATTAGTATTATCATCAAATAGTTACTAACAAATTTAAGCATGAGAAGTCTGTTATGAAATGTAACAAACTTATTTACCAAAATAATAATTTTTCTGAAACGATCAGATTATGTTTATCTTGCTTTGATTTCACTAAAATTCGTAAACATATAAATAATATACCAAAATAATGTTTTGAACACCAGTGTATGATCACCCTATCTGTTTTTTTTATTAGATTGTCCAGAAATAAATGCCGTTTTTGAACTGCGAAGCTTGAACAATTATAAACCATTGTTGTAAAACATGCTTTAATCAATCATTAATCAAGCTTCAACACACTTTTACCATGGTCGATGAGCTTTCTGAAAGCTTCATTGATTTTGAAAGTGTTTATTGTTCAGAAAGTTGTCAAAGTGCTTGAAAAAATGAAAATATGTGAGGAAAAAGTCTGGAAAATAAGGTGGATGAGACAAAACTTCTATTCCAAATGCTTTTAATTTTTGGAGAATCATCCTTGATAGATCTCATAACACCGATTTTGTTGATTTTCAATCAGCTCATGCGGAACTGACTTATCCAACTTTTTCGTCTTTCCAATCATACTCAGATGGTTGACAATGCTTAATTTGTTTGTGCCTAGCTTTTCTGCAAGCTCACGTACTTTTGTGCATGAGTCTGTCTCAACTGTTTCCCTTCGTGTGTTTTTATCTAAGGATGACTTTCTTCCACGCCTTTCGTGGTCTTCAAGACTTTCATTTCCAATTCTAAACCTGTAGAAGCAATGCTGAACTGTACGTTCAGTAACAGATCCTTATCGAATGCCTGGTTGATGTTTCGTGTAGTTTTGGTAGATTTTCGTTCAAGTTTGAAATTGTAAAGGATAATCAGACAAGGGTCCTTGTTGTCCATATTGCCTTGGGGGTTGCGGAACTTACTCTGAGTATAGTTAAAACAGCGGACAATTAAGACATTTTGCAAGCGACAAACGTTGGATTAAACCAACCAGTCAACGATAAGTTACTATTCAGCTTCTAAATGTCATCGTGAGAATTTCGACATTTATTTCTGGACAACCTATTAATAGTTCTGTAGATTTAAAATACCACTATCTGCATTCCAGTAAGTTGCGATGCTACAAATTTACGCTTTCTTATGAATATTTTTTGTATATTTTGGTTGATATCTAAGCATAAATCTTGTATAGTTGTAAAATAAGAGCTTTAGAAATTCTTTTATTATCAATATATTTCATTAAAAACGTTTCTCCATTCCAGAAAATTGTGTTTCTTTAGTTTTTAAATAAGTAGTAAGTCATTCATAAAAAGTAAGAAAGAAAAAGCACAATAACAATTTAACGCGTTAAACTAAGATCTAACATAACGAAAACTTAATTTGTAGTATGTTAACAACATGACAAAATATTCCAAACGCAATATTAATAACAAAACAAAAGATGAAATAATATACCACAAAATACTAACTAATTATTTATATATATAACTGAAAGTTTCTTTCCTTTTAGATATACCTAGTGCCTAATCTTTCTGGCCCGTTTTTACAAAAAAATGTTCTTCAACTTTGGGGATTTATATGTCTTAGACTGACAAATAAAATCCATTGTTCGGTAACACACTGAAAGCCTAAGAGTGGCGTAGAAACGACTATGCTCAGGTAACCCTTGGGGTAAATTCTCATGTGAGTTCCCAAGAGCAGGAGTTGGTAGTAGGGATGGTTTTGATTAGGTAGCACGTGGTGTGGCATTGCACGTAAACTCCCAAGAGAAAGGTAGTGGTGGTAGAACCGGCTTTAAGTTTCCATGAGCCAGAATTGATAGTAGGGACGGATATACTCCGGCTGCACTTGCAATAGTTTTCCCTTAAATTTCCAAGAGCAAGAATTGGTAGTAGGGACGGATATACTCCGGCTGCTCTTGGTATAGCTTTGCCTTTAAGTTTCCAAGAACAATAGGTGATGGTAGGAACGAATATTTTAGGTAGCCCTCAGTGTAGCTTTAAACGGGTCTGTAAGAGAAAAAAAAATCACTAAAAAACCACGCATCTTTCTGTTCTTCTATATTAATTGATGCTTATTCGGTCATTAAAAACAATGAAATGTTTATTAATGTATTTACAATGAAAAGTATTAATTGTCACTATTAGTTAAATGATTAAAAAAATCAACAGCCTTAAGTTTTTAATAAATAGTTTTATGACTAAATAAAAATGTCCAGCTAATAATAAAAACAAATATTTATATCTTGCAATCTGTTAAAATGCAGGAGACACAGAAAAATTACACCCTTTTGAGAAATTGGATTGTTAATAATTTTTAATAAATGGTATTTGGGTAGTTCTTTTCTGCTTCTTGGGGCCTGGCATGGCCGAGTGCGTTAAGGCGTGCACTCGTAATCCGAGGGTCGCGGGTTCGCGCCCGCGTCGCGCTAAACATGCTCGCCCTCCCAGCCGTGGGGGTGTATAATGTGACGGTCAATCCCACTATTCGTTGGTAAAAGAGTAGCCCGAGAGTTGGCGGTGGGTGGTGATGACTAGCTGCCTTCCCTCTAGTCTTACACTGCTAAATTAGGGACGACTAGCACAGATAGCCCTCGAGTAGCTTTGTGCGAAATTCCAAAAAACCAAACCAAACTTTTCTGCTTCACATTGAACTATATTCAGAGTAAAAAAGTTTTCGTGCATAGTCTGCAAAAACTGAAATTATGTGTTTTATTTTCTAGATTTTAATTTTCAGTCTACTAATCTTGAAGTTATTTGATGAGTAATTATGTAACATCTGTCTATTATTTTGTGATGTAGAAGCGTGTAAGTTCTCTATCTAGAATTTTTAAATACACAACGTCTTGTTGTACTTTGCATTTTTCATATATATAAAATATTGGCAGAGAGTCCAGTCGAGTAATTAGAAGAAAATCTGAAGTAATACTAATGTTGCTGTGGGGTCAGACTTCTGGACAAATATGGGGCATTTTCACAGCTCTTCCTATAGCAAGTGACATATTACAATTATTCTTAAGTTCCTGAAAACTCCTGGATGCTCTATTATTAAAGTAGATTTACATATATATGATAGATAAAGAGAAATAAGCCGTCAACTAGTAGTATAATTGTACAACTATTGCTTTTCATTAAATTCTCTTGTTATGGAAGTCAGACATAATGTAAAAACTGGAGAACGTTGCAAGAGAATCTCACAGTCGGATATTGTGAAATAGGAATGCAGCCAGCTTGAAATACGTATGTTTGTTAAGCATGAGACTACACAATGGGTTATCGATTATATGCCAACAACGGCTATTAAAACCTGTTTTCTGGCATTAGAGGTCCGAGGTCTTACCGATATGTCACTAGAGGCGACACATATGTAGCAAATATTGCAATAAAAACATTTTAATACGTTTAATTGTTAATATATTATATATCCACTAATGGCATAAATGTGAAGGGTGATTTAATAAATTAATATTAAATATTCAGGTTGGTTTTGTTTCTTTTTGTTTTTGAATTTTGCGCAAAGCTACACGAGGGCTATCTTCGCTAGTCGTCCTTAATTTTGCAGTGTAAGATTAGAGGGAAGGCGACTAGTCATCACCACCCACCGACTACACTTGGGCTACTCTTTTACCATCAAATAGTGAGATAGATCGTCACATTATGGCGACTTCCTAGCTGAAAGGGCAAGCATGTTAGGTGTGACGAGGATTCGAACCCGCGACTATTCATGTTGGAGTATCACCTGATAACATTATTTGAAATATAAATTTAACTTGTGTTTTTTTATATTTTTATTTTTAGAATTTTAAATCATGTAAATACGGCATACATTAACAACAAACAGTCAAAAAGCGATACACATACACAACTAAATAATACTAAATCATCGTTAAATTCAAGTTGTTATTTTGGTTAAAATTTATACTGTTAAAATAGTAGTGTGCAATTAAACGATTTATATGCACGAAAATAGGAAAATTATGACAAATTATTCAAACATATGAAAAACGTGATATTTAAGAAAACAGCCAACTTTCAACAATGGACACGCCCTATAATGATGTAATGTAAAAGTTAGCACGTTAAGGAAGAAAGAAATTGCGGAATACTTGGTTTCCTTATTTTATTGTACTAAGTTTTCACAGTTTGTTAGTTCAACTTGCTTTTACGTTACATCGTTATAGGGTGTGCCCTTTTACGAAACTTGGTTGTTTTTGTACAGTTAAGATGTTTTGGATGGACTATGTAGTCACTAAATTGCATTTCAAAGCAATAACGTTGTTATTGATGAAATAACTCATTCTTTTAAAGTGCTTTCCATTTTTAAAAATGAATAATAAGAATACATTAGAGCAAAAAAGGTTTTTTTGTCTAATAAAACTTGTTGCCCACATTTATATGAAAGTGTGTGTAAAACGATATTTAATCAGTAAAAATAGAAAATATACTGAATAACTTCACACAGAAAATATTCACTTCTCTGTTAGAAATCGCCCCTATTGACTCAACGTTATGCCTCTGAACTTAACGTTAGAAACCGGGTTTCGATGCTGAACACAGTTACTTCATTTTGTAACTTTTTGAGATGTATTTTTGATTCGGTGAGAAGAGTTAATAATGAATTCATTAATGCATGTTTTAAAAAAATGAAATTATTGTTTAATTAAATGTTTTAGAATAATTAAAGTAGAGAATTTTTAGACCCAGGAGATTTGAAACTTTTTATAATTGGAGAGGTTCAAAAAGAGGTCAGACAAATATAATTGTTGCGGAAGGAAACATTTCATGTTTAAGTACGCGATATAACGCTAAATGGCCCGGCATGGCCAGATGGTTAAGGCACTCGACTCTTAATCTGAGGGTCAGGGGCTCGAATCCCCGTCTACCAAATATGCTCGTCCCCCTTAGCCGTAGAGTTGTTATCATGTGACGATTTATCCCGCTATTCTTTTGTAAAAGAGTAGCCCAAGAGTTGGCGGTGAGTGGTGATGATTAGCTGCCTTCTCTTTAGTCTTGCACTGCTAAATTAGAAATTGCTATCACGGATAGCCCTCGTATAGCTTTGCGCTAAATTCAAAGCAGATAACGCTGAACACAGTCGGCCCGGCATGGCCAAGCGCATAAGGCGCGCGACTCGTAATCCGAGGTTCGCGCCAAACATGCTCGCCCTTCCAGCCGTGGGGGCGTTATAATGTTACAGTCAATCCCACTTTTCGTTGATAAAAGAGTAGCCCAAGAGTTGGCGGTGAGTGGTGATGACTAGCTGCCTTCCCTCTAGTCTTACACTGCTAAATTAGGGACGGTTAGTACAGATAGCCCTCGAGTAGCTTTGTGCTAGATTCCAAAGCAAACAAAATAAACAAACAAACTAAACACAGTCTGTACATTCAGCTGTGTGGTCGACACAACCATGACAGCTAATCCTATAAATCGATTAATATTAGCCGTATAGGTGGAGATTGCAGATAAGTGGGTGCTTTTTTCTCAGATAAGAAGATTAAAATTACGGATGGCTATTCTCGAATCTTTGTGTCTCTTATCTGGCTGTTAACACGATGTGTTGAAATATTAAATCCTATCTTTAAAAAACAGTATCATTAAACCTAGTATAAAGCATTTAATAACTGATATGTTTGTCATTAGTTTTAGGAGTTATCAATAATCGTTTGTATGAAATTGGTAACGTTGTTTTGATCTTTCTTTTATCTGTTAAATGTTGTTATCCACAACTAAATAATGAAAAAATGAGAACAACATACAGTTAATTTTTCAAGTTAAGTTGACATAATAAGATTCAAAGATTTTGAATAGCATGTCGCAAAATTTCGTTCATGGAGTGATTGCACATTTACACAAACGCAAAGGAAAGGTTGAAAATATTTCGACAGAATAAGCACACAACAACATGACAACAATTCCTTGCCCATTGATTCAAATATAGTGCTGTGCTTTTAGACACTGTCTATGTTGAGTTAATGAATCAGTCAGATTGATAGACCTAATCTTACATTTATTGAAAATAAAAATTGGAACGCAAAACCTGAACGCTAGAAACTTGCGCGAATAAAATAAGTAAAAAAGAAAATATTCTATTAGCAAATCAAAAATATCATGTCTGGACAAATGAGAGCAAAACAACTTACAAATATCTAACAGATTCTCAAGAAGGATGAGACATATTCCCTGACATTTTTAAAACCAAATTTGGAAGCAATCCAGCAAAACAAAGAACTAGACACATGTAGACAGATTCTAGCCAATTGTTAACATAAAAAAGATAAGAAAATATTACTGGCAAGAATAAGCAGATAGAATGTGAAAAGTAAGAAATTAAATTATCAGAAAAGTACGATGATTTAGTTTTAATATAGTCAGGGTCTACGGGAAAAGTTACATATGTTTTATATGCAATAGAAATATTGAGGAGGCGAATTACCTTAGAGTTATTTTCAGAAAAACTTCGAATGTGAGCAATTTAAAGTTTTTGAAATGAGTGAGGGAACATATTTCTTATTCGGTTTTTACATGTTGTGCCAACGTACTTTACTTTCATTTTGTGATTTATATGTTCTCGAATATGTTCTAGAATAATGTTTTATACTGAAAAACAAAAATCTTGAACAGGGACATTTTAAAAGGAACTGTGAAAGTTTTTAAGGAAAAATCTAAAGAAATCGGACTATCTACTGTGTCAATGGAGGGAATTCGAACCCTTGATTTTAGCGTTGTAGACTTACCACTGTCCCACCTGGAGGCATCATATAAGAAGCAATATAAATGAAAACAAACACGCTTTCGATGCTTATAGACGTTAAAATAATCCACTATGAAAATAAAATACAAGTATACTGTGAAAATACGCAGATCTAAAATATGCGTCATTTATTAAAACGTTTTAAACAAAATGAAAAGCCCCCAGTGGCTCAGCGGTATGTCTGCGGACTTGTAGGCTTCCAGGTTTCGAAACCCGTGATGGGCAGAGTACATTGTGTAGCTTTGTGCTTATCTCTAAACAACAATAAAATAAAAAGGGCACTTACGTTCAAAAATACATGTAATGCATTTTTATAGAAAAGAAAATTAAAACAAAACGCAACTCTAACTTTTAATACGGGAGAAAGCAATTTAACTCAGAGACTAAATTTTGTTGAATTAAAAATTGTATATATTTGTAAATTCTATCTCTAAAATTATGCTAGAACAAACCTTTTCCGAAGTATGGCAATAATTGTAACAAAATTATGCATACTACATTTTACTTTATTTGTATAATGTTCATACTTGAAATAGCAGATAACTAATATGAAATTAACGCGGTGTAAAGTTGGCAACTAATTAAACAAAAGGTATTCCACTTAGAAACCATTTATAAGATTTGAAAGGCGTGACAAAAGCAACACGAAGTAACATTAATGTACTTGAATTATTCCATAAAACTGTTACTTTAATTCTAATTAAATCAGGGACGGCTAGTGCGGATATCCCCCGTGTAGCTTTGTGCGAAATCAAAATAAACAAAACCTGACATAATGTTTTCGCTAAGAACTAGAGCCCTGAAATCGGAACCTTCCCTGGAAGTAAATTAGCGTATTCTCCTTGTGAAAATGGGTGTTATTTGTCGTGAAAGGTTCGTATTCTTACTTGGAAAAAATTATTTTTTATAGATTTTGACACAACTTTCAAAAAAGATTGACAATATAAAAAAGACTTATTTATTATAGAACTAATGACGCAATGTGATTCTAAACGCTCATTAGTTCGGTATCCTCAAACGGTTTATTCAAAAAGAAGTAAATAGTAAACAAGAGGAAATCATCAACAGCTGTAGCACTTGAAATTGTTTTATACAGGTTTAAAACAAGTTAATCTACGAGATTTTGGACGTGTTAAAATGTTTCAGTCGAAGGGGTTTAATCTCCCGAGTCCAAAATTGTAATTAGATAGAAATTGGACAATAGATGACGGAGCTATGAGCTAAAAGTTTGTACTTGAAAACCTCAGAGCCATTTTATGAGCTACTGTGCCTAAGCTAAAACGCTAACTAAGACTCAAATTTGTAGACGAGGTAAATAAATTATTAATCGTATAATCGATATAAAAATGCATCACAACCGAATAAATGAGGTATTTAAAAATGTAGGAAAACACAAGATTGATCGTTTGAAATTAAAGAAATATTGATATGCTAATTTTGAATGTTGAAGCTTTTTTACTGTTTCTAACAAGTCGTGTCTAGCAAAGATTACAGCATAATTCATTTGCAAAAGAAAAATTCATAAGTGTCAGTTTCATTAAATAATGAAGTTACGGTTTGGATTGACGACACTGATAACTAAGTTAGACATAATCTGTTTTATTTGTAGCATTTTTCAGCCTAAGTTTTGATAGATAAATATGTTCGATAACGTTAATTAAACGTTAAAAACTTGGTAAAAGAATATCATGAAAAAGCTGCTTGCTGGTCTTTGTTGTACTTATTCATACTGAGATTTTTTGAGTCTCGCATGCCCGCCGCTTGTACAGCGGTATGTCTCCGGATTTACAGTGCTAAAATCAGGGGTTCGATTCCCTTCGGTAGGCTGATCAGATAGCCCGATCTGGCTTTGCTATAAGAAAAACACAAAAATACACACGAGTCTCGCATGGTCAGGTGGTTAGGGTACTTGACTCGTAATCTGAGGGTTGCGAGCTTGAATTCCCGTCACATCGAATATGCTCACCATTTCACCCATTGGGGTGGTATAATGTGACCCCCAATCCCACTATTCGTTGATAAAAGAATAACCCAAGAGTTGACGGAGGGTGGAGATGACTAGCTGCCTTTCCTCTCCTCTTACACTGCTAGATTAGGCATGGCTAGTGCAAATAGCTCTCGTGAAGTTTTTCGTAAAATTCCAAAAAAACAAACCAAACTTAGCTTCGTTAACAATAAAAATTCAATATCAATATATATGATTTTTTTAACTGAAATTACCAACTATTGATATTCCCTGTACTTGCTGAAGGCTCTACAAACGCAGAATCAAGTTACACTTTTTACACATTATACTTTTATTGACAATGTTAGAGCTAAAAAAGAAAAGGTTTTACACAACAGCTGAATTAAATGTAGAGGAATTTTGAAAAACATAATTACAAACGATTAATTTAATAGCTTAAAAATAGGTATAGATAAATTCTCTAAATTCGTACGATTTAATAAAACAGAAGCCAAAAAATAAAAATAAATATAATTTAAAACAGGAGCACTTCTTGGACAGTAAAATAGACTGTCGCACTGACGACAAGAATAAGACATTTCATGAGAAATAACTGAAACATCCAGACCTGCTTTAACTACACCGATACCCTTAGAAACATAGGCAGAACAGTAAAAACAGGCCTGATAAATAGTGAACAGAGCACATTCCTTGAATCTGTTAGAAACAAGTGTACGGTAAGAAAACAGTATTATCAGCCTGAAGACTCTCTCTCTCTTTTTGTAATAGCGAAATGGGGTTTAACACACTAAAGTACAAGGCTCAAACTCAAACACTCAAATGTTAAGTGATTTGGCTGTAGAAAAATGACATAACACATCTGATAGGACACCTGAAGCGGAAAACCTTCCTACAATAGATGAAACACTTGGGAGAACCTTAACAGCTGCATGAATTTTTAGTGTTAATTATTAGAACCAAGATAAAGAGACTAAGCTATAAGATTATCCTTACATTTAATGCTGATAGGAACATTACTGAACCTACATAAATAATCGTTTACGGTATCGACATTATTGTCAGTGTCAATAATTCTATCATTCGAGTTTTTAGCCCCGGTATGGCCAGACAGTTAAGGCACTCGACTTGTAATCCTAAGGTCACGGATTCGAATCCCCATCGTACCGAATATGCTCACCCTTTTAGCTGTGGGGGCGTTATAATGTGACGGTCAATTCCAAGCTGCCTTCCCTCTACTCTTACACTGCTAAATTAAGGACGGCTAGCGTAGATAGCCCTCGTGTAGCTTTACACGAAATTTAAAATTAACCAAATCCTACTCCTTTGTTCATCAATTTATCACCATGTACGTCGTGAGTTCCAGTCATGGAAAAATTGTAAGAATGCACAGCCTTCGATTGGCAACATGACCATTAACAAGCACATTATGTTCCAAATAGCGATCATAAGCCAAAATATTACATATTTGCGTAAAGCGGCTATGAAATTGTTACTTACGCAAAATTACGTGTAATAATTCATGATATTCGAAAGTGGATATCTAGTGTTATTTAATTTAACTGTTTAATTTGTTTGTTTCGGAATTTCGCACAAAACTACTCGAGAGCTATCTGTGCTAGCCGTTCCTAATTTAGTAGTTTAAGACTAGAGGGAAGGCCAGCTAGTCATCACCACCCACCGCTAACTCTTGGGGTACTATTTTACCAACGAATAGTGGGATTGACCGTCATATTATAACGCCCCCACGGCTGGGATGGCGAGCATGTTTGGCGCGACGCGAGCGCGAACCCGCGACCGTCAGATTACGAGTCGCACGCCTTACGTGCTTGGCCATGCCAGGCCCTTAATAGTTTCAATAAATAGGAAAATATGAGTTATAAATCTTGTAATAGTGCTGCACAAACGTGTAAAAGGGCAAATCGATAACGGATTTTCCGTTTATAAAAGCGCTTCAATGAAAATTACTCAGTGCAAGGGTAAAACATTTCAGAGTGTCAGCCTTAATGAGTCTTTTCTGAATAGTAATAAACGTAGACGAAATAACGAAAACGACAGAGACAAATGAAGCGCCGAACGAGATAAAATGTCACAATATATGACTTAAAAACATCACAAGAATTACTAAAAATATTTTTAAGCGTTGGCACTGTGGCACCAAAACCCTTAATAGGTTGATAAATCCAAGATTTTATATTAACAACAGATATCAACTTACTTAATAAAACGTAATAATATGGATAAATTAAAAAAAAAGAATATGTTCGAAAAGAAACACGGAATTATTAAAATTCATATTCTTAATATTGTCAAAGAGTAATACAAGATATAAAATATATCAATACCAAAACTACACACTTAAATATGACCAGTTAAAATGAAGGAGTTAAGATTGAAACTACACTTAAGATTAGGACAGAAATAAATAACGATGACACTTCCATATCAAGAGTGTTTAACAAAAGAAATCAATATTACGACTTATTAACGGGACGGAGGTTTTTATCGTTACAGCATGAATAAAAAATATTGAGTTATGAAGTTTTAAACCACAAGAACAAATTGAGTTAACATGTCAGTTTTATGCCTAATAGTCTCACATTTAAATGTACCAAATTGAGCTCGTTGTTTGATGTCTATCTTTATTCTGTCTTTAAGCCACTCTATGGTGGAAAAAATGTCTGACAATTACCTGTGTGGGACAAACATAAAGTAAAAAATAAAATTTTATGTTTCTGAAGAAGACTACACAGAAGGATGTCATTTGAGTAATCCTTGTAGAGCTAAGCTACTCACGATTTTTAGTGTTGAAACCATTTTCTTCATGAAAGAATCAATAACTGACTCAGATGCATTTAGTGCATACCGAACGTAAGTCGACTCCAATGAACCACGATTTGCCCATCTGTTTTAACACCTCAAGTGGCATTACGTCCTTTTCGTGACTGTTCTCTTTTGTTTTGGATTGTGACAAATTATCCCTCTAGGCCATCCATAACTTCGTCGTCAATATTGGAGTGCACAAGTCCATCAATACAAATATTTCTCTTTTTCCATGAGTTACACTATCTTTCTTTCTGGGTACATTACTCAATATTTTGACTAGAATAAGAGGCTGATGCTTCGAACTGGAAACTATAAAATTATTACTTCTAAAACACAGTCATCTTTCAGGACTGAAACTGATACGTTTGGACCATGTTGAGCCACTAATTCCCCTCTGAACGTTTTTATTTCAATATAACACCATTTAAGTTTATTCTTTAAATATATATTGCCGAAAATATTCGCTTTTTAGCCGTAAAGGCGTTATAAAAGGCGTCAATCTCTCTATTTGATTAGAGTAGCCTAAGAGTATTGGCTAGCATTCTTCCTTCTTTCCATTTAGTTCATCACTTTTAAATTGAAGACAGCTATCACAGATAGCTCTCGAGTAATTTTGAATGAAACTAACAAACAAAGGTAAAAACGTTTTCTAATAAAAAACTAGAAACTTGCTTTCTCTTCAAAACAAAATGTAATATTTTCTTAACATAACGTATGCTCTCAAAAACGAAATACCAAAAAAACACAGTTGAGACTCTTAACATTTTTATTTCCTTTTTCGGGCCCTCTCCCCAATACCACAGACATATATCTGCGAACTTGCAACGCATGCAAACAGGGTTTCAATACTTGTGGTGGGCTCATAAAGAATAGCCCATTGTTTAGTTTTGTGCTTGACTACTAACAAACGAATTCTTTTCCCCGCTCAGAACTTTGCTCTTTCTTTCCAAATTTGGTATTAACCGTTTTCATAACGATATATTGTTTTTATCTTAAACTCTGTATTTTATCATCAAAACACAAACAATTTTTCTGCGTTGATTATAGCTGTAGAACATCTTGAATTTATTCTGAGAATATCTTTTCAGATTTTTGGTTTGGAATACGTAATATATTACATTACATAAATAACAGAACATGTTCATTATTATGATGAAATAGTAATTCTGCTAATATTTTATTCATAGAATAACCATGTAATCATCTAATCGTTATAATGAAGCACACTCATATAACTTGTTATTTTGCTTTACATCAAACAATAGGAACCCTTTTATGCACGAACAAATCGATCATTTACTAATAATTTATTCTGTACATACAAAACCATACCAGAATGCTAGATTTTGATCAGGTTGCTTAAGTCACACGTAAAAATAAAATACATGCATTTACAATTTTTCGTAATGGGATATTTAATGTGCATTTTACATGGAAGGCGTGGTTGTGCGCATTCAATCACGCTCTTGGACAGTTTGATTAGTAGTATCAATTTCATTAAAAGCATCACTATTATTTGACGAATGTGTGGCAATAATAAAGTTACAAACATATTTAATAAGTTTACTCCTATCCAAACTAGTTGCCAACATTTTTTTGCTAACAGACAACAGAATAACGAAACATACAACGTGTAAAAACTATATAAGAGATCGCTCCTTCTCCATACAGAAATTTTGCAAAACAATTTTTCAGTTTCAATGTGTCACTGGTACTATTTAACCACTAGCACAGCAGCGTATCTGCGGACTCATAACGCCCTAAAATGGGTTTCGATACGATGGTGGGTAGATGTTTCTTCATGTAATGTTTTCTAATGAAAATAGGAACACGCACAAAGTTGATTAAATACTTAAACTAAATCGATTTCATTAGTGAAGCAAGTCATTGTAATCTTGGCTGAGCTCATTATGTTTGATACTGTAAGTTATTTTTGTAGGTAGTTCATTGCATAAAACCAATGTTATCTAAATAATTAAATAACTATCAAACTGGAAATTATATACCAGAGAGCAGATTTTTATTAAACTATAGACTGGGAAATTACTTTATTCGATACAGACATTGAAAATTCTGAAGAACCAATGAAATGGAGGAGGACAGTATATCAGTAGCACCCTCCACCTTTTCAGTCGTGGGAGTGTTAGAATGTGACAGTCAATCCCACTACTCAGCTTCAGAGTTGGCGGTGGATGGTGATGACTAGCAGCCTTCCCTCTAGTCTTATCCTGCTACATAAGGAGCGGCTAGCGTAAAAAACGAAACAATTACTAGCGTTTACTAAAATTTCATTTTTCTTTATTACAGTAGGAAAAGAAATATGAAATATTTCAAATTTGTTCACTAAAACAATCTACCGTATTGACGTGGGAAATTAACTTAAAGTTTTGATTTGGTTTGAATTTCGCGCAAAGTTTCAATATAGTTATCTGTGTTAGTCTTCTCTAAGTTAGCAGTGTAAAACTAGAGAGAAGGCAACTAGTCAACACCACCCACCGTCAACTCTTGGTCTACTCTTTTACCAACGAATATTGGAATTGGCCGTACATTATAACGCACCCACGGCTGAAAGGGCGAGCATGTTTGGTGTGATGTGGATTCGAACCCGCAACCCTTGATTTACGAGTGGCGTGCCTTAACCATCTGGCCATTTCAGGCCTAACTTAAAGTACACAAACATTTAAGAAAATCTATAGAAATAAACCAAGAAAGTATGTTCTACTTTGTTAAACGGTGTCTTCCAATAACAAATACTAATTTATGTGAACAAGGTGTAACAAGGCTACTATAATGGTTAAATTGGGCCCGACATAATCACATTTGTTTTATTTTATTCTCGTGTGAAAGAAATGGTCGCCAAGAAACAACCACGCACACAAGCATATGTAGATATTCAGCTTATTACAAATCTATTATCTTCATGACATTATATGTAAATAAACCTGAAATAGAAACATAGACATAGTTCAGCAGAATCCACGTAATAAAACTACCCATCTTACAAATGAAAGGATCTTAAGGATTAACAGTATTTTCACAAGCTGAACAACTGGAGGATATCCGAAGTCAACGAGAAATTATCAGGTTACTTACCTTACAACTTTTCACGGCTTCTGCCTGGCTCGGATGCCTTAAACTAAAATAAGGAACTCATTGTATTTTGAGGATAATTGTTGTTAATTACCCACGTCCAACAATCATTGATGTATGCTCCAAAACCATTAGAAGTTATTTTGATAGAATGAGTTACAATGAAAATTAGCTAGGTAGAAGAACTTTAAAACAAATATGTTTACTTGTTTGAAATTAAACACAAAGCTACACAAGGGGCTTATCTACGCTTTGCCCACCATAGATATCGACACTTTGATTTTAGCGTTGTAAGTCTGCAGACATGCCACTGTACCACTGGGTGGAAACGAATATGCTCCAGTTTGTGCATCATTTACGGTGAGAACATTTAATGTTCTTTTTGAAATAGCAGTAGGCAGCACGAATTCTCTCACACCCTTTTGATTTTGTGGAACATTTTCCAACTTACCCAGATTTGAATAATTCTCTAACCACAGACGTACCTTGGTTTGACCACTGTATTCTCTGGAATTTTTGTTCAACCATTTGTAAGCCAGGCTCTCCAGTGAAACAACTATGTGTCTGCGAACTTACAAGCTAAAAACCGGTTTTTAATACCCGTGGTGCGCAAAGCACAGATTTTCCCTTTTGCTAACTACAAACAAACAGTCTTGGGCAGCTAAACATTTAGTGAAATACAAAGGAACTGAGTCTACTGTTATGTGTGCTACAGTTGTAGAACAAAGCATGCTACCTGTTTAAAAAAATGATAAGCTTATTAGATAAAGCAGTCTTTTCATACAAGAGATACGACTATATATATGTAAAAACGGCTCGTTTGGGTTGAGAAAATATTTTACGTAAAGGAGCGAATCTTTCGACCAGAAAAAGATACATCAAGGAATTTTCACTTCTCATGGCCAGAATAATCACTAGATATGTCTCCAGTCGAACATGTATGATTCTGCAAAAGAGTCTCAGACTACCAACTAGAGACGCCTCATCCAAATACTCTTCCAGGTGTGAGATCAAATCTCACAATTCCATACTTAAAATTTTGTAAATATTTCGGAGAACCGTATTTATGCTATAATATTGCAAAAGACAAATCCATTAGATACTAAACGTTGTCATGTATCATTTATGACATGTTTATTTATTAAATAAAACAATGCGGGACTGGTTATTAAAACGCTCGACTCGCAATCTGAGAGTTTGGGGTTACCATTTCAGCCGTAAGGACAGTATAATGTTTCGATCAATCTTAGTATTCGTTGGTAAAAATGAGCCCAAGAGTTGACGTAGGTGATGTTGACTTGCTGCCTTCTTTTTAGTTTATCACTTTTATTATAGGAACTGCTAACTAAGTTTTGTGTTAACATTTTTGTAGCTTGAATTTCTCTCTTTGTGTTGTCTTTTATGAATTCCTAAAAAAAATATTAATGGTTTCATAACAGTTTTAGTGCCCTTTATTTAAACATACTGAATAAAATAATACTCTAGATTTTCTACTTTGTATATTCTTGCGGATCGTTTTGTGTTTCATTTTTTCAAGGCGTTACACCTGTATTTGCGAACAGTTACTTGCGTGGGTGGTTTTGGGGTGACAAATTATTCCTCGATTGTTACGGTCTTTAAGTGCTCATATTCGAGAAATTTTCTGACTTAGATTCCTTTTACTAATGGATCTTCTCTGGATCCTGCTTCTGATACAATGGAGATATTTAATCAGACTTTGTTTCATAATCCTTTATTGACTGATAACCAAGGACGTTTTCTTTATTTTAAGGAGTTTGTAGATGCTGGAATTGTTCAAGTTCGGGGTTTAGTATAAGAGGTGATTCAACAGATTGTACAGAATGAATCCTTTGTTGATTTGTGCAAGGAAGTTAATGCTATTGTTAGTTCGAGCACTATTTCGCATTTGGAGGTTCTATAATTTGCCCTTCCTCAGAGTTGAGTGGTTTTGCTTCTTTTTAAATTACCGATGTCCAATTCCTCTAGTAGGGTCTCTTTATCTCCTTAAGCATCCTAAAGAAAATTATTTTAATTTTGAGGGGTTTTCTATGAAGTGCATCTATACTATATTATAGGTTCCTATGCAATCTTTGATAGTATATAATCTTTAAAGTTCTGTGGCGTCATCTACTTAGCGGGGAAAAATAATGGAAGTCTTGTTTTGATCCTTTTTGTTTGGTGTAGGTTTTGTGAGTTATATATTTTTACTTCGAAATTTTGCAGCAAAAACAAATGTAAAACTGATTTATAAAAACTTCCATCCAACAGGTTATAATTCCTTTTGTCATGTGTCATTAGAATCATTTCCTATATAATGTTTGAGTGTGAAAAGTGTTAGAAACAGTGAAATTTTGTTTTTAATATAATTTCGACTATGGTGGGTTATGTTAATAGCAGAAATAAAAAAAAATGTGCATGTCTTTTGATGGATTCTTATATAATGTCATATCTGAAGTTTATGCTCTGTTGTGTCGTATTTTTAGTTCAATGGAAGGTAATTTTATTGAAGGGTCAGTTTATTCTGTTGTTTTAAGGCGTGTTTAGAACAAAATATATTTTTGTAGGTCTTCTCATAAAAATAATCCGGATCGATTTTTGTGTATTCTACAGTTGGTAACCTAGTGAAGCGTGGTTCTCAGGGTCATATTCTTGTACGAAGGTTTGGTTTAAGATGTTTCTGTGAAGTGTTTTTATTGCATTATTAAGGTTTTTAACATTGTTTTGTCTTTGAGCTTAAATTTACTATAGTGTTCTCCTTCCTGTTTTGAGAGGTTGTTCTGGTGAGTTTCTCTTTGGACAATAATTGTTTGTCGTTGTTTGTATTTGTGTGTATTGGAAAATATTTTTTGTAATATATTTACACGATTTTATGTATAGTGTATATATCCACGTAGTCATTTTAAGGCTGATTCTTGTTTTAATTGTGTGTTTATTTTAAAGGTTTAAAGTTGTTCTACTTTTAACAGTATATATGTATGTATTGAAGAAGTTATGTTTTAAAGTATAATGATTATTGGTCACAATTAGTTGTGCTTAAACGCATGGTTATTTATTTATACTAAACTTAGATAACCTCGTTCTTCCTTAAGAATCACATTAACACTAGTTGAATACTGTTTAATTACCTTCAACTTATAGAAAACCTCATTGAAACAGTGTTGTTTCTTTTTGCTAGACCAAATATGTGGAGACACAGTTATAGGAAATTGTATGTAATTTCCAATACTAAAGAGATTGCGACTGAAAAATAAATTACTAAACAAATAAGCATGTTGATTTTTTTTAAATAGTTTACGTTCTTATTGATTTTATATGGAAATAAATATTATCAACATAGCTCAAATGGATCCCAGATAAACGACTAACCTTCTTTCAGTAGATTGATAATGATAGTCATAAGAATCATTAGAAAACGTGATTTATTTTTTCAATTCTTAAACACATATCCTATTACAAATTTGTAAAATATTATTATGAAAGTTTGAACAAGTGCAATTGACTTTGAATTATTTTCAAAATATATCGCTTGGCGATACCAAAATTTCACAACGGGTCTATAAAATGTACATAAAATGAATGTAATTAATTCATAATAAATAATAGAATATTACTAGAATAACTAAAACCACATTTTGAATAAAAGAAATTTTGCAAGAACATTATAAAAATAAATTTATAAAAATTGCAAACATCATTTAAAGAAGAAAATGCAGAACAATTTTTCGGTAATACATTCGTGAATATTGGCAACAAACATAGAGTATTGGGAAAGAAAAGAATTATTAATTTTTAATACTTTAAATGTTGAACTTTAAATTAAACATATTCTGCTCAAATGTGTTTAATTAAGAGTTTTGAGTACTTGTTAGAGCTGGTGCAAATAAATAAGAATTTGTAATAAACTACAAATACCTGTGTAAAAACTAATATACCGTGATTTCAAGAAACAACAAATTAAGATTTTCATTGATATATATGATCTGGAAGAGAGCAAGATTCTCTAATAGAGAAAAAATTTCACTCTAGAAATTACGTATTATTTATTCATGATTAAATTGATTATGAAACTGTGATAATTACAAGTTAAGAAAACCACTGTATCTTTTCAAATAGTTTAGCTTGAATAGGTTTGTAATTGAGATCTAATTTTTTAGATGTGTATGTAATGTTCGAATGTTTTTGACAGTTTCGTTTGTTCAGCGTATGGTTATAATATCTCATCAAAAACTACATAATTGTAAAACCAAAAAAAAAACTACATAATTGTAAAACCAAAAAAAAAACTACATAATTGTAAAACCAAAAAAAAACAACATAAATTGCGACCCGAAAGATAAAATCATAAGTTGCAGACAAAACGAGAAAATGTTGATGACTGAAACTTTAGGTTTGTTTCTGAAATTCGTTCAAAGCTACTCGAGGGCTCTCTGCTTTATCATTCATTCTCTTAGCTAGCAGTATAAAATTATATGGAAAGCAGCTCGTCATTGTTACCCACCGCCAACTCTTGGATTCGAGCACCATAACCAATTGACCATGCTGAGCTACAATTTGATGCAAACTATCTTCATTTACTTAAAGACAAAACAAAAAAGTTCTCCAACTGATTTCCTATGGTAGTTATACATACGTTACACATTTTGTAAAATTTTGATTGCTAAGTCACAATAGTTTGGATAAAATTTTAACTATAACCATTTTCTTATTTTAACCGCAACTTTGATTTCATATCTGTCGGTTACAATTTTATTTTGTGTTTGTTTGTTTTGATGACTAGCTGCCTTTCCTCTAGTCTTACACTGCTAAATTATGGACGGCTAGCACAGATAGCCCTCGAGTAGCTTTGTGCGAAATTCAACCACTCACCGCCAACTCTTGGGCTACTCTTTTACCAACGAATAGTGGGATTGACTATCACATTATAACTCCTTCACGGCTGAAAGAGCAAGCGCAACATTAATGATTTTTAGAGTAATCTTTGCTTATTTTTGTCCGTATATCCGAAAATACCTAAGCTACTGCAACCATAGCTGCTGACAAGGTAAAGAAACGTATATACTCGGTATGCATGAATGTGAAAGAAATCGATTAAAGCGACGTTTTCTCTCTGGTGCGAAGAAAAAACGGAGAATCTCAGGTTTAGTTTTGCCTGCTGTAGAACGATAAGGATTGAAGTGATTTCTTTGAAATTTGGTGAGTAATACAAGAAAATTGGGGAGTCCTAACATGTAAAATATGGAAGAGTTTGATCTTACGAGCTTGGATAAAATTTTAACTGTGAAGATGATTGAAAAACCTATATTTTACATTCTTGTTAATAGCCACACGACACACAATCGTATGTTTTGACAACATAACATTTTAACTACATTTTAGAAGTATTAAGGATTAAGTGAACAAATAGTATTTTCGGAAAACAAATATTTTAGAGTTAAAATAGTTGTCTCTTAGTCTCCTGGTGTATCAGTGATAAGTTTAGAATTTGTTTGTATTAGATCAAAGTCACATTGCTATGCCTGTTATTTATACCGCGAAGAACTGACTCTCAAATTTTAGCATTGTAAGTCTGGAAAATTAATCCTGTCCCACCAAGGTACGTAAGTTTATTTATTTATAAGCCATTATGTAGCTTTGCTTTAAAACAAATAAATAAAAGAAGTCTTTCATCTTAATTACTGGAAAAAGCAATCCCATAAACTAATAATTGAAATGCTTAGTACTTGTGAGCTTCGAAACAAATAGAACTTTCAACTGCGTTGAAACAAGAATATAGATTTGAAACAAATCAGTATGTTGATATGCTAAGTACCTGAGGCATTTAATTAACTGTCCTCTAGCGACCAAATATTTGTATACGAATTACTGATCACATCAATAAACTTACAATTCAAACCCTTGGATAATTCACGAGATAATTATGTAACGTTGTAAATATACGTCGCTTAGGCTTTTGAGGTTGGGGCTTTAAGCATGTATTACACTTTGTCTTAATCCATGAATAATGAATTTATCATTAAATTACTTTGAGCTGTTTAAACTAAGAGTTTAATAAACATCACCTAGCACTGCATTCCTTCAATTCAGTTTGACATTTTAGTCATTCAACAATTCTTAAGGCAATGAACAAAATTACTTTTAGTATTTTATTTTGATCATTATAATATAATTCAGTACTCTAAATTTTTTATATTCAAATAAATTAAGTATAAAAAACAGGTTTTATAACTACTTGTGGCGCGTGTTAGTCTTATGGTATACATCTGATTTCGAAGCTTATAAGCTGCGTTCGATTCCCCGCGATATTAGAACAAAAAATGAGATATTTTAAGCTATGAGTATGTATAAGAATGACAACAAGCTTTTGCGTGTGTGTTTATGATATTAGGTTGCAGCTGGGGCCCGGCATGGCCAAGTGTGTTAAGGCGTTCGACTCGCACTCCGAGGGTTACGGGTTCGAATCCCGGTCGCACTAAACTTGCTCGCCCTTTTAGCCGTGGGGCGTTATAATGTGACAGTCAATCCCATTATTTGTTGGTAAAGAAGTAACCCAAGAGTTAGCGGTGGGTGGTGATGACAAGCTGTCTTCCCTCTAGGCTTACACTGCTAAATTAGGGACGGCTAGCACAGATAGCCCTCGAGGAGCTTTGTGCGAAATTGAAAAAACAATCAAACGATGACTAATTTTTTATTATTACGAAAGTGATACACCTTCTCCTACTGTAATTATGAATGAAACATTTTTCCTTTTTCTACATAATGTTAATGAGATATTCCTAACTAATAAAAAAGCTTTCCTTACTTAAAACTAAAATTCAAAATGCAATAACAAAAAAGTAACAATTATTCGTAAATACTAACTTCTCAAAAATTCAAACTAGTACCTTCTTACTTTGTGATCTCACACACACACAATTAGATTTAAATTAATTGTAGTTGTTGTCATTCTTTCTCTTAATGTTGACTGCCGTGTAATTTTGTCTCTTTTGGGTTCAGGAAGTTGGTAAGAGCTACCAGAAATTATTTTGAAATCCGGTGAAACCCTCTCGCTTTCAGCTTATTCTAAGAAGTGAGAGTGTGATATCTAGCTTTGAATAACTGAATTATTCACTGCTCTCTGACATTAAAATCTGCTTAAACATGTCCATGTTGTGAGCAATAGATCAGAGTTGTATCCTTGATCGACTCTAAATTAGACAGCAAATAGGTAATTTAAATTAATCAAAATGGGATAAGTAATGTTTATTTATAACGAATATGTATATATATATAATTTTTCATAACATTCCGTCAATGTTATTATCATGAATGAAATATTTTGGTTATTCAACAGTCTATATAACTGCTCTAAAAAAATCGCTTTTATCCTTATCGTTTAAAGCAGGCAAAACTTCTCCCTAAATTCTTCGTGTTTTTTTTTCTCTTCGCATCAGTGAAAACAACAACTTCACTTTAATCGATTCCTTGCAAATCTGTACATACCTGATACATATGTCCTTCTACCTTTACAGTAACTTTGGTTATAGCAGTAGGAATATTCCGGAGTTATGGACACATATAACCAAACGCTACGCTAAAATCTCTTAAATGTTTGCATTCGCCTCCAGAAAAACTAGCTCGGCGGACCATGCATAATATTCTACCACGCATTAAGAAGTCCTTAAAAGTAGACCGTCTTATGTTTTATAAAAATCGGACGAGAACTCTGGAAGTTATAAGTCCAAAACCACAATCTTAAAAATTTTGCACGATATTTTCCTTACAACGTTGCATCACATCCCATTTGGTAGGTGCTAGATAATAATTATTCGAAATTTATAACAGTATAAATTGGTTTCCTTTGCACTGGTCAGTTGTTCCAAAGCAAGGATGGCTACATGTGAAACATAAGGGTTCCTCATATGGATGTTTATTGTGCATACGCAAAACTTTCTTTAGTTACCAACATTTCTCATAAACTAATATCTTAAATATATTTTACTCATTTACGTTTAATTTCTAATGTTGTCTTAACATGTGACTTTAGACTTCACTCTTTTCTTTAATTGATTTCATTAACTCACTTACAGATAACTTAACTGGTAGTCGTCACTTTATCAAATCATCATACGTCGAATGTGATACACGTAAGGGCACTCAGTAAAACAGCATTATGTCTCACACCTCTAGAAACTGGATTTCAATACTCTGGTAGACAGAGTACAGATGGCCCATTGTAGTGCTTTGTGTTTAATTCCAATTGATCAATACTCGTAAAATATGTATCTGTTATAATTTCATAATATCTTTTTAGCAGATATATCAATGTCGGCAAATGTTTCATGCATGCATACAGCACACATCCCAAAAAATATTTTAATTTAGAAAATTAATTTATTCTCATTTACTATGCAATTTTGTTTTTATAGGCTGTGTGGCGGATTTGCTATTATATATCTAGTTTAGTATCGACGTTTATGTAACATAAATTTATATTTGAAAATGAAGATAACTCATACTGTAAAATTTGTTGCGAAATCCCGGTCTATTCACTAAATTTGTAGAATATTCTAGAAAGTAAGATCAACAACATATGTGTACACGAAAGCACTATGGTATGACCGGTGATTGTTATGCAAAGTAAAATTTCTAGAAACTCTCCTAATGCTCCTGATAAAACGTAACCAAGACAACGCGACATGAAACAGTATATATTATTGGTTATACTATAAACCTTGGAAGCTATAATAACTGTCATTAATCTTACTAATCGGGAACTTAGGGTATTGAACAGGAACGTTTCTAGATTTCGAACATTAGAAACCATTTAACTTCAGTGGATTAAGCTGAGCTATGTTCTCAAGTTTCGCGACACCTTGTCACTAAATTGCGCCACGCACTTTCGGGTCGCAGGGGTGCTATAAGCACTTTGTGTTGCTTTATGTGACATTTCTGAAACAAACAACAACAAAAATGAACTCTTGTACGGTAACGACCTATAAATATGTCATCAATGTGGCACTAAAGTCACTAATGCTCAAATTATACAGTCATGATTCCTCTATGACATTCAAAAATGATATTTCTTTCTATAGTTTCAATATTCTATTTCTTGTTGGCATAATGCAACGCCATAAGAATCTATGATTATCTACATATTGAGAGTTATTTAATGTTTAAATATATCAGATCTTTTAAATTCAATTTTAATTTTATATTGTGTAATAAAACGTTTTATAAATTTATCTTAAAATGATACAAGTTTCTTTTTCCTTTTTTATTTTAATTTTGTTATTAAATTCTTTGACATATACCTATTGCTGTTTCACTGAAAATAATACTGAAAACGTTATTTACTTTCTTTCTACATATTGGTCCATAAGAGACATTTCTTTAATAGTAATAAATGACCTTATAACACGATGTATAGCATGAATGAATTAATTAATGTTTTCTTTGATATAGTGAAATGATAAGAGAGCAGAATTTCACTTTTCAAACAATATACTTCTTTGACAATGATACAAGGTTAGATGCCAGAGGAATTTTTAGGAGAGGCTCACCACAATCTAATTCTGGATCTTATCACAGTACTCTGTCAGTACGAAGTATAAATATCATTTCCCTAGGTTCGAGCCACGGATTGCAAACAAGTCAACAACAATCTACTTAATATTAATAATTTAGTATGAAGAAGTATAACCAAAGTAAATAGGTTGAAGTTTGTTATTGTATTTTTAAAATAATTAAAATGTAATAGAAGATTTGTGAACAAAATATTAAGAATATTAATTTAGTTTGTTAGTTTTGGTCAAGCGTAAAGCTACACAATGGATTATCTTTGCTCTGCTTATCATGAGTTACCATATCAGTTTGGACCCAACAAAATAAAAGTTTAGTTTAATCGCAAGTTGAGCTCATCGGTAAGTTTTATAATTGATAATGCTAAACATTGAGCTTCGATACCAGTGTTTGGCACAAAACAGTACATCTAGCCCATTGTGTAATTTTGCGCTTAATTCCGAACAAACAAATGAGCTTTTAATGATCTCTGTTGTGTAGGGATCTCTCGAACAGAAAACAAGACTCGTCTAAAATGACTGAAAACTAGACTTAAAAAGGCACCTTCGAGAAAATAGACCTTGGTAATACGTAACAATCCTCTTTGTTGAGGAAATGCTAATACTATAAATAAAACTATAATAGTGTTAATTCTATTTTTGATAATAAACGTTTTAAAAATCATAGCAGTGTTGTGTTTAACTTAACAAATACGTATAAAATGTGTTAAATTTAAACAAGAAGAGATTTATGTTTTCTCTCTTTACTATAATTTATCAACTGCCCGGTTTTTAACCATGTCAAAAACACTTATGTTTATTATTATATATTTGATTATTCCCCGTCACACAAAACATGCTCGCCCTTTCAGACGTGGGGGCGATATAATGTGACGGTCAGTCCCACTATTCGTTGGTTAAAGAGTAGACTGTTGAGGGTGGGTGGTGATGACTAATTGCCTTCCCTCCAGTTTTACACTGCTAAATTAGGGGCGGGTAGTGCAGATAGTCCTTGAGTAGCTTTGCGCGAAATTCAAAAACAAACAAAGCAAAATCATCGAATGTTGGCATTATAAAAATGTTAGAATGTCATACGTTCTTTACAGAGTTTTAAAAATATTCCAAGCTATTTTATCCAGTAAGTTCAACGCTAGAAAAATATAATTTATAGCTCTAAATTACGACAAGAAATAATGATAATAATACTTAACTTCAAGTTACTGTAACAATATATTAGCATTTTGACTGTACACTGTGCTGCTACCGACGAAAACTTAAATTCAAATACAAGTGATAATGTCGGTTGGACTTGCAACAACAAAGGCTCGGTAGAAACACCATTTATATCACATTCGTTTAGTATATAAATATTATTATGGTATATAACTCCTTATACCAATGCAGCGTAACTATTGACCAATGTTTCGTATGACATCAGATCACAATAAGACAATTTTTAAACACATTTTTCTATACCTTTATTGTATGGATTTCAAGTTAGAAAAAGTTACTGATATCTCAACAGCAAACCTTAATCCTTTCTACTAGAAACCTGTATATAGCCACGAAAATGTATTCCTTAGTCTCAGTGTTATGTAGTATCACATGAAACATGAATCTTGAGATCATGCTTCACTGGCATACCATAATAACTGAAATAATCGTGTTTTTTTTATACGCGTCGTCCGTTTATTACTTATAATTGTTCCAAAAGCTAGAAACAGGTTATAACTAAGATATTCACTCAAGAAACCAACCATAATCGGAGGTTGCAGACCAGATTTTCATCTTGGAGATTCTGAAAAACTAAGTCTAACACGTCCATTCCTCTATAATGTACAACTGAAATCAATTATTGTCATTTCCGCTTAGCTGACAAAAGTTATTTGAAGATTTGCTGACAACTTAAAGTGCGTTTCCTTCGCTTATCTTAAAAAAAACAAAAAAAAAACAACTCATTGTTGCAATAATTTCTAATGTCAGTAACCCTGTACAATGCGCTGTATTCGGCAGACAGAGCTGGCAAGGACAAAGATATATTCAACTGAAATTCGTTTATCTAATGTTGTCTTTCTTCTTATGTCGAAGTTGTACAATTTAGATTATCGATAACATAATTTTATATTTCTATTTGAATAAAAACATTGAAGGCTCCCCGCTATTCTAGGAATCTAAAGTACGTAAGTATTTTAATACTATATTTATATCTATACTTATACCTATATATCTGTATTTATATCGCGGCAAATAACTAAATGTTGACATTAAGAAAGTTCTATTTGATATTACTGTGACAAATAATATCAAATTTCCAGAACCACATCTTGTCTGTTTTCTTAGGAAATTAAAGATTATTTTATCCACAATTTTTAAGGATGTGTTTGTGTTTCTAACAGCGAGTAACATCGGGCTATCTGGAATCGAGCCTCTGATTGGAAGGTTAGAAATCTGAACACTTACCACTGTCTGATTGGGGGATTCAGGATGAGAGATATGCTACATTGATTAAAACAATTAAATCTATGGCATAGTATAAGAAGAAAATTAGAAAGTAATTTATCAAATTTTTACGCGAGATATTACACACAGCGTTTGCATTGAAAAGCTACAATAATAAAATTATTTTATTTAAACATACATTTATTAATTTTGAAATTAGTAATATTTTTGCCAACCACTCACTTAACGCACAGTTTGTTGAAATAAAAAAGCGCAATAGTAAAATTATTCCTTAAACACGTGATTATATTTAGCTTTGTAATCAAAACGACACATATGTAATTCATCTATCACAACGTGGTTTTAAATATTCAAACAACATCTATCTATCAATATCTAGTGGCATACATCAATAACTCTGCCCTTCAATAATACAAACTTTCTTTTTTAGGGGAGATTCTGCCAGGTAATTTATTCACAGAGTATGTCACAAGAGTACAACCAAATGTGACCATATATGTGCATACTTTTCTGCTACGTTTATAGTATATTCACGCCATTGGTATGCAAGCTGATGTAAGTTTCTCCATACGAAAATATTCGTTTACTGAAACTACAAATGATTACATAGAAAGCAAGTTAGCGTTTTAATACAACGGAAAATTCATAGACACACATAACGAGAGAAGGAAAGAGTAAATGAACGATAAACACAACTGTAGGCCCGGCACGGCCAAGCGCGTTAAGGCGTTCGACTCGTAATCAAAGGATCGCGGGTTCGAATCCCGGTCGCACCAAACATGCTCGGCCTTATAGCCTTGGGGGCGTTATAAAGTTACGGTCAACCCAATCTTCATTGGTAAAAGAGTAGCCCAAGAGTTGGCGGTGGGTGATGATGATTAGATGCCTTTCCTCTTGTCTTACACTTCTACATTACGGACGGCTAGCGCAGATAGCTCTCGGGTAGCTTTGCGCGAAATTCTAAACACCCGCACAAACATAACTGTAATAATAACAATAATAAAATCAATTCGCTATCTTACAATCCTTCCTACTTGAAAAACGGCGTAATAACATTGATAACTTTGTGTAAAATGTCCCAATTTCCGTATCCTTATTTAAACTCTCTCTTCATACTTACGGCCCGGCATGGCAAGGTAAGTTAACGCGTTAGACTCGTAATCTGAGGGTCGCGGGTTTGAATCCTCGTCGACCTTTCAGCTGTTGGAGAGTTATAATGTTACGATCAATCCCACTACTCGTTGTCAAAAGAGTAGCTCAAGAGTTGGCGGTGGGTGGTGATGAATAGCTGCCTTTCCACGACTAAATTAGGGACGGTTAGCGCAGATAACCCTCGTTTAGCTTTGCACGAAATTCAAAAGCAAACAAATAATGATCTGGAAGAAAATATATGTAAGTACTTTGTTTTAATCGCTGTTAATGCAATTGTTTTAACAATCTATAAAACTATTTTTATAGTTCACCAATATTAAGATTTTTTTTAACAAGATAAACATCTTTTATGATTCTCACTATTCTTTATCAAAATGAACTTCACTTGTTCACTGTGTTAAAGTTAAAAGAACCAAAGTTTCTCTGTCATATATTTATCTTGTTTCACGGCATTTTTATGTCACCAATCTATGTTGGTGTATTCGTAGAGCCAAGAGAATAAACTTTACGTCAGGTAAATGACTTGGCTGCAAGACAGGAGATTTACTTTTAGAAAGATAAAAAATACCTTAATCGGAAACATGTAATGTACAGAAGTGGAAATTTCGATTGATTTACGTTTTGTTCGTAGTTCTCCGCCTGGCCAACTTACTTGATGTTGAAAGTTCAACTGGCTTATTTTATTTTCATATTTCTATTCCTGGCCAAGTTATTCTTTGTGGAAAGTTTGATTGCTCTCATAATATTATTCAATATACAAGATGTAACAATACAATTAAATTACTCTACACTCGTGTTTTCATGATCCCAATAGTTCATCGTATATATGTATTAATAACGGAAATGATTGCGTTATGAAAACATTTAATAGTCCAATGAGTTCATTTACATTAATGAACTAATTGAGCGATGTTCTGATGAAAATATTAATTTTACACATATATTTCTTACCTGACAGTGTACAGGTCTTAATAACGTATACTTTACATACGAAGTTTGATCGTTTGACTTTGATTTTTTTAAAAAGGTAAATAAACTGTATTAATTTATTTCGGTAAAAAAAATGTTGTCTGTGGTGCGTGATTAAATTTCTCTAATACGTTACTGTGTTTCAAATAACACAAATCAGTTACGGTGTGTAGATACTCTAATGGTTCAATATTTCAAGAATAAACTTAGCTGCAGTATTCACACGATATCAGTTCAAATGTATTTTTAATGTAATTCGGCACTTAACTGAGTTGCTATATGTAAGTGTTTTAGTGCTAACTTTTGATCTGTTTACTCTAACAGATGATAAATAAGTTGCTTTAGATACAATACTTTGTATCTAATTGTGAACATTTTGCAACTAAAATTTTACAAGCACAACAGCTTGTGACCTTATGGTACCAGCCAGCCGTAAACCCTGTTTTATATATATGATTACATAGATTTGTTTTGCATGCAAAATATGATAATATCAGAAGATACACTTTAACAAGTTTATATTATGAAATTTTAATATAACCGTGAGCATAATATCATAACCCTTTCAAAGATTGACATGAAAGTCTCTATAGAAATAAGAACACATAATCGGCACATAATCTCCCTAATTGTTAACTGATAGCTTACAGGAATGACAACTAATCAAGATATCCTGTGTCATCTTTTCGAGCTACCTTTGTCTGATCGAATGATTGGGTTTTATTATCACTCTTGAAGTGTACCCCCAGTCGCAAGATGCGTAATGCGGATTTAGGACAAAGCGTTTCGAGTCATCTATTTTCGACTTCACAACCTCACCACGCTAACCTCAAGACTGTGCAGACTCTAAAAAGTAACAGAAAATATTGCTTTAAATAAAATAAAAGTAAGCTAAAACTATTATGATCAGAATAAGGCTTCTAAGGGATGGTACTATATGACTAATATCCGGTGGTTATGGGATGGCAGGGTTATTAACTTCTACTTTCTAATGGAAATTTAAACAATGTTTTAAACAATTTCTAGGTGAAAACAAGATTGAACAATATTATCACGTTAGTTATGAGTTTGTTAAGTAAACGTTGAAAAGTTCAAAGCTTCTTGGCTAGTTAATGTTTACTTAAGGGTTTTGAAAGAAGTTAAGTATTGAATAGTAGGCAGGTACCAGAAGATTGAGAAATGGCTAATGTTAATCCTCTTTTTTAAGGAAAATGCTGAAATGTACCAGTAATTATAAATCTATTATTCTTACATCAGTCATGGAAAAGTTTCGTTTGGTAGAGGAAAATCGTACCTTTTAAAATTGTTTGATTGAGGGTACTGATGCGTATTTTGTTTTTTGTTTTATTTAAATAAATAACATAGATAAAGGAGTGGTCAATAAAGTATTCAAATTTGCTGAGGATATTGAAATTTTGTACGTTGTTGTATTTGAAGTGGACGCTACTATCATACAAAAGTATTCGGATTATTTAGTGAGTTGGGAAAATAAAGAGCGATGAATTTTGATTATAACAAATACAAAGTGAGGCAGGTGGGATACTTTAATTTAGGTTATGGGTATATTTGTGATGCGAATAACATTAACAGTTTTATGGAAGAAGTGGATCTTGGTGTAGTGGTTGATCACACTCTTAAGTCGTCCAAGCAGTGTGTTGTTGGTGGTGGTAGATCAAGATCAAATAGGATTTTTAACGTGTACTTAGGTATATATTTAATATGTATGTTATAATTTCATTATATAGATTATTGGTTAGGCTGTGATTGAAGTATTTTGTTCAGTCTTGAGCTTCATGCCTTGGGTAGGACATTGAATAGTTGGAAAGATTTAAGAGGAGGGCTTCTTGGATGATACCTGGGGTTAATAAGTTGTCGTACGAAGAACGGTTAAAATTGTATGCTCTTTAAAACAAGATAATTGTTAGAGGAACTTGACTGACATGTTTAAAATCACTAAAGGAATTGATAATGTTAATGTATTAATTTTTATTTCATAATGATGAGAATGGTAAGACTAACGGACTTAGTTATAAAGTTTGACAGGATAAGACTCATCTCCAGCTGCAAATTTATATTTTATAAAATGGTAGTTGGTATTTGGAAAGAAAAGATTTCGAACGATAAGTTTCGATTTGAATTATTTAAATTTTATTTTAGATTTTATTATAGTAGATGGGAAAATCTTGATGAATCAACAGGTCCCTTAAATTATATACATATGTATATTTTGTATTTTTCAACATTGTAGGTTAATTATACCTGAGAAGATATCATGATGACTCTTACCAGTCTGTTGTTCCGCAGTTTTAAGAATAAACAAATAAAATAAAACAATGGAAGGCTCAATCACTTATAACGTTAGTTACATTTTTAATTCATTAACCAAAAACATATTATTCATGTCTAATAATCATTCAAGAAATATATTTCAAGGAAATGTTACAAATGTAAATGACACCACCATTCAAATTACATATTTGCATGAAATGTTTCCTGAGAAGCAATGAGCTGAGAAATAAATACTGCATAGTTTCCAAATTGTATTTAACACGACAATTTATTGGTCGGTATTTTTTAGTAAGTTTTATTTCTATAATCTAAGAAATGTTACACATTTGTAAGCTATTTCTTAGTTATTTTCATCAGCTACGTGATGAAAAGAAGATGAATATGTGTTTGTGTGTTTCCTTTTAGTGAAGTCACATTAGGCTATCTGCTGAGCCATCGAGGAGAATTGAACCCCTGATTTTATCCTTGTAAATCCAAGACTTTCCGCTGTACTAACGGGGAGCAATATCAGTGAAATATTCACAAACAGTTTTGTTTGTTTTGGAATTTCGCACAAAGATACTCGAGGGCTATCTGTGCTAGCCGTCCCTAATTTAGCAGTGTAAGACTAAAGGGAAGGCAGCTAGTCATCACCACCAACCGCCAACTCTTGGGGTACTCTTTTACCAACGAATAGTGGGATTGACTGTCACATTATAACGCCCCCACGGCTGGGAGGGCGAGCATGATTTGGCGCGACGCGGGCGCGAATCCGCGACTCTCGGATTACGAGTCGCACGCCTTACGCGCTTGGCCATGCCAAGCCTTCATAAGCAGTACAGAGAAGCTTCATTTTGTAGTTCTTAGAAGTGTACTACAACAGAGATATTGAAAATTGTTTGTATAATTCTTTGTCAATGTCCAGTTGCCATGGTTACTTATTTCAATGGTTTGACATTGTAAATGTAAAAACGAATGCTTTCTGTCTACGCTTTAACTTACATTTTATTCTATCAGTTTATTTTCATTTGTAACTCTGCTGAAATGTTTACGTTTCTAAAGAAACATTACATTGTTCAAAACATTCACGTCCTCTTCTACTTTTAATACGTCTTACTCAGCTGCGAACGTTTATTGGATGTTATGAATTTTCAGGAGTTCTTTGTGAAATTCATTTATCAGATTTTACTGAATTTTTACTTCTGTCATCCTCACAAATGAAAGCTTTTTGGTCGAATGACTCTATACGCAATTTCTTTTTTTTGTAAATTTCTTAATGAAAATTTAAATGTTCCTGAGAGAGAGGTTTGAGTGTGTTTTTATCATTGTTAGTTATTATCGCTCTATTATGTGGAAAAGTACCACAACGCCAACAATAGCAGCCACAAACATACAACCACAACTAAATAGAATAAGCAAACACAGTCAAAAATATAGAATAAAAATAAATACAGCAAAAACACAACTTGTCGTCTTTACAAAGCTAACAAAATACAAGAACTACACCCTGAAATATATATGAATGGAACACTACTTCAGACCGCCACATCGGCAAAATTTCCAGGTCTAACCTATGACTCAAAATTAAATAAACTAATTATATTAAGGAAATTGAAAATAAAGTCTGACAAAGAACCACCTGTGCTAGGAAGAATAGTGAAGCATCAACAGACAACATATTAAACATTTACAAAACATTCATTAGACCAGTTATAGACTATGCAGCTCCAGTATGGATAAATGTAAGTCACAAAATAATTAAACCCAAGCTACAAACAATGAAAAACACTCCTCACAACAGCATACATAGTTCCCAGAACCACATCATCTAAATTCATACACAAATATTCAAACATACCAACCATAGAAGATAAACTCCTACATAGTGCAACAACGTATTTTGATAAAAACTGGATGAGAAATGAATTATTATGCGAACTAGATAGGTACTTCATACATGTCTTAAACACCTCTCCCCGGTCAGCATGTATTTTAAGCATAAAAATAAATAATTAGAAAAAAATTATATAAATATATAGAGGGGAAAAAAGGGGCCACCACCAAACTAGACTTCCTATTAATAGGGCAAAATAATATCTGTAAATGTATGCCAGTATATGAACACTGCTCTGCAAAGGGACGGAGAAACTCAGCTCACTCTAACTCAAAAGCAGTAACTAAAACCAACAAACTGCATGATTATACAAGTGAAGGAAGGAGGAAGAGGCCAAACCGTACCTGAGCCCCAAAGAGCGTATGACACCCAAAACCCAAGAGAAAGAGAACACCTCTTCCAACACCAGCAATGTTTTTTTGTTTGTTTTAAATTTCTCCCAAAGCTACTCGAGGGCTATCTGCGCTAGCTGTCCCTAATTGACAGCGGTGTAAGACTAGATGGATAGTAGGATTGAACGTAACATTATAACACCCCCACTAGTCATGCCGAGCCCACTAGCAATGGAAGACACAACTATACAACCAAAATTAAATACAATAAGTGGATATTGTCAAAAATATAGAAGCAAAATAAACACAGCTAATACACAACTAATAGTATTTCACAAAATTAACTAAACACAAAAATGTACAACCATAGAGCTATACGAATGGAGCACTTCTTCAGGCTGCTACATTTGCAACATTTTTAGGACTAACAATTGACTTTTTGCTTACATGGATAAACCACATAAATAATATCGAAACAAAAATTTGGCGAGGAACACACTATGCTAGGAGTAAAAATAGTGGAGCAACGGCAAATAACATCATAAAACTATACAAAACATACGTTAGACCCGTAATTAACTATGGAACTCCTGTATAGATAAATTTAAGTAAAAATAAAACTAGTAGAAGCAAAACTACAAACAATATAAAATACATTACGTGTAACAGTTTATTAAGTACCCAGAATTATATCATCAGAATTCATGCATAAATATGCACTCGTAGAAGTTGTTGTTGTTTTGAATTAAGCACAAAGCTACACAATGGGCTATCTGTGCTCTGCCCACCACGGGTATCGAAACCCGGATTTTAGCGTGTAAGTCCGCAGACATACCGCTGAGCCACTGGGGGGCACACTCGTAGAAACAACAGCAGATAAATTCCTATATAGTACAATAAATTATTTTGACAAAAATTGGAGAAAAAACGAACTAGTAAGCGAACTAGACATATACTGTTTACATGATAAGGATAGACCTAAATACCTTTCTCTAATAAATATATATTTTCAAAATAAAACAAAACTCCGCCTATAAACTAGACTCCACATTAGCTAATGGATTAACTTATAAACATTGAAGTGGATTTTCTGTGAACGTTTTACAGTTGATACCTATTTAATAAAAGTGCAAATAATTATGGAATTATAAAGAGAAATGATTTATTTGCACCAAGTGCACGAGCAGATAGTGCATGGACATTGCTATGACAGGGGCCTGAGTAAGTGCGAGTTATTCTGGCTTTCGTGTACAATGTATAAATACACTTCACAGATACTGAAACAAATACAAAAGAAGAAGGAAAAGGTTGACGAAACCTGACCATCCTGGGTATGTAAACACTAATATACAAATAACTGTGTGAGAGAGAGCGAATCACCTTTTCCCAGGCAGCTATGGGTTCCGCAGCTTTGGGAAACGTTTGACTGAAAAAGGAAGTCCATGCAAAACCATGGTTGAGGTACACTTGCCGAACCACTGATCTCTACTAGACTTTGTGTAGTTAAGCTGGGCAGCACTGAGTTTGAGAGTGCTTGTTGACGATCATCACTGCTGAACCCAAGGATGTTAGGTTTTCTTTCAGGTATCGAAACAAACTAGTAGCTCCTAACAACCACCTATTTGTCAAGTCAACTGTGACTATTGTGTTCTAAACAAGCCTTTATATGCGGCAAAGTATAAAGTATATACTTTAAAGTATATACACATAAATTAATCCCATGTTGTTGAATTACCTTATTCATAACTAAAATTAGTTTTTAGAAATTTTAAGCAGAATTTCTTTAATTTTTAATTATTTATATTTATTTAATACATTCTTATATTTGTTACAGAATATTTTTATAACTGTATTTTAAATTTCCTTATTAAATCCATTAATTATTAATTTTTGTATCAGAATTTCAACATTACTGATAAAATATTGTAATTTATTGCAAATTTTACAATAATAATTGAAATTATAATGCTTATAACAGAAGGGAATAGTACATTACTATTAAAAGGGTACACCAAAAATTGAAAAGGTTAAATATTTTCTTTTATCAAAAATATTTACGTTAGTATCCTTATCGATGTATTTTAATTCCTAAATCTAAATAATGTATTTCTGTATAAAATATTGAAGTATTTTCAATTTCTAATGCTGGTGGGTAAATTGTGTTAATAATGTTATTTATTTCACTATTATTTTTAATAATTAAATCATCTATATATTTGAAAGTTAAGGTAAAAATATATGAATTTGTGCAGTTTTCAATAAATATATTTTCATAATAGTAAAGATATAAATTTGCTATAAAAGTGGAGTAATCAGCTCCCATTACTGTTTAAAACCTGTTTATTAAAATAATATAAAATTATTAGAAATACAGAAACTTAATATACTTTTTATGTTTTGGGGGTTACATTTTCTTTTTTCCACCTCTATAAAAGGATAACGGAACTGTTCTAATAATGATTCTAAAACAAAAATTGAATCTTTCAATAGAATTGTGGTGTACAATGTGGTAAAATCAAATGTTTGAATATTATTTATCTTTTCACACTTTTTTAGATATTCTAAAATAGGTTGATTATTTTTTATTATTAAAAATATGTTTTTCTTAACACTTACGTGTTTTATTTTGTTAAGTTTTACTGAGTTATTGATTTAATAATACGGCCGGATGAGTGATAGCTGTTCTTATTTAATTGAAAATTAAGGTAGTTTGGGAATAGTATATAAATATGGTAAATCTACATAAGAATTTACTTTAGAAGTAAAGTTTACTATAAGCTTGAATGAAATCATTAATCACTCTATCTTTGGATTGGTTAAAGAGTTTAAATGTCTGTGTACTATTGACATATTTTATCATAATTAATGCATAAAACTTTTATAAGTGATAGTCTTATTAATTTGAAGTATAATATATAGTTCTTGCTGTCCTTGAATATGATATTTTAATTGATATTAAAATAATTAAGTATGGTATTTCTTTAATTTTATATTATAAAATTTTATTTTTGCTTTTTTTAAGTACGTACAAATTCCATTTTATAAACCATCTAGGCGGATAAAATGCAATATGGTTAAGTTTTAAAATATACTCATCAGTATTGTTTTCAATATATTTTAGAATATTATTCTTGTTACATTTTGTGGCTATTCTTTATTTATATTCTTTTTTTTACAATTTCACGTAATATTTTTTCTTTATAACATTTAAATTACTAGTAACAATATGCTTATGAAAAGTATAAATAAATAATTTTCACACTCACAAGGTAAGTTATTAACTTCATTTACATTTAGACCAATTAAAAATTACAATTATTTACTGATCGTATTTACTAATTGTATTTATAACTGATGACAGGCTTTAAGGTTTTACAAGGAAAAATATTATTGTCTGTAAACTGATGAATAATTTGAGAAATCTGCAAATCATTGAATATTTTGTGTCTAAAATTAATTATCAAATATAAAGGTTTGAATTGCCGTTTCTCTTTTTTAAAAGTGATAAATCATCGACTTTTAATCGATATTTTATAGTGTCTAGAAGTAAGTGTTTTGCATGATCATTTAGAATATCAGATTTTTATTACATTAATTAATCTGAGAAGATTAAGTTGATAAATCTTTTTAAAAACAATTTACCTACGCTAATACGAGTGTGAAAACTATTATCCAAATGACTAGACAAGTCTAAAAATTAACTCATTTTAATTTATTATTTACTTTACTTTTATGACAAAAGTTATCTATAAAGAAAAAATAGCAATACAATAATCGTTACTGAAATTCAAAGCAGTAGAACTATTAGAATCGTTGTTTAATTCATAAGGATATAATGTTCGTAGTTTCAAAATCTAGAAGTTTTCTCGTTGGAGTCCACTTGTGTTTTCATTGAACATTTCTAATATAGTAGAAGGGGAAGAAAAGGTGAATCCTGAAATGCTTTAATTCTATAGAATTAATTTAATTGTTTTGAACTTGAGATCTATGTAAATGCATACGTATAAACAATGGGTTTCAAGTTTGTCCCTCACTTGTAGACTTATATAAGGAATGTGAGATAACTCTCGTAATATAAATTATATTGTTTACAATACTGAAAGTTAAAGCTAGAATTTAAATCTGCAATATGGTGTTATTTTTTGGTAGTTTTACTATTAAAAATATTTAAGTTTACTTATGATTCAATACTTTAATTTTAGCGTAATTTTGGTCAGGTTAATATTTAGTAATTTACTACTACTATTTGTTTGTTTGTTTATTGATTTTCGCGTAAATCTACTCCAGAGATACTTGCGATAGTCGTCTCTAACATAGAGGTGATAGACTAGAAGAAAGACAACTTTCGGGATACACTTTATGAACGCTAAAATGAGATTGACCATAACATTATAACATGACCACGGATGAAAAGATGAGCATGTTTGTTATGTAAATATCATGTAAATGTTGTCGAGAGTGTTATGTAAATGTTATGTAAACGACAATCATGTCGAGTGTTAGGTAAATGTCATGTAAATATCATGCATATGTTATGTAAATATAATGTAATGTCGTATTTGAATTCCCATATTTATTATTTATAATTATATATTTATATTATTGTTTCGAGGTTTAAATCGGTGAAATTTAAAATAACATTTTAAAATTAATTAAAACTCATTTAGAAATTTTTAAAACTAAATAGATTGATCACTTGTATTGGCCCGGTGTTTGTACTGTGGAATTCTGGGAAGTTACGCGATATAGTATATAAACAGATGGCGATGCGAGAGAAGAAATCATCCACTTTTACTAGGGTCAAGAAGTAAGTCATCCATTTTATTCGGATCAGGAAGTTTGTCTTGTTTGAGAAAGTTTAAACTGAATTTGTGAATAGAGCTAGATCGATTAAAGCGGTGAAAAATTTTATTCCGTCAACCTTTACAATTCAGTCGGATTACGGATTATATCGAAAGTCAATAGGAATTGGACTGTGAACTTTTGTTTGAAATTACCCATTCAAACTTCGAAAATTTCTCCGTGGGACTGAATTCAACGCCTAGATTAGAACTTTGGATTTCGGATTTGGACACTTATCCTGGATCATATTATTAAGCACAGGCCAGTACTTTTTTGTATTGTAAGTTGTTTTGATGGTTGAAATTGGATATCTGTTATTGCCATTGGATAATTTATTTTGTGTCTATCACATAAGTAGATAATTATAATAAATTATACAAGCTGCTATCTGTGTCTTTCTGTTGCGTTCAGTCCACATAAAAACGTAACAATGTTTGATAAAGGAATAAGAACCTGACACCCAGATTACGAGTGAAGCACCTTAACCAACATGTATATTTGATGTTCTCACAGCTTTGACAGTAGGTTTACATTTTTCACAAATATTAGTGTATTTTGGTTCATCTCATATAACCATTTATAAACAAGTCATATTTCTCTGTTTAACACATGCAGACTTGTTGTTAAGAAGAGATCAAAAGAAACACAAATAAAAAAGTTGTTGTTGTTTAGAATTAAGCACAAAGCTAAACAATGGGCTATCTGTGCTCTGCCCACCACGGGTATCGAAACCCGGATTTTAGCGTGTAAGTCCGCAGACATACCGCTGAGCCACTGGGGGGCTAAATAAAAAAGATTGGCCTAATATGTCTTATTTATATCTCAGTAACAATATAAATAAGAAAAATCGAGTTGCTGCCATTCAAATTTTTAGCACGAAAGTCACTTTTTCTGTGTAACTACCCAAAAAATAAAAGTATTAAATAAATTTATAAAGAGCTCATTTACTCAACATATACGTCAATCTTGACTCAGCTCACGTGCCCTAGTATTCTTATGCACTAGATCTTTAAACTTTTTAGCCAGATAAAGTTAGAAAAATAAGTAAACTGAAATCAAAGAATGATTTCTTACACAAAATGAACGTTCTGGTATACAATTTTATTAAAACTGTTCATATAATGTAGCTCGCCAACGGGATCAACCGACAGTCAAATTATAAAACATTTTTTTTAAATTTATATTTTATAAGCTTATAGATAAATAGTTTTTGTTTTTCTTCGCTTATTCGGTAAATATTCGGAACGTTTGAGCCGTTCTACATTTTTATTGTCCTTGGATCGCGTTTAACAAGAAACACTGTTCGATTTTAATTGCCCTGCGGTTTGTGTTTATAATTTTTTTAAAAATCTTATTTACATTGATTCCTTTCTTTGTGCGTCAAGGTATGCGCTCGTAATCTGAGGGTCGCGAGTTCGGATTCGAGTCACGCTAAACATGCTCGCCTTTTCAGCCGTGGGGGCGTTATAATGTGACGGTCAATCCCACTATTCGTTGATAAAAGAGTAGCCCAAGAGTTGGCGGTGGGTGGTGATGATTAACTGCCTTCCCTCTAGTCTTACACTGCTAAATTAGGGACGGCTAGCACAGATAGCCCTCAAGTAGCTTTGTGCGAAATTTCAAAAACAAACAAACCTTGCTTTGTATTGATTTTAGTTTGACGCTTAGCAACACGACACATTCTGTATCAAATGGAAAAGAACAATTCGTTTACTTCGTGCTTTTGTTAAAAAGTTTCACAGATTTGACTGTAATTTAACTAGAGCTAAAAATTAAAAGAAGGCTATCCAGGTTCGGGAATAAAAAAGTGATAGTAAACATCTAGTTAACACTCTGAATCATTACTTTTGTATCTTATCAGTCCTTTTCTTGTTTCATATTACCTATGACAAAACTTTTTAAATAGATTTCGTTTTCAAAACAATTATTTTGAAGCTGGGTACTAATTTTTACGTATTTTTTATGTTTTATGTTCTTCGTAGACTAAACGCAACAGAAAAACACAGATAACAGCTTGTATAATTTATTACACTAAACTATTAACAAATATAACATATATAACATAAATTATATAATAACAGAGACAAATATTAAGTTACAACATTCGAAATTAATTACAAAACAAAATAATACTAGTTTCAAACTTCAAAATTAATCACAATACAAAACGGTACTGGCCTGTATCTAATACAATGAATTAAAATGAAAGTCTCAAATTCCAGTCTAGGGTGTGAATTTGGTCCCACGAAGAAATTCCGAGGCTTAAATGAAGAAGTTCAGAAACAGTTCACAGTTCAATAAATTCGCCGACTCTCAGCACAAGCAGTAATTCAGATGAACCGTAGAGATTGACGAAATAAAATCACAGCTTCCGTAGATCTAACTTCAGTCACAAATCCAAGTTGAATAATCACAGCAAACACTTAATCTTTCTCAAATAACTGACTCTCTTCTTTTGAAATAAAACTAATGTCTGACTCTCCTTTTCTTTTTCTTCTCGTGTCTTCGTCTGTTTATATATTGTAGGCCTAAATTCCTCGAAAGACATCGAAATTTCTACAGATCTCCAGAGCAATCCGCGCATGTTCGTTCTTGCACGAGACTACACGTCTAGACACGAAGTCACCAGCACTTCATTTACAAACATATGATTGGTCTACTTAATTCAAAAAAATTCTAAATGTTACCCTAAATGAATAACAACATATTAGTTTATACTTCGAAACAATAATATAAATATGGAAAAATGAATAATAGAAATGAAAATTTAAACACAACACGACATGTTGTCGCTTACAAAATATTTACACGACATTTACATAACAATCTATGAGTTATACGTTTAATTTGGATTTCATTAAGCTCTTTTTATTAATAGAAATAACTCATCATTAAAATTTTGCTTACCTTTTCATTTTAGTTTAACTGGTTTTTAATACTCTTTTTTTTCTATTTCTGGCTAGCTGAATTTAAAATAGGTCGAATGTGACCTGGTGGTTAATGTATCCAAATGGTGAATCCGAGGGCTCAGATTAAGTGCAGAAAAAACAAACTCTACAAGCAAAATAAACTAAACTCATGTTCAATCACTTTTATACAATGTTTGCAAACAGATTAAATATTAAAGTTATTGATGCATAAGTAATATAATCTTGCTAAAATTTGCATTAATTTTATCTGAAATATGAAATATTTAAAATATGTGTACATGATCGCATTATGTTCGAATATGTTGTACACAGTCTAAGTTATAGGTTGAAGTTGTATTAAATAGAAAACGTGATTTATTTTGTAAAATTTTGGCCGTATTAATTATATTGCAAGGATGAACACAAACTACCAGTGGTTATACAGATCATAGGAAAATGTCGAACAATGTCTCGAATAGGTCAACTTAACAAAGCAGTTTAATTATATACTTAAAAAACAAAGGCAAGGTGTTTTTTTTTAATAAAAATAATAATTATAAATTTTTAGTTTATTGTTTGTAAGAGACCACGTAAACATAGGCTATATCCATAGCATTGTGTGAAAGAAAGGCAGAAAAGTTTGTGAACACTTTGATGGACATGATGTGATTTTAGCTTATTCAGTCACATATTCTACAGAAACAATCGTTGATTTTAAAATGTAGTTAGACGACTGGCAAATTTTGACTTTTGAGCCAATGCTAGTCTCAGTTATTTTGCATAGTGTTTTGTTAATGGTATCAGCTTATATTGCTTCACTGAAATTGCTTTTTAGGTGATTGTTGTCTTTCTTAACTATTACTTTCACTTTGCTGATGAAATGTTTACTCAAAACTGTGTTGGAGCAAGATTTTGAAGCCTGTGTTTCTGAACGTTGAACACTCTCTTTCTTAAAACGTTGCTAACCACCATTTAGCAGCATTCTACACAAATATCCTTAAAAGGGCCGAGACATATTTCTTCAATCATAAATTTACAATTGTGCTGTCAAATGATAAGGTATTCATTATAAACCATATCGAGAGCGACCACACTACACAACTAAGGTTCGGCGGTTTGCGATTCGTCGTCGCTAAAAAATAGTGTTATGCATTTTGTTGCCGTTTTTGCGTGTGTTATAAGGAAGACAGTCAAGTCTCATTAATATCTTAAAGAAGTCAAAGTGCTGATTGTGGTTAGTGTTGACTAGCTGCATTCTTTCTAGTCTTTCATTTGTTATGAAGTTAGATAAAATGAACATCAATTTAGACTCAGAGAGGTGAGAATATGGCTAATTTTTTGTCAATACCTAAACAAATAGGGAGATTACAGCACACTAAGCCATTAGAAAATGACCGGATGAAGAGACCACTTTCTTTAGTACAGCTGGATGTGGAAGGTACAAAAACCCTTAAGGTTATAATCCTACTTGAGAACAAGAAAGCTTGTTGTATTGGTTTATGAACAAAGGATATAAGAGACAAGTGTTTAACAGAAGTGAGAAAAACAAACACTACGAGACGTGAGAGCGATATAATAAATCGAAAAGAAGGCGAAGAATTAAAGTATGCTATCAGTAAGAAACAAACCTAGTTTTAACTGTTTCTGCTGCTAATTATAGTAATAAACAGAAATTTATTTTTTATATTAATGCAATTTATTTCTTGATAGAAATAATTACCGCCTTAATGAGCCTTAATAATCTGATGGTTGCAGATTCGAATCTTCATTACACCAATCATAGTTGCCCTCTCAGCTGTGAGGGCGTTATAATGTCACAGTCAATCTCACTATTTGTGTAAAAGATTAGCCCAAGAGTTGGCGATGAGTGATATTGACTAGTCACCTTCCCTCTAGCTTTACACTACTGAATCAGGGACGGCCAGCACAGACAGCCCTCATGTAGCTTTGCGCGAAATTAAAAAAACAACAAACAAACAACCTTAATAAATTTGAAGGAAAAACGAAGTACGAGGTTAGCATGCTTGTCAGAAAGTGGTGTCAGAATCTGTTTATAACATCATTTTAAAGTACGACTATCGCAAATAATTCTTGTGTAGACTTGCGCGAAATTTAAAACAACAACAAAAAATAAAGCAGAAACAGATAGTTCATAGAGGTACAATTGACACCCTGCATCCTTCTGGTAGAGGTTTAAACTTTAGAGAAGAGTAAAACTATTTGATTGTTTAGCAATAAGTAACAGCTCATTGTTCGCTTGTACCTTTTACATGCGCATGTTTGTTTATTTGTTTTTGAATTAAGCACAAAGCTACTCAATGGGCTATCTGTGCTCTGCCCACCACGGGTATCGAAACCCGGTTTTTAGCGTTGTAAGTCCGCAGACATACCGCTGAGCCACTGGGGAGCTACATGCGCATGAAAACGTTGTGATGCTTAATGGTTGGACTATGTTTATCTTAAGAACTCAGTGTTTCACAATGCCTTTTTCGGCAATTTTACATTTCAAGAAATGAATCTTTTCTAATCCTTAGGAAGCGATAGCATGTGTCAAACAAGAACTTTAAACAATTGCCCCGATTAGAGGATCCATCTAAACTCTTATATAAATGTCGTAAATAAGTGCATTTTCTTTTTCAATGATCAATTTGAATATCCAATTTTCTTTGAATATTTTCTTTTTATATAATAAATTCTTTTTTCTTTCAGATATTTTACAATTTTATAGATGATGGTTGTTTCATAAAGTGGAAAGTCTAAATAGCGAGTTATGACAAGATTTGAGGTTCATTGTTTATATATCAACATTGGTACCCTTTTATGAAAAGTTAAGTTATCATATCTGTTCTCATAACGGCATAATCTACGATACACTAATGAATATTACCATGTCAAAGATTACCAGCTGCATTTATACAATATTACCTGGTTGTTTGACTAGTACGTGTCACAACTGACACATTTTCAACTATTCCTGTTATTGGAACAGTTTGTAAAGTAGCGGGCCTGGCATGGCCTCGCGCGTTAAGGCGTGCGCTTCGTAATCTGAGGGTCGCGGGTTTGCGCCCGAGTCGCGCCAAGCATGCTCGCCCTCCCAGCCGTGGGGGCGTTATAATGTGACGGTCAGTCCCAGTATTCGTTGGTAAAAGAGTAGCCCAAGAGTTGGCGGTAGGTGGTGATGACTAGCTGCCTTCCTCTAGTCTTACACTGCTAAATTAGGGACGGCTAGCACAGATAGCCCTCGAGTAGCTTTGTGCGAAATTCCAAAACAAACAAACAAATTGTAAAGTAGATCAATACGTCTAGTTTAGAAAAGTCGTATTTCGTTTTGTTTTTTCGTCAGTTAGATTTTCATTAATAATTTAAGTAAACTGATCGAAAGATGTTAAATAATGTTTGTTATTAATAGACCTAAATTATGTGAAAAATAATGTAAACTTCAGATGTCATTTATTCACATTCCTCTATTATAATTATTACTTTTCATATTTAAAATTATAGGCATGCAGAACGAGTATACCATATTAACCTTTGGTATTTTTGGTCTATTGGTTTTAGTGTTTACATAATCTGAAAAGCAACAAGACTATCACTCTCTCTCTGCTGGCCCGGAAAGTTTCCTTTATATATATATATATATACATATATATCGAAACTAATCACTTACATGCACAAGAGGATGTTATAAAAGTAGAACTATTCAGAAATACAGATACGGATTTATTGTGCGATAGTTTATATATTGCATGCCGAATTTTAAATTTTAGGTTTTACATGTGTGAGAAAGTATCATTGCAAAGGCTTCATAAATCAAAATATAAGTTATATCTAAGAGTTATTATTACTTATACGTTTTCTTATGTACAAAAATGTAATAATAATTGGTTCGTTAGCAAAATAAACAACTTAGTCTTCACAGAATTAGTCAGAATTCCGAAATTCTTTATCACCCAGAGCAATAATCAGCTTAACGAGGCAAACCAGACAAACACAGATTTAGCTCTAACAGATAAAACACTAAAAATTCTGAGATAACCCGTATGGGGCCAACTAATCCTCAGCACGTATTTATGAAAACTGCTCCCAGGGGCACAAGTTAAAAAGGAAGTTAAGTAGTAAACCAAGGCCTCTAAGATGTTCGCAAGTGGTGATTGACCATCTATTCACCAATCCAACGTCGTTAGCTATCACTATCCTAATCTGAAGAAAACACATGACTTGAAGCCATTAATCGCAACATAGAATCCTAAGCATTTATTGAGTCTGATGTATTTTGTATTTTTTGCTTTGTTTCTACTTTCTTTCACAATACAAAACTATTCTTAAGGTCTCGCTGTATATTTGGAAAGATCTTCATCGCAATTTCTGTTATAAAAAATAAAAATTGTACCAACAAATTCTCTATCTACTCATATACTCATATTTGTTTGATTCATACAATGCCATTTACCAGTTGAACTTTGATGGATATACAATCATTTTTATCGCATTTACTTAAATATTATAATAATATTTTAATACTTCAAATTCTTATTTTATTGTTGTTGGTATCTGATGCAAGTGCTAGTTTATAGATTAAGTTTGTCAATATTTTGACAACGTGACACGAATAACAAATGCTTGTTACTTTAATCAATCAATAAATGATTGTTTCTTTGGTATTAATGTAGTCTTTCTATGACATGAATTCTAATTTCATAAAACTGGCGGAACTTTAGTAACTATGTGTAATATAGTTTCTACATTTTCTGATTCAATCACAGTTTTTAAAATACATTCTTATTTTATTACTGTTGTACATATTTTCTTTTCAATTAGACTTCTTATTTTACTAACATGATCGTTCTCACCTTCGTATAGACCAAATTTAATTCAACTTTTATCACTGCTTAAATGATAGCCTTTGCTATTTTTAATAGTTAGTTTATCCATTCTAAAAGGATTAAATTTCCCATTATTTTCCTATCTAGCAATGAATAAACTACAAGAAATTAACACAGTTATTAGCAATACCTGTTTTGTTTGATGTTAAACACAAAGTTACACAAAGGGCTATCTCTATTTCAGCGGTTCCCCAGTAGCTCAGCGGTATGTCTGCGGACTTACACGCTAAAATCCGGGTTTCGATACCCGTGGTGGGCATAGCACAGGTAGCCCATTGTGGAGCTTTGTGCTTAATTAAAAACAACAACAACAACAACTATTTTAGCGCGGTAAGTTCCCATAATTATTGTTGAACCACTGAAGGGGGGATTTCATACTTTAAAGGACAGCATATCCAGTACTTCTACACTCTTTGAGTTTCCTGAGATGTAAATTGAGCATCTGGAAATTCATGGTCCACAGAATCCTCTCGCTGCATAATGGTTGGTTGGTTGTTTAGAATTAAGCACAAAGCTACACAATGGGCTATCTGTGCTCTGCCTACCACGGGTATCGAAACCCGGATTTTAGCGTGTAAGTCCGCAGACATACCGCTGAGCCACTGGGGGGCCGTTGCATAATGGAAGTAACATCTGAAAACTTCAACTGACTGAAATAATGATGTAAAACTCTTTATAAATATTTCCCAAATTCGATACACTTCAATAATATAATTATAGCCGCTCGTTTTTACTTTTAAAAACCTCATGGCCGAGCGCGTAAGGCGTGCGACTCGTAATCCGAGGGTCGCGGGTTCGCGCCCGCGTCGCGCTAAACATGCTCGCCCTCCCAGCCGTGGGGGTGTATAATGTCACGGTCAATCCCACTATTCGTTGGTAAAAGAGTAGCCCAAGAGTTGGCGGTGGGTGGTGATAACTAGCTGCCTTCCCTCTAGTCTTACACTGCTAAATTAGGGACGGCTAGCACAGATAGCCCTCGAGTAGCTTTGTGCGAAATTCCAAAAACAAACAAACAAATTTAAATTCTGTTTTTTGTCCGAACTACCACATCCACTGGTCTTTAATGAATGTATATTTTAACTTAAAATAGTCCACAAAGGCTTACTCATATACGCCATTGCAATAGGTTTTCATGGAGAAGGTTATAACTGAAGAAAAACTGGGTGTGTTAAATTGTACTATAAAAGAAGAATTGGCCATTATGATAATTTGGATATTAAATATATGTGAGCCATTATAGCAACAGATCTCAGAATTTTGCTTTGTTTGTCAGCTGTTTTACTTTATAAATGTATTCAGACCTATTGTCTAGCAAATAATAATATTTCTGTCAAACGTAACCTTGGTTCATACACGCACACTAACGTATCAAGTCTATTTGTCTGAAATCATGTCTATTCAGGATATATGGTTGGCACACCGTTTAAATTGTTATATTTGTTTGTAGTTGAGCATAAAATTACACAATGGGCTATTTGTGCTCTGCCCACTAAGGATAACGAAAACCGGTGTCTGGCGTTATAAGATCACAGACATCTGTTGTACCACTGAGATGTGGAGATTGGCATTGCACTAGTTATCTCGTATAACATTTTGTTATACTAGAGAAAATAATTATTTGTCAAACAGCAACATTGCAATGTTCTTCTAGATGTAATAATCGAAGTAAAAGTAAGTAAGTTTGGTGCGTGAGTTTTTTTCCAATACAACGCTTGTTACTTTGTGCCAAGAATGAAAAAAACAAAATAGCAATGCATTAAAAAGGCAATTCATAAATTTCATGGCCTAGACCCGTCTGTTTTGGTCAATCAAATACGAAAAATAAAAAAATACACCTAAATAACGAAAAGAAGAAGTATGATAATTCCACAACTTAAAATTATTTTACATATTGGAATACAATAATGTAGTATTTAATTCACCATTAAGTTATAATTACAATTGAGTAGGTTTATTAGGTTTAGATCCTTAATTGTAATGTTTTTTGTCTGAAAGAAGTTTCATAGGAAACTAATGACATGACTTGTCTTTAAATGTGAGAAGAAATACTAAGGAAAAAAATATAAACTGTATGCATTGTTACTCTAAAATTACGAGAGAACCAATATAGTAAAAGAATATCTAGAAAATTACAAATCTAGCCTAAAATAAATAGAATTTTACGGCTTGAATACCAAAGAATTAGGTTGCTGTCTGAAGCAATTAGGTTGCTGTATATTTAACCTTATAGTCTTGTCATTCTGCAAACATGTTAGATTACTAACTCTTTAACATGTATTAGCGCCCGTTATATTTAGCAGAAACGTTCATTTAAGGGTATTGTAAAATTGTAATTAATTTTAGAATCTTATAACATTTAGATCGGTTCCAAAATTTTAAATATCAAATAAATCACCAGAAGAAAACGTTGCGAAATATACTCAACTTGTTTTGATAGACTGTATTGACAAATAAATCACTATCTTCCTCGCTATAATTTTAAGTATATTTATTAACGATGGTTTTGTTTGGATTCGAATAAAAATACTGAATTAAAAATAAATCTTATTTCTACTTAAAAGCTAAGTTAGATTTATTTTTATTATATGCTATGGAGGATTATACAATTGCTGCATCAGATTTTCGGAAATATCGATTGTCATTCATCTGATCTGCTCAATACGTTCTACATTTATGTAAGTCAGAAATCCTGTTGTTGGCCATAACGTTTGATGAAAAACAATATAGAGCATAGGGTGGTTGTAATGGCTTGGAAACAAGTTGATATACATTATCTTTCATTTATTATTATTTTGTTTCTCAATTCCATGAAGGAACATACAGCTGCAATCGCTTGAGGATTCATTAACAGGCTGGTTTTTTAAGTGAGTAAATTGTTAGCCTACTGCAGAATCCCCAATCAGAAGGATAAACCTGAGCCATCCCTAATTTTGCAGTGTAAGAATAGAAGGAAGGCAGCTAGTCATCACCATCCACCGCCAACTCTTGGACTACTCTTTTACCAACACATGTGGGATTCACCGTCACCAGGTAAAGACTTAGTATTCTTTACAAGTTTGTAAAACTTCTATATATAAACTGTTATTTGTAATAATTGTTATTATAAATTGTATTGCTGTTTGTTTATTAAAATATATTTGTGTTAAGAAAAAAACTTGTGTGTATCAAACTTGTCGGCAATCGTCATAAATTTTATACATATCAACATTCAATTAACTTTATTCAAATTTAAAATTCTGACCATTTGAAATTGTAATGCGTTACATAATAAATCGGGGACTCGTCCGGGATAAATTGTAATATATAACATCCAACATTTAGGTAATTAAATATTTGGCAGTCGAAATTCGTAATTTTAATTTAGTGTTTCAACTTAATGTCGATAGATGGCGAAAAAAGATCTTTAGTAATGTCATGGTAAAAGAAAAATGAATACACACACACACACACACACACACACATATATATATTAATGACATTGAAAGGAGCGAGAAATGTTACAAACACAAAAGGCACATTTCGTTTCGCTATGTCTCTGTACTAAGTTTAAATGGGTTGTAGGAGGTGCTAATAGTTTCTTTATTGTGGATTAGTATGTTAATAAACCACAAAACCTATAATAATAATACTGTTGTAATGGTACTAGTATGTATGTATCGACATTAATCTGTCTGAGTGTCCGATATTAATATAAACTGTGGTACTACAGTATACATGTTCTTGGTGATATCATACGCACAATAAATTGTTTTAGGAAAATTTTTATCAATGTACTAAAGCAATGCATGTATTGGTGTCAGAAATGTCATTTGTTAAAAGACGTTGCTGTAAAAATAAAGAAAACATAAAAGCGGAACTCTAAATTCCAACCTTTAAGTAAATAAATTCATCGTATTAATTATGATAACAGATCTGCTTGTTTAAAATTAAAAACACAATGGGCAATCTGTTCAATGCCTACCACGAGACGCGGCTTGTCGAGCCTGCAAACCATTGGGGATCGCTGATAACACTGACAAAATCCCACTAGTCCACAGATGTTTTGTTTTTTTTACAAATTCATTTTAATTAGTAATCTGTAATGGAATAATAATGGTGAATGGAAAATAAGAAGCCTTTGATATCTATTACCATTTTTATAATTATATATATTATCATTAGGTCTGTTAACTTTATTGTTCCTTTCGGTTTTGGTTTTTAAAACACTAACATGAATTCAGTGATGTCGAGAAACCCACTTGTTGAGAATTTTATATGCAAAAACGGCTCGTTTGGGTTCAGAAAATATTTTAAATAAAAGAGCGAACAACGTTTCGACCTTCTTCGGTCATCGTCAGGTTCACAAAGAAAGAGGTAACTGACCGGAAGCTGACCACATGTTTGGAAGGGGTTGTATAACTGAGTGTCGCAATGTAGAGGGCGGGGTTAGATGTTTGAATATATAATTTTATCTATAATATTAATATAGGTATAATGGCGTTCCTTTATATTGGTTTATTTTGGGTTTAATTAAAGAAGCCTTACTTATACAACAACTTAAACCTAAAATAAACCAATATAAAGAAACGCCATTATACCCATATTAATATTATAGATAAAATTATATATTCAAACATCTAACCCCGCCCTCTACATTGCGACACTCAGTTATACAACCCCTTCCAAACATGTGGTCAGCTTCCGGTCAGTTACCTCTTTCTTTGTGAACCTGACGATGACCGAAGAAGGTCGAAACGTTGTTCGCTCTTCTATTTAAAATATTTTCTCAACCCAAACGAGCCGTCTTTGCATATAAAATTACCAACATGAATTCTTTTTTTGCATGGCATATAAAACGATATTTTAAATTGACTGCTAACATGCCTAACTCAAATGAAAAAGAAGTATGTTTAATGAAAGACCTTCTTATGACATGGTATATAAAAAAATGGTTTAAAAATATATTAGTTACTTAATTGTAATTTGATATTTGTTACAGACTAGCTAAAATAAATGTAGAGAAGTTAAAATGCAGTCAGTTTACTGTGATTATGAAGCCTATTGATCTAGGTGTTCGCCAGCATCTGGCAAAAATTATTTTAGGTAGTAGAATATTACATTCAGTGGTAAACAAAATCTAATGTTAATGCATAAAAGCGGTTTTAATAAGAATACAAGTTTCCGTTTTCTATTCCTTAAGATAATTGAAAACATTATGCTTCACTAGTCATATATATAAACTTAAGTAACACTTCCACAATCTTGGGGCCCGGCATGATTTAATAGTAAAACATTGATCACGGAAACATACGTTTTAGAATAAATTTGACTGTCAATGTAAAGCTAGTAAGAACGAATGTTTATAATACTGATATATACAAAAATTATATAATCTGCCACAAAATTAGTTTGATTAACGGTATAAAAATACGATGTCTTAAATTCATAAGAATCTAATTTTTCATCTATTTCATCTGAATTCGTTTAGTGAGAAGCAAGTTAAATATGTTACAGATTCATCATTTTATGAAAAAAAGAGAAAATTAGCTTTAGTAAGTCGTTGTTTTATTATTTACTTTGTGTTTAATATTATTTAATTTAGTTTTAATGATATAGAACCTGAAACACTTAGGTCTTCATTTAACAGCGATAAATACATTTACCTAAACGTTTGTTTGGGACAAAAAATATTTCTGTAAGCTATCTTTTATGTGCTATTTCGTTAGTATGATTCTTGGCATGATATGGGGTTAGAATGTTTTTCTCGCATACGGCGGATCGCGGGCTTGGATCTCGCCTCTAAACATGTTGTAGAAGCATTATAATATGAGGTACAACTGCACTATTCGTTGGTAAAGAGTAGCCCAAGAGTCGAAGATGAGTTATCTTCCTTCTTGTCTATTATTTCTATATTAGGGACAGCTAGTGAAAGTAACTCTCGGGTTACTTTGAGCGAAAATAAACAAACAAACAATCCGAAGGAATATATGTGTAAAAACGGCTGTTAAGGGTTGAGAAAATTTTTATGTAGAGGAGTGAACAACGTTTCGACCTTCCTCGGTCATCGTCAGGATCGTTGGTAGGTGGATGCTTTCAGTTTATGGTGGAAGAGTTATTATTGCTCTTTAGAGTGGATTATGACTTTTTTATTGTTAATTGTATATTAAGTTTTCTATTCTGCAACATTCTGATAATGATGGAATTGTTTAACAGTGAAAGTACTTACAAAGTACGGGAAACACGCTCTGAAATAAGTAAATATGTCGTATAACAGTCCATATTTATTTAAAATTTATTGGGTAAATTGCATAAACATGCAAATTAAACTATTCATGGGAATAACTCAAATGACGACATCAACATACGCAATTTTTCAACTATATTATAATTTTGAAATTTGATTTATTTATAAACCGCGAGTTGTGCATTTATTATTAATGCTTTAGAGTTAATTATAAGAAATGCAAGGACTTGTATTGTACTGATCATATGGAGTGCCCTATGAATAAATTATTTTTTTTATCTGTTACCAATCTATTTTTTATGTCAATGATACTTTTTTATATTTTCTTTTGAAATGTGTTACTATTTTTTAGAAAAATCAGAACGTTACAATAAGGTTTAATTTTCCTCTAGTGGCATGGTAAGTTTATGGGTTCACTGATTGTTTGGAATTAAGCACAGAATAGGCTGTGTTCTTCTTACTACGGGTGTTGAAACCCGGTTTCCTGCAGTATAAGTTCACAGACATCCTGCTATGTCACTAGGGGGCAAAGTTTATGCATTATAACCTTAAAATCTAAGTTCATTTTTCCTCCGTAGCCACAGCAAATAGGTTAATAAAGCTTTTTTTTTCTGAAAAGACTTTTTATTATTTTTTCTTTTCAGAACTCTTTTCTATTTATTTCTAAACGTTTGTCTCTTATGCCTTACTAGTTTTCTCTTTAATATGAAAAATATTTGGCCTCCCAGTGGCTCAGCGGTATGTCTGCGGACTTACACGCTAAAATCCAGGTTTCGATAACCGTGGTGGGCAGAGCACAGATAGCCCATTGTTTAGCTTTGTGCTTAATTCAAAAAACAAAAAAATATTTTTTTGTAGGATTTGACGAGAATAATAATTTTTCTATCATTCACTTTATGTTTTCGTTATTTAACTTCTAGCTATTTTATATTATCTTTGGGATATTTATTTTTTTGTTTAAAACATCCTTTATTTTCCTTTGAGACTTTATTCTTAATGTTTGGTTTGCTCGGTGTTGAGTACGAACATGCACGATACATTAAGTGTTCTGTATCCACCGCGGTTATAGAAATCCGATTTTTAGCGTTATACCACCTTAAGGCACACATGAGAATAAATCTAAAACACGAACTACAGTATAAGATAAAATATGTATATTTTAGCTTGGTCATCAAAATTATTTTTATAACGTTTTTTAAAAAAAGTGTATTTCATTATTATTTTTGCAATGTGCTAATGTGCCACAACAAACCAGTTGGAAATACTGACGTACAAGTTTCTATCCTTACTTTCATATTTTAAACATTATGATGAAGAAATGCGTAATTTCCTAATGTTATCTGAAATTATTATTTTTATGACGTTTAAATATTCAAACCTACATAGGGTTACGAAGTTTTGCACGTTTTAAAGCACATTCACTTTGAGATATCCACTTTGTTCATCTTGGGTAACTGAACCCTGTGTTTTGGTATGTAAATCTGTAAACTAACCTCTTTCCTTTCGAAGGACGTGACAAAAATTGCAGTCGCAATTTTGATAAATATTAGTGTTAGATTTTGTATTAACTAACTATAATAAAACAATAAAGACATTGACAGCACTTGCAACATTATAGGCTGACTTTGTATCGATTCATATCATTTTACAAGAGTTTATGAAATAATCAGATGCCAACATTTGGTCCTAGTTGAAGTGACATTTCGAATAAACCTCTTGAACTTCAGTCTTGAGCAGTCTGTTACAGCTTTTTAAGTAATAACCAATCAGGTGTAGTTAGAATATTCTTAAGACATTTTTCTCGTTGAAAATACTCATATTAGCATATTTAAGAGTAAATTATTAACATCACTACCAGAGATGAAGTAGTGTTTAGTAAGTGGGAAACTAAGGAACAAAAAAATCCCGTATTCGATGTGCTGCATACATCGTTGAAACGTCCTAAATTTGCTGAATCCAAGTGTGAAATTCACATGATAGTAACGTATTATAGTCCAGATTAAAGCGATAGAGACTTCAAATTTCTAGCATTTGTCATAAGCCGTTAATTTATTATTTCTATGTTTGATTATCAAATCAAATTGTGTGATATTTCTTCATTGTTTGTTCAAGAAAAGAAACACTGTTCTTGATTTTTTTGATCAGACAAGAAAAAACAACACTACTTTTATCACTAGTGTCCTTACTAGCACCAAACCTATTTTTGACTGCAGTCACAATATCTTTTATCTGGATAGATCAATTAGCTTCAACAAGGGCTATCGAAAAATCAATCGTGATCGTAGCTGCAGCTGTTACACCGGTTACACGTAAAAATACTGGAACATTGTATATGCATATAATCGAATGAATATTGAAAATTAAATATAACAAGTTGAAAAGTAGCAAAGTTCCAGTTACAGTCAATGAGATTTAAAGCTGTCTATTGAAGACCCTGTCTGAGAAACAGATGCAGCAAGGAATGAAAAAGGAAAGCACAAGTGTTATGTATATGTGTAAATATTTTGTAAACGACAACATGTCGTGTTGTGTTTGAATTTTCATTTCTATTATTCATTTTTCCATATTGATATTATTGTTTCGAAGTTTAAACTAATATTTTGTCATTTATTTAGGGTAGCATTTAGAACTTTCTTGAATTAAGTAGACCAATCATATGTTAGTAAATGAGTGCTGGTGACTTCGTGTCTAGACATTAGTCTCGTGCAAGAACGAACACGCGCGGATCGCTCTGGAGTTGTATGGAAATTGCGAGATTGTTCGAGAAATAGGCCTATCGTTATAAAAGACGGTGACAAGAGATAGATTCAGTCATCAGTCATCAGTTTTATTCGAAGAGAAAGAGTGAGATTCAGACACCAGTTTCATTTCAAAAGAGGAGAGTTAGTTATTTGAGAAAGATTAAGTGTTTGCTGTGAATATTCAACTTGGATTTGTGATTGAAATTAGATCTACGGAAGCCGTGATTTTCTTTCGTCAATCTCTACGATACTTCTGAATTACTGCTTGTGCTGAGAGACGGCGAATTTATTGAACTGTGAACTGTTTCGGAATCTCTTCGTGGGACCAAATTCACACCCTAGACTGGAATTTGAGACTTTAATTTTAGATCATTACATTAGATACAGGCCAGTACCGTTTTGTGTTGTGATTTAATTTTGAAGTTTAAAACTAGTATTTTGTTTTGTAATTAATTTCGAATGTCGTAACTTAATATCTGTCACTGTTATCATATAATTTATGTTATATCTGTTATATTTGTTAGTAGTTTAGTGTAATAAATTATACAAGCTCTTATCTGTGTTTTTCTGTTGCGTTTAATCTACGAAGAACGTAAAACATTTAAAAAATACGTAACAGAAAATTGGGGGCCCGTCCGGGATATCGAACAAACAATTTAATTTTATTATAAAATAAGATTTATATTCTATACAGATAGACAGCTTGTATATTTAAAATGGCATTCGAACTTGAAGATTTTATTATCGAATTTAATCGGAATCCCTCTTTCGAATTAATCAGTGAATTAAAAAAATCTGAATTACTTGATGTTGGTAAACATTTTAATTTAGAAGTGAAGCAATCAATGAAGAAAGCAGATATTAAACAAATTATTGTTGAACATTTGGTCAGCCAAAAGGTATTACCTCAAACAGTTGCACAACAATTGCCTGTCGCTCATTTTGACCCAGATTTCGAATTAAAAAAAATAGAAATGGAAATGAAATTTCGTTTAGAAATTGAAACTAAACGTATTGAGGCAGAACAAGAAACTAAACGTATTGAGGCAGAAAAAGAAACCAAACGACTTGAGGCAGAACAAAAACGTATTGAGGCAGAACAGGAAAACAGACGCCTTGTTCTTGAGGCAGAACAAGAAAACAAACGCCTTGATGCCGAAATACAAATGGAACGCATTAAAGCTGATAAAGAAATCAATATGAGAAAGGCACAGACAGAAGAAAAGGTTGTCCAAATGCAGTTGGATAATTTTGATGCTTCCAGACAAATTCGTTTAGTACCTCCATTCAATGAAAAAGCTGTAGATACATATTTTCAGCAATTTGAAAAATTGGCCCTTAGGCTAAAATGGCCTACCGAATATTGGACAGTATTACTTCAGAGTGTTCTCAAGGGTAAAGCTCAGGAAGTATTTTCCAAGCTCACAGCCGAGCAAAGTTATGATTACGAGCACGTCAAAAAATGCATTTTGAATGCATATGAATTGGTACCAGAGGCATACAGACAAAAATTTCGTGGTTACAAAAAGTTTGACAGCCAAACTTATGTCGAATTTGCTCGTGAAAAAGAAACTCTGTTCGACAGGTGGTGTGATTCCAGAGAAATTAAAGATGATTATGCGAAACTCAGAGAACTCATGTTAGTTGAAGAATTTAAAAGATGTATTCCCGTAGAGATAAAAACTTATATTGATGAACAAAAAGCTTCCAAAATTCATGATGCTGCTGTCTTGGCAGATGAGTATGCTTTGACTCACAAAGATTTCTCATACAAAAGCAAAACATCTCACACAACAAAGAAACCCAATAACTCATTCAAATATTATGCAAATATCGTCAGAGACAAAAAAGCAAACTTCTAATTCTCAAACGAAGATTCCATCTCATTCTATAAGCTCATCATTTATTAAAAACGTGTCATTCTCATCCAAAACGTGTGCTTATTGTAAGAAACCTGGCCATCTGATTTCTGAGTGCTATAAGCTCAAAAACAAGCCATCACCCAATAGTTTCATTTCGCCCTTGTTTGATATATCATTGGTTCCCAATGATTTTGACCCTGTCCAGTCCACTGTGGATTCTAAGCCCAATATTATTGATGTACCTGAAGATATTGTTGAGGACAAATTTAAGCCTTTCATGACTGAAGGTTTTGTTTCTTTTGTTGGCGATTCACGTCTACAACCAATTAAAATCCTGCGGGATACTGGAGCTTTTCAGAGTTTGATTTTGGAAAGTGTACTTCCGTTTTCTGAAAAGTCATCCGTTGGGGCCAATGTCCTCATTTCTGGTGTAGAAGGTGGCGTCGTTTCTATTCCTCTTCATAGATTAGATTTACATTCGGACTTAGTTTCAGGCCCAGTGACTGTGGGTATTAAAGCTTCATTGCCTGTTGAAGGTGTGTCTATGCTTTTGGGTAATGATTTGGCTGGTAGTAAGGTAGTACCAGAGGTTCGTGTTGTTGAAGCACCTGTTATTACTCCCAGTACAGAGCAACTCGTTGAAGAGTTTCCTGATGTTTTTCCCGCCTGTGCTGTTACTCGTTCTCAGACACGTTCTCAGGAATCCAAAGAGGTTTTATCTTTGTCTGATACGTTCATGTCTCACATCGATGAGATTTCTGACTCAACTTTAAGTTCTACTGATGACTCCGAGTCATTTTTCGACTCTCTTCATCGAAACAAACTTATTGAGGAACAGGACAATGATCCTGAAACTCGTTCTCTTCTACAACTGGCTGTTAATGAAAATGAAATAGGAACTGTCCCTATTTGTTACAACCAGAAGTCAGGTGTGCTAATGAGAAAATACAGATCTCCTGACGTTGCTGATGATGAAGAGTGGAATGTTATTCACCAAATCGTCATTCCAAAATACTATCGGAATGATATTCTTAGTCTTGCTCATGACCATGTATTGTCGGGACACTTAGGTGTAAGAAAGACCCTAGATCGTATCCGACGACATTTCTACTGGCCAAAGATGCGCCAAGATGTTGTTAGGTTTTGTAAGGCATGTCATTCTTGCCAAATCACTGGAAAACCAAATCAAGGGATTCCCAAAGCACCACTGCAGCCTATTCCTGCCTTTGAAGAACCATTCTCAAGGGTCATTATCGACTGTGTTGGCCCAATGCCAAGAAGCAAAGCAGGAAATGAATACCTCTCGACGATCATGTGTGCTTCTACACGTTTTCCTGAGGCAATCCCTTTGAGAAAAATCACTTCTCCCAACATCGTCAAGGCTCTTGTCAAATCCTTTACCATGTTCGGAATTCCAAAAGTTGTGCAATCAGATCAAGACACAAATTTTATGTCCAAGCTATTTGAACAAGCCATACATAAATTAAGGGTCCATCAAATTTCATCCAGTGTCTACCATCCTGAGTCACAAGGTGTTCTTGATCGTTTCCACCAAATTACTGCCACAAACACTCAAAGAACTGGGTTGAGGGTGTTCCCTTGTTACTGCTTGAAGTTCGCGAGGTTATTTCAGAATCTACTGGATTTAACCCTTTTAAGTTGGTTTAAAAAGACAAATAAGCAAAACAAAAAAAAGTTTTCACAAGTTCAAACTTTTTTTTTACTTTTAAGGGGGAGAGTGTTATGTATATGTATAAATATTTTGTAAACGACAACATGTCGTATTGTGTTTGAATTTTCATTTGTATTATTCATTTTTCCATATTGATATTATTGTTTCGAAGTTTAAACTAAAATATGTTATTTATTTAGGGTAACGTTTTAGAACTTTCTCGAATTAAGTAGACCAATCACATGTTTGTAAATGAGTGCTGGTGACTTCCTGTCTAGAAGTGTGGTCTCGTGCAGGAGCGGATGTGCGTGGATGGCTCTGGAGTTGTATGGAAATTGCGAGATTGTTCGAGAAATAGGCCTATCGTTATAAAAGACGGTGACGAGAGATAGATTCAGTCATCAGTCTTATTCGAAGAGAAAGAGTGAGATTTTGACACCAGTTTCATTTCAAAAGAGGAGAGTTAGTTATTTGAGAAAGATTAAGTGTTTGCTGTGAATATTCAACTTGGATTTGTGATTGAAATTAGATCTACGGAAGCCGTGATTTTATTTCGTCAATCTCTACGATACTTCTGAATTACCGCTTGTGCGGAGGGACGGCGATTTCATTGAACTGTGAACTGTTTCGGAATCTCTTCGTGGGACCAAATTCACACCCTAGACTGGAATTTGAGACTTTAATTTTAGATCATTACATTAGATACAGGCCAGTACCGTTTTGTGTTGTGATTTAATTTTGAAGTTTAAAACTAGTATTTTGTTTTGTAATTAATTTCGAATGTCGTAACTTAATATCTGTCATTGTTATCATATAATTTATGTTATATCTGTTATATTTGTTAGTAGTTTAGTGTAATAAATTATACAAGCTGTTATCTGTGTTTTTCTGTTGCGTTTAATCTACGAAGAACGTAAAACATTTAAAAAATACGTAACACACACCCTAGACTGGAATTTGAGACTTTCATTTTAATTCATTGTATTAGATACAGGCCAGTACCGTTTTGTATTGTGATTAATTTTGAAGTTTGAAACTAGTATTATTTTGTTTTGTAATTAATTTCGAATGTTGTAACTTAACATCTGACACTGTTATCATATAATTTATGTTATATCTGTTATATTTGTTAATAGTTTAGTGTAATAAATTATACAAGCTGTTATCTGCGTTAATCTGTTGCGTTTAATCTACGAAGAATATAAAACATTAAAAAAATACGTAACAACAAGTTACAGATCCATTGGTTACACTACTGTCATTAGCTATAAGGTTTCTGTTAATGATGTGGCACAGCCATAAATCAATCAATTTTGTCCGATTTAAAAACTGTAACTTGTAATCTGATGTTTCACAATATACTACATCGTATGTATATTTCACTAAACTTAAATATATCTCGAAATTTTTACGTCTGACTCTTGCCGTAAGGTTGAGAAAGAGACCATGTTTTAAAATATTTTAGTGTTATTATTATTTCAATAAACCCTGCAATATAAAAGAATCAGTATATATATATAGCCTGAGGTCATACAATGTTATTTTAAATTTAATATTTTATGGTTTGTTTTAAACAACGCTACACATAAGACTTTTGCAATCTTTATGTTGCTAAATACTTTATTTCTTGTAGGGTTAGAAGCCATTGGCAACGTTTGAAATGTAAACACGCTTCTTATTAGAAATTCGTTTTGATAACATTATTAAAAATCCGATTGTTACTTTTATATAATTCATTATAATTATTAGTTACGAAAAAATATTTTGTTCTCGTTCCTTGCTTAGAGATGATATTATTAAAATATATATATTAATATATTTTTTCATTCATATTCGTAACTTTCGTTTTTTCAAATATATATGAAATTAAATGTGTACCCTAATATGTGATGGCTAAATTTTCTTTCATAATTTGGTAACCTAAAAATTTCGCCAATATTCATCCAGTTTATCTCAACTACAAGTAGATAGAACTTTCACTAAATGACAACTAATGTTTTCTCTGTGACAATACATTACTTTCAAAGTATGACATTTTAGACGGATTTCATTTAATTTAAAAATCTAATGTCTCGAAGTGTAGTTAGTGATAATCTATTCATACATCATCTGCTGTATATATTGTATTTCTTATTTAATGCTAATGGTTAATCATACTTTATAAGAACTATGGTTGATCATACTTTATAAGAACTACATCCCGGACATCATTTTGTTTTTAAAACTACTTCGTCCGTTGTTGGTTGTGCCAATCGGGAGGCTGTAATTGGGCAAGGTTATCTGACTTGGAATTTCTTAAATTAATTATACTTGTAGGTTTTCCACAGATCCGCCACAGTACGTTGAAGAAGGTAAATGTCACAGAAATCCATAAGGCTGTATTTGTGGACTTGACAGGCATATGGCCGAAAGAGGCTGCTGTAATTCCAGTTTCTTGGAAAATCTTTCTTAAGAAAATAAACGTTCATTTCGAGGTGTGGCAAAACGTGCCTTTACCTTGGTATCAGAAAGAATGCCCAGATTTATCACAATAGTATTTTTGGTCCTAAGATTCTCTTCCTCAACAATAAGTAGCCTTCATTTTAGTGCACAAGGACACTGTTACAACTTAGTTTCAGGATGTGCTTTCGAAACCTGCTGTTGTCCTAAATTCGTTGCATTACTAGTTTTCCACTTCCTCACGGAAAACTGAAAGTTTCGTACTTGAAAATGCTGTCCTTTACTTAACAGTATCGTTGAATAATGTTTTGAAAACCAGTCGTGGTATTTAACACTAACTTTGTTAAGTGTTAATTAACTGTTGTATGGTCAAAAATATATAATACTCACCACGTTGCCCACAGTACCAAAACTTTTATTTCTGTAGACACTACAATGTGTTAACACATGTAAATCGTGTTTGTAAAATGAGAATAAGCCTGTGTAATTCTAGATAATAACAACATTCATGGTATTTTTTTGTTTTACAGTGTAAATTGATGTGTTTTTTAGACTAAAAACATTTTCTTTAAGAAAACCGCTCTCTAGTCATAGGTATAAAATGTAAAATGATAAGGAAAGGGTCAAAAATTGATATAGGTCTTTTTTAAACATTACAGATAAACATAACATTTAAATTTTTGTTATTAACTTTTATAATGGAGACTGGTAAATTCTTGACCCTTTTCGTGTGACACAGAGGTTGAACTTTGTTCTACGCATGTTATTGGATAACATTGAAACTCTAATTAAACCACTTTACTATCAATGTATTTTACTAAAATTATTTTTGTCAGTATGCCAGAATTCAAAGTTTTCTATAATATAAGTTTTTATTCCTTTACTTCAAAAGAAACATTTAAAACAATAGCTAAAAATTCAATTTTCTTGTCACGTGACATTTGTTCTGTTTCGTTAACTCTATTACTAATAAAAAATATGTCAAAAAATTTAGTATATTCTGTAACAGTCGCACCTAAACTTGGAAAAAAAAGACTGAGACAGCTAATAAAATAATATTTTCTTTCATTATAAAATATGTTTTGACTTTTTACAATATTTATGGTAATAATTTTCCCACGTATTCTGGTCTTTTTCTACAGAATATTGAACGGAATTATGCTTTTACGTGAAATGGAAGTTTTATTTTTTTGTTAATATTTCAATTAATGATAATATTTCATTTTTAATGCCTAACTTGGTCAGGTGGTTCGCGAATTCTTTTCGTAACTTGTGGGTCGCGGGACCGAAACCAATTACATTAGTCTTTTCAGCTACTCGTTCGTAAAAAGTAATAAAAGAGTTCGCGGATGACGATGCTGAATTGCTGCATATTTCCCTCTAGTTCATCAGTTTGAAACTGAGGATGGCTGGTTCATATAAGCCTTCATTAGCTTCACGCGAAATTCAAGAGTAAAATACTTCAAATCAGGTTAAGTAGTTAGCATACAGAATCACTTACAAAAGTTGTAATATTTTTAAAACAAGACCCAAAACTCAAACGAAAAATTGTCAACTATTCGAATGCGCTAGAGTTTTGAGTATCGTTTTTAAAATAATACAATACTTAAGAATTTCCTCTGATGGTGTAATAGACCAATTGTACAGTTTAGGTTTTATTACGAAAAAGTTTATTTTTATTGATAACTGATAATTTTAGTAATTTATTGTGATTGGTCAATATTTACCTTTTTCTATTGCTCGTAACGAACTTGAGTTTACACAAATTATTTATTTATCGCTACTTTTAAAGAGAAATGGTATATATATATTTAGTACAAGAAACTTAAAACGCCATCATTAACATAACCCTTTAAGCTAATTAAAAGTTTCATCTTCTTCTCATACCATACTGGTTTGATAATAATTTCATAGCTGAGTCTACCCTACTGACCAAAAATATCTTAGAATTGTGATATTTGATAGGTTCATTATTATGTGTATATTAATATTAAAACGATATGTTTTTAAAGAATTATTTCGAAATTTAACAAGATTTCTTATGTTGCTTTTCTTCGATTCAAGCTTGAGAAAACAAATCTTGTAGCTTTCTCATTGTACAAATTATTTAATCAGAACACTTTGAAATCATATCCAGTTATTTATTGATTGGAAAGTCCTATTTCGGTTTGATACTGTTTATCGTATCTTACAAAATACCATTGTCATTGAATATGCTTCAAGTGTATGTAATATTTGACATTTTCTCTTTGCTTCTATAAATGAGTTTCTTATGTATTGCACAGGATCATGGTAATGTTTAAACAGCTTATATAACATGTTTTAACCAGTTAAACTGTATATACTAAACATACTCGAAATTGCGAGCTATGCTACTTTTCTATTAAGCTATGATCATAGTAACCATCATACCACTTTTATATTAAGTTATAATTCGATCATAGTAATTACCATGCTACTTTTCGATGAAGTTATAAACTAATCATAGTAATCACCATATTACTTTTCTATTAAGTTATAGTCTGATCATAGTAATTGTCATGCTACTTTTCTATTAAATTAAATTATGATCATAATAATCACCATGCTACTTTTTTATTAAGCTATAACCTGATCATAGTAATCACTATGTCACTTTTCTATTACGTTATATTCCGATTACAGTAATCACCACGATACTTTTTATTAAGTTTAAATATGAACATAGTAAATACCGAGCTACTTTTCAATTAAGTTATAAATTGATCACAGTAATCACCATGTTACTATTCTATTAATTTAAGATGTGATCACAGCAATCTCCATATTACATGTTTATTAAGTTACAATTTGATCATAATAATCACCATGCTACTTTTCTATTAAGTTAAAATATTATTATAGTAATCAACAAACTACCCTTTTGTTAAGTTACAACCTTATCATAGTGATAACTATTTTCAAGATGTTAAATAAAATAACCCCATTTTTGTAGCACCTAATTAGTTTTCTGCCCCAGAATTTCCTTTTTCATTTTACTCCTGGTGAGTCATAATATATATATTTATATTAATAGAAATAACTTGGTTTGGGTATTTGTTGGTGGAAACAAGGTCTAAGACGAAGTTTGTAGGTTCACATTTTTGTTTTATTTGCATTACGGTTAACACAGATGCTTCAATAAGTAAAAACTGAGGTTGAACAAAAATGTTTATTAGAATCACTATCACGAAGTAAAGCCATTGAAAGAATGACCGCTTAGGCTAGGAATACACAATGAAGTTCCTATAATAGCTACAAGAACAATAAACAAATCGATATAATAACGACAGCTGACTGTTCTGTAAATGTTACCTGTTGGCTTCTTGAACTCTCTCAGTGCTTTCTAAGCACGAAACAGGGATCGTCAAGTTGCTGTATAGATTTGCCAAATGAGCCCCAAATCAAGCAAATCGATACAGAACTGACATTACCAGCAAAAACCTAAAAGTATTATCTAGACTATTTTGTCCGATAGTCATAGAAGCGACAAAGTACAAGATCACGATCTACTATAATAATTGGTACACAGCTTCACCATAACTTGTGTTTAAATGATAAAAAGTCCGTTAGAAACCTCCATAAATTTTCATAACTTTATTTGTTCAAGTATAATGGTATCTCCATACCGTAGAGTCAATTCAGGAACATATCAGTTTGTAATTCCATATGCGAAAGTTTACAGTAGTGGTTACGTGCGTTACCTCTTTACTTCAAGACATCCAACAACAGTAAGGTATGCGACAATTAACATCTGGCATGAACTTCTAATTAGTAATAGCTAATAACGTAATATTTCATAATTAAAAGGTTTTATTTACACGAGTAGTTTGTAATATTTTGACTGTTATCGCTTGTACGACTGCCTTTTCATTTCTCCACACATCATCTTCGTGAATGCTGATCGAAAATCCGGGCTGAATATAGTGTAAATAATGGGATTCAACATGGAATTTACATAACCTAACCAAAGAAGAAAACTAAAAAGAACAGCACTCGGTTCACAAGCAGAACACAAAGGCATCAATAATGCCATCACGAAGAATGGCAACCAACAAATTACAAAAACTCCGGTTATAATAGCAAGGGTCTTGGCTGCTTTGCGTTCACGCTTTGCTTCTAAGGATTCTTTAGTGTGCCTTTTCTTTTTAGGAAGCACTTCCGTTCGACTGATATCAGTATGTTTACTGGTGAGGCCGTTAGTTGAACTGGTAATATCTGGACTAGCTGTTTGGGAATTCATGTTTGAGAACGATGTCATTTCACTACATGAAGGTATCGTGGCAGTCAACGGAGAAGATTTTTTAGCTTTGTCTTTCTTTTTCATGTTGGGGACATTATTTCCTGGTTTGTGACGAATTCGTTTTCTAGCTTCTCGAAAGATCCGGAAGTATAGAATCAAGATTAATACAAGAGGCACATAGAAAGAAGAAAATGTGGCAAAAACTTGATAAGCAACATCTTGGCTGACGAGACACCTTTTTTCTTGCTCTACGCGCTTTAAGAAGTCAGGATCTTTCCATCCGAAGATAGGAGCCAGTGAAACCACAAATGCAACAGTCCATACTATAAATATCATAGTACCAATATGCCTAGCGCTACGTTTCCTGGCATAATCGACTTGTGTTACTGCCCAGAACCTGTCGACAGCGATGGCTAGAAGATGGAGGATGGAAGCTGTGCAACATAAGACATCAAATGCAGTCCACACATCACAGAGGGCGGCACCGAGAATCCATTCTTGAGTAACCTCATACACAGCTCCGAGTGGCATCACGAGACATGCAACCATTAGATCAGCCACTGCTAACGAGAGTACTAGATAGTTCCCAACGCACCGCAGATTTCGATCCATAAAAATAGCTGCGATAACGAAAACATTGCCGATAACTGTGGCTAAAATGAGTAACCCGAGAATAACGGAGGTTACACTCATGAGCACAACGCCCTCTTTTGGCTGGGTTGGAAGAATGATATTTTCTGTAAGGTTTATTGTTAAATTGGTTAATATGGATTCATATATGGTCATAGAAAAATTATCATAACTCCTGTCTGGTGAAATGTCATTAAGATCATCTTCCAGAAGGAAGTTTTTGCTTCGTTCCTCAAACACAATTATTGTGTCATTCATGATTGGTCGACAAACCTGAATTATCTAAAACTGGTATAAAAACACATATAAGACAATTAAAAAGTTGTAGTATTGAATACTGTAAACAATCATTCGATTATAATATTCGCATGTTAAAGAATAACAGTTTTGAGATCTGGAACATAATGATTAGTTAAAAGTAGTCGAGTGTCATAATTTAACTGATGTAACTTATTTCAACATAAAATAAAATTATTATGTAACAGCAATTCGGTTTTTGTGATATTAGTAAACTAAAAGTTTAAATTATAAATCTTCTAAATAACTGAAACCAATCATTTTTACCTTATCTATAATGTTACAAGAGTCACATGTGGTAATAAGATATTAAAAGGTTTCTTCGTTGGATATAAATGCAAAACAACAATGTAAGCCACTTATGCTATTTTTGTTAATAGTTAATCAATTTATATAATTCTTTTTGTAAGTTTTTCTTCCAACATTAAAACTAAGCCAAAAATACTGTGTAATTAACTTACCTTTTTATCAACAGAGTATAATAAACAATTCAATTAAGTCTTTGGTTTTGTATGTTACTCTCAAACACATGGACTTCAATTTTTATTTTCAGCTGGATAGTTTCATACTCATTTTAGATATACGTGGAAAGTTTTCCAACTTCTAATCCCTTCCATTTTGTCCATTTTCTTGTAGCAAAAGTATCCTCAAAGATGAAAACGTGCGAAAAAATTTACCTACGTTTAAAAAGGAACACAATTATTGTTTTTGCTTATATTTTGTACATCAGAGACAAGAAGGAAACTCAACGTGAAATCCGATTATTTGTACTAAACATCTTAATTATTTAGTAGAAGCTACTTTAACCAGTTATTTAAGGTTACATTTGATCACGTATAGCACATTGTTCTGTCACTGTAAGCGTTCATGATAGGAAGACGAGCTCACATCACACAGCTTTACTCAAATAATTAACATAAAGCAGATAAGTAGGTATGTATGTATGTAGATTCTAAAATTTCGCAACCAATAGGTTCCATTATTACAAGAGCAGGAGAGAAAATAAAATATTGCACAGAATGTTTAATGTAAAAAAAAGGAAAAATCAGAAAAGAGGCAAATGGACCATATTATCAATGACTTTCGACTGTATCAAAACCTAAAAAAATATTCGAAAATAAATTAATGTAACCTTAGCATAAATATATATTTTACATTATGTTAGTGGATCGTGTGCTAAGTTCAGAATGCTCTTTCCTTTCATACATAGTAATGAAATGTTCTAATCTTCTGAGATATCTTTTTTTTTTATCGTGTACGACTTGATAACTTCCAAACTTTAGCTACATTTACTCATTTCAAAGATATTTCGTGTTTCTCATGAAAAAATATATTTGCTGGATATTTGATTAGTACGTTTATCTGAGTTTGGACTACAACTCTTTTTCTTCGTGAGTCATTTTATTTTTGTAACTATTACATCTAGTATTGAACGAAGTGATACCTACGTTTGTACCCTGTACCCACCATACAGATCGGAGGCCGGTTTATAATGCTATAACACCTTCAACTAAGACGAATATGGTAACCGAAATTTGCAACTTACTTCTTATTTAATTACTTGGTTTTAAATAGTGTGTGTTATTTTTTCTTATAACAAAGCCACATCGGGTTATCTGCTGAATCCACCAAGGGGAATGAAACCCTTGATTATAGCGTTGTAAATCCTTAGACTTAGCGCTGTACCAGCTAGGGGGTGGCTTAAATTTAGATAGAAATGTGTAATACACTTTATTATGTGTAAATATATACGTTCAAGTTAACTATTTGATAGATAAATGGATGTGTAGCTATAGAAAAGTACAATTCTGCAGTGTAAGACTAGAGGGAAGGCAGCTAGTCATCACCATCCACCGCCAACTCTTGGGCTACTCTTGTACCAACGAATAGTGGGATTGACCGACACATTATAACGCCCCCATAACTAAAAGGGTGAGCATATTTGGCGCGACGGAAATGCAAACCCGAGACCCTCGGATTACGAGTCGTACGCCTTAACGCTCTTGGCCATGCCGGGCCAACATGTTTTCTTTATGGCTTAAATATTTATGGTTATAATATATATACACTGCTGGCCAAAATATTAAGGCCAATGAACATAAAGAAAGCTCCTGATTTTAGCCATGTAAAACCGAACATATATCGCTGTACTAGCGTGGGGCGCATGTTCGTTGTGAAACCGCGACTCTCAGTTGAGCGCCCTCACTACCTCGCCAGGCCGAGCCTACACTCCAAAAGTAAAAAAAAAAAATAATTAAGATTTAAATTTGTTCTGAAAACAGATATCGTTATGCATAGACAAATATAAAATTTATTATTATTCGAAGAAAAAAGTTAAATCCATTCTTTTACAATATCAATCAAATATTCCTTGATTAAGTATCGTGATACAAGACGTAAAAGCATGGTGTCTGATCATATGCAATTTACCACAGAGTATATATAGATAAGATAATATCATACGAAATGAAAAACATGTCGTCACTACAATAATATCTTATTAACTTTATCCATAAAACATAATTATTTTTACAATACAAGAAAACTTAATTGTAAACTTCAACAATTGAAGAGTTCGGTTATCTGTAGAAAATTGTTTTGAAAATACTATAGTCTAAAGTATTTAAATGAAGTTATTATGTTATTTATTAAAGTTTGTTTTCACGTACTTCTTAGATAAATTTCAATTTTTCTTATAAATTCACTCGTTTACAAATGTTCAGCAGATAGCACAATTTGGCTTTGCTTTTTTGAAAACACACACTTTGCAAACGTATCAGGAGTTCGAACGTTTATTTTTTTTTAATTTGCATTTCTTCGGGTGCGATCTTTCACAACATTTGTTAGAGTCACATAACAACAACACATTTTGTTTTAGGATGTAGATTATTCAGAAAGTTTTATTCTACGTTGTGTTTCAGCAACTGTCATTATCGTGTGTAAACTTTTAACGTATCTGTGATGCGGATATGTAAATCTTTTATTAACCATAGGTTTTACTGCATCTAAACTACATCTGACCATTGCTGATTAGTAAGTAGCCTATTGAACAACAAAGATTTTTACAGTAGGAATATTCTAGTTTTCAATTACTTTGAAGTTCTTATCCTTAGTAGCTTATAAAAATCAACTGGGAAAGGTAGGAGTTAGTTAAAGGTGGCCTTTAAAAAATGTCTTCAGCCAAACGATATACCTTTATCGTGCACCTACGAAATCTTTGCGTAGTGGGGCAAGTGCTTTCCGCCAATTTAGGTCAAAAACAGTTCCCTGGGTTGAGTTCCATATCCGCGAACAGTTGGATGTAGTCTACTCAAGGCAGTTTACGACAAAAAAAATTGCTGAAAATACTTGTTCTGTTTCACGGATAATCCGTAGGTATATGAAAGAGGCATTTCGTTTGTCTGAAGACATTTTAAAACCTACTTTCGACTACCTCTGACTTTTACCCACACTTCTAATGAAAGGTTATTACACACTGAAACGTTGTAATAACTAAAATCAGAAGCCCAGCATGGCCAAATGGCTTAAGGTTTTCGACTCATAATCTGAGTTTCGCGGGTTTGAATCTTGGTCGTACCAAACATGCTCGCCTTTTCAGCAGTAGGCGCATTATAATGTCATGGTCAATCCCACTATTCATTGGTAAAAGAGTAGCCCAGGAGTTGGCGGTGGGTGGTAATGACTAGCTGCCTTCCTTCTGGTCTTACACTGCTAAATTAGGGACGGCTAGCGCAGATAGCCATCGAGTAGCTTTGCGCGAAATTCAAAACAAACACTAAAATCAGAATTGCTTATTGTAGAAGTAACTATTATTATTTTGTTTTTGTAGGTTAATTAGCTATCTATTATTTTTATGTTATATGGTTAACACATTGTACACAGTCCCAAGTGTTTGGCGACAATTTTTATTGGACTACACATTTCTTCGAATTATCGCATTAACTATAATTGAACTGAGAGTCGCGGTTTGCACAAAAATACCAATATCACTCTCACTGAATACAGTTGATTGTTATTGTTTTGAATTTAGCACAAAGCTACACAATGGGCTATCTGTGCTATGCCCCTCACGGGTATCGAAACCCGGATTTTAACGTGTAAGTCCGCAGACATACCGCTGAGCCACTGGGGGGCATACAGTTGATATACTTAATATTTTAAACAATACATTTAAATACAACTTCAGTTTATAAGTCTGTTTAATTTTGTCAGGAGTTTTGCGTGAAGCTGCCTAAAGGTTTATCTGCCATATCCGTTTGTAATTTTGAATTTATAGATTAGAAGGACGTCTGCTAATTAACAGAACTCAACGTCAGCTTTTGACTTAACCCATGTTTGATCAAAGTGAAATTTTAGTGTTACTCTTGCAATGCACTCATAGCTCCTGAGTGTGAAATATATTTATGCGGCAAAGGGTCATGAATCAAGAGTATTAGGGTCCACAGCCCGAACTCTCGTCACTAAGGGCAAATTTAACCCCTTGTAAGTTGGTAGCGATGTTTTGAATATTTTCACTATCTTCAAACACTTTGGCAAAAATAGTAAACCTTGTTCTTTACTGATCATTTTCCCAAAAGCCTGCTGCTTGGCTGAAAACTAATATTTCTCGCATCGTTGACGAGACTTGTTGAAGCTTCACTCTAACAGGAATGGAGGATATCATGTGAAACCAATAGATACTTTATGTATGTGAAACCAATAGATACTTTATGTATGTTATACCAATAGATACTTTATGTATGTTATACCTCTATAGAAAATGAATTACTTTGAATGAGAATTGCAGTGAGTGGGAGTTCAGATGATGAATGTTTAATTGCTTTACTCCAACTATGACGGTAGTATATTTCTTTGATGAATAAACCTATAATCGAAGCTACTGTATTATGCAAAACCTGAAATTTACCTATCATAATAACTAAGGGAGGTTAACCATAAACTTGTCTGCTTGAAAATTGAATGTACGAAACATGGCGGTCTCACACACTTGTAAACCATTTTTAGAGAGTATCAAGCCATACTGGGATGAGTAGGTCGAATTTTAAAATGTACCATATTAAAACTTCAATAAAAATCACGTTCTGACGTTTATATGTTAACACAGAGCTCAAGGAGTTGTAGCAAGGAAGAGTAAAAGAAAAATTAATAACACGTTTTCTACTTATATTTTACTTGAGTGCTTGCTGGACGCATACAGAAAAAACACAGAATCAAAGAGTACATAAGATTGTAAGGATGCCACAGAAAGGCTGTCTGGAAAAAGACGGGTATGAAAGAGAACATGCGTTACAGGGAGAAAACTGTCAACTAGAAATGCGTAAAGTTTCCGTTGCAATACATGTAAAGGCAAGGAATGGCGCTATAAGTCACTTTTAGCGAACTGTTTTTCGCACGATTAGGACCCGGAGATCAGCACTGAATACTGCGTAAGTTTACAGTTTGAAAGTCGTATATAACAGAATTGAAGACGAGAAGGAAGGCGAATGTTGTTTTTTATAAGATTGTGTTTCCAACCGGATCAACACAGATAAAAAACTACACTAAACAAAGTTCAGATAAGAGCATCAGAACCGCCATCTGAACCTAGTATAATCAAGCTTTAGAGAAAAGGATATCTGTTTTTAATCGCCTGAAGTGTTATTAACGATTTTTAGTCACTTTTAATTAAGCGTCTTATCATATTGTCACTTGTCATTTTGACATTTTTAAGCTTTACAAGTGCCTCGCAATAGAGATAACATTAATAACAGAGTAAATACCACTTCATATTGTGCTTGTGGGAGAAATAACTTTACAGGTGGTTGTATATAAATGCTGGTATTTCCATGTAATATAGCTAATGGCATGCTATTTATCAAAGTTACATTTTTTTAAATTCATGGAAACTAAAAGTCTACGAATATTACGAGAAGTTTAACTATTGTTTTGAATATGGTTTACTTAATCTTTGTTCTATCAAAATTAATATTTGATAAACTTGATTAGGTTTAAGTATGTCTTTATTCTCTTTTTGGGCCTGGCATGGATAGGTGGATTAAAGCGTTCGACTCGTAATCTCAGGGTCGCGGGTTCGAATCCCCGTCGCACCAAACATGCTCGCCTTTTCAGCCATAGGGGCGTTATAATGTGACGGTCAATCCTACTCTTCGTTGGTAAAAAGTAGCCCAAGAGTTGGCGGTGGGTGGTGATGGCTAGCTGCCTTCCCTCTTGTCTTACACTACTAAATCAGGGACGGCTACCACAGACAGCCCTCGTGTAGCTTTGTGCGAAACTTCAAAAACTAACAAACATACATTCTTGTTTGATGTAGTGTTGGTATTTAAGCAAAGATAAAAAAAACATCAAATGAGAAAGATAAAGACGAGATTAATAGTCCGAATAATTATACTATTAGTAATACTAATTTCTCGTCTCAATCATTCCGCAAAACTATATCAAATAACAGAGACAAAGGAGTATGGATATTAAAATTTGTAGTACTTACATGCTAATAGTCTTAACAGTTTATAAGGAGTGTAGATATTAAAACTGGCAGAAGTTACATGTTTAGCAATTTATAAGGAGAGTAGATGTTAGAACTGTTAATGATATTTTTAGTTAATAAAGTTAGCAATAATTGTTTTATTACTAATTTTACTTCATCGTAATTATAGTTTTACAATAATTTTAAGATGTTCACAAACTTCATGTTGGTTATGTTGCTTTTTATATTATTGTTATGATTTCTCATTAAATCAGACATTGAGACCACATATCCAAGACGTATACAAGATGAACAAAGCATTCCTTGTATCAAGCATTCCCAACTCATCATGTAATCCACTTAATCAAAGAGTAAACTCACCCATTTTACACACGTACGCAGGGGAGGGTGTTTGTCCCAATCTCCAATTTTTGTGATGTAAAAAATGCTGTTACTGCTCAGTGAACATTAATAACAGCCGGTTGAATAATTACCACAGGTGTACACAAACAGAAGAAAGACTGAGTGCTCTAACTTTAATACGTAATCATCATGGTAACGCTATGATTGAAATTGTATGTGAGTTATTTCTGGAAAAGTACCCCATAGTGCATACGTATATGATGACATAATATAGTATTGCTGCACAATTAACAAATACTTTACTATAATAAAACATTCGTATCCATTCAGTATTAAAACAGAATTATTTGTTGGTTTTCTTTGTATGTTTATGGATATTATGTGAAAAGTCATGCAATTATATAAGTTATATTTCATGGAAAAATGTTTCGAGATTTAATCTAAGATCACCTATTCTTTTTACTAATTTCCTGGGAGATGACATTCCTATAGACTACTGTAGCATTAGCATCCTGTACATGCTGATTATGTTCACACAATATGTAATGTGTTGGCTTTTGACCGTAAGGGATAGAATCCCTTTTCAAACATACTAAGTAGAGGCCTATATTTTATAAGTTAAAGTGTCCGTTGTAGGCGGTATAAACTAGATTCATATTAGAACTGGTAATAAACGTAGCAGATTCAAAGACAACATTGTTCGAGAAACAATAGTGCTGTGATATCATTGTGCTATCAGTAGGTTTACTTATCAGGCTAAAAGTTTGAACGAGATTGCGTACATTTTTCAAGAAATGTATTTAGTTTTTGAAAGTGAGTTTATGTAATTCTATAGCTATTGGTATACTACAAATCGAAGCAGTATCAAACATAATACAATCAGTTCATCTGAAAGAAGTAGCAAAAAAGCATGTTTGAACTGCTTAGAAATCTAAAGGTAGTTTTAGCTTTATGTGTAATATTTGAATAATTATCAATAGCTTATTAATGTGACATTTAGGAGAGCTTACGTTCGTATGTAAAATGAACATCAACTCGTGGAGACTTTGTGTCATTAAACATTTTATTGCATAGCAACTGAAGTTACTCGTGCCTTTTGAAATATACAAGCATTTCAACTTTGCTCCTAAAGCCAGAACAAATCCTGTTTATCTATTCACTGGTGTCTTTCATATGAATTTATTACCAATGTTTTACTGCTATAATCATTATAATGTTCAAGACAAGTCTAAATTAATCTTATTCATATAACAATATAACTGTTTAAAACAGATAATGACCACATTAAATTACTCGGGATATAAAATGTCGCTATCGTTGAGACTGAAATGAGCTTAGTTTGAGACACAAAATATTTTTACTTTATTTGTTGTTACTAAATGCTAATGATCTAATATAAGTAACTGATAACTGAAAATGTAAAGTATATTTATTGGCTACAGTTTATATAACATGAATTAAATGATATAAAGCGTTTTATGTCATCTTGTAGAATTATTATTTTCTCCATTTTCTGAAACATATTGTGTAGAGAAAACTGAAAACAAGAAGTTGTGAAAGATCTTTCCATATATAACCTATTCAGAGTCAGCACGTTCCAAATTTGTTTCTCAACTAATAAACAGGTTAATTCCAACTAATTCACAGATACACTATATATATGTATATATAGTGTGCGTCAAACGTAAAAATATGCACTGAATTTCTACGTTTGATATATTCCAACGTAGAACTAATCTATGGTAAAATTAAGTCCTAGAAAAAATATTTCAGTTAGTTCAATTTAATGAAGGTTTCTCCTTTAGCTCAAATAAAACAGCAAAAACAAAGAAAAAACTTGAAGATATGTCATACATCAAGATTTCTAGCGAAACGTAATAAAGCTACGGACATTTAAACAAAATGTTTGAAAAACAATACTCTTACAAACATTACAGATTTTTAAAATATTAATATTTAAGTAAGATTGAAAATGGAAGAAAGATTGTTAACTGACGAATTAAAATTTAATTTATGTTGAAACTGCTTCCCAGTAAAATGTATACTTTAATAACTTTATGACGTTTTTAATACCTCGTCGTTTTATACTGTAATTTAATTTCGTAAATCTATCTTCGAGTGAAGTAGTCTAGGATTTTCGAATTTGATGAATTATTACATGACTCGAAAATGTTTTATAAATAATCATTATATCTACACATCTGTTCAAACGACTTGGAAAAGTGTCTCTTTCGAGCAAATGCGTCTATTGTTGCGTCAACGTCAAAGCCATGTGAATTATCTTGTTATAAAGTAGAGGAAACAAATTATGTAGAATTTAAGAATCAGTAATATTACTATTCTGATATAAAAAATACTATGAAACGTGGCATCACAAATGTTATAAATATCTCTATAACATATAATCATTTCTCATAGAATGGTAGGTAAATAGCTCCTGAAGACTTTGAATGTTAGTCAGATCTTATAATGCTCTGAGATATTATACATGATAGTACATCAGCATGTACTGATAGATGGCAAAAATACTGAGTTTATGCATCATCATATGTTACCAATACAAAAATAGCTTAAATATTTACAATAAGACAGCAAGTAAATGGTCTATTGGTATCTATTCACTAATACACTCAAATATCATTTATTTATATGAACTTATAATGTATTATGAACAATTGCGTATGCTTACGATACATGTATGTTTTGTTATAGAAAAGTCATAATAGACCATCTGCTGTGTCCACTGAGGGGAATCGAGCTTCTAATTTTATCGTCGTAAATTCCAAGACTCAGCGCTGTCTCACCGGCTAACATGACACGCTTCCAAAAAAAAATGAAAGAATGGATGGTATTTTTCTAACTAAATTATTTTATTTCACATTTCAACAATTTCTTACGCATAACCAGTAAAAAACAAAACAGCTCAAAATATGGAAGTTTGTCGATGTGATCTCTTGCTGAGAAGAGAAAAATGTCAATCAAATTAAAAATGCATAAAAACTTATTTTGACGTACACGTAACTCGAAGGAGTTTCGTGAGATGTTGATTGGTGTAATTTAATTTTTTCTGCTTGCTTCTTCTTTGATGTTTTTAACACTTGTTTCAATTGTCTCAAACACTGAAGAATCAGTCATCTTATTTATTTACTGCAGAAATTCATGTTTCTATGTTCATTTCAGAGCACATTTCTAAATAACGAGTATATACAGTAAACTGGCGTGTTGTCAGTAAATAAGGAAACACGTAAAAGTTTCAGATACAGCTTTCATAATCATCTTCATCATACAAGAAATGTAATTTTATACTCAATAAATGATTGTAAGAAATTATGATTTAAGTAAATAATAGCATATATATCATACAATATATGATATATACGATGTCGACGAGGCCTTTCAACAACACCATGACACATGTGACCCTTTGGGATACACTAAATATAATAGCGTTCGAAACGTTTGTTATAAAATCAGTTATTTGTATAGCAGAATGATTAAACAATAATAAAATTTTAATAGTTATAATGACAAATCCCCGCTGGTTGTTAGTTGTGAAGTGTGCATCCTAACAGCAATCTGATACACAGCACAACAAAGTTTTCACTTCTTGAACACTGTTGGGTGTTCCTTATAGATTTTTGGCCGCTGATCACAAAAATCACATTCATATTTGCCTATTACGTACCGTTTCATCGAAATCTTCAGTTTCACCAAGACATAGCTACAATGGAAAAATGATATCAGGGCAACTGTAATTCGTCAATGCTTGTTGACTACTGTTGGACACTGTAACGTGATGCACCGGCCATTGAATACAAACCAAAATTAGGAGAAAAACACTTTTAATTATCTTGGACATAAAAGCTTATTAGAAATATAAATGCAATTAAATACGTTATTGTCGGTAAGCAGTAAACTGTCTATTTCTTAGAGTTCCTACGTGATGAAGCAAAACAAAAACTATATTTGTGCATACATACTGGGTACCTGTCACAATCAGCAAAACTTTTCAGGACGAAAAACTTTTCAAAAAATTGTTGTGCAGTGATATCAATATTATTGACACTGCTATATATCAGGTTACTTACTTCCTTGCTTTAGATATTATTCTATGCAGGTTCTGTCATTGAAAAAAGTATTAGTGGGGAGAAGATCACTCAATCCAAAAACTTATATTATTCCAGTAACTTCGATAAAACGAAGTTTTTTAGCTAAGCTACTGTACTTCACATTCCAAGAAAGGCTGCTTAGAAATTCTCTAAAGTTTCATCAAATAGGCAAAGAAAATCGATACTTTACAAATAATGCGCTACAGTAGCAGTCAAGTAAGCTTGTTGTGTAGCTTCACTATATTCTATGCATGTAACATGTATATGCTATATTATATATGTGTGTGTATTTGTGTAGAAATAATACTTGCTCTTAAAAGCTTTCCTAAAAGCCGACAACAAAAATAATGTTTGTTGTATATAAGTTTTCTCTTGATTTTTCTTAGTTTGGAAATAGATTTGGTTTTCTTTAGAAAGGTCTTGCTAATTAAACATCCAACATAAAATGTCAAACATGGTTCAATTAGCTCTCAGCAACTTCGTATGATACGCATTTATTAGAGCGTTCTAAATCGTGGTCCTATTTAAACAACATATTTCTAGATTTACTAATTAATTGAATGCGTAGAGTTAGGTTCGTCGCTGGTACAACGGTACGTCTACGGATTTCTAATGCTAAAATCACGGGTTCGATTCCCCTCGATGAACTCAGTAGATAACCCGATGTGGCATTCCTATAAGAAAAACACATATACGCCTGTAATAAAAAAAGTTAGGTTTTTATTATTTTAAAAACTATGAACATTTAGAGACTAAAAACGTGCTTACGCCTGTACAGTGTAGATTCAAAGTTAATAAAGTAACTACTATAATGATATTTTCATTTACAATTCGAAATCGCAACTACAAAATTATCAGGGTATTTACTATAGTTAACAAATGGTTTGTAATTAACTGCGTAATTTCTACTACGTGATCAATATCTCTAAAAGTAGTATGGGTGATATTATGCAATTTGTGTTTAAGGATAGCAGTGTATCGAGCAATGTGAATTTTGAGTTAGCAGCGTAATCACTACCTTGAAAGAAACACTTAGAAATTAATATTGATTTGATTTGGTTTGTTTTGAATTTCGCGCAAAGCTACACGAGGGCTATCTGCGCTAGCCCTTCCTTATTTGGCAGTGCAAGACTAGAGAAAAGGAAGCTATTCATCACTACCCACCGTCAACTCTTGGGCTACTCTTTTAGCAACGAATAGTGGGATTGACCGTCACCTTATAACTCCCTCCCGGCTGAAAGGGCGAGCATGTTTGGTATGATAGGGATTCGAACCCACGACCGTCAGATTACGTCGAGTGCTCAACCACCTGGAGATGTTAGCACTGAAGTTGCTATTAGAGCTCTAATTATAATAATAACATTCATGTAGACTTCGTGGTGCAACTGTTACCATGTCTTCCTTTATAAGGGTTACAGTTTAGTTACTTCCAAACCACTGTTACCATGTATTCCTTTATAAGGGTTACAGTTTAGTTACTTCCAAACAACTGTTACCATGTGTTCCTTTATAAGGGTTACTGTCTAGTTACTTCCAAACATTAAAAAATGTTGTTTCAATTTTTAATCTACATTCATACCAGTGTCGTATTTGTTTTCTCTATGGGGTTAATGATGGCAAAGGTATGTAACAAACCTGCTTGAGTAATACTGTCATTAAAGGGTGTAAGACAACATATTAAAAATCTGTAAAAAACGCGTCTTTGTGGATAAGTGTTTCCATTTGGATTACAGTCAGTGATGCTGTAAATATTTTTATACTAAGTGTTCTCTAACATTGTATATTCTTCAATCTAAAACTCAAAAGAAATAATATCACAGACATTGATATAAAAATCGACGAATAGTGGCCACTTCAAAATAATTTCAATGTAAACTTAGCAACACGCTCACATAAGAACTTAGAATTCAAAGTTGTCAATTTAGACAACCATGCTACTGTTTCGTCGCAGTTAGTTTATAAAGTATAAATATACATCTGTATGTAGAAATCTAAATACTGCTGGGAAAACGGTCTCCCAGTCAATGTACTCTCAGAGTCAATAAACCCGCATTAACTCATTTAAGTTGTTTTTTCCTAAATGAGGCACATATAAACCAAAAAATAGAAAGTAATGTATCTACTTCCTATTGATGCCAAATCTACCACGATACTCTTGAAACTATACGATCTTTTTACCTTAGTTTTCTAGATATGTCAGTATGTAACTCTCAGATAAGAATTGCTTACTGTCGTTGGGAATACCGTAAATAATGTAGAGTTGTACAATCTTGAAAAACGTTTGGCGACAGAATGTAAACTGTTAGCAGTACTTCTTGAAACGTCTGATGTCACACTCAGATTTTTAACTGCTAACTAAGAAATATAGAGTGAATTAAAATTATCAGTATCGTTAGCTACTCATTTATAAAGTAGGATTATCTCATGTATAGCTTTATGTTATATATATGTATATACAAATGTTGCTTGAACAGGAGATTACTGCTTTTTTATTAATTTCTTCTACAAAAATCATACCCGCCTTTTCTCCCCTTGGGGCATTATAATGTGACTGTCAATCCTGCCGTTCGTCGGTGAAAGAGTATCCAAAGATTTGGCAGTGAGTGGTGAAAACCGTCTGCCTTCTCTCCAGCCTTTCACTGCTAAATTAGTGACGAGTCTCAGAACCTACCAATTACTCATGTGTAACTATTGTTAGATACATAATGAATGTAATTGTTTGTTTACTTTATCACTTACTGGTGACTCATTGGGAAGCTTGAAAGCTTAAAACGCTAAAACTTAGGGTTCAGTCCTTGTTCATAAATGTTGCACAAGCTTGCGTCTAAAACAAAGAAAGAACATTGGAGAAAACAGCTCAGAATCTTTACATGTTTTCTACCAAACGTAAACAAATTATTTGTATGATTTAAGAAATAGATTAAGAGCTTGATGAAAGAATTTGTTCAGGAAAGCGAACATCTAGAACAACTGTTTTTTTAAATAATTTTACTATTAAATTTTGATCAGAACAATCAAAATCTACAACCAAAATCAACCCGGTAATGGGAGTAGTTAATAAAATACGCTGTTCTTACATTATTACAAAATTTGACTACTCTCTCTGTTCACGACATTTTCGATCGTATACCCAATAATATTTCACAGGTTTCGTCCAGCTCAAAATATTTAAGTTATTTTTAAAGACACAATACTAAACCAACAAGCGAAATGTTATCTATTAATTGACCTAATCGAACGTTGACCCCAACATCACTCTTTGTGGGGTCTAAAGGATACATGCTAGGTTTGATAACAATAGCACTGCGGTTAGCCAATTATAAACGGACATGAACAGACTTTAAATCGTGATAACGAGGAACCTACTTTTACGACTCAAAACTTTCATGCACAGACTTTTGTCAAAAAATTGTTAAGAAGCAACAAGACAAGGCACAACGTCCCTAATTTCGAACCATTAACTAGAGCGAAGACAAATAATCAGCCTTACCCACCGTCAACTTTTGTCCTATTTTTTGTTTGATCGAATAGTATGATATGACTGCTTCACATATAGCAGTTTAAAAATCTCCAAGAGGAGTATTGTAGTGAGGCTTTCAATGATGGGTCAAAAATCTCTGGTTCAAACGCAATTTCTGAAGTAGAAGATATCAAATTAAAAAAAACTATTATGTTCTAAAAATGAAGCTGAGCAAGCGAAAAAGTTATATCCAGGGTCATTTAGTATTGAAGAGAAAAGTCAAAATATATTTTATTTAGAATCAAGGACTTTAAAACATTTAAAATAAAGTTTATCAAAATAAAAAACGTAGTCATTTTCAGACCATGAAAATTGCAAATATTCGAAGTGTTGAATTTAGAATTTGAATCGATAGAAAAATTGTATGCTTTTTAAGGATTTTCAGAATTTTTAAAAAAATATTATTAGTACTTTGATAATTTGAGAAGGAATTCAATAACTGAAATTAGTGATAAGAGGCATATGCTTGTATATTTTAGTGTATTTGGTATTAACGTACGCTATACAGATTTAAACTGCAGCCCTATTTTTCAGAACAATAATTAATAAGTTAAAATACCTTTAATAATAACTGCAATGATCGTGCTCCCAAAACAATTAAAATATCTTTCTGAATTTTATATTTTAACTTTATATTTTTGTTGATGCAGGAAACTCAAGTTAACTGCTGTAAAGGGCAAGAAAAATGTTTCATTTTAATAGCGAGAGCAAATTTTTATCCTTATACGTTTCACCATCTTGTAATTTATAGTAAATGTTTGTTATTAGGAGATACAAGTTGACACGAAAAGCTTTCCTGTGTTCCAGTAAATTACTAACGACAATTCAGTGTTCGTCTTCTTTTGTTTATTCAGCTAAAATGATCCTGTACACACACCAAAAAAGATAATGTCTTGAGTGAAGCTAATTGTAGACAAGGAAATAAACTATCCTTTATATATAAAATAGAACAAACACAACAACAGCGTGTAGAAAAACACAGAATAAACAAGACTCATTATAGAATGATTTGAGCGTCGTACCATATTATATTGTTTGGTCTTTTACCATTTTTTTCTGGCCTTTCCTGGTTGAAAAGCAAACTTTATTTGGAAGATATTTAAGAATAAACCGAAGTATAAAGGAAATTTTACCTGATATCGGTGGATAGGCAATTTTTAGTCGGAAATTTTATTTGTTTAGAAGTGTAGATGAAGTGGTCAGAAACCATCTTTGGTTTCGTGATTTACGTATAACCCTGACAACGAAGTTAGGAAGTTTGTACATAATGATAAAACAAACAACAAATATTTCAATGTTTTTACGAGGATAGTATTCACATGTGTCGGTAGGTGTCTTTGAACTAAAACTGAAAAGAAAATGGCTTTGTTTTTGTTTTTGTAGATTGGCACAAAGCTACAAAATGAGCTATCTGTGGCATACCAACTTTAAAACTGTACCAAAAGGGCTATATGTATTTTGTAAAACCAGAATATTTAACTGTTTAACTGAAATTGAGGTGGATTAATTTTCTCTTTGTTTATTTTTGGTTTTAAAAAGATCAGGCTAAACATATATGTTTTTGCTTCTATATCAGATTTCATTCCTTATGACTCCAATGTGCAATGATAGATATGCACGTACCTTAAGAGAAGTGTTATATTAACATTTTAAACAAATTTCTAATTTTAAAATAATAGTTAAACTTCTGCTTTTGCCTTTGATTTATGGTTTTGCTTTGGACATCGGTTAGATATTCTTGTCTTCCAGTGGCACAGCCGTATTTCTGCAGACTTACAACGCCAGAATTCGGGTTTTGATACCCGTGGTGGACAGAACACAGACAGCCCATTGTGTAATTTTGTACTTTATTTAAAAATAAACAAAATAAAATCCAGATATTCTTGAAGGGATTCGAGAATATGCTTACTGATTTAATGCCTAAGATAAGATACAATTCTTACCCTTCCTTATATAGATATGTTTTGTTTTCTTCATACATATACTGAAATCTCGTATGTTATTTCTCTGAGATGCAAAGATTTTTCATGATCAACTCCTAGTTACTGCTTCTACTCTTATTATGAACAGTCGTCATTTGCAGTCCAGAGAATAGCCATCATAGGATTGTTGTCAGTTTTATAAAAAACACGAAACTTTGAAATACTATGTATATACAATTCTAATAAACAATACAGAACTTGAGCCACTTAAACAGTATGACGTTTGAGGTTTCAAATGACTAAAGAGCCATTCTTGCCAAACTACTTTTGTACTTCCGGAAACTTCACTCAAATAGTAAAATGGTTTGATTATCAGAAACGGAAGTATTTGTAATTTTGATAATGAACCTCTCGAAATATTAAAAATTACAAGATAAACTACAATTGTTTGCTTAGCAGATTCGTATTTATTATGACTTAATATTTGTGACAGTTACAAAAAAAACACATTAAGACTTATTATGTACAGGGTTTTTTTTCTGAGGTAAAAAAAGTGAAAGTAATACAACTGCACTAATACACTTATATATGCCAGGTAAGAACAATAGGACTTTTTTTGGAATAAATTATTTAGTAATAGCTGAGAAAATTAAATTAAAGTGTAAGAACCAAGAATAATGAACTTAAAATAATAAATTTTACCAGACTCATACGATTCAAGTATACTTAAAGAAACTAAGTCCTACCGAATGAGTCTCCACTGTACTCCAGCCATAGGCCAGACTTTCCATTAGTATCTAAATAATTATTTAATATTTTGTTCTCAGATTCGCCGAAAATTTCTCACATTCAGTTAGTTTAAACAATAGTTTTAAGTTCGTGATGACGAGAAAACTCATTTGTATAGAAAATTATATTTAGACTAAGGTCTATACTATGTAAAAACTACACTGACAAACACAACATCAACATTATTTATAAAATATACTGCTGCATACCACATATTCCCGACATCAGCAAAAAAAATAACCAACATTTGGCAAACACTAACAACAAAATATGGCATTCCAGTTAATACCAAATTTATTCAAAAACCAGGCATAAAACTAAGGTCTATACTATGTAAAAACTACACTGACAAAGACAACACCAACATTATTTATAAAATACATTGTGATAACTTCCACTACTTCTATATTGGAGAAACAAGTAGAAAAATGGGAATCAGATTAAAAGAACATCAAAAGTCACCTTCACACGTTTTCGAACAATGCAATACCCGCGTAATGAAATAAGAAGATAAGTTTCTGCTCAATTCGCGTTTCTAGTCATGTCTTACATGGTTATGTTGTGTGTATTTGGTTTGCAGTGTTCGAAAACGTGTGAAGGTAACCTTTTGTGTTCTTTGAATCTGGTTTCCATTTTTCTACTTGTTTCTCCACAAGTTTTCGAACACTGCAGATCAAATAAACACAACATAATCATAGAAAACACCCAAATACTAAATAAAGAAACAAACATAAACAAACACAAAATTAAAGAAGCCTTACTTATACAACAACTCAAAACCAAAATAAATCAATACAAAGAAACACCTTTATACTTATATCAATAAATATATCCAACATCTAAGCACGCCCTCTACATTCCCACACTCAATTACACATCCGCCTTCAAACATGTGGTCAGCTACTGGTCAGTAACCCGTTCTTTCTTTGTGAACCTTACGATGACCGAAGAAGTTCCAAACGTTGTTCGTTCCTCTACTAATGCTTTCTCGATCCATGCCAGCCGTTTTTAAATATATAATAGTTTTAAGTATGTATAGAAAAAGTTTATATGTTTTCGAAACCTCATGCAAAGCTACACGAGAGTTATCCGCACATATTCGTCCCTAGCGTTGAGCTGATTAATTATAGGGGAGGCAGTTAGTCAACACATTTTTTCCATCAACAGTAAGGCTGTTCTTGTGTGGTTGAAAAGTAGTATTTGACCATCATTCTCACAGGAAACCCACAACCTTAAAGTGCAGGATCATTTTGTGACAAAGGCGATAAAATTATAAAAATAAGGAATGCAGGAGAAATATTGGTGCATTTTGAAGAAGGCGAATGCATTAATATTTTAGGTGCATGTTACGGCTACTGAGTATTTTTTCTCACTTTTAAATCGTAAAACATCAAGATTATGAATTCATGGTCTTAACGCTTCTGCTTACAGTTGTTGTGGATCGCACATGAAAATATAACATCTTAGACGGAATTTTAAGTGATAGTCAAATCCAACTATTCCTAATAGCCTATAGTTCCTGATCGGTGTTGTTGACTAGATGTCATACCTCTAATCTATAGTTCCAAATTAAAAACAATTGATGCATACAGTCCTTATACAAAAAAAAACCCTCACATATCCGAAAAACACACTTTCTTACGAATTGTTTGAATTTCTGGTAACAAAAATAATTTAGTTCATGTGGTATAACATTGAAAAGTTTTTGAAATGAGTTGCTAAGACTTTTGTTTGATAGATAGGGGAAACAAAATTCCTTTTAAGTCCATTGTCCAGTTTTCTGTTTTGTTTTCTTTAACATGCCAGAAATGTATTAATTAGAAATATTTACAACTTACATAGTTTTCTTTTTCGTTTAATAAAAGAGTTCTTGTTGCTAGACTGTAACCTTCTGTATATAAATGTGAGGAGTATTTGTTGTGTGTAAGAAAAAAACAAACTTACCTTTACTTTATCTGAAAACCGAAAACGTTCTGAGGCCACTGCATACGAACAGTGAATATGATACTCCAAACTGGTGACGTCAATTCTAAGAGGCGTGTCTCAATCTGACGTGACTTGTAGTTATCTTTTTCACTTCTTCATCGACGGCACACTTTGTAATAAACAAAATTAGATAGATCTCCAATAAACCTGTCAATAATAAGGCTTTGAAATGTATTAAATATAAATTTACATAAACATTTTTTGAGAACATTGTACATAGTTTCTTATCTAGATATTTTGGTATTATTTTTGTTACTTTGGTCACTGCTTTCATTTCACTAAATTCTTATCGGTCGGTTGAGGGTTCTATATGTTTTAACGAAATGGAAACACTTCAACCAAAGAGGTGTTTTTCAAATGGATTGCTATTGAAAAAAATCCGAAAATAAGAAAGACTACAATGTGTAGAAAATACCATTAGTGAAAAATTATGTGTTTGCTTTTACTTTAAACTTTGTAAAATATCATTAATTACGTAGAACAATACAACTGTATCTTCGGAAGCAATAAAACTAAAACTACTTAACCTTCATAATCCGTTTAGAACTTTAATTGTTTTATTTACCAAAAGTAAAATGACTAAATGGTTATAAATAGTAAAGACATTCAACTAATACATTTCATATTTTTTGATTCCGTAAAAGGAACAAATATTATTGTTAATCATGAGCTTTAATATATTTATAAAAAACTACAATACTTATGTAATATCTCTGAAATAAAATAAGTGATTTTCAAGGTTATGTTGGACTTATCAAGTTATTAACTGAAACTTCAAAATTTAATTCTGCTAAATATACTCGGCTTTAAATTAATATGGATGACTTTATAGTTTGAAAATTTGGCAGGAATGAGCCTAATCCAGTTTACTTTCATGAGCGTGAATTTTAATTAGAACATGAAGAGTGTACCTGACAGAATTGATATTTATTTAAAAGTTAAACGAAATTAGTTTTAGTTAACTTTTCAGGTTATCGGTTTTTCGATAAAGAATGAAAAAAATATAATTAAGTAACGTTTTTAAACGTTTTATTTTTATCTTTTTATCACACAAAACTTAATCACAAATAACCTTTTTAAAATATTATACCTTAGAGATTCATTGAACTGATTTCATACAAGTGAGGACGGCACATTGTAAACCGGTAGTGTGCAGATAAGAAAGCTATATACTTGATAAAATAACTTAATCAATATTTTCTTAATTCAGTAACATGTTTTCACTCTCCAATAACAAAACACTTGAAATCTTTAACAAGATTACCATTAAGTGAAAAGCCAAGCTGTAAACGCATAAGAAGCACAGAAAATGCTTTCAAGCAGTGATACTTTCTTTACATATGTATACTTGTTATTCTACAACCTTATATTTCACAAAGAAATAAAACAGCATCGCCCTTATAGACTAAGTCGTTTGATCTTAAGTATTATATAAGATGAAATAAAAGCTGAAAGGGGCCTGGCATGACCGAGCGCGTAAGGCGTGTGACTCGTAATCCGAGGGTCGCGGGTTTGCGCCCGCATCGCGCTAAACATGCTTACCCTCCTAGCCGTGGGGGTGTATAATGTGACGGTCAATCCCACTATTCGTTGGTAAAAAGAGTAGCCCAAGAGTTGGCGGTGGGTGGTGATGACTAGTTGCCTTCCCTCTAGTCTTACACTGCTAAATTAGGGACGGCTAGCACAGATAGCCCTCGAGTAGCTTTGTGCGAAATTCCAAACAAACAAAAGCTAAAAGCAGGGGAATATAAAGAATTGTATGGTTATTCTATAAACAATATATATATATATGTATGTATTATAACCATAAATTTTAAGCCATAAACAAAACACGTTAAAAATTTAAAAGTACGCTGCATATTTAAATAAAAAAGATCCTAGGGTACAAGAAGATCCTTGAGTACGAGCGATAACATGGAATTATAAAACGTATTTAGGTTACATTCCTACATTTTTAATCTTCTTATGTAAGACTATCAAATGGAGATTAAAACTGATAGATTGTGCATCCACTTCGTAATGTGTACTTCTCGCAGTTCATTGGATAAAAAAACAAAAAAGTTTTTTTTAACTTCACAAGGTTTCGTGGGTAAAGCTCCTAAACTCACTTTCATATTTCTGACCCGAGAGTTCGTCTGCCATATTTTGAACAACACACCCATTTATTCTTTTTGAAGATTAGCTGAATGTTTATTTGTTGTTTGTTTAGTTATTTTTAACATTAACAATTTTAATATTTATTGAATGATGTTGTTATTCACTTTCTTTTGTTATATTTTTATATTTACATTAATTTTTTGCTGTGCTCTTTCTACTCTCTAGCTACTGATTCAGAAACTGTCGACTTTAGCTTGTAAGTGGCAACTTATTACAGATGTTAGATTAATCTAAATTTACCATATCAGAGCCGATTACTATTCGGTAATATGATAACGTTTTGCGTACATTGGTGCCACTCTTGTCTAAGAACAGCACATGAAGTTAGCTACCAGTTTTTATGTCTTGTATATAAAGTTATATCCCATTTTTTAATTGTTTAAAGGGAGTTTTTTAGCAATATTGATTCAAATGAGTAACGAATATATATATGTGTGTGTGTGTGTGTGTGTGGTTGAATTATTCTATTTTATACATTTATGAAAAGTGTTTTGTATTATTAATTTAATATGTGGATTTAGGAAAAACCTAAACCTCCTATGCTAATCTAGCCTTGTGACGTATTGTTGGGATTATGGCCGAAAATGTAGATTACATCCATGTATTTTAATTAGTCATATTTGTACATTAAATTAACCATGTTTTCAGGAATTAACTGTTAGTTCTAATCTATGTAAACAGTTTCATATGATCAGAAGTTATCGATTATGATGTATATTTCTTGTAATTTCATTATTATGAAGAATAATAGACAATATCCACAATTAGCAACTAATAGTATTGTGGAAGCCATCATTAAATATCACATGCGATATTTGTTTTGTGCTCAGTTAAATAGAGACAAATCTTTATACGTTTATGTCCAAATTAATAGAATATGCAAAATATTTATAAAAAAGCTACTTATTTGTTTTAATAGATGAGTATTTACCGTATTAAAAGATACAGAAGTACTATATATATTTAAGTTGGCTTTGTCCTGTAAGGACAAAATTTATGCAGTTCCTTAAAAGTGATTCAAAATTAAATGCAACGAAATATATCACAAATTTGCCCTTCAGTTGCAAAGAAACTTTTCTGCGGACTTACAAAGCAAAGTAAAGATGGTTCTTGGTGAAGCTTTGTGCTTGTTTTAAAAGAAACAAATTCGTTAAGTAGATCCACATCTCAGGAGGGCCCTAAATCCTGCTTTCAGTCTTAATGAAATCAGTAGGTGCAAAGAAAACCGAGTTGAATGACTTATTGTGTTGATATTTCTTTTCAGTAAATGAATTGTTAATGATTTGCAATTATGCAATTTAAGCCTCACTAAGTGCTAACTTGTTTCAGGAAAATATTCGTTCTGATTAGTTCATTTTTTAAGTATAAAACTTATAGAAAAGTAATAAAAATGTTTTTCAGTCATAAATTCTTAAACCTCAATAATTCTTTAATAATATTTATTACATATGGAAAATAAAAATATGTTGACTTCGGAACTTTTTTAAATGCAACCCACACTTTGTGTTAACTTTGCTTTGCCCAGCGCATATAAAATCCCAGAGTTTTGTGATATAAGCTCTCAAGTTTACCGCTGAGACATCTAGAGACTATCAACGGAATTAATCAAAAGTTTAGAAAAAGAATTCCAGTATTTTTTTTTTTACAAGAGAGCGATCATGTTTACATTGATTTGTTATTTCTTACAAATTTTCTCTTTAATTTAATTATCAACTTACAGGTTTGAATTTCGCTATTAAACAGCGATTCTCGCAAAATTTAAAAAAAAAAATATTTTAGTATAGCTGAAGAGTAAATGTTTTAAATAGAAACAGAAACTATGAAGGAACTGAGCGAAATATGTAAACCTAAGAAAGATTAAGTAGAGTTGGGAAAATAGTATTTAGATACTTCGAAAAGTCTTGGATGAGATAAACTTTTATGACGTGCAAAGAATAACTTTATATAAATAAGTAAAAAAATAGTTAAACCTCAAAGAAAAAGATAAATTGCGTTTAAATTGACAAAAGATAAATGGAAAAAACAGCTGAAGAGAAAAGTTTGGAATCTAGAAACGTTAGGTCTATTAAATATTCTGTATTATTTAATGAAATAAGTACAATTTCTTTAAACTAGCTGCCAGATTAATTACTTATAATATTAATTTACTCAATTATATTGCATTTATTCTTCAGAAATGTATTTAATTTATTTCATTAATTCATAATTGTTTGTCAGACTACAAATAACGTTTAAAGATCATAATATTTAGTCCAAATGTAAGCATACACACGATGTATGTTTGAATAATTCAGAATTCTTGATAATTATTGAGTAAATTTAAGATTTAAAATATTCTTGCTAAAATTGTAAGTAAAGTTATTTTAAAAAAGCATTTTGAGGTCATAATTATTGCTAACTCTACTAATTTAAAATCCAGTTAATTCAAGAGAAACAGTGATAAAAAGTAGGGAACAAAAACTTAATTTCCTTCAAATTTGACAAAGCTTTCATCGGATTCTTTTAACAGGTTAAGCATTCACTTCTGATTATTTTTCTGGAGATGTTTATTTGCTGATACCCAAAAGACAATTCTTCAGGACGAAAACTCTCAGGGTTGGGAAAGAAGTGATTTAGTTTCTTTCTTGGTATTCATAATCATTCTGTTAAAAATGCTAAACATTTTCGTCACCTATGTCAGTCAAACATTACTTGTTACTTTGTTTTCTTTATACTAATAAACCACATAATTTACTCTACGAAAGTAAAGGAGTTATCTTTTAAAATATTGCTCAGTCGCCAAAAAATTAGTAGTTTTAGTTGTTGTTATTACTTTAGATCAATTAATGTTTCGATGTCTATTTACGTCATGCGATCAAAATATTCAATGTTATTTTTTAATTTATAAATTCAATTTATCGTCCAAGAGGAATTCAGCACTTGTTTTTCCAAATGGTTGTTTGTTTTGGAATTTCGCACAAAGCTAGTCGAGGGCTATCTATGTTAGCCGTCCCTTATTTAGCATTGTAAGACTAGAGGGAAGACAGCTAGTCATCACCACTCACCGCCAACTCTTGGGCTACTTTTTTACCAGTGAGATTGGCCATCACATAATAACGACCCCACGGCTGAAAGGGCGAGCATGTTTGGCGCGACCCGGATGCAAACCCGCGACCCTCAGATTACGAGTCGCACGCCTTAACACGCTTGGCCATGCCAGGCCATTTTTCCGAATGCAAAATCGTGCATAATTTATTTTCAATCCCTTGATTTTAGTGTTGTAAATCCGTAGACTTACCCCTGTACTAGCGCGAAGCAGTTCTAAGATACCAATGCCTGAAAGTTCGCATCACAAACAATATGGTTAATGGCAATTTCATGCAAAAGGTAATACGTGAGTACTCAGCAGTACTTGGTAATGATAATAATTCAATAAAACTCTATATTTGTGAAAACGTTAAACTATAAAAAGAATTCAAATGCTTTTAATGTTATTTAATGAATAATATGTGCTACATTATTATTAATTGCTTCCTGCTAACGATTCACAAGCTTCTAAAAATTATTGTCGCTTCTATAAAATTCTTGGAATTTGGAAGAAAAGAATACAGAGGGTAATTTTGACATCTTCATATGTTCCAAGCTCATTTCCATCAAGATAGTTCTACAAACATCGGAATAGATGGGGTAAGGTCTGGAAAATAAGGAGGATGTGGAAGTTTTTCCCAGTCCAGCTCTTCAATTTTTGCAGATGTGATCGTTGCTGTATGAAGCCTTGAAATAACCTTGTGTAACGCAACACCTTTACGATGTATCAAAACAGGCTTCTTTTCTCTCATTTTAACATTCAAGCGCTCTAACTGTTGATAATGAAGGTCTGAAGTAATCGTTACATTGAGCAGCAGCAACTCAAAGTACAAGGTCCATTTTGATTCGTGCTTTATCCAGTTTATCTGCATTGAGCTATTGTATGCGGCGCTTAATATTTTTATAATACATCGAATTTTCATCTCAAGTCACCAACCTGTCCAAAAAAGTGAGTTACGTTCACAAGAGTGCAGAAAAGTTAAAATGTCTACTCTTGCTCTAAGGTTAGCTTCTGTCAAACCACGAAGGACCCATTTTCCAAGTTTTGACACCTTTCCAAGGTATTGCAGATGACAGTAAACTGTTGAGTGAGTTGAATTAAGTTTCTGTACTAGTTCTTTAACTGGTACAACACAATATTCATCAAGTGCAGCAAGTAGCAAGTCATCATTGAACTGAACAGGACGACCTGAACGTGGCTTATCACTTAAACTGTAGTCACCTGACCTGAACTTCTGAAACCATCTTCGACATTTTCTTTCATTGAGAGACTCTGTACTTAAGCACCTTGTAACGTTTCGTGTAGTTTCTGCTGCACTATTCCTTTTTAAACTTATAAAGCATTATATGCCTAATGTGCTCCTCAGACACACCTATCTTCATGAGGTTTTATTTACTTAATGATCTCAAAGAGTGAAGTCAGGTTAATTTCTTTTATTTGTCTGAAGAATCGTCCCTATACATATTTTAGTCATTAAAGCCTTCTACGAAAACAAAAAAATGTGATGCACTTTCTGTGTTAAATTTTCGAACATTAGTTATAGGATGACCTGATAGTTTCGAAATTATTATGAGTATCTTTACGACATCTTCCAAGCCTTTAGTCAAAGGTACAAGTCTGTTACACACACAAAAACAAGTAGATGCGTTAACGAAGTTAATATGTTTAAGACACATCTGTGGGGTTATGACGTCAGTCTGAATAAAAATCTGAGAGGCTCAACTGCAAGATGGTGTTCATGTTGAGACAACCTTTATATCTTCTGAAATGCACATATAGAAGTTGTTTTGGTATTTCCTACATGTAAAAGGTTGCTGAATATGTTCTTGGACCCTCACCTACGTTCACAGGGTCACCGAGTTATTGAAGACACTATACAAAACAATTCGTTACGCCACATCATGTTACTTTCGGCCTTCATACATAAGAAAGGATGCACTGATGTTGCAGGAGGTCCAGAATTGTATTACCTGAATAATTTGTGGGGTGGTGCTTTTAGGCTATGATGATAGCTTTAGTGCCCGCACGTTACTTAAATGAAACATTTAAAATTCTAAATAATATTGAAATATTAATTCTGTTATTTTTTAATACAAAACTACATAACAATTATATTTTCTCTCACACACATATACACACGTACGCTGCGGCAGAAATAGAACCCCATACTTTAGTGTTGTAAGTACAAAAACGTATCACCAACCAATCGGGAACAATTTTGCTAGCTCGCAATAGTAATATTAATATTAAGAGACATAAATTTACTTACGCTTTGTGACAGATGTGTTTGATTGAAGCTGATAACAAAAACTTTCTAATAGGGTCGGGCTGTTCGTTTTTTATACGAATTGCTAAATAATTCGGCACATGATGAACCTTATGAAGGAACCAGATAACTATTTTTATACTTTTAAAAATATCTCCAGTTTAGTAACTTAGTCATTTACATTATTAGCATGGTAGTTTAATTATTTGCAATATTTACATCTAAGACCCCCAAAAATATTGGGTATGAGCAGTGCATTTAAATTTATGCTAAAGTTGAAGTGACTAAACCAATAAGAAGATTATTTATTTTTAGTAAAAATTATGATCTTGAGTAAGAAATAAATATTCTTCTTTCCTTACTTCTTAAGTACGAAGTAATACGTCATTATACAGTGATAATTGTTATGATAATTGCAGCATTGCTTAATAATGTTTTTTATAATAACTACTATGTAATAATATGTTACTGTAAAACCTACTAATTTACATGCTAACAGGCAATTAAATTCTGTTTGTCAAATGTTTTTATGTAAACACTCGTAACGTAGTCTAAGACAATTGATTATTGTTATTATTAAATAAATGATAATACATTTTATCCGTGCTCAGGTTTCGATATTAGGTTTCAAATGTCTGATTTCTTCAGTTTCCCGTATTAAACAAAAGTTACTGGAATTATTATAGAATAAATTAAATGACATATAGTGTGATACTAACCTAACCTGTATAAAATGTTCTGTAGTCGCATGCTTAGGATTATTACTCGTTAAAGAAAAGAATGTTTTACGGCTCAGTAATTAGTAAAAATAAATAAATTGTGTATCTATATATATTTTTTTGTTTATTTCAGAAACGTTTTATTTATGATAGTTCAGATTAACAGCGTAACAAAAAGTGCAACACCACTATAAAATCTAAACTATGTTAACTTAAAACAATATCTTGGATGCATCCATTAATAATTATCGAACGTACCCGTCTTAGTTAGGTTTATTAGGTTTATATATTCTTAGTGACTATATCAGTGTAGGTATTCTGGACGTATTTATTTTAACATCCTGCAGGTGGACATAGTCTTCACCTTGGAGCTTCTAGTGGTTTATCGGAATGAATCGCAACCCTTCTGTTAAAATTTTGGCATACATTACGATTTTAGCGACGACAACGCAAGGGAGTCGTAAAACCTTGTAAGTGTAGTGAATATTGATATGATTTAAGGAAATTAATAAATAATCCCACATAATCATGAAAGTAAAATATTGATTGAATTTTAAGATTAAACATTTCTAAATTAAGATGTTTTTTGTTATATCAATAAACTTTTTAATAAAAAACAAATCCCCCTAATCAACAAATAACATTCCAGTTTTGTTGCTAATACATTTCATTTTTACTTTCAGTAGGTAGACTAACAACAATATTAGGATATATTTTTTATTGGTAAGCAATATGACATAAGAAACACTGTGGGAACGTAGTGCTGCATTAAATGTACTGTCTTTTCTTTATATTAAAAGCTGTTATTCTAAATGACATACTAGAGGATGGCAGTACTTGTCTCTTCATTTTTGACTGGCGATATGTCTGTAATAAAAAGCATATCTATCTGTGTTTTCTGTTTGCACATGGGAAATCATTTTTTCTGTGTTTTTTTTTTGCTAGCTTGCATCATTAAAAAGATGCGCACATGCATACACACATGCACGTGGATAAAATAAGTGATAAAGCTCAGGTGCATATCCTCAAGGTACACTTAGTAGAAGTCCAAAATTTAAAGCTTCTAGGCAATTTCCTTCTGGAGTTATGGTAGTTAGACATACACACACAGACACGTCATTTTATCATTATAGATGCTAAATAAGATACATATATTAGTAGTTGTAACAAGGTGCATACATTATGTAGTGATATCGCTTAGAACTAACGTAAAGTGTCGCGAAAATTACATTTGATTGAGATTAAACAATAAAAGGATTTTTCTGTGTGTTTGTTAATCAACAGACTCTCACCTAGATGTAATTATGTTCAAATGATTTTCTGTCGAATACATATAAGTATATATAAATACTAGAATAAACTGTTAAATTTGTATCAAAATATAATAGTAAAAAGAGCAGTGATTACTGTTTTATTAACTCGAGGAGTTTAGTGGAAAAAAAGGATTAAAATATAGAATCGGAAAAAAAAACATGTGTTAAATATATAAAAACGTTAAACAGCAGATTTAATTAAGAGTGGCGTTTGATATAAGTAGGTTTAACACATAGAGAAATTGTAAATTTTATAATTTCAAATTTTCTTTAAACTTTTAAACTTATCTTATCTACGATAAACTGAAATAGCCCCCCAGTGGTTCAGCGGTATGTCTGCGGACTTACAACGTTAAGACTGGATTACGATACACGTGGTGGGCAGAGCACAGATAGTTCATTGTGTAGTTTTGTGCATAGTTCAAAACAACAACAACAACAACAATAAACTGAAATAAGTATGAAGTGTTATTTCTCATATAAACAATAAATGTACGAAACTAGATTTCTACATACACACTCACGTAAAAAAGTTAGGACTCCCTATGAAAGCCTGTATATTTTTGTAACATTTTTGGATATATAGATATTTAATCTCAATTTTAACAATACTGAGAGATTATAGGAATATAACTAAACAATTAAAACTGAAGAAAAGACTTTTAAAGATCTTTCGCAAATGTAATTCTACAAAAATTCTAACTGAAAAAAGTTAGGATACCCCCCACATTTATTCCCACTTAAAATGGGTATCACACCAGGTGCACATGACTAAAAGATCGTTACTCAGCATTTTGAATGAGGCTTGCTCTATTTAAACCTCAGATATTTAGTTTGGTGTGCTCATGAGTGTTGAAATAAGTGTGAGCACCATGGTGATAGCAAAAGAGCTGTCTGAGGCCTTCAGAAAGAAAACTTAGCAGCTTATGAGCCTGGTAAGGGATTTAAAAAGATTCCGAATGATTTTGAAATCAGACATTTTACTGTCCGGAAAATAGTCAACAAGTGAAGAGCTTTCAAAACAACTGCGAATATGCCCAGGTCTGGTCGTCCAAGTAACTTCACCCCGAGAGAAGACCGCAAGATGCTAAAAGAGGTCTCCAAACACCCTAACATGTCATCACGGGACCTACAGCAGGCTCTGGCTACTGTTGTTGTGAAAGTGCATGTCTCTACAATCAGAAAGAGAGTGCACCAGTTTAACTTACATGGGAGGTGTACAAGGAGGAAACCTTTGCTCTCTAAGAGAAACATCAAGACCAGACTGAATTTGCCAGACAGAATGTAGACAAAGACCAGGACTTCTGGAATAATTTTATTTGGACAGGTGAGTCCAAAATTGAAGTATTTGGACACCAAAAGAGAGAACATGTTTGGCATAAACCACATACAGTATTCTAGGAAAAGACCCTCATACCAACTGTGAAGCATGGAGGTGGAAGTGTCATGGTTTGGGGCTGCTTTGCTGCAGTAGGACCTGGACAGCTCACAATCATAGAATCAACCATAAATTCTACTGTGTATTAGAAAGTGCTTGAGGATTATGTGAGACCATCTGTAAGAAAATTAAAGCTGAAGCGGAATTGAACCCTGCAACACGACAATGATCCAAATCATACCAGTAAATCCACCAAGAACTGACTGAAAACTAAGAAATGGAGAGTCCTGGAATGGCCGAGTTAAAGCCCAGATCTTAATCCCATTGAGATGCTGTGGGATGACTTGAAACGGGCTGTACATGCAAGAAACCCCTTAAACATCTCACAGCTGAAATAATTCTGCATTAAGGAGTGGGTCAAACGTTTTACAGACCGATGTCAGAGACTGGTAAATGGCTACAAGAAGCGCCACACTGCAGTTATTTCAGCCAAAGGGAGTAACCCTAGGGTGTCCTAACTTTTCCTCAGTTAGAATATTCATTTTTTGTATATTACATTTACCGAAGATCTTGAAAAGTCTTTTCTTCAGTTTTAATTGTTTATTTATATTCCTGTAATCTCTCAGTATTGTTGAAATTGAGATTAAATATCTATATATCAAAAAAGGTTGCACAAATACACAGTATTTCATAGGGTGTCCTAACTTTTTCATATGACTGTACGTACGCATCATAAAAATATAATAAATCATATATATTCTCTCCCCAGTGACACAACGCTAGAAACCGGGTTTCGATATTCGTGGTGAGCAGACTGCATGTAGCCCATTGTGTAGCTTTGTGTTTAACCTCAAAAAAATATGTGACCTTTCTTGGCTTACAAACCTCAGATACCTAATAAACTATATATTCGTAAGCGTTGGTAATTGTGGCTATAATACTGTGCCACAAACAAACATTAGTGACACGAAAAGATGTTTGCTTAATTTTAAATGTATTACATTGTTTTCTGTTTTGTTTCCTGCCAATATATAAAATATTTAATATTTTAATTAACTGCTTAAAAATAAAAGTACCATTCTATTTAGCTTAAACACACAATTGCTTCGGCCTTCGGTAGTACAGTGGTATATCTCCGGATTTACAACACTAAAAAATCAGGAGTTCGATTTCCCTCGGTAGGTTGAGCAGATAGCCCTTTATGGCTTTGCTATAAGAAAAACACATACACACACACATCATAATTAAAGAATAAAATATAAAGTACGTTTAATTATTATAAATGCTACTACAATAAAGAAATTCAACAATCTTTTTAATGGATTAAATGATTGAGTAGCTTTCAGGAGAAAACATACTTTTTCTGATTTACCCAATGTTAGAAAAAACAAACAAACTTCTAACCAGTTAACCCGGTGCAACGAAAAAGTTAATACGTAGTTTCCAGATTATACTGAAAAGTCTGTTTCTTTTAACACCCAACTTAGTGATAAATTACTTCAACAAAACCCGCACAATAACTATCAATTTCTGGTTGAAAACAAACCAGCATCCAAATGGAGTAATGATTGATGAATAGTAAGATAGGTTGTTGATGGATTATACTATATAATGGATAATCATATAAATAGTTTCAAGAAATTGTGTTAATGCTGTTGATTGAATACCTTTGGCTTATATTATAGGTGTTTTAAAGGTGCAATTTAAAACACCAAGCCCGTTCTCCAAGCCCGTTCCCTTGGCTGTGGTTTCGCTAGATAGTAGATAGGGACAGTGGGAATCTCGTTAATCCATTCATGCGCGTCACTAATTAGATGACGAGGCATTTGGCTACCTTAAGAGAGTCATAGATTATTCTCTGCAAGTTGCATGTGTTGTGAGATAGGTTTTTATAAAATATTTTGAATAAAAATCTATAAACTGAAACACATTTTATTCGTTGAAAAACAAATACATAAAAACGGTCTATGTTGTGAAGAAATAAATTATCTAAGATGTATTTGGTCCTTAATAAGATAAAAAAATGTTATGAAGGTATGCTAAATATTTATTAAGTCAGGAAATCATTCAGAATGTCATAATAACGTGAATTATTAAAATTATCATAATATGCCCTGTAAGCTACTTAGCATAAAGCTTGGTGACTTGTTTCGCTGAAATTAGAAGTTAATTTATGCGACGAGCACGATACAGTAGACTATTGTGAAGGTTTATGCTCAGAAGAAACAAATAAATTGTAAGGAGAAATACATTTGCTTTTACACGTTCCTCACAATTCTCTTTATAAATGCCGAGTACTGTTTTATCAATGTTTTAATATTTTAGGATTCACGTTAAATTAGTTAAAAGCATAAACAACAATTTTAACCATAATCAGATTATACTTTTAAACACTGATTGCTGTTTAAAAGAAAAGAACAATTTTGAATAAATTACGTTATACTAATTCACAAGTAAGTATGATCATAAAATTAAAAATTTAATTTTATAAGCGAATAAAACATGAGTTAAAATATTTTAAAAATGAAGGCATCTAAAAATGTCCAATGATCATGAAGTCGAATTTGATGTCAGTAGATGTCATTGTAAGTAATACAATCCTCATGGTTAAGAAGATTACTGATAAAATATATCCATTGCAAAATATGTTTGGAAATGTGAAAGTTCACACACAGGTTGAAAAATGCTGAAAAGACTTTTGACCTGTTATTAATGGTCTCATTTTAAAGTTGCGCTTATTTTGTAACACTTTCTGAAATTTCAAAATGTCTTTAATTCAGCGTATTATCTTAAGGAATAAAAAATAAACAGAAGTACTTTAACTTTTACACAAAGAGATAACCTAGAAATTACTGCTAATTGTTTTTAGTGAAAAAAAAATGTTCACCATATTTGTTAAAATATCAATTTTATACAGAGATACTTAAATAAATCTATATTGTATAAAAGCAAAATAAAATATGAATATCATAAATATATTGTAATTAAAAGGATCTTCCAATAATACTGAGAAGACAGAATATATAGTAAATTCTGTATTAATTGAAAATATTATAATATTACATATTATTTCAATATAAGAAATGCATTAAAAAGTAATAAAAGTAGTATAAAGCAATTTTAACAAAATTTATTGATCATTTTATATAATACTTGTTTGCATAAAAACTGCCAATTATTAACCATGTTCCATTATTTATGCAGAGAAACAAACATGAATGTTCATTTCAGCCTTCTTTGTGAAGAAAATCATATATAGTTCGTAGAAAACCTGGTAATCATTTTCAATCATGATCACGAAACCCATTAAGTTATATTATATTTTTAAAACCAGATATTTTGTGTGACAGCTTAAGCTTCAGAAAAAGTTCATATCCAATCGTGATATCTTGTAAAAACATAAATGTGAATAGTTGAAATACTGTAAAGTGAAAACTTTTGCAAATCCTGAAAATGTTGTTTAAACTAAATATACATTAGTTTGTCTTTATCATGATTGCTTAGCGGTAAATTTGAGTGTCTATAACACTAAAATTCTGGATTTGATCTCTGCGATAAACACAGTTTAGCTAATCTTTTGTGAACATTGAGTTCAAATCCAAGAAACTTTATCTTTTTTGTACATTCCAGATAAAAATTGAGTTTGTATTTGTTTTCTTATTGTTTGTTGAGATATAATTTAAGTTATTAAACGTATCGATACCTTCTACAGCTAAATAACAAAGTTAAATAAATTCAGCAACAGTAGTACTGGGTGTTCGAAATAATTGTAAAGTGGATTTTTTTATAAGATTGTATTATCGCTACCCCATTCTTAGGTTGAAAGATTAAAGCGATCAATCTCTGTTTTTTTTTTCTGGAAATTCAATTATGGAGCTTGTGGACTTCACTTTTTCACATTGTGTGAACAATTAACATTTCCTCTTTAATGTGTTCAGTTAAAGGATATGCTTTTGACATTTTCGAAAAAACTGTACCTTATATTTAAATCTCTCTAGATACTAACTTCTTATGTTTACCAAAATAACCATAAAAATCAATATATACTATATGAGACTGTTTACAAAAAATACACAGCTTAACGTCTGTTTGAGAAGGTTGAATAATTTCACAAGTATTAGATTTATCAGTTGTTTTTCAGTAAAATGATGCTTTGAGAAACGAAATTTGATCTCTGAGAGTTTACACCAAAAGATAGCTTTACACAACACCTGAATTCATTTTGTAGTAACATATTTTTTCATGCTACTGAGCTTCACTTCCGGTTCTTTTGCAATGTTTGCTGAAAATTTTTACTAAATTCAATTTCCGTTATAGACTTTGTGTTGACTATTTTGCTAAGAGATGTTTACCTAGTGCGAATCACTTTAATAAAAATAATTTTAAACAAAGAACTGATGCGAATTAGTTATTGTAATAACTTACTAAAACATTACTTATTCAACATTCTTAATATTGTAAAAAGTTAGTTTCATTATACATTCTACGAAACATTATTAGAAGCTAAAAGTTTAAACGTCGTAAGGTGGGGAAGAATAGAAACCAGTAACCTAAAATTAATAATAAAGGTTACGTTAACTGTAGATATAATTTCTACGCTTTTTCTTAACTTATCCATTTTGAATTCAAAATCACAATTTTGTGAAAGATAACATTTCATATCTTTCTTTTGTTTCACACAAATAATCATTTAAGAGCCCTTTCGTCGGTATCAGAACTCATCAGGTAAGCCATACAATAAGAGGAAAAAATTTTCCCTGAAAGCTATTTACGTATGCAATACAATACTGCAAAATGGTAGAAACCAATATTTTAAAATTTGAGATAAAAATCAATTAAATGTAATTAATTTACTTGGTTCTTCAGAAACAATCCATGGCACTCGTAATAAAGTATGTAAAGAATGATGTTTTAGATCATTTTCTTAGCCATGAGGTATTTTAATCCTAACAGTTAATTTTTCGATAGCTTTAATTTTTTATACGGATTATTACGGCTTTATTACATTGATTTGTGAATCAAACTGTTATACATTTGAATTTACCTAAAGTGCTTGTTTTTCGTAATTCAAAACCTAAATAATTAACCCTGAAGTACTAATTCTTAAGCCTAAAAATTCATTCTTTAGCATGCGTTACCAAATATCTGCTAGTTCTCGATTACAATAAAACATTAATTTACTCATTTCAAGTGAAGAGGAAAGAATAAAAACAATATGAAGACGTTTATTTTACGCTTGAGTCATTTGATTCAGCATCAGCTTATTTGTAGAAAAACAAATTGTGAAGTCATCTAACATGTGTAAGACTTGAATGCATAACACTAGCTCATTGTACAAACAGTACTAAAGTCCATATATATATATACTTAATTTATAATAAAAATAACACTTTTAGTATAATTTAGAAACATTATAAGTATTTAAGTTGTTTACTATGTTTAAAATGGCTGTTAAAGTAAAATTTTATGTTATTTCAGTTCAAATACACAATTAAATGATAAATATACAGATTTAGACATATTAAAAGCATATTTAAACACTATACTGTGAAGAGTATAAACGCGTCCTGCAAGAAGCCTGTCAAATCCTAGAATATAAAACTGATTCAAAAAATATAGGATAACTAACGAACCTATAAGTTTATGGCCAATATTTACAACGCCTCTATAATGCAAACGTAATACTTAAACTACTGTTCTCCACTTTTTCAAGTTAATTGGTGTTATAATGTAAATTTAATTTGTTTGATGAATGGTAATCAGTAGATCTACTGATTTATGTAAATCTGTGCGAAAACTGGGATCCGCTTTCAGGATTTCCTGTAAAAGTATTTCCCCAAAGTTGGATGAAATGTTTTACATTTGTGCAAATCTTGGGGCCGAGCCAGTTTGTTTGGTACTGTTTAGAAATTGGTGAATTCAGCAGACTAGGATACGGGTTTTCCAAGAGGTGGGATGGAAGGGAATTTTACTTTTGTACAATCCTCTGGACCGAGACGATTCTTGTGGTACCTTTTAGGAGTCGGCGCGACCAGTGATTTAGGACGGACCATGTGACATACAAACAATTATTATACACAAGTAACTTTATGAATACACTGATTAAACCGTGAAATCCTTAGGGCTTTTAAAAGTAAAACTTCAGCATAAAAGTATCAGAAATTTACTATAATTTATCATCAATAGTTGTAATTTGACAAAATGAAAGAAAACTGAATATTTAGGTATACTTTTTAAAAAATATTTTATTTGAACGATTTAGAAAGCTGTTGTTTTGAATTAAGCACAAAGCTACACAATGGACTATCTGTGTTCTGCCCACCACGGGTATCGAAACCCGGATTTTAACGTGTAAGTTCGCAGACATACCGCTGAGCCACTAGGGGGCGATTTAGAAAGCAAAGTTAGTATAATAATGATATTTAACTTGTTATTTTTTATTTATTTTAACACCAGTGGCTTATTATTATTCGGTATTTATTCACTTTAATTAGGTTTATTCATTAATGAGTAGAAATGAGGAATCAGGAAGTAAATACAATATCGTGTTCGCTAGTAGTTTTTGAATCGTTACCTTGAGGCCGGCTGGTTAGAAACTTTCCAGAACTTGAAATCTTGAGGCGATAGAAATAATATTATCATGATGAACAATGGGCTATTTTTTAGCTGAGAAATTTTTGAAGGTAGGGTTTTTGTTTATGGTTGAACTTATGGTGGTGCCTTTCATAACCTATTTCAGCCAAAGTATCTGTGAAATAAATGTATCGCTAAGCAGGATTAAAGTATTCCTCTTTTTATCCAATAAAGACAATATTTTAAAAATGAAACATTGTTTTAAATCCACCAGATATTTTTAAACAAAATCAAACATTAATATCCTAAGCACCTGACCGGCCTCACATCTTTTTAGTACTGAGTCTAGATTGGTCAACAGAAACCGGTTATTCAGGGCTATTTCAATAGATTTCGATAAATGAAGTTCAGCAGAAAGTCTAAAGTGAAAAATAAAACAATAAAAAATAACTAAATGAAATATATATGGATTATACTATGGTGTTACTATACTGATAATTAAGCCATCGCTCTTATATTTACTCTTCAATACATCAATGTTTCTTTATGTTTCGTTGTCAATGCGTTAATCAGTTGAAAAATCTTCGATTCAGCTACTATGTTAAATCGATTGAATTGTCTTCAAATAAGTTATTCCTTCATCCTGCTGGGGCTGATGGTTCAATTGATCTCTAAGCTTAAATCATCATATTAAGAACCACTATAGAATATTTCAAGCGTATTTTATTGCTACGTCCTTTATTTTACATTTATAATCGAACTTTTTCGTGTTGGTCATCGATCTGGCCCAGCAACCTAGACTTAACACACATTCTTTTTGTCTAATCAAAATTATTCAATTCCTTCTTGAACGATTTATTGAATCCACATCAATATGCCTGGCTGGCTCATGTAGCAGGTGTTAAAAAAGATACAGAAATATCATTAAGGTGAAAGGTTAATATGATTAAAGTTAATACAAATAAATTATCATTGGCTCACTTTTTTATTTTCGGATATTCGCGCAAAGCTATTCATGAGTTATATGCGTTGACCCTTCTTAATTTTTAAATGATAAAGATCAGAGAAAAAGCAGCTAGTAAACAGCACCTACCATTAACTCTTATGTGACCGAGTAATGGTATTTGACCATAAGTTCTCTAAGTACCCAAAGTGTGAAGTGTAACGTTTTGTGTTATGATAGTAAGGGGATATTAATGATTTTGAGCCACGCTTGATTCTGTTTTTTATCGTCTTTAGAATAAGTTTATACCACCGATTCTAGGTTTGAGATAGTTGTTGTTGTTGTTTTGAATTAAGCACAAAGCTACACAATGGGCTATCTGTGCTCTGCCCACCACGGGTATCGAAACCCAGATTTTAGCGTGTAGGTCCGCAGACATACCGCTGAGACAGTGGGGGGCAGGTTTGAGATAGCACCAGAAGAGATGTAATAATAATAATAAATAATAACTTAGGTAGGTAGGCCTAAAGTAACTATACAGTTGTTTTATCTATAACATACATAATTTAATTTCTAACTTGTTACACTAAAACAAACAAAAGGTAATGAAAATGATTTATATTATCTTCAAGTATATCTTCTTTAGTATCAAATATGACATCTGTATCAAAAGTATAGTAACTTTCCCCTCGCCCTGTATAATAAAAGCTGTATAATTTAATTTTAGCAGTTTTAACATTATCGCATTACAAAACTTATTTCTGCCTCTTACTATCCCACTGGAAAGTAAACGGTTATTAGTAATATTCTTTGACGCCATGTTATATCAAAATTGAAATCATAAAATAATATATCACAGTTTTATGAAGGGAAAAATCTTTTACAAAGCAGTAAAAAAAAACGTGAAGCTTAAAGTTTGATAGATTTTACTTTAAGCCTGCAGCACTTTTCGCACATGTTCTCACTTTGTAAAAAAAACATATAAATTAATGGACTATGGTGAATTTCTTAAAGGAGCAAATGTGCTATTTCGCGCGTTCTAACACAAAGTAATTTGGACTTACCTTAGCGAACGAGAAGTTTGCGTGTTGCTGTTAGGAGCCAACAAAGTTTTTTTCTTTCTTCACCTGGCACTGCAGTCTTCTAGGCAAAGTTAGCTTTTATGCGACATAGGCGTATGTATGTTTATCTTGCTGCACCAAAATGTAATCGGAGCGATCAACACATACAAATATATATCGGTATGCCCAAAACTAAATATGTAGCCTGAGAGAAAAGAAATGTTGACTCTTATAACATGTAATAACAATTTCTTTGGTCACTTCTGTCTACTATATGATGGCCTTTGTTTATTTTCAATTTATCGAAAAATTCGTTTCCACTTTCTCTGTCACGGAATTATATTTTGATGTGCTTGTCGACGTATTAGCAGAAAACAGAATTTCACGAATGAAGATTTAATTTATGAAATATAAACATACATTAATTGTTCATGGTACCATACAATAGCCATCTGGCCTTCCCTTTATATATTTTGCATTTGTTTAAATATTTATCAATATTTTTAGTTTTTTTTGTGTTTTATACAATGGCCATCGATTTATAATGTTTTCAATGCACTTCTTCCATAATTCACATTTTTGTCTGTACACAAACTGTCTGTTATTTTCTTTGGGTGTTCACAGCATTTAATGTTTGTGTTTGTCCATAAAAATTAATATTGATCAAAATTTTCATTTTAATTCACATCAATACTGCTGTGAATTCAGTTTTACTTTCCTTAGTGGCGTAGCTGAAAGTCTGATGTTTTAAAATACTAGAATTAACAATTCGATCCCTGCGATGGATAGCGTAGAAAATCTATGCAGTCGTATGCTAAACCTGATATATCTTTACCTGGTTTTCTTGCAGCAATACTATTTAAAGATTGGGAAACTCACAAGATGTATACAACTCAAATACATATTTTAATATTAAAAATGCAGTTTTATAGCGAGGAAAGTGAACAGTCACTAGACATTTGATGGGTTACTTGCTAAAAATGTACAGTTTTACGAATTTCTCACAAATTTAGTCGGTAATTATCAGTTCCAGCCGTTCATAATTTTAAAGTAACAAACTAGAAGAAAGGCGGATTGTCAACACTACCGACCGCTAACTATTTGGTTATTTTTAACAAACAAATAATGGGATCTCATGTTATGTTAAAACGCCCTCAAGGCTTAAAGGAATAAACATGTTCATTTATGGAATTTGAGCACGTGGACTGCGGATTATAAATAACATCAAAATCATAAAGTCATGAGCAAATAAAGAAGAGTATGATAGTATTTAATATTTTTTCCCTTTTTTTTTTGCTCCAGGATTTAATTCAGGTTGTAACACAGTAGAATATTATCATTTATTCGTTATAGGCGTTTTCAAATAAGTTTGAACTTATATTCTTCATGTTACTTTTAAAAGATCATAGTCAATGTCATATGTCACCTTCTCTTGCTTAATGTATCTCAACTAGTTTTCTCTTTCTTAACTTTTGAAATATAACCTTAGTAACTGTCAAGCAGCTTTTGGTGTCACATCTATTAAAATTCAATTGCTATCGAAACTATAATTAAACAGAAATATATTTACTGTAATAATATATATTATTAATATATTATTAATATAATAATATATTTTGATTAAACACAGTAAAACAAAACAAGAAAAAACAAATACACTTATTGATTCTTTCCTCAGATTTTATCAAACATTTTTCATTATTAAGTGTCATATAGTTCAGTATATACTTTTGATGTTGCTGTTGTTGTTTTGAATTAAGCACAAATCTACACAATGGGCTATCTGTGCTCTGCCCACCACGGGTATCGAAACCCGGATTTTAGCGTGTAAGTCCGCAGACACACCGCTGAGCCACTAGGGGGCATATACTTTTGAAAAATGCCATAAAACGGATAAACCGATTTCTCTGTATTTGAATAGTAGACTAAACAAATTTATGTAACATGGAAACTCCCAGTGGCTGAGCGGTATGTCTGCGGACTTACACGCTAAAATCTAGGTTTCGATACCCGTGGTGGGTAGAGCACAGATAGCTCATTGTGTAGCTTAAGTAACATCGAAAGGACATATTCACTAAGTATTTGGAAACTAGAAAATTTTTATTTCTTGCCTTTCTTTTCTCAGTAATATAATATTAATGTTGTTGTTCACTAAAGATTCGAACAGATACGTTCATAATTCAGAATGACAAGAAACCCACTTGAAATAAATATGTATCTCAAGATATCTGGTATCGACACTAAAACTTTTATTAAAATAAAGTAGAAAAAACATTTCGTTTTAAACTTCAGCGGCTGAATAACTCGCAGTAAAGATCAAACGTTAACGTTTCAAACTCCTCTGATGGTTTCGTTTTTACTTCTCAGCAGTTTGCTTTTATATTAATTGTGACAAATATTTTTTCTGTTTTTATGAAGACTTTCTATTAATACATTAAAACTTACTTTCGTGCACTTTTCACACTGTTTAGGGTTACATATCAAAAATTACTTCTTTCGATTTGGTCGTAAAGGTAAAACTGAGTAGATTTTACAAAGTGAATATTTATGCCATATGTTTCTCTATTTATACATTTGAGGAATAACTCAAAAACAGTATATGTATACAATATTATGTGTTATATAAACTTCTCTGTAGAAAATTATTTTTAAGACACTTACCAGAAATCTTCTCATGTAATATTTCATATTTCTACTAATCCTTTGAACCCTCAAAATTACTCTGAAATTTAGTAAAGCGTAAAAAAGAAAAAGCGAGAAATATTTTATGATATTCTTCTTTTATCCAATTTATATTGTTAGAAGTCAACGAGAGCTCATATACTTTTAAAGTACCATATCTTATCTTTTTTCTCTCCCAAACTTCTTGAATCGAGGAAAGAGCGCCGTTTATAGCCGACACTGATTAATGGCCCAGGAACTTTTTGAAGAGACTTTATCAGGAGGCCTTCAGGTATGAAAGGACGATAGAGACAGACGCTGTTTTGTTCAAAAACAAAACTACAATCTCTATGAAGCGTGCCCTTTTATGGAAAGATAAAATAGAACGAACTAAGAGAAAAGATCATATTTTACAACTGTTAGACAAGTCACATCTTCATGTCTTGGGTTACTTGGACTTCATAGAAATGACGTTATTGGAATACCATCGAAGATTATGATGCTTCCCCCACACAAGTCGCCTTACTAATAGCATTCAAAACGAGTTACGGTCATCAGTAGAACATCAGGAAAGCAAGCAATATTAGCCTTATGTAATATATTAACTTCAAGAAAACAAAAATTACATAAGTTACCTTATAATAATACTTTTCATTTGAAAATACACATAAAAGCTCTTGTATTTTCAGCATAATATTCAAACACTTCAAACAGCAGTTTAATTAAAGACGGGTGATCAGAGACTGAGTTCCGAAATAATGTTTTTATCAAGCGACTTCATCAACCTGATGAATTATGAATGATAAAAATGTTGTAAGTTTAAATCAGATACTTATACTGACATGTTTGTTACATGCATACTTGTAAGATAATTAGGAACAGTTTCAAAGTACGAAAATAAATTAACATGTCACAGAATAACAATTATTACCTTTTCTTATTATAACTCATTAGAATAACAATTACTACTTATAATTGTTATAAATCAGTTGTTTTGTTTCGTCTTTGATTTTGTAAAGTAACTGACAAAACAAAGATAATTCAGATTTTTCGAAGGTAAGTAGTAGAAGAGATTTTCTTTTGCTTTGTAGATGTTTCTCACCAAGCATAATATTATTTTACGTGTTTTTAACGACGTTTTAATAGTATTAAATAGATATATCAAAAATCGAAAGCAAACATTATCTGTACGGATTTGTAAACCACGTAGTCTCTATATACTGTTTCAGTAAATCATTACTATTACATATAACAAACAAAGACATTATGCTTCTTTACTATTTTCAGTTTCAATTTTTTTATAATTAATTTTAGAATAAACATACCTTGTATAACATAGGCCTTTATAGATTAATTAAATTTATGATACACGCTTTCAAAGGTACAAATGTTTGAGTAATATGTTTTTCTTTTTTTCTTGAACTAAATACAAAGAGTTCTTGAGAAGGATAATGGTATTCGTTCTTTCTTTATTAAACGGGTTTTCAAAGATGACGCATAATGTATTCTTGTAGCATTAGAAAGCTTTTCAAATGTTATAAAAAACGGTTATATCCTATTGAATAGTGTATCCAGCTAGGTAATCCTTCAGGATTGTTTCAAACACAAACAACAAAAAATTAAATCCTCACGGCGTCACGAGCTCTCAAGGAAACTAAGTAATTCATATTTCTAATATTGTTTTCATTTTTTATTGGAATATGAAATCCGATTTTGTGTTCCTTACATTCTGTACAGACGAACCCTTAATTAAAAAATGTAACAAACGTTAAAGACTGTAAATGATGCGTAAATATCCATCTGGTTTTGTGTTTTTTTAGCATTTGCAACTTTGGCTGCGACTTATGTAACACATAAGTGAAACGATCCCGTCAGACTTTGTTTTTGTCTGCATGTTGTTAAACGTAAAACAACACAATGGGCTATTTGTGTTGTACTCACCATGGTACTGTTAATATTGTATATAGAGTTTTGTGTGTAATTTGTTTAAAATATTCATGTACAAAACTGATGAAGAGAAGAACAATAAAGAAAATCCTTTTAAACAAAAACCTGGATAATTGTTCAATACACACTCGCATTTCTATAAAAACGGAGATCTTTATAGTGTTTATTTGTTTTTGAATTTCACGCAAAACTACTCGAGATCTATCTACGCTAGCCGTTCCTAATTTAGCAGTGTAAGACTAGAGGGAAGGCAGCTAGTCATCACCACCAACCACCAACTCTTGGGCTACTCTTTTACCAATGAATAATGGGATTGACCGTTACATTATAACGCTCCCACAGCTGAAAGGGCAAGCATGTTTGATGCGGCGGGGATGCGAACCGCGACCCTCAGATTACGAGTCGCATGGCTTAACTCACCTGGCCACGCCGGGCTTGTATATTTAGAAGAGTAACATGTAATGACTGGAAGTTCTGGTTATTTTTGTCTTACCAGTGAGGAAGCCAGTAATTAGCTGATCAAGTGATATATCCACATCCTTCTCTATCTTGCATATGAGAGTCGCTAGGATACAGAATGCGTTGTAAGGTTTCATAAATTTTCCATATAATCACAACACTCAAAGAATGCGAATACTGTTTTGTTATATGAAATATTGAGAAAGATATGGTTGTTGATGGAACTAGTCTTGTTGGAGAAAGATAATGAGGAAGAAAATAAAAAATAAGGGTTTTGGCTATTCGTCGGTTTTCGACTTTTGGTCTTTATGGACCGCTGGAAATAGAAGTTTTATTTTGCCTTTCGTATCTAGCTTCTAATAACCTTTTCTTTTTAAACTTTAAAATAATTATAAATCTAATAAGTGTTGCAAAAGATTAAGTTGAATAACATGGGCATTTGTAATATCCTTTTTTTAAATTTCAGTAAAAACACGAATAATGAAATGGAGGGGTTTCATCCCCTTTAATATGCCATTTGTTCCAGGCTCTCATCCCGTAAAGTTTGGTTAAGATTAGCTCAGCTACGTAGAAGTAATTAGATTGATTTCCTAAAAACACTAGCTGTATAGTGTACTATACATTGACTATTCTAAATGTTACAATCATCTAATGTTCATCTCGATGGTGAAAAACCCACTTGAAATAAATATGTATCTCAGTATTAGAAGTGTTAATATCCATACCAGTCGTTTTTAGACACATCTGTTATTAACTGGGTATTCTTGTTTTACTCTATGAGGGCTTTTTCTAAAGGAACACCAGATATCAGAGAAAAATCTAGTTTCAAGGCGTAACATAATTTATACTACAATTATGATTTTTTCTTTTTTGCCGAAACATTTTGTATAGAGTAAAAATAAAATAGACCGTTTTCCTCTATCAAATGCTAATAAAGTTATAATTACTACTAAAACTGGGTAGGCTTTAAGCCTGTTGAAGAAATATGATGATGAATGAAAATAAAAAAACCTTGGTTGAGGTTTTCAACGTTTTTCTTTAACTTTCGGACGTTCTGGATAGCTAAAAAGAGGCACATTTTCCGGAGATAGAACGATCATGCCAGATAGCTCTTTATATCTGGCTCCCGTTGACCAGTTGAGAAATAAATTTTATATTGCTTTTAATACGGACATACGTACCATCCCTACATAGTGAGTGCTAGTCCACTCTCTGACAACTCTTTGATTCCAATAGCTGACCAGCCATAATTATATTAGCTTCCATCATTTATTAACCTACTTTAAATCTCCGCAGTATATAATGTTCTGAATGTAAGTAGAAGTGTGTTTATGATGCCAAGTGCAGAGTAGTACTTCTTAAAGGACCCAGCATGGCCAGGTGGCTCAAGGCATTCGACTCGTAATCTGAGGGTCGCAGGTTCGAATCCCCATTGTCCCATACATTTTCACCTTATCAGCTTGGATGCGTTAAAAAGTGATGGTTAATCCCACTATTCGTTGATAAAAGGCAGCCCCAAAGTTGGAGGGGGTGGCGATGACTAGCTGCCTTACTTTTAGTCTAACACTGCTGAATTAGGTACGGCTAGCGTAGATAGCCCTCGTGTAGCTTTGCGCGAAATTTCAGAAACAAACAAAGAAACTTTCTATGGTTCCAAAGTGCTTCTCGACTTTTTCTATTGCACTTTATTACAGATTACTCACTCTTTTCCTTTTTTTACTTTACGTGTTTAGCTTATTGAGGATATTTTTAAAAGACCCATGGTGAAGATGCCATAATAAACATGTCATTAGACCTACAAAAAATAAGGAATACATTAGATTATCAAAGTCAGGAGAAATTAAATACTTTGATTACAAAACGTTTTGTCCTCTAGTCTTCCAGTGGCACAACGGTATGTCTGTGGATATTAAGCATTAGAAACCGAGTTTTAATAGTTTGTTTATTATTTAAACAACTAACGAATACTGAATACATAATGTGAATAACTCCTATGATATGATAAGTGTGTTCTTTGTTTTCATATATATTAATACATTTTTGATTCCGATTGTGCGTGTAGCATTTCCTTTTGATTAATTTTAAACAACTGCGTTACGTCAAGTTGAAAGAAATGATTTGACTTGACCACAACTTTTACTACTAAAAATACAGAAATATATATCCAGTAACCTAGTTTCATGTTTTTATCCAGGAAATACGTTTGGAGTACAAACGTATGTTTCAAACCACAATGTATAGTAATGATACAGCGGGTAATGTAATTCACCCCTGGTGCATTTGACATATGTTATTAAAACAAATATTACCTTATAAAACAACTAATCTCGTAACTGGTTAGTTTCTCTTGACTAATCTCTTTTCAAATGCGGTAACATAATAATGTTATATTACATGTTCAACTTTTTTTTGTAGAGCCTGGCATGTTCAGGTGGTCAGGGCTCTCTACTTCCGCGACCCCCAAAAATGCTCACCCTTTCAGCCATGGAGGTGTTATAACGTGATGGTCAGTTCCGCTATTCGTTGGTAAATATTAGCTCAATAGTTGGTGGATGGTGATGGTGAGCTGCTCTTCTTCTCGTTTTTCTTTGCTAAATTAGAAACAGCTAATGCAAATAATCCTCGTGTAGTTTTGTTCGGACTTCCAACCAAACCAAAGTTATTTATAATTTACACGTATCACATTTTGAAGGTAGTGCATAATATATGATAAACATTATTGTACATATTATGTTTGATTAAAAAATAGCACAGACAACTCGGAAAGTTAATCAATAGACGCATAAATCGTAAATATTAGTAACGTATAAAGAAAATTTCATTGAATAATATAAGGAGGCATATTGGAAAAGTTTATATCATATTTAAACATTCAGAAATGTGAGTTAAAATCATACACTTTTATTATCAATAAATTATATGACCTTGTTACCTGGACAATATTTGAATTGAAAGTGATAAAAAGCTGCATGGGAATGTTAGTAGAGCAACATTACTTTATTTTGATATTATTCAGTTAGAATAATCTGTTGATTTTGTTTCTTCTAACTTATTATTCATGACGGGGTGGAAGATGAAGATCAGTGGTCTCATATGCAATGTTTGTCACAATAGTGCGGTGTCAATTAAACATTGGTACATTAGACATGAAACAAAGTAAATGTTTAATCATACATAATTCAAGAAACTTATTCCGCTGATTCTCTTCCTAACTAGGACCTTCTTTCCTTTGCATTTTTGTAGAACACTCCATTTATTTGCTATGTAAAATAGGTTGACCATACAAAAACATAATTTTAGCCAAAACATGATCATTTAGAAAGAATATGGCTAAAATAAAGAATTTTTTTCATTTTAAAAGAGGTTTTTGAAACATAGTTATGTCTACGAGTTTTATAAAAGACATTATTTGTGCAGGTTCTATGAACAGTGACAGTCTAAATGGAATACGTTTTCTACTTTAAAAAATGTGGTTACAAACTGGTGGTGAAAGTGCAAAGAAAACGATTGTACAGGTTGGTAAAATGCAACGTACGTTCGATTCTCCTCTAATGGTCTTACAGAAGTAATCCAGATTAGATTATCTCCTGTTTATGCTGTGCAGAAAATCATATGACAGCTAACTACTTGTCCAGAAACAGCTTATATCGAATCTAAATACAATTCACTGTTACAAGGAAAACCACATAGAATGAATAGCTGAAAGGTTTGAGGAATGACCTTTCAACCATTTCTGTACCGACTGAAATTATAAATAGAAACAGATGAAGCGCTCTATTTTTATTTCTACTTCCCAAACTTGAAAGCTCTGACTTTAATGTAACGGGTGGAAAACGTTTTCATGTTATGGTTTAAGTTCAGTTTATTTGTTTGTTAATTTTTTGTTGAGTGCAAACTACACAAACAACTACCTGTGCTGCATTTTCCACGGGTAACCAAACACGTTTTTTAGCGTTATAAGTCTTAAGATTTAACGCTATGCCACTGTGTGACAGTTGGGATACAGAAGGACAAATCACATCGAGAGAATACTTGTAAATTGTTATTGACAATATATATTCTCAAATACTTAGTTTCCATCTCCTTCTTATTGCTAGAGATTAGTTTGCAGAGGAAGACAGCGACATTCGCGATGATTAGAAACCTACTTGAAGTAGAAATGTATTTTCAAGACGGCTGGTAGAGGTATTAGCTCTTTCATTAAAGTAAAGTACAGAACAACGTTTCGACCTTCTTAGATCATTTTAAGATTAACAAAATTAACCTGCTAAATTCGGAACGCCTAGAGCAGATAGCCCTCCTGTAGCTTTGTGCGAAATTCAAAACAAACTAAACCGACATAATGTTTAAAGGAGACATCACAGGCTTCATGTGTTATAGATGTTATTTTTGTTGAAACCAATATTTCCAGTTCAAAGAAGGCTTGAAGATTACTTACCTAAGGTGTAAAAACGTTATCGTCAATTCGTTATCCACGAAGAAGTGAAAAATACTTAACAATTTTTACGCCAAATATTGATTTTCTATATAAAAATCTTTGGATTTATATATTTTGTTATAATTTGGTTTAATTATTTCTCTCACAATGCACATGTTTAGCAAAATTGTGCACCGCCTATTTGTATTTGGTAATGGCCCTTCTCTTGGTTTGTTTGTTTTTAGTCAAATTATAACAGAATTTTTAAGTTATTTGAGAAAATATATTTAATAAAACAAAAACACAAGGAAATGTTTTTGATGCTGTTTTATGAATTAATTTGACTTTTGAACTTCATGTATTATTTATATATAAACTTGATATAGTAAATCGTTTTTCAGAAGTATATTGTCTTAAGTTTTCTTATTATGTATTTCATAAGTCTAAACTCTAACACTCTCCCGATGTAACTTATTATTTCAGTTTTATATAATGTTCTCTAAAAATAATAGAGTTAAACAAAGATTTCTGTCGGAGAAATGGATATTAAGAAAGAATAAGAACATGGAACAACCAGAAAAGTAGTAGTTGTTGTTGTTGTTTTGAATTAAGCACAAAGCTACACAATGGGCTATCTGTGCTCTGCCCACCACGGGTATCGAAACCCGGATTTTAGCGTGTAAGTCCGCAGACATACCGCTGAGCCACTGGGGAGCCCAGAAAAGTAAATAATATGATAGTATACAGTGAAAGCAAAAGGTTTTAGATAAATAAGAGCAAGTAACGCAAAGTATATAAAGATGAAACAATAGCTATGATAACGTTCATTCATCTGCAGTCGGTAAACACTATAAAAACTAAAAGTTATGAGAACCAGCCTACTTTGTAAAATTAATGGTTTATGTCAAAATCAATGTGATTGCATAGCGATACTAGAAATCTTATTTGAGGACCATAAAGAGAGATCGAATAATCTTATGTCTTTTTACAGAAAAAGTCTGTAAAAATTACGACACTTTCGGAATTGTCTTATGAAAGATTTAAAATATTATGTAGGATTCGGATATTCTGAAGTTTGCATTGAAAGGATGGAATATTGAGAGTATTTAAAAACTACTAAACTGAAGCATATCCTTAATAAACATTTTGTTCCTTGTGTGAATAACGTATGTAAACTACACAATGTATTAAAAACAAATATTCTTTGGAAAATATATATTATATGACAAATGTGAGGACTATTAATAATTATTTCATAAAACAGATATTTTTGCATTATCTTTTATGTAACTGACCCAAGAAGTAACGAAATACACATGAATTTATACAGGTTGGAGTAATAAATATGTATTGGAAACGTGAACATGATCAAGTAAACCATGGTGACAAAAACTATTACATCAACTAGTTATTTTCATACCTTTCTTGGCTCATGCACGAAATCATGCATTGTGAAAGTGTCAAAGCTAGCGTAAAACTGTTATGAACATTATGTGGTAATCTAACTCGTATTTCAGTCATCCAAATACTCATTCGTATCTTTACCAATAAACCAACGGTGACAAACGGTATTGCAGTAGATGATCAACAAATAATTTGCAAATATGAAAATATTCTCTGAGCAAGGTAAACATGATATAGAAGTAACACCCTTTACGCATTTGGTAAAAAGTAGTCACAGATTCCCTTTGTTGTTTTAATATTTGACGGTGCACACTTTAGCCCTAATGACAGCTTTAAATCTCCGCAGTATATAATGTACTGAATGTAAGCAGGAGTGTGTTCATGATACCAAGTGCGATCTAAGACTTCTTATAATTCCAAAGTGCTTCTCGATTTTTTCTCCCGCACTTTATCACCCGTTATCTTTCAGTAGTTTATGAAAAGGTTGAGATCTGGACTGTCGTCTGGTCAATGTAGTGTCTTGATCCTCCCCCTTCACCCTAAGCAACGAAATTAAACCTTTTCAGTACACGTGTAGTGCATGGAGCAGTGTCTATCTAGAACATGCACACGTCAGCTCCACCAAAGTGATTGCGAATTATTGGCTATATTTGGAGTCGAGGAAATCGATGTACTTGTCGACATTGACGGTATATTTTATAAAATTCAGCTTTTCCACACCCTAACCACAGATGGATACCCATATAACCTGACTCTTTGGGTGCTTCACAGTTGCATTGAAACACATTAGATTAAATTTTTCTCCACATAGGCGTAGTATAAAGTGCTTCCCATCGGCTTTGTGCAATATTGAGCTTCGATTCCTTTATGAAGATCCCTTTGCTCCATATTGCTTTAATCCAGTCAACATGCCCTTTGCCTCATTGGAGTCTCATCTTGTTAGTGAGGAGAAGTTTCTCTTGGTCATAGGCGTGACCGGATAATACATGCGACAAAATTGATCCATGACGTTTCTGGCCATGCTATTTTGAGATCCGAGAACGACATTCGACGATTCTGCAGCCTAATACGTTTCAGAACATATTTGTCAACTGTTGTGAAAGCTTTCTTCCTACCCCTAACTTTCTGCTACTCCACAAAGTCTATATCTATAGACATATATATATATATATATATATATATATATGAAACCAGTAGCTTATGGTAAACTGGTTAAATTTAAATATTTCTTGTCAAATTATCTAGTTAAAGAAACAATGACTGTTGTTTGCTGTCGAGTTACCACTCAACTCTTGACCATGGTAGCATCACATGCATGTTGTACCAGATAATCTGCTAAAGTAAGAACTTTTAATTGTAGCAAACAATAAAAAATCAAAAATAAAGAGCTCAGACAGTCTATTGAGCTACTGATATAAATATTAGTTAGTAATGCATCATACATGAATCATATTTACACCTACAAGAAAATTATTCCGAAAAGTTTTACACCATTCTAATTCATTGCCGATTCTTAAAAGTTGAATTAAATATACCATGATCATCGCGTGCATGTGTGTGTGTTTCTATTTGCAAAGTTACATCTGGCTATCTGCTGTATTCACGGAGGAAAATCGAAGTCCTAATTTTAGTGTTGTAAATCCGTAGACTTACCGCAGGTTCCAGGGTGGGAACGTGATCATCGCATAGTTTAAAAGTTCAGTTGCTTTTCGTACAAAACTGATAAAGTTGTGTATTAACAACTTCTAGATTGAATGATTTGAATTTCACACAAAGCTGCACGAGGACTATCTGTACTAGCCGTTCTTAATTTAGCAGTGTAAGAGTAGAAAGAAGGCCCCCGCTAGTACAGCAATATGTCTACGGATTTACAACGCTAAAATGAGGTTTTTTGATTCCCCTCGGTGGGTTCAGTAAATAGCTCTATGTAGCTTTGTTATAAGAAAACATACACACACACACTAGAAAGAAGAAAGTTACTCTTTTACCAACGAATAGTGGGGTTGACCGTCACGTTATAACACCCCCACGGCTGAAAGGGCGAGCATGTTTGTTGTAACGGGGATTTGAAACCGCGACCCTCAGATTACGAGTCGAGTGCTATTACGGTCCTTGAATGATTTAATAATTATTTTTATCAAAACATAATTGTGTTTTAATTATTTCTCATTTAATTAATGCACATTAAATCTAAAATATATGCGTCATGTTTGCACTATTTAGACATTTCTATTGAAAACAACTCGTATTTTTTAAAATCACAATCTGAATTCTGAATTCCTATATATAAAGTAATTTAGTTTCGGCATTTTGTTCATAGATTCGTTTCTTGTAACATATTTGTCAAATTAACCCCGAATGGTTCAGAAATATGCCAACATATTAAAAGTTTAAATAAAATAGCATATTCTTTTTTTTTAATGAAAAGCTACGAACAACATTAATTAAAGAAGTAAATATAGAGCTCAGAGATACTATCAAGTCTATTGAATAAAACACCATTTGATAAATACGTTAATTTAAGGAACACATACAACCCTGGACCTATGCAAACAGTATTCCATGCATGTAGACAGTAATAATTTTTGGGTTAATCCTCTGATAATAACAGAGAAGGTAGCGTATTATCGAAAAGACATTTACAAGTTTTTATTTTAGTCTCTAAAAGTTGTTTTGAGCATATGTTCTTCAAAATCACATACATACCTGCTTTGTCTAAAGAGCGTTTTTGGTATAATCTCTTTCGAAAAAGATCAACTCTTTGTTCGGACAATTATCTGTATTTGGTGTAAAGTGTTGCCTCCTCATATGCCAGAAGTTAAAGGGCATCAATTATTCGACTGTTTCCAAATCGTATGAAGTAAACAGATGTCAGAACAGTGAGATACCCCCAGTGTACTGTATCAAAAATCCTTAAACGTTATCGGACTATCGGAAATGTTGTTTCAGAAAATTCTGCTGGTGGAGGCCGAAAAGCCACTGCCTCAGATGATCGTATTTCGATCATGTTAATACATCAAGGTCGGAAGAGGTATTGGCACACCTAACGAGAACAATAGCATGAAAACGTTCATTGTAGGGTACCCAGATGAATAGTAACTAAGAAACTGAACAAACAAGATTATTTTAAAATAATTGGTACCTGCAAACGAAAATTATATAAAATTCATCACCTTCACCATATTACTTGGGCAAGACAACATACTAACTTTCTGTTATTACACTGGCAACACATTATCTTATCATATTAGTCCTGTTTCCAGCTTGTTAAAACTGTTGGTAGGATTCATGTTCGTTGTTTGCCTAGAGGACAGATGAAGGAATACTGTCTTTCCCACAGGGAAAACACAAAAGGTGGTGCATTACATCTTTGAGCAGCTATTCATCATTATGAAAAACTGCTTTTCATATCCTCTAGGAAAGCGTCAATGGCGCTTTCTACAGACATCGTAGGAGACGGTATTGTTTTCTATATGCTAGGACAAGGTCTGGCAATAACTTTGTGTTGCTGGACGACAATGCCACTTCCCACCTAGCGTGTATTGTACAAAATTATCTCGACCAGGAAAATATGGCCAACAAAGTCTTTAAGTTGAAATGCCATTAAAAATTGTTGGGCAGACATGAATCGGAAAATTACTAACCACAACCCACAAGCAACTACTGCAGTTGAGTATCAGCGTCTTCTAGTAACAAGCTGGTATGAAATAACCGTGTGATTACGTCAATAACCTCAAAGCATGCCAAGTCGCTTTGCGAAGGTACAAGAAGGACAAACTAAGTACTGAACATTTAATATGAACTGATATGAGGTTATAAATGCTATTTATAATAGTTTAATGTTATACTTTGTCATTATATTTGTTATCGTTTTATTGTATTAGTTGAAATGCTAAATTACACCTCTTTTTACATGTATCTTATAAAATTGTTTGTTGTTCTAATCAATCGTTGATGATGTCAGTAGGACCTATCTCATTGTATAAATTGTGTATGCAGATGTTTAATATAACACGCATTTCTCAGCTTTACAGCACTAAGTTTATTTATATTTTATCTTAATGAAATTGTTTGTTATAAATTATGCAAATATTTTAGTCAAGTCTGTGTTTTAAAAAGTCAGTAAAATATCTAGTAGTGTCATCTAGAGATGTTGATGCAAAAATGTGATTCCATATCAAAAATAAATTAAAATACACACAATTATAGAAGATGCGGGCATTTAATTTGACTTATAAATTCAAAACTGCCTCCTGGAGAACATTTATAGTTAAGGAATGTTTAAAAATTTTCGATGGGCATTTGATTAAATTCCGTTCAGTACAGCTGGTATTGATCATTGTTTTTATGAATCTTCGAATCGGGAAACTTTCAAATTCATAGAGTGAATTGAAAGTTTTATTATTAGTAGTACTAATTCCCGCGTTGTCTGAATCAGTATATATTTTTGTAGTTTTTGGTTTTGTTTTTCAGTTGATATAGTTCGTTCATATATACTAAGGATTATAATTGTAATAATCTCAGTATCAAATCTAAACAGAATAACCATATAATTAGCTCAATATGCTTTCAGTATTAGTTAAATAATATTTTTACAGCTTCTTTATGTTTAGTATATTTTGGTTTGTTTTTAATAAAAATGAGAGGCTTGAGAGAAAGGCGAGACAAGAAAGAGGAAGTAAGTTTTCCCTGGTGTAATATATACCCACGTTCTGCAGTGGGGTACAAAGGATCCTTAATGTACCGATTAAACTCCTCTATTATTTTTAGTTACTTCTATAAATAATTTAAGAGGAGATTCTTGCTGGAAGAAAAGCAACTTGTTAGGATGTCCGTTCATGTTGTATCAAGTTTAGTCTCGCAGGTTCAGGCTCAACGACCCTGAAAACCTTCACTTTGTTACTACCATCATGTCTGGATAACCCTCAACGCACACTTTATTCCCCTACCCCTTTGTACCTTGTAATAGGAGGCTACACGATACAAGTAAGGGTAAACCAAGCCACTCCGAGCCTGTTTACTTAGTAAGATTGTGCTAATTCCAGATATGTGGGTTTGTTTAACATATATATAAAGCTACAAACTGAATTACTGTATGATATTATTTGACATTTTAAATTTTCGCATTTAAATATGAACGTGAATAAGCTTCAAGCTATTCTTTTTCTTTTCTCTTTTTGACTAAAATTATTTCGAAATTTATTTTATTAATTTAAACATTGTAGTTGCTATGTTAACTTTGCCAGAACAGTTATGATTAGCAGGTGTATAATGAGAATAACATATAATTGAAAAAACATTAATAAATAAACTTTTGTTTTCCCCTATGTTAAAATAGCTATACGAGTTTGATACGGTTTCTTTGAGTTTGCAGTTTTGAGTTGTTAACTGTTCCTTATTTTCTATTCTCACTACACACATTTTTCAACACATATTAAGATTCATTGTCGGCGTAATTTTTTCCTAGAGGTGGTAAAAAATGTTAATGATTTGTAAAACAATTTTCATTGCAGTATTTAAAAGTCCTCCGCTGGTACAGCGGTAATTCTACGATTTACAACGTTAAAATTAGGGAGTTCGGTTCCCCTCAGTAGACTCAGCAGATAGCACGACATTGGCTTTGCTATAAGAAAACACACACCTTGTTGAGAAGAAAACAAAGCTGTTACTTTAAGTTGTTACAAGTTATCATGATTAAAAATGTGTTATTGTTAATGTTGTTTGCAAATAAACTTAAGTTCTCAGAGTTAATATTTGCAAAATATTTGTGATCGGCCTTTGCCAATGTAAGTAAATGTTATAATATTTTAGGGCATTTTGTATTTATTTCAATGCGGTTGGATGTTACCTAAAGGAAAACAAATCCAGGTTCCAGTTTGTACGTTATCTACAATCCATATCAGTGATGATGTAAGTATAGCTGGTAGTATTAAAGGCTTACATTTTATTTTCGTAACTCAATCAGTCGTGACACAGCGATACGCCTGCGGACTTCTAACACTAGAAACCGAGTTTCGATTGTCATGATGGATAGGGTACGATGGGCCATAATGTAGATTTGAATTTCGCTGCAAACAAACTCAATCTGTTAATTTTTATGTTTCTCATATATTACATTATTTCAAAATTGATTCAGTTACTTGAACAACATCCGCTTACTACATTTTGATGAGATCCACTGGATTCAAGATTAAATGATTTACAGTCTTATAACAGTTGTTTGAACTACCTCGTCTTTTATGTTTCACTTCCCAAAAGGGATTATCAGTAAGGTTTCTCAGATTTAACAAAAATCCGGAATTTTGTATGTTCGTGAATATTATTATGAACTACAATTTAATATATGAATATCCTCGTTTAATGAGACCAGCAGGGGTTATCAAATCTGGTGTACAACACCGAAATATTTGACATCTTTGAACTAGCAAATAGAAACACGGAAAACATCTTAATCCCAGAGTGTCCACAAACTTTATAAAACGCAAATTGTTTTAAAATAAAATTTTAATAGATATCTCAGTCAGATTATGACAAAGATTTTTACAAGTTTTCAATTTTTTACTGTGATTAAACGTCCAAGTTGCCTTGGAAGTAAATAAATAAAACTAATTACGTTGATGTACATGTTCATACATATTCAGTCCGAAAGAGTTAATGATACATTTGAAAAGAAATTCAAGTTGGAATTTCGGGAGTGACTAAAGTGTAAAAACTTTGTCTTGAACTTTTTTGCTGACATTAGAGTACAATTAATTTAAAATTGATTTTTAACAAAACTACCATTATATCTTTGGATTTATAATGACAATCTTTGATAAATATTACCGGAGTGTATGGGTAAAATCATATTTTATTTCGCTTATAGTAATTTGCAATACACATTCGCGCACGGCATTCATTGACTATATCTTCTACAAAGAGGAGTTTTAAATATTCTAAGAATCTTTGTGAATTATAAACACCGTAAATGTTTTCATAACTGAGCTCATGTTCAATTATTAGCTGTTCATATAATTCAGAGATACTAGTACAATGTGAAAATTTTGATTAGCTGTTTTTATTGTGCCTTGTGCTTTTACTCAAATATTCACAAAAATGATAAAGGAATTATATTTAATCTAGCTATCCAGTTTTGAGAGCCTTCATATTCGTATTATTTCATATGTTGGTTCGTTATACAGATATAATGCATTCGAATTATGAGCATTACAGAGCTTGTTTGTTTTTGAATTTCCCGCAAATCCTATACGAGGGCTATCTGCGCTAGCAGTCCCTAGTGTAAGACTAGAGGGAAGTTAGCTGGTCGTCACCACCTACCGCCAAATCTTGCATTAGTTTTTTACTGTTCGTTTTTATCATTGGTAAAAGAGTGGCCCAAAAGTTGACAAAGGGTGGTGATGACTAACTGCCTTTCCTTAAACTGCTAAATTATGGATGACTAGCGCAGATAGCCCTCGTGTAGCTTTTCGCGAAATAGAAAAGAAATATCCATTGAGAAACATGGTATGAAATTATGAAAAGACAGAAAAAAACATACTGCGAGATATTTTAAGCGTACAATTACATAATGGACTAACTGCGCTGTGCTAACTGTAGGGGTCCAACCGTGATTTACAGACTTCATTACAATAAAACATGCAGAGTTTAGAAGAAAAACAGTATTAATATGGCACAGTGAATTCATAAGATGGAGGTAAAACTCATTTCTTATGTTCAATAGTTTGATTTATGCAAAACATTGGCTGCTTTCCAGAAGTTGTCGGAAAGCAACCTGGTAGTAGTCTCATTATTCAGTTTATGGAAATTATATCCTTTGTATTGTGCAAGGGAATCCTATGTATATTCTCCAAGCTAAGGCATCAAGAATATGCCGCATAGTAATAACATGAATAAAACCCTTCACCAAGAGTAAGGTAATGTTTATAATTTTCGATCAGCTCTTCACCGACAAGTCATTAAATGTTTAATTCTTACATTTATTATTTCATTAATATCTACTTTACGTACAATACCGAGGTTAATTGCACCTGAGAAGAATGATTTGCATATGCTAATACATCAGTGTGACTCATAACATGTGAAACCATGGGCCACGGACAACATGTTGAGCAAAAAAATTTTTGGCTTATGTCAATTTCCTGACCATTCAACGATGCAATTACACCCAGAGTAGGCTTATGAATAGAAGAATATGCATACAGTGAAAAGAAAAATATGTAAGTTACTGAATACATCACATTCAAAGACGAATACTTAGCGAATAAAAACACCAGTGAGGGAAGATCTACACAAAATATTACGATGTAAAACCACGCATGTGTCATTCCACCAGCATACGCATTATGTGTGTGTGTGAGCTGTTTATATTTGCTCAACATAAGTTTATTCAAATGTCATAACTGAGAATTCTAGAAACCTATTATATTGAGTATCATTTTTAAATGATTTGAGTAAGTATACACTAAAACCGCTTAATGATGTTGAGAAACCCACTTGTTGAGAATTTTATATGCACTAATGGCTCGTTTGGGTTCAGAAAATATTTTAAATAGAAGAGCGAACAACGTTTAGACCTTCTTTGGTCATCGTCAGGTTCACAGGTGAACCCAAACGAGCCGTTGTTGCATATAAAATACTAAAACCGCTTGTTCTGAAAGAAATTATATTTTCTATTAGAATGTTCTGTACAGTTGTGTGTTTTCTTATTGCATAGCCAGATCGGGCTATCTGCTGAGCCCACCGTTGTAAATCCTTAGACATACTGCTGTATCAGCGAGGGCGTATAGTTGGGTCCATTTGTCTTTGCTAATCTGTATTCTATAACACCACCAAATCAAATTATTCTTTTATTAGTATTTTCAGTAACTAAATAATTATTACCTCGTATTCTACGTTTCAACTGCCAGTTTTTCTCCGTCAATAGTAAGACAGCCAGTCCTATATAGGACTGCTTTCCGTGTTGATATATGTTCCAGGGTTCAATCCTGAGGTTTCTTGTTTGAAAGGCTATTTTACTACTATGTTTCAAGACAGATGTTTCCAAGAAGTACATATAAAAACAATTTTTGACATCTGGAATACCTTCTTCAAGAAGTAATTTGATTATTTTTTTCATTTTCTTTCTTTCATTGCTTAGTCTTTCTGTCAGAGAAAAATCAATATTTTATTTTTATGGTCACAAAATTACAAACACCAGTGGAAAAAGCTCAATAATGTTTGGCTGTTAAAGCACGTTCTTCATGGGAATTTTGAAAAGCTACATTATATTCCACAAAGTGGAATTATGACAAAAAGAGCAGCGTTCTCGTTCACTCTTGATAATCTGTCAACCATGGAATAGTAATTATGGTGAAATAACATATAATACTGTTGTAGCCAAGAAGTTGCAAACTATGCATTTCTACAATAGAACTTAAGCCCATTAAATACCACAGTTCACTTGTCTGTGTGGTCTTAGGAATAACAAATTAATCATATAGTTGGGGATCTCGTACATTTAATATCTGGACATGAATGGGCATATTTATAACCAGGTGTTTTAATTTTTTTTATAAAACCCATGTGGACACATACGACGGTCCTCAATCTTTATTTAATGATAAGTTTCATAATAAATAACGCAAAAAATTAGGATTTGATCCCTTTGAAATAGTGTAACATTAACTACTTTCGTTTTGTATTATTGCAAGCAACTTTAGCTCACTAGATACACAAAACACTAACATTTTCATAGATCACTTGAAGTATTTCAAAACAGTGTCAATATGTTGTGAGTTAACCACATTAGCTCGAATACACCAAAGCACTTCGAACATGTGTTATCTTTTAAAGACGGGCCCGGCATGGTCAAGCGTGTTAAGGCGTGCGACTCGTAATCCGAGGGTCGCGGGTTCGCATCCACTTCGCGCCAAACATGCTCGCCCTCCCAGCCGTGGGAGCATTATACTGTGATGGTCAATCCCACTATTCGTTGGTAAAAGAGTAGCTCAAGAGTTGTCGGTGGGTGGTGATGACTAGCTGCCTTCCCTCTAGTCTTACACTGCTAAATTAGGGACGGCTGGCACAGATATCCCTCGAGTAGCTTTGTGCGAAATTCCAAAACAAACAAACAAACAAATTTTAAAAATGACATATTTTATGTTTGTAGATTAGTCAGACGATTTTGTTGTTGTTTATCACATGCATTTTGGAATATCAAGTGACAAGGCATACATGTAATACAACAAAGTATGTCAAAATTTAAAAAAATATTCGTTAAACATTTTACGTTCTTTACAAACTCCACCAATATATATATATATACAACTCAAGTTAATTTTCGGGTGCTGTTTTTCTAAAGCAGGTAAATCGACATATGGATAACACTTTACTGACACACTTTAACCAGAAAAACTATTATGAAGCTAAGCATAATCATCAGAAATCCATTTAAATATATTATTAGTGAAGTCTGTATTTTACCTGGTGGTCTTTTTTTGTACCCCGCTGTGACAGCGGTGTCTTCAGATTTACTATGCTAAAATCGAGGGGTAGATTCCATCAATGTGGCTTTGTTATAATAAAACACACACACATTTGCTTCTCTCTTCTAAAATAATAATTTCAGTATGACGGTTCTCTGAGATTAGATTAATTTTTCTTGGAATAAAACATGTCACTTCAGTTTAAAAAAACGGCGAATGATTTAAAATTATTATTTCTAAGCATACCCTTAAGCACAAAGCCACCCAGTGGGACAGGGGTATGTCTGCGAACTTACAACGCTAGAAACCGTGTTTCGATTCTTGTAGTGGGCAGAGCACAGATAACACATTCTGTAACTTTATGCTTAATTACAAACAGAGCACAAAAGCAAATTGTTAGACACGTTGTTTAAGTGATATCTACTATTTTCATTATCTTTACTTTATAAATGTGTGAGGACATTACTTTATAATAATGGCCAGAGAATATTAACAAAACAGACTTTCCAATTAAATGGGGCTCGGCAGGTGGGGTAAGGCGTTCGACTCGTAATCTGAAGGTCGCGGATTAGAATCCTGTCGTACTAAACATGCTCGACCTAGAGGGAAGGCAGCTAGTCAACACCACCAACCGCTAACTCTTGAGCTACTCTTTTACCAACGAATAGTGGGATTGAAACTCACATTATAACGACCCCACGGCTGAAAGGGCGGGCATGATTTGTGTGACAGGGATTCGAACCCGCGACCCTAAGATTACGAGTCGAGTGCCTCAATCACTTGGCCACACAAGGCCCCCAAAACTCTCAAATATAATTTGCGTGAACTAAAACATCTTGAATACATTTCAAACGTTTGTTTCCAACAAAACTTTATATTTTATGTTATGTTCTATACTCTAACTATGCAGGATTTGTCATTTAGTCAATCTCGTATCTGTCATAAGAAATCAGGAAATCATATATAAATTATGCTTTTTTGGGCTAAAATAACTACATGTTATAGCACAAAAATACAAATGTTTAATCTATGTAACTTAAGTCTCAAAACACTATGCATGAACATATATATTTATTTATTTTATTTTATTGACCTTCCGGTTCTGCCTACCTAACTTGCATAGCTTGCAGTGACGCGGTGCACATGCATTCCGGTCACGTATTCGGTAATATAAAATTGACCTAGGCCTGGCATGGCCAAGCGTGTTAACACTCCTACGAAAATTGGGGCCTAATAGGCCCCAGAGCAACTTGAAAGGTTATTAATATTAGGCTAATAATTTTGTATTTAAATGAAATTGCCATTAACTGACCCAATCCCTTTATATTTTAAGGAGCAATAATATTTTGACTTTTCAGACATTTGCGAAATAATATTTAATTTTTTTTTAAAACATCCACTAAGGATATTTTGGGGCCTATTAGGCCCCAGATCAAAAAACATAAAAATGACTCTATTTATTTCCTGAATAATTCTAGAACAGGCCTGAGCAACCGAAAAAAAAACAAACTATAGTAAAAATATATTAATTTTACAACTTCTTTTCAAAAGATGGATATTTAGGATAATAAATCTATTCCAACAATAATTTTAGACGGTCCTGATTATTGCCTAGTTTGCCCACGCCTGTTCTAGAACATTCTAGTAACTTTACAGAAGTATTTAGAATAATCTAGAATATTCTAGAAGAATCCACAAATCTTATATATATATATATATAGGAGCTGAAATCTTCAAACCGTGTCAAAAATGATACCTCTTGATGAAGCTGTACATTTACTGACAAAACCATCCGACGATGAAAGTAAACATGATAATATCGAAGACTACTCTGAAAGTTGTGATGATGATCCTTCTGAAGCGAAAATGATGAACAAATTGCGCCGTACCCTTCTGAAAGTGAAGAAAGTAATCAAGAAGATCTTACTACGATGCCAGTGAACGAACTTTTGTCCAAAGATAAGAATTTTAGTTATTCAACAACACCTTCAAGGATCAACAGGAGAAACGCAGCTCTAAATATATTCAATGGGAACCAAGGCATTACAAGGCAAGCTGCTCCAAGAGTCTTTACACCATTCGAAACATTCAAAATTTTCATTTCTGATAATATGATGGAACAGATCATTTACTCAACAAACACCGTCATGAAAGAACCAATTTTTGAAGAAGACCTCTGGAAATGAATCGCAGCTAATCTTTTCCTTGGAATAAGCAAATCCAAAAATGCATCCATAGACGAAATGTTTTCAACCGAATTCGGTTTGCCATATTTGCGAAAACTGATTATACAAGATAAATTCAAAAAAATGTGCTCAAAAATCAGATTTGACATTCACTCTCAAAGAAATAGAGAAATCAAAGATGCTGCCATCTCTGGAGTCTGGAATTTTTCCATTGAAAATTGCAAAAACAGTTACAACCCAAGCGAATACCTGACAGTGGATGAACAACTATGTAACTTTAAAGGAAGAGTTGGCTTCAGAACATACATTCCGACAAAGCCAGGCAAATACGGAATAAAGATTTGGTGCCTAACAGATGCAAAGACAAGTTACATCCTCAACGCTCAAATTTATACTGGAAAGGTTGGAGATACGACAGAAACAAATCAAGGAGAAAGAATAGTCAAAGAACCGAGTCAGCCATTTCTTGGAAAAGGAAGGACAATAACGACAGATAATTTCTTCAAAACAATGACACTTGCCAAGTACCTACGAACAAAAAGAACAAGACTTGTTGGAACCATACGAAAATCAAGAACCTTCCTGCATCCTGAAATAAATGCAAAATCTAGAGAGTTATCACCAAAGTTTTTCTACCATGACGACATCACTCTTCTCAGGCACTCAGACAAACCAGGAAAATATGTGCTACTACTGAGTTCTCAGCATCAGTCTGGTGAAGTAGAAGAGAATGAAAAGCCCGAAATCGTCAATCTTTACAATGCAACGAAGACAGGTGTCGACACTCTCGATCAACTAGTGAGATATTATACAACAAAGAGGCGATCAAAGCGCTGGTCAGTCTGCATATTCTATAACATTCTAGATCTTGCTGCGTACAATGCTTTCGTTCTATACTCGAAAAACATCCAGAATTTCTTCGTCAAGATAAATCAAGAGCCAGAAGAGAATTTATACGGCAATTGGTGCTTGAAATCAAAGAAATTTACTGCAAAAATAATGACAAAACAACCTCATGTGAACCACCTGCAAAGAGGGCAAAAAGAAGACGATGCCATTTGTGCGGCAGATCAAAAGATAGACAGTCGAAAATTGTTTGCTCAAATTGTAAAAAAAATGTTTGTCAGAGCCATTCTAAAGTTGTTTGTAATGAATGTTGCTAAATCACTGTCTTTCTATTGGAAAAATATATGGGGCCTGATAGGCCTCAAAATCACTTTAGTGGATGTAAATATTTTTGTCGTAGGAGTTTTAAGGTGTGCGACTCGTAAAGTGAGGGTCGCGTGTTCGCATCCCAGTCGCGCCAAACATGCTCGCCTTTTCTGCCGTGGGGGCGTTATAATGTGACGGTCAATCAGTCTATTTGTTGATAAAAAAGTAGCCCAAGAGTTGGCGGTGGGTGGCGACGCCTAGCTGCCTTCCCTCAAATCTTACACTGCTAAATTAGGGACAGCTAGCGCAGATAGTCCTCAAGTAGCTTTGTGCAAAATTAAAAAAAACAAAACTGACCTTTAGCCTTCCTATCTTGGCCGTGTTTTCGTGGACTAGTATTTTCTAATATACAATCACATTTCAATTACTATACCCTACTATAATATATCATATCATAGATGATTACTATTTACAAATAAACTATTAAACTTATTTTTCTTAAAATATAGAATAAAAATCAAGAGGTTAAACAAAGAATTATCTCTTCTTTCTATAACCTATGAACTTGGTTGCTGCAAGATATCGGTTGTATGCCATAAACATCAAAACAAAAATAGGTTTTATATATACAGTTAAATAACCAAATAAAAATCATAAGCTACGCTAATACCATAAAATTCCACTATCGTGTATTAAGCTCAATAGACAAGACTTATTTAGATTTTAAAAAAAAGTGAAACTTCGAGAAGACTGAAGACAAAACTTGCCTCATTGAAATCTTAAAATTTAAAATGGCAGGGAAATCCACTCTGGGGAAAATCTAAACTGTTGATTGGACATTCACATGTCATATACTGAAGTAAGTCTATATAAGGAAAATTTGGGAAGAGTTGAACAGGATTACCGTGTGTGATTCAGTGCCTAAGCCACATCTAAGCAAAATAAAAATGTATATAATTATCATTTTATATTCTACCTTGATAATACTGGTAATTTGAGTTCCCATTTATACAAAACTGTATATTTAGTATTTTGATATCATAAACATCTAATTTTAAACAGTGCTGCATTCAACACACCACGTGGCTCACTAAAATCTAGATTTGTGTGTATTCTTTCAAAATTTACTTTCAAATTAAGAAAATAACTTATATTTAATATTAATGTTTCAGTTATAATCTATGTTTTTATTCCAAACTAACTGACGTAAAATCATAAAATAGTAGTTCAATCAAATTTTGAATGCAAGTCAACAAACTCAATGACATGTCGTGGCATTTATGGTTTGTGATGAATAAGAACATTTTTGAATCCTTCACACAAGGATTATTATACAGAAATAATCGATTAAATTCCCTTATAATATCCCTTTATTTTATAAACTCACTATTTCAGAAAATTTCAATATGCTAACTTTAACATGTAATTACTAGTTTTACTTTAAAATAAAAAAATATATTTATCTATACGGTTCATATCACAGTTTTCAAGATAAAACGTGATTTGGTTGGAATTATGCACAAAGCTGCACACTGTGCTATCTATGCTCTATCCAACACTGGTGCAGAAACCTGATTTTTAGTGGTGTGAGTCCGCAGACAGAGCACTGCCCCACAGGGGGTCGATATAAAATTACAGAGTTTTTGAATAACACCATTTGCATTAGACACATATTTTATAATGAAAGCTATAATATCGAACAATGTAGAAAATAGTGATAGACACAAATCTAATTAAAATAACTTAATTTTGATCATTTTAATTGAGTTTTAAATTCTGTAGTAATAACATATTAATATTTTAAAGTTTTTTGTGAACAAGATATTCGAGATGAATTATACAAAATAAAATACTTAACAGGATATTCTTTAAATTTTATGTAGAAAATATTCGTATTAAATATCTTACTTTTCAAGTTAACTGAGTTCAGAAGAATATCAGATTACTTTCAACCTTGTGATAAGATTTAAATTAAAGGATAACTTATGAAGGTATATTTTTATTTTTTATAATCCAAATAAGTCGTTACAATATAAAGTCAGTTTGAAATACAATAAACTAATAAGGCCTTCCTTTTAATTGCAAAAAATAAATTGCATATCTTAATCCTGAATAATCTGCTGACTTACCTTTTAACTATAATTAAAATATAATATAAACGTTTCTTTTCATAATCATATAATTATAGGTAATTTTACAAAAACGTTTTAAATATGTGTAATTTTTAAATGGTCTAGAAAATATTTATGGTCATATTATGAAGACTAAAAACACGTTTTACCCTTCTTGTTTATATATCGAATAGAGAATACTTATTAATGCTGTGGAAACAGTTAAATATGTTATATTTGTCTAAATGCTAAACATATATCAGAATCTTAAACGTAAAGCTGAAAAATTCAATTTATAAAGTACGTTATAATTTTGAATTTATATGTTAAAAAATTAATCTAATTAATAAAATTGATACAACTAAAATATTTGAAAAGTACATACAATGAAAATACTATTATTACTATTCCACTGAAAATCATTGATATTAAATATAAATATTGAATATATGTAGTTAAATTTACCTTTTTTGTGTGCAATTCCGAACTTATGTAATATGCCTGTTAAATTCAGGTTTATTACCAAAATTATCATTAATTCTTAAATATATGTATGCATATATTTATCTAGCTTGTTCCTTATTCTCAACTTATTATTTTCTGTGATTTGGTAAAAAATGTTAAAGAGTATGATTTGGTTATTTACAAACAAAAATCATCAATCTATACTTCATTACATTAGTTTTAGTTTTAAATACTCTAAAATCATAATTTTTATCTGTATAAAAAATTTCTAGGCCAAGCAGAGCCCAATGGTTAGCTTGCCAGACTACAGAACTGATATTCCTAGGTTTGCGTCTCTTGACCGTCCAAAACAAAATCACGCTCCGAACTTTGGGCCGATGGGTTAATTATGATAATGAAACTAAAATCTTACTATTCGGTTTGACAAAAAAAACAGCTCGAAAGTTCACTGCGCACAGTGTTATAAACAAACAAGTTTCCATTTGTTTGATGATATAAAACATTTTTATTAATCTTTACTTAATGTTCAAGGAATTAGAATTTATTATTCGCTGCTTAACAGTTTTCCTATTTAGATTTAAGAGCTGCAAAGAAACATATTTCGAAAATAACAGCACTGCACATTGTTTTATTTGCTCTCTTTTCTCTGTGAGGCCCGGAATGGCCAAGCGTGTTAAGGCGTGCGACTCGTAATCTGAGGGACGCGGGTTCATATCCCCGTCGCGCCAAACATGCTCGCCCTCTCAGCCGTGGGGGCGCTATAATGTAAAGGTCAATTCCATTATTCGTTGGTAAAAGAGTAGCCCAAGAGTTGGCGGTGGGTGGTGATGACTAGCTGCCTTCCCTCTAGTCTTACATTGCTAAATTATGGACGGCTAGCACAAATAGCCCTCGAGTAGCTTTGTGAGAAATTCAAAACAAACAAACAAACGTTTCTTTGTTTCCTATGTATAATGTAAGTACAAAAATTATTTGTTTAAAAATGAAAAGCTAAAAGTAACTTCCATCGGTAGTAAAAAAAGATTAAAGGAGAATACGTGAAAGATTTTTGTACAATAAGACAGCATAAAAAATTATCGATTCTTTAACTGAGAGAAAACGTAAAAGATGTTTTGGTAAAAAAATATATACTTTATGTGTAATGTGATAAACATTTGTTTCTCAGTGTCGTTTATTTAATTACGATAAAACATGCATATTTTCACTCATTTTTGCTCAATATTTAAATATAATACCAATGCCAATATAGTTAGCTTAACGAAAATTTTTATTGCGTTTTTCACGCTAGAATACATGAAAAAATTATTAGTTTCTTAGGGTACTCTTTTTATTAACGAAAAGTGGGATTGACCGTCACATTATAACGCCCCCACGGTTGGGAGGGCGAACATGTTTGGCGCGACGCGGGCGCGAACCCGCAACACTCGGATTACGAGTCGCGCGCCTTACGCGCTTGGCCATCTAATATTCTAAAATAACCAAAGATTTTTAATATAATAACTTCAACAATAAAGAATGGTCATTGCAAATATAAAGAACGCTATTAAGCACAAATTTCGTAAGACCTTAAGGATCGAAAACTTAAAAAAAGACTCGTGGGTCAATATAAATGAAGTGTCAAGAATTTCTGAGAAATGTTTCAGATCAGATAAACTTCGAAATAAAAACAAGAAAAAGGGTAATACTTGTTCTGTTTTATGTTTAAATAAAAACAAGAAAAAGGGTAATACCTTTTACTGTTCTGTTTTATGTTTAAATGGTAAAGTGTTTCTGATGTTGTTATGATTCTCTACTTGAAGAAATAGAGAGTATTGTAGAAAAAAGACTTGTAGAACCTGAACTATCAAAACAATCAGAAGCACGTAGAAACTACATGAAACTACGGTGCACTAGGTATTGAGCTTCGTACTGAATTATTTATGTTATACTGACAAGTAACGTCTGACTCAACGGCAACAAGAATGGTTGAACACTTTGTATGAACTATATATAGTTTGTTTTTTCCCTGAAAATTTTCAGTAAAACACCAAACTGTACATGGGTCTCTAAGTGGATAACAAGCAAGGAAATTGTGATTTATTTTTTGTCTATAGAGCACTTTTATGTTAATTCACACAGTTGTCATGCATTGTTGTTATGCTTTCTTTATCCATGAAACACTCATCATCAGAGAATCTTTTGTGAAACCTATGACGAAGCTAGTATTTGTTCTTGTTGAGATGGGAAGAAGGTGGGATTCAAAGATAATCTGGCAGTGTGAAGCAGCAATATGTACGAGGTATTACAAGTATAGGGGGTGTAGATGATAAACCAATTGCCCTTAAAGTTAGCCGTAAGAGAGGCAAAGAAACACCAGTAGAGGAGGCGCTCTCAAATGACGAAAGAGAAGTGTGTATTCACACAGAAGAGGCAAAATTAGTGGATATCCTAACAACTTGCACCCAAATGGGAAAGAGGACGAATACGTTTTGGAATTGTGCATTCGAAGTTGCAAAGGAAGAGAACGATTTAGGAGTAGGTGAAGAACGAAAAATACGAGTGGTGTGCAAAAGTATTTCAATGACGATACGAAAGATGAATACCAAAAATAATGGCAAAACAGCATAACTACGACTTACTAGTGGTCCACTTTTGTTCAAATAAAGACCTCTCAATCACTAAATATAATACAGCAGAGTAAAAGTGATTCCTAAGAAGCTATGTACCTCACTTTTGGGTTTTCGGATTTTCGGATCTAATGGAATTACGCATCAGCTAGCAAAAAACTCAATATTGTCAAATAAAATAATATGTGTTTCGTAACGTTTAAAAATATCTAGATGTGTGAAACTTTTATAAAATTATTACAATATTGGGAAGTAGGAGACTTCACAATAGAACACAGTGACTTGTAGCAGTTTTAGTACTTTTGGTGTGAGACGTTACAATGAGCTAAAAGGTTTAAAATATCTAGTAATATTTTTATCGGAAGAAGAAATTGAGACGTTAAATTTATTATTGAATGGTATATAATTGTATCATTTTTTAAAAATCGAAACAACACGTAGACACCCTTAAAATTTAAAGGATATAACAAGTATTAAGTTTGTTTTGAAAAATGGTGGCTTTGTAGGTATCGTTCTGTTATTTTAACTATTTTGTTAAGGCAAATACAAATTATTAAAATACTTCTTTTCATAGTTCAATACTCAGGTTCAACTTTGAGTGATTTCTAACTTTTTCTTACTAAGTAAGAGTTTTTCAGTTATTGTTTGCTGTTTCTGTTGCATAATACTTTCTAATTATATTTATAAATTTTAAAAGCGAGATAATGCTTGTTTTACAGTTATTTTTATAAAGTTATATATACACCAAGAGTATAAGTAATGTAAAATATTGCAAGAACTAAAAAATAAAATATGACGAAATAATAACAAATTATGATTTTAATTATGTCTGTTGAAAATTTAATCCTGTTTGCGTGTCTGGCTACATTAGTACATTAAGACACGTAACAATATAGCATCCGATAGAGTTAAATATAGTAAGATAACGTGACAGGAATCCCAGGGAGTCTCATGTATTGCTCCAAAAATCAATGAGGTGAAGAAAAATATGAGTGTTTTATTGGCAGGAGGTAGGTCAACTGACTCACGATTGATGACCGACTTCGTCACAAGATCCAAGACCTCAATCTATTTTTCTTTCAATCTTTTCACCAAACGCTGAGAAAATATTAAATTGAATAATTGAGTTTTTTGTGTATAAAACATCTAAGATGTTTAATTCAATGCAAAACGCTTAAGCAGCCCATTTATTTATATCGTTGAAAAATAATAACAAGGGATTATTTACACACTCACCAGAAAGCTTTGAGCTCGAACAGTGTCAACAAGTTAAAAAGTAAAAATACTCAAAGTTGACTGAAAGTAACAAAAGGCCGTGGCCTAAACAAATTGTTCGAGTTTATGTAAATAACTATTTAGCGTAATCAAAATTGTGCAGTTGGTGATTATTGTTTGGAAATTTGTCAAGGTGTGGCATTGCTGACTTCACATATTCTAGGAACAAATAGGCTTAACGTTGTTGCTTTTCTAGCTTTGCATGATATTACTGCCTTTTATTTATTTTTAAATATATTTAATGAACGCTAATTGCTACTTGGTTCTTTAGGTGGAAGAGAATCGTCTAAATTCACATTAAACGAAACAGTAAACGACGTAACAATCATAAAACACTAAATCATAAATTCATAGTGGCATTTAATAAACTAAATATGACTTAGTAGGTTGTATTACAGTTTATCCTTGTTTTAATAATCTCCAGGTACGAGGTAAAAAATAGCTCATGGTTCTCGGACTGTAAATGCGACGATTCCAATTTCACGTTCCTTACCGTTTAATATATAACGTTACATATATCAAAAGTATTTCACGCTTGTAACAGTAAAATAACCACTATTTAGTGAGAAGTTTGTTTGCTTTTTGTTTTGGAATTTCGCACAAAGGAGTAGCACAAAGCTACTCGAGGGCTATCTGTGCTAGCTGTCCCTAATTTAGCAGTGTAAGACTAGAGGGAAGGCAGCTAGTCATCACCACCCACCACCAACTCTTGAGCTACTCTTTTACCAACGAATAGTGGGATTGACCGTCACATTATAGCGCCCCCACGGCTGGGAGGGCGAGCATGTTTGGCCCGACTCGGGCGCAAACCTGCGACCCTCAGATTACGAAGCGCACGCCTTAACGTGCTAGGCCATGCGAGTCGAGAAGAAAAAGGTAGACTGTGTACTGGTAGTCGACCTGTTGACGAGCCTAACTTTTTTGATCAACTAGTTCAAACTAAGAAAGACTAAATGCGTCTTTGTTTAATTTGATATAACACCCGAATTATTTTTAACTACATCTTGTTATACATGGGTTCTCCGAGCGAAACATTTCTGCAGAAGAAAATTCACCTTTATAAGTAATTTAAAATGGATAAAAAAGACACATTTAAGATTATGAGATTCTATTCCAGAGTTCGTAAATAAATATATTTACTAGAATGTTCTTAATTTTTTTATTGTTTTTACTTGGCAATAAGGCACTATGTATTAAAATATGATACAGTTTAAAAACCCTTAGGAAAAGCTCTGGCATTATCATAGAACATTGGGGAGATTTGGGGTTTGAAATACGTTTTAAAATGACATTAAAATGTCAATGTGAGATGCTGATAGTAATTTATTTATTCAACATATTAGTAGGCAGGACGTATGGATTGTTTGTCTAGTTTGTTTTTGAATTTCGCTCAAAGCTACATGAGAGCTATCTCCACTAGCCGTCCTTAATTTAGCAGTGTAAGACTAGAAGGAAAGCAACTAACCATCACCACCTACCACCAATTCTTGGGTTACTCTTTTACCAATGAAGAGTGGGACTGGCCGTAATATTATAACGCCCCACGACTGAAAGGGCGAGCATGTTTGATGTGACGGGAATTCGAGCCCGCCTTAACCACCTCGCCAAATTGGGCCTAGGACGTATGGAAACTACATACAATGTGTTTTCGTTTGTTAATTCTTAAAATCTAAAGACAAAAGATCTTGCCCGGAAGGACCATTCGATGATCAGAGTAATTTTGGATTATATATTTTCGTTTTCAAGCTTATATAAACACGTTTTGAAATGTAATTAGTTTAAAATAACGAAACAGAATAATAAACAGTTATTAATGCAAATAGTGAACGTTGGGGAAATGACAAAATACAGTATATTTCTGTCTCTCCCTAAGTGGCCACGGACTTATAACGCTTAGAATCAAGTCTCGATACCCGTAATAAACTGAACACGGATAACCCATTCTGTATCTCTATGCTTAACTTGAAACTTACATTTAATTTCCGATTTATTATAACTTCTTAATGCTCTCATTCACAAAAAAAATTCTAGGCGTATAAATTGTGCTATATGAAGACGCTGATTAGTAGAAATAAATTATTTGCTTCTACTGTTCACAATCTTTTTTTTCTGACTGATAAACTATACTCATAAATGAAATATGTAAAATGCCTTGCCAAGAACATAAACATAGAAAGAAAGAAACATTTTCAGACTACATTATTGGACTACATTGTTCTATGCCTCCAATCCGTTCTTAGGCTCTGACGTTTTTCCTACATTTGGTTTTTCGCGACCAGGGGTTTCAATTCCAAAATATTTCGTTCATTAAATTTAAGTAGATGCATGTGTTTCTTTTCACACTTCATAAGTTTGAATTTTTGCGAAATATTATTTTTATATAACTTTAAATCTACTTAGTTTACCCAGAGAGTGTATCCGAAGAGTCAGTCCCGTTGCATCAAAATGCGCCACGCAATTTGAAGCATTGTTGCACTTTGCGCTGATAGACTAGAGGGAAAGCAGCTAGTTTAAAACCCTCATCACAATTATCCTACTCTTCTCTCGTCACATATCCTATTATTTAGCTAGATAAGAGGAGCCCAAAAGTTTATGGTGGGTGTTTCAGGGTAACTGCTTGCACCCTTGTTTATCTGCTTAGAATTAAGAATGGCTATGAATTTTAAAATTTTATGCGGCAAATAAAATAGCACTTTTCCTTTGTCGTACAGTTGGGATCGAAACCTGACATCACACATCTTCATACTTTCAGTCACGGCGATATTATAATGTCACGGTTGAAACTGTAATCCATACAGTCACAACTGATCAGAAGTTAAAAAATAACAACAAAAGTTTAATTATGTGGTTCAAAGTAACAAACATCTACTCTTCGTGTTAAACGTGCAATGTAAGTGTCATACTTTTTGGTTTTAACAGACCTTTTAACAGATCTCTAGATATTTAAACGTATAATGTAAATATCATGCATTTTGATTTTAACAGATCTATAGGTATCTAAACGTACAATGTAAATTCAAACATTTTGGTTTTACCACGCCTCTAGATATCTCCGAAATCTGCTCTTATTATGGAGATCACAAAAATATTTTTACGTGACTACTTTATTATTTTGTTCGATTAATTTTCCGGAAAAAAAAGCAACAGCTAAGTTCTAAAATCGGCACGTAAGCTATGACAGTAAATAATACCAGCTAATCAAAAATAAAATGTAATTCTCCTTTTGGATTAAGGTCAAAATAAAGTTGTGATAAATGGTATAAAACAAAGATCCGAAGTCATTTTTTGTCAAATAAACAAAACATTAATTAAGGAGCATTATCGTGTCTTGAAAAAGGTTTAGTGATAAAGTAGTCTGGTGTGGCACAGGACATGTCTTGAATTCTGATGTAAACAAGCTTATTATTTTGATCAATCGTACTTTGTAATATATTGCCATCTATCGACACCTTTGGTAAATACGCAAACGAATGAACATAGAGTCCTGGTTTTACTTTTTCATGATACTTAGCATCTATATTTTGAATTCATAACAATTTTGGTTTAATTTTCTCCAGGAATGCAGAGTTTTGTCGAACTGAGTTACACTTTCATAAAATAGTAAAAAAAAAATGTTTATTCGACAGGCACCGCGCTTAGAACAGTGGTAAGTTAACATAGTTCACCTTTTCCGGCTTTCACTGCGGATTGAACAAGCAAAAAGCGTGATAAAAACGGCTTGTAAAAGCTGAGAATCCACATCTTCCATTACACAGCACTTACGGCCACTACCATGTTTTGTGAGGAATTTTGAATTCGGGTATGAATTTCACCCCTTAATTACTTGAAAACTTATTGATTTACATTTAAGTAAGAAAGGGTATGATATGTTTGCAAGGGCTATTAATTCAGCTGCAAGAAAACTTACATTGCTAAACATAGGGTTTCGATATCTGGGGAGGGCAGAGCTTTACGCTCAACTACAAACAAAAATAAAACTGAAACATCTAAAAACATGATATTTTAATCTTATTAATTAAGCCTAAAATTCAAACAACCAGAATCTTCTATTAATTAAAATGAACACCAGTGCAATATTTATAATTTAGAACACCGATGTATATGGGAACAATACACTCAACGAAGGAATGGTAGAAATGGGAACTAGCTATGCTTTGTTTGTTTGTTTTGGAATTTCGCACAAAGCTACTCGAGGGCTATCTGTGCTAGCCGTCCCTAATTTAGCAGTGTAAGACTAGAGGGAAAGCAGCTAGACATCACCACCCACCGCCAACTCTTGGGCTACTCTTTTACAAACGAATAGTGGGATTGACCGTAACATTATAACGCCCCCACGGCTGTGAGGGCGAACATGTTTTGCGCGACCTGGATGCGAACCCGCGACCCTCATATTACGAGTCGCACGCCTGACCACGCTTGGCCATGCCGGGCCGTACTGGCTATGCATTGACCTTTTTTTATTAGTAATAAAATGTCATATTTTGCTTAAATTGTCCATAAAACAGATATTTTATTTGTTTTTTATTATATCAATTTTTATTATGGTGAAAAAAGAGACAAATTTAAATGTTTTCGTCTTTGAAAAACAAATATTTCAATTACATATATATCGCAAAATTAATCCACCGACTCCATTTTTCGGTACTGAAAGGCAAATATTTTATAATAAAGTTTTCTTGAATGCTTGAAATAAGTAAAAAGATTCTCATAATGAGAAGAAAAACAAAAACAGACCTATGGTAAGATAAACATGTTATTATTCATACAAATGTTTTAAATTCATAGTGATTTTAACGTCAACATCGTCTTTATATTTCTTTTAAAACAGAGTTAGGTTACATTCTTCAAATCTTTCTTTTAAAATAGAGTTAGGTTACAATCTTCAAATATTTCTTTTGAAATAGAGTTAGGTTTCATTCTTCAAATCTTTCTTTTAAAATAATGTTATGTTACATCCTTCAAATCTTTCTTTTTTCTTTCATCCTACGCACAAGTCATAGCAAACATCTTTTTCACTGCATTTGCGAGAATAATAATAACGGTTATATCACATAAACACTAGTTGTAGTTACTATACGTTTGAAATATATGAAACGTGATAATATTTTGAACTAATTAAATATTTTTTGTGTGTTTTGGAATTAAGCACAAAGGGCTATCGGTGCTCTGCCCACCACAAAAATCGAAACCCAGTTTTTTTGCGGTGTGAGTTTGCAGATATACCGCTATACCACTTGGGAGCATTCAAAAGATAAATACCAAAAGGAAAATCGTGTATCCTGCTATTATATCCTTCATATTGAAAAAGTCAAATTACTTCCATAGGATAGCGTTATAAATGCTTCAAGGAAGTACAAAATGCAAGTAATCACTCACAATTCAGAAAAAACTATGACTTATGAAATAGATATTCTTTCAACTTACTTTTAGTTGCTGATATTACTAATTTACAAATTTACAAGCAAAACGGATCAAAACATTGTGGTTCGTATTACCTTATCAGTTTGAAAGTACAATATTAGCGTCAAATATTTTCGTGATATATTATTTGTGGTGAAACTGAATTGGTTTAGTTAGACGTGTAGAAAATTCATCGTTCTAGCTGACAATATTTAAATCTCTAGAAGTACATTGCATTTTTCTCATAATAATTAATAGTTTATTTCTAGGCTACTAAGATGTCAAATAAAATAGTTGTCTTAGAATAAGCATTCCTTTATATAATTTTACAAGTTTCTTAATTGTATCACTTATTTATTTGGTTACATTATAGCTTAGAAACACGTAATTAATCATTTATAATCATGAAATTCCTAAGAAAGGAGAGGTACTAGAAAGTCCATATTTTATTTAACGGAGTGACATACATCTAACGTAACGTAAGATTTCACTATAATTCGTTATCTTAATTCATTGATAGATGTAATTGTATGTGTGCATGTTTTATTTGGAAACTTGACTGTTACATGACGATTTTACTATAATTGTAAACATTGTAAATAAATCCAAACATCATGCCTTGAATGATAATGTCATTTATTGCAGACAAAGGTTGCTAGCAATGATGAATTACACCAGTTATTCCTAAAACATTGGGAGCGGCAATTTTAATTGAATCTTATTATCTAGGTGTTATATGTGAAAATATTCATATACAAAGTACGTAGACATGATTATGAGCCTGGTATAAGAATAGACATTGAAAGTAATATGTTGTCATGCCATGTTTGTCAAATCACTAAACTTGATCAAAAGCGGTCAGCTGGATTTGTATAAAGCACTACATTAATGAAACTTGGTGAGATAATACAAACAGACATCAAGGGACATTACTCTAAGTCTAGGAGAATAAATAGTTGGTTGTGACTGATTATCTCAGTAAATGTGTTGAATTCTATCATCTCAAAAATAAATTGTGAAGGTAATTCTTAAACAAAACTTATTACTAAATATCTGTGTAGATATAATATTCCTAAGACTATTTTTGCTAAAAATAGCCCACACTTTGTGACTTATTTGAGGGATGAACCATGTAAAGTTATGGGAACTAAACATGTTTTTACAACTACATATCACTCTCAGGCTAATATTACTGAAAGAATGAATAGAAATATGTGTAGAATAATGACATTTTTATGAAGAAAAAAGACATTGAACTTGGAATAATCATTTATCTGAATTATATCAAGCTATTAAAACTTTATTCATAAAGCTAGACGTTACACGCTAGCCAAACTTCAATTTGGACGTAAGCTCCTCTCTCCTTGGTACCGACTACTGACGAAATACCCAACATCACCTAAAACCATAGATAAACGAACAGCGGTATAACAAGATGTCTTACCAAAGAAATACCCAACGGTGAAAAGGCTTAGAAGCGACAGTGACAGCTAGTTTATTTGTTTGTTTGGAATTAAGCACAAAGCTACACAATCAGCTGTTTTTGCTCTGCCCATCACCGGTATCAAAACTCGATTTTTCGCGGTGTGAGTCCGCAGACTCACTGGGAAACGACAGTGACAAAACCACAACAGTAAGAGACACCGAACACATTTAAAATGAGTAATTTTAGTATTATTAATGTCAGACACCCTTTGTCTTTTACAAGCAGAATGTAACTTTCGAAATTACGAATCAAAAAACGTTAGGTCAGGTACTGTTATAGAATGAATTCATATTTCTAATATATATATATATGGCCCGGCATGACCAAGCGTGTTAAGGTGTTCGACTCGTAATCCGAGGGTGGCGGGTTCCAATCCCGGTCGCACCAAACATGCTTGCCCTTACAGCCGTGGAGGAGTTATAATGTGACGGTCAATCCCACTATTCGTTGGTAAAAAGAGTAGCCCAAGTGGGGCCACCAACTACCAACGAGTAGTGGGATTGATCGTAACATTATAACTCACCAACAGCTGAAAGGACGACAGGGATTCGAACCCTTTAGTTTGAAGAGGGAGTTTAAATAAGGATACGGAAATTGGAACATTTTACACAAAGTTATCAATGTTATTACGTCGTTTTTCAAGTAGGAAGGATTGTAAGATAGCGAATTGATTTTATTATTATTATTATTATTACAGTTGTGTTTAACGTTCATTTACTCTTTTCTTCTATTGTTTCCTATGTCTATGAATTTTCCGTTGTATTAAAACACTCGTTTTCTATGTAATCAATTGTAGTCTGAGTAAACGAATAGGTTCGTATGGAGAAACTTACATCAGCTTGCATACCAATGGCGTGAATATACTATAAACGCAGCAGAAAAGTATGCAAATATATGGTCACATTTGATTGTTCTCTTGTGACATACTCTGTGAATAAATATCCTGACAGAATCTCCCCTAAAAAAGAAAGTTTGTATTATTGAAGGGCAGAGTTATTGATGTATGCCACTAGATATCGATAGATGTTGTTTGAATATTTAAAACCACGTTGTGATAGATGAATTACATATGTGTCGTTTTGATTACAAAGCTAAATATAATCATGTGTTTAAGGAATAATTTTACTATTGCGCTTTTTTATTTCAACAAACTGTGCGGTAAGTGAGTGGTTGGCAAAAATATCACTAATTTTAAAAGTGATAAATGTATGTTTAAATAAAATAATTTTATTATTGTAGCTTTTCAATGCAAACGCTGTGTGTAATATCTCGCGTAAAAATTTGATAAATTACTTTCTAATTTTATTCTTATACTATACCATAGATTTAATTGTTTTAATCAATGTAGCATATCTCTCATCCTGAATCCCCCAATCAGACAGTGGTAAGTGTTCAGATTTCTAACCTTCCAATCAGAGGCTCGATTCCAGATAGCCAGATGTTACTCGCTGTTAGAAACACAAACACATCCTTAAAAATTGTGGATAAAATAATCTTTAATTTCCTAAGAAAACAGACAAGATGTGGTTCTGGAAATCTGATATTATTTGTTACAATAATATCAAATAGAACTTTTTTAATGTCAACATTTAGTTATTTGCCGCGATATAAATACAGATATATAGGTATAAGTATAGATATAAATATAGTATTAAAATACTTACGTACTTTAGATTCCTAGTATAGCGGGGAGCCTTCAATGTTTTTATTCAAATAGAAACATAAAATTATGTTATCGATAATCTAAATTGTACAACTTCGACGTGAGAAGAAAGACAGCATTAGAGAAACGAATTTCAGTTGAATATATCTTTGTCCTTGCCAGCTCTGTCTGCCGAATACAGCGCATTGTTCAGGATTACTGACATTAGAAATTATTGCAACAATGAGTTGTTGTTTTTTTGTTTTTTTTAAGATAAGCGAAGGAAACGCACTTCAAGTTGTCAGCAAATCTTCAAATAACTTTTGTCAGCTAAGCGAAAATGACAATAATTGATTTCAGTTGTACATTATAGAGGAATGGACGTGTTAGACTTAGTTTTTCAGAATCTCCAAGATGAAAACCTGGTCTGCAACCTCCGATTATTGTTACTTTCTTGAGTGAATATCTTAGTTATAACCTGTTTCTAGCTTTAGGAACAATTATAAAAAGTAATAAACGGACGACGCGTATAAAAACCCCGATTAATTCATTTATTATGGTATGCCAGTGAAGCATGATCTTAAGATTCATGTTTCATATGATACTACATAACACTAAGACTAAGGAATACATTTTCGTGGCTATATACAGGTTTCTAGTAGAAAGGATTAAGGTTTGCTGTTGAGATATCAGTAACTATTTCTAACTTGAAACACATACAATAAAGGTATAGAAAAATGTGTTTAAAAATTATGTCTTATTGTGATCTGATGTCATACGAAACATTGGTCAATAGTTACGCTGCATTGGTATAAGGAGTTATATTCCATAGTAATATTTATATACTAAACGAATGTAATATAAATGGTGTTTCTACCGAGCCTTTGTTGTTGCAAGTCCAACCGACATTATCACTAGTATTTGAATTAAAGTTTTCGTCGGTAGCGGCACAGTGTATAGTCAAAATGCTAATATATTGTTACAGTAACTTGAAGTTAAGTATTATTATCATTATTTCTTGTCGTAATTTAGAGCTATAAATTATATTTCTCTAGCGTTGAATTTACTGGATAAAATAGCTTGGAATATTTTTAAAACTCTGTAAAGAACGTATGACATTCTATCATTTTTATAATGACAACATTCGATGAGTTTCCTTTGTTTGTTTATTTTTGAATTTCGAGCAAAGCTACTCGAGGGCTATCTGCGTTACACGTTCCTAATATAGCAGTATAAGACTAGAGGGAAGGCAGCTGGCCATCACCGCCAACTCTTAGGGTTCTCTTTTACCAACGAATAGTGGAATTGACCATCACATTATAATGCCCCCACAGCTGAAAGGGCGAGCATGTTTGGTGCGATCGAGATTCGAAACCGCGACTCTCAGATTACGAGTCGAACGCCTTAACCCACCTGGCCATACTTGGCCCACAGTTTTGGTTTGGTTATGGATTAAATTAATGTTTCATTCCTAAAAATAAATAACAATTGTCATGTGACCGTGATTGAACTGAGAGATTTTTGTCAAAGACACTTAATGAAAAATAGTTCAAATTACGAACTCTCACAACGGATACATGACATTCATCTAAGTTTTCCGTTTCAACTATCTCTACTTTCCGATAACAGAAAGAATAAAAGAAGAGTAATGAGTAGGTGGCGTGGCTCTTGGTATTAACAAAGTTTTCGTTCGATTATCACCCACCAGCTGTCCGTTTAACGATCACCTCAAGAGCTACATTAATCATTATTCAAGCCCGCAGCTGATAGTGTACATAATGAACATTTAAGAATATTAATCAACAACTACCATATTTTAACGTTTTATTTTAAATAAAATAATATCGTTCTTATATCAATCCCCAAACATTTTTAAAGTTTCAACCATAGTCATATATAAAAATGTATCTCTTCACGATGAACAAAATGTCTGAATGAAACAGTATTATCAGATAAAATTATTTTTAGCTCATTTGTAGGTATATAAAGGTTTCTTCTAAATTAAATCAATTACGTTTTATTGTTGATGTTGATTGGTAAACTAGCAAAGACATGACTTGTATTCGTAGCTATCGAACCATGGTTAATGCGTGCGATATTCTTAGAAAATCACTTTCATTTCCAATCAGCAACAAATTCAGCCGTAAATGTATTAACTTTATTAGATTATGGATATATATATATTTGTATATATTTAAGCCTGACATACATTCATAGTCTCCGCGTTTAATCCATGTTGATTGGAGTACTACAGAGAGAACAATGTTACTTCGAATCTTATAACAACAAACACATTTCGTAACTCTACTGTCGTTTTTTTTTGTAGTAACTATCTTTTCAAATACACTTAGTTTATTGAATATTTCAAGTAATAACTTAACTTTAGGAATTAAGGTTAGAATAAATTACAATTATAACAGCGAGTTGGAAATTGAAACATACCAAAACTATCTTATTATGTGCAGCCTCTTTTAGAGAACATAAGTACAATTAAATTACTGATGAAGAGTGCTTTATATCATTTGTCTCCAATTTTTCTAAATTTTGTTCAGTCTTTAATGCACTTTTAAACACTTAGCCTGCGAATCAGGGAGACATTTTTTGGTGATTTGATTCCAAAACAAAACTTTACGATGTCCTTCTTGAAAAGCAAAAAAAGTCGGAATAGAGATATGAAATTCTTACGACATCTGTAATTTGAAGTGCCCACCACAGTGATGTAATTCCAACTAGCTTCCAGGTTATGAAGAAATAAACCTCATACAATCGTTCATAAACCCAAACAAGACACGATAGTGGCCACACATATTGCAGCAAAAATCTGGTTCCTCAGAACCAAGTAGTTACCTCCGCGGTTTTTAAATGGTTCGTTAATGTAGTTGACTGGGGAATATTTAACGAAGATTCGAGTTATGATAACTAAGTGTTGCACGTGCCTGAAATAAACTTTGTCATCAATTTATACAAAAGGAATACAAAACTATGCATATTCTTGGGAGAGAAATACTGAGGGATGAGTTATTCTGACAGAAAAGTATGTTTTAGTGATTATCAAGCTAAGCCTTTTTGGTATTGTGATATTATTCTGTAGCTCACCCATTCTCCTAAATTCGGCTTCATGACAAGACGTTAATTCATTTACTTCAACGTCTGATATGTCTAGAAATAATTGAAGGAACAATATTGATTGTAATCCAAAATTTTATAACGTTAAATGTGTGACTGTCGTAGGCCCGGCACGGCCAGGTGGTTAAGGTGCTCGCCTCTTATTCTGAGGGTCACGGATTCAAATTCCCGTCCACCAAACATGCTAGCCCTTTCATCCGTGGCGGCGTTATAATGTAACGATCAATCCCACTATTCGCTGGTAAAAGTTGGCGGTGGGTGGTGATAACTAGCTGCCTTCTCTCTACTTTTACACTGCAAAATTAGAGACGGTTAGCGCAAATATCCCTTGTGTAGCTTTGCGCGAAATTAGAAAACAATAGACTGTTATAATAAATAATACACCTCAAACAGTACTTTTACTAAAATTTTCACGTCTAATAACAGGAATCAAATATAAATTACTTGTATGAAAGTTCTTTGAATTACGTTACCTTGTTAGACGAATATTATAAAACTATCATCAACATTGCGTTGTTGGTGATGTTTGTTTGTAATATCTCGAATCATCCGAATACCTGTTGATTAAAGTGAAGAAATTGACTAGAGGTCCATCTGATCTGGAGTAAGTAAAGTCGTATATGCATGCAATAAAAGTTATTATCACTTATATATTTGTTCATAAAAATCAAACCTTATGACGCACCATAAATTTAAATCTGTTTCATTTCAGCTTATGTTTTCAACATTGAAAAAGTTGAATTAGTTCTATTTCATGAGGAATTAATTTATAATCGTTATATTATGTCTCCCTTATTCAAGTGATTTCCTTTATGTGAGATTTTAAACCAGTGGTGTAAATGTAGGGGAAAAAAAGGTGATAGATAATGACATAATCAAAGAGAAACAAAAATATATTTTTAATCAGGGTTCAAAGCAAAATAGTTACTTTGCACGAGAAAATTATTATCTTCCTAAGCCAAAATTGGTATATGCTATTTAACAACACTCTTGTTCTTCGTGGATGAAGATACGTTGTTTTAAAAATAGCAAATATTTCAACTGAATGTTTTAATTTTGTTGTTGTTATTGTTTTCACTTTTCATATTGTGTTTAAGATGATATTTCGATATTAAATGATCCAGCACACAAACTTGCTGGTTCCAGTGAAGGATTCAATTAATAATTAAAGTCGTAATCAAAGTATGTGTTCAAAATCCCCTTCTCTGTCTGATTCTCAATCCTCAAATCGTATATTTGTTTTTATATCAATCAACTACCAATGGTGTCCAAATATAACATCATATATATTCAGTAATTTTCTGATTGTGTCTCTTACAACGCCCACTGTAGATAATTATTACAAAAGGTAGAAACACTAGATTTAATTTACTAACTTCCTGCTTACAATATATAAGAAACACCTAGAAATCTGTTGCATTATTTATTTATTTCAGAATATTCACGCAAATTTATAGAACGAAGTACTTATACATAGCTTTCCATAATTTTGTTATTTCTTTAAAGGAAGCACACAGTGCTCTGCCCACCACAGGTATAGAAACCTGTTTTCTTAGCGTTGTAAGCCTGCAGACATACTGTTGCGCTATTGGGAGTTCCATAATTTTGAGCTGACAGATTAGAAGGACGGCAGCTGGTTATCAATTTCCATCCCAAGTAGGATCAAGATTTTGTGGTGACAAGTTGAGAGCCATGAACCCTTGGATTCGTAGACCGAAAACGAAAAGTGTTTGTCTAACCCTGACATTTATTGCAGTATTGACGATGTTGCTGTTTACTTTTTGGGATTCGTATCTTATTGGGAAACACAGAGCCAACAAAATACTGAACCCACAAACAAACTGGAGCAGTAATGTACTTAAAAGATGATGGGATCTGCATGGTAATTCTGTAGTTAACGTGTTTAACCAGAGGTTTCTTCGCTACCTGTAGATATTCAATTTGAACATGTTCTAAAATCAAAACATAACGACGGTAAAGACACCTAAACATGATGTCAGAATGTGCTCGAAATATAAACAGTGAGGGTGGTTAAGGTGTTTGAGACGTAGAAAGATTTAATAATTTACCATTTATCAGTGCATTTCGATGACAGGAAATTCAGATAAACGTTTTTTATTCCATTTTTCTATAAAATTACGTTTTTATAGAAGCTTTGAGCTTTTACCTAACACTTACTATGATATTTGTTAAACATGCCGTAAAAAGAAGTCACATCTTTGAACATGTGTATACTGATCTTGTGATCATATATGATATATCAGAATCAATTTTTATGGTATTCTGTTTTAGGATTTTTAGGTACAGTTCGATTTAGTAGTTAAAACACAGTTCAGTTTGTCTACTCGCGTTAAAGTAAACAGTAAAGCGGATGATATAAGAAAGGTGTAGGTAAATGTAGTTAAGTTAAACGGTAATTTTGATTTTGAAAGACTGATTTTGTGGAATTTAAATTGTTCTGTCATGTGAAGAGGAACATACTCTTAAAGTACTGAGATTAATCGCACAGTGTAAAAACGATGTAGGCTGTCTTTGGAACTTCCTTCCACTTTCGATGTTTTTAACCTAATAGTTAAGCATCATTGCTACATACTTTTACAAGGGGTAATCTTAGAAAACGTACCTTGACAAATACGTTTAATACAGATTGTCCACTATACGTGGTTATCACTTTCAAAAACCATGTTTAATCACGTCAAAGGCACAAAAGTCCTATAATTTGCATTTGTAGACTTGAAAATTATGTTTCCCCATGAGACTCCTGTATCTCCAGGTTTTCCTGCCATTTTTCTAACAAAATTTTCTATGTGTAGCCAGAAGATTCGTAACTTTTGGCAATATATTTTCCTAAATTTCTATTCATTGTTTATTATTACTTTAGCTGTGCCTGGAAGTGTGCTCAGTGTCATCGCATTGAGTTGTTGAGTCTGAGGATTTTGTAACTATAGCTTTCACTTCGCAGACTGGGGTGTTACTTTGTTTTGACTTGGAATGTGTTGTTAGAAATTGCTGCTGTTGTCAAAATCGTTCTGTTGTGCTAATTTGTTCGCTTATGCAGATAATTTTTAAGTCCTTTTTTGACTCAACATCTTCTGACAATCTCGTTGTTCTAATGTAAATCTTCGAAAGATCTCACATACATTCTTCAAGTTATAAATTTCTGTAACAACAGTGCATTGTCAAATAGCTTGAAATTCGTTCTTGACTACACATGTTGCTCACGGTACACGGATCTCACTTTTTCTTTCTATATGGAAATTAATATACTTGTATATATGAATACATTGCGCAAGTGTTGTTTTAAGTTATATTTCACGACATACTTATTCGCACTTTAAAGGATGCAATACATAATAGGTCTAGAACAGCTTGCATAGATGCCTCTCATTGATTCATCGGAAATCTAAAGGCTTATGACGCTACAAAACGGATTGCGATACTTGTGGTTGGCGCAGAACAGAGTCATTTGTGTATCTTTGTATTTAAGAATAAAGAAGAAACCCTAATATATATATATATATATATATAGAGAGAGAGAGAGAGAGAGAGAGAGAGATTAATCTTTAAACTTTTCAATGAGTTTCAGTAATTCTTTAAAACAAAAATGTATAAGCCGATAACTATATCAATATTTCCGTAAATGTCCTTGGGGCAATTGTTAAATAAAACAATATTTTGAGAGAAACCACCTTATGAGACACCATATTACTCATAGCCACAACAGGACACCCCAGGACACTCCCTAACTGAGAACATGTTAAACAGAGAAACCACCACAGAACATGCTCTTAATTGCTAGTAATGGTTATTTTTTGTGCAAAGCTGCAAGAGTGATTTTTGCGCTTTCTCCACCATAGAGAATCTAATCCAGAATATTATATTTATAAATCTGTAATGTTACCGCTGACACACTTAGCAGCTATGAAAAAAATATATATTCATTTACTTTCTCTAATGGGTTGTTTCATTTTCACTGTTGGCATTTTCTGTTGTTCTTATGTGTTATTGTTAATATAAAATTTGATAATGTTATCTGCAAAAATATTAGATAAAGCCTCAAATCAAATCGATTATTTCTTCAATTATACAATGCATAAAAAAACTTAAACCTCATCTGTTTGCTGACATTAGTTTTGAAAGAGGCCTCTTCTTTAAGATTGATCAATATCTTCTCTTTCGTTCTACGTGACACATTGAAGGAAGGAATTTTGTACTTCGGAATTCCAAATTCCAACATCGTAGTCCAAATTTGCTTACGTTATATGTAAACATGTTTAAGTAATGTCTTACTAATATATTCTCTTTGATATTTATGAAACCTAAATCCATTTTAACATATGAAACGATTTTCTCTCAAAGTTTCAAAACGACTCGAAACTTGAAAAAGGTGCCTTTCTTCATATTTTCAACATTTATGAATCAAACGTGATCGACACATTATACAAATAAGTTCTACGTTAATTTCTGTCAGTTTCTCCTGTTTTTGATAATAATTATGGGGTGAAAAACTGCAATATGCTGCACACTAAAATCTAATTAATCAAGGTGTTTATGACAAGAAAATTATTTTTACCTCACTGACAAAGTTTGGGCCAGTGATTGCAACGCCTTCTTCATTAATCTTATCGTAAAACTTCAATCGTCTCTTGCGCTGTAAGCAATTTAGCAAGAAAATATCTTTACCGTTAAATTGTATTACATTCCTCAAGTTATTGGATTTAACACATTCCCCCTTTCAACTGGTTTCACGGTAAATTTCAATATCAGTGCGATAACTTACGTTCTAAAGCTGAAATCCCTGTACAATTGCATTCTATTATTCCTAAAAGTGCATTTGGGCATAACCTGATCAAAGAGTACAACGTATAAATTAGCTTTAAAATTGAAGACGTTTCCAATAAGCTATCAGAAACGAAACTTTGGATCTCTTTGGTTACATTGTTCAAGTACATCTCTTTTATTTCTGTTTTTTTTTCAAACAATTCATCTTTGCGAGCCATGTTTGAATCCATGAAATATTACAGAAGTTTAAGAGTGGCATGTAAGGTTATCTAAATATAGCTTTATATTTAAACTTTGTCATTATCCGTTTACCGCTTGTTGATGTCGCTAATTTCAATGCGAAATTTTATATTTTTCTGTTATTTTCATTATTTAAAAAAAAATTACTGTGGTTGAATGTACTTATACTATCGAACAAACTGTGGATCCAACAACAATCACCACTAACTTTGTAATCACTAGTAGTAAACTAACAAACTTATTATTATATTATTAACAAAATTGCTTATAAGAACAATATTATTTACTGTAGAAACCGTACACAGTTCGATAGAACCTTGGTCACAAAAATATAGTTTGTGTACAGATAAGAAAAATTCTACAATTTTAGGAGCTTGTCAGGTCATGCTCAAGGTACTATAGAAAAGTGGAGTATGTTTTGTACAATAAGTATCATTATGTTTACAAATCATTCTTTTAGTTTTGATACTATGGTAGCTTAAAGTACTTCCTAACACAATGAAATAATGATCAGTTTAACCGTGTTAAAAGGGAAATGCTGCTAATCCAGTTTGTCTTTCAATTACAAAGAGTAATAAATTTTGTAAGATAAATATTCTGAGTTTATACTCCTTAACTTGTCAAAGCTGCAAACATTAAAATCAAGCACTTGTGTATAATTTTTCTAAGAGTCCAAAATATCGAAGAACAGCTAAGTATAAAGATGTAAAAACTGTGTATGAACATCTTCTGAAGACACGACACCTAAAAAAAACAAAGTCAGTCGCATTAAAATTAAACTTATTTTCTAAAATCTTTAGATGGACTTGTAGTAAATTTCTTATTCAAATTCACGATCAGGAAATAATTTTAAGTGATTAATATGAAGATTTAAATTATATTTAATTATACTCTTCTCTCTGGAAATTTATGTTGAAAATGTTGTACTTCGTGTAAGAAATAACCCAAAAAGCTCGTGCGAGTATGTATCAAAGTCCACATGATATAGAAATCTGGTTTTTGAGCAACAGAAAGCGTAATCAAAATATACACCCACACACACACTTACAAACGCACAATAAACTTAAGCTAATGGTTGAAAGAGGATGAACTATTTAACTAATGGAATTTTTTAATGACTCTCATATACATAACTGAACGTACTTTTCGGATGGAGATTTTATCTTTATGCTTTTGTTGTAGTAATGAGGTTCATTTATCTTTATATTAATTTTACCTCACGACATTCTCACACTTCACATGTACTGAAAATATACATCTTTATACAACTGTCTTTGATACTTCAAGCTCAACTTTACTTTCCCAGTGTATAATAGTAAATATAATTTCCTGTAATAAACGTCCAAAGGTACTACTCTTTAGTGGATTATTTATTTTTTCACTTTTTACGACGTTTCATAAACTCGTGTAGTCATCATTAGGTAACTGCCTTTATTTTGTGAAATGCTACAAAAGCATTTTGTTCCAATTTAGAAAACTTGTAGAGTGACACCTGAGTTTTTCTTTTATAAACATTGTCCCCAGTGTATAATATTTTAAAGTTGCTAAAGTTTGTTGGATGTACACTCGTTGTGCTCTGTTGTGGAATGAGTAATTGGGATCGCTATGTTCTTTGTTCCTGATGTATATGTTGTGGCCTGTTTTGTCTATATAAGTGCTAACGCATCGATAATATCATAACATACTGGAACTCTTGCTTATATGACACTGAAAGAACTTTTTTATTACCCGATATCTAACTTCGACCTGCCCCCAGTGGCTCAGCGGTATGTCTGCGGACTTACACGCTAAAATCCGGGTTTCGATACCCGTGGTGGGCAGAGCACAGATAGCCCATTGTGTAGCTTTGTGCTTAATTCAAAACAACAACAACTTCGACCTTTGCGAAATTTTTATCCTATGTAGATGTAAATTTGTAGGAGTCAGGATTTTTCCATTTTGTCTCCGTTTCCCGACACGGAGAATTTTATTTTTTTCCACTCTCAGGGTGCGAAAATTACGTCATGAATACGTCACACGTGGATCTAAAGTACTGGTGCCATCTGTATAAATATAATATTACTGTCTTTTATATGTCCATCTAAATATTTCACAGGGTGTGGATGGATCTTCATCAAAATTGGTAAGGAGGGTCATGCATACAAATTTTCAAGTTTGCATTTTGCAGTTTTATGAGTATTTTTGCGGGGTTTTTTTTACATCTGCTTCGTCCCTGTTGAAGGATATTAATCAAATTTAGCATGAAGGTTTGTTGGGTCAATGAGAAAATTCATGCAAATTTGCTGTTTCACATTTTGTGCTTTGTAGTGCTGGTTTTATGGGCGTTTAAGTTTGTTTTTAATTATATATAAAGGAAACAACTTTTCATATCTTAACCTTTCGTTAACAATGAATTTACATAACTTCCACCCAACTAGTTGAAACTGATGGAAGTTGTCAAAATAAAGCTTCCTCAGGTATCTTTTCATGTTTGTTTTCAAATGTTTATGATAATTTTGGTTACATAACTGTTGTATTATAAGAAACCTTTTAGTGTCCGAGTTTGTGCATTTTCTTTAATTCATGGAGTTATTGTTTTTTCTTTTTTTTCTGTTATTGAGTTGTTTTCTTAACATTTGCTTAAATTATTGTGGCAATATGTTTATGAAAGTGTTAAAAATGTAATAGATACTGATTCTAGTTCCTACTGCATGTACAGCCCTCTATCATCCGGATTATGTCAGTTGTTTATCAACAAAGTAGAAAGTCAAGGAAATGACACCTTCTCATACACAAATTTACACACACAACTGATTTGTTTTTACGGATTTGAAGACCACAACCATAAATAATCATTTTTACAACAAGCAAACAAGATTCGCTCAAACATTAAATGGAGAAAATGAAAACCGGGTTTTAAAGGTGAATTTTCAAAAAAATTAATAATTGTCTTAGAAACCATACTTTGGTTATAATAATTCCAATGTGGTTACCATATTTTTAAACACTTTAGTTTTTGAGTAAAAACTGAAACAAAATGGGTGCGAATGGTCAATAGGAAGAACTGAACTCCTTCACACCATGCAAAGCTTTGTCAAGATCACTTTGAACGCTCATGTTTTGTGTCGGATCCCACCGTTTTGGATTCTGAGGGTTTCAAGCCAGGCAGGTTGAAACCGAGAAAACCATCGGTAGTAGACAGGATCGTCCCAACCATCTTTCCTCGTGTAGAGCTAAGGACTGATCTCAGCCTGCAGCGTACAGGTTCCACCCCTCTGAAGCCATCCAGTTGCCATCACGAAAATAACAAACTTAAAGGTATGTGTGCAGTATAAAGCGATAAACAATAACTAGTATAATATAATAATCTAAAAAGTACAAGTTTCTGAAGAATGTAACTACACATACACATTTCACATTCACGAGCGTGTTTTGCATTTGTGGCAGTAAAACCATGATTTCCTAGTCCAGACAGTGGACAAACCTATCCCAAATAGAATATATTCAAAGTTTAAAAGCTGATAGATCATTCTTTAGATATTTTTTATCATTTTTACATATGGAAAAGTTTGAAGAATACCATTTTTCAAATTTAACATTTCAAGACAAATTAAAACAAGACTGTCTTAAACATGTTGAAGTTATCAAGTACATGTTATGTATTTAAAAAAAAGCATTGCAGACTTGGAAACAACCAAATATAAACTCCATAACTTATCAAGATAAAATTAATCTTAACACAGTACTTTGACATTATCATATTAAATGTAAATCTCACAAACCTCATAAAGCATGTTGTTTTTATATATATAATCTTATTACTTCAGTATCACTCACAGTTCCGCTACTCTCGCTCGTGGAACTGTCCTCATCACTAGAACTTGTCAGATCTGTGTCAAAAGTAACTGTTCTAGGTTTCTTCAGAGTAGGTTCGAATTGATATGGTGCTAATCGACACTTTTCAGATCACAAAATCAAAACAGACTCCGCCTCTGTTTCTCCGTATGCACTGGCTATGTTTATTTACATTCAACGCGCTGGCGTTGGCGGTTTGTTTGGCAACTACAGGGTGGTCGCAAGCGGAAAATTTGAGGGTCAGATGAGATCATGAATAAAATGCGTGCTTACTCATTTCTATTTTGATTTCTTTAAATCATGAATAAAATGCATGATTTTAATAATTTTGAGCATCTATGAGTGTAATATAACATATGCCTTTAAAAAACTTTGTAAAAGTTATTCTTTGTAAAAATAAATAGCTGTTTGACAAATTTTCCGCTTTTCTAGCGACCACCCTGTATTATGTCACAGTAATTTTCCCAGCGGCAAACGTAAAAACTAAAACGTTCGGATTGCCGATCGGAAAGGGCTCTTTCTGCACCAAATTCTATGTTTCATTTATTAGCATGTATACTTTATAAAAAAGTGAATCTGCAAAATTAATCAGTATGAGTAGTTTTTCACTGCAAAGTTTTCTTTTTTCTGTACAATTCACCTTTAAGTTACATTAACATAAATAATAATATAAATAAACTCCAACAATTTGAATACAAAATATTTCACAAACCTATAACAAATACATGAAGTGAGATTGAGTCCACTCAACAAAACATTGACACGTTATCGTGTATTTACAAAAGAATTTAGCACATGTAGTAGAAGTAATCTACAACATAAACTCGAATCAATATTTCATACAATTTTAACAATCCTCTCAAAAATATTCTTTGGATGCTTATTTAAGATGTATGATAGATTTTCTCTCTTCCTAACAATTTGTTTTAATGTTTCTTCAGGCTACTTAGTTGATCTTAAAGTATTTTAGATAGAGTAACGATTAATATTCTAGTCTAATATCGTACGTCTTCTCTCGTGACAAGTTAGCTAAGCCTATAGTAATAGAAGCATTATGATTTTGTACTGCTTACACTTGTGGTGAATAATTTATGGTTCTTCATAATTTTTCGAAATAAGTTATGTATCCAAGGTATGCATTTTTCCTCAATTAAGGACTTTAGGTTTTCGATCACATTATAAACTTTAATTATGACAAAAAATGTTTAATGATTGATAATTGAGCATGATTAGTGGTTAATGGAGTTTATTCGCTTATTCTTTTACCTAAATAATAATTACTACTCATTAATTACATAACTAATGAACGATTAGTAATTAGTTGGTTGCAGAAATAAAATGTATGATTACGGTCAACTAACCCCTAACTTATGTAGTCATTTGTTGGAATCTTTTTGTTTCAAGTCTCGCTAGTCTCGTCTCGAAGTTCATGTGGCTAAGTATAAATGCATGATGAGGGTTAATGAATGAGAAAGCTAAAGAACAAATATTTGTTCTATTCATAGAATTCGTTTGAGCGTAAAATTTCAATCCCTCCTAATGAGAATTATAACTTTTGAGGGTCTGGTTTTGAAGTGTAAAATGTAATATAATCTCACAAGGTCCAGTAGTTCCATTAGTACGTTTCTAATGAGCTGAACGTGGCAAAATTATCATTGTGTCCAAGTTGCGATTTCGAGAACTTATTGTTCGTGTCCCATTACCACAAAAACGACTTCCGCATTTTTGGAAAGTGGGGGCATTATAAAAAAAATAATAAAATCTTACTGTTTTGTCAGAAGAGAGTAACCCAATATTAGTGTTAGTAATTTTGTCTAGCTTCCTTATTTTTAGTCTATCAGATCGTATCTATCAGTCATATTTTACTGTTCGGTCTCAAGAGATAGCAGTGGTCTATCAATTTAAAATTATAAATGGCAAGTTAATACAGTCCTCGCGTCACTGCACAAAATTCAACAAAAAACAAGTTAATTTTTCACACAGAGTTGTTTATTCTGTGATTTCTCAAGGTACTTTACGTTTAATTATCGTATGTCAATTATTACACGGCAAAGAAAATATTAGGAACACATACTCTTACATAACGAACATTCATGATATTTTCTCAAGACTTGTAAATAGTTCAAACATTCAAAAGATACAATCAGGGTTTGTAAACAGAAATATAAACTTATGCTAAAGATTTATTTTCGTTTTCACCAGAAGTGAGATGGAAAAGCGAATCTGTGACAGAGGCCTACCTCCTTTATTTGGCCCTACTCTCTATTGTGGACTCTAGTTTTTCTTATTCAACGTTCAAAAGCACAGATTTGGTTACAAAACCATATAAATATCATTATGCCTCGTATACTTGTGAAGAAAGAGGGTAGGTGTTTTTCTTATACTGAAGCCACATTGGGCTATCTGTTAAGTCCACCGAGGGGAATTGAAACCCTGATTTCAGTGTTGTAAATCCGCAGACTTACCGCTGTATCAGCGGGGAAGGAAGAAAGGGGGATTTTAACATACACACACATTTATTGATGTACATACAGTCATTAAACAGTTGGACCACTGTATAATGTCGCATAATGAGTTCGACGAAATGTCTTAACATTGTTTACAGACTTTAACTAGCTTACGTTACTATGTGGTGAAGTGAAACGGACTCAAGACTTCATATAAATGAAGTTCAAATAATATATACATACTTTCACAATGGATAAAAAGGAGTAACTGAAGAGTTGGCAGTAGGTGATGTTCACAATCAGCTTTCTTTCTCTTCTATCACTGCTGTTATCTGTTCCTGGAGATTGAACGAGAGTTACGTTAATAACACGTCTTCTCTCAACAAGTTAACGCTTCCGTTCTTGCCAATATATTCAGTAGCTCCAGAATCTTACGAGTAAAGACAATTTGCATAAGAACACCTTATGAAATGGAAAAAAAAATTAAAATCTGTTTGTAAACGAATCCTACAATAAATAGTTTAGCTCAAATTTGGGATAATTACAATGGTTCTACAATAGGCAGAGATAAAAAAAGCTTTTTGCCGACTGTTAGTAAGTTATGCCACGTGTGTGTTTTCTTATTGTAAAGCCACAACCCACTGAGGGGAATCGAACCTCTGATTTTAGCGTTATAAAATAGGGGGCAGTAATAAAAGTCGTCAGTGTGATTGGCGGTGGGTGGTGATGACTAGCTATCTTCCCTTTAGTCTTACATTGCTAAATTAGGGACGGCTAGCGCAGATAGCCATCATGTAACTTTGCGCGAAATTCCAAAACAAGTAAACAATGTAAATCTTGATGACGAGAAATCCAACTTGAAATAAAAATGTATCTCAGAACGGCTGTTATGGGTATTAACACATTTTTTGATAAGGAAAGAACAACGTTTCGACTTCCTTTCAAAAAATGATGATGACCTAGGAAGATCGAAATTTTGTTCTCTCTCCTTATCAATAAAAATGTTAATACTCATACCAGCCGTTCTGAGATACAAGTAAACAATGTAATTATTTTAACATTAAACGTATGTACGTACTATTCTACAATTTTGTACTTTAATCATTACGCAAGTAATTAAAGGCAACTTTAGCTTTTAAAACTCATAACGCAAGTTAATGTTCAGAATTACACACAATGTTTTCTACGTTAAAATACTTTTTTTTTTTATATGTAAGCTTTCGGCACTCTTACCGGAGCCTTAATACGTCAACATTGATTGAATGCTTGTTTGTAATTGGGCAAAAAAACTACACAATGAGCTAGCTATCTGTGTTTTGCTCACCACAGGTATCGAAACCCGGTTTCTAGCAGTGCGAGTTCTCAGGCATTCCACTTTGCCACTGGAGGGTTTATCTGTCAACAATATAGAATCCAGTAAAAGGACCGAAAGCTTGCAAATGAAACATAAGTATTCTATTGTAGAGAATATTTTGTGTAAAATTTTTTAACCACCAATCATTGTTAAAGATATTATGAAACAAGGAATGCCGTTTGGAGAACACCATGGTTTGGGATAGCACAACGAGAGGCAGAGGTACAGATGTGCAATCTAAACTGCTGCATTTGAGAAATTAAAAACATTTTCTTTCCTTTTGCTGTCATGTTTTGAACTACGTGATATTGCAAATGCCAGAAACAAGTCAAAAACATTTTTTGATTTTTTGTTTGAAAGAAAAATGTTAAATCGTGCAGGAAGTAGTAGATGGGTTTGTCAATATTAACCTCAGATCTTTTGATTAACTGCTTGTTTGTTAAAAGTATGAAATTGAAATTGTAAAAGTAGTAAGACATCATACGAAATGTAGCAGTAATAAAAGGTAAGAAAACTAAGAATGCAACCTATTGTAAAATTGGTAGTTTTCTTTAGACCAAAGAGACTTTGGGTTATCTAGAGTGTCCATAAATAGCACCCTGGATCTTAGTAATTCATTAAACTTACCACTGTCTCAATGGAGGGAAATTGCTTCGATAGTTTAGTATGTTTCGTCTTTAGAAATAAATCAGTAATCAAATAAACGAAAGCTTATTACTAGATCTGATATTTACAGAAGAGTTATCGGTTGTTACAAAATGCATTTGTCATGCAAAATGACAGTCTTGCTAATTTCGAATCCAAGGGTGCTTGGCTGAGTAAATAATGCATTTTTATGTTTATTTGTAAGAACGTAAAAACAGTATACCTAATAAAATATACTCACTACCGGGTCGATTTTCATTTTTTATCCAAGTTGATAGCTTAGGCTGAATTGAAAGTTAATGTTAACCCTTTCGCAATAGGCTAGAAGATTACATGTCAAAATGTAGATTGACGTTGGACACTGGAGATCTTGAAATGTGAGAATAATGAAATATTAAAATCATGAATAGATTCAACATTATCCAAAAGAGAGCTATCTGTGGTATTCTGTATAAACACTTAAGTGATAATATAGAGCAGTGGTTCCCAACCAGGGATGCGAGAACATATTAAAATTTTTTAGGGGTGCGGGGCATAAAAAGGTTGGGAACTACTGATATAGAGGTAATGTTAATAGTTAACATCAATCATTATCACTTCTTGGGCAACTCTTGACAGGCCAAATAGCAGGATTTAATTCTTAGTATTATAAAGCATATAAAACCTCAAAGTGCGTGTGGGTTTTTTTATTTTTTATTTTTAGCAGTAACGAGACGCGAAACATTAAACCTTAGGTGTATAGTCCGTCAGGCTAACTACCAGGCTACACTTGATCTCCAGTAAACTAACAAACAAGTAAAATACAGTCATACAAGATTCGCCACATTCTCAATTCACAAGAATGTTGTAAGAAGATGAATTTCTAGGACATTTACAGATAATTTGTAAAAAGCACAGCGTCAAGGAAATTACGTAAAATTTACAGAAGTGCCTAAATTTATATTTCCAAGTAGATACGACAAATTTCCCACTATTAAGATACATTTATATATTGAAAGTGCTTACAGTTAAATGCATTAAAATTCCCTTTAAAATATTTAAGAAAACATTTATTTCTTATTGTTACTTTAAAAGAAATAAGTGAATTCACAAATACATAAAAATGCCGGTTTTGTACCATCCAGGCTATTCTTCATCAATAAATGTATTACGGAAACTTACCATAGTTTAGACGAAACCTTTTTCCAAATATTCCCATTTTGGTATTATTGTGAAAACAATAAAAGGTTATTTTATGAATATTATTTTATTAATAAATTTAAAACGATATTAAATATTACACGGTTTAACATACATAGAAACTTTAATACTTTATAAAGCTTTAATATCATAAAACTCGAAAATGAAATATTAAGAGCAGCAAACCGACTATCACACACATGTCAACTATGTACACAAAATCAGTAACCTATCCACCCTTAGAAACAGGCTCACAGAAATATCATACAAATATTACTTAAAAGCAGAACATAGAAATGAACTAACTGAATTATTATGTAAATTAGTCAGTGCACCTACAAAATACATTTCACCATATAATATATTTCAACAATTACAAATCACTCAACAAAATACATAATCACTAGATCACTTCAAACAAGCGAAATCAAATTACAAGAAAACTTCTGCATAAAAGTAAATAATCTTCCACAAACTGGAACGAAGAGAAACCACAACAATCCTGACCACCCCTGTTGAGAAAAGAATTCATCAGGCTCCTCTCTCTCTAAACTAAACGCCAAGTTCAAAGCTTAAAGTAGGTCTGTTCGGTGGCCCCCGATGGTACAGTGCTTTCGGAAAAGTTATTGGAGAAACTAAGAATGTAGTTGCGTCTTTCAAGAGAAAAGCCATGTCAAGCTCTCTGCAGTGTCTAGTGAGGGGAATTGAACCCATGATTTTAGCATTGTAAATCCAAAGACTTAGTGGAGGACAATCCTGTATGATACGAAATCAGAATATTTTATGTATTTGTGGTTTTATTTATTTCTTTTACATTAGAGTGATAAATAAATTGTTTTAAACATTTTTTTCATTTCATTTTATATTATTTCATTTATTTATATATATATATATATATATATATTACTGATATAAATAGCCAGTAATGAATTAAATGGACAAAGTAAATGTATACACTGAGTCTGAGATAAGATTTACTGCATACAAAATTCGCATGTAAAAAGACCTTGAGAGTGTTCTAATGTAATGCATTCGAGACTAACATTTTCGTAAGATAGCACTAAGTTTCAAACACGTGTGTAATACGATCTATTTCAAAGTGCTCAATGTATACAAAGAATTTCATGTTGTATACTAACTATTCTACGGCTATATTAAGAGGTCGGCTGTCTCATATCTCTTTTATTTATATTTTACTGAAAGCTGCTCTTCCTGAAAATATTACTCCACAAAAAGTTTTTCTCCAAAAAGGCATTTCTTGTATTTGAAAAATATCAGAGAAAGGAAAAGAAACGCGACAGCGATACAGAGATGAAAAACTTTGAAATTCGAGTTCATTCGTCACATCTTTAGTAATTACGTACAACTATTGTCAAAAAAAGATTTGTGAAACATAATGTATGTTCGGAATGTTCAGTAATATGCATCATTCAGTTACTCAATGTACATACAAATAATATCCTTTCTTCTAATCTCTTGTTATAGGTCAATTTCTTAAACCATTGAATATATTATTTTTGCTGACATTTTGTTTTCAGATTATTACTAATCAAAAATATTATTAGTTGTAGTTTTGCGTTAAAGTTGGCAGTTATTCTATTTACAACCAATGGAGCTTAGGCATTGGTTACTTTCAATCATGACCCGGCATGGCAAGGTGGTTAAGGCGCTCGACTCGTAATCAGAGGGTCGCGGTTTCGAATCCCTGTCACACCAAACATGCTCGCCCTTTCAGCCATGGGGGTGTTATAATGTTCGGTCAATCTCACTATTCATTGGTAAAAGAGTAGCCCAAAGGTGGTTGGTGATGCTTAGTTGCCTTCCTTCTCGTCTTACACTGCTAAATAATGGACGGATAACGCAGATAGCCCTCGTGTAACTTTGCATTGACTTAAAAACAAACAAACTTTTCACTGTTGTTGTGAAGTGGAATTTTTACAGTTTTTTATTGCACGATATATATATTAAGTATCTTGAAGGAACCGAACACTGACCCTATAGGTCCTAGTTAGTCATAAGAAAGAATGCTTGATTTGGTACCAATCGATCCAGCACTTCGTCATCTATACAAGTGCAAATAACGTAAAAGGAAGATACAGAGGTTCGAAGGGGTGGCATATAATAAATCGGATACGAACGAAAAACCCAAAGGTATAAGATGGGTTTTGTGAAAATTGTCTCGGCGATGCTTCAGAAATATAAGCGGGAAAACGCAAACTTTTATGAAATAATTGTTCAGATAACTATTCCATTACTAATATTGTATTATAATAGTAGCAACGGAAACATTCAGTAGCCAGTTCTTTCAGTATGTAACGCCTTCTAAGTTATTTTATGTGAAAGAAAATTCGAATTCATAAAAAAGTGTTTCTCCACAATTAAAACTGATAACGCCCAAAGACATTTATTTTTGCACTTCAAAACCTTTGAGGCACGTCATAACTCATGATGAGAAAAGTAATATATACACATCAAGACAAAATACGTTAGCAATTTATTTATTTGACATGTAAAACTGTTGTTGTCAAACTTCATAAAATAAATTATATTTCATTTCAGATTTTGATATTACTTAAAAAATTGGATATATAATTAAAACTTAATATCAATATTCAATAAAAATGGATTTTTATGACCAATCAAAATCGTACTAATAACAACTGTCATCAAGGCTTGAAAACAACTTTGATTTTATTCTTCAAAGTGTCACGCAAATCAATAAATTTGAAACTTGCGCAGAACTGTTTATGATTTTGAAATGATTAGTTAGAGAAAAGACAGCAAACCAACTGTGTACCCTGCCATCTCATAGGTTGTTTTTATCTTACCCAACAGTAGCATTTGACTTTCTTATGCCCCCCAGTGGCTCGGCGGTATGTCTGCGGACTTACAACGCTAAAATCCAGGTTTGAATAGCCGTGGTGGACAGAGCACAGATAGCCCATTGTGTAGCTTTGTGCTTAATTGAAAACAACAACAACGACTTTCTTATAGTACAACCATGGCTTTAAAATATCGCTCTCGTTTTTTTCAGTAACAGAACGTAAGATGTGAACCCTCGGTTTCACAGTCTGAATATTCTAATCACTAGTTCCTAGCAGATGCATGACTTTGATTTTATTCTTCGAAGTGTCACGCAAATCAATAAATTTGAAACTTGCGCAGAACTTCAAGATCATTTGTAGACAGTTGTAACATTATGCTCTGGATATCAACGTGTTCACAGATTTCTTAAACTGGATTGTTTCGTAGCTCTGGAATTGCGTGAAACATAATATACTTTTGCTAGGCTACAGTATGACATGAAAAGATATTCTGGAACTGTCTCTTGATATAAATAATTTATTTATTGCTGTAAGTTCTTGTCCTCACTGGTAGGGAATGTTGACACGTATAACGCAAATAGGCTCTTCTCACACAGTTTGGAATCAGGTTCCGCACTCTGGAATGTATTACAAATACCGCTAAGCAACGGTGCACACCAGTGACGTTTCACAGACCTAGAATTATTCGATGTCATAAATGTCATTACTTTACTGCGCAATTACTTAAAGTTGTCAGTATATAGATGCTTTATTAAGATCAGATATTAGAAAGTAAAGTCGTCAGTAAATAAATGCTTTATTAAGATCAGATATTAGAAAATAAAGTCGTAAGCAAATAGATGCTTTATTGAGATCAGATATTAGAAAATAAAGTCGTAAACAAATAAATGCTTTATTAAGATCAGATATTAGAAAATAAAGTCGTCAGCAAATAAATGCTTTATTGACATCAGATATTAGAAAAAAAATATTTGTTCTTAATATCATTTACGTAATTTAATTGTTTCCTCTCCTATATAATATATCAGAAATACGATCAAATTACTTGACTTAATGAATATTGTAACTGATTCCTAAAGATATTTGGCATGTTTTTAATATGTAATTAAAACAAATATGGTATTACAGAATATATTTTAAACTGTCTGTAAATACATTTGACAAACATTTGTTTTATTAAATGCACCTTTTATAGGAAGATAGAATATCTTGATTTGAAGGTTTTTGATCATAGTGAAGAACGTCCAACATTAATAATGATTTGAAAGTATTGTGTTACGTATTTTTGATGTTTTAAGTTCTTCGTAGATTAAACGCAACAGAAAAACGCAGATAACAGCTTGTATAATTTATTACACTAAACTATTAACAAATATAACAGATATAACATGAATTATATAATAATAGTGACAGATATTAAGTTACAACATTCGAAATTAATTACAAATCAAAATAATATTAGTTTCAAACTTCAAAATAAATCACAACACAAAACGGTACTGGCCTGTATCTAATATAATGATCTAAAATTAAAGTCTCAAATTCCAGTCTAGGGTGTGAATTTGGTCCCACGAAGAGATTCCGAAACAGTTCACCGTTCAATGAAATCGCCGTCTCTCAGCACAAGCGGTAATTCAGAAGTATCGTAGAGATTGACGAAATAAAATCACGGCTTCCGTACATCTAATTTCAATCACAAATCCAAGTTGAATATTCACAGTAAACACTTAATCTTTCTCAAATAATTAACTCTCTTCTTTTGAAATAAAACTGGTGTTTGAATCTCACTCTTTGTCTTCGAATAAAACTAATGACTGAATCTCTCTCTCTCGAATAAAACTGATGACTGATCACTGAATCTATCTCTCGTCACCGTCTTTTATAACGATAGGCCTATTTCTCGAACAATCTCGCAATTTCCATACAACTCCAGAGCTATCCACGCATATCCGTTCTTGCACTAGACTACACTTCTAGACAGGAAGTCACCAGCACTCATTTACAAACATGTCATTGGTCTACTTAATTCGAGAAAGTTCTAAAACGTTACCCTAAATAAATAACATATTTTAGTTTAAACTTCGAAACAATAATATCAATATGGAAAAATGAATAATACAAATGAAAATTCAAACACAATACGACATGTTGTCGTTTACAAAATATTTACACATATACATAACACTCTCCCCCTTAAAAGTAAAAAAAAGTTTGAACTTGTGAAAACTTTTTTTTTGTTTTGCTTATTTGTCTTTTTAAACCAACTTAAAAGGGTTAAATCCAGTAGATTCTGAGATAACCTCACGAACTTCAAACAATAACAAGGGAACACCCTCAACCCAGTTCTTTGAGTGTTCGTGGCAGTAATTTGGTGGAAACGTTCAAGGACACCTTGTGATTCAGGAAGGTATGCACTGGATGAAACTTGATGGAGGTTTAATTCATGTATGGCTTGTTCTTTTAGTTTGGACATAAAATTTGTGTCCTGATCTGATTGCACAACTTTTGGAATTCCGAACATAGTAAAGGATTTAACAAGAGCCTTAACAATGTTGGGAGCAGAGATTTTTCTCAAAGGGATTGCCTCAGGGAAACGTGTAGAAGCACACATGATCGTCAAGAGGTATTCATCTCCTGCTTTGCTTTTTGGCATTGGGCCAACACAGTCGATAATGACCCTTGAGAACGGTTCTTCAAAGGCAGGAATAGGCTGCAGTGGTGCTTTTGGAATCCCCTGATTTGGTTTTCCTGTCATTTGGCAAGAATGGCATGTCTTACAAAAGTCAACAACATCTTGGCGCATCTTTGGCCAATAGAAATGTCGTCGGATACGATCTAGGGTCTTTCTTACACCTAGGTGTCCCGACAATACGTGGTCATGAGCAAGACTAAGAATATCATTCCGATAGCATTTTGGAATGACGAATTGGTGAATAACATTCCACTCTTCATCAGCAGCAACGTCAGGAGGTCTGTATTTTCTCATTAGCACACCTGACTTCTGGTAGTAACAAATAGGGACAGTTCCTATTTCATTTTCATTAACAGCCAGTTGTAGAAGAGAACGAGTTTCAGGATCATTGTCCTGTTCCTCAATAAGTTTGTTTCGATGAAGAGAGTCGAAAAATGACTCGGAGTCATCAGTAGAACTTAAAGTTGAGTCAGAAATCTCATCGATGTGAGACATGAATGTATCAGACAAAGAGAAATCCTCTTTGGATTCCTGAGAACGTGTCTGAGAACGAGTAACAGCACAGGCGGGAAAAACATCAGGAAACTCTTCAACGAGTTGCTCTGTACTGGGAGTAATAACAGGTGCTTCAACAACACGAACCTCTGGTACCACCTTACTACCAGCCAAATCATTCCCCAAAAGCATAGACACACCTTCAACAGGCAATGAAGCTTTAATACCCACAGTCACTGGGCCTGAAACTAAGTCCGAATGTAAATCTAATCTATGAAGAGGAATAGAAACGACGCCACCTTCTACACCAGAAATGAGCACATTGGCCCCAACGGATGACTTTTCAGAAAACGGAAGTACACTTTCCAAAATCAAACTCTGAAAAGCTCCAGTATCCCGCAGGATTTTAATTGGTTGTAGATGTGAATCGCCAACAAAAGAAACAAAACCTTCAGTCATGAAAGGCTTAAATTTGTCCTCAACAATACCTTCAGGTACATCAATAATATTGGACTTGGAATCCATAGTGGACTGAACAGGGTCAAAATCATTGGGAACCAATGATATATCAAACAAGGGCGAAATGAAACTATGGGATGATGGCTTGTTTTTGAGCTTATAGCACTCAGAAATCAGATGGCCAGGTTTCTTACAATAAGCACATGTTTTGGATGAGAATGACACGTTTTTAGTGGATGATGAGCTTATAGAATAAGATGGAGTCTTCGTTTGAGAATTAGAAGTTTGCTCTTTTTTGTCTCTGTCGACATTTGCATAATATTTGAATGAGTCATTGGGTTTCTTTGTTGTGTGAGATGTTTTGCTTTTGTATGAGAAATCTTTGTGAGTTAAAGCATACTCGTCTGCCAAGACAGCAGCATCATGAATTTTGGAAGCTTTTTGTTCATCAATATAAGTTTTTAGCTCTACGGGAATACATCTTTTAAACTCTTCGACTAACATGAGTTCTCTGAGTTTCGTATAATCATCTTTAATTTCTCTGGAATCACACCACCTGTCGAACAGAGTTTCTTTTTCACGAGCAAATTCGACATAAGTTTGGCTGTCAAACTTTTTGTAACCACGAAATTTTTGTCTGTATGCCTCTGGCACCAATTCATATGCATTCAAAATGCATTTTTTGACGTGCTCGTAATCATAACTTTGCTCGGCTGTGAGTTTGGAAAATACTTCCTGAGCTTTACCCTTGAGAACACTCTGAAGTAGTACTGTCCAATATTCGGTAGGCCATTTTAGCCTAAGGGCCAATTTTTCAAATTGCTGAAAATATGTATCTACAGCTTTTTCATTGAATGGAGGTACTAAACGAATCTGTTTGGAATCATCAAAATTATCCATCTGCATTTGGACAACCTTTTCTTCTGTCTGTGCCTTTCTCAGACTGATTTCTTTATCAGCTTTAATGCGTTCCATTTGTATTTCGGCATCAAGGCGTTTGTTTTCTTGTTCTGCCTCAAGTCGTTTGCTTTCTTTTTCTGCCTCAATACGTTTAGTTTCTTGTTCTGCCTCAATACGTTTATTTTCTTGTTCTGCCTCAATACGTTTATTTTCAATTTCTAAACGAAATTTCATTTCCATTTCTATTTTTTTTAATTCGAAATCTGGGTCAAAATGAGCGACAGGCAATTGTTGTGCAACTTTTTGAGGTAAAACTTTTTGGCTGACCAAATGTTCAACAATAATTTGTTTAATATCTGCTTTCTTCATTGATTGCTTCACTTCTAAATTAAAATGTTTACCAACATCAAGTAATTCAGATTTTTTTAATTCACTGATTAATTCGAAAGAGGGATTCCGATTAAATTCGATAATAAAATCTTCAAGTTCGAATGCCATTTTAAATATACAAGCTGTCTATCTGTATAGAATATAAATCTTATTTTATAATAAAATTAAATTGTTTGTTCGATATCCCGGACGAGCCCCCAATTTTCTGTTACCTATTTTTGATGTTTTAAGTTCTTCGTAGATTAAACGCAACAGAAAAACGCAGATAACAGCTTGTATAATTTATTACACTAAACTATTAACAAATATAACAGATATAACATGAATTATATAATAATAGTGACAGATATTAAGTTACAACATTCGAAATTAATTACAAATCAAAATAATATTAGTTTCAAACTTCAAAATAAATCACAACACAAAACGGTACTGGCCTGTATCTAATATAATGATCTAAAATTAAAGTCTCAAATTCCAGTCTAGGGTGTGAATTTGGTCCCACGAAGAGATTCCGAAACAGTTCACCGTTCAATGAAATCGCCGTCTCTCAGCACAAGCGGTAATTCAGAAGTATCGTAGAGATTGACGAAATAAAATCACGGCTTCCGTAGATCTAATTTCAATCACAAATCCAAGTTGAATATTCACAGTAAACACTTAATCTTTCTCAAATAATTAACTCTCTTCTTTTGAAATAAAACTGGTGTTTGAATCTCACTCTTTGTTTTCGAATAAAACTAATGACTGAATCTCTCTCTCTCGAATAAAACTGATGACTGATCACTGAATCTATCTCTCGTCACCGTCTTTTATAACGATAGGCCTATTTCTCGAACAATCTCGCAATTTCCATACAACTCCAGAGCTATCCACGCATATCCGTTCTTGCACTAGACTACACTTCTAGACAGGAAGTCACCAGCACTCATTTACAAACATGTCATTGGTCTACTTAATTCGAGAAAGTTCTAAAACGTTACCCTAAATAAATAACATATTTTAGTTTAAACTTCGAAACAATAATATCAATATGGAAAAATGAATAATACAAATAAAAATTCAAACACAATACGACATGTTGTCGTTTACAAAATATTTACACATATACATAACATATTGTTTGAACATTTTCAAGCAACTCTAAACATGAACCTACAATGATATGTATAATTTGATGCATTTGTTACGAAACAGTAATATTTAACTTTTAATTGTGTGTATGCACTGAGATCTTAAGTGTTACAAACCTGTTTTTGTTAACTTTTTTAGGAAAAAAAGAGTTGGTACAAACCTTCTTTTAATCAAAACTGGACCATTGCACAAGTAGAGCAAATTTTTATGAATACGTATTAGAATTCGCCTTGCATTAGACACAAATTTAAATTTTAACACAAAAGCCGCTTCAAGCTCATTTTCACAGGACCAAGACCAAGTTTTTTTTTTTACTTTCATTCCAAATCAAGAAATGATTTACTATTATATCAATAAAAACATAAAATGGAAGTATATCAAGAAATGTCAGTTCTTTCAAAATTCCTTTTAGTATAACATCTTGCTTTCATATCGAACACGACTGTGATAAGTAAAATTATAAGAACACGTGGATCGCTTAAGTAGAGTACTGGAATACAAAACATATTAATATCAATACATTACTACACAACAAAAATACATTTCTTTTTGTAATGATTCTTCTTGAAACTTCTTGAAATATTAGTGATGGCTTTTCAGAAAATCCATCTGAAAACCTTTATTTTTGTTTAGATAAAGATACGTGTATGGATATAATATTGTTTATTTATGAATTAATAATTTACTCTTTCATAAAATATGAGATCAATCAAGGCTATATATTATCGTTATAAAGTGCTGTAATTGTTAATAAACGTGCTAGTATATTTATTTATCGATTACGAATGAGTAAAAAACATACAACAAAAACTATATAAATAAAACATTCCATATGGAATGTCACTCCGTTTGAATGTCTATCTTGTGCAGGTTTTCCGTATAACTTTCCTATATTAAAACTAGATAGAAGCTGCAATACTAATGATTATTATATCGGAGTTTAGATGTTTCACAGAGAAGTAAAGAATAACCCATATTTGTTAATTATAGCTTTGAAAACGGAAAATTTATTTTCATAAAGAATGTAAATCATCTCTCACAGTTCTTTGATACGCAAATTAAATCACTGATCATGTCACATGATATGAAATGGAAACTAATCGGTGCTACGTAAAGTTATCTTCAAAAATCTTATCTAAGTTGTTACGTTCAAGTGAATCGCAGAGTTTAAAGTCTTTTAAGCTTTTTGCGAATAAACCTCAAAGAAGACATATTAATATTTCATTCGTATGGTTGTGCGGAAAAACCATCGAACAAATGGAACCTGCACAATCATATAAAGCCTATTACAAACTACAATATTGTACTGAACAAAATTGTTCAGTTGCTTCGATATTTGAAACAAGGCCAAACCGTGTGAAACTGTCAGAAACAGACTTCATAAGGTCAACTGAATAACAAACAGTTTCTACAAACTGTTATAAACGGACTTTGAAAGCCAACAGAATATCAGACGTTCAGAAATGTAAAGCTTACAATGAAGGCACAAAACACCTCGCTTTCAGTGATGCCTGACAAGTTATGTCACTCCCACTTCTTCACCACCATCCCCCTTTATAAATGGTTCCACACATTCTTGAAGAGACTTACGACTGGAGTGTCCTAAATGCTCATCATGACATCAGTTTTATCAAGTTTATTGTAGGACATTATCTTTGGATATAAACCACATTCCTTCAAGTGATTCGAAATATTAAATTCACGCTGAAACAGCGTTTGAGAAATGGCCAAGGATATTATAGTACCTTAAAAATACTTTGCTTTTATTTTTACAATACTAGTCAGTAAGGTGTCTTTATTGTTCGTAGTGGTTATGCCGCATATTAAAGAGAAAGGTCATCAATTATGAATGTTTAAGACCACTCATACTGAATGTCACACTTTTGAGTGCAGGCTAAACAAATGACAATTTCAACTCATATAAAGGATCACGAAGTGACTAATTTGCCCAAAAATGGACTTAGGTGGTGATCGACATAATTTTATAATAGTAGCTTTGCTTTTTCGTAGCTAAAATATTATAAAATTTAACTTCTCTCTAAATGTTTTATACGGCGTAATATGAAATTTATAATATTTCGTTGTACAAAATTTGAAGAATAAATAATAAATGTTAACTATTTCTATTGCATTCAGAAACCGGAATTGCAAAACAAAACAGCAAAAATTGTTGTTAGAATACTTCCAATACTCTATTAAGGTAACTGAAATAACTAATTATATCTCGAGAATGTATCCTTATTAGCTTAATATTTCACTGTTATAGCGACGTAATGCTTTAATGTTGATACGTTCTGGAGACGTGGGTTGTTATTTTATTTACCTTAATAGAAATGATTCACAATAAACTCTAGTTTGCGTTAAATAAAGTTAAGGATAATAATGTTTAGTACCTTAACAATTTCCTATACAGTTAAGGTGTAAAGTGTGGCAAATTTACTTTCATAAGTTTTTGCGTTGGTAGCTTGAAACATAATCTCACTTTCTAAAAAAAAAACGGAAATTTTCAATATATATCTCAATATTACTGTAAATATTCACATACCTTAATAATCAACAAAAAATTTTCCATAAATTGTGTTCCACTTATTAGAATCATCATCTTTATTATCTATTTGGTACTATTCATACAGAATATGTTATTAATAAGTATTTAAATATATCTGATTTCCCAAATTTTCATTCTATGGGAAAATAAATATTGATAGTCTATAAATAGATGCTAACAAACGTTTTCTGCTTCATTCTCTGACCAGTCTACAATTCTTGTCAAAGCTGTTTTCCACGTTCTTCTACGTGAAAATTTGGTGGTGACCACTTATCTCAGTAATGGCTGTATTTTACCTCCCTCCCACTAATTGTGTTCTTGGACAATCTTTGATCAATACTTTTGTTTGTAAGCACTGTGGTGTTGTGTTCTACGAAGCTGCTACGGTTCGTGTGATATGGTAAGGTATTGACGGTGGTAAATGAAGTTAGTTCCAGTCTTAAACAGGAGTGCAGCGTGTAGTCAACTGCAATCACCCACTCCAGTAATAACAAAATTATCTTATGTAGAACTGCACCTCGCGAACATGATCTGAGACACTAATTAGTCTAAATGATACACCTACGTTCCAGTCATTAATAATGAAATGTTACATTCTAATACTTTCTAAAAAATATAAATTTTTGATCAAAGCTGATGAAATTCATTCAAGTAAGTGAATTATTTAAACAGTAATGTAAAAATTAAGCAAATTGCTAGTTCTGAAGAATTAAAACAATTAAAATAAATACGAATTTCTCAGATTTACAAGCGTTGTTAAGATTGTGTTAAATCTAGACAGTAAAGTCTAGTTTCATTAAAATGTTGCATATAAACGTAATATGTATATTTTAGAAAAATTTTGTACTTACGTATAAGTTAAAAATATTTTTTAAATTGCTCATGCACTGAAGTTTACCCTAAATGGGACATTTATCTTTTACAATAAACATTTCAGTGTCTGTTGTGAGTTATTCAGAAACGAAACTTTTACGCGGGCTTAACTTTCAAGTTATAGATTTCACTCCAGTTATTGATTTATTCATAAAGACGGCTAGTTTTATAAAACAAGATTTGTAAACTGAAGTAGCTATTATATACATTAATTATTTCTGTTTCTCTACTTTTTCCAATTTCTTACAATATGAAATGAAAGAAAATAATAGAATGACAGTGGAAAGAGCATGATTCACTGCAATATCCTATTCTACACTGTTATGTTTCTAAGTTACTCAGTTTGTCTCAGATTATGCGCAATTAGGCTAGCCTAGGCCTAAGTTATTATTATAGAATAAACATGTCTTAATAACAAACGTTATTTCGTATATTTACATACACACCTAACATTTTAAATACTTAATGGACTTAAACTAAGCATTTTATACTTACGGGTGTGTATTAGCTTCAAATGAGCAAAATATATACTTGCTGCTTCTGATCAATGCCTTACATATCTTGCTAATAAAAGTAGAAACTCTGTATGTTCCTTAGTATTTAAGTATTTAATAATTAAGATAATGATTGTAGTTGCATAAAATATCAGCAAAAACGCATGCGCGTTATACTGAATAAGTTTATTAAAAGGCTTAATAAATCAGAGCTTCATATTCCAAATATTTCAAGTCCGACATGACCAGCTAGGATAAAGCGTTCGGCTCGTAATCCGAGGATCACGGGTTCGAATTTCTATCGCACCGAACATACTCGCCTTTTCAGCTTGGGAGTATTATAATGTTGCGTTGGGTGGTGATGATTAGCTACGTTCCCGCAAGTGTAAGACTGCAAAATTAGGGATGACTAGCGCAGATAGCCTTCGTGTAGCTTTGCGCAAAATACAAAAACCAACTATTTTACGTTTTACAGAAACGTTTCGAGCTTTGCGAATGGTGGACAATAAACAAAGTTTAAGTAATATTAAAGTAACGATTAAAAATAAATATGTTTGGAAAATTTGATAAAGGTATGTACTTTTTTTTAATGGAAAACGTTTTGAAAAAAATGGGTTGAAGAAGTTTTATAATGGCGAATCTTATTCCTTAAAATGCTATGGTTGGAATTTAATATTCTATTAAATTTTTTTCATATTTGATCGAGATGCGCGTCATAAACTGATTTATATTTTTACGGACAACAGATAAATATGTTCAATTGTTTACTCGTGAATCAAAAGTATATTTTTAGTTTGAAAATTTCTTCCTATAATTAAAGTTTATGAATAATTTAAGAGAGATGTTATGTTCGGTTTATTGATATCTACTCCTTAAAACAGTCGAAGTACAGCCATCCATTATTATTTAGTAGCATGTGCATTGCTCGTAGAAAACACAATACGTTAAGGCTAAACCTAACTGGTACAATTTAACAAGCTTCTTTGTGTATTCCTCCTTAGTGACGTGGTGTGTGTTTTCTTATAGCAAAGTCACATCGGACTATCTGCTGAGTCCACTGAGGGGAAACGAACTCTCCTAGTAACTCAACGGCATATCTGCAGACTTACAACGCTATAAACCTGGTTTCTGTACGTATGGTGAGTAAGGCACAGATAGCCAATTGTGTTGCCTTGTGCTTAATTACAAACAACAACTTTGTGTAATTTCAGTCTAAATTGTAATTATTTTACCTCCAATGGCAGAGCGCTAAATCTATGGGCCTACAACGCTAAAGATCGGGTTTTGATACCCGTAATTGGCTCAGCATAAATAGTCCACTGTCTAACTTTGTGGTTAACCATAAACAAAGAGATATTTATATACTTATTTATTGTACGCTATCGTTTACCCAATGACCCTTATCGTCACGTCTCTACTATAAAGAAAAAAACATGATGTTTAATATTTACAGTAGGTTCCCACGAATTAAAAAAAACAAAACAAAACAGAACATTTATAAATCTTTTGTACTTGAAAAGTAACCCTAACACAATTTAATGTTATATTCTTGAGGATTAACTATTTCTTTTAATTAAATATGCAAGCTCAGGAATTCCCAGTTTCATTGAATCATTTTGCGGACAAACGTGTCTGATTACCTTATTGAGGAGATCATTGTGAAAATTTGACAAAAGAACAATATGAAACCATTTATAGCTAGAAACATCTTTAAAGTAACACAATAAAATTATACATTATTCATATAATTCTATTTCTTTGCTTTATTGGTTGTTTAAGTGCCCGTCGTTTCGTTTGCATATTTTTTTCTCCCGGTCTGATTAACCCCAACTTTCATAACAGAAATAAACGAATATTAGTTGGTTAGTTGGTTTAAATTTAAGCATGAAGCTACACAATGGGCTATATGTTTTCTGCTCACCAAAGTCTAGCGTTGTAAGTTCAATAAAATTTTAGACAAACGATATTGTTCGAAACGTTGCTTTCTTAACACGAGAAATATTAATGCAACAAGCATGTTTCTGACACAATGTACAAGCATAAACACATTTACAAAATGTCAACACACTTTTATTCTGTAATATGATAATGACAGTCACGAGTTTAAATCTCATTATAATATTTAATCGTGTAACACCTTTCATGTTCGTCTCTTAATCAAGTTGAGTGCGAATTTTTACATGTTGAGGTTCTCCATTGGTGAGTGTATCGTGAAACTAATGTTAATAAATCCATTTTTGGTTAACAGAGACATGTTAGAATTCAGAGATATCTTAACGCTGTTTCTTATAGACATGAAAATAATATTCAAAATTGACTCTGAAAAAAATTAATTTAATTATTTCCGTAATTGTATTGTCAAGACGTCTAGTACGGGTATTAGAACAACCAACCGTATTGAGAATATATTTTTATTTGAAGTGGGTTTTTCGTCAATATGAATTTCAGTCGATTGTTGAAATGACATATCTACGAATCCTTTGTATAGAAAGTACAAAGTATACTTTATTTGCGAAAAAAACAAACAACAACAACAAAAACCTATTACACAGTCAGCAGTGTTTTAGCTATGCAATACAAGAGTGATACTCTAAGAAAGCTGTCATATAAAAAAAATAACATAGTGCTGCAATTCTACATTTTACAGGGTAAAAGAGACTAAAGTGAGTTACCAGAAGGCAAAACCATACACTACAATATTATGTACTGAAGAAACACAAAGGGGAAAGGGAATAATATATTCGTGGATACATTTCACGTAGATGAAAAAACACAGCAAAAACTGATCGGGCTAGATGAAGACACATTGAAACTTCTGTGCATGTTTAGGCTACTAGATACACTTATGATAACCAGGTTTATAGCAATTCTTAATAAAACATTGAAATATAACTTCAGCTGAATGATGGTTTAGAAAAAATATAAACTGAAGTGGCAAACAAAATTCCACTCTGAATTAAGGGAACACTTGAGTCGGCGAGCTAGAGAACTGTGAGCAAGGTGTGTGGTTTTATTTGTATTATATCAATTATAAATAAGTATATTAACCTAAAATCGACCCGGTATCGTCAAATGTAAACGTGCCTGGACTGTGAATAGATTAAAGGCCAGTCGCCGCAAAAATGGACTCCGTACGCTGATCAGTGAGTGCGATATAAAAGTGACAGTTAAGTTATATTATTCGATTAGAGAAGCCTTATAATGGTGTTAAGTATTGTAACTTGCTGCTTTCCTCTAGTGTATCAGGAGTTTTGCAAATAGCCATTGCAGGAGAAACATAAAGAAAACAATTTTACACAGTTCAAAATACCAAAAAAATCAGCCAAGAAGATTTTGGTTAGTTGTTTGTGTAACTTTCTATTAATTCTATGATTTTGTGTTTCGTGTAGCTAAAGAAAATACCTTGAAGTCCTAATTTTGTGATTTTATTAGTGCATATTATTTTACTGGAATATATGTTCTGTTGACACAAGTTGAATTTCTTCGTGTTAATGATTTTAACGCAACCTATCAAAGGCATGTTAACTCTCAAAAGTCGTCAGTCACACTTTAACGATGCGTCGGTTACAAAACTTTGACAAGAAAAATACAGAACTTCTTGTTTTCTACTCTCTAAAAATAAAAATGTTAAATCTTGTAGTACACATAAGAACGTATGTCTAATTATCTCAAAATGTTTCAGTTACGTTAAGATAAGTTTATACTTAGATAAAACATTTAAAGAATGACATAATATTTTAAAATGAAAGAATATTATAAATTATATATATATATAATTATAAAGTTACTTCATGATCGATTTTCTCAGAGGACAAAAACATCAAAAATAACTATTCGGTAGCTTTAATTAAAAATAAGAAACCTGCAGTTAATGAGACTCAGTTTGCATGATGTGAAAAACAAATAGATTTTAAAGAAATCTATCATAATATTTTTTGGGGGTTGGTACATACATCAATTGTATGTACACAATATTACATTTGTAATCTTTAAAAGAAATATAAGAGAAAAACATTTCCTGCAAATGTTTATTATAAAATAATATCAGCAGTTGAAATAATATCATTATTGGTATACTTTACCTAAAGTTTTATAAAATACATTTCATACTGCAATTATATGTTAGGAAGAATTTCTGCCTTTTTCGCTTAAAATTGCAATTACTTCCCATGGACAAGATCCTTTGAAGGACAATTAAATTGGAAACTTGCATTTGGAAAATTACAAATTCATTTCTTTCTCTGTTTGGCCTTCCAGTAGCACAGTAGTATGTCTGTGGACTTACAACACTAGAAACCTTGTTTTAATACCAATGGGGAGCAGACAATTGTGTAGCTTTGTGCTTAGTTACAAACAAACAAGCTCCGATAGAGATTACGTTAAGGTACCTCTGATTCTTAAAATTGGGCAAATTTACATACTGAAAAAACACTATTAATCACTTGTTAAAACCATCAGGTTGAACACAAAACAAAAGTATGATGTTGAAATCACTGAAAGTACATTTCAAGTCATGTATGTCATATGAATAATTAATACAGCATGGATAAAGAAACACAAACTGTTTTAACACCATAACTTTACCTAGGAATCATAAAAACATGTGGAAATTGATAAACATGGTTACGAATATTTTATTAATACGTGAGTAAACTTACTAAAAAACTCTTACACTGATCATAGGACTATTTCAGTAGTAATTCTTAACACTATCAAGTTTTCCTTCGCTATTGGCCAAGTTACTCTTTCAAACCATTTAAGAATTGTTATACTGATCAGAAACACCTCATTTTATACTAGTCGGAAACGCTTAGTTTTATTAAACGAAACAGTGTGTACATTTTTAATAGTGTCTCCAGCCTTATTATTATATATTGTAGTTGTATAACTTGCAACAAAAAATAAAACCACTACGAATGTTTTACTAAAACTTGAACAGAAATAATGAATACAGTATTCACTATGTCATAGAATAGTTTTAAAACTATTACAAGCATATTATTTTTTTCCTTTCATGAAACAAATCTCCAGTTCTTCACTTTTCGTCATTAACAAAAATCCAAACTGGTGCTCATTAATTGGAAAATAATTTATGAACTTATAGCACACTTATTTCTAGATTTTGTGTTTTCATTGTTTTTATGGTTCGTTGTTGTACTACGTGGTTTTCTGCGACGATTTCGGTGAGTTTTCCAATCGTTGACGATTACGATAGCAGATAGTGGTAACTAACTCTACTGATTTTCGTGCTTCCCTTTGTACGTGTTTTAATATTATTATTCATATTTATGTTTCATAAGCCTTCATCAAATTCGGCTGGGTATACTCCATTAAAACGTAAACGATATACTACATAGAACGCTGCGAATATCCATGATTTGTTTAACGATTTGATTATTTTTCATTTAAAATGAATTTATGTAACTATAAATACGTAATACATGGTATGTTATTTTGAGCGCCTTCAGACGTGTTTAGACAAAACCTCAGACATAAAATCACCTGACTCAAATAATTGTTGGGTGGAAACCTAATGTAACAGTAAACTTTTTTAAAAAGTTGCAACATTCAACATCATCCATAAGGAAGTATATAACTTAAACTTTATTCTTCATAAATGAATAAAAAATTGAAAGAACCTAATTAAAAACTGTTCATTTAAAAAGAAAAAAAGGGATCCTCAAAAGGCACAGAATCAAAGTGAATCAAAATGCAGCCTGGAACTACAATAGATAAGTACTGTAGGTGGGACTGAGTCAAGATAGTAATTGGTTTGTACCTTGAGAAATTAATGTAGACAATAGTTCCATCTTAATTTATTTACTTTTTTAGAGTTTCTAGTTTTAGACTTGAAAATGTAATCTTTACATTTTAATCCCATTTGTTTCTGTACTTCTTTTACTCATTTTTACTCCCACTTTTGAGTTAACAATTTTTCAATTAACTTGTAAATATAGAACTCCTGACAACTAGAACTTTAAGAAAAATCATTCTTATAATTATGTATTTTTTATATTTCTCAAAGCACAAGAGACGCAGATCGTTGGATTAAGATATTAATATCAATATTCTATCAACAGGTCATTGCTCTTCTCTTTTATGAGGCCTGGCATGGCCAAACGCGTAAGGCGTGTGACTCCCAGCCGTGGGGGTGTATAATGTGACGGTCAATCCCACTATTCGTTGGTAAAAAGAGTAGCCCAAGAGTTGGCGGTGGGTGGTGATGACTAGCTGCCTTCCCTCTAGTCTTACACTGCTAAATTAGGGACGGCTAGCACAGATAGCCCTCGAGTAGCTTTGTGCGAAATTCCAAAACAAACAAACAAACTATTTTATGAAGTTATCTGATAGTTTTATTTATCAGTAAATTTAGCATGGTCGTTAATTACCAAAAATATTCTTTGCTATCAATCTTTCAACTAGGTTGGTAAACAAGAAAATGTCTAATAAATCCTTTTGCAGACTTGATATCATTTGCTTTTCCTCTCATAAATTTCGAATCCTATATAGACTGACATTATCTAACATTCATTTTTGTTTACACAATGTTATTTTATTCAGCTATATCAATAAGAAATAAACTCTGTATCTAACTGTTTTGTTCATTCTGTGAGAAGATTCTCCTCATTAAAAGAGCTTAACTGATAAGACTTAAAACAGTTTTTTTTTCAATTAGTTTGAACTTTGCTGCAATCATTCAGCTAATATTAGAAATCATTTAATAAACCATTTCTTTATTGCTTGTTCAAATGAGCCTTACGGTGTGTACAAATAGAAAACTGTGATAGTTAGTTAAAGACGAAATGATAACACGAACGTAAAATGTGTTATACATGAATTTTACTAGAAAACTGTATTTGACAAATGAAAAATATAATTCGATTAAAGTGATTATTTATCACTCATGTAATATTTTTATATCACAGTTAATGTCAGGGTACATAATTTACTTTTATGTTACCAATACATTGCATATCATTTAATTCATTATATGACCCCCTATTAAGCTATGTTACATATTTTAGAATATAATAATACCAGAACTAATATTATTAATGTGAAAAACTTAGACCCATGGTTATACAATATAACACTATCTTTAATAATGTAAGTAAATAAATTATTTGACATTCAAATAATAGGGCTGATTTCTTTTGTACTTTATCAATCAGAAAATCCTTACATTAATCTTTATTAATACATTAGGTATTTGCGGTGCATCTGCCGCACACCAGTGTATTGCTGAACTACCCAAGAACCTAAATATTGTGTAGCTACTACTAACTGATGGAAAGTGTTTATAAATATTTTGCCTTTCTCTACATTATTTTCTCTGTTGATTTTCTAACGAAATGTTAGATATTTTCAATGAACACGAAACATGATAGCTTGTGTGATGACAATTTTTCAATCTGTTTTTGAAATTCAAAGGCTTTATAATTTTTCTTCTTTTATTTAGATTGTCATTGTTTTTTACATAATCTTCATCATCTTAGTTCTTTATTTCGTTTTTTAAGATGTGGAGGTTTTTATAATGTCTTTTTTTAAAAAAAGTTATAGTTTAATATGGCTCAAAGTTATTAGTAAATGAAGTGCCACCTTTAATATCTATGGCAGCACCGCTGGTTCGGTAGGTTTCAAGATGTTATATAGTGTGGGGCTACACTTGAGTTGCTGTTGAAGAGAGTTGTTGAGAAATGTGACCAAACCAAGAAATACCGGGTGAGCCATATAATTTATAGAAGCTTTTTATGCCATTTTCTCACATTCGATTAGTGAGGAAAACCTCGTTGTGCCTTACAAGTACATTAATAAATAATTCCACTGATTAATTTAAAGTAATTTTAAAAACCTGAAATTCCAGCTATTTGTGCTCTACAAATAATATTGCAATATTTAACTTGAATCTATAAGCTTATTTTAATAATAAAACTTATTATTCATTTAAGAACAATTTTCGGAGCATTACGTTATCAAAGAACTTTGAGAGTTAGCACAAAGTGTCGAAAACATCTCTCTAAAATCAAGTGCCGTCAGAAGCAGGTTATAGTAACTGTTCTATTTATAGATTGTAAGGAGTATCATTATAATATCGTTTTATTTTTACTTCAAAATGTTCAATGACATAGAAAAAACTATGAAGACTGAATATATCATCTCTTTGAGGTCCAGCGATTGCGCCACACCCTAATTTCCTATACTGAATACTTATGATTTGTTTGCTAAGTAAAACAGCATCATATTTCTGTGATATGATATTGAACATAATCAACAACGATAAAATGATAAAATTTCCAAACCGATTTTACGATTTCATTTGCAGAGTTTATTCTCCAGAAGATTTATTTGATAAAATATATTAACGGTGATATAAGATTATAAGGAAAGCTAACATTTACCGCAATAGATGGCCGATTTCTTTCCGTTCATTTAGATAAGATAATCATTCAAACACAGTGACACTAGTCAACATATTAAAATCACTTGAGATGCATTTAAGCGATTTTATTATAGTGTTATAGCAAATATCATTATCGCTAACATTATCGCTGGACATGTTTAGTTTAAGCATATCAATGTATTCAACCAGTTTTAAGTTAATAAACACAGTAGGTTGTTAAAATATGTTTGTAACACTACACTGTGTTTACAAATAGTTTTATTCATGTGTTCGTGACAACCGTTTATTGGTTGATATTTTGATATAGAAGACACTACAGATATTCTTTAATATAAATCACATATCATTATCTTTTTATACTCATATATGCAATATATATGAATATTTTATGTAAATAACGTGAGTAAAAATGAATATTTTTAATTCGTCCATAGAAATAGTTTCAACAAAAATAACCTAATTTTGGAAGAAATGCAAACACAACAAACGTGTGTGTGTTTTCTCACAGCAAAGCCACATCGGGCTATCTACCGAGCCCACCGAAGGGAATCGAACCTCCGATTTTAGCATTATAAATCCGAAGATATACTGCTGTACTAGCAGGGGGCGACATACTTATAACGGTGGGACAAAATACGAAACCCAACAGCAATTTTGGCATATCAAAATCGCAACTAATGAGATATTGTGACATTTTCTCAAACCGCGGCATCCATTTTGCAGTTTTGCGCTTAATAAGAAAACATTCTCCATGTTTTTAGTTCCTGTTTTTCTAGATATGCAATTATGTGAAACGAGACATTTTTGCAAAGGACTGAAATTTGCTAAACATAAAACTTAGTGTGGGTTAAAAGTCGGAGTTAACCGGAAGTAGCTTTTAAAATTTCAAAAGCAAAGGCTCTTTCGTGAACATACGGTTTTTCTGTGTAGCAGTGCAAATATTCTCAGGGAATTGTTTTTTATCGGAATAGTCTTCTTGGTCGAGTTTGGGCTCCCCGAGATGTTGGAAGTAGAATTTTAAAAAGATATTTCAAAAGCTACCTCGGCTATCTTTAAAAATTTGGAGGGGGGCTTGAAATCGATCAAGAAAACAGTTTACGACCTAAATTGGTGGAAAATACAAGCGCTAGTGTGCAAAGCGTCCATAAGAACATGATAAAAGCATTTCTGAAGGCACGTTAAAAGCTACTTACAGTTAACTCCGACTAATTGCTGAAAAGCGTGCGTTAGATGAAATGTTTGTTGTAAAGCTGAATACCTGAAACTGATAAATCACTGGCACAGAAACTGCTATTATAATTTAACATAATATGCATTATTTTATAGTTAACAAAAAAACTTAATTCTCTTTTAACCACATTCAAATATTGATCTCACTAAACTGAAAAGAACCTTGTTTGTTTTAGATCAAAGCTGTATTGGGCTATCTGCTGTATCTATTGTAAGGAATCAAATTTTGGATTTTAGCATTGTAAGTTCGTAGTCTTACTGCTATCCCACCAGAAGATAACCAAAAATAAATCTGGAATTTACGTTTCATATAAATTAAAATAAAAGTCTAGACAAACAATATTTCATACTTGACTTTTATTTTCCTTGAACTTGACGCCTGAATACTATATATTAACAGTTGCACCAACATAGTTTAGGACAAGTAAAATTAAACAAGAAAAAGATACTGCGTAATAACACCTGTGTTACCGATAGGGCGCATTTACTTAGCATGCTTCTTATTTAGAGTTTAACTCTGTTTACCTTAAAACATATATTTAAATCCCCACTAATTATTTGTCGTTAAAAAACGAAGATGCCAGCTTTGTATGTTTAACGTTACTAAACCAAATTGTATGTGTAAGTTCAAAAATAGATAAAAAGATGCAAATTACAGACAGGATATGGATTAGAAAAAAGTCATCATATATTTTTGAAATAATAACAACTAAATATAATAGTTGGTGTGATTAGTCCCAAAGCTATACAAAGGGCTATTTCTGCATCGCTTACCAGGGGTATCGAAACCTCGTTTCTAGAAATGAAAGTTTCTAGGCATTACATTACGCCATTGAGGGGTGGGAAGTAATAGAATAATTAGTGAAGAATATCAACATATAGAGTGAAGTGTGGATTAGTTAAGATTCTATCATTATCATACAAACAAGCAATGATGAAAATGTGTGTAAATTGTACAGCAACTCATGATTAAACTCAGAAACGACTTAAATTGCTAATTCTCTAAGACAAAAAGTTTACCGAACGTGATATAAGCAAATCATTATATTCTTGTTCTTTTAATTAAATATACAACGTTGACTTGATATTTTTAGAGATTGTTTTCCAAAACCTTGTTTTCAAGTAAAACAAGTAAAATTGAAAGGAATGGCCAGAAAGTAAAACACAAAAGACATTTAATCATTTATAGCTTATGAAGTTTACAGAAAACATACTTTGGTATTTTTACGGGTGCTATAAAGTTAATCAAAACAGTCTTTCGGCTTTCCATTAACAATTATTTTGTTTTACAATAACGAGTTCGAAGGAAAATCCTTTATCTTTGCACAACTTAAGTTTCCTCAACATTTTTTTATATCACGTAAACTGAAATAAACTGATCAAATGATTGATGACAATGAACCTCCCGCGATCAGAATTAATGCAGGAAGAAAATGATAGATTTATATTAGGTTTGTAGCTAAAAATCTTGTTTTCAGAGAATTCCTTACTCAAGGTTGGCAGTTTAGATGGATTTTGAATTACGAAGACCACTCTACTTCCAAGATCAATAGTAATTTTAACATCAGATGCCTAAATAAAAAGTAAAGAAAAGTAAGAATTACGACATGACTTCCGCCTTAAATTCATAATTCTTGGTGACTCAAAGGTGAAAAATAGTCTTGAAGAGATGAATCCATACTCGTCTTGGTTTAAGTACATATCTTTTCGAATTTTTTGAAGAATGTGAAGAAAATTATGCTGTCGACTGATTATAAGTTCTACAGTTTCCTATTCGAACGACAAATCATGAGGCGGAATAAAAATTAGAAAAAAAAATCAAATTCCGTTACCATGGCTAGTATAAAAATCAAGTTATTTTATCTACAAGTTCAACAGTATCTTTCTATGTATACTTTGTTGTTTTTCAAAGTCATTCATTTCAAGACAGTGATAAGTATTGGCTCATTCAAGTTTAAAATAAGAACAATATATAATATTAACTCATCTTGTGATGAACTGTGTTTGTTGGGTTAGTAAAGTGGTGAAATTGAAATGGGTTTACAGAACAGTTCTTTTTATTTTCAAACTACAGATATAAAAATGCAGTATTAGCATTGCTGTCTAAATAACATTTTTATCAATTTCATATTCCCTGTTTATCGTTTCAACTTTACGAAATGTGTTTTATATGTTGTGTAGTTACTATAGACTTCTGCCATTATTATTTATAAACCATTTCTAGATTTAATTTGTTAAAGTTATGGTTTAGCTGTTAATTTCTCTTGTTGTAGTTTTCAGCACTTTTTAGAAAGTTGAACAAATAGATTAGCTATTAAACAGTTATCTAATTGCTTATATTTCAGATTTATTAAATAATATTTAAGTCGTCAAAAATGGCTAATTGCTTGAACATAGGTCTTTAATTAGGAAATAAGAGATATAGTTAAAAAGTGTTCATATCAGAATTTCTCAAGCACTTACAACAAACAGTGGCTCATGCGTTATTTCTAGAACTTATAAAATAGGTCGTCTTTTCAATTTTATATTTACAAATGGCTGGTATGGGTAGAGAAGGCACTTATGAAGTAGCAAACAACGTTTCCACCTTCTTTTTAACCTGACGATGACCGAAGAAGGTCGAAACGTTATGTATAACTTTCTCTACAAGTGGGTTTTCTCGTCATCACGGAGGTCGTCTTGTCACATATCACTAATTACAATAAGTACAACAACTTGAAAAATGTATGCAATTTATCTGAACAGTTACTCTAACTGCATGAAGTTGTATATCTTCCACGCTTCTTTCCTGTCACATAAAAAATACTTGCCCTTTCAGCCGTGGTAGCGTTATAATGTGACTGTCAATCCCACTATTTGTTGGTAAAAGAGTAGTTCAAGAGTTGGCAGTTGATGGTGATGACTAGCTGCCTTCCCTCTAGTTTAACACTGCTAAATTAGGGACGGCTCGAGCAAATAGTTCTCATGTAGCTCTGCGCGAAATTCACACCAAATCAAACCATATTTACGCTTCTTCGTATGTTACAGGGCCTAACATTAAATAATAAATACACGCACGATTATATAAAAGTATCGGATGAAGTTTAAATTCTGTGGTATTCGTTGTAGAGTAGCTAAACATGTTTGTTACTACAGCACTTATGTCCTTATATACTGAAGCCATCAATATGTCTTATAGAACAAGATATTTTAAATTTAGATTTTTATTCCTTAATGGGACCGAACGTGGCTTAATGGCTAGTGTGTTGACGTGAAGTTCCAGTAATTGGTCTGACAAAAGTTGCCCAAGACTTGTCATGGACTTTGAAAAAAATTTAGTAAACAAACAAAAAGATTTCACATCATAAGTTCAAAAGAAGGCTATAGTTTATTATTCCAAGTTAAGTAAACCTTAAAAGTAAATATATTGATCAAATGCATTTGGACATGAATAAAATACAAAGTTGAATACACCATGTTATTATGAATAAACATTAATGAATCAGGTTCTATTTTCTATTTTTATTAAATGATTCTAGTAAAAGTTTTAAAAATTGTTAGCTTTACTACCAATGAATTATTCACTCATTATAGAGGATAGCAAGACTGGAACTTGGTAAACAAGAAATTCTTACGCCGAACTCATGGACATTTATCTCAGTCTAGAAATGTTTCTTTGAAGGACATAGAGTTTAAAAAGTATACGGTAAAATCTAACTGAAAACTACACAGGGCTGAAACCTGTACAAGCTGGAAATATCAAAATTCTGCAGCATTATCTCAAGATTTCTCTTATAAAAGACGCTCTATATGGTGGAGCCTAGGTTACGCTGACAGAAAACTATCTTTCACCTACCTCATCTATCAACAGGTAGGATAAGAACATAAGTAAAGCGGAAAAAAGGTTTTTGATTAAATATTAATTTCTTATTTAATTAATATTTTTTAAAATATTAATAAATCCTTGTTTGATTAGTAATTTGTTCAAATATAGATAAATTCTCGGACATTTTGTTACATATTGGTTAAATATATTTTGTTTTCTTATTCTGCCGTCATTGTTTTTGCAGTTAAATTAGATTCATGATTTGTAGAAATACGTTTGTCTTTTAAGTGCAAAATTCTACTCTTTAAATAATTCTCACGAAATAAATAAATTCCTACCTTCCCTAATTTTAAAATTTACGGAAATTTACTTAATACCCTCATTAAAAAGCTACTAAATACTCTTATGTTTTTAAAAAGTTATTTGTTATGACGATTCTAGTGAAATCCAAACTCTGACTGAGAAGATTGATGCAGATGATTCTGTGAACGTCGAAAGTTTTGTGAACGTTGACAAGAATGTTTTAACAGAAACTGATGAAATTGATTTAAAATCTATAATAGAATCTCAAGATGGTAATTGTGTGAGAGATTCGGAAGATGAACAACATGAAAAAGATAGTGAGGAAATAAAAATTCCTACTTCATCACAAGTGTTAAGTTATATTAACGCTATTAAATTGTATGCAAAAATGAAGGGGGAAAATGAGCTTCAAAAAAGGCCGTAGAATCGGCTTTCTCTTTTAACCGCATGAGAAAACCCATTATAAAAACGAAACAGTTGAAGTTGGACACTTTTTTCAAGTAAATTTGATTGAGATTTTGTGTACTTATGTATATTTTGAATGTCTATATTTGTTCTTATTCTAATAAATATAACATAAAGAATATGATAACTTCATTATCAAACGTCTTACTTTTCTTGAATCAAGCAAGTATAACTCTCCGCTCAAAAATTATACATAATTAAGGAAATGCATGTTCATTTTCTAAGCCGGAAAACCTATTTAAGCTGAAATTTTACTCGGTCCCGTGCGATTCTGCTTAAAACAGGTTTTAGAGGTAATTAGAGGTAATTTCATAAACAGTAATTGTAGAAAATGGTCACGTTTTATTGGTACACATAGGTGAGGTTTGCAGACTTAGTTTGTTAAGTTATTTTTTAAAGCCTGCAAGATCCAGGGTTGTGAAAGTATATGTGTGTGATATTTTATAGTGAAACCTTCAATTTGTGTTTTGATGCATTAATATCTGGGTTAACTGAAACTTATGTCCATTTTTATATATTCAAATTCCTTTTTTTATTGAAAGATTATGAAGTTTGCCTTTTTTGCTGTTGTTTGAAATTAAGCATAAAATTACGCAATGGGCTAACTTTCTAACTTTGCTCTACCCATCACAAGTATCGAAACCCGATTTCTAGTGTTGTAAAAATATTGCTGCGTCACTTGGAGGGCAAGTTATGGAGATAGGTAAAATAGCATTTACGAAAATACAGTATTTCCACAGGTCAAATTATTTTTTATTTCGAAAAGATCATAAAGGAATGCCTTATCGTGAAATGGTGTTTAGAAATAGCTCCTAGAAAATATAACGTATTTAAGGTTTTGGCTACCCGAGTTCTGAGGAGCAAAATACCGAACAACTACAAATTAATTGTTATCTGTATTTCAGATGTAAAATATGAAATAGAATATATTTCATCAAGTAATGCAGCATATATTTAGTAAACAACAGCTTTATAATTCAGGCCAGAACTATATTGTGAAAAACTGTTTGGTATTCAAAACTGTGTTGAAAATTAAACTGCTATATATTAATTTTAACATTATAAATATTAATAATCTCCTGATTGGGTCCAGAAAAATTCAATCAATTTTTACCAATTATTAGTGAAATTAGTAGAAGAGGATAGGGAAGCAGGACTTCCATAATTATTACGTGTTAATCTTTTCTAACTAGCTTTTGTACTTTTAACAAAAAAATACAAATTGGCCTTCAATTTTTCGCATTGTATGTTTTTAACTACATGAAATAAGTCGAGGTTTTTCTATAAAGAAAAATACGTACTTATTTATTAAGCTTGAAAAAAACGACAAGAATTCTGTCTTTAGAATTAACGTTCTAACTGTGTTTATAATTGCTAATTCTGAACACTTGTAAATGCTGTACAACAGAAACAACATAAAGCATAACGAACATACAAAATTAGTTCCCTTACCAGAGATGATCAAGGAGGAGAGGAACTTTTGATCAGCAATCTTCTTGGCTACAGAACGGGCATGGATTAGTGAAATATGGACAGCAAAATCTGCTGAGGATTGACTGTACGACTCGTGTAAGACTGACAGGTCACTTGTAAACCTTACAACGTCTAATAACCAGTCTCTTTTGCCTGCGCGATGCCTTGAGTTATCACGAGAGCGTTCATTGGTTGGAAGTAGCGCGTGTGAAATCGACCTTATTTTACATGTATATATATATATACATACACATATATATAAATATATATATATATATATATATATACATGTATAACATTGTATGCATATGAATACGTGTTTATTTCCTCTGTGTACACACATGTTAGACTAGTTTTTATTTGCAGGTAAATTATCAGGTTCAAAATTCCTTTATATTGGTTTATTTTGGGTTTAGGTTGTTGTATAAGTAAGGCTTCTTTAATTTTGCGTTTGTTTCTTTATTTAGTATTTGAGTGTTTTCTATGGTTATTTTGTGTTTATTTGACTTGCAGTGTTCGAAAACGTGTGAAGGTGACTTTTTATGTTCTTTGAATCTGGTTTCCATTTTTTCTACTTGTTTAATATAGAAGCCGTGGCAGTTATCACATTGTATTTTATAAATAATGTTGGTGTGGTGTTTGTCAGTGCAGTTCTTACATAGTATAGACCTCAGTTTTGTGCCTGATTTTTGAATAAATTTAGTATTAACTGGAATGTCATATTTTGTTACTAGTTTTTGCCAAATGTTGGCTGTTTGTTTGCTGATGTTAGGAATATATGGTATACAGCAGTATATGGTTTCGTGATTTTTTGATTCGTGAGATATATTTACTTTTGTTGGTTGATTTTGCTTTCTGTCTAGGTGTGTGCGTATAATGTTCTCAACAAGTGGGTTTCTCGATATCATTGGAAGTTCTAGGTTGCATTACTGTATACATCCATTTGCAACGATACGCCTATGAGTATCAGCTGAAATTATCCAGAAGAATCACTTTAAGTGCTTATGTGCCTTCACAAATAAATTGTGATAAGTTTTAAACTTTTCACCCTGAAAAGGCTAAACATAAATTTAAGAAAACAATAAATAATGTAATTTATTTAACCTACATTTTGTTCAATACTTTTTGTTACTTTCGTGAATCTGTTTTAATGTGATGTTATGTTTTACCTAAAATGAACCAATCATTCGTCGCGAGTTTTGGCGTTATATGATGGATAAGAGTACTTTATATGGCATATAGAATTTAATCAAATAATGAAAAAGCTTTTATTTATTCAAATTATTTCTTAGATACATTTCACTAAAACCTAAGTTGATTTAATTCTCAGGATATAATTACAATTTTTTTTAACAAACTAATGACAAAGAGCGTATTTTTACAACAGAAATTTCAACAAATTATATAAACATGAAAAAGTAGAGAATTATATTAATTTTCACTAGAAAAGAACAAAGTTGTTCAACACAAAGAGTACTTAAAATGTATTTATTTTGTAGCTTGAATTACATTGGCTTGATAACTATAACAACGTTGTTTTGAATCTAGCTAAAATAGTTATATTTTCTTTCTGAGACTCTTTGAAACAGTTGTTTATTAACAGAGAGCTACAGTTTTTTAATTGTTTTTGAATTAAATAATTCATTTAAGTTATAATTTAGTAGTTTGGACTGTTATGTCTATTCTTCTGCTCGGAACATTAAGAGAGAGATATGTGTAAGAAATTATTACATATTAAGCAGTTTTTAACATTGAAGACATTCTGCTTGAGAAAATGTTGAAAACGTTAAAGAATTTAGCAACGGTTTTGTTTTAGCACATGAGTCGTAATTTTCATGTTACTTTACAATGACAAAGTATCAAATAGCCCGATGTGGTTTTGCTATAAGAAAACACACATCATATCATAACATCCAAGTTTGTTAACACGTCTATAGAAATTGTTTTCTCGCTTTATACTTTAACGAATGGATTAAATGGCCTATTTTCGGCTAGGTAGGTATGTAAAATGATACCTGTTTTTCAAACATTTATATGAAAACGAACTTCGTTTCTTGAGTAAATTTGACTGTGTCTCATGGATTTTAGTAACATTAACGTTTCTTTCTTTAACTCATAAGGTTTGGTCTGTTTTAAATTTTGTGCAAAGCTACTCAAGAGCTATCTGCGCTATCCGTTCCTAATTTTGCAGTGTAAGACCAGATTGAAGGTGTCTAGCCAAATGGTCATGCCAGGCCTAACTCATTATCAGAAAAGGAACAGTTAAAACTTCAAAGGTGGGTCGAATGATGAATTAATTTCCTTCAGTCCAGAATTTAAGTTACTGAGTGACAGTGCGTATGTTATATAAATGTTGTGTAAATGTTTGACAACCAAACTTATGTCGAATTTGCTCGGGAAAAAGAAACTCTTTTCGACAGGTGGTGTGATTCCAAAGAAATCAAAAATGATTACAAAAACTCAGAGAACTCATGTTAGTTGAAGAGTTTAAAAGATGTATTCCCGTAGAGCTAAAAACTTATATTGATGAACAAAAGCTTCCAAAATTCATGATGCTGCTGTCTTGGCAGACGAGTATGCTTTGACTCACAAAGATTTTTCATACAGATGCAAAACAAATCACACAGCAAAGAAACCCAATGACTCATTCAAGCATTATGCAAATGTCAAGAAAGACAAAAAAGAGGAAACTTCTGATTCTCAAACAAAGACTTCATCTTATTCTCAAAGCTCGTCATCTACCAAAAACGTGTCATTCACATCCAAAACATGTGCTTATTGTAAGAAACCTGGCCATCTGATTTCTGAGTGCTATAAGGTCAAAAACAAGCCATCATCCCATAGTTTCATTTCGCCCTCGTTGGATACATCATTGGTTCCTTATGATTTTGACCATGTTCAGTCCACTGTGGATTCCAAGTCCAATATTCTTGATGTACCTGAAGATCTTGTTGAGGACAAATTTAAGCCTTTCATGACTGAAGGTTTTGTTTCTTTTGTTGGCGATTCACGTCTACAACCAATTAAAATCTTGCGGGATACTGGAGCTTTTCAGAGTTTGATTTTGGAAAGTGTACTTCCGTTTTCTGAAAAGTCATCCGTTGGAGCCAATGTGCTCATTTATGGTGTAAAAGGTGGCATCGTTTTTGTCCCTCTTCATAGATTGAATTTGTATTCGGACTTAGTTTCAGGCCCAGTGACAGTGGGTATTAAATCTTCATTGCCTGTTGAAGGTGTGTCTATGCTTTCGGGGAATGATTTGGCTGGTAGTAAGTTGGTACCAGAGGTTCTTGTTGTTGAAGCACCTGTTGTTAGTCCCAGTACAGAACAACTTGTTGAAGAGTTTCCTGATGTTTTCCGCACCTGTGCTATTACTCGTTCTCAAACACGTTTTTAGGAGACCAAAGAGGATTTCCCTTTATCTGATACGTTCATGTCTCACATCGATGAGATTTCTGACTCGACTTTGAGTTCTACTGATGACTCCAAGTCATTTTTCGACTCTCTTCATCGTAACAAACTTGTTGAGGAACAGGACAATGATCCTGAAACTCGTTCTCTTCTACAACTGGCCGTTGAAGAAAATGAAATAGGAACTGTCCCTATTTGTTACTACCAGAAGTCAGGTGTGTTAATGAGAAAATACAGACCTCCTGACGTTGCTGCTGATGAAGAGTGGAATGCTATTCACCAAATCGTCATTCCAAAATGCTATCGGAATGATATTCTTAATCTTACTCATGATCATGTGTTGTCGGGACACTTAGGTGCAAGAAAGACCCTAGATCGTATCCGACGACATTTCTATTGGCCAAAGATGCGCCAAGATGTTGTTGACTTTTGTAAGACATGCCATTCTTGCCAAATGACTGAAAAACCAAATCAGGGGATTCCCAAAGCACCACTGCAGCCTATTCCTGCCTTTGAAGAACCGTTCTCAAGGGTCATTATCGACTGTGTTGGCCCAATGCCAAAAAGCAAAACAGGAAACGAATACCTCTTGACAATCATGTGTGCTTCTACACGTTTCCCTGAGGCTATCCCTTTGAGAAAAATCACTGCTCCCAACATTGTCAAGGCTCTTGTCAAATTCTTTACCATGTTCGGGATTCCAAAAGTTGTGCAATCAGATCAAGGCTTAAATTTTATGTACAAGCTATTTCAACCAGCCATGCATGAACTAAACATCCATCAAGTTTCATCCAGTGCATACCATCCTGAATCACAAGGTGTCCTTGAACGTTTCCACCAAATTTCTGCCATGAACACTCAAAGGACTGGGATGAGGGTGCTCCCTTGTTGTTGTTTGTAGTTCGTGAAGTTATGCAAGAATCTACTGGATTTAACCCTTCTGAGTTGGTTTAAAAAAACAAAAAACAAACAAACAAACAAAAAAGGTTTTCACAAGTTCAATTTTTTTTTTTGCTTTTAAGGGGGAGAGTGTTATGTAAATGTTTTGTAAACGACAACATGTCGTGTTGTATTTAAATTTTCATTTCTATTATTTATAATTCCATATTTATATTATTGTTTCAAAGTTTAAACCAATTAAAAATATGGTGTTATTAATTTAAAATAACATTTAGAAATTTCTAGAATTAGGTAGATCAATCAATTGACTATAAATGAAATGTGGCGGCCTAGTGTCTAGACGACAAGTCTCGTGCAAGAACGGACATGCGCGGATTTCTCTGGAATGTTGGGAAGTTACGCGATGGTTCGAGAAGTCTAGGCCTACTAATATATAAACAGACGGAGACGCGAAAAATAAGGAGAGTCATTAGTTTTTATTCGAAGAAAAGAAGAGTCAGTCATTCGTTTGAGAAAGTTTAAGTGTTTGCTGTGATTTTATTCAACTTGGATTTGTGACCAGAGCTAGATCTACAGAAGCTGTGATTTTGTCTCGTCAATCTTTGCGATTCATTCGAATTACTGGTTGTGCTGAGAGTCGGGGAGACTGGGAAAATTGGAAGGCGGCAAGTTTGAGATGTTCATCAAGAAACACCGTAAAAAGAACTTCGTCATTCTCCATTCAAACTTCGGTATTTCTTCGTGGGACCAAATCCACACCCTAGACTGGAATTTTGGATTTCTGATCTGAACTTTTGGACTTTCATTCTAGATCATTATATTAGATACAACCCAGTACCCTTTTGTGTTGTAATTAATTTTGAAGGTTTAAACTTAATATCTGTCATTGTTATTATATAATTTATGTTATATCTGTTATATATATAATAGCTTATTGTAATAAATTATACAAGCTGTTATCTGTGTCTTTCTGTTGCGTTTAATCTACGAAAAACATAAAACATAAAAAAAACGTAACAGCGTCTTTAATACTGTCTTTTTTATCGTTGAATTTGAAAAAAAAATTGAATTTAGATCATTTTTTTTATTCTAGTCTTATTTGCATTTAATACATTTGTTATATTTTTACACGAGCTTTCAGAAGTAGACTCGATATTCCGAGAAAAGCATGTAACACATTTAAATTAACAGGAAAGAGACATTGTATAAAGAAAATATTCCATATTTTTTAATACAAAAAATCAATAGTTTCATTTCGTTATGTTGGTGTCCAAGAATCAGTTTTAGTTCCATTCATTTAAGTTGACTATTTTTTTTCAAAAGTGTTGAAGTCGTTTCACTTAGAACTGTTGACTTTATTTTTTAGCTTAAGTCTGCGCATTGGTCTCTCTGCAATATGCCCTGACACAGGTGATTTTAGCATTATAAGCTATCAAGCCGACTTAAGGAAATTATTTTAGATATTAGGCCATTCGTGGTCTATTGAATAGTTAGTGCTCTGAACTGCAGATATTATGTCAGAGATTCGTAATAGAATGTCGCTGATGTGCTTCCTTCAATGGACGTTTTATAGTCGTGACAATCAATTTCTTGAGACAAAATCTAAGTACCAGGATCTCTGATAATTGTGCGTTGAGCCCATTTGTTTCATTAGGTGCTTTTTCAGAATAAAATGCCAACACCTCAATAAATATAAAATAAATAAATGTGTTATTAAAAGAAATTACAAAACTACATAGGTGTGTACATTCAATAGTTTAGAAAAACTATTGTGAAGAGTTATCAAATTATGTTCCTCGACTCTTACAATGTTTTGCCCCACATATAATATGTTATCCATTTATAGAACAGTTTCACAATGTTGCAGCTACTATAATATGGCAAGTGTCAATATAAAATATCCACGAGTTTTGTTAATAAAAACAAGATGACGTTACTAACAGCAACTAAAGGATTGTTTTGTTTGTTTGTTTTGGAATTTCGCACAAAGCTACTCGAGGGCTATCTGTGCTTGCCGTCCCTAATTTAGCAGTGTAAGACTAGAGGGAAGGCAGCTAGTCATCACCACCCACCGCCCACTCTTGGGCTACTCCTTTACCAACGAAAAGTGGGATTGACCGTCACATTGTAACGCCCCCACGGCTGGGAGGGGAAGCATGTCTGGCGCGACCGGGATGCGAATCCGCGACCCTCGGATTACGAGTCGCATGCCTTAACACGCTTGATCATGCCGGCCTGCAACTAAAGGAAACGCAAATTTGATGTCACTCTCTACTCGGTCAATCTTTAAATAGCAGCTTGATTTTCTCTAACTATCAAATATCATTCTCAGTTTTAGTTTATTAATTTATTTTTTGCCTTCATTGAGAATAATTCGATTGAAGTGAATTCTTGAGGCAAATATTCTAGTTCAGATTCCGTGTCATGATGGTGGTTAAAGTACATTGTTTACGAAGTTCACATGACAACAAAGTGACATCTTTCATGCCAGTTTCTTTCTTGATTTACTTTTCTTTGTATTTCGAGATAATGGATGATAAAATATAATAATAAAATATAATACGTTTACTAGTCTATTTTTATTGATTTATGTCATTTTACCCATACGTTCAGTTTGGAGATTAATACAAGTTAAGTCACTGTTTCTATGTTTATTGATAAATCGGTGACGTTTTCAAAACTTTTATATAGTTTTATTTAAGCTAAGAAAAGAAGTTAAACAAAGTAATATATATATATATATATATATAACAGTTTGTCAAAACGACTTATTTTTAAGCTACTTAGTGGCATCACTAAAAAAATGTACATAAATATCAATTGTAATTTTAAGAGAAATATTTTAAATATATCTAACAATGAAAAATAATTGACTTAAATGAAGTCATTTGACTAAATTATTTCATTGTCCTCATATTAATTATTACTTCTTAATATATGTGTGATAAATAATTATGGCGCAAATCACAATATAATAATTAATATTAAGGGTTTTCTTGATCGTGATTGTTCTGATAAACAGGAATGTGATTAGTCACAACTTCAATTACTTGAGGATATACCTCTTAAATTAATAATTTCATATAAGGCTTTTCAGATCTCATCCACAATCATATATTGATATTCATAGTTTGTATTATTATTCAAAATGAAGATTAATATTTTAGTGTTCTTAGTCTGAAAACTCAAAATGTTTTACAGATTTATGAGGAATTACTTCTGAGAATTTATTTTCACTTTTGTAGACTTCATCGAAAAGTTTCATAAGTTTATCAGTTTCAGCATTACATATAAAAATACTCGTTTTTCTGTTTTCAAATCGACAATCGTACCATTAATAACATACATAAAAATGGAAATACAACACATTTCTTTTCATGTATGACAACTGTCTAATATATAACGTTTTCCTATAAGTTTTTCCATACAGAAGTGAATCGTACAGGGTGTCAATTTAGTTTTTAAAAAAGCAAAGATCTAGATTACCAAAATTTGAGAGCCCATTAATGTACTTTTTTAAGACTTTAATACGTTATACACAGTCTAACACCAGCTTATCTTCTTTGCTCTTTAGTGGATAGAAGCAAATGGTTAAACATTTCAGTTACCAAGGCCACTTCTTGAGTAACGTTTAACGCCGAAATTCACCAACAACAAATAAAATCGTAGCTGCTGAACAATATTTCCATTCTAACCAACATATCTTGTAAACACATATTTTCATGTCATCTTATTTGTTGATTTATTTTGGCTGGTCACACGAGATAATGGAAGACACCATGATATAACGTGTACCAATAACAGAACTAATCCTAGATTGTTCTTTATAAAATATCTACGAGCTTCATAAAATACAGGACAGCACTTTCATAGCAAAGAAAGCTCTTGCCTGAGATTTGATATCACGTCTCAAACTCCAGTCCTTTGGATCTACAGATCGATGAGCTAATCATTAAGCTAGAATAATTAACTATCGAACGATTCACTTTTTAAGCGAATTGCAAAAAGTGTATTATAAAAATTATGTGCCTAAATACTAATTATATGTATTTTGGTACAATTTAAAGAGAAAATAGTTTTCGTTTCTTTTGAATTTCGCGCAAAGCTACACGAAGACTATCTAAGCTAGCCGTTCCTAATTTAGCAGTGTAAGATTACGAGAAGGCAGATTACGAGTTTATTACTTCTACCACCTGGCCATGCCAGGCCTCTTAAAGGAAATTAAGGTTTTAAATAAAAACAAGTAATAAATACAGATATTGTTTAACGTGATGTGAATATTTTCTACCAAGTTTTGTAACAAATATACTTGTAGTGACTGAGAGTAAATATTATATTCTTTCATTGCACATTTGGTTTTAGTTATTTAATCTAAGATTGCTACTAACAATTATTAAAAGACTTAAATGGGTGCATTACATTTGTGACCAGTGTGATTTTATAATGATATTGTTAATAATATTATCTAAATAATTATTTATATATCAATTAACTATTTAAAAATTACAATCAGCATCAAGGCGCTAACAGAAGCCATGTATTTATATGCCAGTCACATTGAAAAGGTCCTGGAATGGCCAAGCGCGTAAGGCGTGCGACTCGTAATCCGAGGGTCGCGGGTTTGCGTCCACGTCGCGCTGAACATGCTCGCCCTCCTAGCCGTGGGGGTGTATAATGTGACGGTCAATCCCACTATTCGTTGGTAAAAGAGTAGCCCAAGAGTGGGCGGTGGGTGGTGATGACTAGCTGCCTTCCCTCTAGTCTTACACTGCTAAATTAGGGACGGCTAGCACAGCTAGCCCTCGAGTAGCTTTGTGCGAAATTCCAAAACAAAGAAACAAACACATTGAAAATACAAATGGGGGATAATTTAAATACAGAAAGGAAAAGATCTGCTCTGAAATCATGTTAACGACTTATGTTAGTTATTTTTATGAAAATCAAGTATCTGATAATTAATTATTATAATCAGTGATGCCATTTGAAAAGTACGTATATTGTAGTAATCCATTTGACGGTAATACATTAAAATTAGATGCAAATTTCATAACATATCACTTCAATATGGCGAATGGTCTCCTGAAACAGTAAAGCAATATGGCACCAATGCTGTATGCTTAACCCCAGTAATATTAAGACAATGAAGTATAATCGAATTCTCTACTAGAGCTGTTTCTAAGTCGTATTTGGCATCTCAACATCTGTTGTCGGGATGCGTGATTCTCTACATGCTTGATACTACTGAACTTCATTACGCACTGCTTTAAGAAATATTTCGACCAGTTTAATATTATATGGGGGAGGGTGTTATGCATATTAGTTTGAAGTCAAAATCTATTACACCATGATACTGACAAAAAAAGAATCGTTGGATATGGTTTTCATATCATGTGACATTAGTAATGCCGTCTCATATGATATAGTGGTCGTCACTCCATTAACCTTCTACTAACAACAGATGAGTGGTAACAGGTATTACGTAATCAGATTATTTCAAATCAAAGAGCCTATCGACTAAATGATTCCTCAACTGTAAAAAATACAGCTAAGGCAGTCTTTACTTGACTTCTCAGACCTGTGCTCAGGGTTATAAAAAATACAGCTAAGGCAGTCTTTACTTGACTTCTCAGACCTGTGCTCAGGGTTATAAAAAATACAGCTAAGGCAGTCTTTACTTGACTTCTCAGACCTGTGCTCAGGGTTATAAAAATAAGCTACAGATTTCTTATTGAATATACGTATTAGAAAAATGATCCAATGTTAACTGCCAATAAATAGCTGTACGAAACATTTACTCGGGATTCTATTGAAAAAATGCTACTTATAGAGAAAATTATATATTTAAACCTGACGATGACCGAAGAAGGTTGAAACGTTGTTCGCTACTCTGCTAGTGCCATTTTTACCCTTACCAGCTGGTTTTTAAATATATAGTTTTCTGTGTCTTCGTGTTTCTCTATAGCAAAATCACATAAGGCTATCTGCTGAGCCCACCGAAGGAAGTCGAATCCCTGATTTTAGCGTTGTGAATCCAGAGACTTACAGCTGTACTAGCGAGGGGGCTTACATAATTTTCTATTGAAATCTAATGTTCAGTAATTAAGTGAACTGGAATTTTGAACCTAGATAACACTTTATGTGCACTGTGAATGTATTATTCATGTTATGTCTGCAATAGAACACCGCTCATCAAGAAAAGGAACATCGTTCTACATGTCTTCAGACCGTGAATATCTTTTGCAACCACTCCAGATAAGTTTGAGAATAAAACATTTCATTTGACATATTTGCATATAACATTAAGTTTAATGAGTATATTAAGTGTTTTAGGATATTTCAAGTTGGTAGTTATGTGTACAAATGTTAAACAAATTCCCTTTGCTTATTACGAGTTATTATCAATGTATGTGTTTATTATTTAAATGTGTAGCTTTACAATCAGATTAATAGCATATTTCCCACTATGTTTTTTGATATAATTTTATTTTGAATGATAATTCAAGTTCATATATTGATAAATATATTTTTGGACATTTTCATTCAGTTGGAAGTTTGAGAAATTTAAAATAAAACAATTTTTTTCTCGGGGATATCTCTTTTAATCTTTTAATGGAAGATCTTCACTAGTATTTAGAATTATATTGTTAAGTCAGGATAATATGAATTCGATTACATACACGTAACAAAGCTAAAACTGCATGTTTGTACTTTAATTTCTTAATGGTAGAATACACTTAAATATACAAACAAAACTCAATTACGAGGCCCAAAAGAGTGTTTCATTATTTTCTGTCAAATTCGTCAAATGTTTACTTTTATTAACAAAAATAAATCACCATGAAGAAAATTTCTACAGCCATTTTATTTTGAATTCATTAGATGCAGTCAAAGGCATCTTGTCACTTTCTTAGTGTGAAGTTGGTAAACTAATACTTAATCTCCTTTTACGCTTTACATCTTGGAAACATTTATGCAGATAGTCAAGTAGGAAGCATATGTACGACTAATAAGGTTTCATTTATATTTACTTTACCTTTTGCTAAACGCACGATACGTCCTTTTATAAACAGATCATGTTTAATACAAGTGTGCATGAGTTTCAGAGACACTCTCTCAATTTCAACAAACCATTTTAATATTTAATTAAGTGTAAATATAAAGTTTCCTTGGTTCAACAAAACAACGTTTCGTCTGGAATAATCACTCAAGAAATGCTTAAATTGCGTTGGGAAGGAACCATCTTTGTTGGAAAAGGAATATGAAAAAAAGAAGTATGTTGAATGTGCAAGAAGAAAATTGAATGTATAAACAATTCTAAACGCTAGAGGAATGTTTAGCTGCTCCCAGGCTTAAATAATAAAGAATAAATTACTACTTCTTTATATTATCATTCCTAAGGGTTTCTATGGTTACTAAGAAGCCATACATTTTTGCTCTGTATTCTTGCACACAGACGAGTGGTAGTTTATCCTCTATAGACTAACCAACTGCGTTGCTAGTGTTCATTGTCTTCGTGAAATGTGTAATATGTTGATTTATATTTGCAAAACGTCCCCAAGTAACACAGTAAAAAGTCTTGATGATGTATTTTTCATAACAGCCCCTCAGCAACACAGCAGAAAAATCTTTGGACTTATAACGCTAGAAACTTGGTCTTGAAATCATTGATGGGCGCAGCACAAATAGTCCATTGCGAAGATTTTCACTTATAAAAAACACACTTTTTGGTGCTTTATTTTGCTGTCTATAATCACATAAATATCACTACAATAACTTACTGTTTTGGACCAGGTGTTTCTAATTCTATAATTTGACGTTTGATAAAATACATTTAACTATTTTGTAATAATACACTCACAAAATCCTAGGCCTGAACGTGGTTAGGGCGCTCGACTCGTCATCTTAGGATCAAGGTTCAAATATCTCTCGTACCAAATATATTTCCTCTTACAGCCGTGGGGTGTTATGAAGTCATGGTCCATCCAACCATTTCTTAGTAAACGAGTAGCCTAAGAGTTGGCGGTTGGTGATGATGACTGGTTGCCTTCCCTTTAGTCTTACACTGCTAAAGTAGGAATGGTTAAAGCAGATATCTCTCGTGTAGCTTTGAAGAAAAATTCAAAAACAGACAAACAAAACTTCTAAGAAAACAAATCCAAGATAATACTGGGTTTTTATTAAAGCGATATTAGTTTAAATTTAAATAAGGGAAAATTTTAAATAAATTACTTTTTTATGAAGATATAGGGTATGGATAGATACGGTTGAAAGTCTTATTTTTATGGTAAATACAGCAATAAATCGGGTACCAAAGGACCAAAAACTTAGTATACAGAAGGACAGGCTCATCAGTTTATTGTAGGTGGAATAAAATATACAAGATGTATTAAAATTATACAATTTATTTTCTGAGGACGAAACAGAAAAATGGCTAATAATCTGGTGGTAAGCTGGGCGTTGCCTGCGAATAACGTGCTCTGCATGCAAATCGGTATATGTATGAATCGTGTCCCACTACCTTTCTCCTTTTGAGACATTCATACACAATAAGGATAAAATTCAAATACCACTGATTAGACAAAAGGAAAAAGTTAAGGCATCCACACATTTATTCCCATTTAAAATAGTTCAACTCACACACAGGTGTATCACACCAAGTGCACATGATTAGAAGATCGTTACTCAGCATTTTTTAATGAGGCTTGTCCTATTTAAATCTCATTTAGTTTGGTGTGCTCCTGACTGTTGAGGTGAGTGTGAGCACCATGGTAACAGCAAAAGAGTTGTATGAGGCCTTCAAAAAGAAAATTGTAGCGGCTTATGAGTCTCATAAGGATTTAAAATGATCCTAAAATATTAGCCATTCCACTGTCCGGAAAATAGTCAACAACTAAAGGGCTTTCAAAACAACTGCTAACATGCCCAGGTCTGGTCGCCCAAGCAACTTCACCCCGAGAGCAGACCGCAATATGCTAAAACACCCTAATATATCATCACGGGACCTACAGCAGACTCTGGCTACAGCTGATGTGAAAATGCATACCTCTACAATCAGAAAGAGACTGCAGAAGTTTAACTTATATGGGAGGTGTGCAAGGAGGAAACCTTTGCTCTCTAAGAGAAACATCAAGGCCAGACTGAAGTTTACCAGAGAGAATGTAGACAAAGACCAGTACTTCTGGAATAATGTTCTTTGGACAGATGAGTCCAAAATTGAATTATTTAGAAACCAGAACAGAGGATATGTTTGGCGTAAACCAAATACAGCATTCCAGGAAAAGAACCTCATACCAACTGTGAAGCATGGAGGTGGTGTGTCATGGTTTGGAGCTGCTTTACTCCAGCAGTACCTGGACAGCTCACAATCATAGAATCCACCATGTAAGTATTGCTAGACAATTTCTCTTCTCTCTTCCTACAGTTTAATATAGAAGCTCAGGTTATTTAAGGATTTATACCTTCTTCGAGTTTGTCTTCTGGAATCCAGATGTAGCTATATTAACAGACTGGTTAACTTTCAAGTCACTGTTTGTGTTTTTTTATGTTCATTCAATTAACTTTCTTAATGTATGATTATTCTGATACCTTCGTTATAAAACTTCTTTGTATTCAGTTCATGATTTCCTAGCATAGTCGGTACTTTTTCAGCCAACATGCTCTTTTCGCTGGTTCCTTAAATAATTCGAGTTTTAATTCTAATGGATTTACTGTGTGGATTTTGTTTGATTCATTAGTACCTTTTCTTTAGCGAACGATGTTTAGTTGTTGCCTTAATTTCTAACGAAACTGGAAAACCTGGATATTAATTTGTTGACAGGATATGGCTGACAGATTAACTAATACAACTGTGACCAACTTTGCTTTTTGTAATCCTTCTTGTAAGCAGAGCTTTTATTCTAGACTTTTGAATGAATTCAGCTTAAATCTAGTTTTTTAGCTGGTCCTTTTACTTATCTATTATGCCGTTATACATATATAATGAATTTATACTGGTTCTTCAATACATTAAAAGAAATAAAAACTTTAAATCTGAAATGTATTCACTAAAAATTTTAGCTATTTAATTGTATATATAAAAAGTAAACAAAACTGTCTAATTTGATTTGTGGTTAATTTCAACATGACTTAACGACACCACTGATATTTGTGTATTTCATAACCATTTTCTGAAAATAAGATGTCACGTTAGTACCCTAGGAGAAAAGTCACAATAGGTTAGAACAAAATGGTACTGACGGAGCGTTGAAACTTGAATACAAATGAGGTTTTATCGATTTTTTACCCAATCACTTTGCCACAACCTCAGTTCTCATGGTATGATGTAAATACCAATATTTCAGCTTTGAAAAGCGAGAAAGTCAAATTATGAAAGCTATTTCTGTTTTTTGGACTGTATAAGCCGATATGTCTTCCATTTCATTGGAGATTCGCGTAGTGATCGTAACAAGGTAATAAAAGCTCAGTTTGGTGATCTATGTAGAAGATAAGATGTTTGTGAACAAACACCGTTCCAGTTACAGCTCTGATATTAATTTATAGTTTCACAAGCTTATTTCGTCAGTTCCTACTTCATTTGGATTATGATGTTTCAGTACAGTGAAAAAAATATTTTTGTGAAACAAGATGAGGAAGGTTAGTTATTCCACTCATTACCTGATTGTATTTCCTTTCGCCATCGAGGAAGTTGCGATAGGCCTTGTTTAATTATTGGCTCAAGTGACATCTTCAATGTCTTAAGTAAGTCACTGAAAAAAGTGTTAAATCAATATACTATATAAATAAAATACACACACACACACACACACACACACACACACACACATATATATATATTATTAAACTGCTGGTTTAATCGAGGCTTTAGTTATATAAATTCATAAACTTAGCACTTAGTTACTTTTGAATTTCAGTGACATTATGGGGTCATTTTGAACAAATGTACTTTGTTTCTAAGATAATATCTATCAATTCTTGAACATGTGTATTTATAGCTTATTTATTATTATTCTCTAATATTATTTATAATTTCCTTCAAATCTTGAAAATATTCATTGTTTAATACTATTTATAAATAAATTATGAGAGAATTAAACTCTTACAGTTTCCAAATAAGTTTTTTAGTTTTATAAAACTTTATTTCATAATTATTTTCAGTGTATTTCATAAGTAGTCATAAATATGTCACATTTGTTATCGATCTGTATTCAAAAATGTTTACTTTCCTTCCATCTTTTCTATCATTAACTAAGATTTCAGTGGACACAATATCACTTTGACATGAAATAAAAATTTAAAAAGTACGTTGTGTTTTAGTTTAAAGAGTTATTTCGTAACATTTTTATCTTTTTAAAATGTTTCCTTTACTATTTTGAAACTGTTAATTCTATTTTGGTCATTAAGCTACACGTTCCATTTCATTTTTGTTTTCAAAACAATTCTCTACTTTTTATTCAAAATGCTCACAACTTTCATTATCCTTTTCATATATATATATATATATATGTATATTGTTACGTATTTTTTTAATGTTTTAAGTTCTTCGTAGATTAAACGCAACAGAAAAACGCAGATAACAGCTTGTAAAATTTATTACACTAAACTACTAACAAATATAACAGATATAACATAAATTATATGATAACAGTGACAGATATTAAGTTACGACATTCGAAATTAATTACAAAACAAAATACTAGTTTTAAACTTCAAAATTAAATCACAACACAAAACGGTACTGGCCTGTATCTAATGTAATGATCTAAAATTAAAGTCTCAAATTCCAGTCTAGGGTGTGAATTTGGTCCCACGAAGAGATTCCGAAACAGTTCACAGTTCAATGAAATCGCCGTTTCTCAGTTCAAGCAGTAATTCAGATGTATCGTAGAGATTGACGAAATAAAATCACGGCTTCCGTACATCTAATTTCAATCACAAATCCAAGTTGAATATTCACAGCAAACACTTAATCTTTCTCAAATAATTAACTCTCTTCTTTTGAAATGAAACTGGTGTTTGAATCTCACTCTTTGTCTTCGAATAAAACTAATGACTGAATCTCTCTCTCTCGAATAAAACTGATGACTGATGACTGAATCTATCTCTCGTCACCGTCTTTTATAACGATAGGCCTATTTCTCGAACAATCTCGCAATTTCCATACAACTCCAGAGCTATCCACGCATATCCGTTCTTGCACTAGACTACACTTCTAGACAGGAAGTCACCAGCACTCATTTACAAACATGTGATTGGTCTACTTAATTCGAGAAAGTTCTAAAACGTTACCCTAAATAAATAACATATTTTAGTTTAAACTTCGAAACAATAATATCAATATGGAAAAATGAATAATACAAATGAAAATTCAAACACAATACGACATGTTGTCGTTTACAAAATATTTATACATATACATAACATATATACTCCATAAAAAGATAAATTTGACCACTTAAATTGATGGCACCATGAATTAATCCAATCTTTAATTTCTTTCCATTTCATAGTAAGTATTTTGATATTTTTCATTTTCTACTAAGTTCAGTTGAACAAGATAAAATCAAAAGTAGGAACTTGGTAAAGACTAATTGATGTGTTGAAATTGAGCACAAAAGTAAAATATGAGCTATCTGTGCTCTGCCAACCACGGGTATCGAAACCCGGTTTTTAGCAATGTGAGCCCGCAGATATACTGCTGTTCCATTTTGGGGGTGCTTTAAGAATAGAAAATCCAAACCTGTGATAAAATACATTTAAATACAAAACATCGGTTATTTGGGTTTCTTTTTGTTCAATTCTGTTTGTGTGTGTGTAGCCATCGTGTAGCTTTGCAGGAAAATACAAATCAAACAAACCGTTCTAAGATGAATTCCTGTGATCACTAATGTATTAATCCTTATTACTGAAACTAATTAAAATTGACTTTTTGTTAAATTTTATCTCTTTATCAAGTGACTATTATCAAATAATAAAATGCAAGATGTTTCTTGTGATAATATTTTGTATCCTGTATACACACCCAGCAAACCTGATATCCTATTTAAGACCTTCAGATAAAAATGTAAACAAAGATTTAATTTCTAATAAATCAATCTTCAGTTAATTGCCCTGGTTATTATCATCATCGCTCGTTTTATTGTTATATCGGTTTTCATAATACATTATCTTATCTTGTTTATAATAGACTGAGTTCACTTCTTTCGGTTCAGTGGTTTACAAAGAGTCAAATTTTAGACTTTTCATGAAAGTATAACAATATCTTCTGAACTGAACATTAAATTGCTTTGAAACAGATTAAGAAAAATAAAAAATTGATAAAATAAATTTGTATGTAACAGCTTTAAAATTTATTACGATAACTGCCTTAACATAATGTATTAAATAACACAAACTTCATAAATTTCTAATTACACTTGAACTTGAAACAATATGGCGGCTATAAATCTCAAAAATAAAAAGAAGCCCCAGTGCTACTTATGTACACTCGAGTTGTAACAACGAAAATAGAATTATGATCTGAACTTCAACAAAAGTGTAGGTTATTAAAGGATATTGTCTTTACCCTGTGGCCCGGCATGGCCAAGCGCGTTAAGGCGTGCGACTCGAAATCTGAGGGTCGCGGGTTCGCGCCCGCGTGGAGACAAACATGTTCGCCCTTCCAGCCGTTGGGGCGTTATAATGTTACGGTCAATTCCACTATTCGTTGGTAAAAGAGTAGCCCAAGAGTTGGCGGTGGGTGGTGATGACTAGCTGGCTTCCACTGCCAAATTAGGGACGGCTAGCACAGATAGCCCTCAAGTTGCTTTGTGCGAAATTTAAAAACAAACAAATTAAAAAAAAGTTTTACTGTAACATATAATAAAAGTTATTATAATGAAGAAATAAAAACTAAATCTGAAACAAACTGTTACTATTTCATCATAAGAGAGAAAGAGCAATGATGATTTTATATGACAGACGGAATGCTCACTATACATAAGTTTGAAATTACAATTCACTTAAGGGAAAGTATACTAAATGGACAGGTGGCACTATGTCAATACGTACCATGATCCAAACCACTACTGCATATTGTTCTAAATTTATCTCTGGCTTTGACAAGAATTATACTTCTCTGTGACTTCGTGTAATTTCGAAATACTGAATTTGATGATGGCATAAAAACAAACATTAACTTGCTGTTTTCACTAAAAACATCACCATGTGGCACTTCCTAGGGAAGATTATTTTCATTTATCAAATACAGTACAGATTTAAATGATATTGACATTAATAACGTTACCAGGCACACTTTTACACAACAAATATAGCCCCACAATCTGAGGGCTTATTTCAAAGAGTTTCGAAAGATCGTTTCAAATAAGAAATGGGGTGTACCTCTTGTTTGAACCACGAGCACAAAGAAAAATATGGTAATTATACTCTACCTATTCAAAAGTGTATGTCTCACTCGATAGACAGGGAATAAGAATTGTCACAGTTGACACTCCAACACTTACAACAAGCCGGTTGACAGTCAGTTCCTGTTTTCTGCGGCTTCAATACGTTCTGTCACAGTGGTTGCATCAAATGCATCGAATCATCTTCAGTAGGTGCACTAACGCTAGTCATCTGCACAAGGATGTTTGGTGTGTTTTGAATTTCGCGCAAAGATACACAAGGGCTATCTGCGCTAGTCATCCATAAATTAGCAGTGTAAAACTAGGGGGAAGTCAACTAGTCACCACCACCCACCGCCAAATTTTGGGCTACTCTTTTACCAACGAATAGTAGGATTGGCCATCATATTGTAATGCCCCAAGACTGAAAGGGTGATCATGTTTGGTGTGATAGGGATTCGAACCCTCGATCCTCAGATTACGAGTTTAGTACCTTAAATCTGACCATGCTGAGCTACACAGGGAGGTTACTGTTATTTCAGCCGTATGTTCTCGACGTCTCACACCCGATTACAAAGGCCTTCAGGTCGTGTTAAAGCGGTGAAAACAGTAGGAACAGTGTATTGACCAACTGTTTTGAGTTCCAAGTCTTTTCCGTTTTTCCTTCTTTGTCTGAGAAGAAACGATAGTCATTCAAAGCTATATTAGTGTTTTGTGTTAATAGCACCTACACACTTGTTTCTTCGCCTAAAACAACTGTGATGTTTGTCTTTGACACAATTTGTTGCTTTCATGACGATTTCCAAGTGAGTGACATCCTTGACATGAATGACAGTACATGATAGCTCTTATAAAGAATCTTCAACTGTGTGAATAAAGCGCTACTTACACTTATTATTGGCGAGAAACAGGTCGTTTGTTGGTTGAAGCATTTATCAATTTATACTTAACAAAATAAGAACATGAGTTCAGACTTTTTTCTTGTAATTAATTTAACAAAACCATTTATTTACTCAATTAATAAAGGTTATAAATAAGACATCTCTTAAATGTTTGTTTTTACATGAACAAAAAATCATTTATATTTTGTTAAAATAAATCTTACCCAAGGTATGTCGAGTACGTTAGTAGATGTTAACTCATTGTAATCATGTACAAGCGTAATAAATGAATTCAGTATATCAAGGATGCATTGTAAGATGATTGATGGTTGATACTTTGCTCTTCACTTGTTTGTTAAACGGCATCATAAATCATCAAATTCTTTCACACATTTATTAAATACGTAGAAACTTCACTGAGGATTGTTCCTAGTTTTTATCTACTGTTCTGGTTTTAAATGATAGACTGTAAATACTTTACTCGACGTCATACAAGAGCTATTGTATTTTAACATAGTTGGAGTATTAGCGATAACCAGCATACCAAACTTTAATTATACTAAATTAGAGACTATTTGAATTTAAAAATGTGTGTCGTTGCTGACAACTTTGGTTCAAATTAAAATTCAAACATTACACATATTATAGTAACATATCGTGGAAATCTTCACGGTCAAAGATATGACTAACTGATGTATCAATTTAAGATATTCTCAGTTAAACCTGCCCTATTAATATTATGAATACAACTTATTCTAAATTGCATACTAACAACTGATAATTCCAGCTAAACTTTTAATTTTTATTAGATTATTTTTCTGTTTATGGTTAAGAACTAACAAAAACACGAGAAGAAGCTTGAAACAAAAGAACAAATTAAAGTGCCAAATATTCGTTATATTTAAAATATTTTGTTTCTAAAAGCAAAGAACTTTAAAAATAAGTGCGATAGATGTAAAATTAACCATTTTCGCTTTCCATTATTTAATAAAATCCAATGATATTTATTAAGTTCTAGGCCTAGCTTGTTGCCGTTAGGAAGTATAGAGTGTCCTGTCAGCTCTAGGAATGTCTAGAATTTGACATATTTCCGGAATTTTAGATTCTGAATAATCGATAAATTACTATTCTGATGAAAGTGGAACCGTATTCCTTGATATTAAAATCAAAGTGCGCAGAATGTGCATGTTGAGTAATCCGAATCAGTTGGACTTCTCAGTTATGCATATGTGAACTATAAACAGGTTTGTGCTTGCTTATATACATCTGAAGAAGTTCCCTAAATTAGAAATATTTCACGCCAACTTTACAATCAACTCAGCAGCTAGAAACGATAATGACAAAAGTTTGTTTTAGCAATAACATACTGGCCAAAATTAATATAGATTAGTTTTATAAAACTATTCTTTATCGTTTAAAGTTTAAGAGATTATATTTTTGGCACATAATTCACAAAGAAACTTTAATAAATACTCAGATTTATTCTGTTATTCTGAAGCTGAACAGAGCATCAATTTGTGTGTGTTTTCTTATTGCAAAGCCACATCGGGCTATCTGCTAAGCCCATCGAGGGGAATCAAACCCCTAGTTTTAGTGTTGTAAATCCGTAGACTTACCGCTGTACTAGCGGGGGGCGAGCATCGATTTATTTGGATTACTTACGACAAAATTACAGATTAATATACTTTGATAGGTAATAAAGTAATCAGTATTGGATTCGAAACGTAAATACAGAGTTAATTAATCGATACAATTTTCAGCAGCGTTTTATAGATAGTGGAGTTTGTTAAACATATTTTGAATATAAAAATTACACAATTTACTGTATATACCGATATAAAATCACGGTGAAACACAATGTATCAAAACTACATTTTGGAACTATTTACAGTTTTGTAGACAATATAATGCCACCGAAAATTGATAACTTTGAGGAAATATATGCAACAACCCTTTCTAATGCAAAATATTTATCTATTCACTGAAGAAAAGCCTGCAACAAATCGTTCCCGAAACGGGGTAAGCAAAATGCGAAGACTTGTAACAGGTAATAATATATATAAAAAAAGTTGTCTGTGTCAAAGGTAACAATAAGTAATGCAATCAAGAAGAACTTTTGTCTGGAAGTGGACACAAGTTTCATGTACAAAATTACACAGCACAATATATCCGTTGCACTTTCACATATCTCAAGTAATTGAAGAAAATGGGTATTCATTCTATTCCATTCGAAGACATGCTAGTCACGTTATCAGACGTGATGTCTTTGTATATCTATATTATCAGTTCTTTCAAAAACTATCCTCCTTGTATGCTAGACGACTTATGTAAAGCATGCAGGAAACAGTGGTGTGTTTTTAATTAGTTTGAAGAACTATCTTTAAGTGCCACATCCGTCAGATAAACTATGATATGACACAGCAAGGCTGAAAAGAGCTGTCTCTGTTAAGAACTCAACCATTGGTGTACTAAAGATGTTCCTACAACATATGAACCTGGTGCCATTTATCGTGTTTTAGCTAAGTTCAATAGCCCTAAATAAACTGATTGGGTTTACAGTGTAATTTCTGTTCTCTTATCCTCTTAATTTTTGGATAAGAAGTAAGTTCCTGATGATCCTGATGTACCTGTTTTGATGTGCTCCATTGTCTTTAACAGAAGGTGGAATAATTTTATTCTGCAACGACTGATGCATACAAAGTTGTACACTGGCAAATGACAAAGTGACCATTCATCAAAATATATGCTATGACAAAATAGTAGCATAAAGGTTCAAATCTGGTGATTAGAATTGTATTTGCTTTGCAACTACAGTGCAGGAACAACTGATTGTTGGCCGTGTCTTTACTTCTGTCAACAGCTTAATGAGTTACAGTGGTCACTTCACATCCATACATGTTTCAAACATTTTAACATGTTTAAAGTCTACATCACCGAAGCTCATGTAAAGAACTGCTGACTGCAATAACCAAAAATGCATGAACAAGTTTACTCTGATGTGATGACAAAAAGAAAGCTGGAAGAATTTATCTGAATGTTTCAGAAGCGTTAGATGAAGAAGTACTAGTAACAAGCACTTCGCTGGCTTGATTAGTTGGTCAAAAGACCAGTAGTTTATTCCTCATTATTATAGTTTGGATTAACTACTTTACAAGCAGTTAGGATGGTCAGACAATAAAATATGTTAATGACTAAATGGAAAGTAACAATTTTTGCTTTCCAGGCTACGAAATAATTTTGCAGTAAGATATCTGATAAACACACAGTTATTATATTGTTAAAACACTGAGTTGATTGGGAAATCCAAAGTTAAATAGGTTTTGGGACCCTTATATACATGGCAGCAAAAACCCATCTAAATTGTAACAGAACTTTTGTAGAGTATAATGCATAAAACTTGCTAATTAAGAGGGTTAAGGTTGGTGATAACTGGGAATTCTAAGAATCAGTTTACTAGAAAACTTTGTAATTATTGCTTATAAAAAGCTAAAATTACATTTTATGGACGATGATTGTGTACATTTGATTATATAACAGTCTTGGGGAAACTCGCAATCTTGCATATAAATAAACGCAACTTTGAGTTGTCGCTACACAAATTGGATTTGATAGTCTAGTTGGTTGGTACCATTCTTACTGAAAACACACTAAGTAATCTGGATTCTAATACACTATGAGATATTAGCATAGTAGATAAATCAAGATAAATGTTTCTAAAATTTTATACTAATTATTATTTTTTGCTTATCAGATTTGGCAGGATTTTACGACTCCTAGATGGCAGTATAATTAGGATGATAGATCTTGCTCTTTGTGCACCTAGCATACAAAAGACTATCCATCTATAAGTTGTGTAAATGTTTATGACAGAAATAGGCGATTTCTGCTTATTGTCACACATCATTGCTTTTATTTTCATGATACAATTTGACTTGACCTGTTTCTTTAAGTACTTCTAGGACCTGACAGATATTTAGAACACAAATATTAGTTACATGAATTGATTATGTCTTATGTTTTCATTGTGTTATTCTAATTAAAGAATATACATAACATGAACTTATGCGTGAATATTTGTAAGCGTATAAATCCTGACTGAGACCAAAGCAACGGACTATTATAGAATATGAATCACATCTAATGGCAAAACTTAGTCTACATTTGTGTTAGTATCTATAATTTTTGTAACTGAGACATTTATATATAATGTGACTCAGTATTTACGAAATAGAATTGCTCTTAATTATTAGTTAGGTATTCATTAAAAATAAAAAACCATACAGCACCAGTTGTCTTGGGGTAGATTTGATTCAGAAAGATGCTTGGCTTGTATTTGTTGGAAAACTCCTAGATTTCAACTATATATCATTTCTAAACAAGCTAATCAATATTGACGAAATTTATCATAACTGAATTTAGTTGTAATGTTACAATACTTTACATGTTAACTAAACTAACATGACTCTGGATATGTTAGTGATACTGAGGATTTGTTTTTTCTAACTTATTCAGAAAGCAGGGTAGAATTACTATGGAGTATAATATGAAACTTCCCAGGCTAGAATATTTTAGGACAATTTCTACTTTCAGGTACCCGTATATATATATATATATACACGGTTGCAGTTCTACCAATTCAACATTAAACCCACACTTTGACTGAATGATAATTAAACAATGGCAGAAGAGTTAATGTATGAATTTACTGATCATATACTGTTGCCAGCTAAAGCAATCAGAGGTTTAACCAAGTTAGCTGCTTGTGCTCTTTATGAAGTGATATGGATTACACATTTACTACTATTTGAAACAAATGTATTTTGATAACATAGTGACTAATGTATTTACCAGAAATACTATTAGACAAAACATGTATGCAAAATTCAAATCTAAAGTACCTTTTCCAAGAAAAGAACCAACCGTGATTTGATTTTTCATGATGTTTAACTTCACGACGCAAGATCAATTTTGGACCTATCACAAATTGAGTTGAAAAGAAGTTTTCACTTTTACTTTAGCTATAAAAACTATTTTCCTTTGTCTTTTTGTTATTGAAAGTCGATGATTACTGTCTGAACGTTGAAACTACACCATTGAAGATGACTATTAATCGAACTGCAAGTTCTAAATGTCATATCATTAATTCACAGCGAAGATAATGAGCAACCAACCACTAAGCCCATGAAGGAAGACCAGCTGTTGTTTACTATCATATCAGATATAAAGGCTTCAAAGAATTCATTGATAAAACTACCATTACTAATGCCCAGAACGTCTATCATTACATTAGTCACATTATAATCAAGGCCTGACAGTGTCATAAAGAGGAAAAGAAACAGCAGAAACTCTATCCTCTCAAAGAATGTCACATGGCAATATCATGCCAGAGGGACATGTGGAGGCACTTCAAGTGAGCCCAAAAGGTTACCATTCCAAATGTTTTTTGATAGAAATGTTTCATCTACAAAGTTATGAACAAATAAGAAAGAACAATGTCATGTACTGTCAGCTTTAGTCCAACTTGTCCATGAAAATGTGAATTTTACGAAAGGTGATTTCAGAGAAGATAACTGGTGACTTCATTATGGTATAAGAATAGAGATTTGAAGATGCCTTTTAAAAAATAAATCGCAATAGGACGAGTTCTTAAAATTACCTTGATGGCCAATTAACTTATTTGTATTGAATTTTTGTGCAAAGGTACTTAAAGAACTTTCTTTGGAAAGCTGTCCGTAATTTTGAACTGGTAGTCTACAAGAAAAAACAGCAAGTTAATACATGTAGTACGAACAACTAAATACTGGAGAACTCTTGTCTGCTCAAGAAAATAATTTGACTACTATTCTTATATAGTGCATTCACAGCTACAAAGTGTTATTGCGTATTTGTGAATGAACTATTGGATTTCTAGTCCAAGAACAATAACCAACACTAAATTAGAAAATTAAGAAAAATTATATCAAACATTAAAATTCTAAGAGCGCATAAACTTCAGATTTCAATAAGCAATTGGATAGAGAACGTACTCAAGTGTTGTTGTTTGTTTAATAGATGTCTTAGAGATGCCTTTATTATAAAATATAGGATTACTTATTTTATATAAAAAAATTCTTAAGCTAATACCTAAAGAATAGAAAATGATAATGATTTTTTTGTCAATTTATATTTAATTAGAATTTAGATTTATGTAATTTCATTTTGCTATAATGAAAATATTATAGCTCAACAAAATGATGGTTCTATATATGTTCCTAGGAAAGGTACCCCCCTGATTCAGCCGTAAGTCTACGCAGTTACAATACATATCACCAATGGTTCGATTCCCTTCGGTGGACTCAATAGATAGAACGATGTGGCTTTGCTATAAGAAAACACGCAAACACTCCTAAGGAAGAAACTCGACGGTGTAAACACACGTAATTTATTAGTTGTTACAAATGATTACTAATTTGGTACAAACTATTGCCATAAATATAATTTTATTATTGTCGGTGGTCCTCACTGATAAGTATAAACATTGGGTTTCAATACTCTTAACAAGTATTGCACAGGTAGCCTATTGGATAGCTATATGTTTAACTACAAACTAACAAACATTAATTTTCGTGTTCTTAGCATATAGTCATATCAAATGAATGGGCTTATGTTCTTTTTAAAACATGTCTGTTAGGTTAATTTAGCATGAAACCACACAATATAGTGTTTTCTTTTCGTCTACCGCAGGTATAAAATCTTGAACTACATACATCATTGATAAAATGTTATAAATATATTCAACTGCATATTCAAATACACAACAAACCCCATTCAAAACTTGTTTGTTTGTTTTGGAATTTCGCACAAAGCTACTCGAGGGCTATCTGTGCTAGCCGTCCCTAATTTAGCAGTGTAAGACTAGGGGAAAGGCAGTTAGTCATCACCACCCATCGCCAACACCGATACTTTTTTTACCAACGAAAAGTGGGATTGACCGTCACATTATACACCCCCACGGATGGAAGGGCGAGCATGTTTGACGCGACCGGGATGGGAACCCGCGACCCTCGGCTTACGAGTCACACGCCTTACGCACTCGGCCATGCCAGGCCCCCCCATTCAAAACATTTACATTACATCACAAGAGTCTGGCTGGAATTTCACTTACGTCATTCTTTAGTGACCCACCATGAAATTCGAATTAGAGAACAGAATAACGTGACGTCAGTCACACTTCATTTTTTCCATTACTAGAAACAACAACTTTCGGCTATTTACTATTCACTTATTGCTGATTATTACATACATTCAAGGAAACGATCAGTTTATCACCGTTATATCTCATATCTTAAACGTATATCCTAATTAGAAGTCATATTTAAACTTAAAAGGCCTCATTTAATTTATTATGAAACGTATTTAAATTCTTATCTGAGTTCTGTTTCTAAAATACACCACTTAAAGCTATATACTGTAAAGTGTGAAAAATACTAACTTAACAACGAATATATAGATAATGAATACTGAAGTAATAATGTAAACGATCAGCAATGTAATAATATTCAAATTCAGACTAAGCATAGCTGATAACGTTATCTGTAATTCCTAGTAATAATGAAGAAAAATTAAGAATTCAAAATTTGATTTGGCAGCAGACGTGACAACAATTAGCCTATTATATAAGTTTGTGCTAAAGCAAATAGACGAAAATAAAATATTTCGTATAAATGTGTATTTTTTAAATTGTATCACCTGCACTTAGTCTAAATAAATTACAATTCTATACCATAGCACTAAATCAAATAAATAAGAATAACCATATTAATCCGTTTTTCTGTATGTGAATATTTTGTGAACAAAGTCAGATGACTTTAATGTTTTTTCTAACGTAAAACGTTCGTTGACTCTGTGTTAGAGCTCTGAATTTCCGAGTTTGAAATCATTAAATATCACGATATATCCCTAACTATTAACCTGTGGATGTGTAACAAGCCAAACGTGACAACCAAACTCCTGGTGTGGATGGTAGCATTAGTGACAAGCTACTCTCTCTTTAGTTAGAAGCTCAAAATAAGGCCGAGTAACGTTTAAAGATGTTGTTGAGATTATGAATTATTAATACAATATTCTTCTAAAAATACTAGTTTATATGAAAATGCATAAGAAAATTGCAAGTGCAAACTTCGTGTTTCATCTCAAAGTAGCTTCATCCAATATGTTTGTTTTTTTTACATTTTGTTTTTCAATTTCCAAAACTCTAAGGAGAAATAAAACCAATAACCACATTTTGAACCTTAGCTTCCTGACCAATATTGAATTGTTCAGTGATATCGAAACATCAAGAGTGACTGTTATATCTTTGGTACACTTGGGAAGGATTACCAGATGATAACTTTCTATCGTCTGTAGACAGATACATATAGATGGATGATGGTTAATGCTCGGTTAAGTAGCTTTGCGTAAAATTAGACCAAGTAAACACACTTAAAGCCCGAAAATATATAATTCTCTAACTGAAAAACCATTCCAAATTTATTACTTTCTGCAATCTGTTGAGTATCAAAAGTAACATCCATGGTTTTGTTACGTACCTAGGCAAACCTCTGTTGTCAGGCAGACTTATACAAAATTAAGCAAGTTGTCTGAATAAGAACCAATATAAACCCTCTCTTGAGAGAACTGATCGTTTGTATAAAATATGATTGAACAATATGTGCAAATTGCACTTATCACGAGCTCTAATTTACTCTAATGTACCACTTAATTCGAGGTAAGTAATCCTCGTATATTAATTCCAAATGAAATTAAACTATCTTGTGATGTTTATAGGTATTTGTGTGTAAACGAGTCCAGAAAAGATTAACTACAAATAACTCTAAGTGTATGTTTCCAAGACATGACCAAAAAGGGTCATGTAGTTTATAAAAATACACTCATATAGCACGCTATTCTTAATTATTGATCTATAGAAAGAAATATTTAAGCCATGGGAATACGTCCTGGATCATAGAAGGATAAGGTCGCTCAATACAACTGACACTCATAGTTTCAGAACTTGTAGGAAGAAAGGGCGATCTGTTAAAATTTCCAATCATGTTAGATAAAGAGATGTTTTGTTTTTGATACCACCGAACTGCTCTAGTTTTGTCACGTTCAGTATCTACACAGGAAAAGAAAAATATGTAATTGTATTTATTAAACAAAGCTGTTGGACAATTACGAATTAGCTTTATTGTTCTCTTTATTTCAAGATTGTAGTTCCTTACCCGAAATATTCATGTAGCAACATTAAGAAGAATAAAACATGCTTATCAATTTATTAGATTTGTTTTGTTTCTGTACGAAATGAATAGCACTGAGTAACAAAATTTAAATAATATTAAATGCAATAGCTAACACTTTCGTCAATATATTTTATAAATATTTAACCTTAACACTTGCTTGTTTGTTTAATATTTTCAAACTTCTAACCAGAAAAGAATGTTTACATTTTGAGTCTCAGCGACCTGATTAATAATTTACCAATATCTTCAGTTTCAGAACAATGTTTATACAAATCAATGTCTAAGGAAATTTTAAAACACCAGGATTTCTTCGAAGATTTGAACGTTAATTCTGTGTGTTATTTTAAAGAAGCTTCCAGCAATTTAAATATTATATGCATCTTTAGACTATAGGGAATTGGAAATGACATTCGTTTGAGAGAAAAAATTCCATTGAAATCCGATATCTAGCGTATGAAATTTTCTATTACATATAACTATATATCATTCTACTACAACCTGGTTTTCTTAGATTATTTATGAAGGAATGCTTTATACTAGACTTACTCTTATGCAATTGACGGAGGAATGATACAAGCTTATCTCCCCAGCTTTGTGTAAAGTACGCCCTTAACAACAGAAACTGATATTCATGAGTGGCACAGAAAGGACATTTTCCTCGCTTGAACTTAGCAACCATCTTCACTGTCCAAAGGATGATAATATTTTAATAAAAAATGAGCAAAGATAGATCTACATACAGTTTGTGGAAATTTATTACCTCGCTACCTCTTGAATAGGTAAAACTTCTGTAAGTTTGTGTATACGAGAGATGTTTTTTGTAACAACAGATATTTATCTTCTTGATGCAGTTGTTCTCGATACGTAACGCGTATTATTGATTATTGTTTACTTCTGTGGCACGTGGAACAGTATTTTTATTACGCTCATATCTTTTGCTCATTGACCACGTTCCTGTTATAAATTACTTTTATTTTTCAAAAAGGAAATAAATTTTCAGAAACTTGTATATTTAAGATGAGGTATGTCTAGATATCAAAGAAAATACCCTAAAATATTTTAACCTGTTGTGCTCTGTTGTAAACTGAAATTTTTCTTTCTTTGAATATCAGCACAAAACCACACAATCTGTGATCTGTTCACGACGGATATTGAAATCCGGTTGTTAAATTTGTAAGTCCAAATACCAATCGCTGTGACAGTGGAAGGTATTAAATATATTTTCATGAAGTTTGTTTGAATTTCGCACAAAGCTACTCGAGGGCTATCTGTGTTAGCCATCCCTAATTTAGCAGTGTAAGACTAAATGGAAGGCAGCTAGTCATCATCACCTACCACCAACTCTCGGGCTACTCTTTTACCAACGAATAGGGGGATTGACCGTCACATTACAATGCTCCTACGGCTGAAATGGCGAGTATGTTTGGCGCGATGGGGATGCGAATCCGCGACCCTCAAATTAGAAGTCGCACGCTTTAACCAACTTGGCCATGCCTTTTCATGAAGTTTAAGTACATTCCAAGAATAATACTTTTATTCAATTTCGATCACATATGTATTTTATTCGTATGAAATAACAAACCATTTTTATTTGGTGAAATTTAGAGCGGTTAAAAAAAACCCCACTAGCTCAGCGGTATGTATGCGGACCTACAGCTCTAAAACCGGGTTTTACTACTCGTGGCGGGCAGAGAACAGATAGCTCATTGTGTAGCTTTGTGCTGAATTCAGAATAACAACAAGAGCTGCTTTTGTTTGAAGTTATTGTTGCCTATACTTTTATGCATATTTAAACGATTTTCCTTTGCAAATAGTTTTCTCCAATGGAGTAATTTGTTTCAAGAGGCGTATTTTGACAAATTCTTTAAAAAATATTTTAATATTCACCAAAGTTTGATGAGTTTATAAGCTAACTCTTACACAAATAGTAATTAAACTATAACAGATTATATTCTGTAAACACAAGGAGTCGCAGATGGAAAAAATGAGAAAATGTGTAATTTATCTCAACTTATTGTAACATAGATGGTCCACGTACAGAACTCACAATCAACGAGTAATTGTAAATAAATGTTCGTATTGTCACAATTATATAAAATAAAAATTTGAAACAAAATAGTTCTAGACTAGCATTTCAATCATCTGGGTTTGATTAGTTCTCCAAAACAATAATTTTTGAACATCTGAACGTTCAATAAAACCTTTCGTTCTAATGCATATTTGAATGTTCTTGACGCAACCTTCATACTAATAATATTTTTTGGTTTCTTTTTTGTCCTCTAACAACGTAGTTTTGATGTTTTTGACCGTACTTTTGAACAGCCTCATCTTTTCTACCTCGACCAGTTCTGTTTTCAACGTTGCTAGTTTCTCGTTCCCTTTTCACAATGTTTCTACAGCTTGTACCGAAAGTTGAAATTTTGAATATGGGATAATCTTCATAAGCCAAAATTTTGATTGTATTTATTTGCCACGTGAAATATGTCTTTTAAGAGCAACGAATTTCTTCATTACATTGTTATTGGAACGAGGATATTTATCAGTACTTTTGTAAGTATTACATTTGTGAACCCTATCCAGTTGGTTAATGATAAACAATCGCAGCATAAACTATCAACACGTGTTTTACTTTGGTGTAGTTTATTTTTGTCCAATAAGAGGGAAGCCATCCAACTGTATTTGGGTTAAATACTATTTTTCTTTACTGTCTTCATTATCATTTCGTATGTTAGCAAGTAGCAACCAAAACTATTAAACTTTTTTTTTAATATTTCCACATAATTAGTAGCTATGGAAGACAAAATATTTCATGAATCTTTGATTATTATTTACTCAAGCGAGATATGTTTTTTCTATTAGCTCAATAAATTCAACTAATACGGTACAAAACTCTTTAAAATCATATTAAATAGAAATTTCAGTTCTAAAAAGCTATCGAAATTCCCATTACATAATTTTTTCCTTAAAATCGAAACTTCGATTTTTGCTTGTTTCAAAAGCTATTACATTGAAACTGTTTTTATTGAGGTACACGTTACAATGACTTCAAGTTTACATGTTGTACATAACATAGACTTAAAGTTTTCAAATGAATCGACATATAAAACCGATAAACTTTATTATTTTCCCTCACTTCATATCCTAAAATTTTGAGAAATATATGTATATATTTCGGAAAATATAAAAGGATTGGTTTCAATTGGCTGAGTGATGTAGTTGTTTGATTCAAAAACTTGTCCAGATTTAGTCACATTTAGACTGCTATTGGTGATCGATCACATGACATAGTACATGCTGACTGACATACAATCGTTTTAGCATTATGTTTTGGGTGTCTTTCGGATGTAACTTAGATAAAATCTATTTATGATTCTTTTTGAAGTTATGTACTTGATCTAAAATTCACAGTTGATATACACCGACCTAACCTTTTTGTTAGCCCACGTTTCAAAATTTCAAATCTTTACCAAAGTAAGAAATTTTAAATCAACATATTCAATGATCTATGACTTCAACTGTCATTTGTGGATAAGACTTCTTGCCTTTTATAAAGATTAAAAACATAAATAAATACATTATAGGCAAACATGGTATTATAAGTATATTCATATATACTGTAGCCATTATTGCTTTTTAAAAACATGCACAAGTACACTTAACCAGTTTATGATTATAGTCTCAACATGTTAGTTTTATCTGTTAGAAATAACAAATCTTTTATTGGTACGATAACAAATTTGTTTGTATCTGTGTATCTCAGAACGGCTGGTATGCGTAATAATACTTTTACCAAAATATAGCAGAGAACAACGTTTCGATCTTACTAAGTCATCTTTAGGTTAACAAAGAGAGAGTTTCCAACAAACCGTTTGTAACTAACTAAACTAAGCATATGACTTAGGGAAGATATTATAAACGGGTACGGGATTTTAAGGGCGCGTTGCAGTTAGAAGTTAGGTTATTAATTACTAGAAGTGAAAAAGGTGTTCCTTTATATTAGTTAGTTTTGTTTTTAATTGTTGTATTAGTAAGGTTTCTTTGATTTTACGTCCTGAGATACATTTTTACTACAAGTGGGTTTTTCGTCATCACGAGTCACAAATTTGTTTGTTTTTGAAATTTTGCGCAGAGCTACCAGATGGCTGTCTGCGATAGTCGTCTCTAATTTACCAGTGTGAGATTAGAGGGAATGCACTAGTCACCACTACTCGCCACCAACTCTTCGACTACTCTTTTACCAACAAATAGTGGGATTGAAAGTCACATTATAATATCTATGGCTTAAAGGGCGAGCATTTTTGGTGAGACGGGGTTTCGAACACGCAACCCTCAAAGTACGAGTCGAGCAACCCTAACAATCTGGCTATACCGGATCACAACCATGTTCGGTGATAGGGATTTGGACCCGACACCCGCAGGTTGCTAATCGGACGTCATAACCAGCAACAATTCTTGAAACAATAATTCATTAATAGCGTGCTTAATGCAAGGAGTTTAATTTTAATACACCCGAAGTTATCGTATCACAAAATTTAGATTACCTGTATTTGTAAGTTTACATGTTATAATGGCTCAAATAAAATGGAAACGAAATAAAAACAGTTTCAACAAAAAACTCTCTTAGAACTAAGACTGAACATCAAATATGACTCCAAAAACGTATATGCAAAAACAAATAAAAGTATGTAATAGCATCCCAATAACACTGTAGGAGTTATTTCCAGTATCGAAGTGGTTTTTAGTTCGATACTAAGACACATGTGTGATACAACACAAAAGCTAGTGTTTCAGGTGCTAGTTAAATCCTTAACTGTATGAACAATAGGTGTAAGTAAATGAAGTAATTTAAACCCTTGTAAACTTATAACCTCCATAAACAACGAACTGCTCCTCTGCTATGTTAAATAAATAGTATAACAAAATATCGATTGCTACGTCAACTGCAGTACAGAAAGACACCATAAAATGATTTAATCAAGGTATCCGGGAAAATTTCAACAAAGAAATACTTAAATAGAGAAATAGGGCAATTCAGGAAGTTTCGATGACTGTTTATACCCACAGGAAATAATCGAAACTAAATAAGGGTGGACAGAGGTCTGTTAGGTTTGATTATTCTTTTAAGGTTTTCTCTTATTATAGTTACTTCTTGCTATAAACTTACGTTAACGTATTCAATGGATAAAATACACTCTCATTCGATTCTATTTATTTATACAAATTAATGGTACAAGGTTTTACTGAGCATGAAAATATTTTGTAATTAAAACTAATAAATTTTACAAAATCGATGTATTTTTGCAGTAATTTTAAAAGTATCTTAAATTTTGTCTGTAGAAGATTTTAGAAAAGAATTGTTGAATAATATTCAGTCAATCACTGCTATAACTGTCTGTTTTTGAACTTCGCGCAAAGCTACACGAGGTTAATTAGCTGCTAGTCATCACCACCCACAGCCGTATTTTGGGCTACTATTTTACCAACGAATAGTAGAATTGACGGAAACATAATAACGCCCACGATGCTGCAATGAAGAGCATGTTTGGTGTGATAGAGTTTCGAACCCACGACCCTCAGACTACGAATCGAGACCCTAACCACCTGATTATGCCAGAACTGCTTTAATATTCAGATCATCCCATATAAATCTTGATTTCATTTTTAAACGTAAAGCTACATGGTGAGCTATTTGTCTACTACAGTCATTCAAGCCTCGGATTTTAGTGTTGTAAGTTCGTTAACTTACCATTGGCATACAGGTAGACATTGTGGATTTTGAGAAAATCGTTCCTAAAAGCCCCTGAGGGGCAATATCTTATGTATTATTAATTTTTTGATTATTTATTGATCATGATCAGCTTGAAAAGTACAAACTAAATGTTTATGTTTTCAGATTTGTAAAACAAAAAACAACATAGTTTAGCACTAATATTAAACAAACTACACATAACTGAAATGTCGTAGTTAAGCTAGGTAATAAAACGAAACTTAAACTGAAAGCTAACTAAACTGCACAGAGTCTCTGTACAGAATACATGTCACATAATAATTTTGTTGCAAGATTTAACGATGAAAGAATTCTATTGAAATTGCCTTCGATTGATACATTAAAAATAATAATGTAAGGTAACATGTTAGTGTGGCATTTGTTACTTATTTCTCTTTGCTTACTATTATAAATTAATAGGAAATTGTTACACATTTCAGTGATGTCCACGAAACTCACTTGTAGAGAAAAATGTTTGTAAAAACGACTGGTTTGGGTTAATCATGTAAACTGAATTTAAAGCTTTTAATGGATGAAATCTACTCTTATTCAAATATGTTTATTTATACAAACTTTGATACAAGGCTTTATTGAGCATGAAGAAATATCCTGGAATTTAAAATAATCAGTTTTACAAAAACAATGTATTTTTGCAGCAGTTTTAAAATTATGTTAAAGTTTGTCAGCAGGATATTTTATAAAAACATTGTTCAGTATTATTCAGTCAATCTCTGCTTGAAAGTTACGTTATTATTACTGATTGTTTTTTTTTTAATTCTGCACAAAACTATATACAACAATTATCTGTGTTAGCCGTTCCTAATTTACCATTGTAAGACTAAAGTTATCACCACCCACCGCAAACTCTTGGGTTTCTCTTTTACTAGCGAATAGTGGGACTGTTCATTACCTTTAAATGCCCCAGTGGCGAAAAGGGCGGACATGTTTGGTATGAGGAAAATTTGGCCCTTCAACCTTCACATTACAAGTCGAGCGCTCTACCCACCTGGATATACGGGTCCATGCGTTTATTGTGTTACTCTGGTTAAAACATTTGATTTTTATTATAAAGTAATATTTTTAAAATTTTCGATTACTGTTATATTTATGTATGTCTATTGTTTCCTCTTCTTCGAAATGCTTTTTAATCGACCGTAATTTCTTCATTTTTTTGGCTTATAGACTTGAAACTTTGAAGGATTATACTTTTGTCGAGTATCTTAGAATGATTTTTATTTTTTAGTTAGGGTTTTTTTAAAGACTTTTATGGGATCAAACGTTAAACAACCTCAAAATGTATACTTCTGGCTCTATATTTAGAATAACCAAAATAACAACTAGTACGGGCCTGGCATGACCTAGCGCGTTAAGGCGTGCGTTTCGCAATCTGAGGGTCGCGGGTTCGCGCCCGAGTTGTGCCAAACATGCTCGCCCTCCCAGCCGGTGGGGCGTTATAATGTGACAGTCAATCCCACTATTCATTGGTAAAAACGCTCTTCTGAGTAGTTACTTAGTTGCTGTAAAATTATTATATCAGTTCATATGAAGTGAAGTGAATTTGAATAAAAATATCTTATGAAACAGACCAATTGTGGTTTTGGGCACAACTATAATGAAACTTCTTTACAGATGTGAAGATTCTGGTACTCATAGTAAGTTTCTACTTATTATTAAGGTGATTGGACTGTCACTATATCACCTCATCTCTTTTAATCGATAGCTTAAAAGTGCCGTAATTTTATAACTTCTTGAACTGCACTTTTATTTAGTTTTGCGAGATTAATGGCATTGCATTTACTTATCCTTTTTTGGTAAAATATTGTTTAGTTTACACTTCGTTTATTAAGCATTTGTTCGTTTATTCTTATTTATAAGTTTGAATTATTTCTGTTAAATCTTTCTAGATATAATGGCTACATATAATGACCAGATTTGCTTAATTAATTATATTATAGCTTTATATTGTGTTTTTCTAATGTTACAAGAACACGAGTAAAATATATATACACCTTTTTCGTGTTCTTTACCTTTTAATACGGTTTAATATTTAGTGTGAAAACACTAACTGCTTAAATCCGTAAAATATGTTTTTTTTCTTTCCAAATAATACATTTTCAAGAGAAAATATAAAAGTTTTGTTTGTTTTCATGTTTTGTTGAATGCCTTATAAGTTTAGATTCCAGAAAAGTTACATTTGAAATGAAAATAATTAGTTTTTAGCTACTGTTTAATAACAAAATACTATCTTAACATGAACTTAAATTATGTTCACTTCTACATTTAGATACAATATTCAAACCTGGCTCAACCAAATGGCTTGTCTTTTGATGGCTATCACAATCACTTGCTTGCAAACTTGGTGTTATGTATCTATATAATGTCATACGATATAATACAGCAACTGAGAAATGGCCTATAAGAGTGACAGCTACAGAGCTATATATACGAATAGAGATACTTATATTTTGCTGAAATAAACACTTTATAATACTGCTTATATCGTTGTGCCTTTATCCTGAGTTTTATACATTGAAAATGTGGAACATGCGAAACAATGTAGACAAAAACTTCAAGTGATCAGTTATTTCAACATGTGTTGATGCGGTTATAACTTCTTCCTCCTCTGTTCCTGTCACAAACACAGGGACAGTTTGTCCTAACATAACCGCCCTTGTATATATTGTGTGTTCATAAAATTGATAAAGAAGTTGTTCTTTAGTTATTTCTTTATTTTTTTATTGCTTACGATTTTCTTTCATCCAGAACCTCCTTTTAATCAGCTTAACACTTTGGGTGGTCTTTCATGGCGTTTAATATTATACATTATCAAACATTTTAATACCATATGTCTTAATCATATTCTAGGAATAATTTGAATGCATGTCTTTAAAGAAATTATATAAAAAAATCCTATTATATACTTCAAAATCACCCGTTGATTATATATCATAATGTATGGAAATAGTGCACGATTTTAAAGGCACGGAATCAGTGCTGTTTAAAAGGTGTTATATTAACTGATTGATGTCACCATCATTCCATGGTTGTAATCCCTTCCTTTTCATTGTTCGTTAAATTTGCATTTCTTCGAAAATTTTTGTTGAAACTATAATTAACACGCTGCTGATTAAAGAAATAAACTTTTTACGGTCATTTTAATACAATTACCGGATTTAAAACATGCTTTAAAAGAAAAAAATAGTCTAAATGAGAACTCTATGTTTTCATTTACCATTTAAGAAAACATTAGAATATTTTCGGTTTCAATTTAAGTATGACGTATTAGCATTAAATGTCATTGTGGGCTTTTGTGGATCGTATTAAGTGTTAATAAAACTTTTAAAACTTGAAACGTAATTTCCAGGTTTTTTGATATCTGTAAGGTGTATTTCTCTTCTCACAACAAAAAATATAAAATATTAACGCGTCGGGTAAATAAGATATTTCACATATTACCAAAGGAAACTATCACTGGAAATATTTATATTTTAACATATTTAGAAGAGGGATTAACAATAAGTATTTTAGTGGACAACAAAAAAGGTTTTCAATCTTATGATAACAAACACTTCTTTTTAATACACATTAAAACTATATATTTTTTAATTTGAATGCATTATTATGTAAGTATAAATCAATGGTAAAAATTTACAATTAATGCAAGGAAATAACCAATACTCTATGTACGCCTAGTTTTGCTTAATTAAAACTGGAAGTTACTTATGGTCACTAGTTTGCTGTTATAATTTTATTCTACCACTGAAAAGTAAACGTTTCTCTCCACTTAAAACTAGGACCGGCATGGCCAAACGCGTTAAGGGGTGCGCTTCGTAATCTGAGTGTCGTGGGTTCGCGCCCGAGTGGCGCCAAACATGCTCACTCTTTCAGCCATGGAGGCGTTATAATGTTACGGTCAATCCCACTATTCGTTGGTAAAAGAGTAGCCCAAGAGTTGGCGGTGGGTTGTGATGACTAGCTACCTTCCCTCTAGCCTTATACTGCTAAATTAGGGACGGCTAGCATAGATAGCCCTCGAGTAGCTTTGTGCGAAATTCCAAAAACAAACAAACAAAGTTAACACTATAAACTAAAATAATAAAGAAATAAAAAGTTGTTAGTATGTAAGGTATTGCTTATAAAATTCCTTTAAATAGTTACGACTGGTTTTACTGTAATCAGGACTTACCTTTTTCTTCCTGGGTATAAAGTGACCAAAATTTTCTTACAGAAAATGTATAAAAAATTAAAATATGTATATTAACCTACTACATCTATTTTATGCTTGCAACATCTGTATGTTTGGTGGTAGTCGATGTGCTCATATTAAAATGTTTGCACACAACATTTAAGAAAGTTACAAAATTATTGTAGCCTTAGAAATTGTAAAATTTTACTTCTCAGTTTTTTGTTATTTTATACATTATAAATGTTCATATTTGTCTTTCAATGTATACAATATGCAGCTAATGAATGTACAATTGTACAAATACCGTTATTTCTTTGTATGCAATAGCATGAATAACAGTTTCATCTCCAGGTGTTTGACGTTGGCGACAGTTGAACGTGCGCCTCGTGAAAGGAACTTGCTGTGTACTCATGTCCTGTGTTGGTGTTTACTATTCCATGAAGAAATCATTTTAGGTTATGGGTATACAGTTGCACTGTCGTTTGCTTACACGCTTGAGGTATTACTCTTCCAGGATTCTTTTCTGAATGGTTCTGAATCCTCAAACTGATCCATATTCTTTAGTTTTTCAGTGTTATTAAGCGCAACTGATAGTTATAAATTTTCATGCTCAATACATCGCTTGTATCTGAGTGTGCGGATATTTTGAGTGGGGAAAGTTATTATTCTTCAGCGTCATTACACTGCCTACGAAACACGTGTCCACATGTAGTTCTTATATATCCCATTAGGGTGCGTCAAAAAAAAAGTTGTGACACTCATTCGCTAGCTTATAATTTAATTCCATTCAATAAAAAAATATGCTAGCGTAAAAATCAGTCCAATACGTTAATATTTAGGGGTTGCGCAATGCCCACAAAATAACATCGTGCGTCCGGAACCGTTGTTGCGTCAAGTTCAAATTGGTAGATTGCCAACTCAACATGTTTGAACAGATAACGACATAAACAGATACGATTCGTCAAGATAAAAGTGAACGTATGAAAGCTTCCACTATAATACGCAATTAGTCATTCAGTCGACTTAATTCGCTCTGGTATTCAGTCCTTTGACATTACATTGGGATGGTAAGCTGATGCCTGACTTGGTTGGCAGAGAGAAGATCGAACGTTTGGCAATTTTAGTTTCAGGTGAAGGTGTAGAGAAGATTCTTTCAGTGCCCGAGATTGATAGTGGGGATGAAAATTCAGTAGCTTCTGAGATCGGATCAGTTTTAATAGAATGGAATGTAAAAAACATAATTAAATCGCTTTGCTTTGACACCACGGCGACCAATACAGGAACCAAATCTGGTGTCTTTCTGAGGATTTAAAAGTTACTTGAACGTGAGCTCTTGCATCTTGCCTGTAGACTTCACATTTTGGAAATTCTTCTGAGCGCTGTATTCTTTACTCTCGTGATAGAGACATCAAAAAGTCCAGATATTGCTTTGTTTTTAAACTTTAGAGATTGTTGACCTAAAATTAATAAAACTAAGTACATAACAGCAGTAGAAGCAATGCCACTCCGAATACAGGCTTGGAAGGTTGATATTATTCAATTTTGTCAGAATCTCCTTCAATCTCATCAACCACGGGACGATTATAAAGAATCATGGAATTAGCTGTCATTTTTCTTGGATCTCTTCCACACGGACGTTCTTCAGTTTCTTTCCGTACTTCTGGTGCTGTACATCGTGCACGATGGATTGCTCGAGCAATATATTCTCCAAAAATTTGGATGTTTCAAGAGGAGTTTGGTAGACTGCAACCACGGCCTGCTTCATCTCGTGTTTTATTTGACGCACATTTCTGCATCAAACTTGGCGATTTGTGTGTCTTTATAAGCAAACATTACTTGCTCTCATGGTTTACAGCTAAGGATGCTTCCGTGGCAGCTCGAAGGGACTTTACACTGCTCAAGGAACTTGCATTGCATGAAAATCATATGATTAAGGAAGTTGGTACAAAGGCAATGAATCGGCATTTATGGTATTTATCTGAGGTTGCAGTTGGGCTTGAGCTCTTTGATGACGGTGTAACGAATAGCGAAAAACTCAAGATGGTCTCAAATATGAATACTGTGAAAGGATCTCCTAGGCCAACTCCACGTTTAACAGTTGATGCTGCAAGCAATGCTGTTTCCAGAAAACTTTCAGATTATTTTACCTCGGCAACGAAGAAAATTTACTACCATCTGGATATTAGTAGCGCATTTTTATCATTACCACCGAAAGAGTGGAAGAATACAAACAAGGAAAGGACAGAGTAAAGAGACTTTTTGTGACAAATGACGCAGCTGAAAGAGGAGTAGCTTTAATTCAACAGTTTACGACAAACGGCCGCACCAAGAACGAAGATCAATTTCAGTATATGATTCAGATGGCAGAAAAACATCGGCGAACATAATGCGAAGGGGGCAGGCAGGATAAAACTTCAATGAAATACATTTTTTTCAAGTTTTTCTGTTTTTGCTAATTGTATAATCAATAAATATTAAATAATTTCTTTAAATAATTTAGTTACCATTAACAATGTAATATAGGGTAAATTTAAAGAAAATAGTGAACTTTGCGAGGGATGCACGACCCCTGAATACTTCGCGATTGAAATGAAACTTTGTCTATGTTTTTTCTCATGCAGTGGCACAACTGAGCAAAAAAAATGGGACATTTTACTTTTTATTCTTTATCCGCTGACACACCCTAATATCCCATATCATCGTATTTTATACTAGTTGTGATTGTCACGTGAGTTGATGACTTACGTATTCAAAATCATTTTAATATAACATATTCAGCCCTTTGTAGACTGAGATATATAGACAATGTCAGATAGTAGCATATCACTTTTACGTGCTTTTCTCCAATTAAGTACTATTATGGGAAGTGAGGTAAGATAGTCACCGTAGAGCACCAGTTATGACGTGCTATAATCTGGGGTAAGTTATGTATAACTATTATTAATCTTTTCACATCATTCTAGTCTTTTTGCATTAACATACTGGCAAACAGGTTCGAATGTGAGTAAATAAAATACGGCTTCGTTTTTTTTGTTTTTTAACAGTGTTAACCTAATGTAAACGTTTAAATTATTTACGGTTACAAAGTATATATTTAAGGAAATTTTACTTTTTTCATTTCAAACAATGAGGAATTATAGATAAATATTCCATACTAGAAGCCCATTTCAAGATCACTTGTTTTAAAACGTACGATAACTCTTGATCCCTAGGGGGTCATATTTTCCATGCTGATAACGTATATTTCTGCCTTAGGCAATGCACATCATGACCATACCCTGTAATACACATAATAAGAAATTGCGCATGTTGCATGACTTTTCCGATCCCTGTCTTGAGCATTTAAATTATCATTTAAGTTATTTAAATGCTTCATTTATTCTAAAATGCACATGTTATTAGTTTGATAATGGGCCATTTTATTATATCTTGTCAGTTCATTTCATATAACCTTATAAGAAAAACGGCTTCTAACTTAAAGAAACTAATTTTTTTCAATATTCATAAAAAATCTATACCCAACAACTGGAACTGCAAATAGAAATATTTAGCATCTTGTAAACGTCACAGAGAAAAATAGTAACCTTCCTTTAAATAATAACGGCAAGTTACATTGCATGTAGATGCTTAGTAGACTAAAAGTTTACTTTTATCCTCCTGAGTACGAAAAGAACAGCCCCCCAGTGGCTCAGCGGTATGTCTGCGGACTTACACGCTAAAATCCGGGTTTCGATACCTGTGGTGGGCAGAGCACAGATAGCCCATTGTGTAGCTTTCTGCTTAATTCAAAACAACAAACAACAACGAAAAGAACAAAATGTATTCAAGAAAAAAGTATGAAAAACTCAAAACTACTAATCAAAGTGCATTTTCTAAAATCTATAAAAGACCAGTTATCAGTCTTTGTTCTAAGCATAAATGACAATTATAATAAAATATTTTCCATTTTTAAACTTTTAATTTTTCATAGCAATCATTTTAATTAACACAAACTGAGTTCATTGTTAAGGTGGTACTTTTACTTCTTTTTACCCTTACTGTGCAAATCATAAAATAAATATATGTGTTAGTCTCAGAAATACAGTAAAGTGGAAAGAAAGTATGATATTTACAATAATATTCTGTCTTTAGTTCCTATTAAATATTTTCACAAAACTACTTCTGAAACGTTTAAGGAATTTGAATTGCATAATCGGGTTTTTCCATTCGTTGTAAACAATGAAGTTCAAAATTATTGCAAAATATACTCTCAGAAAACTAAATCACACATTTTATAATACAGAATGGCGGATATAACAATATTACGTGTAACAATATGAGTTGCACATCTTTAGTTCACGGTGAATGGTTAGTTTATTAAGATCCCTACACCAACAAACACAAACATCTGTAAAGTACTCAATTTTGCACATGCAAACTAATATAAATATTCATGTGTAAAATTATAGCTTGAATCCTATAACTGCAAAGATGTAGTCACATTACAATTTAGTTTAAAACTTCGGGGGTATCTCTGATTTCAAACGAGCATGATGTTGGACACTTGTCTAGCAAGAGTTTTATTAACAATACTCGTTCACTTCATTAGTTTATCAATACAGTTGATCGAAAATAAATATTTTGGTTTTCAACCACTGGTGACAAACAGAAAGAAAAAGCGATTAGATAACAGACATCAGCTGTGATTCAACTGATCAAATCCTTCAATCTCGCTCAATATTCAATAACAAACCAAAAACCTAGAAATTATGACACTGAGAGCGAACTCATTGGGCAATAAATGATTGAAATCTTGTGATGAACTTGGACGAATCACTTTTAATGCTTTTCTGTACTGAAAGTAGAGTTAATGATGCATAAAGAAAAACACATGGCACTTGATCATTATAAAATTTAATAATGGAAACACGAAATTTTGATTTCCTTAAGAGCTAAAGTGTCTATTGTGTACTTGGACATTATCGGCTATGATGTCCAACCGAAAGCTATTAGTATTCAGTAGAAAAAAACAGAAAGTGTTAAAAATAAACACATAAACAACAAATTAATGAAAAATGCAAGTGAACAGATAAAAAGTCTCCCTTCGCAATAATTAATTTAAATTCAGTTATTTGATTTCTAAATTTGTTGTGTAATTTTTTTATTTCTGAGACAGAAAGATATAATGTATTTACATCTCTACATCAGAGACAAAAATGGGAATGATAATATACTGGACTATTAAGCTTGTTTCTTTGTTTCTGAATTTCGCGCAAATATACACGAGAGTTGTCTACGCTAGCCGTCCGTAATTTAGCAGTGGAAGATTAGACGGAAGACAGCTAGTCACCACCACACACCGCTAACTCTTGGACTACTATTTTATCAATTAATACTTGGATTGACCATAACATTATAACGCACTCACGTCCGAAAGAGCTAGCTTGTTTGGTGGAACAGAGATTCGAGTACCTTAACTGCCTAGCACCCTACTGGGTGGGTGATAACATAGTACAAGCGACATGTTTATTTGCTTGAACTAACATTTAAACTCAAAGCTATATATAGGTTATCTACGTACAGATATCTCTATCTTTGAGCTGATGGGCTTGTCAGCAGTATCCACCTCTAATCTGATTGGCTTCAAAATTGCATAGCGTGAGTATTTTGCGGGAACGTCAAGAAAGTTATTAACTCGGGCATTTACAATCGGAGCACACTAACCACTATTTTGCAACTGTTCCCATGACCCTAATAACCACGAGGTTAACCCGTTCTCACTAAACTAACGAAAGGTTGTTGTTTATTAATAAAAAAAAATAATGTCTCATGTTAAGTAACAAACTATGTTGATTTATTCAAAATAGTGTACTATATATGTTTATTATAGAATTGTTTTACATACTGGTTATTAATTTTGCAGAGTAAAATAACTACACAATATATTATCAAACGCTAATGCAGGCCTAGTTAGGGTTACAAAATTACACAGAAAATAAACTGAAGCAGATAAAGTCATCAACTGCATTTTCTTTAAGTATTTTCTGTTTTGTTTCATTGTTAATCACGATTTTCATAAGACACAAGAAAAAATGTCTTTCAAGAATTAAACTAATATTATGTATTTTACCTCTTTTTTTTCTCTCCTTCCGCGTACTAACGTTAAACCTCACAAATCAAACTGACTGTGATATTGCAGAAATTTAAATCATCAGATAGATTTAGAATACATATCTAAATGTACCAGTAATAAAGTTCTCTGTTGGTGCAGCCGTAAGTACATATTTACAACACTAAAATCAGCAGTTGAATTTCCCTCGGTAGACTCCGCTGATAGCTCGATATGGCTTTGCAATACAAAAATACACATACATTAGTAATACAAAGATATAATACCAGTTTCATAATGTAAAAAAAAAAATATTTTTTTCAGGCCTTAAATTAGAAGCTAAAACATAATTCTATTGAGAATGCCAACAACTACTCAGTGTTAAGGCACTCGACTCGTAATCCGAGGGTCACGGGTTTGAATTCCCCTTGCATCAAATATTCTTGTCCTTTCAGCCATTTTGACGTTATAATGTGACAGTCAATCCCATTATTGTTTGGTTAAAAAAGTAGCCAAAAGTTGGCGGTGGGTGGTGATGACTACTTGCCTTCCCTCTGGTCTTACATTATTAAATTGGAGACGGCTAGCGTAGATAGTCCTCGTGTAGCTTTGCGCAAAATTTAAAAACAAACATTTTCACCAAAATAGACAGAAACATTTCCATGATGATAATGCAGTTTCCACCCAATGTGCACTGTCCTAAAGAATGTCTTTAGTCATCCTCATTGATCAACACATTCACATAAGCTCAGCTCAATATAATACCTTCAAAATAAATTTGAACGTCGCATTTGTAACCACATTATATATTGTCGACATCTGCGTGGAATGAGTTATAGTCGAAAAAGATTCCCAGCGAAATGTGTATCGTCTGTGATCCATGTGATAATAGTATATAAAGGTGTTTTATCGTCTGAAAGTTTCATGTTATGTGTGTTCTATAGTTGTTTTTGTGTATTTAGTGGTTCTACACTGGAGCTTAGAAGCGATTTCAGGATATTATTTAATTTAATGCATTTAAATGAACTTTCTAAAGTAATTAAATCAATGAAGAATATCGAAAACATAAATTCATGTGCGCAAACACTCTGTGAACACTTAATATTGATTCTTACTTCTCAATACTGGAAATGGAGTTTGATTGAAAAAATCAATACTTAGAGATAAATAATTTAACATATTTACCTGATAAATGATTTAGACACTTACCCAATAAAAATATTTATTAACTAATAAATGAATACCATAAATAAATAGTCTTATATTTTTTCGAAAAATAAAGCAAGTTCAAGATGAGACAATACAACTGAAAATACAAGTATTCTCGATGCATTTCAACCGTTGACGTAAACTATTAATTATTTAAAAGCAACATCGTTTATTTGCCTATTAAGTAAATAATAAAATGCTAACTAAGGCCTCAGGACCAATTTATCATTTTATATATATATGTATGCATGAACAACATTAACAAGCCAGGATATTAATTCGGGCGTGGATCCTCTTCCAAACTTAATTCTGATAGACCGATATCAAACCACCCATTATTGACATGTTTGGTTCCTGTTAATCATTTTGTTGAGAATTCTGTAGAAGACAGATCATTTATAATGCCTTATGTTGCTAAGATTCATAACAGGTATACAATCGCTCCACACCCTTGACTACATATAGTCATCAAGTAGTTAATAACCTGCATTTGGTGTCTTGGATATCAAGAAACCTAGTCATAAAGAGGTTTATAAAGTATGATATTTTGTTTTTATAGATTATTTGAGATATGGTGTCCATAGCGTTCAATGAAATATTAACTATGGGCTAGTTATAAAATACAAAGTTAATGTTATTATCTTCAAAGAACCAAGCAAAGTTCTTGATACAGACTGGCTACCTTCTCGCTGGTAAACAGTTTAAAATTAAGAACAATTTATGTATGGATCTTAGGAGTGTACGAATGCATACCTTTGTCTTACATGTTGAAACGCCTAAATGCAAGTATTTATAAATTACGCATAATTCTATAACAAAATATTTTAGTTAAAAATTTATACTGTTTTTTTATTTACTTTGTAGTTGCCTCCTTATGTTAATACATCAATGTCTCCCCTGAAATCTGGAGCGTCAATCTGAAAAGATAGATGGACAATGTGTTATGTTCAAGCATAAAACAATACTTTTGTTTGCTTCCCATTCAGTTGATATATCTAACGTTTCTGACGAAATATTGAGAAAGTTCCTTTTATGAAAAATGTGGTTTATTAATTATATAAAATATTAAAAGGTTATTTTTATTTAACAACAGTTTACGTAACCTAGAGAGCAAATAATGTTGCTCTGTTCATAATTTATTTTGTCTGTCCAGAAAAAAAACATAAACAGTTTTAAAATCCTAAATTTTATTTCAATACTTAAGGGTTTCGAAGTCTTATTATTTCAACTTTTTACAGACATTAATGTATCTATCTTATATAGTAACTACTTCAAGATGATTATTTTCAAAAGCGAAATTGTGTGCAGTGTTAAGTTTTTTTTTTCAATATTTTAAATGATCCTTCACTAATGGTGATTAATAAACTATTTTTCTTCACTCTCACTAATATTTAAAGTTATATCCCAAAATTTATAATCAACCTCTTTCGGCAACAAGAAGTTTCTGTTATTTAATATATTTCTGTACTTGCAGTCTTTGCAAATGTGAATATACTTAGCTATTTTTAATTTCGCGCAAAGCTACAAAAGGGTCTCCAGGTGGGACAGCGGTAAATTTCTGGTTTACAACGTTAAAACCAGGGATTCGGTTTCTCTCAGTAGTCACAGCAAATAGCTCAATGTGGCTGTGTTACACAAAATACACATACACAGCTACATGAACACTATCTGCGCTAACAATCCCTAATTTATCAGTGGATGGAAGGCAGTTACTCATCACCACCTACCGCCAATTCTTGGTATACTGTTTTGCCAACAAATAGTGAAATTGACCGTCACATTATAACGCTCTCACGACTGAAAGAGCAAGCATGTTTGGTGTGATGGGGATTTGAACCCATGCTCTAACAACCTGGCCATGACGAGTCCGGAGCTAAAGATGTTTGGTTTCGGTGCAATTCTAGCCACAGTTTGGGATACATATATCAAATTTCTATTATAATATTAATTCATAAGGATAGGTTTTTGGCAGTTAATTAATCTGAAGATAAATCTTTTTATAGACTTCACCTGCATAGAATTCTTTCTGAACACTCGCACTCCCATTAACGGTGAGATAGAATTCAGGTTTCGATAGCCGTAGAGGGTACAGCATTGACTGCTCTTGATCTATCCGTGTATTTAACTGTAAAACAAACGAACAATATTCATTTTATATATCTTCCATTGGCTGTCATGTTTGTTGTTCAACTATCGCAAAATTTTAAGAATAGTAGGACCTATTCTGAAGATGACTTAGGAAGGTCGAAATGTTGTTTTCTGCTTTATTAGTAAAAGTGTTAATACTGATACCAGCCGGTATCTGAGAAGGGCCTTTTGCTCTGAGTCTTTGTTTTAATGTTTTTTCATGTTGTTTAAATGAATATTTCCACATAATTAGTACAGCGGCAAGTCTACAGATTTACAATGCTAAAATCAGGGGTTCGATTCCCCTCGGTGGGTTCAACAGATTGCCCAAAGTGGCTTTGCTATAAAAATACACATATACACACAAAACACTATAAACCAAGTGTTCTTGTTTACTTGAATCCGTGGTTTGTTTTTTTAGTTTGGATAGAATATTTTTTCGATATTTTTCATCTTTAAAATTATTTCTAATCAAAAAATTATTGAAGATTATCCGGAGTTTATACCTACGATTCGATATAATATGATGTTAAATGCATATTCTATATTTAGGGAATAAGGGCTGAACTGGAGATGTTTTCAAAGTTTAGTGTGTAACCGTCTTGAATATCCCTCAGTTTGAAAATTTTCTCTCAGTAAATTTAATATTTTTTTTCATTTATTGTAGATATTTTACTGTTTCCATTCTTTACAAAGTATGGCTGGTTTAATATATAATATCCAACTTTAAAGATTACTTTAATCACTTTTAAGCAAAAGGACAATTTATTTCTTTTGTAAACAAAGTAAAATAACAGACTTACTGAACTCTTTTTAAAATTTTAATGGTGGATATTTTCCTTTTTTTCTGAAATTTGTATGTTTTGTTTCAGAATTTCGCGCAAAGCTACAAGACGGCTATCTGCGCTAGCCGTCCCTAATTTAGCAGTGTAAGACAAAAGTAAAGGCAGCTAGTCATCTCCACCTTCCGTCAACTCTTGGGATATACTTTAACAACGAATAGTGGGATTGACGATAACATTATATCGCTCCCAAAGCTGAAAGGGCAAGTATGTTTGGTGTGACGGGAATTTGAACCCGAAAACCTCAGATTACGAGACGAACGTCTCAACCCACCTGGCCATTCCGGGCCTGTCAGAAGTATCGTTGTGGATTTTTGTGTAATGGTTGTGCAGAATTCGCAAGAAATCGAAATCAGTCTGCTTTTGGTTTCAGAAGTTTCTGCATATTTTTGTTTCTTTTTTAAAGCAATAACAAACCCAGTAACGGGGATTTCTTTGGAAAAGGGAAGAAATTTAGTCCTGAAAAAATTACATATCTTTCTTCTTCACTGAACTTTCAGAATGAGCAAACGGTGTTGATGATATCATTTTCGGTGGGAGACGCGGAATTTTTCAATTCATACTTAAAACCTCCCCTCTCCAAATGGTAATGCTCCACTATATGTAAATAAAATATTGTAAATTCACAGTTACTTAGATTGAAGATATACCTATTGAGGTTACACTTCATGCTACTTTAAATACATCACGAGGAGTTATTGTTGAGAGAAATTTGAAGAACATCCCAGAGTCGGAGATTCTCACTGGTTTCTCCATCTAAGTGAGGCGTATATCCATTCGCCGATTAAAGTGCCCATTTTCACATTTACTTCACCACGTCCACCTGCCATCATAAAGGCAGGTTATCTTAACTGCAGAGTACGGCCATACATTCAAAACTCTCTCCGATATTTCCAGTGTCAACGATTCGGTCACTCAAAGACGTCATGTCATGTTCCCTTGACATGTGCTCATTGCAGTGGCAAGAACCACGATGCCTATGAGTGTGAAACAGACCCTCATTACATCAATTACAATGGCTCTCACCCGTCCTACTTTCGTTCTTGCTCTAAATGGTTGGAAGAGGCTCGATAGTTACTGTCCCCCAGTGGGAGTGCAGACAGATCTCTCTGTGCCTCCAAAAGAATCATTCTCCAAACAAATGAAAAGTCTTTTGACCTCCATGGTTATAAAAGTTGACGAATCAACTTCAACATCCATCTTTGTCTTCTACATACATTCCACCAAACCCCAAGATTCACTTCCTTTGGTTCCAGGTACAGGCGTTTTCTCGGATATATTTTGTTTTCCCACTTCAAGATGCATAACAATCATTCGCTCATGTTTTCAGTCACTGGAATCCCCTTCCAACGGCAAAGACCTGCCTAATCGACCCAGGGCAGAATCTATGGAGATCAATAGATCTCCCTCGAATAGGGACAGTAAGGAAAAAAGACATGGTCATAAACAGAAGGGTTTTCCACCCAATTCGCCTACACATGAATAAAAATAACCACCTTGATACACAAGAACTGCCGAGGTTTACCTTTTAATCTGGATGACATCAAAACACTGATTACTTCCTACCATCCTGTATGTCTTTTCTTACAGGGAACATTTCTAAAACCTGCCAATACAGTCACCTTTCGGCGGTTTTCTTTGTACAGAAATGACAAGCTGTGTGATGGACGAGTGCTTGGAGGGATGGCACTGCTGGTTGATCAGCATGTGCCCACAATTTATTTGCCACTCGATACCCCCTAGAGGTCGTAACTATCCGTGTTTCCTTGGGTCGTACCATCATTGTTTGTTCTCTCTAACTGTCGCCTGGAGAGACCTGTAATCAATCATACCATCAACCCCCTCTGAGGAAGTGCTGATAATAATAGAAAGAGTCGCGTATGCTTTCTCTTTTCGATACTGGTTCTTCTACTTATTTTCATGCACCTGATTTGTCCTTTACTGCTATTGATCCCTTAGTTTGCTACCCTTCACTCTTCTCCCATTTTTCATTGAGGGTTGACAATAATCCACGAGGCAGTGATCATTTTCCTATAATTTTGAAACAGACTGGCTGCGGTCGATGTGTGGCAGCAGTAACTAACTGTATTATACAAACAGCTGATCAATGTATTCCAAAAACCTCTACAGGTTTTCCACGATATCCTCGTCCGTGGTGGAAGGTTCAAAAACGGGCTTGGAATACTTTTCGTAGGAATCCAACACTCTCGCACTGCATCGCTTTCCAGCAAGACCGTGCACATGCTGGGTGGGTAAGACGTCAAAATCAGAAGGAATCTTGGATTAAGTTTACAACTGGCATATCTTCTACAACCAGTTCCAAAGTCATGTGAGACAAGATTCGAAAGGTCAGTGGGCAATACAATTCTGTTCCTCTCTCGATTTTGCTCTCTGATGACCAGGAAGTAGCTGATACCCAGAGCATCGCCGGTACTCTAGGTGAAATATTTTGCCAGGTATCTAGAACTTCAGCTTTTTCCTCCACCTTCATAGGCATCAAGACTCTTTCCTTTTGAGCTGGTTGTCTCTATGACTATAATCGTCCCTCTACTCTGATGAAACTCAAACTGGCTTTTTATCAGTCTGGCAGTACATTGGTTGGACCTGATGATGTACACTATAAAATGTTGCGCTATCTTCTTTTCTTGCTACTTTTGATTGTTTTTAAGCGGATCTGGCAGGAGAATGTTTCACTGATGCCTGGCGCCAAGCTCTTGTCCTATCTTTTTCTAAGCCTGGATAGGATCCCAAGATTCCTTCAAACTACTGTCCAATTTCTTTGATAAGCTGTCTCTTTAAGACCTTAGAGAGGATGATTAATTCTCGTTTTTCTTGGTTCCTGAAATAAAAAAAAACTTCCTCTCGCCCACCCAGTGTGGGTTCCGAAGTCAGCGCTTTACCATGGACCACCTGCTTTGACTTGAAACGTCAATCAGAAAAGCCTTTCTTAAACAACATCTTGTATCAATGTTTTTTGACACTAAAAACACGGAGGTATAGCATTTTACGAGACCTCCATATATATGGGTTACTTGCCCGTTTCTATTAAATATTCTAATGAACAGGAGATTCCCAGTTTGTGTGTGTTCGACACTTTTCCGTTCTTTTCTACAGGAATTTGAAGTCCTTCAGGGCTGTGTTTTGAGTGTCACACTTTTCAGTATAAAGATTAATGCCATCACTGAATAACTCCCTCTGAATGTTGCAAACAAGCTCTATGTCGACGACTTTCATATCTCATGTCAGTCGTAGAGCATGTGGTGTATTGAGCGACAGCTACAGATTGCTCTCAATAGTTTACTGAAATGGACCACGGCAAACGGCTTTCACCTCTCTCTCTCTCTCTCTTTAAAACAGTTTGCATGTAATTTTGCCACCAACAGGGTATTCACCCTGATTCTGAATTCCGTATTGGTAAAGTTGTGCTGTCTGTCGTCTCTAAGACAAAGTTTTTGGGGCTTATCTTTGACCGTAAATTGACCTTTAAACAATAAATTAAACAGTTACTGGTGAAATGTACAAAAGCACTGAACATCCTTCGTGTCTTCTCTTCAACCACTTGATGAACGGAACGATGTTCTATGCTAAAGATATATCATGCTCTTATTCGATGGAAACTCGACTATGAATAACTGGTTTATGACTTTGCCAGAACCTCCGCCTTAAAGATGCTGGACTCAATTTATCATCAAGGACTTGTGCTCTGCACTGGGGCATTCTACACTTTTCCAGTTCAGAGCTTATACATAAAGTCTCATGAACCTTCTTTGCGTCTCCATCATTTGAAACTGTCTTTACTACATGCTTAGAAACTTCGTTCCTTACCAAAGCATCCCACCTGGGGTTGTGTTTTCCTTCCTCGGTGAGTCATATTTTTTCAGAACAGACGATCTACCATTACTCCTTTTGGCCTTCGTTTCCAGGCGCAGTTGGATGAATTAGGTCTGTCCTTGAATAACATTCCTGTATCCACTGGTCAGAGTATCTTATCATGGCTTTTACAGTCACCAAATGTGACCTATCTTTTAATAATCTGAGAAAAGCAGACACTCCCGATTGGAAGTATCATCTATTGAGCCATCCTTCCATTTATATTTATAAAGATGGTTCAAACTCAAGTGACTGTGTGGGCTCTACCATAGCTTATTGTGCTTTGGTGGTTGTGTACAGAATCCCCTCTACAAATTATGTACACCATTTCTCTTGTCATGAATCACATAGAAGCTAAGCAGTACTCAAACTGCACTATTTATACTAATTCACTTTGTTCTTTATTGGCCCAGGAACTATTTCACGTTTGTTCACACTCTGTTCTCGTCGATTTTCAAAACCGACTGGTCCATTTCTCTTTAACATGTATTTTTATCCAGTTTTTCTGGATACTGGGCCACGTTGGTATTCGCGGCAATGAGCTCACTGACACCGCAACTAAGTCTATCTGCTCTGGCATTATCACCGCTGTGCTTATTCCAAACATAGACTATGGTCCTGTATTCAAGGCTCTGACTCATGCCAGTTTGCAGTCGACTCAAAGTGAGCAACGTGAAAACAAGCTTTTCCAAATAAAACACTCTATTGGACTTTGGCTGTCTTGCTTCTGTAAGGATAGGAAAAAGGAAGTTGTTCTAACTAGACTACTCACTGGTCACAGTTTTTAACTCATCTTTTTCTTTTATCTGGAACTGATGCACCAATGTGTTGTCTGTGTAACACTCAGGTCACAATAAGCCACATTTTGCTTTCTTGCCCTCGTTATGACTCAACGATGGCAACATTTTAAAGCATGTTCTCTCCCAAGGTTTATTCATAATATTAGACAATGTTATCGGTGATGGTGGATGTCCAACTTTAGAAACGTTTTTAGTTTTTTAAAGGTCATTAATCTTTTTAATGCCACTGGAGTTTTTTCGATTTAAGAATCAAATTCTATCTAGTTTTATTTGAAATTAGAAAATGGCCGTAACGAGTTATTATTGACATTTTGCTACAAGTTTTTTAAAGTTTTTATTGCTTTTTTAAAATGGTTATAACATCAAATAACTCGGTACCAGGACTGGAAAGGCCAACTTCAGGTGACTGACGGTGGTCTTTGAACTTATTTGTTAGTCTTCCTGGCGAGTTATGATAATTACAGTTGTGCTAGACATAGTCCTTTACAGCTTGTATTACTGTAGTTTTTCTCTTACCACTGTTGATTTAATGTAAACTTTGGTTTTACGCTATTTATGTTTTTTTAACTTTATTTTGTTTTACCTTAATTTTCTTTTATGAATTTTACTAAATTTACTTTAATTTTAACTTTTTACCGGATGTTTGCGCACATAGCCTAGCTGCTTTATGCTGTAAAACACTAAACCAGCCAACCAACATTTATTTTATAAGATCAACATTTTGATGTAAGTAATATTATTTATTCGGATCATTTTGTAAAAAAATGAAAATATATATACAAATATATCAACGACGAATTTCTTTTCTGTGTTACAAAAATCAAATTATAACGCTAAACATGGAGCTAGACATAAAAGTAGACACAGAAAATACATATAAAACATAATTGAAGCTTTTAATGACAACTTTCTCTAAAATAAATGTCTAATAATAAAGTATTTTGATCAGTAAAACCAAAGACATGCATCTGAGTTAGATTTTTATGTGTGGTTGAATATAAAACATACAACAGATACCAGATTTTGTTGATTGACGGTTGAAAATCATGGGTGGAAACGGAGTTGAACTGACTTGAAATGCTGTCGGGACATTGTTATATATTTGAATCTTTATAAAGATATTGTTTGTTTTTTCTACGGTTAACTAACTTAAAGTTTATGATACTAAAACTGAATCAAAGATACCAGCATCAGATGATAAATTTCTATGTATCATCCTATTAGTAGTTGTTTCTTTCTAGAAAAGCCATTTTTGTACAACAGGCCTCAGAAAGTGTTTATTTTTTATATTTCACTTTTTGTCTATCCACACTGTCTTGCACTACCGACCACAACCTTCTAGAATCACTTACCTTCAACTCTTAATTTGCTCTATACCAACAAATAGTGGAAATTACTTTACATTACAACGTACCTATTAATCAGAAGCCGACCACGTTTCGACCCTGTAATCCACATGATTACTACCAAGCTAGCTACGCCAGGTACTTGCAGGCAACGAAATGTCGCCAGAATGTTGAAGTTGTGAACTTAAACATCGACACCTATTTTGTTTTTCTTTTCTGTTTTACACCTTCTGAATCTGGTGAAGGGAAGTTTTGTACACAGTATACATACACCGTTATATCTAGTCGTGGTGATATTCAAGAAGTGTTTTAGTTCCTCTTTGTTACCCTTCCAAAGTGTCTACTTCGAGTACGGATGCCAAGCTTGGTACTGCTAGCTCCAGAGCTGCATAATAAGTTAGCTAATAATTGAATTGCTATTATATCATAATTATGAAAGTGGATCTTGCGCTTCTTTTATACCAATCCAGTTAAAACGACGTTTTATAAACATGAAATTTTCTCGATAAGGTATTCACTCACGTTCACATTCAGTAAGTTTAAAAATGAAAATACGAAAAATATCATCACATATGAACTGCATACTGATTTTTAATGTTAAATATTTATGTAAAGTCCCCACGCACCCAAACCACATTTTGTATTCATGGCGACTCATGAATTCAAACTAGCTGAATTAGAAAGTCCTAGTACTTTTTCTACATTTGGTTTGTTGTTGTTGCAACAAGCTGTGACTGGAATTACTACTCTGGGAAATATTTTATTTCTAATACCAGCAGTAATATCCAGCTTTACATTTCGAGCACGTTTTCTTGTCGGAAAACTATGAGAAACTTATAGAACTCTGAGGACATTCGTTCATCAATGAAGCAATTGATTCTAATAGTATGTCTTTACAAATACACCTAAGATAATACTTTTTACTGTATAACTGATTAACATGATCAGTTTTTAAATAATTTATAAACATTGTTATTTCAATACATTTACTTTATAGAATACATTAAAAATATATTAGCAAAATGATCAGCTCTTGTTTATGATAATTTTAAAGCGTGAAGCTTTGACATATTACCAAAGTAACATGATTTCCACCCACTTTTAGAGTAAAGTTTAATGGATTTTAGTATATACGTATATCTTTAAGTAGAACTCATGTTGATTCGAATAGTTTTCAAATGCGTGCTGCCAATCATTTTTTAGCAGGAGAAACATTGATGTATGTCATGTCTTGACACACTTCAACTATCTGACCATAGACTACTAAAAAAAAACTAGAATTTACTCCTAATAATTTACTAATCAGATTGCATCTTCATTGTTTCTGGTATGCGTGTTCTATGAAACTTTACTGCTTTGTTTCAATTAGCGTGTTTTCTAATAGAAAAATCACATCGAGGTCTCTGTTGAGTCCACGGAGAGGAATCGAACCTCTAGTTTTAGAGTTGTAAATGTTTTTTTACTGCTGTACCAGAAGGGTACGTTCCAGTTGGACAGGATGTTGTGCTGCTGGAATGTCATAACCTGTTTCTAAGGTTTCAATATTATTTAATAAACAACCTGTAGCCTGTGCTCAGTTTTGAGCCTAGATGATAAGTATGGAAATTACGTGACAACATATACTTATCAGCTATCATAGTTGGCTTCAATACGATACGAAATACACCCAGTAACATTTAATTCTTAAAATCCATACTTAATGTTATTTTGCCACTATTTTAACGCTAAAGCTAACACATTAGCACTTGAGTCTGTTATGTCTACTTGTTTAGTGCTTTTCCATGACAGACTTTTTTTACGTTTCAGCTGTCGTTTTGTGGGTTCTCATACGGAAATTATCCGATTATTTAAATGTCTCCATCCCCATGTATAATTCATTTGGTTCATTGACTTGTGTCTAGCAGGGCTTCTGACAAAACCTTTCTTCAAACTCTCGTTTCCATCTGCGTATTGCACCCATAGTTTCTCTCACTGTCATTCCATCAATATATTTCTAAGTAAGTTGAATAAACATAAATTTTACCATTTATTTTTATAAAATTTGATGTATTTTCTCTTAGAATAATCACTGTATTATTATTACTTAATTGTTTAGAGATCCATATACTAGTCAAACATATATTTCAAATCCTAATTTAGCTAAACAACTTTCATGCTGTCGGAAAAACACATATGCTCACGTCTTGATAGAAATTAATAAAAACCCTATAACACGAGCGCTATTGAAAACATGACCTTTCTTCTGCAGGTTAAGACTGGGAAACTACTTGGGCTACTCTCTTACTAACAAATAATGATTCATCATCACACTATAACATCTCCACGACTGAGAGGATGAACTGGGGATTTGAACCCAAGATTTTCAGATTGAGAGCCAAGCACCCTCATACTTTAACGTATCTTCTTTACTGCAACTAAAATGTTTTTATACGGGGACTTGAAAGTCACAAGTCTTATTTGTGTGGTATTCTGCATGTATGCATTTTTACTGTTGTATAATTTAACGAACGTCTCAGATTTATTACGTCGTCAATGTTCTTTCAAGTTAATTTTCACCACTCGGATGCCAGTTACTTTTTTAAGACACTCATCTGCCAGGTTTGTAGACACGAGTAAACTGTTAAACTCTCCGTCTTTATTTTACATTGTAATACTATTAAGTATCTGTTTCTCTAATTGTTCAAGTATTATTAAATCTTTCAGTGAAGAGAGCTCTGTGACACTACTATTCAGTGTATCTGTTTAAATTTCGTCGCTTGTTGGTTGTTCGTCTTATAACGTTTGTGACTTCAACTTAATTTTAGTTAGTATTACTAGCTTAGCCTTTACATAGTCTCAGATTTCTATCTTCTACATTAAGTGTCCAATAAGGATCGAGCTCCTACCTGTTATAAAGTGTTCGAATAAATTAGCTCTGTCACTCCACGAATACTACAAAAATTTTCAAACTATTTAAATGGCATTATAAATCGATCAATGGAGAAATTGACATAATAATCTTATGCTAATTTAATAACTCACTGTATTTACTGCTGTCTAGACTCAGCTTTCAGGTTTCCTATAACATTTTCTCTTTTTCAAGACCTCCTGTTTCATTTTCTAAAGAAATAGCTATTTTTGTTGTGTATGTCGCGATTTTATGAATTTTAATCCTACCTTGGTAGTTCCCTGCTCTACGAGATTTGGACTGATATTATTTAAATTACCTCAAGTTTCGTACATTCTGTACATCTCTTTCTGAAATAAGCTTCCATTAATTACTCACTCCTTTTTGTATGTATTTGTCCTGGCATGGCCTGCTGGTTAGAGGACTCGACTCATTACATGTAGATTGTGGGTTCGAATTCCATCACCAAATACTTTCGCCCTTTCAGCCGTGATGGAGTAATAAGTGACGGTCAATCTCAGTATTTGTAAGTAAAAGAGTAGAGTAAAAGATGATGGTAGGTATTTTTGACGAGGTGCCTTCCCTCTAGTGTATCATTTTAAAATTAGGAACGAGTAGCTCATATAGCGAGTATATGCTTTAAAAGAAAGTCAAAAACCAGACAAGAAACTTAACTGTATTTACTAGTATTCCCTCACCACTATCACGTTTCTGGCTACAAAAAGAATTTTCTCTGTCATTTAAAAAGATCTTGGTTATGTCTTTTTCAGATATGTCTCTTGTTACAAAATTTGAATAACTCGAACACATTTTTAACCTCTTACCTAATTTGTCTCATTACTTGCACTTGTATATATATATGTGTGTGTTTCTTAACTATATCTGTATAAACCGTGAACATATAATGTTTTCACCCTTTTAGTTGTCACGAGCTTATTTAGCTAAATACTTGTATATTCCCTGCCTGAGAGTAATATAAAAAAATTGCAGTTGTTTATAACGGTACTTAAGCCTTTAGAAGTTAAGTTTAATATCAGCATCCTTCACACTAGGAGTATAAAACCTATTGATTCTCTTTACTCGTATTAATTTTAATTATTTCTAATGTAGTCTATAAATTGACTCGAAAAACAATGCACCTACAAAAAAATATTAAAAAAAACAAATTACCCTAACTATTTTCCTTCATTACTTCATTTCTGTTTTTTTTCCTATTGTTGTTATTGTTTTGAATTAAGCACAAAGCTACACGATGGGCTATCTGTGCTCTGCCTACCACGGGTATCGAAACCCGGATTTTAGTGTATAAGTCCGCAGACATACCGCTGAGCTACTGGGGGGCTTTTTTTCCTCTCAACTGACACTTTTATCTAGACTTTTAGAAAACATTTTGACCAGAGACTTGACATATGAATAAAAATTAAACTTATTTCGTACTACCACTTTTTTTAGTCTATATACGTATGAACATTGCCTAGTTCTTAGGTTTATTTATCTGTTTGAAGTCAACACATAGCTACACCATGAGTGTCGAAACACAATTTCTAGGATGGCCAGCTCCGCAGCCGTGCCGCTGTGGTATTCTTTGGCTAATTGCTAGATTCCTTGTTTTGTGAATCCATTTTGAGGCTGTAGGTGTATTAAACAAGTAACAGCTAAATCCTATCAAACGATCAAACCAGAGTTAGCGGTAAGTGATATTCACAAACTTCTTTCTAATTAGTTTCTCAGTTGAAAATGAGATAATGTGTGCGCAGATTACTTTTGTGTAGCTTTGCACGAAATTCTAAAACAAAACTTCTCTGTAAATCTACTGGTCAACAACAGTCTAAATAAAGTTACATGATAGGGGTTGTATATGAAGAACATTTTAATATTATCTGATCTATTGTTTGATGCCGTGAAATATTGACTGCCTTCGGCAAGAGTGTGTGAACCTGATGATGACCGAAGAAGGTCAAACGTTGTTCGCTCCTCTACGTAAAAAAATGTTCTCAACCCAAACGAACCGTTTTTACATATATATGTAACAGTCTGTTTCGAAGCAAAACATTTACACTCTCAGACTATAAAGATATGTTCAGACAGGGAATTTAATACTTTTCAGGATGTGTGGTATTTTTTATACTCAATGGTCATGGAAAGCAAAAGAATGTGGAACATCTTGGTATACGAAGACCATGAAAATAAATATCTGCAGCAAGTCCTACCCTAATTAGAGTAAGTATAGCAAGGTGTCTTGCAAAAAATGAACATTGTTAACATATTTGAAGCAACAGTATTCAATATATTCAAAAAAGATCTCTTTCTGGAAAGTGACAAGTCATGTGTAACATTAATGATATATCCATATTACTAATGCGTACGTTAAACAGATATTCGTACTATTCCATATGAAAAGTAACAATTAAGTTACTAGCTGAAGCAACTATGGACATCTGTGCGATTATAATGTTGGAACAAACACTGAGAAACCGTTGCTGTCGTATGTTAGAAGGATTATGGCAAACCTTAAGTGAGCAAGGTTTGTTTTGTTTTGTAAATGACAAACTTGTGACGGAATCGCCTGTAATGGAAACTTTAATGCAAATATTCACTTTGATGAAAGGATATACGACTAACAAGGTCAAGATGAAAGGTTGGTTAGAAGGTTAGTCACATTTTATTAGAGTGATGTTCAATATATCATGTGCCGTCTTTGAAATAGTACAAATTGTTAGGGTGCTTGTTACGTTTTTTTATGTGGACTGAACAGAGAGACACAGATAGCAACTTGTATAATTTATTATAATTATCTACTTATGTGATAGACACAAAATAAATTATACAATGGCAATAACAGATATCCAGTTTCAACCATCAAAACAACTTACAATACAAAAAGGTACTGGCCTGTGCTTAATAATATGATCCAGAATAAGTGTCCAAATCCGAAATCCAAAGTTCCAATCTAGGCGGTGAATTTAGTCTCACGGAGAAATTTTCGAAGTTTGAATGGGTAATTTCAAACAAAAATTCACATTCCAATTCGTATTGACTTTCGGTATAATCCGTAATCCGACTGAATTGTAAAGATTGACGGAATAAAAATTTCACCGCTTTAGTCGATCTAGCTCTATTCACAAATTCAGTTTAAACTTTCTCAAACGAGACAAACTTCTTGATCCGAGTAAAAATGGATGATTGACTTCTTGACCCGAGTAAAAGTGGATAACTCACTTCCCTCGCATCACCGTCTGTTTATATACTAATCGCGTAATTTCCCAGAATTCCGCAGTACAAACACCAGGCCAATACAAGTGATCAATCTACCTAGTTTTAAAAATTTCTACATGAATAATTCTAAATGAATTTTAATTAATTCTAAAATGTTATTTTAAATTTCACTGGTTTAAACCTCGAAAATATAGATATAAATAATAGATATGGGAATGCAAACACGACATGACATGGTTGCCGTTTACATAACATTTACATAACATTCTCGACATGGTTGTCGTTTACATAACATTTACATAACACTCTCGACATGGTTGTCATTTACACAACATTTACATGATATTTACATAACAGTGCTTAACTCGCAATCTGAAGGTGGAGGGTTCGAATCATTGTCTCACAAAATATGCTCGCCCATTCATCCATGGGGGCGTCATAATATCACGGTTTACCCCAGAGTTTGCAGTGGATTATGATGACTACACGTCGTCCCTCTAGTCTTATACTGCTAAATTAAGGACGAATAGCGCAGATATCCCTCGTGCAGCTTTATGCGAAAGTAAATAAGCAAATAATTATCGTTAATTTACTCAGTATGATGGTCATAGCTAAACAATACTACCGACCATTTGAAGTTTTACTGTACTAACTTCTGAAAAGGTACAGTAATGTTCACGTTTTGACACACGTCTTGACTCTCCTGTGTTCATCGTTGTTAACGTACAATACCATTTTCAGCAAAAAAAAAGCACAAAAGTTTATTGAACATAAACTATTGAATGTTACACGTGTGGCTAAAACAAGAAACATCTATTGACTTTGAGATTGATCTGAAAGGTTGTAAAGCTTTCGTATATAAGCTTTTATCAACTTTAAATTCTGTTTATTTTTGTTTCATTGTATCGGAAAATATATTATCTTTATTGCGTTGGCGTTTCTGGGGTAGAAGCTTTTCTTATTTAACTATAGCCTATACTTTGAGGAGCAGATATCTTGGAATGTAATTTCTGGAGTTCTTTGTTGCTCTAAATGTTTACCGTACAAGTTTATCTGTTTCTGTGAAAAACCCAGAAGATTCTCTAGTTCGAGAAGTTGTGTTATTTGGCAATTAAACGCTTTTGTAATACAAGTATTATTTATAGGAAAGAGCTGTGACATACATGTATCGCTCGAGCCGTAAGTTCTCCAGTGGCGGTGTTACACTGTAGAATGATAGAAAATTCACCACAAACAAAAGTCCAGGTGCAAATCATGTCATTTTACTATGTGTCTAAATACAATTCGGGATTTTACAATGCTAAAATCCAGGGTTTGATTCCTATGATAGGCAGTGTGCTTATGGTCTATTGTGTAACTAAGCACTGTGGAACTACATCGGTATTTGCAACTACTTATAAATGCATTAGTTTATGCAAGTCATCATCATAAACTGATAAACAATTTTACTTGATGGCAACAGTTTGCCTGTTTCTCTTTGTACCATTGTACAAAGACATAGTTGCATATTATTCTAGGCTTAGCATGGCCAAGCGCGTAAAGTGTGCGACTCGAAATCCGAGGGTCGCGGGTTCGTGCCCGCGTCGCGCTAAACATACTTGCCCTCCCAGCCGTGGGGGCGTATGATGTGACCGTCAATCCCACTATTCGTTGGTAAAAGAGTAGCCCAAGAGTTGGCGGTGGGTGGTGATGATAGGTGCCTTCCCTCTATTCTTACACTGCTAAATTAGGGACGGCTAGCACAGATAACCCTCGAGTAGCTTTGTGCGAAATTCCGAAAACAAAACAAACAAACAAGCATATCATTCTTGTGAAATATATAGTTCGCAAGGGTGGGTACATTTGCAAATTAAGAGTAAAATAAACTTCATGTCGATTAATGTTTTAGATCATTGTCTTTTTAAAGCTCTAAGTAAAAATTCTGGTTGAATTTGTTTTTCTGGAAGAATTACTTTTTTAAACTGATAATAAATAATAGTTTCAATATGTTGTCCATTTTTATCTGTTTGTGTAACTGTGTATGACAATGGTACTAATATTATCTGCCACTTTTTTAATTTTAAGCTTCTGGCCACAGAGAAGCCAGGAAACTAATAAACAGCGTATACCGCCAACTCTCATGACTATTCTTCACCAACGAATATGGGATTGTCCGTTCCAATATTATGTCCTAATGGTTGAAAGGGGGTACATGTTAGTCTCTGGAAAAAAATTTAAAATTGTTATATGAAAAAATTACAGGTTATTTGCACAAAAAGTACACAACTTTTTCTTATAGAAAGCATATATAATTGCTTTTAAGAAATCAAAAAATGTGTATAGAATATATTTACGAAAGAGGGTTATTTTTCTTTTGCTCCTGTAAAAAGTTCTAAACATATTCCATAATTTCTGAGGGTACCTGACGACATTGTAAAAATATTACAGTCGTTTTTAGATATTCCATAAATAATTATATACATATGTTAAAGGTATTTAAAACAGAGTACAAACATTTTAAACGTTTCTGGACATTCCATAAATAATTATATACAAATGTTAAAGGTATTTAAAACAAAGTACAAACATTTTAAACGTTTCTGGACATTCCATAAATAATTATATACAAATGTTAAAGGTATTTAAAACAAAGTACAAACATTTTAAACGTTTCTGGACATTCCACAAAACGGTTCTTTACGATTTTGTTCATTTCTAATAATTTTGTAGACTTTCTATAAATTAAATTACATGGATTTATCATAAAAAGTGTGATCATATTTTTAATTTTCATAACAAATATCAAAAAACATTTTTATGGTACCAAAATAATTGTGAAATTTACTACGTATAATGTTTCTACACGTATTCGATTGTTTGTTTTGAATTTCGCATAAAGTTACGTGAGGGCAGTCTACGTAACCATTCCTAATTTAACATTGTAAGACTAGAGGGAAGGAAACTAGTCACCACTGGCAGCTCTTGGACTCCTCTTCTACCAACGACTACTGGGATTGACCGTTACATAATAATGCCTCCAGGGATGAAAGGGCGAAAATGTTTGGTTCAATGGAGATTCGAACCCGCGACCCTCAGATTACAAGTTGAGTGTTCTAGCCACCTGGCCTTCATGAAGATATAACAAAGCAGCAAAACAAATGACAAAAAATATTAACTTCCTTCTATTTGAATACGTTTTAAATATTATTTGAAAAAAGTGAAGCTATTTTTTTTACTGTTATTACATCTGTATGGTTCTTAATCAGTGCCTCATTATATACTCTATCAAGATTCTAAAACCCCCCTCCCGCACGCGAGTATTTGTAGAATACAGTAGCCATGCACATAGAATTTAACAAACCGTACAACCTTACTCCAGAAAAGAACCAGGGAAAACGTCTGACTCAAGGATTCTGTACTGTTATTGTAAATATGCAGGTCTTTAGCAGATTGTAGAAATCCACAACGCACTATGACGTTAGTGGAGCATTTTCAGTTTATATGAAACATCGTATCCCATTACTTCATTATAATTATATATAGATCTATATACACATTTATATTGCTATGCAATGCATTACTTGTTCATAGGCGATTAATATCTACACTATAAAATAATAATGAAGTTAATATAAACCAAAAACAATATAATAAAATTAAAACTTAAAATTATGATAAAGGAAGATTAGCTGGTAGCTTTGAAATTGAAATTATTAGGTATACAATTATTTTTCTTAAAATAATCCAGAGACTGACGTCATTAATACACGTTACTATGTGTGTTTTTCTTATAGCAAAGCTATATCGGGCTATCTGCTGAGCCCTCAGAGGGAAATCAAACCGCTGTTTTTAGCGTTATAAATCTGCAGACTTACCCTTGCATTGGCGGGGAGCATTTTTCGTTACAATTAATACATAATTGTTATGTAGTACCCTGCTATGAGATCCTATCTAACATGAACACATTACGGATAAACAAGCACATTACATCTGTCAACATAGTTAGAGTCCTTCATTAAATATTGTATAGAACGTAATTGTATCAGAATTAGTTCTAATGAAAAGATGAACTTACTTAATGATACATGTTTCAGTAGCTACAAAACACATTGTTCACATATGGAAACTTCAAAACCGTGAACAAACATCTACCTCGGACAAATATAAAAATTAAATTTATGTTTAAAACTAAAATTCTGAGTTGTTTTCTTATAAACAATCACATCTTTGAGTTAATGCCCTAAATCAAATAAGGAAAATAAACTTCTTAAAAAGTCAATTGGGAAGTGTTTAATTAAACATTTGTTGTTGAGAGTACTCAAACCTATGAAAAGTTAAGAATCTAGAGCACAGTTATAAATCATCCTATTTTTTATAATAATCACAAACTATCTTGAAACTTCTGTACTAATTAAAAAAATGGTAAATTCGTCATTTTTAAATCATCAGGCACGTCTTTAATCAAAGTCAAATTATAGTCTTCACAAAATAGGAATTTAAGTTTTATTACTCGAGTTTCGTGATTTTAATGCCATAAAAGTGATCTACTCCATTAAATTGAACAACTTAAGATAACTCAAATACGGTAAACTCAAGCACTATAATTTGTATATTATGTATAGTTTAATATCGAAAAATTGGCTTTTAATAAACTTAAATATAATATGTTAAATCTTCTAAACATAATCTTTGGTAGATTGTTCCATGCAGTTGAAATAACTACAACACTTAGAACTAAGTTAAGTACTTTCTTCTTCTATTTGAATCAATGGTTATGGTAATTTCTATGATTGCTTCTCTGTTTATCTGTGATAAATAATGCCCTTTTTTACTTTGTATGTTAGATACAATTTTACTTGTCTATTGCTCATAACATTAGCCTTTTTTATTTCTAATTTAAATTATCAGATCTACGGCTACTATTAAATGTGGTATTACTGAGTAAACCTCATTGTCGTAACATATCTTTATTTTATTATAAGGAATTGATTTAATATTTTTCTCTTTATCTTCAGTATAGCAATAACTTTTATTAGTTATTTATAAACAAACTCATATTCGTTTATCTGGTTTATATTTCTTCTAAAAATTATAAACTTTCCTTCCATATATATATGGAACGTCATATTTAAAACTTGTATTCATGTATATGCCATTTCTTTATATGATCCTTCGCTGGGAGAGCGGTAAGTTTTTGGATTTACATTGCTAAAAACCAAGGGTTTGATTTCCGTCGATAGACGGAACAAACAGCGTGACATGGCTTTGCAATAAAAAACACTCACACACTTCTTAAAATGGATATTGTATTCTACACAACATAATTATTTAATTTAAGACGTTAATTTAGTTGCTGAATAACACAAAGGTCATTTCTTTATTTAAAAACAGAAAGCAACATGAGCATTCCTTTCATTTCTAAGATTTGATTAAAATGCAAGTACTAAATTAATGTAAACAGTAAATCATAATTTATTTTGTTTTAAAATAATTTAACCTTACTTCTTTTACAGAAAAACTCGTGTTTATAGTTCTGAATATTTTTATCCAAATGTATTTTATGCATAGTTCCAATACTAAATGAAGCAAGGAATTACTTCATTGATATTAAATACGTATCGCTATATTTTTAACTTTCCTATAAGACACGTGTTTAATCTGTCTAATGCGTGTTATGAATACTTAGAATCTACAAAACGTTAATGTTATGGAACATGGAAGCGCCTTAAGTTGGTATTTCTTTCATAGTCACACGTAGCAGGTCACGTTTGTTTTTTGTATCATACCGATACATTTAAGTATTTATGACGAAAACTTATGTTAAAAAGACAGATTTGTGGTTTGCACTAGATCACAAATATAGTTTCAGTGACACCTACCGTCGACTATAATCATCCCCCAGGGAACCCAGCGCTCTTTCATTACGCTCCTTGAGCAAAGAAAATGTGCTTGAAATTTACGATAGGTGCTAGCAACATTAAGTGTACCCAAACTTAAGAAAGTTTCTGCTTTCACTTGGCAGTACAATATTCTACATTATTGCTGAACTTCTGTCATGATTGTTATGGTTGTGAATATTAATATATCCACGAAGATTGCATTAAAGGAAAAAAAAGTTTCTTATAGCTTTCGGCAGCATATTAACCCTGGGATTAAAATCATTTGAAGATGGATGACAACAAAGAGTGCAAAGTTATCAAAGGTGTAATTAAAAGTTGTTCGTTTTCAGATAAGGGAATAAAAATGACTGTTTATGACATTAAAAATTGTTATATATACTATGTTTTGTTCGGGAATTATAGTCTCTACACGTCTTCATGGAACCTACATTTCTTTTTACTCTTCACGGAAATTCGTAATGTAGCGAATAAAGGAAGCTGAAACGCTAATTGTCTAATGGGTAATTAAAATTCAGTCGTTGACTACTTAAAGTATTTTCAATATATAAAGATCTATCTTCTGTAACACTGCAAAATATTAACACCTGATGTGCTACTTTTACCAGCATTAACTGTGACCTTAAGTTTTACGATTACATACCCATGCTAAGAATATAAAGGTACTTTATTAGTAATTCGTGGTTTCGAGGAAGAACCTGTAAAAGGAAATCTGTTGTACAAGATTTTTTAACATCTAAAACAAATATTAACAGTTAACGAGTTCACTCAAGAAGTTCGGAGTGATAAAGAAACTCCAGGTCATTTTAAGTATTACGTCTACTAAACAAATATGTTAAATGCATTTTACATAACTCTTTCTTTTGTATATGCTATTTCTAATATTTTCATAGTATTTTATAATGGTACAATCTCTAAATTTCATCATCGTATGTTCTCTCTCTCTAATATGTATATAATAAATATATATATATAATTTTTCATGCATGTCTCTTCCTTTCAGTAATAAGTTTAAAATGTTTCACTGAACGAAAAAACTTAACATCTCTTAATGTTATTTAAAGACGTATTTATAATCATCCAACTTTGCTTTTAGAACTTTTTTGGCAAAAATTACACAGACCTGCGAAATAAAACTTCGTAAAAGTTGTTTTGGTACTAATACAGCCACGCAGATTTCGAAAATGCTATTCATTTTTTATCAATCACGTAAGAATTTTATAAATAAAAAAGAAACAAAACCCTTACTGAGACGAAATTATTATTTAATTTATTTACAAAAATACAAACACACTGAATAAAAAGGACGAAAACTGATATCAAGCTAATGTGCATTCTCATTTATCTTTATTCCGTGTGTGAATAAAAATCTCCGTCTTTTAGTCCTCAAACTACGTGTTCTTGGTTTTCTTTTATATTGTGTCTGGAGCATATCGTTACATGACTGACAGTAATCAACCATCATGCTTGTGTTCAACATTCCTTGATACATCTTTTCCATTTCTCTGATGTCTTGATGAAACCTCTTCTCTTGTTCTTCGTTGGCGGGCACCAAGATTTTCATAGAAATAATCAATATTTGAGTGTAAGAAATGGACTTTCAAGCTCATATTACAACTCGGTTCTTTGAATTTATAAAGCATGTTATTGAAATCATTTTCCTTGTTTGTGTCTATGTTTTACCCCAAAAAAACTAAATAACATCTTTGAAGGCAATCCACGCTTTTTTTGCAGTTTTCTTTGTTGTTTTGTAGAACTGTTCATCCGAAATCAAGTTCCAAATATGAGACCCAACAAAAATCCTTTCTTTAAATTTCGCACCAGAAAAAGTTGAGAATTGCCTAAATAAATACTTGAATCAGTCGCTATCTTTGTTTAAGACTTAACCAACTGCTTCTTCAAGCCAATGTCTACTTTTATGTTATTTTATTTCGAGTACTGTAGTCTTGCTTGTTACATGAGCAAAAATAGCTGTAAGCTCCTTGGTTTCTAAGTTCACGCTACACCATTGGAATTCTAAAAGGTAAATATTTTCTTATCTTTAGTTTAATTTTTAACTATTCAAAACAAACGGTACAAAGTTTGTGCGGAGCCCATAATTTATCTTGGTCCCTAAGTTTTATTCCAAAATACGTATATTGTACTTTTTAAAAATACACTTTTTTGACGAACTTGTAATATTTTGCTTTTGCTCCTCTGCAAAAAATTCACCACAAATATAACAGAATATGTTTGGGTCATTTACACGGCCTTTTGTTGCCATAGGGATTTTAAAATAATATTGAAAAGAAAAATAATACCGTTGTGCATGTGCAAAAATACCCAGAAATGACATATTATATGGTCTGTTTACAGTTTATGCATAATAGTGTGTTTCCCATGGGTTATTCAACAATCGATAAGACTTTCATATCGCGATTGGTCTCCAGAAATTAATAGCCATGTGACTCGATTTCAATGAAAATGATTAACTGTATAAAAGTGCATATGAATATACGAACATACGTGGGTTTTAATACACTTTTATCTTTATAATAAATTCATAACCACCTAAAAGTTTTACCATCGAAACATTCTTTTGTACTTATTACGTGATAATATTTATCAACCGAGAAAAATCATAGGGCCTGGTGAGCATCATACAGATTTATACTTCAGGTCTCTTCGAGCTCAGGAGTTCTTGCTCAAAATACTTCCCCATTGCAGACTCACCATTTCATTACCCTCTGTTGACTTCAGTCTTTCCTATTAGTTACTTTCAACTATAGTGTCTAACTATAAGATTCAATATTCTCAGTACATTCAACTCTTCCACTCTCCTTCTCTTATTACCTCGTTAGCAACTTCTTTTTCATTATATGTTTCTCCTAACCAACCGTTGTATAAACAGCTGTTCGTTATTGATATTCTATTAGGGTTGAAAATTGGGCGTAATCCTCTGAGATCCTATCAGTCTTCAGGTTAGAACGAAATAATAATTTTAAAAATAGTAACACAGTATATTTATCTTGATCTATCAACTCATTTTCTCAGACTGGTATGTAAAGCAAGTATTAATATATATATACATATATTCTTATGAAAGAGTTAACAGTAGGATTATAGATTGAGCATAGCACAGTGGCTGGATTGTGAGTCCGAGGGTTCATGGTGGGAATATATTACAGCCAAAACACACAATTCATTTAAGGATAGTGGGTGCGCTATAAAAATGACAGTCAGATTCAGATCCCATCATTCAGTCTCACTAAAACAGCTCACCCTCAAGGGTGAGTAATAGATACTGCCTTCCTTTCCTTAATTTATCAACTAGATAAACTTTGAAACCTCTAAAATCAAGTAATATTGGCTCGACTAATAATTTTTACATCACAGTAAAAATTATATTTGCTTTACATAATTCAGTTTAGAAGATAAACGTTATCATTCTTAACGGATGAAGACTTAAAATTCGTAATTGTACACCTGAGAAGAAATTGATAATGTTTTAGAATCATACATATATATTATAATACTTGTACACAGCAATCTCACTCAATTTAAAAACCAAAGTTCTGAAAATTTCTTTATGGGTTCCAAATTTAGCAATGATAGACTAGAGGAAAAGTAGCTAGTCAATACTCCTACCACAATAATTGAGCTACTCTTTTACAAAAGAATAGTAGACTTGATCATCACATAATAGCATCCCCTGGTTGAAGGGAAAGTCATGTTTGATGGCGAGGACTCGAATTCGGTATTCTCAGATTGAGAAACTAGCGTCCTAACATTCTAGCTATAAAGGCTGAGATATCGAATCATATTTTTACTTGTAAACAAAATCCTCCTCTACAAGATGTTCAAGTAATTTTAATTTTTATTCTTGCAATTCAGTTTTTCTTAATTAGTCTTTGAATAATTTGTAAGTGGAGATTAAAAATATGAGGTCCTAGCATGGCCAGGTTGTAAAGTTACTCTACTCGTAATCTTAGGGTCGCGGGTTCGAATACCTATCACACCAAATATGCTCGCCTTTTCAGGCGTTAAAATATGATGGTCAATCCCACTATTCGTTGGTAAAAAACTAGCCCAAGAGTTGGCAGTGAGTGGTGATGACTAGCTGCCTTTCATCTAGTCTTACACTGTTAAATTAGAAACGGCTAGCGCAGATAGTCCTTGTGTAGCTTTGCGCGAAATTCAAAACAAACCAAGAATATAAGTACGATCTTACTAGACATACATTACAATTAGATAACGAATGAAGTTATCTATGATATACCAGCTCCATTAATATTATATATATAATTTGTTATTTAACTCAAAAACAAGACTAAAGAAAATAAAACAAAAACGTTGCAGCAACTGAAAATATCCAAAGTTATAAGCTAGAATGTGGGATTATAAAATGTACCCTAGGTTTTGGAAGTGACTGCGGAAGTAGGACCCACAGAGCGGTGGGGATACACCGTCTACCAGTCTCACATAATAAATAAAGAACAACAATAGATATAGAATGAGAAATATTTTGTTTTCAGTTAAAATAACAAATTATATCACTCGTCAGATGTTTGAATTTGCTGTTTCTAGCGCAGTCCTTTCTTATTATTTTACCATTTAAATTTCTGAAAATGTAATTCACTAATATGTATATATATATTGTAATTTATTTATAAAAATTAGCAAGAATAAATCGTTTTTTTTTAAATAAAGAATCACATAATTTATTTAGCAATGTTTCAAAATGGTTATAAATTGCTGTATTGAGTTATTTTTACCATTGCCCTTTGGCCTGTATCTTGTAGTCCTGAATACGAAACACGAACTGAGGTCAAACAGAAACTACATACAATAGATTAGCTATAATGTCCAATCACCCACACGCCGCCTTACAAACTTCAAGAGTTCATCAGTTGTGAGTGGTTTTCTATTCATCTGTTCTGTTATTTCTTTTTTTTAGAAAATGGGTTCAAACACAAACAGTCCATTGGTGATTTGATAGGTATACTTCAAAGTAGAATATTTTTATTATACTCTGTTTTTGTTATTTTTCTCTAAGTACATGGATGAAGTTTTGTTGAGACTGTTTTATCTGTTGGGAAACATTATCATAGAAAAACAGACAAAAGATGTTCCGCTGAGGGAACTTGGTTTCAAAGCAATCTCTTAATATTTCTAAGGACTATCATACTGAAAAATAAAGCAAGATTTTTCAATTTCCCGATTGTGAGTTTAATGGCTTTTCTTAATGTTCACAGTTTATTTTAAAATTTATCTTGTTTTACGAATTAATTCTCAATGTAATTTTATCCAAGATTTGAAATAATATTTTGTAAAATTTAATATGTTTCTTTAAGTATAATCCAAATTTTCAATTACGTAAAGATAATTTACACTTATGAACAGCACGATGCCTTGTTTAATAATTCTGTACCGCTTATCTTCTTTTTAAGAAATATGATTGGAGAGAATTTATATGCCTGTGTCATTACTATAAAAAAGGAATTATTTATGTTTCAACTTAATGTGACGAGTCGATGTAATTGCATTGGCACTATTTTACCAATGAAACGAGCATCTTTAGGTTTAAGTTCTATGCCATTTGTAAAGACAATCAAAGGTAATGCGTCGGTTATAAAGTGAAAACTGTTGCCATCAACAGACGATGGCATACCGAAGAAAACAGAATTGAATAGTGGCTTATAAAGTGTAACAGGAGTTCAGAGTTCGATATCTCTAAACTATAAGTGAATGAAAACGTGTGTTTTGATTCAACAGATCACATTTTCTCATATTCTAAAACTGAAAGTAGAGTGAAATATGAATAAAACCAGAAAAGGTACTTGTCATTAATCTGTTATCCAAACATAATGATGCTGGGAATGTTCTCATAGTTGTAGTTGAGCTTACCTCAGTGTTGTTGCAATATGTCCATAAAACAATACTCTATTTCTACTCTAAATGAGAAGAGTTTTTCCTAAACTTTAATGAAATAATCTAACACACTATATAATCCAGAATATGTTTGAAGACCATGAAAGACATTATAATTCTCTTCATTTGCCAGAAGTAGAATTGCATCTAATTTTGAATGAAACTCTTTGGGATGTACTTAAAAGTCGAAGTTATCACATCATCCTGTATTGACATATTTGGGCCAACTGCAGGCCATATACTTCTTGACAAAAGAAAAGCAGTTAAATAAAAGACAGTTTATCATATTGAGAACCCTATATGACATCTAATTCAAGCTGAGATCGTAGTAAAGAACAACCAAATAATATATTTAGCGAGGATCATTTTAAATTGGGTAAATTTTTAAAAAATATATGATCTTTGGATATAACGGTAATAATCACTTTTCAATGAAAATTGATTTTTTTATTTAGCTAACAGTACATTTATTTTGTTCAACTGTACAGGATTAATATCAGACGGAGTGCAGCAGATGTTAAATAAAAACCAATGCAGTTCGTTAAAATAATGTTTCTTAACTAAGTTTCTTAACATAAAATAGTGCGTAAAACTTTGATGGTTGGAAAAATCTACTTATATTTATCTAATTTAATTTTTGAATCGCACGTGATTGACATAGATAGTTTTTAATATACATACATATATATATCAGATTAGGAATGAATTTGTTTGCTTTTCACTTACAGATAACATGCAGTTTTCTTTTATTGAAAGTCACTCATTTTAAGGATTTCCATGAATGTATGTTTTAATGAGTATCTTATACGCTTTATTTTGCTTTCTATATTCCGTTTTGTTTGTTTTCAAATTTTACGCAAAGCTACAAGAGCGCTATCTGTGCTAGTTGTCCCTAATTTAACAGTTAAAATTAGAGGAAAGGCAGGTAGTCATAAACACCCACCGTCAACTCTTGGGCTACTCTTTTACCAAAGAATAGTGGGATTGACCATCATACTATAACATCCCCCACGGCTGAAAGAGCGAACAGGTTTGATGTGATGAGTATTCGAGCACGTGACCCTCAGATTACAAGTCGAGCCCCATAACCACCTAGTCATGCTGGGCCATTCAATTTTGTAAAGTACTATTTCAAGCATGATACACACTTTGAAATCTTTCTTGAAGTTGGGAAAAGTCTAAGTTTAAAAAAACAAGTGTCATAGGCCTAAGCTAAGAAATGAAAAAAGGCGTAATACTTTGATGATGAACAGTAGAACAACTACAGCAATAAGGAATATTTTACTTGTGTGTGTGTGTACTGTAACAATTTAATTTTTGAACATTTCTGAATGCGCATATTCCATGTTTAAAAATCTATACTGAACAGGGTAAAGTATAAGGAATAAAAATGTGTAAAATAACATAAAGTAGAGAATAAAGGGATAGTTAATAGATCTTTAGATAAGAATAGATTTTGAATTTTGAATGGTGATTTAAATATCATTTGTAGTTGAACTTCTGGATAAAACGTTTCAATTATTGTTAAAATATGGGTATATTATAATGTATATTTATGATATTGTAGGGTATAAGCCGAAGTTAAAACCCAAAAGATAGTTGTTGTCGTTTTTACAGTACTAAAAACTATATCAATATGCATTATTTTCAAAACTCTTGGTTGCAAACTATTTATTACTGTATTGCTTTATCCTTCTGTTGCAATAATCGTTCTTTTTCAGTAAACTCTTCAGCGCTAATGTAGAGTTAAGTCTACGGATTTACATCGCTAAAATCAGCGGTTTGTTTCCCCTCGGTGTGGCTTTGTAAAAATGAGAACACAGACTTTTCCTGTAAACAATATTAGTTGTAAAAAGTCTATATTGTTTTTTTTTTTATTTTAAGTTCTTTTCTTTATTTACTTAGTTCCTTTCGTGACGGGTAATTCAGTATTTTAAATATCTGTTAAATATTTTATTATGAAGTGAATAAATAAATAAATAAAATGAATTATTGATAAAAGAAATAATATATTAGTATCCTTACTTTCTACATCGTTGATATTTTGTAAAAATATTAACTTACAAAAAGTCGTTAATTCGAGAAAGTTCTAAAATGTTACCCGAAACGAATAACAAAATATTAGTTTAAACTTCTAAACAATAATATCAATATGTAAAAATGAATAATACAAATGAAAATTCAAACACAATACGACATGTTGTCGTTTACAAAATATTTACACATATACATAACACTGAGTAGCTAATTTACGTTAGTGGTTTATCAAGTTAGTAGGTCTAGACCTGATGATAATCTAGTCTAAATCATTGATGTTTCTATAAACGTTAATCAACGTAATACCAGAGTATGCATCTCTAATGATAGACGACTAAACTCTTAGCAAACAACAAATTATTAAAGCAGTATAGAACAAAAAATAAAACGTTAATGCCTTGCTTCGTACGTTAATTACAACTGAATGCATATATATGAACAGTGTTATAAAACATAATATCTCTAATATGAGATTAATGTGATTGGTTTATTCAGCAGTTTAATCGGCTTGTCAGTAAAATGTCTTCAGTTACAGTGTCTCTAGTCTTGAAACCTGGTTAGTTATGTACAACTAGTCTCAGGACACTCTTTTTGCTATTGCATGACCAAGCGGTTATGGCGCTTGACTCATACTCTGAGGGTCAAACTTCACCAAACATGTCTGATCTTTCTGCCATGGAGCGTTATAGTATGACAGTCAAGCCCATTATTAGTTGGTTAAATAATAGCCCAAAAGTTGGCGGTAAATGATGATGATTATCTGTTTTCTGTCATAAGTATTTCTATAAGGTCATTAAGTATTGTCGTCGGTGAAAAACGTACGAGTGCTTTGGGAAGCAGCTAGCTAGCTAGCCGTAAAGAAAAGTGTACTTGCGTATCAACATAGAATTAATTCGATCTTCGCTAGCCGTTGACAAAAGATTCAGTTCTGGACCAAATAGAAGATTCAATACTCTTTGTTAGCTGCAAAACTTTTTTTATATAACATGTTACTTGTAATAACCTTATTATAAATTGCATTGTTGTTTGTATATTAACAATTTGTGTGTATTAATCTTGTTGGCAAGTATGATACATTTGATTCAGTTAACTTCTAAATTTAAATTTCTGGTTATTTGAAATCGTAATACATAACGTACTAAATCGGGAACTTGTCCGAAAAAAATTATAATGGGTAACTATAAATGATGTTGATCCTTGATTATGTAACCAACCAACAAGACGTAATCATTTATCAACTTTGAATGGTTGAACAGAATTTAATCATCTTTGACCGTTTGGAAGTGACGATACAAAACAACCACTGTACATCTGAAGGTTAAATCGTTGTAACTGCAATGTTTTGATTTCAAATTCTTTACCACGTTTCATCACAAAAATATTACAATGGAAAACTACCAACCTGTGCTGTAAGTATTTCCAATGACGGAAAAATTGTGAAAATAGTATACTTCGGGTTTAAATTTAATAAAAAGTAAAATACTGTAAGTTATAAACTGGGCTTGTTAAATGACGTTTCAAACTGCTGTCCTTTTTGTGCTTAATAGTAAACCGATCTTTACAATTAATTTGTTTGAATATTTCGTTGAATTTCCAGCCATACAACCAGAGGGCTATATGTGCTAGCTGTCCCTAATTGAGAAGTTACAGCGTAAAGGTAATTAGTCAACACCAATCACTATCAATTGGCCATTATATTATGCCTATGTTAAATGAAAACGTATGTTCGGTGAAGGGATTCGAACTCGTCATTCTCAGTCATTTATATTTGAGTGTTCAATAAAGTACCTTATTTCTTTTACTCCAGTAATTACCTGAATTTAATAATTTATAGACTGTGGCGATTTAGTACTCATAAAGTTTCTACCTTATAAAAAATTGAGCTGAAATCAATATCTCGGCTATATACGAGTGTAAACATTCAAGACCCTGCTGTTCATAGTATATTTAAAATAAAAGTGAGTTAATTGTTATCATAGAACGAATCAGTTGATATTGCAGATACTACAGTAAAAGATGAATATAATGTGTTCGAAAATATTCTGTAAAACATTATTAAGATAAAAATTACGTTGCATCTATTGAATATTGTACACAATACTTAAATCAAATTGTAATGTGTAATGAACTAGCTACCCAGTTTCACGATAGTCTTAGCTTATTTAAAAAAAGAACAACAAAAATCATTAAGATGTATTAACATTACCCGTAACTCAATGCGTTAAAATAACAAATATTTTAATGCTACTCTGTCTAGTATTGCCCATGTAATTGTTTTATAAGTTTACTATTTTTGAAATAATTTTTTTGATATTTGTAGGTTATTTTGTTCTTTTGACAATTGACTTGCTTTATATTATTACCTCATGTTGCCATTATTTGATTTTAATTTTATTTCTGTTGTTTATTTTTACTTTATCTTTATACAGATTAGCTAGCAATTCTTAGAACTATTATGAACTTTACATAAAACTAATCCGGTAACAAATAACTCAAGGTATAATTGGCTAGTTGGCCTTAACTCATATTAAACATCCAGTTTACGTGACATCGACATCCGAACCTATATATATATTTCATCATACTCATTACACATAACAGTTTATTTTCCTGAATAATAATAATCAACTATTAAAAAGTGCTTGAGTGTTAGGTCTCTTTTTGAAAAATATTACAGCTTTTGTAGGTGAATCTGTGTGTAACTACTTCATCTGAAATTTTTAAACAGATTATTTTGAGTTAGTTCTTGGGGTTCAAGATAACTATATAACGATGGGTAATTTATTATTAACAATAATTGCATTAGTACAGTTTCTGATGCGGCTAATATTTGTCTTATTTGAAATCTAATAGGTTTAGTGTCTTTGTAACTGTAGAGCCGATCGAGAACTAAAGAACTAAAGATCGGATGTTCTATTTACCAAAAAAAAAAAAAGAAAATATTTATAAACATGAGATATTACAGTTCCTTCCTTGCAACACGATAGAATGTTTTTTCTTGTCATTAGAGAGAAGAATAAATTACTTCCAATGATTAAAACTAAAGCGATAAACTTGTCATGTTAACACATTCACATATATGAAATTTCTATCAACAAAAATCGGAAATATGTCATTAACGGAACATATTCTGTTACATCTAGAATTAAACGCATTTCTGATAATTTTCATAACTTTTAACTCATTAGCTATTTATTAACAAAAAATATCTACACGTCATTTTTGTGGTGGTACCTGAGGTAAGGAAAAACTATAATGTGCATTTCAAACCATAACTCACGATTAACAGTGAAGTTGAAATGACAGTAATGATGTTGAACATGACATAAAATTCTTACAATGATAAGTAGAAGAGATGATATTCTAATTGAAAGTCACATTGAGAAACTTCAGTTCCCAACGCAGCGCACCACATTATTCGAACTTGAAATTCAGGAGAATTTCACACTCAGAGTTCCTTTAAAAATGAAGTTTCAAGCGTTTTGCTTTGTAATTATTATAAAACAACGTTTTACAATTATTAATATGAAAACTTAATAAAATATTCCAAAGTATATTTACAAAAGCATAAGGAACGTAATCGAAAATGCGTAATATATATATATATATATGTGTGTGTGTGTGTGTATTGTTGTTCTAGCTTTAAAGTTGAAGTGCTCTGTCTATTAAGGGGAATCGCACCCTGCAACTTAGCGTTGTAACTGCGTGAACTTACCAATGATCTATTGCGGAACATATATATATATATAGCTTATATATATTTCAGCTATTTATGTTTTATTATATAACAAATGTGGAAGTTGAAATACAATAATTCAAAGTGCCGAAAGTTGTAAATCAGACACCACAAAGATACATTTAGTTTAGAGACACAAGGACAAATGTATATTAATTTTAAAACCCAATAAGAAAATAATGATTTTATTAAGAGCATCAGAGAAATTTTAATATTATGTAGGATAATATTATGTACAACATATGTATCAGTACAACAAGCAATATGTTCGAATACTTCTTTTCTTAAAGACGTAGGAAACAATACTTGCATTTATATTTGTATCAATCTGTTTGACTGTTGAGTGGAAAGTACATTTCTTATATTTAAGATTTTATGTTTTCAATATATATATATACTATACCAGAAACTAAACTATATTTATCATTCAGGAACTCTTCAATAAAAAAGTTAAAACTCTATATTTAGAATAGTTTTGGTTTATTCTCAATTTGTCTTATCCTGCTTAAATATTTATGAGCTGACTGAAAAACACAAACAAGTAAAACTACATTTCCTTATATGCGGAGAAAGGTTCTGAACTTTATACTGGTTTTCAAAATGTGTATGATTTTATAATATATCTGTTCTTGAGGTTTTCTAAGTTTCTCGAAACTTGATACGAATTTATAATGTTTAATTATTTAATCTCACTTTTGGTCTTGATATAAAACTATACTTAATCAACACTAACCCTGTGAATTAACTGGATATTTGAATGTATTTAGTTAGGTGTTACTTCACACTTTCAACATTAAGTATTTGATTCCACACTTGAGACAGCAGAGTGGTATTTTAATTTTCAGTATAAGTTGCTCTAACATCAAAACTGTGAACCATATGAATTCTATAATCAACCAATAGATCAAACATATTAAGTGAGGTTCAACCAACTAAAAGTCCATATTAAATATTTTAGAATTATCATGAATGATCTTTTAATTTTATACGATATATCATCATCCATGCGATCTGTTTTCTCTTCCTTACGTCACGTCATATTCCTGCTTGTACTTACTTTTTTTCACTTTCAGTCATCTGAACGGAAATGTTAATTAAATTCCATCACTAAATAATTATCGTGATGAGTGACATTTTGAAAATTCTTCTTTAATTACAATGTATTTTGTATCTGACATGTTCAGTCTAACGATATGGCAATATTGTCGTTAAGTGAGCACAGAATTAACCGCTTGTCATTAGAGTAAGCTTCAAGATCATAACTTGTTGTAGTCTCCTCAATAAGTAGTAAATTCAATGCTTTTGGACATTCAAGAATTTATTTCATTTGCTGAAATAATTTACAATATTAAAAAAAGTTTGCCATATTCTAATTGAAAAGTTTCACTTCAACTTCTAATAAGGTAATGTTTTCTTTAAAATTATCTAATGGATCAGTTAACACATGATTTTATATTAGTAAATAAATAGTTGTATTAATTTAGATATTTGTAGAAAAGTGTTTACTTCACAGATTACTTAATTTATTAATTTAATCCTGTTTTGGATTACTCAAGTAAAATTCGAAATAATTACCAAAGATAAAGGAAAAGCATGAAGACTTTAACGAGAAACCTTAGAACTCCTGAGTCTTCAGGTCATTTTTGATTTTCTTTTTAGTGATTTCGTCAAGTTAACCACTCTCTTGGTACGATTACAGAAAGCAGACCCGTCATGGCCAGGTGGGTTAAGGCGTGCGACTCTTAATCTGAGGGTCGCGAATTCGCATTCCCATCGCCCATCGCACCAACATACTCGCCTTTTCAGCCGTGCGGGTGTTATAATGTGACGGTCAATCCCACTATTCGTTGGTAAAAACGTAGCTCAAGAGTTGGCAGTGATGACTAGCTGCCTTCCCTCTTGTCTTACACTGCTAACTTAGGGGCCGGCTAGCGCAGATAGCCCTCGAGTAGCTTTGCGCGAAATTGAAAAACAAACAAACAAATACAGAGAGCTGTATAACAAGAAGGCTCCTGGTAAATTTCTTGTTGTTTCGGTGTATTTCAAGACCTAAATCAGTGTATTTGTGTGTTTTTCTTATAGCAAAGCCACAACAGACTATCTTCTGAACCCATTGAATGGAGTCGAACCCCTCTTTTAACATTGTAAATCCATAGACTTATCGCTGTAGTGGCGGGAGGGACACCTAAATCACATCCTTCACTTCGAAAAGCTCAGGTAAAATCAACAACTGAGTCAGGTCATTATAATCATAAAGATCGGGTTTTGTGCATTTTATTATGAATCGAAGTTCTATATAGCAGGTGCAATAAAAAACATGAAATAATTTAGTTAAAAAAGAGCGACAGTAATAAACAAAACACAGCGGAGAAAATTAGAATTATTCAGGCTGTAAATTATAAAGTAAGGTATTCGAAACAAACGTTCTGTCCTATGTAGAATGTGTAAAATACCTTCTTTATTGTTGTAACCTTATTTTCTTATGATAATTGTAACTTGAAATACCGCAACTACGACAGGTATCAAGAACAAAAAGAAGAAAAATATTGGATGTAGTTTGACCTGATGATCTAACCTTTAGGTCTCAGTTCGATCTCCTTGCAACCCCTAATACAGGAAACTCGCTTTTAATGAAAAACGTTACACATGTATAATTTTTCACTTTTACATCACGCTGGTATGGGTTGAAACTCTGCTAGCACAAAGTCATACAAGATCACCGAATAAAATCAGTAATTAATTTTTTTTAGTCTTAGTGAAGCTAGAAGTGAAATAATAATTGGTTTACCTTCTGGAGTTGATTATAATATTAATTATTAACTTTTGTTATACTCAGTGAATGATCCAATGCGAACTAAATATGAACAACTGAAACTGTGTGTGTGTGTGTGTTTGCTTATAGCAAAGCTGCCTCCTCTGTCCACCGAGAGGAATATAACCTGACAACTGAAAGAATGAGAAAGGTAAGAAAGTATATTTTAGATGATTATTAATAGTCACATTGTCTATAACTTCACTGTATAATTAATATTCAGAAATGAGAAACATTGAAGGAATGTTGTTAATCAATTTCCCTGTTTCAAACATGGTCGGAATTTGATTAATTAAACAATCTGTTTCTCTGTTATTAAGTTCACTTTATCATTCTGAGTTTCAAATAAGTAATAGTTTGGTTGGTAATTACTACTATACGTGAAAATATTATAATTATTTATATTTCAGATTTCCTTTAATTTTGTACGAAGATATTAAGCAAAAACATCACAGTGTGACGTTTAAGTTGACTATTGTTTCTATCTATAACAACACCAAACCATTTTTATTTGTACCTAAATCAACCAAGAATAACTGTTATTCCTGCAAATACAAAACGAATTTTATTTTTACGCATAAAAACTAAATTGTTTCGAACTACATACCATGGTGATTACGAGTATTCTCTCGAGCGGTGCAATTCAATTTAAGATACATACACATAAACAACGTGAAAAATCTACACCGCGATTTGTATACCTTGACAAACCTCGAGTAGAAATATCACAAAAATAATCGAAAAGAGCGAAAGTATAATATATATATATATATATATATAATTGTAATTGTAATGTCAAATGACTTAGAGAAAAAAAATTAAAATTATAAATTAACATAACGATTATCTTTTTGTTTTGGTTTTTTATCCTCTTGAGACTCACTTGAATTTATTATGTCATTTTTTTCAACTGATCGAAGCTGTAACGTTCGATTTGTTTCATACATATGTTATTAACTTGTATTATTTTAATGTTTGGGAAAAACATAACGTTAAAATTATTTTTAAAAAAAAACGTGTGAATCATAGGTTATTTTAAACTTTAGCAAGACTTATATTGTGAATACGTCTTCAGTGTTGGACATTAATTAAAATAAACTACATTATTCAACATTTAGTAAGACACAAGCCTCTTAGTTGCTTAACGTTAAACCTGCAGACATACAACGCAAAACTTTGGTGTTCAGTTCCCCGCCGTGGATAAAGTGTATATATAAATAGTCCATTGTGTACCATTGAACTAGTTGTTGTTTGAAATTAATCACACATCAGCACAACGGGCTATCTGTGGTCTGTCCGAAACTAGTATAAAAACCCGGTTTCCAGCGTTGTAAATCCGCAGACATACTATTGTGCTTCTTGCGGACAACTTTAAATTAAGAACACAAAAGCAAGTTAAATACAAAGTTTCTATCCACAAAGCGTTAGAAATATTGTTAGTTAATTCATCAAGAGACAGAACTTTTAAGATATGACGTTAATAAATTGTTAAAATGTATTTTAAACTTCGGAAAAGACAGGCACTGCTTCCGTTACTTTCCCAACAGAGCGAATAACTTTGATTATTTTAAGCTATCGATATCAGTATGGTATTTTTATCATTGCTTATGATACTTTGAGTTCTCTCTGGCTCGTTGAAGTCTTGATTTCAAAGTACTGTACAGACATATTATTTTTTATCATAGTCTTCAGGTTTTTATATACTTAGCTATTCTTTATGTCTAAAATATTTTAGTTGAAAAAAATTAAAACCTTAAATAATCACTGGTAGTGGTGATTTTACAAAATAGATGCACCAGTTTTGTTATACGAAGAAAAAAGCAACAAAAACACTTCTACTATTATCTAAGAACTGCAGATAAAATTCCATTAATTACACTTTTTGAAACTTCTTTTGTGTTTGTTTGTGTTTTCTTATAGCCAACTCACATCGGTTTACCTGCTAAGTTCACCGAGGGAAATCGAGCCCCTGATTTCAGCGTTGTAAATTCGTGGACTGTACCAGCGGGTGACAAATATCTATGTGAATATCATGCAAGAATGCTAGAACAAAGAATAGTCAAAACTGTGTATGTTAGTAATAGTAATCAGACTGTAAAGATATTCAGAAAAATAAAAATATTTCAAAGTTTTTGGTTGTTATGGTTCATAACTTGCTGTTGAGAGATAAAGTTCTGCAAAAAATATTAAATTATGTATTATAAGGATGTCGTAGAATTAATATATGTTTGTTTGTTGTGACGCAGAGTTTCAAAATAGGCTACCTCTGCCCTGTCCACCTCGGAAAACTAAAGCATGAATTTTATCTTTATAAATGCAACAAAATACTGGGGATTTGGTGTGGTTTGGTTTGTTTTGAATATGGCGCAAAGCTATATGAGTGCTATTGAGCTAGCCGTCGATAATTTAGCAGTGTAAGACTAGAGGGAAAGCAGCTAGTCATCATTACCCACCACAAATGCTTGGACCAATTTTTTACAAACTAATACTGGGATTACCCATAACATTATAACGCATCCACGTAAGAAAGAGCAAGCTTGTTTGGTAGAACAGGGATTCAAGCCCGTGACCTTCAGATTGCCAGTAGAGCACCTTAACTGCCTAGCACCCTACTGGGTGGGTGATAACATAGTACAAGCGACATGTTTATTTGCTTGAACTAACATTTAAACTCAAAGCTATATATAGGTTATCTACGTACAGATATCTCTATCTTTGAGCTGATGGGCTTGACAGCAGTATCCACCTCTAATCTGATTGGCTTCAAAATTGCATAGCGTGAGTATTTTGCGGAAACGTCAAGAGAGCTATTAACTCGTGCATTCACAGTCGGAGCACACTAACCACTATTTTACAACTGTTCCCATGACCCTAATAACCACGAGGTTAACCCGTTCTCACTAAACTAACGAAAGGTTGTTGTTTATTAACAAAAAAAATATAATGTCTCATGTTAAGTAACAAACTATGTTGATTTATTCAAAATAGTGTACTATATATGTTTATTATAGACTTGTTTTACATACTGGTTATTAATTTTGCAGAGTAAAATAACTACACAATATATTATCAAACGCTAATGCAAGCCTAGTTAGGGTTACAGAATTACACAGTGAATAAACTGAAGCAGATAAAGTCATCAACTGCATTTTCTTCAAGTATTTTCTGTTTTGTTTCATTGTTAATCACGATTTTCATAAGATACAAGAAAAAGTGTGTCTTTCAAGAATTAAACTAATATTATGTATTTTACCTTTTTTTTTTCTATCCTTCCGCGTACTAACGTTAAACCTCACAAATCAAACTGACTGTGATATTGCGGAAATTTAAATCATCAGATAGATTTAGAATACATATTTAAATCTACCAGTAATAAAGTTCTCTGTTTGTGCAGCGGTAAGTCTACATATTTACAACGCTAAAATCAGCAGCTCAATTCCCCTCGGTAGACACAGCTGATAGCTCGATATGGCTTTGCAATACAACAATACACATACATCAGTAATAAAAAGATATAATACCAGTTTTATAACGCAAAAAAAAAATTTTTTCAGGCCTTAAATTAGAAGTTACAACATAATTCTATCGAGAATACCAACAACTACTCAAGGTTAACGAGCTCACAATTTCCGGGTTCGAATCCTCGTCTCACGAAACATATTCGCCCTTATAATGTATTATAATGTAATGGTCAATCCCATTATTCATTGATAAAAAAATTGCCCAAAAGTTGGTGATGAGTAGTTGTTTTCCATGTATTTTTTCACTGCTAAATTAGGGACGCCTAACGCAGATAGCCCTCAAGTAGCTTCGCGTAACTTCAAAACAAACAAACCAAACTTTAGATTATTTGTTTCTTCTTTGTTCTAATTTCGCGCATAGCTACTCGAGGGCTATTTTCTCTAGCTGTTCCTAATTTATCAGTGTATGACTGGAGGGAAGGCAGCTAATCATCACCACCCACCGCCAACTCTTGGGCTACTCTTTTGCCTACGAATAGTAGGTTTCACCATCACATTATAACGCCCCCACAGCTAAAAGGCAAGCACCTTTGGTACGACGGGGATTCAAACCCACCACCCTCGGATTACGAGTCGAACGCCTTCACCTACCTGGCCATGCCGGGCTTTAACCTAAAGTTAGTTTCGAGAAACCATCGAGCAAAATAAAAAATTACGCTTCAAACCCTTAACGATTTGGTGTGGTTTACCTTATAACGTCATAAGTCGGCAGATATTAATACAAGTCTAAAGATGTCATAATTTCATTGTATAAGTTATTACTGGTTAAGCCAGCTTGGAGTATTGTATCTAGCCTTAGACTCCTTACCTTAGAAAAGACATTGAGTTGTTGGAAAGGGTTCATGGGACGTTATTAGACTGGTGTCTTGGATACGAAGAGAAGTTGAAATCTTTCAGACTGTTTTCTTTTGAGAAAAAGAAGAGCTGGAGGGGAGCTGATTCAGTTGTTTAAGATTGTAAAGAGAAATGATATTGTTGGTGAATCATTTTTTTTAAACTTAACAGTGAGAACAGAAGGATGAAGAGTACACGTATACATTGTGAATGTTTAGGAGTCATCTGCAGCTGACACAGTTTTATTTTTCTCAGAGTTCGACTGAATAGTCCTTTGGAACAGGTTGCATTTTTATATTGTGTAGATAATAAAGTGAAATTACTTTAATAGAAAAATTGATAAACATACATGTGGTAAGTGTTGGCTTTGATATTTTCTATTTTTTAAATATTTATTAATAGTTCTATTTCACTTTAGAGGATGAGATAGCTGAGAAGGACCAATAGAATGACCATTAGATCTCATTTTGTGCTAAACATTATGTTATCAGTAGACATAACAGCAACAAACTTTAAGTCAATTTCACAAAGTAATAACGTTTACTGAGGGCTGAGTTCGATATATAACAGTATTGCACATCATATTAAAACATAGGCTGGGCGATACCATTTTCCATCTGTAGAGAGTACGTAATATTGAAGATTTTATGTGTAAAGTATACTTATCCGGAAATACATTAAGGAGGCCTTTATTGAAAGTGTATACATAACAATAAATGTACTTAAGAAAATTATACAATTCTAATTTTAAGTTTCTTTGTAGATTGTCAATTACAGTGGGTTAACTGAAAAATAACGTTATTACTATTTTTTGCAGGCTCTAGCCTCGTGACTTAAAGAAAGCAATACTCATCTTTCATCCTATCGAAAAAATTTCACTGATACAGTTTCTATGTCTCATTTTGAGACAAAATAGAGGAAATAACCCATTTTCTAAAACAATAACAAATTCAATTTGTTGAACAGCTCTATCTATTTATCTTTCACGCTTCACAAGTTTTTATTGTAGTTTTTTTTTCAGTTAACAATATTTTTGGAAGTGTGAGAACACAAGCTGCACGAACTGGTTTCCAAGTTGTCCTGGCAGGACGATTCAATTACAAAGTTGCAGCGTATGGGCGCAAATTTAACTTTTTGAGAAAACAAATGGTAGTAACATAAAAACTACAGCTGAGAAATGATAAGTAAATAAAATATCAGAGACTGTGTTAAATATCATTATGTCAATCAGAACATGATCAGAACCAATAAAGTTGACTCTGTGATATTAGTGTCTACATGTTATTGTTATATATTTTGACATTTATTAAAATGAAAAGCACTAATAAGTTGCATAACATGAAATATTAATTCAATACATTTGTTAAAATCTGACATTTTCTTAAAACTCAACGAATGTACCGAAATGTATAAAATTTTACCACATTGCAATTACAGTTTAATTAATTAACTGGATAACTTTCATCACATGGTAATACTTTTTTAGACTCAATTAAATTATTAACATTTAAAGAAAATTAAAGTTTTCTTTCATAGACTTAAGGCATAGCATAAACTTTCTCAATTGATTCTCTGATATCTGAGACACATCTCAATTTTATATTGCTTAAGTTACACAGTATTAAGTTTAAGTTTTCCTTTCTGAACATAATGTGATATTAGAAGGGCTGGTGACATTCGTTGCATGTCCACATTTTTTTTTCTCGCTGAACTCCTATAAGTTAAAATATTGTTTGTTTGACATGAAGCACAAAGTTACGCAATGGACTTTCTGTGCTCTCTTCACCACCGGTATCGAAACCAGGTTTCTAGCATTGTAAATACGCAGATATTCCGCTGTGCCACTGGGGAACTGAAGTGTGATTAACACAATTTCATACGTATAATATTACATGGACAAAACGTATCTAACAACATTTCTCTGGCTCTCTTTCATAAAGAAATAAATTGTTTTATTGGTTTTTTTAAAGAAACAACACTGGAAACAACACTTAATATAATTTCCAAATCAAAGTTATTTGTTATTAGATTATCAATAATCTTATGGATATTTGCTGTTTTGATAATCTTGGTCGGCACAAAAAAATAGTCCATTGTGCAGTTTTGTATCGTAAAATAACACTTTTATTTCACAATTCTGTGAGCTTAAAATACAAATAAGTAATAAATGTGTTTGCATGTGGATAAGAATTTTTATAGTTAAAAACATCTGAAATAAACACAACTATACGTACACATGTCATGTATCAACAATGATGACCGAGCACAAATATGCAGCTTGTGAAAATATACAAATATTCGACAACATAAAACTGCATTGACTAAATTTATAGCCAGTTGTTACTTGGTATAGTCTGCCTGGGAGGTACAGACTAGGTCTAAATCATGCCACTATACTTTGACGTAAAATGAACCTACGTACGAGGTGATCCAGAGAATTATGTAATGTCACTAGCCACTGATATAATGTCAATTTACTTAAGAGTTCGAGTCACTTTATAAAATATAAAAAGGTTAGGTTTTTGAATTTGGCGCAAAGCTACATGAAGGCTGTCTGTGCTCGCCGTCCCTAATTTAGCAGTGTAAGACTAGAGGTAAGGCAGCTAGTCATCACCACCCACCGCCAATTCTTGAGCTACTCTTTTACCAACGAAAAGTAGGATTGACCATCACATTATAACTCCCTAAGGCTGAAAGGGCGAGCATGTTTGGTGCGACTGAGATTCAAACCCGCAACCCTTTGATTACGCGACGAACGCCTTAACCCACCTGGCCATGCCGCGCCAATATAAAAAGACCTTAGTCGTGTCATCAAACATTGACGTAAAGTGAAACCGCTCACAAGGTATAGAAGATAAAAATAATGCCAGAATAAGAATAATTGACGTAATGTCAATATACTAATTGTATAGTCATTTTTCAGCAAAAAATACTTGAAGATACATATAAGTACGAACTTATGCTAAACACAGAAATGAATCTCTCTCAACAGGTATATCAAACATCTTAATTACACCGTGATAAAATTCGATAATGAGCGCACACACTATTGTTATGCTCGGTATATTATCAAGTACACTTGGACAGATTACCCTCTGAAAGAGTGTAACAAAGTATCTTCACAGAAAATAATGTAAACATATTTATAAACCAGAAATACTGAATTCAGTAAGTAAGGGCAATATGTCTATCACAAACTCACTCATCCACCTTATTTGTTACAATTTTCAAAATATGGTATATTTCAACATAGAATGATATTCAATCTCAAGAAGGGGGCATAAATTATAACATATATACTTTATGGAGATAAATATTCAACAAAGTATCATCTTGAGACCTCATTGAAAGAAAGATATGTTAAATTGTGATCCTATAATAAGTAGGTTGTTGTTTTGAATTAAGCACAAAGCTACACAATGGGCTATCTGTGCTCTGCCCACCACGGGTATCGAAACCCGGATTTTAGCGTGTAAGTCCGCAGACATACCGCTGAGCCACTGGGGGGCATAATAAGTAGGACATGCAGTTTCTACGTGAATACATTGATTCATAATGACAAAAATTTATAGGTAATATTTCAGCCAATAAGACCTATTCTTTGATGAAATATGTGCAATTTCGTGCATTGTGTAAAATTAAACTATCAGTAACAACCACATCTAGCGTTTAAACAACAATGGCTGTAAGTTAAAAACAATATATGTAATTCTTTGCGTCAATGTGTGAAAGAGTCTTTGAGGTATCATCACATAAAGTTTTATCTGAAACTGAAAAATTACAGATCAAGAATCTTAAGTTGAGAGATTTCTGTTTCGCTCCTGTAAAATTGAACCAAAGTTATAGATCCAAAATCTGTGTAATTTGCTCTTTGACAATTATCACAAGGTATATTTCGGTTAAGTCTAATGTCTCCGGTATGGCCAGTTGGGTTGTGGGTTCGACTTCCCGCCCCACCAAACATGCTTACCCTTTTAACCTAACCGTGGGGGCGTTATAAAGTGATGGTCAATCCCACTATTCATTGATAAAAGAGTAACCCAACAGTTGGCGTTGGTGGTAATGAGTAGCTGCCTTCCTTCTAGTGTTTCATTACTATATTAGGGACGATTAACAAAAATTAGCTGAGTATAGTTTTGCGCGAGATTCAAAACAAGCAAACCTTTTCTCTAACTGTATATTTATAAGATCTATTAGATTGTCAGAAGATTTATCACACAAAGTACATTTTTGTTTCAAATATTAGCTATTTTTTACAAAAGCAAGTGTAAACTTTAACTTTTGTGAAGATTCAAAAGTGTACGACCTAGCAATACTTTATTGTATATATCTTAATGGACATAATACAGCTTACAAAGAAGCACCAATTATTCATTGTTAATTAGTTACTTGTGAAAATCGGGATGGCTACTTATTTAGGTGTTTGTTAAACAGTTGTATGAATTTTACACGGATAGAAATCAATTTAAATCGTTGGTTTTATTACTTTTATAAAAATGATTCCTCATTTCTTACCAAAGCAAATGATTAAAACAAGATAATATACAGATTGATATGCAAGTTTTTATTATTGATACTACCTATGAAAACTATCAAAAGTATATACACGATAAAATACAAAATAAACACTACAGGAAGAGAAATAACAATGCATCAATTCTAAAATTCCAAAATATTTTTATAAACATTTTCTTTTTTAATCATTAACGATGTATTTATCCTTAAAAGAAGTATACGATTTGGCCCGAAAGATTCACAAGTGAACTGATTTCTTTATTTTTGTATGTCATATCTGATGTATGATTACTTTCGTTTCTGATAGAGCGCACGTGAAGGAACCGTCACATATTACACTTCTATGTATATTTGTATGTATACAAGTGCAAGAACATGCTCCAGAAAAAGTTTATACTTTTGTATACTGTATTAAAAGTTAAATGTCCATTCTTTGCAGTTTTATAATTTTAATTGTACTGCTGTTTTCAAGGTTGAGCGAATAAAACAATTGCCTCTCGTATCAGAAGGGATTAAACAGTACGTACAGATCGTACATGAAAATCTACACATTTTTAGTTTTATCTTCTTAATTTACAAAATATTACTACAATATATCTGAGTACGGCTGGTATGGGTATTAACACTATTACTAATAAAGCAGAGAACAAAACATTTCGACTTTCTTAGGTCATCTTACTGAGTATCTTAACTTTACACTGCTGAAATATATTTTTATTTACACATCTGGCTAAGTTAACTGTAACTAAGTGCCTCTACCTTATCTCATCGCAAATACTTTGACGTGTTTTATTTGTTTAGTGTTTTATTTAAGTTAAGAATGAGCATTTTTTTCGACAAAAAGTCTTGTTTCTCTTTTCACTATATTTTATGGTTAAATCCTGCATTCAAAGTTTTGCTTTTAAAGGGACTTAAGAAGAATGATAAGCCATTTTCCACGATTAAAATGTTCGTGCTGCACACGCAAAATTCAATAAATCATACTAAAATGTCATTGCCACATGAGTACAACAGTATCTCTCCCACAGAAACTCAGATGTTTTGAACGACTTCTGGCTACAAAAATAGTGACAAAACTGTAGACTCTACGATGCACTTTTGTTCTTCGACTAAGATAAAACTCTTACTATCGCTAGGGCCATCATCTTCTCTCCTGACTCAAACTAATAATCGTTATCCATTTCCTAACGATGTGATAGAAACACTATCACCTATGATACACTTTTTTCTTTCTTCTTTCTTCGAATGTGTTGTTTCCTTTGAACTGAGTAGTCAGATCGCTAGTGAAGTAAAAAACACACAAAAACCGACTAAGTGTTATAGTTGGAATCTGAATCTCAAAATCATCAGGGAATCTTCCCCCTAACAGATAGCACAACGTATAACACTCATTATAAGTCGACACCATATAAAATTCTTACAAACTATTTCAGTTCCATCTTATTCTTAATAAAACGTGCAGAATATCTATTCTGTCTTTTCTACCAATGTAACACCATTTTGAAATTTACGTTGATATCGAAATCCAAACTAGAACGTCATTAAATATTATACCATAACGAACAGATAACTTAAACAGTAGAAATTTATATTTCTCATAGTAGGTTGATCGTACTAATATAGCAATCAGAATCGAAAGTTTAGTGGTAAAATACTATAGTTTATATGTTGTTCTAAATTTATCTATTAATCTCAAATAGGACTTGGATATTTTAACGAAATACAGTAAAAGTTAAGTTTTTCATCTCACTTAGCACAATAATACGGTAATGGAATTTAGTTCTCTCCATGACCACATGAATAGTATAGAAATGGAAATCGAGTTTCTTTTTTGTTTTTATTATTTAAATGTTAAGTATTGTATATATATTTCTTGCAGAAATATCCCCCGGTGGGTCAGTGGTATGCGTATGGTCTTATAGCAGCACAAAAATCTGAGATTCGATTCCCCTCTGTGGAAATGGGAGATTTCCAAATGCGGTTTTACTCCGAAAAAAACACACATATTCCTACACTAACGACAACTCACGAACTTGGCAAATTAACAGATAAACATTACTAATAGTCTTAGTGAATAATTCATTGACTAGAGATTATCTTCTATAGCTAAACTAAAGGTACATTTTTCAAACTTTTGGTATAGAAGCTTGTGTATGTGCTACACTAAACAAATGATATGTAATGGATACAAGATTTCTGTTAAAATATCACAAAATGTCATGGGTTTTGTGTAAATATATCTTAAAATATAAATATTAAGATATTAGACCCTTTATCGGCCTGGCATGGCCTAGTGCGTAAAGGCGTGCGCTTGGTAATTTGCGGGTTCGAGCCCGAGTCGCGCCAAACATGCTCGCCCTCCCAGCTGTAGGGGCGTTATAATGTGACGATTAATCCCACTATTCGTCAGCAAAAGAGTAGCCCAAGAGTTGGCGGTGGGTGGTGATAACTAGCTGCCTTCCCTCTAGTCTTATACTGCTAAATTAGGGACGGCTAGCACAGATAGCCCTCGAGTAGCTTTGTGCGAAATTCCAAAACAAGACACTTTATAAACTTCCCACTTTTTAAAGAGTTTTGGATAAGTGTGTATCTTAGAAACTTCAAACGATTTATTTAATTTAAAAAAATAGAAAACGCACTTAAGATACATATAATATTACAAAACTATTTATTTAATTTTATAAAGCTTGAATATAGTAAATACATATAAAAAATATATGAATATGAGATATTACTCCAATTTATATACTTATAACATTGTAAATTTTTACAATGAAAAACAAACAAACAAAATACAACATCAAATTGATGCAAAAGCATTATTTTTTTTCTATTTCACAATTATTTCAATTTATGTCCTAAGGGACTTAACGGTTTAGCTGGTGATACCCGTGGTGAATACAATACGGATACCCATTGTGTAGCTTTAGGTTTAGCAATTAAACCAACCCAAAAATAATATTAGTTCTACTTTTGCTGTGTTTTATATGCTCAAACTTTTATATTTCATTATATCTCGTTTGATTACTTTTTGTCCAACGACCGACCGTTGTTCACACTAAAACGATGTAATTAATATCAGTCTATCAAAATATACACCTTTAAATGAGCTTTAGTACCATTTCTTAATTTGTTTCACCAGAAGTGTCTTTTGTACTGATTAGAGAGATTTTAACGAAATTTCTTTTCACAAAAAACAGCACATTTACCGTATTAATTTGCACTGAAAAAACCAAAAATGTTGCCGTTAAACATTAGGTTTGGATTTTATAACAAAAAATCCTGAAGTTACGCCAATAAATTAGATTATTTCTGTCAAGAAGTTTGACAAAGAAGGAATCATCTCAAGTAAAATACGTTGTTTTTTAAGTCAATTTATCAGGACACCACTCTTATCCGTTTCATCGCATTTGTTTGTAAGTTATGTTGTTATATGTAGAATTCGTTATTTAATGTTAAAATTATGTTTTTGTTTGTTTTTGGGAGGGATATTCATTGTGATTAGTGGCTTTTATAACTTTTAATTAGTAGAAAAAATATTATAGAATTAGAATTTGCATGGTGTTACGTATTTTTTAATGTTTTAAGTTCTTCGTAGATTAAACGCAACAGAAAAACACAGATAACAGCTTGTGGAATTTATTACACTAAACTATTAACAAATATAACAAATATAACATAAATTATATAATAATAGTGACAGATATTAAGTTATAACATGCGATATTAATTACAAAACACAATAATACTAGTTTCAAACTTCAAAATTAATCACAATACAAAACGGTACTGGGCTGTATCTAATATAATGATCTAAAATGAAAGTCTCAAATTCCAGTCTAGGGTGTGAATTTGGTCCCACGAAGTAATTCCGAAGCTTAAATGAAGAAGTTCGGAAACAGAGTTCACAGTTCAATAAATTCGCCGACTCTCAGCACAAGCAGTAATTCAGATGAATCGTAGAGATTGACGAAATAAAATCACAGCTTCCGTAGATCTAACTTTAGTCACAAATCCAAGTTGAATAATCACAGCAAACACTTAATCTTTCTCAAATAACTGACTCTCTTCTTTCTCTTCGAATAATAACTGATGTCTGAATCTCTCTCTTCTTTTCCTTTCTTCGAATAAAAACTGCTGTCTGAATCTCTCTTCTGTCTCTCGCATCTTCATCTGTTTATATATTGTAGGCCTAAACTCCCCGAAAGACCGCGAAAGTTCTACAGGTCTCCAGAGCAATCCGCGCATGTCCGTTCTTGCACGAGACTACACGTCTAGACACGAAGTCACCAGCACCTCATTTACAAACATATGATTGGTTTAATTCAAGAAAATTCTAAATGTTACCCTAAATGAATAACAAAATATTAGTCTAAACTTCGAAACAATAATATCAATATGGAAAAATGAATAATAGAAATGAAAATTCAAACACAACACATGTTGTCCTTTACCAAATATTTACACATATACATAACACATGGGAATATATCACGAGGACAATAAATTTAAAATTATAACATATATATATGATTTAGTTTACATGCTGTTCAGAAAGATTATGATTAGCTTTAACCACATTCCTCAAAGTGACAAAAAAAGCTTAGACTGATCAAAATGATATCTTGAATTTTTATCCAAATATTACACATAAATACTCAAAATAAACCACTGATTTTGTATTTTGCTGTTCGGCAATTTGTTGTTCTGTAAACAAATGTGTAACATAATTATAATAAATATTAAATATTAAATATTTTTTTCAGTCTGTTTTACTCACATAATCTAACAAAATCACAAAGAACTTCTGAATACTCTCAACATAAGGTGAGTGAAATGTTTGATTTTCGTTAAGTGCGTAAGGACATCCGATTTTATGTTTGTTTGTTCTCATTAAGTTAAACGATACAGTTAGTGAAAAGTCCTCATTAAGTAAAGAAAATGATGTGTATAACGTTCTGTTCGCTTGAAGCACCGTTTGAAGCTTATACCTAATGTCGTCTTTATTAAGCGGGTTAAGCAATGCATATAATATACTATTTTCATTAAGTATATACACTTAATGTGTTGCTTTCATTACGTTAGGGAACTATTAAATTAATCATGTTTTCACCAAGAAGCAGTGGAATTCATATATTTTGTGTCATCTGTGTTTACTCTGTACACTAAGATCTTTACCCTTATTAAATGTGTTGAGTAATATGCTAAATGTATCATATTTATCAAAGGGATTAAATTATGCAGCTACATTTTTCTTCTTTATGCGTGTGTAGCAATGCACAAAGTATGATGTCTTCATTATGTAGATCAAGCTACTCACCGAATGATTTGTTTTAATCAACTCTATTTTTTTGTCTATTCTGTATAATATTAAGTAATTTTACTTTTTCTCTATTGAGTGAATTTGCTAATTTGTTATGTAAAATACAAAGGAAACACCGAAGTAATCAGAGTAAATCGGCTTGTCTATTATAGTTGTAGTTAACTTTCGTTGGATGTTGTGGAAACAATATCTGGTCTTGGGGTTTGGATTTGGTATTCACGAGACCCCAACATTACTACACTGTCCCATTTTAACAGTGTAGCATGTCCTTTTGTTAGACTCTGCCGTTGGTAATATACACCTCTATGACTGTACCACACAATATACCACTGAAGACTATTGTCACTGGTGTCTCCATTTATTGTATTGTCACACCATGTTATATTTATTATTCACTAGTGCAGGATTTAATCAGGTGAACCTTGATGATTGTATTGAATTTCATCTCCTTTATTGATCCTGAGAGACTTTAATGAACACAATCTTTTCTAGGATGATTAAGTTATTGATTGGAAGGGTCAAATAAAAGAGAATATTCTTTCAGGTTACAACCATTTTATTATAATATCTACTTATTTTCATGCTCCAACTCATTATTTTTCTTTGAATGTGAACAGTAATCCCTGGAGTATTGATGAATTTCTGAGAGAGATTGCCAACAATCAACGCCATCTTACTCATGTGCCATGATGGAATATGAAGTCGGCTAAATGGTTTTCTTTCATTACTCTTTTCGAGCGTGTTCCTGTTGACTACAACCTATTCCTGGCATGAAGCCAATGGTTGATTGTATTGTCAAGGCAGATGTCCTTATGATCCCTAAAAGCTCGACATGTTTTTCTTTACTGTATCCTTGTTCATGTTTAATACCTCATTGTTAATAGGCACGTAAGGCTTAGAGACAGGCATGATCTTCTGTAGATATTACACTCTTGCAAACCACATATACTTAAATAGGCTTGTGTCCGTATTCATCAGGTGTTGATTTACAGGGTATTGTTAAATCCCATCAAGAGTTCTTTCTTCACTTCTTAAGCACATTTATCTTTCTTCCCACCTTCTTGCTAAAGAAGCATAAATCACTTTTTTCAAGCCGATCGTTTGTAAAATTCTAACTGACCATTTACTCCGATGAAACTTAAACTTACTCGAAGTCCTTCTAGACGTACTTGAGTCAGATCAGATGGCACTCGTTATAAGATCCTATGCTATCTATCTTCTGCCAGTCTTGATCTTATTTTGATCGTTTTCAACCATACTTGACAGTAAAAACACTTTTCCAAATCTATGGAATTGAAATATTGTCAGTTACTTTTCCAAGCCTGGGAAAGACCACAGAATTATTTCTTTTTACAGACCTATTGCTGTTCTGTAAAGTTTTAGAGAGAATAGTTAATCAATTCTAATCTTATTCGTTTTTTCAGTTAATACCTTCTCAACCAGCCAGTATAATTTTTGCAGATATCTATAAACCATAAACAATATGATCGAACTAGATATGTCAATCTTGGATTACTTCCTCAAGATGAAACATCATTTTTTATCTTTCGTAATTTTGAGGTGTAGGTTTGGACTTATGTAAGACCTCCATTTCTATAGATTAAGTGGTAGTTTATCCAATTTATTTAACCTTTAATCATGAGTTGCTCTGGATCGTAAAGAAACTAATTTTTTTAATCCGTGTTGTCTCTATTCGCTATGTGGAGACTTTGAAATCACTTAACCCCAATTCTCACGGGTCTCAGAAAATACTCTTCCATATTTTATCAGCACTCATTTTCATTCTGTTTGTTTTTTTTGGCTTCTTTGTCACGTAAGACAATCTAGCTGATAATGTGACAAACTTGACCTGTACTGGAGACGTAATAAGATTGTCTATCCAATATTTTGATTCGGACATGTTCTTAAAACAAGGCTTTACTGTGTTTGGTAAACGATTTGAGCTGGCCATAAGCACAACAATCTTTTCAAATAAAAAACTACTATTTCAAACTGGTCGTCTACTATGCAAAACTACAGAAAGGCTATCTGCATTAGCCGTCCCTAATTTAGCAGTGTGAGACTAGAGGGAAGGCGGCTAGTCATAGTCATCACCACCCACCAACTCTTTGGGTTGATCATAACATTATAACGCCCACATGGCTGAAAGGGCTAGTGTTTTTGGTGTGACGAAGACTTGAACCTGCTATCCTCAGCTTACGAGTTGAGCGCCCTAACCATTGTCTTTGCTAAGCATTTTGAAAATAAACTAATCTATCAATATGTTAATAGTGTGACACCCGGTTCACAGTTTCCCATGTTTTAGTGTGGTGGTTTTTCACTTATATGAGACAATGGTGATAGTAACAACAATAGTACTAACCAGAAAAATCAAGTTTTTAACTTTTCTTGGGACATTGGCCTTTTTAACATTGACCAATTTTTTTTACCGAAATAATTTAAAAATCAGGTAGTTTCATCTTTTTTTATTCTATACTACTTTTTGCTGTTATTACTATTATTAATTCGAATAGGTGATTTTAAAAGAGTATTAACAAATACTTACTACAGTTTGGCGAAGATAGCTCATGTGACTTTGAGTCAATTAACTCCAGCCAGCTGACGAGTAATGTAATATCTATCTATCTTGACTTTAACAAATAATATTTTAAAATAAACCATATATTATTATCGATCACAAAAAGTAAGCAATTTCCAAGTATAGTTTTGTTACTTACTTTTTAATTTATACTAAAATAGTAAATTTTTCAATAAACCTCCTACTGATCACTACCATGACTCTTAGGGTTGTCTCGTCGTTACTGCCATTACGTTGTAAATATATATATATATATGTGATTATTTAGAATGAAGCTTGTATTTCTAATATACCAAAATCATTAGGCGACATACCTACATTTGATAAGTGTTTTGTGTATTATTTGTTGTGATAATAAACTTCTAAATGTGGAATATTATATCATTACGAGTCAATTTGAGGAAGGAATCTGTTTTACTTGGTTTGTTCTGAATTTTGCGCAAAGCTACACGAGAGCTGTCTGTAGTAGCCGTCCAAAATTTAGCAGTGTAAGACTAGAGGAAAGATAACTAGTTATCACTACACACCACCAGCCCTTAGGCTACTCTTTTATCAACGAATAGTGGAATTGACTGTCACATTATAACGTCCCACAGCTGAAAGGGCGAGCATGTTTGGTGTGACGGGAATTCTAACCCGCCACCCTTGGACTAGGAGTCGAGTTCCTCAATCACCTTCAACATTGAAGTATCTGTGTGACCGTTTCCCAGGAGTCAGTGCGGCTTGTCATGCTGATGAATATCATGTACTGTATAAGAACCCTCCATTAAGTATTAAGTATGACAAATGACAAAAACAATATTGAAGAGCATATATGAACCTAAAGTTTGATGATGTTAGAAATTAGCTACTTATAAAAACCTCAAGACTTATTTAAGATGATTCATGAAGCAGTTTAGGGCGTGGTCAGCGGTCAAATTAACATAGCTCATAAATCAAGATTTGGTGTAGAAATATTCTAAGCATGGTATTATAAGTTCCACGTATGTGAGTATATATAATAAAGATTAATATTTCGATCTTCTGCTACTCATCAATAAATAATGTCAAGAAAAGTAAAAGTATGAATTGTTCGCAAGTTACTTAAACATAACTGAATATATATAAGCGAAAAATGAATAACATTGAAGAAAATGGACTTAATCAGGTGTTTTGGAAACGAATCTATTAATTACAAGGCAAGACATGCTTTTGTTTGTTTGTTTAGGCAAATCTATAACTGAATCAAATATTCAGCTATCACGTAAATCGAAATATCTCTTTTTTCACACATTTAAACGTCAGCCATCATGTACATGGAGTAAAAGTGGGTTTTTTAGCGAATTTCATGGACAAGTTAGAAATAATGGTATTAAAATAACGGTCAGACATTATTATGTTATCGCAAGTATACAAACTTTATGTTTATCATTTGAAACTACGTTCTAAATAACTTAGCAAACTATGCATTCTTCATCAAAATATCGGTCTGCTTTGGAACACTTGGGACAAAACAAAGCCTTACATTGTTTTAGACTTATTATGACGAAAGAGAGCAAATACATGTGATCTGTTTCGTTTCATACGTCTTGATACATGGAATCATGACTAATACTATGTAAAACTGAGCTAAATCCAAGTAATAAGAAGTAATGGAATTTATAGACTATATTCATTATTAGACGCACAGAGAAAACATTGCGTATATATTTCAAAAATAAAACAGTTCTGACAGTTGCGGCAGACAAAAAGTGCTGAAATAATTTTTCTACACATCTGAGAAAAGTAAAGTGAAACGTGAAACTTTATTGTTATTTTCGAACGACTTAAATCTTAAGATCAGTGATAAAATTGAAACATCAAGGGAAGAAGTTGCTTGAAATCTATGGTCGTGAGCTTATTTTGTTTTGCTTACTTTAAGGTGGAAGGAGTTAAACAACATTGTTCACTGTATATTGTGTTATTAATTACCTATCAAACCAAAATGATAAATTATTTCAACAATAATGACTTAGCAAACTAATCAACAGTAGCAATATATTGTTAAAAGTACATATTTATAAGTAGATTAAAATAGTAGCTCCACAAATATTCTGCCTTCCCTTTAAAGTATAATTTAAAATTTCTTCTTCTTCCGTGCTGATTTATTACCAAATGTAAATTAATCAATGATAAAAGAAAGGTTGGGGGCACTCATAACTGATATTCATATGTTTAATGCGAAAGACAAACAAACAAAACGATGTGATTAATGTCATATTATTTTTCTAAATATTAAAAGTTTAAATTTATATTTGCTAAAGGAGATATATCTTGTTCAACCGAAAATGTATCTATTGAAAGAAGAATAGTTTGATTAAATTTCTCGCAATACACGAGGATTATCTGCACTAGCCGTCCCTAATTTATCGGTGTAAGAAAGACTAGAGGGAAGGAAGATAGTCATCACAATCCACCTTCGGCTACTCTTTTACCAATGAATAGTGGGATTGACTATCACATTATAGCGCCACTATGGCTAAAAGAGCAAGCATGTTGGTGTAACGAAGATTGGAACTCACGGCCCTCAGATTACGAGTCCACCGTCCTAACCATGCCGGGCGGTGGAGGTAATCACTAACTTATTCTAATTTCATTTAAAAGTCGTAAATTCCTTGTTTATTTTCCATAATTTAAGGTTCCCGTCTTTTGTCTGGGTTATAGAGTTAAAAATATTTAACACCAACATCTTAATGTCTTTCCACACTGTTTCACATTATTAATTAATTACCGGCCATTAGCAACAGAAATACTTCGTCTTACGAGATGAAGCTGTGAGGTCTCAAGTCAAAAAAACGATTTATCTCATCAACGCTGTGGTGGCTGTTGTCATATCAGCTTCATCTGTGTTTATTTATCATTATATTAGTGGCGGCTATTTTTTACTTGCACATTTCCATAGAGAATCTTTGCGCACTCACTAAGATATATTCGACGTTCGTGTGTTTTTCCCCATTCTGTGTGTGTTGCATTACATAATATTTAATGCGCGTGTGTTTCCTTATAACAAATACACATCAAGTTATATATTGTATTCAGCGAAGGTAATCTAACTCCTGATTTTACTGCTCTAAATCTGGATGCTTACCCCTGCCACATCAGATAATAAAAAAATAATAAAATTTGTTGGTTGGTTGGTGTAAGAACGTGGCATTTTATGTAATTGTAGTTAACGTCAAATTACGTCAAATATAATAAATACATAATAACAGTAAAATTTGGATTGGAACTGGTTGTGGACCTTTATTAATATGCTTTTGGTTCCAGACTATCATCCCACAAAGTTCTGTTCCGATTGGTCCAGCAACCAAAGAGTAATTGAATAAGGGACAAAGAGACAGACAGATTTTTGTATTTTTATATACAATTTTATATAATTTAATTGTTTCTGCTGTAAAAACATTATTAGTTTTGTCTTAAGTTAAATATAATAAATGCTTATTAACGACAATAATGGAATGGAGGGGATTATGAGCCTTCATTAACACGCCCCTTTTTTCAGATTGGTACAACGACAAAGGAGTAATTAGGTAAGGGACAAATTAACAGACAACCAGATTTGTGCTTTATGTGTGTGTGTGTGTGTATATAAGGATGTTGCGCCATCTATGAATGTAGTCAACTTATACTAAACATAATAAATGCTTATTGACAGCAATAATTGGGGATGGAGAGGTTGTGATTCACCATTAACATGCCTCTTTTTACATACTATCATCTCATATATTGTGGCTTCAGATTGGCCAAGCGACCTAAAAGTAGTTAAATAAGGGACAAACAGACAGACACATAGATTTCTCTGATTTAGGTATATATATATATGCACACACATACATAAATGATATCTCATTTTTTTCACTTTTGTCATCACTATCCAGTAAAACAGTTCATTATTTGTTTTTTATAAATGTATGTGAAACTTATAAAGTATCCAATTCCATACGTAACTGTGTATACTTAATGGTATATATTTTATTCTATAGCAGTATCAAGGCGAAGCGAAATAAAATTATGATCTCATTTATATAATATACTTGGTCGTATAACTATTCAGCTTTATGAAATTAATCTTCTGATCACGAAATATATATATAGGTAATTATATTTTGCCAAGATCCAGTTTGTAAATAAAATATGAATCGCAAAACTTTAATTGAGGCTTCAAAAATTATAAAAAAGAATTGTTTTGAACTATAATGATAAATTATGTAAAAAAATATTATATAGAAACAAAATAGCACTTTAACATTGATTTTATACGTAAGTAAAAAATTATATTTTTACTCGTTTTGTAAGTATACCCAAAACTAATGTTCATAATTGATATAATAATTAATGATAAATTCTGTAAAAAACTATTATATAGAAACATGTTTTTACATGTCGGTGAAAAAGAATATTCTATTTTTACACGTTTTATAAGTATAACGAAATCTTAAAATCATAATTCATATAATAATTGAATTTTCATTTTTTTAATTAGGATTATTAAAAATCAGCCATTTTAACATTTTGAAAAATAAGTGGTATCGTTGAATTTTTTAAACTTTAATCTCAGCGTCAAAATGGAAATTATTAGACTCTCCCAAATGAGTGTACTTTGTGAGAGACAAGCTACAGACTAAGACTTATGAGAATTAGGAAGAAGTTTAAAGCCAAGATTAAAATTCAGCGACACCATTTCTGTTTAACCCCAGAATTACCAACAAGATTACGTGGAACCTATCAGTTTTTTAAACCATTTTTTTTAAATCTCACAATATTAATGGAATTGTGGTTTTTTTGGTAGGAAAGTTTTTAAATAACACCGGTGTGACACACAGACACAAATTGTTGTTGATCCCAGTAACTACTGAGGGCGCCCCCCTGAGTATTTTTCATGGAAATGGTGTTATTTTCTTAGTGCAAAGCTACAGAATAGACTGTTTAAATTCTCCATCGCTAAGAATGGAACTATATTAGTAGCGTGATGCCATAAAGTTATCACTTCTTCACCGAGAAACATAAGGAAAAATGAGTGATATTACTTTTTGTATTGTTTTTGCTCAGTTTTTTTCAATAAAAGTTGTAACAAGGAATAATACAGAAAATTACTCAATACGACTCAGTGTTTAAGATCTGCCTGTATGAAAACTGAACAGTAACATAAGATCTTAGTTTAGATCTTTTGCTCCTATAATACCATATGAAATATATATTGGTATAGAATCAGAACATTAAAACGGTATGAACTATGATAGATAAACGTTAAGCTCTTTTCTTATCTAGTCACAAAATGTATGAAGACCGTGTGACACAAGCAAAAACAAATAAATACAATGTATTCATTTAAAACGAGTCGTAAAACAAGACTTACATTTTGAAACCCACAAAATCTGCTTTAAACACTAGATAAAATATGTACTATATGCGTATTAGTGGTGACTTTTGACTTTTTCTTTTTGAATTTCAAGCAAAGCTACAAGAGAGCTCTATCTGCGATAGCTGTCCGTAATTTAGTTGTGTATGACTAGAGGGAAAGCTGCTACTCGTCACCACCCACCGCCAACTCTTGAACTACTCTTTTATAAGCGACTAGGGAATAGACTGTCACATTGTATCACCCTCAAAGCTGTAAGAGCGGACATATTTGGTATGACGGGGATTCGAACCTGCGAGTCACAGATTGCGAGTCGAGCGCCCTAATCAACTGGCCATGCCTGTAAATTTTGAAATGTAATGGTGGCCATAGTAAATAGCGTTTTGGTTTTATACTGAAAACTGCTCAGATGTCGTTCTTCACAAGATTACTCGAAACCATACCTTTTTTGATATATTATTGGTTTGTTGACTGTAGTAAGAGCAAAGCTTCATAAGGAGCTGTCTGTCCATTACAGATATCGAAACCCGATAACAGGCTTTTTGCCAAGCCGCCGAAATGGTAATATATTATGTCCAAAGGCTGTATTAATTTATGCAAAGTCCTCCGCTGGGATAGCGGTAAGTCTTCAAATTTACAACACTAAAATCCAGGGCGAGATTCCCCTGAGAGAACACAGCATAAAGTCATATATGGTTTTGCAAACACACATTTATACAAAAGTAAATATGCTTCCAACATACAAATATAGGGGATAATATATAATACTGAAACTTAGGGGTTTCTAGCATATGTCACAAATATGCCAGAAATCCTCAAGTTACAGACATACGTGTAGAATAAGTTGCCGTTCAAAGTAAATATATCGTATTCCAAATAAAGACTGTCAACTGGATTCAGTAGTCTTTAGATGCACGTGCTATTCGAACTTTACATTAGTATTGTAAGATTGTTGTCTTTAAATAATATACAGCTAACATTTGTTATTTTGTAAATCTATTGAAAGGAGTATTAATCCATTTATTTAATCATTGCTCATACTATAATTTTACATTTTTAATTGGATAGATTTTGTCAATTGATATTCCATTTTTTATCATCATATTTGTAAGAAACAACAAACGTCTGCGTTGTAGTTGCTAAGCCTTTTTCGTTGTATTGTGTAGCCATCGATCAATCATAACGTTAACTTTCTCTTTATATACTGAAACCCAAAATGTGAAAACATTTCTACTCATAGAGTTTATTGAATCTGAATGTTGGCTTAGTTCATGTAGAGGGTCTACAACATCAGCATCGTATGTATGAGAAGAGAAAATACGCGTGACCGTTCTCCTACGTGTTTCTTGTTTTATTCGTTGTTAAACGGGAAGCTACGCAATGGGGTACCTACGCTCTGCCCATGGTGTGTATCAAAACATGATTTTTGGCGTTATGTGACCTCAGACTCACCACTGAACCAACAGGGGCTAGTAAACTTCTATATTTCGAGAACAGCAATTTTAAATAGAATGATTCCTGCTAAAAATCCTTTTTATTTATTTTTTAATCTCCGTCGCGCATATATACAATGAATTGAATTTAATATACATGTCTTATGGTGCATATAGAAGATCAACTAATTTTCAGTTTAAGACACAGGTAAGCTCATACATTCACAACACGAAATCAGCGATCCAGCTCACCATGGTTCACAGCCAATAACTAATGTGACGTTTTTTCTAAAACAACAACTTACGTCAATTCTAGCCTTTTATGTCTTACGATTCTTGCTGATGATTGGATACAGCTTTTACATAGAATAATTAAACCTTTTATTCTCTTACGTCTTACAGGTTCTACAGAAGAGAGACTGTAACTTTTAGTTTAAGCAGAGAAGCTTCTTAGATCAATCTTAGTATTTTATGTTGCAGTCTCCATAGAAGAGAGTTTGTTGGTTTTTTGAATTTCGCACAAAGCTACTCGAGGGCTATCTGTGCTAGCCGTCCCTAATTTAGCAGTATAAGACTAGAGGGAAAGCAGCTAGTCATCACCACCCACCGGCAACTCTTGGGCTACTCTTTTACCAACGAATAGTGGGATTGACCGTCACATTATGACGCCCCCACGGCTAGGAAGGCGAGCATGTTTGGCCCGACGCGGATGCGAACCTGCGAACCTCGGATTACGAGTCGCAAGCCTTACGCGCTTGGCCATGCCAGGCCACCATTTATATACATATTTGATTCAAAGAAATTTTGATCACTTTCAATTTGAGAACACTTATCTTTTATGGGTTATTACAAGCGAAAATGTATCCCACTTCTAGCTTTGTTATTCATGTAGTTTAAGAATAATTTAACTAAATAAAATTGCTGATTAATTTTTTATAGTAGTACATGTGTAGTTAGTTTACCTTTTTTGCCTTCACTTCAGTGAAACAGTTATTGACTTTTATAATAATTCCTTAACACATCACAACGATTTTTGTTTAGCAGTGTTGCTGCTGGAAGTGTAAACGTCAGTCTATGAGTGGAATCTTATGTTGATTCAACTCGAAGATTTGTGTATGTGCGTATCCAACTAATTCCATCATCACAGTTACAGAGTCAATAGAACCAAATTTGACAGGCGGACACAGGGTGATCCATAGTGTATCTATATGGTATATTCCACTACCAAGGGGACTGTCACCATGTAAATCACCCATGCATGATTAGTATCTAAAATTTCGTTTTTAGAGTCAGTAGAAGCGATTCCAGCAAGGTAAGTTGTGTAACTGAATCTCTCATTGTTCCAATGGCGCTCAGGTACTACGGGCGGTTGTTTTAAAGGGATATTTGTTTCGGATATGAAACCAATTTTGTTCAACTATGTATACAGTTTAGAATAATGGAAGAGTCTTGATTGGTACATTGGAGCCTTTGAACTACACAACAGAACGCTGTTTTTTAATGTAACAAAAAATAACAATATTTTAGAAAGTGCTGCCATCTCTTGGCTTTTATTTCAAAGAAGAATTATTTATTTTGGAATAGTAATATTTACAAAATTAATGTCATGCGTGTCTCAGATAATACTAAATACAATTGTACTACAAAACTTATAAAAATATCGTAAAATACACTTATATATAGTGTTGCGAGAGAGTATCACACAAAAGTACAAATTAGTAAACAATTTTATATGACGCTCAACAAAAGTAGAAATATTACTATATGAAGTACGAACAAAGCTTGTATAAATTAATAGAAATTAGGAATTTAAGACCTTAAAGATGTCTAATGCAGTTTGAGATATATTTCACTTTATAGCTTTGTTTAAAAGAAATGAGTGTGAAACTAATGAATTATCGAAAGTTATGAATATCAAATTAATTCAATTTAAATAAGCACATCTAACTTCATATTCCTACATATGAACACTTATAAAGGCAATTTAAATTAGAAGCATATCGTTAGTAAGTATTGTATTCCTTTTTAAGATTTGTTCAAGTTTTTTTAAAGAAATCCTACATCAATTCTCACTTATAAAGAATATGGCATGACCAAGTGATTCGATCGCAGAACAAGGGACAAGGGTTTATATTCATATCATACCAAACATACTCGCCCTTTCAGTCGTGAGAACGTTATAATGTTACGATCAATCCCATTATTCGTTGGTAAAAAGCAGTGTAAGAGTTGGCAGCAACTGGTAACGACCAGTTGTCTTCCTTCTAGTCTTACACTGCTAATTTAGGGACGGTTAGCGAAGGTAGGTAGCTCTTGTTATCTTTGCGTGATATTCAAAACAAACGAAACATATTCTGATTTTCGTCACAACTATCAGACATCCTTATCTATTCTAACTTATCCTCAATATTTTCAAGTAATTAATTATTAGGGAGTAATCTTTCTTTGTAAAATGGTAATTACTTAAGAAGTTTTATAGTAGAATAAACCACTTGTGTAGCTCTTGCTTTCATGCAAATACCACATTATAAAGTGAAAATTTAGACTAACTGAATGCATAAAACATGAATCGGTTTATACTATATACACTACACTCTTTTTAACTGTTACCCGCTAGTACAGCGGTATGTCTACGGATTTACAAGCCCTAAAATCAGGCTTTCGCTTCCCCTCGGTGGGCTCAGCAGATAGCCGGACGTGGCTTTGCTATAAGAAAACACACACACTCTCTCTCTTTAAGTGTTCTTGTAAATTATTATTTCTACAAATATATCAAACTTGTTTGTAAGAACTTCCCTTCAGAGAAGTGAATTTTGAAGCCATTCTCTTTAAGTTACAGCTGTGGTTTAAATTACTCTTCAGCCAGGAATCCGAACAAAAGTTCGTTTTTACATTTGTAGGGATCTAAGTGAGCCAGAAATGATTTCACTATGATTACAATGCCGAAAAAAGTGATTTACTTCTGCTGTTATTTACCAACATGAAATACTACTATAAAATTCGGTGCCACAAAATATGAAAACACATATGAAGATGTTTCAGTTTATGAATAGTGTTACTACAGTATCAGTTTAGTTTAACTTAGTGTGATGGTCTCAACTCTTGTCAGTCTTCGTGTTTTGTAATAATAAGCACAAAAATTTATATTTACATTAATTTTAAATAATCAACTTTACCTTTTTCATTTCCCTAATTCTCAGGCCACCTCGAATTAGAACATTGTAGACATTTAAAAATATATATAAATAGCATTGACCTCTAAACAAAGTCTCATAATCACCAAATCTCTTTCAGGCCGTAATAAGACTTTTTATGGACAGTCTAAAAGAATTTTCTTGATACGAAATACAATGTAAATAAAAACTAAGATACATATTTATATAAAACATATTTCATCCAGCCCAAATAGTAATAAATAAGCAACATAAGAATCGCATGCGTCACATCCAGAGAAAAATCTGCTCTAATACAATAAAGACTTGACAGTAAGTAAATAAACACGTCTTTATCAAAAATGTTTTGCAAAATAAACAGACATGAAGCAAATGGAACACGTGTGCAGTTTATGTTTAATGGATGTACTCTCTGTTATATGTAAAGCAGGAACACGTTTACACATCGTATCTACAAGATCTAAAATCTCGAACTGTGGAACTGATTCTTCGTCTCTGCGCAAACTTGAGGCCAGGAAGTATTCGTTTCTCATAATGATTTCGTAAGAAGCGTTCAAGAATAGCTCTTACATCTTCGATTTGGTTGATGGCTTTCAAGTCATCGTTTTAAGACTCAGACTGCATAAGCAAGATCCAAATCTTGCATGAAACGTTGACTCATTTTGCAAACTGGTCGCCAGCCTCAGTCGTTACAAGACTTTTTTGTAAAACTGTATGTATCAAGTTACTTTCACATATCACCAGCTGTCATCACCGAGTTGCCCAAATGACGCACTATTTAGTATAAATAATGCACGATTTTGTTGCAGATAAAAGACGGTTTAATGAAAATTATCACAAGAACAGTTGTCGAATATTTGTGATTCCACTTTCCGAGAACTATGCGAAGTTGAATTAGTGGAAAAAAACAGTTCCTCCACACGTAGGCGTATGTGGTGTTCACAGTTTCTCCACACGTAGGCGTATGTGGTGTTCACAGTTCCTCCACACGTAGGCGTATGTGGTGTTCACTGCCGTTAAAGTACGATATTGTTGAAGTAAGGGTCGCTCCCATCCTGCTACTCTGTTCTTGTAACCTATGCTAGAAAGATAACTTCTGAGGGCCTTGGATCCTACTAAAACCTGTACTACCACAGTGACGAAAAATTAACGTGTATCATTTTCATTGTGCTCACAATAACAAGTTTTATGATAAAAAACTTGCATGACAAAACTATATCAGATGAAACTAAATTTCTGTTAAAATTCGCTCCTGTATTCAAGGGACACAAAGTATGTTGCACGAAATATTTCGGATTGACAGATATTTTATCTTGGGTTTGAATCTTATTGTGTCATCTAAAATAACTTATCATTTTAAATCAGTTGAGAACACAATTACAAAATCCTATGACTATTCATGTATAAAACATTTTTAGGTACTGCCCGAGATAAATCATTTACAAATAAAATACACTTTCAGATATTCACTGAGATTAACTATTTACAAATAAACCGCTTTTAGGTATTTAATTATATTAACCAATCGCATATGAAACACACTTCTTGGAATTTATTAAGATTACCCATTTACATATAAAATACACTTTTTGGTACTAATTTGAGATTAACCATTCACAGATAAAACACATTAACGACTATTTTTTCTCCATATTGTAAGTACCGGAATATTTTATGTGATTCGGTGAAAGTCAGATTAATTTCTGAAAATATCGTTATGATACAATAAATCAAACCAAAATACATGTCTGTCCATTTCTTACATCTATTTTTGTTATTATTTAATTATATTTCACAACGAAATATGAATAGCTCATACGTGCAGCACATAACTGCAATACCTAAGTGTAAACACCAAAATTCCTTTTTATTATGAAACCTAAATATTTATATAAAATAAGGATGTTAATGTATTACTTTCCATGGAAATGGTGACAGCAGCTTTTCATTTAGGAAATTTCTGCGCATCAGTTTCACGCAATTATGAATAAGTCATCAATGAGTTTTGCATGTGTTTCGAAAAATAAAGTTGCTTACAAAAGTAACCATCGTGGCGCGAGCCTACTGGACTAACTAACCATCTCGTGAAAGCGAGATAAGCTCAATCAATAAGAACTTGAAACTCTAGTTTGGGTATTTTGTGAGCATAGGTTACGCATCTCAAATCAATTGTGTTGCGAAATGCCTTATGAAGACCAAAGTGTCCACAACGTAACTGCGAAATGAGTAAGTTATGTCTTCTCATCATCTGTCGCCGTTGATCTTCGTACCTTTATCAGTTGTTAACTCATTGGTAAGTTTCAGAAAATAATAACAGTCTATTTTATTATTTATAGCTAGATTTCATAAATATTTTTTTAAAATACTTTGAATTAACAGCTTATGAGTTTTAGTGATATAAAATATTAAATTTCGTAGTTGTTTATGATGTGCTGATAAGTTTTATTTTGAATTTCGCCCAAAGCTACTCGAGAGCTATCTGCGCTAGCCGTCTCTAATTTAGTAGTGTAAGATTAGAGGGAAGGCAGTTAGTCATCACCATCCACTACCAACTTTTGGGCTACTCTTTTACTAACGAATAGTGGTATTGACCGTCACATTATAACGCCCTTATGGCTAAAAGGACGAGCATATTTGGCAATGTGGATTCGAAACCGGGACCCTCTGATTATGAGTTGAGTGTCTTAATCACCTGGACATGCTGAGTGTCTTAACCACCTGGACATGCTGAGTGTCTTAACCACCTGGACATGCTGAGTGTCTTAACCACCTGGACATGCTGAGTGTTTTAACCACCTGGACATGCCGGGCCGTCCTGATACGTCTTTTTAATCATTTTTCTTAAGATTGTGTGCTCGAACATAGAAAGTACAGAGACAGTTCTTTGAATCAAATATGTATATAGATGGTGGCCCGGCATGGCCAAGCGCGTAAGGCTTGCGACTCGTAATCCGAGGTTCGCGGGTTCGCATCCGCGTCGGGCCAAACGTGCTCGCCCTTCCAGCCGTGGGGCGTTATAACGTTACAGTCAGTCCCACTATTCGTTGGTAAAAGAGTAGCCCAAGAATCGGTGGTAGTGGTGATGACAAGCTGCCTTCCCTCTAGTCTTACACTGTTAAATTAGGGAGGGCTAGCACAAATAGCTCTCGTGTAGCTTTGTGCGAAATTCCAAAACAAAACAAACAAACGTATGTAGAAAGTACAGAGAAAGTTTTGTGAATTAAATACGTATTTTTTCAAGTATTCACAAGATCAAAAATCGTTTGAAGTTGTTATTATTAAATTGTGAAACATTTAAACAAAATTACCGGTTACTCACAAACAGTTTCAATCATATTTGTATTTGGTTCGTAAAAAAATGTTTGATGTGATTTCTCAAGAAATATACGCACTCTTGCTTAGTTTCTTGCATAAATAAAAAAATTTAAGTTTGCTTCATCAAATATAAAATTAGCAACGTGAAATTCTAGACTGCATATATACATTTCAAACGTAAACAAAATGTATGTATGAAATACAAAATTTCTTTATGAGCATAACAAATACACTTATAACAAACTGAGTTATAAGTTATGTTTGCAGTCAGTTCGTCCACGTTCTTAAAAGACTGTTGTTTATTTTACCCCAAAATAACAAAAATGTTCATTTGTATAACATTTAGGTATTTAATTATTAACATAATATTCTATCAATTTATATAGGCTCTGATAAAACGCCCATCAAAATTGACTTTTTATGTATTCATTTTCACGATTAACTATCCCAAAGTATTCAATACCCTGTAAAAAAGTCACCCGGCTGATCAAGGATACGTTGATGAATTTATAACACTAAAATCCAGGGTTCTATTTTGTAATTGTGTGTGTGTGTTTATTTCTGATAGCAAAGCCACATCGGGCTATCTACTGAATTCACCCAGAGGAATCTAACTCCCAATTTTAGCGTTGTAAATCCAAATCCGTAGACTTACCGCTGTATCAGCGGGGGACTCGTAATTTTGTTCAGTAATGTAATGTGTAAAAACACAAATATAACAAATTTTAGCCATGTATTAAGCTATTGGTTCAGTAATACTCATGACCTTTGTATATGAACCAAACAAATGAAAATAAAAACTCTGTGAAAACGACATTAGTAAGACGTAAAGAGAAACTCTAGCAGTAGTATTTAATTCGAGATTGTGCCATTATGCAGTTGTTGTCCGTATTTCGCAACCTTCATGTAGTTGCACATAATGACACTTATTTTGTTACTAATGAAATGACTGAATCCATTTAATGGCAATTATTGAATTAATATTTTATATATATCTATAAGTAAAACTTTTATATTATCTTTTATGTGTGAAAGATCTTTAAAATAATTCATATTTTCCACCTTCTATAAAAGAAAAACAGATAAATCACTTTCTCATCTTTAGTATAAACGTTTCTAGTCTTTTTTTTAAATCAAAATTAGAGCTCATTGTTAAACTAACAAAGAGATTTTACATAACAGATAAAAAGAGCGTTAAGCCTGCATGGCCTAGCGTGTTGAGGCGTGCGCTTCGTAATCTGAGGTTCGCGGGTTCGCGCCCGAGTCGTGCCAAATATGCTTGCCCTCCCAGCCGTGGGGGCGTTATAATGTTACGGACAATCCCACTCTTCGTTGGTAAAAGAGTAGCCCAAGACTTGGCGGTGGGTGGTGATGACTAGCTGCCTTCCCTCTAGTCTTACCCTGCAAAATTAGGGACATCTAGCACAGATAGCCCTCGAGTAGCTTTGTACGACATTCAAAAAACAAACAGAAAGAGCGTTATGGTACAATTTCTTTTACGCTGTAGTAATAAAAATTTAACCAGGATAAAGAGTGCTGTGTGTGTTTTTCTTATAGCAAAGCCACATCAGGCTATCTGCTGAGCCCATTGAGGGGAATCAAGCCCCTAATTTTAGCCTTGTAAATCCGTAGATATACCGCTTTACTAGCGAGTGGCCCAGGATAAAGAAAGAATACACTTTGAAACATTTGTGTCAGTATATGAACGTAATTCCACATAGCAATTACGGTTTGAATCTCGAATGCTGTTAAAATTAAAGCATAGGAATGAAAAGTCATAAATGTTGTTTAAAAAATACCTTAACGGCAGATGTTGCGTTTTGTTGTTGTTGTTGGTATTTCAATTCTGCCTTTATTCTCCTATAAGTCACGTTATATGTATGTATATATATAAACATTTGGACAAAACCTTAAGGCCAATGAACAACAAGAAAAAATATGCATTTTGCGTTGTCAGACTCAACCACTTATTTGAGTAGAGCTTTGAAAGATCAAAATAAGAAAAGGGAAAATGTGAACACTATGAAATTAGCTTAAATACTAGCTCGTCAAAAGTTTACGACCATACCAAAAAGAAGTACTAAACAGAGTAGGAAATGCCCAACAAGAGGACTCAGTAGTGAATTGCACGGCTGTCATTGCGAATAACTGCAAACATTCGCCTTGCATGGTCAATATAAACGGTTGCAGAAGGCTGGCTGGAATGTTATTCCAAGTGGTGAAGATGACTTCATGATGATCATGCACTGTTTGAAAATTACGTTCATTTCTATAGACTTCCCTTGTCATCCACCCCTAAACATCTTCAAAGGGGTTCAGTTCGGGCAAAAACGTTGAAAAGTACAAAAGAATCACGTTATTCGCCATGGAAAAGTCCTTTGTCCTGTGGACATTGTGGATTGCAGCATTATCCTGCTGAAAGAGCTTGTCATTTCCATACAGTTGAGGGCCTTCAGTTAATAAGGATGCTCTCTCCAACATGCCAATGCAGCCAGCTGCTGTTTGACGCCCCTGTATAATCTGAAGCTCCATTGTTCCATGGAAAGAGAAAGCACCCCAGATCATGATGGAACCTTCTCTACTGTGTCGTGTAGAAAATGTCTTTGGTGGGATATCCTTATCGTGCTAGTAACGTAAGAAGCCATCTGGACCACTCAGGTTAAATGTTTTCTCATCAGAGAACAAAACCTTCGTTCACTTTTCTACGTCCCATGTTTGGTGTTTCTCAGCAAAGTTTAACCGAGCTGTTTCGTGGTGTGGTACGAGGCGCGGCCATTGAAGACGTTTACGGTTTTTAAGCCTTTTTCTCGTAGATGCCGTCTTATTGTTTTTGAACTGCATTCTATGTCTGTAAAGGCTTTAATCTGGTTCGACGATCTGCTGGTGTCTTGCCAGACAACCTATCGAATCCTCCTGCTTAACGCCGGTGAAATTTTCTTGGGCCGACTACTTGAAATTCTCGTTCCGTATCTGTCAAGGTCTTTTAAGAAATTTGCAACAGCAGTTTTACTACACCCAATCTCGCCAGCAATGGCACGTTAAGAGAGACCTTGCTTTTGCAGCTCGAGAATTCTGCCACGTTCAAACTCTGTCAACTTTTAAGCCTATGCCATGTTTTTACCCGATGTAACACAGGATATATCAGTTACGTGTTTTCCGATTAACGCTTCGTTTCAATATGGTCTTAAACATTCGACCAGCTAGTATTTCGGCTAATTTCATATTCTTCACATTTTCCCTATTAAATGCTAAAAAGGTTTTTTTATTTTTATTTTCCATTTTCTTGTTTACATCTTTTAAAGCTCTACTAAAATAAGTGGTTAAGTCTAACAACGCAAAATGCATATTTTTATTTATTGGCCTTAAGATTTGGGCCAGCAGTGTATATACTAGCCCATTACCCGTGGTGCCAATGCTCACTTGTGGTACTAGCAATTGGTAGGAATAACAATGCGTGGTGGCTATGAACAATTTGGAGTCTAGTATAGTAATCCCTTTTTAAATTTTATTTCTTGTCCAAAGACAAAAACATATCAAATTCTCCGTAAACGTGTGACCTCTTCACCCTTGGTTTGTTCCACTTCGCGCAGCAATTTCAGCTGCCTAAGTTTTTTCTGCACATTCGAATTAAGAAAAATAAAGTTCTTTCTGACAGGAAAACGGATATAAAACAGGGAAATCTTGACCCCTATTGCAAATTTACATGATACAAGATAAAAATTTCGCGAAATTGGGAGTTGCAGCTCTCGTAATAAAAACGTTTTTTGCAGTATCATGCATATAAGCCAGAATTTTATTAGTGTATGATGTATAATAATACCCGAGAAGTTACGTCTTAAATGTAGAAAGTCCGCAAAGCATTAGCAATCAATATAATGTTGTTTTTAAAATTATTCAGTTTGTCCAATAGGACTAAAATTTATTATCAAAATATGGTTTATAGCAGTTAATTTATTCTACATTTTACTTAATTTTCCATTGCGTATTGAAAATTAGATGTTTGTCAAAATAGTATTTTAATTATTACACTGCATAAATACTGTTTGATGAAATATTTTGGAAAAAAATTGATCAGTTCTAATATTAAACGATAAACCCCATGAGCAGTGTCTTATAATATATTGTTGGATTTAAAATAAAAATGTATAATTTATTTTATACAGCTCTAATTTCAAATCCCCAATGGAGAAATTATAAGATTTGTTTGTTTTGAATTTTTCACAAAGCTACTCAATAGCTATCTGTGCTAGTTATCCCTAATTTAGTAGTGTAAGACTAGAGAAAAGACAGCTAATTGGTCATCATCGCCCACCAACAACTCTGAAGCTACTCTTTTACCAATGAATATTGGTATTCAACGTCACATTATAACGCCCCCACGGCTTAAAAGGCGAGCATGTTTGGTGCGACGGAGATGAGAACCCGCGTCCCTCCGATTACGAGTTGAACTCCTTAACACCGTTGGCCATGCTGGACTCAAAATTAAAAGAAGCCTGGAATAAATTATTTACAGAAAATATTATTTTTGGTTACAAAATTTATTCCTGTTATTTTATAGTCCTACATACTCTCTGACAAAACTTGAGTAATGAAGGTTTGCATCCTAAAATTCTGCAAGATACTAATAATGAAAACAAAGTGTATTATTTTGAGTTCAATAAGCCTAATATATTTGTTTCGTAACTGAAAGGGTAATTAAGCCCAAAATGTTTAGAACATCACAGGAGTTAAACACTTCTTGGCAAAAAAATATATTGTAATTCGTATTTTGGATTTGAATATAAAGTATTACTGTTAGTATAATCAAATGGTTATAGAGAAATATTTTGAGGTGTTATTAAACTATGGTATCCAATAGTACACTATTCGTGTAATAGTTGAAAATATTAGATTCTCTAATTGTCCAACTGATAGCAGAAATAACGATACAAAAAAGCTACAACTTAAGCTTTATTAGATCTTACATGTAACATGTTAAAAATATCAAACAAATTGTGTAAAAATGTAACGGAACAAATAAATGTTAACATGTTCATTCATCCAGTAGCTTTAATGAATACGAAGAGGAAAATCTGAAATTATTTTACAAATTAGCACTTCAGTTATTTTATTTCAGCTGTCTCTAAACTAATCTTCTAGTTTATAGAATTAAAATTAGAAACGTAGATAATATTAAAATGTTTTAAGAATTTCGGTTTTGTGTTGACCAAGATGAGAATTTCTTTATTAATTTTTTGTTTGTTTCTTTTGAATTTTCGCGCAAAGCTACCTGAGGGCTAAATGCGTTAGTCTTCCCTAATTTAGCAGATGGAAGGATGCTAATCGTCATCACCCACCGCTAACTCTTGGATTACTATTTACCAACGAAAAGTAGGATTGATCGTTATATTAGAATGCTACTATGGCGAAAGGACGAGCATGTTTGGTGTAACGGGGACTCAAAGTCGCGACCTTCTGGTTATGAGTGAGAGTCTAAAATACCTGGCCATGCTGGACCGATTCTCTAATAATATTTTCATACAAAGTGTTTGTATGCACATTCTTCATTGTGCATTGTTTACTTTACAACACTTATTCAGAGCCAGACCAAGTATTTATTACCAAAAAAGATTATTTCCTAGTATATATTGCAGATACCTGTTTATTTAAACAAGAGTTTTCAGTCATGAGAAGATACTGTAACTAAGCTATAGGACAAGCATTACTATCAAAAAGTCAAAAATCACGTTCCGAAATTTTGGGCTTTAGGTTGTACATTATAACAAAGACGATAAAAGTCCAACTATCGGGCCTGACAAAAGTAGCCCAAGATTAACATTAGGCAGGCCTGTCGGCAATCTGGGACAGTTAACGTTTATTCCTCTCATGGCGATTCGCAAGAAACCCAGTACAGCTTTGGACACTTCTAGTCACACCTATAGGAATAGTACTGATATTTTTGAGAGACTCATTTAAGATTTCTAAACACTGCCAAGCTTATTTATCTACAGAGTTCACCCTGTTAAAAAAATATTCCATACAAAATTTGTATAATTTATCCAAAACTTGAATGTTAAAACTGTTAATGAACAGACTCTTCAATTTTGAATTTAACTATGTATTAATATAACTATTCCAAAATTCCCCAATTTTAACTCTCACATTCCACTAGGTACAATAGAATTTGTACAACTTTGAAAGATTTTAAAAGAAAGTACATAAAATACCACCTAAGCCTACAAGTAGCTCAGTGCTAAGTCTGAGAGCTTTTCACCATCTAAGACGGGAGAATGATCTTTCGAATTTTCAGGCTCACGAGATGTAACTAACAGTCTACCAAAAAGATAAAGCAGAATTTGGATATTTGAAAGAAAAAAATGCTTCGTGGGATTTACGTGCAAGATTAGCACACTAAAGCCTTTCAAAAACAACCGTTGGTTGTCAATGGCACTGTTTAAGAATCAATTTCCCCTACCGCCATTGTCAGTGCTACAAAGAATCGTGATGAAAGAAATGTTATCAGATGCAACAGGTGTTGAAGTTACGTGTTCAAGAGATATCATATGTTGTAGAAACTAAGCTAAAAGATAATATTTCATTTCAAATATCGAGATATATTTGTGATAAAAGTGCGATAATGGAATGTATTCGTCATCATCATCACTGTCTCAATGTTTCTCACTTAATTATTTTAAAGAAGATAAACATTATTTTACCAGAGTCATACATTTTTTATAGATGTAACCTTAATAACATGAACATTTGAAGAAATGGCTGTGCTTAAATTCCTCCATCTCAACTGCAAGGCAATTGATAGAAGCAAAGTAAGGGACAATACAATATCGAAATAATTACGGAAACAGCAAATAAGATATACACGAAATGCAAATATTATAAGTTTGATCCGCTCCAACATTGTAAGAAAATGACTTGCAACAGAGTACAGTACTGAGTGAAGTGTTTACACAGTAAATAAGAGCCATCCATCCAATCATATATTGCCACATCAGCGTGATGCTTATAAAAATACTGATACTTATACTATTCTTTCTCGTAATGTAATTATGCAAACATGACTCCCAGGACAGAAGTGTCACGATAAACGCATAAAAAGTCAAACTTTTGACTGATTTAGTTTACTTCATGTGACAGATTGAGACATAATTTGTTATATCAGAAACAGTTCACTAAAAACGGAATAAGTTTTTCGTAATACATCAACGTTATATAGTGTTTTGCCTGTGACCTGACTATATGAATATCATTCTCATGCAATAAGAAAGACAATGTCATGAAAATGCTTCAATTGATGATTATATACTCCTAATCAGTGCTTAGATGAAATAATTCAACCAAACAGCTAAAATTGCATCGAGTTTCAAACAGTCAGATGAGCCAAACTGAATGAATACGACCTTTAAATATAAATCCAAATTATAATTGATTGGTAATAATCAACGATTGTTCGTTTGATGGCACAGAGAGTATGGTATCATGGTCAATAATTGAAGTATTCAGTACTAATCAGTAGAAATGTTGGTTACGTCTTAGCCATTAATGTTGTATAATAGACTCCTAACCATTGGCCCCCCAGTGTCTGAGCGGTATGTCTGCGGACTTACACGCTAAACTCCGGGTTTCGATACCCGTGGTGAGCAGAGCACAGATAGCCCATTGTGTAGCTTTGTGCTTAATTCAAAACAACAACAACAACAATCCTAACCATTGTATCATCCCCTCATGAGGGAAATACTACTAACCATGAACTCATCTTTGAGTAAGACATGTATCGAACTTAATATTATTTTAATACTGATGTTTGTTTCAGTTTAATACATACATTCACAAATGTGTGTAACTCATATCGTTAAATGTACATAACGCGAGTCCCACCTGTTCTCTAAATTTGTAGAAGATTCTTGAGTGTAAGAATCAACAATACATGTTTTACAAAAGTGCCTGCGGATTTTTGACTATTGTTACCACATAAAATGTTAATAAACTCGTCTAATGAGAACAAAACGTTGCTATCGTACCACGCGAGGAGATAAAATAATATTGTTGGTTTGCTGCAGTCAGTATACTATAAGCCTCGGAAGATATTATTGTGATAAACACTTTTTTAATCAGAAAACTACAGAACTAGGAACGTGTCTAGATTTCAAAACATTAGAAACAACTTACCTTCAGTGAATTAATTTAAAACGTTAGTACTTCTACAAAGACGTTGTTTAACTTTGGCGATAAAAACCTTGCGTATAGCTGTGAAGTAGCCACGTAGTTTCGCCATCGAGTGAGTTATGTATTCTTCAAAAAATGAAATGCATAAGGCAAAATTTGAAACAAATTGTTAACAAGTTTATTCCGGGTAGTTTTGTATGGCATGTGTGAAAGTTTGCAAAGGCAAAGTCCACGCTCACTAGTTGAAGTTTAACGTCACTCAACGTCAATAACGAGTATGCCCCCCGTGAGCATCAGTAACTGCTTGGCATCTCCTGCCCATGGAAGCGATGAAATGACGGATCACATTCTGTGAAATGGCTGTCCACTCAGCCTGCAAAGCTGCTGCAAGCAAGCAAGTTGAGGTTGTCGCCGTCGCAGACGTCGGTCCAACTCGTCTCAAAGATGTTCGATGGGGTTTAAATCTGGTGATCTGAAAGGCCAGGGAAGAACGTTGATGTTGTGGTGTCTCAAGAAGACAGTGGTGAGGACGGGCGTTGTCCTGTTTGAAAACGTCATTGACGTTCACCATGATGGGTTGCACATGAGGCCTAAGAATCTCGTCGACCTATCGTTGAGCCGTAAGATTCCCTTGAATGTGCAAAAGGTCTGTTCTGGCATTGTAGGCGATGGCAGTCCACATCATGACGCTGCCACTACCAAATCTGTCAACTTCCTGTACACAGTTTGCTGAAAAACGTTCACCTCGGCGACGGTAAACACGGGTCCTTCCATCCTGCCTACTACGATTCCATAGCCTTGTGATGGTGCTTGGGTGGACATTCACAGCTTTGGCAACATCTGATCGAGATTCGCCTGCTTCCCATCGACCAATAGCGTTGTTGCGTTGTGCTTCAGTCAGTCTTGGTGTAACTGTATTGCGTGTGGGTGGCTTAACACTGAGCTAAAGAAACCGAGAACCCGTCACTTTTATTGGACACGAATGCGTTTTGGCGAAAAATCCGTTGTTTTCCTTTTATTGTCATTTTGGTCTGACAATCAGTGCCTTAACACGTGTAACGTCACATACTCTGAACTTGTAACGTTCTTACATATATTTCTCTTTAAAATAAAAAAATATCCCTTTCGCGTTTCTTTTTTAAAGAGTATATCTGTGTATCAACAAACAAATAATATGCGCTTCACAAGGCGTCGATAAACTATTCGGTTTCTGATCAAATATAAGACTCAGTGATGTTTTTAATTTTGTAAAACTCTTGTATGTAAGCCATTATTTGTAAAAACCGCTATTATCAACTGTATTATTTGCATATTAAAATATATTTGTGTTAAGAATAAAATGGTGTGTATCAATCTTGTTCGCAAATATCATAAATTTGATAGATATCGACATAAGATTAATTTCTAAATTAAAATTAAAACTTCCGGCTATTTGAAATCGTAATACGTAATATAATAGATCGAAGACTCCTCCAAAATAAATTATAGTACTACCAGAGAGCGGTCTCAAGCATTCAGCAAATGTTATATGATATCTGGATGGAATAATAAACTGGTGAAAGTTTACTATAAGTAAATTAAAAAGTTCAAATAATTTGGTGGAATTAATTGTAAGGACAAAAGCAGGATCTCTGGAACACTATTTCATACATTGGTAGCACAAACACGATAGCTTTAAATACAAAATATTAATGCACTGAATAAATTATTTGTAATTCTTCTGTAATGATAAAGTGACCACGTAGCCTAAAGTATTCATTGTTTGTAACTCTTGCATGTTTGTCACATGTGCATTTCCATACTTATTTCCAATAATGTTTTGTAAAAAGCCTGTATGTGGCGGCTAAACTGGATGGTATTCTCGGATTCAGCATACAGGAATCACTGTAGAAAATGAAAAATTTCAAGTCAGTAAAATTATTACAAGACTGATTAATTACTTGATAAAATAAATAAGATACAAACTTGCGATGTATGTGGTAATAGATAGTTTCACCTGTAATCATTAGCGCTTAGAAGAAATTTAATATTATAGTGCAATCCTGAACGTTGCTTTTATGAGTTAAATCTTACAACTCTTAAAGAGAACTATAAAAACAAATAAGCTAATGTAACCATATCTGCACATGACGAAGTGGTTATATTTGATTTTTAATAGCTTGTGTGCTTTGCCTCTCATCGTAACAGTAAAGTTTCACTTTTGAGTCACATCACGAATATCTTGAGTTTTGAAAACTGTTTGTTTAACCTCCTGTTTCCTCCATAACAGTAAACTATAAAAATTAATCATATTTTAGAAAAGCTTCTGAACTACTATAGACTGTTATTTGTTTTCAAACATTTCACAGTAGAACATCGACTGCATGATTTTGTTCTATTACGTTGCATTTGGAGTGACATTACTAACATACATATATAACCCTTGCTAAAAGTTTCTATACAGCGATTGAAAGCATTCTCATCAGTATCAATTCCAACCTCATTATATAATGAATGGATATTTAAGACTGGTTTCGAACTTGTCCAAAAACAAGTAAATAATATTTGAGAAGGTCTAATGCTATAGCTTTCTTGACTAATTAAGAACAAAAGTGACACAGTATATAAAACATTTCTCGTTGGCATGGCACTACAAACCACATTACACGAATTTCACCATTTAACCTGAAAACCACTTCTTTATGTTTGTTCTTGAATATTTAGTAATTCACACTTTTAATTTGTTGTACCAACAATTTAAAAACAAATTATATTTGAAGCGATGGGAATCAGTAAGCTGTGTCTGTAGGTCAGGGTAGGAGTCTCTCAGTTTGCTCATATAAAAATCGAGAACGTATAGGCCACCTGCAGTAGGTTCGAATTCAAACAAAATGGACACAAGGATCATACTGATTTCTAATTTTTGAATCCGTATTAATTGCTGGGAGATTCGAAGTAGTTTTAGCTTAACTCCAAAAAAAGTTTAAAAAATGTAACATTAATTTGTTAAGGTTTGCAATATTAAGAATAATTAGGCCTCGGTAATTTAGACAAGATTATTACTTTCGCCCATATTAGTTTTATATCGGTTATTTACGCAATTATAATAGTTTAGCCCGGAATGGCCGGGTGGGTTAAAGCTTTGAACTCGTAATCTGAGGGTCGCGGGTTCAAATCCTAGTTGCATTAAACATGCTCACCCTTTCAACTGCAGGGGCGTTATAATTAACGGTCAATACCACTATTTGTTGGAAAAAGAGTAGCCCAAGAGTTGGAGGAGTGTAATGATGACTAGCTGCCTTCCTTCTAGTCTTACACTACTTAATTAGGGATGGTTAGCGAAGATAGTCTTCGTGTAGCTTTTCGCAAAATTAAAAAAACAAACAAACAAATACAATAGTTTAATTTCATATATACAAGTAAATATAAACCTTTTAAAAAAGGAAGTAAATGTAGAGATGACTACTATCAATCATTTAAAAACAACACAAATAACATCCTTATTATTTGGTTTTCAAAATTTTAATCATATTTACATTTACTTCCTTGTTTTGAAGCCCCCAGTTAGTACAGCGGTATGTCTACAACGGTAAAATTAGGAAATCGATTCCCCTCGGTGGGCCCAGCAGATAGCCCCATGTGGCTTTGCTAGAAGAAAACACACACGCACCTTTTCAAAAGATTTTCTTTACTTGTTTTTTTCTGTTTTAATGCAGCGTTTCGATAGACATAAAAAAATTATATTTATAAATTAGTACCAAATACAGTGAAATTTCTACTACAATGTTTATTGTTTTCCGAATATTGACTGATAATTCGCCTTTCACACTGTACTAAGTTTTTAAAGAAACCCTAAATGTGTATAAGAAAGCTAGCTTTAAGGGGTAATGATTACGTCGTTTTCACTGGAGTTATGATGTTTTAAAACATAACTCCTAGTTATTAATAATAATTATAAAAGCTGATACTCCGTTCGAAACTACGTCATTTCAGTGAAATTGCTTGACACCATTGTTTTGGTTTTTGAGATACCAAGTAATAAAAGAGAAGTGGAAGAAACACGAATAAGTAATTTAACCTTTTTGCTCCGATATTTACAGACATTTACAAAACATGTGACTCAGTCATTATATAAATATTGTTATAAAAGGAAACAATATACAGTATTCTAAAGTTTGTTGATCTCTTCAGGAGATATTTAAAATACTGTCTATTTGAACAGTCCGAGCCATCCCTAAATATGCAGTAATACCGTGTGCCTGAAAGTTATGCTGAAGCTAGACTTATTTTACCACAAAATGTATTGATGAAGCCTAAACGTTTTATATAGTCAGTTTAGACTGAAACAGTGACTGTAAAGTTTCCTTTTTCTTATTGTGATTTTTCTCAAGCAAAAATATAAAGTTAATCTCCAAAAAATTTTGACACTAATTTAATCAGCGGTAAGCTTTCAAACTAAGAACGCAAAAATATAAAGTTTAATTCTGCGTGGTGGACAGAGAGCAGATAGACTTATTCTATTTTTTACACTAAAACAAACTCAGAAGTAGCTCAAGCCCAGTTTTTATCTCGATTATGAGACGATATTTTGATATGTATTAAAAATGTTGAAAACACTTTATAAACTTAAATAAGAAATGCATAAGTCTAACTTAAATAAGTATTTCGTTATAAAGGAAGCTATGTATGTTTGTTTTGAATTTTGCTCAAAACTACACGAGGGCTATTTACACGAGTTTTCCTAATTTAGCTGTAAAAAACAAGATATAAGGCGGTTCGTCATCACTATGCACCTCCAAATCATGGGCTTCTCTTTTATCAACGAAGAATGGAAATGACTGTCATATAATAACATAATAACGGCTTAAAAGGTGAACATATTTGGTGTGACAGGAATTCGAACCTGCAATCCTCAGATTAAGAATCGATCGCCCCTAACCGCCTGGCCATCTCGGGCCACCCAACGTACATGATTAGATCAAACTAAGTTTACGAAAAAAGGTGGTAGACTTTCGAAACATCTCTTTCTACACTTGTGTTCAGCTACAGGCGGCTGCCATCCGTTTATCGTTAATACTCTGAATATATCAAAGTGTTTGACACGATTTTTACGGTTTTTATTGCACTCTGATACTCCTTCAAGGTAAAAAAGAATTAGAACTAATATAGGTTTTATTGTCAATAATTTCGTATTCTAAACAGATGTTATCGAGAAACAGTATCTGACACATCCACATTTCCAGGTATATTTAAAACTATTCGCTTTTTTTCAACCTTCAGTTTTCGCTGTTTAAATTACGCAACAATTTTCTCGCTCCTAAGTAATAATGCCGATATCAAAGCCATACCAGAACTTTAATTTTGCATAAATTTAATATTTCAAAGAAAAATTCCATGTAATCCACTACGAATGGCCTTATATTGTTATTTATTAAATATTTTGCGAGCGTCAAAGAAAGAAGTGTGTTTTATTCGTGGAAAAAACTCTGACGAATTTTAGTTATGTTCCAATAAATATGACCTACATTCTGTTTAATATCAGCGGGGTGTGACTGCTGAAAAAAAGTACAACGCCCCTTCTAAAGTTTGTGTAAAATTTACTCGGAAGCTTTTCCAAAAAGCAATTAACATACTTCGAGCACAAGAAAGTCAGAAACCATGCAGATAGATACCATAAGTAGCCACGTGTTAGACTGATGTCTGGAAAGTTTCATTGTTATGCACATTAAACTTGTTTCATGTGTGTTAAAGTAAAATGCTCGATAGAATTCTTAATGTCATGGTAAATTTCCAACACTGTGCAAATGTGTCTTTTACACGGTTTCACTTTCTTACGTTAATATGCGTAGATGTAATTATACCTAATGGATTTTGAACTTGAGTATTCATTTGTTTGGGAAGCACTTGTACTGTTAAGATTATACAATATTTTAAACAGTTTAAGTTTTTGGGTAAAATTTTGGCATTAAATTAATCTAAATACATCCGTATCTTTCTGATTCACGATACAGAAAAAAACATTATTAATGTTTTCTCCGAATTTTTTCATTCTCGTTACGGGAATAAAACATCAGTATAACTGACATTATACGTCTTGAAAGCAATTATTAAGAAGAAAACAGTACGAACTATTAGAAATGTTCTGTATTTCTAAAAGATACAGAAAGTTTGCAACCATAACACTTTGTCTTTTGGAAAATACCTTACATGAGTTAAATCTCCCTTTTGAAGTGACTCGTCATTTCTTCATCTGTATTCACATTTTTTTTCCATTGTGGAAAGCTTTCCATTCAATAAATCAGTGGAGAAAAACTTAGTTACAAAAATATTGGATCTAGTAGTTCCGACTGGTCAGGAATTTTTAATTTCACGTGTTTCTCAAAGGGACAGCAGTTTACGGATTTAAAACACTAAAATCTCGATTTGGGTTCCCAGTGGAGGAAACAACAGATAGACTTATATGGCTTTGCTCATACACAAACAAACAATATTACTGTCATTTGGCTTCACTGGAGTTACGACAAAGTAAATGTGAGTTCTTTAAACATCTGAATCATTTGAGTATGCTGGTGTGTGTTTTCATGTAGAAGAGCCACATGAGGCTATCTGTCGAGGAAAATCGAGCTCCTGATTGTAGCGTTGTAAATCCGTAGACTTACCGCTGTACTAACGGGGACCTGAAGTATTTGATTGAAATGTTTTTCAAACTTAGTATCATTACTATACTTTATGAGTTTCATTAATAGAACCGTCATTAAATCTACTAGCATCGTCTTCTTGAAGTTTACATAGTTCTTCCCAACTATATAAAATCTGTCCACTCCCATCACTCCTACAAACAATACAATAATTTCATTTTTAATTCTTGAAGTCAAAATGCTTTTACTGGTTAATTAAAAACCGTTACTTGTAAAATATTTAGTACAAGTTATTAAGAAGTAATTAGTAGTTATTACAAAAATGCAGCTTAGTCCAGTAGCTTTTCGCTCTAGACTGGCAGTCAGATGGTTGCAAGTTTGAGGGTGGCTCGGGACATGGTGTTCTGTCCTTGAGCAGGACACTTTACCCCAACCCAGCTGTATGATGAATACCATTTGTTAATAAAGAGGTTGACCTACGATGGACTGGCATTCTGTTCAGGAGGAACGAGTTACCAGTCTCATCCACTTTTGTTCATGAATCCTGAATTCAGCACAGATTCCTAAGTGCTGCATTCGTTTTGGAAGAATTTGACCTTCGAATTGCAGTTGTGGAATACATTACGTAACGACTGAAACGATAAAAATCCCTTAGACAAACAAATAATATTTAAGACAGATAAATATACTGTTAGTTTGTTTGGTTTTAATTTTAAGTAAGCAATGTAAGTTTTACAACATATATCAAGACAAATATTACATTTGATATTTTATAATGTTACATCTTACAATTACAATTTACATTATTTAATTAATAAATTACAATTTGGAAAACTAGCTTTCGTCCAGCTTTGTTTATACTTCTGTTCAAATCTCATGTGTAACCCTCAAAACAAAATATTTAACAAAACATAAGAAAAGGTTGAAATTATTTCCTAACTAAACTCTACATAGACATTATATTTGAAACTGAGGTTGTTTCTAGTAGTATAATGAGCAGAAAAAAATCCCTTTACTTAACGGTCCGTATGTCATTAAGGAAAAAAAAAGTATATAAAACGTACTTCTAAATATTTAACGAATTAAACATACCTGAATGCTTTCTCGTTTATCATAATAAAAGACACATTTTAAACAATAGTTTAAAGAATATTTGCCATCAAGTGAAATATATGGTTAAAAAAGTAGTTCGCTTTTGAGGCTACAAGTTCTCTTTCTTGGTTATGATTCAAAGAGAAACAAAATGTTGTCGTAGGTTTAAGGAACAGTTTAAAATAAAAGCAAATACATAAATATCATATCTTTTGGACTTTTTCTTAGTAATAAATATTATGATTTAGAATCACAATATAACACCACCTCATCTGAAAGAGAGAGACATGTTCGGCGAAGATATTCGATTCTACCATTCGTGAATTATAAGCGAGTTCCTTACCGTTATATCACACACATAACTCAATACTGATAACATACTGGTAGTGATATTCCAGAACGTTTAAAAGGCTCACTAAAATGAACTTCAGATAATTTGATGTTATGCACATGTTACAGCTGGATCCTATCAAGTTTTGATTTATTACTAATTCTCAAAACCACTGTCAAATCATTTATACATTTGTTGATTTAATGTTCTAACGTAGTTATACCATAATTAATTAGTTTATTCTGCTCAGCATGCTAATAAGACACGCTGATTGTTCTGGATATAGAAGCAACTGCAGCATATAATGTTACGCATTATTTGCAACTTCATACCTAATAATAAGTCTCTTGACCAGAAACGATGAACAAGATAATTTTTATTTTCAGATTATATCTATCTATTTCCAGCTAATAGCGTGTCACAGTCTGTAGAAATTGGCCTATTTCAAAATTTTATAACATGCATATGTTGTTTTTGTCTGGTTGTCTGATTGTAGTTAAGCACAAAGCTGCACAATGTATTATCTGTGCTCTGCCCAATACAGGTATCGAAACTTGTTCTCTAGCATTTTAAGTCCACAAACATTCCGCTGCGTGCCACTGGGAAAGGTTTATTTATTTTGAATCTCGCACAAAGCTACTCGAGGGCTATCTGTGCTAACCGTCCCTAATTTAGCAGTTTAAGACTAGAGGAAAGGCAGCTATTCTTTATGCAGATGTTGAAGCAGATATTCTTTATGGAAAGAGAAAATTCTCACACCAACGTTTTTTGACGAAACCACGTCCATCCACGCCCGCAAAGTGAAACATTTGATTATGAAAGCGAATCCTCCGATCCAAAATCCACTACTATTGCTCTGAGCGTATTTGCGGTACCATAAACCAGATAATGACTTCAAGCTATCGAAAAATCATGAACTAATAAATATCACAGATTTCTAACCAAACCTCGAAATAAACTATCGTCAACGTCTACATATGCAACTAAAGCCATCAAACTGAGTACGATTGATTGACTTTCGATATTATGACTATAGATTATTTTATTTCAATATTGTTGCGTTAACCACCTAAGAAATTCAACAATTAGACAGGTATACTTGCAAGTGGTTCCAGATACTTATAACGGCGTAAACATTTGTATGACGATATCAGCTATCCTCACAATACTATACATATCTGCGTGTATCTATATGTATTTACATTGAGACTGTTTATTAATTGATTATTTATGCACATAGAAGTAATGCATAAAGAAAGTAGTATCCTAGCTGAAGTATAAGTAAAATTATTTTTACTTTCGTGATATAGGAATGTAAATGTCCAGACGAACCACCAGCGCCTCAAGATCATGAATGGCTAGAAAGAAATGTAGTTGCAGGATTTAGAATATGGCAGCTATTATTTCTCACTGTAGGTGGAGTAATCGTTCTTGGTGAGTAAATATTTCAGTACAATTTTGTTAGTCTTAATGATGAATATTATTTAAAAACAAAATATTGATTTAAAACAGAAATTATTTAATAAACAGTTTTAAAGATAAGACAGTCTCCAAAGTACAATGAAATACCAATAATTGACTATGCAAGATTAATCAGTAAAAACCCAATGAGACTATAAAACAATGTACTACATTCGACATATTTCGACACATATCAATGTATCATCTTATTTTACACTGTAAAAACTGTTGTTTTACATTTTGTCTTTGATGTTACGATACTTGGTAACTTGTCTTAAGACATCTGATAGAGTTTCTTAATCAACACTAATGACTCCATGACATATCTTGTATCCAAGTATCTTGTATTTATTACTATCAGTATACAATACTTCTAACTTTAATAAAACTGCAGTAGAGCTTTGGCCAAAATTCAGTAATAAATTCACTTATTGCAACGTGATAGCAAATTTAGTAAAGGGACTCCTGGGTATTTTTCAGTGGTCTTTCTCTGCTGCTTTATGAAATGTAGAATCCCAAGGACAAAACAAGAAATCGAAAAAGACAGTCACCGTAAACAACTAACTTTCATATTTCGATCCTATCTCAATGAAGTAGGCACGGATAACATAGCATTTAAAGACGGTAAGTATTTCATTATTGGTTTGGCTTGCATTAATTGTCATTACAGTGAAGTCAAATACTTTAAAAAATTTTAAACTTTAATGAACTCAAGCTTTTTTCTTTTTATACAACTACAAAACATTTTTCACTGTAAATATGAATCTGCAACTTGGAAGAGCAATGGTTAGTAAATCAATCTTTATTTTAATACACATATTCCTTCCACATTTTAATTGTGCTTTACTTTCATTCTTAAGTTAGGACTATTTCAGCCACACTGTATTTGCTATATCCAGTGCCGACTTTTCACTTAATATCAAAGTCTCATCAGGTAGATTGAGATACATCAAATACGGTAGTGATTTAAAAGTTATTTATTTTATTAAGCTGCACGAACAACAATCCCACCGTAAAATGTTAATATCACGCGTAATATATATATACACACACATACACATGAACTTATATTTGTATTTCTAAGTTATATTCTTTATTTCTTTAAGTAATGTGTTGATTAATATCTTTTGCTTAATTTTTAAATTTTTATTTGAATAATATGTTGTTTTAAATAAACGTTTTTATACAATAACAGCAATTCGAACAATCACCAAAATGTGATATTAAAAAGATATAGATAGGGTAGCCATGTTTTCAATATTATTCAAACAACTACATTAACATTTTTATTTATTTTAATCTCACAGCTTCACATATTTGTTTTAAGACTGATATTTGATATTCTGTTATTAGGTTATCTACATATTTCTTATATTACTATACACATTTCTTCCAGCTTTGGAGAAAGTGAAAGAAATACATGAGGAGAAACATCAGTCACACTTAGAGAGTGAGAAGTCCTCATCCTCTCTCTCAGGTCTTACCACAACGGGTAGTAAATCTATGCTCATTGATGACGACGATAAACAAGATGAAGAGGCAGTTGTGGAAGGAACCACGAGAAGATCAGCTTTTTTCAACAGACTTCAGACCGCAGTTGATGGAAAGAAATCTAAAACGGTTAATTTTTAGGGGATTTTATTTATCATTCAGTCTATGGATATTACCAACTTAGTTGGTCAAAATGACTAAGAAGATAATCAAAATGCTGTGAAGAAGACTGACTATTCAAGTGTAATTGAGACTATTACTTATGCTGGAACTTTGGCAAGCAAAAACAAAAAATCAAGCTATTGTTAGTTCGGCTAATATGAAATTATTCAAGTCTGATAACTTTTCTGAAAAATACATAACATATTTAACAACTTACCAACCTATAACTGAGGAATACAATTACCTGATTAGTACTTTGACATTTTAGAAAATGTATTATCATCTATATTCATTTCTTATTTACCTGTTGTGTCTACCGGAGTATGAATTTTTCACTTACTGCTCTATTGCTACAAGCTAAAATTAATTAAAGCTTTATAAATTAGATTTAAATTATGATAAACAAACTAAGAAGTATAAATAAATCTATAAAAATATAGACAGATAGATACACTCGCGCACTAATACAGATTTTTGGGGCTGAATTAATTATATTTAACTAGTTTAAACTGTACATTAGCTATACTTTAAATACTTTAATACTTGTAGATCATAACGACAAAATTTTACAATTCATATTAATTCATTTTTAGACATTATTAGTATATTTACATTTTTGCCTGTGAGACTTTATGCCTGACTATTTTAAAAGTCATTCAAGAACACCTTTCCTACATATTGCCAAATACTCTTGAAGAGATTATACTTCCTTATTTATTACCAATTGCAATGAGAAAACGCGTCAACATTAAATTTCACTACATCCATTTTGTATGGCTTATAACTAAATAGTATTAGTATAAGAAAAACTACACCAAACGAATTGTGGCACAAACTTTTTCATATCTGTATTTCGTACTTCACAAGGAAATAAATTTGATCTGTAAATCGATCTTGGTTCTATAATACTGAATGACAAGTGGCAAATAATATATATATAAATTAGTTCGTTGCTAAAATTTTGCTCAATCACTTTTTCAACTTAGCTAAATTGTACAGTCTAGAGGCTTTTCAATTTCCTGTTTTATTTTACATTGGACACTTGAAGTTAAGTATGACAGACTGTTTACAACAAGCACTTCGTGAGTCTTTCTTAAAAACACATCTCCAACTATGATATGTATTCTATTTTTACTCTATCATTATTATTATGTATTATTATTTTGTCTCACATATATATATAGTCACCTCTGATTAAAATGTAGTTTTGTTTGTTCTGTTTATCTGCCATCTCGGCATAGCTAGCTGATTAACACACTCGACTGGTAATCTGAGGATCGTGGATTCGAGTCCCCGTCACACCAAACACGCTCGCTTTTTTAGCCGTGGTGGCGTTATAATGTGTCGGTCAATCCCACTGTTCGTTGGTAAAAGAGTAGCCAAAGGGTTGGCGGTGGGTGGTGATAACTAGCTATCTTCCTCTAGTCTTAAACTACTAAATTAGGGATGGATAGCGCAGATAGCCCTTGTATAACTTTGCTCGAAACTCAAAACAAACCAAACCAAAGCCACCTCAAACGCAGGTTTTACTACTTATTAACCAAAGGACTTTGTTAAAAAAGCATTTGAGGCTCATAAAGTTGCATGTGTTTTCTGATCTTTAAACATAAGACATTCATAACTTCTGACGACTAAGCAACATTATAGGAGTTAGTTGCATTTTATGAGCTAATTTTAATCACATGTTTGATGCGTCAGTAATTAGTTCATTAAATCAAGACATTTTGCTTATCGTAAGAATACTCCAGAAAATTGTTTTATTGCAGATAGAGACTAAATAGAGTTGATTTCTTTAAATGAGAGTTCAATAATCCTAAAACCAGTAACTTTGAAAAGTAATTATTTATAAAAAAAATATAAAGGTTACTGTCTGGGACAGTACCAAATATTTGTATATGTCGTAGATTTTTTCTATATTTTCCCTGAAAAATATCATTCGTGAAGTAATGGTTGAATGCAACTCCCATAAATCCTATATACACATTTTTATTGTATGAGGTCTAACTGTAATTTGTTGGTTTGCTGATCCAAGATGTGGTTATAAACCTTCAATAGGCGAAACTGCAGTATACAGCAAAGGGTGCGGTCAATCAGATAATGCATTAGGCCTGTACGTCACGGATGATGTTTTCAATTTTATCTTTTGTGAAAAAAGAAACAAGTCTCTAATATATACATATAATAATTAAACAGTTGGTCCGCTGTATAATATCGAAAATGAATTAGGCACAATGCCGGAATATTATGCACATACCTAAATTAAATTAATATATAGTGAAGGACTCTAAAATCCCGTAAGTATTAATTATATTACATTAACCAAACGTACATCTATACTAACAACTTTTACACATTACAAAAGTGTGGCTTCAACAGCTCTTCCAAACATCCAAGGATGGCATAACCTAATATTTTAAAATTACGATTACACTATATTGAACTGTTAATCACATCAATCCACCGATGTGATGATTTAAATTTCCATCCCTGAGAACAAGTGAACATTTCATTACGCCATTTAAAAGAATAACTAAAACTCTATTTCTAGTTCAGAACTTCGAACAAAATGTCTTTTTATCGCTGAAATCGTATCAAATGTTATTATTTTGTATTTTCGAAAAAACAAATTATTTTACTCCAATTTTTCGTTTTTTTATTACACGCATTTAATATGGTACGTAAAACTGGTACATAAAATTTACAAATATTTTAAAAATTTATGTAGTGTTTTGAAATAAAAAGTTGTCTGTTTTATCTATTTAAGGCTTAATAATGACGTGTTTTATTCAAAGTAAAATTTTGTCTTTCGCACGGGCGTTGTCTCTTTATAAACAGTTAATGTAATTATAGATGTATCAAATGAAACAGTAATATGTTTCTTTTTATCACAAGGTTACATAATGTACTGTCTCCTCTCTGTCCCCTGTGAATGTAACTTTAAATTTTAAAGTTCTAATACAGTAAATTAACAGCTGACTCACCGGAAGTTACATATCTTGGTCAAAGAAAAAGAATTAGCCGAGACTGTAATCTCAAAAATGTATCATTAAAACCGTAGTTGAAAATACGGTAACACAATATAATTAAATATTTATCTACATATATAACTTTCTAAAATATACCACTCAAAACCAAAAACACAACAGCATTAAACAAAAACTATAAAGAAAGACGTTTCTTTCTTCGGTTGGACTACTCTTTATGATACTACCATACCAAATGATTCCTGTTAGAAATCTTCAACGTGGAATACATTTTTATAGTTCACAAGTTTTCATGATAGTTTTAGGTTTTAAGGAATCATATTAATGCAGAGTGGTGGATTTGAAAAAAAACATTCAGAAATATCAGGTGTACCAAAAACACGAACACGTTTCATCATAACAGACTACGTTTGAACTACTATATTATCTAATACTTCATGGCAGGGAATGTTTGTAGAGGGATGTTCCGAATCTTCCTGTCGATTTGTTTGTTTGTTTTGGAATTTTGCACAAAGCTACTCGAGGGTGATCTGTGCTACCCGTCCCTAATTTAGCGGTGTAAGACTGGAGGGAAGGCAGCTAGTCATCACCACCCACCGCCAAGTCTTGGACTACTCTTTTACCAACGAAGTGTGGGATTGACCGTCACAATATAACGCCCCCTCGGCTGGGAGGGCGAGCTTGTTTGGCGCGACTCGGGCGCGAACCCGCGATCCTTAGATTACGAAGCGCACGCCTTAACGCGCTAGGTCATGCCGAACCCTCTCTTCCTGTCGATATGTCGAGAGTTAGCACAATTTATGACTTCTAGATAACCCCATAAAAAACGTCTGTAAGAGACAAACCAGTTGCATGCGGATGTCATTACATACCTCATAAAGAAAAAATCAGTCAGTGTTAACTTGGTTGTTATGTTTTACAATTAATCCTAGACAAGCCTCCAATTTATTATATAACGTATTATAATTTGAAATAGCTTGAAACTGACATAAATAGTAATTCAAATTTAAAAGTTAATTAAATATCGATATGTATCAAATTTATTATATTTGTTAACAAGATTGATACATACAGTTTTTTTTCTTTTCTAATACAAATATATATTAATATATAAACAATAACACAATTTATAATAATGATCATTGCAAATAATGATTTATGCGCAAAAGTTTTACAAGCTTACAAACAATATTGAGTGTTCTATCTTGTCTGGAAATGAATATGTTATCGAGTGTTCAACATGAGCGAATTAATTTTGAGTTGATACAGTACAATTCACTCAACTAGAGGCTAGCGAGCTCAGCGTCGAGTTTTCCACCATTGAAGTTATATTGTGTTTTCATAAAAATACTCATGACCGATGTGAATCCAATGAGTTAAATGGTTTGTAATATTCAAAATCTATAAACGTTCCTGTTCAATATATTTAAGGTTTTCGATGACTAAGTGTGAACCATAATGCTACAGCTTCCGCGGATTACGAAACACTAACTATAACAAATTGTCTCTAGGCGCGTTATATTCATGTTTATAAGCATGAGAACAGTTTCTTGAAATTTGAATTTACAAGATATCATACATGTTGTACTAACGTTTAGATACACATGTATTATTAATTCTTATATTCGAGAATCTTCTAGAATGTTAGTGAATAGGTTGGAATTTCGTAAAGCACACTTAATATTACAAGTTACATACATTTCAAAATATATATTTAACTGAAACAAACCTGGCTATTAAGACAGATATATAATAATAAATAATAATATAATAGTTAACACAAGGTTAACTATCGTGAAATGATTGAGGGATTTTGTCTTCCCTAACATCGCAGTTTTGCAAAGAAAGAGGGATATTCGCAAGAGAACGTAGTGATCCCAGCAAGACTGGGCAATTCCCCACACAACCAAGGGAACAAGGTGTTACCTTGTATTCTCAAGTACACTGATATTTCTTTATAGCCTCCATATTTATCTGATTTTTCACCCTCAAGTATCCTTTTATAGAGTTATGTAAAAGACACAGTTAATGCTAACCCCAAGTCTTCGACTGTCAACAAGCTTAAGGACAATAAATGCATTCGTTACTTGTTAATCACAAGATTCTGTGCTTTTTAAGAACACATTGAAATGTGTACGTTTTAGGACACCCACTAATAGTCTATATGTAACAATCAATCTCAACCTCAACGGCAGAAAATAAGATTTATTTGGTATGAGAAAGGGTATCACCTTAGATTTAAAAATCCAGAAGCCTGAGAGTACGTGGATGTCAAGAGAGAATCTAGGAATCGCTTCACTATGATGTTTTTTTTCATCTGAATATCTGTTAATGTTAACAGCGTTTCATGAGAATGGAGATTTCTTGTTTTGCATTACATCACATATTAAACCAACTTTTTTCATCAGCTACAATCTAAACCCTGTTAATGACAATTTCTACCTTCTATTGGAAGCATCATATTGAATTTAAAGCCTGTTAAAATAATAGCATTGTTAGCAGTTATCCTGGATATTGTGTGAAATGTCACCACCAGGGACCACACGCGTGCTGACCTCACGATGATGATGTCACCAGAGAACTCGCACTAAAGAAGAGGCAGAGGTGACAACATCACCAGAAACAATTACGTCTATGAAGTAAGATAGTAAATTGAAGGCTTGTTTCCGAAATCTGAGCCAGAAACCAAACTGGTTCTCAACTAAATTTCAAAGTATAATTTAATTGACATATGTTTATATATATCAGCACCAACAAGATTTCATCATGTCTGATTATCAAGATTTTCTTGAATAACTCTCTCTCGAATAACTATAAAACTATAACAAAGGTGAATTGCATGAAATTGACAATATTTCAAAATCAAATGTTAAGAAATCATTCAGAAAAATGAACTATAAAGCAAATTGTTAAAACATTGGTTGATAATGACTTGTGTGAGGAAACATTAGGGGAATAGCCAATCATAATTGAGTGATAAAAATTAGTTAAAAAGCCAGTTAAAACTCGAACAAAATGAGCTTGAACAAGTCTGTATCGAAGCCCAGAAAGAACGAACTGGTATCGAAGCTGAAAAAAGAGAAATGAAAAACCTATGTCGAAGCTGAAAGAAAAATAAACGGCTTGAGTCCGAACATGCTCGTATCAAATCCGAGAAAGAATTCATGCTGAAAGAGACGAAAATTAGGTCCAAATCTAATCGACCAAGGCAAAGTGACAACTTTTAATCCAATAGATATATTAAAGTACAACCATTTCATGAAAATGGAGTTGTTAAATACTTCCAACATTTTGAGAAAGCTGCTCAAACCAGCGAATGTCCTACCAAACATTTTTCATCATCATTACAAAGTGTTTTAACTGGTAAAGCACAAGAACCTGATGCCCATTCTCTCTCTAGGTCGCCCAGTATGGCCAGGTGGTTAGAGTGCTCGACTCGTAAACTGAAGGTCAGGAGTTCGAATCCATGTTGCACCAAACATGCTCGCCCTTTCAGCAGTAGGGGTGTTATAAGTTATGGGTCAATCTCACTATTCGTTGGTAAATAGTAGTCCAAGAGTTGGCTGTGGGTGGTGATGAACAAGCCACTCTCAGATTAATCAAGAACTGTCTTCCATTTTCGTAAAAAAGCCTGGTCGTGTTATGTGTGATTAGTAAAAAGGATGTTACACCCAATGTGTCCATGTACACATATGGGTATAATTCCACCATATCATATGATATTTTTCATTTGGCCACTAATATAAAGGCTGATGTATCTAGGGAGAAATTCTACGTTATGCTGGGATGACTCAATCATTGATTGTGTTATATACTGTCATGATTATTGAAGTTATATAATTTTTCATAGTGTATTATATTTAAAGTACATTTTGCGAAGCATATATGTATATATTACTATAGTTGAAAATTCTGTAACACCACTTTTAATTCTCTAATCTAGAAGGTGTAACAGATTTGCGATTATGTATTTCTTTTAATATCAATGTTTATTTTCGTTAAATATATATTTATAAATGCTTGTAACTGATAGTTTTAAGTATGTTTTGCAAAATTCCCGCTCATTCTCAAAATTTATAGATGATTCACGAGTGTAATGACCAAGGATGTACTATATATGTAAGTAAAATATTGTTGTCAACTGAACATTCTTGAACTTCGATTAAAGTTTATAAATCGACGTGCCAAAAGACAGTTTTCATGATATTGCTGGTTTGCTAGAGTTAGTATACTATAAATCTTGGAAGCTGTAACGGCGATAACCACTTACTACTCAGAAAACTACATAAATTTGACCAGTACTACCTTTTTCCGTGAGATAACAAAATTTAGAAGTATATCACCATATTGGAAAACAGTTACTTTAATATTCATGATGCTTATTATTTCCTTGATAAAGTGAAAAGCATTTAGCATATTATCTGTGCTTTATATCGTACTAAAGCTACAATCAGTGTTTTATGTTGTTATATATCAAATGAAACATAGTTTTTGTTTTTATTACGTAATAAAGAACTGAATGTTCTTCAAGACGTGTCATGTTAACCAGCCCGTTTATTTTTCTGTCCTTCTCTTTGTGTCGCCCCCCGCTAGTACAACGGTATGTCTACGGCTTTACGACGCTAAAATTAGGGGTTCAATTCCTCTTAGTGGGCTCAGCAAATAGCACCAGGTGGCTTTGCTACAAGAAAAACAAACAAACAAACTCTTCGTGTCTTGATTGTCCCCCAGAGCTCATCCACTTTCTTATAGCAGGCTCATGTTTTGTCACAACTAAAATCCACTTGAATTTTATCCTTCACGTCTTGTCATACCCATCACACATAGGCTTACCTATTTTCTTGCAGGTGGCTCACATGTTTCTACATCAAAGTATTACTTTTTCCAATATTAGTTTGTAAACATAACATTCGTCATTCAATTATCTGGTATTCAATATTATCCTATATTCTATTAATATTTTATCTAGTTTCCAAACCTTAATGTTATAAAAATTGTCCCGCACTACTACTTCTCTTTATATTTTGCTGTAATTCTGAAATAGCGTTATTGAATTTGACTCTTTTCTACTTGATTTTAATTTCTGCCTTGTAGTTTTTATATAATTTATTAACCGCTGTTTTACATTTCCATGATTACTCCTCTTTTATTGTTTTCTATTTGAGTGCATTGTGGCTACCACGCATACAAATCTCACTCAATCGTCTAGCCGTTCTTCAACATCTACTCATAATGATCTGGATTCTATTCTAATTTGGAAGACTGTTGTCTAAGTAATTTTTAATATATTTCTTTCTTGTTCATGTGTGTGAGCATGAACATGTGATTATTAAACATTAAAGGCAATCAATTCATGATGACGAGAAACCAAATTTAAGTGAAAACACATTTTAGAACGGCTGGTACGGGTATTAACAGGTTATCCTGACTTAAAAAGATCGAAAAGTTGTTCTCTGCTTTATTAGTATTAAAGGCAACCACTTCTTCCAATTAAAGAAATGCAGCAGATGTAACAAAGGTAACGTAAATAGTAGAATCAAAAACTACCTCTCTGTTTTTTATTGTTGGAGCACAACTATTGGCCAGAATACTGTTGATGTTTTGCACTGCCTCCTCGAACACTCCTGTCAGTGTCCGGCTGGATAAGCTCGAGGCCGAATTTGGTATAATTTGGGCTAAAATAACTTTACCATTGTCATGAAAGAAAGGCATCTTGGTGTAATAGTCGATCAGTCTATTAAGCCACCCAAGCAACGTGTTATTGCTAGTGTTAAGAAATATAGGAATTTAGGTTTTATCCCCAGAAATATTTAATATATATCCAAAGAGGTTATGATTGCTTTTTATAGGTCACTGGTTAGGCCACTGTTTTAGTATTGTGTTCAGTAAAGTTACAGGAGGGTTATCTGCGCTATCAGTCTGTAATTTAGCAGTGTGAGAGTAGAAGGATGGCGGCTAGAGATCACCACCCACCGCCAACTCTTGGGCTACTCTTTTACCAACGAATAGTAGGATTGACCGTCACATTATAACGCTCCCACGGCTGGGAGGGCGAGCATGTTTAGTGCTACGAGGGCGCGAACCCGCGACCCTCGGATTACGAGTCGCACGCCTTAACGCGCTCGGCCATGCCGGGCCATTTATACTAAAGTTATACAAAAATGTTTAGAAGTGAGTAGTTCTTCGACATTTGCGACTATAATGTAAATCACTTTCACGTATCAGCCCCAAATATAGTCTCCTATCACGTTTTCATTATACGCTCCTTGGTAGCGACGTTCAAAGTTCAGAATACTTTGATGGAAGCGCTTGCCTTTCTCCTCTGAGTATGTTTCCATGTTGTCCATGAATCTATTAAAATAAGCGTCAAAGATATGGACTTTTAGGGACATCCTGAAGCCTATTTTATCGTAGTTTCACTATAGCCTCAACCAGTTAAACATAATTTTCGGCCTTGTGATTGTCCAAAAAATCCCGAAACACTGCAACAAAGCTTCCTCAAGCGTTTTTTTCTTCTACTGAGCTTCTTGCGGAATTCTGTGCATTACAGAATCTTCTTTATTTGTGATCCAATGAAGACACCAGCTTTTACCTTTGCCTCAGACAGCTTAGGTGCTTGAAGACTGTAGACTCCTTATTAAAAGCTGTGACAAGTTGTTTCATAAGACCCAGTTTTATGTGCAATGATGGAAACAACACCTTTTGGAGGTTCACTAGTGGCTCACACTTGACATTGTGCCTCCCACAGAGAACTCGATCCGTTGTGGCCAGTGCTTCCTTTTGTAGTGCGCTGCGACGGGAAAAACGGGAAACGTTGCTGTAACAACGGGAAAAATAACAGGAGGATTTGGTAAAGCCTTCTTGAAGACCCATCAGGAATGCCACCATTTTGAAGTTTCCGGTAACCTTCCAACCATATTCATCATACTTCAAGACTTCTAGCAAAGTCTTAACGCTGTTGTATTCCTCTTTGTATTTACATTTTAAAAAGTCTAAAATTTGTATAGTATAAAATATTACTATTCAAGCAAACAAAAATTGTCCGTCTTACCTCCTAGAGTGTCTTTTGCAATGCTTGCAAGTAAAATGAGGTGCCCAGGGTTTTCCTTGATCTCCGACAAGCATGCCGAAATATGCCTTGTGGGTTTCACACATTTTAGAAGATGCTGTCACAGAGTACTTTTTCGTTCTTGTCTTGATAAATTGGCCACATGCATAGCAGAATGCGTCTGGAGAGTGTTGTAATTTGATGCCATCTCTGATAAAATCAGATAGGTTTACGTGTTCATTTAGGCAGCATGAACTGATCTGAAGTGGAGAGTGGTGAGCCTTTGTGTATATATTATTATGGAAAGTTCTAGAAAATTCTAAAAAATGTTCTTGAACATTCTTGTAAGCTCTACAACATTCTAGAAAGTTTTCATAAGTTTGAGGGAATTTTCTATCAGCTACTCGGCACTGAATCTACCTGGTATGTTCTGGAAAGTGGGTAAATTTGGAAATTTCATTCCCAAGTCACAAAAGCAAAGTTTGAAGAGAAAAATAGGTCTTTTCCATTTACTTTAGGCATAACCAACTGGGGAATAACACTTTCTGTCCAGGAAGAAGAACAAGTAAATATTTTGTTACATTGTGCTATTTGATAAAATAAAACAAGAAACTTTACGGCATCAAAATTACCGTATTGTTGTTACAAAAAGATTTGTTACAAGCTTTATTTTTATGTGTGAGTTCGGTCAATTTTGTTGCTAGCTAGATTCACTACTATCTAATTCAAATATATGGTGTTACTAGCCCACCCTTATAAAGTTGTGTAAATGTCAACAGTTCCCAAATGTTTGTAACATTTATGGTTCATTGCCATTTTTTATGTATTTAGTACTTCAAAAAGCTAACTGTTGCAAAGTCAGTATTGGTAACAAAAACTGCTATATCATAAAATGATGTAACAATGATAGAGCCATCATGTTTCCCTAATACAAAATGGATGTATTGTCCGTAAGAAAATGTCGAGATTCTCTTTTGACAGATCACACCTACTTTATCTCCAAAATGCTGGAGTATCCTTTTGCTGGCCAAGTAGATGATGTACTGTGTGTTTCAGCCAATAAATGCTTTGAGAGAATGACTAATTAAATACGACCTATTCTAAAAGAAAGTACAGAAAATTTATTGTTAGTGGCGGACTTAAGGTTGTGAGGACCCAGTGGCTAATAATTTTTTTTTTATTTTACATAGAAAAAATATAAGTGGGCCCACATTAAGACCATGAATCTCTAACCTCTACCTAAATATATTTTCTCCATTGTACTTGGTTTTCACCGCATTTAATTATGTTCAAATTCATTTTGTAAAATACAAAAATGATGACTCATCCAATTAGAGGTAATTGCTCTTGTGTCTTCACTTGGTACACTGTATGTTTGTGCGTTTTTTTTTCTTTAGTAGGGATAGAGTTTGTTCTCCTATTCATCTTATATCAGTTAGGTTTTCAAACTTAGATTTATTTACAAATTTCCTACTCGATCTTCTCGTTATTTAATTGTACTTATTCGCCATTCGTATGGAAATTGGTTCATCTGAAAACGCAGTGGTGGCAGAGCATTGCATCAACAAAGTAATCGGTGAATCATGTTACAATAAAACAAAAAAAATGTGTAAAATATATCGGGAAATTATTATGAAATTTCTTTAATCAGTTTCGTTTAAAGGTAAATATTATTTAATCATTTTTCTTGTTTCGTTTTTATTGTTATATTTAAAAATCTTTCTAAACATATGAACGTCAAATTTCTTGTTCATCCATATTATTTAGCAATAATATGAGCAATAACGAAGACCATTGTTTTGTACACTTCTAGCGGTGGAAAGGGTAGTCTTAGGTGTGTGTAAACATGGTAAGACTTAGCATTAGCTAATATTAATGGCGAAAAATATTGTAGTAGTAAGCGTGTCGGTAGCAAATGTATGTATAAGCTAAGACTTATATTATGTTGAGTGATAGTCAGATTTATTGAAATATTTCTGTATAATTTAAGCAATTGTAAACTGTTATGTTGTTAGGTACTACAATTTGCCAGGTTGCATTAGCAGTCGCATTTAACATCCCACCCATCCCATCTGTTATTTTGTTTTTGTTGACATCGTTCAGAAGGGCGTGAAATCGTTAAGGTAAATGCTGTGTGAATTTTCCATACTTTAGTTTGTGAAGAAAGAAAATTTTGTATTTGCATCCACCCAATCTTGTAAGTTATGTCTATATACTGCCTAGACTCTTAGAATTTAAAAACAAAACTTGTACACCTTTGTAATTGAACTTTGAAAACCACTTTATATTTATCCGACCTTTGTAGACTTTCTTTGCGGAGATTTCTTCTAGAAAAAGTAAGCATCAAGAACATCCTTAAATTTAACATCAAATATCGATAACTATTGAAAATGCAAACCCACCTTTGAAAAGTAGCAATGTTAAACTTCCACTCCACTAATGCTTGAAAAATAAAACTGTCTTAACTGGAGCCTAGCATATGTATTTAATGTTGTACAAGGTGTTTGGAAAGTCACTGTGCACATGTGTATCTATTAACAGACATGTTTCAATATAGAATACATGAGGTAAATATGAATGACGATTATAAACAATGTTGAAAGTGATCCCCGTTGGCATCAATACAGGCCTGGATCCTTCTTATTTGATTTCTAAACACTGCTATCAGCTGCTGGCTTCAAATAGACTTAATAAAATATGATTACAAAACTGCACAGTGACTTTCTGAACACCCTGTAGTTTGACGTGTCTTCTCACAGTCATGATTCTGCTTATATGTTCCCATTTCATTTTGATAATATTATAACATAATGTTTGATAAGCCCCAAGGCTTTTATGTCTATTACCTATTAATCATCTGTTCTGAAGAAGACATAATTTAAATTGCTTGAACTTATCCCCGTAAGACAAATTCCATTTCTAGAATCACGATAATTAGCCATTCTCTGAACATTTTCAAATCATAGATAAAAAGAAGAAAATTATACATAATAGTCCAAGTGAGGCCTGATTAGGAGTTTGTAGAAAATGCAGATTTTCAAGTGTGTGTGTGCATGTGTGGAGGTTTGAGCATTAAGAGTAGCTTCACAGGTGACATTTTATTAGCTTCCCTCTGGTCAACAGTTATAAATTAGGAATAGATGTGCAAGAATCTAGTAAACTATGATCAAATCTAACCATCATCCTGTTGGTTTTATAACCATTGTCTTTGAAAATACCATAACTCAACTCACATTTTTATTTACATTTTATCTGCATAAGTATAGTGTCTTCTATTCTTTGACACAGCTAATGCATAACCAATCATACTGCATGTGTATGTTATGTAATTAATGTACTGTAACTTTTTGAGAAACAGTAGCAGATGAGAATGCTATGTATGTTAGTTATCATTGCTGCTATTAACTAGTCAATTAAAATGTATAATGTCTATTTGCTTTAGTGTCTCTAGCAAATGGAAGAAATTTAGAACTATTTTAAACATTTGTTTACCCTATAAATTACTATTCAATACATTCATCTTTAGTAGAGTGAAAATAATAGCGGCTTTTTTGTTTATTTCTTTTTGTTGCAGGTTCAGTGTGGATATTTTTATTGTAACTGGACTTGAAGTAAGTCTCTACAGCTTGACAACATTCTTTATTAATTTTTATTTAGACTGTAAAATGCACCAGGGAACACTAACTTGGTGTATGGTGCACATTTTCCAGTAAGTACTTTTGAAAAACTATTTTTGCTGTTGGTAGTTTACTGATCGTTAACATATAGTAACTGTGGCTCTTGTGAAATGTTAAGTGCTAATTTGTGTTTCATTTACTTGGCAGTTTCAAAAAGTTACTTCTATAACTTTTTCAAGATCTGTAAATTATAAAGATCTATAAAAGTTTTTGCTTACTTCAACAAGTGCCTTTTGTGAACTATTGAAAAAATCACTCCATTGAACTTTTAATTATTACCATGTCTAAAGCCCCAAATGAAAATCTTGTAACATACATTCTTGTCGTCGTTGGTGACGGGGGTGTTGGAAAATCTGCACTTACGATTCAGTTCTTTCAAAAACTGTTTGTGACTGATTATGATCCAACCATAGAAGACTCATACATACAACATACAGAAATAGATGGCCAGTGGTGCATTCTCGATGGTAAGTTTTGTTTTTTACCACACTATTCTTTTATATGCTCTCTTTATATTTTCAATTAATTTTATAGAATATTTTAGTATGCAAATTTTATTTCAGTATTTGTTTTATTTTTATTTTATTTTTTTGAATGAAAATTATTATAGAATTGCATGAACTGTGATTTTGCAGATTATATTTCAGGGCATTTATATTTTGAACACTTTCACTTGTAAAATGCAGTACAAAAATAGGATATTATGAAAAGTTTTTGATTAAATGCTTGATAATTTTTGTTTCACATATGTTTAGCAGTTTTTAAGCTTATTACAGTGTATAGTGTAAGAAGTGACAATTCTATTTTGGGCTAGTATTCTCCCTTACAAGAACTGTAAATATGTGCACAACTTTTATGGAGTTTTATACAGTCATCATCTGATTTTTTTTAATCATTAAAATTTGTCTTCCTCCTGTAAACATCTCAAATATTTAATCTCAGGAATACTGGAGTAGAGCAGTAATTTCATTTCTTTGTTTCAATACATTGTAGTTACATTTTCTCAGTCTAAAAAAAAAATTTATTATATGTTTCATATGCTACCAAACATTCAACATCGTAGTACAGTTTAATCCTCTTTGCTTGTTCTTAAATTAAATCACAGTTGTAAAAAAAATAAAAATCCAATATTCAGTTTATTTACCTTTTTCTAAATATAATTAAAATAGGTAATTAATGAACTTCTAAATTGATTAGCCCTTTTTTCATCTCTGTTTGGTTCCTGGTATTTTTGTTTTTATCCTTGAAATAGTTACTGTTAATTACATTTTTTCAAGAAAATTAATATATATTTTGTTGCAGATATTAAATTCACACTAAGCATAGAAAGAAAATTATATATAAGGTACCAGTTGGTCTTTCAAGTTTCTACTTATGTACACACTGACTGATGAAGACAAATGAAAATTTTTAAACTTGCTACTTGTGTTACAAGAATCATTGACTCTCCTCTTAAACTTTTGTGATGTTTCAATCACTGTTGTTGCTGACAACTCATTTCATAAATTAATAACCTTGCTAGAGAAATAACTGTCTTAAATGAGATCTAGCCTGTATTTCTATTTCCTAAAATTTAAACTTGTGCCCTATTGTGTCAGATAAGGCATAAAGAAATCAAAGGCTTTTATCCTGTCTTTATCATAGATGATGTTCTAAACATCAGTAAGATTACTACTTAACTCTTTTTTTCCTTAATGTTCATAAGAATGGTGAATGTTTTCTGTGTGTGTTCTATAGACCTTTTATTTAAAATTACTGCATATTTCTTCACAGTTTCAAATAAACCGTAAGAAGAGTTTTTTTAGCTTATTTTAGTACCTGTTCAACTTCATTTCTATTCACTGTCTACAGAATACCTCTCAGATCATTGACCAGTAATTCACAAAACTACTGGTTCTTGTTAATCAGAGAACCGAGCTCATCTACCTAGTCTAAGCTGTTTTTCTTTTGACAATACAACTTAAATCTTTTATATGAGTCGCCACAAACCTTAAATGTTATAGTCAAGAATACTCTCCCCAGCTGAATTTTCAGTCCAAAGAAAAAAAATTGCTTTTCTCTAAACAAATTTTTATACAAATATTAGCATATATTGTGAATTTCATGCTATTCTGTGTGTTCAGTTTTCAATTCAGTTTATTTAAGAAATAAGGACTATACACCCAGTATGAAAATAAAGAATAAAAATATAAAAAATGTACAATCTTGTAAAAGAAAGAAGATCCACATAATTAATTGAATGTGGGTCAAAATGAATAAATATTGTTATAAAACATCAAATTAATTAAGATTCCTTTCATTAAGTTTTGTGCAAATTAAGCATATTGTAACATTTTAATATACATTTTTTATGAATATGAATAATTTTTTGGTTTCTCTGTGTTAGTTATCCATGTCCTTTAATACTGACTTAATATTTAAATCCATCTTATTTCACTTTGAATATTAGTATAAAATTTTGATTCTTCATATAAACAACTTTATCCTTGTTTACTCTAAGAAGTTTTAAATATCCTTCGTCAGTTCTTTTTTGATTTATTGATTTTATTTGTTGCCATTTTTGAATATCTGCCATGATTATTCAGTTTTTTTAACATACAATTTACACAGCAGTAGTATATTTCAATTTATAAAGCTAATTTAGTATAATCATATTGTGACAATGGTAATACACACAATATTTTTCATAAATAAATTAAAACTGTTAAATATGTACTTCCCCAGCAGATAACACCATATTATAGAATTGAATCAAACAATATTTTTCAATTCATTCTCGAGTAAAAATTATTTTAATAATAAAGCCTTACTGCCGATATCTTTTTTTTTTGTTTAGTTGAATGTGTTCTATCTAATTTAATTTACAGTCTAATTTTACTCTAATGTATTAATTACAGATTTTTGTGTGTAATTGGATTAAAATTCATATTATTCTTAACACATAAATATGTACAAACAGTTTTTATAAATTATAATTTTGCTGTAAAATAAGTTTATTTAATTTTTTTGTGAAAACTTTCATGAGCACTGTTTTATTTACATTTAAAAATAAATTGCTATCATACTAAATTCTTATACATTTTAAATCATTATCATACATTCTGTTATGGATTAATGCTGAAACATTTTCAAAACATTTGCTCATTAAACTAAATTTCTTAGAAAACGTTTAAATATAATAAAAAGAGTAATAAACTTAATGAATGTACTCCAACAATTAAGTTAATCTAATCACTTATGTTTTAACTGCTTGTTTAGTATTTTTATGTTTATGATAGTAGGGGCAGAAATTTCAAATTTTCTCTTGTAAAAGGAAGAGTCAGAGAAGGGATCTGATACAGGTGTTTAAAATTGTAAAAGGAAAGAATAATGTCAATACATTCTATTTTATATTTATATATATCCTTTAGTATCTCTCTGTCCTACTGTTTTCACTGTGTGTGTGTACATTAAATATGATGAAGTAAAGGAGACTAAAAACACCATACATTTAAAAAAAAAATGTTTTAATGCTATCTTATAATTTTGTTAAACCGTGCTCAGTTTTCATTCTTATTAATTTTTTTTTCTAATTTATTTGGGAAAATTTTAGCTCACAAATTTTTTTAATATTCTTTCAAAAGATTACTGCTTATATAGATTTGGTGTATTTGGATTTTCAGAAAACAAGTTGCTATATAAAATATTCTTGTGAAAAGTTTGTCCATGGATGTGTAGGATAAGCTCGCGAATTGGATAGAAGAGTTGCTGGGTGGAAGAAAGCAGAGGGTTAATACAAATGGAGTTTAGTCTAATTGGATTAGAGTCACAAGTGGGGTATCTCAGGGCTAAGTCTTTGGACCATTGTACTTTATGATTTACACTAATGACAGATGAAACCATTGTTAATAAATTACTATGAAATTGCAGATGATATTGCAGACTTGGATATTGCTAACTGCAAACAGGATGCAGCTTATTTACAAAAGGATTTAGTAAATAGAGCAAGTAAATGTCAGATGAAATTTTGTTTTAATAAATGTAATGTAATGTACAAGTATAATAAGTATATTAAGTATAATTTAGATGAGAATAACCTTAACAGTATTATGAAGGAAAGGGATTTTGGTGTAGTGTGCAATCAGTCTCTAAAGCCATTCATGCAGTGTACTGTTGGTAGCAATAAGGCAAATAAGAATTTTAGTTGTATCTAGAGAAATATTGAATACAAGCCTAAAGAGGCTATAATTTTATTGTATAGTCACTAGTTAGACCACAATTGAAGCATTGTGTTCAATTTTGGGCTCCTTACCCAAGGAAATGCATCAGATTGTTGAAAAGTGTTTAGGAAAAGGTTGAATTTTTATACAAGGAGAAGCTGAAATCTCTCATTGTTTTCTCTTAAAAAAGTTAGAATGAGATATTTAAGATTTTAAAATGAATTGATAGTGTTGATGCAATATCATGTTTTCATGATTCCCAGTTGGACTGGGGAACACAAATATAAATTTTGGCAGGATATGAGTTATTTTCAGCTGAGATTTTTATTTTTCTGACAGAGTGATTGCCACTTGGAGTAGGTTGCCTTCAGATGTCGTAGAGACAGTATATTTGAGTGAGTTTAGCAGATAGCTTGACAGATATATAAAAGATAAAGGGTGGCTTTAATTTTTTAAAATTTATTTATAATTAATTTTAGTGTAGAGGAATAGAATAGTCAAGCTGGGCCAGTAGGTTCCATGTTGTCCCATGACATTGATATTGTAGGCCAGTTGCTTGTCTCTTTTTAAGTCGCTGCATTCATTTTGTATCCTCTTGTTTTGTAGTGCAGGCTCCTATTTTGGTATTTTGTTTCCTTTATACTAACCATCATTTCTAACATAATTTATTTAACTTATTTTTCTTGAATGACAGTCTGTTGATGATTTAGGATCATTCATTTTGCTTTTACATTTAGAAATTTCCTTTCTAATTTACATACATTCTGTTTACTTATTTAGCATGTATTATAACATGCTGGCAAGTACATAGTCTTATCATACTTACATCTGTACTTTTCTGGTTTTCTTAACAAGAAAGTAAAAAATATAAATACTCTTCATTTCACTACTGCAGCTCAGTTTCCAGCTGTTCTTAATCCAAATGGCATTTCAGATTTCGAACAAAAGGCAGTATGGTGGCTGTATAAAAGTTAATGGCATCCTGACTGGAATATTATGATGTAAAAAAATCAGCCAGTCATGCTTGAGCCACAGTAAAGGTGATTAGAAGAAAATTAGGTTTTCTTAAATCTCTGTTAAAGTTATAAAAATATCACATATTTCAAATGCATATAATCAGTGACTTTTTTTTTAAATATATATATATATGGTTATGCAGCCATCTAATAGGAACTGATATGTTTTACTAAATAGTAATTAATAATTTAATTATTATGCTAATCTGTTGTTGTCTAAGGAATGCTCTGAAAGAGACTTCTTTGTATCTTCTAGCCATTGGATTGCACACAACTCTTCTGATATGATTACATACTTTTTGTTGGCTAGTCTCAATTAACTGCTCTTTAATGCACAAACTTTTGCCTGCTAGTAGCCTTTAATGCCCATCTAATTATATGTATATAATACAGTTCAGTTATGTTTATCTATGCAAATAACCATGCAACAACCTTCCTTTAGTAGGAGTTGAAACACCCTCCTACTGCAGCTCACTCCATCCATGCAGTTGGACCCAGTCTTCACTTTGAGATCTCTCCCATGTGAATCACTTTCTCATTGTGCCTTGGTTCACCAACAACTTGTAACTGCTTCTAAGTTGGACCTTTCTTCCAAGGCTTTTGATGACAAGCTTAAATGTGTCTGATGCTTATTTTCACACCCATAGAGCTTGGGCATCTCATCATTATCCACAAATATCACATTAATCATGAACTCTTCTTTTTAAGCAGGCATTAAACTTTATGCTACCTGTTGGATTGTTTGGTCATTTGCCTCATTATTTCATTCTTATGGACTCAGTTTTCATTATTTTCTTCACATACCCAACTTGAAATTAAATAGGTGGATTGGATTATCCACCCTGCTCAGTATTTTGTTCATTTGAGAGTATTTTTCTCAATTCATGTGTCAACCAAGTCCAGCCTTCTCCTTTCTGTCTGTGATCCAAGGAGTTTTTAGTTCAGAGGGCATTATCTGCACCTTTTCTTGTGTGAGAGGTTCTCTCTTTTTGTCAAATTGGTCATTATTGGAGTATTTTATTCCTTTGGACCATTCCTACATTATTTCTTAAAGTGGGTACTACAAGATCATTGCTACTCCATTAGGGATCTTTTAAATTTTCAAATATCCCTTCCTGTTTCCTCTCAGTTTGACTTCTTCTGAAATTTAGACAGGGATAACATGATGGTAGGGGTACCTATTCTTTTTACCCATCCATTTGGTCATGTCTTCATAGATGCCTTGTGTCTGGATTCAATGCATGCTGCAATATGCAAAAGGTTTAAAGAAGAGTAAGGTCATCATATCAACCCTTTGAAACTGCTTACTGTTTGTGGTGTGAGGGCTCATTTTCTGTTATGATTCATTCCATTTACTCAGTGGTTGCTTTTTGCATCACAAGTCACTTGATCCTGTAAATTTCTTCTTCTAGACTCACAGCCATCAAATTCATTTGCTGGCTTGCCACATATGAGGTGCCCTCAATCTTGTTGCAAATTGTTTGTCCTATCCTGACAAAATTCTACCAACAGAGTTTTCTCTCAACCCACATGTATTCTGGTGGCTATATTCTTCAAGTGGGTGCACTTTCTACTCACTTGAATGCCAAGATTCCTATCTTTTGGTTCTCAGTTCCACTTGCTTTGGCTTTGGTTGTATTCAAGTCAGGATTGGCAGGACATTTCCTTTATGCACACTGTAATATCTTTTTGCCAAGTAATTTCTCTCATCCATTCTACTCCATACCTTGAATCCTTCTTGTGACTCCTTTCTTTCTGACTCAACTGTTGTTTCTCTTCCAACCCCTTCTCCATGACCTCTTGAGGTAGCTTCCTAAAAGTGGTGAGAGAATTACCCAGAAAAGGTTCTGTATTTTCAGTTATCTTCCTCTGGTATCTTAACATATTTGCCATGCAGCTTTATACTATGTTAACTTACTTGTTGAAGTCAACCACTAAAAACCGTTTTACCTTCCCTTCCTTTAACAACCATTTGCATTCATTTTTTGTCACCAGTGGAGTTTACACCATGATCTCAATCTTCATTTCAGTGGTGTTCTTCTTCTTGTGATTACTGAACCAATGTTCTTTGGGCTTATCTTTGAAAGTACATGTACTTTAATTTTTCACATTAAGCAGTTTCATGTCAAGTGTATAAGGCATGGAACATTTTGTATACCCTTTCTTTCAACTGTTTAAGAGTGGATTAGTAGTCTATATTTTGAAGATCTATTGTATCATCAAACATTCAAATCTATAGTCTTGCTGAGGCCCTCTGCCTTGAAAATGTTGGACTCTGTACATCACCTGGAGTGATTTGCTCTTATTTAATCTAGAGTATGTACACCAAGTACCCTCAAACTTTCTTTACAATGTGCAACTAAGCTTTGGTTATTACAACAGTGCCAACCTATGAGCTGTGCTCTTTCAGAATAGATGGTATAGTATTCTTCCTATTGGCTTTCATATACAGACATAGCTAGTCAAATTGGATCTGTCATTAGATGATGCTTCTCAGCCCTACAATCAGTTATTCCACCATGTCTCATTACCATCCTTACCTCTGACCTTTTGTTGAGTCTTTTGAAGAGGAAAGATACTCTTGATTGGAATTACCATCTTCCCTTCACCAAACATGTTTCCAACCATACTTCTGTTCCCATTCTTATGTTTGGTTAAAATTTATGTTATTTTTTGGGCTCTGACATGGTTTGTTGTGACACAATGGTTGCCCATAGGATTTTGTCTACTTTTTTGTTCCTTTCTAAAGTGTATGTCATTTTTTTTTTGCCTTGGATCACATAGAAGTTAACTGTAGTTAGTGTACTTTCTGCTGTCTGCTAGCACTGGAATCTATTCAAATCAGTTCTGACTCTGTTCTCTTAGACATTCAAAAATGATTTGCCCACTTTTTACTGTCTTCCATTTCTAACCAGTTTTTCTGGATGCCTGGCCAAGTCAGTATTCACCAGAGTGAAGTTGCTAACACTAAGTTTTCCAACTCTGACACTGCCATGTCTTTGTCTGTTCCATTTGGCAGTCAAATTGGATGAGAAACTTCATAACAAGTTTTCCCAAATCAAACCTGCTATTGTTTTTTGGAAGTATATTTCTGTAAGGATCAACAGGATGCTTATTGAAATTAAAATAATTGAAAGGTACAATGTAAAAGCAGACTACAATTGTATGTCAAAGTTTATACCTTTCATTAAAATTCTACACCAGAATAACCACAATGTTTATTCTAATGTTCTTTCTCTGCAAGTCGTGTTGGTTTCATTTCAAGATTAACATATGCATGTATTTTATATAAGATTAGGATCTTAATATATAATGATATGCTTAAGGATTTTTCATTTTATTAGTCTTCAGTTTTGTAGTAAATATAAATATGCTTTGAAATTAAAAGTAACATGGTAACTTCTCATGGAATCCTAAGACTATAGTAAAATATAGTTTTAAATATGGTTATACAAGTTATAGTGTTATTCAGTTAAAAATATTTATCTTTTTGTGAAACATTCAGTTGTGGTTGTTCATAATCTCTAATGGTGCTACACATAATATATCATATTTTGATGTTGTGACAAATTTTTGAGTTATTTTATCTTATGGTTATTTAAATTAACAGTTTTTATGCACTGCCATAATGGAAGTAGTGGAGTCATGTTTGTAAGTGTTCTTGGTTTTTAACTCGTATAGGGTTCACACATAAATAACATGGGGAGAATAATGAATTCTCAATTAGCCAAACATAAAAACAACATAGTCTTGTGAGTCATAATTCCTGGTTTTAACACTGATGCTTTAAAACAAAAGTGTTTATTAACTGAAATAAAAAAGTTCAATTAATTTTGTTATTAATACTAAGTGAACACTTAATTACTGTATCTTAAAAAACCTGGATAAGAATATGTAATAGTAGTAGAACATTTTATAGTTAATCTATCTGTAAACATAAATACACCTATCATTATTATTGGATTATGGCTGACATATCATTAATAGCAAAGGTATCAAGCTGGTCTAGCAGTGTATTCTAATCTTTATAAGTAAGAATAATAGCATTTTGAATTAGTTATGCTAAATACCAGGTTGAATTTTATTTATGATCAGAGTAATTATTAATCATGCCAGTTATAGTTATCCTGGAAAATGGACACAGTTTGTGTTAAATGTTTCAAAGAAAACAAAAAATGGATATCTAAGATGCAGTGAATTGAGTTGAATGATTAATTTGTACATAGTCATAAAATCAATTATTTTTTTAAGTATAAATATTCTGCATCAATTTTAACTAGGGAGGTAGTTTAATGTATAGATATGTACTTTTCAGAATATTGTTTTAGTGTCATGTTGATACAGTATGATTCAGCAGAACATTTGTACATTTTAGAATGTTTTGGGTAAATTATATGGTAATTCAAATATTTTTTTTTAAATTGTATTTTTTATCATTAGTCCTAGATACTGCTGGACAAGAAGAATTCAGTGCCATGAGAGAACAATACATGAGGAAAGGAGATGGTTTTCTTCTGGTATATTCAGTCACTGACAAGCAAAGTTATGAAAACATACGTTACTTTCACACTCAGATCTTAAGAGTGAAAGATAGGTAAGAAAACACGTTTCCACTTTCAGAGTTTTTTTGTATATCCCTATTCAGATTTTTACTCTTTCATATGTTTTGAATCTGATGATGTATGAATATTCATGTTTTAAATTTTTATATAAGGCTGATAAAATTGGCTGTTTGGACTTCTAGGATCAGTTTAATGGGAGAAAGTTTTTTTTAGAATGGATTGTTTACATTTAAATAGGGTAGGGCAAGGGTTATTCTGAAATAGTGATACCATCCTATCACTTAAAGCTATCTTAACCTTAATTTGCCCTCTAAGCATTGCCAAAATTTCTCAACAGTGCACCAGTCTGTTATATCCTTTCATTTTATGCCATTGCAGCAACCTGTACTGAGCATGTTACCACCCTCCACCAATCACACTATGCCACCTGTACCTGTATCTTTTCAACATAATACTTGCTTTCTTGATCAGCATTCTAGGGTAAAGATGTGTTTAAACTCATCTTCCCTGTGACATGATTTTGGTTGTGCTTCATAACTTTATATCAGTTTCAACTTCAAGTTTTGACTTTCTTGTGTTTAATTTACATTGTTTCTGCTGTTTGTTTCAGAAATATTCCCATTTTCTAATTCTGCTCTGTTTGTATGCATTCAAGATTTAACATGGCAGATGTCAAAATTCCCACCATTAGAAGAATACTAGTCCTAAGGTCTCTTGGGGGGGGGCAACAGTATCTGAAGAAACACACATGTTATGTTGTGGGGAGTTTGTCTTGCATTCAGCCAACAATTGTTTTCTTTCACATTATGCTTTTTGTGAAGAGGGGTGTAACTACTGTGTGGGATTTATTATTTTATGGCACTTTTCCACACAAAATGCTGAAGTGGATATTGTTCAGTGAAAAAAAATACAAACAATAAATGGATAACTGTCAGAAGTCAGATAACGGAGAAACTAGTTATGACATTTTAGGAATTATAGTTCTCAGGGGACAGTCTTTATGCATTTTTGGCAAACCATACATATAATTTGAGGAAGGGTTAATATATTAATATACCTATTAAGGTTACACCTTATGCTACTTTGAATTCATCACAAGGAGTTATTTTTGAGAGTGATTTGAAGAACGTCCCTGAGTCAGAGATTCTTGCTGGTCTCTCCACTCAAGGAGTTTCTGCAGTGAGGTGCATTTCCACTCACAAAGATGGAGTTACACTGCCAACAAATACCCTCATTTTGACATTTACTTCATCACGTGCACCTGCCACCATCAAGGCAGGTTATCTCATTTTCAGGGTAGGGCTATACATTCCAAACCCTCTCCAATGTTTCCAATGTCAGAAATTCAGACACAAAAAGACATCATGTTGTGGTTCCCTAACATGTGCTCATTGTGGGGGCAAGGACGACGATGCCTATGAATGTGACATGGACCCACATTGCGTCAACTGCAATGGTTCTCACCCCTCCTACTTTCATTCTTGCTCGAAATGATTGGAGGAAAAACAGGTGTGGCATTTGAAAACGATACATAATATTAGTTATCCTGAGGCTCGGAAATTGCTGCCCACCACTCCATATCAGACATATGTTACTTCACTTCATTCCACAACTACAGTGGGAGTGCAGACAGATCTCTCTGTGCCTCCAAGAGAATCGTTTTCAAAACAAATGAAAAGCCTTTTGACCTCTGTGGTTAAAAATGTTGATGAATCAACTTCCACACCCATCTCTATTTCTCCCATACGTTCCAACAAACCTCAAGATCCACATTCTTCAGTTTCAAATACAGGCATTTCTTCTGATATATCTTTTTCTCCTATCACAAGAGGCAAAACAATCATTTGTTCATGTCCTCAGTTACTGGAATTCCCCTACAATAACAAAGACCTGCCCACTCGACCCAGAGCAGGATCCATGGAGATTGATAGACCTCTTCTGACTAAGGAAGTAAGGAAAAAAGATGTGGTCATAAACAGAAGGGTTCTCCAGCCACTTTACCTACCTGTCATTAAAAATGGCCACCTTGATACAATGGAACTGCTGAGGTTTACATTCTAATCTGGATGAAATCAAATCACTGATTGCTTCCTATCATCATGTTTGTCTTTCCTTACAAGAAACATTTCTCAAACCTGCTGATACAATCACCATTCAGCAGTTTTCTCTGTACAGAAATGACAGGCTGTGTGATGGATGAGTACATGGAGGGGTGGCATTATTGGTTGATCAGCTTGTCACTCAACACACCCTTAGAGGCCGTAGCCATCCATATTTCCTTGAGTCATGCCATCATTGTTTGTTCTCTCTACCTATCCCCTGGAGAGTCATATGATCAATCAAACCTTGATGCTGTCGTTGAACAGTTGTCATCTCCATTTCTAATTCTGGGGAACTTTAATGAACATCATCCCCTCTGGGGAAGTGCTGTTATTGATGGGACGGGTCGATCTGTAGAGTGTATGCTCTCTGATCACAACCTTTCTCTTTTCAATACTGGTTCTTCCACTTATTTTCATGCACCTAGTCAGTCCTTTACTGCTATTGATCTCTCAGTTTGCTTCCCTTCATTATTCTCCCATTTTTCATGGAGGGTTGACAGTAATCCACTAGGCAGTGATCATTTTCCTATACTTTTGAGAGAGACTGGCCGTGGTCAGTGCCACCCTACCCACGTGCCCTGATGGTAGCTGGATCAGGCAGACTGGTCTACTTTTACTGCTCTCACAGAACTTGATTTTGCTGGCATAAATCAGCCATCAATAGACAATTGTGTGGCAGCAGTAACTGGCTGTATTATACAAGCAACTGCTCAGTGTATTCCTAAAACCTCGACACGCTTTCCACGATATCTTCGTCCATGGTGGAATCCTGCTTGCCACTTAGCACTGAAGGTTCAAAAACGGGCCTGGGATATGGCCCTGATGGTAGCTGGATCAGGCAGACTGGTCTACTTTTACTGCTCTCACAGAACTTGATTTTGCTGGCATAAATCAGCCATCAATAGACAATTGTGTGGCAGCAGTAACTGGCTGTATTATACAAGCAACTGCTGAGTGTATTCCTAAAACCTCGACACGCTTTCCACGATATCTTCGTCCATGGTGGAATCCTGCTTGCCACTTAGCACTGAAGGTTCAAAAACGGGCCTGGGATATGGCCCTGATGGTAGCTGGATCAGGCAGACTGGTCTACTTTTACTGCTCTCACAGAACTTGATTTTGCTGTCATAAATCAGCCATCAATAGACAACTGTGTGGCAGCAGTAACTGGCTGTATTATACAAGCAACTGCTCACTATATTCCTAAAACCTCGACACGCTTTCCACGATATCTTCGTTCCTGGTGGAATCCTGCTTGCCACTTAGCACTGAAGGTTCAAAAATGGGCCTGGGATACTTTTCGTAAATATCCCACACTTTCAAACCACATCGCTTTACAACGGGCCCAGTGCATATGCTAGGTGGGTAAGACTTCAAAGCCAGAAGGAATCTTGGATTAAATTCACAACTAACATAACCAGTTTCAAGATCATATGGGACAGGATTCGAAAAGTTAATGGGCACTACAATTCTGTTCCCTTCTCGATCTTGCTCTCTGATGGTCAGGAGGTCCCTGATGTCCGGAGCATCACTGATACTCCAGGTGAAAGCTTTTGGTATCTAGCACTTCTGCTTGTTCCTCCACCTTCTTGGCCATAAAGACTTGGGCAGAGTGTTTACCTCTTTCCTTTTGAACTGACTGTTTCTTTATGTATGCCAAAACGGCTCATTTGGGTTAAGAAAATATTTTACATAGAAGAGCAAACAACATTTTGTCCTTCTTCGATCATCATCAGGTTCAAACACGATGATGACCGAAAAAGATTAAAACGTTGTTCACTCTTCTATGTAAAATATTTTCTTAACCCAAACGAGCCATTTTTGCATATATATTTCTCTAAAAGTATGTTTTCTCGACATCACTGACTGTTTCTTTGACTATAATTGTCCCTTTACACTGGTGGAACTGAAAATGGCCCTTTGCCGGTCTACCAGTACGTCTGTTGGACCTGATGATATTCATTATGACATGCTGCACCATCTATCTCCTGCTTCTCTTGATGTCCTTCTGATTCTTTAACTGCATCTGACAGGAGAATGTTTTTCCTGATGCCTGGCACCAGGCTTTTATTTTACCTTTCTCTTCGCCAAGGAAAGATCCCAAGATTCCTTCAAACTACTGTCCAATTGCTTTGACAAGCTGTCTCTATAAGACCCTAGAAAGGATGGTTAATGCTCGTCTTGTTTGGTTCCTTGAATCAAACAACCTCCTCTCAACCACCCAGTGTGGATTCAGATGACAACACTCCACCACAGACCACCTAATTCGTCTTGAAATATCTATCAGAGAAGCTATTCTCAAACGCCAACATCTTGTATCAATATTTTTAGACATTAAGAAGGCGTACAACACAACATGGAGGTATGGCGTTTTGCGAGACCTCCATATATATTGGTTTTATGGCTATTTACCCATGCTTATTAAATATTTTTTAATGGACAGGAGATTTCAAGTTCTTGTGGGTTCCACACTTTTCCATTCTTTTGTACAGGAACTTGGAGTCCCTCAAGGCTGTGTATTGAGTGTCACACTTTTCAGAATAAAGATAAATGCCATCACTGAACAACTCCCTCTCACACTTGCGAATGGGCTGTATGTCGATGACTTTCACGTCTCATATCAGTCGTCGAACATAAGATATATTGAGTGGCAACTACAAACTGCCCTCAATCGTGTACTGAAGTGGGCTATGGCAAATGGCTTTTATTTCTCTCTCTCTAAAACTGTATGCTTGCACTTTTGCTGCCAATGGGGTATTCACCCTGATCCTGAACTTCATATCGGTGAAGTTTTGCTGCCAATGGTCCTTGAGACCAAGTTCTTGAGGATAATCTTTGACCATAAGTTGACCTTTATACCACACTTAAAGCAGCTCCAGGTCAAATGCACAAGAGCACTGAATATTCTCCGTATCCTCTCTTCTTCCAGTTGGAGAGCAGATCAATGTTCAATGTTAAAGGTATATCGTGCTCTTATTCAATCAAAACTGGACAACGTATCAATGGTCTATGGCTGTATCGGACCCTCGGCCTTAAAGATGCTGGACCCCATTCATAACCAAGGACTTCGACTCTGCACTGGGGCTTTCCTTACATCTCCAGTTCAAAGCTTATACGTTGAATCTCATGAACCTTCTCTGCACCTTTGCCATTTGCAACTATCTTTACAATATTCTTCGAAACTTTGTTCCTTAACAAAGCATTCCACTTGGGGATGTGTTTTACTTCCTCGGTGGGCCGTACTTTTTCAGAACAGATGATCTGTCATTGCTCCGTTTGGCCTTCGCATCTGGGCGCAATTGGATGAATTGGGTCTGTCCTTGGATAACATTGCAGATTCCACAGGTTGGCCCATCCCACCATGGCTTATTACAGCCCCTAAATGTGACCTTTCTTTCAGTCACCTAAAAAAGGCAGGTACTCCAGATTGGAAGTACCATCTTTTATTCAACGAATATCTTTCAAACAATCATTCTGTTCCCATTTATACAGATGGTTTCAAATCAGGTAATTTAGTGGGCTTTGCTATGGTTTGGTGTGGTTCAATAGTTGCATGCAGAATCCCATCTACAGCTTCTGTGTTCACTGCTGAATTGTATGCCATATCTGTTGCCCTGGATCATATTGCAGCTGAGCAGTACTCCAACTACACTATTTATACTGACTTGCTTAGTTCTATACTGGCCCTGGAATCACTACATGTTGGTTCACACCCTGTTCTTGCTGATGTTCAAAACCGACTGGCCCATTTCTCATTAACTGCTACTTCTATCCAGTTTTTCTGGATACCAGGCCGTGTTGGTATTCGTGGGAACGAGCTTGCAGATACGGCAGCTAAATCTATCTGCTCCGGTACTATTACCACTGTGCCTATTCTGTACATGACTATGGTCTTGTATTCAAGGCTTGGCTCCATGCCAGCTGGCAGTCCACTTGGAGTGAGCAACACGACAACAAGTTTTTTCAAATAAAACCCAATATTGGGCTTTGGTCATCTATCTTCTGTAAAGTTCAGAAGGAGGAAGTTGTAGACGTGAATCGACAACAAAAGAAACAAAACCTTCAGTCATGAAAGGCTTAAATTTGTTCTCAACAAGATCTTCAGGTACATCAAGAATATTGGACTTGGAATCCACAGTGGACTGGACAGGGTCAAAATCATTGGGAACCAATGATGTATCCAACAAGGGCGAAATGAAACTATTGGGTGATGGCTTGTTTTTGAGTTTATAGCACTCAGAAATCAGATGGCCAGGTTTCCTACAATAAGCACATGTTTTGGATGAGAATGACACGTTTTTTGTAGATGATGAGCTTTGAGAATAAGATGAAGTCTTTGTTTGAGAATCAGAAGTTTGCTCTTTTCTGTCTTTGTTGACATTTGCATAATGCTTGAATGAGTCATTGGGTTTCTTCGCTGTGTGATTTGTTTTGCTCTTGTACGAGAAATCTTTGAGAGTCAAAGCATACTCGTCTGCCAAGACAGCAGCATCATGAATTTTTGAAGCTTTTTGTTCATCAATATAAGTTTTAAGCTCTATGCGAATACATCTTTTAAACTCTTCAACTAACATGAGTTCTCTGTGTTTTGTATAATCATCTTAGATTTCTTTGGAATCACACCACCTGTCGAAAAGAGTTTCCTTTTCACGAGCAAATTCGATATAAGTTTGGCTGTCAAACTTTTTGTAACCACAAATTTTTGTCTATATGCCTCTGGCACTACTTCATGAGCATTCAAAATGCATTTTTTGACGTGCTCGTAATCATAACTTTGCTCGGCCGTGAGTTTGGAAAATACTTCCTGAGCTTTACCTTTGAGAACACACTGAACTAATACTGTCTAATATTTGGTAGGCCATTTGAGCCTAAGAGCCAATTTTTCAAATTGTTGAAAATATTTATCCACAGCCTTCTCATTGAATGGAGGCACTAAACGAATTTGTTTGGAGGCATCAAAATTATCCAACTGCATTTGGACAACCTTTTCTTCTGTCTGTGCCTTTCTCATACTGATTTTCTTATCAGCTTTAATGCGTTCTATTTGTGTTTTGGCATCAAGGCATTTGTTTTCTTGTTCTGCCTCAAGTCGTTTGGTTTCTTTTTCTGCCTCAAGACGTTTGGTTTCTTTTTCTGCCTCAAGACATTTGGTTTCAATTTCTAAACGAAATTTCATTTCCATTTCTATTCTTTTTAATTCAAAATCTGGGTCAAAATGAGAGGCAGGCAATTGTTATACAACTTTTTGATTGACCAAATGTTCAACAACAATTCTTTTGATATCTGTTTTCTTTATTGCTTGCTTTACTTCCAAATTGAAATGTTTTCCAACATCAAGCAATTCAGATTTTCTTAATTCACTGATCAATTCCAAAGAGGGATTCTGATTAAATTTGTCAATAAAATCTGCAAGTGGGAGTGCCATTTTAAATACACAAGCTGTCTATCTGTATAGAATATAAATACAATATTGGAATAGGATTAAACTGTTTGTTCAATCCCGGACGAGCCCCCAATTTTCTGTTACGTTTTTGAGGGGACTGAACGCAACAGAAAGACACAGATAGCAGCTTGTATAATTTATTATAATGATCTACTTATGTGATAGACACAAAATAAATTATCCAATAGCAATAACAGATATCCAGTTTCAACCTTCAAAACAACTTACAATACAGAAAGGTACTGGCCTGTGCTTAATAATATGATCCAGAATGAGTGTCCAAATTCGAAATCCAAAGTTCCAATCTAGGCGGTGAATTTAGTCCCACGGAGAAATTTTCGAAGTTTGAATGGGTAATTTCAAACAAAAATTCACAGTCCAATTCGTATTGACTTTCGGTATAATCCGTAATTCTACTGAATTGTAAAGATTGATGGAATAAAAATTTCACCGCTTTAGTCGATCTAGCTCTATTCACAAATTCAATTTGAATAATCACACGGTAAACGTTTAAACTTTCTCAAACGAGACAAACTTTTTGATCCGAGTAAAAATGGATGACGACTTCTCTCGCATCGCCGTCTGTTTATATACTAATTGCGTAACTTCCCAGAATTCCACAGTATAAACACCAGGCCAATACAAGTGATCAATCTACCTAGTTTTAAAAATTTCTACATGAATAATTCTAAATGAATTCTAATTAATTCTAAATATTATTTTAAATGAATAACATTTTTTTGGTTTAAACTTCGAAAAAATAATATAAATATGGAAATATAATAGATATGGGAATGCAAACACGACATGACATGGTTGTCGTTTACATAACATTTACATAACACTCTCGACATGGTTGTCATTTACATAACATTTACATGATATTTACATAACAATAAGAGAAATAGTATTTTATAAAATACACTTTTAGAGCAAGAAAATCAACATTAAAAATATTATTGTAGTAATTCATTGTGTAGAGCAAATGCTGTCTTTCAAGCCCAGGGCTCAAACATGTTAGCTAAAAGCATCATCAAGTTCATAAATGGTATTTTATGTTGTGCAAGTAAGCTTTTTAGAAATTTTGCAGTTTCTCTGACTGTACTTGCCAGTTAGAGATTCAGAAGTTTTTATTAGTTTGCAGATATGAGAATGAGCTTTATTACATTCATAAAAACTACTGACTCTTTTTTTCTGACAAGCACAACCAGAAGAGAACAATTTTAATATCTAATCTATGCGTGGAGGTGGGTATCTATTGGAAATATATTTTCAGGTGAGGAAAATCTTAATTTTAAGAAAGGTGAAAACTAAAGTTAAATTAGGCTCAATAACCTGACACAGCTCAAGGTTTTACTTTATTTCACTATTGTATTTAAACTTCTAAGGATAATTGAGTATTATAAATTCAATTATTGATTTTCTGTTATGGGTGGCACATAAAATTATTTTCTCAAAATAGCAAACTAACATGAAATATACTAGTTTCTAAACATCATCAAGTTAAAATGTAAGCAGAATATGTAAATAATACAGATGTTTATTTATGCTTTGATGTATTTTTTCTAAAATGCTTTTTATAGTTTTCATTTTATTTTTGTGTATATATATGCTTAATTGTTCTTTCACTTAGCTTTGAATTGTTATAATATTATATAATAACAAATATGTGAGCAGAGAGTTCTAGAAGTAGCTATTAATTGTTTTGTTTAGGGATACCTACCCTATGTTGCTGGTAGCCAATAAGGTTGACTTAGTTCACCTTAGAGTTGTGTCAGAAGAACAAGGAAAAGAATTGGCAGCTTTTCTAAAGGTAAGCACATAAAGTTTAAATGACAGTTATTGAAAGGAGATTTACATAGATGAATTGTACAAAACTCTTAAAACTGCACCATGTGTATTTGTGTATTGCAATAAATACTTATATTTTTGCTGATCAGATTATTGTTTATTTACCTTTTTATTAAGCTTCATGTTTATCTAAATAAGAAGTGGGTAAAAGTGAGAACTATTAATGGCATTATTACAGTGGAATAATTGCTTGTTTTTGAGCTAAACCACATTAGGCTAACTGCTGTGCTCACCATATGGATTGAAACCCTGGATTTTTACCATTGCAAATTTATATACTTTTGGTGTTCCACTATGGGACAGAGTGGAATAATATGGTTAACCCTACAGTAGTTGTACAAAAATAGTGTAACCAATTCTCACCATATATTGTTAGAAATATGGTAATTGTTCAGTTCATGATGGTCCAGAAGTTAGTTGACCTTTAGGTGTGGAATAATCATATTTGCAGCAGCAACATTTTGTTGACCATTTGTCAGTATGTCCATAATGCTTATGTACTGTTTATGTACACCTGTACATTAATCTGAAATGGATGATAAGGTACTGATCTGGATATCTTTGAAGCACCATATATTATGTATTTGATTTTCTTCGAATATTGTAAAGTATCATGCCCTGTAAGTTTGTTTATTATAAAGCTTACTTTAAACTCTGTTTAATTTAAACATTTACTATTTTATAATTTTTTTAGCACTTTTTTTACTCTGAATAAAAAAAATACAATGATTAAACTAATAATACAAAGATACTTTCTATGTTCTTCAGATCCCTTACATAGAGACAAGTGCCAAAGATCCACCACTCAATGTAGATGCTGCTTTTCATGAAGTAGTTCGTATCATCAGGTACAGTAGGTTATGTATTTTATCAACAAAATTTTTGTGCTGTATTTAAGTATATAGTACCTTCACAGACAGAGTACAGTAAGACCCTTCTTTAAACTGATTTGTTATAGAACTTGTGTATCCTAGAAGTATTTTTTTCATGAGAAAGAGAAAAATAATTAGAAAATTCATAACTCTCTGAACACTACATTTTCGTGGTAATGGTAGTAGTGTACTAAATAATTGTTGTTGAATAAAATAATGCAACAAAGAGCACAGAATAATAACATGCAAAATATAGACTTATCCTGTAACTATCAAAATTGTTCTTTGCATTTCTACCAATGCAATATGAACTACTAAAATGTTATCCAGCTACACAATATTGTTTCCACGGAAAAAAAAAACATTTTTGTAGGAAATGATCTACAAATCTCTGTACAGAAAATAATGTAATATTTTACATGTTATTTGATAGATGAAAACCTTGCATGTCTGGTGGTTATAATTAATATAGTTTAAATGTAAATGAGAACTATATATATTGATGAATCCTGAAAGATGTGACAGCTGGGTTTGGCAGGAGGGGTTCATTTTTCTATTTGATGGCTCTTTAACCAAACAAGATTTGAAGACTAATAGCAAGTTACTTTTTACAGCAATTATATTTTATTGAGTAATGTACCAGTGCCTAAATATAGTATTTAGACATCATTCACAGGTAAGAAACAATGCTTTCAGTTAAATATCTCCATTTGTAATATTTAACTAATTGTGTTTAGAACTCTGTGCTAAGGAACCCATCCTGATTGCTAAATGGGGTATTACTGTGTTTGTTTGATTTTCCTACTTAACCTGAATGTATATGTACTTTGAAAAGTTGGCTGTGCACAATTATTTAAGATTACAAGTTACTACATTTCCATGCTGCTCCATCTTCTGTGTTTAAAATTCATTTATGTTTATATTGAACACTGGTAAATGTATTGAACTCCATTTTTTACTGTAAAAACAAGAACAAAAATAAAGCTGTAAAAAGTAATGACACTTTTTTATAGTTTCTAACATTTCAGCTGAAGGTTTTTATTTTTCATGTGCTTTTAAATCCCTGTATGAATAATTTTTGTTTTCATACAAATGTAAGTTTTGTTTGTAATTAATTGTGACAGTTGCACAAAAGATAAAGCATACAAATACATGTAATATTTTTTAATTGAGAGTGTTTTACAATTTGTATACTCATAATTAGATCTTAATGTAATATCATGGTTTAACACAATGAAAATGTATTGTTCCAGGTAACATTATGAAAGTAAACTGGAAGGCTAAAGTGTTAAGAGTAAAACCCATCTTGTTTTTACACGTATTTTTTACTTGCACATGTTAATGTTTTTAGTTAACATTTCTATGCAAGTCTGTGCTAGCATTTTTCCTCTGAAGTTAGTTTGTGCAATGGAGATATGTACCATGAGCCAGGATTCCTTTATTATATAAAAACATTTAGATTTGGAATTGTTGTGAGAGTGTGAATTAGTTTAACTGCTATTTCTATATGCAATGATTCACTGAACCTGTTCTACAGCTGGTTTTATTGCATTGCAAAAAAAACAGCAACAAAATACTACTACGTGGAAGTTTGAAACTTTAGAATTACTTTTCACTGATTGTGTTCCTATTTAAAATAAAATAACTTTTACAATTGATACTTGTATGAATTTGAAGCTTTGAAATTTCAAAAAAAATTGATATTTTTCAAATAAACAGTAAAGAATGTTTAGCTGTGCTATATATTTTAATTACTGACTTTTATATCTTTCTAAATTTTTGTAAAACGTTTCTGCAAAGATTTATTTCATAAACCTATACATTTAATTTTTGTTTGGTTCATAAAACACTATGCAATTTCATATTATATTTACGATCACTTCTCACACATGAATATTTCTGCTAAAATTATACAATTTTTCATAGAAACATGTCTGAAGTTAATTTTCTGAAATTGAATTGATTGTAATGTTCAAAATCTATAAACATTCGTGATCAAATATCTGTAGTTTTCCAACTAATAAACATTTATCACACTCATAGCTTCTAAGGTTTTTATTGTGCCAACTGTAGCAAACTTACAATAGTATTGTTAAACTGTCTCCTTGTGCATTGATTTAAAAACTTAAGGTGATGTTTTCAAAAATTCAGTTGACCCAACAATATTATTATTTACATACATGTATGTAAATGTATGTATATTGTTGATTCTTATCCTTGAGAAATATTTTACAAATTTAGAGAACAGCGGGATATTTGCAACACCTATTTGACAATATAATTTACATACATTTCTAAATATATATTTGATAATACAAACATTAACATTAAAATATATATTAGTAAACTTGTTATGTAGTGCTCTCATGCTACACTTTGTTTATGTTGTGTTATAGAAAATGACTTTTTTTTTGTGTGTGTAAGGATGTGGCACTATCTATGAATGCAATTATTGTTAACATATTTCAAAGGTAAAAAATTATCAATAACCGTCATAATGTTGAGTAGAGAAAGATGTTAACTCACCGTTAACATGCTCCTTGTTTGGTTGAGATTGGCCTAGAGACCTAGGAGTAGTTAGAAAATGGACAGACACACAGGTTTCTGTGATTCATATATATTTGACTATGTTTTAAGACAAGAACTAGTGCTTGTGAGTTCACTAAGTAATGTATGCTATTTTGTTTGTGTATTTCCTTTCACATGTTAAATTAGTTACAATACTGAATATAATTATTTTGATTTGAATTTGTTGTCAATTATTATACTTTTAATGATTGATTTGTATTGTTGAACTATATTGTGTTTTTAGGACTAATTTAAATTTTTTAATACAGCCAAACCTTGTTAAATATTACATTTATGACAGGAAAGATTACTAACAGCAATGCTACCCAACAGAAAAAACAATGCATTGTAATCTTTATACATAAATACATGAAAGAGAAACATGTATGTATATTTAGTTATGATAATGGCCTGGTTGATTTTTATTTGTAGTGTACTTTTGTTGGTTGTAATTATTTCTGTTAAAAACTATGCAATTTAGAGAAGATGCTATGCACATCAAAATGTTGATTTCAAGATAAAAAACATATACTTACTGTTACAGTTTAATAACAAAATGTGAAATCTTTTATCACATTAAGTTTTTTTCATTGGGTAGAAAATTAGTGTTTCATTATTAGTATAAAACACAGGCAATAGATTGGAGGTTATAAAAGAGATTGTATAAAAATTAATGAAGTGTGTAATATGTCTGAAGATATATATTATTAAATAGAATTCTAAAAAGACTTTTCTATTGATTTGTTGTCGTTATTTCAAGTAAAAGATCCAAACATGCAAAATAAACTTGCAATAAAAATAGTAATACAATTTGTAGCTCACTAAAGTTCTCTGCTTTAGTTCCACATACATTTTATTATTTGTCAGTAATCTTGTCTCTCCAGAGCTACCTGAATTTTTTGTGAAATTTTAAGCCTATTGGTACTTGAATATTTGTAAGTATTAATTTGTCAACTTGGCTACTATTTTTTTGTGTGTAAATATTTTATATGTGGTCTTATTATCTTTCACTTTGTTTTTTACATACACACATTTGTTTCATAATTTCACTTTAAAAATTCGTTTATGGCCCAACTTGGTTTGGTTGACCCAGATGTTTAAGTTCTCATATTGTGTTTACTCCACACTTTTCTGCATTTACATATATTAGTGATTTGAGTCTGTAATTTAGTATAGAATATTTATTCCTACACATAATTATATGATATTATATTAAACTAAAGAGGAAGAGGGATTTCATTAAAATTTTGATTTAATGTAAGCTTTTGATCAAATTATGAATTATTCTGTTGACCCATTTTACCAGTAAGTAAAATATTAGAAGATTAGAGAAGATGAATACATTTTGTGGCAGGAGAAATTGTAATCCACAACAATGAGACGTGTGTGTTTTTTCTTTAGTACAAAGTTTGAAGCATGTGTAGGCATTCCTGTTCTTATGTTAATGTCTAGTGAAATGTTATTTTAAGGCTATAAGCATTACCATAGTAAAGTTAGATTCTGCTTAATGCTGTTTTTTTCTTTCATTCCAGAAACCAGCCTCCATGTGTTAACAGAAAGAAGCAGAGAGAATGGTGGAAAAGGGAAAGACATTGTATGCTCTTGTAGTGCTGTAAATTTTTAATGCACTTGAAAGAAAAACTCAGTTTTACCTGTGAACCAGTACTTAGCTCAAAAATCAAATAATGATCTCTGAAGAGAGGTTCACTGTGCATGCATTTTGGAGCATGCAATGATATTTCTGCAACTCTTGTCTTGTTTTTTTATTTCTTTGAGATATGTTATGTTTTTAAAATTTGCATAATACATAGCCTACTTTGACATTTTAAATTTACAGCAACAGTTTAAAGTTCTGTCAGACAGATCAAATCAATGTACTCTCATCTCAAAGCTGTTTGATACATATTTTAGTAAGATACTTCATCTTTCATTAAACATTTTTCTAATAAAAGTGCCCTAATCACCTGACCTAATAGTACATGTTAACATAAAAAGCAAAAAGATTTATAACTAATAGCTGTGAAAGGAACTAAAAAAACTTGTATTTTCATTGTTACTTTGGAACTAAAGTATTACTTATAAAGTTTTGTAACTTGTATATTTTATACTATTCTTCAATAGTTTTCAGAGTATTGTATTCTATTTGCTAATTTGAAGTTATAAAGTGGATCAACACATAACAGAAAATATGTGTGTTAAGTGTATATATAGATAGATAGATTTTGAAACTACTAATTTTGTTTATAGTAGCTACAGTTCATGTGAAGGAAGCTCCAAATAAAGAGAGAAATACTACAAGAGGAACGTGACACCAATTTAAACAATAAAAATAGTCAATAAGCAAATGTAATAAATTTCCTAAGTTGTATTAGGAATTGATTTCGATATAAAATTTTGCTTCAATCAATAGATATCTTAAAATTTTATTTTAAAAAATGATTAAGAGAGACAACAGTAGCTTCCCTCTAAAACTGGAATTAGAAATGGAACTGTAGGCAAATAGTGTAAAGTTAATAATAGATATAGTTTCTTCAAGCAAAAATACCATTGGCAGAAAGTAAATCATGTTTATATATATTTGAAATAAAGTTTGGTGAATTGGTATCTACACTGTATGATTGAATAATGATTTTGTGTGAAGTACATAAAAATCTTTATCATATTTCAAATTAATTTATGGTTCTCAGTTTTAATGTTTAAGAAATGTGTATCTGAACTTGGAAAGATATGCATGAATTATAGAACAGTTATGTTACTTTTGAAATGCAAGGGAACAAGAAAAAAAAGTATAACACCGTAGCATCTCTATCTGCAGTGTCCTTTTAGGAAAACATTCCCAACAACTAAACAAAATATATGAACACACAAACGTTTTATATGTATAAAACTTGAGTCACAGACAATGTTGAAGGAAGGGTAAAATGTACAGTAATTAGAAATAGGGCCCAAAGAACATTAGATACAGTCTAGCAGATTTAACATTTATTCAAAAGCCTCACTTGTAAAATAATGTCTAAAATTGGATCAGATATGGGTGTTCAAATCTACATCTCACTTCTGGAAACAGGAACTGCTATCATTGTCAGACTGGGCATTGCTTTGTAGTCTACATGCCATAATGTGAATTTGAATGAATCTCAAGCTGCAAAATCATGCCCCAAACTTAAGTACTGTGAGTATAATACAAGAGTGATGGTCAAATCCCACTGTGTGATTGGATAGGAGATTACAATTGATGATGTTGACTAGCTGCCTTCCTTCTAGTGTATCTTAAAATGAGGGGAATCTAGTGTATGTAGCCCTTGTAAATATCAGAAATAAATAAGCCTATTTTTTTCTGTAGCTACCCCTCATTGGCTCATTAGTAAGGCTGTGGTCTTAGGTTAATACCCTTGGTAGACAGAGCACAGATAACCTATTGTATAACTTAGTGCTTAACTACTGAAAGCAAAGCAAACCTGTCTGTAGGTAGTTATACTCTAGGTAATAGTTGCTCCTAATAATGGGAATGCAATAGAAAAATTAAAAATGAAGTAAAATGTAAAACAGTTTACTGAAAGTGGAATGTTGTATTTTCTAGAATTAGAAAGTAAACTTTTTTGTTTCATTTCTATCCAGTAACAAAAATTACTGATGTTGTCATCTTGGGTTTTATTATATTGTTCATACAAGTATGTGACAAGTTCAGGAAATGGAAAGTTAATGGCAGAAGGTAAGATTCATTTATTACTCCCAGTGGACCCCTTGTAGTTGCAACTGACTATTTTTGGTAAAGGAAGCAATCGTTGTGGTTGGGTAACACAGAAAAATGATTCTCCATGTTTTTATACTAACACACTGTTGTCCATTTGTGAAATGTAGATTTCCCCATAGTTTTGTCAATGTGATAAATTTTCACTATTAATTATAACAAATGACCCCAGTGTAATAATGCTAATAAGGAACAAATATGTACGTTACATGTAAAAATACATTTCAGAATTTAGTGTATGTGCTTGTACAAGATAAGTTCTTCATATTAAGTCCATACATGAAGAGACATTGTAAATGATGTTTCACGAGTATTTCAAAACTTATTTAAATTCATCATGCTTTCAGGTCATAATCTAAAGGTCATGACAGAGATTGCCTGTGTAATAACACTAATAAGTATTTTGGATATCCCATTTAACAGATGAAATCCAAATGCAGATGAAACACTTCAACAATAATGGAAGTTCAATTAAGTGTGTAGCGTTTATGGCTTGTGCCAACAACATCACAATTTCTGTAGCCTTTCACTGTTTGCAGCCAGTTACTCATAAAGAGATGTATTCAAATCAAAAGTAGAAAAGTAAAGGCATCCCTAAAGTACTTCTATTAAACATTACCTACTGTTCTTTACCCTCAAAAGTTTTAAAAAATTCCTGAAGTACAATAATTACCATAAAATTCAACTCCATGTTACTCCCACATAGAACCCTTGTACATACACTGGTAACTCTTGTATTTAGCTCTAAATTTAATTCATGTGCTTTTTATAGAGCTCAAAAACATTGGGATTTGGTCTTTTAAGATATTTGAAATCTCCCCACATACAACTTCCAGTGAAATGAAAGTTTTTTTGGAGAATCGGGCAGTACCTGGAACAAAAATAAGTATCTCTAATTAAATGATATGTATGGGTTGGGTATAATGGTAGCTTAAAACAGCATTAGACTGTCACAAAGTTTTCCAAAAAAAGCCTTGGGAAGTATATATTTTGATCATGTTACAAATTAAATACACTTTGCCCCTCGGAGTGGATTCCTGTACGTGGTGAGGGGACCTCCCAGGGAAGGTTCTGTTCTGTCTGGTTACCTTCTCTGGGATCTAAACATCCACCCACGTGTTTGCCGTGCGTGGCGACCCGTGACGGGGAGGAGAGGATCCTGGTGGTTGAGGGGTCCAACCCTAACACACCACTTTGGCCTCGAATTCCTGTAGATGGGCGGCCCTTGGGTGGCCCCCCTTGGGTCAATCGGCTGGTCCACCTGGGCTAGAGCCAACCAAGTACCAGTGTTGGAAGTTCTCAACGGGTGTTGTGGACATTGTGCCTGATGCTGGTGTTTGGCTATAGTGCTCACGAAACCCTGGCGTTGCTGCATTGTCCTTGCATGACTTTGTAGTGCGTCCCCTTGTAGGGCTCCATGGTGGGTGGGGTCAGTGAGTACCGAAACTTTTCACTTTCCTATGGATCCTTCAAAAAATTTAATTAAAATTGTAAAAAAACAGTCAATGGGTAAGCGACCATGTCTCGAATACTCAGAACAGCAATCTCCAACACCAGTAACACACGTACCTCATTTTCTGATATTGCATTCTCTTTCAGAAAAATCTTTAGGGCAAATGTCCCCTTTTTTTATTCAAAAGGGGCTAGAGGGACTTGCTGGCTCTCCAAAGTCAGTAAAGAAGCTTCGATCTGGTGACATACTGGTTGAAACATCCACATCCCAACACAGTGAACTCCTCTTGAAATCAAAGGTAATTGGCGATATACCTATTGAGGTTACACCCCATGCTACTTTGAATACTTCACGAGGAGTTATTGTTGAAAGGGATTTGAAGAATGTTCCTGAATCGGAGATTCTCGCCGGTCTTTCCACTCAAGGAGTTTCTGCAGTGAGGCGCATCTCCACTCGCAAAGATGGAGTTACACTGCCAACAAATACCCTTGTTCTAACATTCACTTCACCACGAGCACCCGCCACCATCAAAGCAGGTTATCTCATTTGGAGGGTTCGGCCATACATTCCAAACCCTCTTCGATGTTTTCAATGTCAGAGATTCGGCCACTCAAAGACATCTTGTCATGGTTCCCTGACATGTGCTCGTTGTGGAGGCAAGAACCACGATGCCTATGATTGTGACATAAACGCACATTGCGTCAACTGCAATGGTTCTCACCCCTCTTACTTTCATTCTTGTCCAAAATGGTTGGAGGAAAAAGAGGTGCAGCGTTTGAAAACGACACATAACATTAGTTATCCTGAGGCTCGGAAATTGATGTCCACAATCCCATCTCGGACATATGCTGCTGCACTCCATTCCACAACTACAGTGGAAGTGCAGACAGATCTCTCTGTGCCTCCAAAAGAATCGTTTTCAAAACAAATGAAAGCCTTTGCCCTCCGTGGTTAAAACAGTAGATGAATCGACTTCCACACCCATCTCTGTTCCTCTCATAACTTCCAACAAACCTCAAGATCCATGTCCTTCAGTTTCAAATACAGGCATTTCTTCTGATACTTCATTTTCTCCCACCACAATAAACAAAACAATTACTCGTCCGCGTCCTCAGTCGCTTGATTCCTCTTCCAATAACAAAAACCTGCCCACTCGACCCAGAGCAGGATCCATGGAGGTTGATAGACCTCCTCCGAAGAAAGACAGTAAAGACAAAAGACGAGGTCGTAAACCGAAGGGTTCTCCAACCACTTCACCTGCCCATCCTTAAAAATGGCCACCTTGATACAATGGAACTGTCGAGGTTTACGTTCTAATCTGGATGATATCAAAACACTGATTGCTTCCTACCATCCTGTTTGTCTTTCTCTACAAGAAACATTTCTCAAATCTGCTGATACAGTCTCCATTCGGCAGTTTTCTCTGTACAGAAATGACAAGTTGTGTGATGGTCGAGTACATGGAGAGGTGGCACTTTTGGTTGATCAACATGTGCCCACCCTGTCTTTGTCACTCAATACACCCTTGGAGGCCGTAGCCATCGGTATTTCCTTGGGTCGTACCATCACTGTTTGTTCTCTGTACCTGTCCCCTGAAGAGACATATGATCAATCAGACCTGGATGCTCTCGTTGAACAGTTACCATCTCCATTTCTAATCCTGGGAGATTTTAATGGACACCAGCCCCTCTGGGGAAGTGCTGTTATTGATGGGAGGGGTCGATCTGTAGAGCAGATGCTCTCTGATCACGATCTTTCTCTTTTCAATACTGGTTCTTCCACTTACTTTCATGCACCAAGTCAGTCATTCACTGCCATTGATCTCTCAGTTTGCTCCCCTTCATTATTTTCCCATTTTTCATGGAGGGTTGACAGTAATCCACTAGGCAGTGATCATTTTTCGATCATTTTGAGAGAGACTGGCCGTGGTCGATGCCACCCTACCCGCGTGCCACGGTGGAAGCTGGATCAGGCAGACTGGTCCACTTTCACTGCTCTCGCAGAACTTGATCCTGTCATCGTAAATCAGCCATCAATAGACAACTGTGTTGCAGCGGTAACTGATTGTATTATACATGCAGCTGCTCAGTGTATTCCTAAAACCTCGACATGTTTCCCACGATATCCTCGTCCATGGTGGAATTCTGCTTGCAACTTAGCACGGAAGGCTCAAAAACGGGCCTGGGACACTTTTCGCAGATATTCCACACTTTCAAATCGGGTTGCTTTCCAGCAGGCCCGAGCACATGCTAGGTGGGTAAGACGTCAAAGCCAGAAGGAATCTTGGATTAAGTTCACAACCAGCATATCTTCTACCACCAGTTCCAAGATCGTATGGGACAAGATTCAAAAGGTTAATGGGCACTACACTTCTGTTCCCCTCTCGATCTTACTCTCTGATGGTCAGGAGGTGACTGATGTCCAAAACATCGCTAACACTCTAGGTGAAAGCTTTTGCCGGGTATCTAGCACTTCTGCTTGTTCCTCCACCTTCCTGGCCATCAAGACTCGGGCAGAGCGATCACCTCTTTCCTTTCAAACTGACTGTTTCTTTGACTATAATAGTCCCTTTACCCTGGTGGAACTAAAAATGTCCCTTCATCGGTCTGCCAGTACATCTGTTGGACCTGATGATATTCATTATGACATGCTACACCATCTCTCTCCTGATTCTCTTGATGTCCTACTGACTATATTCAACCGGATTTGGCAGGAAAATGTTTTTCCTGATGCCTGGCGCCAGGCTATTATTTTACCTTTCTCTAAGCCAGGGAAAGATCCAAAGACTCCTTCAAACTATCGTCCAATTGCTCTGAAGAGCTGTCTCTGTAAGACCTTAGAAAGGATGGTTACTGCTCGTCTCGTTTGGTTCCTTGAATCAAACAACCTCCTCTCACCCACCCAGTGTGGGTTCCGTTGACAGCACTCCACCATAGACCACCTAATTTGTCTTGAAACATCTATCAGAGAGGCCTTTCTCAACTGCCAACACCTTGTATCGATATTCTTTGACATAGAGAAGGCTTATGACACAACATGGAGGTATGGCGTTTTGCGAGACCTCCATACATATGGGTTACGTGGCCATCTACCCATGTTTATTAAAAATTTTTTAATGGACAGGAGATTCCAAGTTCGTGTAGGTTCGGCACTTTCATGTTCTTTTGTACAGGAACTTGGAGTCCCTCAAGGCTGTATATTGAGTGTCACACTTTTCAGTATAAAGATAAATGCCATCACTGAACAACTCCCTCTCACCGTTATGAATGGGCTACATGTTGACGACTTTCACATCTCATGTCAGTCATCAAACATGAGATATATTGAGCGGCAACTACAAACTGCCCTCAATCGTGTACAGAAGTGGACTCTGGCGAATGGCTTTAATTTCTCTCTTTCCAAAACTGTATGCATGCACTTTTGCCGCCGACGAGGTATTCACCCTGATCCTGAACTTCATATCGGTGAAGTTTTGCTGCCAGTGGTCCCAGAGACAAAGTTCTTGGGGCTTATCTTTGATCGTAAATTGACCTTTATACCACACTTAAAGCAGCTTTGGGTCAAATGCACCAGAACACTGAACATCCTTCGTGTCCTCTCTTCTACCAGTTGGGGGGCAGATCGCCGTTCAATGTTAAAGATATATCGTGCTCTTATTAGATCGAAACTTGACTATGGATCAATGGTCTATGGCTCTGCCAGACCCTCGGCCTTAAAGATACTGGACCCCATTCATCACCAAGGTCTTCGACTCTGCACCGGAGCTTTCTGTACCTCTCCAGTTCAAAGCATATACATTGAATCTCATGAACCTGCTCTACAACTTCGTCGTTTGCAACTGTCTTTACAATATACTTCGAAACTTCGTTCCTTACCAAAGCATCCCACCTGGGAATGTGTTTTCCTTCCTCGGTGGGCAGTACTTTTTCAGAACAGACGATCTGTCATTGCTCCGTTTGGCCTTCGCCTCCGGGCGCAATTGGATGAATTGGGTCTGTCCTTGGATAATATTGCAGATTCCACATGTCGACGCATCCCACCATGGCTTATTACAGCCCCCAAGTGTGACCTTTCTTTCAATCACCTAAAAAAGGCGGATACTCCAGACTGGAAGTACCGTCTTTTATTCAATGAATATCTTTCAAACAATCATTCAGTTCCCATTTATACAGATGGTTCCAAATCAGGAAATTCAGTGGGCTCTGCTATGGTTTGCTGTGGATCAGTAGTTGCACACAGAATTCCCTCTACAGCTTCTGTGTTCACTGCTGAACTGTATGCAATATCTCTTGCCCTTGATCATATTGCAGCTGAGCAGTACTCCAACTGCACTATTTATACTGACTCGCTTAGTTCTATTCTTGCCTTGGAATCACTTCACATTAGCTCACATCCTATTCTAGCAGATATTCGAAACCGACTGGCCCATTTCTCATTAGCAGCTACTTCAATTCAGTTTTTCTGGATACCAGGCCATGTTGGTATTCATGGGAACGAGCTTGCAGACATGGCAGCTAAATATGTATGCCTCAGCTCCATCACCCCTATGCCTATTCCGTACATGGACTATGGTGTTGTCTTCAAAGCTCGGCTCCGTGCCAGTTGGCAGTCCACTTGGAGTGAACACGCGACAATAAACTTTTTCAAATTAAACCCAAAATTGGAGTTTGGCCATCTAGCTTCCGTAAAGTTCGGAGGGAAGAAGTTGTTCTCACTAGGCTACGCATTGGTCACAGTTTTTTAACTCATCATTTTCTTTTATCTGGAACTGATGCACCAATGTGTAGTTTGTGTAACACTCAAATCACTATCAGCCATGTTTTACTTTCTTGCCATCGTTACAATCCTCAACGACGGCAATACTTTAAACATATTTTTTCCCAGCGTCAATCTGTAACATTGGACAGAGTTATTGGTGATGGTGACTATGTCCACCTTAATAACGTTTTTAATTTTTTAATGGCCATTAATCTTTTTAATCTTATTTTAGTGTGGTATATTTATTCATTACACCTTTTTAATTGTGGCTCCTTTTTAAAGTTTTATTCTCTCTCATTCAATGCGACATTAAACAATAGCCAGAACATTAAATAACTTGACAACAGGACTGGAAAGGTCAATTTCAGGTGACTAACGCTTCTGTTTGAACTGTCTGTTTGAACTACTCGTTAGTCTTCCTGGCGAGTTACTGTTATACTTTCGCTGCATATCATTTCGTGCTTTTACATCCTTTTTGTACTGGCCATATTGACTCATAACCCGGAACCAGGACGGAAAGACCAACTTCAGGTGGCTGACAGTGGTTTATATACTACCTGTTAGTCTTCCTGGCGGGTTATGATCATTCCCATTCTGCTACAGGTTGGCCTTTACAACTTTGTTGACTGGATGTCGTCATTGGTTTTTGCACCATTTCCTGTTTTAATTGCCATTTTGTTTTTATCTTCAATTACCTTTACACATTTTACTCCATTTACTTGACTTTTATCTTTTTACTGGACATTTGGCTACTCTTTATTATGATTTTGCTGAGTGTCTTTTTAAACTTTTATTCCATTACATTTTGATAATAGCTACTATGACACATAACCCAGAACCAGGACTGGAAAGGCCAACTTCAGGTGACTGACGGTGGTTCTTGAACTTGTTCGTTAGTCTTCCTGGCGGGTTATGATCATTATTATTATGCTAGAGTAAATAGTTTATAACTTTGAAGACTGGGTGTCATCATTGGTTTTTACACCATTTTCTGTTTTAATTGCTGTTTTGTTTTTACCTTCATTTTCCTTTACAAATTTTACTCCATTTACGTGACTTTTCTCTTTTTACTGAACATTTGGTTACTCATTGTTGCGTTTTTGCTGTGTGTTTTTTAATACTTCTATTCTTTTACATTTTGATACTAGTTGCTATGACACATAACCCAGAACCAGGACTGGAAAGACCAACTTCAGGTGACTGACGGTGGGTCTTGTACCTGCCTGTTAGTCTTCCTGGCGGGTTATGATTATACCTTTTTGATAGAATACCTACCTTACAACTTTTTACACTTTGCCTTCTATCTTAACCTTGTAGACTAGGTGTCAACACTGGTTTTATACTTTTTTTTGTTTTACCTTCATTTCCATTTATGTCTTTTACTACATTTTTACCGGTTGTTTGGCGCAGATAGCCTCGTTGCTTTGTGCCATAAAACACTAAATCAAACAAACAAACAAACAAAATACACTTTGTAAAGGAAAATTAACATTTAGCCTTCTGCTCAAAATAATTATATAATCATCACTGAAGGAGTCTTGTTTATGTAGGAAGTAAAGTGGACAATTAATTTTTTTTCACTATATTTTCAAAGCTTTTTACTGGAAATAATTTGTTAGAAACTACTTATTGCTTTCTATATCACTGAAGTCTGATAAAAGCTGTTGTTGAGGGGATATATGTGCACAGATTGACAAGTGTACATTTGAAACTGATTTATAATTTATTTATATTAAAAATATATGCATGTAATATGAACGTGCATGTTGCTCACAGTGAATAAACACTCATAATTACAAAAGAAAATATATTAGAATTTAATTTAAATGAACAGGGAAGGACCGACTTAAGATTTCACATATTTTAAAAGTTTACAACTTGGCATTTTGTCAGCATGAGGTAAGATAAGCTCTTCTCTGTTTTTACTTTATTTTTCAATACTTTTGTTTTACAAGTTTAATTTGGGCAAGATAAGTCACTCAAAAGCTTTGTGTAAAAGAATAACACACATTTTTTTTGAAACAAGATCTGGCTAACTCCACTAAGTTGAAATTCTGGCTGCAGCCTTGAATGAAGTTAACTTTCAATAATTAAGAGAAAATGTGTTACTAATAATTTTTATAATATCCACATATTTCCTAAATGGGCATTTGTAATTTAGTAATTTTAGTAGCAGTAATTTGTATAGATAATGAAAGTTTTGTAAAAAGTTCTTGTTTCTTTCATTTACTTTGAATATATCTTCTTGCTTTGTTCACTGCACTTAATTTTCATAATTGACTTAATTACAGCCAGAGGTGTCTGAAATATTTGAGGCTCAAGCCCATAAATACAAGAAGTTATGGCATTTCAGTATAATATCAATCATGGCTTTTTTTATTCTCATTTTTAAAGACACCAACTGAGAATTTGGAGTATCTTCATATAGAAATGTGGGTTGCCCTTTTGGGAGCATTATAATGTGATGATCAATCCCACTATTCATTGGTAAAAGAGTAGATCATAGTTCGCAGTGGATGGTGACTAGCTGCCTTTGTTCTAGTCTTACACTGCTAAATTAGGAACGGCTAATGCAGATAACCCTCATGTAGCTTTTCACAAAATGCAAAACAAATCAAACCAGTCATGAAAATATTAAAGATTACAAGTTCTACATTTGTATTACATGTTTACTAACGTTTTGATATAGCATGAGATACAAACTCTGAAGTACAGTGTGTTAAGAACTGCTCCATGTATTGTCAGTTGTTAAATGTAATAAGGTTGTTTATGTTGGGAGAAATGCTCTAATTATAAGCCATATCAGTGGACTTAGTTGTTAGTAGTTAAGTGTTTTCAAATCATGAAGTATATGAACGTCAATGACCTTAGGGCAATTATCACAGGGCAAAAGAACAATTTCATGTTCTTAACAAAAATATTTACAGATTGAAACAGAAATTACCATCTAGATGTACATCTTGGGAGAATGGCATGTACGAATCCCTGGAAATAAGTATCTACAGTTCATAATTTTGTGATATAAGTGGTTGAAAACATCTGGCAGAATGCCTCAAAATAACGTATATATAACTGGGTGTGACTGTCAAAAATTTTCTTAGCACTTTTTTTTTCTATGTCTTGGTTATCTGAATTGTAGCAAGCAGTTTCAGTTAGTGTGCATTTATATAATTCCTTAAGTCTTCCTTTTTTATGTCTGTGTTGATGGACATTTATACTTTAGGTGTATATTTATATGGAATTTAATGTAGTCAAAGTTGTTGCACATTGGTTGGAAGATATGTGTTTTGGTTACGCAAATTGGTTATCTACACTGTTTTCCCACAGTGATGAAATCACAAATTTTGGTATTGTAAATCAGTTACTATTAAACAATTACTACAGAGCCTCTGGGGACTAAAAATACATATTGTTACTCTATTTTTGAAAATATAGTAATACCCCATTTAGTTCTTAAGAGGGGTTCCTGAGAACAGAGCTCCAAAAAGGGTTATTTTAATATTAAATGGCTGGGGATATGTAAGTGAAGATAATTTCTTTTGTGTGATTTATTTAGGTACTGGTAAATTTAACAACTTATTCACTTTAACATTGTCATCCCTAGACAAAAATCAAATTTTTTATCAGCTTGCAGTCTTGCTTGGTTATAGAGCTGTGAAATAGAAAATTGGACCTCTTGTGCCACACCCACTTGTCAAGTTCTTTCTTCCAGGACTTGACAATTCATATAGTTCTCATAAATTTACAACTATATTATTACAACCAACAGATGAAAACTTTTTTTTTCTATCACATGACATATTTTCTGTACAGAGATTTGTACATCACTTGAGCAAATTTTTTTTTTTCACTGGAAAAATATTGTATATATAGATAACATTTTAACAATTCATGTTGTATCATAGAAATGCCGGAACAACAGATAGTTATGGGACATTTTATGTTACAATTCTGTGTTCTTTGTCATATTTTATTAGGTTAAAATTATTTAGTACACTCTACTATTAGTGTGAAAAATTAGTTTTCAGTGAGTTTTGGATTTTATTTTTTTCTCCCTCTCTCTTCTGAAATAAAAAAATTGAGACAACAGCTCTACAATAAATCAGCTTAAGGTGCTAAGCACATTCTTTGTGTAATTTTATCCTTACAATATAGTTTTAATGTATACGTTTGATCTCTCGAAAAATAATATTCAGTAAATGCAACCAAAGTTGAAAGATGCACTTATCTAAAACTGTAACTTTTAAGTATAAGAAATATTCTCAGTAATAAAACCTGGTGGGCTAAATAAGACAAGATACATCTAAAGTTTTCTAATGTACTGTCAGACAGTCATCTACAGTTGATATATGAAGCATTCATATTTATTCTCTGAATGATCACATAAAAACATTTTTAAAATTATCAGTTTTAACAAAGTGGATTACAAAACATTTGCTGCATACACATGTAATATAGACATTGATATTGTATTTAAAGCAATTGCCTTTATAAATCTATCTAAGGTATTAATAATATCTATAATTTTCAAAATCTGGGAAAAACTACACCTATGTTAATGTGTGCTAGTAGGGTTCAATGCACACATGTTGCAACCTTTTCCTAACAATCAATATAGTATGTATTTGCTGTCAATTATTCAAAGTAGAGGATAGAAAATACTAGATACCATTTACAGGAATACTAAAAAACAAACAAACAGGTATGTGTGGAAGTTCTAGAGGTTTTGCAATTACAACATAGAAACCACATGATGGACAAAAAAATTTTTTCATGTTAACATCATCTTACACTCCACCTTTTCATAGTCTGAACAAGACTGATGTCAATTCAGAAGTGTATCTTCAGTACAAATTGCTGAAGCACCATGACACAAACCATATAATAATGAACTGAAAAGTGTATTTAAAATTAATTTTATCAGTCAGTGTCACAAACAGTGTACTATTATAAATAGTAGTTAATACGTTTTTTAATAGTTGTAACATCACTGAATTGTAGTACCGAGGTTTGGAATATCTGACATACTACTGTTTAGTGTTTATCAGAGTAATATTCAAGTGTTGACAATTGTATATGAAATTATGAAGATATGAAAACAATACATTAAGTAGAAAGCAAATTTTGAAGGCAGTTGGTTAGAGATAAAATGTAATAACATGTTTGTTGCTAAAAGAAATATTCAATAGTAATCCTTCACAAAGACTTAAACTGAGCCACAGTTTCATATGCGTGCACAACATAAATTATTTATACCAGACTGCTCCTTCTCAATAACAATTTAATATTTATGCAGAGTATTATGGGGGAATTTAAAGTTCATCTTTTGACTGTTGGTTCGATTTGTCTTCTATATCTGTATTATTTCTAACAAATTTCATGAGATTATTTAAAGTTATTTCACCAGCATATTTAACTGGCTTATCCTTTTCTTTTGCGGAAATATAAAATATTGAAGGGTAATCACTTATATTGTATATGTCAGGAAAATCATTTGCTTCAGCATCAAACTTTCCAAACATTATACTTTTATAATCAGTAAATTTCTTGGCTAACTTTTTGTATATTGGCTGTATCCGATGGCATGAAGAAGACAAGGAATCACAGAACTGGAGAACTATAGCTTTATCATTTGTTGTAACAAACTGATCAAATGTTGATCCGACAACAGTGTAAACTGGACCAATGTTTAACTTTGGAGCAGGCTCAGATTTGATGTATGTTGGAAGTTTGCCTACAAAAAGCAAAAAGTTATATTTATGTTTCAGAAATTATTATAAATGTTATCTAATCTTGTAAATAAATTTACATATTAATGTAAGCTATAATACTGTTCATAAACATAATCATTAGTAACTCTTCCCAAAACAGAATTTTTAATTTCTTAACACAAAATTATATATCTTTTCAGATCAACTCTGTAAGTTACAAAATATTTTGGAAGGAATTTTATCCACAGAGTAGTTATTAACATAGAGTTCACAACAAAATATCTAATGTCACTATATTTACATGTGAAATAATTATGCCAAGCTCAGAATATTTGTGAGAACTGAAACAAAATGTAATCAAATTACTAAGCAATTCTGGTAGGAAAATAACATTTCCTGTCTTGCAAACATTATTCAACTGCCAAAGCTAAATTTCTATTTTATAAATAAATGAAAAAAATCAAGGCTATTAACTTATGTTGTAATTGATTGAAGTTAACCCATGATGACGAGAAAACCCTCTTGTAAAGAAAAATATATATAAAAACAGCTGGTATGGGTTGTGAAAATTCTACATAAAATTTTTTATGTATATATGATTGAAATTAAACACAGTTACACTTGGAAATAGCTTTCAAATTTAAAATGTTTGTGAAAAGTAATACAAGTAGTTTAGTGTTTGCATTTTTAGTAATTATTCAAAATAATCATGTTGAAAAAAGTATTTCTAAGATTTTGAAATATGAAGTTTTAATTGCTGGATGAGCAGCACGTGAGTACACGTAAAATCATTAGCTTAACTTGAGGAAAGTAATGAAAAGTAATACATCCATGATTCATTATGATATCTTATGAAAGTTCATTACTTTATGACATAGCTTTTGGGTTATAAAATTTTAGCATGTTTATGTAACAGCAGAAAATAAGCATATTGGGCTTCATACCTGATAAAACAGTTTCAATAAATTTCTTCAGTTCTTCTGCACTAAATGATTCAAGAGGTTCCATTGAATATCGTTGTTTTGGTGTCTTGAAAAAACCTACATTAACATCTTCTCCACTATCATCTAAGCCAAGATTTCTTAGTTCATCTGCAAATTCTTGTTCATGACAAATAGCAAAGGTAATTTGTCCTTTATAATCTTTGGCCACTTTGGCAACTTCTTTTCTTACCAGTTGAGTTCCTGTTAAGAAATAAACAAAAATTATGAACTGTTAAGATAAATCAACAGCAAATGTATACGCACATGAAAATGGTATGATACCCTCAATAATTTGCAGTTGCTGAACAACCTACTTTTATAAACAACCAGTTGGGTAGTTGCTACATTTTGTGCAGAAACAGATTGAATGGCTATAATGAACATTGGTACTCAATATTCATTCAGAAAGTCTGTGCAATACTTGGAACTGCAAAAGCTCAGAAAAATAAAACTCAAAATGATGGTGCATCAGACTGTAGAAAAATGCATTGCACGTCTAAGTATTTTGTTATTAAAAACTGACTAAATTAAACCATAAATGTAAAGTAAATTGTCAGTGTAAGAACAAGCTACTTATTGATAATATAATTTAAGACTCACAAAAACTCAATCTTATGTGTACCCAGAAGATTATTAAAAGAACTTGCACACAGTGCATTATATATACATGTGAATTAAATATTTTGTGGCCTATTCTGGATATCAGTTATTATGAGGCTGTTACATGTACAAGTGCTTATAATATGAATATTAGCAAAAATCAAGGATTTCTCTTCAAGAATATTAGTATGATATATGTAAATACACGTGTACTGAAAGTTTCTTTCACTGTTAGCTAGTTAAATGATTATTTTTCATTCATTATATACATAACATGTTTACATTTTTAATTTCAGGAACTTTCTGCTGCATATATTCATATCCGTTTTATCACATGAACAGCATGCTTGCTCATTTTTGCACACTGATGATAATTTAAACAGCTCTTATATTAATTCTACTTTCTCTACGATAAACAGACATTAACTGAAAAGAATCACAAAAAAATGTAATTACAATAATTCATTATTTCATACAAAACCATACTTACGAATTATGTTTTCAAAACCAAAATCTACATCATAATATACAAGAACTAATGGATAGTTATCTTGATAGAGCCAGAGATTTTTGTTTGTTCGCTGCCCAACAAGTGGAACAGAATGTTTTGTTAAAAATGTTTCAATACTATTGGCATTTCTTTCAATCTGTAAAAGAAGTATTTTTAACCAGTTACTTTTTTAAAAACATTTGTTTTATAGTTATAATTTTTGAACTAGAAAAATAACGGAAAAATTCTTAAGAAATATATAATTTATTTCTCTTAATTTTTTGATTAATCAGTCAAGTATACAATTTAATCTGACTCCCATATTTCTTGAAACAACAGAACACTTGGAGTGCTTTTAAGGGGGGGCTGACATTTAATGAAAAAAGTTTTGCTAAAAGAGATGTGCATTGAACAATTTATGATATATTTTAAATGTCAGTTGTTATGAAACTGTAGCATATACATTTAGGCATAACATTTTGTTTTCTTTCAGCGATTTCTGTTCTTAGAAGAACCATTCAGGTAAAATGTCATTTTCAGAATATATGATCCCACATTCAGTTATAATCACGAAAAAATCAAAACTAAAAGCAAAAATGCTTTTTAAGCTACATGATAACATAACAAAACAATTCTTATATAATTTTGAAGATGTTTTTATTATTATTAACAATCATAATATCACTATTTTTTTTATCTCCAATGGAAAAATAATGATACACTTTAAAAAAAATAGTGCATTTCTATTAATACACATTATAATGATGAAACAAATCATCAAAAAATTACAACATAATTTATATTTACATGAAAATAAACTTGTTTTTATGGCAAAAGTGTGTTTATATTCACATTTGTTGGTGTTTAGTGTATTGTTTACAGTCCTTTATTGATGGCTAAAAAAGTGCTGTATAATGATGTCTAATGGTTTCTAAAGCTTTCTATAAAACCTTCACTATGTGCACAACATTTACACATTAGTTGTATAAAAAAGATTTTATTATTTAATTTCCTATTTAGAATTTGTTATTGAAACTTAAACAAGAATGCAGGAATGTATGGTGTCACTAAAGTAATCATTATTACTTCATAACATCCTATTATTAATTTGATTACTAAGTGAGCGCATAGAAATTTCATGCACCATAAATATTTCCAACCTCTTTAAATTCAAAATTGGATTCTTCATACTTGGAATGGTACACTTCTGGTTGAAACAGCACAATGGTTGGTGCAGTCACTTTGTAATATATTGCAATAGTTTCACTGAAAGTGTGTAGAAAGTTGAATTTCCTTCTATTCTCACCAGCTAAAGCAATAAATAATTATAAGTTAAATTCATGTATTTCATATGGAAAGTACTAAAACTTTAAGAACATAAAAAGTAAAAAACAACAACTTATTCTTAATAATTTCTCCCAAAGCCCAAAATCCATATGTTTAAATGTAATAATATAACATTATTAAGTATCAGACTACAGAATTACAATTTCATTTCTATAGGTCACTCTTATGATTCATTTGGATTATTGTCTTGTTCTTTTCTTCTTACATTAGGAATGACAATGAACTGCTGGAAATGGTTCAGAGGAGGGCTATGGGGATGATACCCTTTTTTTTTTAGTTGATGCATCATTTGTTTGTGTTTTTATATCTATTTGTTGGAATGATATAACTGTCAAATAGAAATTCTGGTAAGGTAGGAGTCATTTTTTGCTAAGACAGTTTTATTTCTCTAACAGAGTAGTTAGCCTTTGGATAGATTGCCTTCAGATATGGTGGATACAGTAAATTAAAGAAAATTTAAGGCTATTTTTGATGGATATTTGAATGATAATGGCCGGTTTCGAGTTAGTTTTAATAGTTTAATCAATGGGATGGCCTAGATGAACCAATAGGCCCCTTGTTGTCCTTAAACTTTGTATATTTTATACAGAATCTAATACTGAATAAAATACAATTCTTAACTGGATGTATAAATGCAAAAATTTTGATGTAAGATATTTGAATGCTAAAAGCTGGCTTTAGATGCAACTTATTTGCAGTGAGTCATTCAAATAAAGATACTATATAATTATTCTTCCACATAATAATTGTAGTCACTTACAACTAAGATACCAGATAGATTAAGCAAGAAACAGAGCTTAGAATCACAAGGGTGGTAGTGTAAATGCAGAGGTTGTGCTAAATACAGTGTGAATTCAGTGTACTATGGCCCATCCTATATCTGCCTTATCAAAGGTTTACTTTTCATTTAACATAATAGTCTAAGCTATTTAAACTGCTAAAATGAATTCTCAAAAAATAAAAAATTCAAAGCCAGCCCTTTTCAACTGTCTCTTTAATTAACTGTATCCACAACATCTGAAGGCAACCCATTACAGATGCAACCACCCAGATAAAAAAATTGTCAAGGTCACAACACTGAGACCGGGGGTACTTTACTCATAACATTAATCCAGTTTTATTGGTTCCATTCATAACAACTCTCTACTTTCTTCCATATAGCTAGTTTTCTATTCAATGAGGCAACCAATCCTCCATACTCCTTTTTGTGACACCTTGTGAAATACTGTTTGAAAACTTAGATATACCATATCCACATCCGTACAATCATCTACATGAACAATAGACTCTTCAAAGAATGTCAGAAGATTAGTGAAGAAAATATTTCCCTTAGTCATAGTGAAGAGAAAGTATAATTGTCTAATAATGTAGTTTGAGCAATCATAGCAATATTATAGTGTCTTATTAATTCTTAAAGACAATGAATTGCATCAACAAAAGAGTATCAATTATTTCACCTAGAAATATAAATAATGGTATTCAAATTACCATTGCTCTATGATGTAGATTTGGTATGGCATGGTGTAACAAAAGGGAAATGTTTCAAATTTAGCAGAATTCTTTGGATAGTTGCCAAGTGCATCATAATGATATAAAAAGCTTAAGATTTTGGTATTAAAAAAATACATCACAATGAACAAGAGATTTTGAATTTTTACACTGTATATGTTATATTATTTAAACATTAAATATGTATGAGTTTGTTTTTAAATGTGAATGTGAGAACATATCTATGTAATAATAATTTGAACTATTTTCCTACCCTGAAAGTAAAAATAATTACATATATATGTACACACAAGTGTATACATCTGCATTTAAATGTTTTTTTATTTTTGATAACACTGATGCAGTAAAGTAATGCTGTATTATTTACTGAAGTAATTACTAAAATTTGTTGAAAACAAAACATAACTGAGCAACTTAGATACTATACCTACTAACAAGTATTCTTTATAAAGGTTATCCTTTTCATTTCTGAAAAAGCCAATGACATTTACATCTCTCTTGCTTTTGTAACTGTCCACAACTTTAATAGTTTTTACTTCTTTGCTTGGAGGTCTTGATTCTTCTTTCATGTATTCTATGATACCTTTACATGTAAAATTTAAAAATGGAATTAGAGTGAAAAAAAGAGTATAGATTTCTTTTGCAGAGTCTATTATTAGTGACAGCTAATTACTATCAAGCTTACTAGATGATAAAGCTATCAAGGGAAACTGCCAATGTTGTAATTTAATGAAGTTTTACTGCAAAATTGGAATTTATGTTAAGAAATCAAAAAAATGTTTTATGTAACTTCAATAATATTACTGAAAGTTACATCACTCTCAACATTTTTGTTTATATTTATTTTCTTAAATACTGTTTTTGGCTACACTTTATATTTGCTGAAACAAATGTAATAAATTAAAGATGTTATCAATCAATATTTACTTATAAGCAAATATACAGTTAATGGATTGTCCTTGAGACAAAGTGAAGGATAGAAATATGATAAAATTCCGTTCTGAAAGGGAGAAGACAAAAGTACAGGTCCACTGCTGATACAGCAGTAAGTCTAAAGATTTACAACACTAAAATTAGGGGTTTGATTCCCTTAGGTGGATTCTGCAGATATCCCATTGTAGCTTTTCTATAAGCAAACACACACACCAGAGTACACAAACCTAATACAGGCATGATATTGGGAAAAAGAACAAACTGAAAGTTATATTATTGTATAACAGAAATAAGTCAGTGTTGAACAAGATAATAAATGGCATATAATTACTGCTTACAACCGAGTTTAATATTAGAAACGCACTCTACTGAAATGAGGAAAGAAAAATTATACTTATTAAAAATATTCATGCATATGTTGTCTATTAACTATCTGTTGCTTTACTTGATTTGTTTCTTCCACCTTCATAAGGATACTGACGCCCCCAACGGAAAATGTAGAGAGTGGGAAAGGCTGAAACATTGTTATTTACAAGGAGTTCACCTTCTTTACTACAATCCACTTTAGCAAAAGGCACTGGTGGAATGTTTTCCTTCATAACTCTGGCAGCTTGCTCATATTCTGGAGCCAAAGCTGAACAGGCCCCACACCTAAAAACCTCTGAAAATATTAGCTCGCATTGACTTCAAAACAATTTAGATAAACGATAACTTAAAATTTAATATGATGATGAAATTAATCGTATACACAAAATGTACAATAATCTAAAACAACGAAAAACAATATCAAAGATGACAAAAATCTGTTTTAGGATTATAAAAATATACAATTGTTCTGTTTTTATCTAACGTATACAAATACTTTTTACTTTACTTAGTTCAGTATGTCTTTATATTTTACGTACTTCTTTACAATGCATATATTAACACTAATATTTACCATGGTGCATAAAACTCTACAAGAATAAGGTCGGTTTTATCAACAACATTAGTGAAATTCTCATTGGTCAAGGTTATCACAGCCTCTGGAGGTGGTTTCCACTTAGGATCAGCTCGTTCTTTCATATATTTCACAATATCTGCAACAATTACAAAATACTTTTTAACGCATCATTCAATGTTTTTTTCTTATTAATTCTATTTTATTTTTGTCGAGATACGTGCACTGTACAATTTATAAAGCATATATTTAAAACAATAATGTTAACGATCATCAGATTAGTGAAGTGTAAAACTAACTGCTAAGAGATCAAAAACAAATATGAATCACACCTTCAATACGTTATTTTATAAGAATTTCAATATGTTAAAGGTTCACGTTGACCATTAAATTGTACCTGCTAATTATGAATATCACTTGTGGTGTAACTTTTATGTTCGTATACAGCATAGCACTTGGATGCATCATTATAAATACATATTTATAAAACTTTTAGAACACTTACTGATTTTTATAGGCCCAAGTTCTAGACAATCATGATTTACTGAATTTTGAGTTGCACTGAGAGGACTATTTTTATGCATGAAAACTTTTGTAGGTTTGTCTTAGATAACTCACTGAACGTTGATTCAATTGCTTTTATTTCTTCGTCAAACCAGCTGGTTTACAACAGAGAGCCCCTAAGTAGATGTGTGCGGAATGAAACAACCCCACTTACCGAGCTACATCTCTCTCTCTCTCTCTCTCCAGGTGTTTTAGTATATATGTATTTGTATACCCAGGAGGGTAAGGTACACTAGACCTCTTCCTCCTTCCATTACTTAGTTGGAATGGCCTGATTAGTGCATTTAGAGTGAATACAAAATGACTGAAATAATAGCATAACTTTAAATGTGGTTCAGTGGTAGAATGCTCTCCTCCCAAGCTACGTGTGTTATGTAATATCATAGGCCACCAAGACTACACTAAAACAGTATTCATTTTCATTGTTATATATTTCTCTTCTATAAAGTATTTTTTGTGTGAAATTGCAAAAGCATTATAGTACACAGATCGGTGACGTGGAATGCTCAGCTTCTGCGCCTAAAAATATATTTAGTTCATATACTATATTTAAAGTCGCAATATAATTTGTGTTCAAGCCGCACATCAATTATAGCTTATAATGAATTAACTGATTCCCGTTGTACCACTCTTTAGATACCGAATTTATCAGTAAATATGTCGTGGTAAATAAAAACAACTTGATCATTTTTGCGTCTTTTATTCCTCATATGAATCAAAATCAAACGCATGGTTTGAATAATCTTAAATTAAACCCGTACCAGCGCTCCCTGTGTTGAGAATATTTACAATGATTGATTTTATAAATTACAAACTTCGACTTCTCTTAACATGTTCTATTTGTGACCAAGTAGAGCATATAGCTGAATTCTGAAGGCAGAATAAAAAAAACTGTGACAAGAAAACAAAAGTAGTATTAAAGATAACAATTTTCAAATGGCGATAAATAGGTAGGCGATAGTTGGAAAACTCTAGTGAGAAAAAAGAAAGTAAAATATAGTTAACTCACAGGAGATGAGTAAGTGATAATTGAGTTTAGCACTAGAGTTAGAGAGGCTGAGTAACTACAGTATGAAAATTACAGAAATATATACAAAGACATTTTCTGAAACGTATTGTATAACATTATATTTCACTGAGGCTAATTTGCTTGCTACAAAAATAAAAAATGTCTTACATTTATTATGATATTTACAAATATGACTGAATTTTGAAGGTGAAATAGTCATACAAGTAAATTTGTTTGTTTGTTTTGCAATTTCGCACAAAGCTACTCGAGGGCTATCTGTGCTAGTCGTACCTAATTTAGCAGTGTAAGACTAGAGGGAAGACAGCTAGTCATCACCACCCACCGCCAACTCTTAAGCTACACTTTTACCAACGAATAGTGGGATTGACCGAACATTATAACGCCCCTACGGCTGGGAGGGTGAGCATGTTTGGTGCGACCGAGATTCGAACCCACGCCCCTGGGATTACGAGTCGCACGCCTTAACGCGTTCCGACCTTCTTCGGTCACTGTCGTGTTCACAAGAAAAAGTACGTCGAAATGTTGTTCGCTTTTCTACAAAAAATTTTCTCAACCCATACCAGCCGTTTTTTACATACATAGTTATAGTGCTTGATTATTGCACTGAAAGAAAATAGGCTTGCTTTGATCAATCGCAAAGGTGTTGTGTTACACCAGGATAATGCACGGCCCCATACAGCAAGAATCACATCTGCAAAGATTGAAAAGCTAGCCTGGGAAAACTTCCAAATCTTCCTTATTCCCCAGGCCTATCCCATCTGGTTATCACCTATTCCAAAGTTTACAGAACAAAATTTGGAACACACGAAAATGTCAAAATTACCCTCTCTACTTCTTTTCCTCCAAACTCCGAGAATTTGATAGAAGTGACATTCAGAATCATGTGAATCATTAGCAGGAAGTAATTAATAATAATGAAACAAACATTATTGATTACATAATATTAAAAACGTTTGAAATCTTTTCTCTTTTTCTGAACCCAGAAATCGATGACCTGATGTACTTAAATATATAAAATGACATTTTCTGACTATGTTGTATAACATTACCACTGTGGCTAATTTGCGTATTATAAAAATAATCATTGTTGTTTGTTGTTGTTTTGAATTGAGCACAAAGCTACTCAATGGGCTATCTGTGCTCTGCCCACCACGGGTATCAAAACCCGGATTTTAGCGTGTAAGCCCGCAGACAAACCGCTGAGCCACTGGGGGCAAAAATAATCATATATAAAAGGAATATCTTACGGTTTGTTTTCAATTTTGCAGAAAACTACACGAGGGCTATCTGCACTAACCGTCCTTAATTTAGCAGTGTGAGATTAGAGGGAAGGTAGCTAGTCACCACCACCCACTGTGCGATCCTGGATATCATATGTTCCTTTTAATATTACTGAATTGTTCTGAAAATGTGTTCAAACTTTGATGGGATGTGGAGAATTAGTCTAAACAAGGGAAAATTCTGAAAATTAATTAATAATAAATTTTGATATGTTTTCTCACAATTTAAGGGTATATGCTATCATAAGGTCGCGCTAAAAGTAATGAGACAATAGAATCTCGGTAACTAATCTATGATACCACATTATGTTATCTTGTATATCGAGAAGTCCTCCAGGTCCCAACATGATTTTCTTCCTGTGTGTTGCTACGTAAAAAGAGACGTTAAACCCTTTAATCTGGTTGCATACATTAATAATAAAACAAAAAAAAGAACCTGCTACGATGGAGTCTGTTATTTGTTACTACGGGAGGTTAATTTACAAAATGTTATAGAATATTGGACAGCGAGTGACCATTGAAATGAGAACGTCCTCTTACACATGGGTTATAAAGACCAGTCTCGTTCTGATAAAAACAAGTATGCATTTTATACATATATAGAATGTAAGGTCCATCCAGCTAGGGTTAAAAATTGAATGTCGTCTTTGAGTGACTGGGAAAGAGGTGAAAATATTTTGAAGTTACTGATTCGTACTCTGTACACTGAAGACAGAATGAAGCAGACGGGAGTTATTCTCAGACTAATTGTCTATTGATATATATAGAATGCCGTGGAGATATTTAATTATTTCCATAAATACTGTAAACTTGTATATTAATCCACAGAAAGACTGTGTACTTTCTGAAATGTTGAATATATATATATAAAACGTCAATATGTATTTGTGTGTATCTGTTCCTTATGCCTTTACACATTTATTGATCAATCAGCATCACATTTGACCCAATGATACAAGATAACTTGAGGAATGTCATGGGAGGAGTTAAATGCCCCTCTCTATCTAATTTCACATTAATATAATTCTTGAAAACTGCTTGTCTCTCTTTTTAGTACTGATACCTCTTTGTATATTTATTGCACTTTAATGTTTATTGTACTGAGAAAAAAACAGAAGCACAATCTCTTATTCTTTGTTACAAACGCGCTTTTATTTCGCCCGTCCAACAGATGTGTACTCCAATTAGTATATTTATAACAGTCGGTAAACCTTTTGAAATATTGTAATAATTGATATGGCACGGCATAGCCAGGTGGGATAAGGCATTCGGCTCGTAATATGAGGGTCGCGGGTTCGAATCCCCGTCGTACCAAACACGGTCGCCCCTTGAGACATGAAGGCGTAATAATGTGACGGTCAATCCCACTATTCGTTGGTAAAAGAGTAGCCCAGGAGTTGGTTGGTGGTGATGACTAACTGCCTTCTAGTCTTACATTGCTAAATTAGGGACGGCTAGCACAGATAGCCCTCGAGTAGCTTTGTGCGAAATTCCAAAACAAACAAACAAACAAAACTTATTGGTCATGAAAAAAAGAAGACCCGAGGTGAATTTTTATAACAAAAGAAGCAACTTGGAATACTTTTGGAAAAGAGATAGAAAGACAACGATTAAAAAAGAGAGCAAACCTATACCAGGTTAGATATATGAGTGAAAAACCAGAAGCCGAAAAGCGTGCAACTATAAAAAAATAAAATGTCTCCATCAACAAATGAAGATTAACTTTTTAAATCCAATAGTTGTTGATTACTGTATTGAACAATAATTTACGTTACGTTGATGTAAGTCAGTTACAAACACGAATAAAGCCACAGCATAAATAAAGTTTATAAATGTAAGAAGGGAAAACGTAGCGCGAATAAGTCATTTTCTAGCACTAACATTCACACTACCAAATTCTTAACAACACGTTGTCTTTGGTATTCTCGAATATACTGAAAAATAACAAGTAAGCTACAAAACGAAAATAGTTTGATAAGATCTGCTCAGCAAACTGTAATTAAAACAAAACAAAAAGTGGAATTTGCCGTCATTTTTATAATTTACCCATGGCTTCACAGTGTTAAAAGTATTTTTATTTTCGATAATAATGGGGCGAGAACCACGCAACCTGAGATACAACGTTGGCAAGCTATCTACTGAGCTGGAAATAACAAATATGATGTAAAACGACAACAATTCTGATCATTCAAAACAACAGTATTTTAAAATATTTTAAAAAAATAATTCCATAGCCAAGACAACTACCCATATTTTTTATTAGAAAAGTACACGTTTTGGGTACAATCTGTTCCCCAACACCACTTTGTCTTGTATCACAGTTGAGAGTCCTAAAAATGTGATATTTTTATTTAAGATATATCAATATAAATAAGTTGTTTTTTTCACAGCAAAGACACACATGGCGATATGTTGTATTCATCAAGGAGAACCGAACCTCTAAATTTAACACTGTGAATTCGTGTTCTCACCGCTGTCCCATCTAAGAACATATAAATAAGGAAAGGTAAGATACTTTTAATATATAATATAATACATCAGCTGCCGCACGCTTTAAACGTACAGGAACGTCATTCTTTGGAGGGAGTGCTAGAGTTTGTAGAGATGGCTCAGAAATTATTGACACGAAAGATGGAACGACATTGGTCATTAATAAGTAATATGGGGTCAATTCCAACTAATGATTCTCTATAACACTTCTTGGGGTTTCTAAGAGTTATGCTAAGAATTATTGAGATTGGTAAAAAAAATCGTTTTGGTGATACTTCTCACTTATGTAGCATTTAATTCGACACGATCAATCAATCATACAAAGCAAGTTTTATTAATGCAATTCTTGATTTGACCCCATCTATCGTCACTTCGTGTTTTAAAAAAAATATCTGGAACATTGCAGCGTGATCTTATTGAGGCCGACCAAACACGACACAACACATTCTTAGGGATCTAAAGTTTATCCATTTGAAACTTGATAACAGTGTTCAGCAGTTTGTCAATTAATTAAAACCAGATTATTTTTCATAAAAGTTGAAATTAAAGTAACTGATCCTACATCGCAAGTTTGAATAATTAATGATTTTTTTTTCATTTTGAAATGTCATTTTAGCTTTTAAATTATGACTAAAATGATAGAGCTTTACGTCTTACCATCTCATCTAAGCTTAGCTAGCTTAATTATACGGATCTCAAGATTTTTATGAAGTTAAATATGGTGCTGAAATTGTGCAACAAGCCAATTTAATATTCCTGAAACGATAATTTATAATTTAGTAGTATTAATTACAGAGCATTAATTACAATAACGAAAAGAATAACATTAAAAACACAGCTAGAGCTTCATCTAACACTTGTTATTTTACCTTCCCATTCTCTTGGACCATCATATGGGAATTCTTGTCCTTGACGAAAGAATATCATGGTTGGATACGCAGTTACTTTATAAGTTTTAAGCAGTTCTTCCTCTACAGTACCATCTACTTTAGCAAGAATTACTGGTGGATTGTTCTCTTTCAAAACTTTGGCAGCTTGCTCATATTCTGGTGCTAGTGTTTGACAGTGTACACACCTGCAAAACCCGAGGATATTACTTGGACATTATAATCATGTAGCATAATCTTAAAAGAAAATAATTTTCACATAAAGAAAAATGCTAGTGTGTTTACTACACACTTATACAATTCAGTGCACCTTATTCATCTAAAGTGAACAAAAGAATATTAGATTGAATAAAAATTCAGTATCTCATATGAACATGTACGTGATTATTACGTTGAGTAATATGATTTTTTTTTACAATACGACATACAAATCCATCATATATCTATGTAAATTTTATATTCAAACACCTACCTATTATTAATGAGAATTAAAAAAAACATTCCTCCTAAAATTCAAGTTTCTTTATATACTATCCTCGTATATTTAGTAAAGTAATTTAAGTCAGTGTTGAGTAGCAATAATTAAAACATCACCTGCATGGAAATGAAAAATGAGAGTTATATAGAAAATAATAAGCTTATTGAACGTCATTTTAATAGTTTTTAGTAATATATTTTAAACCTTTGTACTTATCATGCCATAATTTCAAATACACGGAGAAAATAACAGTGCAACTAAAAATATTGAAAATTTCACAAGTTTATAGGTATGAAACTAACACAGGAATAGACTTTATACAGTATCACTTCAGAATACGATTATATTGGAAATATATTTCTTGCGTAAGGAACTATAATACATCCTAATAATTAATGTTGTCCTTATTTTAAGATATAAACCTGGCTATATCTGAATCTTAATTCAACCAAAATCCACTACTTTTTAACTTTCATTAATATAGCTGCATTTTTCCCTATGGGATGTAGCAAGTTTATACTTCAACTCCTGCCATATTGCCAAAAATAATTTTCCTTTTAAGTATTTCTGAACTTTTTCACAGAAAATATCGCTGAATAATTTCTGAGTCTTGTGCTGCTTTCTCCAATAACAATGGGTATTGGAAACATTCAGAAGCTCTATCCTCCAAATTTTGACTTAAAGATTGATAAAATAACATGACATTATGGACGAACAAATCCAATTGTAATGTCTATGTAAAAGTTATTTTCTTTTATATCTTCCAGGCTTACCTGAGAACTTGAAAGATAAAACCCTCACTAATCTTGTATGTAAATGCACACATTCCTACTCGTTGTTGTTTTTTTCTAAAGGTGTAATAGAATATTCTCTTTTAAGTTAGCTACAAACTGTACATAGTCTTATCGCCACTGCATTTTATAATGTACAAACGTCAAAGTCCTGTTCACTAGGAAATAGCTAGTTAATATAATTGCATTTAAGTAATAAAACGGTACATTTGAACTTTAGTAATTAGTAATTAATTACTCAAGAAATAAATCAACATACTGATGGAATATTGAACTCGCACTTGGATATGAGTACTATAAATATGCACAAGAAAAAAATTCGTGCATAATATTTCGTAAAATATTACCATGGTGCATAAAATTCCACAAGAATAATGTTTGACTGTTTAATAACACTAGTTATATTTTCACCGGTCAAGGTAATCACAGTTTCTGGAAAAAGCTTGCTTGGAATACCATCTTCTTCAGCCACTTGTTTCAGGATATCTGAAAGAATAATATATTATTGGTTTTAATCTTCAAATCGACGTTTAAATATTTAACATGGCAGAAGGTAAGCATATTTCTTGTAGATGAAAAAGGAAAACTGCATGTAAAAACCAAGGTTGGCTCACAATGAGTTTAAGAGATATCATAAGCTAGAGAAGTTTAAACTGACTGTTATAACAGAAGACAGAAAATTATAAAATATGATGAAAGTTGGTGGAACAGAAAATTAGGACACCAAAAAAAATGTGTCAGAAAATGTTGACTGAAAATTTAAAAAAATGATAATAAGGATTTATTTAAATACATTAAGAGTAAATAAAATATTAGAATGGGACAATAAAGGAAAGCTAGTATCTAATTATTACGAAAACATTGAAAAGTTTAGAAAACTTCTGGGCCAGATGATATTTTTCCAAAGGGTTTGACGGAGGTTAAAGATTAGATATGCGAGCTACTTAGCAATATTTTTTTCAGGTCTTAAATGGGGGGCAGGTTCCAGAGGATTGCAAATTAAGTAATATACCTCCTCTTTTCAATTCTCACTGTAACTATAGATCCATTAGTTGTGAAAAAGTTTTGGAAGGTCTGTTAAAAGATGCTTTGCAAAATAATTCACTAAAGTTTAGAAATTTATTGGATTGTCAACATAGTTTCACTTAGGGAAAAGCTTGCCTTACAAATCTTTGGCATTCTTTGTAAAGTTTATTGCTTATGTATATGAGGATAAGAGTGTAGATTTGATGTATCTGGATTCTCAAAAGTAATTGGCAAGGTGCCACATAAAACGCTTGTAAATAAAATTATCTCGTTATATGGGGAGAATAAGCTGGCAAATTAGATAAAACATTATAACGTCCCCTATGTTTGAAAGGGCAAGCATGTCTGATGGATGTGAATTTGAACCAATAAAACTCATATTGCGAGTCGAGCGCCCTAAACATTTTGCCATGCCTGGTCTGATATTAAGTTCTTCGGCGTTGCTAACTGTTAAGAGGATGTTGCTACTTTACAAAGGATCTAGATCATTCATTGAGTTTTACATATAAATAGCAGGCGGCTTTTAATTATAATGAATGCAAAATAATGGATGCGGGTTATCTTAATTTGAATTATTAGTATAATTTGTATGGGTTATTGTTTGTTATTTTGTTATTAATTACAAAGATGTACAGAGGGTTACCTGTTCTTTGCCCACCACTGATATTAAAATACGGTTTCTAGCGGTTAAGTCCACAGATATGCCGCTGTGCCATTGGGGCAGGGGTGGGTCAATTTGGATGAGAATAACCCTAACCGTGTCATGAAAGAAAGGGATGTTGGTGTAATAGTTGGCCAGTCTTTAAAGCCTTCTAAGCAATATGCTGTTTCTAATGGTAGGGCAGATAGGATTTTAAGTCGTATCTACAGAAATGTTTAATACAAATCCAAACAGGTTATAATTTCACTGTACAGGTCACTGGTTAGGTAACATTTGAATACCGTGTTCAATAATGGGATCCTTAACTTATAAAGTACATCGAATTGTTGGAAAGGATCACTATAAAGGTGCCTGGGATGAAGGGGTTGTCATATGAGGAGAGGCTTAAATCTCTCAAATTGTTTTCACTCAAAAAAGGAAGAGTTGTAGAGGATCTAATTAAGGTGTTTAAGATTGTAAAAGGAACTGATCGTGTTGATACACCATCTTTTTCATATTTAATAAATATTTTCATTGGTGTGTTCATCGTGTACTTTTTTTTTATTTCGTATTGTATGTTTAAATGTAAAAATATACCAACGGTTGGAAAAGCTAATTTAACTACGATTGCATGTTTGAACCATAAAACCTTTCAACAATTCAAACGTATCAACCGTGACTGTTACTCAATAGAGCAATGCATTTGTCTTTGAGTTTAGACGGAAATATTTTTCGATTGCTTTGTATGTATAGTTTTATCACTTGAGCATCGAAAATTATACTTCTTCAAAATATGTAAATTGGTCTTAAAATTTTAAAATGTGTTTTACTGTGGAATATATATTTGTAAGTCTTTCAAAGTTTGATTTATGTTATGACGAAATATATATGTATCATCCAACGATACGAGGAGTGTCGAAAACGTTTCTCTGGTTCAGCTCTGACTCATTTATCAGCATAATCTTCTTCTGATTCTGTACATTTAAGTCAGCGATGTTCTGACGCCTTTACACCGTTTCGTTCTTTTTGGCCCTCAATCTATGATTTTACAATAATTCAACAAATAATTATAACACGATTGAAATCTATGACGAATAATACTGATAAAATTATAAATCAAATGAAACAAAAATACCGAAGAATGATAAATTTCTAAAGAGATATGGTACTTCTTTCACACAAGATAATCGGTGTTCATAATATTCAGTATTTATATATTATCATGAAATCCTGCCAGTAAATAATGAAGTTAATGTAACGTTGATAATCCTGGGTTATAGATGCTTATTTGTGTAGTAAGTATTTAACAGCCTGGTATACACTGTGCGGTCTTGTGGTCAGGACACTTGACTTGGGATAGAAAGCTGGCGTTCAATATGTTAGTTCTTATAGCCGTAGGGTTGTTATAATATGACTGTTAATTCCACTATTGGTAGGTAAAAGAATAGTTTAAGAGTTGACGACGAGTACCATCGGTCGATTACTGTCTGGTTGGTAGTTTAAAGACGGATGAAGGACGACTTTCAAAATATTTTTATATCCGTCGTTTAACTTGTTTTGATTTGGGAACGTTTCAACTTGTTTGTTCTGTTCAACATTTTGAACTGTACAAATATATCACAATAGTTTCAGTTTTTCTCTTCTTTTTTTAAGTGCTTTATGTTACTATCATAAACATTCTCTCTTTGTATACAAATTATGCATACCATGTTCTGGAATTCGCAAAAACATATGGTCAGGTGGTTAAAGCACTCGAATCGTACGTAACCTAAAGGTTGCAGGTTCGAATCCACATCACACCAACCATGTTCACCCTTTCAGCCCTGGGGACGTTACAATGTGACAGTCATTTCCACTATTCATTGGTAAAAGAGTAGCCCAAGTGTTGGCGGTGGGTGGTGATGACTAGCTGCCTTCTCTCTAGTCTTACTCTGCTAAATTATAGATGACTAGCCAATATATCCCTCGTGCAGCTTTGCGTGAAATTAAAAACAAAACACAGAAACATTTTGTTCAACTCTAACCCTTTCTAGGACAGCGTGTTAACAATATGATAGCGTCAGCTGTTTTCTTACTCACCAACGTATGCAATGCTGAAGTTCTTTAGCATGCAGTTGACCTCCTGTCAGCCGAGCGATGGAAACAACATACAATCTCAGAAAATCATCCATGGTGTAAATTAATACTTACCATTAGAAACAGTTGTCAACTTGCACCTAATTTGGCTTCACTCCAGAACTCACGCCACTTATTCAACCAAACCAAACCTACTTGTTTACGGTAGAAAACGTTGGGGAATACGTAGCTTATAGCGGGGTGTTTCGCTCTGATATATTTAAAAACTTTCGAAACGGCCCGGCATGGTCAGATGGTTAGGTCTTTCGACTCTCAATCTGCGAGTAGCGGTTTCGAATTCCCATCACACCAAACAACACCTTTCAACCAGTCAAATACAAACAAACAAATTCTAAACTATTTTAAATAAATGAATTTGTATTAGTGACACTTTTCACCCTACATGGGGGCATGCAACATGGTTGAACATGACCGAATATAGCGACATAGAAAAAAAATGAAATGGCGAGGTTCCAAAATCGCCTGAATCATTTTTAGAAACATTATCCCAACTGGTTATTAAGACCACACTTAAAGAAACGTTTCTCCAGCTGTCTTAAATAAGATCTTTAATAAAGGTTTAATTTTCTGTACTAAAAATTATGCATTATATTATCTGTAGCTTCATACAGAAAATGAATACAGTGCTGAAGGGGTTGATGAAATATATTATTTGTGGATACTCTCATCAAATTGTGTATTTTGTATTTTTGGCTTAAAAGTTCTAAAATAAAAAAAAGTTTGTAATTAAACTTGTTAACCTGTACCACTCTGGTACAACGTTAAATTTACAGATTTACAACGCTAAAATCAGGGGGTTTGATTCCCCTCGGTAGACTCACCAGTCTAATGTGGCTTCACTATAAGAAAACATACACGCTTGTTAACCTAACAATTAATGACTGACTATTCGTCAGTTCCAAAACTTAGTGACTAAATTAACCGTTGTTTCTTTAATAGAAGAAAACTAACAGTTTGTGTATAATTATCCAGTACTGTAAGAAAGAGTAATAAATCGTTCTACATCACCCGCAGAGTAAACAGAGGCGTAACGTAACTTTTTCAGGTAACTGCCTTATGACCAACAATGTCAGGATCAATAAAACTAATGTCAGTCTAGAACGTAAATTAGTTATACTTCATAAGTTTCAAATGTATAAAAATACTGACGCAAATTTAGGGTTGGAGCAGTGGCCCACTAAAACTTAACTCTTTTTTTTTTTAGAAATGTAAGATGTCTAGTTGACTGATTATGTTATGGGTAATTACTTACATTAATATATTTGTCTTTTGCTCCTCATAAGCTTCCGTAGTTATTGAAGTTGATGTATAAGCTCCAAAACGGTGTTACGTCATCAACTGTTGATGTATTTCATGAAAAATAGGGTTTGCCTTCCCCCTAATATTTTGCTGAAATTATGCCACCGTACAAAAAACGCATATTTTAAATAACAATTCGTCGAAAGTTCCCACATGTGTATTTAAATATTTCATTTTCTGAAGAAAATAATTTTATTTCGAAAGTTGTTTGGTTTGTTTTGAATTTCGTCCAAAGCTACACGAGGGCTATCTGCGCTAGCCTTCACTAATTTAGCAGTGTAAGACTAAAGATGAGGCAGTTATTCTTCACTACCCACCGCCAACCTTTGGGATATACTTTTCATCAACGAACTGTGCAATTGTTCGTAAAATTATAACGTCTCCACAGATGAAAGGGAAAGCATGTTTTATGTGATAGGAATTTGAACCCGTGAACCTAAGGTTACGAGCTGAACGCTTTAACCACCTGTTCATGCCAGGGCAAAAGTTTAGAAAACTGCCGTACGAATATTTCTACTATTACATCATATAATAACACAAACTAACATGGGAAAATAAAATGTATGGTGTACACAGTCATGTGATAAAGTTAGACACCATATGAAAGCCTGTGTATTTTTGTAACATGTTTGGATATATAGATATTTATTCTCAATTTCAACAATACCGAAATATTATAGGAATATAACTGAACAATTAAAACTGAAGAAAAGACTTTTTCAAGATCTGTAAATGTAATTTTACACAAATGCATATTCTAACTGAGGAAAAAGTTAGGACACCTTACCCCTTAATAGTTAGTGTTACCCCCTTTGACTAAAATAACTGCTGTGAGACACTTCTTGTAGCCATCTACCAGTCTCTGACATCGGTCTGAAGAAAGTTTGTCCCACTCCTCAATGCAGAATTCTTTCAGCTATAAGATGTTGAGTGGTTTTTGCATCAATGGGATTAAGATTTGGGCTTTGACTCGGCCATTTTAGGACTCTCCATTTCTTAGTTTTCAGTCATTCCTTGGTGGATTTACTGGTATGTTTTGGGTCACTGTCCTGTTGCAGGGTCCAGTTTCACCTTCAGCTTTAATTATCGTACAGATGGTCTCACATGATCCTCAAGCACCCTCTGATAGACAGTAGAATTCATGGTGGATTCTATGATTGTGAGCTGTCCAGGTCCTGCTGCAGCAAAGCAGCTCCAAACCATGACACACCACCTCCATGCTTCACAGTTGGTATGAGGGTCTTCCCCTGGAATGCTGTATGTGGTTTATGCCAAACATGTTCTCTGTTCTGATGTCCAAATAATTCAATTTTGAACTCATCTGTCCACAGAACATTATTCAAGAAGTCCTGGTCTTTGTCTACATTCTCTTTGGTAAACTTTAGTCCAGCCTTGATGTTTTTCTTAGAGATCAAAGGTTTTCTCCTTACATACCTCCCATGCAAGTTAAACTTGTGCAGTCTCTTTCTGATTGTAGAGGGATGCACTTTCACATCAACAGTAGCCAGAGCTTGTTGTAGGTCATGTGATGACATGTTAGGGTGTTTGGAGACCTCCTTTAGCATCTTGCGGTCTATTCTCGGGGTGAAGTTGCTTGGACGACCAGACCTGGGCATGTTAGTAGTTGCTTTGAAAGCCCTCCACTTGTTGACTATTTTCCAGACAGTGGAATGGCTGATTTAAAAAATCTTTTGGGATCTTTATTAATCTCTTACCAGACTCATAAGCTGCTACAATTTTCTTTCTGAAGGCCATTAGTTAGCTCTTTTGCTCTCACCATGGTGCTCATTCTCACTTCAACAGTCAGGAGCACACCAAACTAAATGTCTGAGATATAAATAGGGTAAGCCTCATTCAAAATGAGGCTTAACAATCTTTTAATCATATGCACCTGGTGTGAGTTGAGACATTTTAAGTCGGAATAAATGTGAGGGTGTCCTAACTTTTCCTCAGTTAGAATATGCATTTTTATAGAATTACATTTAGAGAAGATCTTGAACATTCTTTTCTTCAAGTTTACTTGTTTAGTTATATTCCTATAATGTCTCAGTATTTTTAAAATTGAAATTAAATATCTATATATCCAGAAAAGTTACAAAAATACAAAGGCTTTCAGAGGGTGTCCCAAACTTTTTCACATGACTGTATATACAGATAGGCTCGCATGAGTAGTTAAGTCAACATGACAGACTGTAAAAAGAATGAATTAAGTTTATGCTGAAATGTTCGCTACACGGACAAAACTTTTTCTATTCTACTTTATTTGTTCTTAATTTTAAGCTTCGAAATGATCTCTCATAAACACAAACAACTTTGTTTCGAACAGTTGCGTAGAAATCGGCAAAAGTCTCCTCACTACAGGCATAGTAAATCTAATACATCTTGTATTTTACTGGATAGTAGCTATGGGCTGTTCGAAATCAATACATCTCTTTGTCTACCAAACCAAGAAATCCTTCTGAATTCAATAGGTAAACTTGGCTTATTTGTCCAGTCGACAACATAACCTCGTGACCCGTGTTTTCTTACAGTATTGGTGAATTATAGCATTGATGTAGTGTCAGTTCGACCAAAAAATAATAATTCAGTCGAAAATTATTTCAAACAAAATGCAACTAAAGTATTCTTTCATGTGACATAATTTGGAATTTGGAAATTATAAAACAAGGTACTTGTCCTTCAAATCAGTGATTGATCTTTCGTGTTTAATAAATGGAATCGAGTTGACCCTGAAAATTTGCTAATTTAATATTTCATCCCACTATTTGCCTAATTAAATCTTTTTTTTTACCGTTATTATTTATTATGTTTATGCATTTGATATCTTTGTTGATAGGTAAAGAAGATATTTGATTAGTTCAGTATTAAATTAGTCGTTACACTTATGAGTGCAATGCTTGAAAATTTATTTTTATTAGAAGGATTTAAAAAATAAATAGTAATACCTCTCTCTTATTAAAGTCGCAGAGACTTCATAATTGTTATATTTAATCATTGATTAAACACCAAACCATAAACTAATATTCGTAAGTACCAGGAGGAATATTTAAAATTTAATCTTGTTTACTGAGTTGTTAATATGGAAGAACAACCACTGTACATTACTTTATTGTAGATTTTAGCTAATGATACCACGCAGCCAAATATACTTACAAGGCAGTTGGAAACCCAACTGATCATGTGAGAAGAAGCATCAAGCTCTTCAAGCCAAAGCTGAAACAAGTGAAAGAGTAAATAACTTGCTTTAAAAGCTGGTCAATGTTTCATAACAGCTTTGAAAGCCTGTAAAAAAGCATGATGATTTTCACTTTCAAAATATTTTTAGCATAACGTATTGAACCTTTTGTATATAAATATAATAAGATATTCATGCATTGTGTTTGAATTTATTTATATACTTATGTACACCAATTTACTTGTTTAATGTATATAAATATATAAACTGGACATTTATAAGACCTTTAATAAATATAATAATTATGTTACATTGTGTTTCTTCACAATATACTTTCATGGTTAATTATGTTAACTTACTATTATGATCTCCCTCTTTTCAAATTTCAATCAGTTAGACGCTATTTCTTCCATACATTCTAACCCATGAAAAAGGAAAAGATGTATGTGTTTTCTTATAGCAAAACCACATCGGGCTATCTGCGGAGTCCACCAAGGAAAATCGAGCCCCTGGTTTCAACGTTATAAATCCGTAGACGTACCGCTGTACCATTGGAGGACGAAAAGAGAAGGACCTTTCATCGGTGTAAAAGTTGCAGAGTAAACAATTATTTACTATTGTTGTAGTATCTGTGTTCTATAAATGTGGCACGGCACGGCCATGTGATCAGGGCACTCGACATGACGGGTTAGAATCCCTATCCGATCAAACATGCTCGCTCTTTCAGCCGTGGGGGTGTTATAATGTAACAATCAATCTTACTATTTGTTGGTAAAATAGTAGCCTTAAAGTTGGCGGTGGGTGGTAAAGACTAGCTTCTTTCCCTCTAGTCTTGCATTACTAAATCATGGATGACTAGCCAATAAATCCCTTGTGTAGCTTTGCGCAAAATTCAAAACAAAAAATCTTGAAATGCTTCTCAAGTTGAAAATACTAATATTTGTTAATTTTGTAAACACGTTGTTAACTACAATATTCTTTAAAACTTTGTTTCTGATACAAGTCAGCAAGTATCTTAAAAAGCTCTAACATTCTCAATAAATATAGGATTTGGGGATAAAATCTTATTTCAGTTATTTTGTTATTCTCAAATCCTAGTTTCCCATTTTTATTTGCATTAACTTTTCTTTCTTTTTTTCTTTACATAGATATTGCCTCCCAGTAGCACATCGGTATGTTTGCGAACACACACCGCTTGTAACCAGGAGTCGATACCCGTGGTAGGAGAGCACAAATAGCCCATTGTTTAGCTTTGTGTTTAATCCTAAATATCGATTCAAAATAAATGGCCCTTTAGGGTCACGTAGTTAGGAGAAACTCAACTCATAATCTCAGGGTCGCGGGTTCGAATACTTTTATTACCAAATATGGTTGCCTTTTCAGTCGTGGGGGCGTCGTTATAATGTGAAGATCAATCCAAACATTCTTTGGTGAAAGATTAGCCGAAGATTTTGCAGTGGATGATGATGACTAGCTACGTTCCCTCTAGTCTTACACTGCTTAATTAGGGAGAGCTAACGCAGATAGCCCTCATGTGGCTTTGCGAGAAATAAAAAAAGAAACAAACTCTTTAAGAGAATTGGATTAACTTGTAGTTGACTTTTTGGATTATGTTAAATCTGGGACTTGGAGCACTTGCTCATTTTATTCTTATTTCACTGATTTCATACTGAAAATGTTCATGTCCAATTAATAACGGCAAAGTTTTCTTCATACTAATAATCCCTCTTTGAATTTTATAAAGTACCATATTCCATAGCTCTCCTAAAGTATCGAAACTGGAATCATTTTTTTAACTTATATTGAATTTCTCATACTAGAATATAATTTTGCGGTTTATTTATTATATTTAAAGCTTTTTAAAAATAATTTACATCTAAGGATTTACCACAATATATGTGCGTATGTGTGTTCTGCAAGCCAACGATTAAAAAATGGAAAGAACAAGAAACTGTAAAATATCCACACGACATAAAAAGGTTAAAGTACTGAACAAACTGACTATGAACTGTTGGTTATTCAGAATTTACAGACGTTCGGTCTTTATAAAAAAAAAAAGAAAATAATTATAAATTGTTGGAAAAGGAAACTCATTCAATAATGACGGACGACTCTGAAAAATATTTAACGATGGTTTAATAGCGTATTTTCAGAAGAAGTTAAGATGAAGATTACATCCTTTTTGGAACTGTCCAACTGCTCTCCATTAATTCCTCTGACCTGATAATTAGTTATTTACAGCTTATCACCAGAAAAGTTTTTATACAATCAGTGAATAAGTTGCTTAATGGAATTTAAGAAGGAAAATACGTTAAGGATTACGTTTCGTATATTTTTTTATCTGCAATGTGAAATGTTATTTCATTAGTAGCATCTTTAATATTTGCATATAAACTCACCCTCTTCTTCTAAACTTTCTGATTCTACATCTTTCGGAACGCATGTCTTGAAAAGAATCCATAAATATAGTATGCATAGCACTCCTCGATTATATCTTTTATGGTACATATTTATAGAGCTAGATGCAACAACTATCCAGTAATAAATACAGCCAACAAATGCTAAAAATAATTGCAACACGACTAATTTTTATATCTGCTGATTACATGAATTTGATGCTGATATATCTAGCCTTGCAGTTTTAGATTACACGTGTTTGCTTTATAGGCATTTAATCACTTAATGGGCGGTGCTAAAGTTAACACTAAATTAGTTTAAAACGATAACTTGCTGTACTATTGCTATTTACAAATTATATTTCTTTTAAATCCCACCTGAAATATTTGGAAAATATTTTAAAAAGTGATAGACATAAACAATTGTTAAAACTGTAAAGTATAGAAACTCTACTTTTTATGAATTTACATTTACTATGGAGGTGATATTGACTAGGATAGGAATTAACACGAAAATCTACAAAGCAACATCAAATCGTTTAAAATTAAATGTACTTTATATTTTCCCCGTTGCATCAAACCTGCCCGACCCTTCAGCCGTGGGGGTGTATAATGTTACGGTCAATCCCACTTTTCGTTGGTAAAAGAGTAGCCCAAGAGTTGGCGGTGGGTGGTGATGACTAGCTGCCTTCCCTCTAGTCTTACACTGCTAAATTAGGGACGGCTAGCACAGATAGCCCTCGAGTAGCTTTGTGCGAAATTCCAAAACAAACAAACAAACAAACAAACTTTCTTATGACTGTGAACGTAATTGTATTTCCTGTCGTCGAACATCAGTTATATCGGAACTGTATTTTGCATTTTACAGCAACAACAACAAATATAATGTATATTACAATAGTTTGTATAGTTTCTGCTTATTTCTTTCCATTTTTAAAATTTTCTTGATGTTCAATTGACTCTCTTCACCCGCTTATATCGAAAACATGTTTTAAGCTCTAACATTCTTCACTGAGCAAACATGTATACATATTTATTATTCACTTTCGCTTAAGCGCAACGTTATTCAGTAAATGAAGTTTGAATACTCTTGTAGAGAAAACTATGTTTAATTTTTAAGTTGTCAGTGCCTTGAAGTTTTGAATATTTTTCTCAACCAAAAAATAGTTTCAAATTTGACTTTATGAAAATTACTTGGAAATAATCACCATGTTAATAAATAAAGAGATAAAAGGAAAGTTAAATGTAGCTGTACATAAGACGGCCTTCAGGCATACCCAAACACTTAGCAATGAATGCTCACTTTCAAGAAAAGGTTCTGTCGCACTTCGTAACAAAAAGAGGGGTAGACTTAAACTGGAAATTCTAAGTGTGTGTGTATTTTCTTATAGCAAATACACATGGAGCTGTCTACTGAGTCCACCGATGAGAATCGAATTGCTGCTTTCAGCTTTGTAAATCTTTAGACTCACCGCTGTACTAGCGGAGGATAAAGTCTAACTTCGTATTAATTCAGAAAAATATTCAATAATTCCTGATAGACAACTAACAGGAAGTGTGTGTGTTTTCTCATATCACACCCACATCGAGCTATCTCCAGGGCCCATCGGGAACAACTAACGAAGAAGATTTATGCAGAATTACAGTTCAATAGGTGAAAAAAAAAGAGAAATTTTTTTTAGTTTCACGGAAAGGTATTCGAGGGCTATCTGCGCCAGCCGTCCCTACATTTGCAGTATAAGCCACCACCACCCACCGCCAACTCTTGGGTTACTCTTTTACCAACGAATAATGGGAATGACCGTAACTTTATAACGCCCCCACTGCTGAAAGGGCGAGCATGTTTGGTACGACCGGGATTTGAACCCGTGACCCTCGGATTACGAGTCGAACGTCTTAACACACTTGGCCATGCCGGGCCGAAAGTTAAATGGTAATCAGTATATATTTTTGGTGAAGCAGGTGTTAAGGCTGGGCTTTACATCAAACTACCCCATTCTTAACATTTATTAAGTTTTAAAGCAAAATTAATTAATAAGTTTTTTTAAGACATGAAATAAGAAATTACTGTTGGCCCATATCAACACTGGTACATAAAACAGGGAGGCATAAGGAAGCGATAGCTCCGCCTGTATTTTGATATAGGAGTTACATAGATTATACTAATATAGGGAGAATTCAGTTGGGAACTCCCTGGTAGCTCAGCGGCAATTCTTAGGGCTTGTAACGCAAACGTTTGAGTTTCGATACTCGCGGCAGACAAGCATAGGAAGAATGTAGTGTAGGATAGTGTTTAACAACAATCCTACTGGATACTAAAACAATAGTAACAATAAAATTTCTTATTAGATATTCTAGATTTTCATTTTTGAAAGAAAACTGAAGGGTTTGTTTTTATTTTGGAATTTCGCACAAAGCTACTCGAGGGCTATCTGTGCTAGCCGTCCCTAATTTAGTAGAGGGAAGGCAGCTAGTCATCAACCACCCATCACGGCCAACTCTTGGGCTACTCTTTTACCAAAGAATAGTGGGATTGACCGTTACATTATAACGCCCCCACGGCTAGGAGGGCGAGAATGTTTGGCGCGACTCGGGTGCAAACCTGCGACCCTCAGATTACGAAGCGCACGCCTTAACGCGCTAGGCCATGCCGGGCCGTAAACTGAAGGGACAAAATATATAAGTGTTTCGTTACAGTACTACTGGATAACAATATCCTTCATGTGTAGTACCAGTTGACAGCTTTAGGAACCCTCATGTAAACAAGTTATTACGTCATTTGCTATTTATAATATCAATTGAATGATGGTGTGTCAGTTTCTAAATTATATATTAATAAAAAATAATGACAAAACTACCACATATACGAGATACTTAGAATATGTTGATGCATTAAATAAGGCGTGGATTTTGTTTTAACTTATATAAGGCTCAATGATAAGGTAATTTGTTAAACAAATTCTCTTCAGATGGTGCTACAAACATGACGCGTTTATCCGAACTTAAAAAATTAATACACAAGATTCAAAAATATAGCTATGACGAAAACGCTTCTTTATGGTTTAACGTTATTTTATATATGAATCGCAAATATAGTTTAATAACACGAAATTAATTCACACAACACTACAAGCATGATACTGAATACTACTGCACCTCAGAATTTGTTTCCTTATTTTTGAATGTCGCGCAAACCTAGCAAAGAGTGATCTGCGTTATCCTTCCTATTTTTGAAGTGATAAACAAGCTCAAGTAAAAGCAGCTAGAGAATTTTACACACTTCCACGTTTTTCACTACTCTTTAGCAAAGATAAACGTAATTGATCATTGCATCATAACGCCCCCCGGTCACGTTCGGAAAGGGGATTCAAACCCGCTGTAAAGGTCTCGAACCCGAGGAACAATGAATCATAATAAATATACACGTCACATATTTATATTTCTCTTTGTTTCGATTCAAGCAAACATACACACTTCTTTCAACAGTGTGTGATTCGATTTAAGCTCTTTGTCTCATACATATTTTTGTAAGTGAACCTTAATAAACATATCTTTCTATCTTTACAAATTTATCGTGAAATTGTCACATTTACTGGCAAAGATTGTTAACAAAGAAAGCAAAAAAAGCCCCCAAACTATTTATTCTATTATATTCTTGTTCTATCATGTACTGTATAGCACAAATCCATTACACGTTATCATTAAATGATTAGATAATTTGTGCCTTGATGTTATTTTACCATAGAAACATACACTGGTTATTTACTCTATCTTGTTGTTATCAATAAAAATGAGATGTAAGCTGCTGTTGCGATATATCTACTTATACCTTTCTCTCCATAGTACAACGGTAGTTACCTGAATACTGGTATAATTCTTCATGTTCTCTTTCAATATATAATGTGTAGAACTGAGAAGTATTTTTGTGTTTTTCCTTGTTCAGCTGGCAAAATTATCGATTGTCATTGTGCTTCAAAACAGATACGATCAACTACGTAGTCTGACTTATTTTCTGTACAATAATAGTAAGGATTTTCGGTGAAGGTTTGTGTAACTTTAAAAATATTTTAAAATATGTTTCCACATTAAAATATTGCAAATAATTCGTATTCTATTATACTGAATAACTGTTATTAAAGTACCCAAAACAACAAACGAACATGAAAACTGCAGCTTAACCGTAATGGTTGTAAAGTAAATAAACTCCAAATTTGGTCGGAATGGATGACTTATAACATCTTCTAGTATTTTCTTTTTATTATTATTACTGTGTTTGTTTTAATAGGAACGAAACATTTGCATGTAAAATGTTTTCTTCTTATTCTGCGCATCTACGAATTATTTCAACGATGAGATTGGTTGTATTTGTCTTTTTTGGGAAATCACCACTTAAGACAAAATATGGCGGCTACTTTGATATTTTTAGTCAATATTGACCTCAGGATCTACCAATCACCAATTAATGCACGACCACTAAGGAATTAACCTACTAGCAAATGCTAGTGCAGTACTTGTTAATACTTCAAACTGGCCTGATGGTAAGCGTGTTTGGACTTTGTGAGCCCAAGTAGTTCAGTTTCCGTTTTCATAAAAACAAGCTGCACATTTTGAAACTGTAGGTCATATCCCATTATTTGATCAGAGAAGAATAGCCATAGAGTTGTCCATGGATGCTGCTGACTTAGTGCCTTCCTTCTGCTCCACCAGTCCAAGATTAGTGATAATTATACCAAGGTAGCCTTTCGTGTAGCCTCGTACAGAAATTTCAAAATAAACAGACAAACGATAACTCATACCACACGCCGTTGTTCACACACACACATATATATATAAAGAAGAGGTGGGGTGTATTTACTTGCTATTGATGAAACGTATGAAAAAAATGAGAATATGGATATAAGTTTTATAATAGCGGACGAAAAAAATATGAAAGAGTAAAATATATCAAATGAGCAAAACGAACATGTGTACTTAATTTTTGTTTCTGGTTCATGGACTGTTCTAGCATTAAAGTAAACAATCTGAGTTAGCGTGAAAAGAGTTTTATCTCTAAAGTAGAAAATTTATTTTTGAGCCTCAAGCATGATATATTCACTTCTTATGTTTTGTCGTTTGCCGTAAAAAAATAAAATTATCATATAAATTATCAACTTAAAGAAGTAGAATATAAACATCACTGAAGCGATAGGTTTACATATACCTTATTGACTCAAAAGTACATGGAGAATATATAAAAAGTACGTAGAATTACACTGATAACTTTACGTGTAGCAAAATTGGGAGTGTGCGTAAAAACTCCAAGAGCTGATAAGAGTAGAAAGAAAGTCAGTAATGGTTTTAAGCGACTAAAATGTTCTCCGAATTTAAGTGAAAATGTGGAAGTACGTTGAACAGTTCGTGTGTTCGTTATTGAGCTGTCATACTGGATCCAAACAAACAACATCAAGAACAATAGAGGTGAGCAGGTTTGTTTACTTACTAACTGTAGCTTTGTGTAATGAGAGAATAAAAATGAAGATTTTATAAATCTATCTATCTCACTGACTTTACACTTTACTGTCCTGATATACACACATATATCATATTTCTATATAATTATTGAGGCATACCTGTATTACCATGTTGTCAATTCTTAACTAGGAATTTTTTAGTTTGAGTAGTTGCTATTCCTACAGAAAGTTGCTTCGATACTTTTAGCGTGAAAAAGTTATTGTGTAAAATCAACGTATAACAAAGTACTGAGAGAATACTCCAGTCCAAGCGACGGTTGTTGCTTTGTTCAGTATGTAGTCTTATTAACAGCAAACCCCAATGTGTATGATATTGAAAGGAGAAATATTACACCATTTTTCTAAAAGTCTGAAATAATTCTAATAAATAAAGTATTCCCTCTCCCTCACACGGCGGACTCCCACTGCCAGAAACCGGGTTACGATACCTGTGATGGGCAGAGCAAAGATAGCCCATTGTGTAACTTTGTTCTTCATTCAAAACAAGCAATTAATCAAAATACAATATTTATCTCATTTCGGTTTTTTAACAGTCAGTCGCCACAGAGTCACAAAGGTTGTTTCTGGGTTATACGAATGGGTTAAGAAGTGGTTGATAATTGGCTTTAATGTCACCATAAGCTTTAACAGTATATTCGCTACCAGTTGTTTAGTTAATACTTCTATATAGTTATAAATAAATTTGGCAAAATTATGATTTGAATTTCTTGGTATTCCTTTGAATACCAGCGACAAACATCATAACTCACTCACCCATACTAATACTTTGCTAAGTTATTTTTATTTAATATATGGATGAGTTACAGAGAGTACGGCCGCTCACAGATACTTAGTATATAATAAGATATCAAATAAAAACAGTACTAAATCAATAGAAGGTATTTTATATAGTTTGTTACCCAAGCTAACTTCGATTTGACTTTGTAGATTTTAATACAAGGATGCGTATTATTAAGCACAGAAATCACACAAGTGAAATTCTACTGCAGTATTGTTAATGTTAGAACCCCAAATATCACCGGCATTATTAGGAAGAAATAAAATTTTGGGAAAAGGTTTTAAAATATTTTACATAAAAAACAGAAAGAACGTAAAATTAGTCATTAAATTCACTTATAAATTAATTAAGAAAGTTACATTCTTGTACTTCAAATGATGGTAAACCATTTTTAAACTACATCTTTACAGGATTTGCTCTTTTATGTAACTTATTTACATGGCTAACTTCTTTTCTTTATTTTAACATGGATGCGTTTGTGTACTTAAAGTTTTTATCAGGTTTTGTTAGTCATATTATTTTTGGATGTACAGTTTCTTACTAAAGCAGTTATTTATAGCTAACGCTCAAACGGTTTAAACTTTATATTTCTGTGTTTATATAAATTTCATGTTGTTTTATTGTATTTCTTATAGTTATCTATTAAAATGTTTAATTAATAAAATTTCAATCTTTGCACATCCAAACTAAAGCGCCCCTTACTGACGAAGATCTTAGCATTTGTTTAAAGGTTGAACTTCACATTGTGTTATTTGTATAAGATTTTCGAAGTGGTATGATCCGATGTTTCGGACACTCGACTCGCAAGCTGGAGTTTCAAATCTCATTATCTAACATACTCTCCCTTTCAGCTATTATACGATATGGTATAATGTGAAGGTCAAAAACCGTTTTTCGTAATAAAAATAATAGCTCATGAGTTGGTGGTAGGTGATATTGACTCGCTGCCAACTCTGTCTATTCAAAGTTAGGGACTGCTAGCATAGATAGCTTTGGGCGAAATTCAGAAAATAAACAAATAAATCTTTCGACATCACTTTGAAATTATTCTTTTCGCATTAAATACTTTCGATTATTTTAATTTTTTGTAATTTCAATGTTAGTTCTATAGATGTTTACTGTTTTTTATTTTTCTCTATGATGAGACGAGGTCACTGGTAGACCTCTCAAAAGTATTTTTGATGTGGCAGGTTATTTATTTACTTATTACTGGGCCGAGTGAGAATCATTTGTTGGTACTTTGGACTATGGAGCTAATTTCCCTTGTTCGCGCCTCGTCAACGCCAAGTATACATAAATGAAGATAAATAAAATCTTATTATTCAGTCTGACATGAATAGTCCAAACGTTGGCAGTGAGCGATATTGACTAGTTGTTTTCCTTTCTATCACTTTAAAGTTATATACAACAAGCACAGATACAGTTTTGCGCTAAATACAAGAAGTAAAGAAATTGTTGATTACAAGTCTTTTAAAGTTAGTGTGATAAATTTTTACATTAGTTCATTCAGCGTTAGACTAAAAGTGTTCGAATTTCTCTTTCCGGTTTTAGTATGAAATATTTACTCAGAATAAGAATTTTTATGTTATAATGGACATTCATATTAAATATTAGATTGTGTTCGTTTCCTTCTTTGATTTTAAAAGTGAATAAGAATTTGTTTTTGCCTCTCAAATATCCATATGTTTATGATTCTTACTAAACCTGTACCTTCTTTCATTTAACATAAATAAACCTCAGTAAAAACACTGTATTCATAATAGCTACTTTTTCTCACCAATGGACCTGGCCTGGCATGGCCTAGCGTGTTAAGGGGTGCGCTTCGTAATCTGAGGATCGCGGGTTTGCGCCCTAGTCGCGCCAAACATGCTCGCCCTCCCAGCCGTGGGAGTGTTATAATGTGACGGTCAATCCGACTTTTCGTTGGTAAAAGAGTTGGCGGTGGGTGGTGATGACTACCTGCCTTCCCTCTAGCCTTATACTGCTAAATTAGGGACGGCTAGCACAGATAACCCTCGTGTAGCTTTGTGCGAAATTCCAAAAACAAACAAACCAATGGACCTCAATCCCGTCAAGAAATCAAAGAAAGAAAAATTAGCCAAAACATTAATAATATGAAACCATTAAATTAAAACAACACTTGTTTTTGTGTAAACAACTAAATAGAGCACAACATTAAAATTATTGCAAAATAAATAATTTATTTAAAACAGGATCGAGCCACAAAAAGAGTAGTGTTAGCGCTAGACCCTGTTTCTTATTAAACTGTTTATTGTGCAATTATTGTAACGCCATATTTCTTTTAATTGTAATACTAAGTTGTTTTACTTATTCACTAAATAGATAAGATATATTTTTCTAAAGTAAAAATTGAACCAAACTTGAATACAGGTTTTTACAGCTGAATTTAAACTTTCGTTCTTTTCGATACAAGTGAAATGTGTGTGTAACATACATTTCAATTTAATCTATTGATTTATGTGAATACTTTGTGCTTTTAATAAAAGTTTTCACATTCATCGAAGTCAAAAATTATCTTCACGATGACAATAAATTCTGTAAGACCTAGATACAGTTTATCAAGATAAATATAGTGAGATGTTTAATTTTTAAATACAAAGGCCTGCAGGGGTTTTATTGTCCTGAAGTTTTTACATGCTGAATTCAAAAAGATATATTCATTTTTTTCTAAAAATAATATTAATTTTTTCTGTCGCGTACAAATTTTTCACAAAACATTGAAACAGATGAATCATTTTTATTGAAATAAGAACAAATTTTGTTATACTTAAAAATGTTTATAACCACTGCCTTTAGATTTCTGCTCATCAAATGCGACGTGCGAATCTTATCTATAGTTCCAGAACACACAAGAAACACACCAACAGTATATTAACAGTTAATAAGCCGCTCGACGTGTCACTTCTGAATAGCATTTGTTTCCGTGTGCATTTTTACATCATTTTTTTCTTTTTTAATATAAGTTATTCGTTGCTATGGCAACAATAGATTGTGTATGTGACCAAAACATCCACTATTATATTATGTTTGTGGTGACTTTCTTGTAGAAAAACAAAGGCAAAGCATTACAAAATTCGATAAAAAAAAAAGCATATTACGCGTATTTTGGAATAAAAATTGGGGACCAAGACAAATCATGAGTCTGCACAAAGTTTGTACAGTTTGTGTAAAATGGTTGAAACAATCAACCAAAGGTAACAAAAAGTCTTTGCCTTTTGGAATTAAATTGGTCTGAAATGAGTCTAAAAACGATCAAAATAGCAGCTATTTTTGCCAATGTAGCATACGAGGCTACAACACTGGAAACAAAAAGAAAATTTATTATTCAAACCTTCAATCTGCTATAAAAAAACTGTTGTTCATAAACCTGATATACCTGTACTTACATTACTGGAGTCTTTTGATAAAGTTTCATCTGATTCTGAATCTGATGTTAATGGAAATGATGATAGGGATTGTTTTCAATCTGAAACATCTGGTTAACTACAGCTTTTCTCACAAGGTAAACTTAATTATTTGGTGAATGATTTAGGCCTTCCAAAGGATTCTTTCAAGGAGATCGTTTTGCTGGTACAAAAATCTTGAGAAAAGAATAGAAAGAGTTTACACCATACTTTACACAAGAAGGTTCGTTGCTGAATTAATACTAATGTTAGGAGCTGCAGTCTAGGTGAATGGAAACTGCTAATTTATTCTTCCAAGAAGAGTCTATAGGATGTTGTTCCTATTGCTCACTTAAAGAAAACGTATGAAAGTCACAAACCTTTTAATAAGGTCGAATACAAAGAGCATGATTAGTTATTTTGCCGAAAACTAAAAGTCTCTTGCAGCTTATTGAGCCAGTAATTTGGTTATAGAAAGTTTTCACGTTTTTTGTACGAAGGAAACAATTGAACATGAAATTAAGACTGGATAAAGAAGTGATGGTCATAGAATGAGCCTGATACCAGGATCAAAAAACATTGAACATGAAATTAAGACTGGATAAAGAAGTGATGGTCATAGAATGAGCCTGATACCAGGATCAAAAAACATTGAACATGAAATTAAGACTGGATAAAGAAGTGATGGTCATAGAATGAGCCTGATACCAGGATCAAAAAACATTGAACATGAAAGTTTGATTGACTCAAAGAAAGAACTATTACCTCCACTTCATATAAAACTGGGTTTGATGAAACACTTTGTAAAAGCTTTAGACAAGAATTCTGTGTCAAGTATCTATGTTGGCAATTCCCTATTCTTTCAGAAACGAAACTTAAAGAATGTTTTTATTTTAACTTCAGACTAGGAAGTTGATATCCGATGTATAGCTGGAAAGGACAAAGAGAAAAGTTAAGAAAGAAGCGTGGATTGCCTTTATACATGTTACTGAAACTTTTTAGGAAACAACAAGGACTCAGATCACAAAAATATCATCAATAACATTCTCAATGAATTCAAAGAGCTGATTGTATTATGAGCTTGAAAATTCATTTCTTACATTTATATGTTGACTACTTTCATGAAATTCTCGGTATCATTAGCGAAGAACAAGGGAAAAGGTTTCATTGAAACATTGGGGAAATGGAGAGGAGATAACAGGGAAAATGAACATTATTGTGATGATTGATTACTGCTGGTTATGGAAACGAAATGCTCCAAACACAATACAGAAAAAAGACCACAAAAAGTAGTTTTGATACTAAAAGACGTTGGTTTTACACACACAAACTCACAAAATCATAATAAATGAGGATGGGTATTCGTTTAGCATCAATGTTCTTACTATTTATTCAGTTCATTTATATTTTGTTGACAAAGATAATAATATAAAATGTTCATTATGCTAAACGAAATAATAATTTGATCCAAGTAAGGGTTTTGTTTCTGCATGATTTGCTAAAAATCCTTACATAATAGAAAAAAATATTATTTTCAAAATCTGCACAGCTGAACTATCAAAAATCTATTATTAAATAGCTTTTATGAAGTTTAAATTTGCAGGTGTGTGATATCTATATACATAATTTTAACAACATTGTTAAACATCGTTTGAAGATGTTATGATGTCATCAGCTGCTTACCAAATTAGTAATCCTTTAGCATATAAAAATCATAGACTTGCAACTAGACAGCCTTATACGCTTAACAAGACTAGTTAATAACTAATTTTGCTAAATATTTTATTGATATTTATTTCATTTAACACAATGTGGATAACAAGTAGAGGTGCTCAGAAATAACATCTCTGACCTGACAGTGTCTACCTTGGATGACTTTCGTTCAATATCACAAGTTATCAACTAGTCTTGACAAACTCACTTCACATGTTGTTTGTAAGTAGTTAAATAAGCGTAGAGTCACAGTAAAATACATCTACAACTATCATAGAGAGTACGTATCATATTGCTTATGAGGTTTGCTATGATCAACTAACAAGCAGAATAGGCAGTAAAATGTCTTATGTTTAATATAAATTGCAAACGTGTAATTTTCTTGTAAAGCTGGTGTTTTTCTTCACATTTTTCTTATGCAACCCACTAAAACTGTATGAACTTAATAGCTGTATAAGTTATTTATTTTTGTAAGTGATTCAGAAGAAATAAATAAAGAATCAGGAGTATTACAAGAGAATTAATTAATAGAAATCAATTAGCAGATTTTTATTTTATAATTGTAGCAAGGATTAAATGATGATTTTCCTGCCACCCTATTCATTTAAAGGCTAAAGAAAATTATTAGTAGATTCTGAAAAAAATGTTATTTCTCTACTTTTAAATAGTGAAATGAGATATTCAGTGATATGATTTTGTGCTGCATAACTTATTAACGATGCTAAAGAATGGCGTTGTTAAAGAGAATTCATTACTTTTTTAGCTCTGTTATGCATACATATAATATTGCTTATAAGGTTTGCTATGATCAACTAATAAGCAAAATAGGCAGTGAAATGTCTTTAGTTTAATATAAATTACAACCGTGTAATTTTCTTGTAAAGCTGGTGTTTGTATCCAAAGAAAGGCAAAGGTTAAAAGCGTGTGTGCTTTTTTATAGCAAAGCCACATCTGGCTATCTGCTGAGCCTACCGAAGAGAATCGAACCCCTGATTTTGAGCGTTGTAAATCCTTAGACTTACCGCTGCACTAGTGGTGGGCTACGTTAAAGAGTATAAAACTTGTAAACTACATTTATATGCTTATTTGATTCAACTTCTTAAATGATATTTACATTTACAAGCTAATTAGTAAATTTGGTATTAAAGTGTTCTGCTTAAATTATCAGTTTGTTACATTTATTAATTGCCCTCAACTAATAATAACTTGGCTTTCTAGACGCAAAGATAAAACTGTGTCAGATAGAAGATAAACAGAAAGTTGTAGTTATGGAAGAACTGTGACAAACTGTCATATACTTAGTAGAATGATGGCTTATCAGTTGCGTATATTTATGGGTCTAAATTTTTACAGTAGGTGTCTGTGATTTATTAACGATATATTTCAACAGTGAACGAACAGCACACAATCCATTTGTTTTAAAATAAAATATGTATTAAAACTGGTTCAATTACCTTAAACGCAATTGAAAAGAAACATTATTATTCTATACTCTTGTAATATAATCTGTGATAAGTTCACTTGGAAATCGCCATTATACTGTATCTATGGCTAAGCTCACAAGTATGCAGTATACATCTCTCTGAAGATAACCCTGTTGCAACTATCTGGCCACCCCTTAAGTGATGTTTAATTTTAGGTTCAGAAAAATAATTACTTCCTGTCAACGATTGACAAACTTTTGAATGCAGCTTCTATTATATTCTTGAGGTTTGGAGAAAAAGAATGTAGAGAGGGTAGTTTTGATTTCTTTGTGTTTTCCAAGCTCTTTTTTATCTAGATAGTTCTACACACTTCGGATTAAATGTTAATCACATGGAGCGAGGTTTGGAGAATAAGGAGGATGTGGACCATTTTCTCAGTCTAGTTCTTCGATTTTTAGCATATGTGATCCTTGCTGTATGGGGCCTGCATTATCCTAGTGTAACACACTTTTGTGATTGATCAAAGTTGGCATCTTTTCTTTCAACGCAATATTCAAGCGCTTTAAATGTCGACAATAGAAGACTAATGTAACTGTTGCATTAAATGGCAGAAATTCGAAGTGGATCACACCAACAATACCCCACCAAACGCTTAACAAGACTTTCCTAGTGTGGAGGTCCATTTTTGGCTGTCCTTTCGCCACTTTACCTGTATTGAATCATTGGCTGCGGTGCTTTTTCATCTCCAGTCACTAACCAATCCTAAAAAGGTAAATTACGTTCACGAAACTGCAGAAAAGTGCAAATGCCTACTCTTGCTCTGAAATTGGCTTATGTCTAATCATGGGAGACCCACTTTTTACGTTTTGACACCTTCCTAAGCTGTTGCAAATGACGGTGAACTGTTGAGTGAGTTGAATTAAGTTTCTGTGCTAGTTTTTCAACTGTTACAGCACAATCTTCATCAAGTGCAACCAGCAGCAAGTCATCAATAAACTCAATAGGAAAACCTAAACATGCCGCAACACTAAAGCTGTAGTCATCTGATCTGAATTTCCAAAACCAACTTCGACATTTTCTTTCACTGAAAGATCCCACACCACAAATATCTTGAATGTTTCGTGTAGTTTCTACTGCACTATTGCTTTTTTTAAACTCATAAAGCATTATCCTCAGACACATCCATCTTCATAATGGTTTAGTTGCTTAATGATCTAAAAAGTAGAGTTGGGTTACTTTCTTTTATTTATATGAACATTTTTACACACGTTCTACAACATATTTCAATCATTAAAGACTTTTACAAAGACAGAAATGATGGTGCACTTTCTGTGTTAAGTGTTCGGACATTACTTATGGGATGACCTGATAACTTACTTGAACTACATTGTAGATGCATATTTACAAATAGTTCGTATGAGATTTAGAATTTCCGTTACTTTATCAGATATTATGACGGAATGGTACTCGAGAAAAATTTAGAATGTTCTAGTAACATAACGGAATAATACAAGTGCCAATTCACAACAACTGAATTACATTTAATGACGTTTAATTCGCACATGTACGTCACAAACTTTCAATAAAATATCGTTTATAAAAATAGCTAAATTTAACACTCGTGCTGTACTTAAAGTATCTAAATCATAATATTTGAACTATACGTAAAATAGCAAAATCATAACATTGGCATTAAACTTAAACAAACGTGTATATCTAACAATACATAGTTACGAGCATTAACTAAACAATATTCATACACACATTGTGAAATATGTTTGTATACATATATAGCTCAATAGATAAATATTGTATTCATGTGATAGATAAAGTTTTAAACATTTTATGCTTCTTTTGACTGTTTTCAACTTTTACAATATATGACAACTTGTGGAACTTTATTATTACGTCTTGGAAATGTTCCTTGTTGTACCATAAACATCAAGAACAATGGCTAAAAGTTCCATAATACAAAACTCAATAAACGGATAAAACACACCAATAAAATTTTTTTGTACATTCATTAAATTTAATTTCTCGCACCATCATACAACTCTCTCTTCCATTCACTCAGTAGACACTAAATTAATGTCACGTAAGGGACACTTGACGTTAAATTTGTAGTGTCATGACGTCAATAAAACGTGCACGAACCACGAATCAAGAGAAGAACTGCGGCTTTGCTATGAGAAAACATACACACACTCTTCCCATTTAATGACACGATTCTTATCAATAACATGTATAAGGCACAACAGGTTTACCTCTTTCCACTTGTGACAATAATCTTCACGTTCTTCTAACTTAATAGTTTGTTTGACTGTTTGTTTAGAATTAAGCACAGAGCTACAAAATATGATATCCGTGCTTTGCCCATCAGGGGTATCGAAATCCGGTTTTTAGCAATGGGAGTACGCTGATATGCCGCTGTGCCACTGAGCGCTAAAGGAAAGAGAATGATTTGTTTTACCAATAAAGCCTTCATATAGCAAGGGATTTCATATGTAACCTGTTTTTGATCGTACATATCGTTGACTCACATTAAAACTCAACTGAAAACTAATTCTGTTGCTTTGCATATAAAATCTGTTACGTAGGACTTCATTTCTAAATTTTAAGTACCCTAGAAAATTATATCTATTGTACCTATTCGACGGAGAGGAAGGCTAGGCATGACCTGAAACTGGTATTGCAACCAAACCGAGCTATATTTGTGAAGCTTCTGGTTGGCACAGCGATATGTCTGTGGACTTAAAGGTTAGAGACCGAGTTGCGATACATGTAATGAATAGTGCACAAATAGCCCATTGTGTAACTGTTACGTATTTTTAAATGTTTTATGTTCTTCGTAGACTAAACGCAACAGAAAAACGCAGATAACAGCTTGTATAATTTATTACACTAAACTATTAACAAATATAACAGATATAACATGAATTATATAATAATAGTGACAGATATTAAGTTATAACATTCGAAATTAATTACAAAACAAAATAATATTAGTTTCAAACTTCAAAATAAATCACAACACAAAACGGTACTGGCCTGTATCTAATGTAATGATCTAAAATTAAAGTCTCAAATTCCAGTCTAGGGTGTGAATTTGGTCCCACGAAGAGATTCCGAAACAGTTCACAGTTCAATAAATTCGCCGACTCGCAGCACAAGCAGTAATTCAGATGTATCGTAGAGATTGACGAAATAAAATCACGGCTTCCGTAGATCTAATTTCAATCACAAATCCAAGTTGAATATTCACAGCAAACACTTAATCTTTCTCAAATAACTAAAACTGATGCCTGAATCTCACTCTTATTCTTCGAATAAAACTAATGGCTGAATCTATCTTCTTTTTTCGAATAAAAACTGATGACTGATGACTGAATCTGTCTCTTGTCACCGTCTTTTATACCGATAGGCCTATTTCTCGAACAATCTTGCAATTTCCATACAACTCCAGAGCTATCCACGCATATCCGTTCTTGCACGAGACTACACGTCTAGACAGGAAGTCACCAGCACTCATTTACAAACATGTGATTGGTCTACTTAATTCGAGAAAGTTCTAAAATGTTACCCTAAATAAATAACATATTTTAGTTTAAACTTCGAAACAATAATATCAATATGGAAAAATGAATAATACAAATGAAAATTCAAACACAATACAACATGTTGTCGTTTACAAAATATTTACACATATACATAACACTCTCCCCCTTAAAAGTAAAAAAAAGTTTGAACTTGTGAAAACTTTTTTTTTCTTTAACTTATTATACATAACATTGAACTACAAAAACAAATTTCAGTCAACCGTTAATTATAACGAAACACTGAACCACTTAATTACCGTGACAATGTATCCGCAATGACATTGTCCGAACCACGGATATGATTAATGGACACATTGTATTGCTGCAAAATGATACTCCACCTGAGTAACCTTTGATTTTTGTTTTTCATTTTGTTCACGAACACGAGTGGATTATGGTCGGTGTAAACATTAACAATCCATGGTGAAGAACATAAATAAACATCAAAATGTTGTAAGGCTAATAACAATGCAAGTGCTTCTTTCTCAATTGTTGAATAATTTCTTTGGTGCTTATCAAGTTTTCTTGAAAAATAACACACAGGGTGGTCAACACCATTTTGCTCTTGCAACAATACAGCACCAACACCAACGTCACTCGCATCTACAGCAAGCTCAAATGGTTTGTCAAAATCGGGAGCTTTGAGGATTGGAGCATTCATGAGCATGATCTTTATCCTTTCAAAGGCAGTCTGGCAATTTTGATTCCAGAAAAATTTTACATTCTTTTTTAGTAAGGCTGTTAAAGGTGCAGCCACATCAGAAAAATTTGGACAAAATTTCCTATAATATCCTGCCATGCCCAAGAATCTCATAATACCTCTTTTATTCGTCGGCTCTGGATACTCCGCTATTGCCTGTACCTTAGCTTGGATAGGCTTCACTTTACCCCGACCAATTTCATGGCCTAAGTACACAACTGTTGCTTTACCGAATTCGCTTTTTAACAGGTTGATAGTCAACTGAGCCTCGGAACACCTCTCAAAGAATGCACAAATGTGGCTTAAATGCTCAGACCAGTCACTGCTTACTACCAGTACATCATCAATGTAAGCATACACATTTTCTAATCCTGCGATGACATGATTCATCAACCTTTGAAATGTTGCACCAGAGTTTTTCATGCCAAATGGCATAACTTTGTATTGGTACAAACCATCGGGTGTTATAAAAGCTGAAATTTCTCTTGCTTGAGGAGTTAAAGGCACTTTCCAATAACCTTTGAGTAGGTCAAATTTGGTAAGGTACTTTGAGTTACCTACACGGTCAATACAATCATCCATCCGAGGAATAGGATATGAATCAGTCTTGGTCACATCATTAACCCTTCTGAAATCTGTACAGAACCTAAATGAACCATCAGACTTTGGTACCAAGATACAAGGTGAACTCCAATTACTATTTGATAACTCAATAAAATCATTTTCAAGCATGTATTGTACCTCTGACCTGATTTTTGACAATTTTATAGGATTGGCCCGATATGGATGTTGTTTTATTGGTCGAGTGTTCTCAATAACAACATCATGTTCTATGACATTGGTTCTACCAGGAACATCAGGGAACAAATGAGCAAACTCTAAAATCAAACCTTTCAACTCTTGATTTTGTTGTTGGGTTAAATGATTGAGTTTTTCATCTAAGTTTGCTAATACATGTGAGTTTTTGAGTTTAACATGAGTGTCTGGAAAGCTATTTTCTATAATTTCAGGAGGAGAAGGTGGAGGATAATGATCTTCATTCACACCACTTGTCACGTTCACAGGAACAGCATTCGACACATTTGTTTTCTTTCGCACATAATAGGGTTTCAACATATTGATATGACAAAGCTGTTTGCTTTTCCTCCGATCAGGGGTAGTGATCACATAGTTTAGATCATTAATTTTCTTTTCAATTGAATAAGGTCCAAAATATTTAGCTTGAAGTGAAGAGCTTGATGTAGGCAACAAGACAAGTACTTGGTCACCAACATTAAAAGATCGCTTCCTGGCCCTTTTGTCATACCAGGTTTTCATCTCTTCCTGAGAAGACTTCAGGTTTTCCCTGGCAACATTAAAAGCATTGTGTAATCTGGTTTTGAAATCAGAGACATAATTCAACAAGCTAATTTGTGAGTTATTATCCTCCAACCATTTCTCCTTAACCAACTTCAAAGGACCGCGAACTGAGTGACCATAAACCAACTCAAAAGGGCTAAAGCCGGTAGACTCTTGAACAACCTCACGAACTGCAAACAACAACAAGGGAACACCCTCATCCCAGTCCTTTGAATGCTCGTGGCAGTAATTTCTAAGCATGGCTTTTAGAGTTTGGTGGAAACGTTCAAGGACACCTTGTAACTCAGGATGGTATGCACTGGATGAAACTTGATGGATGTTTAATTCATGCATGGCTTGTTGAAATAGCTTGGACATAAAATTTGAGTTTTGATCTGATTGTACAACTTTTGGAATCCCGAACATGGTAAAGAATTTGACAAGAGCCTTGACAATGTTGGGAGCAGTGATTTTTCTCAAAGGGATTGCCTCAGGGAAACGTGTAGAAGCACGCATGATCGTCAAGAGGTATTCATTTCCTGCTTTGCTTTTTGGCATTGGGCCAACACAGTCGATAATGACCCTTGAGAACGGTTCTTCAAAGGCAGGAATAGGCTGCAGTGGTGCTTTTGGAATCCCCTGATTTGGTTTTCCAGTCATTTGGCAAGAATGGCATGTCTTACAAAAGTCAACAACATCTTGGCGCATTTTTGGCGAATAGAAATGTCGTCGGATACGATCTAGGGTCTTTCTTACACCTAAGTGTCCCGACAATACATGGTCATGAGCAAGACTAAGAATGTTATTCCGATAGCATTTTGGAATGACGATTTGGTGAATAACATTCCACTCTTCATCAGCAGCAACGTTAGGAGGTCTGTATTTTCTCATTAGCACACCTGACTTCTGGTAGTAACAAAGAGGGACAGTTCCTATTTCATTTTCATTAACAGCCAGTTGTAGAAGAGAACGAGTTTCAGGATCATTGTCCTGTTCCTCAATAAGTTTGTTTCGATGAAGAGAGTCAAAAAATGTCTTAGAGTCATCAGTAGAACTTAAAGTCGAGTCAGAAATCTCATCGATGTGAGACATGAACGTATCAGACAAAGAGAAATCCTCTTTGGACTCCTGAGAACGTGTCTGAGAACGAGTAACAGCACAGGCGGGAAAAACATCAGGAAACTCTTCAACGAGTTGCTCTGTACTGGGGCTAATAACAGGTGCTTCAACGACACAAACCTCTGGTACCACCTTACTACCAGCCAAATCATTCCCCAAAAGCATAGACACACCTTCAACAGGCAATGAAGCTTTAATACCCACAGTCACTGGGCCTGAAACTAAGTCCGAATGTAAATCTAATCTATGAAGAGGAATAGAAACGACGCCACCTTCTACACCAGAAATGAGCACACTGGCCCCAACGGATGACTTTTCAGAAAATGGAAGTACACTTTCCAAAATCAAACTCTGAAAAGCTTCAGTATCCCGCACGATTTTAATTGGTTGTAGACGTGAATCGCCAACAAAAGAAACAAAACCTTCAGTCATGAAAGGCTTAAATTTGTCCTCAACAATATCTTCAGGTACATCAATAATATTGGGCTTAGAATCCACAGTCGACTGGACAGGGTCAAAATCATTGAGAACCAATGATATATCCAACAAGGGCGAAATGAAACTATTGGGTGATGGCTTGTTTTTGAGCTTATAGCACTCAGAAATCAGATGGCCAGGTTTCCTACAATAAGCACATGTTTTGGATGAGAATGACACGTTTTGGTAGATGACGAGCTTTGAGAATAAGATGGAGTCTTCGTTTGAGAATTGGAAGTTTGCTCTTTTTTGTCTCTGTCGACATTTGCATAATATTTGAATGAGTCATTGGGTTTCTTTGTTGTGTGATTTGTTTTGCTTTTATATGAGAAATCTTTGTGAGTCAAAGCATACTCGTCTGCCAAGACAGCAGCATCATGAATTTTGGAAGCTTTTTGTTCATCAATATAAGTTTTTAACTCTACGGGAATACATCTTTTAAACTCTTCGACTAACATGAGTTCTCTGAGTTTCGTATAATCATCTTTAATTTCTCTGGAATAACACCACCTGTCGAACAGAGTTTCTTTTTCACGAGCAAATTCGACATAAGTTTGGCTGTCAAACTTTTTGTAACCACGGAATTTTTGTCTGTTCGCCTCTGGCACCAATTCATATGCATTCAAAATGCATTTTTTTTCGTGCTCGTAATCATAACTTTGCTCGGCTGTGAGCTTGGAAAATACTTCCTGAGCTTTACCCTTGAGAACACTCTGAAGTAATACTGTCCAATATTCGGTAGGCCATTTTAGCCTAAGGGCCAATTTTTCAAATTGCTGAAAATATGTATCCACAGCTTTTTCATTGAATGGAGGTACTAAGCGAATCTGTTTGGAAGCATCAAAATTATCCAACTGCATTTGGACAACCTTTTCTTCTGTCTGTGCCTTTCTCATATTGATTTCTTTATCAGCTTTAATGCGTTCCATTTGTATTTCGGCATCAAGGCGTTTGTTTTCTTGTTCTGCCTCAAGAACAAGGCGTCTGTTTTCCTGTTCTGCCTCAAGTCGTTTATTTTCTTGTTCTGCCTCAATACGTTTATTTTCAATTTCTAAACGAAATTTCATTTCCATTTCCATTTTTTTTAATTCGAAATCTGGGTCAAAATGAGCGACAGGCAATTGTTGTGCAACTGTTTGAGGTAATACATTTTGGCTGACCAAATGTTCAACAATAATTTGTTTAATATCTGCTTTCTTCATTGATTGCTTCACTTCTAAATTAAAATGTTTACCAACATCAAGTAATTCAGATTTTTTTAATTCACTGATAATTCGAAAGAGGGATTCCGATTAAATTCGTTTATAAAATCTTCAAGTTCGAATGCCATTTTAAATATACAAGCTGTCTATCTGTATAGAATATAAATCTTATTTTATAATAAAATTAAATTGTTTGTTCGATATCCCGGACGAGCCCCAATTTTCTGTTACGTATTTTTTAAATGTTTTATGTTCTTCGTAGACTAAACGCAACAGAAAAACGCAGATAACAGCTTGTATAATTTATTACACTAAACTATTAACAAATATAACAGATATAACATGAATTATATAATAATAGTGACAGATATTAAGTTATAACATTCGAAATTAATTACAAAACAAAATAATATTAGTTTCAAACTTCAAAATAAATCACAACACAAAACGGTACTGGCCTGTATCTAATGTAATGATCTAAAATTAAAGTCTCAAATTCCAGTCTAGGGTGTGAATTTGGTCCCACGAAGAGATTCCGAAACAGTTCACAGTTCAATAAATTCGCCGACTCGCAGCACAAGCAGTAATTCAGATGTATCGTAGAGATTGACGAAATAAAATCACGGCTTCCGTAGATCTAATTTCAATCACAAATCCAAGTTGAATATTCACAGCAAACACTTAATCTTTCTCAAATAACTAAAACTGATGCCTGAATCTCACTCTTATTCTTCGAATAAAACTAATGGCTGAATCTATCTTCTTTTTTCGAATAAAAACTGATGACTGATGACTGAATCTGTCTCTTGTCACCGTCTTTTATACCGATAGGCCTATTTCTCGAACAATCTTGCAATTTCCATACAACTCCAGAGCTATCCACGCATATCCGTTCTTGCACGAGACTACACATCTAGACAGGAAGTCACCAGCACTCATTTACAAACATGTGATTGGTCTACTTAGTTCGAGAAAGTTCTAAAATGTTACCCTAAATAAATAACATATTTTAGTTTAAACTTCGAAACAATAATATCAATATGGAAAAATGAATAATACAAATGAAAATTCAAACACAATACGACATGTTGTCGTTTACAAAATATTTACACATATACATAACAGTAACTTTGTACCTAATTTGAAACAACCATAAAAGTGTTTTTCTTTTGTTTTGTTTTTGATTTGAGCTCGTCTGCAAATATTGAGGAAATTATTTTGTTATTGATATCTTGATAAATACAAATTATACAATTTATTTTGTTATTGATACCCTGTTAAATACAAATTATACAAATTATTTTGTTATTGATACCTTGTTAAATAGAAATTATACAAATTATTTTGTTATTGATACCTTGTTAAATAGAAATTATACAAATTATTTTGTTACTGATACCCTGTTAAATACAAATTATTTTGTCATTGACACCTTGTTAAATACAAATGATACAAATTATTTTGTTATTGACACCTTGTTAAATACAAATGATACAAATTATTTTGTTATTGACACCTTGTTAAATACAAATGATACAAATTATTTTGTTATTGATACCTTGTTAAATATAAATTATACAAATTATTTTGTTATTGATACCTTGTTAAATAGAAATTATACAAATTATTTTTTTATTGATACCTTGTTAAATAGAAATTATACAAATTATTTTGTTACTGATACCCTGTTAAATAGAAATTATACAAATTATTTTGTTACTGATACCCTGTTAAATACAAATTATACAAATTATTTTGTTATTGATACCTTGTTAAATAGAAATTATACAAATTATTTTGTTATTGATACCTTGTTAAATAGAAATTATACAAATTATTTTTTATTGATACTTTGTTAAATACAAATTAGCTCTTGCACTTTTTGTCAGAGTTATTATAAATAAAAATAGATAGACGCATACACGTTAATGCAAAACCTTTTTTATGAAATAATGTTCTAACTCTTCTCAGTTCATTATTATGCAAATGAAACATCAGTTGCGTGATTTGAAATGCAAATGACTGGTCATGTAGTCACCTTTAGATTCATACATTTTTTTTGTTTTTAAAGTATTCCAATTATTTATGAAATGTGTATCGATATTGAACAAGACATTCAGACGAATCAGGGGTCGAGTGAATGCCAGCTGGTACAAAAGGCTATTGCGAATTAGTTACACACCTTTCAAGATGTCATTACCATGGTATGAAATCGCTTCTTAGCCCATAGTACAGGCACTCACACGCATGAGCAAAGGAAGTCCAACATCTACAACATAAGTAACTTGTTTGTTTGTTTTGAATTTCGTGCAAAGCTACTCGAGAGCTATCTGCGCTAGCCGTCCCTAATTTAGTAGTGTAAGACTAGAGGGAAGGAAGCTAGTCATCACTACCCACCGTCAGCTCTTGGACTACTCTTTTACCAACGAACAGTGGGATTGACCGTCACATTATAACGTCACCGCGGCTGAAAGTACGAGGATGTTTAGTGCGACTGGGATTCGAATCCATGACACTCGTATTGCGAGTTGAACGCCTTAACACAATTAGCCATGCCGGGCCATATAAGTAGCCAATCTCTGTCTGTCAGTCTTTGGCTCTATGTAAGCATAATTGCTCTAAGACCAACTTGATAGATGTATTCCAGTCACAACAAGGAAAAAATATCTCACTTGACATGGTGTAAAATGCACACAAGGAATCAACTACTGTGAAGGAATATTTTAATAGTCATTTGTTTGGTCGTTGTAAATACAAAGGTAAATAATGGGATCTCTGTGCTTTGCTCATCACTGGTATCGAAACCTGTTCCTTAGTGTTATAAGTCGCCTTACCCACTACTGAGTCTCTGGAGGCATTTTACAGTTGGATGAGATAAATAATATGAAAAACGAAGAATCTGAACCAAATCCAGTTCCTCATCATACACAAGAGTGTGGTGAGGGCATAATGTGAGCAAAAGTAACTATCGATAAAGGTACCAACCTTAATATACTGCACATTATATGAAGTACATCTTAAGGCTTCTGTTTCTGCTATATGTTGGGTAATTGACCTCAACTTCATATCATATGCTTCAGCATAAATCGATAAACAATACGAAAAGTAGATAGATATAATTCATTTTCTATTAGAGTGAGATATGCTAGAAGTTTCTCATATTATAAACTACTGATTTTTGCATGTGAGAATTTCTTGGTTTCGTATATAAGTTGTGTTAGTGTCAGGCTTTTACAGTAGGTGTATGTGACTGGTTTTAAAATGATGTATTTTCAAATGAACTCAAACTTATATGACAAAGCTCATTACACCATTAATTATTATAAATGTATCCAATACTTTAAATAACAGTTCGTATTTATCTAATTCCACACAAGTATTCTCTTTGACAATACAATTTTTCTCCTTCATTCCTATTATAACAATACAAGCTGTGACTCACATTTCACAAATCGCCTATTACGTCTAATTTCACTTTCACTACTTTTATCGCCTATTTAATGATATAACAATATTCATTCAAAGCAAAGAAAAAGAATCACAAAGTTCATGTAACCTGATGTATATACATAACAACTGAACCACACGTAAACAAACTAACTGTAACTATAGCTTCTAAAAATAACTTACTCCAACGCTCGCATAATAGAAACTAAACATTGTTCTGGTACTAATTTTAAAATGAATATTCATGTATATCTGACAATTAATTATAAGTTTTAACCAAAAATAGTTTCAAATTTAGAAACGTTTGTGGAATAATTTTCGCAAATAAAAAACAAGACAACTGATTTTTTTACCTTACTACAAAGTATTTTGATTTAAAATAAAAATAAAATAATGGGAGTGCAAATGTCGCCGAGATATCTCATTTAGCAAAACCAACGAGGATTTTGTTTTTTCTCTTGTAAAATTGCATGATTTTTAGTTTTCTGTTATTTTGATCCATAAACGTTATCATGTGATGCAAACTTTTGTTATTTCATATATGTTTAAACGTATTGTTTGAGTAACCTTTTATAAGTTTATTTTCAGTATAAAAAATATTAGGAAGGAAGTTGTGCCGGTGGGATTAAAGCAGAAGCGGCTCTTTTTATATCTTCATTATACAGTGTACGGAAAGAGCGTTGTTCTCAGGAATTAGAGAATAATCAGCATATCAATATATAACACACTGTGTTTATTCCGTTTCCATTGCAAAACAATGTGGTATTCATTAAAAGTCAATATTTAATACTCAGAAAACGTATTCTTGTATTTATTAAGCCTTATCACTGACGCCGTAATAACGTTTCTCAACGATTCCTGAATTTTGTCATAAATTCTTCACATATCATTTGCGGATACCTAATACTTCTGTGAATGTGGGACCGCCATGTCCAGGTATTTAGGGCGCTTGACTTTTATTCTGAGGGTTGCGAGGTCGAATACCCATCACACTGAACATGCACGACTTTTCAACCATTGGACGTTATAATGCGACGGTCAATTACATTATTCGTTGGTAAAAAGGTAGCCGAAGAGTTGGCGGTGGGTGGTGATGACTAACTGCTTTCTCTCTAGTTATAAATAATTAAATTATTTTATCAAAGCTTTTCGTTTAGCTAAATAACGGCATGGCTTATGAGGTACTACATTAATTACCTAAATAATATAAAGTTTATGTAAAAATTAATTAGCTCATTTTTGCTCTAATGTATAAAATAGGAAGTTTAAAATAGCCATCAGTCATATTATATTGCTACATAATTATGTTTTAGACTATTATCATTTATTTGCTATACTTAATTAACAATATAACAGAATAATGTACTCTAGTTAACGAATGCAGCATATAATCTAAATAATATATCATATGTCCACATAAATATTTCACACAAAGTTTCATATCAAGATTAAACCATTATATGAATTATGTATTCATTTAGTTGAATAACAATGAGATACGTACAATATACAATGGTTAAATAAACATATAGACTGAGTAGCAATTTATCTAAGCAATATAGTAACAATACCAATTGTGGCAATATATTAAATATTCTTCTACTTAAAAAATATAATAATTATTTTTACACCTGTTTACCTACATATACTTACAGTAGTTTTGCATGTAATTTTGTATGTTGTAAACCTGTGTGATTCTGTTCTATCTTTCAAATTTTCGTCTTTAATAAAATTATTACATTATTTTCAAACTTATTCGCCCAATGAGAATAAACTGTTTGTATTTAGGTCAAATCTGAATTGTGTTAAATTTACTACACTTAAAATAAACTAACGATATCTCTATCAGCCGAAAGAAACAATACTAAAACCACTTGCATGCGTAGCAATGAATAAGGATTAATCTAATACAAGAAATTTCTACTGTATAAACTGAAAAAGAGAGCTAATTTCATCCGTTTCTTTGTCCCGTTAAATGATGATTGAAATTATCATTTGAAGTTTGCACATTAAATAAATAGCACGTACCAGTGTTTTATTGAATTGTAAGTTTTTTACATGCTTTAAGAACATTATAATAATGTGCAGTATATAATTATGCTTTTTATTATTTACTGAAACGTTTATATAGACACATCAAGAAAATAATGATGGTATAGTGTCAGTAAAGATGAAAGCTGACAGTCAGCGATTATTTGGCTTTAAGTTGAAGGTGAGTGTAATCAAGTTTCATAATTTATATGAATTAGTATTAAACGTGTTGATTACGCACCATATAATATTTATATATCAAGACGAACACGATTCGATATATTGTTTCATCCTTCCGTAGTTAGTTTATACCTTTATTCAAGTATTTGTTTCCTAAATTTCATGTAGTTAATTAATTATAATGTAATTGATAATGCTGTTTACACAGGTAAAGGTTATACATTTCAACCATTTTTCTTAAGTCGAAAGCAAAATATCATGTTTTTTTATAACTTTTCTTAAAAAGTAACCTTTTGAAAGAAATATGACAAAGATTAGTACAGCTAACTTACACGAGAATTGTGAATAAACTAGTGGTTGAAGTTTTTTATATGCATAAACGGCTCGTTTGAGTTGAGAAAATATTTTACATAGAAGAGCGAACAACGTTTTGACCTTCTATGTAAAATATTTTCTCAATCCAAAAGAGCCGTTTTTGCATATAAAATTCTCAACAAGTGGGTTTCTCGACATCACTAGTGGTTGAAGTATATAACCCAAGAACATGTGAAATATGTAGCTAACTGTTTTTCCTGATTATAAAAGCAAGGACTGAAAACACGGAATTTTCTTTCTTTTGTCTTGGAGGCCTGGCATGGCCGAGCGCGTAAGGCGTGTGACTTGTAATCTGAGGGGCGCGGGTTCGCGCCCGTTTTTTCCGTTTGCAGCCTGTGTTCAAAATTACTCTTTTCACTATACTTCTGGAATCTACACTTTTTCGAATACTTCAAACATATCTTTCGAATTTCAAGGTACCTTAGTATAACAGCTGAATTTATTTTGAAGATGATTTTCCCCCCAAACTGCCCTCTTGTGCCTGTAACATCTGATATTCAGGATTGAAGTTATGCACTGAAATCTTCTAGAACTTACAATGAATGTGTGTGTATTTCGTATAGCAAAGCCACAAAGGGCTATCTGCTCATCCACCGAGGGGAATCGAATCCCTGATTTTAGCGTTGTAAATCCAGAGACATAACGTTGTACTAGTGGGGGGCCTTACAATGAAAAAGAGAAAGCTAAGCTTGAAGTGAGGATTCAGAAACGACAAGAACTCTCTTAGAACAAAACATTTAACTAACAATATTGACAATTCTAATCTCATTTCTGTTTCGTTCTCCATACCAGGCTCAGCATAGTCAGGTGATCAGAGCGCTCGACTTGTGATCTAAAGATCGCTGTTTTCAATCCCCGTCACATCCAACGTGCTCGCCTTTCAGGTGCAGGGGTGTTATAATGGCACGATCAATCCCAATATTCATTGGTAAAATAGTAACTCAAGAATTAAGAGTGGTTGGTGATAACTAGCTGCCATCTGTCTAGACTATACTGCTAAATCAGGGACAACTAGCGTAGATAGTTCTAGTGTTGCTTTGTGCAAAATTAAAAAAAACAAAAAACAATTATTTACACCGAAATGTCGATAAGTTGTTACATGACCTCCAGTTGTTAATTGCCTTAGTCTGAAGTATGGGTCGGCAGAGAAGAGTGATAATGATGTCGTGCTGCTTGAGCTTCCCGAAGTCTACCAGATGTTTTCTATACAAAAGAACACGTTAACAAGCTTAGACACCGCAAGACGCAAGTTTGAATCACCATTGGCTAAGTTGTGTGACAGGCGTATCAGGTGCAATTTGATGAGAAATATTGCGACGCCATCAGAAGAAGTATCCAGTATCTCGTCACGATCCAATTGATTTTGAAGTTAGTCTATATCTTTATAGGCCGGCAAGGCACACTCGTGTTGCCTAGAGACTGCGTCTGATACTTGACAAGTAAGGTTGAATGTAATGATAACGGATTTCCTAAGCGTCACTACAATGGTGCACAGTCAAGGCGCATTACGTCATTCTACACAATAATTTGCACAAAAATGTTGCTACATTTGTCAGAATCCAGTTTTCTCCAACTTTATAAACAAAAGAATGGCTCGAAACGTCATTTGGTGGTTGAGATCGAAGGCATTCTTGTGCAAATTGTTGAGGTTTACATAACTTTAATGAAAAAATGCAAATGAATACTTTTTGTCAGGATATATAAATCTTTTTTTTATTAGAAAAAAGACAAGAGCTTTCTCCTAATGCCCACACCTTGTCAGCTGCACAGCAGAAGTAAAACTGATAGAAAAACCATTAAGATATAGTTATGAGTTAGTGTATCAGATGAGTCGACCACTGGGATAATAATAAAATGTGTCCCCACGTCCGTCGCTATCAACAGACACGGATAGGTTTTGGCAAGACAAGAAGAAGAATATTCTACATACGTTCACTAACTTTCATCAAAATCTCATCATTATAACTTAATTAAAGAGCATAAACTAGTGTAAAAAGTCGGTTTTTATCTTTTTAACGGTTTTTAACGGATACAATATTTGGATTTTCTTAGCCTTCCTGTGACTTTGACCCTCCAAAATTTAATCATTTATAAGTTGTGTCATAATCCAAATGTAAACCATTCAGCCGTTTTCAGAAATGTTTCTACCACACACTGAGGGGTAGAAACATAATGTTAGGCCCGTTGTTTAATTTAAATATTTTTGAATGAGTGTTATTTCTAAAGACATGATAAATTAAAAAGACTGATAAAAGATAATAGAGAATAAATTGGTTTGTCTAAATGAAAACCTTATTTAGTTCATGTCTATGATGTCTCCTCTATGATGAAGGCCTTCCACAAACAGTAAAGACAATATCGCAATATATACGATACACAACGTGATAAGCGGTTGATTACTTCGTAGTTAGTATAGTTACTCTTTTTGAAAAAAAACAATTACTGAAAAAGTGACCTTCTCTGATTCTATCGATATGAAATGGTGTTTCACATTAAGATGTAGAGGGAGTAGTCATGGCATTTAACCTTTTATTACTAGCTGAGCTTTTTGTCTATAACGGGTTCAGATGACTTCAAGTTTTCAGCTCTAATCTTTGCTTCACAAAGCCACGATTCCTGACCACTGGGTATATTTTTATAATTTATGAAGCGTGGCTAAAATGTTACTGTGATCTTGATAATGTCTTCTTAGTGGACTGTGATGACCTAGTCCTAATAGCAAGTGAGAAGTTTGAAAACGATAAAAGATTCAGCCTTGGAGACAAGACCAGTCAATGGTTTAAGGAGACGAAGCCTCTAACTTAATGAAACAAACTAAAAGGACTACAATAGTTACTATCTCAAACCTGATTTCTTTGACAATCGTGACCAACATCCTCACTAGTAAAGCTTGTACTAAAGCATGGTAATACTATTACTATCATAGTGAAATAACGTGTTTTTATCTCAAATATGTACACACAACTGTGGATCACAGAACTACTTTTCCGAATCTCTGACACCAGACTGGATTCAAGAAGTGAGAATGTTAGAAAACTTTAAGAAATAACACACAGTGGGCATTTCTGGAGTGAAAGCAGTTTTAACTCAATCAAAAACATCACAGGAAGCTCTAAGAAACATCCCAGAAGAACCGACTGAAACAATTCTGAGAGACGGATAAGCCTGGAAATAGAAGTTTATGTAAGCTTTTCATCTGTTAATTGACTTTTGAGCACACAACTTAGCCATTTCAAAGCAAAGATAAACTGCTGACATGGAGCTAAAAAGGTCGTATTTTATAAATTTTCGAAGTCACCTTTATGTATACTGTATAGTGAGAAAAGGAAATGGTTACATTGTTACATATATATTTGTAAAAATCAACAGGGTATTAGAGATAAACAATGACCCCACAAGTACTAGCAGTTGTTTTTTGCATCTTAGCCTATAGATTGAGAAACTACATAGGTTTTGACCTTCTTACATTCCTTTAAGAAGTGAACTGTATATTGTGTAAGCTTTTCTCTTTAGAAATCTGTATGTTTTAGCCCTACTTGTAATGTACTGTATTTTATATTTGTATTCGTAATTGGATAGTTTTTGTTCATTTAGTTTATTCTAAACTATTTCATCACATTTGTTTTAAGCTTGCTGTGTTTGTTTTAATTTGAAAGCATTAAGTTCTTAATGTTTTATACATTATTTACTTGTTCTTAATTTTATGTTCATGGATAAAGTTCATTTTTCATCTTGTTTTTAAAATTCATTTTTATTTTTAATTATTCTCTAAATTGTTCATGTTTTACATTTTTTGTATTTTGGGTTACACTCTACTTTTTACTTTATAATGGGCTGCTTTGAATTATTTGTAACAGCTAAAACTTTTAAGTTATTTTAAATTTGTGAAAATATGTGATTTTGTGAAATGTACTTGATTTAATATTTAATGTTTGCACTAAACTTGCTAGTGTAGTGATTTTATGTTATGCTTTTATTTTATTTTTGTACTGTAGGTTTATTTTTCAGTTGTAAATTTTAAATTATATACTCTTCAAAAAAAGAAACGCAAAAGAGATATTTTTTTATTTTAAAGAGAAATATATGTAATAACGTTACAAGCTCAGAGTATGTGATGTTACACGTGTTAAGGCACTGATTGTCAGACCAAAATGACAATAAAAGTTGTGCACTTTGAAAACGGAGGAAAACATCTGATTTTTCGCCAAAATGCATTCGTGTCCAATAAATTTGTTTGAGAGATCTGCATGTTCTGCAAGTGCAACATGTGCAAAATCCCTATAAATGTGACGGGTTCTCGGTTTCCATAGCTCAGTGTTAAGCCACCGACACGCAATACAGTTAAGCCAAGACTGACTGAAGAACAACGCAACAACGCCATTAGTCGTTGGAAGCAGGCGAATCTCGATAAGATGTTGCCAGAGCTGTGAATGTCCACCCAAGCACTATCACAAGGCTATGGAATCGTCACCAACAACATGGATCAACTCGTGACCGTCCACGATCTGGCAGATCTCGTGTGACCATGCCCGCACAATATCGCTACATCCGTTTACGTCACCTTCGGGATAGGACCACCACTGCGACGTCTTCTGCCTCAACCATGCTAGGGCTGCGTAGGATTTCCAATCAGACCGTACGCAAACGTCTACGAGATTCTTAGGCCCCATGTGTAACCCATCATGGTGAACGCCAACGACATTTTCAACATGAGAATGCCCGTCCTCATACAGCCCGACTCACCACTGTCTTCTTGAGATACCACAACATCAACGTTCTTCCCTGGCCCTCCAGATCATCAGATGTAAACCCCATCGAACATCTTTGGAACGAGTTGGACTGACGTCTGCGACAGCGACAACCTCGACCGCAGACTCTACCTCAACTTGCAGCAGCTTTGCAGGCTGAGTGGACAACCATTCCACAGGATGTGATTCGCCATCTCATCGCTTCCATGGGCAGGAGATGCCAACCAGTTATTGATGCTCACGGGTGCATACTCGTTATTGACGTTAAGTGACGTTAAACTTCAACTAGTGAGGATGGATTCTGCCATTGCAGACTTTGAATGCTCGTTAGTGAATGTGCAAAGTTTCACACATGTCATACAGAACTACCCGGAATAAACTTGTTAATAATTTGTCTCAAATTTTGCCTTTTGCGTTTCTTTTTTTGAAGAGTTTATTTTTTCTTTATTAACTGCCTTTTTCAAGGTTGATTTTATTTCTACATCATTTGTTTTGACTTGTGTATTTTGCATTTTGCTTTCACAAGTGGCTGAAGGTTTTGTTTTAATTCTTTTGTCGGTTTTGTGTCAGTTTCACTCGAAAAAAACGATCACAATATTTTGCAATCTACAACTCTATTTGTAATTCAACAGTTAATGTTAATTTAAAAGTTAGGGGTGAGAACTGTCTCAATTGATAAAGTATAAACTTTTCCTTCCTGGAACAACGTTGAACATAATTGGTTTATAATGTATCTTTACACGTATATACTTGCGTAAGTTGTTTTTTTAATTTTCCACTCATCTTCTGCATGCATTTGATTATGCTTGTTAATTAGATGTAAAACTCTCATAAACATTTACTGATCCTTTTACACAGGAAAAGATTACATAGCGCAGTCTTTGTTCATAAATCCTAAGCTAATATGAATGTTTCCGTACGAACTTTTGGCTTAGAAATGTGTGTAAATTGACCACTTGTAAAATATGTTACCTGGATTTTACATGACTCTAAACGACGAGCCTTCACATAAGTCTGTTTCTTTAGACTTTTGTTTTGGGTCTTCATTCCATTACAGGATTAATGGCTCACTCCCACTTATCACAAAAACTTACTCCGCATTTTAGGCCCGTCTTTATTCAGTGAGATTAACTAAATACAAGTCCCACAACTTGACTAAATAAAATTTACCCATGCATGGAAGCTGGATATACCTTTATAACGTCACACAATTTATTATATTATTTATTTATTATTCATGCATAGAACAACAATGACTCTTTAAATTCACGTTCATTTGAATTCAGAGACCACAAATATTTCTGTCTGCTTTTATTTTCAAATTTGCAAAAACATGTAGATTGATATATAAGCAATTTGTGGTGCATATGTATTTGAGTGATGAAAATATTTTCCTTTTTGATGTCTATATTTCTAAGAAGCAGAAGACAAACCTCATTTAAGTTATTTCAAAATGAAAAACAAATAATCCAAATAGAAAGTCTAAAGCTTTAAGCAGTTTATTAATTTTTTTTCTGAATCTCAAAGAATAAAGCGATGTACTGTTATCTACCATCTTAGTGATTTATTTCAATCCTCAGTTCAATAAACCCTAAGAGCAATAAAATAAGTAAAAAACTTAGAAGCGTTTAAATATGAAAGACAAATAAGTTAGTGATATATCTTTATGTGTTTATTTAGAAAGATGTATGCACAAACACACGCACATATATATATACGCACTAATAAAATAACGCCTTGTATAACACAATAGAGAAGAAATAATATAAACTTAAAAAATATAATTAGGAATATTAGATTTTGACTTTTAGGGAAACGTAAGGTGATACGATAGAGTACAGTGAGACAATAATACTGTACATATGTATTCTATGGAAATACTTATATTAATTTTAAATTCAGTCAGCTCATGTTACAACGTTGTCTTCTTTATATTAATTTTTCTAGCCAGTTATTTGTCGGTCTGTCTGCTCTCTTTTCTATTGATTTTTTCTTTGTTTTATTTTAAACAAAATAGTACCAGGATTTAATATATTTTATTTTGATATGTAGGGGGGATCAGGAGAGAACAGTCCAGTTGTTGTATCAAGTGTTTTGAAGAAATCTCCAGCTGATACTTGTCTACCTCGTTTAAACAAAGGAGATGAAATTTTATCAATTAACAACAACGATGTTCGTGCACTTAAACAAGAGCAGGTAAACAGTGAAACATTTGTGCACTTAAACCAGAACAGGTAAACACTTTCCGTGAATAAAATGTCTTACTTGATTTTATAATTACAACTTTCACAATACAAAGGTTAATTTTGGACAAATCATGAAAATCAACCAAATCTGTAATAATTACAGTGTTAGTAAGTGAAACGAAGTCAAATGCTTTACACGTTACTCCCAGAAATTAAGCTTTATGGTAAATATTTTTTTCAAAATTTCCAAAACACAAGTGCAACCTTTTTCAATGCATTGTTTGTAAAGTTGAAGAAAGACAAACGTAAGATTTATATCTATTAATCCACCAGAACTAAATGTGAATCACAAACATGTAATGAGTGATGTAGCAGTAATTATTCAACAACAACTGAATATAAAACATAAAAACATAGAAGTGTAGTGTTAATTATTAAATCATAGTTGAATGCAAAACAAAAACACTGGTGTAGTAGCAATTTATATCCTCTGTAACTCAATGCACAACAGAAACAAGTAGCGGTGTAGCTGTTAGTCAACCGTAACTGAACCTGAAACAAATATCAAGTAACGTACGTAACAACGGTTGTGAAAAACACAGTAATGATTTAATAAACGCACGTTAATATTACACAGATATATAAACCGCACTATTCGAAACTTATCAAGTACATCTGAGTGTCATAGTTCTAACTATGATATGACTCTAATAAGTAATTGTCATATCAGTTTCAATCATGAATAGTGTTGTTGTAAACGTATGTTTAGTATTTAAGTTTTTTAGTTTTTTAATTTTTTTATCATCTTGAATTAAGAGAAGTAACAAACTTATTATTTATTTTTCCTCATGAATTTGTTTAAAACTTTCGAATTTTTGAAAAAAATGTCGCAGAAAAACTAAAGATAAAGGCAGTTGTTTTAAGCTTGTGATATATATTGTCAAAACGACTGTTTTGAATACTTTCATATTTACTCGATTATAATCAATAGGATTTTTCATTTCATAATATTTTATTCACTTTATTTTTATTCTATCATTAATGTATGTTTTTGTTTTAATAATGAGCTAGTTTAACGATAACATATATTAAATATATTTTAAAACTTAGATCGAAAAGTTAATTCAAGCTGCAGCTGACACAAGAGTAAAAGAGTTGTGTTTGAGAGTCCGGCAAAGAAGTGAGTTTACAAAACCAAAACATTTTATTTATTATATGTGTAACTTAAGTTTACTTACGTTGGTTCTTTTATGAAAATCAGTCGGTTTAAACACAGTATAGCTTTTAGTTACTGATAAATTGAATACCCTAATATGAAATCTAAATACAATATATACTTTATTCTTTCACTTGATGTGTTTATCATCAGTTAAACCGATATACTAAAGAGAGTACATTCACCACTATTTATTGGGTTATTTTTCTCTGGGGAATTATAGGACGCGAACCATGAGTCTTCAGATTCCCACTCTGAGCACGCTAAAGGCTAGGCTACGTTCAGCAACACAGATTAAAAAATAATCATTCATATAACATCCCAATTAAAAATTATGATATACATATATTATTTATGACAGCAGTGATTTGATACGTTTTACTTCTGTTCATTACAAATCAACACTATATATCACTTTTTAGAATACAGTTGATATCTAAACGACATTAGTTGTTGCCTTTTAAGGGGTAGTTGATGTACAAACAACACTAAATGTCACTTGTTAGCCTACAGTTGGTATCTAAACTGCACTAAATTGGCAATTACGACACTGTTCACCATACTTGTTTTGTTTAAATTTTAAGAACATTTAGTTGTTAATTCTATTTGCATTTTTATCTTCTTTTTGAAGAATTTTTAACTTTACCTTTATTAATTTTTACATTTTACAGCGTTTTACTTTGTTTGGCGTAAATAGCCCAATTTCTTTGCGCTAATATACGCTAAAGAACCAACCAACCAAGCAATCAACGTCTCTTAGGGTAGAGCTGGTGTCTACGCAACATAATAAATTTAATCTTTTAGGATTCCGTTGATATCCAAACGACACCAAATTTTACATAAAATTAAAATATCTGTAGTTCTGATATTATGTGTCACGACATTTAAGGTATTGAGTTGTTGTATTTGATATTGATGAAAATGAATTAAACAAGACCACAGTTACGATCTTATAATTTACAATGTCATTGGTTATCATAAAATCACTAAAAGTGTCACACTAGTACAGCTCATAGACAGTAATAATAAGCTTAATATGATAATGTGAATCCAGTCATAACTCACATTACATCCTTACCTTATGACGATCGTTTAGAAATAAAAGTTTTGGCTGACAATGATATTTTATGCAACAATTGGCGGCAAAACTCCTTGTTACAATAAGTCACGTTTATAAAAGTAGAGTAAGATACAAGATAGCACAATGTGAAATCAATAAATGTACAGCTTCTTGAAAACTATTGCTGATAAGACATAACTAAATTAATTTACTCTCTTTTGACGAGTTTGTTTTGAAATTTCGCTCAAAGCTACTCGAGGGCTATCTGTGCTAGCCGTCCCTAATTTAGCAATGTAAGACTAGAGGAAAGACAGCAAGTCATCACCACCCACCGCTAACTCTTGGGGTACTCTTTTACCAACGAAAAGTGGGATTGACCGTCACATTATACGCCCCAACGGCTGGGAGGGCGAGCATGTTTAGCGCGACGCGGGCGCGAACCCGTGACCCTCGGATTACGAGTCGCACGCCTTATGCGCTTGGCCATGCCAGGCCCCTTGATGACGAGAAACACTTTAAAAAATTTTTTCGAAATATAAAGAACTAAATGACCTACAGAAACAAAAACTTAATCTAGAAGACCAACTGGTCAGCTACATTCAACCAGATCTTTATGGACTCATACAACGTAACATCAGTCAACTCAATAGTAAGAACGACAAGGTAAAGAAGGTCTGCCACAAAAAGAAACTAGATAAACTAAGGTGTCAACAACAAAACACGACAAACCACTAACAAACCTTGTATTTAAAAGATATGACCGAAAATTAAGCAAGGAAGCGATAAACTTCGCAGTAACACGTAGAAATATTACATCCATCGAAATGAAAGCCTGCTTGGAAGACCTAGCTAAAAGACTGGTAATCCACTCTAGACAAACGAAAAACACCAACAAAACAACGAAAAACAACCATAAAGAAGAAGACAACTTCGACAACAATTCCATCGACAAGTAATAACCTATCTTTCCAGGTAGAACTGAAAACAGCTATTGAACCGAAACACCTCAAAACAGTATCTGAAATAACCTTTCTAAAAAATTTTCACACAAAACTATCAATATAATTTCACAGAAAAGAAATCTAAAAAAACAATCTCCACAAAATGATATTAAACCTATAAAAATTTAAAATAAAACAACAATATCAAAATTATAAAAGCAAATAAAGACAATGCTACAGTTGTAATGAACACAAATAAATATATTCAAAAAATGAACAGCATCTTGTCAGATACAAACAAATCTAAACTACTAAACACAAAACATTTATTCTTATCTTCGAGGGCCTGGCAACGCCGAGCACGTTAAGGCGTGCACTCGTAATCCGAGGGTCACGGGTTCGCGCCCACGTCGCGCTAAACATGCTCGCCCTTCCAGACGTGGAGATGTATAATGTGACGGTCAATCCCACTATTCGTTGGTAAAAGAGTAGCCCAAGAGTTGGCGGTGGGTGGTGATGACTAGCTGCCTTCCCTCTAGTCTTACACTGCTAAATTAGGGACGGCTAGCACAGATAGCCCTCGAGTAGCTTTGTGCGAATTTCCAAAACAAACAAACTTATCTTCGAAAGACCAACTCACGCACACCACAACTATACGGCACCCCCAAACCTCACAAACCTGATTGTCCACTACAACCCATAATTTCGACCGATGAATCATTTAACTACAACCTCAGTAAATATATCGCATGGGCATTTTCTAAATATGTAACATCAGCCGGCTCCTTTTTGCATAATATTTTAACTTTAAATATATTCTTAATTAACTAAATCATAAAGTATTAATGGCCAGTTTTGATGTAATTTCCCTCTTCACAGAAGTCCCAACAACTAAAGCCTGCAAGATAGCTTTATATCAAAGACTCCAACCCATTGATACACATCCCTAGCATCCGTTTAGCAACTCGTATAGAATTCACTACCACCAAAACTAACTTTATGTTCAATAACCAAAACTACCTACAAATAAATGGCTTAAGTATGAGGAATCCAATGTCACCAGTTGTAGGCAATCAACTCAGCGATCAATTCAGTCTTACACCCACCGCTATACTGGTACAGGTATGTTAATGATACAGTTGCTGGATTCACATCTACACAACACACACTTAGATTTTTCAATCACGTCAACTCGATACACCCTAACATTAATGTTAGGTTAATTAATGTTAAGTTTACCTGTTAACAGGATAAAACTAACCAAATAGCATTTCTTAACCTAAAAATTACTACTGATACCCAATTCACAACAGAAATCTACAGAAGAATCATCCATACTGGATTATATATTCCCTGGGACTCAGCACATGAAACAAAACAAAAACTCAACATACTAAAAAACCAGATAAACACAGCCATAAAACTATGCTCACCAGATAAAATTAAAGATGAATTAGACAACATAAAGCAATACTTCATCAACATCAATAAGTTTCCTCCACAAACCGTAGAAAACATTATACGCACACACCTAGAAAGAAAGCAAAATCAACCAACAAAAGTAAATATATCTCACGAATTAAAAAATCACGAAACCATATACTGCTGTATACCATATATTCCTGACATCAGCAAACAAATAACCAACATTTGGCAAAAACTAGTAACAAAATATGACATTTCAGTTAATACTAAATTTATTTAAAAATCAGGCACAAAACTGAGGTCTATACTATGTAAGAACTACACTGACAAACACCACACCGACATTATTTATGAAATACAATGTGATAACTGCCACGACTTCTATATTGGAGAAACAAGTAGAAAAATGGAAACCAGATTCAAAGAACATAAAAAGTCACCTTCACACGTTTTCGAACACTGCAAGTCATAAAAAACCATAAAAGTCATAACCATAAAAAACACTAAAATACTAAATAAAGAAACAAACATAAACAAACGCAAAATTAAAGAAGCTTTACTTATACAACAACTTAAACCCAAAATAAACCAATATAAAGGAACGCCATTATACCTATATTAATATTATGGATAAAATTATATATTCAAACATGTAACCCCGCCCTCTACATTGCGACACTTAGTTACACAACCCCTTCTAAACATGTGGTCAGCTTCCGGTCAGTTACGTCTTTCTTTGTGAACCTGAAGATGACCGAAGAAGGTCGAAACGTTGTTCACTCTTCTATTTAAAATATTTTCTCAACCCAAACGAGCCGTTTTTTGCATATAAAATTTTCAACAAGTGGGTTTCTCGACATCACTGAAACAGAAAATATGGTGAAGAGACACACATAAACCGTAAATTTGCCAATGGTACATTCTCAACCAGATGAATAAGTTATTTAGGTTGTATGACCGTATGTTAAAAAAAATTGACAGCCAAAAGGAAACCAAACAGCTTGGCTAAATTATGTGGAGTAATACAGCATGTTTGAAAATTTTCCACAATCTACATAAACCGTATGATAGTGAAAAAAACAAGATGTGATACTCTACTTAAAGCACACAAAATACTAATACATGGCACAACGTATTTACCTCTTTTGTGTATTTTATTTCTCAATGTTTTGTATGTGTATTGCTTATGTTTTCGTATTTATGCTTAACACTATGTATAGTGTTATTGTTAAAGTCTTATAATAAAAATACAATTTCAAATTGAAATCTAAAAACATATAAGCTACGTTATTAGTTCTGAATAATGTCAGTTTTATCAGCTCCACAGCAAGCTGATGACACGAATTTCGAACTTTAACAACTTGATACAATTTCCAAGAGTTTAACTGGATTACTATCAATCTGTCTTTGTAAAGACAAAAAAAAAGTTATAAAATCTAACAGGGCGAGACACGATGTACGTGTCCTTGTGACGAAGTGTAAAACAATCTCCAAAGTTACTACGTGGTTATAAATTAATGTAGTCGTTTCATGAATTTTGATGAATGAAGATATGTTTATTCCGCTTTAAAAACGTAATGATTTTATTTGGTGATCGAATTTGCTTGAGATAACAAACAAACCAGTTTATATTAGTTGTGATTTAGCAATAACAGCAAAACGTATCAGAGGTTTTGAATTAATATATTTCCTGTCTGGATTAATTAAAAAAGTAGGCTAGTAGTATCATTTATAATTAACAAACTCTAAAAGGATTTAAGTTTTTCGACTGAGGTTTATCAGATAGTAGTAGTGGTAACAGTCACTTTTAGGTTATAACCTTCTCATTCGTCACAAAATCTGTAAAACTATACGTGTATATAACTGTATTTTCAGAGAAACCTAAGGATGATACATACCATACAATGTAGATGATTGAATTTTATATGAGTGTAATGTCAGGTATTAAATATTATAAAAGTGTAAATGCCCATATTATTATTATTTTCCGGGTAGTAAAATAAGTAAAAGTTTGCATTAGATTTTATCTCTGTACAAAAAAACAACAAAAAACAATAATATTATTTCAAACTTTGACTACTGGTTTATATTTTAAGTAAACAAGGTTTAAGGCGTATTCTGTTTACGGGCTAGCAAAATTATATATAATTATTTCACTTTTTATGATTTGTTTCACGCTTATGCTCTAGCCGAACGTAGATTTATTTTAAAGGACAACTACATTTAAATATCTGCTGTGTCCAAGACAGGGAATCAAACTCTGATGCAACGGGAACCCGTACGAGAATGAAATGTTTTTTTCTTTATTATCCAACGCTGGTACAGTGGTTAGTCACGGATTTACAACGCTAAAATGAGAGGTTCGATTGAACTTGGTGAGCTTCGGAGATAACTCGATGTGGCTTTGCTACACGAAAACACATGAATGCTTTCTCTTATTAACTACATTACTTATATTATTATAATTCTTAAACGTTAAATAAGTTTCATGATAATCGCTTAGTTTAAAAAACTTCCCCTCATTCGACTCTTAAATTATTATTTTATTTGATTCTATTGACTAAACAGCGAATTTTAGTAGGTTTATTTTTCTTATTGTTTTTTAACCTGTAACATTTTATAATCATATGAATGCATTAAAATTTCGGCCTACAAAATCTATTATGAACCTGCTGTTATATCGCCTTACTGAAATGTATTGTTTGTTTGCTTGTTGTCGCAGGACAGATTATGAAAATTGATTTTATTGAAAGTTAATTTAAACGAAAGAAGGAGAAAGTATGGACAAAAAACAATAAGTATATTTTTTCTAGTGTCAAAGTTAACAATAAATATTTTAATTCGAACGGTTTAAAGAGTTGGTGGTCGTGATCACTGTTTGTATGTTGGTAAGCAGCTATACAATGAGCTTTCTGCACTGTACCTATCGAAACTTGGTTTTTAGCATTATGAGCCTCCATACTTACTGGGTGAACACTGGTGGACTATTAACTAGATGCTACATTTTCTTATGAATGGATTACAGCATGTTTTGATTTTTTTTTTTTTGCATAAGGCTCCTAAGGTACCGAGCTGAGATGGCATGGTGCTCAGCAGCGAATTTCAAGGTTCGCCTGTTCGCATTGTTACAATATCATGCTCTGTAATTCGAGGTTCTATGTAAATTGTGTTTTATTGCTTGCTTTTTAATTTCGCGCAAAGTTACACGACGGCTCTATGCGCTAGCCATCCCTAATTTAGTAGTAAACGGTTACAGAAAAGAAGCTAGTCATTGCCACCCACTGCCAACTATTGGGCTACATTTTTATCAACGAATAGTAGGATTAACCGTAACATAATAAGGTCCTCACGGCTGAAATGGTAAACACGTTTGGTACAACAGGAGTTGGAATCCACTACCCTCAGGTTACGAGTCGAGCGCACTAACCACATGGCCATGCCAGCACGTTATGTGCCTTATCATAATAATAGTCCAATGAAACTTATCATAAACTAGCCATCTAAAGACTTGACGATGGTTGCTGTTGATTAGCTTCCTTCTTTACAGATCACTAGTTCTTCCATAGCTTTGCATGGTTATTCAAAATAAACAAACTTAGTATTATTAACAGATGAGGAAAGTAACTATCACTTTCATTTTAGTCCTTAGCCATGAATAATATTGTCGGGCTAATGATGGTAGAACCATAGTCAGAAACATGATCGAATTATGTATGCCTCACATTACTTGCCATGGACGCGTTAGAACAGCGACAGTAAACAGCGTTGTTCTGTTCAAGTAGCTGATCTGGTTCTTGTAGTGACAGGTGCATTTAGCTGTCAGTCCGCCTCTTGGTTAATTGTTCAAAATTAAAAACGGCGCCAACTGAATTCTAGGGAGGTCTCTGATCTTGCCGATTACCCCATATGCGCGTAAATGCCATTCATATTGAAAATCCCTATTCCAGTTTTATTGTCCCCAGCTGAGACAGCAGCAAATCTAGAGATTTACAACTGAAAGTTAAGGGGTTCAATTCCCCTCTCTGGACTTCGTAGATAGCCCAATATGTTTCTGATATAAGAAAAACACATGCATACACACTCATTCTATTAGGAACAATAAATTTCAAATTTATATTTTCTTGAATTTGAATATTTTAAACACAACACTTTGGACTTGTTCATACTGTCATATAGAATTGTTAAAATACTTCAAATATAAAGATAAAAGTTTACAACATTTTATTAAGGTAAAACATTTTTGAGTAATTCAGAACATTGTTCAAACTTTCCACACCTCTTTTACTTTAGTTGTTAATGAGGGATTTTTCATGTTGAATATGAAAGAAACTTAGAGGAGTGAGGATTTTTTAAAGTGATAACTGAAATCATGTAAAAACGATAAGTTAATCAATTATTTCGGGAAAAAGTTACAATACAAACTATCTCCTTTGTTTCTTTTTTGTTTGGTACGACTAGGTAGCTAGGCTACTCGACTAACAACCTGAAGGTCGCTGATTCGAATCCCCATCACACCAAGCTAGCTCGCCCTTTTAGTCCTTTGATAAAAGAGTAGTCCAAGAGTTTGTGTTGAGTGGTGATGACTAGCTGTTTTTCTTTTGTCTTGCATTACTAAATTAGAAATGGCTAGTGCAGATAGCCTTGGTATAGCTTTAAAGTAATAAAAAACAAATTAATTTTATTAGTTTGTCAATTCATTAACAAAGTCATCCATGTATTGATTTTGTTAAGTCCTTCTTTGCGTTGATTCGTTTACCCGGAAAATTTAGGATTTTCAATTATTATTTTTACAAAAATACAAACAAATGGATTTAAAAATGAGTTTATTACGTTTTCTTACACACGAAAATCCCACGTTGGTACAAAATAAATATACGGATTTACAACGCTAAAATCATGGGTTCGATTCCCCTCAGTGGACTCAGCAGATAGCCTAAAGTAGCTATGCTATAACGAATCGAAACACACAGATACACGAACCTGAAAAGTATGTGAAAAAATGTACATTCATTTATTGTAATATATATGTGTAGTTATGTGTGTGTAATTATAAAAAAACTATATTATTATTTAAAGTGAGAAAAATACCTCACTTTCTATAATAAAACAATTATCTTGGGTTGAAACTTTATGTGTAGCTAAATATTGTTAAAATGTAGATTATAAGTAACTTAGAGAAGTGTTTTCTAAAGTCGTTGAAGGACATTCGTTCTATATAAATAAATAATGTGTCAGTAAGAAACGGCATAGAAATTATTAACCCAAACTGATATAGAGCTAAAAGATAATTTTTTTCAGACTAATCTTGTCATCATTAGCTATTTTGTGTGAATATTGGTAGTTTGGACCTGAAACCGTTGTTGATAGGTGATTTTTAGTGCCATTATAATCGAATAGATCTTGAAATTAAAACAAACTACCTTATAGAAGCAACTGGCTTTTGCATCGTTATAAGATATAATATATATCTAACTACGATAAGGTAAAAACGCTCGTCGTTTAATACACCAGTTGGTAATGCAATTGTCTAACACTATATTCCACCAATTACACCGGTAAGAGCGGTAAGACAACTAGTTTCACAAAGCAAAAAGTATAAATAAATAGCTAGAAAATGAAAGCTCAAAATTGGAAGTTTACCCCTGACCTTTGTACATTAATTTTCAATCTTTCAGCTTTTAGCAGACTTATACAGAAGTTTAAACAATCAACGCATTCACATACCTTCATAATATAAATATAAATGTATCTGTTTTCTCACTATTAATACGTGTGATTTAATAATTCTATGCTTTATTTCTCAATAATATAAGTATGATATGTATCCATTGTTTCATTAATAGTGCATGAGAACAGTGCATTTGCTTAATATTTGTAAATCCACTCTTATATTTTTTATTATATGTATAATAATGTACATATACAATCCACTCTTCTATTCTTTATTATATGTATAATAATGTACATATACAATCCACTCTTCTATTCTTTATAATACAATATAAATTTAACCATCATTAATAATACGTATATATTATCACACGGTATCTCATTTTAACTGTTGTTTATTACGAAGCACAAAGCTACACAAAGTGCTATCTTTTCTCTGCCCACCACTGGTATCCAAACCCGATTTCTAGTGGTAAACCACTAGACAGTGGTAAGACAGTTGCAGTAATACATCCATTACACAAGAAACATTCTGTCTGGTTTTTAGAGTATTACAAATAGATCACATCAATCACAATATTACAGAATATTTCTACGTGAGCTCAATCTTTAGACAACTGGTTGTATCAATTTTTAAAAACGAAAGATGTAGTTATGTGCGCCTCCAATAAGGATTACTGTATTATCTCATTATTCTCACTAAAGTATCAAACAAGCGTGTTTAATAAGTAGGTAATCGCTGCAATAGCTCTTTCACATTAAATACTTACTTTTTAAATAAAAAAAACTTTTAAATATTTCAAACTTATGTCAGTAACATACTAACTCAACTAAAAGGATAGATAAAAGATAGATATAAAATGTCACGTGCTCTTTGATTAGCATTAGTTAAGCTAACAAACTGCATTTTCTCAGCCTAACCTTAAACTAATTATAGTCTCTCTCAAAACTTAACAATTTTATTAGATAAGGGTAAAAATAATTTCGGTTATTTTTAAAAGAGAACAACAATTTAGTTTCAGAGTAACCGATAGAGTTCAGACTCTAACAGTTTTTTAAACACGTTTTTGAAAACAAATTGCTTGCAGCTCTACTAGTTACAAGGTCTCTAAACCTAGCTCTAAAAAGAATGAAAAACAATGCTATCAAGACGACGACTAACCGTGTTATTTATTGTTGGTGCTCTCTTTTGTATTTGACAGAGAACCCCAAGGATTTGACCCAATGTTAACCTGACTATTGTAAGAAGTACAAACATAGAGCTGATAGATGTCATGTAGATTTTGCACCGCATGTGTAGTGAACTATATAGAAGCAAGTTGTTAATTTTATATATAATAATATTTATTTGTATTGCCTGTAAAAATAAATTATGACGTTGAAAAATTTAGGCAAATGGAAATTAGTCTTAGAATAGGGCAAATAGTATAATGTTGAGTATTTGCAAAAAAAATTATTGTTAATAACAATCAAACTGCAAAAAGCTAAGAGCTCAATATTAAATATGGTTTGTTTGTACAGTTCTTAAAATATCTGCGTATTATCTCATAATCGATTTATATTTTCGGTTTGAGATTCTTTGTTTTATTTACTGAATATAACTTTAAAGTATCCGTATATTTGTTTTTGGTGTTATTAAACACAAAATAAAGAACGAGAGATATATATGTTTAGTCGAACTCGAGTTTCGATAAACCCTAAATTTAGTTGTATAAGTTTTCGGTCTTATTTCTAAATCACCGGAGGACATCTATAACGACGAGTATAAACTTTGCTTGTATCGTAACAAATATTCGTCAACTAGAATACACAGTCAACTTTATTAAACTGGATGTTTCAACAGAAAACCCAAAGTATTTTACACATCACCGATACACACATGTTTAGACACCTACAGTTTATCTGTAAATGATAACTAGACGTAATAAGTGCCGCTGAACTTAATCACATGTTGCACGGGTATGTGATTGTTCTCTCTGCAGGAAAATATACACTGATATAGCGAAGCGTATGATCGCTATAGATGCAAATAGCACGACATTTCGAAAAAATAGCCGCCATCTTCTCTATGAAAGTAGAACAATTCCTACAATTGGATAATCTCAGCGGAGAGATTCGAACCACAGCCAAAACAAATCAGAACCAACCAATATGCTCATATGCAAAGCAAAGGCTGAGGCTGCAAAAGTGAGTCACTGAGTCTTAACTAGGCATAAGTCCAACACGACACTGACAGCAAGTTAATATACAAAAATGCGAAGTTTACAAAGGGTCAAGACGTACTTCACAACTTTTCAGTTTTACCTCGAAACCTAATTGTGTTTTGCGAGAAACTTGCCTGAAAGAAAGATAAAATTACATGAAACTTCCCAGCCAAGTTCAGTAGAAATGTGTCCCTTGTCTAGTGTAAGCGTACATTTCGACGTAAGTCACTTTATAGAAAGATGCACACGACTGGTAAAGACAGTGTCGACATTGTATTTTTCTAAATAAGTCTGATCTAACGGAAAATCATTGCAGGACCATCTTTAAGATGTAGAAGAAGCATACATATATATTTATATCTATTGGGAATAATTGTGGGGAAAATTTAAACCGAGATTAAATTGTCTCCCCTTGTGCTGGTATGAATATTTAAACCATAATCACTTCCACATGTGTGTGTAAGAATTAAAAGTTCTAAATATTCTAAGAGAAATAAAGCAGGTTTTTGTTTCCATGGTAGCGGAGATAACACTGTCTCTTTATCTTTAGTTTTTTTTTTAGGTTTTCACTCTACTTATGTTACAGTAATGAAATTATTTGATAAACTTTTATACCAATTTTTCTGTTGCAACTAGCGTGAAAGACCACATTAAACTGGCAGTTAGCATGTGTCAGTGCTTCTTCTGAATGTGGTTATTTGTTTTATTACAATGTCCCATTTTTCATGAAAAGGTAAGGAAAATATTACGGTCTCCTGTAATCTGTTCGTGTGCTAGGGACAAAGCAGACACGTGCGTGGCGTCATTTGGTTTCAGTTGAAGTCCTTGCTTCTCTACATAATTACAATGACCTATTAAGATCATCGCTTATTTACAGTACAGTGATTCGCCAATAAAGATAGCATATACTCAAGAGATGTTTTTCTCTGTAACATTATACTCATTAAACTAATATACCTTCACAGAGAGTATTGCTTGTTGGAAGTTAAGCACAAAGCTACACAATGGGCTAGTTATCTGTTCTCTGTCCACCACGGGTATCGAACTTCCGTATCTAGCCATGTAAGTTCACAGACATACAGCTGTGTCACATGAGAGCCCACATAGACTAATTGGTAGCCATGTCCTCTCTCTCTCTGTTCGATTATTAGTCTTCTGTTTGTTTATAAGACGGCTCACAGTGTGATATTTAAGAAAAATAAAACGAAATTCGTCATTCCAGAAAGTATGGATTTACGATTTTTCGTCAAACAATAACGGCATATGAATGTTAACTGGCAGTCTTTTATTTGTTTCGCTTTTGAATCATATTCCATATATGATCAAAGATTGAATATTTTAACAGATTTATTAAAAGAGAATTAGTTGATCAGAAAGTAGCTCTTATTATTATTAACGTTCTTAGCTTGACGGGAAACAGATGTCGAGATGTTTAAAATTTTGAATGTTAAAAAATTTCAAACAGATAGATATAGTTTCTGTGTAAAATCTTTATCATTTTAGTACAACATTAGAACAGGATTGAAATCTTTATCATTTTGGTACCACATTAGGGCAGAATTAAGGTAATCTCTCAGTATTGTTTGTCTTTGTAGTTTATGATATTGAAGAAGGAAAGAACACCTTTATCTCTCAAGTTTCCAAAATGAAGTATCTTTCTCTTCCCTTACTACGGTGTGATACTTTAAATGAATCAATAGCGTTAATTACAGAAGGATTGAAAGACGAATCACTTATATTAAAGTTTGAGGTAAGTTTACCAGTCATTATTCAATCTGTATGTGTTTGTATTGGTCTCCACTTAAAAGTGTTACTTGTGAATGTTTACTTCACCATCATATCAGAAAACCTTATTCGAACATTTATTATTTATTTTTCGTAAACTACTTAATAATAACTGGTGCTATAATTATTTCGCAAGCATAATATTTTCACGTTTTTGTTTTCGTTTAATAGAGGCTAGTGTTTAAACTTAAATCGTTGAAATAATTTATGATATGAAGAACACAATAAACACATATTTCATCAAAAACACAAATAAAATTGTGGGCTCACGTATCTCGATTAATAATCGCGCAAATGATTAATGTTTTTGTAGATAACATTTAATTTCTATTTTCGTATATTTCAAATTCTGCATATTTATCTGTATAAATATAATAGTACTCTGATGTATGTCCATGTAATAAATTCATATGGTGTGGATGAATCGTAATCAGAATCTGTCTAAAGTTTCAGTATGTCCATTTCAGGGTATATAAAAATTTCTATTTTACATTTTTCTGTTTCTATGGGCGTTTTCACCACTAGTTTGCCTGTTGTAAACGGATTTTTTACCAAATTTGGCACGAAGGCCCATTGGTTTATGACAATATACTTAATATTTTTTAAGGTTTTAATTTTGCATTTTCCTGTTTTTATAGACATTTTGCATTTTTTTACCATTACTTTTCCTCTGTAAATAGATATTCGCCTAATTTTGTATTCAGGTTTATTAGGTCCGTAGGGAGATACGAAGACATTTTCAGTTCTACGTTTTCCATGAGCGGGTTTTAGATGTTTACAATTACATATAAGCAGTTTCTCATGTCCTTAGATAACCTTTCATTAATCATAAATCTACGTAACGTCCCTGAGCTCCAGCTATTAGCTTAATATTTCTTCTTTGATATATATATATATATATATACATATACATGTATGAATGTGTAGTTATTAAATTTCAAAAGTGAAACATATCGCATCTTATAAACTTATCATTTATTCCCTGCAAAGTATTGTTGAAATCTACACTACCTTATACGTGAAGTTTTAACAGCGAAGTTTACTGTATCTTTGTACGTAATGTCTCCCACATAATTACTAATCTGGTTTTGTTCTGTTTTCTCTTTGTATAGCTTTTTTTTTACGTTACTAAATAGCCTGTAACAAATAATTAACTAAATCATTAATTAGTAACGTTATAGCAACGATGATTTTACTAGACTCATTACCTCATTCTAGTTTTACAAGTTTCAAACACCTAAAGCAAAAAGAGCGAAATCACTTAACTGTTAAATGTTACTTTTAATATTTCATATTTTGGAGCTCTGTTAATACAAAGCTACATGTTGAGTTTCTATATCTGTGGTGAACAGATCATAAACAACCGATCGTATAGTTTTGTGCTTAATTCCAAAAAAAAAAAAAAAACAGCTTTTTGCTCTAGTTTTAAAACGTATGTGGACCAAAATATAATAATATTTTGTTAAATTTTAAAGCTTGTATCACTTACTTGCTCACGAAATTTCTTAAAACGTCTTATAAAAATACTGATATTAGAATACAGTTACCAGAAGTAATTGAGGTTTAAGTTAGTTTGTTTTTTTTATTTCGTACAAAGCCACACGAGGCCTATCTGTGCTAGCCGTCCCTAATTTAGCAGTGTAAGACTAGAGAAGAGGCAACTAATCATTACCACCCACCGCCAACTTTTGAGCTACTCTTTAACCAACGAATAGTGGGATTAACCGAAACATTATAACGCCCCCACCGCTGGGAGGGCGAGCATGTTTGGTGCGACCAAGATTCGAACCCGCGACCCTCGGATTACAAGTTGAGTGTCCTAACCACCTGGCCATGTCTTCGTTTATTTGTAAATACAAAACTGTTTCTTTGGGAATCAGCGTATGCTTTCTTTGTATTTCTAAATCCTACTTTCATAGAAGTGTTGGTTTTTCTTTCGTCTGAGTGTACTTCTTCCCCAGTAGCTACGAAGTAAGTCACAGCGCTAAAAAGTGGACTTCGACACCCGCACTTGGTACTTCTCATATAACCCACTGTGTATCTTTTACACAAAAGCAAAGAAATAATAAGTATGTGTTTGATATTTATACCATTTAATTTCTCTAGAGTTCGAATTTAGAACATGTCAACTTTGGTTGAGATCCTATGCTAAATTAACTAGAAAAGTTACTTCCTGTAGCAGGTTTTGGTAATAGATGCCATCTATTGTTCTTTGGGATATTAGTATTATATCCTATATCATCTTGTGAGACTATTTTACAGATGTTAAATGGAGTATAGGTGATTCTAGGTGAACTTGTTATCCAACTTTATCGCTGATGAATTACAACAAGTTTTCTAAGTTTTGACATTTCCAATCCTGGTTTACTTCAGCCAAGACCCGTTATTGACATAATGTCCCTATTATCGTTTAATTAGTGTGTGTGGTTTACTTTCATTTACTTAGTCAAAGCATTTTTAGTTTATTCATATGGTGATTGTAACTTTGTCACTCATTTTTTATTTAAGTAGTTTCTTTCACTAACTCTTATTTTAATACAGTTATTTTTTTAAAATTTTAGTCAAAAAACAATAGTTTCTTGATTTTGTTCCTTCACTAAAAGTTGTTTTTGTTTTACATTCACAACTTGGTCTTGTTTATTTCATTTCACTGTAGTAAATCACTACACCTATCCTTCTTATTACCTTCGCAAACTTTTCCTATTGTGAACATCAGATAACGTTGTAGGTATTTTAACAAAAAATATTCAATTACTTAACAAGGTCAGAACTTTATTCTTATTGTAAATTTATTGTTATTGTAGACCTTCAGGTTAGAGATATGTTATACCACTAACCTTTATAAAATGTCAGATTCATCACGTAAAAACCTAAAATTATTGAAGTTTCTTAAGACAGTCCAAATTATTTCTTTAATATATTTTAAACATATTTGTTACGTATTTTTTGATGTTTCAAGTTCTTCGTAGACTAAACGCAACAGAAAAACGCAGATAACAGCTTGTATAATTTATTACACTAACCTATTAACAAATATAACAGATATAACATAAATTATATAATAACAGTGACAGATATTAAGTTACGACATTCGAAATTAATTACAAAACAAAATACTAGTTTCAAACTTCAAAATTAAATCACAATACAAAACGGTACTGGCCTGTGTCTAATACAATAAATTAAAATGAAAGTCTCAAATTCCAGTCTAGGGTGTGAATTTGGTCCCACGAAGAGATTCCGAAGCAGTTCACAGTTCAATAAATTCGCCGACTCTCAGCACAAGCAGTAATTCGGATGTATCGTAGAGATTGACGAAATAAAATCACAGCTTCCGTAGATCTAACTTTTGTCACAAATCCGAGTTGAATAATCACAGCAAACACTTAATCTTTCTCAAATAACTAACTCTCTTCTTTTGAAATGAAACTGGTGTCTGAATCTCACTCTTTGTCTTCGAATAAAACTAATGACTGAATCTCTCTCCCTCGAATAAAACTGATGACTGATGACTGAATATCTCTCACGTCACCGTCTTTTTTATACCGATAGGCCTATTTCTCGAACAATCTCGCAATTTCCATACAACTCCAGAGCTATCCACGCATATCCGTTCTTGCACGAGACTACACTTCTGGACAGGAAGTCACCAGCACTCATTTACAAACATGTGATTGGTCTACTTAATTCGAGAAAGTTCTAAAATGTTACCCTAAATAAATAACATATTTTAGTTTAAACTTCGAAACAATAATATCAATATAAAAAAAATGAATAATACAAATGAAAATTCAAACACAACACGACATGTTGTCGTTTACAAAATATTTACACATATACATAACAATATTCAAACTATTTAAAAACATATTAATATACTACATGTTTTACTCGATAAAATCTTGAATATGATTAATTGTTACTTGTGATTGATTAAAACATTTCAGATAATTTGTGAATCGACCCATTTTTCAGAGAGTTGAGGGACCATATACAAAAGTGATTTTACGCCACAACCTTGTCTATCAGCAAAATCTATGGGATTGTTGACAGTCGTGGAAATCAAATTGTTGAGGTTAATAGTTCTAGTGATAAGGGCTTGTTTTGAGCTGGAATGCCAAGTGGAGCATCTCTTACAACACTTGTAAATAAGTACAACATTATTAACCAAAACACAGTTAATAACTTAACACCAGTATTAATAAACAATATATTATAAATGTCAATACTATTTCAAATAATGGAATCGTGAAAAATAAACTAGAAAGAAAACACCTTATTCCAAAAATACACAGCAATACAGTGTTTTAACAGTACTCAACAATATTAATAACAATGTTGTGTGACGAATAGCAATATTTCACAAACTCTTTCGTTCGCTAACTGGTTTTCACCCTCTCTCTTACTGAAGCTTATGACAAGGTATTTATTCATTGAGTAGATCATGAAAGTACATTTCATGTGATAACTTATTGTTACGTATTTTTGATGTTTTAAGTTCTTCGTAGATTAAACGCAACAGAAAAACGCAGATAACAGCTTGTATAATTTATTACACTAAACTATTAACAAATATAACAGATATAACATGAATTATATAATAATAGTGAGAGATATTAAGTTACAACATTCGAAATTAATTACAAATCAAAATAATATTAGTTTCAAACTTCAAAATAAATCACAACACAAAACGGTACTGGCCTGTATCTAATATAATGATCTAAAATTAAAGTATCAAATTCCAGTCTAGGGTGTGAATTTGGTCCCACGAAGAGATTCCGAAACAGTTCACAGTTCAATGAAATCGCCGTCTCTCAGCACAAGCGGTAATTCAGAAGTATCGTAGAGATTGACGAAATAAAATCACGGCTTCCGTACATCTAATTTCAATCACAAATCCAAGTTGAATATTCACAGCAAACACTTAATCTTTCTCAAATAACTAACTTTCTTCTTTTGAAATGAAACTGGTGTCTGAATCTCACTCTTTGTCTTCGAATAAAACTAATGACTGAATCTCTCTCCCTCGAATAAAACTAATGACTGAATCTCTCTCCCTCGAATAAAACTGATGACTGATGACTCCCACGTCACCGTCTTTTTTATACCGATAGGCCTATTTCTCGAACAATCTCGCAATTTCCATACAACTCCAGAGCTATACACGCATATCCGTTCTTGCACGAGACTACACGTCTAGACGGAAGTCACCAGCACTCATTTACAAACATGTGATTGGTCTACTTAATTCGAGAAAGTTCTGAAACGTTACCCTAAATAAATAACATATTTTAGTTTAAACTTCGAAACAATAATATCAATATGGAAAAATGAATAGTACAAATGAAAATTCAAACACAATACGACATGTTGTCGTTTACAAAATATTTACACATATACATAACACTTATCTACATAATCACTTACCTAATCATCTGTATTGTGAATAAATATGTATGCATGCTGAAATTGCCAGCAGTGACATGAGATACTATTAACGAAGGAGAAAATTATGTAGATTTATGATATGATCATATGAAGTGTACTCATATGATCTACTCAGTGAATAAACATCGTGACATAAGCTTTACTTGGAGAGAAAGTCACGAGATAATTAGTGAAAGATATAGTTAGTGAATTATTGCTGTTTGTAACACGATGTTCTATTTTTGGAACATGTGTCTTTTTGTATTTTTTTTTCTGGTAAAAGAGTAGCCCAACATTAACGGTAGTTAGTGATAACTAACTGCCTTCGTTTCAGTCTTACATTTCCAAATTAGGGACAGTTAGTGCAAATAGCCATCATGTAGCTTTGTGCGAAATAAAAAAAACAAAAACTAAAAGTTATAAAGTTAGTAAACATTCTATTAATGTATAAAATTGCTTGTGGAAAGCCATTAACTGTAAATCAATGATCACAGGCAAAAGCAATATAACAGGCATTGTAGCTAGACATTGATTGAAATAAAACAATTGTGGAACAAATATTTGGCCATAAGAATCAATAAAAATAGTTGTTCTGAGCAATATCTCGAAAACCTAACTTGTGCTATTTGGTTTTAAATTTGGTGTCAAGCCAGATAGATATCCGTAATATGCAAGCAGTATGAGGTGGTACTATATATATTTTTAAAATGTTAAAGAAAATACATGTTTAGAATTTGCGATTGTACTAACATGGATTTGTAAACGTGAATAACCAGTTTGTGGAGTCAAAATGAATGTAAAAATATACAAGAATTATTGGATAACTAAAATGTCTCGTCAAGTGTTTAATGCATATTTAGTGCTTTTGTATCATTATGTTTACTGACTTTAAAATTCAGTGTTTTTTGTTAAATATAATTTGTCAACTCACCGCTATCCTTCCTCACGTGGGGGTTAATTATCTCAGTTTACAGTAGTTTGAAACCTCGTTTGGATATACAGTAACACTCTATTTTAGGTGTAAGTTTTGAAACATTTTAACATGAGATATGTAAAATAATAATATGACTTTAGACTGAACTTTTAATCCAACAGCATCCGAATTGTCACCATTCGAGAGTGTGATGAACTCTCGTAACATTCCACATATCTAAGTAGATATTAAAATAGGACTGAATTGATCTTTTTTTATGAAAAGACAAGTTATGACCCATTTGACACAGTCTGAACTGTTGACCAACTGCTGTAAATTACAGTAATTATACGTTACTGTTTATTCGCTTTATCTAATAAGTTTGTTATAGTATAATAGAATTTATGATTTGTCATCAAATATATATATTTGAAAGTGATATGCCTTTAGTTTCATTTTTATTGTTAAGTATTATCTGTAAAGATAAATAGTAAATGTGTTATAAAAATAATAGATGTGAGAAACCTAAACTATTTTAATTTGAACAAATTAAGTTAAAAATCTAGGTATACTACAAAAATAACTCAATATCGTTTATTTCCGATGTCAACTCAGTTATTTTGAAAAAAAAACTGACATGTGTCACAGTGTTATAATATTAGTTTTGATTAAAATAATGATTTTGCTTGTAACTTTTTGAACATTTATATATATACATATTGAAAACATGTGGAGACACTATATTATGAGATCATACATGGTAACCTAGCAACGAGAAGTTAAAATCAGTGTTTATTCTTATGGTGGTATTTGCATAGTAATAAGAGCCTTGATAAGACCGTCCGTCTGTAAATGCTAGAAATCTGTTTTGCTTATAGTAACCAGCCCTCTACATGAAACCTTAGTAACAATGTCCGTATACAGAACTTCAGGAACTACCTAAATCTGCTTTTGTTTGTTTTGGAATTTTGCACAAAGCTATTCGAGGACTATTTGTAGCAGCCGTCCCTAATTTAGCAGTGTAAGACTAGAGGGAAGGCAGCTAGTCATCACCACCCACCGCCAACTCTTGGGCTACTCTTTTACCAACGAATAGTGAGATTGACTGTCACATTATAACGCCTTCACGGCTGGGAGGGTGAGTATATTTGGCGCGACTCGGGCGCGAACCCGCGACCCTCAGATTACGAAGCGCACGCCTTAACGCGCTAGGCCATGCCAGGCCCTGCTACATCTGCATAACCTTGATAACATCATCTTCTATTCTAACAACATTGTGCTCAATTTAAAACAAATAAACAAGCTGACGAGGATATTCCCGCCCTCTGGTTCCACGTCATGAACGTACTCGTTATCTGATTTCTATTATTTAATACCTTTGTAACCCTCAAGTTATTTTGCAATAGTTAGGTAATTTTCAGTTGTCGGCATATTACACAGCACTAGCATAATAACATGCGACGGTATATTACAAATTAGTCAGGTAACTCTTAAGTGTACATGTTATGTAACGCCCAGGTTGAAATCATGTTGCATCAACCCCTGTATTACATATATGTATATATATATATCATAGATTTTCAAAGGTAGTGAAGGAACTGGAGATGGGTGACTGCGTTAATGATTGTATTAAATGATCAAACGCTTGAATCGTACTAAAACTTGATTGATCTTTTTGTATTTGTGTTTCAAACTTCTGGACAATAATTTAAGGAAACAAAGTTACGTCGTACTATATGTACATTATTCTTGAACATTACTTTACATTATGATAAATGATCAGTGATTATTTGACAAAATTTTACGCGTGCTTATCTTATATGAAGTTATTTATCGACTTGGTTATTCTATTAAACGTGTTTGTTATTTCCCAACATATATTAAACGTTATTGTGTTCTATGAGATGGAAGATCTCTGATTTTTATGATTCATAATGTCTTGTTTTTGTATTAGAGTATTCCTAGAAAACAATCTGGAGAAACAAATAATATCGCAAAGTTACCGGAAAATGTACAGAAAAATCGCTATAAAGACGTTTCCCCATGTAAGTTTTTATTTTTATTTTCTTTAACAAATTTGAACAATTACAATTTAAAATTTTCATGCATAAAAGTGTGTTGTAATGGCTTGATATTTTAGTATAATTTTAATTTCATATTTTCTTATCCTAAGTGTGTCAAGCCATGGTTTGAGATGTTTCCATGTAAGCTTGTACAATATTGAGTTCACATTTTGCTTTGTATGTTTATACGACGAAGATTTAATATTTTTGTGAATACTTTTTCAGTGCTGATTTAGTATTTCTCACCATAAAACGTTTTATTTATGACTTGATATTTCCTATGTACGTTTCAATAATTTTATCTTTTTTTCCATGTATATACATTTCACACTTAAACAAAGATTGTATTTTTCATATTACTGTGTACAATAGTGATTTCACACCTCTCTTATAAGTTTGTAATTATCACAAATAATGATTTAAGTATTATATTTCTCACAGTGCTATATATTCAACAAAAATATCAAATGTACTTAAAAACTTGTCAGCATCTCAAGTAAACCTATCTTTTTAGAAATGTTTAACTATAACTATGAAAACTGTAATATACATAACGATATTTTTATATTCAGAGGAGTTATACGAAAATTAATCATACATAAACACCTTAATATCTTACTTACAATTTTTCATCCTACATACATGTTAAGTAAATTGAATGTAAGAACAAGATAAAAAGCAGATAAAAGATAGATTCGTGTACCCAATACGTAACATGATTATAAAGAAAAATAAATAACACATACATTTGAACCTTATCTAAAAATACTGTTTCTAACAACATACTATAAACAACACTTAATTCAGGCAAAAAAGACAAATGTGCACCTCCCATCACCTCTGACTTACAGGTCAGTGTTCTTAACACACAGCAAAATTACCATTTTTGTCCTACAATTACACAGACTATTTTACAGTGTTACGTTCTTTAAGGAAGTAAAAATACTGTTAGTGCTTTCACGGCTGAAATGATATTTTATCTGTTTCTTTCTCTACATAACTACATTGAAACACGTTCTTATTAATTATTTTGACATACGTTCTTTATAGAGAACATAGCCATAATAATGACAAATTATGATTTATTTCGATGGACCGTAAAGTTGATTTAACATGTAAACAATAAAGTACCTGGAAGAGTAAACTGTTAAAAAAAAGACATAAATTGTATAAAAGAATAAAAACCTAATCTACAACAAATATTTTGTTTGTTACTTTGTAGGTATATAAAAAGGTTTAATGAAATTCACCTAAATGAAGGAAAAACATGTATTATTACATTGTATGAAACTAATACTGCTATATACAAACCGGTATTCACGAGGATGTTATTAAGCCTACGTGTCCTTCAGACACTGACGAAACTTTTACGTAATATTCTGTTACCAATATTATCCATTCTATTTACAACCATTTCACAAATCCACCTGCACATGAATTCACAGTTGATGTTTCAAAATTCCCGTTTAGTTTTTTACATCTTACCGAGTAACAGGCAGATTGACTATGATGTGTGCCTGAATGCTTGTTCTCAAATGGAAACATATTTTATTGACATCCACTTCGCACAAAGATGATATATCCTTGCGATATGTAGTGTATCTCATTAGCCTGAATTAACTTCATATTTTTCTTCACTACAACCATCATAAGTCCCATGGAAATTCTCAACAAAACTTTTAGTGTCATTTTACAAATATTTTATCACTGATACGATGAAATATACTGTCCAAACTTTTGCAGCCAAATAAGTATTGGTATGTTCTGTCCAATACATGGAGATACAGTAGTAACTCCAGCAAAGCAGATAAGTTAATGGATTAAAATAGGCGAAAAGTCTGAAATTAGGTAGTGGTATAATGGACTAGAATACTGTAACTATGGAAGTAATTTCTTTTTGGAACAGGCAGGTAGTCTAGTTGCTTTGCGCCAATGAACGCCAAACAACCATCCAATCTTTCCGACACCTGGAAACAAATACCATCTTGGCAGATTATTCTTTATAATTAACGTTAGAATATTAAAATGCGTCAGATCTGTTATAGATAAAAAGAAATTATCTCTCAAAGAGTGGTAAAAATATTGCTTTTATTCGTGTGTTTTTTTTCCTTCTCCACCACTAATGTTAGACAGAATGTTTAAATGGGTCAACGTATTGTATTCAGATAAAAAGAGAGTTAATTTGTTTTAAAAATCTATTTTAGGAAGCAAATAACATGTGGAATAAAAATCTACTGTTTTAAAATCTTTAAACAAAAAAGTAAATTATTGCAATTTCCCTAATAGGACTCATAAATATAAGAACCTATAAGTTTACATCTACAAAATATTTAGAGGCATGGTAGTAAGTCTAGTCAAGACATTAGATAAAAGACTTGAGAGAAAGTTACTGTTCCTTACAAACAGGTACAGACCTCAGGATATATATAGGATACTGACTTGGCTCTTCATAGTTCTGAGACGCTACTGTTCAGTCTTTAAACATATGTAGACAATCTTAAGTTACTTTAAAATAAGCAATTTCACACCTGTTTTAATGAAGATAAATGAACCATTAACAAGTTGTATAATTATTGTTTCTGTCCTTGTCTTGAAAGTAGAACATAATGTAACAAAACGAAATGTTACAAAATATAAAAAGTAGATACTGATTTGAATTAATGGATTCAGATCGTTTGACACTTGTATCGTGTTAGTAGTTCAACAAAATACATTATTTCATACTTACAACTACACAATAAATCACGAAGCTACTGAGGTCATAAATTCGATATAAATTAAAACAAAGAATAGTTTAAACGTTTAGAAGTCGAAAGAAAATCTAAGTTCAAAGGATGATCTAATGAAAAAAGATTAAATATTCTAATTTGATTGTCTGGAATCTCAGTTTAATTTTTAATTTTTATTTTTAAACTGTCTAAAATTAAGTGACATATGACATACGTTAACAGGGAAAGAGTGAAAGGTGGAGTGTAGAGGTATATATATATGTGTGTGTTTGTCTGCATGCATGTACAACATACAACATTTTTTATTAAAATCAAGTTTTGTGTCTCAGAACAGCTGATATGGGTATTAACACTTTTATTGATAAGTAGAGAAAAGTGAGAAGATGACCTAGAAAGGTCGAAACATTGTTCTCTGCTTACCAATAAAAGTGTTAATACCCATACTAGCCGTTCTGAGCTACATTTTTATTTCAAGTGAGTTTCTCGTCATCAAGAATCAAGTTTTATGTTACTCAATGGTTTTTAATACTTCTATATTTATTCCATACATTTCATGTTCAAAAACAGCCAAACCAGAATAAAAGGATCAGCCACATAAAGACGTCATACTAAATAAAAAAAACTAAGTTATATAAAAGGCAAACTCTATAAATATTTGATATAAATGTGGGAAAGTTAGTCAAGAACAAATAACTGAAACTTCATATTTTGTTGACAACTGTGACAAATGACAGTTCGAAATGTTTCCTATTTTTTATTTAACTTACCTATTTTTACACTACGTCTTTGTGAAATTCATTCTTTTGCGTAACATCTAAGCTGTTTTTTTAGATTACATCATTAAATGATTTACCTTTTTACTGTTACTTAAGTGTGTATGAAAATATAAAATATTTTAATGATGTAATGAAATACTAACATGAGTCACATGCCAGCTACCAGCAACACTTCTTTTGACATCTTCCATTCCTTATGTATTTTGGATGACATTTGTGAACAAGTGCGAATTTTGTGTGCTTTTTGAGTCGTAACTTCAGGTGTATTTTTGTTATAGTTGCAAGGGAGTTTTCTACTTTAGTTGCAATGGAATATTATGTTCCTTGGAAACTTTCTGTTATAAGCTGCTTATCTTTCTTCCTTTTGTGTGCGAATGGTTACTAGTCGTGAAGAGTCTTACTTTCTCCTGTCTTGTTGTAAATATACGGTTAATACTGCAGAATCCTCTTTCTTTTATTTATTTTTTCAAAAGCTAAATTTCGTATTTTGCTTATTTTAGTAAGTGCGAACTGTGAGAAATTCACGTTGGAATGGTTTGTAATAAAGTACTCCAGAAAGAGACACTTTTTCATGTCATCTGTTATAGCGAATCATTAAACACCAACTTTAGTCGAATTACTAAAAAATGGTTCTTAACCTATTTAGTCAATGGTCAAGAACAGAGAGACTGGATATCCAAATTATTACCCTCTTAAATGAACAACGTTTTGTGTACATGTGCTTGTTGTTAGTACAAAGTTATTTAAAATGAAACATTTATCAAAACTCACATTAAGCCCTAAACTATGGTTATTAAAGATAACAAAGCAAAAATTTAATTTAAACATAAAAGTACTGCGTGTGTAAACTTTATCATAAAACCAGAAACATAAAAAAAAACATTTAGAACAAAAAAGTTAGGTAATTTTCATGGTTACATTAACAATATAAAACTATAACTCTTAGCTAAGATAAATGCTAAAAGTTTCTGATATATATATATATATATATACATAACTGTTTTTACACTTTTTATTGAGATATTTAACAAAATAACTATTTTTTCTGACTTACGAAGGACATTTACACTAAATATGAATTTGTTTTATATATTAAGGATCTTTAAATGTTACAACTATAGCTTTCGCGCTTACTTTAATTTTAATAAGTTTCATACTTTTTATTTCTGTATTTATCACTAATTATTCTTATTTAGTTCTGACAAGTTTTAAAGAATTGTTTACCTTTTAAAAGTGATTAAGCTAAATAATTTTGTAATTTTGTGTTATGTAATATAATTTTATATACAAATAATACAGCCAACCGTATTTTGAAAAACAGGTTAATTTAATATATTTATAATAAGGATTTTGACAATTCGTTACTGAAAACAATCATATAAAATATAAGAAATGTACAACATATTTATTTTTAAAATATTTTGAACTAATTAAACATGTTGGTCAACGTACTTTTGCTAAAAGTTTGGGTTTCTAATGCACTTTATTAACTTTGGTGTATTTTCTCTAAATAAATCTAGATGACACAACGAGAGTTGTGCTAGAAGATTGTCTCACAGGAGACTACATAAACGCTAGTAATATAAATGTACGTATATTGTTTTCTTGTAGATTTGTAAGCATTGTTTGTGAGGCTGTTAAACCACATAATTTACCGGAAAGAGTTACTCGTTTTATAGATTTTTGTAAAAGAAAAATCTATAGCTAGTGAGAAATATAGATGTTTAATTTTATTTTAGAAATATTCTCTATTTTTGTACGTGAATATATCCAAAAGTTAAACTCGCTAAATATTTAAAATTAGTGTTTTTAAACTTCTACGTTTATTACTTTTATATGTATCAATGTTTTTAACAGATGGTGATACCAACCTTAAACATTGTAAACAGATATATTGCCACACAAGGACCTTTATCAACCACATGCATTGAATTCTGGCAAGTGAGTTCGTAGCGTAAGCCATTTTACAGGGTTTCAGGATATTTACTTTTATTTATTTCAACACTCGTTACTTGTATTGCTTTGTATAATAAATTTTCTTTCAGATCTGAGAACAACTTCATTATTACCGTATACGTCATACTACTACGTCGTAACTCAAAACTTAAAACAGCTTATGTTATACATTTTTTCTGATTATGTTTTCTAAATATGTAAAATAATTGTTTAAGATGGCAAAACACGAAAACAGCTTAGAATATTTTATGTTTGTTCAGTCATGCTGAACATTATTTTTGCAGCTTATATTACGAACAGTGAATTACAAAAATAATAATAACAATGTGTTCGTTTCAAAGAACACTTTGAAAATTAAATTACAAGTTGAATAAAACATTTCATGCGATGAATAACAACTAAATAATATGTTTAATTGAACGCAACGGAGGAATTGGCAGAATTATTGCCCAAGAACCGAGATCAGTGTTAGTATTAATGTATTAAAACTAATTTAACATATGCAGATAAGATTATTATAAAAAGTAATTCGAGCATTTCTAAGAACATATAACAGTTTGTTAGCACCACTACACCTGATATATCCAGTGCTGTACAGACCTTTCGCTCAGTGCCAGAGTTTATCAGGTCGACTGAGGCACGACAGTTTGTTTTTAAAGCAAAGCTATTTACTATGTTCACCACGGAGAATTGAACCTTGGATTTTAGGGTTCTAAATCTCCAGCTACACCAACGACTAACAAAGTTAAGAAGGTTCTTAAATGTTGTATTGAAATTATATTAAAGAGTTTTGTTTTACAACTGATATTTTTATTGCTCTGACTATTTTTGTAACTGAATAGATAATAGTTTGTCGTGATCAGTCATTATATTCAAGTCTAAATTGAACATAGAATTTACTTAATACAAAATTAATTTATCTTAATTCCATGCAAACATGCAATATAATCAAATATCATATTATATTTTAAACTAGGTTATCAAGAATGAAAAAGATAATTCAATGTTTGCTGCAAACTAATTTAAAGCGATTTCCAGAGACACTTTAGTTTTAGAGTTTTCTCACTTTGTCAGAAGGTTACTACAATCATCACACGTTAAGGGTACCTACTAATTAAATTTAAGTTACCTATTTCTTGGGATTTACAGTAAACAGTAGTTTTATTACGCCAATTGCATCGGGGTTTTCAATTTTTAAAAATAAACTGATATTCACAGTAAACTTTTTGGACTCTAACACATGAAATACCCTAAATCAGTTTTGACCAGAAGGCGTTATTCACAGCACCTTTGACAGATTTGGTCAATACTGACACTACTTCTTTGGTAAGAATTCATCAAAGCACTGCTCGCAGAAGTTTTGACAGAAATGATAAAAACTGGCATCATGTATTAGGCTTTAACTCATGAAGTACCCCAAATAGACTGTAGCATAAAAATTTCGGTTCGCAGAACACGTGACAGACGTAATCAAAACTTTCATCAGTTTCATATTTCTCTCGATTTCACTAAAAATTACAAATTTCTAATTATGCTCACAAGTCTGTTTTACTGCCTGTTAATTCACTGAAAGGTTGGAGCTACAAATGTATTTTTAGGTAACGTAAAGCATCTCAGAACGACTGGTATGGGTATTTTGTGGATGTTAATACCAATACCAGCTGTTTTGAGGTACATATTTACTTCAAGTGGGTTTCTCGTCATCAAGAATCTCAGAACATTAGTTAACGACTTGATTATATTTATTTTGTTTCTCTTAAATACACAAGAAAATTACGAGCTTTACGTAATTTGTTCCACGATATTTGTAGATTGTAGAAAGTAAGAAAACTAATTTATTAATTAATAACCTGTATGATTTTCATTAGAGTAAGACTAAGAATGTTTTTAATCACATATTATTGTTATCAGTTTCACTGTGATGTATAGACCATGCCAATTACATCAGCCCTGATTCTATTAATCGTAAAAATAAATTTTATGACCCTACGGTGGAAAACAGGCAAACAATCGCACCTTGTCTTTTCAGATGGTGTGGGAACAGAAATCGAAGTTAGTTGTTATGGTTACAACCTTGTTAGAACGTGGTCGCACAAAATGTCATAAGTATTGGCCGGATAAAAATAAAACAGAAACATTTGGTCATTTAGAGATCACATGTACAGTTGAAATAGAAACTCCGTGCCTTGTTCATCGGGAATTTCGTCTAAAACATAAGCAGGTAAGACTACATCATGTCATATTCACTGAAATGTATTTTTCAAATGTTCACTCAACAACATAACTTTGCTACTTTTCTCATTCTCTAGCTGCTCATGGTGTCACATGAACATTCTCTTAAGTAAAACTGTTGTAAAGCAGAACACACTGTATAATAGTGGACAGTCATTTGTTCCACTAGAGGAAGGCCAGTTGCTGTTAAATGAAATAAATTTACCGATTAACACTAGCACATTGTGTTTCTTATACATATGTAGTGTTAAATAAAAGTTGATCAAAAACTGAAAGTCTACTCTTTGTATATTTTTCACCAAATAAACAAAATTGTGTTTCGATTAGTTGGAGATGTGTATAAAATTATATTTAATCACAGTAACTGTTGAAAAACTAACAAAAATATTGGAGAATCAAGAACATTTTCACCAAAAGAAATCCTGTGTTCCCTGTTAATTTAAAAACCTCAAGTATTTTAAAATCTTTATAATTATAATATTGTTAATAGTTTTTATTTAGAAAAGGTGAAAGAAGTTTTAGAAGGAAGCACTCTGAGAACAGAGTTGAAAAGTAACTCGTAGAAAATATTTGCAATACCCCTGTTCTATAGTAACGGGATAACATTTGGGTAAATTTATGAAGTGTTTATTTACGCGCTGAATGTTTTATTTTAAATTCAGTGATATATTTGTTTAAGTTAGGGCTTATCAAATATGTTTAAATTTAAAGCATAAACAAAGAAAATAACTATACGATTCTGTTATTATTAGTGTTACTTTGGAAACCGGTAACAAAAACGCTTATATATCTTTCAAATATAATAATTTATAAAACTATATTTTATTAACAATTTTCTAAGCTTTGCAGCACATAAATAAGTCTAAGAGTGTGTAGAAGAAATTCAAATACGATAAGTACTAGAATTTATTTGTTTAGTTACATGGAGATAAATATTAAAATTAGTTGAAATACAACAATGTGGACTGTATCCTTAGCACATAGAAATGAAAGATTGTATGTTATTGGTACGTAAACTTAGCCTATGTTACGTGTGTTACTGCTATTTCTACGTAGCGGACATTCAGTACATTTTTTGCGGACTGACAAATGATTCGCAGACCTGCTTATAATTTATAACAAAGCAATTACTACCGAAATAAAAAAGAACACAATTATAATAGAAATAAATAACAAAACAATTATAACAGAAATAAATAACAAAACAGTTACTACAAAAATAAATAACAAAACAATTATAACAGAAATAAATAACAAAACAGTTACTACAAAAATAAATAACAAAACAATTATAACAGAAATAAATAACAAAACAGTTACTACAAAAATAAATAACAAAACAATTATAACAGAAATAAGCACAGTTGAATTATTACCAGTACTTGTACAAAGTTTACTTTGTCAAATATGAAAATATTCTTAATTTCCGTTTCTTCCCAATTAACTAATAATTTTCTCCAAAAAAGTCACGATTCAGAAACAGACTAACTTGTGTTGACTACTGAATCAAAGCAAAGTTATTTGAACTTTTATTACAAAACTTTCTTAACTGAAAGCTTAAAAATCACAACATTTGATTGATTAGTTTTGCACCAGTTTTAGGAAGATGATTTAACAGAGAGACTTTTCATTCTTCTTCGGCAATTTCAAGTATTATGCACTGTTTAAAAACTTATTTATTTAGCCTGTCGTTAAATACTATTTACCTACCTTGGACCTGTCTGAAGCTCTTATTTCTCTAATTGAGGAAAGAGTAAGTTTAACATTTTATTCACGAATTATATAAACCAATGACGATTCGTGACCATACCTTTCAGAAAAAATTATAATATATAATTCCAAAAATTAATCACCAAATGTTTGTGTTATGAGACCAAACTTAAAACTTTTCACACGAACTCTGACAAAATGTAATACATCATGCTATTACATAACAGTATTGAGTTCTAATACGGTCCTCTCTTCTGTTTCCAGACAAATAAAGAAACTAATGTTAGTCAGATGCAGTACACAGCGTGGCCTGATCACGGCGTTCCTATTGATGCCAGCGATTTTCTCAGTTTTATTTGGAAAGTTCGAGAATATCGTGACGTAGTAAAAGTTCCAACAATCGTTCATTGCAGGTTAGTAGTTCTTCTATCACTCTGGATCAAATATTAGCAGCCAGTAACTTGTTTGATATACAGGGTGGTCGCTAGAAAAGCGGAAAATTTGTCAAACAGCTATTTGTTTTTACAAAAAATAACTTTTACAAAGTTTTTTAAAGGCATATGTTATATTACACTCATAGATGCTCAAAATTATTAAAATCATGCATTTTATTCATGATGTAAAAAAATCAAAATAGAAATGAGTAAGTACGCATTTTATTCATGATCTCATCTGACCCTCAAATTTTCAGCTTTTCTAGCGACCACCCTGTATAAACAATACCAAATCAATTTATTTTTCAAATTAATATTTCAGTTAATTGATCTTAATATCTCACACGAAAATCTCGTACTTGCTAATTTTATGATGAACAGTTTTGCTTTTTTTTAGATGCCTTGAAATTCGAATTTCACTGTTAATTTAGAATAAAACGATTTAAACTGAGTAGACTTAAAAAACAGTGAATAATGTATAGTAAGTATAGTAGTTGAATGAATTATGGCTCTTATTTACTTTCAGTGAAAAACCAGGATCAATTGTTTGGTCGCTGTTTATCGTGCATAGTTCAATAAACACTTTGTCACACCACCCTTCTGTAGATGTCATATACAAGAAGACAGCGTAACAAAAGTTAAAAAATGAGCATTATAATACGTGCATGATGTAAATGTTGTTATTTTACTATAACAAGTTTGTTCTAGTTTAATAATAAGCATTGCTCAAGAAAACTAGTTATTCACTAAGGGTGAAGATAACATATTGACAGTAACATATTTTTAGGTGTTAGAAAACTTTCGTTTAATATAAATGTAGCTTGCAAGTTTCTTGGATATTATAGAATGAAAATCAAAATATATATCTAGATCATTCTTTAAATCAAATTAGCATGATTGTTTATTTGTTTCAGTTTATGCGCAAAGCTACACGAGAGCTATCTGCGCTGGCCATCCATAATTTAGGATTGTAGACTAGACGGAAAACAGCTATTCATCACTATCCACTGCAAGCTCCTTAGATACTCTTTTTTACCAAAAACCAGTGAGATTGATCGTCACATTATAACGTTGCTACGGCTAAAAGTGATTCAAACTTTCTCGTCCCTCATATTATTAGTCAAGCGTCCTAACCACTGAGCTACAAGCAAGAAGGAAATACTCGTGTTCTTAGGCTCATGAATTACTAAGGTTATAGTTTATCGACCAAACTTTATTATACCCAGTTATGTTTTTAATTATCTAAAGAAGGCATGTGCCTAAAAATCTGGTTAGATCACTCGTTCATTGTGCCTAAGTACTTGAGCCAAGTTTGCTCAGGCTAACTTGTGAAGGGAGGTATTAAAAGAGTTTCAAACATGGCGCCTTCAGGAACCATAGAGGATCACGAATGCAAAACTCGTGAAACTTTTGGGTTCAGCGATCTTGAAAACATACATCTAGGTCTCTATCACGGGCGCATTTTAATTGCACTTTGTGCAGAAATTATACTATACGGATAAGAGCATCCTCTATTCACCTGAGTCTTCTTGCAAAATGCTTTGATAAAAAATATAGCAAACTCTGTTACAAAAAATAAGTATTATTGTTTCACAGTTTTACATATTTGTTCCAGTTCCCGGAAATAAAAATTAATAATGAAATATTAATATAAAGTGGTTTCAAAAAGTACTAAAAAGTTTCTTTTTGTTTGAGGAATTTTGCTCAAAGATAATCGTAAGCTGTTAACACTAGCCTTCTCTAATTTAGCATTGATATACTAGAGGAAACGTAACTAGTCAACACCATCCACTGCAAAGTCTTATACTATTCGTTTACTAAGGAAAAGTAGGATTGATCTCACATCATAGCTCCCACGGCTAATATAACGAACATTCCTTTTGACTGGAATTCGAACCCAGAAATGGCAGAGTCGAAAGCCCTAATAACCAGGCCATGCCAAGTCCACTCCCTAAAGTGTTATACATGGAAAGAACAAAGTTAAAAAAAATGTTTAAAATAACTGGACATTTAGTTATATCGTATATGTTTGAAATATAAAAGAAACGTCTTAAATTGTGAAAAAAATATTTAAAAATAATATATATTTTAAAGCTAACCCAAAAAATTTTGAAAATCATAGATGCTAACATTCGGGGTCGAATGCAACGTGTGTCCGCTACGTAATCTCAAAATGGCTAATTGTGACACAAGAAAATTTGTGAAAAAATGAAGAAAATTCAAAATAATCTATATCACTGCCTGTCAAAAACTTTAAAATTATGCTTTTTGGGGTATGTCGACCTCCTGCTATAATTGCTACGAAATGTGTAAGTCCACCATTTTGGTTTATTAATGTGTAGTATTTGCAGAAATATACCTTTGTACTAAACCCTATATAAAGTTGTCAAAGTACGGCCGAGTAACTAACTGAAACTCCTAAAATTATGCTTTTTTGTGAGTTCCGACCATTTTAAAAAGACCTTAGTTATGCTAATAACACATTTTAAGCCAATGTGATGGGCGCATGAAACTCTATGTTTGTGCCAATTTTCATCTTGATTGCTGTTGTCCAAAATATACGATTTTGGGTTGATTAACCTTAGAATACATAAAATATTTAGAAAGACTGAAATGTGTTTGTGTCGTTTCTTATAGCAAAGCCGCATCGGATTATCTGCTGTGTCTACCAAGAAGAATTGAGCCCCTGATTTTAGCGTTGTGAATTCGGAAACTTATCGCTATCCCAGCTGTAGACAAAAGCCTAAATTAAAAAAAAAAGAAATACTTCTCTGGGCATGTTGGACTCCGTTATATTGTTATCAAGTTATAAATAAATTCGCTGAGAAATGAAAGATTGGCGATCAAATAAAAAGTGCTCGAAAAAAGAAGAGGAAAGTATGTGGAGATACTCCAATATTTTAAAATAATCTAAATTTACTAACATTGTTTTACTTGGGAATAACGGGATTCACTGACACATCATACAATGTCACGGCTTAAAGAGCGAGCATTTTCGATATTAGGATTCAAACCTGAGACTTGCGAGTCGAGCTTATTCCCGTTGAACTAATACATTGTAATTTTTTACTGTGGCAATTATTACTATTATTTACTATAGCCAAGCGTGTTAAGGCGTGCGACTCGTAATCTGAGGGTCGCACCAAACATGCTCGCCCTCCCAGCCTTGGGGGCTTTATAATGTGACGGTCAATCCCATATTTGTTGGTAAAAGAGTAGCCCAAGAGTTGGCGGTGGGTGGTGATGACTAGCTGCCTTCCATCTAGTCTTACACTGCTAAATTAGGAATGGCTAGCACAGATAGCCCTCGACTAGCTTTGTGCGAAATTTCAATACAAACAAACAAACAATACATTGTACATAAATAATTTTTACTTTCAGTGATCAATTTTGTTTTATTTTTCATTTCTACCACTTGACTCTTTTTCAAACTTTCTGGTTGTAGTGCAAGTTGAAAGTCCATTTAATCGTCTTAAGTAAGTTTAACAGTAAAATAATATTCTAATACAACCAATTAGTATATTATTTAATATAGTGAAATGTTCTTATTGCGTCCAAATCCAAACAAGCTCTAACCAATACTTTTTAATTGTTTGTGTATTCTTTAATCCTAGTATTTTTTTTCTTTCATTAATTGCTGGCCTGGCATGGTCAAGCGCGTAAGGCGTGCGACTCGTAATCTGAGGGTCGCGCTAAACATGCTCGCCCTCCCAGCCGTGGGGGTGTATATGTGACTGTCAATCCCACTATTCGTTGGTAAAAGAGTAGCCCAAAAGTTGGCGGTGGGTGGCGATGACTAGTCTTACACTGCTAAATTAGGGACGGCTAGCACAGATAGCCCTCGCGTAGCTTTGTGCGAAATTCCAAAAAAAAAAAACATTAATTGCTACTGTTCGTTAAATAGATATGTTGAAGTTACTTCACTTGGTTTTGTCATTACATCTTTAACATTTAGAGAAAATATACAATTTAAAGATCTGACGTAAATATGTACAAATACACACAAAAAACAGGCATAACCAGATATTGAATAAGTACGATATTTCCAAACACTGTTTTATGTAAAGTCTTTTTAAGCCCGTTTGATTTTGTCTTCAACTTCGAAAGTATTACGAACATATTAAATATTAAAAAGAACTCCGTTTTTAAAATTCACAAAAGGAATGCTGCAAATGACACTTAAGGAAGTGTGTATGCAAAATGATCTACAAAATACAAAACGTGATAAAGTGGTGACACAAAAAAACAACTTTCTAACCGTCTACCAGACCGCATTTAATGTTTTAAAGCGCGTCTAGAAACAGCTATTATTTTGGTTCTTCTCAGATGAACATACAAAGTCTGTTCAAAAATACGCGGACTAACGTCATAAAACAAAATGTACTTTATTTAGAAGTTACAAGTCTGGAACCACTTCAAAGTACTCTCCTCCCCAACGCACACACTTATCCCAACGGTGTTTGCACTTGTTGAAACAGTCCTGGTACGCTTCTTTTGTAATGTCCTTCAGCTCCTTCGTCGCATTTGCCTTAATCTTGGAAATCGTCTTAAATCTTCTTCCTTTCAAGGGTCTTTTGAGTTTGAGGAACAAGATAAAATTGCAAGGAGCAAGGTCAGGTGAGTGGGGAAGAACAATGATCGAATGTTTGGCCAAAAACTCACGAGCTCTGAAGGCTGAATGGGCTGGAGCGTTGTCGTGATGGAAAAACCAGTCGCCATTCCTCCACATTTCTGGCCTTTTGCGACAGATGGCGTCCCTCAGACGTTTTAAAACCTCAATGTAGTAAGTCTGGTTCACTGTGGAGCCTTCGGGGAGGTACTCATGGTGAACAGCATCCTTAGCATCGACCTTGGATCGAACTTGGTGAGCGTTTTTGGGTCTGGGGGATGTTTCACCCATCCACTGGGACGAATGGATCTTCGTTTTAATGTCATAACCATAAACCCATGATTCATTACCTGTTATGATCCTTGACAAGAAGTTTCATCTTCTTCTGAATGATCAAGCAGTTCCTGACAAACTTGGACGCGATGAGCTTTTTGTTCATCCGTCATCAGGCGTGGCACAAATTTCGCAGCAACGCAGTGCATCTTCAATTTTTTGGTTAAAATCTCGTAACAAGATCTAACTGATATCCCACACTCTTCAGCAAGCTCTCTGAGAGTCAGACGTCGATTTTTTCGCACAAGGGTGTTGATTTTGTCGACGTGTGGGTCGTCAGTTGACGTGAAAGGACGTCCAGGACGCTCATCATCTTCAATGGACTGTCGACCATCCTTAAAACGTTCATGCCACTTCAAACATGCTGTACGCTTCAGAGCAACATCACCGTAAGCCGTGTTTAGTATAGCAAAAGTTTCAGTCACAGATTTTCCAAGTTTAACACAAAATTTCACAGCAAGTCGTTGCTCCTTCATGTCATTCACTCTAAAATCTGCCAAACGAAGAAACTGCATTTCACTTAAAACCGCGTAGCTAATACACAAATAAAGATATCTGCAATCGGAAAATGGCGTCATAATCATCTGATCTGTGCAAATCTAGCGGGACTTGCATGGCCTAGCGCGTTAAGGCGTGCGCTTCGTAATCTGAGTGTCGCGGGTTCACGCCAAATATGCTCGTACTCCCAGCCGTGAAGGCGTTATAATGTGATGGTTAATCCCCCTTTTCGTTGGTAAAAGAGTAGCTCAAGAGTTGACGGTGGGTGGTAATGACTAGCTGCCTTCCCTCTAGTTAGGGACGGCTAGCACAGATAGCTCTCGAGTAGCTTTGTGCGAAATTCAAAAACAAACAAACAAAAATCAAACCTAGCGACATCAAGCGGATTCCCCTGGAGCTAACTGGAGCCGCGCAATTCAAACAGTCCGCGTACTTTTTGAACAGACCTTATACTCATCAGAGAATACTACATTAACAGACGAAAAATAAAATAAGTCATGCTTCTTAAAAACAAAATTATATTCTTAAGATATGTAAAGGTGTTTATTTATATCTAGTTTAATCATTCCTTCTATCTCTTATAAGCCCGGCATGGTTAGGTGGCTAAGGTGCTCGACTCGTAATCTGAAGGTCGCGGGTTCGAATTCCCGTCACATGAAACATTCTCGCCCTTTCAGCCGTGGGAGTGATATAATGTGGTGTTCAATCCCACTGTTTGTTGGTAAAATAGTAGCTCAAGAGCTGCCTTCTCTCTAGTGTTACACTGCTAAATTAGTGACAGCTAGCGCAGATAGTCCTCATGTAGCTTTGCACGAAATTCAAAAACAAACAAGTTTCTCTAGTACGTCCACCGCTGGTACAGCGGTAAGTCTATGGATTTACAACGCTAAAATCAGGGTTTCGATTCCTCTCGGTGGACTGATCAGGTAGCCCGAGGTGGCTTTGCTGAATGAAAACATACACACACGCTCTCTAGTACATAGAACGAATTTCTTTACTTATTCTCGGGCCCAAGCGCTTTATTTATTGACAGCTCATAGATAAATTACTTTGATGTTTTCAACAACATCACAACAATTATTACAGATTTTCACGTATTTTTTTTCTAAAATTAAATTCTGTTGACCTTAGTTCTTAGATTGCCATGTAAACCTAGTGAAACTTTGTGGATAAAATAAACAAGGTTTATATATCGTTGCCAAGTGAAGCTATATTCTGATTGTAAAACATTGAGAAGCTGAGTGTGTTCTTCGTAAATTTAAATACAAGGACTGAGAAATTGTTTTAAGGATAGAATCGCCCTCTTCACATACATGATGAAACTAATTGTAAAAATTAAAGTACAAAATATCAGCTGTTTTTTCAGTGTAAATATATAAACAAAATGAAATTAATTAAAAAATTAGGGTTCATAAGACATTCTGTATAAGCATGAACAAATGAAAGGAAAATAGTAAATGCAGTCAATACGTAAAGCTTCATGGAGGGTTCATTGAAAAGTAAATGTATATATCAGTGGATTAACATGAACAATTATATTTAATTACCTATGCTCATTACTAAATATGTTCTAAGTTTTAATTTAATACGGTGGTTTACTTCTATCGAAAGTTAATACTCATTAAATTACTTCTAGTCCCGGCATGGCCAAACATGTTAAGGCGTGCGACTCGTAATCTGAGTGTCGCGGATTTGCATCCCCGTCACATTATAACGCCTAATCCAACTATTCGCTGGTAAAAGAGTAACCCAAGAGGTGGCGGTGGATGATGATGACTATTTATCTTCCCTCTAGTCTTACAGTGCCAAATTAGGGACGGCTTGCACAAATAGCTCTCGTGTAGCTTTGTGCGCAATTAAAAAAAACCAAAACAAACAAGATTACTTCTATTTTCATTATTGTTGTTCTGTTCACGGATTTAGTAGTGTTTCAAATATTTACTACAACAAGATTGCTGTGCAAAATCAGCATTAATTATATAATCAATGCTATGAGTTAGGGCTATGAGGGACAGAAACTTCAATACATTTGTGTACTATTCACTCACGAGATGCCAAGTGTGCATTTTTGAAATATTTGATTTATTATTTCTGTTTGTATGTTCTTATCTTTAATATAACTGCTTTATGTTTGAAATTTGTGTAGACTATGTCAATTTGTAACCAATAATTTCTTTTCATACTGAGTTTAAGTAAGGTATTACTTACAGCTAGAAACAAAATGTTTCAATGTAAAAGGAATATTGTTTTATGTTTCCGCATAAAGACATATTGGTTTTATATTGGTTTTCTTCTTTTTAACTTCTTCTTCAGCCAAACATTTTTTAATCAACCATAATTCCTTCATTTCTCGGGAGACTAGCTTGTAACTTGGAAAAGATGTAATTTAGTACTTTAATCCAATGTGTCCAAGCAATTACTATTTTCGATTGATGCCTTTTTACGAATTTTATGGCGTCAATGATAAAACAACCCATAAATGTACTTTGGACTTATTGCGATCATATTTACATCAATCAAAATTTTCGTTTTGCAAGACAAATTTTGTTCTTAGATAGTATGTATTATTTCATAATTGCTTATGTTGTAAAAGTATAGCAAATGACCATTATATTATTCCCTTCAAACTTTGCTTTTGTGACCTTGATAGTGAAATTTAGAATTTAATCTATTTTATGTGTAAAAACGGGCAGATTTGCTCATTTTCATTTACATAAGGTCTGAATAAATCAAGATTTATATGTATTTATACTAAAGTAATACAAAAATAAATAAAAGTGTTTAGAAGTGAGTAGTTTTTCGAGATCTGAGACTGTTATGTAAATCACTTTAACGTATCATCCCCCGAATATAGTCTCGGCACTCGACTTTGTTAGACCAAGATATCTGATCAAGTCATTGAGGTCTTTTTGATCAGGTTAGTATGAATTTCTTTCACCAGCCACACCGCTGAAATTATAATCTGGGTTTTCAACGTCTATCTCCTCTTTTGATATGCTGCTCTCTTCTAAAAATGGCTGCTTTCTTTCTGGCGGAGTGGGTACAGGGTGCAGGATGGCACTGGAGCGATGGATGATGAAAGGTCCTGATATATGATAATAGATGCATTATTGCCATTTCGACGTTTGGAAGGGTCCACCATGCAGAAATAGCAATTGCTTGAGTGGTCAGTGGGTTCACAACAAATTATTGGAATAACAAAATTCGCGGCTCTCTTTTCCCCTCTGTACCATTCTGCAAAAGAGCAAAATAAAATTGTTATTATGAAGAATAAATTTATTTCATCCACAACAGAGGTTCATAGAAAATAATTTGTATGTGATATTTTATCTATACTATTGGAAATTTTAAAAATAAATTAAAAGATATTTACATTTTAAAAGGTCTAAAATTTGAATAATATAAAATCTTACTATTTTAGCAGGCAAAGATAGTCCATTTTACCTTCTTTATTTATTTGCAGTACTCACAGATAAAATGAGGTGCCCAGATTTTTTTTTATCCCCGGCAGTCATGCCAAAATGTGCCTTGTAGGCTTCACACATTTTAGCAGATGCTGTCACAGAGTATATATTACTATGGAAAGTTCTTGAAAATTCTCATATGTTCTACGACACTCTAGAATGTTGAAAATTCTTGTAAATTCGAGAAAACTCTCTATCGGCTACTCACCACTAAATCTATCTGGAATGTTCTCGAAAATGGATAAGTTTGAAAATTTCAAAACCCAGGTTACAAAAGGAAAGTTTGAAAAGAAAAATAGGTCTTTCCCATTTACTTTAGGCATAAGCAATTGGGAAATGATACCTTCTGCCAAGAAAAAAGAAAAATTAAATTTTTGTATGTTTTGAATTTCTCTCAAAACTACACGAGGGATATCTGCGCTAGCCGTCCCTAACTTAGCAGTGTAAAACTATAAAGAAGACAGCTAGTAATCACCACTCACCGCCAACTCTTGAGCTACTCCTTTACCAACGAATAGTGGGATTGACCGTCACATTATAACGCTTTCACGGCTCAAAAAGCGAGCATGTTCTGTGCGACGGGGATTGGAACCCGTGTCCTTCTGTTTACGAGTCGAACACCTTAACCCATCTGGCCATACCGGGCCAGAACATTTTGTTAGATAGTGTTAAAGGAATGTTGAATATACCATAAAAAGCAGAATTTTAAGATTTTTTTAACAATTCCTTCTTATTATTTCGGTCAATTTACATGGAATTTACCTCAAAGATAATAAGTTTTTGCAGATCCTCTACGTATACATACAAAAATATAAGATATGCCAAATTTTGAACATTATAGAGTTTAAAAGTGAAAAAACCCAACAGAACCTAATTCTATAAGGTTTTATCGATTACGTACGCTTGTTTTGACCAATTTACATTGAAATTGGTACACAGATATTCTTTGCAGATCCCAAACAAAGATATAGACAATTTTGGTAGTATCTTCTTTTGTTCAATTTTTTAGCAAGGATTGTTTGTTTGTTTGTTTTTGAATTTCGCGCAAAGTTACTCGAGGGCTATCTACGCTAGCCGTTTCTAATTTAGCATTGTAAGACTAGAGGGAAGACAGCTAGTCATCGCCACCCCCCGCCAACTTTTACCAACGGATAGTCGGATTGACCGTCACATTATAACGCTTGCATGGCTGAAAGGGCGGGCATGTTTGGTGCGACAGGGATGCGAACCCGCAACCCTCAGACGAGTCACACGCCTTAACCCATCTGGCCATGACGGGCCTTTTTTAGCAAGGAAAGTAAGATTTGATATTTTTGTGAACTATTAATGCGTATACCAACCAACCAACACGATATCTGGCACAAAGATACCAACTTGCAGATCTCAAGTAGTGACATAAATAATTTTTGTGGCTGCATAAGTGGCTATTTTATCCTTTCAGATAATAATAATAAATATTTCTGAAATAGACGTAAATGCAAAAGTGAAGGTTTAAAAATTATCATGTCTGGTAACTAAAACGCACCCAAATCGAAAAGTTTATTTGTTTATAAGTGAGGAGCTGTAAAATGGTTAACGTGTGTTGAGTCTATCGCAGGAATCAGATCCTGAATTTTAGTGTTATAACCCTTATGTATCATTTGATATAAATGATAAATTTGAAATTCTCTGCAAAACAGGTATTGATTTGGAGGCGTAATCTCAATTTTTGCCTCTATTATAGTGCAGGAATTGGAAGAACTGGAGTTCTTATATTAATGGAGACTGCAATGAGTCTTATCGAAGCCAATAAACCAGTTTATCCTATAGAAATCATCCAGGAGATGCGAAGACAGAGACCCATGCTGATCCAAACAACTGCAAGTTTAAAAAATATATAATATTTTTCACGAGAATGAAACCGAAATATTTGTACAAGTACATTAACTAGTCAAAGTGCTATTTTATGTAAGGGATGCACCATTGTATGTTATTGTTGACTGTAGAGTCGACTGTTATAAATATTTCATTTAAGTGAGGTGTTACAATTTAAAATAAGCTGTAAATCATTTGTATTACCTTTAGAACTAGATTGTGGAATATAACAGGCGAAACATTGATGTCACACCAAGAAACAGACTGTGTAATATAAAAAACGAAACATCAGTGTCATAGTGAGAAACAGACTATAAAATATAATATGTGAAACACAAGTTTCATACTTAAGATCAGGTTTGTAATTAACATAGGTGACTGATTTAGTCATTAATTTACGTTTAGACCTTTACAGCATTTATACAGCATACTAACCTGATATATATTTTTATAATATATAACAATTGTATCGCAATTACTCTCGAAGCGTATTTTTTCTCTACAAAATGTGTCTTATTTATACCTTTTAGTACAATTTAGTAATCAATAGAACTACAACTTTAAAATATCTTGTTTAAGATAATGCAACGTGTTTGTCAGCCTTTGTACTTCCTTTACAATTATTTAAAACGTTTATTTTTCGTATTTTTTACGATAAGTAAAATTGTCAGTCTTATACTTTATATTTGGTAGAGTAAATATAGTTACGAATTACTGAAAGCGTTTACAGATTAATGTTTCCTATGATCCCTACTTTTGATCAACCTCCACTTCATTAGCCCTCTTGTTGTAATTATATCTCCAAGATTAGTTGTCATGTTGTTTTATCATGTTAGTATGAGTTTCACCTTTTAATGCTCACCAGGGGTATTAGACATCCACTGTTACTTCGTTTGATTTGACATTACGCCACTATGTGACGCATTATGGTTGCGCTTCACAAATTAAAACTGATAATTTTTAAAACCCAAGCTGGATAGGCAAAATTCGAAAGTTGTTAAGCTGCAAATACCATGATACTAAACATTTTCTACTTGTCTCCTTATGAGCTCATGTCATTGAACGAAAAGCTCATGAAAAGCAACATTCAACATACAGTATGTAAGTAAAATGTTATCAGTTTCCTTTATTTCTAAATATCCAGCTTTGGATTTAAGAGAAAGTTGCAATTAACGTTGTTATTAACCTTGTTGCCACATCTATTAACATTCTGGCGGGTCACGAGTTTACCCATGTTTAGTACAGAGCGTCAAGTATTGCTGCTGTGACAAGTCTAATGTTTGGTGATGACTAGTTATTAGTCCAGCATGACCAGTGGCTAGGGTGCTCGACTCGCAGTCTGAAAGTCATGGACTCAAATCTCCGTCAAACTAAACATGCTTGCCCTTTTAATCCTGTGAACGTTATAATGTAACGGTCAATCCCACTATTCGTAGTAACCCAAGTGTTGGCGATGGGCGATGATGACCAGCTGCTTTCCTTCTAGTCTGACACTGCTAAATTAGAGGCTGCTAGCGTGGATAGAGTGAATAGAGGGTTACCATCTAGCATGAAGTTTCAACAGTAAAAAAAAGGTGAAACAGCTTTTCATAGAAGAGATGGGGTTCTCGTTTTTACATATTGTGTATGTAAAATTCGTGAGAATGCTTTCGACCTCACACAACTCATCTGTTTCTACTACAGAAAATAAAAATCGAATAACTGGAGAAGAAATTTTAAAAAACATCAGTGTATGTGTTCTCCAATACAGTGCCTACATGAAAGGTGTTAATCATGCAAATCAGTACTTCTCATACAACACCATTCTAAGAATAAAACCAGTAAAATGGACAAAAAAGGTAGTACTTTATCCAATACATTGCGGCCTTTTGTATTCATATTTTATCTACAAAGCCCTGAATCAATAGAAAAACTAATATATAAGCAGATCCTCCTCTTTATGGTAAGAGATTGAATTACTGACAAAGAGAAAGAATGCTTACCGACATTAGAGAGATATGAAACCGGACAATCATCTGAAAATACAAGGAAAGCCTCACATAAGGATCCCTCAGGATTGCCGTCTGATGAACATAAACCACAATTTACTGCCAGAACCTGAAGAGTTTGTACTTTCCAAAGAAATGAAACGTGGCACATTTTTTTACAAGATAACAGATTTCAGAAATTTACTGCGTGTTTTTAAGTACGTACTCTGTAAGTTTTATATAAATAATACAAAGTAGAGTTGAGTTGTGAACAGGATAAAACGCGCCTGTCTCCTTTTAAACTCAACACTTTAACAAAAGGTACACAAAGACGTTTGGCACAAAACACAAGCAACTTGTAACCTGCTGCAATGTATTTAGTATTATTAGGCAGTTGGTAACAGTTGTGGAACGGAAATGCATTTCTTACTGGAACCCATATTAGGCTAATGAAGTGGAAGGAATTAAAGTTATAACCAGTAGTACTGTGTTAGAGTATTTTAACTGTTACAAAACTGGCGTTTAAAACTGAGTAAATTGGTTGGTTTTTGAATTTCACGCAATGTTACTCGAGGGCTATTCGCGCTAGCCATTCCTAATTTTGCAGGGTAAGACTAGAGAGAAGGCATCTAGTCATCACAACCCACCACCAACTCTTGGGCTACTCTTTTACCAACGAATAGTGAAATTGACCCTTCAAATTATAACGCCCCCGCGGCTGTAAGGGCAAGCATGTTTGATGCGAGGGGATTCGAACCCTTGACCCTCGGATTACGAGTCGAACGCTTAGCCCACCTGGCCATGCCGTGCCCCACCAACATGATTTCTTTAAAAAAAATACTATAATTGCCAGGTTATATCAAAAATTTTAGATGAAACGTAGCCGAATCATTCCGTGAGAAACAATGATAACTGTATGAAAGTTATATTTAAATAAACAAATATCTTTGCTGTTTCTTTTTATAAAAGTAATATCATAAAGCTGAGAGTCAAACGTTGAAAACTCAACTTAAAACAATTGAATAGATAATTTCAAACACATGTTAATTTTACCTACCAAAGTGTATCATTATTAATGAGTGGTTGAGTAAGATTTCATACGTTTATTTTTTAATTTAGATGGATTCAATAATATTATGATGACAAATGTATCGTATTACTCCTTACGGCTTAAACTTTAAAAAGCAACTGTAAGAAACAAATGATCGTTACAGATCATATTAAGGTGGTATCACCAATATTTGCATAAATAAAATGTTCAGAGAGCGTTTTTGAAACTCAAATGGTTTTGATCTGAAGTTTCTCTTATTGTTACAGAGCCAATTTAAATTTGTGTGTGAAACTATCGTAAAAGTTTTTAAAGGTAAGTTGGTAAACCAATTTATATTATTTGAAAACATTTGATTGATTTGATAACAGTTAGTGTATGTACTATAATTAAATATTTCTTATCGAAATTAATTATGTTGTCACTCACATACAAAGTGTTAGTAAAATAAGTATGTAGTTTATCATTTATAATCATAGTTAATTTGTAATATTCACCGTAGCTTAAACATGCCCTTTCTGTAGCTTAACGTTAAGTTTTAAATGTTAAAAACACTGAATGTGGAAGTTCAATCCCTGCAACTGAAAAAGCGAATGTAACCCTTTGGCCATCTTTCTATTTAAATGTAAATAGTAATCTAACGTAAACGGCTTGTTTGGATTAGCAGTAAGCATGAGGATTTAAAATGATAAAATTCTGATTCGATTTTTGCGGTTAGCACAAACCAGATAACCCATTGTACCGCTTCACGTCTCAACATCAACCGGAAACAAAAAGTGCAATATTATAACCTAACATTAATATCTTCGAAATTAAATGAGCATAAAATATATAAGAACGAATTAGATTCATCCCAAGAACTAAATTACATACATGTAACATGTAACTGTTGAAAAAATGACGGTTTTATATAATAAGTTGTCATATATCTTTCTTCCTTTTGTTAACGATGTATTGTGTCTACCGTAGGTAATCAAACACCACAATTTGTATACAGGTCCGTGAACTTACTGCTGATACATGCAGGAAGTATTATTCATTGATTTTCAAACTAATTTACAAAAAGTAATAATGTTGACAAGACAATATTAAATTTTCATATATATATTAGGCCTTGTATGGCCAGGTGGTTACGGGGCTCGACTCGCAATCTGAGTGTCGCGGGCTCAAATCTCCGTCGCATCAAACATGTTCGGACTTTTAGACGTGGGGGCATTACATTGTGATGTTGAATCCCACTATCCGTTGGTAAAAGAGAAGCTCTCCCTCTCTTATTACACTCCTAAATTAGGGACGGCTAGCGCAGATAACCCTCGTGTAGCTATGCGTGAAATTCAAAACAAAGCAAACCAATCATGAATATAACATTTTGGAAAATCAGTGTTTCATAAATTGGGGTGGAGTCAATGGTGCAATACTCAAAGTTTATTGTTGTAATATGTTCTTCATTAATGAAAATAATAACTAATTACTGCAACACATATAACATTTTAATGCGTATTTGTACATTAGATTTCATCGCTCAACCTACTTTTTCACTCATTTAAAAAGGTGTGGGTTGCAGTAAAAAAATATTTATTTAAAGGGCGTGGATGATGAAAGTTTGTAAATCGCTGCTGTATGATGTTTTTGTTTAATGAGACTTTATCATTAAAAACACACTTTAAGAACTTAACAACTAATGCATCTTTTGTTAAAATTGTTTTGGTTTTCAGACGGCACAGTAAAACCATTGGAAAAAGTCAATGCGTTAAGAAAATTTCTGACATCAAAAGAAGACGATATTGAAAATACCAGCTGAAAACAACAAGATTGAACAAATAAGTATCAAATGGTAGACGAAAACGATGTTTAATCGACGTGACAACAGTTTTAATTAATGTTTGTTGTTTGATCACTTCTATGATGGTTTTACAAACTTACTAGATGTATCGTTGAACTCTTGAGTCTGTATTTTACGAGCTTCAAAAGTGAAAAGTTTAAATAGTTTGAATCAATGGTCTTTGTCTTCATGGTTAAGAATTGAACAAAACCATCAGTTGAAGGTGCCAATAGAAAACTACGATATATTTCTTGAAGCGAATGTAATTTGTAGAGGACTATTGTCAATCATTAAATATCCTAAAACAAAGAATCGCTGATCTGGCGTACTTATTCAAGTTGAACTGTTTGCTGAACGTGTTTTAGTAAAAACTAAAACCTCAAATTTTCTATTCTTTAACATTGTGGTGAATGTTTCCTCAGTGTAATATTTCTAAAGAAGAGTTTTGATGAATTATTTCGTATTTTTATAGTTTTTTAGTAAAATACACCATCAATGCCTGAGAGCATTATTAATTATAAGCTTTAATGACCGAATCACTCTAGTGATTGAAACATTGAAAAATGTAATACTGATCACATTATTATTATGACCTGCACTTATGTAAATAATGCTTTCAATCGTGTTCTAAGAAGTTGGATATTATTAAAGGAAAATATTATACGTGATGTCCTAAAGTAAATGAAACCTTTGCCACTGAGTGACATTATCATTGAAATCAAACTAATATTACGTTTGATTTGCACTTACCAGAGGAGTCGGATTTATGATGTGATATTCATTCTTCTAGATAATATAAAAGACAGTAATTAAATGAACCAATCTTGTAAATTACATTGTTAACTTCTACAAGTATACTCCATCCTTGAAGTAAGAACTTCCTCCGATTGCACAATGTTAAATCTAGGGAGTAAAATCATGTTAGTAAATTGCCCGCATCAGGTGTAACCGAGAGATACATTTGTGTAAGGTAAGGACAATAATGAAGTATTAAATAAAGTTTTCATTTGAAACAAAGTTGTTTTGAATTTAAAAACTGTAAAAATAATTTTTGTCGTTATATTATGTTTCGTTTCGACTTCGAAAGGTGTAAATATGTTAGAACATATCCACGTTCAATCTATATTATTATGATATGTAGTGCCACATATCACTTCTTGAATGCCCCCCAGTGGCTCAGCAGTATGTCTGCGGACTTACAAGCTAAAATCCGGGTTTCGATACCCGTGGTGGGCAGAGCACAGATAGCCCATTGTGTAGCTTTGTGCTTAATTCAAAACAACAACACTTGTTGAATACAAGATACAGAAAAATGTATATAAAATTAATAAGTAAATTATTATAAAATAACGATGATAATTTTCACACTTATAAATATATATACACACACATTAATATTAACCATAACCACTCAATGTTATGATGATTTCCACATCTAATGGAAACAGAACATAAATATAGTATTTCCTTATGTTTGGTGAAATGTTTTTAGACATGTTCGTAACCAAAAAAACGTTACATGTGAAAGACAGACAGGAAGAACTGGCGTATAGATTACATTACGATAAAGGAAAAATGTTTTACTAAGAGAAATATCTGAAGAAGTAGGAACCACTGAGCACTTGAGCTTTTTCGTCTATCAGATTAAATCGATACATACAAGCCTCAGACGATGAATAAATTTAAAAATTGAGAGCGGATACGGTGCTAAACTCATTCCATGACGTTCGAAAATAAAGCTAGCATTTACCGACTGCACCCAACTGAATTGCTCTAATGAAACAGGAATGCATAAGTAAATTTATTATAGGTTACTAAGATTTTATCACTGGTAGTAAAAAGTGAGACTTATCCTCTGAAGTTGAGATTCCAGTTCTCTGCAGGACATTTGTTCTGTTTTGGTTTACATTAGTAACACAGATGCAGGAATTGTCAAAAAGTTACTTAAATTTGCTGATGATATCAAGATCTTGGTTGTTGCTGGCTGTTTCTTTACCAAATGATTTTTATCATTTAGTGAGTTAGGCAAATAAAGGGTAGATGGATTTTAGTGATGACAAGTAGAAGGTATTGCATTGAAATTATTATAAGTATAACTTGAATGGTAATTACTTTAGCCATTAAAGAAAACAATCTTGGTGTAATAGTTGATAAGTATCTTATGCCATCCAAACAATGTGCTGTTGCTAATAGGAGGATAAATAAGATTTTCGGTTGTATTTACAAAATTAATGAATAAAAGCCTAAAAAAGGTTATCATTTTATTGTATATGTCTCTGGTTAGGTCACATTTGGAAATTCGTGTTTAGTTTTTAGATCCTTAGCATTGAATTGTTGGAAAGGGTTTAGAGGATGGTTACTAAAATATTACTTGGGATAGAGGATTTGTCATATAAGGAGAGATTATGTTTCTTAAAATTGTATTATTTTGAAAAAAGAAGAGGTAGAGAGGATGTTATTAAAGTGTGTAAGATTTTAAAAGGAACCGATTATGTTGATACATCCATATTTTTCATGCCTAATGGCAAGAATTAGGGAACTAGGAAATACAAATATAGGTTTAGGAAAGATAGAAGCCATCTTCATCTCGGACAATTTTGTTTCTCAAATAGGTTGGTTGGCCTTCGTATTGGGTTGCCTTCAAATGTTATGGAGTCAGTAAATTTGAGTGAAGTTAAAAAAAGCTTGATCGATATATTAATTACTGGAAGCTGAGTTAAATCCTTTTTAATATATTTACTTTATAGTTTTTCATTGGCTTAGAGGATAGGACAGGCAAGCTGGATTATCAAGTTTCTTGTTGTCCAAACACATTATGTTATGTTATGTTACATCTTTATAAATGATACAAAAGTAAAGCCTGAGAGTTCTAAGTTTAGGAGTACTTCTAATAAATACAAAAATTAAATTTTAAATATGTACCTTTTTCGCTATATGTGTTCTACTTTAGTAGATACATTTGTCCCTCCTCACAATATAATTTCAAACTAGTTATAGCTTTGTGTTGTTTATATGTGATACTTTTTGTGTTAAAATATTATCAGTGTTAAGGTGATACTGCTTTTAACTCTTTCTCTTTCTAGATGTTAGAATTAACGTAACTCTCGTATAATCTCTATGATAATGTATATTTATAATTATTGCTCTTTTGAAGGTTACGAACGTATATTTTCATACAAATTATATACATTAAAAACTTTGTTACCCGTATATTTTTTGTATCATTACTTTAATCTTAGCTTTATATTAATTGAAAATTTCAGCTTACTTTCCGAAATTATTATTTTAAATTATACTCATTTAAAACTTTAATGGTAATAAAGTTTATTTTGTTTTTTGCTTTATATATTTTGTTTGAAACATACAAAACTTGTCTAAATTTAGAAGATAAAAGTATTAAATTGGAATATCTCGCAGAAATAAACAAAACAAAATAACGAAAAGAAAGACAAATAATGCACTGGTTAAACCCAAACCCTTACATTAGACATATAGTTAACGATGTCTTACTTCTTTACATACAGCGAGTTTAGTAGTAATTTGCCCCCCAGTGGCTCAGCGGTATGTCTGTGGACTTACACGCTAAATCCAGGTTTCGATACCCGTGGTGGGCAGAGCACAGATAGCCCATTGTGTAGCTTTGTGCTTAATTCAAAACAAAACAAAAACAAAAAACAAAATAGTAGTAATTTAATCTGTGCAACAAATATATAGCTACTATTTAGCAGTTATGCCTATAATTGAGAACATGGTAACACTAAATGCAACATAAACAAAAAGAGCGGAAACAAAATCATGATAGATTGAAACAAAGTTCATGCCTGTACATAAATTAAACACATGATATAATAGCACTTATAAGTTAGCTACTAGTAGTGATGGAAACAAATCGATATCTTATCATGTGATAAGTTATTAACAAGGTAAGGCCTTCACAACAACTGGTAGCCCAGTATAGAAACTGTATTTTAATGTTTCTTCTCTCTTCGCATATTTCTGCGTTTTTTATTTTTAACGTATTTGACAGTATATATATATATGTGTGTGTGTGTCTTAAGATAAACTATCTCAGCTATCCCATCATTAGTAATCACTACTCTACTTTTGTCGTTATGCTGTATCCACTTTGGAAAAAATTTATAATCTACAATATTTCATACGGACTTATAGAGCGCTTTTAAAAACTACATACTATAATCCTTGCTTTATTTTCTTTCATTTTTAAAGGTATATGGGAGATTACATTTTAATAAATGGAGATTAAAATGTGCTTCTTTATGTAAGATATTAAAGAAAAACTACCTCATAACTATAATAACAGCATAAACAGTATCTAAGTTTAGCTTAACGTTGGTAGTTTCATAAAAAAATATTAATCTATACAAATTACCCCAAGTTTTCTATGTATTCTTAAAATAAAGCGACATTAATTTAAACGTTTTATCAAATCAGTGAGAAAATTAAGTGTTTTTTTAAAACGTAAGAAATTCTAAAAGATTAATTTTCACAAGCCTTTTATTTGTTTGTTTGTTATTAGGCGCAAAGCTACAGAGTACACCACCTGCGTTCTGAGTATCATAAGGCCACACACTAACCGTTGAGCCATCTGGGTGTGGTTTATTTTCACGAGTTCCAAAGACCTATTCATTGTGTTGAAAGCTTCACTAATTAAGGTACGTGAAAAGTGGGAAAACATTATGCTAAAATATTGTGTTTTCACAACTGTTTTGAGAGAGTCGTGACAGAATAGAAAGTCAATATTGTTATGTGTTTTAATTCTCAGATATGTGAGGATAAGAAATTATTAGAATTTCATTCTCGTGTAATGTTGGCCTTTCTTGATGACGAGAAACCCACTTGAAATAAAAATGTATCTCAGAACGGCTGGTATAGGTATTAACACTTTTACTAATAACAAAGAGGATAACGTTTCGACCTTCCTAGATCTAAGATGCATAATGTTCAGCTGTTTGCTTACCAAAATACTGAGCAGATTAGAATTGTTTGGATTTGGTTGGTTTTTATTTAAAATTGCATGATTTTGGTTGATTATTCTTTGTCGTGCTTCTAATGTTACTGAAAGTACAAGTTCCTCTGTTCAAGAGAATTTCACTTTATAGTTTGCAAGAAAACCATTGAATATTTGCGCTCATCCAGTTTACTGTAAGATTATTCTGCTTTTCTCCAATTTCGAATAAATACAAAAGAAAACTATTTAATCAGTTCAATTACCAGTAACTTGGCAAAATATTGTTTTCACTTGCAAACAACCTTCATCAACTATCCAATATTGAAAGCTAGAAAATATAAAGTTTTGGAATAAATTTCTTTTATCTGAAACCTTCAAAACCTTGCTTCTTCCTGAGTTACATGTAACAAATCATTTTTTCGATAAAATACCCAATCTCAACTGTACATATATGTATGGATTTAAACGCTTAACACCAGGATTCGAGTCTATGTGATCAACACAGTAGATAGTCGGAATAAAATTACAGTGAGAACAGTTGTTACCTGCTGAAAACTACTACTCACTTATCTGTTTTCTTTATTCCAAGAAATTCTCCACTCTTCCTTAGTGGCGCAGCAAAGATTGTCCATTATGTAGTTAACTGCAAACAAACAAATCATTCTATGTAATTCTAAGTTGTATATTAAACTAATGATTATATCTTTGACTTTCGATTTAGGTGATGAGATATGACATAGTTTGAAAGTGTACTATCAGAGTATTATACTTACCAAGCATGACGTCTTGAGTACTGGCATTTGAAAAACTAAATAAAATCGGGCTCATTTTTCAATTAAATATCTCTATTTTTTCCAAATGTGGTTCTTTTTAGTCAAACTGATTAAGTCTAAACCTTATTCTGGTCACTTTGAATATAAGGATACTCAATTTCTTTGGCTGAATTTTTTAATGTAATTTCTTTGCAACTGACATATTAATTGCATTTAGTAAATTCATGGCGTCCTAAAAATATATGGTAATTTAAAATTCACTGTTTATTTCCTTAAAGAACATTCTATCTAAAAAAGCTTGCTTTTTTCATATATAAAATATCATTTTTTACCGGTTACAGTAGGATAAGTTTCTATTAAAAATAACTTTTGCGACAAAAACCTTGTTACACAGAGGGACCAACTTTATTTTCTGTCATAAAGGAACAGCTGTAGTGCATTAGAGTACGAACATTGTATGACTAAACATAATGTACTTCTCTTCTACAGGAAGTGAAACGACGAACAAAACCTAATTTATCTTGGGTAAAAAACCTTTTACTGGATACTTCGATTCTTATAAAACCGTCAAGGATATTAACATTTCTGCACAAATCAGATATAATTGCATGTACAAGTACTTCCTGCCTCCTTCACTCTTCTCAAGTATGAATATGCTTTCCTTTCCTATTTATTTTATGCATGAACAAATCGTGAAAAAAATAAAACATACATATTGTAAGATAAAAAGCTTCAGATATATTTACAAAAAACTTTATAATTTCATTATCTTAGTCTATGATAAGTATATTGTAAGAATTCTGTTGTAAGATATATACATTTAAGATAATTAGTTACTCATTGTACACCTACACATGGACTTGGCTCAAACATAAATACAGACGTTAAAAACAGCACTCACGCTACACAAAAAAGGTAAAAAATTAAAGTAATTAAACAATTAGTAAAACAGAAATCATAAATACATTTAAAATTTGTTCAGTTTCTCTTAAGCTACACAATAAGCTTCGAGCTAGGCCTTCATATTTAGCATATATTCGTAGGAATGGCCTATTTAAAAACAAATAAAATTAAACTATTGAAATGTTAATTACTTAATGTTACGAAATAAAAACTAAAATCGTTTAATCTTGAAAATGATCGAATAACAATTGCATTCTATGCTTTTAAATATACAGTTAAGCCATTTATCAGATCAGTTTGTTGTTACTACATAAGAATATTTAATTTTGTGCTCGTTTGTTTCCTTTTGAAATTTGTGCAAAGCCACAGGTCCCTAATTTAATGGTGTAAAACTAGAGGGAAAGCAGCTAGTAAGCACCAGCCACCACCAACTCTTGGGCTACTATTTTACCAACAAACAGTGGGATTGACCGTAACATTATAACGCTCACACGACCATATTTTTGTGACGGGGATTCGAACTCGCAACCCTCAAATTACGAGTCGAGTGTACGAATCATCTGACCATGCCGGGCCCAGTTGATTATATGTAATAATTATATTAATCAACTTAAATTTACAAATAAATAAACAAATTACAGATATACTTGTTATTTCAAGTGTAGCTAATTTAGACTTTTTCTTCTATGACAAGAAATTTGCAACAATAATCTAACAACATTATTTATAAGTATACATTTAAATACATTGATAATATAATTCAAGTTTTATAAATAGTATACACACTGACTTTTCTTGTTTGTTTGTAGTTAAGCACAAAGCTACACAATAGGTTATCTTTGCTCTGCTCACAACCCAGACATAATACTGTTCTTCTTTGACTTTTATACAGTTTACCCTAAAATTAGAATAGACAGAGAAAAAATAATAATGATAATAAAAATTACACTTAGACCTAGTTTTTTTTATTTTAGGAAAGAAATTTACGACGAATAATCTTTGATCAAGGACGAGAGCATATTTTTTCTATCCTTAGCCTACTATCCTATGATAAATTTTTAAATGTCGAAGTTATTTTCCAATTAAAAGGATATGTCATTTTTAGTAATGTTAATTTACTAACTGAAAAAAATAATATCTACCAGATATAAAAAAGGGAAAATAGAAAGATATTCAGATTGTTTCAAAGAAATTATAACAAGCTACTAAAAGAAATTATTAACTCTGCTTTTATAAAGACATTTCTTGCATGACACCGTATCTGAAAAGACTACTACCAAGTTACTGGTTATATACCAGCTTGCCTGGATTATATCTAAGTTTCAAATATATAATACTAATATGTATTAAGGGTGGAAGTTATTATTTTCATTGAATATTTTTTACTCTAATAGTCATGTTATTATTATGGTGAATAATATATAAGAGTGAAGACATGAGAATAAATTCATGATTGGTTACTCGACTACATTGTACATTGGTATCTGTTGTGATATCTTATAAGCTGCTAAGTTATGTATTAATTACCTCTAATAATTCCAGAGAAAGATATTTTCCAACGAGCGGCTATAGACAGGGAATGGTAGCAAAACACAAGATACCATAGCTTAAAGCATGTGACTTTGTACCTCTGTGTTGTTTCATTCATTTTGTTTCTCGTGGTCAGGTTTTCGATATGAAAGCTGTGATTATATGTTAAGAGGGATATCCCTTAAATTTCTAAGGTATTGGTATTACAATTAATTCATTGTAGATACATAATAGGAATAGTGTTATTTATAAGATATTATTTATAACGTGAGTTGATCGTAAAATGTTTGGTTTTAATTGTTGTTTGTTTAAATTTCATAATTGTTTAACAAATTATACGTACGCACTCACACACACACACATATATATACAAATCACTCTTAACCAACAGGCTGTAAAACAAAACAAAATCGTCATAGCACAAGCTATAATGTGACGTATAAGATGTGCTCTGGGTTTTGTATTTGACTGAGAAAGTCGAACCCATATTGCGGAGGAGATACACCGAGTATCAGTGTTAACTTTCGTTTACAAAGTCTCACAAGTAATAAAGAAAGCAATAATAATACAAGTAAACTGACAAAAATAAATGAAAGTAAGAGAGCTAGATGTGGATGTTCAAACCTACAACGTCCTACTTAAATATCACCCTTGAGGAAAGGTAAAGAAAAGGAAAACAAATCTTACGATACTTTATCTTTTCATACGTAAGATTATATAACTTTATGTGAAAGGTTAAGTTAGTAGTTTTGTTTTTAACCAAAGCCACATAAAGGGCTATCCAAAAAAACTCTATCCACTAAGTCTTAGAGCTGTGAGTCTATAAATGGACCACTGACTCAACAGGGGATAATTACATGTGTAAGTAAAAAACAATGTTAAGCTACAGTAACTTTGTCCTCGTTTCCCTTTCATCCATATATTTGTTAAATGCAAAACTATACAAGGTTCTAAAACTTGAATTTTAGTACTAAAAGTTCCCAAAGGTACTGCTGAACCATTGTAATTCTCATTAAATATGATGCCAAAATAGTAAAAATAAATGTCTAGCTTATTTAAATGTAATAGTTGAATAATCACAATGAATTTCTCAATCCCAAAATAGAAAACGATCATGTTACGTAATGGAAACAAAACATAGGCTATGGGCAAAGAAAAGTAAATTTGGATCGTTACTAAGACAGCGATTACTTTAAAGGCTTCAATCTCTATAATCCAGTGTTCAGTTATTCACGTTTCACAAAACAGATAGCCCAAATTGGCTTTGCCCTGAAATAAATCATTACCAAATACTACAAGAGAATGGAAAAAAAAGATAACATTACAGTTAATTAGTTATAGTTAAAATAATATATATATATATATGAGTTTAAAAAGTTAAAATACCAGTTTATTTTTATCTAAATGTCCATGACGCTTGAATAAATAACGAAGTATTAATCTGATATCAAGTTAAATATCGTAGCTGTCAATAGGTTAAAATAAAGGTAATTTTTCATTTATTGGGTTAAAGCAAAAGACTCTCAAAAGTTTATAACATGCTTATGTACAGGAGAACTAAATGACTTAACTATAGGCTCACTGTCAAATTTAAGTATGAACTTGGAGACGTACAAAGAGGTTACATAAAATATTGGAAAGTTTGTTTCTTTGTTATATTTTGCACAAAACCATTGAAACAAAGACGAGAGGGAAGGAAAGCAGCTTCTTTAATCCTTGGAATTCGACTGTGTCATCTATGGATTCCGAGTGGTGCACCCTTTGTGCTGAGCTATGTTACTTTAGGAAGAAGATTAATACTAAATTTTGTATAAAAACTGTGGGAGAAAAGTTGCAACACCAGATGTATCAGATATCAGACTGAGTCTTAAATGGCTGATTCCATCGACAATAGTCAATATTTAATTATATATATTTGTATTCTGCAAAGAACATTATTAAGACTAACACCCTTGAAAAATAGTAAATAAAATGCACAAAAAACACTTCACCTTGAAATTGCTTCCATTTTTCAAACATTATAAGCTATACTGAAGCTAATAGTGATTCATTTACCTCCTTTAGAAAGACCAATAGCATCCGCACTGTGTCTATGCAATCTTGTTGATCACGACCATTCCATAACTGATAAACCATTGAACCATCGACTGTACTAAAATTTTTCAAAAGTGATCCAAAGAACACAGAGTCATGACATTGAGTTATTACAACGAATGGATCTCAATCTGGTTTTAACATGTCCTTCCCATTTTTCATCGTGAGTCTCTGAAAATACCTGGGATATAATCAAATAAGACATTTTCTTTTATCCAGGGGAGTCCAAGATGATATGATGATGAAAAGTGGTTTAACTGAAACCAGGCAAGGTTCATAAATTAGCCAGTGATGGTACTATCAAAAAGAATTCCCATATAATTTATATTTAGTATGCACAACTTTTAGAAACTCTTTTTGCCCTTGACATCATTGTTACTTTTATCACTTTCATCTTTTATTTTTCATGTGCAGATTTGATGTTTTTCCTGGCATTTACGCTGTAAGAGAAATTTTGAGTCTATTCGGCGAGATGTGTACATGCATGTGAAACTGTGAAAGGTGGTATAAGTAACTATTTTGTTAAAAAAAAGAGTTAATTAAATATTTTATAAGTTTGTATTTTTCCAGTTTGTTGGAAACGTCTTGTTATCATGTTCATGTACTTCATTATGAAACTGATGCTTTTCGTTCGAAGCTGATTTAATTTCACTTGATAATCAACGATTTTTACCAGGAGAAGCCATATTCTTTGTGTAACAGTTAACATATATGTTTAATTTTGTTACATATTTCAAATATACTTTTTTAAAGGATGGATATAGTTACTCTATTAAAGACTGACTAGAGTACATGTTAATTTATTCTAAAATCCTATTTGGAAAATATTATTTCATTTGCATATTGAGCGATTTTGGACGATTCATTAGGTTTCATATCAAAGACGAGGTTAGATGTGTGTGCCATTTATTACACATAATGATATTACAATAAAAATCTTCAATAATCCTTGTCGGCTCAATAAAAACTTAAATGATGTGTAAAAAATTTAGCTAACTTTGCTCAGAATTTAAATAAATTAAATTCATATTTTGAATTTTTTTAATTAAACTGATTTATAAGTAACTTCTGAACATGTGTAAACGTTTACGTATTAAAACATCGTTCATTGTTTTAACAACAGTTTTTTAGTAAGGGTGGTATCTGATTTACATAATTCGTCAAACAAATATATAGTAAAAACATAAACCTAAAAAAGCCAACACATTTAAAGTAGTGCAAGAATTTCGTCATTATCTTGAAAAGCTTGTTTGCATACTAATATCAAATATCAAATTATTTGTTTAAAGTAACTAACAAACAATATGTATACAGAAGGACAAGTAGTCGTAATATAAGGACATAATAGTGAATCCTTTTGTTACTTCTGTAAATCAGAAAATGTGAAAATTATATTTTAATTAAAATTTTCATTAAAACAGAGATTCAAATCTGTACTTTAAAACTTTACACTACAATGTTATACTTAGACAATGACAATAAATATATTTTATTTTATTTAAAATTACATTAGCTTGAATTACGTAAATTAAGAGTATTTGGTTTAATTTATTTCAACACGTATCTGACAATATGCCTTCTGTCGCTTTAACTTAGAAAACTAAGATTTCTTGAGAACACCTTTAGCGATAACAGTGCACAAAATACAGATGTTTTGCTTAGCAGTCCTTCTGTAGAGTGCATTCTGTTATTTAATTATAACTATCCTTAATTATTTTAAAAAGTTGCTGCACTAAGTCTGTCTCTGTAGGTAAACCATCAAGTTTCTCTAATCTCATAAATATATTCCATCATTGCTCAATGCTTTAACTGTTTATTCAAAGTGCTTTTAGTTTAATTCAAATTAGTAAAATTGTTTTTAAGCTTTCATAAACTCATGTTGCCATTCCGTTTGAGATATAATTAAAGACACCGGTATTACATTGTTTTATTAGACACTCAACAAATTACTGACCACCTTCTTAATACGGATGTTAATAACAATCTGTTGATCCAATGAAATGAAAATAAGTGTTTCTCCGTGTAAACAATATCCTGTTGATCGATTTGTTATACATAGGATATTATCATATGGTAAATTTGATCTTCGTAGGTTACTCAATATGTACAGTCTAGCATGTCCTTGTACAGCCATTATATTTATTCAATATTCCCTTTACATAAAAAATAAAGGTGTGTAAAAGAATGTCAAATTTTACAGCTTTCATGTACGCAACATATGATTTATCGGTATTAAATGTTAGCCATTAAAACAACTGCAACTTGTAAATATCGATTGAGTCATTTATTAGTTAGATTATAAGTAATATTTATAAAACACTGTTTTAATAAGCACTAGAGATCGTTAAGCGTCAAACCACAACAAACACTGGTCAAAACACTCTCAATACGACAAAATTACAACATCTCACAAAAATACAAGAGTGAGAAATACATACATATTGAACATTTTGTACCATAGTTATTACTACTTATTATGAAATGTGTAAGTTTCATTCCGCTCAGACCAATGGTGAATTTTATTATAATAAGGAGCAACTCTTTAACACCTACATCAAGGATTATAGTGACATATACCAATCTCCTTCAAAACTATTCAAAGAATAGACCAAAGGTCTTTAAGATGGGTCAAAGAATCTATCTACACTTTATCTGGTATATAAATATTAAGCATTTAGTTACTTTAGAATGAATCACTTGAGGTATATGTCATATGTTTCTGTTATTGGCTTAGAAATAAAATATTTATAACGAATGTAACTTATACAACAATAGCCTTACACTACACATCACTGCTACAGCACTGAACACATTCAACAATGAAATCAACAGTCATTCATTGGCTTAAATGGATTTACAATCTTAAACTGTGAATTTCAAAAAGGTTTTCTTTCAGCTGTCTTTTACCATATTTGTCTGAATCACAGACGTCATTCGGAGTAAAGCTGGTAGAAATTTCAATTTATTTTCTCTTGATGAAGGTAAAGGAAATTGAATTTGATATCACGTCTTTTGTGGTACAAAGCATAAGTTGGGAAAGTGATTGGACAAAGATTGAACTATTATTAATCTCACTGTGACACAATGTCGTACAAATCACTGCTAAACAGGTCATGCTTCTCCAGTCTTGGAGTTACAAACTAATGTCTCACAAATAACTGTAATAAATAGCCTTTCGCATGGTCTAATGGGGTCTGAATTAAGACGTACGGAAAAACAGGATATAATTTATTATTTTAATGTAATTTCATAGAAATTGACAATCAACACGAAATAAATGTAATTAAAACAAACAGGTATCAGTAATATTACTCGTGTTTCTCATAATAATAATTGCTTACACCTTGATCCAAACTATTTTAATTATATACTTAGACGCGTTAAAATATGACGGTCAGTCCAATTATTCGTTGGTAAAAGTGTAGCCCAAGAGTTGGCGGTTGGTGGTGATGACTAGCTGCCTTCCCTCTAGTCTTCCCCACTACTAAATTAGGGATGGCTAGCGCAGATAGCCCTTGTATAGCTTTGTGCAAACTTCAAAAAACAAAACAAACAAACGAAACTTCAATAAGTGATATTTTGTTACAGCCACTAAGCTTACTTTCGAAACTAATATAAGACTTAGTTTTTAATTAGAAAAGCAAAATTAGTGTTTCAAAATTATTGTTTGATGAAATGCGTAAATAGAGAGCAGACGCAATACCTCAGCTGAAGCAAACGCGGTTATTAGTTTAATATTTCACGTGAAACCATAACATTTTTATATTATTTCTTTTAATGTGCAGTTGATATCTGTTTCTCAATATCCACATAACTATATCCAAGTTTTGTTGACACGTCTAGACAAACTCAACTTTCCAACTTCCTATTACCTCAGTCAGCGACAAATGCAGCTTACATTTAATTATTTGTTACGTTGTGATTAAAAACAAATACTGTTAATAAGCATTTTATGATAAAATTTGTGATATTAATAAAAGTTATGAACTAGTTATTTTTTACATACTTTTCAGCTTTGAAGTTTGAGCACCATCTCGAGGACTTGTTTATTAATTATAATTTACAGTGTCGTTAGTTAATGGCGAAGGATTGTTATTATCACACTTCTGTATTATATTTACTAACATTTATCATCCTCTGACACTTAAATATTTTCTTTCGTTTTCATTCTTGGTTTTTATACTATATCATTTCTCTTGCTAAGACACGTGCACATACATAAATACTTTTTGACAAAGGAATGAAAATACAATGTCTGCATCATAGTTTTCTGGGAAGTGAAAGAACTATTCACAAAAAATATTGCCCTTCAGCTCTTCAAATGTGTTTATTTGTAATTTCGCGCAAAGCTACGCGATGGCGAGGGCTGTATGAGCTAACTATCGGTGATAAACTAGTGGCTAATTCTTGAAATTTGTTTTAATGGCGAATAATGGTACTGACAGTACTTTATAACGACTCCACGGCTGAATGGTTGAATATTTTCGGTGACAGGAATTTGAACTCGTGACCACCTGCAGATTGCGAAACGAGCACCTTAACCAACAGTCCGTGTCATGCCCACCCTTCAAATTTATATGACTAAAAATAAAGTTAAACATCCTTAAAATAAACAGACATTTAATCATATCTGCTTACGTTTGAAATACAAAAGGCGCATCTTAAATCATAAATAAATATTTACAAATTATATTTCTTTTAAATCCCACCTGAAATATTTGGAAAATATTTTAAAAAGTGATAGACATAAACAATTGTTAAAACTGTAAAGTATAGAAACTCTACTTTTTATGAATTTACATTTACTATGGAGGTGATATTGACTAGGATAGGAATTAACACGAAAATCTACAAAGCAACATCAAATCGTTTAAAATTAAATGTACTTTATATTTTCCCCGTTGCATCAAACCTGCCCGACCCTTCAGCCGTAAAGACGTTAAAATATGACGGTCAATCCGACTATTTGTTGGTAAAATGTGTACTCCAAGAGTTGGCAGTAGGAGGTGATGACTAGCTGCCTTCCATCTAGTCTTATACTGCTAAATTAGGGACGGCTATCGCAGATAGTCCTCGTATAGCTCTGCACGAAATTTAAACTAAACCAAACCAGACTTTACATACTGATAACCATGTTCACTAGCAATTAAACTCATTCCGAAAAAAATTAAGTACATCTTAAAAACAAAATTATCAGATGCTTTAATATTAAATATGAATATCAAACAAAATGCTAAGAGATGAATAAGGCATCTCTTGGTTCTTGTTCATGAAGCCAAACTTAAAGTACATTAAAGTTAAATTATAAATCGAATTCTGAAAAAAATGAACACAAGATTTTTTATTTGATATTGTGTTAAATGCACGATGCACTGAGTCCGTCGAGAGACTCAAATTCTGATTTTCGATGTTATAAATCTGAGGCTTATCCCTGAACCACCAGAAATCTCAAGACTTCTCACCGCATTAAATATCTCTAAAATACATGACCAACGTTTATCACTTTGATAAAGTGACTGTAGATAGTATCATAATAGTCGTATCTCAGAAAAGAAAAGGATTTTGATACCCGTGTTTAACTGCGCACACATACCCTGTTGTGTAGCACTGTGCTTCATAGCAAGAAAACGTCATGATAAAAACAATTTGTTAAAATGTCAACTTTAACAATAGCAATAAAACTTTATTTTGTGTATATTTGTATATATAGATATTGTGTGAGGGTGAATTTTTCATAAAGTGTATTAGCCCTCTCTACGAAAGTACAAACTCTAACGAAATGAAAAACATCTTTTAATAATAAAAATATCTTGTTTTTAATATTTCCAATCTAGAACTGATAAACTACAATTACTAAAGTAAAAAATAAACAAAATCAGAAACAAAGCTTTGCATAGATCTGCTTAGGTCATATACAATTGTCTGAGTGGATTCAACCAAGTTCTTCTTAGTGTTATGATTCTAACTAATACTGGAAATTTAACGCCCTCCATGTGTTATTTATAACATTATCTATTCATCGGAAAAGCCTTAAAATCTTAAATGGGAAAATAATTGTTAAAAATGAGCTATGTGCGTGTTTTTCAGTTTTGAACATTTTAAAACTTTTTTAATGTGTATTAATTACATACGCATATAAATCATTTTCTTAAGTTTAGAAGATTTCTAGAGTTTAAGATGGTTGATATTAATTTTTATGTATAATTACTTCAATACATTTCATGTACACAAATGCTTTACATAACCTTGGCAACTAAATAAAAGTTGAAAAATATGAATAGCAGACAATGTACGTCAGACTTTCAATACATTTACGAAGGGCACCGTCTTTCAATCCCTTCAGTTTTCAGTATATATATGTTTAATTATTTGACAAACTTAAACATCAACTTCGTCCTTCGAATTTCCTGGGTTAGAAGCTCCGTTTCTGAGCCGTTCTCCTACACCTGGGGCTACAATAAGAGTGATCGCTCCACTTTCTTTGAGATCCTGTTTATCTGCCCTTCCGCATGTTGTGAGCCGGGAACTTTTCCGGTTGTTCGAGAACCGATATGTCAGAGAGTAACGGGTGGAGCCGCCCAAAGAACGTGAAGCTTTCCAACGCTGCAGATGCTGGCGGAGTGTGTTTTGAACCTGAATAAGAGAATCATCAATTACGAATAAAATCTATCTAGCCCTGTTAAACTCAAGCTACACAATAACAAATATTCTGGATAAAATATTATTAACTCAGCGAGTTACTTAAAAATATGTCAATAGTAAAACAAGATAATGTGAAGAAAGTGATTTTAAGAGACATGCAAAGAGTTTATATTGAGCATGTCTGAAAGTAGAGGTGATTCCTGAAATCTCCCTGCTTCTGTCAGATGCGACTTAAAAATGAAATTTCAGTGAAGAGCATGATATTAATAACCTTAAATTGTTGTTAACTTGTTCTCTCCGTATGGAAATCCCGTTTCTAAGTTAACATACATACCACTGGGAGACAAGTAATCTCTGATGAACTTCTTTTCAAAAGATTAAACATCTAATTTTTTTATTTGCGAAAGGAATTACAAAATGATGTATGAAGTGAAAGAAATTGGAATAAATGTTTCACATTACAACTGACAAATATATTTAACCCTTATTTAATCGCAAAGAGTCCATAAAGTATCAAATCAAATAATGATAATTTCCAATCTATTAAGTCTACAAGTGCATATTAACTCTGAATAATTTACTTAGAAAATGTATGGATATTCAAATGTAGCCTGAACATTTTCTTTAAATATTTTCTTTTCCAAATTTCAAATTACTTGAACTAAAGTAAAGAACTTATGGGGGTGAAATTAAAGAAGAACCACTAATAACTTACATTCGCCATTTAATATAGATAACTTTGACTTGTGAGCTGACAAAAACGGTTCGTAGATGTAATTAACTGGCTACAAACTTTTATTGGGTAACCTTGAAGGTGTAATGTATTCTGAAGCAACAAATGTCAAATCAAGCAGTGATGACATGCTTTAAAATGATATGATTTTTTTCAAGTTATTTGTTTTAAATTGTACACGTTTTAGTTTCCGTTAAATCATAAGTCTTAACTACTTTAAAAGTAAGTTGGCACAAATACCAGATGCTTTTATTCGTCAAATCAAAGGAACAAATTTGTATAACGTATATTTATAAAACTGAATTCTCTATCGTAAGATAGTAATGTAACTTTCAGCATATTTCATTGTTTGACAAATTTGATAGAGATCTTATAGCAAATACATGCTACAATGACCACAAAATTAGGACCTAAAATGATAAGGTTTCAGTTGAAATATTATAAATGCACAAAGTTACCTACCTCACCGTTTAGGAAGCAGTAAAGAATAGCAACCGTCAGACCCTATTAATATCAAGAAAACAAACACAATTTCAACTGAATATAAACCATTGAATAACATATCGGATAAAACAGCTGCATTTACAATATTTATCCCTGTATGTGAAACTTCTCAGTGAAATGTAGAACAATAATTATGTAATTACAAAAAGTTAAATACCTTACATCAAAATTATTTTCAATATGCAAACTAGCAAGTCAATTGAAACAACTGATAATATAAATTTACAGTAGACCGGATTGTATTATAACTACATTTTACCGCTATTTTGTGATTCATCAATTATGTGATCTTATCAAAACTTCATCGCTTTTGAGAAGCATGTCTCTTATATAATAGCATAAATATTCATTTCTTTCACCAACTTCGTAAAATACATGACTGTTGAACAGACATTTCGTGCAATAAGCCCAATGCCACTGACTGGTGCTGATTTTTACAAACGAAAATAATTTTGGTTGTGTTGAGTTCTATTTTCTGAAGCATGCGGACAGCTTTTTCCACCGAGCTTTGGGTTGGTGGATTTCCAGCTGCCAAACGATACTTTACTTTGTTTACCATGACTAGGATGCGACTTGTATCAAATCTCTTTCTTGATAGCGCTGATGCTCAAGGTTAATCCACTTTTCTGTGTTTTCACAGTGGTATTAAATTCTAGAGATATTCCTGTCTTGAAAATTCGACTTCATTGACTTGAGCACACCTTTAAGATCTAAGTGTAAGAATATTTTGAGCCATTAAATGCTTTACATAACTTTACTAAATGTGATCAGTTTATGCCAGCATTACACTAGCTATGCAACGACAAATAATGTCAAAATATAGTTCTGACATATTCTTTTCCACCACGACTTTTATATTGGCTTTAACTGTTACATAGTTTTCTGAATTGCATGTTAAACATCAGGGCTGGCTCCAGCTTGTTCCCTTATGTGGGTGATATTGTTGTTGTTTTGAACTAAGCACAAAGCTACACAATGGGCTATCTGTGCTCTGCCCACCACGGGTATCGAAACCCGGATTTTAGCGTGTAAGTCCGCAGACATACCGCTGAGCTACTGAGGGGCGTGGGTGATATAGTGGAGTCTTAATGGGGCTCATACAGGAAAATAATATAATAAATACGTTTATTTGTCACAGCCAAGTTGATCCTTCTTAGCGATTTAAAAATTCATATGAGTTTTTTTTAATCCGTAATATATTTTTGAAACTGTTAAGGAGATTGTATATGGGTGGATAGTCCATTCCAGCACCCACTTAGAACCAACCCTTTTAAAAATTATTTTAATGTAACAAATAATTGATTTGTTTTGAATTTCACGCAAAGCTGCACGAGGGCTATCTGCACTAGTCGTCCTTAATTTAGAAGTGTAAAATTAAAGGGAAGGCAGCTAGTCATGACCACCCACCGCTCAATAGCTACTCTTTTACCCACGAATAGTGGGATTGACCAACATATTTTATAACGTCCGTACGGCTGAAAGGGCGAGTATGTTTGGTGTGACCTACAACCCTCGGATTACGAGTCGAGTGCTTTAACCACCTGGCTATGCCAAAACAAGTTAGAAATAGCATATTAGATAAGTCACTTAAATATAATCTTATTTGTCACATAAATCCCCCTAGGTGGACTCAGCTTGTAGCTCGATGTGGGTTTGCGATCAGAAAATACACACACTAACATAAATCTTGTTTTTTTTCTTATAGTTAAGAAGAGATAAAATAACATTTTAGATACTGATACTAATAATTTTACCGTTAATACTAAGATAGAAACAATAACTAAGATAAATTATCTAAACATAGTGTTATTTGTTACATTTGATTTTCTGCTAATGGAAGTTTACATATTTGTTTGTTTTTGTATTTATTCCAATATTTTTCAAGAAATTTTAGATCATTGTGAAACCAATGTATTAAACACGTAGATGAACTAAGATTTTTTGAATGTAGAAAGTAAGGCTTTTTTTCTTTTCATAGTTGCAAATTAGCCTTTGAAACATTTTTATTTAAATCTGGGACTTGCCTTGCACAGCTTTCAATAATAATCCTGATCATAATATTTAAACGATACCTGAGTCGAAAGCAACGTGGCTTGAAGGTAAGTGAAGATTATTCTGGCTGTCCTGTGGGTCGGGGTGACAATGACCAGAACATAGGTCACTCCCAGAAGTGGGATCAAGACGAGAAGAGCTTTGGCGGCTTTCCTATGGAAAAGAAAGTTTATGAATGTGTGGAATAAAAAGTGATATTTCAAACAAGAATAAAACTCAGCTACAACAACTCGACATAATGCAAACTAAATATGGGTGGTGATGACTAGCTGCCTTCCCTCTAGTCTTACACTGCTAAATTAGGGATGGCTAACGCCCTCATGTAGCTTTGCGCGAAATTCAAAAATAAACAAAACAACCTAGTGCACGAGGATAAAAGTTTCACAGTACGTATTTGTACAGCACTATCGCTTAGAAACCCGAAGTGTTACCTCACGCGACTCGACTGATATGTCCTCTGTGAAATAGCGTATATATCCATTTCATCCTCCGGTTGTTTAAAGTGTGCGACAGTTAAACGTGTGGTATGACTGGAGATAGCTTAAGTTTGTGAATCCATATAATCATTCTTGGTTATGTTGAGATATGTTCCTGTAACACGTTGTTACGTATTATTTATGTTTTATGTTCTTTAGACTATATGCAACAGAAAAATACAGATAACAGCTTGTATAATTTATTACACTAAACTATTAACAAATATAACAGATATAACATAAATTATATAATAACAGTGACAGATATTAAGTTACAACATTCGAAATTAATTACAAAACAAAATAATACTAGTTTCAAACTTCAAAATACAAAATGGTACTGGCCTGTATCTAATATAATTATCTAAAATGAAAGTCTCAAATTACAGTCTAGGGTGTGAATTTGGTCCCACGAAGAAATTCCGAAGCTTAAATGAAGAAGTTCAGAAACAGTTCACAGTTCAATAAATTCGCCGACTCTCAGCACAAGCAGTAATTCAGATGAATCGTAGAGATTGACGAAATAAAATCACAGATTCCGTAGATCTAACTTCAGTCACAAATCCAAGTTGAATAATCACAGCAAACACTTAATCTTTCTCAAATAACTGACTCTCTTCTTTTGAAATAAAACTAATGTCTGACTCCTTTTTTTTTAAATAAAAACTGATGACTGAATCTCCCTTGTCTCTCGCATCTTCGTCTGTTTATATATTGTAGGCCTAGACCCCTCGAATAACCGCGAACTTTCTACAGATCTCCAGAGCAATCCGCGCATGTCCGTTCTTGCACGAGACTACACGTCTAGACACGTAGTCGCCAGCACTCCATTTACAAACATATGATTGGTCTACTTAATTCAAGAAAATTCTAAATGTTACCCTAAATGAATAACAACATATTTTATTAGTTTAAACTTCGAAACAATAATATAAATATGGAAACATAGATAATAGAAATGAAAATCCAAACACAACAGGACACGTCGTCGTTTACAAAATATTTACACATTTACATAACACTCTCCCCTTTAAAAGTAAAAAAAAAAAGTTTGAACTTGTGAAAACTTTTTTTTTTGCTTGTTTGTTTTTAAACCAACTTAAAAGGGTTAAATCCGGTGGATTCTTTAATACCCTCACGAACTGCAAATAATGACAAGGGAACACCCTCATCCAAGTCCTTTGAGTGTTCGTGGCAGTAATTTGGTGGAAACGATCAAAAATACCTTGTGACTCAGGATGGTATGCACTGGATGAAATTTGGTGGATGTTTAGTTCATGCATGGCTTGTTGAAATAGCTTGTACATAAAATTTGAGTTTTGATCTGATTGTACAACTTTTGGAATCCCGAACATGGTAAAGAATTTGACAAGAGCCTTGACAATGTTGGGAGCAGTGATTTTTCTCAAAGGGATTGCATCAGAGAAACGTGTAGAAGCACGCATGATCGTCAAGAGGTATTCATTTCCTGCTTTGCTTTTTGGCATTGGGCCAACACAGTCGATAATGACCCTTGAGAACGGTTCTTCAAAGGCCGGAATAGGCTGCAGTGGTGCTTTTGGAATCCCTTGAATTGGTTTTCCAGTCATTTGGCAAGAATGGCATGTCTTACAAAAGTCAACAACATCTTGGCGCATCTTTGGCGAATAGAAATGTCGTCGGATACGATCTAGGGTCTTTCTTACACCTAAGTGTCCCGACAATACATGGTCATGAACAAGACTAAGAATATCATTCCAATAGCATTTTGGAATGACGATTTGGTGAATAACATTCCACTCTTCATCAGCAGCAACGTCAGGAGGTCTGTATTTTCTCATTAGCACACCTGGCTTCTGGTAGTAACAAATAGGGACAGTTCCTATTTCATTTTCATCAACAGCCAGTTGTAGAAGAGAACGAGTTTCAGGATCATTGTCCTGTTCCTCAATAAGTTTGTTTCGATGAAGAGAGTCGAAAAATGTCTTAGAGTCATCAGTAGAAATTTAAAGTCGAGTCAGAAATCTCATCGATGTAAGACATGAACGTATCAGATAAAGAGAAATCCTCTTTGGATTTCTGAGAACGTGTCTGAGAACGAGTAACAGCACAGGCGGGAAAAACATCAGGAAACTCTTCAACGAGTTACTCTGTACTGAGGCTAATAACAGGTGCTTCAACAACACGAACCTCTGGTATCACCTTACTACCAGCCAAATCATTCCCCAAAAGCATAGACACACCTTCAACAGGCAATGAGGCTTTAATACCCACAGTCACTGGGCCTGAAACTAAGTCCGAATGTAAATCTAATCTATGAAGAGGAATAGAAACGACGCCACCTTCTACACCAGAAATGAGCACACTGGCCCCAATGGATGACTTTTCAGAAAACGGAAGTACACTTTCCAAAATTAAACTCTGAAAAGCTCCAGTATCCCGCAGGATTTTAATTGGTTGTAGACGTGAATCGCCAACAAAAGAAACAAAACCTTCAGTGATGAAAGGCTTAAATTTGTCCTCAACAAGATTTTCAGGTACATCAAGAATATTGGGCTTAGAATCCACAGTGGACTGGACAGGGTCAAAATCATTGGGAACCAATGATGTATCCAACAAGGGAGAAATGAAACTATGGGATGATGGCTTGTTTTTTACCTTATAGCACTCAGAAATCAGATGGCCAGGTTTTTTACAATAAGCACATGTTTTGAATGAGAATGACACGTTTTGGGTAGATGACGAACTTTGAGAATAAGATGGAGTCTTCGTTTGAGAATTAGAAGTTTGCTCTTTTTTTCTCTGTCGACATTTGCATAATATTTGAATGAGTTATTGGGTTTCTTTACTGTGTGATTTGTTTTACTTTTGTATGAGAAATATTTGTGAGTCAAAGCATACTCGTCTGCCAAATCAGCAGCATCATGAATTTTGGAAGCTTTTTGTTCATCAATATAAGTTTTTAGCTCTACGGGAATGCATCTTTTAAACTCTTGGACTAACATGAGTTCTCTGAGTTTTGTATAATCATCTTTAATTTCTCTGGAATCACACCACCTGTCGAACGGAGTTTCTTTTTCACGAGCAAATTCGACATATTTTTGGCTGTCATACTTTTTGTAACCACGAAATTTTTGTCTGTATGCCTCTGGCACCAATTCATATGCATTCAAAATGCATTTTTTGACGTGCTCGTAATCATAACTTTGCTCGGCTCTGAGTTTGGAAAATACTTCCTGAGCTTTACCCTTGAGAAAACTCTGAAGTAATACTGTCCAATATTCGGTAGGCCATTTTAGCCCAAGGGCCAATTTTTCAAATTGCTGAAAATATTTATATACAGCTTTTTCATTGAATGGAGGTACTAAACGAATTTGTTTGGAGGCATCAAAATTATCCAACCGCATTTTGACAACCTTTTCATCTGTCTGTGCCTTTCTCATACTGATTTCTTTATAAGCTTTAATTCGTTCTATTTGTATTTCGGCATCAAGGCGTTTGTTTTCTTGTTCTGCCTCAATACGTTTTTGTTCTGCCTCAAGTCGTTTGGTTTCTTTTTCTGCCTCAAGTCGTTTGGTTTCTCTTTCTGCCTCAAGACGTTTGCTTTCAATTTCTAAACGAAATTTCATTTCCATTTCCATTTTTTTTTATTCGAAATCTGGGTCAAAATGAGCGACAGGCAATTGTTGTGCAACTTTTTAAGGTAATACTTTTTGGCTGACCAAATGTTCAACAATAATTTGTTTAATATCTGCTTTATTCATTGATTGCTTCACTTCTAAATTAAAATGTTTACCAACATCAAGCAATTGAGATTTTTTTAATTCACTGATTAATTCGAAAGAGGGATTCCGATTAAATTCGTTTATAAAATCTTCAAGTTGGAATGCCATTTTGAATATACAAGCTGTCTATCGGTATAGAATATAAATCTTATTTTATAATAAAATTAAATTGTTTGTTCGATATCCCGGACGAGCCCCCAATTTTCTGTTACGTATTATTTATGTTTTATGTTCTTCGTAGACTAAACGCAACAGAAAAACACAGATAACAACTTGTATAATTTATTACACTAAACTATTAACAAATATCACAGATATAACATAAATTATATAATAACAGTGACAGATATTAAGTTACAACATTCGAAATTAATTACAAAACAAAATAATACTAGTTTCAAACTTCAAAATACAAAATGGTACTGGCCTGTATCTAATGTAATTATCTAAAATGAAAGTCTCAAATTACAGTCTAGGGTGTGAATTTGGTCCCACGAAGAAATTCCGAAGCTTAAATGAAGAAGTTCAGAAACAGTTCACAGTTCAATAAATTCGCCGACTCTCAGCACAAGCAGTAATTCAGATGAATCGTAGAGATTGACGAAATAAAATCACAGATTCCGTAGATCTAACTTCAGTCACAAATCCAAGTTGAATAATCACAGCAAACACTTAATCTTTCTCAAATAACTGACTCTCTTCTTTTGAAATAAAACTAATGTCTGACTCCTTTTTTTTAAAATAAAAACTGATGACTGAATCTCCCTTGTCTCTCGCATCTTCGTCTGTTTATATATTGTAGGCCTAGACCCCTCGAATAACCGCGAACTTTCTACAGATCTCCAGAGCAATCCGCGCATGTCCGTTCTTGCACGAGACTACACGTCTAGACACGTAGTCGCCAGCACTTCATTTACAAACATATGATTGGTCTACTTAATTCAAGAAAATTCTAAATGTTACCCTAAATGAATAACAACATATTTTATTAGTTTAAACTTCGAAACAATAATATAAATATGGAAACATAGATAATAGAAATGAAAATCCAAACACAACACGACATGTCGTCGTTTACAAAATATTTACACATTTACATAACACACGTAGACGGCTTTTCTCACTGGTCATTATGTTTGTTGTCCTTAATCTGATATTAGACTTTATTCTGGATGTGGTATTCAAGTGTAATCATTTCTTTCAGTGTAAAAAAAACAGGGAATGCTATGTTAAGATTTGGAAAATTTTGTTGGAAATATGATTGAAAAATAAAAATGAACTCGAGCTAAAAATGAAAAGAAATATTTTTGGAAATGTTTCCGTTAAACATAATTAGGTTCACTACTTCCACTATATATACTACATCAATTACATCAGTTCCGTTTAGTCTCAACCATTGCACTTAGTAATCGCATCAGTTTTCTAGTTGGTGAAATAACAATCAGTGATGTCGAGAAACCCACTTGTTGAGAACTTTTATATGCAAAAACGGCTGTTCTGGGCCCAGAAAACACTTCAAATAGAAGAGCGAACAACGTTTCGACCTTCTTCGGTCATGAAAGCTTAATATTTTCAAGTAAATATTTAAAAATTGGCGTTGGATTGACTTGTATGTTATATTCTAGTTGGTTTCAGTTATGTTTTTTATCAATCATACGAGTTCTTTTGGGTATCAGTGATTTCTACTACCAATAATATCAGCTTTTTCATAGGTTTTAAAGGTTTGTTCTAACCTAGTTTATCTCATAGTATTTCACACATTATACTCGTTTGTTCTTTCAGGAAGAAAAGTAAAGTTTGACGTCAATAAAAATATACCAGTTCATATAATGGTCTATATTACTGTGATTCTTACCATTCCCAGAAGTATTACACTGCATACTAAACCTCAAAATGTACTTCTAGTATATACCTGCAGCAACTGTGTTTGTTTCGCAATCTTTTGATTTGAATATACAAAATCGTTTCAGCATAAGGTACTCCACCCTCTGCACTCATTGACGCTTACGATTTAGCTTTTATGTGATGAAAGCTTAATATTTTCAAGTAAATATTTAAAAATTGGCGTTGGATTGACTTGTATGTTATATCTATACTAAGCATTGAAATGACAGACACAAGAAATTCAGTTAATAATATCACTTAATACCTGGTACTTCTAAATCTTTCTCTGGTTTTAAATGTATGATTAGATAGTTCAGAAACAATACTTCTAGTTTGTGTTGTTTTCTGATACCATGAATCAAACTTTCTTCCATCTTCAGTTAATTTGTTTGTTTTTAAATTTCGTGCAAAGCTACATGAGAGCTATCTGCGCTAACCCTCCATAATTTAGTCGTGTAAGACTAGAGAAAAGGCAGCTAGCCGTCACCACCACCGCCAACTCTTGGGCTACTCTTTTACTGAGGAATAGTGGGATTGACTGTCACATTATAACGCCCCCACGGCTAAAAGCGTGAGCGTGTTTAGTGTGACGAGGAACGGGCATTAAATGTATTAAGATGAGCATTAGGAAGGAGTGGTATGAATTTGATATAGAAACCTTATGACGAAACCTTTTGCAGTGGAAACTAAGTTACGCAGATATTGTCAAGACACACAGTCATCAGGCAGAACATGACACGGTCTGTAATGACGTAGCAAGGCTCCCAGATCAATTTAAGATAAAATACTGAACAACTTAATGCCATACTTCACTTCATTAGCAAATTTATGTAAAGAGTGGGCCATAGTAAACCCGTAAAACTAATCTAAGTATTCTAGTTCTGTCTTATTTCATGCTACTTTTTCAAATGGGGACATTTATGACACGAAGTAGCCAAAACTGGATATCCTTCACTCAAGAATTAATTTATTATTTGAGAATCTAACTGCAAATTTGTGGAGAAAAGTTCGCATATCAGTTAATATCAGATGTCATATGACTCGGTGGCGGATATATTGTAATGAAATACACATGGATTCAGTGCCGTGCAAAAGCAAGTTTATGATGAAAAATAAAATATAGATGTGTAGTACTGTACCTGCAAACTGCTTACCCTTTTCTGCAATGTTCACTCTGGGCCACATTCAGTGTTAGCTTCTGAGTAGCAAAGGAAAAAAAATGTTTAATTACAATTTTTTTACCAAGTTTTGTGTTTAAGAAGAACACAGTCCAGCATTCAGTGACATATTTATAACTGTTGGACGTTCTTCTGTTGGAATAAAAGGATACTATTTTATTCTTTCTTGTACAGTTTTCGAACTGTTACTTCATTCAAACTACTACCACGAAACCGTAACATTACGGTTGTTTGCTCTTTTTATCCTGCTGCTTCAATCCTTAAGTAATACGTTTTTCTTTGTGCATACAAACATCTTCAGATGTAGATTGTTATTGATAGCATTAAGCGTCAACGCATTTCCTGTCGGGACAACAGAAGTTAAAGCTTTCCTCATGTTAAATAGTATTATGAAACATAAGTTGACATTAAATAAACACTGCAAATAGAGGATTACGTTTACTGGTAAAATCTTAAAACAGTCACAGTAATTTTTTATATTATGCACTAAGATCCATATTGCACAAGTAATACCCGTAAAACCAAATAAACAATGAATTACTAACTCCTACCTGTATTGTTTCTGCTCAGTCGTAGTAGCAGCTCTGAGTTTGGTGATTAGAACCCACATGATCCGAACCAAGAAAAATATGTTAACCTGTAAGATATAAGTTACATTTTTATAATATTCTCAAAAACCTAAATTAGTGTTTTGTTGAGCATTAAAATAAGTTTGTTTCTGATATGGGTAAAAATGAATTGTCTTCAACGTATATTTTTAACATTCCTTCCGCAAGTATTGTCTGCCTTATTAGAAACTATTAATGGTCAAAATTAATTATATAAGTGTTGTCTGCCTCATTAAAAACTGTTAATGCTCAACATTCATTATGTAAATGTTGTCTGTTTAGTTAGAAACTGTTAATATTCAACATCCATTATGTAAATGTTGTCTGTCTAATTAGAAACTGTTAAGGTCAGCATCCATTATATGAGTGTTGCCTGCCTCATTAGAACCTATAAGGCAGAACTTCTAAATAAGGTTAAATACAATTCTGTTATTGTAAGTATTTACCGTGTAATTAGCTGAAAATATCTTATAACGAAATAATAATAATGTGATATTGTAAAACGTGACCAGGTGACCACGACACCAAATATCTAATCCTGTACAGTGCAACCATTTTAATAAGAAACAGATAATAAATGCAAATGTGAATTTCATTCCATACGCTGTTATTAAACAAGTTACTTCTTACATTTTCTGTGTTACTTGTTAAAATTTTTATTTTGCTGTTTTTAGCTGCGGACAGTAGATATGACGTTCTGTGATTCATACGTGTTTTCGAAAAAATAAATCGTGCTTTGTAATTTAAGGTTATGAGAGCATTGTAAGACTAACAATCAATTCCCACTGTTCGATATGACAAGAGTTGGTGGTGAGTACTGTTGTCTATCTATCTTCTCCCTTGTCTGTTACTTCAAGTTAAGGGCGTTCATGGTTATGATTATGTAGTTTTGTGCGAAATCAGATTTTTTGTTGCTTGCATTGAGATGTAGTTAAGTTATGGAATATGATGTTTAAAATAGTCTACATTGGGTGATATCCATTGTTAACACGAAGATATCAAAGTTATGTAGTTTTATACTCCAACACAAGCAGGAGGTCGAAAACATAATTTCAACACCAGTTTTTTTATCCTGTATTGTCGCATCACTAGATAGTTCACTAATGCCTCACTTACACAAATTCGTCCAGTTAACTTTTTTCCAAATTAACTTCCTGATCAAGAAAGTATAAACAAGCATTCACAGGTAACAAATTCAATGCTAAAGTCTGTTAACTTTCTGCAAAGCCTAAAATAACGTGCGTTCTAAAAGCGATCTTCCACATACACCTATCATTAAAAGCCTTTAGCAACCCATCGTTGAACGTTGTTAAGAACCGAGCATTAAACACTGGTAAGATCTCAGCATTCAATATTGTTCCAACGTTAAGTTTGTTAAGAAACCAGCATTAAACGATGTTAACAACTCACCATTAAACACTGTTAGCAGCCCAGCATTAAATATCATTAGGAATCCAACATTAAACTTCGTTAATAATTTAGCATTAAATGCCGTTAAGAAATGTACTTTGGTGAAAAGCATAATATAGCTCACAAACTGGTTTTTTAATTGAACTTGCTTGAAAAAAAAATACTTCTGCATATCCGTTTCTGGAAACACAGTTAAAAATAAGCTTTAATATTCAAAGGGGAAGTAAAAATATGTCTTGTGAAAACATTGACTGCATATCATAACAAATACCTTATTAACTTATGTATATCTATCTTGCAAATACCTAACAGTTGATCAATGAGTACTTACTATGGCACTTAGATTCGCGCTATATCTATCCATACATTTGATAAGAGGGATTAATGTTTTTATACATGTACAACTGGCATAACAATGCTGTGTTTAAGATAATAAATCCATTAGGTCGTGAAACTGTCGAATCGTTTCCTACATATAATTTATGAAGTATTTGAAGAATAAAACGTGATGTTTTTTTATATGTTTAGTCAAAAATATATCACCACTTACATGCTTTTATATCTACTTTCTTTATAGCTGAAGTTGCATGCTCAAAGTTATCGATAGAGTAAATAGCATCGTGTTTACAATATTTCCTATCGGTTGACTTTTGCGTTTTCATCACCATGGTTACAAAATATTAAAGAAAGTATCTCATGCCTGATGTCAGCTGAAGCTTATTTTACAATATCTATTAATCTTGTATTACAAGCCAGTGACACTAATTTAAAAAAATCCGTCTTCAAGATATTTAAAATAAAATCGGAGGTTTATTGAACAAAGTATTTTCCGTTGCTATTTTTATCCTCTTCTTCTCAGGATATTTACGAATGATAATTTTGATTGAAAGTGAACAAGCACAAAAGAAATATGCGTTTCTTTCCCTTACTTTTAAAAAAAGCATACACTTATCTCAAACTCAAACCCCAAACATGTTGATCTTTAGATGATTCCTAAAACTTCAGACTCATACGTAACAGTACATGCAGATATATTACACACGTAACTACTTATTATACACACGACACATCATGATTCAGTGAAGAAAAAAAAACATCCACGCACAATACATACGTGTATCATATACAAACGATCTGAGCCACACATACCAACGTAAATGAAAAAGAAAACTTCGATAAAATCAGATTATGTATATACACACGTACTTACATTTTGACGTAATTATCCTTACCAGACGACAACAGCCATATAATAAAGACCAAATGTGTTTGGAAACATTGGTATTAATACAGAAATAAAATACGATCATTTCTGAATATTGTTCTTAAATTTTTGTGTATTTTCCAAAGACAGTCTGCATATTAATGTAAATATATAACTTTTCTTTATTTCACTGCTTTGACAATGAAAATTTAAAAAAGGGTTAATAAAATACGTTGTTTAGATCATTTAGCGGTCTTTCACGGGCTCAGTGATAACTATGTAAGCTGATAACGTTAGAAATCTAGTTTCGACACCCACATTGGGCACAGCTCAAATATTCCGCGCATTGTGATGGTGTGTGCTTAATAGCAAATAACAATAAACAAACAAATGTATTTTCCACATATTAATAAGATGTTTTATTAAACGTGCTTTTGATGAAAAAATAAAACCTCTTATTATGTATATCTATCTTGCAAATACCTAACAGTTGATCAATTAGTACTTACTATGGCACTTAGATTCGCGCTATATCTATCCATACATTTGACAAGAGGGATTAATGTTTTTATACATATACAACTGGCATAACAATGCTGTGTCTAAGACAATATATCTATTAGGTTGTATTAAAATACCGTGAGAAACTCGTAATTCTGCAAACAGTTGGATTTTATGGTACTGACATTTAGAACCAAATATTAGTTTTCCTGCTAATCTTGAATTTTGTTTTGTTGCAGATATAAACTACTATTCAACATAAACACTTTAGAGAAATAAGTCTGGAAAGAGCTGTCAAAATCCTTGAAATTAGCTTCAGTAGTCTTTAAAAAATGATTGAGTCCATTTGGGCACAGGATAAGCAGCCTTGTTAATAAAGGTGAAAGAGAGGTAATTTTTTCCAGTTACCTTAAAATTACAAAAGCTTGTCAGCATCCAGAAATAAGTTCAGGTGGTACTTAGAGTACATTTAGTTTCTGCTATAGTTTTATATGACAAGATACCAAATAATAACCAGTCTTTAGAGGAACTGTTTCGATTTTGGATATTTTTAAATTAAATACTTTCCACTACGTATAAATTGAATCATCTAACTATTTATTTCTTTTTTTATTTTTAAATTTCGCGCAAAGCTATACGAAGGCTATCTGCGCTAGCTGTCCCTAATTTAGTAATGCAAATCTAGAGTTAAGGCAACTAGTCGTCACCACCCTCCGCCAATATTTGGGTTACTCTTTCACGAACGAAGAGTGGGATTGAACGTCACATTATAACGCCCCTACGTCTTAAAGGACAAGCACGTTTGGCGTGACGGGAATTCGAGCTCACGACCCTCAGGTTACGATTCGAACGCCTTAACCACCTGGCTATGCCGGGACCTTAACTATTTGAATGACTGTAAGAGGAATACACAGGTTTTCCTCACTTCTGTGTAAGGTTCAATGAATATGTTACCAGTTAGAGGAACGTAGAAGGTTTATTTTATCTTTCTTTTTTCTCGTGTTGTTCATATCCTATTTATTATTTTAGAGTTTATTACAAATAGTCCTATGGTCTTCCTCTCTAACATGATAGGTAATTACAGAAATGTAGGCATTAGTGAGTCCTGTGTATAAACTTTATCCTTTATGATATTTACATGCACTCTATGTATTTTCAGAAATTGGTTGTAGTTCAATAATTTCCTTTAAACTTATTCTTGGCGTTTATCTTTTTTATTTTCGTTACGTATCAAATGTTCCGAGAATTCAGTATTAAGAAAGGTTGTTTGTTTGTTTGACATGAATTTCGCGTAAAGCTATACGAGAGCTATCTGCGCTAGCTTTCCCTAATTTAGCAGTGCAAAACTAGAGGGAAAGCAGTTAGTCATCACCACCCACCGCTTTCTCTTGAGTTACCCTTTTATAAACGTATAGTGTGATAGGCTGTCACATTATAACGCCTCTACTGCTGAAAGGGCGAGCATGTTCGGTACGATGGAAATCCAAACCCTTAACCTCAGGTTACGAGATGAGTGCCTTAACAGCCTTACTATGCCAGGCCAAGAAGGGTTGTGATTATGTGTTTTTTCTCATCCTTCTCAGCTTATTTACTATTATAAATCGTGTTTATCCTAGTACTTAAATCCATCTTTAAATGTATATGTAGATTTCTTGTAAACTGCAGCGATATTTGAGTTATAAGGCTTAATAACCATTACGTCAAGAAATAGTAATTGATTACACAGGCCTAAGAAGCTAAACTTTACAAAATATGTTTGGTTTTTAACAACGGATTTTCCATAATTACGCTACATAAATTTCGAAAATAATATTAATTTTTCTCTATCACCAAAGGATTTATTTACAAATCAGAATGATAAAAAATCTCTTACTTAGATGAAGTTATTATTTTCTTTATCATAATAATATTTTATCATTTTTATGTTTTTAACACAAACATAAACAAACTGAAGGACACTGATGTCAGAACGATATGTACCCTCATTCATCCTGATTTTTGCGTGTGAAATCTACGTCTTTTAGTCTCAAAACTACGTTTGGTGATCTTTTATTTGTGTATTGCGTCTGGAACATCTCGTTTCATTGAACAGCATCATGTTGGCGTTCCATCTTCCCTGTTACCTCCTCTCCATTTCTTGATGAAACCTTTTTCGTTGTTCCTCGCTGAGGGCACCAATATTTTCAGGGAAATACTCAATTTATAAGTACAAGAAATTAGCTACCAATACAAAATTACAAACAAACTCTTTGATTTATCGCAAATTTGCAATAACATCTTTAAACGTATTCAAAGATTCTTTTCCAACTTTCCTCATCATTCTTTTGAACTATTAATCAGAATCCAATTTCCCAATCTGAGGACCAACAAAAGTCGTTTTTCTTAGATTCGCTTCTGAAAGAATTGGGAATTGCCACATAAATACTTAAAACAGTCGCATCTTTGTGTACGACCTTTGCAAACTGCTTCTTTAAGCCCAGTTTTCTTTGTGTCAACCAAACTTTCACGTTCAGTTTTTTTTCGATCCCAGTATCAGGCTGACTCTGAGTGGTCATTGAGCGCAAAATTTACGAACTTATAACACTAAAATCCCACATTCAATACCCTGCAGTGAACACAGCAGACAATGTAATGCAGTTTTACTGTAAAAAACAAAAACAAGAAAACCTTATTTTTCCCTGGTGAGACAGTGATGAGTATACTGAATTACAACCTTGAGCTAGTTTCCTGCGATGAATATAGCAGATAGCCCAATGTTCCTTTGCCACAAAAGGAAACAAACAACTCAATTATTTGGTTAGGAACAGCCTTGTAGACAAAAGTTTCTGGTAATTGACTGTCTTCCTTCTAGTTATCAGTTCAAAATTAAAAACAGCTGTAAATGAACTTTGACACATGAATAGGTTACATGTTGGATAATCTTCAGCCCAAAATAAATAAAATAAGAATGCACTGAAAAGAATATTAAAATTGTGTAATAATCGCTGATTTAGCAGTTTGAATATGATCTACAGGTGTGCCATAACGAACTATTGTCATTCAAATATGGATTTTAAAACTGCTTGAATACTGCTGCATATACATTAATAAATGTTTACCTTAAACATTACACGCGATTATTCCTTCTTCTTGGAAATTGTATCTATTATTTTGAAAGTGATGCGTATCCTACCAATTTTTCGGAATGATATCACTCGCTGATCTTTCAGTTACATAGAATGGTGCAATTTTTCTCAAGTAAATATGTTTACCACATCTTGATCAAAAGAAATGGTTTATCACAAAATATTCCGTGCAAATATCTATAAATAATAAATGAAACTACTACTTATAATATAAAATATTTGAAACTTTTCGTTTTGGATTGTGTGTTTCATTACAACAAAGCTACATCGGGCTATCTGCTGAGTGCACCGAAAGAAATCGAACCTATGATTTCAACGTTTTAAATCCGAAGACTTACCACTGTACTAGCGGAGGACGTTAGCTTTAGAAATTCAGAAAAACTGCACAAGCGATATCTCCGTTAAAAATCTCTCTTTTCAACTGATAGGATGGTGGGAAAGTAGTTAATTAACAGCACCCACCGCCAAATCCTGTACTGCAATAACATAATAGTGGGATTTGACTGTCACTATTTAACGCACCCACGAATCTAAATGGGAAATGTGATTTTACGGCAACGTGACGTCAATCGTGGACCTTAGGATTTACAAACACAACAAATGTATGCTAACAAATAGGCCATGCTCAGCCTAGGTTTAAAACTAAAGTCACAATATAGATACATACAACAGACTACTAATAAATAAACCACTGAAAAGTACGAAAAAAATTACTTGTCCGTTTCCTTCCTAATTATATGAAAGATTTAATTGTAAATATATTCACAAAAACTAAATGTTTGGTTGACGTTATCTTTACATTTGGTATTTATAAAGAAAAAAAATGATACTTTAACTTGTTAACGTTAGGAAATTTCTTCTAGTCTTGTTGTGGTTGTAGCTGAAACTCAGTATATCAAACGTAATATGTACATGTTTTTTACCGTGACCTGTTATTTTTAACAGAATACTATGTGATTGCTATAAGAATAATAAATAATCATATGCAGTTTTCAGACATTAGGCTAACAAAAATATTATCAAAACTGAATAAATAACTACTTCGTAAACTAGCAGCTGTACAAGTTACATTTATGTAATTTTCACTCATCAACCTGTTTAACATTTTCTCTTTAAGAAATCATTAGCTTAACATATAACTACAACTTCAATTAACTGATAGATACACTTGCTACTTGTTGGTTTAATATTTAACCGACTTCTTGCATTTCATAAAGATATTATTCCTTGTAAGAATCTCTCATTACTATCAAGAAAATCCCACTTTCTTTAACAATCATCCCATAGGACGTGATTCATAATACAAACAAAGTTGTATCGCAACAAAAATTATTAAAGAAATACTCTTAAAGCATAACGTTTATTTCGCCACATGAGGGTTGTTTAAAAATGTCAGCTTGTACGCTTCTGCTCTGAAAATATTTTATTACTGTTAACTTCGGAATGCTCATGAAACTATTTGTGTCCTAGCTAGTAAAAGCAGTACATTCTTACGTCCAATTTTGCAACACAGTAATATAAGGTAAGTGTGCTTTGGAAGTGTAGTGCAAGTTTTACATTGTCAAAATGTGTCATGTGAGCATTAAGCGTGAACATGTCTTATTCAACAAGACCCTAGTGGCCAAAGTGTGAGTTATAAAGTACATTGTCTAGCGAACTACTAGTTACTTTATGTAAATAAATATAACTGGTCAAGTTACTAAAGACATACGTTATTCGCTATGAAAGTGACCAGTTCAGTGTTTTTTTATTAAAGAATTTGATAAAACATTAGTCTTAGTTCCTTATTCATAGCAAGCAACGTTTTCTAGTGTTGCATACTTTTTAACTACTTTCGAATGTTTCATAGAGTAAAAATTATCCCTTTCCACAAATTTAAAACACAAAATAAAAACATATTATTGAATATAAATGTTAAAAACACTTAATCGGCTTGACCCTAGCATGGCCAGGTGGGTTAAGGCGTTCGACGCATAAGCCGGGGGGGGCGCGGGTTCGAATCTCGGTCGCACCAAACATGCTCGCCCTTTTAGCCGTGGGGGCATTATAATGTGACGGTCAGTCTCACTATTCGTAGCCCAAAGTTGGCGGTGAGTGGTGATTACTAGCTCTATTACATCCCTCTAGTCTTACACTACTAAATTATAGAACGGCTAGCGCAGATAGCCATCGAGTAGCTTTGAACGAAATTAAAAAAACAACTTAATCGGCTCGGCATGGTTGTCACACGTTTTAACACAAATTCGAAACTATTTTGTTTAAATTATGACTATGAAATAACTGTATTTTAAACACAGGTTGGCTAAACGTATGCGTCAACACCTCTTTCTTTGAAGAAGTATTAATTCAGTAATATACCAAACTGTATAAATATAGGTGTCTACATTGAATGTCATAGTAACCTTTAACAAAAACGATATTTTCACCGTCGTTGTAGAGTTCTTTAGTTTCTAACAATGGTTGGATTCATAAATAAATGTTGACGTAATAAGGTCATAAACAAGTAAGTATATGTTTCAGCTATAAATGCTCCCCTAATACAGCTGCAATTCCTGTAATTCTAGTGCGCGTGTTCACCCTTAATTTATTATAATAATAAGATCACAAGCCTTGGTAATCCTTCTCAGTTCGGCTTAATTTGAATATACAGTTCCATTACTATTATTTTTAATCAGTGAGTATTTTTGTTTTGTTTTCACAAAATATTCGTACTAATTAGTATTCGTTCCACGTTATTTCACTTCAAGAAACAGTTTTTCTAGTTACAATAATCGTACTATAGATTTGAACAGTGTTTATTTTGAATTTCGCACAAAGTCGTCACCACCCACCGCCAATTCTTGGGCTACTCTTTTACCTACGAATATTGGGATTGATCGTTACATTATAACGCCCCCACGGTTAAAAAGGCGAGCATGTTTGGTGCGACCGGGATTCGAACCCGCGACCCTCGGATTAGGAGTCAAACACCTTAACATGCTTGGCCATGCTGGGCATAACACTGTTTAAACGTAACCATCGTTGTTTATAACTTTCGCTACCTCAAAGTTCTGACAAACAATAAAAACTTTTACTTCGTGTCTCGAAAAAAAACGAGCTGAATCTATTACAATTAGTTAGGATTTTAACGTTTTGTTAATTCTTTAATAATTTTGTATTTGTAAGGCACTTCTTCTTAGATACTGAGATTTCTCCCTCCAATTATAAATATTATAATATAGTTGAAGGTTATATTCCAAATGACAAAGTAATGATGAGTAATTTAATGTAAATGTTGCCCTAAAAACTACGATGAATTTGGCTTCTCATAAAGTAATTACGTTCAAAAATCATGCTATTCTGTTCCAGTGTACATCTTTCTTTCCTTTTACTTTTGTTATTTATTGTGTTTAAATAACACCTGAAATGGAAGCGAACCAGCTATGTTATATGCACTAATATAATTTTGCTGAATTTTAGTGAAATAGCTTACCACGAGGACAATGATGACTGGGGAAATGAAGATATAGTCGTAACTGTCTCTATTCTGCCACGGACAGCTAGACAGAAAATAATATTATGGAAGTCAAGGGTAAATACATCAAACATATTAAGTTGCACATAAACACTGACGTAAAATCAAAAGAAGTCTGAAAAGTTGTCATTCAATCTAAGACAAATCAGTATCCTAGCGGTAAGTTGTGTCATTTAAAATACAGCTCAGGTGCTCTATCAGTGAATAACTAATTCACACTAATGCAGGTTTTCACAACAATACACAAGCTTGACGGAAGAGGACATGAAAATGTTGAAACTCGTAACAGTATAAAGTTATCATTTCCCAACAGTAGATAAACATTTTATTTCACATCAATATTTTTCAACTAAAGCAAGTTTATCATAAAAAATTAGCTTTTAATAATCATATCTGGCTTATTGTAAAGACATTAATAGCCATGACAAAGACTGCTGTGCAATCGCCACAACGACAACGTTAAGTTGTGAATTAACAGGTCGTTACAAAATGACATATTCACTAACACACAAAATTATTATTAATATCAATGTTTATTTAGAGTCAAGGATATAACTTTATATCTTATAGCTTTATTTACAAAATAAAACATAATTTTTTTCTAAATCATTCAATTTTTAAGCCTAAAACATAATGAGACATTTATCAAATACACCAAAACTATGCAAGAACATATATATATATATTTGTCCATTTTGAATGTTCAGTGTTTATTTTTTCTGAACCGAAGACTTTTAAAATTAATATAACAAAATCAAAGTTAAATACTTCGCCGATTATGTGAAAACAAAAGTTTTTGTAGTTGAATGTAAAAACAGAAATTACAAAACGAACTACAATCACCAGCAGCTGTAAACGTCAATACTACCAACCTTACTATATACATGTTCACAGAGAAAGCAATATAAAAGCAACAAAAGTAATATTTTCTAATTGATTTTTATGTGGTATTTTTTTCTTCAAGTTAACGCTTTTAAAATTGATGAAACAGAAACTTTAAATACTTTTAGACATTCAGAATCGCTGAATGGCTGTTTACAAGACTACAATTTGTTTGTGTGACTCAAGTTACTTAATACACCTTTACTTCTATATGCAAAAACGGCTGTTCTGGGCCCAGAAAACACTTCAAATAGAAGAGCGAACAACGTTTCGACCTTCTTCGGTCATCGTCAGGTTCACAAAGAAAGGGTTACTGGTCGGAAGCTGACCACATGTTTGGGAGGGGTTGTATAATTGAGTGTTGCAATGTAGAGGGCGCGGTTTGAATATATAATTTTGTCTATAATATTAATATAGGTATAATGGTGTTCCTTTATATTGGTTTATTTTGGGTTTGAGTTGTTGTATAAGTAAGGCTTCTTTAATTTTTCGTTTGTTTATGTTTGTTTCTTTATTTAGTATTTTAGTGTTTTCTATGGTTATGTTGTGTCCATTTGACTTGCAGTGTTCGAAAACGTGTGAAGGTGACTTTTTATGTTCTTTGAATCTGGTTTCCATTTTTCTACTTGTTTCTCCTATATAGAAGTCGTGGCAGTTATCACATTGTATTTTATAAATAATGTTGGTGTGGTGTTTGTCAGTGTAGTTCTTACATAGTATAGACCTTAGTTTTGTGCCTGGTTTTTGAATAAATTTAGTGTTAACTGGAATGTTATATTTTGTTACTAGTTTTTGCCAAATGTTGGTTATTTGTTTGCTGATGTCAGGAATATATGGTATACAGCAGTATATGGTTTCGTGATTTTTTGATTCGTGAGATATATTTACTTTTGTTGGTTGATTTTGCTTTCTGTCTAGGTGTGTGCGTATAATGTTTTCTACGGTTTGTGGAGGAAACTTATTAATGTTGATGAAGTGTTGTTTTATTTTATCTAATTCATCGTTAATTTTATCTGGTGAGCATAGTTTTATGGCTGTGTTTATCTGGTTTCTTAGTATGTTGAGTTTTTGTTTTGTTTCATGTGCTGAGTCCCAAGGAATGTATAGTCCAGTATGGGTGATTTTTCGGTGGATTTCTGTTTTGAATTGTGTGTCGGTTCTTATAATTTTGAGGTTAAGAAATGATATTTGATTGCTTTCTTCCTGTTCACATGTGAAGTTAATGTTGGGATGTATAGAGTTAATGTGAGTGAAAAAGTTAAGTATGTGTTCTGTAGATTCGAATCCCGCAACCGTGTCATCTACATATCTGTACCAGTATAGTGGTGGATGTAATGCTGTATTAATTGCTTGTGTTTCAATTTGTGTCATAAAAATATTGGCTAGAACTGGCGATACTGGGTTGCCCATGCTTAGGCCATTTGTTTGTATATAGTTTTGGTTGTTGAACATGAAGTTTGTCTTTATTGTGGTGAATTCTATGAGGGTTGCTAACTGGTTACTGGGAATGTCTATGATCGGGTTAGGGTCTCGAATATAGAGTTCTAAGGCTATCTTGCAGGCTTCTGTTGTTGGAACTTCTGTGAAGAGGGATATAACATCGAAACTGGCCATTAAGGCTTTATGATTAAGTTGATTTAGATTGGACTTGAAATTAAAAGAGTCTTTGATGAATGAGCTGGCTGATGTTGCATATTTGGAGAATGCCCATGCTATGTATTTACCAAGATTGTAGTTAAACGATTCATATGTTGACATTATTGGTCGTAATGGACAATCTGGTTTATGAGGTTTGGGGATGCCGTATATTTGCGGTGTGCGTGAGTCGGTTTTACGTAGGTAGGAATAAAGTGTTTGTGAAATTGTGTTGGCTTTTTTTATTTGTAGTAGTAATTTGTTTAGTTGCGTCTCATGTGTCTTTGTTGGATTTGTGTGTATTGGTTTAAATTTGTTCGTGTCTGATAGGATGTTATTCATTTTTTGTATGTATTCATTCGTGTTCATTATTACTATAGCGTTACCTTTATCTGCTTTTAGAATTTTTATGTTTCTGTCTTGTTTTAGGTTTCTAATGGAATTAATGTCTCTTTTTGTAAGGTTGTTTTTTAGTTTTCTGTTTTGTGAAATTATGTTGATAGTTTTGTAAGAAAATTCTTTGAAAAAATCGTTTAAGATAATGTTTTTAGGTGGTTCTGGAAAATATAAATAAACCTCATAAACCAGATTGTCCATTACGACCAATAATGTCAACATATGAATCGTTTAACTACAATCTTGGTAAATACATAGCATGGGCATTCTCCAAATATGCAACATCAGCCAGCTCATTCATCAAAGACTCTTTTAATTTCAAGTCCAATCTAAATCAACTTAATCATAAAGCCTTAATGGCCAGTTTCGATGTTATATCCCTCTTCACAGAAGTTCCAACAACAGAAGCCTGCAAGATAGCCTTAGAACTCTATATTCGAGACCCTAACCCGATCATAGACATTCCCAGTAACCAGTTAGCAACCCTCATAGAATTCACCACAATAAAGACAAACTTCATGTTCAACAACCAAAACTATATACAAACAAATGGCCTAAGCATGGGCAACCCAGTATCGCCAGTTCTAGCCAATATTTTTATGACACAAATTGAAACACAAGCAATTAATACAGCATTACATCCACCACTATACTGGTACAGATATGTAGATGACACGGTTGCGGGATTCGAATCTACAGAACACATACTTAACTTTTTCACTCACATTAACTCTATACATCCCAACATTAACTTCACATGTGAACAGGAAGAAAGCAATCAAATATCATTTCTTAACCTCAAAATTATAAGAACCGACACACAATTCAAAACAGAAATCCACCGAAAAATCACCCATACTGGACTATACATTCCTTGGGACTCAGCACATGAAACAAAACAAAAACTCAACATACTAAGAAACCAGATAAACACAGCCATAAAACTATGCTCACCAGATAAAATTAACGATGAATTAGATAAAATAAAACAACACTTCATCAACATTAATAAGTTTCCTCCACAAACCGTAGAAAACATTATACGCACACACCTAGACAGAAAGCAAAATCAACCAACAAAAGTAAATATATCTCACGAATCAAAAAATCACGAAACCATATACTGCTGTATACCATATATTCCTGACATCAGCAAACAAATAACCAACATTTGGCAAAAACTAGTAACAAAATATAACATTCCAGTTAACACTAAATTTATTCAAAAACCAGGCACAAAACTAAGGTCTATACTATGTAAGAACTACACTGACAAACACCACACCAACATTATTTATAAAATACAATGTGATAACTGCCACGACTTCTATATAGGAGAAACAAGTAGAAAAATGGAAACCAGATTCAAAGAACATAAAAAGTCACCTTCACACGTTTTCGAACACTGCAAGTCAAATGGACACAACATAACCATAGAAAACACTAAAATACTAAATAAAGAAACAAACATAAACAAACGAAAAATTAAAGAAGCCTTACTTATACAACAACTCAAACCCAAAATAAACCAATATAAAGGAACACCATTATACCTATATTAATATTATAGACAAAATTATATATTCAAACCGCGCCCTCTACATTGCAACACTCAATTATACAACCCCTCCCAAACATGTGGTCAGCTTCCGACCAGTAACCCTTTCTTTGTGAACCTGACGATGACCGAAGAAGGTCGAAACGTTGTTCGCTCTTCTATTTGAAGTGTTTTCTGGGCCCAGAACAGCCGTTTTTGCATATAAAAATTCTCAACAAGTGGGTTTCTCGACATCACTGACACCTTTACTTCGAAACTCTTTATAGTGTGTTTCTTGTTATTCCGTATGTAATGTAAACACATACAGACACACTTATAAAACTCCCTCAGTGACACAGATGTACGTATGCGGACTTACAAAGCCAGAAACCAAGTTTCGTAACCGTTATTGGTATGCCACAGATCGTAGCTCTCTGATGAGCTTCAAACAAACACTTCAAAACTCCGCAGCACCTTTTTCCCTGGAATCTCATTTGAGACAACTAAACTTTAAACAAAAATTGTTGTTTCGATCAATAATTACTTATCATAAAATAAAACAAAATATAATTAACCCTTCAGACTCTAAAATTGTAATAGCACATCCTTCCTCTTTCCCAGTCAACACATTGTTAAAATGTTTAGCTCACGAATGCCCTTAAATAATTACTTTTGTCATCTGATATGCTTGGACTTCTTGTCAAAGACAACCTGAACACAGGGTTAGTACAAGATTAAAGTTATTGTGTTGTCTTTGTTGTTTCACGGGCACGGTTTTTTGGTAACTTTAAAAACTTCTCTAATTTATCATTCTATATATATCTGTATTTGACTAACATTTTTTTAAGTCACACTACAGTGCTTCGTGCGGCTAAAACCTCTTGCGCAACACACTTTATGTTATGAACAGTCTAACAGGTTCCGACTTTCTACAGTTCGGACTGTGGTAGTCCAAACTATCATACATGTTTAGTGGATGTGCGCTACTGGATTCTTACTTCACATAACAAATTTCAACGCAATTTATTTCAAAATTCACGAAATATAAAATCTCAAATTATGATTGAATTTCGTCCTACTTTTAACAGCGGAATAGCAACTCGTACTGAGTTTTTCATTCACAAATTTCAGCTCAAAGCTCCATCATCTCTTGACCGATTTGGGATAATTACAGTTTTGGACTCAGGAGGTCACACACTTTCGACTGATGTATTTGAGCACTCAAGGTCTCATAGATTAATTCACTTTAATCCTTCTAAAGATGATTTCAGTTTGAGGGTAATTTAAGCTAGTAGACAATCTTATGCGTAATAAAATTGAGTCGTGTATGCCCAGTCAACATTTGGTGTCACTGGCATACAACAGTATCATTAATAAAAAGGAATAAAAACAGGGCTTATAGATTAATTGATTCTAATTATTTCTAAAAGAATTTCAATTGCCGCGGCAAAAATACAGAAACTTTATTTGATGGAAACATACCATTTATTTTGTTTAATTTGGTGCACTGTTAGATTATTACAATAGTCACGTGAGCTATCGATCTGAAATTTTTACATCTGCTTCATTCAAGAAAAAGGATGGATCGCTTTTAGTTTTTTATCATTCGGATTAAATACGGCTAACTTAGAGCAATAAAACTATAGAATAAATGCAAGTATCAGTTAGGCCAAGCAGACTGTATTACTAGTTTCCAGCTCAAGTTCTCAAATCATGTGGGTGAATGATTATTATTCATTATTTGCTGCAAACTTTTAAAAACTATTTTTTTAATATTTCATAAAATTATCTTAATTAAAGGGTTTTAGTGTCACGTGCTACCAAGTTAAGTAGTCAGCGTAAGTAATAATAAGAAACTTCTAATCTTGTAATGACGAGAAACTTTTTTTTTAACCTGAAGACGACCTAAGAAGATCGAAATGTTTTTCTCTACTTTATTTTAATAAAAAGTTTTAATACCTGCCATCTTGAGATAAATTGTGAATCTATTTGTCTCTGTAAAGTATAGTTCTGTTCTAAATAATAGAGTTGCAATCCTTAAGCTACTGTTGATCACTTATGAGTGTCACTTTTTTACTTCATATTGTTTTTTTTTGTGTGGCGATAAAATGTCACAACATCTAATTAAAAACACCTTAGGTATGAAGGAAAAGGTGTGGCCAAAAACGAATTGATCGTAAGACTTGCAGCTACAATTATAGCACTGATAATAATTTTACAGCAAGTATTCATTAACTAGTTAATTAGGTACCGTATTTTGTTTTATCAACCATCATGCCCCAAGTTCAACTCGTGTGAAGTTATTGAGATTATGGGCAAAAATGTTGTTAAAAGCGAAGTATTCAATTAATAAAACGATGCATTCTAGTTTTTCCAAATGAAAGTGTAAGACAAGTATATTTAGTTCGCTACACTGATAGTCAGGTGGTTTTTAGTTTCGCATTAAGCGCATTGTTTGCTTTAGTCGGAAATTGATATCACTTACAAACGTAACTCTGTTTAAACAGTATAAATAGTTGGTTTGGTTTGTATTTTCGCTCATATGTACATAAGGGCTATCTGCAATAGCCGTCTCTAATTTAGCAGTATAAAGCTATAAGGAAGACAACTAGTCATCATCACCAACTGCCAACTCTTGGACTACTCTTTTACCAACCAATAGTTGAATTGACCGTTACATTATAACGCCCCCACAGCTGAAGAGAAGAACATGTTGGGTGTGACGAGGATTTGAACCCACGGCTATCGGATTAGGAGTTGAGTGCTTTTGTCACTTGGCCATGCCGGGCCGTAAATATTTGAAGTTATATGCTTTCTTATCGTATATCTAGAAGCATTTTACAAAACAGTTTTATACCACTTTTCTAGTGGCCTGGCATAGCCAAGCGTGTTAAGGCGTTCGACTCGTCATCCGAGGATGCGGGCTCAAATTCCGGTCGTACTAAGCATGCTTGCCCTCCTAGCCGTGGGGGCGTTATATTGTGACGGTCAATCCCACTATTCGTTGGTAAAAAGAGTAGCCCAAGAGTTAGCGGTGGGTGGTGATGACTAGCTGCCTTCTCTCTAGTCTTACACTGCTAAATTAGGGACTGCTAGCGCAGATAGCCCTCGAGTAGCTTTGCGCGAAATTCAAAACAAAGAAACAAACCACTTTTCTAAAAGCACATTATATCAAAGGCAGGAATAAAATTCTCCAAAAAATAGCAGAGGAACTCAACTTGGTGAAGTGAACCTGTTTTGGGAAAAGACAAATATCTACACGTTAACATAACAAAAATTACAAAGTAACATTAATACGTTTTAGTACTAGTACCGCCTAAATAACTAATAAACTTTTATCCATAGTTAAATATCTATTTAAAATATAGTACTGGCGATTCAGTTCATTTCTGTGCAAAAGAAAGGTAGGGAAAATTGCCCGATTTAACAGGCGTTAAAAAGATAATGACAAAAAGGCTATAATAAATCGTAATATCTCTTCATCGCATAAAAACATACTGAGATGAAAGTCTCGCCTATAAAAATAATATTTGAGTAAATATAGCAATGCAAACGTAAGGATCTTTACTTGCTTTGTGCACGACCAAAACAAAGCTCTTGACTTGCCGTTCTACTGTAGGATTAAAAACCTTAGGAAGAACAGGACAGTGATAATATTAAACGTACAACAACACTAACTCTTATAAAAGTCGCGATAAAACAACTTAAAAGCGGCACTTACTTCAATAGCAAAAACGTGTCACTTGATAACGGCGAAAAGTGGGCTTTAACAAGGCCCCATATGAGTACTACGATCCCTGGCAAACCTGTACAAACGAGATACTTCGGTCAATACGTATGCTGACAAGTTAGGTACATCAATAACACATCCTACAATTACATCTTAAACAAACTTGTATTCGGTAATTTGTGTAAACAAACGATTTAGAGATTGAGAACCTACCTTTCAGTAGTACGCCAATCGAGACTGACCAAGACCAAAGTGTTTCAAAGTGCACTTTGACATTCTGATTACAGTGAAAAGCAAGATTGCAAAGGCATTTTGTTTTGTGTTTTTTTAACAAGCATTCGATTTATTTATTTATTTATCTATTTATCTGGGAAAGGTATGTGTGTTATTAATATGTTTGATAATATTTTTATCACATCAAAATCAGAAACATTTCGTCCAAAGTTTTAAACTATTACAGTTGTAATACTTTATATAAAAATTAGTGATTTTAGAATCTTTTGTTTAATATTCCACCCAAAGCCAAACAAAGGGTATCTGCGTAGTCGCCCATAATTTTAACTGATATATTGCCTATGGTTGATCAAATAATATTACAGTCATAGTCTTAGCGCACTCACAGCCTCAAAGTGTGGTTTCTTGTGATAACGGGACGTGAACCATGACCTCTTGGTTTCACAATCCGAGTTCAATAGCCCTTAGACCACGTTAGACTCGTTTTACATAAACCGATTATAGCTTAAAGTTACAGACGTCATAAGAAGTGAACTATCTTACAGTCGCTTGATGTTACTTCAACTGCTTAAAGTAAAGATCAAATAATACTAGCAAAGAGAACAAACTCGAAGAAGAATATTACTTTAATGCCCTTTTTCATCGATAATGGATGAGTTTGACCACTCTTGCAAAATAAAAAGTCTACTTTCAATAATTTTGGTTTCTACATTGGTGCCTTCAAGATAAGTTTGTAGTTTTGTCAAGTCTTCGTGAATTTAATTATTATCCATGCTATTGATAGGACTTTTGACCTACTTTTTACATTTTATTTTTATTGGTTCACTTACCTTTATTTCTCACGTTTCAGTTATATTAAAATATAATTTAATCCAAATCTTTTACCTTGTTTAAGCTCTTATTTTCAAATGATTGATATCCATGTCTGTATTTTGCCATGATAGTTTAATAATACCTGTAGACCTGTCAAAATTAAATCTGCAGCAAGGTTGATTTTCTATATGTCTACAATACCAAAAGTCTGTCTGCAAGTCTGAAACTTAGCAACTTGGAAGATATTGTTTTCGCCTTGGAACATTACTCTGTTTCAATGACTCATTTGAGGACATTGTTTTCTACAAAGGAGGCCAGAGAGGTCTCAGATCTCTCCTATAGTACAAGGTGATTATCAATTTTACACTATCAAGTTTTACTCAATAATTGTATGGTTAGCAGAGAATCATTTTGTACCAATGCTTTCCAATAGTGAATTGAAACAGGAAAATAAACGTATACCGACCAAACCAAATAATAAATTGTACTGCTTCGATGCAACAGTTGTTTGCATCGTTCAACATGATATTCAGTTTGTGCACTGCACAGTTAAAATAGCTTTTAGATTCACAGCTATAACTGTTGCAACTTTGCATTTTTGTGTCACTGTTCAACTGATGGCTTCGTAGTTTTTTTATAGCCAGCACTATTTCTCAGATTTATTCAAAACTATTTACACTATAAAAGTGTCATTTTTATTTTTGTAAAGAAAAATTCTAAAGAAATCTTTAGTCACACATACTTGTTTGTTTGTTTTTGGAATTTCGCACAAAGCTACTCGAGGGCTATCTGTGCTAGCCGTCCCTAATTTAGCGATGTAACATTACAGGGAAGGCAGCTAGTCATCACCACCCACCGCCAACTCTTGGGCTACTCTTTTACCAACGAAAAGTGGGATTGACCGTCACATTATACGCCCCCACGGCTGGGAGGGCGAGCATGTTTAGCGCACATACACCAGTGACTGTAACTAGCCAAGTGATCGTGCCATTTGATCTATATAGGTTGTGTCTGGAGTACGGCAGAAAATAAGCAATATTCTGCATTAAATTGTAGTTATTTCAAGAGTCTTGATCATTTGGACCGAAAAATAAATCAACTGATTCTGAACTTCCTTTTCCATAGTTTGTTTAATGCGTGGTAATTTTTCTAAAGTATGCTTTCATTGACAAAGTCAAACATGACTAAATATTCACTAAATTTCCTGTATGAATTAGCTTCTCTTCACTTCCACAAATATTAATATTTTGGGTTCAATGAACTCTCACATGAGACAATAGGAAATGTATTATAAATTTCAATTACAATACAATGCGTTTATCTTTTAAGTGTTGTATACTACAAGAAATTGAAACTTTAGCGACATTTCATTTTTTTATCTTACATGTACCAACGAAAGTTGGTCAAGTACTTTCTTAAAGCATTCACATTGTACTAATGCATTAAGAAATGTCTATTTTAACCAACAGTAGATTAGCAGTAAGTGATAAGTGTTGAAGTTATTCTTTAACTTTTATACTTTCGAAAAAAACACGAAATGAGATTGAATGTGTGTATGTTTTGTTATAGCAAAGCCACATAAGGCTATCTGCTGAGTTCACGCAGGGAAAATCGAACCTCTGATTTTAGCGTTGCACCAGTGGGGGACAAAAAGAGATTGATTGTAAAAAAACACAACACAATAAAATAATTTTATTTAGGTGTTCACCTTCTTATCATTATCAAGGTTGTTAAACACAAGAATATCAGCTGAAGCTGTTTCATATACCTACATTTCTTTGCAGCTTTCCAGTAAATATTTTAAATAATGTTTTAGATTTCAACTCTTTGACGATAAATAACTCAGCTTTTATGGATATAAATGGACTTCACAGCATATCTGTCTGGAGTGCTTTGTGCTTGTATACCCTGCAAAGTGTTTTAGCTACAGAGAGCGAGATCCTCTACTTTTTTCTTATTTAAAGTACAAAGGATCATCAAAATCGCAATAACTTACCTTGGCTTTTGAACTTGCCTAGGAATACTAAATGTATGGATATAAGATCAGGAAAGTACCGAGTTGTCATGTATCGGCTATAAGTGAAAAGTGACTGTTCAACCATAAGCATGTAGAACTTTACCGTTATCGGTTCAGATCACGCATAAATCATGACGGTAGAGTTAAAGTCGGGACGTAACAGCTTGAAACTTCAGATCCTTCTTGTATGTTGAAAAGTGGTAAAATAAAACTTCAAAAAGACATATAAAGTTTCATATTTAATATCAAGAACAATATTTATATATATATTCCTAATTTTCACCACTTTATTTGTTTTCTTATAGTAAAACCACATCGGACTATCTGAGGAAGTAGTTTTAAGCAAACAATAATAATACGCTATGATTAAAAGGCGATTCATAATAATAAAGTATTAAAATAAAGTTTTGATGCTACTCAGATGCATCCTGGTGGTCAGTTGTTTAGAGAATAAGGATGTGCAATGATAAACGTGTTGCGATAGACTCCACAATTGAAGAAAGATCATGTGTTTTGACCAGCGTTAAACTATTAGAACGTGTAAATATACATATATATAACATAACTGATTTATCGTGTGCATGTTTTATGGCAAAGTTATTGCAAATAACCAAGTAACTCATAAAATTCCGAAAGTAATTATTTTAAGTATTTTATCACTGTGGCTAAGTTTGTTTTTTTTCTTCAACAGTCATTTTATATCTCAGCAAACTTAAATAGCTAAAATGAAAACCATTCTAGTTTCGATATCGAAATTTAACTTCTTTTGACTATTTTAAAATCATGTTTATAAAATAGAGTTGCATTATACAGTGAAGGAAATATGAAAATTACTAGTGTGTAATCGTAACGAAAATTGCATTATTATAAACAGCTTTTCCATAGCAACGAATAATAACATTATATTTAAAATAGCACAATTTAGATTTATCATTTTAAGTACAATTTATGAAAACCAGCCAACTCAACATGTTACAACAATCTGTACGGCATATCTATAGTTCTGAACGTACTATATGTACATTTATTTACTGTAATAAGGATACGGCACTCCAGAACGAAATCAGGATGCTGAAGCAGACATCTTTGTAATTCTTTTAGAAAATAAAACTACGAATACAAACAAACAAATAAAAATCAAAAGTTTAATATTCAAGTGTTTGAAAATATTTTTTGCCATAATTATATTTTCAAAACTGATTTTGTTAATAGAACATCATAAAGATTACATTACTTTACTCCGATTGGCCAGTGGTAAAATTGCGAACTCGCGCCACTAAAATTTATTTGAATAATCGCAGTAGACAGAGCTCAGATATCCAATTGCGTACATGCACTAAAGAAAAAAGAACGGTATTATAATAACGTGTCATTTAAACACACTGATTATGCGTCAAAAATTCTATTTTTTTTTTTTTTTCACAATTGTGGACAAACTCTCGAATTAACGTGAATTTGAGAAATAAAACAGCATCAACAATAGAAATTTGTGAATTTTAACCACATTTTTGTTGGAAAAAGAAACTACTTTGCTTTCGTCAAATTATGCTCATTTCTGTTTTCGTGGGGTTTTATCGATAAAGTGTTCTGAAACCTTGATTGAGTTTTTATTGCTCTGATAATTCATGTGTTCATTAAATATAGCAAATATCTTCACACACAAATATACAAATCTTAATTTCTTCTCATCCATACCAGGTTTTTTTTTAAATTACATTAAATATTAAAGCAATGAAAACCACATAATTTGCCTAACATTTTTCTAAAATTCACTCTGGTTGTTTGTCTTTTCACTCCAGTCATTTCTCGACAGGCCACAAGGTTGCTCTTTCGGATATTTACATTTAGATGAAAAACAGTTACTTTTTATGTATCTTACGTGTAAGGCATGGAGAAAAGTACTTCAGGCTGTTATACTTTTTTACATATAGTTTGTTTTTATCACGGGTATACAAGAACATGTTAAAATATGTGAATATCTTATGTCTAGATTACTTACACGCACGTATCAAGGATATTATTTGAAAGTTTTTGATTCAAGTTAAAAACAGACATATTATGGATGAGAATAATATTTAAAAGTGGAAGTGCCATACGATGAAATATGCATGATGCTTTTGTTTGACGCATGTAATGAATCGTCTTCGAACTACGATATTTGTAGACTGCAGTAGAAATGATATACATATTTCAAAAAATAAAATTATTTATAAAGTTTGTAAGATATTTGAAGGAAACCTAACAATAATATGTTTTTAACATAGAGAGATTGTTTGTTATGTTATGCGCGAAGCTACACAAAGGGCCGTCTGTACTTTACCCATCACGTGTTTCGAAACCCGATTTGTAGTAGTATAAGTCCGCAGATATAACACTGAGTGCCACTGAAAGGGTGCGGTTTAGAAAATAATTTAGCGTAGTTCTGACTTTAAACAACCGAGATACTCATTAAATTTCAAATAGTTTAGTTAATACAAGTAACAAGAAAATCAGTTTAAAATTTAAATGTTAAAACTCTAATTTCAAAAACTGTACAACTACTTTCTTGAAAATGACTTCTTACTAACTCTTGAATTATGTCTCTCGCTGGTAAAATAAAATGACTCATTGTTATTTCTGTTTGTCTTAGTTTTATGCTTACACATTAATTTGCCCCTCAGTGGTAACCCTACGGACTTATTACGCTAAAAACTGGGTTCCGATACCCATAATAGGCATAGCGCAGAGATCGTTGTGCTTAGTTACAAATAAAAATATTAACAGAGAGGAGTAGCATAGAAATAAATATGTATATTAGTAGTATATCCGTGTATATCTTTTTGTATGACAGTGTTTAAACTACAGGGTGGTCGCTAGAAAAGCGGAAAATTTGAGGGTCAGATGAGATCATGAATGAAATGCGTGCTTACTCATTTCTATTTTGATTTCTTTACATCATGAATAAAATGCATGATTTTAATAATTTTGAGCATCTATGAGTGTAATATAACATATGCCTTTAAAAAACTTCGTAAAAGTTATTCTTTGTAAAAATAAATAGCTGTTTGACAAATTTTCCGCTTTTCTATCGACCACCCTGTATGTTAGGATAAACAGTCGTACATAAAAGGTGGATGGTGTCTACGTAATTGCTTATTATTATTTTTTTTGTCATTTCGTTAGTAGTGTATTAGCTCTAACTCTTCCATTTGTTCTTGTTCTGTTATGTCTCAGTTGTGTTAATATACAACTATAACAGGGAGAAGCAATCTAACGTCACCAAACAAAAAACATAAGTAACTATTCCTGGTATCTCGAAACAGATAACAGCTGTTTTTTTAAGAAACGAAACTTTAACCATATAAATTACGCTGTATTAATATTTGGATAAATTGAAAGTATCATTGTATTTTAACCTGAAATTTTTAGTTTATTAAATTCTTACTAGGCAAAAGTATAAAACAGGAAAAAACCAAAGTGCTTTATGTATACATACACACAGACATCATGTGTACACGTATAGGTCGCAGTTCATTACATAATATTTACCTTCAATACTACATAATTTCGCTTAATCAGTATTAATACTTATGGTTTTCATAATAAAAGAATGAAAAAATCTCCCATAATTTCTTATAAAAAACTTCAACTAAAATTGATTCTTTTTCTAGACCCTAATGCATAAAAGTATTAACGATTCTTTGTAGAATACTGCATTCTACTTTTATCACCATTTCACTTCCTTCCTATACTTCCCTAAAGGTAAGACGTAACTTCGGCCTCCAAAACTCGTAAGTTATCTCTGCCTGTCGTTTGCTCCAATAAATATCCCCATCGCTTGCCTTATTGCAGATTCCGTTAAAAACCACATTATCTACTGTATATTAATCGATGACTAGGACAAGAAGAATGTATCTCTGCTTTTTATACAACAATGCAACATCCTATGTAAATACTTTAAACAGAGCAAAGAAAGAATTAGCTGCATGTCACTTAAGGTGCAGAAAAAAATGCTTTAGCTGCAGGCAGACAAATATATGTTCTTTAATGTCGTTACGACGAGTTGGTGAAAGACGTCATGAGCTGCCACAAAAGCTTTTGAGTTATGATTGCTGTGATAAAAATGTGCATAAAAAGGCTAAATGTCATTCCTATTGATTTTCAAAGAGTATCTAGAGAAAAAAGGAACGAAGCCACAAATTATGCACTATACACTGGTTAGAGAGAGAGTAATAAGGTTTATGCTATGTTGATTATATAAAAGTTTTCAAATTTTCATCTTCATTGTGCTATAGATAGAGCAGTTAGGCTTAACTGTTAATTTGTCATCAAGAGCACAATAAGAATCCAAACACATATTTAAAAAATATTTTTTCGTATTTTATATTCACCCCATTCCTTGATTCCAAAAAGTCAGAATTAAAAAAATAAACATTTTAAAATAAAACTATTGGTTTTACTTTAACTTTCAACCTTTTGCAACTTCAACACTAAACATTTAACGGATAAAAATTTTAATATCATATTCATGTGTGTAAATTATATTACTAGTGCTTTGTCAGAAGAAAGTGGTAACTCATATTCCACTGATTAGTTATTATAACATAGGTCTTATGTGTACCGTTTAACAACGCTTTCATTTGTTATTGTCAAACAATGTACTGCCACAGTAATACACTTCTAGTATTATCACTCTTTGGAAATATTTTTTAATATGAAAAAATAAGCAAAACAAGCAAACGTGAATAAACAAAGACGATTTTTTTTGTTTTCTGAGATGTAAAATGTAGAAAAGTCCACATGAGCGTAGGTGTGGGTCATAAATGAAAGCAAAATCGAAAACGAGATTTGGCAGGATGAAAAGCCCATTAGTTTTACGTATATTGAAGCTTTCTGAGTAAAGTAGATGCGACAGTGGCATACAGAACTAAAGCAAACGAGCATGGAGTATGGAAACAATAATAAAAATCGCATATCCTCTTCAAAATAACAGTATTAACATTGATTACAGACAATTAGTAATATTCTATTAATATATAACGTACGATGCAATTAATTTATTATATGAAAACATGCCAGACAAGGTACAAACACAACAAAAGGCAACAGCAGAAAAGATAGTCATGAAGCTCACTGATCCATGTCGCATGTTATTACACACGCGCACTAATCAAGTGAGTGAATTTATGTCACTGTGATATATTCTGACAGTCTAATCAATGCTTGAGAGGAAATGTGGCGTTCCAGTTGTTCAACTAGTTTTCATTTCATACGACCTTCCACCCACCCAACTAACAAATCCTCAACTACTAACAAAAGCAAAATCTTTCTTAAACACATATACACACAAATGGCTAATAAAACTTTCGTTGCAGGTAGCCAAGTAGTTAGCGTATCCAAACTATGAATTTCAGAATTTATGTTTTATTTTTCATTGTTGAAAGAAAACGTGCATTACTGATGTGACTGGTCGTCAAGTGTTATTTTTCGGTTACACAAAAGTAGTCAAAAATTTGGCGTTTAGCGCTATTGATTAAAATGCCTCCTGTCTATTTTACCTGCCAGTTTAAAATTAAGGACGGCTATGCGCAGACAGACCTTTATGTATCTTTGCATGGAAATTCTAAACGAGTAGAAGTAAGTTTTATCTTGCTTTTTATTAGATTCTACTATGTCAAAACGAGAATATTAGAAAGAAATAATCGAAAATTTAAAAACAGTTAATAAGTATGTGCAAAGTGCAATGACGTACAATAAAGTTGTTTTGTTCTGTGATCTAAGTTGTAATAGTTACACTAAGTTGCAATAGACTGTTTCATTATTTTTTACTTATAGTTAAAGATAGAAAAATAAGCTATACCCGAGATAGTTGAAAGTTCTTTATCAATTTGATAAATAATATGCCAAAATTACTCTATAAATAATCAAGTGTCGTCAAGTAATAATCAAATAACATCAGTAAGAACACGTTACACTTATGCAAATATTGCATAATAATTCATTTTAATTTGGTATTAAATTTTCTAAGAAAAAATATTTTAACTCAGCAACAAACACCTTGATGCAGCCTTGACATTTTAACCAACTGAGTATATACAGTCAAATAGATCATATTATTCACAGTATGTTCCTGAAGTTGTGCTTTCAGTCAGCTAATTTCATTCATTCAATTTTTTGCTATTAATTGGAAATTTTACTTCAAATTCGTTGTGAAAATTGTTAAAGTTTTGCTTTAGGTTGCATACGTTATTATTCATAAAAACTTTGTTACGCAAAAGACACACTGGTTTATTATTTGTTTCAATCCCCAGCAAATTTCAACTCCCAACTTTTATTAAATTATCGTTTCACGTTTAGCCAGTCACGTGTTATTCTCTTTTCGTCAGTAATGCTAGAATCAATTAAATTGTCTTTATTTTCTAAGTGTTCACCATCATCTGGATTCTTTTGTTTTCGAATTATTCGTTTATCTATATTATATGATTAAAAACAAAATATATTTAAACACTTGAAAGCTGCACAGTAAAAATATGTTTACAAACGCATGCAAAACAACGCACACTCAATAAAAAACATATAAACCAGACAGACGTTACAAAATGTGCGGAGTCTGTGGCAGTGATGAAGCGCGCGACATTAGCGATGACGTGAGGCAATGCAATTGCTAATTACCAAATTTGCAATGAAAAATAAACAATGGAAATAACTGATTTCTAAACTCGAGCTGGCCACAGTTGCGCTGTCCACTGGCCACATGTGGCTAGTGGCCATGTAGTTGCCCTTCCCTGTTGTAGACGTTACAGCTGTTGTACAATAACTAAAACTAAGTTATGAACTCATGAACTCATTGAGTTAAGTCTCCTCAGAAAGACATATTGTTTCTTCTAGTTCTTCTTCTTTAAAACAGTTTTTCGACCATCATTCTTTCATTTATTTGATAATTAACTTGAATCTTGGTAAAGTTTGAGTTGCACCTCATTTCAGTACACCCGGATATAGTTGACTTTTTTTATTTAAATCTTCGTAAAGACTTTGTGGGGTGAAAGGTCAAACAACTCCATAAATGTATATTTTTGACTCATGTTTCGTCAAAATTACAGTGATCAATTTGGAAATTACCAGAACTATAAATTTTCTTGTGTCAAACATCCTGACGACCAAAAATTCGAATAACCCCGTTGTGAATCTCTTTAGGAAAGACAGAGCTTACAAGAGGAATAATTTTAAAGTTATCTTTCTATTTAATCCCTATATACTGGTTAAAATGGGGCTGAATAAATGATCAAAAACTCCAAACTTACGACTAAACATTGACATGTTTCACATTTTTTATGTTGATTTATGGGGAACAGAAGATCGGAAAAAACATAAATTGGCGTTTGCTTCATTTCTTAGACATATTCCAATCAATTTACGTGAGATTTAGTATAAAATATTTTTTGCAAGTCCCAAATGTCCGCCATTCGGATTTACAACACTAAAACCAGGGGTTTGATTATCCTTGGTGGACACAGTAGATAGCCTGATGTGGTTTTTCTATAAGAAAAACAAAAACAAAGAGAGATAGTTTTAGCATTTGTGTTTTTTCTCAATTTTTCAACAATAAAAGCACAATTTGAGATTTTCCCTGCACTATTCATGTGTATATCAACCAACTTGCATTGAATTTGGCTCAAAGATGTCCTTTTGCTGATCTAGCAGTAGTAGGGAAAGTTGTTTTTTTTATTTTGTTATGTATTCACGATTTTTCTGGTGTCAAAACTGGCCATGTTGGGAATGCGTAGCGGAGATTTGTTGGATTTGTCTTGCGGTATTTCTATTAAAGCCAAAATGATAACAATAAAATTGCATTTTATTCCAAAATTTTACCAAATATACGAGATTGAAAATTCAGTACAGATATACATTGTATGCCACCCTATAATAGTAGAATTCTAATAGAGTAAATTGTTTGTCAGCTTCATGCTTTTATATGCAAAAACGGCTCGTTTGGCTTCAGAAAATATTTTAAATAGAAGAGCGAACAACGTTTCGACCTTCTATTTAAAATATTTTCTGAACCCAAACGTGCCGTTTTTGCATATAAAATTCTCAACAAGTGGGTTTCTCGACATCAATGATAGCTTCATGCATTATCTTATTCACGCAACACAGTTTATAGATTAAATAAATCTTTTAATTTAAGTTTCGTTTAAGCATTTCAAAATTAGAAATTCATTATATCTTCAAAATTAGTTTTATATTTTTAATATGAAAATTATGCTTTTGAGGATTATTTTTCATGTTTGGAAAAGTATGTGGATTTAAAACTAACTCAGATCTCTTAGACTGGATTAAAAGTATAAGATATTATTGATGTTATACTCCGTTCCCCCAGTAGCACGACGGTATATCTGTCGATTTACAGAACTACAGCTCAGAATAACTGAAGCCATCGTCATTGTAACCGTGGGCATGTTGTAGCAAACATGAACTGAAATCGATTATCGGTTAAATATGTTGAAAGCTTCTAATGATGCACATGTAGAAGTCTACTGACGTGTAAATAAAAACTGTTTTTGTTGAGCTACAAGATGTTGAAAAATGTAACAAAAATAAGGTGGCTCAAAATTATCTTTCCTATTTTAAAGTCCCCACAAAGCTAAAATCAAGGGTTCGATTCCTCTCGATTGACTTTGTTATAAGAAAAACACACACACACATACACTTATTTTAAAATTTAATAACTAACTACCTACAAAAACACAAATACAGTAGTTTTTTGTGTTATTTTATTGAACAAAACGAAATTAGAAGTAGGTAAATACTGATGACGTCACCATACACATAAGGGAGTGGTGGATGTAGATTGTACTATGAATTGTAAGTGAAAACGTATTTGGGGGATGGATCTGTTATTCCTCAGAGCTCTATTTCCCACAGCAGTATTTATATGTAAAGAATTTTTTGTATGAATCCCTTCATTTATTTATAGACACTTAGAATACCGATACCGTCACCTTATTAAGTTTTAATACTTGCCTTCGATACCCGGGTTTTTAAAACCTTATTAGATCTTATGTATGTACTAGATAAGTCGTTCGATTTGTCTTTTACTTGGGGTGTCTAGTGGATATCGTGTTGTGGAATAGGTTTATCCCACTCAGGTTTAACATTGTAGTTATTGAAACGCCCCGCACGGCCCACAAATTCGCTCAGAACTCTATCTGGCTTATTTAAACCTTATACAGTTTGATGACAAACTCTTAATGCACTAGAAAACTACGTCGATAAACATCAAACAAAACAGTGGTATTTTTTTTTCAGATCTTTGCTTAGCGATGACATAAAAGTGTTATTTATCTTAGAACTGTTTATCAGAAAAAAATTTTTAAAAATCTCAACCCTTATACAGGTTTAAATACACAGTATACACAGTTTATAAATTTTGTTCTTTTTAAATACAAAATACCTCAATAACAAAATGTTTTGTACATGAAACATAAGATTCGTCTCTAGTTTTAAGTTATTGTTGGAAATTTAATCAGACGTTTAAAAAATGCTGCTTATTGTGCCCCTAGTGGAGTATTGATAAAATTAATGACATCTAATAAAATGATTTTTATTAATTATTTATATTTGTGTCAGGTTCCAGTAATTAATACATCATACATATATCTGCGAAAATAGAAAGATAAATATCGTTAACAAGAGAGATCTTTGCTTTAAAACGGTCACTTTAACCCTTCAACTGTGATTGACATATGATGCAAGCAATTTGCCCAGAACATTTTGAATTAATGTTTAAAAAAATGAATTATATGAACCTTAAAATTTAGCAAATCGTTGCTCTTAGGATGTTAGGCTGATTTACTTAGCAGCAAACGAAAGGTTAATACAAGACACACGGTGTATCATTTCATAAATGAATTACGTTTTAACTGTAATACACTGAAATAAAACAGGGTATGATATGCAAAGCGATCAAAATATTGCGCACTTTGGATATGACTCGTTTCACCATGACTCGGTAAACCGTTACTATCCGGCTTACCGGTAAACTCATGCGACTAGTTGTTTGGAGGGCACGTAGTTCAGAGAACTCGGGCAATAATAATTAATTAAAATTGATGACAAACTCTTAATGCACTTGAAAACTACGTCGATAAACATCAAACAAAACAGTGGGTATTTTTTTTCAGATCTTTGCTTAGCGATGACATAAAAGTGTTATTTATCTTAGAACTGTTTATCAGAAAAAAAAATTTAAAAATCTCAACCCAAACGAACCGTTTTTTACATATATATTTCTCTCTTTATCAGTGAGTGGTGTGTTTACTTAATCTACCGTTAACATTGGTTTGGCATGATCAGGTGGTTAGAGCGTTTGACTCGCAATATGCGGGTTCGAATCCCCGTCCCAACAAACTTGCTCGCCCTTTCAGCTGTAAAAATGTTATAATGTCACGGTAAATCTCAATGATGATTTCCAAAAGAGTACCACACGGATTGACGGTGGTTAGCGATAGCTACCTCTGCTCTAGTATTTCACTACTAAATTAAAGATGACTAGCGCAGATAGCCTTCATGTAGCTTTACGTGAAATTCAACCCAAACACTATAAATCATTATCATTATATTGTTTATCTATATAGCATTCTGAAACCTTATAGGAAGGTATACAGCATGTGAAGAAAATACATTTAATTTCTACTTTTAATTCTTCTTTTTAGTGCTTTCAATAAATACCCTCTAGTATTTAGTCTAGTAGAAACGATATACTTTGGATGAAAATTCATTAACAATTATATTTTAGTACCCGTCTCTGCATTCAACTATTTAGTTATCTTACGATATGAGAAGACTTAAATAATTCAACCAATGATAATATGCTGGTAAAGCTGTATAACTTTATGTCTACACTTTGGTCATAATAGTTGTTGAAAAGCAATATTATGTGAAAATAATTTTTCAGTTTTATCGGCTTCAGATGTTAATTTTCAATACGTTATGTTAATATCTTTTAGTTTCTAAGACAAGTTATTTTGTTTGTTGTTTTTACTTAGAATGGTCTCAGCATTAGCATTGCTTATAACATCGTGTAGAAACTTTCGAAGTTGGCATTGGTATAATATAACATATTGAAACTTGTCAACAAGTACTTACCCCAACCAACTAGGGCGTAGACATGAACTTTGACAATCTCAACGGAGAATGTTTTTACGACCAGAACGTACAAGTAGAGGCCTTCAACAAACATCCAAAAAAAGTTGGTGCCCATTAAATAAGTCAGGAGGATCGTCAATATACAAGCGGCCTGAAAACAAAACATTATGGATACCAGTTAGACTTACTAATACTTTGGTATGTTTTTATTTGTGAACTTTCACAATGATTCGGAAAAACAAATCAACTTTATCATTTCTCCTTCTTATAAAAGTAGTCAGTATATATCACTTTTAAAATAATAACTGATATCCTTCAATATAGTTTCATAACAACTGAAATAGATAGAGGGAATATTGAAAACCTATTAGTTTGTTTGTTTTAGAAATTCGCACAAAGCTACTTGAGGGCTATCTGTGCTAGCCGTCCCTAATTTAGCAGTGTAAGACTGGAGGGAAGGCAGTTAGTCATCACCACCCACCGCCAACTCTTGGGCTACTCTTTTACCAACACGAATAGTGGGATTGACCGTCACATTATACACCCCCACGACTGGGAGGGCGAGCATGTTTAGCACAACGTGGGCGCGAACACGCGACCCTTGGATTACGAGTCGCATGTCTTACGCGTCTTAGAAAAAAAAAATTCAAAAGTTTCGAGAGAGGGCTGCACATTTCCTTAACAATTAAGTTATCTTAAAATTTCTTTCAGTTGGACTGAATCTCAAAATTTGAGTGAAATGCACTTAGTAGTTCAATAGCAGTGAAATGGTCCTGTTTAGCTTCAGATCCCGGGTTCGATTCCCAATCTCGTTTTACTTATGGGCTTTTTTTCTGTACATGAAACGTTTGTATCAAATAGTTTCATTTCATTGACTCAAAACGCGATTTTGAAAGACAGATTCTGTTTTCATGGAATGCATAAAAAGTAGCCAATAAAATGCAATAATCTCTCTTCATGAATATAGATAGGTCTTTCATCTAAATTCTACTTGATTAAGTATAAATGACAAAAAAGATTACGTAACAGAATCATTATACGTTCTAGCGAATATCGAAATAAAAAAGATATGATTGGGTAACATTATTCTAGTTTTACTGTTGGCTGTATACGATGTGTATCCACCGTGTGGCTTCCATCTTCAATTTTATGTTAGGTTTAATCCCTGAAGCTTACCAGAAACGAACGGATGACTATATGGTTTTAAATATATATATTGCCAGCTAGTAATATTTCTTTCAAAAAATAGAAAACGACAGTATTAAAGTAACGAATTTTAGATAGATAATGAGGAGAAGAAATATGTTTTTGTAAGGAGATATACAATTTATGGGGAAAATCGCGATTTAAATTACTCAGAAAATTAAACATTTCTGAATAAAATAACTATTGCTAGCTCTATGTGTAATCAGCAGTATTATAACAGGATATCAATAAGCGTAAGTTTATTCTTAATTCTGATAATCTTACGTCGCTTTCTTAAGTCTTCAGAATGGCACTTAAACAAGACATAACACAGTGAGCTTTAGTGAAAGACATAATAAGATTCAGCTGCAAAACGGTAGGTATATAACAAAAAGTTCAGTTTATCACATGAACAAATTAATACCGTAAAGCAGTTGTTAATTTTACAATAAAGGTGTCACGAGATGTCGTTCCATTTGAGATGAATGCCACGAGAACCAGTTAAACGTGATGTAATGCCAGTACAGGATATAGGGAAATAAATACGTTTCATAAATATTTCATTTATTATTACTATGGTTTTGCGCTTACATAATGAAATAATTACCAGAGAAAATATGATAATAAAAAACGAATTATTTGTGAAATGTGCAACTGTCTTTACTTTCCTACATTCTGTAATTATTAATTAAATGATGATAATAAATTACAGAAAACCACAGCTGTATTCATTATATTAGGTACTATAAACAGAGTTAGTTTTTGAGACTTGTTATGAGTTTTAGGGTTCCTTTTTTGACATTTTTGTAATAATGTCTTTACGGAAAATGTATTATTTAGAGAATGGGGTCGTCATTGTTATTTTTTATATAAAATGCAATACTTATGTATGTAATTTATGAACCATAATATAAATATATGTAAATCATTCTTTTTTGTCAGGCGTTTATTAAAGATCTGTATACTTGTGTTTTTATTATTTATTGAGAGTTATGAATATGTATTGATTGAGTTTCTCTTGAGGGAGATCGACCCCCATATTTAAAAGTTCAAACTATCGTTAGCTAAAGATATTTTGTTGGACACAATAATATATCTTAATATTACTAGGCCTATTTGTAAAAAAATATCCAATAAGGCTTAACTGATGCGAAAATATTTTAGAGCTCCTAACGTTTGCTTTGCGTCATTTTATTTTATAATAATTTATTGTGATCTACAACATCTTGAACAGATAATTTGCAAGCGATTATCATATTCTTATATTCTTTTTTTATTACTAACATTTATCATAACCCTAAATTGACTGGCTACTTTTGCAGTATTTTAGTTCCCACAGAGAGCAAAATAATAAAATATTCTATATTTAAGTTAAGATATTCACTACAATCCCACAATAAAAAACATGTGCAATCAAAACGCGATCTTTGAATTTCAACTCAGTGAACCAGTCGAACATTAAATAAGTAATTGAAACTGTTTCAGACATAACGTTTATAAAAGTAGCAAAAGAAATTATGACATTTAATTAGAGACTCTGTTTAGAAAAAATAATTGTATGATAATTCTTTAAAGAAGAAAATTAAAATCATGAAAGTTGAATATATAGTCCCTCAATAAAGTGCAACTAACTTATGATTTCTTTTGTTTATTCTGAGTAGTTTATTAATGAATTCTGGCCTAAGTCTTTAATATGTCATAAGAAACGCTTTAACTTTATTTAGAAATTCTGAGCTTAGACTAGCTTATTTTGTAACGTCTGTAAATATATGCGTCTTCAAAAACCATTTAAGTTGAAACAGTAAATTGGGGGATGATTTTAAGTCTCTCAATGTATTTATTGCTGAATGTTTTCAGAATTACTTAAGTGTGTGTGTATGTATGTTTTCTTATAGCAAAGCCACATCGGGCTCTCTGCTGAACCCACAGAAGGGAATCGAACCCCTGATTTTAGCGTTTAAAACCGTAGACTCTCCACTGTTCTAGCGAGGTGCCAGAATTACGTTGAATATGAACAGACGTTTCACATTTAAACTTGCGTCTCTTTCATAACCTCAAAACTGAATTTTTCTTTAAGAAAGGTTGGAACGTTTTGATTAGTAAACATGTGCAACTTGTTTATACAAACTATTGTGATTTTTTTTCTGAACAAAGCTACAAAACTAAAAACGAACTTTAAGTTTAACTAGGATTCTTAAACTCTGATATTTATTCAAACATCAATAAGCCAAACAGGATATTTCAATAATTCGTTTATTTGTGTAATTAGTGCTAAAATCAGTCATAAATTTATTCTATTTCATAAGAAAAATGTATTGGCAGAAATCAATTATGTACTTATTACTTTGGCCTTTTTAATCTGATTTTAAACTATTTCTAGAGTAAACTTTAACTTATTATTCTATGTTCTTGTTAGCTTATAAGGAAGAGAAAATCTAGTTTTTCAGTTCAAATGTTCTCACCTTTGTTCCCGCTGCTGGAGGGTTTTGTTGAAGTTGGAGTTTAGCTGTCACGATCCACATCAAGTCCAACAAGATATACGTAATAAAAAGGTTGGTGTGGATAGTGTTACGAAGACAGCGGAGGTCTCTGGACATAAATACATGCATATTCATTCTAACACCTTTAAGATCCTTCAGTACTAATGCTATATATTCCTTAAAAGTATTAGCGAAACATTATTGTGCCACTGGAAAGTTTGGATAATAGAGTTTGTTTTAGCATAATAATCACGCTGGGCTATCTTTATTTTGTCCACCATGGGAATTTAACGTTGTAAGTCTGTAAACCTACCGTTGACCCATCAACGGACATGGACAAAGGTCAGTAGTTTCGTACTTTAGGAGTAATGAATACATATAGGTTGTAAGCTGCAGGAAGAGAACGAAAGGATATACCTAGAACGTATAGAAATCTGATGCAATAGGAGTCACACAGAGGTGAGGAAACCCCATCTTATCAACTTTAACCTCTATCAGTAACTCTTATAATCCAAAGGCTTTAGAACTTAAAACCCATTCTTGTATAATTTTAATAATTCCTTTACTTATATATATATTTAACCAATTCTGTTCTCAGGTTCATACCCCGAATCTTGCTTCTCTATCCTGTATTATAAAAACTCTTGTTTGTTTAAAGTAAAAAAGGTATATATAAGAAAAGATATTTAAATGTTGTATTACATTTAACTTTCGCTCTAGGTATTAAAATAAATATACTTTTTGTACTTCTATAATCCCACACAAAACTTTATTAAGTATTTGATTTTCACAGCTTCCTATAAAAACATAATTTGATGGCTCAGCTTGACTGAGATATCCTGACGAGTTCGGGCTTCATTGGCAGACAAAAGATATATCAGAAATCTATTGTGTACTTACTAAAATGAATGTAAAGAAAAGAGAAACAAAAGATTTGTTGAATAACGTGATTTTTATCACGAACAGTATGTCATAAGATTCCATACCTTAACCATCTTCCTCGGTTTAACATTTTATCATTAGATATCATATTGAATGTGAATAGTATTTTATACCGACATTTAGTTGTCATTATTTAGTTTTTCTGACAACTCATGGTGTTGAACAAAACACTATAAGGTAGAGAGCTGAGCAGACTAATTAACAGAAATTTAGAAAATAAAGTATTCCACCGTACTCTGTACTAAGATTATTTTTCTCTGAAATTCTTCAGTGCTAAAGCTATATATTCCTTAGCTTTTTAGATTCTTCATTACTAAATCTTTAAAACCTTTAGTCAATTTAACATGTAATGATATTATAAACAACCTGTCTTCTTAAGATATCAGGCAGCGTTTTCGTAGTTTTTCTACTTTCAGTTTTCAATAAACCACTTAATATTTGTCATTCAAAGTTTTGCACATTTTAAATATGTTTTGAAAAACATGTTTATCCATTAAGTTATCACTTGTTTTCATTACATTCACAGGAAGTATTTGAATGGTTGTAAGTTAAAAGAAACTGCATCAAAACCGTAAGAAGATTTAGATATGTCTTTACATCTACTTTGAACTGTGTAAAGTAAACACTGTTCTCCCGAAGCACAATAACACAAGTTCATGTTGTTGTTTTTTTGACAAATTACAATGAAAAATTCCCACTTTCTGAATATAACAGTTGCATACTTATCGCCAACTTCATACCATCCCACTTTTGATTATTACATCAATGACCTTTTTGACCCTCTTTTAGCATATGTTTGTTATTTTTACTGAAAATGTATAGTTAAAAAGATCCCGCTAATTAATCACAGCTTATTTCTTTTTATGTAGCTTCCTCTTCACTTTACACAACCTCATTTTTCTTGACATCTCTAAACTGAGTTTCTAAAACGAGTTAAACTAGTTCAACAATTTGTACATGTTTTACCTTCCAGCGGTATGTCTGAAGGTTTAGAAAGCTGAAAATCATATTTTGATATCTATGATGGACACAACAAGAGTAGCCCATGTTGTAACCTTGTGCTTAACTACAAAGAAACAAGAGAACCTTGTACGTTATCCTGAATTACGCGTAAAGCAATTTTATTACGCCCTCACAGGTTTTGTATTTTCAAAAATGTGAACCTTTTACTACAATTAGAGTTAAGTTCAATGTCATTTTCGGACATCATAATTTGTGTGTAACAAAACATTTCTCATTTTATTATACTAGTGGAAAACATAAAAATTGTTATTGCTTATAGCTAAGTTAATGTTGTTCATATACTTGTGTGTGTGAGTAGGACATAAGACTATCGGGCGATGTTTATTATCCTTGTTTCAACTGACGATCAGAAAGCGTTTAAAATTTTTCGGTCTTGCAGTTTAAGATTATTAATATATGTGTGTACCAACTTACGTTTTAACAGCTTCATTTTTATTGCTCTCACGTGAAACGTTAAGTATAAGTTACCAATCGTATAAGACTACAGTATCGCGTGTGCGCCTTGTTTTAAATGCATGTTGTTGAAACACAGAAAAGTCGATGAACGAGCTTTATGTTTGATTTAATCTTATTATTTTTATAAGCAGTGTGAAAAATTATTTTAATATTCGAAATATCTTTAATAAAAATATTGATTTAATTTGTCAAATAAATGTCAAAATTGTTATTCGTCTGATAAAAAATTATGAAATAGCAAAAGTAAAAATAAAGTAATTCAACCTCTTTTTAGTAATGTTTGTTTCATTTACCGGTTAAAGTACTGGCTGTATAGATTTCATGTATTTAGTCGCCCAGATGTTTTAGAAAATGTTTCGTATGTACGTCATGCCTTGTTGTTGTTTTTGAATTTTGCACAAAGCTACTCGAGGGCTATCTGTGCTAGCCGTCCCTAATTTAGCCGTGTAAGACTAGAGGGAAGGCAGCTAGTCATCACCACCCACCGTCAACTCTTGGGCTACTCTTTTACCAACGAAAAGTGGGATTGACCGTCACATTATACGCTCCCACGACTGAAAGGGCGAGCATGTTTAGCGCGGCGGGGATACGAACCCGCGACCGTCAGATTACGAGTCGCACGCCTTAACACGCTTGGCCATGTCAGGCCTGCGTCATACCTTATATTTTATTTTCTCTCTAATAAATTATCGATTTCAAACGATGCAGTAACAGCTTTAAGATACATTATTTAATAAAGCACATCCGAATAAATGAGTTGACTTAAACAGGAAAATAATCATTTTTAAGTTTTTAAACGTACATATAGTGCAACAAGTTTCCAAAATAAGCGTAAAGTGTTATCACATGTCACTTACTTGAAATAAAGAAATATAGAGAGAGCCACGAGTAATGCTAGTAGGGAAAGCCCATAGCCAGCGTAGTACACTGTAGTCGCTTCTTTCACATCCCAGAGTACCTGTAGAAATAAAAGGTTGTTCCGTAGTTGAATGAAGGCGAACTTGATAACAATTGATACTAACTTAAGACAAATTACTAGTACTGATAACGATTGATACTAACTTAAGAGAAATTACTAGTACTGATATACACACACAAACACATATAATTAACGACTTGCCCATAACTTGTATGTTTTATAAAACTATATCTTCGCCAAAATAATTCTGTAAACAAGTATGGTGAGCTTTATCAATCAATGTTAGTCCGTTGAAAGAGAGATTAACAATATAGCACTTTCTAACAACACTATTTGCTTTATGGTCTCATGTTCTTGTAGCTTACTGTAGGTTAATGGAATCATAATTGGTAATTACGGTGGTTAATTTCACCGTTGATGTGAAACGTTGCGTAATCTTTTAGACGAAGTGTCCCTTCTCCACTGTAAACCAACAACCTCTTATAAGGACAGAAATTATATTGATTCAAAATTTCAAAATCAATGACGTGATTCTTTGGCTGATTACAAACTCAAATGCAATTTTACAAGTTGACTTTTTTTTGTCCTCCTAAGATATTTTTGCTACAATGTCGATATGACCCCTTTGTAGTTGTGAAATACCTTCTTATGCGATTTCGAATGGTGACAAAAAAAGATTAGCCTATGTAGCTAAGTTTTATGGAATAAAAAATGGTATCAACTTATGAAGACAATGAAGATTGGCAGTAAAATATGAATATAAAGATCAGCACTGGTGAACATGGCACCAAATGGCTCAGTCAGAAAAGACTTGAGCGTATATGCAGGAGCAGTGTAGAGATATGTGTGAAATGTGAGCAACAGACATTGGATGATCTAGCTGATTCAGTGAAGAATATTAGGTATACTTGTTTAACCATTCACAGGAGAGATCATAGCAATTTTGGAGAGAGGTTTTGCTCCAAATAATATGGGTAAAACTTTAATTGACAAGAAGGCTTGTCTGACTATGATGTATGTTCAAGGCTACAGCAGCATATCATTGAACTATAAAATGATCATCTTGCTGCTTCCATTTCAAGAAGCTTTTGTACAATACAACAACGTCAATGTTACCCATTGCTCCACATATGCTTTTCTATGTACGTTAACCGTGAGCGGATGGTGACTTCCGAGTGACCATTTATGAACCTCAAGGGCAAAAAAGTCCATGGGAGATACCTAGAAATAGTATGGCATTGCATGAGGTCTCGTGTTCTCTTCATCTCCGGAAGGAAACGATTTGTTATTCACTTGAGCATCAGGCTGGAAAGTTTGTCTACGTGGAACTACTATATCAAACTGGCCCCATACACTTCATACAACTATTGTATTTCTCCACCGTATGATGTAAATATGTTAACTTAATAGTATACAGAGTGCAGCATGGCATTTGGCCCGGGAGTTAAAGTGCTTGAGTCACACTTCGAGCGTCGCCGAGTCAAATCCTTGTCATATCAAGCATACCTGCCCTTTCGGCCGTAGAGGATTTATAATGTTACATTCAATCCCACTATTCGTTGGTAAAAGAATAACCTAAGAGTTGGCGGTAGATGGTGATAACTAACTGCTTTCCATCTTGTCTTACACTGCAAAATTAGGGAGAGCTAGCAAAGATATTTCTCATGTAGTTTTCGCAAAATTCAAACCAAACGTCGGCATTTTACTTTAAAATGATGACTGTAACATAAAACCACCGTAAAACCCTTGGAAAAGCGTTTATGATCTACTTTGTACTTCAACAGTTATTCTTATAAACAACAAATGTTTTGGCTTACAAAATTTTATAATTTCGAAAGAGAAGAAAAAGACAATTTTACACATCATCTGTACTTGAAAACCTCACACTAGAACTTACACACTTCACTATAATTACAACTTTTTCCAAATTATAAAAATATAGTCAGGTTAGAGAACTTGATGTTCGTTTCAGACATTGTTGATTGCACATCATTAAATAGTTCAGCATCCAATGGATTTATTTAATATTAGGCGTTTTCCTCCTCATAGAGTTTGATAAATCATAAGCCATATAGCTAAGCTTTGAATATACGATTTTTAGGTGTTTTTAAGTGACAAAAGTGATATCAAAATAATTTCTACATCGCCCAGTCAATGACGTTTAATTTCGTTTTTTTTAACTTTTTCTCTGTTAAGCAGTGAAGTATCCTTCTTTAAGTCTTAACAAAAATAGCGAAATTTGCTGTAGATCATAATAGCTCCTTCATCACTGCTACTTAGTGACGATTTTTAACGATGTAAAGCATTTGTTATCATGTCAACTGACAAATGTTTATTAATGTTCACATGGAGCAGCATATTGAACTACGAGTACATATATTATAGTTTTGAATTGCCAACACACATGAAAAAAATGAAAACCTACCTGTAAAAGTCCGTCTTCAGTTGACAAAGGTTTGCAGTTTGAATAGTCAGATTTTTCTGCCCAAGTTCCATTTTCGTAGCACAACCGACTGGCGTTTTCTGTGCAACCGCAAACAAGATACAAAACCAAAAAAGTGCTAATTAAGCATTGCTCTGCTGGAAGAAAAAACTTTTATTTGGATTTTTAAAATAAAGACAAAGTTTGACAAATGGTACACGAATGTTAATCAAGGTAGTAACAGCATCCCCACCTCACACCTAAGTCTATAGGCTAACACCCCTAAAACCCTTGTTCTGATATTCGATGTGAACACACCATGGATGGCTCATTGTGTAGTTTGTGCGAGAGAAAAGTAACAGCTTTCCAGCAGACGAGATTAGCGACTCTAAATTCGCGAGACAGTAATTCATTCATTCCAATTACTGGAAACACTTTTATATAGAAAAGCTTTGGAATTGCGACTCCCAGTCTTGCTTTATATTTTTAGTGCAACAGTTTAAAATGTTACCAGCCCCTGATACTTCAGAATGTTACCAGCCCCTGATACTTCAGATTAATCAACACACCCTTCGACTATATCTAAAAGTATAAAATACATCTTTATTATTTTCTGACATTCTATGACTATCAGTCTACAATTGGAGTAAAGACATACAATTGGTGTTTGAAAATGTAATTCACCAATTAAACTGAATGTAGTATCCCACATGGTAAAGAAGCTCTGATAAACCTAACCAAAGATAATGTAAATGTCCAAGTTCACTTTAAATTATTTAACTAATAAACTAACTCAGATGTATGTTTAATTAATGCTCGTTTGCTTAAAGATGTTTTACTACAAATTAGTGAAATTATTTTAGGAACCTAATTAATTAGTTGTTATTGCTCTTATTACAAAATATAAAATTTAAGTAGATTTGAACTAAAATATAATATCTCTGACTTCTCCTTATTTTTCATAAATATCTTCTTGTTTAAAATAAACAACAAAGTGTTAAGAAACATTTGTAATTATATATAACATATATTGTAATTATTATATATTACATATATTATTATTTGTAATTATTTATATATTTGTTTTCTTGTTTACCGGGGACTCTCAGATTACGAGTCGCACGCCTTAACACGTTTGGCTGTGCCGAGCCACCATAGACAACAGCACAGTTAATACTTTGTAAATCATTATGCTTAAATTAAGAGAAATAAGTTTTTTCTTTCCTTTAATACCTTTATACATGCTTCTATTTTCGACCTTTAGCTGAAATATGTTTCTACTATTTCATCGTACAAGTTTCAAGTCTCACAAATTTATACAAAATCCAAATCAAAGCAAATAAAAAAGTTACATTTTTTTAAATGTAGCTTAATTATAATAATTTCGATTTATTTTAGTTATCTATGAATTCAGTACATCGTTTTGGCCATAAAACATAATTAAAATAATAACAAACAGGAATTTATCTTAACGTTACATGTTCTGTAAAATGAGAACATGTCGTGAAATAACAGAAAAAGCATATTTATTGTTTACAAAACAAACTTAGCAGAAAAGTAGATACAATCGATAAAGATCTAACTTCGACAACATTAAGCTGCTGAAAAATCTAGTGTTTTATTCTTTGAGATATTACCAGAGTTTCTAACGGCTATAACCAACAAATCAATGATAGCAAAGTGTAAAAAATGATTTCCTTAGTTTAGCTTATGTGCGTCTCTTTATGTTGAGCGAGTGGTTTTACTCTTAACAAATGTAATAAATAAACCTGTCTTTTAACACTCCTACGAAAAAAAATATTTACATCCACCAAAGTGATACACTTAGTCGATGTTTTAAAAAAAATTAAATATTATTTCGCAAATGTCTGAAAAGTCAATATTATTGCTCCTTAAAATATAAAGGGATAGGGTCAGTTAATGGCAATTTCATTTAAATACAAAATAATTAGCCTAATATTAGGCCCCAATTTTCGTAGGAGTGTTAATTTTGTCAGTTATTATAATTAAAATTCTCATAACTCAAGCGAATTTCTGATAGCGTTTAATTTTAGAATATAAAAAACATGGTATAATCATACATATTAGATCATTTAAACATGTAGCTAAAAACACTTTTGAGTCGAGAGGAAATCTATTCTTCTACTTTCTGTTTTTATGTTTGTATGGATTGCACAGCCCAATTATATTAGGTTGTTCAGAAATTAATGTCGGAATTTTCATGATGACATTTAGAAGCTTAATACTGAGTAACTTATCGCTGGTTGGTTGGCTTGATTCAACGTTTTTTACTTACAAGGTGTCTTAATTGTCTGCTGTTTCAACTCTACTAGGAGTACGTTTCGCAACCTCCAAGGCAGCATGGTTTGTCTGATTTTCCTCTACGATTTCAAAATTAGACAAAAAGCTACCGAAACTACACGGCACATCAACTAGGCATTCGGCCATGGATCTGTTACTAAACGTACAGTTCAGCGTTGATTCCAAATGTTTCAACATGAGAAGAAGGAAGGAAGACATCCTCAGATAAAAACAGATCCTCGCTCAGCAGTACGTAAGCTTCCACAAAAGTTAAGCACAAGCAGATTTATCATTGCCAACCACCTGAGTGTGATTGGAAAGACGAAAAAGCTAGAGAAGTGGGTTTTGCATGAGTGATGATCAGTTGCTATTGTGGAATCTAAATGGTACATTTCTTGAATTGATAGTGACTTGTGATAAAAATCAGTTTCAGTACAACAATCTGAAACGATTTGCCCAACTGCTCGATCGCAAACAGCCCCTAAGCCGAACTTTCATCAAAAAAAGAAGTCATCAAATGGTGACTGTATGGTGGACTGCAGCCGACATCATTCACTACAACTTTTTAAATCCAAAAAAACAATACAGCAGACAAATACTCTCAAGAATTGGACAAAATGGATTGAAAGTTGCACTTGAAGTAACCAGCTAAAGTCAGTCGAAGAGGTCCTATTCTTCTACACGTATTTTACAACACTGGTTTATAGTTTTCCAAACTTCCCAGTTCAAAAGCGACATTTATTTCTGGATAACCTAACACTTTTTGTTTTTACTGTTGTATGAATTACACAGCTCTGTAAAAAAGATAAAACCTCGAAAACATATGATTCATTAAGTCATTATTTCGTTGTCCAATCCAAATTCTGAGTTCTGTTATTTGATGAAATGTGTACTGGGTAGCAACTTGTAGGAGACAAAAATTAGATCTGAAATGTTATTTTTTCAAAACTCTGATTTTTAGCTGCAACAGACAAATTACGAGGTGTGTGGATGAAGTCAGCAGCCAACTTGTTTCCCGGAATTTTCGCATCTTTTCTTCCCAAATGCGCGTTAAGGCGTGCACTCGTAATCCGAGGGTCGCGGGTTCGCGCCCGCGTCGCGCTAAACATGCTCGCCCTCCCAGCCGTGGGGGTGTATAATGTGACGGTGAATCCCACTATTCGTTGGTAAAAGAGTAGCCCAAGAGTTGGCGGTGGGTGGTGATGACTAGCTGCCTTCCCTCTAGTCTTACACTGCAAAATTAGGGACGGCTAGCACAGATAGCCCTCGACTAGCTTTGTGCGAAATTCCAAAACAAACAAACAAACCAAATATCTTCAAAAATGTCACGAAAAAGGCTTTAGTTTAATGAAGGAAGTAATAACAAAGAGGTGGTAAATTTTGAAACATACATTTTTTTTTTAATTATTTCCATTTTATGTAAACAAAATATAATTAGTCGGTCACTTCTTCACTGGAATTTTCAAATCATTGTAGTGTTAATGTTCACTAGTATCAGTCGGTGCCGGTTAGAAACCACAATTTTCTGAAGCTTTGATGTGAATGACGCGTAATTGGATCTAAATTTACATTTTGAAAACATTATTGTAGTTATTAAAAGAATCGGCCCGGCATGGCCAGGTGGTTAAGGCACTCGACACTTAATCCAAGGATCGTAAGTTCGAATCCCCGTCACACCAAACATGCTTGCCCTTTCAGCTGTGGGACGTTATACTGTGATGGTCAATCCCACTATTCGTTGGTAAAAAGTAATACAAGAGTTGGCGGTGGGTGGTGGTAACTAGCTACCTTTCCTCTAGTCTTACACTGCTAGATTAGGGACGGCTAGCGCATATAGTTTTGAGTTAAATTCAAAACCTAAAACTGAGTCAAATTGTAATTTAGATTTATAAGATAAATAAATGTTGAAACGTATCAAAGTTATGATATTTGTCAACAAGATTAGTACATAAAGTTTCCTTTCTAATAATAATATAATTTAATATACGAACAATAATACGATTAACAGTAATGGTTATTACATGTAATAATTTATATGCAGCAATTTTACAAACTTAAAAAAAATATCAAGTCTTGTTTTTGATCTAAAAATTCCTTGATGTCTTACTGAGGGTTCACGATGAGCGAGTTAATTTTGAGTTGATGTAGATACTATTACTTAAGAGGAAGCTAGCTAGCTCTGAGTTCCTTGCTCATCTCAAATCACACGTCGAGTTTCCACCGCTAAAAATATTAATGTTTGATGTGAATTTGTTGAATATTTATAATGTTCGAACTTTATAAACGTTTCTTGGTCAGGCATGTGAACTTCCAAATTAATAAGCGTTTCTCATAGTTATAGGTTTATAGTTTACCAACTGCAGCAAACCAGTAATATATACTCTCTTGGTAAGTCGCGTTGGTTACATTTATAGGAATGAAAAGAGGTTCTAGAAATTTCAGCAGTGCAAAACAATATAGAGGTACACTAGTGTTTACGTACACACATACATTGTTTATTCTTACCCTCAAGAAGGTTTTACAACTTTAGTGAATAGGCGAGAATTTCCCAATACAAGTTTACAGGGTAACTTATGTACATTTCTAAATATAAATCTAACTTAAAGAAACGTCGATATTAAAATATAAATAATGGAAAATCTGTCACAAAATACATCGTACTTATATTTTTTCTTAATTGTTTATTTTTTTGTTTAACGCAAAAATGTACCGTAATGTATGCATTGTGTTTTCCGAGGGTATCTGACTCCAAATTTTAGTGATCCAGCATGGCCAGGTGGTTACAGCGCTAAACTCGATGGGTTAAAATCCCTGTTCCACTAGACATGTTCGCTCTTTTAGCCCTGAAAGACGTTATATTGTAACGGTTGTTATGTAAATGTCGTGTAAATGTTTTGTAAGCGACAACATGTCGTGTTGTGTTTAAATTTTCATTTCTATTATTTATATTTCCATATTTATATTATTGTTTCGAAGTTTAAACTAATAAAATATGTTGTTATTCATTTAGGGTAACATTTAGAATTTTCTAGAATTAATTAGACCAATCATATGTATGTAAATGAAATGTTGACTGCCTCGTGTCTAGACGTTGAGTCTCGTGCAAGAACGGACATGCGTGGATTGCTCTGGAGTTCTATGGAAGTTTCGCGATTGTTCGAGTAATAGGCCTACTGGTATAAAAGAACGGTGACGCGAGAAGAAAAAAGAAGTCAGACATTAGTTTTATTCAAAAGAAGAGAGTCAGTCATTCGAGAAAGTTTAAGTGTTTGCTGTGATTTGTGACTGAAGTTAGATCTACGGAAGCTGTGATTTTACTTCGTCAATCTCTACGATTCATTCGAATTAGTGGTTATACTAAAAGTCAACGCGTGTGGAACTATTTACGGGAGATCGGAAAAATTGAGGGCGACAAGTTTGTGACGTTCATCGGAGGCATCGTGAAAAGAACTTCGTCGAATTTATTGAACTGTGAATTGTTTCTGAACTTCTTCATTTATACTTCGGAATTTCTTCGTGGGACCAAATTCACATCCTAGACTGGAATTTGAGACTTTCATTTTAGATCATTATATTAGATACAGGCCAGTACCATTTTGCATTGTGATTAATTTTGAAGGTTGAAACTAGTACTATTTCGTTTTGTAATTAATTTTATTAGTTTAAACTTAATATCTGCTATTATTATTATATAATTTATGTTATATCTGTTACATATATATATTTAGTTTAGTGAAATAAATTATACAAGCTGTTATCTGTGTTTTTCTGTTGCGTTTAGTCTACGAAAAACATAAAGCATAAAAAATACGTAACACGGTTAATCCCACTATTCATTGATAAGAGAGTAAACTTAAGAGTTGACAGTGTGTGATGATGAGCTACTTTACTTCTTGTCTTTCACTGGTAATTAAGAACAAAATTCAAAACAAATCTAACCTAATTTTAACATTATAATCAACGAAACTTTACAGCGACCATTAGAAAACTTTAATGGTTCCCTTCAGTTGTGTGCAAAAAAGTAAATGCTCAGTTAAAGCTGAGTATTTGAAGGGTTTTGTCGTTTATTCTTTATAAAAACGAGGTAAACTAACTTGATATTAAACAAGCAAAACCTTGTTTTGTTGAAAATATTGAATAATATTTAAATAAAGTGTTTTAGAACTTCCTATTGTACATTATCTATTATCTATATTAAAAATTGAACCTATACTTTTTATATTTGAGTTGTTTTACTTGGTGTGCTTAACATGTAAAAAGAAATCTGAGAGTATTTATCTAATTCAGAAAGCTAGAAACATTATATTATTTAACTATTTATTTTTTCGTTTGTTTGTTTTTTAATTTCGCGCAAAGCTACTCGAGGTCTATCTGCGCTAGTCGTCCCTAATTTAGCAGAGCAAGACTAGAGGGAAGGCAGCTAGTCATAACCACCCACCGCCAACTCTTGGACTACTCTTTTACCAACGAATAATGGGATTGACCGTACCATTATAACACCCCCCACGGCTGGGAGGGCAAACATGTTTGATACCACAGGGAGTCAAATGTCTTAACACACTTGGCCATGCCGGGCCCTATTTTGTCGTTCTAAATGTAATCAGAGCTGTAGTTATTTATTAGTTCTACCAACTGAAACGTCAAACTAATATAACAGGATTGGATATACAATACTTGTCGTAATTACCTTATATAAATATATAATTACTGTTGTTTTGAAATAAGCACAAAGCTACACAATGGGCTATCTGTGCTCTGCCCACCACGGGTATCGAAACCCGGATTTTAGCGTGTAAGTCCACAGAAATACCACTGAGCCACTGAGGGGGCATAAATATATAGACTTTATATAGTATCATTCTGTTATTGTTGAAAAGCTCATTTTTCAGGACAACATTACTTTTTAATATACTCGTATATCGCGAATTTCTTGAATTCAATGTAAAAAATATTTTTTAACATTTTCTTATTATACTTCAAATTAAAAAAATCAATTGAAGCAACCACACTTACGAGATGTATTATAACGAATTCCTTTCAACTCGGGAAAGCACGATATCTCAGCCATGTAACCTGCTAGGGTCGGAGGCCAGCATGACAAGCCATCCCAAGTAACGCTGCATCGTAAGCGTTCTCCTAAATAAAAATGCAATTAAAGAAATAAGTGTTCGTGAAAATAATATGGTGGAAAAACAATAACACCATATGAAACCTTTGGATAAAGGCTGTTATAAAGGTCATTAAATGTATATAACATATATTAATCAAAAGAAATTAACGCTTGAAAAAGCCAAACGCAAACTAATAGAAATTTAAAAACTCACATATTTTATCCTCAAATTCACTTTTAATACAGCTACTTATTAAATTAGATTTTCAAAAATCGTTTGATTTAGTTAAGAATATTAAGTGATTTGTTGAGTTATTTTGTGACTATGATACAAATAGAAAAAGTAATAAAAATTAATTATCGGGACACCTACCTACCCTCGAAAAGTTATTCACAATTTTAGTAAAAGTATTACTCACCCATAACTTTGCACCGATTTCAACAAACTTTCTGTTAATTTCCTAGATAATTTAATAAAATGTTCTAAAGTACTTAAAGAATTAAAAATAAATTAGTTGGTTAAATATGTTACAACAAATTGGACATTAAGGGCGATAACTAACATTTATCACTTAAAGTTGCTATTCTGGTCAAATAGATGTAGGTGAAAGATTTTGACACAAGTACTGCTAGTTATGAGTGTTTTATGAGCTTTTATATGTCCAGTTTTCAAAATAGTTTCGTGCTTTAACCTCTGTCACCTTGCAGTACCCATAAAGCATGTCTATCAGCCAGAAATATAGGCTGAAGGTGAGTTAATGTTTGGCTTGCCGAACTGTAAACAAGAGGGTCTGGATAGTTTTCATCCTGTTGTTTCAAAAATTGCTTTCCGCAGTATGTGGCCGTAGACACGTTTTACGAGTGACGACAAAATTATATTATTTGACTACTGTAGCTCACAGAGATGACAGTGGATACTATTGACTAGCTACCCTGCATCAAATTTATTAGTCAAGAATTAGGTATGTCTAGAGAACATAGCTATTTGCGTAAATATTCGAAACAAACCAAGAGATACATGTAATTGTACAGTATTACATTACAAGTATCATGCATTTCCGAATAAATGGCATAAAACGTTAAGACAAAATGATTTATATTTACGATAAAAACAAAGTTTGGGTAAGACTGCTAATGTTTTAAAACTGAAATATTGGATGACAGATTAAAAATATTCAAGTACGAATTTATTTTATGTCTCTGTACAAAAAGATGTCCAGTACTGATATATGATGAGTGTCTTGACTGAGCATCACCCATGTTACAAACTGTTTTTATGTATGCAGTGCAGTTTCCTCCTCCTTTACGTATTCACGTGGTTGAGGCACTCGACTCGTAATCTGAAAGTTGCAGGTTCAAATCCCCGTCACACCAAACATGCTCGCCCTTTCAGCGGTGGGGTCAATCTCACTATTCGTTGGTAAAAGAGTAGCCCCCAAGAATTGACGGTGAGTGGTAGTAACTAGCTGCCTTCTCTCTGGTCTTGCACTGCTAAATTAGGGACGGCTAGCGCAGATACCCCTCGTGTAGCTTTGGGCAAAATTCAAAACAAACCAAACCTTTACGTACTTTCCAAAGTTCATATAATTTGGACAACTATCTACTTAAGGGATCCTTAAAAATAGCTTAAGGGTACAAAAATTTCGTATAAGTAGAATTGAAGTGCATGATGTTGGAATTATACTGGTTGGAAAGAAAGAGATTCAGTTTACTTCGAGTTAATAACAATGTATAGCAAGAGTTACAACTGAAGCATTAAATAAATGTTCAGTGTGTCATTGAAGTATGTAATCAATTAGGAATATGGAAAATAAGATGGCGCGTGCCTAACGGATGGAAGTTAACTTTGAGTTAATAACAATTTTGGTTTCTCACTAAGATTCGGTAGTCCAGTTCTCTTTTCACGTATGTAACTGACTGTTACATGTGTGTTATATTTTCAGCAAATTTATGAACAAACTCGAGTTATTTGTTTGTTAGCTTTTTTTAATTTCGCACAAAGCTTCTCGAGGGCTACCTGTGCTAGTCGTCCCTAATTTAGCAGTGTAAGACTAGAGGGTGACACCTCAAAGGGTGACAGCTAATCATCACCACCCACCGCCAATTCTTGGACTACTCTTTTACCAACGAATAGTGGGATTGATCGTAACAATATAACGCCCCCACGGCTGAAAGAGCGAGCATGCTTGGCGCGACGGGGATACGAACCCGCGACCCTCAGATTACGAGTCGCACGCCTTAACCCACCTGGCCATGCCAGGCCCAGATATACATATATATATGAAACTTGAGAATCTTTGTTTAAGAGAATGTTTAGGTAGAGTATTTTAATTTAAGATTTATATGGGCTACATCTACCTCAAATATTTTTGGACACCTTCGAGCGGTTAGAAACATATTCCACAAACTTCTAAGACATGTGCAGCCCGTAGAAATGTTTACTGAATTCAAAGATTATTTCCTATTATTGTATAAAAAAGGTCAGCATATAAATATTCTATATTTATATTAATAGTGATCATAATATTCTAATTTCTGAATGCTAGACTACGTTCTTTTACAGGTTTTAGCCAGAAACTTTTTGTTTGTAATTTTTTTAAGATTCAACACAATAGCTCTTATTGCCTTGTGTTTGGTATCGTATTATTCTTTTTAATTATATTATTTTGTTATTTATAAATATGAACATGTACTTTTGTTAGTTATTTTCTCGTAGTGTTCTGCAGTCAATATTTATAATTGTTTTGTTCTGCTTAACGTTAAATACTTATTATTTTAATATTGTTTCTCCGGCTAACTTCGGTTAACTGGTTTAGGGTATTGTCAAATCAATAATTTTTACGTACTTATAATGTAGTGAGGCTGAATAACTTATTACAAATAGAAGTAACACCACAATAATCATCGATTATTAACTAACAGGATACGAACGTCAGTAAAATTTAAATGTGTTATAAAAAATACATAAGATCAAATCAACTTTAAATAACACATTTCAGTAACAATAAAGCTTTCTTAAGTATATAATTGTGTTCAATTTCTTTTGGACAACTTTCATCCGATCAAATTTAGAACATAATATGAACACATACGTACAAGGAATACAACTGTTATGTCAATTACGTTTTCTTTTTTGGCTGATGTTGCACTAATTTATAATGCGCAAAAAAGAAGAGCTTAACTTGGAAAAATAATTATCACATGGTCACGGCTGATTTTGACGTACAATTCTGATATCTTTGTAACTCCCTCAAAAATTGTTCAGCAACGTATAATCCGAATTAACCATATATATTAAAATAATATTAATTAGAATTACACGTTCTATTTTATATAATTTATTTATAATAACCGAATTTGGTATTTTCATATCAAACTGTCTTCTCGACAGGTTTCTCCAATAGAAATAGCTGCAAATAATTACAGGTGCGGCCAATTGATTTGGATATCCTTACCGGGTTAGAGTATTCGATTAGCTTTTCAAAGGTGTAATAGTTTGAAAATAAAGGAATCTTTACAGTGCAAAATCTTTAATCATTCCAACGCAAAAACACTTAAAACTGGGCGCATATCCACGTTCGACGACGGAGAGTCGTCACTCCGATTTATGCAAATGTTAGTCTTAAAGATTGCCTCATCACTAAAATATTGAACAAACTTCGAAGCATCTTTCTTTTCTACAAGAACTGTGGAAAAGCTGATACAAATAAAATGCCTGAATTTCAAGTATAAACTTGCTTTCTTTGTCCAGCAGACAGAGTCATCTCGTGATCTTTGTTCCCTGATAGCACTGGTCAGCTGTCAGGTTCATTTGACGAAAGAATCTCTGCCTTCAAATGATATTTAAAGTTATAGTTTTTAATCCAGGCTTTAAAAAAACTGAAATACCCTAGTAGGCAGAAGGTGTCACCTAAATAAAAAAACAAAATGGTAAGGTGCCTATAACAAGATAATATTGTCCTTTGGACCATTTACTGCCACTATGACAGTGCAGAAACTCAATAATCAATAGTAACAAAATGTTATTAGTGTAGTCAGATAACAGGATGATATACTATGTCATCATACCACGCATATTCAAAGTAAGTTGTTTTCAAAGTTTGAACTATATTTACTTAGTCTAACATTTCCAGAACTTACACTAAGTGCTTTTAAAATGTATTTGCAACTTTATACGTTTTATCCAGATCATTAAACTTTTAAAACGTACTCATGTCTGAATTACTTTTGGAATAAACCACTTATCCCTTACACTGTTCTTTTTCAAAATTAACATAATAAAGATAATTGAATCTTACCATCTTTCAAAAGGGTAGAATTCTGGATGTATCTCTTGAAACATCCAACAGCTGACCAGGACTTGTTGACGATGTCTCGCTTGTTATTCCAAGAAGTAAAATTAATTTTTCCTAAGGACATTATTTTCTTTTCTTAATTTTCAGTTTCAAACTAAATCTAAGTATTTATTCTTACTGTACATTTTAAATGTATTTATTTTATTTAAACAGTCTTTCGTCTATAATTCAGTTGAAAATTCTCACAAGTCAGTTTGAAACTAAATGCTAAGTCAATATGGATTGTTAAACGAAAGTTTCTGAAGTCCCGTATGTACCAACAGCACGCTTCAAAGAGTTTATTTCTTTACGAAGGTAATCTAATCCCTTTCTTTTATATTCCTTCTTCTAGTTTTTCACGTCTGACAACGAAGCTGAATATCTTCTGTGAAAAAAGAGAAAAAAAAAGAAATTCAATTGTTTTAATATATCGTTAAAATCTGTATAAACTGACGAAAAATACGTTGTTTTTCTTATACGTAGAGCAAACTTCACTCTTGCATCATTATTCAGTGCTGTAAAGTGCGAGTTAAAAAGGCGAAATAATACATTTAGAACGATATCAATTAAAAAACATAAAGATATACAAAACTAAAATTACTGATGTTATTAGTGTGTCCATTAAGGAAGTGAAAATTGTATAGAAGAAAGTCAATGTTAGATAATACAGTGGTACCTCGGTTCTCGAACTTAATCCGTTTCAGAAAGCTGTTCGTAAACCGAATCAATTTTTCCCATAAGAAATGCTGTAAATCAAATTAATCCGTCACAGACCTCCAAAAATTACGCATTATGAAGCATTTTAAGTAAAATTTTGTTTATTTATATCTGTATAATAATACTTACCAGCATAAAGAGTCAACCACAAAAACTATAAACAATAAAAAAAACATACTAAAAAAATAATAAATGAAAATTTAACTGCACTTTACCTGTGCTGAAAGAGCTAATGGCATCAGTGAAAGGTGGTGAGGAACGTGAAGAGTAGGAGGGTTATTATTGTTTGAAAGAGGAGTCACCTTTCATAAAAACGTCAGGTAACTCTCCTTCTGGGGTTCTTTCTCTTTTCTGTCTCATTGCACTGCTACAACCTGCCTAAGGTTTGTTTCTGCCTAGCACCCTCCCCCATGTCTCAACACACTATGTATGCCACTTCTCTTCCTAAATTTTTCAAAACACTCCCTATTAGCCTTAAAGGCGTCACTTGTATCAACACTCGTTCCAAAAGTGTTTTTCAGAAGGTCAGCATGCAACTGCTTTGCTTTCTCACAAATGATGGTCTCAGAAATGCTATCACCAGCTAACTGTTTTTCGTTTACCCAAAACAACAACAGTTTTTCTACCTCTTGCATTGTTTGTTATCTTTGTTTCGTAAGCACTGCCACTACTTTTGCAACATCAGCAACTTTTATTACTTCTTTATTTTTCAGTATGGTGCAGACTGTAGACTTCGCCATACCAAACTGTGTAGCAAGGTCAGACACACGAACACTACTCTCATACTTCGCTATGAGATCTTTCTTCACCTCTGTTATGGCTCTAACAACTTTTTTTTCTTGGTTTACTGCTTTCATTATCATTCTTTGACCCAATGGTGGCTTATTTAATTAATTAGAATATTTAGAAAAACAACAAAAACAAAAAAACGAAAACCTTTACAGCAGATTTTAGCGGGAGTGTGGACTAAGCAACAGGTGCGGGTAAAATGTTTTGGGCAAGCTTGGCGTGGGCCAAAAATGGTCGAAGGGTCGTTCCGGCCATTAGTCGGGTTATTTCGGGGATTCAGGCCACAACAACCAAGACATTTTCTTTTCTCAAACAATATGTTCGAAAACCGAATTGTTCGAGAATGGAGTCGTTCAAGAACCGAGGTACTACTGTATTCTCTTTTCAACTTTCTCTTTTGTTATTACATTTCTTAATTACATCATTTGGTAATAACTGCATACTGTTGTTTGAGGAATTTAATAATTTACTTATTTAACGAAATAATTCAGTATGTCTTTAAATTTAAAGTAAAAAGTCTATAGAAAATGTTGTAATGTGCCATATTTTAAGGTATTTTTCACCTTCTCGGACAATAGCACTAAGACAACATAGACCATGTATGTCGATGGATGATTTTTAACTATGATACCAAAAATTTCGGGTAATCGAACAACCAATCTGGTTTATGGACACAAACACACATATAACATACTGGGTCATTTTTATAGTATGGTTTATCTATTCTGCATGAACGTTTTAAACATACCTGAACATTTTTTTTATTTTTTCAGAAGATGTAATTTAAACATCGTGATTTTGTGATCAATATGCAAATGGTTTGTGTGTTTTTATATGATATTATACTTCTGTGAAAATGTTTCTCTTGAATTAAATTTGAAAAAGTGTAAGTAACCGTTTTTATAAATAAATATTATACATAAAACGTTTCAGGTTTATAAGGATTTTTTCAGTTTTGACTTTTTTAATAAACCTACTCTGAAGATGAAATAAATCTTATTACAATAAACGTACTGTGTATGTCAGTATCTATGTATAGAATCAAAACTCCTGAGTCATCTCTTAAATGGTACCACTAACAAAACTCCACACAAAATTACACACTTTTCGTATTGACAATTAGTAAAATAACAGTGGTATGTGCAACAACTATTTCTTTGTAATAGAACACAAACAATAGTCTTTATTCATAAAATTGACCCTCAATAGCGTAGGGCTATGACTGCTCGGTTGGCGGAACACAGATAGCCTTTTCTGCATCTTTGTGTTTAAAAACCACTTTTAATATAAAGAAATATAGCAACTTATATTAGTAACATTTGCGATATTTTGAGTCTGTACCCTGAACCATTTTGATGCAGTTAGCTTCATAGACGAATAGAGCACAATCGAAACACTCTTCCCGTTTAATACTACCCAGAAAAAAAATCGTTCTCTTAAAATGTTCACTCTTTTTCTCAATGAAATACTAATGCTACGGCTAGTAGTTACTAGTATAAACAACAGACTGCCAGATAATTCTTCTTTCAAAACTCACATGTTGATAATTCAGCATAAACGAGAACTGAGTTTTGATAAAACGTTTCCTTGAAAAGTATCTGTTTTCGTCTTGTTGTAGCACGATATCACTTTAAACTATTATAAAAGAAATTAGATAATTACATTACTAGTTATTTTATCTGACGCAAAAATAATACATAATTTAGAACATTTTTTTTTAATTTAAAAATTCGAGTGACAAAGAAACTTTTAAATTATAAAATAAACAAAAATATATATAGCACTTCGAGTTGAGTGGTAACGGTCATTCGGAATGTTTGGTTACACTTTTAATTCTTTAAATCGTTTTGGAAACAGTTTGAGGAAAGAGGTAAGTAAACAACATGAAACACAATTTGATGAAAAAGCCTTTTACTGACTGCCTTATTTGAATTACAAGCGCCACCTTAAAAAAATTCAAAAGCACGTTAGAGCACAACATTCGCTTTTTTGAAAAGCAGAACAAATATAATCGTCAGACAGTTATTGGACAGAACAGCGCGTCGATGGGAGTTATATCTATTATAAACCGTAAACCTCAAACTGCTCTTCACTGCTTCGAACCTTGCTGGTACCTGTTATTTAAAAAAAATCGTTTCTCTTCCAGTTTATTGTTTTAACTTTACATGAAAATTTTTTCTGCAGTCTGTATCATTACATTACTAACGATTATAATTCCAACATTTTTTAAAATGAAAGACAGTTTTTTGTTATTTTCATTTAATATTTAATACAAATGTTACTGAACAAATCAGACAATTCACATAAAATGGAATTTAATACGTATCTACAAAATAATGTAAAGATGTTCTTAAACTCACCAAAATAAATATTTATCGAAAATACATATATGACGTTGTTCTACTTTTCTTCAAAATATATTTTAGGGTAAATGTCGCCTTCTGCTAGCAACAGCATCTTTATCTATACGAAATTTCTTAATGGTATAAAACGACACTCAGAAAAACAGTATTGAAATGTAAACCAGTAAAAAACAGGTTTATATTTCTAGCTTCTTGATAAATATACATTTCAACAAGGGCAATAATTATTTTACTGTTCTTTAAAAACTTAAATTTGCAACAGAGATTTTGCGTACTTGAAATAATCGAGACATCAAACAACGGGAGCAAAAATATTATTTCTTTATGCCTTAAAGTATTCTTGTATCAATATATGAAGTGAGAATAATGTATTATGCAGTATGGTCTGTAAAATAAAGCAATCTTAAATTTATGTAAAAACATAATAATTTTAATAATAACAAAAAGTAAATTGAATTTGTTGATTGCTTTGCATCAAATCTCAGGGAAAATTAAAATAATTTTCGTTACGTTTATTCCTTTTCGGGAAATTCCTTATAACATATCATTACAATGAACTAAAACGTTTCATTTCTGAACTAATAGTATATTTCCGATAATTATTTCAAATAATATACTCATGTTACATATATTTCAGTACCAGAAAACTAATTTCCTACGAAGCAAGTTTTCAGAAACAGTGTCACTGGCCTTTAAAAACAGCACTTTTGTCCAACTGTGTCACTAAAATATGATCCATAAAATAAAAACAAACTTCGCTATTGACAGACGTTTTTGACATTCTATTGCTGAGTTTTGTTTTGTTTTGAACTAAGAAATACGCCATACAAACTTCAGAACTGTCAGTAACTGGCTAGAAAATGGTTTAGTTTATTTTATCGCTAAAGAAAGTATACCTAATTGGTTTCTTTAGTGTTTAACGAAGTAAAACAATAGCCCTTTGGGAGTGAATTAAAGAAAACTTATGGATTTTCTAAACAAAGACATCACATTTTGTCGTCAATAAATATTACAAAATTCTGTTTTCATTACCTCAAAACAAATCTTCATGTACAATATCAACCAGAAAAGCTCTCTTATATGTAAAATATTATAAACCTTCGGTTATTATGAAGTTAACTACGCAGTATAATTAATAGTATTTTCTGTAGAAATGCGTTATTTTGAAACATCATAATTTAATATACACTGTAACTGCTACTTTCTTTTTATTGTTATTCCTTGTGTTACAGTGTATAAGCAAATACACAATCTTAAATTTAGTTGAATACAAATGAAACAACTTTGAGAGGAGGTCTGCAAAAGTTTTTAACAAAGACAATGTTTTATTACGATTAACTTAAAGTTTAACATTATTTTATTTCTGATTATTCAGATTTTTTTCAAATTTAAAGCATTCAAATAAATGTGACGTAGCTACAATGCTGTGTAATTTCCAAGCTGCAAGCAAACTTTAGCATCTAATAATCTATTTGTAGCTGAAAGGTCACTTGCAAGCTAGATATATTCTGATTTATAATTGTTTTTCACTGGTATGTTTCTTTAAAATTTTTCTATTATACTTTAAAACTTTGAAACTGATCTCAAGTTAATCATTCTACGTGTTGATGATTCCAAATACTAAAAACTCTTTTTGTAAAAACATATCTGCATTTAACTTTTCCTGATGGCTAGCTAAGTCGATAACTTCAGATTCTGTAACATCATAATTGATAAAAATTATTTTATCTTTCATTACCAGGCCCGGCATGTCCAAGCGTGTTAAGGCGTCCGACTCGTAATCTGAGGGTCGCAGGTTCGCATCCCGGTCGCGCCAAACATGCTCGCCCTTTCAACCATGAGGGCATTATAATGTTACTGTCAATCCCACTATTCGTTGGTAAAAGAGTAGCCCAAGAGTTGACGGTGGGTGGTGATGACTAGCTGCCTTCCATCTAGTCTTACACTGCTAAATTAGGGACGGCTAGTACAGATAGCTCTCGAGTAGTTTTGTGCGAAATTCCAAAACAAACAAAACTTCATTATTATCGTTAATCTCTAAGATTTTATTTCTTTACTAATTCCGCTAATTTTCAAACAGCCCATACATCATCATTTTTATCGTTAGTTGAAATTTTTATCTTAACTTTGGTTTCAATGTCTTTTTTGAAAAGAAAAACTATTTTCCATTATTTGAAGGAGTTATCTACATCTGCCAATTGAAGATTTTTTATTTCTACGTCTTTCATTATGAATATATACTGTGTTGTGTTGGGGTTTAGGATTCTTCTACAGTAAGTGTCTGCGATTTGTTGGTGATAAACTCAAAAAAATGCAATGAATAAATATAATTGTTTTGAAAATAATGCATATATTTGGAACTAGTTGAACAATGTACAGCAACTCTTTTACACTATAGAACTCATAGGCACATCACAAACACTGTAAAGTTATCTTATTCTTCTCAAAAATCAACTTAGACTTATTCAATTCCTTCAAAATTTCTGTTGACGAGCTGAGGTATCTTTCTCTATTTCTATCACACTAGCATTCCGTGTATAGTTTACTTACAATCGTAACGCGAATTACCGCAGTCGTATACTGCTTTTCTGTTAATCATCTGGTCTTCATATTGTTATGTAAATGTCATGTAAATGTTTTGTAAACGATTGTCGTTTACAACATGTCGTGTTGTGTCTAAATTTTCATTTCTATTCTTTATATTTCCATATTTATATTATTGTTTCAAAGTTTAAACCAATTAAAAAATATGTTGTTATTCATTTAAAATAACATTTAGAAATTTCTAGAATTAGGTAGATCAAATATATGACTATAAACGGAAATGTATGGCGGCCTAGTGTCCAAACGTTGAGTCTCGTGCAAGAACGGACATGCGTGGATTGCTCTGGAGTTCTGTAAAAGTTACGCGATTGTTCGAGAAGAGGCCTACTAATATATAAACAGACGGAGACGCGAGAAATAGGGAGAGTCATTATTTTTTATTCGAAGAAAGGAAGAGTCAGTCATTCGTTTGAGAAAGTTTAAGTGTTTGCTGTGAGTTTACTCAACTTGGATTTGTGACCAGAGCTAGATCTACAGAAGCTGTGATTTTGTTTCGTCAATCTTTGCGATTCATTCGAATTACTGGTTGTGCTGAAAGTCGACACGTACGGACTATTTAGGGGAGACTGGGAAAATTGGAAGGCGGCAAGTTTGAGACGTTCATCAAATACCTCGGTATTTCTTCGTGGGACCAAATTCACACCCTAGATCGGAATTTTGGATTTCTGATCTGAACTTTTGGACTTTCATTCTAGATCATTATATTAGATACAGGCCAGTACCATTTTGTGTTGTAATTAATTTTGAAGGTTTAAACTTAATATCTGTCATTGTTATTATATAATTTATGTTATATCTGTCATATATATAATAGCTTATTGTAATAAATTATACAAGCTGTTATCTGTCTTTCTATTGCGTTCAATCCACATGAAAAGAAAAACGTAACAGTATTTTATAGCCCCCCAGTGGCTCAGCGGTATGTCTGCGGACATACACGCTAAAATCCGGGTTTCGATACCCGTGGTGGGCAGAGTACAGATAGCCCATTGTGTAGCTTTCTGCTTTATTCAAAACAACAACAACAAAATCGTATTTTATATATCGTCTGTTCCTTTTGCTAAAGTGCACTCAGAATAAACTATACTTCCTGTCTTTTTAATACAGTTAGTTTTCTTATAAAATACCAAACTAAACCTGTTATTTTTACTGCAGTTCATTTCACTTCAAACTTTTCTTTAGTCGTAACTTTACTTTTTCTGCTTTTATGTTAGTCTGACTGTTGTTTTCCCTTCATCTCTACTATTTATATATGTTTATTACTAAATCGTTTACTTGTTTCATTTAAGACATCAATGAGCCACAAACACAAATCACAATAATCGTCCGATTTTAATTCTCCTATAATAAATTAAACTAAACTAAAATATAATATTCATTACCTAATTAATAATACCTACACTAAACAGTTTTCATATCATTAAAATATATCATTCCTATGTTCCTGTAATTTCAAATATATATTTTGACAATTTCTTTACAATTAGAACAGAACCAAATATACATAATCTGTATTAAAATGTTTTAGATATATTTAACACTCTTGGTTGTTTGTTTTTAATTTCGCACAAAGCTACTCAAGGGCTATGTGGGCTGGCTGTTCCTACTTTAGCAGTGTAAAACTAGAGGGAAGACAGCTTGTTATCACTACACACCGCCAACTCCTGGGCTACTCTTTTACCAACGAATGGTGGGATTGACTGTCACATTATAAAGCCTCCACGGCTGAAAGTGCAAACACGTTCGATGCGACCGCGATTCGAACCCGCGACCCTCAGATTACGAGTCGAATGCCTTAACCCACCTGGCCATGCCGGGCCTTAACCCTCTAGAATTTTAACTTTTACTTTAGAAGAACAGATTTAAAGATAAATTAATGAACCAAAAGTGAGATAGGTAATAATACAGACTTTAAACTTATATGTGACTTAAAGCAACAAAAACAATTAAACACTCGTCTAAAACTTTACTCACGGAAAATAGAGGATGTGAATAATTTGATTATAAAACACTTCTTTATTTAATTATTTAATTGCAGAAACACAATATGTCCAAAATTAATGTATTGTGAAGTTGGCAATAAATTTTAGCAAATTTTTAATTCATGATAACAATATTTAAACAACTCAATTAAAAGTTTCAACATATGTATTGTCTTATACACCCATCTTTTTGGGAATTATTTCAAACCTGTTTAAATTGTCAACAAACACCAAAATACAAAATAAATTTCATAAAATACGTAAAATATTGAAAATACGTGTTTTAATTACGTTGATGTACTTAAAAAAAACTTTTGAATCTCATTTAGGGTTGTGAAATTGGTCCAGTAATTACTCATGATCATGCAGGTTTAACCTTCTAGGTGGTTTTACATGGAGACGCTCTTAAAACATTTCACTGATTTTTCTTGGTACGTTAGGATACATAAGTAAACTTTTTGTATTTGTAAAATAGCTGTAAGAAGATAAATCCTAGGCCACAAGACAATATTATAGACCTTCAAATCGTTTATTTATTACATGTTTGACTATTCAGATAAATATTGACAGCATTGAGCAGAATAGACGACACTTTTAACCCGAAAACTACTTGAAAAAAGTCCCTTAGTAAAACACTTTCAAGAGTATTTTATGCTAGACTGAATTTTTCTAAACATGTCCAACTAATATTGCTAATTATGGTATAACAAAGAGAAAATGTTACAAATGTTTTTATAAATTTAATAAAGATTAACTGTAAAACGCATTTGACGTATTTTTATTCAGCTAATCCTTTTACTTAACTTGAGTGATATAAAATGTAAACTATCTCTCTATAATAACTCTAGAACGTTTATTATTGTCAAAGAAGAAGCAAGTTCAAGAATTATGCTTCATTCCAAACAGGCATCTCCAATGTGTCGAGAATTCGTGATACGTTCTCCATACACCAATATAGATGTACTTGTTATCGCTTTGCAAGTCCGTATTGGGTTAAGTAACCTTAAACACTATCTTTACTACATTCCAATTTATATATTAGCGGAAACTCTGAAACCGCTTGTATTCGAAGTCCTACTATCACATCACTTACTGATAAGGTATAATTCCACAGCTACTTTTCCTGAAATATAAGAGAAAAAGGTTTTAAAATGCAATAAAGTTTGAGCGTTATCTGAAGACATTAGTTGATATGGACAAGTATGATGCTTCAAATAGAGACTGAAAAAAATGCTGAAAGTTTTGTTTGCTCAACATATAACAATGACTTTCAAGACTAAAACAAGGAACTGATACTGACGGTCTAAGTTATGGAATATTTTGTCAGAAGCATCTAAGGATTGAAAAGTTACCATTTACATCAGAGCTTCTCATGTCCCTTGCAACCAGAGAAAAATACTAAGCTGACTGAAGGAAAATCAGTTGGTGCCGTAGAGAATGTAACTGACCATGGAAAAATTAAAAGAGAACAGCTTGAAGTTTTGTCAATGCTAAAGATCTTCTCCTTAATGTATTTTAAAGTTAGTGTCCCAGACTTGTGAGATATCACACAGTAGGTTCAGGGACTGTAAATTTAAATTACACGTCTAGCCTTGCCATATAATTTGTAAATATCAACACTGTGGCGTTCCTTGCCTTAAAACTTTAAATATAAACTCCCCGGCATTTCTTACCATTAAAAACTATAAAAATATCAACTCTATGGCCTTTCTTACCATTAAAGACTGTAAAAATATCAACTTCACGGCTGTTCTTACCATTAAAGGCTGTAAAAATATCAACTCTATGATCTTTCTTGTAATAGAGGCTATAAATATCATCTCTGTTAACTTTCTTGCCATAAATAATGTTCATTTATCACATCCATACTATTTTCTACCATATATACTGCAAATATCAAGTATGTATCCTTCGTCATAACATAGACTGCAAATACCACCCACGTAGCTTTTTTTGTAATAATGGCTGTAAATATCAATTTCATGTCATTTCCCGCCATATAGACTGTCAATATCATCTGCACAGCTTTCTTTCACAAAAAACGTCATATAGGGATGATGAAGATTGTGAGAAACCACACACATCACAGATGTATATTGGGATGGTAGTGAAGAAGAGTAGATATAAACATTAATGCCAGTCCAGAACATGACATTAGAATATGATGAGAGATGACTGATACACATAATATTAACTGAATTTTCGCCAAGGATAATTGTATTCTTGACCAATTTGAGATTTCTGCCTGAATATTATTCTCATTGTTTTCTTTAGTAATAAGCTAGTTTGTAGTAAAATAGCAATTTAAAACATGTACATAAATTTCTATAATTTATATTTTGTTTTCGTTATAGGTGCCTTTTCTTTAAAATAGATCAGAGGCGAATGTGACAAAATCAGAGCTTCAATGCTCAGGGTGGACACAGCACAGGTAATTCATTGAGTATCTTTGCGCTTCATAACAAAAACATCTATCAAAAACACTATCAATCTTTCTCTCACTTATTTTCAAATAACTATAAGCTATTCTGTACTATTGTAATAGACATTGTATAGTAAAGCTTTGACAATGTTAATCCTTATTTTACCATAGCATTTTATTCGAAATAAATTTTCACAATTATGTTTGTTTGTTTGTTTTTTGAACTTCGCACAAAGCTACTCGAGTGCTATCTGTGCTAACCGTCCCTAATTTAGCAATCTAAGACTAGAGGGAAGGCAGCTAGTCATCACCACCCACCGCCAACTCTTTTACCAACGAATAGTGAGATTGACCGTCACAGTATAACGCCCCCACGGCTGAAAGGGCGAGCATGTTTGACGCAACGGGGATGCGAACCCGCTATCCTCAGATTACGAATCGCACGCCTTAACACGCTTGGCCATGCCGGGCCTTTCATAATTAACACAATTATTTGTTTAGATTCATTCTTGTCATAAAACTTGTTATAAGTAATTGTCTCATAATCATGTTCTGAAACCAATGACCAGTACTTTTTCTCAAATAAGTCGAGACATAGTAAATATGGAATACAACGATAAATCATTTGTCAGTATAAGTCAAAATCTTGGAGAGTTAGGTTTGTTTAAAGGCAACATCCAACACTACTATAACATTATGTATCATTTATGCTGTTCTGGTTACAAGTGAATAACGAATGGCCTGTAGAAAGTTACTGATGCTACCTTTAAATGGCAATACTACTTGTAAAAGTTTTCACAAGGTCACATAATACGTTGTCCTATCTTTTCTTTGGTAAAAGATTAGTAAACACTAGTTGCTATTTGACTTTATTAGCATCAGTTATTTTTAAACACTTTGATACACAACGTTGTATCGATGTAGGCTGTGTACTTTCTTGGACTGATGCATAAAGTTGTACGTATTCTACAGTTCTCTTAGACATTACTTATTTTTATTCCATTCTGTTTTACGTCATTGCTAACGCCTAAAAAGCAGTTATTATCTATTGCAGCAAATGAATGTAAATCATTTGCTCACTAATGTCGATATAACAACCTATTGCTAAGGTATAACACAATATAATGAAACAATACAAGATAATTTATATTCCGTGATATCAATTTCTGCACATGTGTGCTACGTCTTCATAAATGTATAAGTAGGGAGCGTTATCTCTGATGTATGGGCAGAGAAATGTACATTTAGATTGCATTAAACAAACATATATGCACTGCTGAAAATAAAGTTCAACACTGTCTATCAAGATAAACAGCGTGGCTAGTAAAACATAAGACTACCATGTTGATGTGTCACAGCTCAACACATTGATGACAAAAAGATGTGACAACGCGTGGTATTAAGGTATTAAGATGTACAACTATATTGACGATGTAATACTTGTTGGACTTGTAAGGGGTGGTAGTTGCGGTTGTAAGTTGGGATATTTTTTACTTACATAACACTATCTATACTATATTGAAATATTACGATATTCAAAGCTCCAAATCCATAAAGCTGTTTTTATTTCCATATGATATAAGGCAACTTTTGCACATCATTTAAAATGGCATGATAAAATAAGTTAATAGATAATAAGTTTTTGGTTTCTCTATTATATAAGCGCGAGGAATAGGTATATAATTAAAATCTTTATTTGTATTATAATCCTTTTAACACTGTTACAATATTGTAGACTTTATATAGGATTTTGTTATTTATACCAGTAGAGAACCGCAAAATATGAATACAATTTTTTTTCTAGAATTTGACCTCAAGATTCTGAAAATCTAATTGGAATTTTTTCTCTTCAGATGAAAAGACAAGTTTGCATCTGATGACCTCAATGTTATTCGAGGAGTAAACATTCAATTTCCTTGAAATTTGTCTGTTGTAAGTCCAGCATCTGTCATAGAAGATATCAGCTTACAAGACAGCTAGCTTTCTATATTTATTTCATTACATTAGAAGTAGTTTTATAATTGCAACAGCCAATCAAATTAGTTGGTTATGAGTAGAGCTCAGTTTCTGCTGACGAATTGTCTCCCTGTTGCCTAAATTATAGATGACTATAACAGGTCTTTGGGTTCATATCCGAATGCTTAGTTCATGTGCTACATGTGGTGTTATTCAAGTTGAGAATACAAATTACCATTACTTGCGTTGGAAATAAACACCAGGAAAGGGTTTAGTGAGTTTTTACGTGTTTGTGGATGAGTTATCTAAAGGAAACAAATGCACACTTTTCAAACTATTTAAGCGTTTTTCAAGGAAAGAACCATAACAATAAAATTGTAATCATTTCAGGTATAATTTTGTTTTAATAAACAGATGTATAACGTGAGTGAAAACAGTAACTCTCTCGCTTGTGAAGGACTCAGCAGATAGCCCGATGCGGCTTCGCTTTACGAAAACATACATACATCCCACTTGTGAAAAACTGTGAAAGTGTCACAATTGTAATGGAAACTAAATATCTGAAATTTTATTAATGTGCGTTACCTATATTTTCCTGTTCAGCAAATCTCTGTTGTATATCTGAGTAAAAGCTTAAGTTGGGGGCGTGTTCTATTGCTCATCGTGTTTACATTGTGAATTTGAAGGTTCATAATTCGCAACTCGTTAGTGAAAAAAAAAAAAGCGCTTCGTATTTTTAGGCTAGGGTGACTAACGGTCAAATTCCGTTATTTAGTCAGCAAAAGTAGCCCAAGTCGGTGGTGAGTGCTGTTGACTAGCTGCCTTTCGATGATAGACCAGTTCAAAATTAGGGATGGCTATGCGCACATAACCTTTGTCTAGTTTTGTAAGAAATTCATGTAATATACAAAGAGTGTTCTTGTTTGAGAACTTGAAGCTTTTAATTCTAGATGTTAAGAAAATATTTTAGGAAGCTTTAACGAGGTTATCGCAAATTGAAAGAAAAAGTCTTTAGTTACAAAGTTGTTCCACTTATCAATTATTACGTTATATAGCCAGGTTTCTTTAAAAATACTTTCTATTATTATTTTGCCTCTTATACAAAATAATTATAAGTAATTTTTGGTAAAGGTGTAGTAACAATAATCGAAAAGATATAAAAGAATCATACATAAATAAAGATATTAAAGGAATTTTACACAAAAGGTACGATAAAATATAGTAATAAAAGAAAATCTTGAAGGTTAAACAACCAAAAACATAACTTCTTGGTCTTTAACCTTTAACATTTTTCTTTTATTTCTTTCAAGAACCAGTATGCGTAATTTCCTACACAGTTTTAATGTGTGTTTTCTTATAACAAAGCCACATCGGGCTATCTGCTGAGCCCACCAAAGGAAATTGAACCCCTGCTTTTAGCGTTGTAAATCCATAGACTTATCTCTGTACTAGCGGAAAGCCACAGTTTTAATACTCATTAGATTCTAAATAAAATATTAAGTAAACTATCCATTAGTTTCTACTCTGCCACAATGACCAGAGATTCTTGAACTCTTAAGAGCGAGTTCATCAGAAACTTAAAAATGGAATATTAAACATGCTTGTTAAAACATCAAAACACACGTGAGTTGTTTAAGAGAAATTCTTGATCTGATATCTTTGTTGTCAATAGAATTAATATTTTTTTTGATTTTTGAAGATTTTCATTAAATTAGAAGACATTTAGAAAATTGAAAAAACATCTCTGAAATGTTGATGTTGACATCTTCATTGTTAAACAATTTGAATTTTTTTTATCTCAAGCACAGATGTTCATTACCTTTATTACAACGTCTGAAAGTGACAGAGCTTATCAATTATATTAACACTAGAAAGAAAGTCACAGAAATAGTTTTAATTACCTGTTCTGCATTACATTTCACACAATTAAGAGAGGAAATCCATTAATCAACATCACGAGTTCAGTATTAGTTGGTTCTTGTTTTTAAAGAGAGGAAGTTTATCACTAGTAACTTGTACACAGGCCCAGCATGGCCAGCTTGGTAAGGCACTCGACTCCTAATCTGAGAGTCGTGGGTCAGAATACCCGTCATACCAAATATGCTTGCCCTTTCAGCCGTGGGAGCGTTATTATGTGAAGGTTAATCCAATTGGTAAAAGAGTCTATTTGTTGGTAAAAGAGTAGCCCAAGAGTTGGCGGTGAGTGGTGATAACTAGCTGCCTTCTCTCTCTAGTCTTACACTGCTAAATAAGGGACGACTAGCGCAGATAATCCTCATATATTTTTGCGCAAAATTCAAATACAAACCAACAAACCTTGTACACATCTGGTTGGATGAATCATGTCAACGAAATTAAAAATAAAATTTGGCGAAGAACCAACTATGTTAGGAGTCTAACTGGTAAACACAGTGGAGCATCCACAGATAATATTTTGAAAATATACAAAACATATATTAGACCAGTAATAGACTATGCAGCTCCAGCATGGGTAACTGTAAGTAATGTAACAATCAAAACCAAACTACAAAAAATACAAAATGCACTTCTCACAACAGCATACAGAGTTCCGAGAGCAACATCATCTAAATTCATCCATAATTACTCGAACATACCAATAATATCAGATAGACTCCTAAATATTACAATTAGGTATTTTAACAAAAATTGGAAGAAAAATTATTTGTTATGCGAACTAGATAGGTACCTTATACATGATGAAGATATTCCTAAATACCTCTCCCCAATTAACATATATATTAAATATAAAGAAAAAAATAAATAAATTAAATTAAAATATGTATGTGTATAAATTTTAAATCTTGTATTTATAGTTTACATACTTATGTATTTTAAAATAATAATAAGATTAAAAAAAAAATGCCACCAGCAAGCTTGACTACTGTGAATAAGAGACTATAAATGGACATTGCCCTGAAAAGGACCTAACATAACATCACGAGTTAGGGAAAATATGTTAAGGAAGGAGGAAGAGGTCAAAGTGAACCTGATCCTCCAGGGCAAATACCCAAACACCATCGGAAAGGAAACACATCTGGTTAGAACAACACTAAGTCTGCATTTCAAAGATTCAGGTAGTAACGTTGTATTAAAGATGCATATGAAAGCAAGTAACATGGAATCCAGGTTAAGTACATTCAACAATGGTATTTAAAAAAGAAAAAAAATATTTACTTTCAACAGTAAAATTGATATAGTAGTGTTAGTTATTAAAGTGTGCTGCACCAAAAAGGAATGGTTTGATTACATTTATTAACAAACTTGTTGTCAGCGTATCTACTCTAATAAAAATTTCTTCCTCAAGGCAGTTATTCAGCCACTGACTTTAACGATGATTTAATAATATGTTTTCTAAATTAGAAAAAGATAAGATCCAAAATCATTCAATCTATCAGTTCATGCATTTCATTATTCGAAATACAAGTGTGAGTCATAAATATCAACTAAAAATATTTATGAAAACAATAAGTCTTGCAATAACCATCACGAAGTTCTGGCTGTGATAAACTTGGTTTTTGGCTAAATCAGTAGTTTCATTGATCAGAGAACAGGAATTTAACTTCAAAACTTAGTCATAAAAACAGGATTAGCCAAATCAGTTTTGTTAAAAATGATGAAACTATTCTCAGTAACAAATTCAGGGGAAGTTAATTCCTTTACAAAAATAAATTTAAAAAATACTCAACTTATGACTGTGAGTACCAGTGCAATGGTTTTGGTGGATATTTCAAACTCATGAGTATCTTGTGACCCATAACCAATACCAGGGTGAGAATTTGAAGGCCGTAAACTATAGTAAATGGAATCTGAAACCTATAAACCAGAATTGAGATTAATAGCTAATTCTACTACTTTTCTCTAAACTTAATCTGTCTACTATTTCCACATAAATCATATTGTCGTATCTTACAACACAGAGAAGGTTATAAGATAAAGATATTAGTCTTTTGGATATAAATCACTGTAAAAATAATAATTACCATTTCTCTGTCTTACGGTGCGACATCGGTAAAACTTCGGATTTAGATTGCTAAAATCAAGTTGAGAATAGCAGATAGCCCGATGTAGTTTTGCTATAAGAAAACATTTTTATTTCATTTTATTTAATATAATATATATACATCAATTACTGATGGTTTACACATAAATTTTGATTTATTTCGTATGCTAGTCATCAGTGTATTTTTCATTTTTGAGTATATGTATAGATATATATATGCATATGTATATAAGAATTATTCTATCTGGGTTGTTCTTTGGCATATTTGTTTGATTGACTGTTTTCATTCGCTTGTTTTCACAACAAGATTTTCTTATACTCATGGATGTCATCCATGTAAAAAAGATGTGAAAACTTAATATTGTCGCTGTCATTCTACCCATGGTGAGACTTGAATGAAGACTGATCACAGCAATCTGTAGAAGGCGTCTATATGTTATTTAGCAACTACAATAAAAAAAATTATTTTTATTGATGGTATTTTTCAAGGACTTTAAAATAGCTCCAAGTTAGCTTACAGAATAATTAAGTATTTTATCTTTCGCTTACCAAAAATAATTTCTAGATAACCACATGGTTAATCTGTTTACTTTGTTTTATTTTACAACATACCCACGTCTCCTGTTATTTTTGACGCTGTGTCTACTTAGCGAAGGATATTCTAAAACTTTCCCTATGGAGTTAGCATACATGGAAGGAAGATGTTTTAGTTATGACTGGACTTCAAATTAAAGTTCACACGATTTGTTTACCTTCAAACTTGAATACGACATCTTTTGCAAGATACACGAGCCCATATTTAATTTTAAAAATAAAATTGACATAGGTTTTAATACGTAAAATTATCTTACTTGTATGGCAGACTTAAAAATATCTCGATACAAATTACACGCGAACATTATCTACTGAAATATTAAATATATGTTTCAAAATGATTTAAGCTTGGAAATAATGTTTGAAAACCAAGATATACGTTGTTATACTTCAAGCTTTATAAACTATTAGAATAATTATATCTGTTTTTACATAATTATCTGTCATTTTGAAATTGGTATAATTATATCCCTATTTTTAAAACTAAAGAAGCATTCTCATTTTATGCGTTCCTAAGAAAATGGTACAAAAAATATGCTTCACCTCATATAGTATTCTTTAAATATACTTTTAATTAGTTTAACAAATTAAATGTTTTTGTGTATCGTATCTCGTCAGATATTTTCCAGTTTAATCTCGAATACTCTGCTAAATGTTTTAAATTTACTGTTTAGCAGTTTAGTTGAACCTGGTTATCTTTTTCATTATGTGCATGTACCGCTTAGGACTTTTCTTCGCGATTTAGGCGTTACTTCTTACCCTTCATAGATACCAATTATGTGGAAATTTCGTGAAAACAAATTGGGGTTTTGCTCATTATCACCTTTGCACATTGTACCTGGACTTGTGGAAATTTTATTTTGTTTAAAACCAACAAACTTAAGAAATAATCTACAAAAAATTATTGTGCTTCTCAAGTTCTTACTTCTTAGAAATCAGTAACTTGTTTTAAATTCTGAATTTTATATCTTTGTCTTTTCGAACATATTTATAGTCAGCTTTGTTTATATTACGTCGACAAACTTCAATATTTCACAGCATTAAAGAAATTATCTAGCATTGTCTAGAGGTTAGAGCTCTCGACTTGTAAGTTGTAAGTCATCGAACATACTTGCCCTTTCAACTTTGCGTAAAATTCCAGAAACAAACAAAAAATTAAATAAACGTCAATATAAAATAAGCAGCCAGCAACTTTTTGTTATTGTTATGAGAATAAGACTCTGAGGGAACTCATCTCTGACAGTTTGTTTGAGATTACAGCTATAATTACCTATGAATCAAAGAAAAAAGTTTCAAATTAATATAAAATGGTTTGTTTTACTTATACTTCTAACAAAAAATATGATATTAAGTTAAAGAATGTAAAAAGCTTGTACGTCGAGAATGATCATTAAATGTCACCCAAATGTCGTTATTTGCATCAAATAATCAATATGTCTCCAGTTTTTTATTTTGCTCCAAAACAGTCTACATAAAAAATAGAATTAAAAATAATTAAGTAATGGCACCTTTAATTGCAGGAGATCCGTGTTATGAGATGAGATATTATTAATTAAACAAATTTTGATTTGAAATTTCATTTAGAAATGACAAACATCGATTTTAAAATGTTTTTGTGTTGTAATATGATATGCTTCAATTATATATATAAATATATGATTGAAGTATATCATATTGCAACAAAAAAAAATACATGTACACCCACACAATATCATTTAGTCTGATCATAATTCTGGTTCTTGACTATAAAGTGATTAATTACGTCAGCATGACTTTACAAACGAGCCTCAGGGTAGGAAAACATTGGAAAAGTTCGTAATAGTCTAAATCCAGTGTTTGTCATTAACACAATAATTAATATAAAAGTCAAGACAGCAACAACGTTTCGTCATGGAGTTAAGTACCAATCATTAGAGTTTATTTGTTTTGGAATTTCGCACAAAGCTACTCGAGAGCTATCTGTGCTAGCCGTCCCTAATTTAGCAGTGTAAGACTAGAGGGAATGCAGTTAGTCATCACCACCCACCGCCAACTTTTGGACTACTCTTTTACCAACAAATAGTGGGATTGACCGTCACATTATAACGCCCCCACGGCTGAAAGGGCGAGCATGTTTGGCGCGAAGGGGATGCGAACCCGTGACCCTAGGATTACGAGTCGCACGCCTTAACGCCCTTAGTCATGCCAGGCCAATCATTAGAGAAATATGGTTTTATCATAAGAATAGAGTCGATCAAAATAGCGATAAGATTTTATTATGGAGATAAATGTCAATGAACATACCAGTGAGATTTAATCACATGTGTAAGGGATAAGCAATGCAGTAATAAACTCTTATCATGGGGATAATTAAGTGTCACTCATTACAGTAATAGAGTTTCGTCATAAAAATAAGGGTCATTCAACGTAGTAATAAAATTTCGTCATGAAGATAGGGATTATTCAACATTGTAATTAAGTTTTATTATGAGTTAATACGGTAACAAGATTTTGAAAGAATGTTATGACTATATTATCATGATTTCATCGCAAATCATAAGATTAGAGTAACCTTTAACAGTAGACTAAATATATATATATTTAGGAAACACAAAATGTGTTAAACTATTTCAGTACTTTTATTGCCCTACTCATAGTAAATTCTTCTATTTATGGTACAACGTATCCAAGTTTTAGTTAAGACTACGTCTATTAATTTCCTCAGTGTTATTAGTTTGTTTAGTTCCATCGTAAACGAATAAACAAGATTAAAAAGACGAATACTTTTGTTTAACTGCTAATTTAAATATACAGTAACAAACAGTTAAAGAGTTAAACAAATGAGAAGAAAACAATTGCAGCGAAAAAACCAAAACTGTAGATGAAATGAGTTTTAAAATATCACAACACGTTTCTGAGATTGTTCCGTCATAGTTCCGTCATCTCTCAACCTATTTGAGGTCTAATTGTAGTTTTGGGCTCGGGAGTTCAAACCATTTCGATTGATTTATTTGATTACGCTCAAGGTTTCATAAATTAATTTAATTTATTCTTACCTAAAATAATTATACTTTAAGAGGAAGTAATTAAAGATTCTGATGAGTAATAAAACTGAATCAGGTACACGCACGTCCCACACTTGGTATTCCTAGTGCACAAAAATAAAGCTAATAAAAAGCAAAAAAAAATTTCATGTACGAATTTACTCTAATTATATCTAAAAAAAATTCAAATGCCGTAGCTATTGAATATTTCCTCTTGTTTTGAAATTCAACAACTTAGTGTTTAGTGTTTACTATATCCCCTGCTGGTGACGTGTTTCGTCAGTACCAGTTTTCTTTAGTCTAACTGGGACCAATCCAGTACGTGTTCAACTATTTATGTATTTTACTGTTATTTGAGGTAGTTCTCTTAATACAACAGGTAAAAGAAGCCCATCGCAAAGGAAATTGTGAATCTTGCTAGAGGAATATCGTCGACTTCCATTTTTAAGTTGGAAAAACTATCAATACAATTACTAGTTTTTTGTTTGTTTTAGAAACAATTTAAACAGAACATACTGTGGCATCGCACGGTATCGATCTCAATTCCCCATCATTAAAATCCAGAAATCGACAACAGAAATAATCCGTGAACAATATTAATTGTTTCTTTTAAGGATTTTTTACAATTATATTCAAATGGCATCTCGAGATCAACTTCAATTCGATTTTTGTTTAAAGCTGTAACTCAAATGTGTTGTTCAAGCCAACAAATCATTTTCAAGATCGAGTTTAGTTTAGCTTATTCACCTTGTTATTCATTAGTTTTCGGTCATCGTAACAGCATTATAGCTATGCAAGTATTCGAAATTTGAGTCTCGAACTGAGACTTTATTCATTCATTGTAAACTTCAGTTTTAAAAATGAGGCTTCAATTTTCGAGTGTTGGGTTGGAAAATATTGGTTTGTTTAGTTCTTTTAAACCATTATTAATAGAAGTACGTATTTTTTTATTTTAAAACAGTTTTCGCGGTCACCATCATCCTTATAAACTAGATTGAATGTAGAAAGTCCTGGAAAAGTGTGGTTTCAATTTGACAGCCTTGCGACGGAACGTTTTAGAATGGTATCACTACATTACATGAGTATTTTCAAGACTACGGTTGTCAGATAGGACACGACCAGACGTGACGGCATGGTAATGCTCCAAAATATATTTGTTACATTTCAAGCAAAGCTGTTCGAGAGCTGTCTGTGCTAATCATTCCTAACTACAAAATAACAGACTATAGGGAAGGAAATTTTACCACTCCTGATGAATTACTCCAATCGAATAGTGGAATTTTACCCTCACACTAAAAACGCACACACAACTCCAAAGTGCGGAACGGGATTTTTTTCTGTATTTATTTGGCCGTATTCTGACGCAAACAGCAGAAACTCAGATCCATGTTAACCATAAAACTGCTATCGATCCAAAGCGAATATGATATTCCTTATTTATTAAATAGGATCAAGAGGCAGTAAAATGTGAAATCATAATTTTGTAATTTTTATTCCCTAACGGTAAGCTTGAAGACCCATAACATTAAACTTATAGGTTCAAATCTTGCAATAAGTGTAGTGTTAATAGTCCAATCTAAAAAAAACAATGTTAGTTTTTTTGTTTTTATTGAATAAAAAAAATTCTTTAAAACAAGTTTTTCATACTGATAGAAAATTCAATGGTATTCCTGAAACGTTAGGAATTAATGAAATAAGTTTGAACAAAGCTTTATAATATGCATTATTTTCTGGGAGAGGTTAAGCTTTACGAGTGTTTGTTTGTTTTGAATTTCACGCACAGTTACTCGAGAGCTATCTGTGCTAACCGTCCCTAATTTAGCAGTGTAAGACTAGAGGGAAGTCAGCTAGTCATCACCACCCACCGCCACCTCTTGAGCTACTCTTTTAACCTAAGTTAAAACTAAAAACCTAAGTTCGAAAGTTATAATTATTTAATGTTAAGAATGTAAAAATTAGTCAAGTAGGTTTAATAAAATATTTTAAAATTACAATGCGTCTGTCAAACATGAATTAAGAAAGTTTAAAAGTCGTGTGATCTAAACTTAAGACCATGAAAAAGTAGATAAAATCTAAAACATTCCGTTCACACGCTCATAAGAGCTGTTAAAGTCAAATAAATATATTTTCTTCACTTAATCCTTCACTTGTACACTAACACTAACAGCGAGCAGATTTGTCCTGTCTCTAGAACAAGGATAACGTCAATTAAACTGGCGTATTGCAGCTTATCTTTATAGAACAGCAGCTTTGGCTGTAACTGAGGTTTCTAAAGCAAATGTTAACTATACACGTTGTTATCTACTTCAATCTCATCTCACTTGAAGGTCTAAGATTTAGAAATTAGTACCTTTTTTTAAAACCTAGCATTTAAGTGTTGTTAACGGTAGCATTGCGACAAACCAAAATGTTTTAAGCAATTATAAAAGTAACTTACTGTAATTCTACAATACAAATGGAATGTGGATTTGTTCTTATCCCACTGGCTCTTTCTGGATTTCTTTTTTTCTGTACTTGTTATTTCGCCATCCAGTGGCACAGCAGAATACTAGCGGAGTTACAACGCTAGAAACCGGGTTTCGACGCTTTTGATGTGCAGGATACAAGTAGCCTATTTTGTAACTTTGTGCTTCACCACAAACAAGTTTATCTTACTGGAAAAAGAAAACTAGTAAACTAACAAAACTCTACGACAATTTTTTTTTTTATTATTTAAAGTTGATTATCATTTAGGCTTGTTTTTCTTTTAAATTAAGTACAAAGCTACACAATGGGCTATCTGTACTCTGCTCACCAGGAGTATCGAAACACGGTTTCTGGTGGTGTGAGTCCGCAGACATTTCTCTGTGCTACTATGGGACTATCATTTAGGGAATGGGATCATGAAATACGTGACATTAGTGGTTGTGGCTGAAGCACATATTGTAAGCTTAAATTTGCTCTTATCTGGAACAGCGGTAAACCTACGGATTCGTAACGGTAAGATCAGGGGCTCAATTCCCGTTGGTGGACACAGCAGATAACCCGATGTGGCTTTGCTATATTGAAACACACACACACACACTTGCTCTTAATCTTATAGCTTATGGTGTGAACACATTTATTAAGCTGACAAAATACAATTACAATAAATTATATTTGTAACAAGAGCACTATCTTTTAAGTACTATACTTTTATTCAGTTCTCGGAATATTTCAAGAAAAAGAATGTAAAATAATATTTCATCTAAATTACATCTTTCATGTCCATTATTGACGTCATATATCACTTGTTACGTAGCTCATCAAGCCGGCTCGGACACAACAAACATAGTGGTGGAGAGTATAGTGTTAAAAATACGAAAGCCCTAATATTATTGTCTTATAATAAATATAAATATTCTAGCTTAATTTATAATTTTTATCTATGTTCAATGATAAAAAATCATTGTCTTTCATAACTGCATCAGAAAAATAGCAAAAATATAAGTAAGACGATGAACGTAATCACGTAATTTACTCATAAGTAATATTTTGCTAAAGATACTCCCTCCCTATGTTGCTACAATCTTTAAAACTTGACAGTACCTCGTTTTATACTTTCATTGCCTTATTTGTTTGTTTGATTTCGCGCAAAAATTCTCGAGATTTATGCGTGCTAGCCGTCACTAAATTTCTCTCGTATACATTTTTTTAAACAGTGAATTATGGAATTATCTGTTACAATATAACACACCCATGGTTGATATGGCAAGCATGTTCGATGAAGGAATTCGAACCTGTAACGCTTCCCCCTCTCCGAAACAAAGTGACACTTACATCAACCGTTAATGAACAAATGCTTTCTAGTAGTATTTGTCGTTTTTTTTAAACTACATCTTATGTGAAGCATGGGTTAAATAGTTAAATCTAGATTTAAAAACAGCTTACCTAATTTAAAAATAACGAGAGAGAAGTATACCATTCAGCAGTACACTTCCAAAGATTAAAATGTGCAGTTCCAAGCCCTTCTATCTTTCATTCTTTAGCCGGCTCTCTAAGCACTAGATTGAAACTCTAGATCAAATATATTGAACTTTACAATAATTTATACCCAAGAAATGTGAAGTATGAAACTGATCATAAATAACTATTCTTTTTAAAGATGTTATAATAGCATAATACACATAAGGTATGTTTTAAAACTGCAAAAGTTTCTTTCATTATCTATTTTGACAAATAAACATCATATTAGAATTTTAATGCTTTTCTGGTACATCGTGATGTTCCACAATGGAAGTGAAATTCTAATTATATTCGATATAAATTTTAAAGAAAAACATCATAAATAGACAGTTTTGTATTTTCAAAATTACGAATGTTGTTAATAATGCAATATAATAGGGTTGTGTTTGTTTATTTTGGAATTTTGCACAAAGCTACTCGAGGGCTATCTGTGCTAGCCGTCCCTAATTTAGCAGTGTAAGACTAGAGGGAAGGCGGCTAGTCATCACCACCCACCGCCAACTCTTGGGCCTACTCTTTTACCAACGAATAGTGGGATTGACCGTCACATTATACACCTCCACAGCTGGGAGGGCGAGCATGTTTAGCGCGACGCGAGCGCGAACCCGCGACCCTCGGATTACGAGTGCACGCCTTAACGCGCTCGGCCATGCCAGGCCCGTATAATAGGGAAGTGGATAATTTTATCCCAATTGTGTTGCTGCTTTTCATGTGGAACGTTTTGTTTTTTAACTTATTGGGCAAGTAGAAATTAAGTAATAGCAAAAAATACTTTTTTTAAATTTTGAATATTTTATTTTCATTTAACCTAGTTTATTGATGCTAAAGTTGGCGACTGGTTTTTAACGCTGATAAGTAATTTTGGGTGAAACATATTGCATCATAGAGAGTAATTTTTTATTTGGCTGTTACATTATTAAGTGCAAAAAGCTGATTAAAATTGAGAGTTATTAGAGATAAATGAGATTGAATAGTGTTTTTAATGTAAGACCACATAAATATATGTAACTCACGTGAATCTTGATTTTAACATATTAGCGGACAGACATTAATTGTCAAAGCGCTACAAAGTAGATGTTGTAGAATTTCAAATTGTCAATTTCAAATAATGAGTAAATATAGACTGATCAATATGCCGTCAAAGAAAGAAACTACAAGCATTGGTTTTCATTTTTTATAATTTGCGCTTACTTTAGAATTAGGTTCATGGTGAAAGGCCTTCCCGATCCTTGTCGGTAGCATTTCAATGATGACTTAAGATATTTAAATGCATATGATAACTGAAGCATTTATTTTGAATTACTATTGTTATAAATTAAATGAGAGCCATTTTACCATATTTTGAGGATCCATATCGTCAAGCCTTACAAGTAACACGACCCCTAAGCATAAGAAATACAGTTCTTTGACATCTAGAAAAAGTCTGTGTCCAATCTTTGTTTTTTTGCTTTTAAACACAACTCGTTTTGAAATCCTTTTCTTTCTCATGAAATAAATATCAATGCGGAATAATAATTTGTTTACTTTCTTGGAGTAACAGGCAAAATTATAGTCTTACAAGCAACTTGGCTGGTTTAGACAAATGTGTTCAAAACGTCAATGAACCCAGTTGCAATTAATGGTATAAAATACACTTCAGCGTAATTTATCTGTGTGTCTCATGAGTAAAAGACAGGGAGAGATAAGTATGGAACTGTTCTACAAGGATAACGTGAAGTCTTATTTTTTCAAAGCATTACATGGATTCTTTTTATTTTAAGTACTAAAATAACAAAAGTAAATAATTTATGAAAACAGAAGTATTGCAAATATACACACTGCCGTCACTGTCGGTTAAAATAACTAATTCTGAAATATAAAAGATATATGTATACTTATAAGATGAAGAGAACATCTACATGACTGCTTATTTTGATAAAGCGATAACTTAGAGTGATATCATATGATATCTAAAAGCCAAAGTAGGGCAGGAAATGTTAATCTACTATTATTCAAATGTCGCGAAAAAAATGCATAAAATATCTAATGATAAAATTATTCATAACACTATTAATCTTCTCTTATTGACCTAAATGTAGAATCTTTATCTACATTCTTTAATTTGTAAAGTTAGGAATAGTAATATACAACTGAGAACATTAACTCAAAGTCGGAACGCAAACTTACTCTTCATCAGTGTACTCACCTTTTGAACAATAGTTTCTTTCGAAATTTTCTCGTCATAATTTGTTGACTCATCTTAGATAATGATAAAATAATGCTCACAATGTAATTCAAGCACTGTGATATCCATACATGTCACATTTTGAAGTTTAATTTATAGTGTCTAGAAAGAACTGAAATATACGGCATAAACGTTTGAAACCTCACAATATAAAATTTTTTTAATCCTTGTCATTTGAAATATAAATATGTAACAGTCTTTGTCGGTACAATACGTGGGAGTTAGCGAGTGAAGTTTGATGTCACAAACTTGGGGAGATGTGACTGACCTCAGATACATATACATTATAGATTGAAGCTTAATGTCATAACTTCGTCATATTACTTGTGACTGCTATGTGTAAGTTAATGTGTCGAAGTTTTTAGGGGTGTGACACTTTACAGAATTTTTCACTATGATATTGAAGGTTAAAGGCAGTGAAAATTTGGAAAGTTTATTATCTGGCTTTATCGCTTTGCAAATTCATCCACTTTACCTATGCCATTTTGCTAAACACCCTGAAAATACGATAGGTCCTTAACACTGTTATATCTTCATTGTGAAAGTACCATTTTAAATTTAAACTGTATACGTCATATAAAATAGTTTTTGAATGTATTTACAATCCTAACTTAAATTCATTTGCATTAGCTTCGAAGAACATATTTATTTAGCATGTATTTTTAGGTCTATTATAATGGTGATTAAAATGGCGGTCGTGATAAACAATAACAAAGTAGAACATTATTTCATACTTTTATTTTTAATAATATGGCCTCTTGACTTAAATTTTTTGGGTATTCTTAATGTCTAGTTTGTTGATCCACACAAAATTTAACAGGTGAACGCTTTATACTTATATTTACATGATATGAGATTGATGGCTAAATGTACTCTACTATGCATCTGGCCTAACATCCTCGGTCTCTTCTCTTAAACCAAGTTATTCATCTTCATACTTCAATCATTATCTTCGTTGTCATTCCATTATCTACTCTAGCCTCTTTGTCAGTAGGTGAGAGAATGGATGTTAGCTATAAACTATTGACTACTCCAACGTTGCTAAGCTAGCTGCGATCCAGGTAATACACCCAAGTTATTCAGTCAAGTCTTAGCAGGCATCGGCTTATTAAAACCGCTGGTTATTTGATGTTGTGCTTTAGAACCTGACAATTACTGTAACATTCACTTTCGAGACCAACGGTATGAAGTAAATACTCGGTCGATTTAGAAACGTCAGTATTACAAAGAAAGATAGAAAAGGAAAATTGCAGAATACTCCTATAAACAGGAACTCATTATACGTTATTTAGTAACATTAGGACAAGTTTTAATCAAACACGAATGAAACATTTTTGGATGAGGTAAACAGATAACAGTTAGAAAACATGCAATTTGAATATAATGCAGAATCAGCGCTCATAGATGGAAATTTATTCCGAAGTATTACATTTGTACAGTCAATGTTTCAATCAGTCGATAAAAGTAATAAATAAGATCACTCAAAGGCCTTATACTTATAAAGTCAATGTCAGAGTATTCTATCTTTCAATGTTATAAGCATCGGTATAAAATTTAAATATAAAATTTTGAGCTTCAGCTTTCATGTATGATTTTAGCTTGAGTGATGATAAATATAGAATTAATTACAATGTGACTTACATTTATTTGTTTTATAGCTTAAACATATTAACAGTTTACATAATTTCATTTTCAGCATAAAACCAACATTTTTGTTATTTTTTGTGTGAAATAGTCATGAACCACGATAGTAGTTCATGACAAGGGTCGCAAAGAATTGCACAAAACCCTAACACAATGGTAAGGGATAGAGCAACTTAACCAGTAAATCTTCCGTTGAAACAACACTTTCAAACCTTTACTATTGATTGCTAGGGATGTATCATATAAAAATGCCCAAAGAAGCATAAATTTTAAAATTACAAGAAAAAAGAAAATCCGCTCAAAACACCCCGTTTGTAATTTTTATTATTATTCTCTTGCTAGCCAACAAAAACAAGAATTGGTATGTAGCATATACACTTTTTGTACAATACTATATAAGGTACTACAAAGATCGTATGGAGTATTGAAAAATTGATTTCTTACCTCAATATTTTGCATACGCTTAAAAAAGCATAATAATTCCAATGTTATCGTTACTCTTAAGTTAGCTTTCTTACAACTTTCTGATGTTCATAAAAATAACTTAACTGCAGAGGAAAAAGATGAGTTGCCGGTCAATAACAGATGAGGATTAGAAAACTATAAAATATTCTACTTAATGTTTTGTACACTATGCAATAGATGTCTTTAGGAAGCCAACCCTTATATTATGTATCAAGTAAGGATGGAGAACAACCAATGTTAAATTTATTACATATATTATAATATATATTATATATTACATATATTTATTACATATATTACATAATTACTTTAAAAGACATCGAAAATATGTTTATGGTTACAGTTAATTATCATTATAATGTAAAACGTTACCTACCATATCAAGAAAAGAAACAAGCCTAGCGATGATGTATACACTATTATTCAAACTACAAATCGTCATTTTGGCCCAGCCAAACATATTCCTAGGTAAGAGCATGAAGCCAAAATACAAATTTGTAATTTGAGTAAGTAGTATACGCGCTGAAGAAAAAAAATAGATATTTATGCATTGAATTACATTATATTACACATATTGATAGAAAACACACTTTAAAATAGATGAGAGTTTATTTAAAGCAATGGTTTAGCTTATATGTACTATTTGAAAACGCTGCTTTTCTACTTGCAAAAATTTTAAGGGCAAACTCGAATTTGTTTCGATATTAACAGGAGAATATATGACTAAATTTCTGATCCACAATCCAGGACACTAACCAGATTTTTTTCTTCAGAAGATAGACTTTCTTCGAATGTGTGAAAGGATAGCGATGGCATTTGGATTAATGAGTTTACTTAATTAGGTATATATATTTTAATTATATTAATTGAGATTCCGCTTAAATTACATGACTTTATTTATTTGTTTCAGTTTTTTGTACTTTCTTGAAAATCCAATCAGCTAGGAACATCACTTTCCCTCTGTTTGCTAAATCTCATAGCTCTTCAAAAAAGAAACAACACTTTCTAGCTCTGACACAAAAATCTTGCTTCCGAGCTTTAGCGTATTAACATTTCTTTTTATCTTAATCAGATCTACATTGATTAAAATCCAGACGGACGAGTGGCATTCGCGACATCCGAGTTTCCACCCAAATTTTGGCAGTGTCTAAAATCATTGGTTGAAATTTTTATGAATACTTTCTGCCGTTTCTCTTTGTGCTCAGATGAAATTTTAGGCTCCATGTTAAGTCCTTTCTGTAAGGAAGGATTCACTGTACATTAGAAACTTCATTACAAACAGAAAAATATGAAAGACATCCATAAATATTTAAACCAACAGATTCTAAGCACTGTAGAAATTCGGATTAAAACAAAATCAAGGAAATGAACAAAGTCTTGACAAGTAATTTAGACAAAATATTGATCAACATAATTAAAATAAGTACCTAATTAAGTAAACTCAATAATTCAAATACAAAATGAATTTTTATTTCAGAAAAAAAAATTCTCATGTGATTGTAAAGTATTTTGTCAATGATCACTAAAATATTGTGGATTATTTCCTAAATGACCTCCAGTGGCACAACGGTTTCTCTCCGGATTCACGCCACTGCGGGCCAGGTTTCGATACTCGTGGTGGGCAGAGCACAGATAGCCCATTGTGTAGCTTTGTGTTTAATTTCAATCAAATTTCCTAAATAAACTGACTGGTGGTCGGAGTGTTCGACTCGAAATCTGCGAGTAGCGTGTTCGATTCTTATCACTGAACATGTTTGTCCATTTAGCCGTTGGAGCATCACAAACTCATGGTGAATCCACTACTTCTTAATAATGAGTAATCTAAAAGAACTGACAGAGTAAATCATTTTTAAATCAAGTACAGTTAGCGTAGTTTATCCTCGAACAGCTTCGCGCAAAATTCCATAAAATAAACCTAACTAAACTGTTTCCATTAGATACGGTTAAATGTCCAAAGTGCATTACGAAAAAAGGATTTTTTTTTTGATATTATAGTTTATTGTCTTTTATCACCATAAGATTTCTGACTCATAATGAACAAAAAGAAATAGAAAATAATGGTTATTACATGCCACATTGGTTCGGTATAGCAGAGCGCGTTAAGGAATGCGACTCGTAATCTGAGGGTCGCGGGTTCGTGTCCGCGTCGCGCCAAACATGCTCGCCCTCCCAGCCGTGGGGGCGTTATAATGTGACGGTAAATCCCACTTTTCGTTGGTAAGAGAGTAGACACAGATTTTGCGGTGGGTGGTGATGGCTATCTGCCTTTCTTCTAGTCTTACACTACTAAATTATGGACTGCTCGATGCAGTTGGCTAACAACCTACTCACTTAAATACATGTTACTGAAACCGCAAGTGATTGCGGCCCTATGTTTCTTAAAGGAATTGAGTGGCAGATGATGACATACCACATTATTATCTTTCTCTCTTTCTTCAAAATATTTCAATGTTTGAGTAGTTACTCATGAACAGAGAAAAACTAAATAGAAACATAACTTACTTGATGCATTTTGATAAAAGCTGTGCGTGGCCTAGTGTTAGAATGCTTGTAGTGTGAAGTTAGCACTCCTTTCTTTAATATTCACCCTCCACACTATGCGGTGTCGTTGTTGTTGTTGTTTTGAATGAAGCACAAAGCTACACAATGGGCTATCTGTGCTCTGCCCACCACGGATATCGAAACCCGGATTTTAGCGTGTAAGTCCGCAGACATACCGCTGAGCCACTGGGGGGCTATGTGGTGTCATAACTTGAAAGAGTGACAGTCAATTCTCACTATCTTGTCAGAGAATAGTAGCCCGAAACTTGTTTGCGATGCTTTTGACCAGTTTCCCTTTCTCTAGTCTGTCTATTGTGACTATATAGACTTTGAAATCATCGCGTTCAAAGAGATGAGATTTCTGGCCTATTGACGACACACAATAACATTTCTTTCCTCTTTTCAAATGTTTCGATATTTAAGGAGTTATTCATGAGCAAGGAAGAACATTTTTGACTCATAAAGGAGTAGCGTAAAAGTTCTTACGGTGCTTATGACCAGTTCTTTTCCCTCTGTCTATCAGTTCAAAATAACTGACTGCTTTGTGCAAGTTGTCGTTTGCGTGAAAAATCTGTAATAAACAACCACGTTTGAATTGTATTTGTTCAATGATAAAACACTAAAAATAGAGCAAACATGGTTTCTATTACATTTTAATCCCAATTATGCCCATTTATTTGCGCCCTAGTTTTTCATTGTAAACATACATTAAGAATAGAGTAAACATTACTTTTTATTATATTTTAATCCAAGTAATGCCTATTTGTTTGCGTCCTAGTTTTTCATTGTATACATGATGTGTATAATCAGTATTTTTGGATTTAAAAACTCACTTACCTTGGCAACATTATAATACTCAACCGCAAAGCTCAAATCTTGAAATAAAATGATCAAGGCATGTCTTCATGCCCCGCAATTTCGCTTCTGGAGTATGAAGAACTTGATAAAAGAAAAAAAAAAAGGTAATGCAGTTTGTAAGATAAGTGAGGTGCCTAGCGGCGTTTATGAGGTATACTAGAACACATTTCTGAAATCAGCTTTTTATCTTCAGCTGTTTTCTCTTTTGTTGTCATACCTACAGGTGCTTGGACAACTATAGTAGTTAGGTTTTATAAAAGTGAGATTAGTTGTGCATGAAAAATAAAATTATATCACTGGAATTGTTAGCCACAGGGGAGTGGTAAAGAAAGTGAGAAACGGAAAACTATGTCACTTGAGTATCGAACCAAATAAAATGTCTAATGTTTCGATTTGGAAAGAAGTTTTTCTCATCGAAACTAAATTGACTTTAAAATATTTAAAAATGCTTCTTTTTTTCCGTCATAGTAGTCAGACACTTATCTTTGTTAACGCATTGAAAATTTTAATATTTTTATTTGGTTCATAGCTATAAAATGTTAACGGCTTCATGCTATTTGTTCAGACACTCGTTTGTCGGCATGGGTATTACCTAAATGATTTCAGGCTAGAGTTTACATATCAAAAACTCATGTGTAATGTATGATATGCTATTTTATGCTATAATTAACATAAATAATAAGATATTAACAGGTATTTTTTCAGTTCACTTGTTAAATACATTACATTATAAATCCTCATTGTCAATTTTGTTTCAACGTGAACTGATAAATTTCATATTCTGCATCAAAGCTTCAAAACCGCTGTCGAACTGAAATCAGCTTTTATCTTTAGCTGTTTTCTCTTTTGTTGTCATATCTACATGTGCTTTGACAACTATAGTAGTTAGGATTTATAAAAGTGAGATTAGTTTTGCATGAAAATCAAAATTATATCACGCACTGATTACAAAGTATATGCGTCAACGTGTAGGTTATCCTTTGTTCTTATACACCTTGTAAAAGGCCCAGCATGGCCAAGTAGTTAAGGAACTCGATTCGTAATTCCAGACTCGCGGGCTCAAATCCCCATCACACATACTCTCCCTTTCAGTCGTGGAAACTTTATAAGTGACGATCAATCCCACTATTTATTGATAAAAGAGTAGCCAAGGAGTTGCCGAAAGATGGTGATGATTAACTGCCTTCCCTCTGGTCTTACACTGCAAAATTAAGAACAACTATCGTTAATAGCCCTCGTATACCTTTACGCGAAATTCGAAAACAAACGAAAACATGAAAGTTTAAACATCTTGTCCTTAGTGATTTCTAACTGTTAAAGTCCCTGATTTCCTTGTTGGCAATCAGGATTAATACTGATATCTTTAAATTTGGGTTATTCGGTTTTTATCATCTTTTGCTTCAAATACATTGTTCAATAAACCAATTTTTTTGTGTGTTTTTAAATATTTTTAAGTATATGTTTTATTAGTTGTTTTTATTTACTTATTTTTATAGTGGGTATAAATGAGACTTCTTTTAATAATTTATTTCTGGACATATTTTGAGGAATTCGGTAATATGATTTTTGAAACAGCTTCTGTTACATTTTAAAACGTAAAATATGGTAAAACAGCTAGTGGACTCGTGCTGTAATACAGTTCATTTTTAAACTGTTTATTCCAAATCATCAAGAGAGTTTCTGATTGAGGAGTAACGTTACATATTATTAAATAATTCTCTTCCACATCTACTGCTAAACATACTTTATCTTGCGTCCTTCAATATATCATTTAATTTGTTATATTACTTTGCGCACTATTTCTATCAACCAATTTTGAAATCTGTGATGCAGTCATTACAGAGAGTTCGAACAGTATGGAACCATAGATACTTAAACGAATTTTACAAAATGTGTTTCACGTGCTGTCCTTGGAAATCGAAACAAGTTTCAGTTAATTCAAAATTATCATTGTTACGCTATAATCCGTCACGTATCTGAAATTAAGAACAATTGCAAATCACCCATGGTTCCAGATCTTTGAGACATCGTGTGTTAATTAGTATGCGAAACGTAGTTATTCAATCATTGCTCAGCCAATAAAATATATTAATTCTATTTTGGCAAGATGTAATTTATCCCTAATGCCCTTACGTGTTTCAGCAGTACGTTTAAGAGTTTATAATGCTAAAAATGAGGTTAAAAATAGATAATTGTGAAGCTGAGCAACAAATAAACAAATTATGCTTCATAACAGTGTCGCGGTATATGATTTTATATTTAAAAAAAGCAAATAATACTTTGACCTAATTTTGTAAAAATCGTACATAAGTTGTTGAATGGATGAATACAATGTTGACTTTTCAGTTTTACACAAAACTCTGTTTTAGTTTTTTATTATAACTAAATAGTATACATATATAGTTAGCAAATAACGACATTGTTAACAAAGTATCCACCTATGTGTTATTGTCAAAGAAATATAACAGATCAAAACAACGTCTTAGTACTCATTTACTTTGATTCTCATCTCTTTAGCCCCTGGGTAAGCCTCTCATGTAGTTGAGATGTGCTATGCTATTTTATAATATAATCAGAATAAAGGTGAAAAAGTACTCTCAGTTATACAACAAATTCAAGATCAAAACAGTTATTATTTATTTCAGTTGTAATTAAACAAATACGTTTATTATTTGGTAAATTGTTTAGACAGAGTATTCATGATATAACTTTGTAGAATGCATGGCAACTGACTGTTGTGGAGACACAAGTGTAGAGGACGATGTTTCAAAAGTCTTCCGCCTATCGTCTTCAAGTCAGTGTGTCTACGAACGAACGAACTTGGCAGATAAAAATATATATGTAAAAACGGCTCGTTTGGGTTGAGAAAATGTTTCACATGTATATTTTTCTCTACAAGTAGGATTCTCGACATCACTGAACTTGGCAGGGGTTTAGTTTAGAGAGAGAAGTCATAAATTCTCTCCCCAACAGGGGTGATCAGAAACGATGTGGTTCCTCTTCGTCCCCACTCATGGAAAATGATTTACTTTTACGTGGAAGTTTTCGTGTATTTTGATTAGTCTTGTTTAAGGTGATGAAGTGAGGTGGGGCAGTATGAAAATGACGGATAAGAAGGGAGAGTGACGCACGAGGGAAGTAGGCCAGGCCGGAGCCTGAAAGGCAGACGAGAGGAAACGATACATCAACCCAAATGGCATGATTCGAGGACGGGCAAGGATATTACCTTGGCTGGGATCTAAAGATGCAATGCCTGAGATTTGGATGTGGGTCAGTGTGTCTACAAACGCAAACCAACTTGGCAGGGATTGAGTTTAAAAAGAGAGAAGTCTTATACATTCTCTCTCCAACTGGGGTGGTTTGGAACGTTGTAGTTCCTCTTCGTCCCCTCACGTGAAAGATTATTGAACTTTATATGAAAGTTTGTCTTTATTTTATTTTAACAAATTTAAAGTGAAGAAGTAAGGTGGGGGATATGAAAGTGACACCTGAGAAGGGAGACCTGGACAAGAGTGGCATAAGGGAAGTAAGCCAGGCCAGAGCCCGTGGTCAGAATAACCTTACCACTAGCGATTACTGAATATTGACTTAACATTGACTTCAAATAGATTTAAACGGCTCCTTTTAGAACCAGGAAAGAATGTTGCCTTTGTTGGGATCTAGAGATACAATGCCAGAGATTTAAGTGGGGGGGGACGGGAGTGCCTCGGGAAACCCACTTTCACGGCTTGAGCGCCAAAAAAATCTACCCAGATCGTGCCGGGAAGTAGCTGGGAAAAAATCATGGCTTTTGAAGCATTTCGGAATGAAAAAAAAAACTATTGGATTGTCGCAATAGCATACATGTGGTTGGTTGTCTGTTAACTAGGAAAACTACTAGCTGCGTCGAACAGGTAGGAACTTCGGGTTAAACTTGCGTCGACACCTGATGCCCAGTGGTGATGGAGAAAAATGTGAGCTTGATGGTGAATCAACTGGCTGTTTTTTCAGTGAATTGTTCTTCATGGTCTGGGATGCTTTGTTTCTTCTTGTAATTTTCGATTATGTCTTCTAAGTGATAGTTTTCTGGTTCTAAGTTTAAACTGACGCAATGATAGTTGTCATGTGAATTGTCTAAGTTTGGCTAGTAGTTGTATTCCGTGAAACTGGAACTGAGGTCTGGCAGGAACTGTCACTTGTCATTCTTGGATTGTTAAGTCTTGACGTGTTGTTGTTAACAGTGGGAGTTGTTGTCTTTGGAGTTGAGTTGCCTGAATCTGCATTAGTGTTTTTTCTGGCTGATTCTGGACTCGGCGGTATTTCTGTAGTTTTTCGTTGTAAGTTGTCCGTTGGTTGTCTTTGTTGTACTGGGAACTTTGTTTTACCACGAGTTTAAAGATCGGCGATGCAGACGTTTCGCTATAAAGTAAAATATGTGATAGTAACACCTGTCACGTAAAATACAGTCAGCACCGTACTTCGACGTTATCACTATCTACATGAAGTCCGTAGGCAAGTTGGTGTGTGGCATGTAGTTTGGCCTGGATTTGATATTCTATAGCTTGTTTGATTTTCAATGTGTGTGTAGGTGTTGTCGGTCATTTATAGTGTCCTGGTGGATCGTGGAGAGAATGTTATGCAATCATAACATTGGATTATCACTTTTTCTGATTGGAGGAAAGATTTCCTGTACATTCCACCAATGGCAGCCACAGGTTACTCACCTCAAATTCGGTATCTCTATTTTGTGAAAGTTTAATAGTGTTAATAGAAAATGTCTTTTATGTTTCTTGTCTTCCAGAATTTGTCTGTGTCGATGATTCTAGTTTTCTCCCAGTTTATTCTGCGTCCAGTTGACGCGACGTGCTCTGCAATGACTGAATTTTGTATTTCCATGAGTCTTGTACTATCTTTATGTTCTTTTATTCTTGTCGCGAATTTTCTTCCTATTTTTCCAATGTATGTATCGTTACAGGAACACGGAATTTTATACATGACGTTTTTGAGATTCTCTTTCGTAAGTCACTGTTTGTTTTTTACCTTAAGGTACTGTAGGATTTCTACAGGACTTCTATGTTGAACGTTTTGGCTATGCATTTGAGTTTTTCATTGAAATGTTGTAAGTATGGTAGGTAAATAGTGGTAATGGTGGTAACATTTGATCTTTAATTTCTGTCGTGGTTTTCTTTAAGGAGTTTTGATGAAGGAGGAGGTGTAACCATTCTGTTTAAAACTCTTTGGGATCTTCTGGCATTCTGCTTCGATGGATGTCTTATCGCAAATATTTTCTGCTCTCTTGCTTAGGCATTGGATTATACTCGAGGTTTGATGATAGAACTGGAAGTGTAGGTATTTGTCCGTGTGGGTGAGTTTTGTGTATACAGTTATTTGTCTTGCTTGTTTGCTGATGAATATTGTCAAGAAAAGATAGACTTCACAATCCACAAGGACACTATAAAAGACCGACAATACCTACACATACACTGACTTGAAGACGGAAGGCTTTCAAAACGTCATCTTCTACACTTGTGTCTCCACAACAGGCAGTTACCGTCTATTCTACAAAGTTTCATCAATGCATTTATTTTTTTTTTGTATTTATTTGATTTGTAGTTTGATAGTGGGATGAGTAAGATATTGTAAAAAACTTACAGTGATGAATGACAGTGGAAAAGGCTGAGATTCACTGCTCTAAAACGTAGTATACTGATAAGAAGTTACTTGTAATACTTTCAGAAAATGTAGTTTTTAAAAAAAATACATTAGGGAAAAATAGCTAAGTACAAAAGCGCTTAGTTTTATTGGAATCTGTTGCTGTTTAACACTGTCAGAGATTTTAAAATTTGTTGTTTAGTTTTGTTAGTTTGAAATTACGTTGTTGTTGTTTTATGTAAGCTATTAGACCTTGTCAAGCCTAAAATTACACGTATTTTAACTTACTTTGTTTCTTATATATTTACTTCTGTCTAAGAACCATTGCGATTTCGTAATATATTGTTTCAGAACAAAATTTCTCCTATACAGTTCCCCGCTGGGAGAGCGATAAGTATACGGATTTACAACGCTAAAATCAGGGGTACGATTCCCCTCGATAGACACAGCAAATACCCCAACGAAACTCTTCTATAAGAAAAAAAACATATACACTTTCCTGTAAAAGTCACGAGAAAAATATTATGAAATTAGTTAGAGTGCTCACATACATAGAAGTCTGTTTATCTCATAACTGTTTTTGTTAGCAGCTCCCGATAAAGGTTAAAACCGATAATTTAATTATTTAACAAAAAATTACAATCTATTTGAAATTACAAGTTCTCTTTTTTACTCAAAAAACATTATGTAGTTTAGTTGATGTGTAATTTGATTCAGTCATTATGCGTATGTAACAATAATGTTGAACATATAATCCCATTTTTATAAAATCCTTATCGAAACATTAAAACAATTTTTGTTTGTTTGTTTTGGAATTTCGCACAAAGCTACTCGAGAGCTATCTGTGCTAGCCGTCCCTAATTTAGCAGTGTAAAACTAGATGGAAGGCAGTTAGTCATCACCACCCACCGCCCACTCTTGGGCTACTCTTTTACCAACGAATAGTGGGATTGACCGTTACATTATACACCCCCACGGCCGGGAGGGCGAGCATGTTTAGCGCGATGCGGGCTCGAACCCGCGACCCTCGGATTACAAGTCCCACGCCTTACGCGCTCGGCCATGCCAGGCCCCATTAAAACAAAGCAATCAGTCAGTTAATATTGATTAAAAAAACGTTCTCTGGAGTCAGATGTTGATTAGATTCGACGATCAAGTCTCGTCTATTCTGTTGGTTTAATAAGAAATAAAAAGTAACGTCTCCGTATGTTTTAAGAGGGAGATATTCTATTAGCGTAGCTTTGAGTAGATGAAATATAATAAGACGCACGCGGGCTATTTCAGTCAATGTGAATAGTTTTTATGCATTAGAGCAGACATTCTTTTGAAAATTTAGATGGTTGTCCCCATTTATTATGTAATTAAGAATTCGTAATCTAAATAGTTAATTACTCAATGATGATTTATCATAGTGTATTTGGTGTTTCAAAATATCTTTAACACTGATAAAATAACTTATGTGTAATGAATTACACTTATTCAACAGCAAACAATCAGTTAAATTGAGACGTTGTACTTTATTTTATTAATTCAAGACGTTTAGCCGAGAAATTAAATTCTACGTTATGTAGGCCTAAAAGTCCCCTGTAAATCTGTTATTTGTTAGGACTGGCAGACCTTAATATTCCATTAAGAAAGACATATCATAAGTATGGATGTTTTAATATCAATTCTTCCATGCTCTTTAAGGGTTGTATGCCTAAAACTTGAGACTGTCGCAGGAGATAAAAGTTGTTAAGTTCTTAATTAATAGCCATTTTCACCCTGCATTTAGTAATTCAGACTACATTAGTCTGTCTTTCTAAGTGAAAATCATATCTAGTGAGGTTATAGTAGCAACTAAACCGTAGAGCAGAATATGTAGTAATTTAGACATGTAACACTGATACCTTGCTGTAGGTGATAAATCAAAACACCATATTCGGAACTAAACGGTGATCCAGTGTAGTGCCAAGAATTCCATAATTAAAGCATGCTAAAGAATTAAAAACAAAGACAAATAAGAGACAAACAAATATCACTGCCGTTTGTCTAAGCTGCCAGGAAAATAGATGTTCGTTAACTTAAGAGAAAGAGTTGAATTCCGCTTTCACCTTATTCATTATAAATCGACTTGTAGATGGGTCTTCCCATATGATAATCAATTCACAATAGAAGGTAGTATTTAATCCATAAAATATCTATAGTTTGCACCATATATCTAGGCAACATATTAAAACATTAAATATTCCACTGTATATCTCGTCACATAACATTTACTAATTTGATAACATGACAATGGTCAACTGTATTTAGCTGAATTATCACAGAGATAAAATAAACTGTGGTAGAAACAAATAAACAGTTGATCCTCCTTTAGACTATTGTCTCATATTGGAAGGAAATTAAAATGGTGAAATATTAAATTTTTTGTTACATATATATATATAACATATTGTTTACTAAATTATATTATAAAAGCAAACATACTGATATTAACTTACACCGTGAACATCGACGAGCTGAAAAAAATCAGTATAAAGTCCATTTTTTTATAAAAATATATTCAATAAAATAGGAGATTATTATTATTATTATTATATCCCCTTGCATGAATTCTTTATCGCGATTGGTTGAGGGAGAAACACATGATGTGAAACGTTTTCACTGTTGCTTTGATATCCGCAAAACAAATCTCATCAATATCGTCAGGTTGTTAAGACCATTCAATAAGTGTAGCAGAACCTTGTAGATAACAATTTTCTTGCAACAGCGTATAAGGACACTGATTCGCTTAGGCCTGATAACAATTTCCTTTAACTAGTAAAATAAATATAGATATATCTTATGACGTAAAATTTCAGTTACAAATGAAAAGCTGAAGATTATTTTAGGCTAATTCATTTAAGTCTAATTTAAAAACAATCTCATAAATCTTGCAAGCATTCTAGAGAAATTTTATACGTTTATTAATATGATCGCATGAGGATGATTTACTAAGTTTTGAAAATTAAACAATTTCCAAGTCTTACTAAATTATTGTTGATTATTAAAATAAGATCAAAATATTCAATGGAATGTTAAATTTTAAAATTTATGTGTAGGCTGAGGGATGTAGGCTAGATATACTACGTGACAGCGCTAATAATCCAGATTTTGGTAAAACTGAAAATGTTGTAGAATAAAATTATTATCGACTGGTAATTTCGGGCAACAGATATTTATTTTACAATCACAACCTGCCAATAACTGCACATTATTAGCCTCTAATATTTCACATAAAGGCCTAGCGTAATCTACTGATTAGTTTTCTTGGACAATGAATGCAAGAGTTTAAGGTTGAAGCCTTGTTATCGCAAAAACGTACACTTTGGGATGTAGTAGCAGAATGAGGCTAGCAATCAATTCCTACTGATTGATACGAAATAGTTATAACACTTTATTAATTGTGATTTATTAAAACTATTCAGGCCTGAACTTGTTTTTCACTATGTGTGTGTCCAATAAAATTATGAAATTAGGAGTAAGTACACCTATCTTCGCAAACAAAAAAGTATTATTTATATAAAAAGAATCCAAAAAACTAACCTCTGAAGTGTAACCAGACGTGTTCGACAACAAAACACCAATAACTGGTCATATCAGAAACACTTATACTTTTATTGTATGCGCCTGTTCCTCTTTTCCATAGTGAACTACCAATTAATTCTCAGATTAATTGATGTGATGCTCCGTGTTTTTAAATATCTGGGCATGAATGGTTGTATCCATTCTCTTGTTATTATTGTTTGCGAGCATAGCTTTTATCTAACGTTTGCTGTCAAATGTGCAACTATAATCATAAACTGGAGCGAATTGTGATTTACTGCATGAGAGATTACATGAAAAACACGACAGCCTTACAGGGATGTTTGCTGGCGTTAAATAAAGAATGCATTGCTATTCGGTTTTAAAGGAAAGAATATGAATAACACAAAATAGTTTATCAACCACGTCCGTTTTCTGTCAGCTAATTTACATGTCATTCAACAGACTTTTAAGCATTAATACTAATCGGATGAACATAAATGACGATAATTTGATTTGTCATTCAACGTCACGACACAGATCACAAGACTGGTGGAATCAGATGCCGCCTTCACAATTACTTTAACTGCAGTCTCCCACAATCTAATCAGAAGATGGAACGAACACTTTGTGACAGAAAGTTTGAGTAACCAGGATATCGACTGTTAAATGTTAAGTATGCTCATGGTTATCTCGAAAGGTTCAACTGATTAGACGAACATGGAGTAAAAATGTCGACAGTGAAATGTTTTTTTTTCATAATACCTGTTAAGTATTACTTTGTAAATTCGTGAAAATTCATTTTTTTGCATTTATTTTTGATCACTTTTGTCTCATAAAAAACATTCACAACACCATTAAAGGCGAATTTTCAACAAATTTAATAATTGCCTTAGAAACTCTACTTTGGTTTGGTATAATTCCTATGTGGTTGCCATATTTAAAAACACTTTAGTTTTTGAGTAAAAAATGAAACAAAACATGCGGGTCCTCGAACTCAAGTTCCTCTGGGTCGTTCAGCTGTTTCCGTGACGTTTTACAACTATGACGTAATAGTTGCCAAAAATGGCTTCGTTGCCGCCGACCATTGTGTTCCTTTTATTGCTGGTGTTTTATGTAAATCTGTCGGTGCTTTTTTCGGATTACATACTTTGTGAGACTATTTTTGGTCTTGATATTGCTACTTTATGTTTGTTTTATGATAATATGGTTAAGTGCGTTGCTTATGTTTGTAAAAACGATTCGGCATCGGGCAAAAGCTTCTTTTCGTTTACGTGCAAGGATAGGGAACCGGCAAGATGGCGACAGTGGGTGCAGATGGTCAATAGGAAGAACTGGACTCCTTCACACCATGCAAAGCTTTGTCAAGATCACTTTGAACGCTCGTGTTTTGTGTCGGAACCCACTGTTTTGGATTCTGAGGGTTTCAAGCCAGGCAGGTTGAGACCGAAATAAACAACGGTAGTAGACAGGATCGTCCCCACCATCTTTTCTCGTGTAGAGCTAAGGACTGATCTCAGCCTGCATCGTACAGGTTCCACCCCTCTGCAGCCATCCCTTGCTATCACGAAAAGAACAAACTTAAAGGTATGTGTGCAGTATGAAGCGATAAACCATAACGAGAATAATATAATAATTTAAAAAGTACAAGTTTTTTAAGAATGTAACTGGACATACACATTTCACATTCATGAGCATGTTTTGCATTTGTGGCACCTGAAAGTCAGTAAAACCTTGATTTCCTAGTCCAGACAGTGGACAAACCTATCCCAAATAGAGTATATTCCAAGTTTAAAAACTAGTAAATCATTCTGTAGATGTTTTAGTATCATTTTTAAATATGGAAAAGTTTGAAGAATTCCATTTTTCAAATTTAACATTTTAAAATAAATTAACTGTTCAAACTACTACATCTAGTTTGATTTAATAGATAGAATTATGACGCATAATTGAAATTTATTTTGTTACAAGTCATAAATACCCGGTACAATGATTGTGGAAGGAGTGAGTATTAATTACCATAATCGCCAAAATATAAACAAATAAAACCCAGTCTGTGATACCACTAATTTATAAACACCAAGCAGGTTTCAAGATGTTTAAAATTTCACATGAAATAATACAGACCATATTTGTTGTTATGACTCAGGCTTACCTTTCTTCCACTGGAGATATGACCGACTCGCAACCGGCCTGGGTGCTATCAGTATCACTTACAGTTCCGCTACTCTCGCTCGTGGAACTGTCCTCATCACTAGAACTTGTCAGATCTGTGCCAAAAGTAGCTGTTCTAGGTTCGTTCAGAGTATGTTTGAATTGATATGGCGCTACTCGCAAAGTTAAAACTGTTTCTCGTGTGCACTGGCCATGTTTATTTACATTCAACGCGCTGACGTTGGTGGTTGGTTTGGCAACTATTACGTCACAGTACTTTTTCGAACGTCCAATTAGGATAACGTGGAAACTATATAAGCTACGAAAAATAAGAATAGGCAACAGTGTGTATATTTTAGGGAGACAAGTTACACCTACTTTAGTCGGTTTATCCCTGTCATAATTAGCCACTCCACCTAACATTTCCAATTCGTCAAAACTTTCAAAATGAATATTTTTTTTGCGTTGGACTAACAGATAATCTCGAAAATAAATAAATAATCCTCAGCAGAAATAACAGGTTTTTAGTACACTAATCCCTCTGTTACTTTGTTTTCTGTTAATAATTGAATTATTTTTACGCTTACATTCAGATCTAATCATGGCTGATAAAATCGAATGACATGAACCTAGAAGTTAAAAGAACAGACAAAGTAAAATATAAACAATACGGCCACGGAAGCCCAGATACAAAACTTTATACAGGGTGGTCGCTAGAAAAGCGGAAAATTTGAGGGTCAGATGAGATCATGAATAAAATGCGTGCTTACTCATTTCTATTTTGATTTCTTTACATCATGAATAAAATGCATGATTTTAATATCATAAAATGCATTTTGAGCATCTACGAGTGTAATATAACATATGCCTTTAAAAAACTTTGTAAAAGTTATTCTTTGTAAAAATAAATAGCTGTTTGGCAAATTTCCCACTTTTCTAGCGACCACCCTGTATATTCCAGATCTCCAGTGGCACAGAGGAATATCTGCGGACTCACAACGCTAGTAACCGGGTTTCGATCACCGTGGTGGGCAAAGCACAGATAGATGATTGTGCGGTTTTGTGCTTTTTTCCAAAAAAAAAACCTTTATATTCCAACTTTCTAAGTTTACACATTTTTCACAATGTTCACATGAATTATTCTTTTTGATTTATGCTGTTACTATAAGCTATATTCCAAAATTCTGTATGGAATATTACATAGCAGAATGTGTCTCTTCTAAACCAGTCCGCTTGATTCTCTTTGTAAGATATCCTTAGGAACTTCTGCTTTCCTTCATCTTCATTAGTGGATTTATATATATTAATAATGTTTTCTGAATCTTCATCTTATATTTAATAGTTTCAGTTATTCAAAAGCTATGGTTTAGATTTCTTTGGTTTATATAGTTATAAATGTTCACCTTGGCAAACTGATATTGGCTGTAGTTTATTGTTCTTGTTATTAGTTTTTTTGGGGGGGATGACGGGGACGGTGTTGTATGTATAGATAGTATCCAATATCCAACATGCCACTGTAATCACCAAACGATCTGCACAGCAGGAAATACAGATAATTGTAAAAAAATAAGATAAGTGCTGGCCATTGATTCAGTTGTCTTTCTACCATTTTCTGAAGTGATAACCATCGAGTTTAGCTGTGATGTAAAATCTTTTTAGAATCAGTCTGGATAAATTCCTGAAATTCTGCATATTCAAATAATCTTTTTGAATAATCATATTCAAATATGAATAAATATTTCTAGTCAGTTCCTCTAAGGAAGTTAGAAGTTCAGAACATGTATAGGATGCACATAAATGCATTGAATGGCATACATAACCTTGTACAAAGAGATATGACACTTTCTACCTTAGAGGACTTTGAACACTACTTTTTGACCCATTATTACACTTGCATAGCCTATCAGATTTATAAATACGTTTCCACGTTTTTTTCAAAAAATTTACTATAGAATTGTAAATGCCTTGAGTATTACAGCAATTGATTTCCAAAAGAGTTTTAAACTTGTTAACCCTTTTATAAACATGATTATCATAAAATTTAGCTATTAGAACAAGTTGCTTTTTTGTAGATATATCTGTATTTCATCAATATTGATCAAAATTTATTATTCTTTAATTATGCTATAAGGATTTCCAAGTATTTCTCACCAATAATATTATGAAAAATAGCTGTTCCTTTTGTTCCTGCACATTTAATCCCTTAGCAATGTTAGAATCAGGGCGTGTATTAGATAGGAAGCCTGGAAGATGTTCTAGTACTGAAATGGGAAGATTGTGTTCTTCCACAAACGCACACATTTTCAGTTCAGTGAAAGTCACTCGAGACATGCTATATGAAGAAGTAGAAGACCGTAAAAATCAGTTACTTTAGAAGTCTGTGCACTTGCTTCAATATTCTTAAATGTTTTTTCACTGTAAAAATGTTTCTAAAGTATAGTAGCACTCCCAGATAAGTCACAACTGCATATTTTACAAAATAACAAGTTTAAGGTTTCGAACTTCGACTAAAACAACCAAACATAGGATCATTAAGCCATTTTTGTGGCAACTGACGTTCTGCTCTAGCTTGGCTTGTGCAGACTTACTTTCTTGTATGGACTTTCTACTAGATCACTATCCATTATGATCTGGGGGTTAAATGCAAATTAAATAAAATTATAACAATTAACCAAAATACAAATTTGATATTAAACAGTGCATTACACTGTAAACAATACTGATACTTATGAGTCACAGCTTACGAAATCATAACAATAGCTACGAAAACAAGACTAAAAGAGCCATCATTGGATCATTATTATCTGAAATAATTTTGCGCCTGCGCAATGGTCTCTTATAAAGCATATTCAAACATTTAGACATAAAACTCGCCCTTATAAAGTATAATCACAAGGTCAAATTTATGTAAACAAGGCAATAAATTTTAGAATATTTTATTGGCCATGCAACAGATAAATGAATAAAATTTACTAAATTCAGCAGCTTCGATCGTTGATATTAATTTCTACAGTTCCATCAGCTCGCTGTGTGCTATCACGAGCTGTTGATTGTTGATTGTACCACGAGTAGAAGTGCGCGTCTTTACAATAAGAATAAGTTTCAACAATTGTTTGGAGTTACATACAAACAGTTAGGGAAAATAAGTTCAGGAAGGAGGAAGAGGTCAAAGTGAACCTGACCCTCCAGGGCAAAATACCCAGATACCATTGACAAAGTAAGTGTTTGGAGTTACGAATAAAATAATCTAGGGCAGAATGAGTAGCAATAAAACATAAAAACGACAAATTATTAGATTGTAAGTAACTGAGAGTCTTAAAAATTGTTTCTTTTCATTATAGTGATCAGAATATCATAGGCGAACATGATCAGTGTTTCATTTATCAAGCCTATCTTTAACGCGATTGTTGTAATGTGCTTTATCCTAGAATATATTTTATAATACAGTTTCCTATTGATTTTTTGAAAAATGCCGTCTGTATTACAACTATCTTAATGGGTCTACGTTCTAGAATAAAATTACCCGTATATAAGTATTCAACTGCAATGTTTGTCGAAGTTTTTGTGTGTGAAAACAATAATGTTGTTTATTACTGCCGTAATTTATGTTTAAAAAAGAGAAAGTAACATGTAAGACAAAGGTCTACTAGTTCTCCTATTCAATAAATAACGTCCTACTTTAATCAAAACCACAATAATTTATCAACTAAACGTTTATAAAAAAGCCATTATTACACATACAGGTTTACTGAAACTGCTTGTTTGATTACACGAAACACGAAATAGAAGAATGCGAACTGTATATTACACAGCAGTTGACTTCACTGCAGTGTATTAGAATGCCGAAGGTAAATGGTCCACATGCGTTCAAAATATGGTTTAATATGAAACTGAAATAAACAGTACCGATTATAAATCTATATTAAATATTAAATAGAGGCTTAGTTAGAAGGTTTTTATTTTACAACCTCACATTATTATGAAAACTCACAACAAAGAATAATTTTATGTTATAACTTCATATTGTTATGAAAACACACAACAAAGAAGAACGAACTTTGATGAAAACGTTAACAGGTTTTAATATTTGTTGCTTATTATAACTTATCTCGGGCAAGTTTATTATGTTACGTATTACGAGTTCAAATATACTGAAATTTTAACTTAGAAATTAATTGAATGTCGATACGTGCCAAGTTTATTATTTATGCTAACAAGACTGAGACGTACAATTTTATTTCTTGGTACAAATATATTTTAATACACAAAAAACAATACAGTATATAATAACGGTTATTACAAATAATTTATAAACGAAAGTTTCAAAAACTCAAAACCATTAATGAGTCTTCTATCTGGTTTAAAACTGAATATTATATCGACAGTTACAATGAGCGAATTAATTCTGTGTTGATCCACAAATACAACACACGTGACGGGAAGCTAGTTACCTTCTTCAGACGTGAGTTTTTTTCTCTGACGAAGATATCCAATGTTCTTGTAGTAAGTAAGACTAACTTTCGAAACTAATTCACTGAAGTTGAACAGTTTGTGATGCTCGAAAGTTATAAACGATCCTATAACTTTACGATTAATACGCGTTTATTATAGTTATAGCTTCCGAAGTTTATAGTATACTGACTGTAGCAAAGCAATAATATTTAACTGTCTCTCCGAATTGTGTTGTTTACCTTTTTATGCTTGAGAGGTTATTTTCTAGAAGTTTCAGCTAAAGCAACAATACTGATATTTTACATACACACATAATACATTATTTATTCTTAAGCTCGAGAATCTTCTACAAATTTAGAGAATAGGTAAGACTTTCGTAGAACACATTTAGCACCATAAGTTAAATGATTTATATCTATATATATTTAACTAAAACAAATATCAATGTTAAAATAAATATAAAATAGTAAATCCATTACGTTATAACTATATGTTGTTTTGTAATTATAATATAAAGTTATATACTTCATAAAGATTTTTGATATATGTGCACATCAACTACTATTTAAGTATTATCATAAACAATTGCACATCAAGTGTTAATCAGCATTTAAAGTGTAGAATAAGTTGTTTTGTCGGTTTAATGACGTTTTTGTAATATTCCATTCATTTTTATACCAATTTCATGTACTCTTGTTTCAATTGAATAAAATTGATTAGGTGAGTAGCAAACTGCCAACATAATTTAAAGTTAGCTTCAACATGACTAAAATAAGAAAAGTACTAAGGCACTCAGTAGGCCACGTACCTCCGTCACACAGTGCTGGTCATATCCGGCTTTCAAAAAATACAGAAATGTATTCATATGTCCGTCATTATCAATGGACATGGATCATTTTTGGCAGACAATAATAAGAACTACTATTATACACATGCTCTTCAGGTTTCATCAAAATCCAGTCATTTTTGAATAAGAAATAGAGTCAAGTTGTGTAAAAAATCGTCCTTCTACTAACAGGGATATTTTCGGATTTTTGTGACCTTGTTGTGACCTTAATCTTTGACCATCCAAAACCTAATTACTTCTAAGTTGAATCATAATCTAAATATAAATTTTCTTTCGTTAAAATACGTTCAATAATTTTTGAAAGACCTTGCTGACAAACACACACACACAAAGGTGAAGACACAACCTTCGCTGTTGAGGTGGCAGAAGTAAGAAGAAATTCAAACAAATCATCAGTGAAACTGTTTGAAAACAGTCGTAAGAAGTTAATCTACATGAATAAGTTGAAGCTAAAAAACACAACATTTCACATAAGAATATACTCGTGTATGTGAACTTTGCAAATAATCAGAAAAATGGGCAAGACATGAAGAAATGTGTTAAGAATTAATGAAATAAAGATTGGAAGTTTTGAAAACTAAAAATATTCACGAAGACTTGAGCATAAAAATTTTGCGCGAAAGCGTGAAAAGAAAACAGTTAAAAATACTGATAAGGGTTTCTGTGAAGGTGTGGATGATAATCCTCTGTTACAAGAGTGGGAGTATGAAAAGCTCATATTGTTCTGATACAACAAATAGCTAAGCTATCGAAATAACCCTGACCTCCTCACTGAGTAGATATAAATATTAATATAATCATACCTATATAATAAATAATATGCTTTAAAATATTAGATCTAGCAAATTTTACGACACCTTTTATTGGTTATTGGACAAGGAGTTGAATCAATAGATTATAACCCTGTTAGCTGTCTACGTGTTGATCCAAAACGCGTTGAGTCATTACGTTATGACCTTAACGGATACCAATCTACAGGACCAAAACGCGTTTCCGAGAAACCGTGGTTTTGAAACCTAAGTTATCATCGGCATGTTTAACAATGCATTGAATTAAAATTTTATATTCCCAGTGACTTGTTATATAAAAGACGTTGTTAAGCTGTTTTTGGTGTCAGAGCAAAGGCTATCTATTGTGTCCAGAGCGAGTAATAGAACCACGAATTTTAGCGTATTAAGTCCGTAAACTTAACATTTAATAAGTCCCACCAAGGAACATATTGTAAGTAATTTGCTACTATTGAAAAGGCGAAACATTACACACTGTGATTCGTCAAAACAAACTCAGTGGACAACATTTTTTTAGGCCCTGTCTTTAAAATTGAGAAGGATAGTAGTTCAAAACAAATAGCTCTGCTGAATGTAAGGGTCTGGAGACTTAACCAGTTACTTATCTATAGCACCATTTAAGACTATAAAAAATAGAAAGCATACTGAGATATAAGAAATGCAGATATAGAATGAAAGAAAGTGTCTTGATAGTTTGAAAAAGCAAGTGCCATCACTGCCTGATGGATGCCGTCATATAGATGAGGCTTTCAGTGGTGAAAAGCGTTATAAAAGTAATAGTTAACTCTATTATTGTGTACAAAAAGCCATACAAAGCTCATGTGGCGACGAGCGTTGCTAGCAAACTGGTTTCTCTCTGGTTAGTAGATCAAAATTATGGGTCTATTCCTGAATGATATGGGCCACTGATCTGGTCTTTTAGCTAATATGTGCATAAGGTGCATTTAGGTTAAAAATTTATTTCTGATTATTTTTGCAGAAACATTCATATAACGAACTACACGTGCACTGAACTAAACAGTGCAACTAAAATAATGATGTACTAATTTGCGTTTCAGCATATTTACGATATGTTCTAATATTTAAGACTCTATTAGCTAAGACAAAACCCACCTTTCCAAAACATACTGCAGATCTAATTTTTGGTGACTATTTTACGTTTAACTATACATATATAGGTATATAATCAAACTAATATTTTTCTGCATAACTTCTGACGATAATTAACACATAAACGACAAAGGTACCTAAATTTTATTGTTTAATAACAGCAGGGTTCGAAATTTTCTATTTAAAGCCGGACATGTCCGTTAAAATATCAAGTTTGACCGGCACTTTCCCATCTATCACCGGACATCGTGACCGGTGGTCGTATCCCTAACATATAGCCCCCCAGTGGCTCAGCGGTGTCTGCGGACATACACGCTAAAATCCGGGTTTCGATACCCGTGGTGGGCAGAGCACAGATAGCCCATTGTGTAGCTTTGTGCTTAATTCAAAAAAACAAAACCCTAACATATCGGACACAAATACATCGTCCCTCAAAAATAAATGAAGTAAAAGCTGTGTATGCACAGTCCAAAGATTTTACTTAAAAGTATATTCTATAATGAATGTAAAATAACTTGAAAATTTAAGATTTAATTTAAGACTAAAAAGCAAATTTAAAAAACGGTCGTGAACGCTCACAAAATGCGCTTTTTAGGTTGCCTTCTCCGTGCCGTCCCGGATAGTCACGTGACTACCAAACATTCACGACGATCTGACCATGGCGTCTGATAATGAAAAAAAAACGAGAAAGTCTCACGATCTATTTCAGTTTGGCTTCACGAGCAAGACTAATGAATCAGAAGACAATACTATGAAACCCCGAGTGAAAAAACCCAAGCTTGTTGACCCAAGCCCAAGCAAAACCTATTACTGCTAGTACTGGTGCTAAGCCTACTCCAGGATGAATGAAAGAGAGGCCAACCATGGCTGGAGTATAATAACTCTACCGGACTGATGTTTTGCTCAATTTGTCAGAAATATGACCAAAGTAGTGGAAGGGAGAACATCTTCATAACAGGATCTTCCAACATGAGAGCATGTGCTGTTAAGGAGCATGAAAAAAGTCGCGCCCACAGTCTAATTGTCAAGGTAAGACGCAAATGAAACATATGATTTAACTCCCATGATGAAAGAATTGAGCAAACTTAACCAGACTGAGAAAGATCGTTTGCTTGTGCTGTTTAGAACTGCCCTTTACATGGCTTTGAATGCCAAACCATTCAACGATTTTCAAGAGCTTTTGTTGCTGCATGAGCAAAACTTTGGTATGAACTTAACAAAACATTTTTCCAATAACAACAAGCAGTTATCTATACGAAGTATGTTGCACAAACAATTAGAATTAATGTCAGATTTCGTCTGCACACCTCATTATTCTTTGGTATTATGACTGACGGTTCAACAGACACTGCCAACATTGAGCAGGAGACAGCCTATGTAAGATACTTGGATAGTGACTGTTACCCAGTAACCCACTTCATGTGTCTGCAGTCAGTTGAGATGGCTGATTCTGAACAGGCACTTAGTTCAGGTAAAAGTTTCTTAATTACCTGGGATGAGAAGTTTCTGGATTTATCCTGAATTCCTAATTAAGAAAAATTAAAATGGACAATATTTCATGTACATTTGTATTTTAATTCAGGTTTACATAGTCATTCCATTATTAATATACATCAGTGAAAACTCAAGCATTTTTCAATTGATTTAAACCAAGAAGAACCATGTATTTACCACTGACAGAAGTGGAGCTTAACCTAGCATAACCAGCGTAATAGATAATAGAGCAATTGAATTTTCCAGAGTACAAATTAATATTTTATTTTTGTTTTTTTCAGAAAGTAGCTGATCTTGGGTACAATTTTTTTTTACTTGCAGTTTTATCCGTATATGGCAAGTCTCCCGACTGGCTTGAATTAATTGTATGCCTGACAGCAGATGGGGCAGCTGTCAATTTTGGCACAAATAAACGACTTCTCAAGAGATTGACAAAAACCTTATTTGATAGGGATCCACTGTGTTAGTCACAGATTGGAACTTGCAATTAAGAAGACCATCAAAAACATCCCTTACCTTGATAGTATCCAAACCTTTTTAGAAAACCTATGGAAGTTTTATGACAATTCGCCACAGAATTGGGCTGACCTCAAAGAATCTGGTAAAGCCAAAACATTGTTGTTAGAAAGCCAACAAAAGGGACAAGAACCCGGTGGGTGGCCTACAAAGAGCACGCTATGGAGTCAATTTCTCACAACTGGCCAGCTTTAGTGGAGCATTTGTATCATGTAAAGCTGCATGACAAAGGAAAACGTGGATAGAAAGCTGCAGGATTATATAGTACTTTGTCAAGCCTTAAATTCATCCTGTACATGGACATACTCTTGGCAGTTTTTCCTATTTCGACATCTCTTAGTCTCAAAATACAAGACAGTTTTGCTACTGTGAACATTGTTTTTTACAAACTCGTTGTTTGCAAAGAGAAGCTGGGCAATCTGAATCATGTTGAGAGATCCCAGAAAATTGTTAAAGAGCTCACAACATGTGAACAAACTGGCAAGTGGTTACTTAGAGGAAAGGTGATTGCTATTCGTGTTCAGACAAGAGCCAGAGGCTCAAGAAGTGCCACAAAAGAGACAGTTGCTCAATCCGTGGCCGAAGAAACTGCCATCTTCATAGGTAAAATTGGGCTACTCTTTTACCAACGAATGGTGGGATTCACCGTCACATTATAACACCCCCACGGCTGGGAGGACGAGCATGTTTGGCGCAACTCGGGCGCAAACTCGCGACCCTTAGATTACGAAACGTACGCCTTAACGCGCTAGGCCATGCCAGGCATATTTATTAAACGTGGATAGTTTCTGTTATATATATTCAATGTATTCGAGCAGTAATCGTATGTTTTCAAATCAATCGCATATAAATATTTCACTTTAGAAAAATAAATTTTATAATTCATTAGCAGATAAAATTCATATCTTATACGGCATTGACTGAAACACTTATTTTTCTATGATACGCACAACGTTTGTATTCTACAACCGTTACACCGCACAAATCAAAAGGCAGCTGAAATGTAGAAGTTTATGTGATATTTACCACGAAAAAGGTTTTCTGTTATACCAACATAAAACTTAGCAAAGGGGAAGTTTATTTCACCATATTTTATCAGTTTTTAAATTTTTATGAAACCTAATTCTTACTTAATAATAAACAAACAAGTCATGTTCATACATCTTAATGAAAAGGAATGGGTCTTATGGCTTAGAAGAACGGAGGTAGGGCCACTGATCAAAAGGAAGGGATATGACACATAAAGTTGTAGAACACGCTACCACACATTTTCGGATTTGTACACCTAATAAAAATTGCAGTTAATCTTGTTACTCCTTTTAAAGATTTGGACAAATCCTTTTGGGGTTTCACTGTTCAGTAGTTCAAAATTATGAAGGACTAAACCTAAATCCCACGAAATTCTGACTTAGCTAACATAAGATTTTGTTCAGAGTAAAAATTCTTATTCCAATTATTTTTGTAAAAGATAAATTCAACTATATAAATAGTCTTCACAACTAAAACAATTACTAACATTATTTTCTTACTGTATTCAATTTTTTTTTTATTATTATGAAAACCACCCATGCTCGTGTTATAAAGAAACGTACAACTGCTTATCGTTCTGTAAAGCAACGCACTGCTACTACTCATTCCCTAATGTAACAAGCTACTAGTTATCGTTCAATAAAGTAACGTGCAACCACTTATCGTTCAGTAAATTAACAATATTGCTACTTATCATTCAATAAAGTAACGTGCAACCATTTATCGTTCAGTAAAGTAGCAATATTGCTACTTATCATTCAATAAAGTAACGTGCAACTACTTATCGTTCACTAAAGTAACAATATTGCTACTTATCATTCAATAAAGTAACGTGCAACTACTTATCGTTCAGTAAAGTAACATGCTACAACTTATCGTTCAGTAAAGTAACTTGCTACTAGTTATCGTTCAATAAAGTAGCGTGCTACTAATCCTAGTTCTATAAAATAGCCCCCCAGTGGCTCAGCGGTATGTCTGCGGACTTACACACTAAAATCCGGGTTTCGATACCCGTCGTGGACAGATCACAGATAGCCCATTGTGTAGCTTTGTGCTTAATTCAAAACAACAACAATCTCTAAAATAACGGGCTATTTCGCAACGTTCTATAAAGTAACGTGCTACTACGACTCGTTCTGTTATGTAACATGGTACTATTTATCGTTTTGTAAAATAGCGCGCCACTACTTGTCGTTCTGTAAAGTAACGGGCTACCAGGTATCATTCTATAAAGTAACATATTACTACTTATCATTTTTTAAAGTTACGTGCTACTACTTATCGTTCTATGAAGTAAAGTGCTACCTCTCTTTGTTCTATCAAGTAATGTGGTACTTATTATCTCTCTGTAAAGTAACGTTGTACTAATTATCTTCTATAAAGTAACGTGCTACTACTCCTCGTTCTAATATATGTAACGTGGTACTATTTATCGATTTATAAAGTAACATGCTCTTGCTTATCGTTCTATAGAGTAAAGTGCTACCTCTCTTCGTCCTTTAAGGTAATATGATACGTCTTATCGTTCTGTAAAGTAACATACTACTACTTATCGTTCTGTGAAAGAGCGTGCTACTACTCCTGGTTCTGTAAAGTTATGTTCTGCTACTACTCGTATAATAAAGTAACATGCTACTACTTGTCTTTCTGTAAAGTAACGTGCTACTACTTGTCTTTTTGTAAAGTAACGTGCTACTACTTCTCGTTTTATAAAGTAGCATGCTTTACCAAAGATCTAGTGTATCTTTGGATATCTTTGTCAAATGAATTTTGAAGAATATCGCCTAATGAGTATGAAAGGTAACTTCGCAACTCGCTGAGTGCAGTTTCTGAAATTGTTAGTTCGTCAGTTCACTGTAAACCTCTGAGATTATAATTGTGATTAATGCTTCTTAATCGGAAAACGATAAACAGTTGACCAGGAACGTTTTCGATTTCGAACTTCATAAACAGTTCAACAGCAGTGAATTCACTCCGGACGTTAGTATATCTACGAGGACATTAAGTATTTTTGTTAATAAAATGTCACCCAAAAATAGAAAGATAGCTTGCCTTAAGCAAAGTGTAGTAATACCAACCAAGATTCGCTCCTCGTGGTCATAGACAGTCCAGAAATATTAAAATCCAGACTAGGTAGAAGACTGAACATTATTTGTGAGTTTATCATTTTTTGTATATAAACTATTATTTGTAACAGCAGTTATTATAAATTGTATTGTTTTTTATATATTGAAATATATTTAAGTTAAGACAGAAAATTGTGTGTTTCAATCTTGTTAGCAAATATCATAGATTTAATACATGGTATTAACCTCTATGTTAAAATTTCCGGCTATTTGAAATCGTAATACGCAACGTACGTAATACAATAAATCGGAGACTCGTCCAGGAAAAATTATAATACTGAGCAAGTCGGGAAACACACAAAGGACGACACCCTCAAGTAGTTCAGTGATAAATCTGAAAGCTTTTAACGCTTAAATTAGAGTTTCGATACTCGTGGTAGGCAGAGCATAGCCGATTGTACAGCTTAGTGCTTGATAACGAATAAACAAATACAGAGGATGGTATTCGCTAAATGGAGAGCTATTTTATTTATCACATTTTAAATATTACATAATTGTATTCCAGTTTATTAAAACATGTAGTATTGTTTTTAGATGCCAAACATCTCATTTCTCGGTCTAAGCTTATATCCTTTGGTTCATTTGTTAAAGCACAAAATAGCACAATGGCCATCCTTCGCTCTGTGAGCCACGGGAAATAGAACACCAGCTTTTATCGTTGTAAGCCTGTAAACTGTAGAGCATAAACTAACCAATCGAGGGGCAATTGTGTATGTAAGTTATACGTATATCTTCTTTCCCTGTATCAAAACAATATTTTTTTTTTATCAAATCTAATAAACCTATCACAGAAGATTACAAAATATATCTGATTACATCGATCACAAGCTCCTAGGCCAGGCATGGTCAGGTGTTTAGTGTGCTGGACTCGTAATCTGAAGGTTGCGGTTTCGAATCCTCGTCACACCAAACATGTTCGCCCTCTCAGCCATGGAAACGTTATAATGGGACGGTCATTCCCATTATTCGTTACTAAAAGAGTAGCCCAAGAGTTGGCTGTGGGTAGTGAAAATAAACTGCCTTCCTTCCTGTCTTACATTGCTAAATGAGACTAGCGCAGATGGAGCCTGGCATGGCAAAGCGCGTAAGGCGTGCGACTCGTAATCCGAGGGTTGCGGGTTCGCGCCCGAGTCGCGCCAAACATGCTCGCCCTCCCAGCCGTGAGGGCGTATAATGTGACGGTTAATCCCACTATTCGTTGGTAAAAGAGTAGCCCAAGAGTTGGCGGTGGGTGGTGATGACTAGCTGCCTTCCCTCTAGTCTTACACTGCAAAATTAGGGACGGCTAGCACAGATAGCCCTCGAGTAGCTTTGTGCGAAATTCCAAAACAAACTAGAGCAGATAGCTCTCATGTGGCTTTGCACGAATTTCAAGAAACAAAAAAAACAAGAATAAAATCCTTCACAAAACAACATGAGAAATGTAATTTTGATCTTTACCAATTGTCATGATCCTAGATATGTTCTTGTTACACAACATTAGCTATCGAGGATGATTTGGTTATTCTACATCAAACAGTAAAACATACGCTGTAGAGTATATCACAAACATCATAGTAACAGGATAATAACAGAATACCTTTTCTTTCCATTTTAGCGATTCCTCACTGTAGCTATGGGTCTATTTGTATATTATACCTGTAAGAAATTGTAAAGTTGTACACTTTTTTATATTTGTTTTAAACGTTTTAATAATTCGAACATGAGTAATCATGGAATTTAATATCTCAGTTATAATTTCTTTGTATTGAATTCAAGTTGTCCGGTTGCAATGCAAGTTGATGAAGATCCCATAAACAATGTCGTGTATAGATAGTTTAGAAAGTTTTCTTAAAACTCTGACGGAACCTATATATAATTTCAGGGTTAAATAAATTTTGTTTTGCAAAAGGCAGAATATTAAAACTTCATCATTAAAAAATTCTATTTATTTCTAGCACGAAGCTACACGATAGACTATCGATACTGTGCCTACGACGGGTATCAAAACCCAATTTGTAGCGTTACAAATACGCAGACTTACCGCTGTGCCAGTGGGGAACAACACAGTTGAGTAACAATGTTACTTGGACATGTTTCGATAGGTTTAGTTCAGCATAAAATATTCTTGAATGTGTTTTTTTTTCCTAAGGAACTTTTTTCAACTAGTTTTCGGATTAATAGTGTTGTCTATTTTGCTCAATGCTGTCAATATTCATCTGAATAGTCAGAAATGTATTAAATAAACGATTTCAAACTCCATAATCTTGTTTTGTGACCTAGAATTTATCTTTTTACAGCTATTTTACAAATACAAAAAGTTTACTTATCTATCCTAAAGTACAAAAAATCAGTGAAATGTCTTAAAAGCGTCCCCATGTAAAACCACCTTGAAGGTTAAGTCTGTCACTAAATACCGAGAAGAGAAATATTTCTGTTGGATTATATAATTATGTATGAACCTCAGTATCAAGTACTTTATAGGTCTTCTATATCTCATGTCCTTATTATCGCAGTGTTGAAATAAGTCTTAATGTATTTTGAAAGTGTATCTTTCATATATCCTATCTGTATTTACAAACAGAATACGAACATTCATATAATATATGTATATATATATACACACACACACACTAAGTAAGTGTTAAGCTATATATTCCACACAAAAAAATGTTTACAACTGAGCCTGTGGTATTTTATTGCACTGATCGACTTTTTTAAACGTTCATATACTGTTTGTATAATCCTTATTTAAAACATTGTTCTCTCTCAAGTCTGGTGACGAAATGTAAGGTGTTTTAACAAAGTTTTCAACTGTGCCAATTACACTTAAAAATCTATAAGTATTTTTCCCTATACGCATATTATTGAAGTAATTTATATTTATTAATAACACTGCACAACAAAGTTTTTGCTTCTTGAACACTGTTGGTTGTTCCTTATAGATTTTTGGCTACTGATCACGAAAATCACATCCAAATTTGCCCATCACGTACCGTTTCGTCGAAATCTTCAGTTTCACCAGGACATTGCTACAATGAAAAAACGATAACAGGGCAACTGGAATCCGTCAATACTGAATACTGTTGGACACCGTAACGTGATGCACCGGACATTGAAAACAAACGAAAATCAGGAGAAAAACACTTTTATTTATGTTGAACTTAATAGCGTATTAGAAACATACACGCAATTAAATACGTTATTGCCGGTAAAAAGTTAACTGTCTATTTCTCAGAGTTCCTAAGTGATGAAGCAGAACCAAAACTATATTTGTACATACCCACCAGGTAACTGTCACAATCAGTAAAAAAAATTCAAAAAAATTGTTGTGCAGTGTAGTTGTTTAAAATAGGAAATAAACAACAGCTAATTATTTAAGAACTTTTTCATTACATTTATATTTCAATGTTTGCTCAAATATATATCCATGAAAACACTACCTAAGTACCAGAATAATTTCAAATTATACTAAATTTTAAACACAGTTACTTTATATCTCATCTGTTTTGGTTGTAAGTATTGTGCTGACACAAATATTTGTTACTGTTCTTTTAGTTTCTCTAATCTTACTAGTTTTTATAAGTTCAGTGAACTTTTTTTTATTTAAAGTATCTTTTGCAGTATTTGAATACTTGAAAAGCATTAAAACAAGTGGGTTATAAACAAATGTATAGAAACTAGTTAAAAAAATAATAATTCTTACACGTTCAATTTTATAGATCATTTCCCGTTTTCCGCACGGCTCTTCTCTTGATGTGGAAATGACTGAAGTCTTAACGGGAGCTCGATTTCCGCTCCTGACCTGATGATACCGTCTTTCACTCTTTAAGCTACAGAGAGAAACTAGTCGTTACACCTTCTGTCTTTACATCACGGTTTTCAATCGACAGAAGCGGAATCACAATCAGTAGTGCCCCCTAGCGTGTGAAAACAGTCCAGAAACTACCTGCTTTTGTAGTCAGTGATATTGCACAAAACTATACGATCACGTAGTGTCATCCTCGAGCGGACTACTTGATGAGGAGAATAAATAAGAACTACTTCTTACCATTTTTTATTGCATCATTGAATTAGTGTATTATCTGCAGACTTACTTTCAAATTCCGATTTTGTTGATACGAAATAACTAGACCAGTATTGTTTTTATTTATCAATACACCTTAAAACAGCCGCAGCTCATTGTTTTATTTCTTTACTTAGATTGCGGTACTAACCAATAGAATTTGTATTTTTATAATATAAATAGCGTGAAGAAATATCAACAAATCGCTTCATTTCTCGCTCCCTCAAATCCTGAAATTATTTAACTTAAAGAAAGCAGTCCTTGGCTCAAATAGTCACACCAGCTAGGCCTTTTTCAACGTGAAAAGAATCACTGCAGCTACTGAAGTGTTATATTGCAGTTGTATTAATTTTCTGTCAGCTCAGTTCTCTGATTGGTGTATTTATTTTGTTTATTTTCTCACGTTCGCGAGATAACTTCACATTATTTGTCTTTAATTATTTATAAAATTTCACCATGTTAAACATCACTTTACTCAGTATAAATACAGTAAACTCAAACGTGTATTAATGTACTTTGTGTTAAAAACACAGGAAATAAACAATTAAAACAAACTTTAAATTTTATAAGGTTAATAAAATTTGGTTTCCATTATCGCTAAATATTTGTTAAGTATTTTTGAAAAATATTAAAACATAATAGTTGCTTTGAAGATGAGAAGTATGCTCTCACAAGCATTTTCCTTGCTCCTCGTGCCCTCCCGTACTTTTGAGCTGTTCCAAAGAAATAAATAATGCTTCTAGTAAACTTACAACACTACATTCCAGGGTTCGTTCGATTCCCGGTGGTGAGTACAAAGGATATATCAATGCGGCTTTGCTCAACAACAAAATAAACAAATAAATACTTTTAAAACTTTAAATACAAAACACCACACTTTATTCTCCCTCTATTAAACGTTATAAAAAAGTGAATACGGTGTAGCCACATTTGTTTTAATAAAAACCATTTCATTGTACGTAAAATTAAAATTACTAAAGGCTTATCGTTTTCAAGTCTTGTTTGTTTATTTTGAATTTCGCACAAAGCTACTTGAGATCTATCTGTGCTAGCTGTCCCTAATTTAGCAGTGTAAGACTAGAGGGAAGGCAGCTAGTCATCACCACCCACCGCCAACTCTTGGGCTACTCTTTTACCAACGAATAGTGGGATTGATCGTAACAGTATAACGCCCCCAAAGCTGAAAGGGCAAGCATGTTTGGTGCGGCCGAGATGCGAACCTGCGACCCTCAGACTACGAGTCGCACGCCTTAATATGCTTGGCCATGCCGGGCCTTTCAAGTCTTAGGTTGACCAGTTTAGTATCAAAACAGAAGAAAAAGATTTATTTCAAAACATTTCTCTAAAATATAAAAATTGAAATTAAAAAATAGAAGTGCCTAATCTGTTGGCTTAAAATCGGCTTTAATTTAACACTCATCGGACTCTTTCATATATTTAATTTTTCATCCATCTCCAGCAATTATTATAAAATGTTTTTTGTGATAGCAGCATTGTGATTTGTTAAAACCATTTACATAATGCTTGACATGCACTACGTGTTTGTCTAAATACTATTATATACAACAAAAATTTCGATTTATTTGTTTTCAATTTCGCTATTAGAAGACTACCTGTTTCAGTTGTCTCTGATTCAGAAGAGATAGGCTAAAGGGAAGACAACTAGTTAAGACCATGCACCGCCAACTGTTGAGCTACTATTTCACCAATGAAAATTTAACTGATCGTTGCATTATAACGCTTCTACGACAGAGAAGTCGAGCATGTTTAGTGAAGGGAATTTAAACATGCAGTTCAATAACCACGAGCCCATGCCAGGTCTTGTGCAGTTAAGAAACATCGCCTTATAAATAACAATGAGTCTTTGATTCCTGGGCAAGAGACTCTTAAAATGAAATAAACTCCTATTCTGAAACCTAATTTTAATATTAAGTTCGTATCTCTTGATCAGTTCAGAAAGTGTCTTTTTTTATTACCAATTTAAGACTTCGCAGGGTGTAAGCCTATTTGGCATTTCATGGATTTTGCACCATTAAGGTAACTGCAGAATTAAACAATTTCAAAATGATTCGACGTATAATTTTTTGTCATGCAACAAACAGCAATTAGTTACAACCCCGAAAGTGCAAATTAACAATATATTAACTGAAATAGCTGTAAAAGCTGTATGAATAAAACATTCAAAATAAGACTTTAAGCATAAAAAACCTATGAGATGAACCATCTTCAAAACTACGTTTCTTATTATATACTAAAGTATCAAAGAAGGCGGTATTGACTTGCATTCAAGTAGTACTGAGCTTAACCTAAACCGTTTTTGAGAAACACATGCACTGCTATAGGGTCTCAGGATAATGATAAGTGGTAGTTTCCATCGGGTGCAGCCACCTTCGATTACGTACGGATATTAAAACAGCTATACTGCATCGTCTTTTACCACAGTGAAAAAAGACCTGATATGATATAATCCAAAGCATGTATATGTTTGACAATATACAAATTCTCCATGGCATACGCCAACGTTTCAACCCTGAGGGGTATGAGATCAACTTCCTAAAATCAAAGAAAAGTTATCAAAAATTCCATACAAGCTAAAACATTCGTAAATTTCTTTCGGACTGGATCACTTTTACTCCCTGTAAATTATTTTAACTACTCCCAAAAATTTTGTTCAATCATACAGAAAACGATCTACGTTATTGCTATAGTAGGTAAGGAGATCATAATGAAAATTAAATTGTTTACTTTGTTCTGTAATTCATAACTCGCCTCAAACTACTATTTGCTTTCAACAGTCACACTATCCAGATAATAAACATGTCGAATCGAGCAGGTCCCATATTTTCCAACTTTATGAATTGCAACATGATGAACATTTGGACCAGATTGCTTAGGCATCCAACATATTAATTTCTCTCTTTATTACAGAGACATACAAATTATTTTAATCTCATTCTTTATAATTTAAGAATTTTATTGTCATTTTTATTCCCTAGTGGCTAAACAGTAAGTAAGATGGCCTGTTGCGTTACTTTTTGTTTCATATCAAACCAAAAGTTAATTTTACTTTTGTAAAAGCGGAATATTAGTTTCATTTTTACAGCTTTGGTATTTTAGTTTCGTTTCTCCAGCCTTGAGATTTTGGTTTCATCTTCATAATTTCATATGTGACTACACATCGGTGAAATTGAAAGTTTGTACCTTTGTTTCGTCTGCATTTCACGACAGTCTCTACCTCGCATTATCAAGCCACATCTCTGACCGACTTTATTTTTTAAGATTATATTAAAAACAGGTGTGACTGTTAAAAAAACGTAATGCCAGCATGTATACGACACGATAGGGAGAACGTCGTGACAATTAGAAATCTTTCAGTGAGTAACAGGGCGATAATGAGACAAGAGTTACAGTGGCGGTGACGTTGAAGAAAGTAAAAAAGGAAACAATTACAGAGTGGTGAAATTTTTGTTCTTGTAAAGATAGAATTTTGGCCTTCAGAAGAAACCATCAAAATAATAGTGTGAGACACCCTCTTAACAAAAGTGGAGAGAAGATATCGCGTAAAATTTGGGGTAGTCTTTCAAGCTACGTGGGTCTATCAAGAGTAGCTTTGCGCAAAATTTAAAAGAAAAACTATCAAGACACTCACATTTTGCTAAAACTCTTATACAATTGTCTGAAATCTGAGCGTTGGGCTCTATTTTGGTACTACGTTTGATATATGCGACCATCATCAAATTATTTTTTTCTATATTTTGAATGCTTACGATGCGCTGTTTCTATTTTAACTTCATTTCAAGACGCAACCTCTATATATTTGAAAGTATAGACATGCGTGACCTCAAACTCTAGCGAATTTCGTAACAAAAAGCATTTCTTAGACTGTAATGATTTAAGAATTGTTCGTTCGATTGACAATGGTAAATTACTAAAGTATTTAAAATGGAAGAAAAGTTACATCACAGAACAAATTATTTATTAAAGCCACGAAGATGTAATCATTAAGTGTGTGTGTGTGTTTTCTCATAGCAAAGCCACATCGGACTATCCACTGAGCCCAGCGAGGGCAATCGAACACCTGATTTTAGTGTTGTAAATGCGGAGACACACCGCGCTACCTGCGGGGAGCGATCATTAAATGAGTCTAATAACTTAAAAAGATTCCTTTAGCAATTTTGTGAAGTCTGCACAGATAATTTCTTACATCCTAACCATCTGATTTTTGTCAAAATCAATCAATAAATTTTTGACTGCTTTCCAGTATCCTCGTATTCTCAAACAGCAAAACCGTCACTTAAAAATTTTCTCTGACGTTCGTGATTGGATCGTTTATTAAGTGAAACCATAAAATAACATTAGAGTTAAATTATCGACAAGTTTTCACTCCTGAATAGTAAAGGCTATTTCAACTTTAAAATTATTATAAAAATATCTATTTACTAACCTATTTGTTGTTTATTTAATCCACTTACCCTGGCAATAACATCATTCTTGACTCTTCTGATACACTTTTTGTTGACACCAAAGTCTCAGAATGTTCACTAAAGACAAACCACAAAAGCTCAATCTAATGTGAGAGAAAAGATCTGATGTTTATTTGCTTGTCAGGTTCTAGGTGCTAACTGGCCAACAAATTAGATGAAACTTGTCAGTAATAGGCATTTATTCATAGATATGAGGTTGCAACCACTTAAAGCTCATTCAACAATACCAGAAAGAGATAAAAAGTGGAAGTTTTTTATTAAAAGTAAGTTACACAAAGAGGTCACTCAGAGTTATTGCCTTCAGTAAAGGATCTAATTTTCCGGGGTCCCAAAGCCTGCATTGAACGAAGTACTTGTAACTTATATTGATTTCAATCTAACCGTGACTCTGTTTGTTTGTGATCAAATGTGATTTTAGATTTAAAAATAGATTTACTCTTTAAATACTGTAATACTTCATTAACATCGTTTTGTAACTGAAAATAATGACAAAATTTACAACGAAGTGATTTAAAATTGACTTTCTATTTTGCTAACCTATATTTTTCATTATAACTAACAAATAAATTAATCATAGTAAATGAAAATTCTGTTCTCATAGTGTTCTGTTCTCATTCAGCCTATTCGTATACAAAACCATTGAACATAAAATATGACTGTTGAGATGCAAACGTGATCAACAAATCAGAACATCCCTAAATAAAGCATTCACTACTCAGTGCTTTCTCTACCTGTACCAGCCGCTTTTACATATACAATTCATTACATTTGATACTCGTGGTTGGCAGAATGTAGATAGTCCATTGTATTTGTATCTTGCACAAAGCTACGCGAGGGCTATCTGTGCTAGCCGTCCCTAATTTAGCAGTGTAAAGACTAGAGGGAAGGCAGCTAGTCATCACCACTCACCGCCAATTCTTGGGCTACGCTTTTACCAACAAATAGTCGGATTACCCGTCACATTATAACGTTCCTACGGCTGAAAGGGCGGGCATGTTTGGCGCGACGGGGATGCGAACCCGCGACCCTCAGATTACAAATCGCACGCCTTAACATACTTGGCCATCCCGGGCCAGTCCATTGTAAAGCTTTTTAGTTAACTACAACCAACTAACTAATAATTGTCGAATGTCAGATCCGGAAAGCAATTAAAACAAACAAAAGCTTCAACCATGAAATCACTTTTCTTGATGAAATTTTACTAAAAAGTTGATAAGTTTTAAAATTGAGTTTCATTTCGACTTATTGACTTAGGTAAACCGTATTTTATAACACTATGAAAGACCTGGCATGCCCCAGCGCGTTAAGGCCTGCGCTTCGTAATCTGAGGGTCGCGGGTTCTCGCCAAACATGCTCGCCCTCCAAGCCGTGGGGGCGTTATAATTTGATGGTCAATCCCACTATTCGTTGATAAAAGAGTAGCCCAAGAGTTGGCGGTGGGTGGTGATGACTAGCTGCCTTCCCTCTAGTCTTACACTACTAAATTAGGAACGACTAGCACAGATAGCCCTTGAGTAGCTTTGTGCGAAATTCCAAAACAAACAAACACTATGAAAGTCAATTGGTCTAATTTCTTGGAAAATGTCTGATGTCATTTGGTCTTTTTAAAACGTATAAAATGAATTTTAATCATTTTTTTGAGCTGCTGGATCTTTGTCTCTATTTGGATTTCGTTATCTTCTGATGTATAGGAGATATCTTACTAATATAGTTACATTGATTTATTATGGTTGTATACGTGAGAAAGATTGTACATTTTTAACATTTCATTTATAACCTTTTTTTTCTCGTTTTTGTCTTTCTTTTATGTATTTATAGTGGAACAAGTAAGTCCGTTTCGTCTTTTAAAAGACATCTTGAGTTGTAGTATTGTATTGCCAGAAGTTATAGGAACTGAACTTAGAACATTCTGGAACGCCCAATAAGCATGTTATGATGCATTGTTTATCATATAATTATCATTATAATACAGAAGAAAAGCTTATGACTGATTATTGAATTACTGATTCGAGTCTCTGCGCAAGTGAAATCTCAGACACTTTTTACACAAAACAAAAAATCTATGCTAGTTTTGAGGGGTGCAGTTATAGTGTACAACTTTATTGTGCTTGGACATCAAGGTAAATATTAATTTGTAAATATATAAGCGTATTTATTCAATATGCAACGTAAAAACAGCTGGAGTAACCTTTACTCTCAAACTTAAATTCGTTTTGTTCTCTATAATTCGTTTATAAGAATCAGTAAAAATGGGTGTGAGTGGTTTTATGGTTAGTTTTCTTCAAGTAACATCTGCATGTTTGGAATATATCTATGCGAATATACAACCTCAAAGCATACATTTTAGTTTGTTTTTCACACGAAGGCCTCACGTTACCAGCATGGCTGTGGCAAAGGAAATTGCAAAGAACAACAAACTCTGGCTGGGCGTAAAATAAGCTATGCTGCTTGATGTAAGCCATGTTTCTTATTTAAATTTTGAAGGCATTGTTTCAAGAATGTCTTTTGCTGCTAAAAGCATTAACCAACTAAAGCACAAGTCTCCGTCAAGCATGCAATAACTGAGAGTAACACTGCATCCAACACTCAGGAATTCTGCATTTTCGGACAGGTAGAAGAATAAAGTATGGCAAGAATAAAAATGTTTAACTGTGACTGTCATGAAAAATAATTGGACATTCAGTGAGATTAAGCAATGTCACTGCATTTTAAATAATTTGAAACAAAACGTTTGGCTTTTAAAACATTGTCTTTGCTCTGAAATATAAGAAACGTGAAAAGATCTGGGAATATTTTTTGTGCAGCATACAAGCACATTTGTTTACGTAATAATGAGCCTCTGAGCAAAGAAAAATTTGTTTTCATCTCCATTAAGGAGTTCTTAAATTACTTTCTAAATAACTGAATGAGAAACATATGTGTGTGTTTGTGTGGGATTTGGACAAGGAACGTAAGGGGCACCATATATGTAAGCGTAAGGTGGATGTAGATAGAACCTCACGTTTCGACAAGAAAGGTTGGAAAACAGATGTTCTGTTAAGTTGAAATCACATGTTGTGAAATAGGTTTAACTCACTTAGGTTTAACATCCAGTTATTGTGACCCAGATTCGTTCAGAACTCTCCTTACCTAAACTCACACGTGAATAGTTCTAGACAGACCATGTAACTGTTTTAATTACTTTAAATACATGGCACTAACTTTTCATATTGTAAAATTTGTGCATTAAAATACAAAATACCACAACAAAAAATGTTTTATACAAGAGCCACGAGTTTACTCACTATTTTTGAAATGAACACGTTATAAGCTGAGCCGCTGATAATCACAAGCGTTGCAAGAGAATAGAATATACAATACAATTTTGTTCTAATTATTATTTTATTTCTAACCCCTCCTAAAGATAAAAAAGTCTTATATAAGACAGTACAGACTCAGGAATGTCGCAGACAGAGGGTCTTATGAAAGGCCCTCGGCCCCCCAGTGGCTCAGCGGTATGTCTGCGGACTTACACGCTAAAATCCGGATTTCGATACCCGTGGTGGGCAGAGCACAGATAGCCCATTGTGTAGCTTTGTGCTTAATTCAAAAACAACAACAATAAAGGCCCTCTAGCAGCAAAGCGGTATGTTTGCTATAATTCTGGTTTCGATATGCGTGGTGGGAAGAATACTGATAGTCCACCGTGTAATTTTTTGCTTAGATTGACTAATCTTCGAAACATTTTAGAAGCGATTGTTTCTGTTCAAACAAAATAAATGTGGCCATTAGAGATAGCAAAATGACAGTGAAATATTTTTCCAATTAACTTATTTTCTGTTAATGTATAACGAAAACTGCACTACATATCGAAAGTCCTAGGGTTTTAGTTGGGTTTTGAAAATTGTTTTGCTTCGATCAGAAAGATATCGTTCGGTTAATTAAATAATTCTTAAACAGCAAGATGTTTGTTAAAGAGTGTTGTATAAATCGGAATTCATCTTCTGTTCTTTTCTTCACATTTTAACTCTTAATCGTTGAATATGAGAGTAAATAAAAGCTGAATATTGTACAGTTTATAATGGATCTGAGATGACCTCGTGGTTAGAGCGATCAACTCTCAATCTGAGGATCGCAGAACATGCTCGTCCTTTTTGTCGTTGGGGTATTATAGTACAAGCCAAAAACATTAATCACACTATTCGTTGGTAAAGAATAACCCAAGAGTTAGAAATGGATGGTATTGACTAGGTGGCTTCGCTCCAGTCTTTTACTTCCGAATTATTAATGGCTGACACAGAAAGTCTTCAAACTGGTTTGCGTGAAATTTCAACAAACAAAGCACAAGTTATAAAAATCCACGTCAACTAAAAAAACTTGAAAACCTACACATTTATCACAAAATACCCATAATGCTTAAAATATCAACAGGTATAATTGGAGCAAAAAGTGAATAAACATTTATTTACCGGAAGTAAATCTTTTCAATAAAGCAAACAGTTTTAATAACTGTATTAAAGTGTTAACCTAACTCGACAAATTGTATAGCCACTCTAACATGGCCTTTTTTTTTAATTAAAGAAAAACTTAAGATAACACAACAGAAAGATCATCCTTGCATTAATTCCAAGAAGGCAAAAGACGCAAAAACGAAGAAATAAATAAAAATGATGTTACATACTCACTTGAATATTTTTATAATTATTAATTTGACTTCATGTTTCTATGCATCAGTAAAAATAATACCAATAAACGATCATTGTGTAGTTTTTCATAGCAAAGCCACATCGGGCTATCTGCTGAGACCACCGAGGGAAATCGAACCCCTGATTTTAGCGTTGTAAATCCGTAGACATACCGCTCTTCTAGCGGGGGGCAAAACGATCATTAAGTGGAAATAAAGATATGTCGACTAGGCATACAAAATCACCTAACTCTTTCAGCATCTTTCTTCTGTTTAGAAAAAGAATTTTAAAATTATACTTACAATATTTAAATTTAATCATTTAATTTTTTTAATTCACAAGCATACTGACTGACATTGTACACCAAAAACAATGTAGATTTCTTTTATCACTAGAAAGAGGAATAATAATATAAAAGTTTCCTCTCAATAAAAGACTATAAGAATTGAATTTGCAGTTATCATGCCCTTTTACCAAACAAATAAAATGAAAGACGAAAACATGCTCCGAACTTTGGGAGCCTGATGGTATTACTAAATTGAGTATCAAATCCCACTATTTGGTCTGACAAGATATGGTGGTATTGACTAGCTGCTTTTCCTTTTGTTTGTTTTTGAATTTCACGCAAAGATACTCGAGGGCTATCTGCGCTAGCCGTCCCTAATTTAGCAGTGTAAGACTAGATGGATGGCAGCTACATATGGTTGGCTCTACCCACCGCCAACTCTTGGGCTACTCTTTTCACCAACGAATAGTGGGATTGACCGTACCATTATAACATCCCCATGGCTGGGAGAGCGAGAATGTTTGGTGCGACCTGGATTCGAACCCGCGACCCTCGGATTACAAGTCGAACACCTTAACACACTTGGCTATGCCGGGCCTTTGGCAAACCGACCTACAATAATTAAACTAATATAATAACTAGAAAGCGTATCTATATATTACGCTTTTTAATAATAAAATCAGCAAGAGGAAAATACTTTGGAAAGTATTTACCTTATTTATTTGTTTTAATTTAAATAATGCAATGTCATTATATTTTTTTAGTTGAAAGCAATCGTTTAATTTTAAAAACAGTAGAAGTAATATCATATTAAAACATACATGTAACGAGATTACATTTTTCACGTCTTCATTTTTTCCAGACTTTTATTCTTCATTATTTGAGCCACAAGCCCATTATTGATTTACCATAGACAATAATAACCTTGAAATTTACTAACCCTATAGTTGCTGCCAGCTTATATTGCTTTTCTCTCTTCTCATTATTGAAAAGACGGTGGTGACCATCTGAATTGGCCTAGTGGGCTTACTGACCCAACAACTACGTAGGAAAGAAGAATTGTCACAAACTCTCTTTATCTGGATGTGAATCGTCAACAACCAAGGGTAAAGTCATTATTCAGGCGGTATTTTTTCATCATGCAATTCCAGTTCGAGCCATAAGGAAAGCACCTTGTGCCGTTGCATTTATAAATTAATTCAGACTGCGTCAAACGCAGGCTCCACTATTTTCAGTATTTATTTTTCTCTATTCAAATGGATTTCTAACGTGTTCCTTTTCTTCTGTGTGTCCTATTTTGATTCTTTTTTTTTTGCTTAAATTCATCCAATATTTCAAATTTAATGTTTGGCTAGTTTCTGGACTAGAATATGCCACACAATACTAAGACAAACCACACTAGTGCTACATAGACCTAAGTGAATTTCATTTCCCGAACAATCAGTATTGAAAAATATCTTAAAGGTAAGTGATTAAGGAAGGAAATAAATGAATCGCAAAAATTAAATATAACTATTTATTAAAAACTAATGAATGTAACAATTTTTTCTCTCAGAGCTACGTGACCGATCGATCGCATTCAATAGATTAGTTTGTTACAAAATAATCATAAACGAATATTATTTCACTATTTTGTAAAATACAACAGTAAAGAAAAATGTTGATTATCTTTTTGATAAATAATTTCATTGATTATATACAAAAGTCAGTTATGGTATTTAAAAACCGCTGAAGTATTTTTTTTAATGTTATGGCTAGATACATCTTTGAGTCTATATAGAAACTTTCAGTATATCTATTTTTGTAACTACTTTCTATGTTAACTTGGTTTCTAAATTTCTATCACAATTTATGACAAAATGATTTACAATTTTGTTTGTATGCTCTTTATCTCCACAAAATGTAAATAAATAACTATATTTGCTGAATAATACTAAGGAAACTTCAAAACGATATAAAATTGGAAGGTTTGGAAGACAAGTAGAGCTGATTAGACCGATTACATTCATTTACGTGAAAATTGTAGTCGTTCAAAATAAGCATTTAATATGTGAATTTTCGACAATTATATATCAGGGTCTCCAGATTGAATTTAATTGTTTTAAGAAACAAATTCTGAGAGTGACTGCTCAAACATAATTGAAAATTGACAACAATTGACTTGTTGGTCTGTCAAAGCAAGGTGTACGAAATAGTTTGCATAGTTGTTGTTTCTTATAAATGTTTACCAATAATCTCCCACTTGTTTCTTAAAATAACGATGTTGAATATTTTATTAGAATCCAGCATATATACAGGATAACTGTAAAAATCTTGCAATGTGGTCTACTAAAAACGTTCACTTTGTTTCACTAATAACTTAAATATCTTAACAATAGGAAGAGGATATACGTCAGTTAGCTAGATAAACTAATAAGGTGGGGATGTCAGTTAATTATTCCCACGAGTAAAGTGCAAAGCACACTATGTGTTAATACAGTAATGTGGAGAAGTTAATAGTAACAGTGAAAGTTTCACTATTGTTTCAATGTTGTTGTAACAAAGCTACCGATCTTCTTGTCTATCATTCCAAAACTGGGAAAGATTACTGCAAAGAACCCTTGAATTCAACAAAAACAAACTTTATCTAAATGTATTACGTGAAAATCCGGCATAGCCAAGCATGTCAAGGCGTGCTAGTGTGGAAATCTGAGGATCGTGGGTTCGCATCCCCGTCACGCCAAACATGCTCGCCCCTTTTAACCATAGGGGCGTTATCAGGGCTGTATTAACGCATAGGCACAAGAGGCACGTGCCTGGGGCGGCAGATTTTAGGGGGTGGCAAATTTTGACCAAAAAGAAAAAAGAAAAAGAATGGACACCATTTTAAAATGTAGTCCATGGTTATTAATTCCCCCTGCCATTTATGCCGCCCCAATAACCTCTTGAATCTGGACCTCCCCCCCACACACACACTCTATTCCACCACACCGTCGGGTCGGTCGCTTCAATTTTAAAAGATTTCTAACCTTCCCTCCCTGAGTCCCACCTAATACGCCTCGCCCCTCCCCAAATTATCAACCCATCCGCCCTCACCTCAGTTATTTATTTGTGTTTTTCAAAACCCCCAACATGTTTTTTACTCATGTTGACTCACCAAACAATGAATTACCTGCTACTCAGTGTGCTACGCCTACACAAAAAAATATTTTATCATGGCCTAATAACGTATTTTGTTTTGTGAAATTGCGTATACGAAAATTCGGATTTTCGGTTGCTTCAGGCTATTATCTGGTAAAATATATTTTTAAATATTCTTCCTCATCATTCACAGTTTAGCTTAATTGCTTATTTTTAATTGATTGATTGAATATGCGCTTGTCTAGATTCTAATGTAGTCCTTACAGAATAGTTCCTTCAAATTCCCTAGCAATTATAGGCATTTGTTAGAATAAAGAAGGGGTAGTGGCAGACTCAGATCCTGATGATCTGAGATGTGAAAGTAACAAATTCACTGTCAATACTCAATATACGATCAGTGGATTCTAGTGATATCGTCATGAGTAACATACGCCGAAAATTGAGTGGAGCAGCTTATAGGAAGATAGCAAAGTTAAAAAAATGAAAACACACGTGATGTTTTGGATAAGACACCGACGATGGAGGCCTTTTTTGCTAAACAAAGGCAAGAACAGCCTACTAGCGATGATGTTCAAACCAACAGCGATGGAGGGAATACACATGACGGGCCTAGCAGTAGCAGTTTTGAACAATCTGAACGACCCGAACATATCGAACTGCAGCTTGAACAAGTGACGTCATCAGCAGCAGGCCTAGTAAGATCTGCCGGTTGCGTGCCTGAAACGTCAATGGTTCCAGCAAGTTTTTCAGACAAAGTAAGTTCAGATCCAGCAGAGTGGATAACAGATGATTACACAAAAGATTATATTGCCACACACGCCATCCTTCAAAACGATGACTCGGATTTCAAGAACTCTGTGAAAAAGGACGGGGAGAAAATCAGATCTGTAACCAAAGGCATGTTTGAAAGAAAACTGCAAAATGGCAAAAAAGTAAGCGGACATATTTGGTTTATTCAGAGAGCAAAGGTAGACTGTTTTGTGCTCCTTGTCGTTTATTTGATTTTGGAAAAAAATCCAAACTGGCTGACGAAGGCTTTGATGACTGGAAAAATGCTACTGTCCGGCTGAATGAGCATGAAAACTCTCCTGAACATCGGTCTTCAGTTTTATCTCTAGTAGCAAGGGGCAACATGTTGGGACGTGTAGATCTCCAGATGGCCATACAGCTGCACGACGAAATCAAATACTGGAGAAATGTACTCACTCGTGTGGTAGCTGTAGCGAAAAGATTGGCTTCACGTGGGCTTCCGTTCAGAGGTCGGGATGATAAGTCTGGCTCAGTACACAACGGCAACTTTATGATGTCGGCAACTTTATGGAACTAGTTGCGGAGTTTGACCCCTTCCTCGCTGATCACATTCACCGATATGGCAATGCTGGCAAGGGATCCACGTCTTACCTGTCTTTCAGTACTTGCGACGAATTTATCCAGCTTATGGCAGACCTTGTTCTAAAGAACATTTTAAAGGACGTCAAAACTGCAAAATATTTCTCAATCAGCGTGGACTCGACGCCAGATATATCCCATGTTGACCAGTTGGCATTCATCATCAGGTACGTGAACAGTGATGGTTCACCTATGGAACGTTTCCTGACTTTTATACCCAATCCGGGCCACAAAGATGAACAGCTGGCAGAAGTTGTATTTAGCCTGCTTCAGTCATACGAGCTTGACATTTCTGAATGTCGTGGACAGTCTTACGACAACGTCAGCAACATGTCTGGTCAGTACAGTGGTCTCCAGGCTCGTATCATGGAGAAAAATGCTTTAGCTGTGTATATCCCATGTTCAGCACATTCATTAAATCTTGTAGGAACGTGTGCTGCTGAATGTTGCAGAGAAGCATGTTCATTCTTCGAACTCTTACAAAGTCTCTATGTTTTCTTCAATGCTTCAACCCTTCGTTGGAAGATTCTACAAAAACACCTGTTCGCAAATAAAGAAAGTCTCTCTTTGAAGAAACTCAGTGATACTCGGTGGTCCGCTCGTGAAGATGCTTGTCAAAGCCTCAACAGAATCTGGCAACAAGTGTTTGATGCCCTCACCACCATGGAGGGAAATGCTATGGAAAAACCAGCCGCTAGGAATGAGGCCGCTGGACTTCTTTCCAAATTAGGAACGCTAGAAACAGCTATTTTGTTTACAGTTTGGGGAACAATACTGAAAAGATTCAATGCTGCCAGTAAAAAGTTACAAAGTGCTGATATGGACATCGGTCTCGTAGTCGAGCTTTATGCTTCCTTGCTGCAGTTTGTGAAAGATTCAAGAGAACTGTTCGATCATTTTAAAGACAAGGCGATGTTGAAGTCCAGCATGAAGACGTACGAAATTAAGCGAAAAAGGAAGCAAAAATTTTCAGATGGTGACACCCAGGCAGTGGAAGAAGGCAGAGAGGCATTTAGAGTAAATATTTTCAATGTGATCATTGACAGACTTTGCTCAGAACTACAGGGAAGACAAACCGCTTATGTAGAAATCCACGCTAGGTTTGGATATTTGTTCAAGATAACAAATCTTGAACCCACTGATGTCATCAGTCAAGCTGGAACACTGTTGAAATTCTACCCCAATGATTTGGAAGTGAGCTTCGTAGATGAATGTCTACATTTCCGCGCACATCTTGTGAGTATGAAAGTGCAAAATGATGACTCTTCTGCGTTAGCAGTATACAGAAATCTGCGAGCTAAAGGACTTCAAACTGTATATCCAAACATGGATATCGCTATGCGCATGTTTCTATGCATTCCAACAACTAATTGTACATCAGAGAGATCTTTCTCGGCTCTCAAACGTGTGAAAAATTACTTGAGATCAAGAATGGCAGAAGATAAACTAAATGCCCTGTCACTCCTCGCCATTAAAAGTGATATTGTTTGTAGAATAAACTATGACGATGCAATAAACATGTTTTCGGAACAGAAGGCCAGGAGAAAGCCTGTATATTCAGCCGCAGAATAATATTTAGTGATAATTGATTTTGATGTTTCATTTTTTATTGTGTTGGAAAATAAACGTTGTGTTGATTTTGAATGATAACATGTGGCGGCAAAAGTGTCAACATAACCTTGTGCCTAGGGGCACCGAAATCCTAAATACGTCTCTGGGCGTTATACTGTGACACTCAATCCCACTATTCGTTGGTAAAAGAGTAGCCCAAGAGTTGGCGGTGGGTGGTGATGACTAGCTTCCTTCCCTTTAGTCTTACACTGCTACATTAGAGACGGCGCGTACAGATAACCCTCTTGTAGCTTTGTGCGAAATTAAAATAAAACAAGCAAACGTGTTTATTGAGACTACTCTAACCCTATATTTCATTTTATCATAAATAGTTTAATTTAGCTGTAGGTTGCTCCTCAGTGGCACAGTGGTATGTCTGCGAACTTAAACACTAGAAACCAGTTTTCGATGCCTGTGATGGGCAAAGCAGAAATAACCCATTGTGTAGCTTAGGGCTCAGTTCAAACAAATGCTTGTAATTTCATTCGAGAGATCTAAATTTATCCTTTATGTATATTAGGGCTTAGGATTATGTACCTTATAAAATGTAAATAGATAACAGAGTGATCCTTTACAGTTCTTAGCGTTAAAAGGTACAGTGTGTTTACAATTCACTTCAGAATTTATTTTTATAAATCTAATTAAAGTTGAAAATGTATTACGTGTCTCAAATCTACGTTGTGAGAAACTTGAACATATATGGGATTCATAATGAATGTTTGTCATTTAATAATATGATTGTTTATGTTATATATATTTAAAAGTTATTTCCTACCTAGGAAACACGTTATATTCTTCCTTTGAAAGATTTTAGTTCAACCACTCAGGAAATTAACTAGTTCTTATATAATGATGTTCTATTAACACGTTAATTAATTTCGTTCTAAGATTTATCTCATATCTAGAGCGAGCGAGTACTTAATGGCATTCTTTGAAATTAGATTAAAGTTGCATGCAACATAGACAAAAACTGTTTACTGATTATTCTCTAAATAACAGACTGAAATGAAACAGAAACAAATGCTAATCAAATGAAGCTAAATTACTTCATATCAGCATTATCTTTCATTCAGTTTCAATTTCCATTTCATTTATAATTAATCGGTAACTTTAGGAAGCTAATTCTTTTATTTTTATTTTACTTACATCTTTAAAACAACCTTCAATTATAAACGAAACTAACGTAGCAGTAAAACAATAGTTCCTTGATTATTAAATAGAGTGATTCAGTAGGCTATAAAAGAAACATTACATTTAGGTTGGTTGGTTGGTTTCTGAATAGTAGTGTAAGACTCGAGAAAAGGCAGCTAGTCAACACTACCCATCGCCAACTCTTGGACAACTTTTTTACAAAAGAATAGTGGGATTGATCGTTATATTATAATGCCCCCACGGCTGAAAGGGCAAGCATGTTTGGCGTGACGGGGATTCGAACCCGCGACCCTCGAACTACGAGTCGATCGCATTAACCACCTGGCCATGCCGGGCCTGTTGATTCCATTGCCACAAAATCCCGATTCGCAATTTCGGGGTTTTGGTGAGTTATAAGAGTAATAGTTAAGCCTTATTATTCGATTAGATAAGTCCAAGAGGTGGGTATTATCAACCTGCTGTCTTACTTTTATTCTTTTTGTTCAAAATTAGGGAGAGCTAGAGCAGTTAGTCTTTGTGTAGCTTTGTGCTAACAAAAGGAACTAACACCATGAACAGTCGGATTCACAATGTGGCACTTATCTGGAAGATCAATACTAGATCTTTGCATATTCACAAATGTTATATCTGTGAAGTTTTCTTTAATGTTATTATGTAATACTAAATAAATATATTCTTGGAAATAAATGCAAAAAAATCTTACTAGATGTCTTAAATCAATTAAACAAGAAAGGTCATTGTCAAAGTTGAAAGGATTCTTTTGATATTAAGGTACACTGATATCCAACTAGTAATTAAAAGTATCTGCAAAAACGTCAATTAAAAAAAATGTTGTACAAACAAGAAGAGCAAAGATATTGCAAGCAAACAAAAGTGATCGAATCTTATTGTCTGGTTATCTTCTAATTCCCAGCTTCCTTTCTACATCTGCAGAAAAGAGGCCCAGAAGTATGTAGCTTTCGCTGAATCATATAATCTTTACGTATGGAAAACATTGGTACATGTTTACGGCTTTGAAACATATAGCTTAGCACAAATCTGATTAACTACTTGCAGAAAATGCATGACAATTTACAAAACATATCTTCTTTATTTACACGAGAAAACATATTCTATACAAACTAAAAAATAGTGGAAATTGTAGCTATTTCACTACGACATTTTTACTATGATTCAAAATGTTGCTGGAAAAACACGATCAGGAGAAAAATTCCACTATTTTTGCACAGCATAATTCATTACGTTATGGTTTCTGATCTAACTTGAAAGAAATAACAGCGATCATATAATTCCGGGATATTTGTTTATTACCCTAAGTTTCTTCGCTGTTTGCAATTTCCAAAAGAAACAAGTAATGAAGCTTAACGAAATTTAAGATAATAAAAACAAATTTTTCTGGAGTTATAAAGTAGTCGTTCTTTCTTTTAATCTTAATATTTAACCACAAAACAGTGAATTGTATTCTGTTGTGCCCCCCAGTGGCTCAGCGGTATGTCTGCGGACTTACACGCTAAAATCCGGGTTTCGATACCCGTGGTGGGCAGAGCACAGTGTAGCTTTGTGCTTAATTAAAAAACAACAAAGTATTCTGTTGCACAAATATGACGGTCGTTTATATTTAAGAAATTAGTCTAAAGGATCTTCTGTTATTCAAAATTGATCCCCTGAACCACGTACAATATTTAAATGATTTTAAAGACTGATATCCGAGTTTTGCTGAACTTTTTTCCAAGATCAATTGAGTGTTATTTCTATTGGTTGCACGCAGAATGTCATTTTTGCCTTTTCGTTTTATTTGTGTGTGATTTGTATTTCATTATTTTGCTCCTAACACATTTTATTGCATTAGTTTCTTTCCAGTAACGTTGTGTGTCCACTTTGTTCTAAACCTTGTTTTTTGTTGTTCATTCTGTTTCTCCATTTTTACTCAATTCCACTCGAGTATTATGCTCGATAGGGTGTTATAAATGGTGTTTTTGTTCTCCATTTTACCGGACTCCACATTTCTATAAGATACTACAGTGTGGTCGCTAGAAAAGCGGAAAATTTGTCAAACAGCTATTTATTTTTACAAAGAATAATTTTTACAAAGTTTTTTTAAAGGCATATATTATATTACACTCATAGATGCTCAAAATGCATTTTATGATATTAAAATCATGCATTTTATTCATGATCTCATCTGACCCTCAAATTTTCCGCTTTTCTAACGACCACCCTGTATAAATGCTATTTTAGTTCTACATTAGATCTTTCGGGGGTATGATGTGTTCTATTTTTATCATATTCCTTTGCGGCTTCTGAGTACTCTTTTGGCCTTATACAGTTTGCATATCCACTGTATGTTTTCAAAGAACTTCTTCATATACCATATGGAAATATGGGTCTTTGTTTATATTTTGTTCTTGCATATTCTTACTCTGTGATTTTTCTTCCTTTATCAAATAGTCAGAATATCCATTATCAAGGATGCTAAATAGAGATATGTTTTTATTCATTTCTACTAACGTATTTTGCTGGTATTCTGCAGATTGTGTGTTCTAATCTCTTCATCAAGCATCTCTTTCTTTTAGCCGTGAAAGTATAATAACATGATGATCAATCTCACTTTTTGTTGATAAAAGCATAGTAGCCCCAAAGTTGGCAATGGGTAGTTTTGACTAGCTGTTTTTACTCTACTTTATCGCTTCTCAATTGGGGGCAGCTTTCAAAGATAACCCTCAAGTAGTTTGCGCGAAATTTAACAAACAAACAAATAATATATTTGATATAATGCACTTTTCTTCATTCAAATTCCTTTGTTCCATTTCGGAGTATTTGCACATTAATTTGAAGTGAAAGGCGAGAAAGAAGAAAGTTAGTTCGCCAAACACATCACAAATATTCAGGATACTCATCATTAAGGAACAGTGGAAGGGTTACGGCCATTACACGACAACAACATCTCCACCGGTGAAAGGGCGAGAATGTGTGGAGACGGTTTCCGACCCCACGACCCACAGCTTGCAATTCGATTACTTTAACCACTAACTCATGCCAGACTATTCGTTCTAAAACTAACACTTACCATTATTCATAAGGTACCAGAAAAGTCTAAGTATTCACGAAACTCTTAGCCAATGTGGAACTTGCAATAAACTGAATATTGATTTACGCTATGATCAATTTAAATCGACTACTCTTAATCTAACACTCTCATTTAGAAACGGAAATCGAAGCAGGGATTTGGTTTCAAAAAGGAGAGAACTCCTTTCAACCGGGGTGCTTGAGAACCTTCTGTTCCCCTTCAACCACGCTAATGAGATTAGTCGGTAAGCGTTTGATGTTCGATGTTGGGAAATCTTCAACTCTGTCGTTCGTGGGAGCTGCGTAGGCGACTGGGTAGGCGAGTGAAGAAACCAAGGCCGTGGCGAAGCAAATAGCCTGATAAATTTGATTATATTTATTTTGACATTATCATCTTTAGTTTAGAATAAAGTAAAACGTACTTGATATCGTGGCTAGGTTACGGGCCCTTTTCAGGGATACAGGGACCGAAGTCAAATGTCTAGAATTTTGATGAGAGGACAACCAGAGTGCCCGGAGAAAACCCACTTTCACAGGACAGACGCCGAATATTCTATTTGACCTGTGCCCATGGTGAAAAAGAAAACATGTGAATTAATAAGTTATAACAAAGCAGTGTTAATTGAGCTTTTTGTTATTGTTTTGATATGTTGAAAAAAGGTTATAAGGAGAGTTGTATTTGCTTGGGGTACCAGTGATAGTGTGTAGTGAAGCAGTTAATTTGTTTCTACTTGCTGCTTACTTGTAGTGTTTTAGAGCGTAGAAAAGATGTTAATACTGTGAATGCATTTTTCGGGGACGAAACTAGAGAGCCTTAGAGCTAATCGTACGACTTCATTTTGTTGGGTTTTTAGTTTCTTATAACTGTATTTAGGTATGTTGAAGGTTATTTCACGTCCATATTCGATGAGGGGGCGAATGAATGCTTTGAATATGTAGAGGATAGTGGAAGGTGAGCAGTGAGAATGTTTGCCTGTTATGAGTCTAATGTACTGAAATCCTTGAGTGATCTAAGCATGAATGTTCCAGGCTACTCTAATATCGCAGGTGATGCCCAAAAGTTTGATATTATTACTGATTTTTATCTGTACAGCGTTGTTTATCAAACATTAACCACTTTTGTATCTTTCTCTAAAGTCAAACTAAATTAAACACAGTATTTAATGAAATTTTAAAAAAGAAACACACAGTTACACTTTTATAAATAAACTTTTCTTTCAAATATGCATTATCCTTCCAAAAGTATTTGAGCATATAATCATATAAACGAGGGTCGACGATAGGTGTTCTATTTTTAAAGCTGATCTCATTATGTAAAACTTGCCATCGACCCGAACCCAGTAGCTCACTTATCTATTTTGTCTCAATATTCGTGGCATAGCTCTAAGTTTTGTGTTCTCTTCAAATACAAACCTTTAGCTCATAGCTAGCGGAGGGGGCCTACAGACAACCCGTTATGCCACTGAGGGACGATACTAAGGCTTCAGACCCATTTACGTCTCACCGCATTAGACTCAGTAAAAGTATACAAATTTATTAGAGCTATTATTTCATTCCTTTTTTTTTCAAACATTTGTAACAAATGAATGATTATAATATACTGGAATGTCTACGGTCCTGTACTGTTATTTATTTATTTACTTTAGATCTACCGCAAAGTTTCTGATAGCATTGAATGTTTTCATAAATAGTAGTAGTGGATTAAATTATATATTTAAAAACGGAGAGCATGAGTAGAGAAAGCACTAGTAGAGGAGCGAGCAACGTTTTGCCTTCTTCAGTCATCGTCAGATTCACAAAAACGAATGGGTTACTGACCGGCAGCTGACAATACGTTTGAAGGCGGTTGTGTAATTGAGTGTAGGAATGTAGAGAACGTGATTAGATGTTGGATACATTTATTAGTATAAGTATTGGTTCATTTTGGGATTGAGTTGTTGTATAAGTAAGGATTCTTTAATTTTGCGTTTGTTTATATTTGTTTCTTGTATTTAGTATTTCGGTGTTTCCTATGATAATGCTGTGTTTATTTGATTTGCAGTGTTCGAAAACGTGTGAAGGTGACTTTTTGTGTTCTTTTAATCTGGTTTCCATTTTTCTACTTGTTTCTACGATATAGAAGTCGTGGCAGTTGTCACATTGTATTTTATAAATAATGTAGACCAAAGTATAGATCTTAGTTTTGCGCCTGTTTTTTAAATAAATTTGTTTTTAACTGGAATGTCATATTTTGTTAATAGTTTTACCAGTTGCTGGTTATTTTTCTGCTGATGTCGGGAATATGTGGTATACAGCAGTATATGGTTTCGTGATCTTTAAATTCGTGGGATATATTTACTTTTGTCAGTTGATTTTGCTTTTTGTCTAAGTGTGTGTGTATAATGTTCTCTACGGTTTGTGAAATTATGTTGATTTATAAAAAGATTTTGTTTGGTAACGTTTTTTGATCCCTTTTAAAAGGTTTAAATAGCGACATCTAGCGACTATTCAATGATTCTCTGGTAACGTTTGTCGAATTGGAAACATAGCCTGAGGACATTTTAAAAGTATGCTGGCCGTGCCCTAATATTGTTTCGCACAAAAATCCTAAACAAACAACCTGAACACGTAATGCTGCTTTAATGGAGTACAAAATTCACAAAGAAAACAAACTATTTCTAAGCTGATCTTTTTGTACTACTAAACAGTCTCTCTAAAAAAAAGAGAGAGACAATTTCAAAGAAATTACCTGTACTGAAATTTTTTTATTAAGATAGAAATATCTTAAAATAACCAGAAAAAAAATAGAAACTTAAATTGTCATAAGAATTCATACGTATAAAATTTTACAACTTAATTATCAAGTTTTTAAGCGATAAAGCAAAATTGTTTAGAATGTATCTATCTGTCTTACTATCGCCCCCCAGTGGCTCAGCGGTATGTCTGCGGACTTACACGCTAAAATCCGGGTTTCGATACCCGTGGTGGGCAGAGCACAAAGAGCCCATTGTGTAACTTTGTGCTTAATTCAAAACAACAACGTCTTACTATCAGTCATGTTTATCAATATATTTTAAGATTAGCCCTATTATCTATCCTTGTGTTCAAAGTATGAACTACTTAATTTAGTTTACGTAGAAAGTTTCAATCTTCTTTTACGAAACTCTCCAAAAGCAATACATCGTTAATATAATAGTATTATATCATCCATCCCGTTTCTTTGACGTCAATACACCCCACACACACATGGCACTAGGAAAAAGATAGACTTGAAGCTCTTATTATGTTTGTATCTGTGTTTATCTTAGCTTTATATTAAAGCTTAATATAAAGTCCACAGTTTCATGTTTTTCTGCAGTAAACAGAGGTGGTTATATTCATGTGACTGGGGACTTAATGATAACGTTAATGAGATAAATTGGTATAAAAGAATGTCGGTGGTGTTTCAATTAGGTGCTCTCAAAACAATAAAGCAAGATGTTTTATAGCTGTTTGAATTAAGTTTTGAAGAGTTTTATATCCCTACCAATAGCTCTGATATTAAGGCTTTATATATTTCATTACAATACAACGTATTAATTGAATTCCCTTGCAAAAGGATATGTCCGTTTTCTTCGATACAATTAAAAGTTGAAATCATTGTTCTGATGAGATTCTGGCTATATATATATTTGCTGGGGTTTCACGAAGCGGTGACAGAACTTTTAATTGATTGCTTTTAGAATGAAATCTTAAGAGTACGAATATCATGAAATATTTTGACAATCCAGTGTCTCCTGGTGTTCTTCTGCATATTTTTTTTTAGGTTTCGAACATAATTTTAGTATACTATTGAACTAGAATCATTACCATTAATGTATGTAGTAATTTGATTATTTTGAAATGTCTCGAGAGAAGTATGTTTTCATGTTGCTGTATAAAAGTTGGCTTCGAAACCTCTTCAGTGATAAACATTAAGTTTAATGAACCATTTCGACCCAGGACATTCACTTTCTTCTTTTGAAACCATTCCAGTGTAGCTTTGTACTTCTGTCTTGGATCATTGTCCTGATGAAATGTGAATATTCGCCTAAGTTTCAGTTGAGTCAAGGAGGTTTTCCACTAGGATTCACCTGTTTCTTGCAAGATTTGTTTTCCCTTCAGTTCTGAAAAGCTTTTCAGTCTCTGCTGCGGAGAAAATTCTTATAACACTGTACTTTCACTACCATGATTCACAGTTTGGATGGTGTTTACTGGGTGATATGCTTGCACTAAACGTGTCATATTGAATTTAGACTAAAATGCTTGATTTTCATCTCGTCTAATCACAAAAATGTCTGCCACATGTTTGGAATATTATTTACATGCTTTGTCGCAAATTATCTACCAAACATAAGATTATTATTTTTCAGTTTTTCTTTGTTAACCTGAAGATGTTCTTATAAGGTTCAAACGTTGTTCTCTGCTTATCAATACCAGCCGTTCTGAGATACATATTTATTTTAAGTGGGTTTCTCGCCATCACGTATCTCTAATAAGATTCTTGTTTGCCCCGCTGCTAAGCGTGGAAGGGAGACCTGATCTCGGTACTGAATGAGTGGTATAAAGTACATTCCACTTATTCGTATTAAGATAATGGTGTATTTGCAATAGCTCAACGTTTCTCTACTAATAATACCGTTTTGATATTCTATTTCTACCTCCATATATTTCCGAAAAACACAGCATCAAAGTATAAGTAAATTGTATATTCATTACTCATCTTTCTGGTCTATATAGGAGCTGAACCTTTCTCTATTGACAGATTCGTTTCTCAAACGTAATAATGTCTTATAATATAACAATATAACGCCCTTTCAGCCGTGGGGACATTATATTATTAAGATCAATCCTATTATTCGTGGGTAAAAGAGTAGCCTAAGAGTTGACGGTGATGACTAGCTGTCTTCCCTCTAATCTTACACTGCTAAATTAAGAACGGCTAGCGCAGTTAGCCCTTCTGTAACTCTGCGCGAAATTCTTAATATATAGATTTCTTTTTCAGTGAAAAGAAATTGTTCTCGAAGAACAATTTATGCATAATTATTGTGAAATTTTACACCAATCAAAATGCGCGTCCGAGTGAAAGTACAAAAAATTGGTCGACATTTTAGTACTTTTCACGGATAATATAAAGGATACATCATACACTGTCAGTTAATTTCAGGTGAAAATTACAAAACCTCTTGGAAAAAGCTGCAGGGAGTAATATCCATGGTACATTAGAACATGTGTATGCCGAATATTGCATGTAACAGTAAAATTTTATTAATTTCTATCTAGACGATTAACGATAATTAAGTGAGGATAGAATTAAATAAAAAAATGGCAGTTGTTGTTACAATGTAACATCCTCTGCAATCTAACTGTACTTTTGAATGTAACTCTTACCTGATAATGACACCACACTACGGATAAACGTTTTAATCATTGAGATTGGAACTTTCCTATTGTGAAAGTTTTGTATTCACGATTGCGTTTGCATTCCGTCTACATTATTATTTTTTATTTTGAGTACTGTGTCTTTTAAAAACAGTGTATTTTTAGTTTTATTCTTATATCTTTTAAAGTCATATTTCTATCTGTCATAACACGATTTTTAGTAATGTGTTATCGAAGAAGTTATTCCTGTTTTGATTTCATGGTTGAAATGTCTGAAAATCTACAAACATTAAATTTTTTTTTCAAATAAAACTCATAAACAAATTCTATTTTTGTTATGGACTGAAGACAAACTTCAGTTACAAGCTTGTCTCTTCGCTTGAGATATGAAATTTCGTTGCCTTTGTGACTATATGAAGAAGCACTCTGCAGCTTAAACGTTATATACAGCAATAGAAATAATTATACAAACATGATCAGGAGTCACAAGTTAACATCAGCTGTAGAACTTATTAGCAGTACAAAACATTATTATTGAAAATATATAAAAAAAAACATAAAACACGAAATATTGTTGACATTTTTTCAATATGTCTTTTATTACTTCTTACATTTTAGTCAAGTTATTTGGTCGTCTTTTGACAATCATAGTTATTTATAAGTTCATTCAGCCTTAGTGGTGTTCATAATTGGATTTTATGCAGGCCAAATGATAGCCGTGAGCGTCTCTTTTGTCTCTTCCTCGTCAAGATATTGTTTCACTACATTTTCTGCACTCTTGGAATATTAACTGTGTTCTAATACTCCAAATGATTTATTATAAACATCGTATATTTAATACGATGCAATTTTTTTTCTCTATTGTCGAATAAACTGTTCTGACTGTTTTAACCAATTCGACCTTGGATTCTTATATGTCAATCACACATCTTCACTTTTCATCTTTCCGCTACTTGCGATCTAAAGTCCATTTCAATATTTTAATGTGGTCTTGTCTTCTCTTCGAGCACTTTCACATTCATAAAGACTACTTCGTGCTTACACGTATCTTATAACTCTCATTGTAATATGTGTTTCTATATTCACAGTAAGATCTGTCTTCAACTATTATATATCTCATAAAGATCATATTCTGAGATGCTTAACACCGCTAAGACCCTCGGTTCTCTACTTTGACTACTTTTATTATTACGAGTTCTATTTTCTTGTATATCCGCAGAAAAATCGTCTTCACTACAGCTAATGCTAAAACATGCATTTTTGCTAAGGTTTTATGGTAATTATCTCTGGCATGCTAAAACTTTCATATTTATATATAGATATGACTGGATTCATTATGCTACTGGGGATAACAATATTGCCTTACTTTTTTTAAGGTCAAGAAATATCCAGTCGTATTATACCCTAAAAAGATTTATAAGATAATGAAAAGGTAAAGAAAAATAATTAAAATAAAAAGCCACATCAACAAAATATCTAACTGAAAATAATTTTGGTTTTTTATATTGAAGGCTTTATTTCTACTATATTAAACATGTCAGTACCAATTTTTGTTTGACTGCATCCCATTGCACTGTGACTGAGAAAATATACCTTACATATTAAGTTGATAAGAAGTATCAGTGCACTTTCGAACGTATATGTTATTCACATAGTATGAGCTTCAAAACTCAGCAAATTCAAATGCAGAGTAGGTTAGTAAATATTAGTAATGGTTAAGTATGTGCCAAACGCGGAAATGTCATGAATGTTATGGATTTGAGAGAAGAATGTTAAAAGATACCGAAAGTGTAAGAAATTGATGCATGAAATAGTCAATATGTTTGTCTACCAGCGATCTACAAAAGAAATAAAACCAAACTTTTGGTCTATTAACAGATTTTCTTGAAAGGTACAAAATGTTTTATTATATATGTGCTTGCTATCTGCCTGAAATAATACGCTCAATAAAATTATTATTTTGGCATCATTACTATTTTGTTGTAGTTGTATAGTTGAAGCATACTTTGGATATCCTTTTCAAGTATATATTTCTCCTTTCCCTTAATTTGAAACAATCTACTACTACTTCGTGATTACGAGAGAACCCACTTGTAGAGAAAATTATATACTTAAAAACAGCTAGTAAAGGTAGAGAAAGCACTAGTAAACGAGCAAACAACGTTTCGACTTTCTTCGGTCATCGTCAGGTTCATAAAGAAAAAAAGGGCAACTGACGGATAGCTGACCACGCGTTTAAAGGCGTTTGTATAATTGAGTGTAGGAATGTAGAAGGCGTGATAAGATGTTAGATATATTTGTTAATATAGGTATAAAGGTGTTTTTTTTTTCAAAACTCTCCGTGAAACTTGCAGTAAAATGGACAAACTAGCACCATCTAGTTTCACAAAAGTATAGCTTTGGTTTGTTTTAAATTTCGCACAAAGCTACACATGGGCTATTTGAGATGACCATCCCTAGTTTAGCAGTATAAGATTAGAAGAAAGGCAGCTAGTCATCACCATTCACCGCCAACTCTTAAACTACTCTTTTACCAACGAATACTAGGATTGACTGTCACATTATAACGCCCCCCGCCTGAAAGTGCGAGCATGTTTGGTGTGAAAGGGATTTGAACCCGCGATACTCAGATTACGAGTCGAGTGCTTTACCAACCTGACCTTGCTGGGCCATATGACTTTTGACAACAGTTTTAAAATGTATCCTTATAAGGTATCCTAGTTTTTGACATAAGAAAGTTCAAAACATATCTCATCTCCCTCTAGTAGAAGCAAAGCATTGACAAAAAAGGATTCGTGCTTGCAAGTCACTTTGAGAGAGACATGCAAAATGTAAGGAGAGGAGAGTAAGTAATGACATTCCTGTCATAGCGAACATACAAGACATTGGTATGATGCCATTCTAACTAGTGTTTCGTCTATAAGCATTCATGCACGACGGCATACAAACTTACCAGATTTTTTTTCCATGTGTACATAATTTCAAAGATCATTAGAATCCTCATTTCTATAATTTTTTGTAACAATATAATAAATGTTAAAGCACTGTACGAATGATTTTTTGTTTCTCAATATAAAAGAGGGTAAAATCGAATTATAATATGAACAGTTTTGAAGAAATAAAAACAGAATAATGTATTATATAAAATAAGAAGCATTAAGAGCAGTTACACGACTACATGTATTGTTAATTTACATTTTAACCTAACGGTTTCTTTATGATCTAACAGCCAAATAACTGATAAATAAACAGCTTTTAAAAACAAAACAGATACAACAGGGAAAGTTTGGAAACCTGGATCTTTCAACGCAACCGTGAACTTAAGTTAGTCTTATTTTTCTAGTATACCCAAGCGTATTGTACACTAATTAGTTAACTTAGTCAACTAGAACTAGATGGCAAACGAAGGGTGTGACTACTCCCAAGTATAATTTGATTCTCTAAAACGAATAGTCCAGTTGGCTTAATAAAATGTACTTGACTATTTCTGAAATAAAATATGATATGTAAATTTTTCCGCAACGAACAACCTACATCTCTGCTTCCTACTTACAGAAAACTAAAGCAATAACTCACTTGATCACCTCATTGTGTCTGAAATGGAAACTAAGGAAAACGACTCCTTTTCTCTCTCTTTTTTTTCTTACCAAAAGGATTAGGAAACGAATGGTACGTCCCCATGCTACATGCGTTACAGAACGAATAAAATATAAATAATGGTACTTGCTTTGCCATAACGCGCGGAAATAAGTGCATGAACGATATTATTTCGTGGAGTCTTTATATTATTGTTGTTATTACTATTGTATGGAAATAAGTGTTTGAGCATTGAAACGATAATATGAAATAACGGTGTTCATGCATTCCTTTACAAGTGTTATGCCGAATATGCGGTGTGCATATTCAGATCCAGTTACGCAGATGGGACCTGTTATATAACTTGTAACGCAAAATTGACTTCTTTCAGTACTAACATCGTAAATTTTGCAAAATGTTACGTCTCTTACGATTACCGTTGCACAGCATATTGCTATTAGTACCAATATGATTGGTAATGTACGAAACAACTGAATTACTCATGACTGAGAACACTTATTTTGCTGCATGCGACTTCTGTCACTTTTTTTTTGATGCCATGATTCCCTATATCAATTTTATTCAGATTTTTGAGCATTGATTTATTTCTAATAAATTTCTCGGTTAAAATGTTCCATTCTTGAATTTCTGCTAGTAATATTACACAACTATAGATATAAATAAAGCAAAATGTTAAATTTAAAGTAAATTTAATCTAACTAAATCTAACTTTATATATTAACACATACTACAATATGTTGTTATTGAAGTTTACTGAAAAATTCTCAATGCCTAAAATGGGTTTGCGAAAAGCTCGAAAAAATTATGTTCGAGATAATTACAACGGACCTTTACTTTAATTCGTCGTTTTGTATTTGGAGTTTCTTAACGGCTAATACATAAAACAATTTTAATAAAAGATAATAAAGAATACAGTGACATGTCTAAAAGAAAACGTTTTTCTAGCTTAGTTTCTACGACGCTTAGAGCAGACGCCGTTGGTTAGGAAGACCATGTAACAGTTGAATTGGCCCAGCATGGCCAGATGGTTAGGGTGTTCGACATGCAATTTAAAGGTCGCGGGTTTGAATCCCCGTCACACCAAATATGCTCGTCCTTTCAGGCGTTCGAGAATTATAATGTTCAGTCAATTCCACTATTCGTTGATAAAAAATAGCCTATGAATTGGCGGTGGGTAATGATGATTAAGCCATCTTCTTGCTAGTCTTATACTGCTAAATGCTCTGCTCACCATTGGTATCGAAACTCGACTTCTAGCGTTGCAACTCCGTAGAAATATTGGAGGAGGGTTTACTAGCAATCATAATAAAAACTGTAATACAGTTTGGTAGTAACAGAATATCAGTTCCAAAACTGGTTTTATAAAAATTGTCACCTTAACGTGATTTCTGTTTACTTTCTCTATAAAGTTGTAGAGATAAACGAATTATTCCTTAAATGCAACTTGAAAGGGTGTGTGTGTTTTTTTTCTTATAGCAATGCCACATAGAGCTATCTGCTGAGCCCACCGAATCCCTGATTTGAGCTTTGTAAATCCGTAGACAAACCGCTGCACTAGCGGGGAGCTAACTTGAAAGGAATTAGCACTTTCTTTCTTTTATTATTTCAGATGTAGATGAAGTTCATAAACACTGAGTTTGTTTGTTTTGTTTTTTTGAATTAAGCACAAAGCTACCCAATGGGCTATCTGTGCTCTGCCCACCACGGGTATCGAAATCCGGATTTTAGCGTGTAAGTCCGCAGACATATCGCTGAGCCACTGGGGGGCCATAAACACTGAGACTAATATTTTAAATATTTGGCTCTTTCTGAGTATTTCTTCTCTTTAGGTCATTTATACATTCATAAGAACTAATGAAAAATCAAACTATAAACCAATGAAACTTCTCATTCCTTCTTTATTTATTTCAATGGCCAGGTTATTGTGATGCTTTACTTGTAATCCGGAGGTTGCAAGTTCGAATCCTTATTCCACTGAATATACACTGCTGGCTGACCAAAATCGTTAAGTCGTTGTTGTTGTTTTGTTGTTTTGAATTAAGCACAAAGCTACACAATGGGCTATCTGTGCTCTGCCCACCACGGGTATCGAAACCCGGATTTTAGCGTGTAAGTCCGCAGACATACCGCTGAGCCACTGGGGGGCATCGTTAAGTCAATAAACATAAAATATATGCATATTGCATTGTTAGACCCAACCACTTCTTTGAGTAGAGCTTCGAAAGATGAAAATAAAAATAAAAAACTTTTTTTAGCATTTAATAAGTTAGCTTTTCGCGAAATTCGAAATAAACGATTTTTCAGAATCTTGAAAATTTTGTGCTATTTTATGACTTGTAACTTAAACAAATTTTAGGCTATCTAAATGCAATACATATAAAAGCAATAGCACATCTTCAAATTGAGAGCTACATAGTTCAAATTAACTACTTATAAACTACTCAATAAAAATTACTAATTTCCTTAAATTTACAATTAAGCAATAACTCGTCTACTTCTACAACATTGTTCATTCTACGTAAACAGAAATCACATTTAGCTGAAAACATTTTATAAACCAGTTTTGGAGCTACTATACAGTTAGTATCAAACTGTCTTACAATATCTTTTTATCATTTAGTATCCTTTGTAATGGAGTTACTATTAAATGTATTTATTTTAATATCAATGTTTGTTCCAGTTGAATATATATTCAGAAATTTCCACCTATTCAGTAAATTTGTAGAACGTTCTAGAGTTTCTCGAGTGTAAGAAACAAGATTTGTCTTAGGAAAGCACAGTATTGTTGGGCCAGCTGAAATTTCTAGAAATTAGCCTAACGTTTATAAACTAACAAAAGGCGTCAAGATACATTGTGTACTGTTGGGTTACTATTGTTGGTATATCATAAACCTAAAAGTTATAATTCTTATTAACGCTCATTAATCGAGAAAATACAGATATTTGACCAGGAAAATTCATAGACTTCCAACATTACAAACTATTTAACTTCAGCGGATTAATATGGATGTTTGTAATTTTTACGAAGATACTGTATAACTTCCGTTGTAAAAAACTTTCGTGTGATCAGCAAAAAGCTAATTTGCTCTCCGTTAAGAGAACTGTGCCGATATCATTTGGAAATAATTCGTTCCTTGTGAACCTTCGACAGAATATTAAGGAAATTCCAGATCAGGTAAAATAATCAATTTTCTCTGTACGTCTGTAAAACTTTTGAATATAAATCATTATTTGTAATAACAGTTATTATAAATTGTATTATTAGTTGTATATTAAAATATGTTTGTATTAAGAAATGAACTTATGTGTGTCAATTTTCATGGCAAATATCGTAATACATAGCCCCAACCAACGTTATAGTGGTATCTCTACGGATTCTCACTGCTAAAATCCAGGTTTCGATACTCGTGGCGGCCTGGCATGGCCAAGCGCGTAAGGTGTGCGACTCGTAATCCGAGGGTCGCGGGTTCGCGCTAAACATGCTCGCCCTCTCAGCCGTGGGGGCGTATAATGTGACGGTCAATCCCACTATTCGTTGTTAAAAGAGTAACCCAAGAGTTGGCGGTGGGTGGTGATAACTAGCTGCCTTCCCTCTAGTCTTACACTGCTAAATTAGGGACGGCTATCACAGATAGCCCTCGAGTAGCTTTGTGCGAAATTCCAAAACAAACAAACGATACTCGTGATGGGCAGAGTACATATAGCGCATTTTTAATCTTGTGTTTAATTCCAAACCAACAAAATATAATCCGTATCGACATTTAATTAACTTTTAAATTTAAATTATCATTTAACTCAGTTTCAGTCTATTTCAAATTATAATACGTAATATAATAAATTGGATGTTCGTCCAAAATAAATTATAATACATAACACCTTTCAACTTTAAATTCTTTTTGCTTAGCAGCTTCTGTTCTTTTGGTAGCTAATCATTGCACAATTTTATTCCCTTTATTTTTATATGAATAATATATGTCATATGTTAATATAGTTGTGTAATTAGCATCATAACTATACTACAATATTTGAACATTAATGAACTAATAATGATATTCTGCGTATACTTAGAAGCCCGTTACGGCAGGCGCGAGAAATAGAACTTCACGAGCAGGTTTACAGTTTAATTAATATTCTAATATCAAACATTTTGATTATTAGTTAAACTTCCTCTTGAACCTGGCTAGTTTGTTATGGCGCTTGAGTCTAAGTGTGAAGGTCCGATCAAATTGGTTTGCTCTTTCACTCGGAGCACGTTTTGATGTTGCAGTTGATTTCACTATTGGTTGGTAAAAGAGTAGTCTTTCACTAATAAATTTGGCACAAAAACCGCAAATAGCCATTCTACAGTTTTGCATAAAATTCAAACCTCTTACACCTTACCTACGCGAAAATCTTTTCCGCCCTATAATAATTTATTTTTACTATTATTCTATTTTATTAGGCGGATTACTCCATCATTTTTGGACGTTTGTATCTCTACAACCAATTTTAATTATTTATTATATTTCATCAAAAATAGTTTCATGTATTAGTTTTGAAAAAATCGTAAATATGTAAGGACAGTTAAAATAAAGTCCGTTGTAATCTACAGGGTGGTCGCTAGAAAAGCGGAAAATTTGTCAAACAGCAATTTATTTTTACAAAGAATAACTTTTACAAAATATCAAATAGAACCTAAAACAAATCAAAATAGAAATGAGTAGGCACGCATTTTATGATATTAAAATCATGCATTTTATTCATGATGTAAAGAAATCAAAATAGAAATGAGTAAGCATGCATTTTATTCATGATCTCATCTGACCCTAAAATTTTCCGCTTTTCTAGCGACCACCCTGTAGTATAAAGGGAATTCTTCGAATTATTTTTTAAACTAGTTTTATGCACCAACAATATTTCGGTAAACTTTAATGGCAGCATATGGTAGTGTACAAAGTTGGAATTAGATTTACTTTAAGTTTCATGCTTTATAAGGCCCGGTGTGGCCTAGCGTGTTAAGCCTTGTACTTCGTAATCTGAGGATTGCGGGTTCGCGCCCGAGTCGCGCCAAACATGTTCGCCCTCCAAGCCGTGGGGGCGTTATAATGTGACGGTCGATCCCACTTTTCAAAATATAAACAAACATGATTTATAATAATTATGTACGTGCATGTCGAATGGCAAAACTCAAGAAGGAAGCATTATAAGAGAAAAATATATTCAAGATAAGCTAATGTTCGACAACCCAAATAAACTTGATATAGTGAATCGTGGAGTTCATGTCAGGAGAGCATTAAAAAGCATGTAGAAATCATATCTTGCACAAGTAGATGCTATTAACGGTAAGTAATTCAGCTGTTTCATACATTTATTTCTATTCGAGATCAGGTACGTTTTCAATTTCTTCACGTCAACAACTGGAATTCCTCTTATCCCCCATTTTGAAACCGACCTTAAAAGCCATTTGTTTGTAAATGAACTGGGGATATTTTCTCCATTTGACAGAAACCTTTACTGTTTAAATATGTGCTTGAAGTAAACATGAAACAGCTCAGCCCCCATTTTTTAACATTTCATAAGCTTACGCGCCATTTCGCGAAACAAGTGCCTCATGAACATAACAAATGATATGAACAGACGCTAGTTTGAAAACCTTCTGGCTTCAACATTTTTTGCAATAAAGTTATTATTTTATTTAATATATCAATTTCATTTCTTATATCTGGTAACACAGGCTGAAAAAATTTCCTTGTTTCCTTGATGTATTTCACCTTTAGATACTCAATATTTTCTTATGAGTTACACAAACAAAATTTATATTTTTAACAGTAAACGTACACATGAAAACACACTTTGCTATTATCAGTGTGATGTTCTCAGGGACGTCAACGTAACAAATGCGTTTCTCTACACAATGAGATGTGCATCGGGTGTGCTTAGTGATCAGCGTGCCTAGACTATGAACCCCGAGTTTCATGTTTCACGTACTGTTGTCGAAACAACACGTTTCAGAGGCGTGGGTGATATGAAATTGATGGCCAAATCTCATTATTTGATTGAAGCAGCCACTGTTATCTCCATAGCTACTCTTTATTGAACGTTTGTGGTTGAACACAAAATTACACGACGAATTATTTGTGCTCTAAACAATGCGGGTATCGAAACCAGAATTTTTAGCTTTATAAGCCCTCAAGCTTACTGCTGAACCACCATCATTCCCTGATGTATCAAGTGCTGAACATAAATTGTTGTGTAGTGTCAGAATCAAACGTCACTTTCCATAAAAAATATGGTGTAATACAATATATCTACATGATATGACTAGCGATGTTTAAGCAAAATATAAACATTACAGTGAGAAATAAATTGAAATGGACATGTGTAATATATTTAAATATATATAGTAAGTGTTATTTTTTTATAATAATCCATAATAATCAGGAATATTCAGATTCGTCTTTTACAGTTACTAAAGCACCTCGCTGGTACAACGGTATGTCTCCGGATTTACAACGCTAAAATCAGGGGTTCGATTCCCTTCGGTGAGCTGAGTAGATAGCCCGCTGTGCCTTTACTATAAGAAAAACACACACATACAGTTACTTTGTTTGTCTGTTTTGGAATTTCGCACAAAGGTAGTCGAGGGCTATCTGTGCTAGCCGACCCTAATTCAGCAGTGTAAGACTAGAGGGAAGGCGGCTAGTCATCACCACCCACCGCCAAATTTTGAACTACTCTTTTACCAACGAAAAGTGGGATTCACCGTCACATTATACGCCCCCACGGCTGGGAGGGCGAGCATGTTTAGCGCGACGCGGGCGCAAACCCGCGACCCTCGGATTACGAGTCGAACGCCTTACGCGCTTGGCAATGCCGGGCCCATACAGTTACTATAGAATGATGTAAAAAGTAAATAAATAATAGAACAATTTTGTACAAAAACTAATAAGTGTTTGAAAATTATAATAAATTAAGACGATCAAGCAAATAGTAAACTGTGTGTATTTTACAAAAGAAACATTTAATCAATTCGAAGTTGTTGTTTTCTGCAGTCGATCAACCTATATTACTGATTATATGGTTTGTCTCGATTAGATAAAAAAGAGCTTTTTATAGCTTCTAAACCGATACCATAAAATATTCCTCTCACTTTAAACTCTTGGTGCGTTATAGGAACAACAATCAATTCCACAAAATAAATGGTTGGTGGTAGCATGCTGTTGACTAGCTGTCATCTTTCTAAATCATTAGCTTAAAACTAACTACAAAGGAAGATATTGATAGTACTTTTGCCGTAAATACTAAAATACAAACACAAATACAGAATGGCTGCATTTTAGGTAATCAATGAAACTAAACAAAATACTTAGCAGCGTCTTCTCTTTATGTGATATTTTTAATGCCTTCGCGAAATCTGTTACGTGTAAAAGACAGCAAGTTGCTACTGAAGTGTGACATATATCGTAAAAACTAGCAACATATTACTTCAAAGATGTCATCGATGAAACGGTTACAGTAGCAAACGCTTTGGTTTTGTTCGTTTTAAGACAAAGTCACATGTGGAATATCTGCTGTGTTCACTGTGGTAATTTAACCCCGACTTTTAGAATAACATATCCTTAAATTTTCCGGGGTACAGCAGTAAATTAAAAAGAAACATTTTAAAAAATTCTTAAAATGTAAAGGTTAATGTAAAATTATATGAAACTTCTCATTCGACCCTGGTGGAACATAATGTAATTTATGTAATTAACTGAAAAACTAAATTTGTTTAGTTTTAAAACGGTAATTTAAAACTAGATTTAGATTACTGTATGAAATCAAACTGGATCTTCCTGGCTAACGCTAGTGTAGTGTCTGTTAAATTTTGTTATTATCTTTTAACTTATGCAATATTTCTTCTGTATTTATTTCAGTTTTGAGTGGGATATCATTCAGATTTATCTAACGCATATACTTCAGTAATAAGTTTAAAGTTTATATGATTAAAATTCCGCTTCTTCCTCAGCAATTGGTATAAAACAGATAGACCATTGAGTACCTTTGCGCTTAAGAACAGATATCATGCGATTTGTTTTTGTTTCTTTCTGTATATTATTACGTATTATAATTTATCTCGGACAATCTTCCAGTTTATTATGTTAAACACTATAATTTTAAATACCCTGAAACCGTGTTATTTTTTAATTTATATTTCGAAGTTAATTAAGTGTAGAAACGTATCAAATTTATAATGTTTGCCAACAAGATTGGAACACACAATTTTTTTTCTTGATACACACATATTTTATTATACAAACAATAATACAATTTATAATAATGGTTATTATAAATAATAATTTGTATACAAAAGTTTTACAATCTTACGAACAATACTGGGGTTTCTATCCGATCCAAAACTTGATATCTTATCGATGGTTTACAACGAGCAAATTGATTTGGAATTGATATAGGCACAATTCACTCAATGAAGAGTTTTTGACAGCTGAAGTCACAAAATGTCTTCGTAGAAATACTAACATCCGAAGTTAATCCGCTGAAGTTCATAATGTTGGTAATATTCGAATTCTATCCTGGTCAAATATCTGTAGTTTCCCAATTAATAAGCGTTTATCACAGTTGTAGCTTCCGAGGCTTAATGTGTTCCAATAAATCAACAATATTGAACTGTCTCTCAACGTTCGGTTGGCTACGTTTTATAAGCTTGAGAGTAGATTTTCTAGAATTTTCAGCTAAAGAAACAACACTGACATTTACAAACATATATACATTGCTGATTCTTACGCTCGAGAATCTTCTATAAATTTAGTGAATCCTTGTTTGTTTGTTTATGAATTTAGCGTAAAGCTGTGCGAAGTCTACCTTCGTTCGTCATCCCCAATTTAGCAGTGTAAAACTAGAGAGAATGCAACTAATCATCACCGCCAACTTTTAGACTACTCTTTACCAACAAAAACTGGATTGACCGTCACTTTATAACTATCCCACGGCTGAACTGACAAACATTTTTGGTGTGATGGGGATTTGAACTCTCAACCCTGAGATTACGAGTCGAGCGCCCTAACCACCTGGTCATGCCAGACCATAAATTTAGTGAACAGACAGGAATTTCGTAATAAACATTTAACAATATAAGTTACATGAATTTCTAAATACACATTTAACTAAAACAAACAACGATATTGAAAAAAATGTACAATATTAAATCCGTTACAATACACACAAAATGTTGTACTGACACCTAACCGGCAGTCTGCATTCAGACATTATATTCAAGTAACTAAGGGATAAACACATGCTTCGCCTACGATGTTATGTGCTAAGATTATTTGACTACTAAAACATTGTTTAACACACACTAAATAAATGTTAAAGGAAAGAGAAACGGGAATAAACTCTTTAATATCCAGCATACAAAGTAGATGTGAGCCAAAGTATGAAGATTTTTCTTAGATAGCATTATTAATAGAAATTCTATGTGTATGAGAAGAGTATATGTTTCAAATAGACAAAATTTTAAATAATGCTGTTTTGTATAATGAAGTTGAACTCGAATAAAACAAAACAAAAATATTAAGCAGAACATGAAATTGTATTTAGATTTAAAGAAAACTGTAGAAACAGAGAATAACTATGACTACAAAAGCAATAGATATTTCTGTAAAAACTGTTGTTTTATTCTCCTCTAAAAATTGTGTCTGTTCCACTACAGTCAGTGACAGAAATGATGTAATATTTTATTCACGTTCTTCGCGTAGGATGCGAGTTTATACTACAGGCCTAATTTTTGACTTTTAGGCGCCCATATTAAGATAAACTGCTTTGTAAAAGTATTCATTCCTCCTGCAAAGTTTCCACATTTTGTTGTTACTTGAGCTTGAAATCATGAAACTTTCAAACAGGAATTTATATTTAGCAACTACACAATCTACTCTGATGTTATAGAAGTTAGATTTTCAAATAAAATCATAACATTCTCAATTGCATAAGCATTCACCCCTTTTGCTGTGGGAACTCTAAATCAGTTCGTTGCAAAATATTAGATTGCAAGGTCACGAAGTAAGTATAATGATTTTTGTCTGTATGTAATCAAAATGGTTTAACTTGAATTCATAGTAAATACGCATGTTCAAGCCCCAAATTACATAATGATACGGGAAACCAACCATAAAAACCGAGAAGCTTTCCAAGTAAGTCAGGAATAAAGTGTATGTGTGTGTGTGAGTGTATTTGTTTTCGTATAGCAAAGCCACATTGGACTACCTGCTGAGTCTACTGAAGGGATAAAGTGGTAGAGAAGCACAGATCTGGAAAAGGTTACAAAAATGTTGAAAGTCGCTGATTATATATTTGTCAGCGGTAAATTCCATCATTAAGAAACGGAATGTATCTGGTAATCTCATTAGCAATGTCCGAAAGTTTAATACAGAAAGTGCATATTCATTTCTGTCTTTGCAGAAGGCTTTAATTATTAAAATATTTAGTAGAACGTACATAAAATGTTCAGACAAATAAAAGAAACTAGCCCAACTCCACTTTTTCAAATCATTAATCAAATAAACACTTTTAAAAATGGATGTGTCTGAGAAGTACATTAGGCATGTAATGCTTTATGACTTTAAAAAAGGCACTAGTGCAGCAGAAACTACACGAAACATTCAAGGTGTTTATGGTACGGACGACTCTCTCAGTGAAAGATGTCGAAAGTGGATTCAAAAGTTCAGCTCAGGTGACTACAACTCAAGTGATGCGCCATGTTCAAGTCGTCCTGTTGAGTTTGATTATGACTTGCTGCTGGTTGCACTTGATGAAGATTGTGCTGCAACAGTTGAAAACTAACACAGAAGCTTCATTCAATCCATTCAACAGTTCACGGTCATCTGCAACAGCTTGAAAAGGTGTCAAAACTTAGAAAAGGGGCCCCCATGATTTGACAGAAGGTAACCTCAAAGAAAGAGTGAACGTTTGCATTTATATGCACTCTCGTGAACATTAGTCACCTTTTTTGGACAGGTTAGTGACAGGAGATGAAAAATGGATAGTGTATAAAAATTTTAAGCGCTGCAGACAATAGTTCAGAACAGTAAAGTAGCTAAAACATAACCCAAAATTGACCTCTACTCTAGAAAATTCTTGTTAAGCGTTTAGTGGGGTATTGTTGATGTGATGCATTTTGAGTTGCTGCCACTCAATGTAAAAACACTGCAAGTAACATGAGCATCATCTATTCGAGTCTACAAGCTAGGTTTGGGCATGTTAACTCATTAGCAGAATGGATACTCTACTCGGCACGTATTATGAGCCTGCTTGATTCATCTGATGCAAAGTGTTGTCTCTTTGCCTTAAACGTCTTTGCAAGCCCTGTACAATATCAACGTTTATCCCAAAAACAGCCTATCCTGCAAGAGAAAACGAAGAAAAGTGTCAAAAGCTTATCAAAAACAAGGTCAGTAACCAGCAGTGATGCCACAAAAGATCTCGTTTACACATTATAAGGATAGCTGTCAGGCACTCACCGATATCATAAATAATGTTCCAATACCACCTTCAAGTATCATCTCTAAAAAAGAAATTAAGCCATTTAGAAATAACATATGGAATGACATTCTACAAAAAACAAACATCATCAACAAGTCATTGCAATAACTAGAGATTTAAATGTGTACACTAGTAAAATTCCATGACAGTCTGATTGTACATGATGTATTTATTCGTGAGAAATTTAATAAATTTGAGGCAAAAGCTTGCATCATATTACATCTGGATGTTACGAAACAAGGGCAGGACCTGGAAGAAATGCTAGTGGCAAATTTCGGATAAAAACGTTCATTTCTATTGTTGATAAGTTGGTGGTCTAAATGAGAATGCGACGTCCAGCATATGAAATGCTCGTTGGTTTCTTCCTTGATTCCTCACTATCATGAGAAACAATTTCAATTAAAGCAATCGAATGAGTAAATATTTACAAGAATGACACTGAATCCATGTTTACTGAGGAGTTTCTGTTGTTGAGAGAAGTACTTCCCGATAATAAATCAGTGATCGACTTGCTGAAAATTCAGTTAACCAAGGGGTTTGTCAGCAGTTTTACGAATTTCAATATACTTTGTAGAATATTTGTCAATAGTCGGTATCAACTACGAAGATGATAGGTCATTTTTCAATGGTAAAAGCATAGAAAACTCTCTAAGATCTACGATGGACCAAAGTCAAATTTCGTCATTAGCATTATTTTGTTATCTTATAGCAAAGCTATATCGGGCTACCTGCTATGTCCCCCGAATGGAATTGAGCCCCTGATTTTAGCATTGTAAATCTGAAGACTGACCGCTGTCCCATCAACATAGAAAGACATCATGTTAAAAAGTTGGATTTTCAGGGCAGAACATCACTGAAGACTTTGATACAGCCAAGAGCTGAAAACCATATATAGTATGAAATTATAATCAATGATAATAAACCGTTGAATTGTTTAATATTTTGATGTTTGATAAAAACTGTGCATGTATTATTCATTACGCAAATAAACTTAAAGTGGAGTTTATTTATTCTTTTGTGACTTTCATCAGGTCTTATTTGGTATCAAGTTGGTATGAGGGGTGTTTAAACGCAAAGCAAATAGATAATAAATAATAGATAATAGCTACAGTCACTTAGTCTTACGCTTCTAATCTATATCTCTCTTGTCAAACGTTTTTTTATTTGTTCTCTTGACCTATAAGACTTCACAGTTCATATCACAATGAAAATACACATTTCTCAGATTTCATAGTACTGTGTTCCCTTGATAATTCAACCCTGAATGTTGATATCAAATTTTATTTCATAAGCACAGTATTCCGCACTAAATTGTCAGAAATTAATTAATCTATCATTTACATTTCATAATGTAATGTAAATTTACTGTATTATATTGTTGAGCGGCTCTTAGAATGACTTAAATGTTCAACAACTAGTTTTCGTAGTGTGTTTTATGTGCGAGCTCTGACTTAGTGAAAACCAGACTGTAACACAATTAGCCTTTTTAAAATAAAATGATTTAAATTCATAGATTAACTTAAATTTATTTTCCCGTTACTGAAAATAGATGCTTTCGCTTGTAACTTATAAAGTCATATAATGTAGAAGCGAGTTAAAATAAATACAAATAAAATTAACAATGATTAAAAACACCGAAAAATAAACAAAAGAATGAACTACAGCATTAAATCTATAAAGCTGTGTGATAGATCTATGAAGCTCTGTGACAGATCTATAAAGCTATGTGATAGATTTATAAAGCTCTGTGATAGATCTATAAAGCTATGAGATAGATTTATAAAGCTCTGTGATAGATCTATAAAGCTATGTGATAGATCTATGAAGCTCTGTGATAGATCTATAAAGCTACGTAATGCGACATTCAAAATATTCATGAGTGAATATTTTCTGTGGTTTTTGCCCCGTCCCCCAGTGACACAACGGTATGGTCAGCAGACTTACGTAGCTAGAAATCGGGTTTTGATGCCAGAGAAGGGCAGAGCACAGATATTCTATTGTGTTGTTTCGTGTTTAACAAAAATCTTTGATTTTTTAAATAACTGTAACTTGGATATCGTGAAATACTTGTTTATTTTTACTTATACAGAGATACACAGTGAGATATCTGTTCCCTTCCAACCGCCAGTATCAAAATATGACTTTTAGCGAGTTATTATTATTAATATTTTCACTCACAATAATAAAAACACATGCTGTATTTCTGGAATAAACTGAATTTACCATAAATATACAGGTCATTCACTTGTGAAAACGTACAAGAGATATTTTAATGTAATTATAATTTGATTGTGTTATATTTAGTTTTGAAGGTACTAATGTAATCTATGATGTTTTTAACTTCACGCTTTTATTATTAATGATAATTTTTTCTGTATATATGTGTGTGTGTTTCTTTATATATCAATGTTTTTTGTTTTGTTTTTTATACTAAAACATTTTGGTACCATTTATACAATTCACTTGCCAGCAGCTAATGTATAATGTAAATGCACAAAGTCTGAAAGACCTCCAGACACACAGCAGTATGTCAGTGGACTTAAAAATGTTAAAAACATTATTTCGATAATCGTGGTGGGAAAAACCCGGACAGCCCATTGCATAGCTTTATGCTTAACTTCAAACAAACAAACAAATTTGTTCTGAAATGAACAGAAAGATGTTTTTTCATACACTGTCCAAAAAGTAATTGCGACCGACAAATTATCTCAGTGTTAGTTTCATATTCTTGCACTGCTAAGAGTTTGCTTTTGTTTGAAGTTAAGCACAAAGCAGCACAATGAACTGTCTATGCCCTGTTCTCCACGGGTATAGAGAATCGGATTCTTACATGTAATTCTGCATACATACCGCTGTCCCACTGAGAAACCACTTCCAGCCGTATCATACAGTTTATGCTTAGGTCTCTTACAACGATGATTTATATACAGAAATTACACAGTGTAACAAAATTTTTACTTTTTCTTATTTCTGTGCAAAAAGTGTTATTTCCTAATTGCTTATGCCTAAAGTAAATGGAAAATACCTGTTTTTCTCTTCAAACTTTGCTTTTGTGACCTGAGTAATGAAATTTTTAAACTTACTCATATTCCAAAACATTCCAAGTAGATTCAGTATTGAATAGCTGACAGAGAATTTTCTCAAGCTTGGAAGAATTTTCAAGAACCTTTAAGAATTTTCTAAAACTTTCCATAGTAATATGTATACAGGGGTCTCCATTCACCACTTACGTTAAATTTTAGCTGCCTAAGTGAACACATAGACCTATTCAAGGAGTCTTTACAAAGTTTCCGTGTTATTCCTGCTTTCTTTGCCTTTGGGACAGCAGGAAGACCCCAATGCACTACGAACTGGACACTGGACACAACAGGCCGAGTTCTCTGTGGCGAGGCACAAAGTCATGTGTGAGCCACTAGTGAACCTCCAGAAAATGTTGTTCCCATCATTGCACATAAAATTGGATCTTATGAAATAATTTGTAACAGCTCTTGATAAGGAGTCTGCAGTCCTCAAGTACCTTCGAGACTTCTTCCCAAAGCTGTCTGAGGCCGAGGTCAAAGCTGGTGTCTTCGTTGGATTAAAAATAAAGAAGATACTTGAGTGCACAAAATTCCCCAAAAAGCTCAGTAGGAAGGAGAAAAATCTTGGAGCAACTTTGTCGCAGTGCTTCGGGGCTTCTTGGTCCAACACAAGACCGAGAATTATGTGGAACTGGTTGAAGCTCTGGTGAAGAACTACGGCGAAATGGGCTGAAGAATATCCCTAAAAGTCCATATCCTTGACGCTTATCTTGATAACTTTAAGTAGAACATGGAAGCATTCTCAGAGGAGCAAGACGAGCGCTTCCACCAAGATATACTGGACTTTGAACGCTGATACCAAGGGGTGTATAGCGAAAACATGATAGAAGACTGTATTTGGGGGCTGACACGTGAAAGTGATTTACATTACAGTCGCAAATCTCGAAGAACTAGTTAATTTTTAGCATTTTTGTTCATTTTGTAAAACTTTATTATAAATGCATATAAAACTTGATTCATATGTTGTTTTATTCAAACCTTATGTAAATGAAAATATGCAAATTTACCCGTTTTTACATAGAAAATAGGTATATTTCTAAATTTCGTTATCCAGGTCACAAAAGCAAAGTTTGAAGGGTAAAGTGGGCATTTTCTGTACTTTTACAACATAAGTGTCTCTCTATGTGTTCTAATAGCAAAGCCACATTGGGATATATACTGAGTCTACTGAGAAGAATCGAACCGCTGACCTTAGCGTTATAAATCTGAGGACTTACCGCTGTACCAGCGGGGAACTACAACATGAAATAACACATACTATCCATGAACTAACTTTGTGTTACATAGTGTTATTTCAGGTTACTTTATTGATTATTGGAAAGGACTTAAAAGCCCCATTAATGTTGGTATTTCTACTTAGTGTTGTGCATTTTAATTATTTTTTTCTATGAGTTAATGAGAAGTTTTTCTTATAAGTTAAACAACTTAAGTGCATAAGATCATTGCTACAATTCTCACTCCAACTCGAACCCAAGACTATTATTATTCTTTCCATCGCATTTGTTCATAACAGTGGATATCACTAGGTAACTTATGTTTTATTATGTGGCAAAACTAATATAGAATCAAAATCCATCTAACGACACAAATAAGGGTTTTATTTCTTCTACTGAAAGCTTTACGACTTACACGTTTTACGATACAACATTAACCAACCGACAGATCTAACTCACAAAATAAATTAAACAGCCACTTTTGTAATTTCCTTTCGTATCCACGAAACAAAGACAACAATTAAAAAAATGAAATGGCTTTCCTAGTAACTGACTAGTTAACTTTCATATATATTCACTACTCCTATTAGTCGAATCTATATTATTTAACAATACTGGAAACAATCGAGAAATTTCTAGGCATCACACGTTATCAACGCGTGCAAGAAAAAAATAGAGACGTCACGTGATCAACACGTCAAGTCAGATCTAGAAATGTATCCAGCCAAAACAATACAAAAATGTAAATTAAAACATAAAAACGCAACTCACAATAGTATAAAACACAGTATCCTTATATAATGTAAAAATATTAAGGTATTCATATTTTCTTTTTCAGTTTTTATTGCATCGAGTTTACAGAAAAATATTTTAATAGTTAAGATTGTTTTTCTTCTTTGAAAAGTTAATTCATTAAAGGTTCTTATTCTGTTGCGGTAAAATTTTCCTTTGTAGTTTGGAACCAGGGATGTATTTTAATACTTCAGTTACTCATACAATTTAATTGTACTAGCTAAAAGTTGGTCACGTTAGCTTCTGACTAGCTGCCTTCCCTCAACTCAGTCAGTTCAAAATTAAGGATCGCTAGAGTACTCAGCTATGTGTAGTTTTACGCTAATATTCAAAGAACAATATTCTATCGTTTACCTAGTTATTCAGTGTATTATTTTTACTGAGAGGGTGTCAGTGTGCTCGCCTCTTAGTTATTATGTTCTTCTAGTCAAAAGCTAAAAGCAAAAATAAACTAACACTAATAAAAGAAATAAGCCAATTATTCATTTAGTTGTCTTGTGAGATCTACTAGAATGTAACAGGTGTTATTTTATTATTTCAAATGCTCTTGATATCCTTCCTTTAGGTGAAATTTCATTACACTTGTCTTTACGCATTGTGTTATAAGGTCGAACATTATTATTATTGTCCCTAATGCACTTTGGAACTATAGTTTAAGTGATAATGAACTGCACAGCTTAATTAGAGTATCTCTAATTAACACTAAACTACAGAAACTAACATTAACCTCACTGTAAAAGACTACTACCACGTTTGCAACCCAAATGATTATTTACTACACACTAGCCTGAACCTTTAATTGTATATATAAGTATGTATCATGACAACAAACCTCATACATTTCTTCGTGTTACAGAACAGGTCATATTTCATAAGCCAAATAGAAATATCAATATCCAAGTGCGAACTTTGTTCAGAAGTTGAAGGATTGGTTGATAATTAGAAATACTTTACTTGCAACATATATTTGTCCATATTTTAAATGATGTTATGTAAATTTCGTGTAAATATTTTGTAAGCGACAACATGTGTTGTGTTTAAATTTTCATTTCTATTATTCATTTTTCCATATTTATATTATTGTTTCGAAGTTTAAACTAATATTTTGTTATTCATTTAGGGTAACATTTTAGAATTTTCTTGAATTAAGTAGACCAATCATATGTTTGTAAATGAGTGCTGGTGACTTCGTGTCTAGACGTATAGTCTCGTACAAGAACGGACATGTGCGGATTGTTCTGGAGACCTGTAGAACTTTCGCGGTCTTTCGGGGAGTTTAGGCCTACAATATATAAACAGACGAAGATGCGAGAGACAGGATTGATTAAGAGAGATTGAGTCATTAGTTTTATTCGAAGAAAAGAGTGTGATTCAGACATCAGTTTTATTTCAAAAGAAGAGAGTTAGTTATTTGAGAAAGATTAAGTGTTTGCTGTGAATATTCAACTTGGATTCGTGAGTAAAGTTAGATCTACGGAAGTTGTGATTTTATTTCGTCAATCTCTACGATACATCTGAATTACTGCTTGAGCTGAGAGACGGCAATTTCATTGAACTGTGAACTGTTTCGGAATTTCTTCGTGGGACCAAATTCACACCCTAGACTGGAATTTGAGACTTTCATTTTAGATCATTATATTAGATACAGGCCAGTACCGTTTTGTATTGTGATTAATTTTGAAGTTTGAAACTAGTATTATTTTGTTTTGTAATTAATTCCGAATGTTGTAACTTAATATCTGTCACTGTTATTATATAATTTATGTTATATCTGTTATATTTGTTAATAGTTTAGTGTAATAAATTATACAAGCTGTTATCTGCGTTTTTCTGTTGCGTTTAGTCTACGAAGAACTTAAAACATCAAAAAATACGTAACACTGATTAACGATAAAACAGTAAGAGTGCTTCACTTGTGATTGGCACTTTCGTATAATGAGCAAACGTAGATATTTATGATTATTAATTCCAACTATAGTGCTTAACGTGAATCAAACTGTTGTTTCTAACATTAACACACACATCATTCTAAATAATAAAATAATAATAACTTTAGATTATACCTTTAAGATGTTTATATCCTGATACGCATAATTCTAAACAGTTTTAACACAAATGAAATAAGGTTCAGGTAGCTAAGCATTCAATCAAAACTGTGCTAAACACTTCTATGTGATTTTATTGTACTTACTCAAAATAAATTAGTGTTTGTTAATACTTACTTAGTATATTTTCAAATTCATATACTATTTGTACTTTTAGAGCAATAAATATTAGAAAATTTACTGAGATTTGAATTATCAAACTCTCTAGAGTTCTCAGCTTGGGTTATTATCACAAAGATCTCATTACTGGCCGTGATGTACACGGGTTGTCAAAACCATTCACGCAACGCTTCGTAAGCTCCTCTATTTTACAATTCATGTTGTAGAAATGAAAATACACAATCGTTTACAATTTCTACGTGTGTGTATATAGAAAAAGAGACTTGCAACCAGACTACAATCAACATTTAAGTCCTGTGGTTTCAGATGTCGTTGTCCCAGCAATTCAAAATGGATTATTTTAAAATATTTACTTTTTATATTTTAAACACAGAAACAATATGAATTTGTTTTACATTTTATTATATTTGTAATAATTGACCATTTAATTTCAATTATTAATTGAAAAATTATCTCTAACTGATTTAATTCCAAAATTTGTACTTCTTTTTTTTTCTACTGGTTTGGTTTGTTTTGAATTTCACGCAAACCTACACGAGAGCTATCTGCGCTAGTCACCCCTAATTCAGCAGTGAGAGACTAAAGGGAAGGCAGCTAGCTGGTTATAACTACCCACCACAAACTCTTGAACAATTCTTTTACTAACAAGTAATGGGATTGGTCATCATATTATATTGCTTTCACGGTTGAAAGTGCAAAGATGTTTGGTGATACGGGGATTCGAGCCCACATCCCTCAAACTGCGAGTCAAGCGCCTTAACCGTCCGGTCATGCCAAACTGTTTTTTGCTTTTTGAAATTTCCTAGGACCTTATCTCTAACTTCATATTTATATAATTTTTGAAAACAGTATTTTTTTCTTTTCAGTGATGGTACCTTTATGTATATATTAATTGCATTTTAATGTTTATTACCTTAAGAAAAATAGAAGCACAGCTTCTTGCCTTTGTTATAAATTAGTTTTTATTTCAAACGTCCAATGGACGAGTACTTCACTCCAACTAGTATGTTATATCAAAATCTATTGGAAATAAAACAGATTCTGCTGGCATTAATGAAACTGGGAAAAAGAACAAATTCAATAGTCAAGAAGTATCAGTAAAACAAAAAAAGCAACAGTTCGGTTCCTCTATTATTACTCAACGGGAAAAAAACACCAGATTCATCTCATTCCTATCCTATTGGGAACGGCTTTTACATCACTCTATCAACTTACAAGAATATCTTGAACATTCATAGTCGTCAGTTTAAGGAATTCGTAAAAAAAAAGCTATAACCAACAAAAGAAGGTATTACTTTTCCTACGATAGAATGGAAAGAATTTCCATGGTAAATCCCAACCATTATGGTAGCTGTTCATAGCGTAACCGAACAAGATTTTTTATAGAAGGACAGAACTGTAATTTGTGCTAAGTTTGTAGATAATAACCCCCGTCTTTTGTTGTTGTATTGATTTTTATCATCATGGTATTGACGTGACGTTTGCCAAGGCTCTCTTTGCTTCACCAAATTCAAAATGGCAAAATTTGTGTGCACAGATTTCCCCATTTTGATACATACATGAATATTTATAATGAAAATAAATGAGTTAAATAAATTCTTATTAATATATTAATAGTGTACACTGAGTAAATGTATATTATTTTACAACTTTTGAAAATGTGTGGGTGTTTTTCGTGTAGTAAAGCCACAAATGGCTATGTGTTCAGCCCACCCAGGGAAATCGAACCCCTGATTTTAGCGTTGTAAATCCGGAGACATACCGCTGTACTAGCGGGGGAGCCTTTCGAAGAGAGAACAGTGTAGAGCATGTAAAATTAATGATCCTGTTCAAACTCATTCTTATACCACATTAAACCATGATGAAACTATAACATTATATTTCAGATCTACATTGTTGACAGTGAATAATTTATTGTTAAATTTATATTTAATTAAAGAGTAACACGGTTAAACTTATCAGGTCCTGTCCATGAAACTTTCCGCGATATTGTAGAAGAATACCACTTTATCCAAGGTGTATAAAAATATTGTGCATCTATCACACTTTCGAATATTTTAAGAGCAAGTGAAATCTGTAAAATAACTGCAATGACAATAAAACAAAAGTTTTTGACAAAATATTTCAGTTTTCTTTTGTGGTATGCATAGCAAGGTATGGTATACAGGGAAATTCATATCTTTTCTTTCACATCTTATAAATTCATCATGTTTATTCTATAAGTTTTAACATTATGGAATATACTTTACAAGCAAATAAATAGTATATTCACTGTAATATATCTCTAACAATAAATAACTGGTTGTGTATGCCACTGAATGCAACGATCAGTAAGAAATATCATACTCATTCTTGCAATTTACATAACAATACTAAACATTAAATGTAAATTCATGAAATTCTCAATATTTGATGGTGCATTAGGTAATGCTTTCCGTTTTTTTAAGTTACTACCTTCTGCTTTCGATCTAAAATTGACATATTTGTGGTTCAAAGCTATCAGTGAGTAGCAATATAACTCACCAAAATCGATACATACTTTAACTATTGTAACTGTTCAGATATAATAGAGTTTTAATTTTACATCTTTAAATATCAACAAAACTATTATAATATTTAGGAACATTTGTAAAGTTCAATTGGAGACAATAAAAATAAACAATGATCTGTGTTTGACGGCACTTTCTTGGTCTTATAACAAAACTGTTAGTGAAATGGTCCAGAAAAGGTAGACAAGCAATGAGATGATCAGTTTCCCTTGTGTAGCATACAAAGTGGTAAGAAACTTGTGTTCAATATACACTAAACAAAGTATTACTTACTCACATTTTACTATGAGTTTCCAACGAGATGAAATGTAACAACGTTTGGATTGCTGTTATGTATATGTGTAAATATTTTGTAAGCGGCAACATGTCGTGTTGTGTTTGAGTTTTCATTTGTGTTATTCATTTTTTTTCCATATTGATATTATTGTTTCGAAGTTTAAACTAAAATATGTTATTTATTTAGGGTAACATTTTAGAACTTTCTCGAATTAAGTAGACCAATCACATGTTTGTAAATGAGTGCTGGTGACTTCCTGTCTAGAAGTGTAGTCTCGTGCAAGAACGGATATGCGTGGATAGCTCTGGAGTTGTATGGAAATTGCGAGATTGTTCGAGAAATAGGCCTATCGGTATAAAAAAGACGGTGACGTGAGAGATATTCAGTCATCAATCATCAGTTTTATTCGAGGGAGAGAGATTCAGTCATTAGTTTTATTCGAAGACAAAGAGTGAGATTCAGACACCGGTTTCATTTCAAAAGAAGAGAGTTAGTTATTTGAGAAAGATTAAGTGTTTGCTGTGAATATTCAACGTGGATTTGTGATTGAAATTAGATCTACGGAAGCTGTGATTTTATTACGTCAATCTCTACGATACATCTGAATTACTGCTTGAGCTGAGAGACGGCAATTTCATTGAACTGTGAACTGTTTCGGGATCTCTTCGTGGGACCAAATTCACACCCTAGACTGGAATTTGAGACTTTCATTTTAATTCATTGTATTAGATACAGGCCAGTACCGTTTTGTATTGTGATTTAATTTTGAAGTTTGAAAATATTATTTTGTTTTGTAATTAATTTCGAATGTTGTAACTTAATATCTGTCACTATTATTATACAATTTATGCCATATCTGTTATATTTGTTAATAGTTTAGTGTAATAAATTATACAAGCTGTTATCTGTGTTTTTCTGTTGCGTTTAATCTACGAAGAACTTAAAACATAAAAAAATACGTAACAATTGCATACACCTTATGATGCACACTGTTGCTGAAGATATTTTTCGCCTATCAATTCGAAATGTGACCTCTAAGTTAAATACCTAAACAAATGATGTAATATCAATGACTTACATAGTCTTTTAACCATGAACAATCAAAATCATAGTTATATTGATAAAGGAACGTAATATTTAAACCGTAAAACCAAGTTAATGAAACAGTAGGACGACTGTTAAAATACTGCGTGATATTTAGAGATGTTATCACAAAGGATCTACCCTCTTCATAAACTGCAAAAAGTATATCATGCAAATTAGATATAGAAACAACAACTGTAACCAATAAGGCAAATGTGATAGTGACACCACCCAGCTATAGAAACAGCAAAATATATGTCATGCAATTCAAATATAGAAGCACAAACTTTAGAACTAATGAATTGTTGGAGTATTTTATACACAACGCAGCAAATAACAGCAAAAGTGTACTTGACAAATAAGATAAAACACTAATGACTAATTGTTGAGCCTACAAACTATGCTAGCATTGCCCTTAGTAGCATCATTTTGTTATAGTAAAACTATCCTTCCATAGAAGCAAATATAATATGTAATTTAAAACAATAAACACAAGTGACGACACGTTGAAGTCTTTATGCTCTTCTATGGAAGTAACGTGACACCAACCGTGTTTTAAAACACACACAATACGTTTAGTAAGACCATGTGTCTATGGAACTTTAGTAACATCATCAACCATTGTGAAAGATATGTATGTAAAAAGCTGTAATGTAAGATGTGTAAAATGAAATATTTTATCAAGAACAATAAAAATCATTCATATAGTTAGAGGAATAACATACTTAACCCTAAAGTCAGATTAGTGAAACAGTACTACAGTCTGGAAAATAATGGATTTTATTTGTAATTTTAGGACACACAAATAAATCACAAAATTGCTGATTTAATCACAGGTTAAGACACCCTGCAATGAGCTCAACATCCTATTAAACTAGCAGCACTAATCTTAGTGCTTAGTCCTTTGTGGCTTTGCTATACGAAAAACAAACATAAGTTTGTCAAAAAGTGCACATCGAAATACTTCTACTCTAAATGCATGAAAATTAATTTATACATTTTAAGTAATTAATTCATACAATAAAGTAATATAATTTAACATGCCTCTAGATTGTCTAGAAGCTGAAACGTTTTGGTCTAAGAAATTCTTATTCAGCATAAAAGCTTTGTTTAAAGGTTCAAAAAAGAGGCTTATTTCACTTAGAACTACAAAAGCAACTCAGAAAATATTATAATTACATTTAAAACCACAAAAAAATTTTAAAGATGTCCTCATGAAACCTAGATCTACAAGAATAATTACCTACAATGTGATATTTACACAAATAATACTAATTAGCCATATGTTATACATATGATTACAAAGCCTCGTGGCAAACACATAGTCGAAAGAAAAATAATTCTAACATGTTTGTCAAACTGTAAATAAAACCGCTCTGCAAACTAAGAGTACAAAAAATTTAAAGTAACACTATTCCACACCCTATAAAAAACAGTTTCCAAGCTAATTATAACACATATCTAAATCTTTTTTCTGAATTCTATTTTTTTTTTCCGTTGTTGCAAACAGTATATCCTTTAGTATATGCTTGTTTTGGCACAAATCCTTAAACAGGTTATTACACTATGTGAAAAAAAACAACTTTTTCTTGTTCCTGGACAGAAAGTGTTATTTTCTAAACGCCTAAAGTAAATGGAAAAGACCTATTTTTCTCTTCAAACTTTGTTTTTGTGACCTAGGTAATGAAAGTTTCAAATTTACCCATTTTCCAGAACATACCAAGTAGATTCAGTGCTGAACAGCCGATAGAGAATTTTCTTCAACATACAAGAATTTTCTAGAATGTTTGCAAAACTTACTAAAATTTTCTAGAACTTTCCAAATTAATATAAAATAAGGGACTCACCATTCACAACTTCAGTTTAGTTCCACCTGCCTAAATGAACACATAGACCTATCTCATTTTATCAGAGATGGCATCATGAAGCTGCAAGTATTCTCTGTAACAGCATCTGCTAAAATGTGTGAAACCTTCAAGGCACACCTGTCGGGGATCAAGACAAACCTTGGGCCCTTCAATTTACCTGTGAGCAGTGCAAAAATCTCTAGAAGGGAAGACGGACAATTTTTGTTTGCTTGAATCGCAAAATTTTATATTGTACAAATTTTAGACCTTTTAAAAGTTAAATACATTTTAATTTATTTATTTTTTAATTTCCAATAGTATAGATAAAATATAACATATAAAATATTTTTCATGAAACTTTTATACATAAGTTGTGGATGAAATAAATTTATTCTTCATAATAATTTTATTTTGCTCTTTTGCAGGATGATACAGAGGGGAAAAAGATAGCCATGAAGTTTTCTATTCCAAGAATTTAGCGTGAGCCCACTGACCACTCAAGCAATTGCTATTTCTGCATGGTGGACCCTTCCAAACGTCGGGTTGGCAAGAATGCATCTGCTATCATATACCCGGACCTTCCATCACCCATCGCCCCAGAGCCATACTGCCCTGAGTTCCCTGTACTCACTACGCCAGAGAGAAAGCAGCCATACTTAGAAGAGAGCAGTAAATCAGAAGAGAAGGTAGACGTTGAAGATCCAGATTACATTTTCAGAGGTGCAGCTGGTGATAGAAACCCATAGTACTCCAACCAAAGAGTCCTCAATGACTTGATAAAATATCTTGGTCTAACAAAGTCGAATGCCGAGCTTTTGACAAGGAGTGGGATTTGTTAGATGAAAGTGTACAAGTCGCAAGTCATAGGAAGCATCACCATTATTTTTCCACCAAGATATTCTGGACTGTAAAAGCCGCTACCAAGGAGTGTATAACGAAAAATGATGAAAGACTATATTTGAGGGCTGGTACGTGAAAGTGATTTGGATTACAGTCGCAAACCTAGAAAAACAACTCACTTCTAAACATTTTCGTTCATTTTTGTATAGCTTTAGTATAAAAACATATGAATCTTGATTCATATATTGTTTTATTCAGACATTTTGTAAATTAAAATGTGCAAATTTGCCCGTTTTTACATATAAAAGAGGTTAATTTCTAACTTTCGTTATCCAGGTCACAAAAGCAAAGTTTGAATGGAATAAAATCCACTTTCGGTACTCTTTTAACACAAGCAATTATGAAATGATACATACTATCCAGGAACAAAATTTATGTTACATAGTGTTACGGTCGTAAAACAGATTTCATTGATAAAAAAAATACAATCAAACGGTATTTAATTTCTGCTTTTCATGGTGCTCTGAAAACACGTATGTCCAAGAAGTCTCGATAAAAATGAAATAGAAACCCTATAACCCGAGAGTTTTCGAAAGATGGACCTTTCTTCTTCAGGAGCAAACTGAGTCTGCTATTAGTCTGCTGTAATAAAGACGTATCTATAATATATTTTTTCTACTATTATAGAACATGACTTAAGCTACCTGTAACAATATTGCTATCACTTGCATTATAAAAACTTCGAAAGAAAATAACCCAACAAATCTCTAAGCCTTACGAAATATGTTTGAAAAAATATTATATAAACATAAACATAGGACAGAGAATTTGTAAAGCTATTATTTATTTGAACTAAAAAGAAAGTAAAAAAAATATATCAAACTACTGCTTAAGTTGCAAATAGAAAACAAAATGTATTCATTGGTGCAAATACGTTTTTGGACGCAATAAGAAGAAATAGAATTTTTTTGAAATTCCAATAATATTGTTATTTGAAAAGTAATTCAATTTTTATAAATTGTAAAAGCAAATCATAGAGTTTGAAAAGCGCCATGAAAAAACGATACCAGCATCCTCTAGCCTAAAATAAGCCGCTTACAACAATAACATAAATCTTTGTTTTCATGAACCATGTTTTTCGAAGGTTCATTTTTCCTTTGTCTGCTTATGCATTTTATATATTTCAAATAATATAGTTTTGTCACGCACACAAGGTATCTTCATTAAATCACGCAGTATAACCCATCTCAAAAACATATATCATTTTCGCTTTGCTTAAAGACGGGTTCGTTAAACAAACAGAAACTCTGGTATTCATAGTCTCCTTATTAAACCGATTATCATGTACTTTAGTAAAACTTACTGCTGTTTGTTATTAAGCCCAAAGCTACACAAAGAGTTATTTATGCTCTGCCCTCCGTGGCTATCGAAACACGGTTTCTAGCGTTAAAAGTTCGCAGACGTACAGCTGAAAAACTGGGGAAGCTTCGTAAAAGTGTACCATTCCTACTATGACCTATTAGAACTGAAAGATCAGCGAGGAATACCTAAATTTACTTACACGCTTTCAATATGATACAGAATCCAACACCATACTGTGTAAATGAATTTAAGCAGTGATAAAATAAAGAACTAATCAGAAATTTAAATGTGATAGTTACAATAAACCCAAACAGAAGACAGGAAAAGTAAAAGAGGCCAGTAAAGCATACAATGAGGCATATTTAAAAAAAGGGAAAAAGTTTAACGAACTTACTTCTTGGATATATATATATATTGTGTTGTTGTTGGAATAAGGATTTTTCTAAAACAGGTGTTTGTGACTTGTTAGCAATAAATTCGACGATAAACAGCATTCACTTCACTTGTTTTCAAAATTATATACATATATATATATATATATTCGGAACTAGTCAAACGTAGGTACAAGAACTTTGCAGCATAGACGACCGTACGCATATTATAAACACTATGTAGTTTTCTTCTTGCTATCAAAAGTCCACTTTAGAATTTCGTTTTACATATTGAACTTTTTTTCTTCATTGCAATCGCCAAACTATCCAAGCATAGTTCACTTATGTTTTGTCGAGCTTCCACGGTTGTATCCTGTACTTCTGAGATCATCTGCTCCTTTTTCATGTTTAGGCCTAATCACAATAAATGTTTGCTTTAAGCATTTAAACCTACTTCCAAATATTCGTCTACCTTTTGTTAAAGTTCACAGAGGCAAGTTAAATTACTTTAGAACTCTCTTTAACGAAATAAACTATTATTGTTATTTCTTTTCACACCATTAACTCTAATTTCTATACGGACATCAACCGTTAGTCCTACGTTTATCGTTAAACCTTCCTTCCCTAACTGAACGTGTCTTTCACTTAACTTTGTTTCTCACCTGCTTTGTTCCTGTCTGTCTGTCTATTACTTTTCCCGCTCATGATCTGTGAATGATAGAGGTCAAATGAAGAAATACTTCATGAACTGCTCAATGTCTGTGTTAGCAAAATCATTCACAGACTATTGAATAGAGGCCCATAGCACAAAATGTCGAGGGAGCCATACACAGCATCCAACAGTCTATGTAGATATCACAACGCTGCACCATTTGCCCTTTGAAATGCCTATAGTCGAGGAGTTGTTATTATTTTGGTAGCAGTGCTAAAGGGTAAAGAAATCTTGTACATTCTAGTATGATGGATATTAGCTGTGTTGAATTTCCAGGTTGAAATTAACAAACACAAACAGAAAAATCAACTAACAGTGAGGTGAGCCTATGGCAAAGCCGCTTTGAACTTTTCAAGTATATGATAGCAGTAGAAGTAATGTTACTAACATAATCTTATTTAAACAAGATAACAAATACTAATAAAAGTAAAAATATAAACAATAAGCACTTTAAACGATAAATAATAGCAATAATCAAGAACAATTAAAAGTGTTTGTTGCTAGTTAACGGTTCTCAATTGGAGATATCATACTACCTGAATTGCACAACAAGATTACTGTTATGAGACCTCACACTGCAAAAAAGAAAACTTGTGCTTTTGGTTGTGCTAATCTCTTCCAGAGTGTTAAGAAAATAAATGAAAAAATTCAGTTGACAATTTATCATCAGGTTCTCACCAACTTTATTAATGTAACCACCATGTTGATTTTGCTGAGTGTGGACAGTGCGACAGTTTTTATTTCTTAAAGCTGCAATAAAACAAAATATTTTATTAAGATCACTGACTGTTAAAACTATAGACATTTTAATAATAGGAAAACTCTAAATTCTTATTTTCCAGCCACGAAATTATAAAATACAGGTATAAACTATTCATAAAGTTTCGAAACTCTAGGTCATATTTCTCTCAAAAAAAATCCTTGATATTTCTAAGGATTTTTAGTCGAAACTTTTACGTTAACTGTCTCTACTGTAAAGGATTTACTAATATATATTTATCTGAATACTGATTTTTGTTTTTGTTATATATATATATATTTGGAAATACATGTAACTTATATTGTTAAATGTATATTACGAAATTCCTACCTATTATCTTAATGTTTAGAAGATTCTCAAGTGAAAGAATCAACGATATATGTTTAACAAACGCATTAACGTATTTTCAAGTATTTTTGTCAGCTGAACTTTCAAGAACCTCGCCTAAAGTTTATAAATCGAACGCATCGAGAGACAGTATATTGTTGGTTTGCTACAGTTGGTACATTATAACCCTTGAAAGCTATAACTATGAATAACACTTAATAATCTGAAAACTGCAGATACTTGACCAGGAACGTTTATAGATTTATAAAATTAGCCTTGTTTGTTTTTTCAATCATTTTCCACAGTTGCTAAAGTAAATAAATTCAGATTAATGCAAGCCACCTCTATAAGAAGTAAACTGTACAATTTATCCAATTAAACCAGTAAGGTTTTTCTTTGTACTTGTTAAAATAAACTAATTGTAGTTTTACTTGCACAATAACAAGTTCACTAGCTTTTAAATCAACAGCTTTTTTTATCTACCTTATCTCTTTGACCCGCCCCCTGCTAGTACAGCAATATCTCTCTGGATTTATAACGCTAAAATCAGGGGTTCGATTCCTCTCGGTGGGTTCAGCAGATAGCCCGATGTAGCTTTGCTGTAACAAAACACACATTCTTTGACCCTACAAGTTAGGCGTAATACGTTCATCAGCATTGAAATGGACAAAAAAGAACCACCCCTTCTCTATCACTTTATACCAGTGGTTCCCAAACTTTTTCAGCTTGTTACCCAATTTAACATGCCACATTAAGCATGTTATCCCTTTCAAAAAATGTTCTCAACATTGATATATATGGCTAATTTAAACTAGAGATATATTGCAATTTATTTATATAATTTATTTACACTGGATTACACTTTTAATTATTGTATTTGATCATTGTGCATTTCTAATGAATATTGCCAAAAATATCAAGAACATCAGTGGGATGGATGGAGTTGTATACTTGAAGCTAGTTTAGGAATTCTTGACTTTGTGGTTGAAAGTGCTAGCCTGGCATCGCTTGCAACATTCAAGCGAGTCCTCTTTTTTGTTTTCATCCCCAGCACGGTTGAGAACCTCTTCTCGCACAGATACGTTGTTGAGAATGATACCAACAACTTCAATGCTCTCTTGGACAGAGTTGGCGAGTCAGCTAGTTGTGAAATCCAAAAGGAATCTGCATTTTGGTTTTGGAATTGTGATCCACTCCTCCTTTGCAGGGAAATCATCATCATGAATGGCCTCATCAGGTACAGAAGAAGGATGAATGATCCACTGAAGATTGGCTGTTTTTAGATCACTCTCTGGAAAGTAGTGCTGCATGCTTGTTTCAAGCCCCTTCAAATGGTCGCTCATCTCTTTGTTAATGGTCTGTAAAAGTGATCCAGTATCATAATTATTCTCCTCAACAAACTGGTCTAGGGTGGGAAACTGAGCGATCACTCCTTTCTCCAAGCGTCGAATCCAGAGTCTCAGTTTTCCCAGAAATGCAGTCAAAGTGTGATGGGCATCAATGACAGTCGTGTTTTGGCCATGGAGTTGCAGATTATTGCTGTTCAGCTCCGCAAATATGTCAGCCAAGTAACAAAGTCGAGCAAGCCACTCCTTATCAGTGAACTTGGTAGCAAAAGGAGATTCTTCTCGTTTCAGAAATTCCTGAAGAGCCGTTTGGAGCTCAGTGACTCGACGTACAACCTTGTCTCGTGACAACCAGCGAACATCGGTGTGGTAGAGCAGAACTTGATACTGCTCTCCCATTTCCTTGTACAGCTCCCTGAATATGCGCGAATTCACATCCCTGGACTTGATGAAATTGACGATTTTCAACACTAATTTCAGATTACTAGACAGGCTTTTTGATCCAAGAGAGTACCGATGAATGATGCAATGATCTACAGAAGTTTCTGGATTCACAGCTTGTATGAGGCCCCGTAATCCACGATTACAACCCATCATCGACGGTGCTCCATCGACAGAGACCTAGATTAAAAAGAAAAACTATTATAGATTGCGTCAGTTAGTCATTCTTACTTATCTTTTGCGTTATAATTATATGGTTTTAATTTAATTTAATTTATTTTGGTACTTTAGTATTTCAGTACGACAGGCACGATACTTTTTTGTGAATTATGTACAAAATATTAGCTACACTACAGCTGCTTGTACAATAAATAAAACTATATGACTATATGCCATGTAATTCATTGTATTTATACTAATCTAGACTTCATATAAACATCTCTCCCTACCTGTTGAACGCTGTTCCAATCCAATCCATTCGGGGTAAAGAAACTGTTGATAATATTGAAGATATCTTCTCCCTTCGTGGTTGTCAGCAAATCTTCGCATAATAGGAACTCTTCTTTGATCTTGTCCTGGTGGACGTAACGAATGAACCCCAGGAGAACAGCACAACTGGCTACGTCAGACGATTCATCAAATTTTATATGCAAAAACGGCTCGTTTGGGTTCAGAAAATATTTTAAATAGAAGAGCGAACAACGTTTCGACCGAAGAAGGTCGAAACGTTGTTCGCTCTTCTATTTAAAATATTTTCTGAACCCAAACGAGCCGTTTTTGCATATAAAATTCTCAACAAGTGGGTTTCTCGACATCACTGATTCATCAAATTGCAAGGAGAATTTGCTATATAAGCTTTCCTTGATCTCTGTTGTAACTTGGGACAAAATATCTGATGCCATGTCATCGACTCGTCGGCGGATTGTGTTGTTTGATAGAGATATGACACTCAGTTTCTTCGCTTGATCCTCCCCACATACCTTGCTTACCATCTCGTATGCACAAGGCATAATCAGATTCTCTGCAATGGTGTGGCATTTTTGTTGTTCGTCAACTTTATATGCAACAAAGTAAGATGCTTCGACCACAGCTTGAAGCTTTTGGGCTTGAATTCCAGATGAACTGAACTGGATATTTTTCAGTGCTACAGCCCGGCGCTGAAAATAAGCCTGATCCTCATTTTGAAGATTTGGATAGCACTTCTGGAGGTGAGCTGAGAGTTTTGATGGCTTGAGGCTTTCATTTGTCAACACTTTGTGACATACTACACATTGTGGCCGATCCTCTCCACCAGAAGGTAAATTCACAAAGCCATAGCAAAGAAAGGCGTCAGAGTAGGTGCGCTTTTTAGACATTTTATTGTTTAATCTGCAGAAAAAGAAAAACTGCATAAAAAAGTGTGAACAATGTGAATTTATTATTTATTTTTTCATGGCATTCTGGATAGCATTAAAAGAGCTTATTCAGCCTGGGAATGATGTAATAGTAGGTAAATACTAACTATACTGCACAGGGCAGTGCACATACATACCAGGTTTTGTCTACCTCGGCTGATGTTCACATAAAAACTGACAGTGTGAAATAGAGGCAACCTCAGGCAGTGAGTGACGCGTACTGGACACGTGGATAAGTCATCAGGGTTACTGAGTGACTTGTGTTCTGAAGCATACTTGTCAAAATACTTTTAAGTTAACACACCCTTAGATAGATATTTTTTTCTTTTCCACAACTGTATATTAGTTTTTGATGTTTATTGTTATTTGGTTTAACTTTATTACATACTTAAAATAGGTTTAATTTACAACTTTACATACTAAGACTAAGTTAACATTAATCCTAATACCAGCTACCTCAATGTTTTTTTGATTTTCAGAATTTTAACTTTTTTCTGTCACCCCTCCATTACCCCCGATAAATTGTTAAATTACCCCCAGGGATTAATTTACCCCTAGTTTGGGAACCACTGTTTTGTACTGAAATGCAGAGTGATTTTTGTTCAGCTACGAAAATGGATATTAATCCAGTTTATTTTAGAAAAATAATATAATAAAACTTAGATTTAAAATATATATTCGATATTAAGTTATTATTGTAATTACTATCACTGTGCTGTTTCATTTATAATACGCAACCGGTAACAACAGACCTCTTACAGGTCCATCAAATTTATGTAAACATTTTCTCTCACATGATGTTGACATCTACGATAGTATTTAAGATATTCAGGACATGTGCAGCTGATAGTTACATATTTTATGTCTCCTACATGAGAAATGGATTTTGATCTGATAAAAATAGCAAATGGTTAGTGGTATTTTTAACAGTATGATTACAATTTCATGATTTTCAAAGCTTTAAATTAGTCTTTATAAAGTCAGATATAAACTGTTGAGACTAATAACAAATTTTTGGAGCATCTTTCCATTTTCTTCAAACCTGCCCTTCAATGGGTCGATGTTAAGTCTGCTTGATTACAACATCAAAAATAAGGTTTAGATACCCCTTGTAGGCAAAATACAGAGAGCCTATTGTGTAGTTTTGGGATTACCAACAATCAACCAAACCTTCAAACCTTATTCTTTCCTTTAACTACTTTAACTATGTTTTTGTCAATACATTGTTCAATCGTAATATCTTAAGTCAATTTATACATTGATGCTCATCCAGATATGTTATCACCTATGATCTCATTTACACTTTATTGATAATTTATCCTTTCACTATTGGTTTTGCTAACTTTCTTTATTTTCAAATCATTTACATCCACTCGTTACTTTGTTTTACGTTTCTTTTTTCTACCCTTAATGTTATATTTAAGTTAAATCAAGACATGAGTTCTAATTTCATTTATTTTTGTATATTATTCATCTAGATGAAAATTTCTGTAGTTCTCTCCAGATTATACCTGTTAAAGTAACAGTCATCTCTATGGTATTGTAGGCAAAAACATTATATTGAGTAATATTATGTTATAATATAAACATGTTGAATGTTATATTCGAGACAATACAATCTATTGATTTCTAAAGTTGTGACATATATATATGTATCAGATCAACCCTCAAGTAATGTCCAATTTTAGGTTCAGAAAAAGCAAAAGAATTGCAAGTGCTTTTAACGTTATTTAATCAATAATGTTGGTTCCATTGTTATTAATTACTTCCTGCCAACGATTCACAAGCTTCTGAATGCCACTTTTATAAAATTTTGAGGTTTGGAGGAAAATAATATAGAAAGATGGTAGTTTTTGACATTTTCATGTGCTTCAAGCTCTTTCCATCAAAGTACTTCTGCAAACTTTGGAATAAATAACAATCAGATGGGGCAAGGTCTGGAGAATAAGAAGGATGTTGAAGTTTTTCCCAGTCTAGCTCTTCTATCTTTGCAGATGTTATTCTTGATGTATGGAGTTGTGCATCATCCTGGTGTAACACAATTCCTTTACGATTGATCAAAACAGGCCTCTTTTCTCTCATTTTAACATTCAAGCGCTCTAACTGTTGACATTAGAAGCCTGATGTAATGGTTATATTGAGTGGCAACACCTCAAAATGGATCACACCAACAATATCCCACCAAATGCTTAACAAGACTTTCCGATGGTGGAGATCCATTTTGAGCTGTGCTTTAGCTAATTTTTCTGCACTCAGCCATTGTCTGCAGCGCTTAATATTTTTATAAAATATCAATTTTTCATCTCCATTCACTAACCCGTCTTAAAAAAAGTGAGTTTCATTCACGAGAGTGCAAATGTCCACTCATGCTTTGAGGTTGACTTGTGTCTAATCATGGAGATTTTTTTCAAGTTTAGACACATTTCCAAGCTGTTGCAGATGACAGTGAACTGTTGAAAGGTTTGAATTAAGTTTCTGTACTAGTTCTTCAACTGTTGCAACACAATCTTCATCAAGTGCAGCCATCAGCAAGACATAGTTACACTCAACAGGACGACCTGAACGTGGCTCATCACGTGAGCTGTAGTTATCTAATCTAAACTTCTGAAACCACCTTCAACATTTTCTTTCATTGAGAGACTCCACAAAAAATCACCTTGAATGTTTCATGTAGTTTTTGCTGCAATATTGCCTTTTTTAAAACTCATAAAGCATTATGTGCCTAATGTGCTTCTCAGACATATACATCTTCATGAGGATTTATTTGATTAATGATATGAAAAAGTGGAGTTGGGTTAGTTTCTTTTATTTGTCTGAAGATTTTCATACACCTCCTACTACATAGTTTAGTCATTAAAGCCTTCTACAAAGACAGAAATGATGATGCACTCCTGTATTAAATTTTCGGACATTACTTTTGGGATGACCTGATATATAATTGCAGATCTTAACTATGTTGCTACAGTTGAGTCTAATATAAAATTTGCATAAACGTTTGACAAATTATTGTTATTTTAAATAACAGATCTTATGGGCCATCAGAATGAGATTTTAATTACTTTTAAATGTTTCAATACAGGTTTCACGTAACACGATTGCATGATGGCAATAACCATCATTATTTCTATTTCACTTGGGCGTGGCCGAGTTGTTATTGTGTATAACTGTGGATCCAGGTGTCCATGGTTCGAGTCTCGTTTTTGCAAAATCGTATTCTATACGCTGTATCTCTTTGATAACAATGATCAAATCCCACCCTTTGATTAAAACATCTCTCTAGTCTATCAGTTCAAAATGGTTTGGTTTGTTTTCAATTTCGCGCAAAGCTACACTAGAGCTATCTGCGCTAGCAGTCCCGAATTTAGCAGTGTAAGACTAGAGGGAAGGCAGTTAGTCATCATGACCCACCGTCAACTCTTGAACTACTCGTTCACCAACGAATAGTGGGATTGACCTTCACTTTATAACACCCCCACGGTTGAAAGGGTGAGCATGTTTGGTGTAAGGAAGATTCAAACCCGCGACCCTTGAATTACCAGCCGAGTGCCTTAACCACCTGGTCATGCCAGGCCTCAGTTCAAAATGACTGACAGCTAATGCAAATAGCCTTTGCTTAGCTTTGTAAGAATATCCAAAACAAGCAGGTGTTTTTACTTTGCTGTTTAAGAATGAAGCCTAAAATTCTCATAGGAAATCATGCTTCTTTCTTATGTATTATGCATATTCCAATTGATAATATATGAGAATATATTTTGCATGAGAAAAATGGGTAGATGGAGTTCGTTTGTTGAATTTTTTATTACAATACGGCATCATTCTTAGAAGGCATTCTATATAGTTCGCCAATTTGAAACTGAGAAGAAAATTATTACTTTAAATGATGTTTTAACCATAAAACTGTATAATGATTTTAGTTTTGACTGTGCGTGGCTTAATGATATTAACCGGTGTCTTGTTTGATAATAGATTCATTCTCTAATCATGTACATTAAAATCCTAGCATTACAATTCACGTGTATTATCATTCGGACTACATTCTTCGTTTATATTTTGTGTGAGAAACAAATAAGAAAATCATGAAAAATAACAAACATATAAGATTATTTGAATGCGAAACTTTTTAGGAAAATAAAATATTAAAACATTATTCCATTTTTGTTGCAATGTGCGATGCAAAATATTTTGATGTCGCCCTTGTAATTTTCTCCTGGTATCATTTATGACTTTTATGAGATGTCCATAATGCAAGCCCCCCAGTGGCTCAGCGGTATGTCTGCGGACTTACACACTAAAATCTGGGTTTCGATACCCGTGGTGGGCAGAGCACAGATAGCCCATTGTGTAGCTTTGTGCTTAATTCAAAACAACAACAACCATAATGTAAAATATTTTCTCTACAAGTTTTCTCTTGAAGTAGTTTTATATAAATGTATAAGTTTAACGCAACTTCTTAAATTATTCTTTGTTTCGTTCAATGTATTTTGTTTTCTCTCTACCTTCACACAAGTCTCAATATTTATTGTTTAGTGTCATGATTAAGCTACATTCTTCTCCGGAACAATTCGTCAGCGGGTTGTAGTAATTTATAATACGCAAGAACAAATCTTTACTTATTTTGTTAGTTTCATGGTTAGTAGCCTATACACTCACTTAAGTGATTATCTGTGTTTGATTAATATTTTATAGGAACTACTGATTAGTTTATATTTTATGCCTATTTACTGATAACCTCCTGACGTTTTCAATGAAGTCGTGAGGAGGACTGTCTACAATTAGTCTTAATTAGAGTATGGGAGTGAAAAACTACTAACTAATAATTATTATTCTTTGCTAATATCTGATATCCTCATTTTTATGGAAAGTACTTACTTTTCACAAAGTTCCCCAAGTTTTGATAAATATTTTGATTTCTCAAACAGTTTTGGATAGGTTTTGAATTCATACGCTATTGTCTTATAAATAAGTCCATTAGGTTTTCTTAAAAGATAACATGTTTGGTGAATATTAATCCAGCACGTTGTAAAATGAAAAATTTAAATACTTAGAGTTTGGTATCGTATAAAACTTTAGTTTGTTTGTTTGAGTTAATGCAAAACCACACAATGTCCAATACAGATTTTAGCTTTGTTGGCCCATAAGCTTACCGTTGGCTCACTGGGAAACAAAATATTTAGAGCCAACGTTACAGAATAAGCAAGAACCTCGGACGCAAGATAGAGGGGTTACAACATAAAAATATTTTCATCGATTACTTTGAAATTCCCTCCAGTTCTCTAAATTTATAGAAGATTCTCGAGTATACCAATAATGTACTATGTATGTACGTAAAATACTATTGATTACCAGTATTACTGCCAGATGCATTTTCGAGAATCTCGCCTAATGAGTATAACTGGTAGCCACCTCAACATTCTGAGTGACAGTGTAAAACTGTTGGTCGGCTAAAGTCAGTATACCTTAAACCTCGAAAACTATAATTTTGATAACCTCTTTTTAATCGTAAACTACATATATTTAAACAAGAACGTTAATAGATTTCGAACATTAAAACCGTTTAACTTCAGTGTTTTAACTTTGGGTGTTCAAATTTCTAAGATGAAATTAGTTATCTTTGTCAGAGAAAAATCAGATTGTAAACGGCGTGAGACTAGCCATTAAGCGAAATACAACATTCGTAAACTGTCGACAAAATATTCAGTTCTACACCAGATAGAAGACTTAATTTGCTTGTAACTTTGTAAAACTGTTCTATATAAATCGTCATTTGTAATAACTGTTATAAAAATAGTATTGGTGTTTCTTTTATATTTACATATATTTGTGTTAAGAAAGAAAGTTGTTTGTTTCAATCTTGTTAGCAAATATCATAAATTTTATACATATCTATATTCAGTTACTTTCTAAATTAAAATTAAAATTTCCGGCTATTTGAAATCGTAATACTAAACCTATGCAACATAATAAATCAGAGACTCGTCAGAAATAAATTATAATATATAACACAATTTAACTATAAAATAAAATTACATCACAGAAAGAAAAGAAACAATTTGGATAGTAATCCTCAAAATATAACATTCACGAAAATGTAGACTTCATAAATTACTTTTAAGATGATCAAAGAAATATTACAATAAAAAGAAGAAAATATTCTTATCAAAAATAAAACTTTGCGTATCATACATGCATACACTAAACTGGTAGAATAAGATGTTATACATCTAAAAATGAGTTGCACATCAGTTTCCGATTAGTCTTGCTTGTTTGTTTGTTTTGGAATTTCGCACAAAGCTACTCGAGGGCTATGTGTGTTAGCCGTCCCTAATTAGTGTAAGGCAGCTTCCCAGCCAGTCATCACTGCCCACCGTCAACTATTGGTCTAGTCTTTTACCAAGGAATATACCCCCACGGCTGGGAGGTTGAGCATGTTTAGCGCGACGCGGGCGCGAACCCGCGACCCTCGGATTACGAGTGCATGCCTTAACGCACTCGGCCATGCCAGGCCCTTCTGATTAGTCAAAAAGATCTGTTAGAAGTTTAGATTTCGAAATCGTAAAAGCTCTGTTATGAGTAAAATCTGTTATGAAAAACAGTTTTGGAACCAGAAATTTTCAAAGCATTGCTTTGACCGATAAACATTCCTACAGCCTTACATATACTCGCGTGTGTATTATTTGTATAAGATATCTCCCTTTGACATGTGAACATTTGGTCCTCCAAGCTGTTTTTATGGTACTTATGGTACACACTCAATCTGCACATAGCTGTGTTACCTACCACGTCACCACCGAATGACTCAGCTAATCTCTCTTACGCCTTCCACTACTGTGTGGTTGTTATGGAAACAGAGCTCACTTCTAATGGAAAAAGAAGTAAATCTGTAAACACAGGTTCCTATACAAGTAACTGGATTTAGGCCAGCAATATATGAACGCTGTCCTCTAACTTTTGACCACAATATTCCATTAGACAAAACGTACTCTTGTTGCTACATCTTGATAGAAGGGAAGTACAACTCAAAGCAACAACAAAATAATACATTTCAGTGTATAACTTAAGAGCACTAAAGAGTGTTTTAATTGCAGGTTATACCCATCTAGAAATCTCAATAAATTTGTTACTTTTATTTTACTTAATGAAACTCTCCACTCCTTGGCAAATATTTTATATGAAAACTGAAAATTTCAATGAAAAATATCTTATACGTCATCTTCCTATGATGCTTCACAGGTCAGTAGTCACAGTTTCACTTCATACATCACACTTTTAATACTCGGGTCAAATTATTTGTTTTTCCTTCCATGTGTAACTTGACAGCGTAATTTGATTTGTGTTAGTGATACGACCTACATCAAAGACTTTGTGCAATGCTCATGTACATGTGGCACACAGCTATATATGTACAATACTCCGAAAGATCTCAAAACTTAGATTTCAAGTTACTTTTATAAATAGTGGAAGATAAATTACAGGTGAAACATCATTGTTTAGTTAATATTTATATTTGGTACAACAGAAACTCGGTCGAAGTGCTTGAGTTCAGTGAAAAGTTAATATTTTGCATGTAGTCTTTCAGACATCGTTTTAGTATATTCACTAAAAAAGTCTCTTGGTATTTTACTCCAAATATTGCTAATACACTCCCATAAAGTTTCTTTGGAAGTAACATTTTATTTATCAAAGTATTGATCATACTTGAGTTGGTCAATTCCTCCATCTGTTTTGCAAATATCTCCTGTCACCTCAGCATAAGCACACTCCCAAACCATCACACCGCCTCCCAATGCTTCATGGTAAGTGCAATGCAATGAGGAAAGTTTCTCTCACCTTTCTTTCACCAGATGTACAAACTACGCTTTGAAGCAAATATTGCAAAGTTTGACTCCTCTGTTTATGGCATAGCCAGGTGATAAGGTCACTTGACTCGCAATCTGAGAGTCGCGGGTTCGAATCACCGTCAAACCAAACATATTTGCCTTTTCAGCCGTGGGGGCATTATAAACGATGGTCAATCCCACTATTCGTTGGTAAAAGAATAGCCCAAAAGTTAGCGGTGTTGCCTCTAGTCTTACACTGTTAAACAGTTCAGCTTCTGTACCTTTTAGAAAATTTCAGTCTCTTGATAAAATTGGGAGATCGGAGTAAAGAATTTTTGTTTTCTACATGACCAAGTATTCCGTTCTCATTGAGTCTTCTTGATATTGTAGATATGGACACTTTTCTCTCACTTGGTACATGGTTGTTTCTCTTTCTTCTTTCCCGACGGCTGCATATACGAAGATACTTAACATTAGTATCGTTGAGTTTAGGTGCTCTGCATCTTCCTTTCCTACTTTTAAATTTACCTGTCTCGGTTTCACGATCTAGTGTATACGTAACAGTATTTGGGGAGCGTTTTAAGTCTACAGCAATTTGTGGGAAAAATTAGCTTTATGAAATGGAAGGAATGACAAAATATTATCTGGCCCTAACACTTTTGCACCGTACTGTATATTAACAACATATATCATCACATGTGCTTAATGATTTACAGCCTGTTGAATGGCGTATATACGGCAAATATGTTAATTTTAATTCTTACTTCTTCAAGATATGTGTCTTAATAGCCGCCACTCGTCCACAACGGTAAATTTGTTTCTCTCATTCTGAATTACCAAATAAATAAACACAGACAAAATACAGTTGAATTAAGACTTTTAGCTACAATTCATGTAGCCAATACAGTATATTTAATCACACATTAAGATCAACACATAAACAAAAATTAACATTAAAATAAAATCACTTTCTAGCATGATCATGAACACTGTTAACGTAGCCCCCCAGTGGCTCAGCGGTTTGTCTGCGGACTTGCACGCTAAAATCCTGGTTTCGATACCCGTGGTGGGCAGAGCACAGATAGCCCATTGTGTAGCTTTGTGCTTAATTCAAAACAACAACAACTGTTAACGTAATATGGCGATAATGAGCTGCCATCTACCCATAAATCTACTCATTACTATTACCACCTCAGAAAAAATATAGAGTCGAAATATAATGAAATATGTGTGTGTTTTCTTACAACAAAGTCACATTGGGCGATCTGCTGAATCCACCAAGGGTAATCAAACCTCCTAGTTTTAGCGTTGCAAATTCTTAGTTATACTGCTGTACCAGCGGGTTACCGAAATTTAATGAAACAAGGAATTTTACATTATAATTTACCACAGCCTGGTTCTAGTAGCATAACTCCTTCACTGTTCATGTGAAATTCGTGCACAAGTATTGTATGCCTGTATTTAAATGATACTTAAATTTCCAACTTTCATATACTTAAGTAATATCGTACAACTTCTGTATAAATTTCGTAGAAAGTTTTACCAAATATTTCATTTTTTGTGCCTGAATAGCAAAAACTGCGCAGTATAAATTACATATAAAATTGCTAAATTACACACATGACTCAGCTGTCCACACCAAACATTACTTTTAATGTGCAAATAAAATACTTTTTTTTTTTTTTTTTAGAAAATAGCATGTTTTGCATTAATTACTTCAAGTAACTATTGGAAAATGTATACACTAAGGGCTATTACCTGATTATGAGACAAGATTAACTCTATTTGTTGATTACTTTCTTGGCTTAATTAATAATAAAACCAAACAACTTTCTATTTGGAGTTTACTCCGATCGCTCGTCAGGAAAGCAGAAATTTGGCATTTGTTCGCGAGTGCCTTATTGTGTTCAAAAGAAAATATAATTTAAAAAATAACTTTTTAATTAAAGGGACAAAAAACATATAGTAAAGCCCTGTACCAAATAAAATTACACTGTAAGAAACCCGTCTGAAAGACTTCTCTACAAGTGGGTTTTCTCGACATCACTGACTGTTCTCCTTGTTGTCACAGGAAGTCCATTCTACGTGTGGTAAATGGTAATGGACTGTAAAGCTATTTAAAGATAATCTAACCTCGCACCCATATTTATTCATAAAGTCAGTTTTCAACATGCAATATTCCTTTATATTAATTATGCTGACATCATGAAGCATAAATAAGTTTCCTACAGTAAGAATAACTTCTTGCTTCAGACTCGCTAGAATTGTGTTTTTCTATCTCAATTAACGCAACTCGACATTTCACAAAATATTTTTATCATCTATCTTCGTTCTAGATATTTCTAAAGCTAACCTGAACCTAATGTCACATAACTCCTTAAAGGTCCGCAGCTTTCTCCAGCCATCAGATAAATTACAATATTAGAATCATATAGGTTTCAACAGTATTATTTCTTGTTACATGCATTTAGCGGATAATAAAATGAAAAACATAACACTAACATTACCATAGATAAAATTCTTGCAAATTTTTACTTCATATGGAAAGTAGTGATATATTCGGTTCATATCAGGCAAGTGGTCAAACGTTTTACACTAAAACATAGATTCAGACCTTCCAGTCTTTTACATCTCTGGCCCCGCATGAACAGGTGAGTTAAGGCGTTCGACTCGTAATCTGAGGTTCGCGGGTTCAAATCCCCGTCACACCAAACATGCTCGCCCTTTCAGCCGTGGGGGGCGTTATAACGTGATGTTCAATTCCACTATTCGTTGATAAAAGAATATCCCAAGAGTTGGCGGTGCGTGGTGATAACTAGCTACCTTCACTCTAGTCTTACACTACTAAATTCGGGACGGCTAGAGCAGATAGCTGTCGAATAGCTTTGCGCGAATTTCAAAAACAAACCTTTGCCAATACAATGAATATGCCAATCAGGTATAATTCAAGGATAAGTTAGCCTCTGCTACCTTTGAGAAATTAAAGTGGAATAAATTGGTTTGACAATTACTCATTTAAGAAGAAATTATAAGTTACTGAAATATGTTTGGCAATGTAAGCAGTGCACTTTAATTGCGATATCTTAAAATCAAGTAGTAACTGAATTATTTGGAAACGGTAAATGAAACAATTTTGCTTTATCTAAAGGAGCTGCAATAAATAAAAATCATTAAGTATTGATCTTATTACTAATACAACAATCTCGATGTTGTCCATAACATTTCTCATATTAGAAATAAATATAAACATTGATGTAAGATATCAGCATTCTAAGAATATTTGAGAACAAATAAACTGAGTAATCATTACAGCATATTCACACCAGATAGCACTTTAATTAGTTAAAGAAAAAACAAAAATGGTGCTTAACGTAATATTAAATAGATCGTTGGTACCCCCGATTGTTTTTCTGCGAAAGATCGTTCTGAATAAAAATTTTGAGTTTGTACTAAAACGAAATTATGTTGATAATGAATGTAGGTATTAAATGCAAGCTCTGCAATACATTATTATTTTTAAAATAACCTTTAATTTCTCGGTATTACTACTAAAATTCCTGTATAAATTTTTATATTTATTATACATTATTATATATTAAAATTTGATAATGCACTGTGGTTTAATATAACCAAACATTTACACAGACAATTATTTCAGTTCATTGAATTGAAGATTAAGAAAATATGTAATTATTTGGCAATGTAATTTATGAACAAAATATTTTGTTTCTACTTTGAGCAAATACAAAGTAAAGAGAAAGCACTTTTTTGACGTATGATAATTAGTAAGTTTGTTCTTTGCCTTATTCTTCCGATCCATGTGTTTGAGTCTCTATGTTCTATGGAAATCTATTAGTTGATATGATGATCTTTCTACGTAATTTTTGCTTGGAAAGGAAATTGGTCATTTTTAATTGCTACTATGAAATTGTGTTCCTAAATAGAATAACAATGGTGTGTAGGTGTGGGTTGTTATAGATTTGCCATATAAATTATATCAGCAACTACAGTTAATATATTTATATAATTTTATATTATATGGCTCAAAACATTCAGAGTACCTCCTTATGACAGATCTGTTAGAATAATGAACTAAAGAAATTTCATGTGGAATTGTTCTGTAGTATATTCTTTGTATTGTAATGTTAATACATGGTAATTTTTATTTTTATTAACTTCTTTCAAAACCTTGTGCTTTTGGCAAAATTCTTGGTTATTTATTTTTATTGCCACACAAGAATATAAATTGGTTTATATATGTATATATAATATTTTATTTGTCAAAAAAATTATCCTTAGTAGTAATTATAGTAAACTCTACTACATTTGGAAAAATAAATTTTTCAAACTGAACAGTAAATCATTATGATGTAATGACTTGACATATTTTCTTTTACTAACAGCTTGATTATAATCATGACAAGTATTATATTGTTAAATAACATGTACCTATAATGCAAAAATATATGCACATTCTTTGAATGAAATTCCTTGTTAGTAACTTTGATTACGGATTTTCTTTAATTTAAAGGATTTCATTTTCCAAACAGTTACCTATTTTTTTCATGCTTCTATTTTTGTTTTTCTCATTATGTCTCACTAGTTTTAAATTAATATAGCATTACAACTTCAGCAACAAAACCTAATAATAATATAGTTTCTTTTTCTCTAATTTTCTATATCCTTTTGTTTGTTTTCATATTTTATTTTTCTTTCTTTCCAGTTTTTTTTTTTACAATTTTCCTTTTTAATCCTTTACTAACCCAAAATTGTTCCAGAATTTTAAAATTTCAAATTTACTGCCTCAATGAAGTCTTGGAGACTTATTTGAAAAAAATTACCCCTAATTTTGCCTAAATATACCCTTTTGTTTGGGGCATATTATGGTTAGTGTTGTTACTGTTTATCACTTTAGCCTGTAATAAGATTGATGTTTTAAATTAACACATTGTGGGATGTGCAATATTGTGTGATAGAAGTTAAAATGTAAATGATAGCACAAGAGATGGTTGAAAGATTCATTTAAATTAACTGATATAGTGATAAATTTTATTCATTTTTGAAGATTTTAAAAGGCAATATTCAAATTAATTGTTATATTAAAAAGGTTTGTCAAAAACTTACCAAAGTGATAGTTTGGATATTCAAAGCCTACAACTGATTAGAGTTTCAAATATTGTTGTCTATATTGTGCTCATAATTATATACTATTTTACTAAGTGTTATGTTTTGTTCTATTCAGAATTTAATATGAAGGTGCATTGATCTTATCAAAATTGTATAACTGTGTGTTTGTGTTAGCATCTATAACCCAGAGTTGGCTGTTTTCATTACTATAACTTGTGGTATGGCAATCAGAAACTGCAGAAAAGTATATATGGAATATTGTTTTAGAACTTTTATAAAAAAAATTGGATAAAGAAAGCCTCTGAAATAAGGCACATTTCCACTTTATTATAGTCTTTTGGGTACTTGCATGTTAACAGGGGCCATTAATTTCTTAATTATTTTAATGCTTTCTTATTTTTTTTATTTATACTCATGACTCATGAATATGAACATTTACATAAAGTTATGGCAAAACTTGTATATTTTAAAAATCATTAAAAAAATTTAACTATACACTACATTTTTTTACTTTTTAACTGTCCTACAAAGTAACTCAAAATGTTTCAAACATTTAAACCCAATAAGGTCTTTTATTTTTTCCCATATGCATAGTGACTTGTCTTGCATACTGAAAAATGTTACCTCTGGTCAAAATAATGTGAAATGTCATTTGGTTTAGTGTAGTCAGGATTCTTAAGAGAGTTAACCACTGTGAAGGTATCCTATCGAAGCAATAGTCTTGTCAAATTTATTTAAGAAATACACAATTGTTGTTTATATTAAATATTTGTTTTTAAAATTGTCTATTTTCTATTATAATTTGTGTCTTGTCTTGTTAGCTTATTTAACCTTGACTCAGTGAGACATTTAGTATTATTTTGTAATTGATATTTTGAGTGACTGTCTTGTTATTTACAGATACTTGGTATTAGAGATGTACTTTTTATTGTATTTGCTTGTTGAAGTAAAAAAATATAGTTATACTTCCTGACACCATGATAAAAAAGCCATAGAATATACTTTGTAGATATTAAATGGTCATTAGGCATTAAAGGTAATCTTAGCTTATTTGGGTTTGTGAAGATGTATATTTATTCTTTTTCAATTTTTTTTATTTTACAAGTTTAGTACACATTTAAGTTGATGTATTTGATTCATGATAATTAATCTGGCTTTCTATCCTATGCTAAATGAAATTTATTATAATATTTTTTAGAAAAATTAATAAGTTGTAGAGATCATGTATATACATTTATTTACATGTATATCTTGTACAAATAAACTACAGTTAAAAGTAATTAAGTACATCAACACAGGAAAAACTAATTTTCATTTTATATTTTGCACATTTGTGCATTGATGATTGATATTTATTCAGTATTTTAATAGTGATATTTATATGTTTTTCATTATAGATATTGCCAGAAGTGAAACTAAGGCACCTCTTTCTGGTATAAGAATTATTGACTTAACTAGGTAAGGTACCTTATATTGTCTCCGCATAACAGTTAGATTGATCTGTAAACACTTTTAGCTAATTTCTAAGTAAGCAATTTGAAGAACTTTCAATTCTAACAATGCAATAGTTTTACATCTCATTTGTGCAAAGACATGGTTTTGAGAGATAGTTTTATTTAAAATATTAATTGAATGTTAGGTCTTGTCAACCATATTATTTTTTAAGTTTATGATAAGTTTTTCATCTTTGTTATGCAACTCACTTTTTCAGCAGACCAACATTTCTGGGTGACCAAATTTAAAAACTGAAAAAACAGGACAGAGTAACTCTTGCACCTAATTTTGTAGTGGTTATTAAAAATTTGAAATAATTTAATATTTATTTAATTTACCTTAAATCTATTGAACTGTTCTTCATTATTTTCAAATATATTAGCATTGGCATTGTGTTTAAAGTAATGTTAACTTCATTCTTTGTGATAGACATATATTCACCTACTCCTATAGATCTACTACACTACTACTATCTGCAAAACCTGCACGGACCTGGGTTTACCACAACACACAGATGGAACTATAATCCCCAGGAAGGCTGTTTGGCTTTACATATCCATTGCCTTATTTTCCATTTGCCACTGGTACTCCCATTCTGATCTTGATGGGCTTCTTTGTCTGATTCACTTTTTGTGGTGATATGTGGCTTATCCTTCCTCCTTTCAGGCTCCATGTTTCCAACAATTTCTTCCACAAAACCCTTCTGTTTCACCTGATCTGTTCCCTATAATGCTAACTGGTTGGGTTTATTAATTCCTTACACTGGCATAGTTGGATTTAGCCAAAGGTTGTCATCTCCACAATATTTCTTCTCATCAGATCTGTCAAATCACTATAACCTTGGTTATTTGCCTTCATTATTCATTGGACAAGATCTTCAGGCTGGAATGTGGGCTAGTTCCAGAACCTTTGCTGGTTAATATGTACATAATCTAGCTGTATCTCCCTGTGGTGAACATTATTTTCTTCCCATGATGAATCTACACACATCCATCAATCCATCATCTCCTTTCATTTATGATTTTATTTCTATAACCCTAGTTTTAACCACAGACAGTGGGATCCCACTCTGAGGTAGATGTTGCCTTGTTAGGTATTGCTGTATTTACTGATTGCTCTGTAATGCTCACTGTAGAGATGGGGTATTGTGTAAGACTATTGGTGGCATACTAAGTGGTATATATATATATACATACATATATCTCTAGATATCAGTAAGTTTCACTCACTGGTGGACCATCACTCATGAACTTCATTATTAAACCAAAAAGGGGATTTCAGCCTATTCCTGCTGACCCTTTGATTGAATAAATTGGGGTCAGTCTTCTTTTCAAAATAGGGAATTGCTAACAGAAGGGGATTTCTTCAGTGTAATGTTCCCTTAGACTCCCTACTACATTTACTTCCCTCTTTTTTTCTTTTTATTTCCTTCATTTGAGCACAAAAGTCCCTTAACACCTTCCAATTTCTGGCAGTTTACCATTTAACACTTTACCATTCAAACTCATTAGTATATGCTCTGTGATAAGAGGATATAGCTGGTTTCCCTTCTTCTATTTCCTCTGAATACTTATTCCCAGGCAGACAGATGTTGGTTGGAGCTAAGCCATCCTGCAGGGAACCTCATTGTGATACCAGATGCAGAATAGCATCATCCTGTTCCTACAGTTGGGTGCAGTAGAAGCCTATCTTCTGGTTAATTTCAGTTCCAGAAAGCTCTTCCTTACTCCTACGGTTGAGTTTTCTGCTTATAATACCAGTTACAGGATGTACATACTCTATTTGTGTAGTTAATCTTGTGCACATCCCTTTCCACTTCAAATACAAAGAGTATACCTATTCCAGAAGTAATGAGGTACCCCACAAGTGTGCTTAATTTTCATCTCAGAGCACATCTGTTCACTCTGGGTGGTGATTTTCTACTTGGATTTGATATTGTACACCTACACTGGCCCGTCCACCTTTGCAATGTTTTGTGTGAGAAGGGGAAACCATATTGAAAGTTAACATTTTTCTTTCACTGAAAATGTATTTCCAATACATACTTTTAAGAAGTACCTCTTTTAACACACTTTATACCCTTCCTCACTGTTGGAGGTGTTTTCCTTTTGAAGCTTGTCAATTCTCAAAAATGATGTTTGAATAGGAATAGCAAAGTGAGCTAGCTGTACCAATATAGGTGATGCAGTACTATTTGTGAAAGGTAGTCACATGATATAAACTTGTGCACTGATCAGATAAATATTTTATTAATGTGTAGAGGGCTGAAAAACATCAAGATCGCTTTATGTGTGCAGGAATGGGTAAATACATAGAATTTCACAGGTAAATACATTTCAAACTCTTGTAACTTTGCTAAGGATACTTGTAATTATGATACAAAATTTTTCAAACATACATATGTTAATAAAAATAATAAATAATTTTTATCTGCCTAGAATCTTGGCTGGTCCTTTTTGTACAATGATACTTGGTGATCTTGGAGCTGAAGTCATAAAAATTGAACACCCAGGTTTGTTCTCATCAAAGTGTTTAGTTAAAAAATACATTTACTAAATTTTAAAACTCAAAGTAAAAATTGTAATGTTTTTTAAATATGTTAAATTTGTTTTCTTTTCAGAATAATCATGTTTATAAAAAGCACTTGGCTACTTTAAGTTTTCTCAAATCTATCTATTCTATTAATTTCAACTCTATATGTTATATGTATATGTATATCTTTCAATATATTTTCTAAATAAAGATATTTTGAAGTATGTGCAATATTAATCAATAAGCACAAATGTGTGTATGTATATAATACACATCATAACTTGGCAAATTTTATGTTCCTTGGCTTAAAATTCAATAAATGTATTCAAAGATAGGTTTATTAGTTTCTGTTACATTTTGTTAGAAATCTTTAAGTTAGTGTGTAAATTTACACACAAAACTTTTTATTGGCTACAAGTTTATTGCATAATATTTGCGATACAAATGCTGTCTTTCAGAAATATAAGATGTTATTGTTAAATTCGTGAACATTATAGTCTTCTCAGTATTGCACAATCCTTTTTATGGTATGTAATAATCCTCTCAGTGGTTTCTACTACTTCAATGTAAATGTTAATGCAGATGAAGAATTTTAAGATTTAAGAGATAGAATTTCATTTTGTAATCAACAGCAAGAATATTAATACTAACATTATATTATTTGACAATGTAACTAAAGTTTAAGAGGAAGATAGTACTGTGAATACTATATAAAACCATAAATGTACCATGGAAACTACACAAATGAAACTACAGGGTGTTTGGAAAGTCACTGTGCAGTTTTGTCTGTTAATAAATATATAAGTGTATATATCTTATAATTTTCTGATGTCAGCTTAGACTGCTTCAATTTGTGCATAGCGCAATAAGTGCATAATTATTTGAACTGTTATCTTCATTTATATCATACATGCATCAGTAGCTCCAGTTTATAATAAATATCTTAAAAATGACTAATATCTAATTTTAAATTAAGAAATTAGCTCATATATAACATTAAAATTTGAATGATAATCTACAATTTGATTCCAAACTTATTGACATCAATTCATAAAATAGTGGTTCAATAAAATTTCGAATGCAAAGCAACAAACATGATGACAGCTTTTGAATCCTTACTCATTACATAAGGGTTAAAGCAGGTGCAACACCTTCATCCCTATGCACATGAGATCTAAATACACATACCACGACCTTTAACATGTTTCATTCAACATGCCAATGTGTATTTGGTGTTACAGTTATAAACTATTTTACCCTACATTGGTAACTTAGCAACAATTAATACTAGAAAATAAATACCAGATATTCTATTAAAAATACTGAAAAAAATAACTGTAAATATGCACATAGCAAGTTCTAGAGGTTATACAAATGTGATGTTAAAATATCCAATGAAATGTTTATTTTTGTTCTTCACATGGACATGATCTTGAACTCTAACTTGTCAGAATTTGTGATAGACTAATGTCCATTCATCATCATATCTTGAGGCCTGGCATGGCCCGATGGGTTAAGGCATTTGACTCGTAATCTGAGGGTTGTGGGTCTGAATCCCCGTTGCACCAAACTTGCTTACCATTTCAACTATGGGGGTGCTATTCATTGGTAAAAGAATAGCCCAAGAGTTGGCAGTGGGTGGTGATGACTAGTTGTCTTCCCTCTAGTCTTACACTGCTAAGTTATGGATGGCTAATGCAGATAGCTCCTGAGTAGCTTTGTGCAAAATTCAAAACAAACTAAACTAAATTGACATATCTTGAGTACAAATATCTTTCAATCTCATCAGACTTTTATACATACAATAATGTACAAAAGCTTGCCACCTTTTATGTACATGTATGTAGTAAATTTAGAATTATAGTCAATATTTGTTCTTCATTATAAGGTCAGTCCAAAGAAATGAGCCTCAAAACATTCAATCAAAGCAATATTTTTGAATGGTTGAAAAAACTAAACAAATAATCATGTAAAGATTTCTTCATTTTCACAAATTCAGGATTGAAGCAATAATTATAATACCTTTTAACTTTATACATTATCATGATGCAATTATACACATTATGGACACCCATATGATCATGAGTCTTATAAATGAAACACTGGTTCATTGTTTGTTATCAGCAAATATTCACTAAGGTTTTAGTTTTAATTAGCAAAAGTGTAGCAATTCTAAATTTTAATTAATATTTTGATGAACATTGATTTGAATTTTCAGGTTTGTGTGTAACTAATGCAAGACCTACATGAATAAAATCATCCCCAGAAGTTTAGCTTTTAGAATATTTCTTGTTTAAAGATATTTTAAAAGGGTACTTTATTCAAAATATATAATCATGGTTCTTTTCAGACCTCATTTAATATTATTTCAATAATACTACCTTTCAGGCTTACCTTGGCTTCATATTTTCTAATATTTATAATTAGTTGAGAAATAGTTAATTCTAAGTTTTCTCAATTAAAAATTATGATTAACTTAATTAAAAGAAATTATAGTCTTATCTTTCTTTGCATTGGCAGCCTTATGTATATAAGCATTTGTTTTCTTTACAAATTTGTGTCCTTGTGCTTCTTTTGCATACAGCTGTGCAAATACTGTCTCTTCAAAAAAATGGCCTACTGCACATATTCTTGTCTTGATATTTTCTTGATTACCTGCATGTTTCACAAACGTGCTTTTGTTGATTAGAAAAATCTGCATCTATTATCTTTTGTATACAATTCAACTAAGAACTTTGTGAACATATATTCGGATAATAAAAATTAGTTCATTTTATAGTGATGGAAAGCGCAGAATAACAGGATGCTCTAAAAGATATTTTTATGAATTAATTCTGACTTCTCTGAATTTGTAAAAGAAAGAGACTAGACATAATGTAAAATACAGTGAAAATTGTTTTCATTTGCATTTAAGAACACAATCAAACTAACGTGCACGGAATGAAGAACATTACCATTACTGTATAATATATCTACTACCTGAAGAAGGGCATCTGCCTGAAATGTTGCACAATATAAGTTTTTTATTTGAAACTGTTTATCTATCCTTTTATTTGAATTATTCCTTTACTGTATAGTTAACCATTTGTAATTTCCTAACAATTTATGAAGATATTTAATAAGAATTAGATCATATTAAAATGAATAAAGTAAACATTTCTTACTTCTAAAGAAATGTAGTATTTACTATAATGACTAGTGCTATATTCATGTCACTGAATATTTTTATTTAAATATGGGTAAGGCAATGCTAATTACAGAGGAAGTACTAAAATTTCACATACCAAATTGATGGCTTGAGCATGAGAGTGAGAGAGATCTAACTCGGAGATCATAGTTCTATATACCTAAATATTTAGAGTAATGTATTCTTAGAACACATGGACCACCTATTCGTCTATTTGATTTAAATATAAGGAAAATCATAGCTTGGGATCATCTGATTTACCTTTAGGGAACTTCCACTGATTATCTGTGCAAAATATTCAGTATTACATGCAGTAATACACCCATAGGAATAAAAATATTATCTACTTGAGAATCATAAAGAAGTAATGGAAACTAGAATAAACTCAGTTTAATGTTTTGCACATACACAGAATAAATGATGAATTCAGATTAAATTCTGCCATGTTAAACAAACATGGAGATGCAGAATAAATTCATGTATTACACTCTGAGGTATGTCCGTTTGGTCAAGATAGTGATGATGAAGTACTACTTTATCTCTGAATAATTAGTAACTAATTTCATGAGAATGGATTAAATAGACTGAAAACAATGTAAAATACAAGAAAACATGAAGTCTTTATTAATTCATGAGCAGAGTATGTCTACTTTTGATATGAGGCACTCAAGTCAACTGCATCTTTAGTTTCTGAAACAATACATGCCTCTGCACAAAGAAAACTATTTTCCTTAGTGATTTGCATCCCACTAGCCTTTAGGCAACTCCCACCAAAACTCATGAGATTTCTCGTGATTTTCAGTATTGCATAATGACATTGGGATGCAGTAAAAGCCCTTTACCAGAATGAGGGTGATACAACCTACATGTGCTCTAGCTTATTCTGTGCTTTTACACTCATGATCTTCATTCTATTCCTCAGCATTGATAACACCAGACATGTTTTTCTTTGTCAGTTTAACAAGATTTAAGATGTTAAGGAAACTTAATTTTCTTTTCTTTCCCTTCAGTCAATAAATACTAGTTCATGTACTGTCTTCTCTTTTTTGTATGAATGAATTCAACTGCTGTTGCTCTGTCAATGATTTTCCCAACCACATACACACAGTTAGAACTAAAGTTGTTGGCTCATAAAGTGATGGCTATGGTGCATTAAAAATTAGTCAATTTTATGCAACATTCGAAACAAACTATTGATGGTCCTTTTATAGCTGCTTTAAAGTTGATTATTTGGAAAGAGTCATATTTAGACAGGCTGAATTTCCCTATCAGTCACATGTCATTTTGGTAGTATTGACCAGACCTCCTTCTCTATATGTAGACTTGTTAATCGGGTGATGTTATCCTGCTCTGAGAATGCAATATCTTCCTAAATCAAGCAGATGGTGAGGATCAAATGACATGGTTTTTGGTGGAGTTTTTAAATTGTTAACATCATCAGGTGAAATTTGCATACTAGAGGATTATACTGTCAGAACATCCTCTTCACAGGTTCAAAATCAGGCTTCATTCAGGTTGCAGATGAATCAAGGTTCCAGCACTTTTTGACTGGAGGGAACCAACTCTAAAATAAATTAATGAACAGCATTAGTTTGAAGGTGCAACAGTATTTCAAAGGACTGGTCCCCTGTTAGTAATGACCATGTCACAGACTTCTAAAGTTTCTGGTACTTTATGGTACTTCTTAATGCCAATAATTATACACATCCTTCTATGACAACCTAAACAGAATGGTGAGAAATACCACTGACAACTTGAAGGACAACAAACCATCCAAAACATGGATGTATGTTCTAAATCTTGATTGCCTTTATATATTCCAAACATTGTGCAAAATGTTGACTCTTTATATAAACCTCAGACAGTGGGAGTCAGTTCATTAACAATCAGTTTTTATCTTGATGTTTGCACTGAAATTAGCGATAGCAAAAAAAATAGTTTTAAATTATATTTTAGTCTACTAATTGCTGAGATGGCAAGAAAACAGTAGACAATCTTATCAGTCCTTTTCTAGGAGGTGGAGATGAGACAAGACAATGGGGACCCCCATTTGTGAAAGAAGAAAGCTGTTATTTCTTATGTGTCAATAGGAATAAAAAAGTAAGTTTGTAGTAGTCAATTAAATTTTGTATATTTATTTACACATTCCCTATTCCCCTAGATATGGTAAATAATGTATATTGAGTTTTTTCCTTTTTATTTTTGTATATTGTTGATTACTACTTAGTAGCTATTAGACTTAATAAAATTAAATTAATTGAAAATAATAATGAGAAATGAAGAGTTGAACTGGTTGAACACAGTAATAATCAGAAACACCAATTTTTGATTAATTTATTGTTTTCATGATATTAATCAATTCAGTCGTCTTTTTTTGTTAATTGGTTATTTTGCAAGCCGCTAATTGATAATTGATTTTACTGAGTTAATTACCTGATCTATTCATCAGAAACATGTATTATTAATTACTATTGAAATCAGTTTTCACATTTTATTATAATATACTGATTGATTTTACATTATTCAAATCAGTGATGTCGAGAAAACCCACTTGTAGAGAAAAATATAAATGTAGAAACAGCTCATTTCTACGTATCTATATTATTCAAAGTTTCATTAATGTCAAGACATGCTTCTTCTTTACATTACTAACAACAATTAATTGATGTGACTTCAGTGGCTTATTACACTGTGTCAGCAATGTTCCAAGATACATGATTTCTTTCTTTTTTGAGTTCCTCATATGTTCTTATATATAAAAAAAAAATATGGCTCAGTTTGTTGAATTAATGTAGTTTCAAAAGCAGGCATAGTTATAACTCATCTAGATCACTTTTATGAAAGTAAAGCCTTGAGATCTTATAGTGAGGTTGTGAAGACTGAATGCACTGCACAACACAGTTTTGCTTCTTGAACACTGTTGGGTGTTCCTAAAAGATTTTTGGCTGCTTATCACGAAAATCACGTCCAAATTTGCTCATCACGTGCCATTTTATCAAAATCTTCAGTTTCACCAGAATATTGCTACAATGGAAAAACAATATCAGGGCAACTGGAATCTGTCAATGCTTGCTGACTACTGTTGGACACTGCAACATGATGCACCGGACATTGAATACAAACGAAAATCAGGAGCAAAACACTTTTAATTATGTTGAACTTAATAACATATTAGAAACATAAATGCAATTAAATATGCATTACCAGTAAACAGTTAATTGTCTATTTCTCAGAGATCCCACGTGATGAAGCAAAACCAAAACTATATTTGTGCTTACCCACCAGGTACCTGTCACAATCAGCAAAAACTTTTCAGGAAGCAAAACTTCAAAAAAATTGTTGTGCAGTGATATCAGTCATTGCCATGGTCAAATTGCTTAGATGATTATCTAAGTCTGATTTTACTCTCTTTATATAAATAACTAAATGCTAACTGTTTTTTTTGTATGTTTTGGTTTTGTTGAATTAATGTTATTTAAAAAAATAATAATATTCATAAGTCCATTCAGATCACTTTAGGGTGTGAGAATAAGTTAGCTAATAGGATAAGAGTGGTTGAAGGATGAAAGAAAGCAGAGGAGCTCAATCAAACTGGATTTGTGTCACAAGTGGTGTAACTCAGGGCTCAATCTTGCAATCTTTACTCTTTTTAATTTTCAATGACATAGATGAAGGAGTGATCAATAAATCACTTGAATTTACTGTTGATATTAAAGTCTTGGATGTTGCTAGCTATAAAGAGGATACTGTTGCTTTCCAAAAGGATACAAGTGCAAGATAATTCATGTGGGTTATCATAATTTCAGTTATAAGTATAACTTGAATGGAAATACGATTTTAAGTTGTATCTACAGAAATATTGAATACAGTCTGAAGAGATTACAATTTCATTGTGTAGGTTACTGGTTTCAATGCACTTGGAGTTTTGTATTCAGTCTCAAGTTTCATACATTAAGAAAAACATTGAATTGTTTAAAGGGGCTCAGATGAAGGTGACAATAATGGTACGTGAAATGGAGAGTTTGTCATAGTACAAAAGATTAAGATATTTGAAATGGTTTTTTCTTGAAACAAGTAGAGGGTATATGATTGATGTTTTTAAAATTGTAAAGTAAATTGATAATGTTGGTGCATAATTTTTTTTCATACTTAACAGCAAGAATAGTAGGACTAGGGGACATCAGTATGAATTTTGGCAAGATAAGAGTTATCTTCAGCTAACAGTTTTATTTTTCTTGCAGGGTGGTTTGAACAATTGAATAAGTTGCCTGTGGGCATTGTAGAAGCAGTACATTTAAATGAGTTTAAGAGAGAACCTTGATAACTTGAACAAAGAGGGCTGGCTTAAAGTTGCTTTTTTTTTGCTTAACTTATAATAATTTAGCTTAGGGGATGTGACAGCAGAGGTGGACCAATACATCCATTGTTGTTCCTAAACACTGTCATATATATTATTATGTTATATTAACAAAAGAAAATTCTTAAGTACTTACAAGAAGGTTGTGAAGACTAGATGTCAGTCACTGTTATGGTTAATAATCCATATGATCACTTTTGTTATACTAGTTAGTAACTTTATATGTACAGAGAGATATATAGTAACCATTTTTCTTCAGCATTTTGGGCTGCTAATCTGTTGCCATCAGTAGGGATGTCATAAGAAAGACTACTGTCTGTTTTTGTAGTATGTGTGATTCATTGTTGGGTCTGCTTATTGGAAGTCTAGTGCATTATCTACTTGATTGTGAAACCAGAATCAATTAACTAAGTGAATATTTACAAGATTTTTTTGGTTTTACTGGTTAGGTCGATTGAATGTGTTATCAGATAGATGAATTCAGATGGCTTATTATAGTGTTCATTTTCTTATTTGTAATTCATTTTCGTATTATACCTTTTATTGTATATTTTTCTGTGGCATGATATGTTATTGCAGATATATTTCATGTACTATGTCTGTTATGCTCCTGATCTCTAACCTTCCTGTTTTTTTATTTCTTCAGTGTATTGGAATCTGTATTTACAGGAGGTATTGTAAATAATTTGTTTTTTTTCTTTCATTTTAGTCTTTAGTTGACTTGCTGTATTTTTTTCCCAAATGGGTCAGTGTTACGTCTGAAGGCTTATAATGCTAAAACATTGGTAGGAAGAGCACAGATAGTCCATTATGTAGCTTTTTGCTTAAAAATAAACAACAAAATTGCTGTTAAATAGTACCTACTGTTCAGTTTTGGGCTATACTTTATTTGACTGAATAGTCAGAATTACCCATAATTGTTATAGCACACACTTGGCCCATAAGTTCAAAGCTCAATTTTGCAACAAATGAATGTAAATGGACTTTAAACTTGGGCCATAAGTGGTAGTAAACTATAAACAGAAAGCTACTGCTGTTATTAGTTTCTGAGAATATGTTTATCAAAGTAAACCACTCATAAACATGTATATCACATGCCCATTCCTGATTAACTACTTGAGCATCAGTGCTGCTCTCTTGGGAGCTTAGAGATGGATAATCCAAATAATAACTCAGCTATTCTTATTTAGAGACTTAGAATTAAAAAAAAATACATTGCAATAAATATTATGAAAACATCAAAAACTGTAAGTCAATTTTTAGTAACCATGGAAAATACTAGGAATAACAATAACTTATTGAAAGTATAAAATAGCAATAAATCTACAACAAAATATTTGTGCTTTCTGTTGTGTCTTGGAAATTAATGTATTTCTTGTTAGCTAGTACAAAGCTATAACATTGTTTTTTCAGAAGGATGAGGATGACTTGTATTTTTGTTTTCACTGACTGAAGCCTTGCATTATGTATATCAAGGAATGTATCATATTTTAGGTGCATTCAATTAGAAAATCCAGTAAATGTGATATAATGGTGCCACAACATGGATAGCCATTTAATTAGTGATATATACAATGCTAATACGTGCAAGTATATAGATAGTGTACAAATGATTTCTTAGATGAAATGACATCTACACTCAATAGCCACTTTATAAGGTGGACCTGCTCTCTAATGCAAATAACCAAACTGCAAATCATTTGGCTGCTACTCAGTATATAAGATCTGCTGACATGATCAAGAAGTTCAGTTGTTTTTGGAACAGACATTAAGATGGGGAAGATGTGTGATCTAAGCAATTTTGACAGTTATTGTTGGTGTCAGATGGTTTCAGCATTTTAGAAACTGCTTACCTTCTGGAATTTTCATGCACTACAGTCACAAGTTTACCGAAAATGGTGCAAAAAACATCCAGTAAGCAGAAGTTCTTTGGGCAGAAACATCTTGTTAATGAGAGAGGTTAGAAGAGAATGGCCAGACTCATTCAAGCTGACAGAAAAGTCATAAATATCAAAATAACTACTCTTTATAACAGTGGTGTGCATAAGGGTATCTCTGAATGCACAACATGTTGCAGCTTGGAGTAGATGGGCTACAGCAGAAAAAGACTATGCTGGGTTCTAATCTTGTCAGCTAAGAACAGGAAGATGAAGCTACAGTGAGTACAGGATCATCAAAATTGGACAATTTAAAATTGGAGAAATGTTCTCTGGCCTGACAAATATCAATTTTTGCTGCAACATGCAGATGGTATGGTCAGAATTTGGCATAAACAGCATAAATCCATGGATCCATCCTACCTTATTTTAATGTTACATGCTGGTGGAGGTGGTGTAATGGTGTTGGAATATTTTCTTGGCACATATTAGGCCCCTTAATACTAATTGAGTATCATTTGAATGCCACAAGCTACTTGAGCATTGCTGCTGATGAGTTGCATCCTTTTATGGCCACAGTCTTCCCATTTTTCAGTGCACCATATCACAAAACATGCATCATCTCAAACTGATTCCACGAACATGACAGTAACTTCAGTGTACTCCAAGGGCCTGCATAGTCCCCAAATCTCAATCAAATAAAGCACCTTAGAGATGAGGTGGAGTGGGAGGTTTGAGCATGAATTTGTGGTCAGCAAATCTACAGGAACTGTGTAATGTTATTGAGTCAACATGGATCAATTTCCTAAGGAATATTTACAGCACCTTGTTGAATCCATACCACAAAGAATTCAGGCTGTTCTGAAGACAAAGGGATCCTACCTGGTACTAGATAGGTGGACCTAATCAAGTGGCCACTGAGTGTATTTTGATGATGCATTAACAACTTTAACAATTATAATATAATTCACTAAGTAGCATCCTATGCACTTTAATGGCAGAGGTTAAGTTCAAAGAAATTAAATTGTTTATTTTTTCTAATACCTATACCAGATGTGCATTTGCAGCTGTGTTTTCAGATGTCAAATTGGAGAGATTATTTTGAAGGAATATTTTTAATTATTTTGTGGGTTAATACATTTATACAAATTTAAAGTAGTAACAGATAGCTATTATTATTAGTTGTTGTTATATCAATATATATATGAATATTTTTTCATTGTAATATTAAGTAAATCATCAGGGATACTTGAACTGAAATGTATTTTAAGTCAAATTATGTGGTCATAAAACTGTCATAATATTTAACTGTATTAATTTAATTATTTTAGAGTGTTGCAGTCAACTTGAAAGACACCAGAGGACAGTCTTTGGTGAAGGATGTAAGTAGAGAATAGCATTAAAAGATGGAAATGTATATTTTTACTTTAAAAACTGACATAAGTATATCACTTAAAACAAAAACCCATTGTTAAACAAGTGATGTCTTGTTTTTAAAAAAAATGTTTGCTGAAGAAAACAGTCATAATACATAATTAATAGTCAAATATATATATACATATATACATACATAGTATTTTAAAGGAGATGTGTGTGTTTATCTTTTGTGAACTTTTAAAAAACAAATCCCCTGTGTTCACTCACACTGTCCTAGACAGCTTATAAAAATGTAATATACACATGTGCTATAAAGCTTACTTTACTTAATAAAGTTCATGTGTTTTTAAAAATCAAATCATGTCTTTGTCTCCTAACAGCTAGCTAAACAATCAGATATCTTGGTTGAAAATTACCTGCCAGGAAAGTTGGATAAACTAGGATTAGGTTTTACCCAAGTTTCCAAAGTAGCACCCCAATTAATTTACTGCTCAATATCAGGTAAAGACAATTATTTATATGTATTTGTATCAAAAAACTTCCTGTTAAGTAAAATTGAATACCCAAGCTAAAAAAAAACATCAGAAATCTTTTAAATCATAAAAAATGTATTATACCAATTTATGTGAATATCTGTTATATAGGACAATAATATGTGTGAAGTTACCAGGTGTGTAAAATCTTTGACAACGATGTAGAAAGAAGGTAGATTAAGAATAATTGTTTGAGAGTTATCAATAACCTTGAACATTTTTTGACAACATTTCTTCTTTAGCGAAGTAATTAATCCCTTTAGAAATTGTGAAGATCCTTAACAAGCGACTAAAGAGCATATTCATATTACTTTTTATGTCCATTGTGCATATATATTAGTATATTCCCCATATTAGGAAGTATTTTGTATCTTTTGAGAATAACTTCAAAAATCAGTTATCTAGAAGACAAACAATATACATGTCTTGACGGACAAAAATAAAAGGGCATAATTACAAATATTATTTTCACTTCATTCCTGTCACTATTTTTTACTATTTCTATGATAATTTTAGATTCTTTATTCTGCAATAATGTTAGATATAAATGTATTCTATTGCACAATGATGTGATTGCTGTGTACTGTATATATTAAGATTTCATGGATGTATTTTGTTAATAATTACATAGTCAAAAGAAAGCATTTTTAGTTGTTTAATTACAGAGAAACAGGAGATGTTGTTGGTATTAAAAAAACAGAGTTACCATTCTGTAGAGAAAATAAAATAAAAATTATTGGAAATTCCTGTTGAGTTTCCTCTCAGTCTATCCAATAATTCTTTGAAAATATCATGTATATAAATAACACAAGCAAAATGAAAAAAATAAATGTAATAGACTTATTCATAAAATAATCACAAATGTTACTTTAAAATAAACATTAATCTTTATAATTATTGGTTTTATATCCATTAAAAAATGCCATTTTAACATGTTTTTTTCAAAAAGTGACAAGAGAATTCCATAGAATAATGGGAAATTCTTTAAGATATTCACTGCAAAATAATTTGGTATTTTGTTACTATTTGCATTCAAAGGAAACACTGAATATAATCTGTGATTATGATGCAGAATTTTTATTCAAATATAATAGTAAAAATGTACTTTACTTGCCATTAAGTGCAGTTCTCCTTACTTAAGGGTTAGTTTTCAAATCATTTCAGGACGTAGTGGAACAATTAACTTAGGTGAAACGGTAACAGAGATTAAGAGATTCTGTTTCAAAATGAATATAGCTCATGTTACTGAATTAATTTCCTAATATAAAAGAATTACCTTGGAATGGCTAGCACTACTCATGTGACTGGTTATTTCCAATGAGACATAAAAGAGGTCATAACCTCAAGAAATTATGACTTTTAAGAAGAAACAAAAAAGCAGCCAAACTTCACATACTACAAATGATCTTACAGCTGTCTTTCCAATAGGAAGATAAAACCTATACTCTAGGTGAATAAAAACAATTCAATTAAATTCTTTCTTGTGTGTCTAAGAGAAGGACAGTTTTGCTTATTGGTTTTTTTCTGCTCTTGCTCCCGTGTTTCTACATCATTCACTTTGATGGATGTGTGTTCTTCTCTACCTTTCTTCCTATTGCTTCCGTACCTTCCAGTTTTTGACATATTCATTTTGCATCTAGTTGAGTTGCCAGTGATAGGTGCAGCTGAAATACTCTTTGTGTGTTTTTTCCTTCTTTAAACACAGGAAAATTAACTATCTCATGTCATCAGTGCTTGGACGTTGGTAAGTTAAATATTTGTGTGTCCTTTGTTATTTAATTTAATTAAAATTTATTTTAAGTGAAATATTAATCATTACTTTCTTTTATATGCAACTTTAGTCAGTTTACATGTTTGTTATTATTGCATACTTCATAAAATATGTAAAATTTCATGGTTTGTCATTTCAGTATTAATGAGTACTTTGTCAGCTAAAAATATTTAGGTATTTTGTACAGTACATATCATTCAGCATGGAGCTTACTTTTCTGCATTGCTACATTGCTGATGTGATAATTTATCCCCATTTGTAGGGCTGAGTTTCATTTTGGCTAGATTTCCTACATTTTTGTTGCACACAGCCAAATTGGTTTGCACCAACCGATGTTCTAAGTATTAGAATTCAATATTTCTCTTCATATTGTACAAATTAGTGTTTGTTTTCATAGTACCCCCATCATTGATAATTATTTATAGCTAGAACTCAAGAGTTTCAGTTTTAGACCCTACTGTGTGAATTAACCTTACGTATTTTGTCTTGTGCTAAAAGCTTTTGCCTGACATCTTCACTCAATGGCTCTTGGCACTCATAATTACATGAATGACTATTTCCTTCTCACTTCTTCCCATTCACAGTCCAGAGACCACACTTTTCTACTCTATAAGGAACAGCACTAGAAGGCTTAATTTCTAATAAAAGTGGAGAAGCTAATTCTTACCACCACTCACTACCTTGGTACTTCAGAGTTTTCTTCAAATTTAACCTCTGTTGGGCTCAGCTTTACCTCATATTCTCTTGTAGCTTAAGAGGTTCTATCCATTTTGAGGAAATGAGCTTCCTTAGAATCTCTCATTCCCATGTGTCAAACTCATTTGTATTCTTTTCAGTGGACATTTTTTGGTTATTGTAACTTCCAGTTAGATCCTTTGGGCCACCCTTTTATCCTTCTTTTCTTCTCCAATCAGAATATACCTCGCTTGGTGACGAGACAGAGACCAGACCATGGTGGTGGTGGCTCTTCCCCTATCCTCTTCAAATTTACATCTGTTCATGGATCTAGTTTTAGAAGGTCATGATGCTTTGGATATTTCTGATTTCTGGTCAATTGAAGTGTATTCTCTCCATATCAATATTCTCAAATGTATGGTGGGTCATTAAGCTTTGGTTCACTTCCTTTCTCTCTTGCCCCTCGGTATGGATTCCTGTACGTGGTGAGGGGACCTCCCCACAAATGTCCCCTTTTTTTATTCATGAGGGACTAGAGGGACTTACTGGCTCTCCAAAGTCAGTAAAGAAGCTACGATCTGGTGACATATTGGTTGAAACATCCACATCCCAACACAGTGAACTTTTCTTGAATTCAAAGGCAATTGGGGATATACATATTGAGGTTACACCCCATGCTACTTTGAATTCTTCACGAGGAGTTATTGTTGAAAGGGATTTGAAGAACATTCTCGAGTCAGAGATTTTTGCTGGTCTCTCCACTCAAGGAGTTTCTGCAGTGAGGCGCATCTCCACTCACAAAGATGAAGATACAATGCCAACAAATACCCTCGTTTTAACATTTACTTCACCACGTGCACCTGCCACCATCAAGGCAGGTTATCTCATTTGCAGGGTTTGACCATACATTCCAAATCCTCTTCGTGTTTTCAATGTCAGAGATTTGGCCACTCAAAGACATCTTGTCGTGGTTCCTTGACATGTGCTTGTTGTAGAGGCAAGGACCACAATGCCTATGACTGTGACATGAACCCATATTGCCCAAATTTCAATGGTTCTCACCCCTCTTACTTTCATTCTTGCCCAAAATGGTTGGAGGAAAAAGAGGTGCAGCATTTGAAAACAACACATAACATTAATTATCCTGAGGCTCGGAAATTGCTGTCCACAACTCCATCTCGGACATATGCTGCTGCACTTCATTCCACAACTACAGTGGGAGTGCAGACAGAACTCTCTGTGCCTCCAAGAGAATTGTTTTCAAAACAAATGAAAAGCCTTTTGACCTCCATGGTTAAAAAGGTTGATGAATCGACTTTCACACCCATCTCTGTTCCTCCTATACGTTCCAACAAACCTCAAGATCCACATTCTTCAGTTTCAAATACAGGCATATCTTTTTCTCCCACCACAAGAGGCAAAACAATCATTTGTTCGCATCCTCAGTCACTGTAATCCCCTTCCAATAACAAAAGCCTGCCCACTCGTCCCAGAGCAGGATCCATGGAGGTTGATAGACCTCTTCTGACTAAAGATAGTAAAGAAAAAAGACATGGTCATAAACCGAAGGGTTCTCCAGCCACTTCACCTACCCATTCTTAAAAATAACCATCTTGATACATGGAACTGTCAAGGTTTACGTTCTAATCTGGATGACATTAAAATGCTGATTGCTTCCTACCATCCTGTTTGTCTTTCTTTACAAGAAACATTTCTCAAATCTGCTGATACAGTCTCCATTCAGCAGTTTTCTCTGTACATAAAAGGCAGGTTGTGTGATGGTTGAGTACATGGAGGGGTGGCACTGTTGGTTCATCAGCATGTGCCCACCCTGTCTTTGTCACTCAACACACCCTTGGAGGCTGTAGCCATCTGTGTTTCCTTGGGTCATACCATCACTGTTTGTTCTCTGTACCTGTTTCTTGGAGAGACATATGATCAATCAGACCTTGATGCTCTTGTTGAATAGTTGCCATCTCCATTTCTAATCCTGGGGGATTTTAATGGACATCATCCCCTCTTGGGAAGTGCTATTATTGATGGGAGGGGTCGATTTGTAGAGAGGATGCTCTCTGATCACAATCTTTCTCTTTTCATTACTTGTTCTTCCACTTACTTTCATGCACCTAGTCAGTCCTTTACTGCTATTGATCTCTAGGTTTGCTCTCCTTCATTATTCTCCCATTTTTCATGGAGGGTTGACAGTAATCCACTAGGCACTGATAATTTTCCGATCTTTTGAGAGAGACTGGCCGTGGTCGATGCCACCCTACCCTCGTGTCCCTGTGGAAGCAAAATCAGGCAGACTGGTCAACTTTCACTGCTCTCACAGGACTTGATCCTGCCATCAATAGATGACTTTGTAGCAGTGGTGACTGACTGTATTATACATGCAGCTGATCAGTGTATTCCTAAAACGTCAACATGTTTTCCACGATATCCTCGTCCGTGGTGGAATCTTGCTTGCCACTAAGCATGGAAGGCTCAAAAACGGACCTGGGATACTTTTTGTAGATATCCCACACTTTCAAACCATGTTGCTTTCCAATGGGCCCGTGCACATGCTAGGTGGGTAAGACATCAAAGCCAGAAGGAATCTTGGATTAAGTTCACAACTAGCATGTCTTCTACCACCAGTTTCAAGATCATATGGGACAGGATTTGAAAGGTTAATGGGCACTACAATTCTGACCCCTCTCAATCTTACTCTCTGATGGTCAGGAGGTGACTGATGTCCAGAGCATTGCTAACAGTTTAGGTGAAAGCTTTTGCCAGGTATCTAGCACATTTGCTTGTTCCTCCACTTTCCTGGCCATCAAGACTCGGGCAGAGCAATCACCTCTTTCCTTTCGAACTGACTGTTTCTTTGACTATAATTGTCCCTTTACCCTGGTGTAAATAAAAATGGCCCTTCATCGGTCTGCCAGAACATCTGTTGGACCTGATGATATTCATTATGACATGCTGCATCATCTATATCCTACTTCTCTTGATGTCCTTCTGATTGTCTTTAACCAGATCTGGCAAGAGAATGTTTTTCCTGATGCCTGGCATCAGGCTATTATTTTACCTTTCTCTAAGCCAGGGAAAGATTCCAAGATTCCTTTAAACTACCGTCCAATTGCTTTGATAAGCTGTCTCTGTAAGATCTTAGAAAGGATGGTTAATGCTCGTCTTATTTGGTTCCTTGAATCAAACAACCTCCTTTTGCCCACCCAGTGTGGGTTCCGTCAACAGCACTCCACCACAGACCACCTAATTCGTCTTGAAACATCTATCAAAGAAGCCTTTCTCAACTGCCAACATCTTGTATCAGTATTCTTTGACATAGAGAAGGCTTATGACACAGCATGGAGGTATGGCATTTTGCGAGACCTCCATACATATGGGTTACATGGCCATCTACCCATGTTTATTAAAAAAATTTTAATGGACAGGAGATTCCAAGTTCGTGTGAGTTCGACACTTTCCCGTTTTTTTGTACAGGAACTTGGAGTCCCTCAAGACTGTGTATTGAGTGTCACACTCTTCAGTATAAAGATAAATGCCATCACTGAACAACTCCCTCTCACTGTTGCAAATGGGCTGTATGTCAACGACTTTCACATCTCATTTCAATCGTCAAATATGAGATATATTGAGCGGCAACTACAAACTGCCCTCAATTGTGTATTGTAGTGGACTCTGGCGAACAGCTGTAATTTCTCTCTCTCTAAAACTGTATGCATGCACTTTTGCCATCGACAGGGTATTCACCCTGATCCTGAACTTCATATCTGTGAAGTTTTGCTGCCAATGGTCCCAGAGACCAAGTTCTTGGGGCTTATCTTTGATCGTAAACTGACCTTTATACCACACTTAAAGCAGCTTTAGGTCAAATGCACAAGAGCACTGAACATCCTCCGTGTCCTCTCTTCTACCAGCTGGGGGCAGATTGCTGTTCAATGTTTAAGGTATATCGTGCTCTTATTCGATCGAAACTCGACTATGGATCAATGGTCTATGGCTTTGCCAGACCCTCAGCCTTAAAGATCCCTGACCCCATTCATCACGAAGGACTTCGACTCTGCACTGGGGCTTTCCTTACCTCTCCAGTTCAAAGCATATACATTGAATCTCATGAACCTTCTCTACACCTTCGCCGTTTGCAACTATTTTTACAATATACCTTGAAACTTTGTTCCTTACCAAAGCATTCACCTGGGAATGTATTTTCCTTCCTCGATGGGCAGTACTTTTTCAGAACAGACGATCTGTCATTGCTCTGTTTGGCCTTCGCATCTGGGCACAATTGGATGAATTGGGTCTGTCCTTGGATAACATTGCAGATTCCACAGGTTGGCCCATCCAACCATGGCTTATTACAGCCCCCAAATGTGACCTATCTTTCAGTCACCTAAAAAAGGCAGGTACTCCAGATTGGAAGTACCATCTTTTATTCGACGAATATCTTTCAAACAATCATTCAGTTCCCATTTATACAGATGGTTCCAAATCCGGTAATTCAGTGGGCTCTGCTATGGTTTGCTATGGGTCAGAAGTTGCACACAGAATCCCATCTACAGCTTCTGTGTTCACTGCTGAATTGTATGCCATATCTGTTGCCCTGGATCATATTGCAGCTGAGCAGTACTCCAACTGCACTATTTATACTGATTCGCTTAGTTCTATACTTGCCTTGGAATCACGACACATTAGCTCACATCCTATTCTCGCTGATATTCAAAACTGACTGGCCCATTTCTCATTAACAGCTACTTCAATCCAGTTTTTCTGGATACCAGGCCATGTTGGTATTCACGGGAACAAGCTTGCAGACATGGCAGCTAAATCTGTCTGCTCCAGCATTATCACCCCTATGCCTATTCCGTACATGGACTATGGTGTTGTCTTCAAGGCTCGGTTTCGTGCCAGTTGGCAGTCCACTTGAAGTGAGCAATGCGACAACAAACTTTTTCAAATCAAACCTAAAATTGGACTTTAGCCATCTAGCTTCCGTAAAGTTTGGAAGGAGGAAGTTGTTCTCACTAGGCTACGCATTGGTCACAGTTTTTTAACTCATCATTTTCTTTTACCTGGAACTGATGCACCAATGTGTAGTTTGTGTAACACTCAAATCACTATCAGTCATGTTTTACTTTGTTGCCATCGTTACAATTCTCGACGACGGCAATAATTTAAACATATTTTTTCCCAGGGTCAATCTGTAACATTGGACAGAGTTATTGGTGATGGTGACTCTGTTCACCTTGATAACATTTTGAATTTTTTAATGGCCATTAATCTTTTTAATTTCACTAAAGTGTTGCATATTTATTCATTACACCTATTTAATTGTGATTCCTTTTTTACAGTTTCAATCTCTCTCATTCAATTTGACATTGGACAATGGCCAGAACATTAAATCACTCGACACCAGGACTGGAAAGGCCAACTTCAGGTGACTAATGCTACTGTTTGAACAACTTATTAGTCGTCCTGGCGAGTCATTATTATACTTTTGCTGCATATCATTTCACACTTTTACTACTTTACTTTTTAGTACTGGCCATATTGACTCCTAACCCGGAACCAGGACTGGAAAGACCAACTACAGGTGACTGACGGTGGTTTTTGTACTTACCTGTTAGTCTTCCTGGCGAGTTATTATCATTACCATTCTGCTACAGGTAGTCCTTTGCAACTTTGTTGACTGGATGTCAACATTTGTTTTTGCACCATTTTCTGTTTTAATTGCCGTTTTGCTTTTGTCTTCAATTACTCTATTTGCTTGACTTTTATCTTTTTACTGGACATTTGGCTACTCATTGTTACGATTTTGCTAAGTGTCTTTTAAAACTTCTATTCTTTTACATTTTGATAATAGCTGCTATGACACATAACCCAAAACCAGGACTGGAAAGACCAACTTCAGGTGACTTACAGTGGGTCTTGAACTTACCTGTTAGTCTTCCTGGCGGGTTATGATCATTACCTTTTTGCTTGAGTAAATACCTTACAACTTCTTATACTCTGTTTTCTATTTTAACATTGTAGACTAGGTGTCAACATTGGTTTTATACTTTTTTGTTCTACCTTCATTTTCATTTATGTCTTTTACTACATTTACTTTATTTTTACATTTTCACCGGATGTCTGGCGCAGATAGCCTCGCTGTTTTGTACCATAAAACACTAAAGCAATCAATCAATCAATTTCTCTCTTGCTGCAGCAGGTAGTTATGGTACACTGACAACTAAATCTAAGTGCCTGTGCTTTCAGACCCTGGATCTCTTATTCTTGGCCCACAATCACCTTATATTGGTCTTAGCTTGCCATGTTCTTTTGGTCTCACATTCTATGTCCACTACCTTTTCATCAAACCTGCACAATTTACAGATTGCACTATAGTGCTCACTTTAGAGATGGAATGTTTCTGTAAGACCACTGGTGACACACATAATCTGTGTGTTTGTCTGTTTATCTCTTATCCAACTACTTATCACTAGGCCAATCTAAACTAACCTTTGTGGAATATTAGTTTGGAAAAAGGGGTATGTTAATGGTTGTTCCACAACTCTTTCATCTCATTATTGATGTTATTGAGCAGTTATTATCTCTGAGGGAAGTTAACATTAACTGTATTCATAAATAACAGATTCTTACACCAAACAATATACTTTATTAAATTTTCTGTCCCTTGATGGGACAGTGATAAATATTTGGATTTATAATGATCAGGTGATCAATTCCCTTTGGTAGACACAAAATAGCCCGACATGGCTTTGATATAGGAAAACACACATTAAATGTTCTACAACACAATGTAGGGGAACGACACCTAAACATCTTGTATATATCAGAGTAGTGTGATAACACTCTTTATGGAAGAATGCAATGCAAAAAATGTCTGTTACTATTTCAGTAATACATAAACTCAGATGAAGTAAATACTATAACAACCACCATAATACTGATATAAAGAGTCATTTCTTGAGTTATACTCTCTTCATACTTTGACCCATGACTTTACAATAACTGGAAACATTGGGAAACAATTGTAATACTTGTAATGTTAAACCAAACCTGATTCGGTGGTTTTTCAAACATAGCTTAAACATCAAGCAAGGTATTTTGTAAGTAGCACTTATGGCTTTGGTTTCTAGATAAAACTTTACTGTTGCCTTAAGTTTACCAAAATGCGTCGTAAGCTTTTAAGTAGTACTTTTCAATTTTATGCTTCCAAATTATTTTACAATTTTTTCTATCATTGATAAAATGGTCTCATGTCAAGAAGAAAACTCTTTTACTTATCTGGTCTTTGAGAGATACCTTAAATTTCTTGTTCATTTCTTCATACAACTAACAAAAAAGTGTTAAAACCATAACTGTCATGGTGAGTATGGTCACATACTTCTAAATATTAATTAATAAATAGCTAATATACATACTATCAGTAAAATGAAAACTTAACCACAGGCATAATCTTTTACTAGTACTCAGTAACCGAACATTTTAACGTGTCCTGTACAAAACAGTAATTCTGTTCCCCAAGAGTTGGGTTAGATATGTTGAGAGTACATCTATAATACACACGTTATACACAAGATTCAAACATTCATAAAGCACCTGGACAAGGTAATGCAATAGAAATAAAAAATAACAAACTCTTTAATTCCTTTAAATGATGTTTTCCAAGATGCATGACCCATATACCACAGGAATTTAAAAGTCAGAGATATGGGTAATACCCTCAGTTATAAGTCGAATCATTTCATTAGCATAAAGATAAATGTCACAGTCTGCCTGGTTTGTAATACTGAAAAAGCTAAGAAGGAAGAAAGACTACAATCCTCTTTAACAATGTTCATCCAACACTTGAGTAAGAATGAAAAAGGAAAAACCAAGAACAAACAAGAAGAGAAATTACAGACTTGCTTCCATATTCCCATGTTATCTGAAAATGTACAGATGATATATAAAAATTAGCTTAAAGTTGAAACTATATTCATAAGCCACAACATAATATGATCACAACTATTACTCATTGAACCACCAATAAGTAAAATAAGAGGAAAAACATCATTCATTTCATTCCTTGTAAATGTGAATTCCATTACACTGTAGAAACAAAAGTACTAACAAAAGTTAGAATTTATGGAACTAATATATATACAAGACTTATTACCAGTCTGTCTGCAATAGCCATGGGATAAATGGAATTATACTAAAGTGATAGGATATGAATCACAAACAAGAAAAGGAAAGATAAAAAATATTATACAATCATCTGACTGATAATACACTTCAGTCATCCTAGCGCAGAAGTTAGCTAAATCTGGATACCTTTGTGAAAACATTCAAATAATTTATTCTAGTTATAATGAAAGAGACTTTCCACCAGAAACATTGAAGATTGAAGCTCAGTACTTACTGTACAGAAATAGTTTTTTTCCATACTTCCTAGCAATACATAGGATAAAAATTAATTATTACTAAGCTATAAAACAAGCTTATTATAGTTTAAATAAATAATTAAAGCTGATAAAAAGTTCACTGTTATTTATTAGTCAGAATCATTGTTAAAACAGAGAAAGAAAACAGCATGGTAAATAGCATACTAGGGAATAAAAATAATCCTTCCACTATTTTCACAAAATCTTGACACAGAAAGCATTGATAAATGATAACTTTTTAACGAACTTCTATTTGTCGTGTACAATATTAGCCTGTGCCAGGATATTGAAACATTTTAAAGCTTGCAGGTTTTTCTTGATATTTTAATAAGCTTTAAAAAATCTAAGATTTTTTCTCAAATTTTTATGATAAAATCGGATCCGATGTTATTGTGAATTTAACCAACTGTGATTTCCATCCTTATATTCATATACACGTGAGTTCAGGATAAGTCCATTTTATTGTACTTTTCCTGGATAAATTTGGAGAACAAATACTAACAAATGCTGAGTATTAAAAAAAAACTGCAAAATGTTGTCTTATTTCTATTAGTTTTAAATAGTTATTAATTTTTTAAACTTAAATATTTGAACCATTTCTTTGTATCAGGTTATGGCCAAAGTGGTCCATACAAGACCAGAGCTGGCTATGATGTAATTGCAGCTTCAATAGGAGGCCTGCTCCATATTACAGGGCCAGAGAATGGAGATCCATGTAAAGTTGGTGTAGCCATGACTGACCTTGCAACAGGATTGTATGCACATGGAGCAATTTTAGCAGCATTGCTGGAAAGGCAAAAAACAGGCCTAGGTCAAAAGATAGATTGTAACCTTCTGTCTACACAGGTACATTGTTGTCAGTGATTCTGCTTACAGCAGAGATGTTCATATTTATGAAGTTATAATTTTTGAGAAAAGTGGAATTTACTTTGATTCACGACTGCACAGCATATCAGACAGAGGCCTTAGCTAACCCAACTACTACCTCTCATATAATACAAATTCTGATACCAATATCATTAGTTATTACAGATGACAGAAGGACTGACAAGCATTGGGCTGATTTATTCTCATTTGCTCTAGTCTTTTATACCTTACTCAGTTGTCCTTAGTGATATATATTTCATGATTCTCTTAACACACTTCAATGAGCATTCTATTCTGGTACTGTATACTGTCCTGTATTCTATCCTGGCACCTCATTCAGATAATGTTAACACTTTTTCTTAACAAAGCTTAACTAACAGATATCCCCAGTATTACAAGCATTTGGAACGTTGAACATTATTGTATTTTCTAATTGATTTTTGTAATAATAGTAATTTAAAAAAAGGTTCTTCCAATTGTCAAGCTAATTTATGGTATGAACTTCCAGATTATTAATGCTGTACAAAAATAAATTGGGTCCATCCTATCTAGCATCACACAACAAACAATCATGTGGGATTTTTCTCAGTTAAGACTATCAGTAGTTTTAGTTGTAGTGAGATGGAGACATATTCTGCAGGGAGTTCTGAGTGTGCAGTTGAGGGTGTTCCTCAACATTTTTGAGATGCTTTAGATTTGTTTGCTGCTGTGCCTTCTTTTCTGCTGTAGGATTTTTAGGCAGTGTGTGGAACACTGGTAAGTTTATGGATTTGCAGCATTGGAACCCATAGTTCAATTTCCTAGGATGGGCATTGCGAATGGCCCAAGACTGCTTTGCTTTAATAAAACAATTTTACCACACAAAATTCTGTTTCAGTCAACAATAATCAATACAGTTTTTAAATGACCTATTGAAAATAAAAAGAAGACTAGTTTGGGATAAGCTGCCTATGATTTCTTTTTCTTGTGTTGGTTCTTCAAGTGTGTGATGTTTTGGGCTTTACCCAATTGAGTTTTAGCTTTCATCTTTCTTGATAGCTGAAAGGTGTAAGAGAAAATTTTTAACTTTTTCCTCCATACACAGATATTGTGGTTCATGCAGGAAGGTTTAATTCTTAGTTAAATGAAAGGCTAGTTTAGTCTATCCAATATGTTGTTCATACTCTGTGATTTAGCATACCACTGCAATTTTGAAGTTCTGAGGTGGAGTTTACAGTTAAATTTAATGGTTTAATATCCCCTTATGGGACAGAGTAAGTATGCAAATTTACAAATTCAACATTTTGTTTTCCTTTCACTTCATTTTGAAAGAAAACTTTTGGGATGGGTGACTTCATTGACGATGAGCTGGAGCCATTCTTAGCATGCATGATGGTTTAATTTTAAGCTTTTACATTCTTTCATGTTGTCTTAAAGTCTTGAATTACATCAGATTATACAGGGAGTCATAGCTCTTTTCTTGTTCTTGCATTCTGAACTCCATTATAAGCTCCTTGGTGCCTTGGTACCAAAAATAGAATCTGTCTGTATCTAAGGTTTTCGCTATTTGATTGGAGCACCGATGGCTTTGATGATTATTGTTTACTTTCAGGAGCTGTGGGTGCTTGATTACAAGAATTGGTTAAGGAGAACTGTATATCCTTGAATCACAACTGATCATTCAATCCACATTTTCACCACTCTTATCCATCTAACCTCTAGGTTTCTGTCTTCTGCAGCTCATCAGGATTTTCAACTTAGCTTGAGCATTTTCTGCTAGTTGTACTAGTTTGTCATAATTTTTATTCCTGTCAGTTGTTGAACCTCTGGAGACTGGTGTTCAGTCGTTGATCTTTCTCTTCTGTATCAATGCCAAGGCTCACAAGTTACTCATTTCTCAATCAGTGTTGATGTTCTTTTTTACTGGGATTGTAAATGTTTAAGTTGGTTGTAGTTGACTCCTATATGCACTTTGCCATAGTACTGTAATTCCATCTCTATTGTTGTTTGTTATGCACAAGGATCAGGTACTGCAATTCTGGGTTTTTACATTCAGACTCACATTGGCTTCATGTGAGTTTTGGTGTACTGTATGAGTTTTTTTTTCTCATTCCATCATGCTGCTCATACACCATTCCCTGAAAAACTATTTAACACTGGTACAATCTTATGAATTGTCAGACTGTCAGATCCTGTTTATACTTTCAGAAACAACCAAGACAGGCTTACCTTTCAGGACTGAGACATTTTTCTTGCTCTATTTCAGTATGTCACCAAATGGCTCAGCTAACTCCTATCCAGCTCAATGCTATAAAATAGGACACTACAGTTTTACTCACTTCTTCTCCCACTGTACAAATGGTTCTTTCTCTTCTGAGAATGTGGGCATCACTCAAATCCATTGTTTCTTTATGAAAAGAACACAGAAGATCCTTTTGGGATATTATGGATTCTCCTTATGTAAACAAATGATCATAAACTTGTTTCCCCAGTTTCCTTTGTGGAGATCATTCTTCAGTCTCAAGGGGTTGTTAAATCAAAACATCGTTATAAATATGAGTTCTTCTACTGCCTTGCTTCAAGTATAGAATGCATATTCCAACAGTTAGAAATTCCTTAGTCTATGTACTTATAAAGTGGATTCACTACACTATGTTTTTATTCTTATTGTTCTTCAACAGAACACCAGTATGGTCTGGGCTTACTGAGGCTTCACTCTATTCCATGATAGTGACCTGTGTTTCTCTTCAAGAAAATATTTGGTCTAGGACTACTTGTTTTTGAAACTTGAACTTGAACAAGTTTTCTAACTTGTCTTGCTTCACAAGTGATGCCTGTGGTAGCAAGTCAGTTGTCTCAATCCAAATAGATTTTCCTGAGAGAATAGATGTTTCATTGCAAGGTTCTGTTAGATTGACTCTTTATTTTGCAACTGTAATCAGTGTGTTAGCCTCTCAATGAATTACCAAACCACTGGCAATTTGGTCTCCAGTAACTCATCTATAGGCTTCAGCATTAAATACATTCTGTGTGGAGAAGATGAGATTACAACTATTAGTGTTCACTTCATATGTTACCCAGGGTGCTAAACATGTTTTGTTCCAACACAATGCTCCTCAATGTAGATTCCTGTATGCAGTTAGGGAACCACCCAGAGAAGGTTCTGTTCTTTCATTTTACCTCCTCTGGGATCTGAACATCCACCCATGTTTTTGCTGTGCATGGTGACCTGAGAAGGGGAGGAGAGGATCCTGATGATTGAGGGATCCAACCCTAACACACCACTTTGGCCTTGAATTTCTGTAGACTGGTGGCCTTGGGGGTGAGCTCCCTTAAGTCAATTGGCTGGTCCACTTGGGCAAGGGTCAACCAAGTAATGCATCCCCTCATAGGACTTCATGGTGGGTGGAGTCAGTGAGCACCGAAATTTCCCTTTTTTTATTATGGATTCTCCAAATAAAATTGTGAAAAAACAGTCCAAAGGTAAACAACCATGTCATGAAGATTCTGAGCATCAACCTTTAACATCTATACCACCTTTTGTACCTCATTTTCTTATCCTACATTCTCTCTTAGACAAACCTTTAGGGCAAATGTCTCCCTTTTTTATTCAGAAGAGAACTGGAGGGACATGCTTCGATCTAATGACATATTGGTGGAAGCATCCACATCTCAACACAGTGAACTCCTCTTGCATTCAAAGGCAATTGAGGATATACCTATTTAGGTTACACCTTATGCTACTTTGAATTCATCGCAAGGAGTTAATGTTGAGAGGAACTTGAAGAACATCCTCTAGTCAAAGATTCTTGCTGGTTTCTCCACTCAAAGAATTTTTGCAGTAAGGCATATCTCCACTCGCAATGATGTAATTACGATGCTGACCAATATCATCCTTCTAAAATTTACATCATCACATCCACCTACCACCATCAAGGCAGGTTAACTTAATTGCAGGGTACAGCCATACATTCCAAACCCTCTCAGATGTTTCTAGTGTCAGTGATTCAGTCACTCAAAGACATCATGTCATGTTTCCTTGATTTGTGTTCATTGCAGTGGCAAGGACCATAATGCCTGTGAGTGTGAAACAGACCTTCATTGCATCAATTGCAATGAATCTCACCCATTCTACTTTCATTCTTGTCCTAAATAGTTGGAAGAAATGAGGTGCAACTTTTGAAAATGATTCATAACATTACTTATCCTGAGGCTCGAAAGTTTCTGTCCACCACATTATCTTGGACATATGCTGCTGCACTTCATTCCACAACTACAGTGGAAGTTTAGATGGATCTCTCTGTGCCTCCAAAAGAATCGTTCTCAAAACAAATGAAAAGTCTTTTGACCTCTATGGCTAAAAAAGTTGATGAATCAATTTCAACACCTGTCTCTGTCCCTTACATACATTCCATCAAACTCCAAGATCCACATCCTTTAGTTCCAGATACAGGCATTTCATTTTCCTTAAATACATTTTTTTCTCTCACCCTAAGATGCAAAACAATCATTTGTTCAATATATATGTAAAAATGACTCATTTGGGTTGAGAAAATATTTTACATAGAGGAGCGAACAACGTTTCGCCCTTATTTGGTCATCATCAGGTTCACAAAGAAAGAAAGAGGTAACTGACTGGAAGCTGACCACATGTTTGAAAGGGGTTGTGTAACTGTCAGAATGTAGAGGGCAGTGTTAGATTTTTGAATATATAATTTTATATTATTTATTATATTATTTTTAATATAGGTATAAAGGTGTTCCTTTGTATTGGTTTATTTTGGGTTTAAGTTGTTGTATAAGTAAGGCTTTTTAATTTTGCATTTGTTTATGTTTATGTTTTTAACCATAGAAACACTCAACTATGACTCTCAATGGTGACATCATTTTAAATGTGTTTTGTCCCAAGATTTGTCCATAACATTGAACAGTGTTATTGGTGATGGTGGCACTGTTCACTTTGGTAATGTTTTTAGTTTTTTAAGGCTATTAATTTTTTAATGCCATTTACATTTTTTAATTTATACATTAAACCTTTTTAATGTGGTTCCCTTTCAAGAATCACAGTCCATCTAGTTCAATTTGAAATTAGAAATTGGCCATAATGTTAAATAACTTGAAACCAGGACTGAAAAGGCCAACTTCAGGTGGCTAACAGTAGTTTTGTACTTGCCTGTTAGTCTTTCTGGTTAGTCATGATAATTACAGTTACGCTACAGAAAATTTTTTGGAACTTGTATTTCTGTAGTTATTTTCTTAATGTTGTAGATTAGACGTAAACATTGGTTTTATGCTATTTTTGTTTTTTAAACTTTCTTTTGCTTTACCTTAATCTCCTTTTATAAATTTTACTAAATTTACTTTAATTTTAACTTTTTACTAGATGCTTGGCACAGATAGCCAAGCTGCTTTATGCTGTAAAACACTAAATCAACCAACCAATCCAACACAATGTCAGGTTCTGTCAGTCGCACCAGATCAGCTTCAACATCCAGGTTTCTGCTTTTGCAGTTCCCTTCAGTGTGTCCATCTCTTCCACTTCTTTTTAAGCTGACTGTGTGGAGACAGCCACATCTGATATGGCACTCCTGGCTGTTCAGGTGTTTCTGGCATAGAGGTTATACTGTTTTTCACATAGAATTGGGACTTAATTTCTAAAATTGCCATGTATCTGCCTCAATTTTTCTTAGTTTGAAAGGTGCCCCCCTGCTAATACAGCAGTAAGTCTATGGATTTACAACACTAGTCAGGGGTTCAATTTTTCTAGGTGGGCTCAGCAGATATCCTGATGTGGCTTTGCTGTAAGAAAAACACAAACACTCAGTTTGAAAGGCACATTTGTCAATAGTAATGACATGCATATTGACAATGGTGTATTGAGAACTGGTTAAGCCTATTTCAATCTGTAATGTCAACTATAATTTTTTTTTTTTTTTGCCTGGCTTTGGCAGAAGTTTTGCATCTTCTCCAATCTCCTTATTCACGGCAATTACATTTCACTAGATTCCTCAAGTCTCTCTCTTTGGGTACTTGGTCCCAAATGACCATTTCAGTTATTTTCCAGGTATATTAGGGTTACATTAGTGGTGTTAGAAAAACATGTACGTTCAAAGAGTCTTGATAGAAATAAATAAAAACCCTATAATTTAAAGGCTTTCAAAAGTTGTACATTTCTTTTTCAGAAACAAACTAGGAATCATTAAGTGTTCTTTCTCAATCCATGTTTGTGACCTGACTCTTATATGCCATGTATCTGCTCTACCTGATGGTTTAATTTTTGTGACTTCTGACCTATAGTTATCACTGGTTGGAATCATTTGTGCTGTTTGTCCACAGACCACTTTCTCATTCTCTTTACATCCTCAGATCAATTCTTCTTACCAAACACACTGTCAGATAGAATAGGTGTTCTTTTCTCTGGTTCATCTTATTACTATTTTTTATTTCCATGTCCAATCAAGTTTCCATTTTGCTTGTGTTTGGTATGGGTCTTGAAGGTTTTACTACCTACATGAAAGCTTTAGAGATGCCAGACAATGATCTTATCCTGGGCTCTTTCTGAAGGAGAAAAATCTTTTGCAAGTCTCGTATAATCATATTTGTCACTTTTTCTATGTTTATAGTAACCGGATCAAATTGCCTGCTGGAAATCATTGTGTGGATTGGAATGTTGACATTTCTCAATACCTTTATCTCACATTATTTCCAAATTTCAGGGTCCATAACTTTGTTTTCACAAGATCTCTCAGTGTGGCAAATGTTACCAAGATAGATATGCTTTTATCAAATCAATTCTACACTAGCAACCTCTAATTTAATATAGTTTATACAGGTTGCAATAGGCTCTATAAAAACTAGGTGTTTCATAAGACCACCTAGGAACTGAATGTGTGGTATTATTGTTCTGCTATGGACCACCACTCAAAGACTATCATGAGTAAGGCATAAGGAGATCTGACCTGACCCTGCCAATCTTTGGTTTGAATAAATCATAGCCAGTTTGCTTTTGAATGTTTGAGGAGCTTGGTTCACCTATTGCACTGTTTTCAAAGCACATTCCTAAGGACTCCAAGTACTAGGGAGTCCTTTTCAACCCACGATTCCAGTTAATGAGTATGTGGACAGGGGTTCTTGGAAAAGAGGGCAAAGTTCTAAGCCCTCTTATATGAGTATCTGGATATTTTCTGAGATGTTGATAGGAGTGTCACCAGCCTACATGGAAGCTTACTTGTAACACTAGTTGAGATTTGATACTTTGCTATTCAGTTGGGGTATGCATATCCCTTCTTTTTGACCATGAAAAAGTGCCCAGTATTTCCTCCTAATTTCAAACATGGAGTAGTCTTATCCAGGGTTATTGATTGAGCACAGCTGTTGAGTATCCTCCCCATATATCTGGGGCAAGTGAATGTACCTTTTCTACACAGTTAGGGAGCAAGGATCAAAGCTCATAATTCAAAATGGATGAGTACTGTTTCTTTTTGTTAAGTAAGGCATACACAATCCCATCATTCCAAGCCTGGGGTATTGCCTTTCTGGCTTCTTCAGGAGGAGGAGGAGAAGGTTTGTGCACTTCATTATTTTAGTTTGGCTCAGAGGATGGAACAGCTAAGATAGACCAACAGATCCATTGTTATTCCTAAATGTTATATCAGCATTCTCATTGTGATTCCGATGGCTCCGAATGTATCACTGTGTGGCTACAGGTTGGGATCTACTCATAGGTGTGTATGTGTGTGTTTATATATTCATATATTTTAGTGAAAATTATAAATAGTGTCCTACTTCTTCAGTCACCTCCAAAACCTAGGGTACATTTTAAAATCCCACATTCTAACTTGTATCCTAGGATCTTTTCAATTAGTGCAGCATTTTTTGTTTAATTTATTTTGCTTCAGCTTTTTTTCTTAATTATAACTAATATGTATATATATATCTATAACATTGTGCTTTAGTTGTCCTAGCCATCAGTGTAGAATATAGGAACCAAGACCCTTTAATTCTAACCTTGAGAAGTAGAGCTTTGGCTATCTGGTTGAGGCTGGCCTATAGTGATAGCCCTTGTTCTATTCAACCTACGATACAGTAATTTAGTTCTGGCTGAAGAGCATACCTGTTCTAAATGTAGTGCAGTTCCTCTACTTAGGTGCCAAGCTTCTGTTAACACATTCATGATCCATACAGATGCTTTCAATATGGATAATGCTCTCACTGGCTAATTCACCTTATCAATGTAGGATTTTATCTATAAGTGGAAACACAGGTTTTTATTTTTTGGAATTTAACATTTTCCTAAATTGAAAATAACATTTCCAATCATACTTGCCTCCTTTCACACACTCCTCAATAGATGCTGATGTTAGAGGGTGTGATTGAGTCAGTCTTGAAAGAAGTGATAATATTATCTGAAAAAGGTGCTTATATACAGTACCAGGATAGAGGTTGCACTGATGTAGATGAAAAGTATTACAAGATAAATATCACCAAGGGCAACTCAGTGGGTTATAAGTGACTAGAACAAGTGAGCAATCTCCACTGGAGATTCTTGATATAGTTTCATCTGATTTCAATAGAAGTTATGGTAGGGATTGTTTACAATCTGAAACATCTTGTGAACCACAACTTTTCACATGAGGCGAACATAATGATTTGGTGAGAGATTTAAATTCATCAGATATTTTGGGGTCCAGACTTCAGGCTAAGAAGTTATATTCTTCAGAAACATCATTTTACTAGTACAGAAATTGTAAGAAAAATCCTTTGTTTTACTGCAACAGTGTTGTTGAATTAATAACAGTGCTAGGAACTGCAGTCTATGAGCCAAGTAAGTGATGATAGTTCATTTATTCTACCAAAAGATGTCTAAAAGGTGTTCTCCTTCATAGTGGTGGCATATATGCATCTGTTTCTGTTGCTTATTTGGTTCACTTGAAGGAAATGTCCAAAAATATCAAACTTTTTCTTAATAATATCAAATACAAAAAGTGTATTTGGTTACTTTATGGAGACTTATTTTGTGCATGTTGTTGAGTCAACAATCCAAGTGTACAAAGTTTTTGTTTTTTTTATGAATGGGACAACAGAACATGAAACCATCACTGGATAAAGAAGTGATGGTCACACAGAATTAGCCTGATACCAGGATAAAAAACATTGGACCTGAAAGTTTGGTTAACACTTCATTTAAAATTAGGCTTGGTGAAACATTTTTAAAAAGATGCATATATTGCCCTTAAAGATGTTATTGACAAATTTTTAGTAAACAACCAGAACTTAAATTGCAAAAATACCATCAATAAGATGTTTAATAAATTCAAAGAGCTGGATTATAATATGAACTTGAGAATTCATTTCTTACATTTACATGTTGACTACTTTCATGAAAATCTCAGTGCCATCAGAGAAGAACAAGAAAAAGGTTTCATCAACACATCATGGAAATGGAGACAAGGTATCAGGAAAGGTAGAACATTAGAATGATGGCTGATTACTGCTGGTCATTAAAATGAGATGCTTCAGATGCAAGATATAAAATACCATAACATCTGGTTTGAGACTAAAAGACATAAATTTCACAAAAAAATCAGGATGAATGAAGATGTATATTCATTTGGTATCAGTGTTCTTTCCTTTTCTTCAGCTTATACTTTTGTTAATAAATGTAATAATAAAAAATTTTCATTGTGGTAAACAAAATAGTAATTTGAGTGTTGGTATAAACTTATTTTGGGTCATTTGTAGTTTTCAGTAACAAAATAGTAAATTTCTGTTATGATAGGTATAATACCTATTCATCATATACTTTTTTGTAGGTGTCATTACTTGCCAATCTTGGATCCAACTACCTGAACGCTGGTAAAGAAGCTGTACGTTGGGGAACTGCTCATGAGAGCATAGTTCCTTATCAAACTTTCCAAACCAGTGATGGGTATATTACTGTTGGTGCAGGTAGTGATGAGCAGTTTAAGATTTTTTGTAAGGTATGATTATTTGCTACAACATTACTTTATGTTTTATTTTGCAAATTATGAAATGTGTGATATGCATTATTAAAAGAAAACAAAAAAGGACGATCTGATAAAATTTAGATTCATCAGCTAGCCATTTCAGTGAAAAAACTATGAATCAAGTTCTTGTATCAGTAATTTTCTGTTAAATCTGAAGTAATTTGAGCAATGAATTTTATTTGAAATATAATGAATTTGTGATTTTATTTATGTAATTAAAATTTATGCCCACAGATCAGCATGGATTTTGACTTTACATAGTAAAAAAATAGTAAACTGAAATTAACAGTTTTTTTGTCTGCCTCTACATTTAAAACCATCTAAAATCAATGTTCTAACATTTCTTGCAATATAACAGTAAATCCACATGTTCAAATTTAGGAATTCTTTGTAATACAAATTGTGCAGGAACATCACATAGAAAAGTTCTTCTTTCATCTTACATTTTAAAGATGCCAGTCAGTTTGAAATATGAGCAAAATCTTTCATTACTGATTTAGTATTAATTGAAATTTCTGTAATTTGCATATACCATGAATCTTTTCAATTATAGCCTTTGTGCATTATTTTTTAGCATTTAATAGGGAAAATGTGAACACTATAAAATTATTCTAAATACTAGCTAGTCAAAAGTTTAAGACCATACCAAAAAGAAGTCCTAAACAGGGTAGGAAATGCCAAACAAGAGGCCTCAAAGTGAGTTGTACAGCTTGGTCGATATAAGCATTTGCAGAAGGCTATCTAGAATGTTATTCCAAGTGGTGAAGATGGCTTCAGGAAGATTATGCACTGTTTGGAATTGACGTCCGTTTCTATAGACTTTTCTTGCGATCCACCCTTAAACATTTTCAGTGGGGTTCAGTTCGAGTGACACACTTGATGGCCCATGAAAATGTTCTTTGCCCTGTGGGCATTATGGATTGCAGCATTATCCTGCTGAAAGATTCAGTCATTTCCACAAAAGCAAGGGCCTTCAGTCAATAAGGATTGTCTCTCCAACTTGCCAGTGCAGCCAGCCTCTGTTTGACGCCCTTGTATAACCTGAAATTCCATTGTTCCATGGAAGGAGAAAGCACCCCAGATCATGATGGAACCTCCTCCACTGTGTAGTGTAGAAAATGTCTCTGGTGGTATATCCTTATCATGCCAGTAACATGTAATGGCCCAGTTCATTTATGTTTGGCAGATGTTTACACGTGAAAAAAGGATGTGTGTTCATCTTTTTTTTGTTTGTTTGAGATTTGGAAATAGTTGATAAGTAGTTTAAGAAATCTAATAACTGATTCACTTCAAAATGAATGAAAAGTAGGATATTAATAATATTAGCCTCATCAAGGCTGTATTTTTAAAAATTGTTACTCATTTGTGTTTTCTGTAGAAATGAACTTGTAAAAGGTTTTTCTGAGGTAAAAGTACTGTTTGATTGCCCATTTTTTTACAGTCAGTCGTCATTATTGACTTGTGATATTTTACATATATCACTTTCATCTTTGTAAATTTCTACTCTGTTGGGTCAGAATTGGTAATTTATGGGCAGATTAAATAACAGCTGTCAACTGTATACAGATATGTAAAATTTGCAGAAGTTTCTTACAGTCATTAAGTGCATTTACATTTATTATATAACAACATTCTCTTTAACACAGTAATGTTTGTAAACATGTAAAATAAAAGTACAATGTACCTTGTAATTACGGTCACCACTGAATAATGCAGTTGTGGTGTGGTTGATGTATTAGAACATATTCTGCCTTAATTTCTCTAATATGTTCTTAAAATTATAACTGATTCTTTCAGATAATATTGGTAAAATGTTAAATATAGTGGTTGCAGACAACATTTTACTCTATTACTTAACAAGTTTATTATTTAATAAATGTTTCACACAGTTACAAAATTTAACTTATTATTGTTCATTTATTTCTGCTCTATCACTTACAAAATCTATACATTTAATATTGTACTTCTGTCATTTTCTTGCATTATAATATTCTTTCAGTGTCTGGGCTTACATCATCTGCTGACTGACTCAAGGTATAAAACCAACAGAAATCGTGTAGCAAATCGACAAGTTCTTCTGTGTGAATTGTCTTCTAGGTAAGTTAATTCTGTTTCAAGGATCTCTTCTTCTTGCAAAATAAATTATATCCTGTCAGAGGACTTGAACAAGATTACTCGGTTTAAAATATTCAAATATCTTCTTTGTTTCAACTCTGTCTTTCTATCTTTTCTTTGTAACTTATCTAGCAGATCCTGTCTGGCATGCCAAGTTATTATTGAATCTGTCATCATAAAGCATGTAGGATGAATTTAAATTTTATTAATTTGTAATAAGAATCATTATATGTTGGTAACAAAGTTCAAAACCTTGTTACCCTTTGACAATCTTACACTACAGTTTCAAAGGTTCCTTGGGTTTTATCAGAGGGACCTGTTTTATGATTTCGTTTCTTACATCCTTTGTTTCTGGTACCCTTTTCATCCCCCATGACATAGGATCCTGCCACCAGCTTGCATCTGTTTGAGGAGGTGCAGGATTTTCTGTCTATAAGGTCATTGCACCTCTTCATAATCTTTCTTCAGGGTGTTGTCCTTGCACCAGACTAAACACCATTATTCCTCTCTCAACCTGGTTCTTGTCTAACCAACTACCAATTGATGGGCATGTCTCCAACAGTACTAGAGACTGACCAAAGAGTTCCAGTCCAGTGGGAATTTGACAATATTATATTGTTACCCTTTGACAATCTTACACTGCAGTTCCAAAGGTTCTTTGGGTTTTATGAGAGGGACTTCTTTTACTATTTCTTTTCTTACATCCTTTGTCCCTGGTACCCTTTTTAACTCCTATGACTTAGGATCCTGCCATCTGCCCTAGTCATAATCTTTCTTCAAGGTGTTGTCCTTGCACCAGAGCAGAAACTGATAGCCTGTACTAGGTTTGTTCTGCTTCATTATACCTTAGATTGGTTTTTCAATGATAAAGAGGAATATCACAAATTATTATTTATTTATCCCAATATTTTGTTACTTGTAACCTTCAGTTTATTCTCCACAGAATGGTTTCTCTGTTTTAAGCACTGCTCTTCAGATTTATTCTAGCCGTATGTATTTTTTTTGTGCATTCAGAACACATGATAGTGTTCCAAAATTGAAATTAATATCATTTCTTTATTACCAGTCTAAAGGGAATTTTTACAGTTTTTTTTAACTTTTCCACAGCACAGTTAATTTTCAGGCTTATTTTTAAAAAGTGTCAATTATCCACCAACAAATAAAAGTTTGAAATTAAAAGAAGCTGTATATCATGTAGCTAACAGCAATATTCCTTGAAAACTATAATGGATAATGAAAAATAATGTTTCAACTGCAAATTGAGGAAAATTAGAAGAAGTGCATTATCCAGGAAATGGCATAATAATTGGCAAAACTGATTCATTTAGAGGCCAAAAATCAGTTCAAAATATAAAACAAATTATTTAGATAACAATGTCCAAGATATAAAGAAGCTGTCCTTATGTAGATTCTGTTCTTCAAAGTTGATAATTTTGTAATAAGGGATGTAATCATGAAGGTTTTGCTACATACATGTATGTTTGTCAATTATTGTAAGTACCATGCAGCAAAAGAGTTCATTTAATTTTTCTTTCTTTTTAAACTTCAATACTAAGAATGTTATTATTGTGAATTATTATACAAAAGTAATTTATCATTTACTGAACTAAGGAGTACTCTTCAGGTGTTGAGTATACACCTACATCAAATTTCAAGATTTAAATAAAAGTAATAATTTATCTATTTCAAAATTTTTTAACATAGAAATATTTTAGAATTGTTGTTTTGCCAATTTTTTAACATTTATTTAATTTACAAGAATCTCATCTGTAAACACCACACTCATATTTTTTTTATTTTCTGCTCATCCCAAAGCATAGGTTTATATGTGATAAGAAACTATTGTATTTTAGGAACATAACTATCTGTGTACATATTGTTTCTCAAATGATTTTCCTTCCCTTTCACTAATTTTTACTGATACATCCTCTCAATCCCACTCTTTTATTGTTTTATAACATGTAGTCTTAACAATTATTAATGAAGCTCAGATTGAAAGTGGAAAAGTTTAAATGTTATTAGACAGACTAGATTATAAATTAATTACCTCAATGTAGAGTCACTAAATTTGTGTGGAAAGTAACTTATGATTTTGGTTTGAAAAAAATTAAATATGGCTCCTTCAGATAAGAAGGGAATCAAGTGGGAAGTTCATAAAACTTAAGCATATTACAGATCTGAGAACTGTATATAGTTTCTTTAGATATTCTTCTCATTACTGAAAATGTTTTTAAATGAAATTAATTTGAAAGTTACACAAATTTTCTTCTCTTATAAGATATCAGATAAGCTTATAAAGCTAAGTTTAGACAGTACTGTTGGTAATGGCAAAATATTCAAATTCTTATTTACTGAATATTATTAATCTCATTGTATTCAAGCAATGCATATAAATGAAAGAACCTACATTGTATTAAAAAATAAACTATTTTTATCAGATATAAATTCATCCTGACTAATAAGAATATTAGTAATAACAGTGCTACCTGGTCCAACTGGATTTTGAGATCAAGTTCTAGATCACTAATAAATGTCTATTAGTTTCTGTGGTGTTTTTAATTATTTATAATTGGACTTGGCAAAATAAAATATCAAAAGAAATAAAGTAATCAAAACCAATTTCCAAGAAAAATAAAGAATTTTAATGTTGTTTTAAAAATAATGTCTATCACAATTTCATTACGTAAAAAATAACAGTAAAACTAAATCCTATTACTTGAAACTTTTGGCCAAAATTAGATACTTTTATGAAGTTTGTTCTAAATGTTATGTTTGGTTAAATATTTTTGACACAAGAAGGAAACAACCAAGTGATATCCAGTCTGGAAAAGGCTAATTTATCAGGATATTTGTTTGGTGTCCAGAAAATCAAACTTAGCACAGAGTAGCTTTAATACCTTCAAAAAAAACCTCTATTTATCAATTCCTGTTAATTTTCTTTCTTTTTTTATTATTTTAGTTTGATAATTTTATAATATGATGAAATATATTGCATAGATTTCTCCAGTACTCCACTGATCACTGGTTGAAAGCATTTAATGGTTCTGGCATTCCATATGGACCAATCAACAACATAGAGCAAGTTTTTAATGATCCACAGGTAAATTATTATGCTGTATAAAAATACTTTTCTACTCATTAGTTGTCAAATATATTTAACAATTTACATGTTCCATAACCTACTCATCATGCAAGTATTTAGTCACTAATGGAAAGTTTTCTTTACTGTCATTATTCCATTGATCATATATGTAGTGGCTTGCATTTGTATTAAGCAAAGAACTTGTTTAAGCATGTTAGGAAAATGAGGGTATTCAGTAAAAGAATATGGTCTATAAAATTAAAAATGTGAAAACATTAACTTTCATAGAAATGAAAAATACAGGTACAACTTCATTATATTTAGAAAATGTAATAAATGTATTTTTATAAACTGATCTTAACTTGTATTCAAAGTTTGCAATGGAAAAAATCTGAAAGCATTCCAAACACATATTTTGTAGAAATTAACACTAATTTTTATCAAATACTTTGGATTATAGAGATCACAAAAAGTTTAATTTTGGGGATACATTTTTTAACGATACCTATTTTAAACTTTGTTTCAATGTAGGACAATATTTAATGCTGTAAACCAGTCACATGCTTTTAGTTAACATTCAAACCTTTTAGTAATTGTCAAAATAAATCAGTGAATTGTTGCATTGAATTCCTTCCTCACTGGTCAAGAAATTTAGTGTAAATTGGTTCCTTTTGATAAACGTAGGTCCAACACAATGGAATGGTTGTAGAAATGGAACAAAGAAGTGCTGGCTCAATCAAAGTAATAGGTTAGTATGACATTCTGTGAATAAGAATGTAATAACAGTCAATATCTGCCAACAGTGAAAGTGCTCAAATATCGAGTAGTACAATTATTTACTAAAATGTTTATATACTGTTTTTCTTGTAATTTAAAATGTATCACAGTGATATAACTGTTCTTTATTTTCCCTTTATTTGATAGTTCCTTAAACTATAACATGGAAATTACTAACTTAAATCTAAGTTTATAAATCTTATTTGTATATAAGATGGGTTTATTGTATTATTATTTTAAGAACTGTTAGTACTTTTCTTGTATTCAAAAAACATTCATGATAGTGATTGCAGAAAGGAAGTATAGAATTATTAACCCAGCTAATAAAAATGTATCATGGAGAAAATTTGATAAAAATTATATGTAAGTGGTAACTGAATTAAACCCGAGAGAAAACAGAAGTTAGCTAGCTATCAAACATAAATAAAAAAATGCATATCCTTGTTCAAAAAATTAACTGAGATTCAATCAAGGTAAAGTTAAATATAGTTGCTAAGTTTGAATGAGTTTATATTGTGCTAGTAGATAAACAGCAATATTTTTTTTATTTTGGAGTATGGGTAATGGTAATATGTAAAACAGTGGTGTAGTTGAAGGAATATGCTGGTAAATGGCAATTACTTATTTCATCATTTGAATGACCTAGCAACATTTACTCACTTTTCACTGGGGCAGAGTTCATACTCTGGCCAGGAGCATCAAACATGGAAGTTTACCAATTTTTTTATTTGTCACTATACCACTGATGTAAAATAAAATATAACTTTAAATTTTGAAAAGGGAAATTAAAATTTGCAATAGTTTTATTTCATTACTTACTGAATTAATTTGTTAGTAATTCTTCTGTATTTTGATAAGAATATTTTGTTCTTATCAAATAAACTCTTTTCTAAAAGTAATATATCTGTATATTTTTAGTGAAAATCAATACTTTTGATAATAAAGTTAAGAAAAAAATCACAAGGAAGGACTATGTTGAGACAGCAAACCCAAACTTCTAATTATTTTAATTTGTTATAATTTTAAAAAATGTGGGTTCTTAAGCCCACATCTTTATCCTTCGCTGCCTGCAGACAGTCATGAGAAGGTGACTGCTCTCCCAAATAAAGATGAAATATTAATTGAAATAAGAATAATTTGGGGCTAAGTAAGTTGAAAACTACCTCTTAAAGTTAGCATTCCATACTTCAGTATGGTAGAAAGGCAATAATTGATACCACAGAAGACAAAATATACTAATATCCAGTTATCAAAACAAAGTAGCATAGATCCCAACCACCACCCATTTATTAATTCTGCTGTGACTATCATGCTCTAAACAAGCCTTTATATGCAGCAAGGTGTGCATTCACATAAAGTAGTGCCAAGTTGTTAAATGGTCTTATTCATAACTAAAAATAGTTATTAGAAATGTTAAGTAAAATTTCCCTAATTTTTATTTCTTTATATTTATTACAGCATAGTTTGATAATTTTGTTTAAAAGCTTCATTATGAAATCTATTAACTGTTATTTTTTTGTATTAGTATTTCATCATTACTGATGTGTTGTAATTTATTACACATTTTACAATATCTGAATAACTGCAAAGTTATAATGCTTATAACAGAATGATATGATACATTACTATTAAAAGAGAGTAAACTATAAATTGGAAAAGCAAAATATTTTTGTTAAAAATAATTACATTCATATCCTTATCAATTATTTTAATTTTAAACTAATAAATAATGTATTTCTATATTAGATATTGAAGTATTTTCAATTTATAATTTTTCTGGATAGATAGTGCTAATAACATTTATTTCAGGAATATTTATACTAATTAAATCATTATACACACATTACACACACATTCATGATGTAGGTTCAAGAACATTTGATACAGAATGATAAAAAACCTATGACCTGAGCACATTTGAAAATGGTTGGATTATATGTTTTTTTATCACTTGCTGTATCTATTATTTCTGTATGTCATCTTTAAATTTTACAAATTTAAGTGATTAATATATATCCATTCCTTTCAGGCCCAGCAGTAAAATATAGCAATAGTGTTAACGAACCTCGGTTTCCACCTCCAAGTCTTGGAGAACACACAGATTATGTTTTAACAAGTCTCCTAGGTTTAACACAAACAGATCTTGAAGTCCTCCATGAAGAAAAAGTTATTTCTTAGTGTTAAATTTTATAAAGAATTATTTAACAGTATCATAATTCTTTTGATATTCAAATATTGAGATCACAAACTAATTTTGAAATATTAAAAAATGGTTTAAGTGACATGCATAAATATTTTGTCTACATAAAAAAAAGGCTTGAACTGTATTTTTCTGTTTTGTAATAACGAAGTTTTAACTTCATCTAAAAAAAAAAGTGTTTTATTTTAAATAAAGAAAATTGTTGTATTAACAATCTCTTGAGTAGAAGATCAAATACATTTGTATATATGAGCTTCTAATAAGAATAGACCACTGCCAGTTCTGATATGTTGTAGTTTTTTAAATACAGGTTATAAGAGAATTTCAGCTAAAAACAAAAAGACAGTCTGTATGATGTAATAACAAGTAGATTATAAACATTAGAGTGAAAAGTGCATGCAAGTAGAACTCCTCATAAATATTTTGAGGTGCGTGGTCTTGACTAGCTATTATTCCTCTAGTCTATTACTTCAAAATTAAAGATTCTAGCACAGTTAACCCTTATGTATCATTATGAAGGTTTAACAAACAAAACACAAATCTTGATCATATTTTCTGTCCAACCGGTTTTCTCCATTTTTCTCCAAATCAACATTTCAAGAATTCATTTTGCTTACTAGGTTTGTTGAATAGTTACATATAGACTGCCACAACTCTTCTCTAGTTTTGTAGATGGTATTTTTGTTTTTTCTTCATCAGGTCTATTCTTTCGTTGCCGTGGGCATTATGTGTCTTCCAGTGTGACATTATAAGGAAATATATCGGAACAATATAAAAAAATTGTTTGAGCCTTGAAAAATGTAATATTAAGTAAATATTTTAAGAAAAGGTACTTAGTAAAATCAGTAGTTTTATAATTAATTTTACAAATACATAAATGTTAGATATTAATTAATTAATACTTTTTACAGTCTGAGAACATAAACATCTGTGAAATGTTTCAGATAATTATCTCAAGAATATTGTTAAGCTTTTATAATTAAAAGCAAAATGTAAGTAATTCTTTGGCACCACATATTTTCTTATGTATCTAAAAACAAAACAGTCTGTGAGAGTTCATTGTATGAAGCAAGTGGAATTTCCATAACATCACTTTCCATAGTGAAAATGTTTAAATTGAACATTTAACACTTATCATTAGCTATGATAGTATAATAAAACATTAACTAACTACTGCTAAAATTTCAACCATAATTTAATATTTCTATATATACGGAATCAGTAAGTGTGTTCAAATAAAACATTGATCATTATAGAATATTGCCATTCCAACAGAAGAGCTTGCTGAGGCAGCCTATAGAAATAAGAAAATACTAAGAAATTGAGATTGCAGGAACAAGAAGTTATGGAACATGACATACATTATTTTCAATTAGCTTAAAGTTTTAATATGTGTAAGGTGTACCATACCTCACATAGTAAAAAAGGTGAAAAGCCATCACTAAAATCTCACACCTTTATCAAAGAATTAACATGATGGCAATTTATATGTAATAGTTGATGAACTGACTTGTGACTAAGGAATCGCAAGTTTTATAACACAAGATACATGTTTAACCATATATAAAACTATTATAGTATTGTGGTAGATTTTTTCACCTGTGGAATCATATAGTAATTGCTATGTACGTTTCTATAGGCATAACATAACAATGGTCTCTTTAATACAATGATATTCTAAAACACTTTAAATCAACAGCTTTTATTAGACCGCAAAAACAGGAGGTTAGATAATACTTAATTTACAAAGCTGTAATTAAAGTTAGCTCTATAGCAAGTGAAAGAGATTAACAATTTACACTAGAATACTGTGTCCTGAGGTTAATACCACTGAAAGAGAAGAAGGAGAGATATTTTCAGACATTTTTATGTCCACAAATAACCAAAACTTGGCAACTACATGTTACTCAGCAAATTTCTTGAGCGTCTACAAGAGGTATATTACACATTCTTAAACACACCTTGTCATTGTCATAGCAGTAGAGGGTTATAGAGTCCTGCAGTTTGGCATAACCCCATTGTGCATCAAATTAGTAAATATACAGAATCGAGTATCAAAATCAAAGAAGGCCTACTTACACAAGAACTCAGACCAAAATCAAATTAATGTAAAGGAACACTTTTATACTTACATTAACTAATAAACTGCAACTAATGTAACTGCAACGTCCCCTATAATATCGTGCCCTAAGACATGCCCAGCAACCTCTGCTTCTAAACTCTTTGTTAACCTGAAGATGGCGTAAGAAGGTCGAAACATTGTTTTGTACTTTATTTTAAGTTATAGTTTTAATACCTATAAAATAAAGAATTGAGTATATGATAAAACGAATTTGGTCCTTATCTCATTGTTACTATCCATATCAGTATGTCCAGTCGTAAACTATGACGGCCCGGCATGGCCAGGTGGTTTAAAGCGTTCAACTCACAATCTGAGGGTCGCATCAAACATGCTCACGCTTTCAGCTGTGGGAGTGTTATAATGGTACGGTCAATCCCACTATTCGTTGGTAAAAGAGTTGGCGATGGGTGATGATGACTAACTGCTTTTCCTTTAGTCTTATACTGCTAAATTAGGGACGGGTAGAGTAGATAGCCCTCGTGTAGTTTTGCGCGAAATTTAAAAAAAAGACATACTATGTAATAATCATGCATCTTGGTAATAACTAAGTAATCTAGTTCCATTACCAAAGGCCTGGCATGGCCAAGCGCGTAAGGCGTGCGACTCGTAATCCGAGGGTCGCGGGTTCGGACCCGCGTCGCGCTAAACATGCTCGCCCTCCCAGCCTTTGGTATAATGTGACGGTCAATCCTGTTATTCATTGGTGAAAGAGTTGGCAGTGGGTGGTGATGACTAGCTGCCTTCCCTCTAGTCTTACACTTTTAAATTAGGGACGGCTAGCACAGATAGCCTTTGTGTAGCTTTGCACAAAATTAAAATACAAACAAACCATGGGTTCGTTTGAGTTTGATCAGAGGGACTTGTCCTACTACTCTTTTTCCCATCTTCTTTGTCCCTGGTACCTTTTTCCTTCCCCATGACTCGGGATCCTGCATCTGTCTGAGGCTGTACAAAATGTTGTCTCTACAAGCCATTGCATCTGTTTCTCATCGTTTTCCCGGTTTTTAATTCAGGTTATTTGTTGTTCTTGCACTAAATTTGAGACTGGTAACCTGTACTAGATTTGTCCTGCTTCATCCTAATTTTTAATACCTCATTTTACCTTGGAGTCACTTCTCACACTTTGGTGGAGGAATGTTGCACATGATTATTTACAGATCCCAAAATTTCGTCACATGTAATCCTCTCTTTGGTTTATTCTCCATGTGATAGTTCTGTTTCTTACACTGTCTTTAGGTCATCTTTCGGCCCTGTATGTTTTGCTGGACGTTCAGAGCATTCATTTATCACTTTCCTCTTTTAATTATTGATCATTATGAAGAGGAATCTGCCTGTTACCCTTATCAGTTGCTCCTGGATGTAGCTATAATGGGCTGCTGCTAACATTGAAGAAATCCTTACAGCAAGCTATCCAATATTTTGTCATTTCAATGTTTTCCCTTTTTTGTGCACACATTTCAGTCAGCCCCGCCTTTCCCCACTTCGACTTTGTTCAGTAGGTTTTTCATTTCGGTTACACCTTGTTAAATTCTATCACTTTTAGGATGTGTTCTTCCTTGATAACTCTTATCTTCTTAGATCAGGCTCATATGCATATTCCTTCTTGGCCTTTTCATGACCAGTAGAATTTTGCAGGAATTCTTTCTCAGTTATTTCTACCCTTCCTCCGACTCTTGTTATCCAGCAGCATTGGGTTTGATATAACTCACTTGTCAGCAGATGTCTTACTTCCTCCTTCTCATCCAGTTTTTTATATTTTATGGATGCATCCCTTTGAGGGTGGCATGGGTTGATCAATTGGAAGATTCAGGATATTTTGTCTGTTGCCAAAAGGTTTATTCCCATCAGCGTCTGATGCTTTTCACTCTAGATTGTGTTTTTGGTTCATTTGCTTCATTTAACCAGAAGTCCTCTGGTAATGATTCATGTTGACTTTTCTTCAGTGGTTGCTTATTTCAATCACCAGGGTAGCACGCATTCTCATTCTTCCTTTTGGGTATGCAGGATTGATATCTCTATCATTGTGTGTCATGTTCTGCCTGCTTTCACTCTTGTCATAGATCAGATAACATTTATCTGATGGAGTTGTCTAATTCTTTTATTTTCTAGGGGCTCAAATTTCAATGGGATTACTTTTCTCATTTAGGCTTCGACTATGTCCCTTAACCTCATATTGCCTTGGTTTTGGTCTCTGATTCCTCGTTTTCTTGCTCTGGCTATCTATGTTTCAGCCAGGATTGGACTCTAACAATTGTCTATCTTCCCTTTTTTCCTTGTCTTGGTGGTTTTGTTCATCCTTGACACTTGGTGTCCATTATTTCTAATAGACCTTTTCTGGCCATCTCAGCTATTGTTTCTGTGGCTCCTCCAGCTCCACATTCCTTCTCCATTACCTCTTCCCTTCTTTACAACCCTCAGTCTCTATTGTTTTATTCAGACCTTCCTGTTCTCTCTCTTCACACCTGGTAATTAGCGAGAGGATTTAGCTTTTTCCTATCACTAGCCTATTTTCGGGCTTGTTTAATTTACCCTTTCTACAAAAAAGTTTTGTGACACAAACGAAATATTTCTGTGATTGGTTTCTGGGTTTAAGGCTTTCCCTGATCAACCCACTGTTCTTAGTCACGCTTATTTCTGATCTTTATTTTATGATTGGAGGCTTTGTTTCTTCAGTCTTAAATTTTCAGGTGATCCTTTCTCTCACCTTTTGTTTTCCCAATCCTGCAGGTTTTTACCTCGTCTACACTTTACCTATGGTTGTGTTTCGTCCCAAATTTATCGTTCACTGTGGAATGCTGCCCTTCTGGAAGGGTATATTAATGTCGTTTTGCACTGCCTCACTTTGCATACATTCGAGCCATTCTCCCAGTATTCTTTGTTTCACCTTTCCTTATGCGTTTTTCCTATTCACTTATATTATTGGTGGTTTGTTTATTTGCCACCAATGTGGCCTAGCGCGTTAAGGCGTGCGATTCGTAATTTGAGGATCGCGCCAAACATGCTCGCCCTCCCAGCCGTGGGGGCGTTATTATGTGACGGTCAATCCCACTATTCTTTGGTAAAAGAGTAGCCCAAGAGTTGGCGGTGGGTGGTGATGACTGGTTGCCTTCCCTCTAGTCTTACACTGCTAAATTAGGGACGGCTAGCACAGATAGCCCTCGTGTTGCTTTGTGCGAAATTCCAAAACAAACAAACAAACAAAACAAGCCACCAATGTTTCATGTATATCTTATCCTTCTACATACTTTCTCCCTTCTCTGTCTTGTATTTCCTCCTAACATTTTGGCTACTCATGAGTATAACTCATCCATTTAGCCACTTTTCCTTTCTTCCGTTTCACGACTTTATCTTCGTTCTGATCCAGACAGACTTATGTCTTGTACATGCTCTTTTCTCTTACCTTGCGTGCACAACTTGCTTCTGTGTTGTACATTCCCACCTCTTTCTTTCTTCACAACCATCCTCTGTTGTTGTTGTTGTTTTCTATTTCCATCGCTTCGTGGGTTTGGTTTTTCATTTGATTGACTTCTTCCTCTCTTTCGTCCTCCTCCTATATTCTGAATGTCTTCTTATCTAATTTTATAACATACCTTTTCAATGGTGTTTCGTACGTGTCATTCTTTGGTTGGAGATACTTCTTCAAACGGGTATGTGGACTACCATGATACATCTCTCTCTCAATATTTGTACTGGATCGCAGTTTTATCTCTTTTCTGTTTATGTCTTCTGCCTATAACCATTTGAAATAACAGAATTCAATAAATCTTTGATTGGGTAAGTTTATACTCCAGTGTTGTGAGTCATGGTGGAAATAATTGCAGATTTCTACAATTTTTTTTAATCTTCTGCTATATCTCAAAGTTACTTATTTCGAGGATGTATTTGTGTATTGTGTTATTCCAGTCAATTTCACTTTTAAGGAAGAGGGTTTACATTATGTAGGCATCCTTTCAATACAGGATGTCGGTTTCCCAGATCAATCTATCACGTTTACATCTAGGGCATTCATGAGACAGGAGTACGAGATTCTCTTTTGAGATGAAGACGGTATGATTCTCTTTCCTACCCCACCAAATAACTATCTTTAAGACTGTATTTGACTTACCACTGGTATGATACTCTTTCTTACTCTTAAGTGTATTTTGGATCCCAGTGTCTGAGTTTTGAATTGTAGTTCACTTACCAACAGTATGATTCTCATCCTACTTTCATGTAGATATCAGTTCTCAGTGACACGAGTTCTGAATGTAGTTGACTTGCCATGAATAGTCCATTGCTCCCTAGCCACTCTAAACCTAGAGGTACATCTTTTCCATTTTACACACTTTTATAATTGATTTAGTTTCTTAAATATTGCATAGTCTGAATAATTTTCAAACATAAGATCTTGAATTGTTACTACTTAATCTTATAAAGTGCTTTTTTGATTCCCTTACGCTAGTCCTTTTGCATATTCAACGCGGGATTCTAGCTATTTATCTGAGTGAGAAATTGAAACGTGTTACATTGGGAGTTATAATTTTTCTACACTTAAAATGTATTTTCGACAGGTACTCACCTCCTCTAACACTTTCCACTCTCCCTCTGTGCTTCTGTCTTTTGCCAAAACTCGAGGTGATTGTTTGGTGGAATTGAATATAGGAAGTCACATGCATCATAAAAGCATGTCACCAGTATGTGGAGGGATGAGGCATCATCATTTAAATGAGAGGTGCATTGGAATCAGTCAATTCCAATGGAGAGGAGATAAAAATGCTTGTGGCATGCATAAGAAATATTTTGCATATGGAGGACAGCAATGAGCCAGAAGAGCAATTTATGTGAGAGAGGTAAGTACCTATCGTAAATACCTTTCTTGTATAGGAAAATTATAGCTTCTTGAACTTTAAACACTTTCAATTTTTTCTTCAAATTTCACTGTTTATTCTTTCATTTTACATACTTTTAAAATGTACATATACAAATACATTTTTAGAATATACAAGTTTTCACAAAAACGGGAGACTTGTAAGACTAGTTTACAGTTATTATTAAGTCTGACTGGAAAACGAGTAAATGAGACTGACACATAATAAAATGTTTTTGTTGAATATGTGAAAGTTGATTGGAAAATGATGTTTAATATTTCCTCAAAGACTACCAATTATACTGTATCTTTTTTCTACTTCCAGTAGCTCAAGTCTGAAGGATATGATTGACAGATTATTTTTGATTAAGCACAAAGCCACACAAAGGGCTATCTGTGCTCTGCCTATCACGTGTACAAAAACTCGGTTTTTAGAAATGTGTGCATACAGACATACTACTGTGCTACTAGTGGGCTGAAGGATTATAATGTTTACAATTAAGTTTTAGTAGCCATGGTGAGTAGAAAATAAATAGCATATTTTTTTTATTTTTTCGCTTGAATATAAACAAACCTGCTAGAATTGGCTTTTGTAACTGGCAATTCACTTCACAAAGTGACACAGAATTAGAAATACCAAGGTAATACTTGATTCACAAAATAACTGACTTTAGTTTCATGACTCTGAAATATCAGATATACATTTATCACCAACCTGCTTTCATATCAAGCTTAGTATTATTTGAAAAAATTAACGACAATATACGGATACATTAACTTGTACCAAGCCACACATTAATTGTACATATTGATGTATTTCTAAAAATATACGTTTCATTGTCTTGTTGGCTTCTCTGTGCCCTATGGTATGATTTTTAGGGCGTTAGATTTGCAGTTTGCGAATGACAATCAGTCTTGATATGAAGTGTTAACATAAACTCTGGGGCAATTTATTTCTGTAAGATAATATAATTGCTACAGTTTTTGCCATTGTACCCATTTTTTCAGTGTTTTCATAATTTTTGTACAGGAATAAACTGATCTGTATTATCGCGTACAAGTGTTAGATATCTGAAGCAAAACACATACCACCTAGTGACACATATATCCTAAACAATGTTTAACTACCTTTGCTGTCATGACCAGCTGCTAACATTTGTAGCCATATTGTTTTCCGCAGCCTTTGATTAGGAAAACCATCATCACCAGTATCACAATAAAGTAACTGAAAGTACCATTCATTGAAACAAAGACTTTTCACTGAAGGATTTATGTAAACCCTTCACACCTTTAGGTATGGACTGTGTATAGATTTTGTCTACACATTTATATAAGTATTTCAGAATGTATTTCATTTAAAGACTCTTATTGTTCTCCACTATTTCACGCGAATACTCATAAAGTAGAATATACAAATATTTTCTGTTTTTAAATATATGAATGTTCTAGGTAAAATATCTGAGTTGATCAGCCGGTGATAACTTCATAACACCCGAATAACTTGCTCTATATAGTCACCCATATTGCCACTTAGAAGCTTAGGAAGTACTTATTGTCACAAGTCATCAACTGTTTATTCGTCTATCCCATAGTGCAAAAAGCACACTGCACTCATCAGTAATACATAGTTCCCCTGATTGAAACAAAGTTCAATGCATCACAAACTCAGTTGTAAATTATCATGATCTCTCTCTCTTCTACTTGTGATCCATTTCATCCATTTATTGACGAATGAAACCACATTCATCAATTAAAGCAGTTTTTAATTATTCCCCATTTCTGTGGACTCTGTATTATATCTACACTTGTAAATAAATTATACATCTTATCTACCAGGAAATGTACTTCATGTCCAAACATTAGCAGATTTCAAGAACAACCAGAATATGATTATTTGATACTCATTCAAAATGTATGGTAAGTAATCATTTCAACCAGGACTGACTCACAAACCTGAAACCACTTTTTTGACAGTTTGAACAGTCCATTGTGCAAAATAGAATGATATGGTGAAGTGTCTATTTACATCACATCTGGTAATTATAACATGTTGGTATACAGAAGACTTCTACGTTCAATCCCTGAATCTTGTGTATTTCTCTAAGACTCAAAAATGTACTGTCCACTATTCAGCTAAATTACGACCAGAGCTTCTTTCTGCAATAAAGAGTCTTGTGTATCCTTGGTCCATCTAAAATACAAATTAGCTTTTCTCAACACCGACATTGTTGTTGTTATCTCAGGAAAGTGTACCATAAAATGTCATAGTAGGATGTAAAGCCAAAAAAATATTTTTATCATAACTTGAGACAATCGTTATCTGGTGGGGTCTTTAGAAAATCAGTAGATACTCTATTTCTCCTTACGAGTACAACGTGGCTAAGAACTTCTTCGTGTGTATACGTAAAAACACTATTTTAGTTTCAAAATTACATTATTTATCAACTGAAACGTAATTTTCATGCTCCAAGCAGAAATTTAAAACTTACTGCCCGTTACTGGTTTCAACATCTCCATTTCTAGTGCATTCATTGCCCAGTTTCAAACTCTCTCTATTTATCCACAGAAACATTATTCTCAGATTCTCAATAAAAAATTTAAAACATTACTGAATAATAGTTTCAAAATTCATTCTCTTTCAGTGCTGGAAATATCTTGGACACTCTAAAGTATACGTTTAGGGTATGCATGGCCAGGTGGTTAAGGTACTTGACTCGTAATCCGAAGGTCGCGGATTTGAATCCCAGTCGCAGCAAACATGCTTGCTTTTTCAGCCGTGGGGGCTATCGTGTGGATAACCTGTTTATTTTTCTGCGACATGACAAGATAGAAACATAACAACGCTGACTTCCTGCTAGTTCACAGTTGAAGTATATTCCCATTTCTGAGGTTCAAAGGCCTTGTTTGAAAAGTTTACTTGTAATTTTGGTTCTGCCCAGCGAGAACCCAGTGTAGCTATAAGGTTACAGCTTGCGTTGTTTTCGAGTTTTCCACAATGGAGCTTGGTCTAGCAGCTTCGTTGATGAAGTTATACTTGTGACGTGCTACTTCCATCTTGAGATTTATCTTATGTGAAAGCATTTTGGTTTATTTGCATATGTGATCAAGCTACATAGTCAGTTATTTTTTAAAAGTTTGACAGGAACAAGTGCTACACTGTTCTAACTCAAAAGAACACATTGAATAGCTTGCTTCTGATTCTAGGAAATTATCTGTTTAAATTGCTTCAGGAACTAGTTCAGGCAGCAGCTTTGAAAGTTAGTAGATTGACCCAAGGCAAGAAATATAATGGTTTGTGATTGGTTTCTTGACTTACCAGTAACTTACGTCTAATGAAATTAAAGTATTTGATTCCTCTCACTACTTTCTTTCATTTGGTAAGTTTCTGCATTAGTACTCGCTCCAGACATTTTCTCAGAAAGAACACTAGAATGAAAATGACAGGTGAATAATAAAAATTACTCGGACACATAAAAATACCTCACTAAAATTGTATTAAATCCTAAGCTGCAAGTGGGGTCCCAGAATGGCAAGACATCATATGGTAATACCAATTCCATTAAGAAAAAAGAAATTAGAATGTTTGGCATTTTTCCTTAAGTATCACCAATGTGCTAGAAATTTGTCAGAACTTTCTTAACGAATTATCTACCTAGTAAGCTATGTGTAAAATATGTCAGGTCCAGCAGAGCCAGATAGATAAGGTACTAGACTCGTTATCCGAGAGTCGCGGGTTCAAATCCCCTTCACACCCCAAATATCAATAATATTACAATATTTATTTTTATCTCATAGGAATAACTTTGTGATGAGAAATGTTAACTTTTTTACCATAACAGTGTATTTACTGTATGTGTAACATAACGACAAGTTCTCAGTCACGACTTATCTTCTAACTATGTGGAACTAAATATCAAATCTTTATCTTGTTGTATGTCCTGATCTGAAGAACAATAAGGGAGAATATAGATGAAAATATTCAAGCATACAATACGAAGAGAACCAAAAAGAGATGAATTTTCATTATTAAAACCTCATAATTACAATTAACTGATTCTCAAAAATCCTTAACTCTTTCACTGCAGCTAGAATCTATATTTTCTAGTAGTCACATATTCTCGCATTTCAACTGGGACAAATGTTTTCCATTGTTATTCAAATAATCTAATCTGGCTGATATATGTTTTCTTCAATGTTTTGCACTCAGCTATTCAGTAACCAAGAAGTGGAATGTACAACAATTATGTGAAGTATTATGGTAGTTTAAAGCATTTTTATCATTTGCAATGATCGAAAAATATATGTCAGAAACGTCCTCTTATGGCCCAGTATGATGAAATCTGTGCAATAAATTGGACGTACTCGACTATGAAAAAGTAATTCAAGTATAAACTGAAGTTGTATGTACTCGGCTGTGAGAATCAGATGTTTATGTTATTCTCAAACTGACACAACTAGGGCAAATTTCATTAGAGAGAGCCCGACATGGCCAGGTGGTCAAGGTACTCGATTCGTAATCTGAGAGTCGCGGGTTTGAATACCCATCACACTAAACATACTTGCCCTTTCAGCTATGGGGTCGCTATAATGTGACGGTCAATCCTATTATTCGTTAGTAAAATAGTAGCCCAAGCGTTGGCGGTGGGTGATGATGACTAGCTACTTTTCCTCTAGTCTTACACTACTAAATTATGGTCGCCTAGCGCAGATAGCCCTCGTGTAACTTTGCGCGAAATTCAAAACAAACCAAACCAATCATTAGAGAATGTAAAGATGTATATTGACAGACTGACTCTAGCATAGCAGTGAGAAAACTACAATAAATGTTTATATTAATTTAAATGAAACTTCCAAATAAGGAGTTAAACAGAAGATAATGAAAGTGAGTCAAGTGGTGTTAAAATGCATAATCATAAAGAGGAAATGAGATAAAAGTGTTCTTAGTTATTCATCTAGTGATGATAGACAAAATGATGAATCTGGACTCAGCAGAAGAAAGCATGAACAACGTCCATAATCGGAAACATTTACCCCAGTAACAGTGTGATTGGTGGGAGCTCTGGAAGATATACATTCCAGCTATAGCGATTAGGTTAATTGATACTGATTTTCAGTTCTCCAAACTTAAATTGAATTGCATGTTTTAAAAATAGGGTCGAGCGCGGCCCGCTGATAAGTGTGCAGAAAACTAATGTTTGAGTTCCGCAGTTAACCTATCGTTATGGTCATAAAATCCAAATCGTGCTCAGAACTTTTGGTGCGTTACAATTCTAACCTTCGAACCCCGCTATTCAGTCTAACATAAAAACAGCCCAAGAGTTGGCAATGAGTGGTGTTGCCTTCCCATTAGTCTATTAAATCCAAATTGGGAAAGGCGAAGATATATTTCGTGCAGCTTTACGTCAACTGCTTTAATTTACTTCCTATTCAACAATGCAAGAAACGTCCCAACATTTTATTGGAGGATACACTAGCAGACAGTTCCTTAACAATTCCTTCTCTTCCGTAACAAAGACATTTAAACATACCAATTACAAAACTAATTATTAAAAACTACATCCTGAAATGGACATATCTTCATTTTCTAAGAAGAGGTTTTACAAGAAGTCATCTTTGTTGATACACTTTGCCTCATAAAATCACTAGCTCGTAATACTTTGATGAGAGTACTGTACAGTGTGATGGGAAACTATTACAGCGAGATTTTGCTGTGAGAAAACTATACGAGTAAACTTTTAGAGGTGACCACTTGGTTCAGCATTTCACAGGCAGTGATATTAATAAAAATGTTGTTCAATATATTTTTAATGAATTTATGTCATAATGTGATTTGCTTATGACATGCTAATATTTTGACATTAAATTTCTCTATAAAAATTACTTTTCCGCGTAATCAAATAACATTTTCATTTTTTGTCCACTGCGGAGAACATAACCCTGGATTTTAGTGTTATAAGTTTGTAAACGTACTGCTTTCTTACTGTAGGTTTTACACATCACAAATCAGCAAATAAATGTGACCCACATAACTCTTTCTATTTAGTAGAATTATCAGTAAAATGCGCATATTAGTTGTTACCTCGCATTTCGTTTTGATACTAATATGTAGCTACGAGAAAGTGGAGGCGTGTTGGCCATCACACATAACCTTCACTATGTGTGACGCACATGCAACAGTTACGGTTTGGTTTTAATTTTGCGCAAAGCTACACGTCCCTAATATAGCAGTGTAAAACTAGAGGGAAGGCACCTAGAAATCACCACCCACCGCTTACTCTTGGGCTACTCTTTTGCTGACGAATAGTGGGATTGACCGTCACATTATAACGCCCCTACGGCTGAAAGGGTGAGCATGTTTGGTATGACTGGGATTCGAACCCGCGACCCCTAGGTTACGAGTAAAGTGCCTTATATGCCGGGCTGTGATTTATTACATTGAGGATTATATTTTTATCATATAAATTCGTTTTCATCGGTTAGAACAGTATGTGGGCCTGGCATGACCTAGCGCGTTAAGGAGTGCGCTTCGTAATCTGAGGGTCGCGGATTCGCGCCCGAGTCGCGTCAAACATGCTCGCCCTCCCAGCCGTGGGTGCGTTATAATGTAACGGTCAATCCCACTATTCATTAGTAAAAGAGTAGCTCAAGAGTTGGCGGTGGGTGGTAATGACGAGCTGCTTTCCCTCTAGTCTTACACTGCTAAATTAGGGACGGCTAGCACAGATAGCCCTCGAGTAGCTTTGTGCGATATTCCAAACAACAATATGTTTATACTCAGGCCAACACCTTCTGTAAATGTAAGTAAAAACTCTATAAATTGTTCTTAAATGAAACACTACAGCCGAAACGAATTGTATTCTTTATTTAATAACAAAAGCAGACAAAAAAACAAAAACATAATGACTAATCTGTCCTATTTAGTTGAGTACCTTAACTACCTGGCCATGCCGGACCTCGAATAGTGAGATTTACCGTTACATTATAACGTACCCACACCTGAAAAAAGGAGCTCTACATAAAGGGAGAAGAATGTTCGGTGAAGGGATTCAAACCCGAATTTTACGAGTTGAGTGTCCAAATCGCCAGGCCATGTCAGGCCAGTAATAATGGTCTCAAATCTTACAAATTATAATCAACTCCTTCTCCATGTTTTTAATATAATTCACCTTTCAAATACAACTCTTTCAAATGTTGCACCCAATTTCCTCAGTAAAAATCTCAGCTTTTGCGAGACCAACACCTTTATAAATGAACCTCAACTTTTTACTGACGTACACGAATTCTCTCCACATACCATATCTTTATTTAGATTTATCAGTACTAAATATGGACTCCTGAGCATTATTTAACAAAACATTTCTAACTTCTTAATATGTAACATTCTTCAATGATGTTGTATAAGACAACGGAAATAAAAATCGTATATGCTACCAATTTCATTTCAAAGCAAATCAAGACAAGGTCATTAAATTTCATAAGAAACTTACATCGGATCCTACAATTCTTTTTACTAAACCATCAGTGATCAACTTAAAAAACACAAATAAATTAGCATAGAAACATTTCAATAATTGATAACCAAGCAGGCTTAGCCGGGTAGGTAATCTCGGATTAAGGGATGGGCTTAATCGGCAGAAACTCAGGGCTTCACACTAATTAGGGAGCCTCTAGCTATGACTATAGCTATGACTATAGCTATATTTCACGTAGAGAATCTGTCTCGGAGGGGCATTTATAAGTTGTAAAGTCTGGAGTCGATAAAACCCTTAATACGGCCTTATGGGTAAATTTTATCTGTTATAACCCAAATTAAACAAACCTAATAAAGCGGTTGTTATATGATTTTTGACACAAACATGTTTATTTGTCCTTTTGAGTACACTCTGACCCCACCATATTATAAAAACAATATTTTTGAAGTTTATTACATGAAGATTATTTTGACCCACTCATGATACAAATATTTTATCCTACCAGTGAGAGTTAATATTTCTCACGATGAACAGCTGAGAAACTACCCTATTATGCCTTCTCGATCCACCAAAATTTTAAGACTAGCCAACTTTACCATTTTTGTCTTGTTTCCAAACAGTTTTGAATTCCGCAAAGAACATTACCTTCAGATTAACGGTACTATGATAGTTACCAAAATGACTACTAACTATCCCACTTCATTTATGGCCCAAATTTGAAGCTAGGTCTAACAATAAAACCTTGTGAAACCTCATGCTTGGAAAGACTGCATACATAACTTGCATTTTCATTTGGACAGCCGATTATAAAGTATTAAAAAAAGTTCATTTTAGGTTAACAACTTTTATAAAACATTGAGTTTAACCCTTGATTACTCCTCTACTCAAGTTAATTTTTCTTGACTTTACCGGTTCTTAAAATGACAGTTCTTTTACACAAAAATAACATTACTAAAATTACCAGAATTCCTATTTTGGAGACAAAGTTTTCTTCTAGCATTTTAAAGAAGTTTAGTACAAATATTTTATATAATTCCACAGTGCTTCATTGGGTATGATACCAACACTAATTTTATTTCTCTGATAAACAAAATACTCCAACGTTTTCCAAACATTTTCAACTAGGGATCTGTTTATTTTTGTAATTTTTCACGAATTTCAACTTCCTCAAATACCTAATTAGATAACACCGCTAAGACATAGCTAAGTGTTAACATCAAGCTAGATAGTGTTTTATAGTATTGCTGTGTTAAAAGAAAGTATACTTCATTATTATTTAATCTTTACATTAACTGTACATTTATTAATGGTCCTTTAAGAAATAACTTACCTTATGAGAAGGAAAACATGTCAGTTTGATCCTTAAATTTAGTTTGACATTATTTTGGTTTTGTTTGTTTGTTTTTTTAAATTTCGCGCAAAACTACTCGAGAGCTATCTGCACTAGCCGTCCTTAATTTAGCAGTGCAAAACCAGAGAGAAGGCAGCTAGTCGTCAGCACCAATCTCCAACTCTTGGACTACTCTTTCACCAACAAATAGTGGGATTGAGCGAAAAATTATAGCGCACCCACGGGTGGGATAGCGAACATGTTTGGTGTGACTGGGATTCGAACCCGCGACCCTCGAATTGGGAGTCAAATGCCTTAACACGCTTAGCCATACTGGGCCCCAAAAAGTTTGTATTGACTTTTGTATATCCAGTTCAGACGGAAAAAAAAATTAAACCACTACTTATACATTTTACGTTACCGCAACAAAGTTCTCAGATTTGTATTTAATACCGCATTTATTACCACTTTTCTACGCATGCGCGTTAAAATTTAAATCTTATGAGGAATAAACTTTGAAAACTAATTCTTCTTGTATAACGCAGCGTAAGCAGCATATAATTTTTTTATTTTTGAAGTTCAATAAAATTACTAATTATTATTCACAGAGATTAAATATGAACTTACACAAGTATTGCATTTGTGAAATAATTGTTTCACCACACATACTTACTACCTATCTCTACTTGTCATACATGTTGTAATAAATATGCGGCATTTACAAAATTATAAGTGTTTATTGGCAGGTTGTTGCCGATCAATGAAAATGCATCAAAGTAAGGGTACAATATTCATTACGTATTTATGCTTCAGTATTATACGCTTGTGCCAGCATATACAAAATGTAGATTTATTAAACTTATACCCGTGAACGTAATAGTTGGTCTATATTCAATGCGTTCCCCGGAAGTACAGGGCAGCAGTAAATCTTTGAATTTACAATGTTAAAATCAGGGGTTCGATAACCCTAGGTAGACATAGCAAATGGTCTGATGTTGCTTTGCTATAAGAAACACGCATACAATGAGTGCATACAACACAAATTAGCAAGGACCAAACACAGCCTGATCAATTTGCTTAAGCTAATCTTAATTTTTTTAATTACGCGCAAAATTACTCAAGGGCCATCTACGCTAGTCGTCCCTAATTTAGCAGTGTAAAACAAGAAGGAAGGTAGCTAGTCTTCACCGCCCACCACCAACCTTTGGACTACTTTTTTTACCAACGAATAGTGGAATTGACGGTAACATTATAACGCCATCACGGCTGAAATGGCGAATATGTTTGTTGCTGCGGAGATTCGAACCCTCGACCCTCAGATTACGAGTCGAAAGCCTTAACCCAACTGGCCATGCCGGACCTTAAGCTAATCTAATAATGGTAATACTTAACTGTCAGGTGGTATTACTAGTGTAAAAGTCATTCAATAACATAAATATTTGAAAGAGCTCTTTAGAAGACTTTACTCATTAAGTTATTGGTGGTGGCAAATATCCTTTCCTACCTACGACTTCCAGCACACTTGCATCACTCATTTCTAACCCTAAAACATGAATATATTTTAATGTATGATAAAACTTTTTGTGACTGATCTTAATTTTTTTAGACGGAGTACTCTCTAATATTTGATAACATTGAATTTTTTCATGTGAAGTAGACTGCACATGATAAAAAATTATGGGTTGAAGTTTTCCAACCTTCCATTACACATTTTCTCGCCCTCTTCAACTTCATCAAATTGACGATGATTTAGCATCTTGCATATACTTCAAGACTGCTAATCCACCCATATAAACAATTTCCGTGTTTTTAGCTCTGAGTTCCTGATCATATTTTCAAGTGGTGAATGATCAGGTTTTATAAAGCAGTGTATGGGATTATCAACACTGGACATTTATCACAACAATAATTATCATCAAACACTACTGATAGCTTTATTTAAAGTGATATTGATTTGATCTTCATACAGAAAAAGTGGTGGATTTATAAAGTTATTGAAAGTCTGTAAGATTACTCACCAAAAACTGATTTTAACTTTACGTATTGCTACCGGTTACAAATCTTGAGGAGTCAAATTCTATAGCTTGAGATTAGATTAACTTTTATCCGTATCAACCAAAATTGTTGTACGATATCTTACTGGTGATAATGCTATTCAACGAGTGTTTCTTCTCAAAGTTGTTTTTCTTAACTTGCTGTGTTAATTTTTCTTCAATAATACTTTATTATGGTTCTCTGTCCCTCCCATGCAAATTTGCTTCCGGCGCACCTACATGGACATCATTTGTATAACGATTTCACAAAACTTGACAATGTGTTAACCATTACTTTCCGTGAAATCTAGACAGTGAGCTTTGCGAAAATGAATATTTTAAATATATTATTTTTTTCGAAGAAATGTGACACGAAAATCATAAATTATCCTCAACACTTTTGTATGACGGAAAATACATCATCACTTTCATCTTAGAGGTTCATCGCACTTTTACTGAGAAATGATAGCTGCTACATCTGGTTTCAAAGTAGTGGATGGAAACAGATCTGAAAATAGGCGTGTGGAAATTTTGATGATGACTCCATTATGCTAAGTGAGAAGCGCTGTAGTGGAGCTGGAGGTCATGATGTACGCTGCAACCTGTGTACTGTGTGTGGACCTTTCCGAAGAATCTGAATATATGTATCCTCATGAATATCAAATAGTTCAAAAAACAACGTCTACGGCTCAGTTCTTTCTGATAAACCAATGTTTGTTTAAGAAGAATAGTGCTCACTGCACCAAAATACCAAGCTTTAACGAGATAATGTTAGTATCAAGTGCAAACCTGCCTGAAGCCATGATCTAACCCTACGTGGACTTTCGAGAGAGGCTAGTTCGAAAAATTGGACCGAGGTTTTACACTCTTCATTAACCTGTTATGTTTTTCAAACAAACAATGGTGACATAACTGCATCAAAAATCTGACAGAAGTCGAACTTTACAGAAAATAAGATATTAAGGCCCATATTTAGATCGTGATCATAAATACCAAAGAAATGAATGGATTTCAAGGTTTAAGCATATAACCTTATCTAAACCTTATGTGTGAGTCAACTGTTTCATTAAACGTTCCATGTATTGATGCCATCTGATAGTGAAATTTTAATTTTATACGGTACTGTCTACATCTTTAAACATATTTATATAGATGTTAGTTCTTTTTGCATATTATGACTCTTATCTACTTGCATCTGGTTGTTTTTGTGGTAAATATAATATTATTTTTAATTACTCAGACTTTCTCGAACACTAAATGATAGTACAGGTAGCGTCACTTAAAAATTAGACGCGTTAAGGTGCTTTCAGTGTTACAACGTGAGTTTTCGGACTGTGTCAATACAAGGCTACTGAAATCTATATTTTGTGTGCAAAGCTGTATTCCAAATGTTATAAATATGTGAAACCTCTTGTTGTAAAAGACAACTTTCTTAAATGCGTTTATCTTTGGCTACCTCTTATTTATTTATCCAGTGTTTGCAGTTGTCCTTATTACCATTTTAATAGTTACGGTTCTATAATTTCTTCAGTGAACGCATTTTACTCCCATTTACCTATTGTATAGTAAAGATATTTGACTAAAGGTAATCTAGATCAATCTCTATTTACCTTGAACATTCTCATCATATTGTCGTATGGTAATACTGTTTTATTACCGAATACAAAGACTAATGTTTAACATCCTATTGCTCGGATTTTGTACAATTCAGAGTTGTGCTCAACGCTATATTTTAATAACCTACAATATTCAATAGTTGCGTTTCACATTTTCTATTAGTCTTGCTAAGTAAGTAAATAACTGCAAATATAGAATTTAAAACACGTAAATAACATTCAGCTTTTGTTTACATATTAATCAGTGTCAAATTATAACAAAAACAAGAAAGCGGATGCATTATTGATCAACTGTCAGTTGTTACGCCTAATTTTGTTATTGTTGTTGTTGATGATTTTAGACACAGTAATTGATTTATTAGATTATTTAAAAACAAAGCTTGGAAATCTTATTTTCTTCAAATTCTCAAATACATATGTAATGGATTAAATATTGTATATTTATTTTAATATCTATGGTTGTTTCAGTTTAACATATATTTAGAAATGCATTAACATATAGTATTAAATGTGTACTGCGAAAATTCCGCCCGTTCTCTAAATTTGTAGAAGATTCTCCAGTGTACGAATCAACGACATATGGCACTGTTGCTAATTGAACTTTCGAGAACCTCGCCTCATGATTATAAAAGGTACCCATCGCAACCAACGGAGAGACAGTTTAATATTGTTGGTTTGCTTCAGTTGTTATACTATAATCCCAGTGAGCTATTATTGTGATTAACACTTATTAATCGGAAAAGTGCAAATACCTGACCACGAACGTTTACAGATTTTGAACATTACAAACTGCTTAGGTTCAGTGAAATAACAAGGGCATCACGTATCTTTGTACGCAAAAAAAACTCGTGTGAACAGCAAGAGATAACTTAAGATTAAGTGAACTGCACCGGTATCAACATAGAACTAATTCGTTCGTCGTGATTCATTGATAAAATATTCAGTTCCAAACCAGAGAGAAGATTCAGTATCGTTTGTTTGTAAAACTTTTGTTTAGAAATCATAATTTGTTACAACCATTTATTGTTGCGTTAAATCAAAATTCATTTCTGTTAAAAAAAAGGAAATTGTGTGTATCAATATTGATGGAAAATATCATAAATTGACACACATTTGTATTTAATTAACTTATAAATGAAAAATTAAACTTCCAGCTATTTCAAATTGTAATACGTAACGTATGTTACACAATAACTTCGAGACTCGTCCGAGATCAGTTACAGCACGTAACATAACAAACTGGCGCGTTTAACAATATAAGTTCCACACATCTATAAATATAAATTCAACTTAAACAAACACAAATATTAAAATAAATATATAATATTAATTACGATATACACACCACAGAAGTGATATATTGTAATGCTATTTTGATAATGGTATTCATGTCTATAGTTCTAATTCAAAATATACTACTGTTCTGTGTAGGTGCTCGCAGGTCCATGAGTTTTGGTTTGTTTGTTTCTTTGTTTTTAAATTTCGCACAACACAACTCGAGGGCTATCTGTGCTGGACGTTCCTAATTTAGCAGTGTAAGACTAGAGGGAAGGTAGCTAGTCATCACCACCCACCGCCACCTCTTGGGCTACTCTTTTACCAACGAATAGTGAGATTAACCGTCACATTATAACGCCCCCACGACTGATAGAGCGAGCATGTTTGGCGCGATCGGGATGCGAACCCGCGACCCTCAGATTACGGGTCTTAACACGTTTCGCCATGCCGGGCCCCATGAGTTTTGGTATGACACTCTATATATACGAATACCGTGTGCTGCCCCTAAAAAAATTACTTTTTACAGCAGCAATAGTAATATGCCATATAATTCACTTTTATTACCTTAATTTTGATTTGAGAAAAATAGAAGAAAAAGAAAAGTACACATTTATTGACATTGAAATTAACTTATCACATGTGAAAAATTGAATTAGGAACTGCGCAAACACTATAAACAACACCCTGTTTGCGTATAGCAATGCCTACAGGGGCGTTAATTAGGAGCAATATGGTATATACAAAAGTCCACTTTTGTATTGCCTCAAGCAGAAACTTTTTTCATGCCCCGAAACATTCAAATGAGTCTTAAAGGGTTTTATAGACACCACTTAACGCATGTCATAATCGTTTTCAAAACTTACCGCCACGTGTATTTCCCCGCAGAATCATAAGAATACAGCAGGTTGCTAAGCTCCAAAGAAGTAACTATGACATTTTGTTTTCTTCCAAGTGAGCTTAAAATGTTTTTTCAGCAAAAGTAACAACTTTGGTTCATTAGAACTGGGAAGATCGAAGGTTGGCGCTGATTGGATAAAGTCGTTTGTTGCGCCCGAAGGGATTTAAGAGTTTTGAAAGAAATGGTCGATGAAAATGTTGATTACATCCCAGTGAATGCTGGAGTTGGATTGGTTCAGGTGGATTTGACAAGTCAGATACAGCTTCTATAAATGAGTAATATCAAGGCACAAGAATTCCTGCCTGGAACCCGGTTTCTGTCAAGTGCAGCCCTTCGCCTGAGTCCCCTGTCTCTTGTTCTAAGTTTACAGGAATCGGCTTGAGTTGATAGAAAGTCCTAGTTAGTGTTTGCGTTCCCAGCGGCCTAGTGCACTATCGGGTATATTACCTCCCATTTTCATAATTTCTTCTCTAAAATACATTTCTTCTCTTGCCGAGGGCCATCAAAGCGACTAAGAGAAAAATATAAAAGCGATACTAATAAGCTGTACGTAATGTCGGCACCAGGACTCACTTACGGTTACACGGGCGTAACCAAAAACGATTTCCCGCCTTCAGAGTTTGGTTATTTGGACCTAATATCCTCACAATCTTACGGCAATCAGTGTCAGACACCCCAGTATACAATCGACTTATCACCTCATCCCGATCCTTACCCAGCTGAACGCGTGCTTTCCATTGCTACCATGCCGCCCCACCCTTGCCGCTATGAAGATTCATCCTATACGAGAGATAGCCCTCTTAAAGCCGCTCCTGATCCTCGGGATATCGGAGATCGACCTTCATGTGAATACGAGTCCCAAGGTTTGACTTCTCTACAACACTCACCGTGTATGACAGGTGAGACATTTACACACTGTAAAAGTATTTGAGTATTTGGAAAAATAATCCTTCATGTGACAAATAGTAGTTAAATACATAATACCATATGAAGTAATCTAAAACTAACTTTGAATCCACTATTACAAATAACAAAAAAAAGAAACTTGTATGGACACCTAAAATTGTCGAGATATTGTTGTTCAGTGACAGTGAACGTATACTTTATTTAACAAGAATATTTTTTTCTGTATGTTTTGTTAAATTATAATGAATTATAAAAAGTGAGATCGTTTTCGCAAAGTAATTGTATTATAAATATCTTCTGTGCCTTCTTTAATTGTATGGATGTTCCACATTAAGTTATCTCAAGATCAGTCCTGGAGGTATTTCTGTATATCCTGCACTTATGTTTTAATTTCGTTAAAATATTTCTTGACATATCGAAAGTTTTCTTTAAGGTTTGGGTGATTAAGGCTGTAACAGGTTTATTTGAAATTTCTAGAAACTATTAGCCCTATTTTCTAGAAAAATTAGATAACTGATCACAAATGAAATTTTTCTTTTCGAATTACTTATTATTAGGTAAACTTTCATCAAACACTGGGTATTAAAAGGAACCAGTTACACATATGCAAAATCTTCATAATTACTTTTTATTAAGTTTCTATCTTTTATATATATATATAATTCTATAATTATATATATCATAATTTTATAAGACACACCTTTTTTACCTAAATAATTTCTTGACACATAAAACAATATCTTCGTTGATTGTTTGAAATTAAGTACAAATTTATACTATGGACTATTTGTGCTCTGCTCACTACAGGTATCGAAACCCGATTTTTAGCGGTGTGAGTAAACAGACATATCACTGAGATATTGGAGAGCCGATTTCTTCACTACTCATAAAATGCATATCCTAAACTCTGTCAACTTTTAAGCCTTTGTCGTATTTTTACCCAGTGTAACACAGAAACTGTCAGGAGGAGATTTTGACAACCCTTGAACACAAATGCCTAAATTTCGTTATGTGTTTACCGATTAACGCTTCGTTTCAGTATGGTCTTAAGCTATTGACCAGTTAGTATTTAGGCTAATTTCACTGTGTTCACATTTTCCTTATTAAATGCTAAAAAAGTTTTTTATTTTTATTTTCCCTTTTTTACATTTTCGTCTTTCGAAGCTCTACTCAAATAAGTGGTTGAGTCTAACAACGCAAAATGCATATTTTTATATGTTCATTGGCCTTCAGAGTTTGGTCAGAAGTGTACTTCGATAAACTCTATTCTGTCATGTAATTCTGTGATGATAGCTCATGTATGAACTAAAATTTTAATAAAATCATTTTTCTCATGAATGGTGAACATTATTAAATATCAAATATGAGTATATTGTTGTAGAACTATCAGACAGTTCCAGAAAAGGCCGGAATTGTCTTCCGCAAGAACTAGCAATTATACCAGCCGTGAATGTAGATATTTCTACTATTTATATTAATATAATGAGTGAGGTTGGAATGTTATTATTCACTCTTCTAATTCTGGAAAAATCTACGAGGAATTAATGTAGAATGTAGTGCTTACAAACATAATATGCTTAATATTAATGTCTTATGACAAGTATAATTAATTATAATCATGCTTCGCCATTTTGTAAAAGATATTCACACCATAACAACTGTTGTTGTAATAAATGACTTGTACAAGTGCTCTTCCGACCTTTAGTGCGATTGTTGATTTCGAGTTGGTCAGGAGAGCTCTGGACAGAACGAAACGATATGTCGGTAATGGATATGACGAACGTAGTGTAATTAGAATACTATTATTGTAAACTTCTCTAATTCTTGGATATTTCTAAGGGGCTAGCGATAGAATGTAGCGTTAGAAAATATAACATGCTAAGTATTAATGTATTAGGGCAAATGTCATTAATTTGTCATTATGTTTAAACATATTTTCATATAGTTAGGTGACACATGTAAAGCATTATGTTTCGTAACCATAACAATTATTTTGTTTAGCGAACACTGTAGGAATGGTCAAAATAATAACAATTTATTCTATTTTTAATATTGTTAACATTATAATATTTTAACTTATTGCAAGTCCTCAGTCTATTTAAGTATTTAAATGCCACAAATACAAGTGTATTATAAAATCCACATTATCAAAAACTATTACTTCGTCCTCTTTCTTTAAACAATTATTTTAATTAAAAAAACATTTTCAATTCAGTGCTATTTTTCACGAATTTAGTATCTACTGTTGGAGCTCTTGGGAGAATAGTTTTCGTTTTTGATTTCTGTTTTCCTTTAACTTGCTTTTATATTTCATGGACTTAAATCCTTATTTCTTTGTCAGTGAATAACGGCCAAAGTGTTTGTTATAAGTCTATTACAAGTGTAAAAAGTATGTAAATACTTAGATTATATATAATTATTACGAATCTGTGAGTTTAGAGGTTCATATGTGTAATTCTTTATGTTGTATTATCTCTTATTACTTCTTACATATTTATCATTTATCATGCTATCCTTAATTTCTCTATTGTTTGCTACCAGATCGTGATCTCTTTAAACGTTTTTCACGAATCTGTGTACTTCTGTTATTATGAGTTTCCACATTTCATATATCTGCCGATGATATATGTACGGTAGTTCGACTGTTGCCAAGTGGTAACTCTTTTGATTGCATAATATTTCACTATTTTGTTGTAGTCCGAGTTTCTATACCTACATGTAATCTTTTGAGAGCATAAAAACTTACAGTATACAATAAACCTTCAACAATCTCAATATCATTTGACTATTAATAGAAACAATCCTACTTCACAGTCCATTTCCTTGTCCTTTGTTTTCGTTGGTTTTTCTATCTAAATTTAAAAACTTTGAATTTATTTTAAGTTTCTATTTCTAATTAATTGCCGAAATTCTGTCCATAAATGCATAGAATCGTCAAAAGACTCGTGGGACACCTTTGACTTAATAAATAGACAATTACTTCATAGAAGTTTTCTAGAACTGAAATTCCATTATTAAGATCGTTTAATTTTACCTAAGTTACAAATGCAGAAAAAAACACTAAAATAATGTGTTATTGGCAGTTTCTCTCATGTAGTACACAATATTTGCAACCTATTATCTTTGTGTGTTAAAATTTAAACGACAGTATTCAAGATAAGTGTACACTGGCCATGGATAAATTCACACGACTTATAAGCCGATTACACTCTTCTTTAAACTGTAATTTAGTTGTATATGACTAAACACTTGTGTTAATACAACATAAGACCATCTTGACACTTGTACGTTTTTAGCAAATCAGAAGTTTTGTGTGTTAAAACATAATGTTTTTCGGTTACCAATTAATTTCATCAATAAACGGTAAGGTGACATGCATTTTTCATTTCCCTCATAGAAAACAATTAATATTTACCTTCCACATATATGTATTATGAGAAGGCGAATTATATTTCTATTTTGTTACAGTTTTATTTTCCGCTCATGGAGTATTCCTTCTATCAATTAGTTTACTTTTGAATTTTGAGTTACGTTAAAACTCATCTTCAAGATGATCGAGCGTGGCCAGATGGTTAAAGTACTCGACTCATACGAAATAATTTTCAGCATGAATAAAACAAAAAAGTATGCAATAATGAGTCTTCAACACAAATTATTGAACGGGATGGAAAAAGAACTCCGCCTACAATGCGCATAAAACAAAGTAATTCGTTCATTGGCTAGTACTGTGATAATCCACGCCTTCTACTAAATATAATAAAAGAAACGTGGTTGCCATGACGTTTACATGATACAAGTCCATCAAAACTTTTATTTCGAGCTATTTATTTTACAAAAAGTCTAAGTTTTATAACCTAGTGTTATTTGTAGTACATATTTTCCTGAAAACTAGTAAATACGACAAGTATTTCAGAAAATCATTAATTTTATTTTATTTTAAATTATACATTCCAATACTGGATATTGAATCCCATTAAATGCTCAAACTTAAACAGCGACAAAACAATAAATTTTCATTAAACTATATATATATAGTTCTATATATATATACACACACCAAGAGACAGAGAGAGACTAAAGGTAGGGAGAGAGACATTAGGTATACATATAGTTTATTGCATTTTGTTTGTTTGTAATTAAGAACAAAACTACACAGGTGTCAAAACCTAATTTCTAGCAATATAAGTCTGCAGTTTAAGATGAGTTTTTGCTGGGAAATTATATTCAATGAAGTAAAGATAACGTAAGAAGAAAAATTATATCTTGGTGATTCTTCTATTTGTTTTACAACTTTGTACAGTCTATTACACTTTTCATACCACTGATATAAGGAATCAACACGTAGATGTTACAGTCACTGGTGGTGCTTTCTTAAACCACAAAACAGAATGATCTTATATATGCTGTACACAACAAAAACAAAAATAGTCTGTTTAGAACATATTATGGTTGCCTATATTCTCGAGAACAAACAAATTTTGAAGCTTTTGTTTATTATTAACGTTTAATTTGCAAATAACCCAGTAAAGCTTCGAATCTTTTGCGGTAAAGCTTGTTAGTTTTTAACTTTATCGCAAAGCTACTCCAGGGCTATCTGTGCTAGCCGTCCCTAATTTTACAGTGTAAGACTAGAGGGAAGGCAGCTAGTCATCACCCCCCACCGCCAACTCTTGGGCTACTCTTTTCCCAACGAATACTGGAATTGATCGTACGTTATAACGCCCTCACGGCAGAATGGGTGATCATGTTTGGTGCGACGAGGATTTGAGCCCGCGACCCTCAGATTACGAGTCAAACGCCTTAACACACTTGGCCATGCCGAGCCGGGGGTAAAGCAAAATTAAGGATTATAAACGAAAAAACTGAATAGACCTGTTTGTATCCTCAGAAGTATTTTAAGTCACAATTTCTTGAGTATAAATATCACGTTACATCCATGAGACTTACTCCATGTTAAAACCTTATACATATTCAGAATCACTACATTTATTGGGAATAATGTTGATATTCACGAAATAAATCTTATGTGACGTATTGTACGCTTGGCACATTTTCTTACAATTAATTTTGTGTTAGTTACACAATATTTGTTTAAATTATTAGTTACAGAATGTATATTTTAGATACAGTATAATGTGTTTTTATAATTACATAATTTGAAAGCGTTATGTTTGTTTGTTGTTTTGAGATATTACGAATATTAAACTGCAACGCAGCCTTTTTGTTGTCATGGCCCATGCTTTTCAGTCCACTCAACTTATGTTGCTGGCAATCATACTGAACGAAATACATTATTTTCGTTAGTTACATGAAAAACTTAAGCTATAGCAGCCTTTTCTTAGGTGTTAGGTATTATAATTTATCCTAGACGAGTCTCCGGTTTAGTATGTTACGAACTACGATTTCAAATAGTCGGGGATTTTAATTTTAATTTACAAGTTAATTGGATGTTGATATATAATTAATTTATGATATTTGTCAACAAGATTGATACACAAGTTTTCTTTCTTAACACAAATATGTTTTAATATACAAACAATAATGCAATTTATAGCAACGGTTATTACAAATAATGATTTATATACAAAAATTTTACAAACAATACTGAGTCTTTTTTCTGGTTTGGAATGAATAGTTTATCAATGGTTCATGATGAGAGAATTACTTTTGAGTTAATATCATTACGGTTTTCTTAACGGATAACTAGCTAGCTAGCTAGCTATTCTCACGCCGTTTAAAAGCTTATTTTTCTCCGACGAAGATATCTGTTATTTTTGTAGAAATACCAATATCCAAAGTTAATTCACTGAAGTTAAACGATTTATAATATTTGAAATCTATAAACGTTCCTGGTCAAGTATTTGTATTTTCCCGATTAATAAGCGTTAACCACAGTTATAGCTTCCAAGGTTTAGACCTACTCACCGTACGTAGCAAACCAACAATATGTATATGTATAAACTGTCTCTTGGTTCGTGTATTTATAAACTTCATGTAATGTCCTTAAAAGTTCAGTTGCTAATAATACTGCAGTCACTAGTATTTTACATACACACATAGTACTTTGTTAATTATTACACTCGAGAATTTTCTACAAATTTAGAGAATAGATGGGGATTTCGTAATACGCATGTAATACTATATGGTACATGAATTTCTAAATATTTATTTAACTAAAACATCGATATTAAAATAAATACATAAAAATAAATCTGTTACACAAGCTTATTGTGTAACACATAAACTTTTTATTTTGTTTACAGTAAATGTGCTTCTTTTGGTGGATTAAGCGTTTATGAACTTAAATACTTCCACTTGACTTATTATATATACGTTTGTGACGATTTAAATTTTGTAGTCGTTATGATATGGTTAGGCACATCAAAAGAGGTAATTTTATAAATATGTTTGGCCTCTTGTTTTTTAATAGTGTTGCAATTCAGAAAATCAGTTTTAACTATGAGATAGATCTGTATTTGGGCCCGGCATGGCCAAGCGTGTTAAGGCGTTCGACTCGTGAGTTCAAATCCCGGTCGCCCTTTCAGCCATGGGAGCATTATAATGTGACGGTCAAATCCAATATTCTTTGGTAAAAAAGTATCCCAAGAGTTGGCGGTGGGTAGTGATGACTAGCTGCCTTCCCTCTAGTCTTACACTGCTAAATTAGAGACGGCTAGCGCAGATAGCCCTCGAGTAGCTGTGCGCGAAATTCAAAACAAACAAACAAAGAAACAAAATCTATATTTTGTGTTGTTATGTTTCTGATTGTATTATGTCCATAATTCCTTGTTGTTACAGGCACGTTTTATTCTCAGAAAGGAAGAGTATTCAATAAGTTATTCTGGACCGATATACAATCTAGATACAATTCACTGAAGAGTCAAATAATGCAAGTACTTTTGTAAATTGATTTAATTTGACCCTAGTCATTTACCTAAACGTTAACTCTACGCATACTTTAAAGGTTAATCCATTGGGAAATGGTATACGGTGCAAAGCAATTATAAAAGAACGCCTTTCCTCATAAGACAAGATTTTAGTTTCAATTCTGATAAAATACTTCATTTATATTGATTTTCCTAGGTCAAAAAGAGACAACCATATTATTTAGACAGTTGTGGTTACTAATATTTTAAAACACTTCACAATAAATAACAATAATAACTATATCTTTTATTTTCTGAGGCACTACCCTAGCAGAGCCATATGACTACGGCGCTATCTACTTTACGGGACCAGCTGGACCATATAAAGTCCAACGTTATGCAGCAAATGTCAGGGAAAGAAAACGCATGTTGAGTATTAACAGCGCATTTGAGGAACTACGATATCATGTTCCCACTTTTCCTTTCGAAAAAAGGCTTTCCAAAATTGATACCTTGAGATTGGCTATCTCTTACATCGCCCTCTTGCGAGAGATCCTGGTTTCAGAATATGATCCTATGACGCACATACAAAAGTGTCTGAAAGGAGAATTAAGAGGAGAAAATTCAGAAGTGTGGAATACAAGTGGTAAGTTATATTTTTACTTATATTTATCCTTAGTAATTCTAAAGTTAGCTTAGATAACTTCCAATACCTTCAACTAGTTAAAGGTTAATATTTATACATTTTGCTTTCACGTGTCAAATATTTTAACATTCATCAGAAAAACCTTTACGTTATTATAAATATAAAGAATTCATTGTAAAAGCTTCTATGTTAAAGAATGTGGTAAATAGCCAATCAATAGATGAATAAATAAGGATGAAAAGAGTGTATTTCTCTCTCTTAATCTTTTACTTGTTATTAAGATAGATTTACCCTAATGTTGCAAAACCAGTAATATCTTTACAAACACCCATAGTTTTGTACCGGTATTATGCCTGATCTAATGATGAAAATATAAACGTATGTGTACTAACTATTCATACCTAATGAACAAAGGTAAACTGACTATACAGATCAGAACTAAAAAATAGCTGAAAATCTTGGATGCTAATTTTATACGAAAACCCGATAAAAATAAATGCAACGTCAGAGCTCGATACACAAGGAAACTAATACTAATAACTAAAATGTTTTCAAACTTCGATCAGATACATTTGTGCTAACAATAGTTTCGAAAGTAACCTTAATAATATAGCAAGAGATATGGTTTGACAGGCATAGATTTTCACAAGTGATTCCAAAATCCATATTTTAAGCTATTAATTCAAAAGATTAACAAATCTAAAGTAATAATGTTCGAAAACCGTTAAATACTATAACTAATAACGTTAATAAAACTAAATCTATAATTTATAAAATGTTGAATATATACAACTTTATGACTTAGTTCCATATCGTAAAAACTCAAAATATTCATAAACTATGTCAGAAATACGTATATTTATAGCTATTATAAACTAATTTAATCCTGTTTAATGTTGAAACGTAACGAAAGTCGGTATTAAAACACTAGCTGCAGAGTATTCGTTTCAACTAACAATTTTTGAAATAGCGTGAACAAAATACTTCGAAAAAAGTACTCAATATTTCTACCTAATTAATATTTATATTTTGTTTGTTCTAAATAGACCTGACAGCAAGACTTTGTTGGATCAACTGGGAAAACTTGGGAGTTAATCCTAATTATCGAAGTGTGTTTACCACTCAGTCTATGACAGCAGATTCATTGTCTTGTTGCAATAGCGCATGACATCGTGCTGATGTCATTTATTTGTTAGTGTGCAATAATATTATTATTTCGCTTTGACGTTTTGGCATACCAAGTTTACGACAAACATAAAATTAGAACGAGTATAACGTTAGTGGTAAAATACAGTACAAGCTTTAGTTACAAAAAGTATTTAAAATTGTCTAAATATTTTTAACGTTTAACAAGATTTGTCAGTTTTAGTTAATCAAATGTTATCGTTTGCTGTTGTTCTTTAAATAATGTGTATCAAAAAAGTAAAATAACCTATCAATAAAAAATAAAATGTGTAATTTTTCACCTACGTCTATTTTGTTTATATCAACAAAGAATGATGCTAGAAAACTAGTTTCGTAAAACTTGAGTAAACATATATTCCTATTTGCAGTATTTTTGAGGCCCGGCATGGCAAGTTAGTTAAGGCATTCGACTCGTAATCCAAGGGCCTCGGGTTCGATTCCACGTCACACTATACATGCTCGAACTTTCAGCCGTGGGGGCGTTATAATGTGACGGTCAATCCCACTATTCGTTGGTAAAAGAGTAGCCAAAGAGTTGGCGGTGGGTGGTGATGACTAGCTACCTTCCCTCTAGTCTTACACTGCTGAATTAGGGACGGCTGGCGCAGATAGCTCTAAAGTAGCTTTTCGTGAAATTCAAACTAAACTTCAAACAGTATCAGTGAAACAGTAGCATCATTGTAATCATTTTTCACAATCGATTTTCTTACTTGAACTCTTTATGTGAAGCAAATAGCTCTATCTTTCCTTCTTTAAAACTCTGAATATTTTGTTTTCTGATCTCACTATCCATAATTTATCTGAAAGCGAAGTGACAAATTGTTCAACACTTTATCCAGAATTCCAGTAACTGTTTTATGACCACCGTACAGCATTTTTATATAAATGTTGTATGACTATATAATAAACAAAGATCCATACGTCTGACTATAATTACATAATCACCACCATCAAGAAAAAATGTGATGTAAACAGTTATAGCAAATTGTAGAGGTGTGATTCCTAAAAATAGACGTAGCAGAGGTAGAATTGGATATTTCATCTGTGAATAGAATTTATTACACGTTAGTGAAAAACTGATAGAAACACAAAAGAAAAACACTAATAATTTACTTGTAGTATAGTATGGTGTAATGCTAAATTAGCACTAAATTACTACACTTAAACGCCTTAAGATCTTGGCACTTCATGTTATTGTAATGTATTTTAAAGTTGCATACCGAGCAACAGAGACTAGACTAACTGCCTCAAACTGGTCTCTCTATGCCCTGTAATTACTGCAAATGTTATAACCCTAAAGGTAGATAATTACAATGAAAGAAACTTGACATTGCCGGATATATCCTATTTCGTCATCTACCTGTTAAAAACCAGTAGTTTTATCATAAAATTTTAGTGGAAGAAGAAGGGGGTCCCAAATGATTCAATCAACAACGTTCCACATATAATGCCGGTTTATTGACCATAGTTGTGCAATTCAATATCTACTAAAGGAGACTTTTGTGTAATACACAAAAGTCAAGGTTTCTCTACCCCTTTTTATATGCTTTCTAAAGTTTATTAAGGTACCAGTTTGATTAATCCTCAGATATACAGGACCAATTAAGATGTTTATGAATGGTATATAATAAACTCCTGGTTGTAATTATATCTCACGGAAGAAATGGGTTATACAAATGGACATGTGAGTGGATGCTTTGTCTCAAAGACGGTATAACCAACTGACATTGAATTTGTGCAAAGATAATATATTTTTACGGTTATACAATCTTGTTCAGGCGTCAGTCTTACGGTAATTAAAGCTTGTCTCGAAATCTTTATCTATTCTTCAGTTCTTTAAGTTATCATTATAACTGAAAGCTTCAGCTACATTTAATCCCTGTCCCTGTGTTATTTTTAAAATATTTTTTCATCGATATAACTTTCATAAATTACCAATAGTATGATTCGTTTAGTGTAAAAATTTGTTGCAGGCTAAATATCAGATGTATAGGTTTTTATGACTGGTGTTTTCACACCGTAATGTGAATTACGAGAAACTTGTGAACATAGCTTTTTAGATCTAGCTCTGTGCAAATTATCTGACTTACAGTTAAAGGGAGAACTTTTAGTTTGCTTTAGTTGCAATAAACTATTTTGTCGTTAGGTTTCTTCCTCACTACTCCTGGTGTGCTACTAGTACATTGTCATGGAGAAGCCTATTTATTTTCCCACGAGAATCACAAACTCTCTTGATTTGTTGATAGGATTCCCTATGTTTCTTTTTCAAAGTGCTAAAATTTCGTGTTTTCTAAAAACTTATAACCACTGGAGTAGACATTTTATTTCTCTGCTAAAATCAAAGATTATCGACCGGGTTCTCCTTTTTTTTTTTCAAAACGCATTTCTTCTGTGTATTTGTAATCGTGAAATATTTTGCGTTGAACTGTTCTGTAAAGTAATCTTTTCACAATGGGTTAACTTAAACTGCAATCTGCAACTGGATATAACTGCACCTCAAATAACTGAAATAAGATATTTGGAATTGTTAACCTGTATTTACATCTAATGAAAACGATCATAGGCTATGTAATTAGACATGTATATGTTACTGTATGATTTAAATATCTCCATGAATAAAAACATCCTATAAAATCACTCAAATGCTACTCTTAGAATTAAAAAATATATATAATCTAGTTACATAATGTACTCTGCCAGCATCGTGTATCAAAACTCGATTTTTGATGTTGTAATCCCACTGAGTCACCTGTGGGCTTTACGCGAAGAAAGTAAAAATTCTAGATTTTGAGAAAAGTTTAAATAATTTATCTATTTAAATATTTATCTTATAAATAATCTGTTGTTTATAAATATTCTAAAAAATAACCATAAGTAGAACAAGAAATGTGAGTCAAAGCTCAGCTTGAAACTATTTAGATTTATTCGGCGAGAAATCCACAAACTTTCACACTCACAGCTTATATTATATACTATACAAGTCATATTTTTACATTCTTCCAAACATTAAACATTTTCATACACATTTCTATCACCTTTGTTGTTTTGATAAACTATTAAAAATCCCAGAATACTTCAAGAGCTTTTATTTAAAAACTAGAACAAAGAACACATATCATTGGACGAAGTGTGGCCTAGTGATTAGAGTATCAAATAGTAGGTACAAGGGTCTATGTTTCACGAACCTGCATTTTGACCAGCATATCTTTTTAAGAAATAACATGAGAGTATCTGTTTCAGTATCTAGCTTCTTGATGTATGCGACAGTTGACTCGTCAAAAATACAGTGATAAACATAAGAGATGCAAATGAGGATGAATAAACAGTTATCCAGAAATGTGTATTGTGTTGTTTGTACATACTTTTTCTGGAATACATTCATTATCAATAATGTTTCAATAAAAATGTGTTTATTCCAGTTTCTAGTGCGTGTTTTCATTGTTTAGTACCAACATTCTACAATAAATATGATGTTCTATAGATACAATAAGTAACAAAGCTTTGAAAGCTCTCTCCAGTGTTCTTGAATCAGTTTTTATTGTTCTGTTTTTTAAATATTTAGTTATTTATTACATCTGGCCCAAAGCCACTTAAAAAGTAAGGTTTACATAATGTTTTCATTCTCAACTCTTTTAAAGGGTGGAAACAAAACATGAATAACTTGTTTTAAATTTCGTGAAAAGTGTATACGAGGGCTACCTGCACTAGCCGTCCCTAATTCTGAGTTGATAAACTAGAGGAAAGACAGTTTATTAAACTCACTCACCTTCAACTCTTGTGCTACTTTTTCCTAACGAATAGTGGGTTTGGCCGTCACATTATAATGCTCTTACAGCTCAACAGTGTGTGTATGTTTTCTTATAGCAAAGCCACATCGGGTTATCTGCTGAGCCCACCAAGAAGAATCGAACCCCTGATTTAAATGTTGCAAATTTGCAAACTTACCACTGTCCTAAGGGGTGGGGGCAGCTCAACAGACAAGCATGATTGATGAAGAGATTCGAGCCCCTTACCCGCAGGTTGCAAGCCGAGCGCCCTAATCAACAAACGTTTTTATTGAATATCTACAACAAAACATTTATGAGTTGTGATTGCACTGTTGTTGTAAGAATTTTCAAAGTGTCTAACACAAAGTGGTACCAGTTGTTTCGAAACCAAAATGTAATTATTTGAAGATACCGTGCATATAAATGTAAAAATACAATTTTAAAGCATTTAAACCATTTTAATTCTAATCTCAAAATTTCGTTTCTTTATGTTTATGTTAAGTATTCCTATTTTTCACTGAAGTGATCTTACAAGAACCTAGAAGTTTATTGAAACGGTTCTACGACGTTCTTTTGAGATTGTTTGTTTTGGAATTTCGCACAAAGCTACTCGAGGGCTATCTGTGCTAGCCGTCCCTAATTTAGCAGTGTAAGACTAGAGGGAAGGCAGCTAGTCATCACCACCCACCGCCAACTCTTGGGCTACTCTTTTACCAACGAATAGTGGGATTGACCGTAACATTATACACCCCCACGGCTGGGAGGGCGAGCATGTTTAGCGCGAACCCGCGACCCTCGGATTACGAGCGCACGCCTTAACGCGCTCGGCCATGCCAGGCCTCTTTTGAGATTCTGAAACCTCTGACAAACAGCTGTGATGGTGTAAACCCACTTGTCTCGCCTCATGCACTATACAGAAAAAAAAATGAACTGCAAAAATAATGTGTATATAATTGTCTTTTTTTTTCTTACTTTCCAATATTTTTGTGAAATTTGATATATTGGTACACCGATTTATTTTTATTTTTGTGTCATTTGATTTTTATTCCTGGATAGTATCCTTTCGTCAGTATTTTCTTCGGTATTGTCACAAAATTTCAAGTTTTTAACATTTTAGGGTAAACTATTTAGTTAAAAAAAAACACCGCCAGAAAAGTATTTTAAACTGATTTCAACTCTTTGTACTAATGTAAGATTTCAGTTTTTTATTCCGTTATACACTTATTTACACAGATTAAAGACACTTCTTGAAAACTCTTATACGTTCTTCCACTGTATATACAAGATGTTTGTATTCTACATTCATAACTGTCTTTTGTACATAAATTTAAGACAACTTGCATAGCATCGATAAATTTAATACTGATATAATGTATTTAATTTGATTTAATCTAAGCAACATATATATTTAAAAATTGAAAGTTTAGAGTAAGTCGTGGAATTAATTTAAAACTAGCAAACAGCTATTTACATAACTTAAATTCAAAAAAACCACATGATCACACCAATACATGACTAGAAATAATGCATGACCTTTATTGATCGACCTTTTCGCCATCCAGTGAATGGTTTGTGTAGTCGTATATCTTGTAAATTGTCTACTGCCAAGAGCAGAAGTCGACCAATAGAAATCTGCAGCGGTTGGTGTGACATCATAATTGTTTCTGTCAAACACACTCGCTACTGAAAAAAGAGAAAACAAGTGCTAAACTTTGTTAAAGGCTCAATTGATACAAACGGGAAGATAATTTGTAACTGTAAAAAAAACTTTTGTGTGCAATCATTGGATTTCACAGTGTTTAACAACCTAAATACAGTATAAAGTTTGCTATAATAATTAAAAATCATGATATGTATTATAATAGTTGACTAAACAAAAGTTTGTATATAGTTGATGTTATCAATAAAACAGTTCTTGACAATATATTAAAATTTAAAATTAATGTTTTTACTGTTTCTCATAATAAACACGTGGTTTACAAGAACAAACACATCTATTTTGTTGACATTTTATAAACCCAACACATTTACTGCACGATGTTTTAATCATAAAATATGTTTCCTGCTTTATTTTTAAAAAGAATCAACATAATACTTAAAAATAAGTAAGTAGTATATTATGTCTTCACTACATTTCAACCACACTGTACTATTTTTCATGATAGTTAATTTTCTAATATTAGAATTTAGATCATGATTTTTAATGTTTAATTTTTTTAGATTTTTTACTATTAGTCAAGATACCAAAGCTTTCAATCCCATGAAATGATAAATAATTAGTTACATGGCGCTAATTTTATATTTTCTTATGTAAAACTCATTTTTCATCATCTTCCGATGTGTTTTGAGCTCATATCATTAATACGTGTAAGTAAAATTACAGACTTAACGAGCATCACGCGTACTAAAACATTTATGAACAAAAACGTTAAAAATAAGATATACTGTTCACGAAAATTATTGCCATCGTAGTTTATGAAATACTGGATTGTTTGGTTTTTGTCACGTTAAATTAGCTTTCTCCGAATTTTTGTGCATTTTATGTTACGTTGTTATTACTACTTGTTCATCTCAGTTCAGTATGCTATATTTTCAATATAGTTTCTGAAGGAAAACATTAGTGTATAATTCTTGTATTTTGCTGTGTTCATCGTATTTTACAACAAAAATATTCAATGCTCCTTTCTCAGTAATATTAAACTGAGACCACGTACAGCAATTGGTCAAATACTCACACAAGGTCAGGCTACTAATAATCGAAAAATATAGCTTAGAATATTTTTAGTTGATAATTCGCTGACAAAACATAACTTATCTCTACTTTGTTAAGATTTAAGATCAAATTACAAGTAATGATGTGGCTAATCAAATAAATGAATCACCATAAACAAAACGTTAGACACTCCCAAAAGTAATTTGAATTAATATGAACAAAGAATGTTTCTTCATTTATAAACGCTACAAAACATATCATGCGTTAAAAATACATAATTATGTTGACTCTCCCATCCTGTTATACATTAGATCTACTGCTCTCACACTGTCCTCCCTCCATCATTTAAAATTGATGTGTTTTACTAGAGTTCATAAGCTATTATCAATACATGTAAGTAAAATCACAGACTTTACGAGTATGACATACTGAAACATTTATTAACAACAGTTTCAGTTAGAAAAAGACAATTTCACCCAAGGTTTATCAAAAATAAAATGTATGTGTCCTACCTTTGAAGAAGGCTCTGAACAAAATAGCTCAATTTTGATTTCTATAACTATATAAAAATAATAGACAAAAATACATTAAGACATATGTTATGAGTGTATGCTTTGTGGTGAATATTTTAAATATGTACAATTATGTGATCATTATCTCAGTACAAAGTATTTTGGTGAGTGCCCTGTTTGTTTTGTTTATAGAAATATGTTTTATTTTCTCAGTCATATGACTGAATATTTAAATATTCTCCAATTATTTCTTCCTGGGCTATTGGTATTATACATATTAAATTTATTTTATTTAAGGATTTGTACTGAAGATAGTAAAATCTAAGGCTATTCTTCTAAAAAAATGATTTTGTTTAAACATATGAAATTTAAAAGTCCTTTTTTAGGGTTATTATATCCTGAGAAGGAGCAAGCTATAATTGCAAATATCATCAGAAACTGATATTCATGAAGTGTAATGTATCATAAAAGACTAAGCTAGACATATATAGGTCAGTATTTTATAAACTATTTTCATAAATAGTATATTAGTTTAACTTTAAGTTTTGTAAACAAATATTTCAATATATGTTATGTGTTATATTTAATACTAAAATTTTGCTTGCATATACTAAATTAACAAGTATATGAGGCTATAGTTAAGAGTGATATTTGTGTAAGAAAATCACTGAACACTGATTTGTATGATTTTTAAGTGAAACAACAAAATTATATTACCATAACAGCTTGAGAATCTTTGTGAGTAAATTTCTGCTTTTAATTAGTCAATAAACTAGATTTATAAGCCTACTAACTGAAATCTTACAGAGGATTGTATTAGTATGATATGTCATATAAGTTTAGTTTGTTTTCACATATTGTTACATAAATAAAAAATATAAACTCTAAAACAGTATTCTGAACATAATGAAAGCTAATCAGGTATTTCATAAACTAAAATGTTTCAAGATGAGAGTTGACATTTTTTTTAATAACATGAATAATCAGTTTATGGAATCTATTTGAATAGAAAGTACACAGAAATTGTATGCTAAGTGTAATATCCCATCAAATATCTTGAATACAGAATTAGTGTTTTTTATGACTTGGTAAAGTGAAAGAACTGTATATTACACTGACTTTTAAATTCAGTGGCATGCAAAAGCTCTAGTTAAATTATGGTGAACAGTAATTTTATATAGAGTTTGAACCATTTATTTCTAATAGTAAGTATTATATAGATATACAAATATGACAGTGCATTATAACTGTCTTGTTTAATATTTGTTTCCATAGATTTTTCTGTTGTATTGATAATCTTGTTTCAGTAAAGCCTTGAGTCAGGTAGAGTGTTCTACATTACATTCATATAAAAGTATTATCTGTTTTAGCAGGGTAAAAATGATCAAAAGCTGTCCAAACTTGATGTCCTGTCCTGAATATTTTCTAAAACCAAAGTGTATTGAGCCAATCGGTGTTTTTAAATATCAAGCATGTGATTTTTGTTAAGGAAAGACTGAAAGAGACCAAGCATATGTATGGACTATATGTATGTAGTAAAAAACAAGCTCTAGACAAAAAGGTAACAGCACTAATTGTTATTTATATACATTTTTTAAACTCTAGAGAATTATAAAACTAAACATGAAAATAAGCATACTTTTCAGAAAGAATAAACGTCAACTATATAAATAAAAATATCAGAAAATGTACACTCCGGACAGTTAGCCCATGTTATTCGTTTGTCCATGTGACAGAGAATTATCTCAATTTCTGTTGAAGAAAGAGCCAAACCACAAAGTTTAATATGAGCTTTAATTATATAGAACTTCAAGTGAATGGTAATTGTTGCTATTTTAAGTTTGATAATAGTAAAATACCTGGATATTTAGCTGTAGGAAAATGATGCATGAATAAAATCATACATAGAGGACTAACATAATAATACTACTTATGCTCGACATTATAACTATTGAAACATGTATTATATGTAAATATGTACTTATAAAATGAAACAGTAACTTTGTATGTTAAATTATATATATATATATATATACACTTAAATACACGCCTTTTTCAAAGCGATAGAAGTATGTAAAGAAATTAGTAGCTGTTATAAGTTTCTCATTCAGTTAATGGACAACACGTATAAATTGAAAAAGAAAAATGTTATAATACTTGTATTATTGAAATAACTGTTTCTTTTAAGAACAATAAAAATCATAGTTATTGGATAGCACAATGACAACTTGGTACAAGTGCAAACTTTTTATGTTAAATTATTGCAAGGTATTTAAATAAGTGTCTTTTCCAGGGCTATAATTGTAAAACATATTATTAAAAATAGAAACTAAAACTATAGAAACACTATTAGCGTTTGTAAAATATATATAATAAATAAATGAAAATTATGAATATAAGTTGAAGTCTGTATGCAATCTTGCGCAATACTATCTGTCTTTGCAAAACACATGTAATTCAAATAAACATATAAGTGTAAACAAAAACACAAGTTGAGACTTGTGTGCAATCTTATATTAAAATAATAGTTTGTTTGTAACATAATTAAATCCAGACATTGATAATATGCTGTGACATGTAAAGGCACTCTATGATGACGGCCTAGTAACACACTTTGTGGACATCTTCTGTTATCATGACACTATCTGTCTGTTGTGGTATCCTAGTAGCACATCCTCTGATTCCAATTCATGGAATTATGACGTCACGCTTAGCAATACTCACTGTGTTTTCTGCTTGTCATAGCTATGTATCCTCTCATGACACTTTAATGAATTATGAGGTAATTGTCTGTGATGTCCATGTGATGTCCTGTGATGTTCTATTATGTCATCTTTTCCCTGTTTTCCGTTCCCTGGCGACCCCCAGTAAGGCAGCATCTTTTAAACATAGGGGTAACCCAATAAATACTAAGATCTGTTGACAAACTGAATGTTCGATAATCTCTGATATTTAGGAATAACACAAATTGGAAGTTATATAATTAAATAATACTGGGTTTCCAATATTAAGTTAACTTTCATTCAAGTTAGGGGATTTCATTTAGCATACATTTTCATATGTTTTCTATTCACTTGGACTCATGAGCTGACAGGTGTTTAGTATTTATTAATAAAACTAGCATTCAATACAAAGTATGATCTTAGATTAACTGTTTAGGGTTATGGCTAAATATTTACAGTAAACTTGCAAGATAACTTTTAAAAACTATAATAAGACCTCTATTTTCTTGGGCCTGGCATGGCCAGGTGGTTGAGGCACTTGACTCGTAATCCGAGCGTCACGGGTTCGAATCTCCGCCAAACATACCGTGGAGGTGTTATAATGTGACGGTCAATCCCACTATTCGTTGGTAAAAGCGGAACCCAAGAATTGGCGGTTGGTGGTGATGACAACCTGCCTTCTTTCTAGTCTTACACTGCTAACTTAGGGATAGCTAGAGCAGATAGCCCTCGTGTAGCTTTGCGCGAAATTCCAAAGAAACCTTTTTTCTTGTGGATGGTCTATCCAGACATACAGCCTTTTTTTCTTTTTTTTTTTTTTTTATAGCGATCACTTTACCAATACATACCTGCACCATCTATATTTTGTTGGCAGAATGGAACAATTTCAGGGACCTATGTTCGATGGTAGCCTCAAAGTCTCAAGCCGAAATTGTCCGCATACATGATCTAGGGTTCATAAAGCACAAAGAATATGTTTGATAATCGGTAACGTAGTTTCTTGCAGTTCCTTTATGTTGTGGAGTCAATACCTTTTAATGTGAGAACAAAAGAGAGAAGAAAACAGATATTTCTTAAATGAACTTTTTACTGATAACATCACCTATTTACAAACTTTATTCATTCTTCTGCAGTTGAATACACTATGATTATCAACTCTATGTATAGAAGTTGATATCGTATTTACTTGCTATTCAACTCTGCTGAATATAGGAACTGTCAGTAAACTTTTTTCATTAATAAATTATATTATTTTGTTTTAGTAACAAACGTATATGATGCTTTGTGAGCTAGTCAATCATCTTTTGTATTATAGTTGATGATTGTACATGAAGTGAAGTTTTGAAAACTTACACAAATAGGGAAAGAGAATTTCTCATATGTCAACAGATATTTAAACTAATAAAACTCAAATTACAAAATGTACTATCAGTAAAATAAAATCACAATTTACTACTGTGGCTTTAAATTAAAACAGTTTCAATGTTATGAATTATGTTAACATAATGAGTATTTCAATGGACTTGCTCAAATTTTGTTTCTGCATAGACCAAGAAAACATGTCTTATGGTTTTTAACTCCATCTGTTTTCATGAATAAGACTAAATATTCATTAATTTATAACTATTTATTGAAGTGAAAAGTTCTATAGAAAAAAATAGTAAGACCATCACTTACTGGAATAGAGTGGTATATAGTTCTTTTCGGCTATTTACCTTATTCCTAAAATCAGAGGTGACCGAGAATGCTTATTAAAAAGAGTTAGAGTACAAATAAGTACAAAGAAGAAATAAGTAACAGACAAATAATGATGAACATTGCCACAAAAAGGTAGAAGTAACAGTTTTAATTTTCACGATAACAATGGTTAAGCAAAACAATGTATGATTGGTTTGAATTTCGCGCGAAGCTGCTCAAGGGCTATCTGCTCTAGCCATCCCCAATTTAGCGGTATAAGACTAGAGGGAAGGTACCTAGTCATCACCGCCCACCGCCACTTCTTGGGCTACTCTTTAACCAACGAATGGTGGAAGTGATCGTGACATTATAAGGACCCCATTGTTACGTTTTTATGTGGACTGAACGCAACAGAAAGACACAGATAGCAGCTTGTATAATTTATTATAATTATCTACTTATGTGACAGACACAAAATAAATTATCCAATGGCAATAACAGATATCCAATTTCAACCATCAAAACAACTTACAATACAAAAAACGTACTGGCCTGTGCTTAATAATATGATCCAGGATAAGTGTCCAAATCCGAAATACAAAGTTCTAATCTAGGCGTTGAATTCAGTCCCACGGAGAAATTTTCGAAGTTTGAATGGGTAATTTCAAACAAAAATTCACAGTCCAATTCCTATTGACTTTCGATATAATCCGTAATCCAACTGAATTGTAAAGATTGACGGAATAAAATTTTTCACCGCTTTAGTCGATCTAGCTCTATTCACAAATTCAGTTTAAACTTTCTCAAACAAGACAAACTTCCTGATCCGAATAAAATGGATGACTTACTTCTTGACCCCCGAATAAAATGGATGACTTACTTCTTGACCCGAGTAAAAGTGGATGATTTCTTCTTGACCCGATTAAAAATGGATGATTCACTTTCGCATCGCCGTCTGTTTATATACTATATCGTGTGACTTCCCAGAATTCCACAGTACAAACACCAGGCCAATACAAGTGATCAATCTATTTAGTTTTAAAAATTTCTAAATGAATAATTCTAAATGAATTTTAATTAATTCTAAAATGTTAAATTTCACCGATTTAAACCTCGAAACAATAATATAAATATAGAATTATAAATAATAAATGTGGGAATTCAAATACGACATTACATTATATTTACATAACATATGCATGATATTTACATGACATTTACATAACACTCTCGACAACATTTACATGATATTTACATAACACCCATGGCAAACATGTTTGGTGCGTCGTGGATATTCTGCGGCCTTCGAAATACGAGTCGAGTGGCTTAACCGTCTGACCATGCCGAACCTGCTGTTTATGTATATCCTTAAAACTAAACTTTGGTGGAACATTTATACCGATTAATTAATAAAGATAAACATTGAGTTTAAATTATTTTAGAATAATTCAGGTATTTCAGTAATCATTGTTTTCAGGGCCAATGGCTGGAGAAATATGTTAAACAGTATATTGATTATAAAAATTAAACTATACAACAAATTAATTATCCATAAATGTTTTGCATATAAAACGCAAAAAAATTAAAAAAGGTCATGCAAATTTAATATGGAAGCGAAAACTATGATAACACACTGCAGTACATTAAATGTTCACTGAATAGTTATTTAATTCATGAAAACACAAACGTCTATAGAATAATAATGTAATTGTCTTATTCAAATAATGGTTTTATTAAAAATACGATAAAAATTTATGGTTAAATAACTGCAAGACATGTCAATTAGAGAAACAAATACTTTAGGACTAGTAAATTAGCAGTAAGTGTTTAACATATAAAGCATGGAAATTGTGAAGGTATGTGATGCAAATTATTGGTTATTACACGTTGTTTGTCTTGTTCAAATAATGAGTAAAGGTCCGACATGGCCACGTGGGTTAAGAAGTTCGACTCGTAATCTGAGGATCTCGGGTTCGCATCCCCGTCTCGCCAAACATGCTTGCCCTTTCAACCGTGGGGGCGTTATAATGTGACGATCAATCCCACTATTCGTTGGTAAAAGAGTAGCCCAAGAGGTGGCGGTGGGTGGTGATGACTAGCTACCTTTTCTCTAGTCTTACACTACTAAATTAAGGAGGGCTGGCCCTCGTATAGCTTTGCGCGAAATTCAAAAAACAAACAAACAATAAAGAGTAAACAAGATAGTATTTGTGATGAACAATTTTGCATGACATATATTATACAAATCAGCTTGTCATAATAGTTGGCTTTTCAAGTTAATGGTTTTACTTGTAAAGTATTGAAAACTTTTATAATACATGCAAATTAATTATCAACTGTAAATACAATAAGCTATAAACTGTCTCATTCAAATGGTAGTTTTAGTTTCAACTTTACAGGAGATATAATTAAATATGGAAGTGAAAGTTACAATGTTTATAACTTATACTAAAACTATAGTCGATACTAAAGAAATACAATTGTTTTGCAGTTTTACTTATAAAAACGAAACAGTAAGAGTGATAAACATTAAATTAGAAGTAAAGTAAAATTAAAGTAAACATAAGTTGAGACAACACAAGAACATCTAATAAAACATGTTGTTTGGCGCCACTTTCTGAAATCATGACTACAAGTAGCGCATCCATAACAATACGTTCTCTGGTGCCACTTCATTAAACTATGTTATTATTGTTTCTATCATTCCTCTGCTGCTATTTCCTGGCTCTATGATGTCTCCTGTCACTTGAGGCAGCCAATCGTCACATACACCCTAACTACTGATACTACCTACGAGGTAATCGGTTAATCTGAGAAATTATGCGGAAGCTGTTAAAATGAATGTCGAGTGTCCTGAATGACATTATATTCACGTAACAATGTGTTACTCTTATTAATGTGTTTATTTCAATCATTGTTTGAGTAATTTCGATACATTTTAGTTAAGTGTCAAGATATTGATGTAATATGAAACAATTAAAATCAAGCTTGTACTGCACGGTAGTGGATCATTAGTAACTTCAAGGATTTATATGGGTTTCGAGGGTCTACTGTGAATCTTTGTGCGGAGAATAAACAAGCAAGTTAAAGAAAGAGTTTGAACTGAAACTGAATAAGTTTTGTCCTATTGGGAGGGCTTGATATATATATTTTTATGGTTGTGTAAATATCATGATATTACTTACTGAAAGGTAAAATAACGAATACAGCGTTCAAGTAAAATTAACTGAACAGTGGAGTAGAATTAAACCGAGAAATCGTAAGATCGTTTCACAGATTTTTGATGTTGGATTCAATCATTCCTGAAATATGCATCAAGTATAGTCAGCTTCACTGATGCATAATTTATCCCCCCATTATACATATATCATACATAAGTGATTAAAAAAACTAGGTATAGGCTTGGATGTATGAAGAATCGCATAATCTCTTAAATCTGTTAGTTAATCAATATTCCTTCTTGGAATAATGATTCTTTACATCATTATTGACCGGCCATTAATTAATTAATGTAAACATTAATTCATTGTTGTACGAATTGTGATTCATTCTATTGTCTGTAAATCATTTGTTTCTCTATAGGTTACACACTGTAATCGGCTTTTGACAAATTAGTTTATAATAATATTCATTTTTTTTTCCTTAACTTGACTTATAATAGAACAAGATGAAGAATATTTTGAACTTTATCCATTTTTACACAAACAAAGTTACGAGCTTGTCTTTGTAGGACAACTGGTAAAAACCTATGAGAAAAAGCAGTATACATGAAAATGAAGTGTGACTTACGAGATACTACTGGTCGGGAATGATACGAAGTATCAAATACAACAAAATGAGAAGAAGTATTCTTGAAAATATGTAAGGTATGACCTGAAGGATCCTGCCCCCCCAGTGGCTCAGCGGTATGTCTGCGGATTTACAACACTGTAAACCGGGTTTCGATACCCGTGATGGGCAGAGTACAGATAGCCCATTGTATAGCTTTGTGCTAGTTCAATAATAAAAACTGAAGGGAACTACTGATCAGGATTGAGGGAAAAAACATTAGGCATGACAAGTCGAAAATTGAAAAGAAAAGCAAGATATGAAATTAACGTATGATCTAAAGAGGATTAAAGAGCAACAAATATTCTGAAGGAACATGAATAAACACAATTAATAATAAATAAATATATATAATTTAACAACAACATATGACAAATGAAATGTAAAAGCAAACTCTATTCAAGTAATAAAAGAAATAAATTAACTAAACTTAAATAATCATATTTCTAGTCCTCTTTAAAACACTATGTTCCCAACATAGACTTTATACAATATAAAAATCCTCTTTTCCAAAGAAGTTCCACTATAGGTAACTGGTAATTTTTCGAACGTACAACGCTAAAATCCGAGGTTCGATTACCACCACGAATAGAGCGTAAATAACATATTGTCTAGATTTGCATTAAAACAAATAAACGTTCAAAAACAAAAAATGTTTAGTATCATTTTCGGTTTGTTTTCTTTTGAATTTCGCACATAGCTACACAAGAGCTATCTGCGCTAGCCTTTCCTAATTTAGCGGTGTAAGACTGGAGGGAAGGCAACTAGTCGTCACCATCCACCGCCAACTTTTGGGTTACTCTTTTACCATAGAAAAGTAAGATTGACCGTCACGTTATAATGTGAATATACGAGCATGTTTGGTGTGACGTGGATTCGAGCCCGCTGTCCTTGAATTAGAGTCGAGTGCCTCACCCACCTAGCCATACTGGGCCTATCATTTTCGGAATGATTTATATTTCAGATATATGTAAAACATAAAGAAGAATTATGCATGATTGATCGAATAGATTAAACCACGAAAGCTTAGAAACTATGGTTGAAATTTCTATTATTTATGCTTTTACGGACTATTTCACCAGTCCAGCTGAAATTAATTTTTTTTAATTACTGCTTCTGTCAACATGAATGTTACATCAAAACGCTTGTTTAATCAATCTTTGTGAACATTATCTATCATTGGAGAACTCAAAAGTTGACTGTAGTAAATAATTATATTTTCTGTCTCGGATATGAATATTTTAATTTAAAAATTCAAATCCTAGATAGATACTTTTCTATGACAAGGATTTGTAAAAGTTATTTTGAAATTTTCCCTCTTCATTCTTTATCAAATTTTCGCCCATGTCTTTTTGGTCTCTTTATGCAAAATCCAGAATCTTTCTTTTTAAAGAGCAATGTTCATGTCAAGTGTGTATTGTCTTCCCACGTCCACAAATTTGCTAAAGAATGAAAAGAACAATAGGTGTAACTTCTAAGTGTAATTTATTGTACGTGTACCATAGGATTTTGTTACCTAGGTATTTTAGTATATTTTTCTGTTACAGCACTTTATTTGTAAGCTGTAGGTCACAGGATCGAAACCCGTTACTGAACATGTTTTCGCCCTTTCAGCTCTGGGGTGTTATAATGTGATAATCAGTCTCACACTTTGTTGGTAGAGATTAGATCAAGAGTTGACTAACTGTCATCCCCTCCAGTCTATCACTTTAAAGTTAGTAACAAATTAAAATTCATTGAAAATATAAACAATTTTTGTTAGTTAAATATTTAAGTCTAAAAAAGTTTTGACCGAAATGTTTACATATTTGGTATCATTTGTTATTATTAATATCATATGTTATTATATTGTTATATATTTGTTATTATTAAGATGGAACTCAAATATACATGGTAATATAAAACTGAGAAATACGTGTATTATTAAACATCTACATATGTAATTTGTATAATAAGACACGTTTTGTGGACATCGTGGACAATTCATTAGAAAAGCGAAAATTTTCATTGGACCCCTGTAGAAAAATGTGTAATTCAACAGTTTACGTATCACAACAAAATTTTACCAAAACATATATAACGACAAAATATAACATAAATTATTATAAATAGCGTATATAACCTCATATCAGTTCACATTAAAAGTTAGTAATTGATTGGTCTTCTCATACTCTAATATATCTATGAGATAGTTGATGTAATACACAATACACCGTGTTTTCGTTCCAATTTGTCACTAAAAGGCGCTGTTACTCCATTAAACAGGTAATTTAAGATCGTGGTTAACAATTTTCCGGTTCAATCTTGCCTAACAGTTCTCAATAGAATTACATTATGGTTACTTTGCTGGCTATGGCAATCTTGTAACGTCCTCCAGATCGAGATAATCCTGTACGATATGCACACTGTAGGTTGTTGCAACGTCATCCTGAGTCACAATCTTATCGACAAGCCTTGTCCTATCATGAACAATACAATGAATATTTTTTTCACTATGATAAATAGCTGCTCAAACATGTACTGCACCTCCACCTGTGTGTTCTCTCTGGAAAAAACGGTCTTCCCTCATTTATTCTCCAGGAAAACGACAAAAATGATTTCTGCCATCAGTTTTAACAAGCCGGGAATAGGAATCTTCTAAAAGTATGACATGTCACCATTGTTCTATCTATACGTTGACATGACGTATTTCTCAAGTAACCTCAGTTACGGCAGTAAATTATGGCTAAAATTGTTTGCATATAACTCTCCTTGCAAAATAACCTAGTTTGATCAGCCTCCTTGGCACCATTCTTTTGTATACCCAGAAATAAATGTGTTCTTGATATTCCTATTGAAAGTTGCTGTAAGACGTCTTTCAATAGTGGCGTGTTAACCTAATGAAAGTATAGTCATCCTGGGCAATTTTTGAGCATCTATCAGTAGACTTTCCTGGAACAACGTTTCTTATAGTCCGATGGTGTTTCAGGATTCTGAATACAATACACTTGAGGTACTCTACTGTTCTGGCAATGTCGATTTACTTCATTATCATTTGTGAACAATCGAACAATTTGACTCGTTATAACTTCTGAAAAATGATAAAGCATTATTCTACACCAAATACAGAGAAACTGTTTGATGAAGCGTTGATCTGTTTCGAAACATATTATACTAAAAGCACACCCATTTTTACAAAATAAGTGTGTATATGTGTTTTGACGAACAAATGCTCGAAATAGACCAAAATAACAACTTATATATGCTTGTACAATTATACCCACTCTGCTACTACTCGGTCATCTACTCAATAACTACTCAACGCATGTAGACAATAACATAAATGAAGAAAAGAACACAAACATTTTAGTCAAAACACTATGATATTCTAGAGTCTTCAAAAAGCAAACAAATGAGGTTCTGTATTGACAGTTACAATATTACTTATGATGAACTTCACGTAGTTGAGCTGTTTTATTTATTTGAGGTCAATTACAAAACTAAACAAAGGGTTATCTCTGCTCTGCCTATCACGGGTATTGAAACATGGTGTTTAACACGATAAGCCTTTAGGCATACCGCTGAGCCACTGGGGAGCAAGGTGAAATGTTTTTAAATATTGTCGTTTCAGTCGAGTAAAGATAAATAAGTCTATAGAAATGGTAAAACTCGCAGAATTTCAAACTAAGCAAAGAAAATCTAAAAACCGCACGAGAAGTTGGTTTCATATTAATCAAGATGTAAAATATTTCAATGTGAATCGAAGAACTTGTAAAGATTTCCTCTTATATAATCAGCAACATAATTTAGTTGAGCATGAAAAGTAAAATTGTAGGTGTGTAGATGCTTAATACTAAAGGATACTAATGACTGAAGTCCACGTTGGTAACAAGTAATTTCATTCTTTACATTTACCTCAAGACAATTTAAACAGAATAAAATCTACACTATGAGGTCAGAGTAGTGCTTCTTCTTGGAATGCCTGTTATGCCATGAAACTGATAAGAGACGTAGCAGCTTGTGTGTCCATCAGAAATCGAACTACATATTGGTATAGACTTACATGAAGCCAAATCCAATTTCATATGAATTAAATTGGTCATTATACCTTCAGAAACTAACAAGCTCTTGTCCCTCAGGTGAGTAACCATGTTTGCTAGTGCAACTCAGTCAGATTTTAGAACTGCAGTGATCAAAGTTTATCGTCAAAATTCCTGCTGTTGCCTTGTAGATAGCCAAAAATAAACATTTTTGTTTTTGTTGCACGACGGTATATGGGTAGTTTTTTTTCAAATTTTTACCAATTTATAATTAAAGAAAAACTCCATACCTCAATTTCAGAGAGTCAATAAACATATAACGCCACAGAGATGAAACAGCCATTTAACGAGAAGTAGGAAATCTTTTCTATTCAAGGGTATCTAATTCAGAAAAAATAGTATAATACTTTGTGGTACCACTAATTGTAGAGCTTCGATTAGATCATGAAACTTAAAAGATCTTGGAATCTTTCAAATATGTTCTAACAATATTGTATAACTTTACTTTTACTGGCTTACTGACTTGCACTTCCCCGTCACAACAAACATGCTCGCCCTTTCAGCCGTGGGGACGTTATTATGTAACGATCAATCCCGTTGGTGGTGGGTAGTGATGACTAGCTGTCTTCCCTCCAGTCTTACACTGCTAAATTAGGGGAAACTAGCGCAGATAGCTCTTGTGTAGCTTTGCACGAAATTAAAAATAAACAAACACTGAGACAAACCGAATATGCCCTTCCATTAAAATTTCAGTCTTTTCAGCTTGACCAGTGACAAAGTTGGCGTTTGTCCAAATGCTCAACAACGTCAAGTGCTGGACCATCTAAACGCAACAGAAAGTGTTAGAAAAAGAAAGATCCAGTGTCACGTAATAAAAAGATCAAGCAGAATGCATAAAACTTTACTTCAAAACTACCAGAAAAATGAGGAAGACTATAATATTTATGAAAATTTGGATTCTAAGCACAGGAAGTGAAAGTATACGTATAAATATATAAATATATTTGAAATTTATTAATATGACTCAAATACTCAGAAAATAACGTCATATTACATATTAAAGAAGAAAGAAAAGATACCAAAGAAATAGGAGACCAGAACCACCAAATAAGCTGTGTGAAATAATAGATAATACACTCGTATGTAACAAAATTTTTACTTTTTCTTGTTCCCAGGCAAAAAGTGTTACTTCCCCATTGCTTATGCTTAAATTAAATGAAAAAAACCTATTTATCTCTTCAAACTTTGCTATTGTGATCTGGGTAATCAACTTTTCAAATTTACCCGTTTCCTAGAACATTCCAAGTAGATTCAGTGCTGAGTAGCTGATAGAGAATTTTCTCGAACTTACAAGAATTATCTAAAATGTTTTAGAACTTCACTCATCAAGATGGGTTCTGCTTCTGCCACAAGGTATCCGGTTTGTGTGAGGCAACTGGAATTGTCTGTAACCCAAACGAGTGGCACCTCTTCATTGATAGCTCATCCAGAAGCCTCAAAGCTGTCCTGCTCCATAACGGGAATAAGTAGTATCCGTCTCTTCCCCTGACTCATTTGGTGCAAGACCTTGCTAGAAGCCTTGAAGTATGATGAGTATGGCTGGGAGGTTATCAGAGGCTTCAAAATAGTGGCATTTCTGATAGGTCTCTAAGGAGGCTTTACCAAGTTTCCCTATTATCTTTGCCTTTGGAACAACAGGGGTATCGCAGCGCACTACAACAGGAAGCACTGTTTACAACGGATCGAGTTCCCTGTGGGGAAGCACAATGTCAAGAGTTAGCCACTAGTGGGTTTTCAGAAGGTGTTCTTTCTATCATTGCACATAAAATTGGATCTTATGAAACAATTTGTCACAGCTTTTGACAAGGAGTCTACAGCCTTCAAGTTCTTTCGAAACTTCTTCCCTAAGCTGTCTGAGACACAGGTCAAAGTCCATATCCTTGACGCTCATCTTGATAAATTTAAAGATAACATGGAAGCATACTTAGAGGAGCAAGGCGAGCGCTTCCACCAAGATATACTGGACTTTGAACGCCGTTACAAAGAATCGTATAACAAAAACATGATAAGAGACTTTATTTGTTGGCTGATAAGTGAAAGTGATTTACATTACAGTCGCAAACCTCGAGAAACAACTCACTTCAACACATTTATTCTTCATTTTTGAATAACTTTAGTATAAATACATGTAAATCTTGATTCATACGTTGTCTTATTATTATCACGGCACAAAAGCTAAGTTTGAAGGGAATAATGGCCATTTTCTGCACTTTTACAACATAATCAATTAAAAATAACACATACTATCCAGAAATAAAATTTATGTTACATAGTGTTATAGAAAAAGAATGATACTATTTTGTTTAAGTCATATGGAGAGAGTAAAGCACCTTCCTATATTTAATATTCCAGATAAACAAAGTTCTTGACATAATTAATGTTGACTCACACCATGTAAATGGAGAAATGGTAATTTCGCCGTTGTAAACAGTGCATCCTGGTGTAGTGCGCTGCGGTACCCCTGTTGTTCCAAAGGCAAAGATAATAGGGAAACTTGATAAAGCCTCCTTAGAGACCTATCAGAAATGCCACTATCATATCAACTTAAAATCATATTGTCCAATAATTGTTTGCACAGGATAAAGCTAGAAGGAGCCACAGGTGTAAAAATATACAAAACAGATGCAACTGACAGATTTCAGTGCATTTTAAAACAATGTTTTAGAGAAACATCAAGTTTATTGAGTAACGACATGCTCTTAGTCCACCTTAGTATAATGTAACAAGAAAAGTATCTCTTATCCCTAAGGGTATAATGTAACAAGGGAAGTATCTCTTATCTCTGAAGATATAATGTAACAAGAGAAGTATCTCTTGTCTCTAAAGTATTAAAGATAGTCCAAAGAAAGCTAAAAACGTTTGGCATTCAGCAACTGAAGACCAATATATATCAAGTAGCAAATCAAATTGTTGAATTAACTAAAAAAACAAAATAATTTACAATAATAACACACAGATATGTGATTGTTTAAAAGCTTGCAATAGCTAAAAATAAAACAAAAAACATGGTTTTACATCAAAATAACACAAATATAAGGCCCAGTCACTTCTTAAGATCTTACACGACTTGATGCTTTTTGGTTTTGACTCCTATCACAATATTTACTGCAAAAACTAGCAATATAACTTTTCTGCTCGTTCATTTTTTACGATATTATGTTTATCGATTACTTTGGACATTCCATATAAACTCCAGTATCTCGTAGATATCTATACCTTTTCTTGTTAAATATAATTATTACGCATGTTTTTGTGGTAAAAGTAAACTCATTTGTTTGTCTTTCTTTGTGGCTAAGCTGAAACGAAAATACAAAATCATTGTCTAGTTTCAATTCTAAAAGTCAAACTCGTGTTCACCTATTTCATAATTGGTTTGACTTTAATGAGTATCATTAAAATAAATAATGCATTATTTTTCTGCCAATAAAATAATTTCTAAGCTTTATATTACTATAAGTTTTATTTATGACTTCAAACTACTTATCTGTGTGTGTGAGCATTTGAACATGATAAAAGCACAATTAATAATCGACCAAGAAGTATTGAAATTAATATCTTCTGCCACTACTATAACTGTAGAATGATGAAAGATTGAAGTTTGTATAAGTTCAAAAACAGTAAGCATGATGTTATTTTGTGCGTTGAAAATAAAGGAAGAAAGATGAAATAATTTCAGTCAGAATTTCTATAAAACTTTTTTCTTTCAAATCTCTTTGAAATCTTAAATTCTATTGCTGTTTAATAATATTTGAATATTATTGCAATCAAATCACATCAAGTTCGCTGATATATGTATGTGGGTAAAGGATTTTTCATATTTGTTTATTACTATGGAAGAAAAACTTGCTGGTACAGGGTTGAAACTACCTCATAACATAATGTTCTCTACAGGTAAAAATGACTAAAACTTGTGTTTGTGAATTGGTTCAACAATCGTGTAAATGGCTAATATTCTTGTGTACTCAAGGCGTGAAGGTGGGAACTTAATCTGGAATGAATGCTGTTGGCAAAGTGCAAAGACACTCTTGGTTCTCTGAATGTGCACAGCTTCAAAGGACTACATTTTCTACGGTTTGGGGAGTTTAGCCAGCCTGATAATTCCATTTGACGCTTGAGATGCAGCAGTTGAATATGCTATATCATGTTTGAGGCTGCACGAGGCACTCGTGAAGCTACACTAACAAAATCTGAATGTACTTTAATAAAGGGTTAAACTAAAAATTATCTCACTAACAACAATAAAAAAACATTTTATTAAATATTTTAAACAGTGTGAGGCTCAAGAAGGACTTAATCGTAAAAAAAAAGAAAATACCACCATATGTAAAAATAATTTTATTTACTGTTATCGGCAGATCCACAGGTTAATAAATATGTCAATACGTTGAAAGCTAACGCTAGGTTATGACATCTATTGATGACATGACTAGAATCGTGTGAAGAATAAAGAAAATGATTGGTTTGTTTTAAATTTCGCTCAAAGCTACTCGAGGGCTATCTGCGCTAGCTGTCCCTAACTTAGCAATCTAAGGCGAGAAGGAACGCAGCTAGTCATCACCACCCACCGCCAACTCGTGAGCTACTCTTTTACCAACGAATAGTGGAATTGACCGTCACATTATAACGCCCCCATGGCTGAAATGGCGAGCATGTTTGGTGTGACGGGGATTCGAACCCGCGACAAATAAAGAGAATCTCTATAACGTCACATGAACAACACAAAATAAATCTAAGAGTCACATTAGATCTCGTTGATCCCACAATTATTATAATAGAACGTCGTTTTACAAGCTAATTTTTCTTTATTGTCATTTTAATAAAATATTTGCTGCAGTGAAAAAAATCATTTTTCTTTAGTTTCTGTTATTTATGTATTAGAGAAATCAAAAACAGGAATAAACATAACGATGGTGTCATCTAATGTTTTACAAGAAATAAAGTTTTATTACACGTGACTGGTATATGAAATTCGACTCGTCTGGAGACAAAGATTCACTGCGAGTTTTAAGCCTAACGTTATATTTATAACCTCACAGAAACAAACACCTTTTTTTAACCATAAGAGAGATTTACAATGATTCCTTTTTCAATTATGTTATTTAGTTTATTAGTATTTCTACTCTACACAGAAAAGATATTTTGCAAAGTGTCATCATGACCTCTAAATTATGACACATGAAGTGTTCCTTGGAATTTTTTCTTTGTAAACATATTTTATGACACATCAAATTTTAAGATGTTAATTAATATAATTAGAATTAAAATTATATTGTAATATAATATTTCAACCTTTGTAAACGAGCATAACCCGTTGAATATTATTTTAGTCCTCTAGTATATAAATACCTTCAGACCAAGTTATTATTAATTTAGTTAGGGAAAGTAGTTTAGAATCAAAATCTTGTTCATCTATCATGTATGAGCACTTTGAGATATTTAAGGTGGCGGTACAAATAATGCTAGTTTGAAAGACTTTGCGTTCTGTCTTACACTGCCATATACACTGAATCTTGCATCAGATATGGTTACACAGTTCACAGCTAGTTAGTTCATATAAGAGGAGTATATATTGTACAATATCCTCATGCTTCTTTACTGTAACACCGATGTTAGTAACTTTATTCCAATAACATTTTGGTGTCTTAAGTATTTTACTGGCAATGTTCAATGTTTGGTAGAGATGCAACAAGAGTGCAAAAGCATCTGTCATCACGTACAATATAAATGGTGTTGTAGCCCTCCCTTGAGTGAATGATATCCATCTCCTAATGCTTGATAGCTGTGTCAGTTCTTTTGATATGTACTTCTATGTGCAATTCACTAGGAATGATGTCAGGACCATAAACGACAAGTCGACAATTATAGGGGTAATCCTAAAAGTGTATTTGTAACCTGGTGCAGGTGTCATCAGTAATTTGCACTTTGTTGTCAGTGGTAGTAAGAGAGACGGATTGTGGCGGGAGTGCAGATTGCACAGTAAGATGACGGCAGTCACTAGTAACGAATGTTCTTCGTCCACGAGTAGATACTTTCAAGTTGTATTTAAAGTGTCTGTCGAAAACGATATACATTTCAATTTTCTCAACCCAAACGAGCCGTTTTTGCATATACAATTCTCAACAAGTGGGTTTCTCGACATCACTGATTGATATACATGTCATTGTTTCCTAGTCTAGTATGTATATACGTTGCTACTACATTTACCAAATGAAGAAGTGTGTCTTGATATTGAACAACAATCAAGTCCCACCAAGTCAGGTTTTCTCAAAGTTCGAGATAACTTTTCAACTGCAAGAAAGTTTTTGAGTTTTGATTTTGAAAAGGCTGGTCACATGTGTCATCATCTTAAACAGAGATGTGGGAACTGACGCTAGGTCACATGAGAATAAATCATGCGGATCAAGATTCTATGAGATTATTATCTCAAGTGTTCTGTTCAACGTGATTTCTGTGTCAAATGCTACTATTTTTTATAATATGTCGAGGTACAAATAATTTAAAATACAACACATCATTTAGAAGACATACAGGGTGTGAATGAAAGTTTCCCTGACTATCACTCGTAATGCAGTTTGTAAAATCGTAGCTTTGAGCGTAAATGAATTAGTAATTATATTTCTAATTAGATATACAGGTAAAATATTGTCCACCTTTGGACAAATAGGCGACATCAAGAATAAGAGTGACCTACAGCGCTGATCTCGATCAACAACTTGATGAATTTCGTTGCTGTAAATTTATGTATTCTGTTTTAAAGTTTTTGATTCATGGACTACCTGAATGACTACTGAGTTGACAATGGCACAATTAGCTTTAGTTTCCCTCACTAAAATGACCAGTTGGAAAGTTCAGGATATGAACATCAGCACATTAGCAAAACCTTTACTTAACAGTACTAAGATACAGTTTCGCATCTTTGTAAATTTACACCATTTTTATCTGTGTAGAGCATATATAGTCTATTAAAGACCATAAGTGGTCCGTGAGTAGATTCTAGAGTGTCAATTGTTTCATTCAATTTTATATCATTATAGTCTGATTTCTTAGACGTTTGAACACTTTCAACTGCTTTTGAGGCCATAAATACCGTTTAGTAATCCTCCTGGTAACGCACATCAGTAGCATGAAGGTCACTAAGTGCCCCACAAACACATTTCTTTTTACCCTTTTATCTTTTCGTTTGCTGCATACAATTATTATTGGCTTCTTTCATGGTCTTTGAACATGTATTTATAATGCGACAGTGACCAAAGTGATGTAAATGACTTGGACTTTTAGGATCATTGGTTTCATTGTTTTCTTTACCACAAAATATACATTGAGTTTGAAAGCAAAATTCAGACATATTACTACTCAGTCTAGTTCTCTTAAGTAATAAAGGTTCATTGGCCGGTTGTTCTTTTGATTTAATAAACTATTTGATTTTATATTTAGAACACTATGCTGATACACAGTTCCTGTGACATGAAATCTTATAATGTTAATCTGCATAAACTGTGGCTTTCAAACCATGCTCCGTCTGTTGCAACACTGACGAGTTTATTCAGTGGAATATCAGCATTTTTAAAGGTTTGTCAAGTGCATTTTTAATGTTAACAACACGAGTTGTTTCTTTTAGTGCCAATAAGTCCAACATCTCATTTTTTTACAATTACATCAAAGGAAACATAACAAAAAAATACAACCAGTTGTGGGTTATCTTGTATGTCTGTAGATTCGTCAAGAGCTAAGTTGAATACCAGAAAATTCTTTGAATCATTTTGCATTTTGTCTGCAACATCAACACTGATCTGGGAGATATGTCTCTCTGTTGTGTGGAGTGAAGATGGTGTTTGTACTATTAGTTGCTGAAGTTTTATGTTATTTGGATCTAACACTGCAACAACTTCAGCTTTATTCTTCTTAACAAATTCACCTACAGAAAAATAGGCGTTTAGCACGAGCAGTATTCCACGATATAACAAAACTAGCTTCAATCGTTGTATCAACTTCCTTACTGAACGTTGTCGACAGTGTCTGTTGGTTATTTAATGATGATTTTAACACAGTTAACTTTTTCTTTTTTTCATAATTCTGATTTATGTGGATAATCAAACGAAACGTTTTTGTGATTTGTTTCATAATGGCGTTTTAAGTAACTGACTTTGTAATGACTGAATGACACATTGCAAATAAGACACAAAGGTTTACCTCATTTAACCTTGATAATGTTTGGAGATCGAAGTAAAATTTTTTACCTGCTACACGACCAAATATTCCATTATCGTTTATTCTTCTTTATACTGTATATCTGCCCACTTTTCTATCATTTAGTACGCGGTTGTTTATCTTATGCTTGAATCAATGGTAGTCTTTCTTCTATCCCAGGTCACCGTTAAAAGTGGGTTTCGATACCTGTGGTGGCAGAGCACAGATAGCCCACGGTGTAACTTTGTGCTTAATTCTAAACAAACAAGTCTATCCCAAGGTAGCATAAACAAAGGTACTTCACATCAGTATCATTGAGGTTATGTGTTCTGCCTCTTCTTTTGATATTTTTCAAATTTACCTGTTTCGGTTTCACGATCTAGTGTGTGCTTAACAGTGTTTGGGGTACAATTTAAGTCTGTAGCAATTTGACGAAGAGTCCAACCAGCATTATGTAAAGCTTTTTTGAGAACTTTTTACTTGTTAGGTCGTGACATGACGACAAAACTTAATAGATAATGATAAACATTATTTTTCTCAAGGTTTATGTGTGGAGTGCTATTAAGTTAATTTTTTTCTCGCATTTACCAAATGCTAACTTGTTGTTACGGATTTACTATTATATATTTATTTTAATATCGACGTTTGAGCAAATTATTTTTATATTTAGAAATGCTTGGCCAGGTGGGTTAAGGCATGTGACTCGTAATCTGAGGGTCGCAGGTTCGCATCCACGTGACATCAAACATGCTTGTCTTTTCAGCCATGAGAGCGTTATAATATTACGGTCAATCTCATTATTCGTTGGTAAAAGAGTAGCCCAAGAGTTGGGGGTGGGTGGTGATGACTAGCTGCCCTCCCTCTAGTTTTTCATTGCTAAATTAGGGACGGCTAGCGCAGATAGCCTTCGAGTAGCTTTGCGCGAAATTAAAAACAAACAAACAAGAAATGCATGGAAATATACTTTTAAATGTGTATTGCAAAATTCGCGCCTATCCCCTAAATTTCTAGAAGATTCTAGAGAAGAATCAACGAAAGTACTAGCATATTGTTGGGCCAAGTGAAATTTCGATAATCTCGCCAAACAATTATAAAAAGTATATATGTGTAAAAACAGCTGGTTTGGGTTGAGAAAAAATTTATGTAAAGGAGCGAACAACGTTTCAATCTTCTTCGGTTCACATAGAAAGAAAAAGGTAACTGACCGATAGCTGACCACATGTTTGAAGGGGGTTGTGTAATTGAGTGTAGGAATGTAGAGGGTGTGCTTACACGTTTGATTATATTTACTAATATAGATATAAAAGTGTTCCTTTGTATTGGTTTATTTTGGACATGAGTTGTTGTATAAGTAAGGCTTCTTTAATTTTGGGTTTGTTTAAGTTTGTTTCTTTATTTAGTATTTGGGTGTTTTCTATGGTTATGTTGTGTTTCTTTGATTTACAGTATTCGAAAATGTGTGAAGTTAACATTTTGTGTTCGTAACACACGGATAGGCAGTATATGTTGGTTTGCCCTAGGTGGTATACTGTAAACATCAGAAGCTATATTTGTGATAAACTCTTGTTATTCAGGAACTACATATATTTCACCAGGAATGTTTAAAGATTTCGAACATTGCAATCCATTTAACTTCAATGTATTAGCTTCAGACGTTAGCATTTTTACGAAAGCACTGTATAACTTTGGCAGTGAAAAACTCACGTGTGAAGAGTTAACTAGCTACCCGTTGAGTGAACTGTGCTAATATCAGCTCGAAATTAGTTCACTCATCGTGGACCGTTGATAAAATATTTAATTCTTTATCAGATAGAAGACTCAATATTATTTGTAAAACTTTCGTATGCAATCATTATTTGTAAAAACAATTATTATAAATTGTGTTATTGTCTGTATAATAAAATATATTATAAGAACTGTGTGTATCACTCTTGTCAGCAAATATTGGAAATTTGATACATTGAAATATTTAATTAACTTCTAAATTCAAAACACATTCTAATTCAGGTTTTAGGCTATATTGTAATAGAAACTTAATAAATTGGATGTTTTTCTTGTAGGAAAGCCATAGAGGTGATCTGCTGTACCCATCGAGTGAAATCGAACTCCTGCTTTTAGCATTGAAAGTTCTTAAGACTTATTGCTGTTCCAGCAAGTGACTAATAAATGGGATGTTCGATTGAAATATATCAAAATGCAGAACATTCTTGCAGTTTTCTTTCTATAAACATGACAGTTATTTTAGACCCTAAATTTAATTAGTATATTCATTCAAGCAGAATCCTTTCGACATGCCCTTGGTTCAAGTATATGGGAATTCTAAAGTATTCTCATCCTGGTTTATTCAGCTTTCAATAAATATCAGTGCCGAATTACTGAAGTACTGAAACTTACATTTTGTAATGGCTTGGGGAAACTAGCCATATAAAATGGAAAGAATGATAAATGTTTTTGTTTTGTTTGAAACTAACCACGAAGCTACACAATGGGTTATCTGTGCTCTGCCCACCATTGATATCGAAAACCGGCTTCAGGTGTTGAAAAAAGACAAAATAATCTCTTGTTCTAGCAATTTTACACCGTACATACACACACACACATAGTGTTTATGTATAAGTAATTTATGTTGTTGTTACTCATTAAGCACAAAGGTACACAAAGGGTTATCTGTGCTTTGTCCATCACGGGCATCGAAACCCAGTTTCTGACAGTAGAAGTCCACAGAAATACCACTGTGCCACTGAGTGAATAATTTATGTCTCTCATAAAAATAAACGTAGGAAAAAATACCACTTGCTACTTGAACATAGGTAATAATTCACATAGCGACATCTATTGAGTTGCTTCACAAGTAAAATTCAAAATAAAATTGTATTTGCTATTTCATAATTTATAAAAGATAATAACTGTTATATAAGTTTTATCTAATGCCTTTTAAGAAAGTCTACAGTAGGTCTCAGTTAATGATTTATGTAATATTAATATTATAACAAAACAGTGGTTCAGAGAGTAACCATATTTGCGATGCGTTTGACTGTCCAGTTGCTTTCCTCTTTTCAGCAGTTGTAACTTAAGAGTATGTATGACTAGACTTTGGTACTAAACTAATTTAACATCGCATTAATAAGTAAGCTACACCCACATTTAGAAATGTTTTCCAACAATTATTTTTCAATACTAATATTGGGCTAACAATATTGTTACCTGACGATAAATTCAATGATTCAAGTGATATATATATATATATATATATCATTATAATGGGAACTTTGCAATTACCAAAAACTGAATATGCTATGACTAGGCATTTATAATAATCCTAATAATATCATTATATCATTAATATTAATTTGAATGTTAGTGCTGTCTAGTTTCGTTATTTGTCTCTCCTGAAAAAAAACGTGTGGAAAGAAAAGTAAAACCTTGTCACAATAATATATTTAAAAATTCGTGTGGCAACGTCTATTGGATCGTTTCGAAAGTACAATACAAAATATTGAACTAGTTATTAAAATATATCGTTCCATTATGAGAGAAGCTCGTTGGCTTGCTTTGGATAATAGATATAATTAATTTGTGTTTCCCAAACATGACAGTGTTCAATTTTTTCAATTTTATGTGATATATTATATCCTACAATCACTGTAATGCCTTTTTTTTCCCGCGACTAATTCGTAGAATCTTCAGGAAATCAAACTTGCCGGTGAGCTACACTGGAAAAGTTTGATTTCTTAGCCATACTTAGTACTTTCATTTATACGGTTATAATATTCAAATAATTAGTTGAATTTTATTCTAATTAACTCATTAATGTTGTAGTTTTGCTTTGTATTTTTATTTAAAAATTAACCGATCTTTCACTTAGGTTTCGTTTGAATTTTGTTTTGAATTTCGCGAAAACCTACAAGAAAGCTATCTGCGCTAGCTGTCCATAATTTAGCAATGAGAAGTTAGAGGGAAGGCAGGTAGTCATCACCACTCCCCGCCAATTCTTGAGCTACTTTCTTACCAACGAATAGTGGGATTGGCAGATACATGTTAATGGCACCCACAGCTAAAAGGGCGAACATATTTGGTGAGACGAGAAGTCCAGAATTTAAAAGTAATAGATTAGAGTCAACATCGCCAACCGCCCATTCTCAAATTTCCCTTTTGCCGAAGAAAACTGGGATAGACCGTTACTTTGTAACAACTTAAGTTGGTGGTGCTTATTGATGAGTGACTCCTCCCATTAGTTTATAAGTTAAAATTCGGGAAGGCAAGCAAATACATCCAGCGAGTAGCCTGGATTCGGTAACAATCAAAGTCTGTTCACCAGGAACCTTTCTCTGTCACAACCGTGCTACACAGTAAATTTTGCTATTTCCTTTTCTATGCAACCCTCTTACCCCCAACGACACAGCGATATGTCTGAGGACTTACAGTACTGAAAACCACGTTTTCATACTCGTGGTGGGCAGAGCACAGACAGCCTATTGTGTATCTTTGTGCTGAATTACAAACAACAATAACATAAAACCTTTTAAAATTTGTTCTTCCTCAACCGAGAAATCAAAAGTCTTAAATACAATAAACAATAGTTTCAAGAACAAATCACAGGCGATGCTAGAAATTGAAATATTATCAATGCGTTGTTTCAAAGGTTTTCTTTCATAGAATAAATAAGTACCCCATGTTACTTGTTTTATAATACCCAAATGGCAAGGGTACGATGGTAAAGTAATCAACTTGGTATCTGTTAAATACAAGAACTTACAGATAGTTTCTTCAAAGACGTAATTAACCCCACTTTTACAAACCGAAAATATATTGTATTTACAATATATACCCAATGTCACTACAAAAACAAATACATTTTTTCGAAATGTATTGCAATAACAACTTGTTATTTACTACCCTTTGTTGTTAAGCCTAATACTGTACAGTGGGCTCTCTGTGCCAACCATAAGCATCGAAACCTGATTTTAAAAGTTACAAGTTTTAAGATTTACTTCTAATCCACTAGTGAACTAAAATTTGACGATGTTTTATAATCAATGTTGAATATTTTTTAATAAATGTAGTGTTTTCATTTGTTAAATTCTATATTGACAAAACCGTTATAAATTTAAATATAAATATAAATGTTTAAAATTACAGAGTAACGTTGAGAATAAAAGGGCCCGGTTATAAATTAGCATTGTGTGAATAGAGATCACGACACAGAACAAAACTGTTTGTTTAATCGTTCCTATGCTAAACATCTTAACCTATACAAATAACTTTAAATAGATGAATGTCTGATGATTTTCTGAATTGAGAGTTGACTCCTTCGTGTTCTATTCTATAATTAGAATTCCTTACTTTCATTTGTACATATGCCCTGCGTGTTTGTTAATTTTCTCTCTCATATTTTAATTTTACTTATTTTTTAAGGTATTGCATTATAAAATCGTTAGGTGTCTAGCGTTGTTTTGAATTATAATTTAAACACTACTTCCAACGGTGACATGCACTTTTAGTCGTTCGAAGCATATATGGCCAACTTATTTATATATCTTGATATAATACTTATATTAAAAATCATTCGTTGCACCAATAAACATTACTTGGCAATTTAATTTTAAAACTTTCATCAGTTGGCTATGCAAAAAATTTAATGTAATTTAATATTAAAGCAACTGTTTCCCAACATACCCTCAAGGGGGACATTATTAATAAATAATTCAATAAATTTACATGATACTTAATCAATACCATGAGTGCTAAAGACAATAATTCGCTGCTTTCAAGGTTGATAGCCAACATGATCTTCAGCTTCTAATCATTAATGTGATTTTTTTTTAATTAGGTGATCAAATAGGCTATTTACCACGACAGAAATTTAGATGCATAACTCAAAATATTATCGTGAGTACATACGTACAAAAATAAGTATTTTTGCTTTGACTGGTCCATTCATTGAAACTTTCTGGAATTTTGTGTACTGATCTAAAACATAAAAGCAAACGAATCTAAACAATAGTTTCAAGAACAAATCACAGGCGATGCTAGAAATTGAAATATTATCAATGCGTTGTTTCAAAGGTTTTCTTTCATAGAATAAATAAGTACCCTATGTTACTTGTTTTATGATACCCTTGCACATTTTGACTCGAAGATTTACAATTATCTTTTAATTTAAAGACTCGACTTTCTTTTTTATTAGAAACAATATAAAAATAAGAAATTTATATGCAAAAACGGCTCGTTTGGGTTGAGAAAATATTTTACGTAGAAGAGCGAACAACGTCAGGTTCACGATGACCGAAGAAGGTCCAAACGTTGTTCACTCTTCTACGTAAAATATTTTCTCAACCCAAACGAGCCGTTTTTGCATATAAATTTCTCAACAAGTGGGTTTCTCGAAGCACTAATTTAAAAATAACCATAAATTTTAGGAGTAATAAAAGTTAAATCCACTCAACATATAGCTTTATAACAGCTCCTTCGAAAGCGTTAGAATTTTTACAGAACTCTTTCGAAAAAGCTATAAGACGAAACATGAACTAATTTTTTTTAATTCTGGGGTCCTTGAGTTCCTATCATACTATTTAACGCATCATCTGTACTTTAATTAGAACGACGCCAGTACAACATTGGTGTTTCTTTTTTCCCCGTGTCAATTGTTTATGTTTTAATTATAGTTGGTTGTTTTAAAAAAAAAATTGGTTGTAATAAATGCAGAGTTAGTTTTTTTAAAAATCCAGTTTACTAACCCGTCAGTAAAACTGCCACAGTAGAAAACTTAAAGGATGACTTTCCCAACAAGTATGTTTTGTTAACAGTGGGTTTCTTGTGTGTATCCCCGGTGGTTCGGCTATAAGCTTAGGAAGGGGGTTATAACACTAAAATCTGAGGGCCCAATTCCCTCGAAGAACACGCACGTAACCAGTGTTGTAGCTCGTAGCTTAACAATACTATTTGTGTGGCGTCAAAGTCCTTGACCCAATTACATCGATCGGGGATAGAATTAATATTCAGCAAATAGTTTGATCACAAGTGAAATATGTTATGTGTTGATTTACTCTATTGCGTATAGATTGTTTTGAACACATTCACTAATTCTTTAAATTGTTTAGGCTCAGTTTCTACGTGTGTGTATATGATATTTTGAGCGGGTAACCTAGAGGGAAGGTAACTAACCATCGGAACCCATCAACAACTTTCTCTGATCGAACATCGACATTTCGCTGTCTCCTTTAGATATCACCCATGGCCTCAAAGTGCCGAGAGCGCAATTGTGGTAACGAAAAACGAACCCAAAATCCTTGGAATCACAGTCCAGGCACGATAACCATTGAGACCTCTCTCATATAAGATTTTGTGGAATTTCGGAAATATTTAATATTTTCTCTCTAATTGATCAATAAGTTGTAGCGACGTTCAAACTAAAGTCTGAATAGTACAAAATGTATATTCATCCAAAGTCTGTTATTACAATATTTGATATCATGAAACATTTTCGCTAAACATAATACTTACAACTATTGTTTTAACACAGTTTAACCTCTCCCTTGAAGGATTCTCACACTATTGTAGCTTGGAAAGAATTATATATTCAAGCATCCAAGCACGCCCTCTACATTCCGACACTCAGTTACACAACCCCTTTCAAACATGTGGTCAGCTTCCGGTCAGTTACCTCTTTCTTTCTTTGTGAACCTGACGATGACTGAAGAAGCTCGAAACGTTGTTCGCTCCTCTACGTAAAATAATTTCTCAACCTAAACGAGCCGGTTTTACATATATACTTTTCTCTACAAGTGGGTTTTCTCGACATCACTGAATATTCTTCCCTTAACGACTGATCGTGTAAACAATGCTAGAAACGAATAACACAAATATTTATTAAATTAATACGCTTTAAATATAATTTGAATGTTATTTGGAACAAACAAATATCACAGAGAAACGAAAAACAAATTATCACCTCAATGAAAGTTGGTATCGCTTTAGTTCAATCATATAAACAAACTGTATCACAAAAATCTAGTTAGATTATTTAAATACCTTCGTCTGATAGAAAAACCAAACAAAAATCGTCTTCGTTTACAACAAAGAACACGTGTTTGCAACGTAGTTACAACCACTTCCTCAGAGTAAGTGTCTCAGCTGTCCTCGAGCACGTGCCGTTTTAACTGCATTTTTAACTGCTCAGTGTTTTCCATCTGGACACATCTTTTGACTGTAAATATCTGTGCTTCTTTGTTTTTCCTGCACATTAACGCCTACAATCGCCATAATGGCTTTAGTGAAATGCGTACATTAACTTTACACTGTAAAAACTGCATAAACCTCGCCGCCCTAATAAAACCTTATGACACCACCTTTTCCCACAATACATTGCTACGTGTAATGAAGTTGTACCGCTCCTAGACAAGGGCTCTCAGTTTGAAGTGTTTCCTTAGAGCTCTGATGTGTCCATTCTGCAAATACAGTGCCAGTTAATCATCGTAAAGATGCACGTGCATACACACGTCGTCATTGAGTTCTTAATTCTTTGTTTAATCGTATTATTTCATTCAAAAATATTTACGAAAGCTGCGAAAGAATAAACTCTAATTTTAATAGTATATTTTGTGGCCGTATGTGAACGTCCCCCCGCTAGTACAGCGGTATGTATTCGGATTTATCACCCTCAAATCAGCGGTTCGATTCCACCTCGGTGGACTGAGCAGATAGCCTGACGTGTCTTTGCTATAAGAAAACACATACACTTACATGTGAAACTCATTAGATAGTATATTTCACAATTTTTAAATATTTCATTCAAAACCTTAACATGAGGGTTCTTCAATAACTCGAATGTAATTGGATCTCAAATCCATCAAAAGATAGAGCTGTGAGCTCAAAGTTTATACTTGAAAAAAAAAGAAAAAAATTATGAGTCGTTATGTAACAGATGAAAATATTGCAATTGGGTATAATTTTTTTATATGAAATGATTTGTGTCGTAACGTTAGATATTTTATATTTCTCTCGAGCTAGTTCAGACATAAGACTGAAAAACATTTTGTGTTTACCAAACTTATTTGATGGTTTTTAAGGATTTCTATACCTGATGTAAGCTTATTGAAGTTTGAAAATAAAATCTCTTCATTTTCATATGTTTTGTAAGTTTCGAGAAACAAGAGTAATCAATCGAATATAACTTATATTCTGAAAGAACATTAATCTTCAACAAAGGAAAAGGACGAAAGTTATTTCAAACACTTAAAGCTGTCCACGTTGATGTGTTTTACATTATAAACACATTTTTTGTTGTCTTGTTTTACCGCATTTAAATTTATTTATCAGAACATGGCCCTTAAATCATAAGCAATACATAAAACTGAGTACGTGTTATAGAATAGCGTCGAAGTCCTTGTTGTCTTACAGCTTTTAAAAGACCCTTTCCAAAAAAACTCGATTCTCCTAAACAAGATGTTCGAAGAGATTTAAGTAGTGGAATACAGTTGATACCAAATGAAGAATAAATTCAATGATTTCAAAACTGTTAAGATAAGCTGTTAATGAAAAGTTAATTTCTAGAATGTATGAATATTGTAAAATAAAACTGGCATATACCTACATGGCGAGGCTTATAAAATTTATGTCGACTGTACGATAACAACAGATGTTTCCGGTTCGGGTTTCTCCTTTTGATCGCCAAGTCAGAACTTTTAAAATCAAAAACTAACCTAGGTAAGGGCATAATATCTGATAACTTGACCTAGAATGCGGCGTTATATCTAGTAAACTGACACCCTATGCAGCGTCATCTCTGAAAACTATGCTGAACTCTAACGTCATCTCTAATAAAATGACCTGGAATGCAGTGCCATCTTTAATACACTGACCAGTAATACAGTTTTACTTCTTATAGCTAAGCAAATCACAAACTCGATAACAGTGTTTTCGCAACTATATGAAATCAGCACCTCGCAAAGAAACGGCAGAAGTGTATATCTAAAACTAATACAAACCGGACTAACTGGTTCAAACCAGAACTACGGTAAAACTACAATAGGGATAAAAACAAAAGACTGTTATAAAATTTACAGATCTGTTTCATTAATTAAAAATACCACAGCAGAATTATGAGTGACAACTTGTAAATGACTTCAGGGAAAGGTGTTTTGTAACACTTCTAGCGTACTTTACGTTTCCCACCACACAAAAGAAATGTTCTTGCTAGAAACCGTAAAACTTAAGGTAGCAAACGTTGCTTAATAATCTAGAGTGATTATAAGTTACATACAGTCACATGAAAAAGTTAGGGCACCCTATAAAAGCCTGTGTATTTCTGTAACGTTTTTGGATATATAGATATTTAATCTCAATTTCAACAATACTGAGAGATTATAGGAATATAACTAAACAATTAAAACTGAAGAAAATACTTTTTAAGATCTTCTAACTTAGGAAAAAGTAAGGACACCCTACCCCTGACAGCTAGTGTTACTCCATTTGGCTGAAATAACTGCAGTGAGACACTTCTTGTAACCATTTACCAGTCTCTGACATCGGTCTGAAGAACGTTTGCCTAACTCCTCAATGCAGAATTTTTCAGCTGTGAGACGTTTTAGGGGTTTCTTGCATGTACAGCCTGTTTCAAGTCATCTCAATGGGATTAAGATTTGGGCTTTGACTCGGCCATTTTAGGACTCTCCATTTCTTAGTTTTCAGCCACTCCTTGGTGGATTTACTGGTATGTTTTGTGTCATTGTTGTGTTGCATGGTCCAGTTTCACGTCAGCTTTAATTATCATACAGATGGTCTCACATGATCCTCAAGCAACCTCTGATAGACAGTAGAATTCATGGTGGATTATATGATTGTGAGCTGTCCAGGTCCTACTGCAGCAAAGCAGCCCTAAACCATAACACTTCCACCTCCATGCTTCACAGTTGGTATGAAGTTCTTTTCCTAGAATGCTGTATTTGGTTTACGCCAAACATGTCCTCTGTTCTGGTGTCCAAATAATTCAATTTTGAACTCATCTGTCTAAAAAAAAATATTCCAGAAGTCCTGGTCTTTGTCTACAATCTCTTTGGCAAACTTCTGTCCGGCCTTGATGTGTCTCTTAGAGACCAAAAGTTTCCTCCTTGCACACCTCCTCTCCTATGCAAGTTAAATTTGTGCAATCTCTTTTTGATTATAGAGGCATGCACTTTCACACCAATAGTAGCCAGAGCCTGCTGTAGGTCCAGTTATGACATGTTAGGATGTTTGGATACCTCCTTTAGCATCTTGCGGTCTGTTCTTGGGGTGAACTTGCTTGGACGACCAGACCTGGACATGTTAGCAGTTGTTATGAAAGCCCTCCACTTGTTGACTATTTTTCGGACAGTGGAATGGCTGATATTAAAATCTTATGGGATCTTTATAAATCCCTTACCTTACAGGTGTGCATTTTTGTAGAATTACATTTACAGAGGATCTTGAAAAGTCTTTGCTTCAGTTTTAATTGTTTAGTTATATTCCTATAACCTCTCAGTATTGTTAAAACTGAGATTAAATATCTATATATCCAAAAATGTTACAAAAATACACAGGCTTTCATAAGGTGTTCTAACGTTTTCACATGATTGTAACTGAAGAAGGCAGATTGCATTGAATGTCTCAGTGAAAGCTTCTCGTTTGTCGCAGAAGGACTTTAAAATGCAGGCTTTATTTGATAGCTAGAATTTCGAAAGAAGTTTTGTAAAAGTAACAAAAATAAAAGCAAGATTAATAAACTCAAAAGGTATCTGTATCTCTGGAGATTTTCTTCTTTGGGAGAAAAGTGTGATAAAAGTGTCTGTAAGGAGCAAAAAATGTTAGAAAGCAGGTTATATTTATGTAATCTTCCACAGACACCAGAACTTGTAAAATGTTAAACATTATATTATATTACTTAATTGAATAGAGATTTTTTTCAGTAGAAATCAGGCTGTATTAAACAACACAATGTTAGTTTCTGATACGCTTGTGGAAGACATATTTAAAGATATTTCTTTGTGGACAGCAACTGCCTGTGATCGCAACGTAAAGATGCATCAATTGTCAATGCCAAATGCTGCTACTTTGCATAGAAAAAAATCATCATATATCTGAGAAAGATGTTGTAAACAAACCACCAATCATTGTATAAGATATATTCATCACTTTAGAGTAAAGTACTCATTAGACTAATGAAAACAGTAAAGGAAAAAATCTATGTTGAATACTTGAAGAAGTATGCCTTAATTCGACAGTATTCAAAATCGTCAATAATCTTGTTGTGATGATCATAGTACCTCATTTGTGTTTAACATTTTTATCAAAATTATATTACAATATATTTAGGGATATATATAGTGTAGTAGTTCTCAAATGTTGAAATTTTCTACATCAAACCAAAGATAATTTTAACCATGTGACGAACTAAAAGTATATGGAATAATCACATAGAAATTTTAATCAATATATTTGGCTTATATTTTAAATATTAACGAAATATAAATACTATTCAGCAAACATAAAAATGGTGTAATATTTTGCCTCAATCAGGTCCCTTAATGGTTCAGTGCTAAGTCAGTAGGCTTACGACACTAAAACTCTAGTTTCGATACCATTAATGGGTACAGTACAGATAGCCCGTTGTACAGCTATATATTTAAAAAGTAAAGCCCCAATCAGGCAGAAAATAAATTACACTCAAATGACATCTTGTACGTATGAAAGATTTATTTACACTACGTGCTTGAAAGCAACTCGTCGATTTAAAAACATAATCTGAAATTGCCTGTTGTAAGAGCTCTTCACACATCTTACTCTAAATAGAACAACAACATTTTAGGAGTTGAAAGCTAGAGTTGATGTTAAAAAAGGATATAAATTACAGTTTCAATCTCAGCTTCTTGTATATAACCTATCAGAAAAGTATATATCTACCAATGTAAGCATTTGTGAATGTTATAATATCATTTATTTTGGTCAGCACAACTCTACACGAAGGGCTATCGAAATCCAGCTTGTAGGGTTAAAAGCTTTCAGACTTGCCGTTCAGGAGGTGAGAAGATCGTATGAAATTTATTATTTTTCACATTTACAATTTGTATAACCTTCTTACAAATCTACGTAACGTTCTCTTAAAACGTAAAGAACTGTGCTCAAATGTTTAATGAGAGTTAGATATATCAGTATTATCGTGAGTTATTAAATTTCCTAAAAGCATAAAACTGCTTTTACACGTCATTCTTGTTTTCTGAGTTGTTTATTAGAGCAATTTGACATTACTCTGAGGGAGTGTGACAATGTTTCCCGCGCCTTGTAGCATGTGACATGTCAATAAACATTGAGCAGGCGCGCCGAGTGATTTGTTACAATTAAAAGACATCAAAACCACGTGCGGTCATTTATTTTTGCTTTAACGATGTTATCTCGTGAGTTCGACAACACTGATAGACAGACCCTATCTTAACTAAAGGAACTTTTAGTGGAATTAAGGTACTAGAAATTTTGTACTATAATAAAAATAGAAGTTTTTCATTTCACGAAAGAAAATCAAACAACATTATTCTTTATTATTTCGTGGTCTGAGATATATTTCTCGACATTTCATATTTCTACCTTTGTGAATTACATAAAATTAAGTTTAGAATCTGTTTCGTACAATGTTGAGCTGTAAAAATTAATATGTTCTATAAGTAATGAATCTGAGCATCCACATACGCTTACTTATGTACCTTGTTTTTACATTATCGTAATTCTGATAGACAGCGACCTGAAATTGCCAACGACATGTTTGTTTTACATCTTGGAACATAAAATACTTAGGAGATGACTATATAAATTCTAGCAGGTCATTTCTTAGGACCGGATAGGCTGGTCGTGAGCTGAGTTGCCATTTCATATTGAGTTTCACGACATTTTGTATGGAGGATTAAATATCCAATTATAGCTATCTTAAAAGTTGTTCTACTTGCACTGCAGCTGACGATCTGCTTGTGTGAAATAGAAAAAAATATATTTATTTGCCTCTTGAAAGATAGAGGCTTAGACCACTTGTACTTCTCAAGAAAGACATCTTTTTACGTACTTCTTTATTGATAAGCTATGGGATTGTACATGTACGTGGTATCTTCCTAGAACCAACATAAAAAAAATCGTGCCGCTGTTCTTTAGTGCTGAGAATGAAAATTTTGAACAGTTTTCAAGACTTCCAGAACGTTCCTTTACTGCTTGATTCGGGGTAAGATAGAAATAATTGATATAGTTGTCAACATGTAAAGTTTTACTCCTTTATGTCAAAGTAAATACGTTCTTGTAGTTCAAAACTTCTCTTCTCGACTGGTTAGGTAATAGAAACTATTAATATTGCATTTATAGTATTTTGTCACCTCCGTAGACTTTGATGATCTTATTTAAGCGGTTCAGAACACGCGGACTTGATGTCACCAAACCAAAAAAGAAAATACGTTTTGTGTTTTTCTTTCTATAATTTCCACCACAAAAAAAAATTCTATGTCAAAGCTTTTTTTTTTTAATTTTGTAAATGGTGAAATTCAACAACTATTTTATCGAAGCTTTTTCAAAACTAAACAAGACAAAAATACGAATTACGATAAGTTTGAAATTATGTAGTAAAATATTTATAAGGATAAGAAGAGCTGTTAGTATGGTGGATGTTTTAACAAAAGTTTGTAATGTTATTTCCCTTAACGCTCTATCATATGTTGTTCTGTCTAATAGCTTTATTTCGAATGTTATATTTATGGAAATACCCAAGACTGTTATGCTAAGCTAATCTGTCTTCTCCTTGTTTTCCCGAATGTTTATTCCAGTAAATTACATATTTTAAAATACATTATTCTTTTTAAACAAGAATATCATTTTCACTCTGCTATTTCATAGCTTACAATTGAAGCTTCTGACTTAGAAGACGACGACGTTTATTGGTGTGTCGTTGTAGTGTATTGAACATTTTCTTCAAATTACACGTAATTTCTGTAGTTATAGTTTACTTACTGAACAGTAGAACAATTATTTCCAAAAGTGCATGTTGCATCTCAAGTTCGTATGTTGAGTTTCGCACAAAACTAGCTGCTCCTGGTTTTAGAGTGATAGATGGAAAGTAAAGTCAACATTCCCACTGTAAACGCTTGGACTATTCTGATCCAGAAGTGGGATTTGACTGTCACTTTTATAACGTACACATCTCACTAAAGTTCTTAGTGTTTATTATTGTTATTTTTTACATTAAAGGACCTCGAGCTACTGTACCTCAGGTCAACAGTTCAGTGAACTAACCAACGGACCACACTCGAACCTATGTCTAACGTAATAATAGTTTTGGTTTAATCAATAATACGTATTTCCTTCAGAGAAGTGATATATATAGACTGTATAAGGCATGGAACTTTTGTACTTATAGGTATATTACAAATTGGTATCGTTTTCCCGACTCTTAACCTACAACTGATCAATTTGTTTGTATACTTTTCAACATACTGGTTAATTTAACCTTAATTAAGTGAAAATCTGATAAACACGTTGATTCTATTCAACCATGTCAAATACCAAATAATCCTTAGAAAGAATTAATGGGATTATCTGCAACACTTTTTGCCATTTGTGTTTAATTATTTTGCATGATTATTATGTTATTAAGAGCGCTTTAACCAGACATGATATGGAATAACAAGTAATTTGAAGCGCAAATTATTTAGAAAATTAAGTCTAAGAAGACAATAAGGTTCGAGATCTTATCAGAGTTAAGAACGTTATGTTTGTTCCATGTTTAAGTACGCGTTATTTTATCACTGAAAATAAGAATAACCTTTCTAAAAAGAGAAAATAAATTATGGACCTTACCTACTTCACGTCTCCTTTCTCTTCCAGTACAACTTTCTGTACTCTTATTATTTCATTAATTCTTGAAATACGTTGCTCATGTCAAAGTTGTACACACACACACAAACCTAATAACTTTACGCAGATAAATATTTAAAACTCATCGTAAATATTATCATGGTAGACCACTCATTCATATTTACGTATATGTTTTTTAAATAAAATTCATTTTAGTACTTTAAAACAAAGTATTGTTTTCGATGTTGATAAACCTTGACAAACTTGAAGTTTTGATTTCGACACATTTTAGTCATCAAGTCGGCGATCAACAGTTCGCAGTCTCTATGGATTATTTTGTGTACTTCTTATATATTTTCGTTTTTTTGGAAAACTTTGCAGTAAACTCGGTTGTTGTTGTTGTTTTTACATTACTTAAGGCAGTTGCAATGGAGAGTAAGCTATGTGTTTATAACAAAATAAGTTACGTCACGTAGAACAATAGTGCTTGATTGCGACTGTACACCGTAAAATAAGTAGCCATTTACATTAGGATAAAGTACATTTTCAATTAATTGTTTCAATGATTTAAGTTAATACATTCATGTTCACATGTGAAAATGTACCGTTAGCGTGGAATAACTACATAAGAATGTCTTTAGTTTAGTTAATATTAATATATCTCTTTAGTGTGTGTACCTTATTTTAAAATTAGCAATATTCATCAGAATCAGAATACCAATTGATTGTACTATTCTCAGCATGTCAAAGATTTTTCTAAGCTCGAGTTAATCAGTACGTGATCTTGTGTTATATCTAAATATTAAGATTTTACTATCTTTAGCTAAGTCGATGACATGAGAAGTTAATCAAAAGAATTAAAAATGATTTCAGATACTTTCATCAGCTCATGTCAACCTTTATTATGAGGTTCTGTTAAAACGCTTCGTTGATTTAATGAGAAATTGAGGGTTTGAGAATTGATAATGTCTGAAAACTTTTCACATTATCAGAATCTAAGATTTGTTGGCATTTAAAACTTTTTTTTTTCCTACAAAACAAACGTTTAAAAGCTAACTTAACAACTTGGGACATTCGCTGGTTGTGTTGATTCAATAATACTGATGAGAACAATTCCAATCAAGACCGGGTTCTAATCCCCGTTAATAACAAACATACTCGCCCTTTCAGCCGTGGTGGCGTTATAATGTGACTTTCAATCTCACTATTCGTTGGCGGTGGGTGGTGATGACTAGCTGCCTTCCCTCTAGTCTTACACTCTAAATTAGGGACGGCTAGCGCAGACAGTCCTCGAGTAGCTTTGCGCGAAATTCGAAACAAAACAAACCACTCAAGACGTGAACAATACAACAGTAGAAGTGGTAATGCTAATGAAGTGAAACACTAAGATAACTATTTTTCAGTTCAGCTTGTGACTGGTGTGTACGCTATCCTACTTATTATTATATTAACCTTTTTTAACTTTAGTAATTGCAAATGTACACAAGGATATGAAATGTTGTTGGCAATTATAACCCAAATATAACACCTATATAATGCCAAAACTTGCATAACACATAATGTAACCGAGATTAAAAACTTGTATAAAAACGCGAAGTTGGGTAAAGCGGATGAATGTAATAGAGCTGGTTCGTAGTTTTCTTTAAAGAATTGAAATAGTACAAGAAGCACGTGTATGGCAGATGCTAAGATCATTATTTAAACAGATGAGTAAGAGGTAAGACGCGAGCACACAAAGGGAAGAATAAGGAAGCCTTATGTTTTATATACAAATAAACATCAATGTTCGTTTTCACATTTTTTAATCAGTAAGCACCAAACTAGACACAGTGATGTAGAATAACGTAGGAGGAAAGTCGTAAGGAAAGTTTAACCCCCATCTACATCTAATAAATTTATTGAAAACAAAATGTCTGTATTCTTAGTATTGGTATCTCTAAGTAATTTTATTCCACATTTAATGTGTGTTATGTAAAGGAAAATAAAGAACAATTTCCTTATCGTTTGTTGCAAACAAGTTTTTATTTCACACGTTCAACGAACAGTTAGTTACTCCTGCTAGAATATAAGAAAAACAAAGAAGTGATAAAAATATTTATGTGCCAATTGTTTAGAAGATTTAAATAAAGAAAACTACGTCGTGTATATACCGTATTAAACTTTGTAGAATCTTGAGATGGACCGCCATGTATATATAAGTTGGTAAAGTTGCATTTGACTCTCTCGACTTTACTTTTCTGCCTCTTTGTTGATCAACCTTGATTTCGCAAAATTTATTACAGTTATTTATGAAATATGAGGTTAAGGTACACTATTGGGTAGAAGTTGTGGTCCTTGCACCGTCATTTACGATAGGCTATATGCTAGTATTCAATAAAATGAATTTGGTGGAATTTTTCTACGACAAATATTGGGGTATTTGTAAAGTAATTCTGTGTGGATGTAAGTATACATAAGCTCTATCATCCAAATTGTTAAAATGAAGAAATGCGTAGAATAATTTAAACAATGCAGAAAAACTTATGATTAAACCTACCTTTTTACTTATTATATTGTAATAACCATTTCTTGATTTCTCAATATACCAGAATGCAATTGGCTGTTTTCTTAACTGCATCACAATTTTTGCTTTCTCATTATACCATAAGTTTACTTAGTTTTTTGTTTCTGCAATTTTCTGGTCAGAAGTTTTACAATAATTATGACAATTTTAAGTTCAACGCTATGGTTCACCTGTACAGCCCCCCTTTCTTCCCATGGCAAAACGGAATGAATACGGACTCACCCACCACGCTAGAAAACGGATTTCGATACCCATGGTGGCCAGATTACAGATTGTCCCTCGTGTAACTTTTTGCTTAAATTACATTTACAGAAGATCTTGAAAAGTATTTTCTTCATTTTTAATTATTTAGTTATATTCCTATAATTTCTCAATATTGTTGAAATTGAGATTAAGTATATATATATCCAAAAATGTTACACAAATACACAGTCTTTCATAGGGTGTCCTAACTTTTTCACATGACTGTACATCTTCGTAAAGAAACGGTAAATATAATGGTGTATCAGACGACTTGCCCTCAAATGTGGAGGATGACGAAAATGACACGAAGGAGAACGTGTCAAGATCAGGTGAGGAACATGAAGAATTGTTTGTCCGAGTGAAATACAATAATATTATAAGAACACGAGTACTACTAAAATAATGTCTAAATGACAGGACTATAGCATGCTGGTTGTCTAAAAAATGGCTAAATGACAACACATTACGATTTGAATAACAACACAGCAGAAGTAAGAATACAAGAAAGTATGGATATTGGTGGTTTTGCCCTTATTTGTATTTCTTTTCTCAGAATAAAATACTCCTAGGAAAAAAACTACATTAAAAATATATAAAACTGAAGCAGTTCAACCATTTTCTAAGGTTGTATTATGTATATATATATGCTTATGAGTTGATATGAATTGTACTTTCTTACACAAATATTAGATGATAGGACATTTTGTTTCTTATACGTATATAAGTTGTGATACTTTGTTATTTTTACTTGTTTTATAATGTTATTTCTTATATGAATGTGAGTTCTTATATTGTGCTACGTTTACCTTCACCAGTATCAGTTGATAAGGTGTTTTATGTTGTTGTTTCTTATATGAATGTGAATTGTTATATTGTGCAATGTTTACCTATACAAGTATAAGTTGATGACCTGTTTTATGCTGTTATTTCTCATATGGATATAAATTGTTATACTGTGCTGTGTATAAATGTTATTTACCAAACTGTTTTGTTTTGTTTCTTCTGATGTAGCTATAATTGTTATACTGTGTTATGTTTTTCTATGCATGTGTCAGTTGATAGATTTTGTATTGTTGTTTATTTTATGAATATGAATTGTTATACTATTTTATGATTTCCTATATTGGTATCAGTAGCAAGAATGTATTACTTCTTCTGTTTAAACTTTTTTAGTATTTTACTGCACTATATAGTTCTGTGTACATATGAATTATTTGACTGTATTATATTTAAATATTTCATAACATAACCTTTAATCTCTAATATGTACTATGAAATTTATTGCAAAACCCATGTACTTTCGATATTTTATTTCAGTTACAAAGTCTACTAGTTACCTAAGATGTAAAGTACCTTGCATTCCATTTATACAATTGTTATCAGTTGCTACAATTGTATACAATTGCTATTTAGATGTTCTCATTAGGCCTTAATGACTAATAGATTGATCTTGTATGTATTTTTATTTCATTTTTCTCTTATTATCTTCATTTAACTGCAGACTTCTGTTAATTCTTTTCATCTTATTGTTAATAACATTAAATTTTAGTCTTTCGTTTTTGGGTCACTTTCCTAACATTGCGATGTGTGAACCTGTGTCGCGGAGTTGGTCAAGGGAGTTTCACCACAACTTACATACTAGTCCTTCAGGAGTAAATATCTAATAATTTACGGATGCAGCCTTTATCGTTAAAATAAATGTAAGTCATCTACCTGTTCATTCCTTTTATGGAAGTACTATATTCCACTATTATTCAAAAACATGACATAATTTCAATTAAATCATATTTTGTACGAAGGACACATGAGTGAATTATAGTGAACCGGATGTTACATTGAGAAAAGAAAACTGTGTAGTCAGAGAAAATAAGATCATGGCCTAGAAAATGAAAATAAACTTTATATTTTAGTAAATTACATCTAAATATCACAATGATTTGCAGGTTATTTTAGCAGTTCACGTTACCTTAAATCTATCGCATTATTAAAATACACTGTTTGTTATTTCTAATACTTTATAAGTGAAAGCCAAGAAAAATATATAGTAATATATTATCCTCACTACATGTGCCATATCAAGTAGCAATGGGACTTTTCATAAATACAAGGGTCCATCAGACTAGCTGGAATATGAAAGAGGTAATAGTGGTTTAGGGCGATATACACGAATTACAACTGTAATGGTGTGATCTTGAGTAAAATGTGAACTGCAATTATTAGCAGTTTTGTTTAGGTCATAACTTCTTACTATATTTTATCCAAGAATTATACTGTTAGAGGACTTTTTTGTTTATAAATTATTTTTAAACTATAAAATGCTAAGTTCACTTTGCTAGTTGCTTTACAATTATATTCTGGCAGAATTTTTTCGTTGTTTCTTTTGCATCTGTAAATACTGTAAACACCTGTAGTTGCAAATAAGTACTGAATTTTAAATTTTTATTCCACGTTTAATTCAGTGACATAGAGAGTATATGATTTTTTCGAATAAAATCAATAAAACATCAGTAAAAATAATGGGTTTTCGGACTTTAAAGTGTTTGCACTTGTGGTTACTCCGCAGAAAAAGAATAGTTATCAAACTCTTTTATGTATACCCACAAATTATGAATATATATGTTACGGATGTGAAAAAACGCCGTATAATTATAGATGTGATATAATCGCAAGTATGAGAAGAGCTCTCAGAAATGAGGGGTTGACGTGAATCACATGCTCAGTTAACTTTCACGAGCTGAAATTTCAATATGAAATAAATAAGCGTAAATTTGATCTTCAGTTTTTAAACAGTGAAACTGCACGATTGTTTAGGTGCAACAGATCTTGGGTGCTGAAATATTGAAGATTCCAGAGAATTATCTCAAATTATCTATCATGTTGAATGTGTACAGCCTTAATAACTGGTGGATACTATACACATTTGAAAAGCTGATTTTTTCCCAACAGATTCAAGGTTTACTAAAGCTTCTAAATGTTTGCAACATTATCTTCATTCTCCATCAAAAATTAGTTCGTATCTCAAAAGTTTTGAAATAACGAGGCGATTTACTAATTATGCATGCACACAAACTTACACACATTGAAGATTTCTTTAAAGAAGAAATAGTATACTAGGATTTCATGTTATTTTCGAAAACACAAGAACGTTGGTTTAGAACTATACTTCAATACGTATTCTATTCATAAAATCTAACATACTGTAGGAGTTGCAATGCAAGTAGTAATTATAAACATGATAAAACACACGTGAACTAAATAACGCAAATTTTACTTTGTTGTATTGTAGCAATATGTAATTTTGTTGGATTTTTTTATACCATAATATCTAATAAACTTATAGTCCATCTTGATCAATCCCTCAGCTCGAAATATCCTGTTTTTTATGTGCTATCTACTATTCCACGCACAGTCATATCCTGAGATCTCATGTTAATGACACAAATCACACACCGCAATGAAGTAATACAAAAACACTGTCAAATGAATAGCTCAAACTAAATGCAAAGAGCTTCTAGGTAATGACTCATTCTTCCGAATGACCCTTCAATGACCAATGTCGTCCCATAGCACGTTCAAAAGTGCCTCACAAAGCGATCTTTCACGGTGACCACTAAATCTAAAATGACGAGTTTCTTCAAAGTGAACAGCGAAGTGCGAATTTCAAAACTCAAGCAAAAGTGGGTGTTTTGCCGTTTAATAGGAGAAGCAAACATTGAGAAAAGTAGACAAATGTTATTTAACTAAGCAGTGAAAATAAGACGTAACTTACAAGAAATGGTTACTAAAATAAATAAGGATAAATAAATTTGATAGGTTATTTCAATAGGCTAGTTAAGACTTTATAAACACACGAATAAACTCAAATTAAGTAAAGAATAGTGTAACATAAAGCAACAGATATATATGATATGACAAATATAAGAAATCGTATACAAATGATAAAATAAAACATGTCATCTATAGAATTTCATATTTGTAAATTTAAAAATATATTAAGTTCTTCAATTTGTATTATTTGTTTGTTTTTTAATTTCACGCAAAGCTACACGAGGTGCTATCTGCGCAAGCCGTTGCTAATTTTTCAGTGTAAGACTAGAGGGAAGGCAGTTTGTCATCACCACCCACCTCTTGGTCTTCTCTTTTACCAACAAATAGTAGGATTGACCGTTACATTAGTATAGAATGCACAAAACAATTAACCAAGTCATATTATGCTAAGCCTGACATCGCTTGGAGATTAGTACGCTGGTCACATAATCTATGGGATCGAAACACTGCACCGAGTTTACTCGCCTTTTGAGCAGTAGGGACGTTATAATGTGACAGTTGACTAGTCTCACTATTCGTTAGTCATGAAAGCCCAAAAGTTGGCGATTGGGTTTGTCAGTCGGTTACCTAATCGTGTTCAGTAATTCAAAACTAGGGACAGCAGCAGAAAGCCTCAATAATGTTGCTATGAACAAACATATTACATACATTCAGAAAGTATTTACGGTTGTATAAGATAACATAGTAACTATTTTTCTAAATCAACTCAACAGTCTATGCATATTCTGAAAAGAATGATGTAATAGTCTAGGACTTTCTTCCAAAAATCCTGGTTCTACAAGAAACGTCTGATGTCGTTTAAGTTACCGAATTTAAAATTGTAACTTACATATAAACTAGAACGTGTTTCAGCTGTCTCATACTAGGTAGTTTATTTTTATTACACTATTTCATAATCTAATAAAAATTATTCTTTATTTATTATTGCCATGAATTCGTAACGTAAACTAAACCTTCAAGAAAACTATTGTAACAAACATTTTAGATGCTACCCTTAAATTGCCAAAGTTGTTTCACTACAGTGGAAATCAGATAAATTTGTTTCTCAATTTTGAAACACGTGTATACCTACTAAGAGTGAAATAGACCTATTAACCGTACCTTGAGTTATACTGTGGTATAATTAATATGCGATTTTTCTTTGTTATATCTAAAAATTTATATTAATCTGTGTCTAACATCTCAAGAAAACTCTTAGACTCCGTGATTGGTGTGAGAGCGACCTCACGTGCACCGTGTATCTTGATTGGTCCACAGCGTGTCTCTAGAACAAGCTTAAGAAAAAGAAAAAGGCGGTTAGGCAGACACTTCTTCAGAGTCATTGTTATGTATTGAACAAATTTACCACGTGTGTACATAAACCCCACTTAAACGATTGTCAACACGTTCTTCGAGATAGACGCAGGTTACTTAACGTCTGCGTTTTGTCAGTGTCCACGCGCCATTATTTCACGAGATCCGACACAGAACTGGGAAACGCGAAGAAGACAGCCCATCACCACCCGGGCCTAACGTTGACATGTCTCCCTTTCCAGCGATGTCAAACGGCCAGAAATCCACAACTCCTTGTAACTCCCCGTCGGCAGAAATGTCTCAGATCTCCCGCAGTGTTTTATTAAACTATTCAGACCTGACAACGGTCGATCAAGAGACTCTGGACCAATCAGCATTCACTCTCTCGTCCGTTGCTGCTCTTCTTAAACAAACTAGTCAGCATTATGAACATGAAATAATACGTCCTTTTCAAACATTTTCCGCTATAACGTCTAAAGCACTATTTCATGAACTTCCACGAGCTCAGCGCAAAAGACGTCGTAGTAATCGTGAAGACGAAAATGTGAACGGGCACTGCGAACCAAAAAAAGCACGAAAACGTGGTTGTCAGAGTCTCGAGGAGATGCAGAGTCAGCGTTTACTAGCAAACGTGAGAGAGAGACAACGTACACAAAATCTAAACGAAGCCTTCGCTGCCTTACGGAAGATCATTCCTACCCTGCCGTCGGACAAACTGAGCAAAATACAGACGCTGAAACTCGCTGCTCGCTACATCGATTTCTTGTACCAAGTTCTCAAGGAGGACAAGCACGATGTCAAACTAGCAAGTTCTTGCAGCTACGTCGCCCATGAGCGACTGAGCTACGCTTTCTCGGTGTGGAGAATGGAAGGAGCTTGGCCGTCAGGCCGCTGAGAGTAACAGGTAATATAACATGTTTAAGTCATTAATATTAATTTCCATCCGATCAGAACAAACTATAAGTTTAAAGCAAAATTAAAATCAACCTGGCAGTTGGTACGGCTAAGTAAGTACACCCTTATTTAAGCTAATGAGACAATGGTAATAACTTATTAAGTCGCTATGATTAACAAGACATGGAAAAAGGTTATTAAGTCAGTATGATTAATACTGACAATGAAAAGAGCTTATTAAATTAGTATGGTTAACAGATAAGACAATGGAAAGTTAAGTTACTATTAGCAAAAGGTAAAATAACGAAATAAACTACTTTAAGTCTTTAATTTTCTTCATAACTAATACATTCTGCTAACTATCTTGTCTAACATAAACAACATTTAGTTATCCTAAAAATATAAACTGAATTAAAGTAAAAATACAATGAATAACAGTCATGACACAGTGCTTGCACACAGATCGATAAATGTTTTATATAGAGTAATATGACAGTTATTAAAATATATTTTATTTTCATCTTTTATTGAAAGACACTTTCGTTTCTTAATTCTTACTTGGAGAAAATTAACTTTAAGCATTATTTGCTTTCCTTCAGCTGTTACAAATTATCTGCTCATCTCGTGAACACTGACTGCTTACGAAAACGAAACCAAAACCCAATGTCTACCCTCTGCTGACTCCTTCACTTAAAGCTAAAATGCTATAATGAATGCTACTCGGCCACACAAGATACCTGAATTATGTTAATCCAAACAACAGACGAGACGGTACGCATTTTCAAAATAATTTGCGTCTAGTTTCACGAACTGCTATTCCAACTAAAATAACAAATCAAGTGAAATTCACTTATGCTAATTTATATTTTTGTCGGACCTAAACCCTACTGATACTGGAGATACTCGTGTCTCCGGTTTAGTCTATTATTTTTATTTATTACTCGCAAATTATAAATTTGAGGTGTGGTTTACTTTTTTTTTAATTTCGCGCAAAGCTAAACGAAGGCTATCTCTGCTAGCCGTCCCTAATTTAGCAGTATAACACTAGGGGGAAGGCAGCTAGCCATCACCACCCATCGCCAACTCTTTGATAACTCTTTTATCAATGAATAATGGGATTGACTATCACCTTATAATGACCCCACGGCTGAAAAAGCGAGCATGTTTGGTGTGACGAGGATTCGAACCTGTGACTCTCAAATTACGAGTCGAGTGCCTTAACCACCTTGTCATGCCAGGCCGTAAATTTGAGCATGCAGACTAATTTGTAAATCTTTGTAAGTCAGCCCAGGGATTAAAAAGGCTCGGCATCTGTAATCTCATAATTATACAAATAAAATGTAATTCAGTACAGCCAGGACAAATGAATATACTCAAACGCAATAAAAACTGATATCTTTGTTAGGATTATGAAGTTGTAATGAGTGTTGTAAATGCCACAGTGCCTTAGTGATGCACATGCCATAAATCTCTGATGTTTTTATCATCGATAACTGCCCTGAATATCAGTGTTAATATTAATTCATTAATTTATGTATTACAGATTTACAGATGACACCTTTTATGTAATTTTAGAAAAAGTAAAATTCTAAAAAATGTTTGCATTCACCTAATACTCTAGAATTATTCGCAGTGCTCTATAAGATGTTTATTATTATTTAGAGCTTATAAGGAATTAGTCTTGTAAAATTGTTGGCATTCTGAAATTTTATAGATACATTTGCTTAAAACGAGTGACAGGCTCAGAATGATTGTAATAAAGCTAATAATGTAGTGAACTACTAGGTAACATTAGTTTATATTAAAACTGATTTTTAGTGAAACTACTTCACAGAATGTAGTTTCGCAAAAAGTTTCTCTACATTCCAATGGTCTTAAACGTACTTGACATTAATTAGTAGATAAATAAGAACTAGACATGCTCTGTAGATCTGCAATCAGATCTGTGAATAATATAGTTCTATTGTGAAGTTTAGATTTTTATCAAAATGTACATTTTTAAATTGAATATGTAAAGCTTTAGTTGTAGGTATATTTTTTACAGGGCAAGTGAAAGACTCGAAGCTTTGTAAGTTAATACAAGGTGAGTTATTTTAGGGATATAGATGCAATAAAATTCATTCTAAGAATTAAATGGCAGTAAGATTGACTTGTAACAAGGTATTTCGATAATAGGTAGATATTACGGACCATGACAACCTAGGATAGGGAAAAGAGAAGGTGGAGGGAAGATATGGTGGTGGGAATCAGGAATCAGATGGACAGGGTATACTAAAAATATGAAATACGGAACATGTCTGTCATCTAGTGAGAGATGATTGAAGATTAGATAGGGTTATTTCTAAGCTACTCAACCGTCTCTGAAAATACAGAACAATTTACATGTTGGTCATTTTCCAATCATTTGATGTAAAGAGTTTAATCTAAAGAAAACTGTCGAGAATATTCTAGTATAACAACGTTTACATTTTCTGAATTAATACTGACCTACTGGAGCATAGGCTGTTCGTGTAATATGCCTTGAAATCGAGTTTCGATACCCATGGTAGTCAGAGCATAGATAGCCCATTGTGTAGCTTCGTGCTTAATTACAAACGAACAATCCTTTGTAGAGCATGCATACAGTTTACTGAATACTGAAAGTCCATGTGTTGATTGCTCGTGTCAAGTTCAAGATGTATTTTTATACAATTTATTTTTTTCTGATCACTTTTAACAACCCTTTTAATTTTCTTTATTTGCTAACCTGCTTGAACCAAATAAATTCTTTTTCAGCATTTCAACATGCTATCATAATCAGCAAGACACATTGAAAAATAATTAACATCAAAACCACCATAACTCACACTTAAAGGAAATAATCGAATTAACACAGTAGCTTTTTTAAAATGTGGCCCGGCATGGTCAAGTGCGTAAGGCGCGCGACTCGTAATCCGAGAGTCGCGGGTTCGCGCCCGCGTCGCACCAAATGTGCTCGCCCTCCCAGCCATGGGGGCGTTATAATGTTACGATCAATCCCACTTTTCGTTGGTAAAAGAGTAGCCTAAGAGCTGGCGGTAGGTGATGATGACTAGCTGCCTTCCCTCTAATCTTACACTGCTAAATTAGGGACAGCTAGCACAGATAGCCCCCGAGTAGCTTTGTGCGAAATTCCAAAACAAACAAACAATTCTTAAAACGTTATAATTAAAAAGGAGAAACATTAATGAATGATGACGATTAATTCGAACGCATTAAAATAGATTACAATGAAAATGTTAGACCAAATGGTATTGAAAAAAATAAACTGTATTTCAATTAAGTAAGAATACCTGAATAATCTCAAATTTTTTTAAAATTTTGTCCTTTCTTTCTTAAGCAAAGTAGACCCGTCATGGTTAACTTCAAAAAATAATGAAATATTTTTTAATCCACAAATTAAACTGCTAATTATTTTCAAGTCGATATTTTTGGATTTATAGTATTTTCCGAACTAAATTTTTTCTACCTCTTATTTTCCGTAATACCGTTATGAGGCAAGGCCACTAATATTGGTAAAACTTTGCACCAATTATAACTACATGACGTTTGACATGAACGTGTCTTGAGCATAGCCGACTAGAGACTTCCAAGTCCTCATGTTTCCGTAAACACAACGAAAGAAAAGAACTATTATATTTCCCCAAATAATTTAAATTCTAACCTCGTGCTCATTTAGTGGCAGTTTCTCAACACAAACAGCTTGTTGATAATAACTGCGCACTCGATGTTACACAGTAACCTCAATTATTTTCAACTATCTTTACAATTAATGGCTTTTTATTGTATGTATAAGTTACAGCCAAATTTGTTTTTGAAAATCATTTTGAATATTGGTTTTATATTTAAGTGTCGTTCATTTCCATGTAGTCCTTTGTTCAAATGTTATGGAGAAACCGTATTTTTAAGTATTTTGTATCATCCTCAGATCGTTGATGATGGCATTGGTGGATTCCGAAATATTTATTGAACTGAATCATTTTCAATTTATGTTGCTAATGGTAACTGATGGTGTCGTTGGTGGGTTTCAAAATGTTTACTGAGCTGAATCATCCTCAATTTATGTTGCTACAGATCGCTGATGATGCCATTGATGGATTTCAAATTTTTCATCGAGTAATTTTGTTTACTATTGTTCTAGTGGTACACCTGCTTCTAAGTTAAAGGACTTGGCATGATCTAGTGGATAGGAGGCTGAACTCGTAATCTGTGGGTCCATATTTGATTACCTCTCACTGAACAAGCTCGTCCTTTCAGCCGTGTTGGCTTTACGACGTTACGGTCGATACCTTTATTCGTTCGTAAAAGAGTAGCTCAAGAGTTGGTGGTGGGTGGTGATGACTAGTTACCTCCCCTCTAGTCTATCACTGCTAAATTACTGACGGCTAGCACATATATCCTTCGTGTAGTTTTCATAAAATTCAAAACAAACCTAAGTTAAAGTTATATTCTCGACAATGACTTGTATCTGTACAGAATATACTGCATTTCAATTATAATTACCAATCTTATTTCAAATTAACATCATGAGTGTATATTCTATATACCATGCATATAAATTAGATGTACTGTTTACAAGAAATAACTTTCTTTGTCAGCGCTTTAATGGCACTTATTTCTAATGAATTATTCAGTAAACATTGCCCTATTCCTTATTCTTCAGCACCTTGTCATTATAATACATCAAAGCTACAGCAATAAGTTCATTATTTGAGAAATATTTTGAACTATTTTAAAGTAAGTTGGTAAGGAAATCGTGTCTACACAACGGTTTGTGACAACTGAGTTACAACCATACTATCCATCACGTTATTCTGATAAAACTTCACTGATAAGGTGAGGGTGGTTAAGATAACGAACACAAACAGCTGTGCGTGCCGCGTGGTTGGCAATGTCCAAACATCTTATATTTAGGACATCCTTTGTTCAGTAGAGTCGAAAGCTGTATTTACACAGATTGTTTTAATGTGCTGAACATAACACAGGTTTGTCATAAGACCTGGCATTCGTTAAGTTTCCGAAACCTAATCAACCTATATTATCTTTGTTTAATACGCCATGGATTAGACATATTCCTGTAAGCTTCACGTGTTAAATAATTACTGTTACTTTTATTACATTCTTCGTTTCTAATACTTCTCGTGTTTTGGATCAAGATGTGTGGTGGGTTTTGGTGGTATTATTGAGACTGGATTTCCTTCATTCCTTATTTCGTCAATTTCCAAAACACATTTATGTTTTCTTATAGCAAAGCCATATCGGGCTGTCTGCCGAGTCCGCCGAGGGGAATTGAACCCCTGAGTTTCGCGTTGTAAATCCGTAGACTCACCACTGTACCAACAACTTGTGGTACTAACAAGCTTGCGTAACACAGAGCTGAATCCACTCCATTTCTGACACCCGTTAGGTGTTGACCCAATATATAAAAAGATATGTTTTGTCTGTGACTTCCACTGGTTATAAAGTCCCTGTATCGGATGTGATCGTTCACATTAAAACACTATGTTGGTTTCAGACTCTTTATTATCTCGACACGTCTCCATTTGCGGAGTTTCCAGAAAATAAAATTCCTACCAATCACTTCAGAGAAAAAAAAAATTTACAAGATGGATCAAAACAGTATAAGTTTCTATTTATCTATTAAAAACAGCGATGGAAAAGTTAACGAAAAAAACTAGTGTACACCATATGCATTTATTTATACGAAGATGGATCAAATCCTTGTCATCACGAGTGTATTAAATATGTATATCTGTTTTGTGTGATCTTGAACGTAGATGCCTTGTATCTTACATTTTCACTTCTCTTATACGTACAAATGTATACAACACCACAAAAGGCAAACAGCTGCACTGTTACCTAAACCTATACACCTGACGGTCTAATATAAAACTCAACAGACAGCACGTCAAGATAAGACGGAATATTCTTCAGCTGTTTGTAAGCCATTAAGAACTAAATGTTTTCTCTTTTTTAAACGTCGACCCTTATATGATTAAATCCCCAAGAACTCAACGGTCGAACTAAGCGAGCAGATGCAAGTTAGACAGAGAATAAAAAAGAAACTGCAAATGATTTTATAATCATTGCTTTACACTACGTGAAGAATATCTTTTTAAGTTTTAAGATATGTCATTATGTCATTTACAAATAAACAGATACTATTTATAAAGATAAATGGTCAGAGATACATACTTTAATAAACAGATACAAATTAATCAACTTAATTATTTCTTACTGTTCATATATTAATTAATACAGAAAACAAACATAACTGTCTGTTGTTGTTGTTTGTACTTTTATTTTGTACTTTATTCCCCAGTTTTACATTTCTATCTTAATGTCCGGCAGGAAACGTAGACAATTTAGAAAAAGCGTCGTGTAATGTGACACTTTATGACATCATTACTACAGGAAGACGAGTGAAGGTGGGGGTCATTCTAGTATTGCTAAGATACTGTTTCTGCAGTAAACGCCCCCTACCAGCAAATCGCGAACAGGCAGTGATCTATGGAAACAGTGTTTATGAGGTCTAGTTCATACACTAACCTACAGACGCTTGTAACACGGTACACGTAAAAAGATTCGTTGCATTGATAATCATTATACGACCCCTCCCCCACCAGTACGAGCACATCTTCACTCCCTGTAGGGGATCAACTTGTTCCAACAAGGGATCAAAGCTGTTTCTGAGAGTCTATTTACCGTTTATTATTTGCCAGTAGTATAGCGTGTTTGATTATATTGAACGTTTATTAAATCTAGTATACTCTGAACAAATTAAAACAACCAATTCTTATGATTCTTATATTTCATGCGTTAATCATCGTTTACAATGGCACAATTATACGTATTGAGTAAAAATAACTCTCACAAGACATATGTTATCAAACTAAGTTTAACACATATCTGTGTCTGAATGAATGTCTTTTGCATTCAAGTCACATTTTTACACCTTCAACATTCATAATTACTATATAAAACCAGAAAATGTAATCTAAATTTTTGTTTTATTTTTTGAACCTCTTGTGTAATACACCAACTTACTGAACTTTATGTATCGTATCCGAACAGTGTAATGACTATTAAACTCTACATGTTTAGTACGGGGTATGTAGTGATCTGGTAGATAGGGAAGAGTTGCAGTAATTTAAAGATAAATATGAAGAAGCGATAACTGAACGAATATTTTATCATTTTTAAAAATTTAAAGGCTTAAACATATGTATAATAAAAACATTAAATTTACTGTTTTAAATGCTGAAAATACCCTATATTCTAAATATTTCTTATTCTTTAATATGATTGGTTTGTTTAGAATATTGCGCAAGGCTACTCGAGGTCTATCTGCAATAGCCGTACCTAATTTAGCAATATAAGACTAGAAGGATGGCGGCTAGTCATCACCACTTACCGCCAACTCTTGGGCTACTCTTTTACCAAATAATAGTAGGATTGACCATCACATTATAACATTCCCACTATTGAAAGGGCGAGCATGTTTGGTGTGACGGGGATTCGAACCCGCAACCCTCAGATTACGAATCGCACGTCTTAATACGCTTGGCCATGCCGTGCCACCATGTGAAAAATTACAAATTATCTTTTTGTGCATTTTGATAACTGTATAATGCCCTCATGAATTACGAGTCGAGCGCCTTAACCACCTAGCCGCTCTTTAATGTGTATTACAATAAAGTATATTATATAAGTTTACGGATCCTATATAACTATATTTACTTGTTTATTTTTTGATGTATTTTTACTTAACTTATTATTTTAGGACTCATTTTGAATTAGATAAGTTTGCTCAACTTTTCTCATTTGCATTAATTTATTCATAAAACGCAAATTTGCAGTTAATAATGTGTTAACCATTGTTTGGAAATATGTCAGGTTTGTATCTGTTTCACTTTCTTTTAGTGTTCACATGGTTAATTCATAGTTATAAGAGACAAGCTCATTTAGTAGTTTCCACTTTGCAGGAATGTGGAGTTTCAAGCATCCAGAGTTACCACGAATTTTTGCGTCTGGTATGAACAGGAACACATCCATGCAAGATGTCATGTACACAAGTTATGGTATCGTAAACGTTTTGCTGGAGACGAATCACAATATAAAAGTTTGATTTACCCGAAAAATCTGAAGTATCGTAACAATTTTAGTATTAGGTATTTTCTGTGTATACACAGAGTTGTGGAACTTTACAACAGACTGTGATTTTTATGTCTTGAAGTATGGAAAGTGCAACAACTGATCTGTTATCTTAATAACAAGTTGACTGATTATGTACATGTATATATGTGTGGGTATTCCACTCATTAATCATGTAAGATTTCAACATTTCTGTATAAAACTTATGTTATTTTTCACTTAATTCCAGAAAAGGAAGATAAGATGTATAGATTGGTGTCACGAAACCCGTTTTTTGTCTTGTTTGTTTTTTGTTACTTTTTAACTAGTACGTCAAGTAGTACTTAATCTTATTATGTTATTTTATATGTATATTTCCTTGGACGTCTTTATTAGCAAAGTAAAACAAAATACATTAAAACTTAAAGTATTCTCAACTTTCAAATATAATTAATATTAAAACATCTGCCGAGTGTACATTATACAGCAAAAATATATTTAGATTATTGAGTTTGGATTGTGAGGTAAATTAAAACAAACCTGAAAAAATATTTTATGCAACGTAGTTTAAGTAAGTTAAGCGCATCTCAAACCTTTTCAACATAGACGACATTTCATTTATAGCACCAGGTTAATTAATCCTCTGTTAGTCTGTGTAATATGGTTATATACTTTAACATGTGATCGTACATCACTCTAAAGCTGTTGAAACTGTAATATAAACTGATTATATACCGCTCTGGAGCAACCGGTATTAAGGCTATCCTGTACTGTCAATCTTATATGTTAAAAGTTTATTACCGGTCTGCTTTCAGGGCAAAACAACTTCTACGTTTCATTACCAAAACACACAACAAATACATTTTATTCATAATAAGTAGGCTTTCTTTGAAATTATAACATGATGTAACACTCTTAAACTGATTTTGGTTATGGACCAGCGGAGACTTGCCAAACATTTGCAATAAAATTAGTTTATTTATTGCGACATTACTAGATTTCTAGAATACCATAATTCCATATATATAAGCCAAGTTTTTGTAGGCCTAGCATAAGTTAAGTCTTTATTATATATAACCGATACTTGATAAAAAGATAAATTAGCAATGTAGCTTGTGTAAGTTTCGTGTTTTTGTTTTTTCTTTAGTTTAGACAGAGCTAATTTTTACCGTACTTAATAATATCAGTAAATACATTTATAATGTTATTTTATGACCTAACGATGGACCTTTAAACACCTTGATAAGCTTTTAATACGTTGTTTACAAAATGTCTGCTACAGAATATTTACATTCACCATTTAGACAAAAGGGGCGCGAGCATTTTCAGGACAAAAAAAGAAAAAAAGGGTATCGTTATGAGTGATTCTCGCAGTTTGTCCACTCGTTTCAATGTCGTTTTCATCTACTTGTAGAGTAGCCTTACATACAACTCATTCAGTCGTCCGTAACTTTTCCCGCCAGAATTGACTGACGAAACTCGCATACCCCAAATTCATAAGCATTTTGAAGGATATTTTAGGGTGATACAATCGACAATTTTCGATAAATAGATTATTCTCTTTTTAAAACAAAAAACCTAAATAAAAGTGAACGAGTGATTATTTTTTGGCTTTAAATTTGGTGTTTAACCATTTAATGAAGTGAGCTGTCAAAACGAGACGAACAGCTTAGCTTATTGACGACATCTTCTTGCGCATTACAGGAAACAAAATCATACGAAATAGATTTAGTAATAGTAACGGAAGTGATGTCGTACGTTAAGAAACCTTGTGGAGACTTGAAACATAGTTTTCATAGAATATACCAGATATTTGACTGTGTTGAAAACTCCATTCCTTTGTGAAGCTTGTGACATTTGTCTTTTTAGAAGTGTTCGCAGGTAAACGGAGTAACTGTGAGAAGAATATTACCTTCTAAGCTTAAAATTTTTTTTGATTTGTTGTTGTGAATACTTAGTTTGATGTTCTATGTAATTTAAAATAACACGGATGATACCAGGAGAAAAATGAATTGCGTTTCTCAACATTCACAGTTTTTTAACCGCTTTACTGAGCAGATAAAGCAATTAACAAGTAAGAAATTCCTAATAATAACCGAAAATTCCTGGAAAATGTTGTAGCTTACTTGAACGAAATTTTTGAATATGGAGTGAGTTAATCGGGCGACTTGGCATAGAGCTGAACGACTTTCATTCATTAAATAATCATTTATCATTAAAGTGATTTGTTTGTTTGTTTTTTTGGAAATTCGCACAAAGCTACTCGAGGGCTATCTGTGCTAGCCGTCCCTAATTTTGCAGTGTAAGACTAGAGGGAAGGCAGCTAGTCATCACCACCCACCGCCAACTCTTGGGCTACTCTTATTAACGAATAGTGGGATTGACCGTAACATTATACACCCCCACGGCTGGGAGGGCGAGCATGTTTAGCGCGACGCGGGCGCGAACCCGCGACCCTCGGATTACGAGTGCACGCCTTAACGCGCTCGGCCACATTAAAGTGATAGATATTGACGTTATTCAGAGCGAACAAAGCTATGCAATAACTAACACTTGTAGTTTAATAAAAAAATATTTAAACTATTTCTTTCTTCGTTTTTAACGGAAAGCCACTTATTGGGTTATATACAGTCTGTCCGCTGCAGGGAATCGAACCCCAGATTTTAGCTTTGCAAATTCTTTAAATGGGGACTTCGATACCCATGGTGGGCAGAGCACGGATAGCCCTTTGCGTAGCTTTGTACATAATAATAAAACTAACAAAGAAATCTTTCAATCGTTTTTCTCCCATTGCAATCTCCATTAAGTGAACGATAAGTAGTCTGTAACGATTTATTAACAGATGTTTCTTTCTACAAACGTATTCTTGAGTTAAATCAAAACACCAAATCTGAATCTGAACCAATTATTTACTTATGTTTTTATCTTCTGGATAATCATCTTTTTCATGCATTACTATTAAAATAAGTAGGCACATCTATATAAGCTACATCAAAATTCACATGTATAAATTTCACAAATCAGTTTTATGATGTTTGTGTTTATTTTTAGTCTCAGTACAGACTGTGTACCATTATAATTAAATTCCAACTTCAAACTCTATTTACCTCTCTCAGTATTTCCCATTGACGGATCATAGAAAGAATTTCTAAATTATTGAAGTATTCATTCAAACTGATTCAGGAAATAACATCCTTAATCCTAAGTCAACCAGTCCAACATAAATAATGATAAATAACTTGACGTTTGTTCTAGGAAATGGAAAAAAAAACAAAAGACATCACCATCAGCACTGAAACATAAGGGTAACGATCATTTTACGCATTTTGCTGTATATATATATATATATAAATCTAAGATATTGTGATAGTGTTTAAGAATTAGATGCCGATAAGATTTATATGATATGACATTGATGCTTATTTGCCATTTTAGTAAAGTGAAACTACGTCACAAATAAATCTATTTCTTTACCAACGTTTTACCTTTCATTTGTAACGTGCGCTAAATCTTGTGCCTGCAGACTTATAAAACCACATCTGTGTAGACAAAAAAACTCATTATGACTAAATTCCAATGGGATTACATAACAGTCTGTAAGAGAGTAATAGCACTTATATGGTGTAAGTACAATCATGAAAAGTAGTTAACGGTAATTTAATATTATTGTCGATGTGTTGGTAAGTATTTATAAGTTTGTATTATTGTTTTTTTGTAAATAATTACATCATTTTAAAGACATCAGTGATGCTTCTTGTCATATAGCCAACAAGTGTACTTATATATAAAGTTGAAAGGCAATTGGGACTTCGTGCAATAAAACGTGTATTTTTTAACCCTAAAGATACAAATAATCTATTTTATCTACTTATAAGATTATTTGTAGTTGTTGTTGTATTGGTTTAGTAATTGCCAAACAATAAACCAAATAATGATCATATGAATTATCAAACAATAAACCAAAGATTATTTTCAAATATTATGGAAATTATTTTTAAGTATAAAAAAATTGTTGCACTTCTGTACTGTTATAATAAATAAAAATAAACTAAAATTGGAGTGAAATGAGTGTGTCGTTGACTACGTTCCTCACTCAAAGAAACTGTAATTTTGTTTTGTTAAACTTGCAATCAAGTATGTATCGTGTGTGTACCTGCTTCAATTTTAAATAGAAATAATGAAGCTTGAAGTTTTCCCAATGCTACTAAAATTTAAGTTAAATCATAGAAATTAATTAATTTTATTGCTAAATAAAAGCTTGTACACGTAGTAAAGCCATTTCAATCCAAAATTCTAGTGGTAAACCTATTAAAATCATATCCGAAACAATAATTATACAGTTACTTAACAAATTATTAAGTAATTACATGTGTAATTACAACTGTATTAAAATTATACTCTAGTTCCAAATTGATCCTTCCCTTTACAGAATCCTGTATTTGCCTCTGCTCTGAATGATTATTTTAACACACTTCATGCAATTTATAGAACGTAACCCGGTTGATAAGCACTATACACAGAACTATATAAACAATATTCTAGTCCGTTTTAATCTGCTAAACATTTACAATTAGAACTTCGGTACATTAACTCTTAAAATATATTTAAATACAATGGAACTGATCTGTTCAGAAATCAGTAATACTAACAATACAAAAACACTGTAAACTGAAACAAGGGTAATAAAGTACTTTTAACGTGACTAGCCTTCTTATAATAGTCGTCTATCAGTTATATGTTTGGTGATAAAGATGACCATTGCGCATTATAGAGAGCTCCCCAGTAGTACAGCAGTATGTCTGCAGATTTACAAAGCTGGAAACCGGGTTTAATACCCATGAGGGACAAGTACAGACAGCTCATTGTGTAGCTTTGTGCTTAATTCAACAACAACATCAAAGAGAATCTAAATGTTAAAAATATTTGAAGAATATTTAACATCGAAAGTTACTAAAATCGTGTTTTTCTTTCGGATGTTCACCTAAAGCTATACAATGAGCAATCTATTCGTAGTCGTCTGTAATTCCGAGCTTTTAAACTAAAAGGAAAGCAGCACTTACCACCAGCTTTTAAGATTCTCTACTCTGTCTTGATTTATGATCGTCATTCTTATAAAACGCAAACGATCGTAAAATTCAAACACGAACCTTCAATCTTAAGCTTCGCTGTCCGGCAAGCTAATATTTAAGCCGCTCCCAGCCTAACTAGATTTGCACTAATCATACTTAAGCGTACAGAGTAACAATTCTTCACATAAAGGATATTGTTTGCAATTAAGCACAAAACCATACAAAGGGTTATCTGTGCTCTACCCACCATGGGTATCGAAATCTAATTTCTATCGCTGTAAGTCCATAGATATGCCGCCGTGTCACTGGGAGGTTATACATTGGTTTCTAAACTGAATTGTTTTGTCAAAGTTTTACCAACTTTTATCTTACAAATTGGCCCAGCATGGCCAGGTGGCTAAGGCGCTCGATTCGTAATCCGAGGGTTCACGGGGTTCAAATCCCTATTACACTAAATATGCTCGCCCTTTTAGCCGTGGAAGCACAATAATATGACGGTCAATCTCACTCGTCGTTGGTAAAAGAATTGTCGGTAGTTGGTGGTGACTAGCTGCCTTCCTTCTAGTTTTACACTGCTAAAGTAGGGACGACTAGTGCAGATAGCCCTTGTGTAGCTTGGGGCGAAATTTAAAAAAAACACACAAAGAAACAAACCTTAAAATTATTTTCAATCTCCGTTATTTTTAGTATGTTTTTTTCTTTTGGACCTAAAAATGATGATGAAAAACAGGAAAATTTCTTATACATGTTTTACGTACAAAACGTTACATTTAATGCTGAAGGAACGCCATATAGGCATGTAAGTATGTTTCAGTATTGAATATATATGAAAAATATAGTTTTATAATTTACAAAATTTGAATAACAAATATACATCAAAAGAAAGGCGGACGTGAACGAAGCATATCTAAACACCAAATGGAATACAATTATAAAGAAGAAGTTCTTTGTTGAAATGAAAAAGAAAGCATAACTGTGAAACAAATATTCAACACCGGGGTACAAAACATAAGGTCAGCTTTGCGCAAAATTCAAACCAAAATCCAATTTCTATGCTCTTTAAACTACTCTTGGTGTATTTTAGTGACAGAATATAATGATTTCTGCAGTGGGTTTCTACTCCGTTCTACATTTATTACAACATTCTTCGAAAAGTATGGTTGGATATGAATTTCGATTATTCCACACTAAATGTCGGTCAATTATTTGTTAGACGATGGATGGACTTTACCATCCTGCCTAACCGTCTTTCTATAGCAACTTATTTAAATCTATAACACCCTTCCTCACAACAAACATATTATACAATTTTTTTTTCCGTCGCTGATTAACTTGAATGACCGGTGTCTTAGAGTATCCGTCCAATGAAATTGTCTTAGTCTATTTGGCATCTGCCAAACGTACGTCTGTTATCATGCTTTTTTCAATGTTGTAATATCTTTGTCTATTCCCATTGGAACCCTAAAATTCAAATTTCGATACCCATGGCGGGCAGCGTACAGAAAGGTCACTGTGTGGCTTTGACCTAAACAACAACCAAACCAACCTTTCCCCATACATATGCTAGTTATAAAGAATATTTCAAAATTCAGGACGTCATGTATTCCAAAGGTATGGCATTGGAAGATGAAATTGCACAAGGATCTTAAATACATCATGAGAAAATGAGTGCCGCAATTGTTACACTTTGAAATCATGGGTGCAACAATAATCTAATATTTAATCAAGCAAAGCAATTGTTCAAAATGTGCTCCTTCAGGCTTAGAGCGCATTGCATCCGTGTGATAACGGAAATTAAAGCAACAATGACCATTTCCTCTGGTACACTGGTTACTTTTTGGTCATTTTAATCTTTAATTCGGCTGGTGTTGTGTCTAGTATATGAGGTGTCTATTTACAAAAAAGTGAAGGAAATTATTTTGTCCTGAAAGTGCTCGTATGAAAACTTAGTTATGCGTATAGAAAATATGTGGAGGAATCCACAGTGGCACTTATGGTATCAAAGAAGTGACAACTGTGTTTTTTTTCATCCACATTAATTCCTTAACACTTCTATTTCATCTTATTATGTCATATCGTTTTTGAGTTATGACGCGCTGAACGACGAATCTTTACAATCACGCTGTATGTTCAACTTATTACAAATGTTCTTGTCCCATTCACAATTATAGTGCTTTAGGGATCATCTGACCCATCATGTTATCAACACAATTTTCAGTTGTAGATCGCATAAGATTCAAGTTAAAAATTGTACACAGACCCTAATAAAGTGGCCAGGCAGTGCATATACCAATATTATACACAGGCCCTAATGAGATGGCCAAGCAATGCATATGTTTTTGCGAGAGCTTCTTGAGCATATTCAGTGTAGAAATATTCAAAGTGATACTACTTTTGAATTATTATTTGTTTTAATTCCGGTTTTTCTTTTCATGTTGCTTGGTAACATTTTTACTTTAGCTGTAAAAATGATCTTCGGCCAACCTAATTAAAAATAATTCATATAATATTTTCGATATTTATATTCAAACATCTAAAACTCACAAACATATTCTAAAAATCAACAATAAATAAAAATTACATATAATATATAAATTCCAAATACAATTAAACATTTAGAATAATAAAGCACAATTTAAAAACATAATAAATTCAAAAGTTATTTAAATTACATTTAAAACTCTCATAAAATATTTTTTTACTAATTATTACAAAACCAAAATGGAAAACTAAACAATAAAGGTTCTTGTAATCAGCCATGGATACTTAATATACAGTTGTCCAAATGTTCTAACTATCTAAATGGGTTGGGTTCTAAGTTAGGTATTTAATATGACTTCTATGTTGATTCATTCTAAATCGGCCCTGCATGACTAGGTCGGTTAAGACGTTCGACTCATAATCAGACAGTCGCGGATTCGAGTCTCCGTTGCACCAAATATGCTCACCCTTTCAGCCGTGGGGGCGTTATAATGTAACGGTCAATCCCACTATTCGTTGTTAAAAGAGTAACCCAAGAATTGGTGGTAGGTTGTGATGACAAGCTGCTTTCCCTTAAGTCTTACATTACTAAAGTAGGGACGGCTAGCGCAGATAGACCTTGTGTAGCTTTGTGCGAAATTCAGAAAAGAAACAAAAAACATTTCAAATCTTAACTTCGTGTCAAGACCTAGCAATGTTAGGTAATTGACTCGCAATCTGAGGGTGCTGGGTTCGAATCCGCATTCTACCAAACATGCTCGTCCTTTCAATCGTAAGAGCGTTATTATGTTTCAATAAACACCACTATTCAATGGTGAAAGGGCATTTCAAGAACTGGCTGTGGGTGGTGATGATTACCCTCTAGTCTTTCTCCTCTAAATTAGGTCCGGGTAGTAAAGATAGCTCTTGTGTTGGTTTGAGCGAAATTCACAACAAACAAACACATTTCTTTTTTCTCAATGGGACAAAAGTAAATAAATGCATGGCCTTATAACGTTAAAATTGTAGCTTCGATTCTCCTCGATGAACACAGTAGCTTATCCAAGTGGCGTTGTTATGAAAGAATCGAATATTCTTACATTTCTTGTTTAGCCAATGTAAATTTCTCTAGATATAATACATTTTAACATATATACTGTTTTTAGAACTACAAGAGAATCGTTTTTTTCGTTTTAAATATAACATTCATCTGTATTTCTAATAATATTAGAATTAGTAACATAAGCTAGACCACAGAGTTTACATCTTAAGTTCATATACTGGGTAGTATTCTCTTATCTAGATTTAGTGTTTTGTTTATAACAGAATAAATGCTTAAAGTTTTTGGGTCGTTTATTAGCTACAATAACATCAATATTATTTCCGGATCTTATGTTAAATGAACATGGGGTAATCAATAATAATAATAATAATATGCAACTCTGGGATACAACTAGTAACACTTCTGACTGATTTTGAACTTTTGGATCATTTAATTTGACACAAACTATACAACTGTCAATTACGCCTTCTATTTAATATATATATTCAAAATATTAGAATCTTACCCGCTGATACGCCCACTGAGTATGTTATACTAAAATAATTTTATATAAGCAAATCCTTAAGTCAGATGGCAGCCACAGTCGTTGTAAAGTCATTGTAGAACGGTATATATTAGAATAACATTCGCTATTGTTTGACATTTCTAAGGTTGTGTGATGCCTCTGAACAATGTACTATTTCATAAACGGTATGTAATAGTTCTTAACAATGCAAAGTATTCATTCACTCATATAATAAAGATGTGTCTAGACACAGAACCTAGAATTTCTATGGAAAAAATATCCTCTGTTTTTAATGGCATTGGAGAGAAAAATATGGATTAACATGGTCAACAAGACAATCCAAACTATGTATAGCTTTTTGTAACAGGTGAGACTCTACAAATTCTAATACACTGCGAAACAATCAAGAAGAATCTGGAAACGAGGCCACGGTGTTTTTAGATTCATCAACCTAATCCTTCTAGTCTTACTTATCGTTCAAACTTCGCAAATCACAAACAGTTAGAAAGTGAAACGTGTATTCATACTGTTTCAGACCAAAATATATGAACCAAATCATCGAAATCAGTACCAACGGATCTCTGTGCGATCGCTTGTTTGTTGAATTTCGTGTCTATTCGAAAACTATCTGCGTAAGGCGTTCCTAATTTTGAAATAATAGATTGAAGGGAAGGCAGCTAATTAACACCATCTACCGCCAAACCTGAAGTTGGTATTTTACCAATGAGTAGTAAGACTTACTGTTACATTAAAACGCCCCTGTATGTGAAAGGACGAGCATGTCCAGTGACAGAATGTAAACCCACAACCAGCAGATTGTGAGTTTAATGCCCTAACCATCAAGCCACGTCAGGACTTCTAGTGTGATCTAATAGTTGAAACGAGCACTGTAAAAGTGCCATTCTTGTGTATTAACTTGGTTTCTGAAAGCATGCAGTGGAAACTATGTTGCAAGTCAAGCTACATGATACACAGCATAACTGGATGAGGCATCATGCACTGTTATGACGCAGTTTGAGTCCAAAGTCGTTTTTATATAATGTTTATATTTTGTAGTTGAACACAAAGTTACAGAATGGGCTATCTGTGCTCTACAGACCCGGTTTCTATTGTTGCAGGCCCGCAGACATACTGCTATGCCGTTGGGAGGCATTGTATATAATGTACTCGATCCCTGTAGAGATATTTTCTCATTAATCAGAATAATATCTGAACAGAATTTTACTTACTTAAATATTTTTATTTACTGCTTGGTAAACATTCTTGAATCTTTGCAACTTAGCATTTTTTTATATTATAAAATTAAAAAGAGAATAGTTCAGTGTTTCTTTCTTCTTTTCGGTGAGGTTCAAATATACTTTACATATATCAGAAAAACTGCGGGGTAAAGTAAAGTACTGAATCCTGGGAATTTATGTTGCAAAACAACAGTTGTAAAATTTTGATGCGGCATTTAATAGGATAAAATATACCTTCGCAAGTCGATTATATGTAAAATTAAAATGTAGAAGTTCTTTCCAACCTATATTTTAACAATAAAATTAGCCTGGCATAGTCAGGTCGTTAGGGCGCTTGACTTGTAATGTAATTTGCATGTTCGAATACCCGCCCCACCAAACATATGATCGCCCTTTAGTTTGTGGAAGTCTTATAACCTTATAACGAGTTGATCAATCCCATTTTAATCAGTTAGTTTTTGTTTGTTTGGAATTAAGCACAAAGCTACACAATGGGCCATCTGTGCTCTGCCCACCACTTGTATCAAAACCTAGTTTCTAACGTTGTGAGTCCTCAGACGTTCCACTGTACTACTGAGGGGGTATATTAGTTAGTAAAATAGTAGCCTAAAAATTGTTGGTGGATGCTGATAATTAGCTGCCTTCCCTCTAGTCCTACACTGCTATATTAGGGACGGGTGGCACAAAGATCCCTCGTATAGCTTAGAGTGAAATTCGAAATAAACCAGATGAATAATAACTAGGTAATTCTTCTGATTATCCCTTACTCGCGGTGAATAAGTGGTAAACATACGGACTTATAATACCAAAATCTGAAGTTCGATTCCCGGCGGTGAGCAGAGCGCATACAGCTCTTTGTGTAGCTGTGACCTAAAATAAATCGACTATCATTAAGTCGCAGTTGTATACCAATTACATATTCAATTAGATACTATACCCAAATAAGAGTAGATTATAGCTTGGAAAATTATAATGATATCAACTCTCATGATTAATTTATCTACTTGAATATCTTAAATATGTTCTAATGTAAAGTTATAAACTACAGCTAATAATCTAAAAAGTGTGGTATTTTTCTTCTTCCTTTTTGTTTTGAAAGCAGTGATATACAATGTGTTACTTCTAGAGGTTCTCCCAATGTTTATAGTTCTTTATTTGTTTTGAATTTCGCTCAAAGCTACACGAGAGCTAACTGCCTATCTGCTGTGTTCCCTGTGGAGAAACGAAGATCTGGATTGGACAGCTGTAAGTCAGTAATCTTACCACTGTCCCGCTATAAGACTTTATCACTATTAAATTTCCAACTTATTGCTTTGCCAAAAGAAGTCTTAAAAATCTTGAACGCGAACCTATATGATATTTTTGAACATACACTGCCTGAATTTATTGACTTAAGTTTCCCGATAATATCATAGGATCATAAAACTTTAAAATTTCCAAGAATTTTTTTTCAGAATGAAGCGAACTGAACAAAATCAAGAATATAACGATGCATAAGACTCTCTAAACACAAAAACAGACGATCTGTTTCTTAAAATTGAAACAAATATCCTAAACCAACACTTCATCATTTATTTTTGAGAACTTGCCCCAATAATTTAAAGCCAAGAACCAAAGTATACTGAAGTGATTAAGCAAAAAAAGAACTTATTTAACAACAATATTTCAAAGAACTTGGTTCTTACCAATATAACGGGTACTACTTCCCAACACTTAAAATTTGTTTGTTTGTTTTTAACTTTGCACAAAGCTACACGAGAGTTGTTTGCGCTAAACGTTCCTAATTTAGTAGTGTAAGACTAGAGGGAAGGCAACTAGTCATCACCTACAGCCAACTCTTGGGTTACTCTTTTACCAACAAATAGTGGAATTGACCATCACATTATAACGAACCCACTGCTAAAAAGGGGATCATGTTTGTTCTGAAGGAGATTCGAACCCGCGACCCTCGGATTACGAGTCGAGTGCTTTAACCGTCTGGCCTTTTAAAATATGTCCTGTAATAGCTCAAACGAACAATATTTATTTCGACTTTGCACTCTTGGATTTAAATGTTTCCAATTATTTTAGCAGTTTTTAACATAATTTATTTATCTCTGTGAATCTCTTAATTTTAAATTAGTTGTACCTCTTTAAAGTTTTGCGAACATTTGAACATTAACATGAATTTAGTCATAAGAAAATGACTCTCTCCCTTTTTTATTTATTAAGCAGAATTCTACGTTATTTTTGTGCCAAAAATTTGCTCCTGCAAACATAGTTTTTTTCACGTTATTTTTGATAGGTTATTTAATTTATTCTGTATCCATTTTCAAAAATAACTATAGCTACCACCAAAGAGGGTTTCGAGAATTCATTGTTTCTGTTTGTTATCTTCGTTTCCAGGGCAACACTTAACGTTTCAACAGTCTTGTTTCTTCAAATGAATTGAAAAAATATTTTAACTGTAACTCTGCCAAGGCGAAGCACGTGCCCAGGTAATAATATAAAGCAGAAAGAGAAGACGAGCCAGGAAACAGAGAGAGAGAAATGTTGTTTGTTTGTTTTTTGCTATATCAGGAAATTATGATACTTAGCTTGTTTGCGCCAGAATTTCTGGCAACAGCTCTGCTGAGAATTCAACATTAACATTGAACCATGATGGTTTTGAACGTACCGCGACATTCAAAGGAAGGTCACATCGACCTGTGATGGTCGTTCAACCAAAGTCACCACGCTTTGAACACAGAAAGCTCTCACTGCCGCCATAGTGTCGCCTTCATACACTAGTGTTAGAATGACCGATACAAGGGTCAAACCCTGCTGTTATACTTCTTATGCTTCTTGGAGATCATGTAATCAGTTTTCGGTTACAAACAGTTAACCCAGTTTATCCTCTCTTATTATTTCACTAATTCACTTTACGATAAAGGTTGTAAAAACATCGAAACTGTCAGATCCGATTAAATGTAATGGCCCATGAAAAAGTGCGAAGCGGTGATTTGCCAGTACTCTAAAGAAGATTCGTAAATATTCTTTCTAACAATCAAATTTGTCATATGAATCATTTTGTGTAGGAAACGTGGGAGATGATTAGAGGAAAATGTGACTTTTTTTTTTTACTGTTGTTAGTTCCAAGTTACTAATTTAACTAAAAATGAGCTTTAGCTACTTCTAAGTGCATGAAATATTCAGTGATGACGAGAAAACCCACTTGTAGAGAAAAATTTTCTCAGCCCAAACCAACCGTTTTTACATATATATGAATAAAATATTGTTTTCAGTTTTAAGATCCTTACCTAGAAAGAATATTACATTGTTGGAAAGGGTTCATAGAGGGGTTACTAGAATGGTGCCTGAAATAGAGGGGTTGTCATACAAAGAAAGGTTAAAATTTTTCAATTGTTTTTTTTTTCTCTTGAAAAGAGAAGAGTTAGAAGGGATGTGGTTGTTTTGTTTTGAATTTCGCGCAAAGCTACACGAGGGCTATCTGAGCTAAAAGGGACGTGAACAAGGTGTCTAAGATTTTAAATGGTATTGATAATGTTGATGCATCATAGTTTTTCATACTTAACAATGAGAACAATAGGACTAGTGAACACAACTATAAATGTTGGTTGGGTAGGATTCATCTTCAGCTGATATTGTTTTATTTCTATAAAAGAATGGTTGGCTTTCAGAAGTTGTGAAAGCAGTAAATATGAGCGAGTTTAAGATAGAGCTTCATAACTATATTCATGACAAGGACTGGCTTTTAAGATTTATTTTATGATTTGTTTATTTTGAAAGTTTTAGTTTAGTTTAGAGGATGTGGCAGCCAACAAGAATCAGTGAGTTCTTTGTTGTTCCAAAACATTATGTTATATTATCTTGAAATACTGCATACAATAATGAAAATTCAATAATGTATGTTAATAAGATTAGATAATTAGGTACAATAATAGAAACAACCCAACTGTTATCGTGTAAATTTCACTCTGTGCACTGGATGTGCAAGTAATTTGCAAAATTTCTACCTGTCTAATTATCTCAAGTACCGAGAATGTGCAGGAATTTATAATTATCAAAAAAAGATCATTTTTGTATTTAATGTCACTGGTGAACAAAAATATAAGGATTAAGTTGGAACACCAGACATTTCCAGAAAGAGAACTGCAATAAGTCGTCTACCAGCGTGATGAGCAAAGTGCAGCGTCTTGCAACAGATGAGATTCCACAAACACAAATGTTTGTAGTAAAAGCTGTCCATATGCTCTTGTCATCAGTACAAATTATAATAAAAAAGGATCTCAGTCTGGAAGAGTGACAAAAGTCACGTTTACTCAAGTTTTTTTACAAAACATATCTGTTTAGCCATCACGTATTTCAAGCAGCTTAAGTATTCACGTTATTTCGTGTGAAGATATACTGGTCAAGAAGCTGTATTTGCGCCTATGGATTTCTGTGAAAACAGGCACCGAGAAATTGTTGTCCTTGTATACTAAAGGTAGTTATAGAAAGTCTGTAGGAAAAATGAAGTGTGCTTTGCGTATGACAGTCTTACGATACTGCCATTCGTAATTTATATTACTTTGAAGTACTCTTATCAAAATTCATAGTCGTCAGAAAGCAAATGACTAGACATGGTGACTTGAATTGTAACACGTGATGAGGTTCCACAATGGTATAAATGTAATTTAAACAACAGCTGATATAATTACACTCGTGTATAACCGAGAATTTGATATTTTTCTGTATATGATATTCTAAGGCTTGTCGCTTTTACAATATTTGCAATAAATTAATTCTTTCTTATTAAAGCAAAGTGTACGATTCACATACAAAACATATCAAACATCCGTCATTTCTTTATTTCGGAACGCAACGATCACAATATCTCTTTGGATAATGTTTCTGATCAATAAAAATTTTAAATCTGTAATCATCCTCACTTCTTAAAAAAAATTATAATATGTTTTCTAATTTTTTTTTACAGCGCAGTGACCTGCGTATGTGACTTAAAGCATATATGTGTGTCTATGTCGATCATTTGTCTATAATTATTATTTCAAAATATAATTAAAATACTTATTTATTCTTGAAATGCTTATCTTAAAATATTTAAGATTTCAATGACCTCGTGAACTATTTTTTCCAATATGAAGAGTGGAACCTCACCCTCAAAAAAACAAAAACTTGTATTCTCTTTTTCGTGATACTCTTTCATTCATTGATGTTTTAAGTGCCAGTTTTAAGAAGCGTGTGTATGCCAGGACCTACGTGTAACGTAAGATGGTAGCCTGACCTGTCAACTTGTATAAATCTTCTGTCTCGTAGGAGTTTTTGTTGTTTTTTTTCGTAGTGAGTGGGTGGATGTGTTTAAATACAAATCAAGTTTAAGAAGTGTAATGATACGTCTATATTCTTCAGTTAGCTGATAAAATTCATACAGACTAAATGTTATAACACATCAGCTTGGTGCGTTTGCTACGCCATTACTATAAGCTTATTTTACTTTTTTTTATATATTACTAACTATACCCTGATACCTCTTTCCAGTGTTTTTAAGACGAATCAACGAATGAATATACATATATGAGGGCATTATACAGTTATCATAATGCACTTTTAACTTAAGGAAAGACAATTTGTAATTTTTCACATGGTGGCCTGGCATGGCCAAGCGTATTAAAGCGTGCGAACCCTGTCGCGTCAAACATGCTTGCCCTTTTAATCGTGGGGGCGTTATACAGTGACGGTCAATACCACTATTCATTGGTAAAAGAGTAGCCCAAGAGTTGGCGGTGGATGGCGATGACTATCTGCCTTCCCTCTAGTCTTATACTACTAAATTAGATACGGCTAGCACAGATAGCTTTCGAGTATCTTTGTGCGAAATTAAAAAAAAATAAAACATCACATCGTAAATAGCCTATATGATCATTTAATTCTATTTATTTATTCATTATCAATTCACATGTATATTTCTAATAAGATATTTACATAACTAAATGGTTTAATTTCTAGGCTTTTGCTGTTTTTCTTCATTCATTTTGAAGAAAGTTTCTAGAGAGGTTGTATTTTGTGTTCGCAATAATGGTCGGGATACAACCCAGACTACTTTTGATAGAAAGACTGATATGTTACCAACACAATTAGCCTATAAAACTTTGAGAGGATAATATTAGTTTTTATTGTTTACTTGTCGATATTGTTTTGTTTGTTTGTTTTATTTTTTATTTTAAGCCTGTTCCAAATTTTGAAGTGATAAGCAATAAGGAATATAATTAGTAAACATCACCCAGCGTTAACTCTTGGGCTATTCTTCACAAAAGAACAGTAATATTGATTACAACGTAAAGTTTTGTAGCTAAAAGAATTAGTATATTCAGTGACTGGATTTGACCTCGTAACCCGCAGGTTGCAAATCGAGTGTACTAACTATCAGGTTAACCTTTTCTGTTTCTTTTCGAAGACGCAATGCACGATCTCGGTCTATCTAACCTATTCACTAATGTCAACTTTTTCAATACTCCAGATATTCTGCCAACAGCTTGGAAATAACAGAACTTTCAAGGAACGCACCTAGCTAATAATCTCGGAGATAATAGTACTTAACGATACAAATTACTTCCAACATGAACGTAAATAATACTAATAACAAGAAGGCATAGCCATTATTACCATTATTAACCTTCATTATTATCCAGTATAACCTCTAACGTCCTGAAACAGTCACTCTGAACATAGAAAAAGGCAATAAACTCACATTTTTAAAAATGATGGCTACTAAGAAACATAACATTACCATAGGAGTTTATAGGAAACCAACAAACACCGCAGTTACAAATCAAACTATCTCAACAATGTAAAGGCTTTTTGTGAGATGTAAAAGACGGTTTAGTGTAGGTAGAATTAATTAACTTATTTTGTGAGTTATTTTTTCACAATGTTTAGGTTTTTTGTTTTTCATAATAAAAGAGTTAAAAGCAGACTATTGTTAGAAGTTGTGATTGTAAGTTATTGATGTCGAGACTAAGAAGATTTCTAGAACGCCCTAATGAGAGATATAATTAACGATCACCTGACGAGAGATCATTGAACGGGAAGAAAGCATAAAATAACACCAGGTGAAAGAAATGTTGTGTCAGAGAAAAGTTAGAAAACGTAAAGTTTACTGTCGTAGGTGTGAAAAGCCTATTAGTTGATATGTCAAGTGAGATTAACAGTTTCATGACATTCAGTGATGTCGAGAAACCAACTTGTTGAGAATTTTATATGCAAAAGCGGCTCGTTTGGGTTCAGAAAATATTTTAAATAGAAGAGCGAACAACGTTTCGACCTTCTTCGGTCATCGTCAGGTTCACAAAGAAAGAGGTAACTGACCGGAAGCTGACCACATGTTTGGAAGGGGTTGTGTAACTGATCGTTTAATTACAATCTTGGTAAATACATAGCATGGGCATTCTCCAAATATGCAACATCAGCCAGCTCATTCATCAAAGACTCTTTTAATTTCAAGTCTAATCTAAATCAACTTAATCATAAAGCCTTAATGGCCAGTTTCGATGTTATATTCCTCTTTACAGAAGTTCCAACAACAGAAGCCTGCAAGATAGCCTTAGAACTCTATATCCGAGACCCTAACCCAATTATAGACATTCCCAGTAACCAGTTAGCAACCCTCATAGAATTCACCACAATAAAGACAAACTTCATGTTCAACAACCAAAACTATATACAAACAAATAGCCTAAGCATGGGCAACCCAGTCTCACCAGTTCTAGCCAATATTTTTATGACACAAATTGAAACATAAGCAATTAATATAGCATTACATCCACCACTATACTGGTACAGATATGTAGATGACACTGTTGCGGGATTCAAATTTACAGAACACATACTTAATTTTTTCACTCACATTAACTATATACATCCCAATATTAATGTGAACAGGAAGAAAGCAATCAAATATCATTTCTTAACCTCAAAATTATAAGAACCGACACACAATTCAAAACAGAAATCCACCGAAAAATCACCCATACTGGACTATACATTCCTTGGGACTCAGCACATGAAACAAAACAAAAACTCAACATACTAAGAAACCAGATAAACACAGCCATAAAACTATGCTCACCAGATAAAATTAACGATGAATTAGACAAAATAAAACAATACTTCATCAACATCAATAAGTTTCCTCCACAAACCGTAGAAAACATTATACGCACACACCTAGACAGAAAGCAAAATCAACCAACAAAAGTAAATATATCTCACGAATCAAAAAATCACGAAACCATATACTGCTGTATACCATATATTCCTGACATCAGCAAACAAATAACCAACATTTGGCAAAAACTAGTAACAAAATACTAACAGTTAATACTAAATTTATTCAAAAACCAGGCACAAAACTAAGGTCTATACTATGTAAGAACTACACTGACAAACACCAACATTATTTATAAAATACAATGTGATAACTGCCACGACTTCTATATTGGAGAAACAAGTAGAAAAATGGAAACCAGATTAAAAGAACATAAAAAGTTACTTTCACACGTTTTCGAACACTGCAAGTCAAATAAACACAACATAACCGTAGAAAACACTAAAATACTAAATAAAGAAACAAACACAAACAAACGCAAAATTAAAGAAGCCTTACTTATACAACAACTTAAACCCAAAATAAACCAATATAAAGAAACGCCATTATACCTATATTAATATTATAGATAAAATTACATATTCAAACATCTAACCCCGCCCTCTACATTGCGACACTCAGTTACACAACCCCTTCCAAACATGTGATCAGCTTCCGGTCAGTTACCTCTTTCTTTGTGAACCTGACGATGACCGAAGAAGGTCGAAACGTTGTTCGCTCTTCTATTTAAAATATTTTCTGAACCCAAACGAGCCGTTTTTTGCATATAAAGTTTTATGACATTTTAGGTGAATAAGTTGTGTCGTCACAACTTATAGGGGTGTTCTAAAGCAACTGAACCTACTTACGTAGATTCTAACAAAAAGAAGACGATTAAATGGAAGTCGGCCTATATGCAAAAAGAATACGAGTATCAGAAGCTCAGTATACAACTGCGTAACTCACGATCCAACGTAAACGAATTATATACCGTTACTAATTTGATGAAAATAAAGTAAAATAGTTGGACTCATCAACCGAATTCTAAAGTAATTGAAATGACCTCAGTGGACTTTTGAGAAGAAAAAGAGAATTATATAGTGATTAATATACAACTATGATACACAAAGCAATTTTTGTACATATGTTTAACTTGTTTTAAATATATTATTTTAAAACAAAGTGTGTGGTGATCATTTATTGTCGAATTTATCCGCAACAAGTCACAGATACTTACTGTAAAAAAATCCTTAGCAAAACACACCCGTATATGTGTTTGTTTATTTACTTACCTAATATTTACTTTTTTAAAAAAAGGAAATTTCTGGTACTTTTTAAAATGCTTAGGTTTCAGAAAAAATCTTTTTAACATGGAAGGTACTAACAAGAAAGAAAACTCACCACTATAACCCTCCTTAGTAATAGATTCTCTGAACCCGATATAGAAGGAAATAAAGAGGAAAAATAACCAAAGAAATAAAGTTCTTCAGAAATTCCTTCTTATGTCCAAGTTGTCTCTGAAAACATACCAAGAACGTACAAACAACATAAAGTAATAATCATATTCAAAAACCACTTCACGAACTACTTTAGTTAGCGTACACTAAACCACATAATATCGTCACAGAACATGCTCGCCTTTTCATATATTAGGGCGTTTTAGTGCAATAAGCAATCACACTTGTCGTTGCTAAAGCGTAACCTAAGAGTTTATGGTAAGTAGAATACAGTATCCGTCTTCCCTCTAGTCAGCCACTTATTAAAAATGGGCCGCGAATGCACGTAGCTCTAGATTAGCTTTACGTGAAATAAAAAAATTAAGTTAATTCAACCGAAACACAACACTGTCGTTTTATCTAACAAAAAAGAAAACAAAAAAATAATCAGTTTAATTAATTCAAATTAATTTCAAGTTTTGGAGAACTGATAACTATAGAGAAGTAAGATTTGTGTACATAGTTTATGAATGATTCTATCGCATAATAAATATGTTCTTATTTTATTACTCATAACCGTTTAGAGAAGCCTGCACATAAGTTCAGGTGTAATAAATGACAGACCATTTTTGGATAAGCAAGTCTTGCAGAGATTGTCACATTAATAAAGTACTTATAGATGTGTCCCTGCAAATAGATATCTTTCATTTTGTGTTTGTGAAGATATGTAATGGAAGTTAAATCGAAAGTAATTTTACTATATTTCAGTAAGGAGTATTGCAGACCTCTCGTCCCACAGTGGCTCAGCGATATGTCTGCGGAGTACAACTTTATAAACCAGGTTTCGATACCCTTTGTGGGCAGAGCCCAGCTGGCCCATTGTGTAGCTTTGTGCTTAATTCAAAATAACTGGAAGCCAATCAGTTAATGCTGTCTCTGTATCCTAATTTGACTATATAGACCCTTGCAACTGATCTTCCAAAGCTCACTTGTAAATAAACCCACAACAGAGCAAATAGTAAAGTTATATTTTTGTACGTGAAAACATAGTTGAGATTGCACTAACCCTTTAGATTCATCCATCAAAGGCTGATTAATTTTAAATATTAACCAGCTTCGGTAAAAATAAATTAGGTTTCGATTAATAATAAAACAATAGCATCGAATAATGTAGGATTATTTAATATCTGAATATGCTTCGATTATTAATGTCCATTGGAGATTATAAGGATTAACACAATACAGTATACTGCTAACTTAAGGACGGCTAACGCAGATAGTCCTCGGATAGCCTCCGAAATTCAGAACAAAAACAAATTAAAATTCATAATTATAGAAGTTAATACTCACTGAACTAACATTGTCTTTGTATTGAAATGATGATATTTCTATACATTTACGATACTGGATACCATTAACTGGATAGCAAGATATGCATGTATAAATGTAAAAATAAGACGAGGAGGATGATTTCATTAAACATTTGTTTTGCAGCAACACATAAAACATTGTAAGATAAATCCCTTATTGGTCCTTCTATTTGACGAGACCACAGAGCTGCTAGCCGTCCCCAATTTAGCAGTGTAAAACTAGAGAGAAGACAACTGGTCATAACCACCCAACGCCAATTCTTGGACTACTTTTTTTACTGACGAATAGTAGGATTGACCATCTCATTATAATGCCCCCATGGCTGAAAGAGCGAGCATGTCTGATGTGACGGGGATTCGAACCCTCGACCATCAGATTACGAGCCGAGTGCCTTAACCACCTGGATGATTTTTAATGCCCGCCTAGTTTGGCATACTAAGTGTTCTTCTCGCTTGTAGAAAATAATATGCATGTCGTATGTATATAAAATTTTCCTTTTGTACAAGTAAAGTATACAAACACAAAAATAATGGGCTATTTAGACTGTGAAGAGTGAACCAATATTGCCTAAGGAACACTTGAATACCAATACACTTTCGAAAAAATATCTTCAGAACTATACAGTGTCTCAAACTCCGCCTTTGTAGCTTACTTGTTTTATACTAACTTGTTATCTCGTGAAAAAACATTAGCGCTTAGTCATTGGGTATCAGATTTCAGTGTTTTTCCCTTTACTCTGTCGTGCCTTGATTGCATATTTATATCATTTAGTTAAAAACAAGTATTAGAATGTTTTAACGTAAGCGAAACAAAAAAAAAGTAAGATAAGACAATGTTATGTTAAAGAAGAACGCACAATGCAGAGGTGGATGTATGAAAAATAAAATATGCCTAATTTGTGTAAGAAAGCATGTTTTTGCGTGATATTTATAGTTGTTTTACTACAGGAAGAAAGCTAAAACAAATAGTAACTCATAGAAACACACACACACACATATACATATATATATATATTAACTGGAGTACCAGTACCCTGAAATAATAATAGTTTATCTTAAGACATGAAAAGTTGCTTCCTTTATATTTAACTGGCAAAACATGCCCACAAAACTGAAAATCTGTATGTATCTCTTGATGCCAAATGTGATGAAGATCCATCCACAGAGGGAGTAGTAGTAGTAAATCAACGATATGCTAAAAGTGATTCTGGGATCGAGACTCAAAACCTTTGACCAACACCGAATTATCCAGAAGTATTTCAGAGAAAACTTGTTAAATAATTAATTTTACATTTCTCAATTTAAAGGAAACTTCATAGATTACTGAAAACAGTTTCCATTAGGATACAGACATTGACAAAATTTGCTGAAAATGTGGAAAAAAAAAAGAGACAAAATTTTGTCTCATTTCAAACTTAAAAGACAAATTATTGCATAAGTAACACGTATTTAACGTACAATGCATAATCATTAATGCAGCTTAAAGTGAGTGCATTGATTTCGTAATAATAACACTGGAATAATACTGTATTTCTTATATCAAAGTAATTGTAGTGTTTCTAATTTAAAATGTTTTTTATCTATCGAAAACTAAAAATTTAGTATTTAATTGTAACAATTTCACGAATTACTGTCTTATTTATTAAGGAATTTAAAATTTTGTCATTTGTACTTTTAAAATATTGTGATATTATTTCTCATTTTGCTATAGGTTCCTATAGGTAATGAATATAATAAAAACTCTTTTTATTCTGTACAGGATTTGGGAAACAGGATGTTATAATACCTTAGCGAAACTTAACCTTCGGTTAAGTGATTGAACAGATGCATGTGTGGTTGGTAGTGTTCCTGATAATTCGAAATTACCTATCTAGCTAGCTAGGCATTCCACTTCCACGAAATCGTCTTAGCCGTGACTTGCTACTTCTTAGAGGATTACTATTTCTTTAGTTGGAGTTTCTGGTTGCTCCATTATCGTGTTTAATGTTTAAAATAATAGCTACATCATGAGAAATTTTTACTGTTTTTTTGTTTTAATCAACAATGTATTTCTTAATTTTCATTCTTATTTCGTTTCAGTTTATATTTATTTTAAAGCTTTATTCAGTTCGCTCCAAAATACTGGAGTTCTAGTTTTGTGTGCGTCAAATTATTTTCCGTTTGAATACGATGCAGTTGTTCTACCTTGCTCAAACGTCAAGCTGCCGAGGTATGATTAAAATTTGTTAATATTTTCTCTCAGACTTGTCTAGCTTGTCTCTTTTTAATTTCGTCTCCAATACGTTGCATAATAAAATAATCAATCAATTCCTCGAGTCTTTCATCATGCGATTGTACTTTACCCGTGTATGTCATTATTCCTTTAAACCAGTAAACCTAGACTTACGGGAGCAGTTTACAAAACCCATAAAGTATTCTAGACTCAACCTGCTATAAATGGATTGCATTGTTAAATAGTTTTGGTGTTTAATTGTTTCTTTATTTAAGCCAGGCAATTCACTTATAACACCTTATGAAACCCATGAAACTGCACCCAAATTATCATAAAAAGTCAGCATTGTCTAAAGTTTCTAGTTTTTAGTTTTTCTTTCTTTTCATAATTTGCAAACATGGGTGAAAAATATTTTTAACAAAATAAAAAGCACTACAAGAAATGTATAACGATCAAAATCCTTTATATGTAAAACTGGATAACATGATATTAGAGAATATTTTAGTATTAATGAGGTACCAGTCTACTTTCTATAGGTCTGTTTGTTTGTTTTGAATTTTGCGCAAAGCTACTCGAGGGTTATCTGCGCTAGCGGTCCTTAATTTAGCAGTGTAAGACCAGAGAAAAGGCAGCTAGTCATCACCACCCACCGTCAACTCTTGGGCTAGCTACTCTTTTACTAATGAATAGTGGGATTGACCGTACCATTATAACGCCCCCATTGCTGAAAGGGTAAGCATGTTTTATGCGAACAGGATTCGAACCCGCGACCCTCGGATTACGAGTCGAACGCCTTAACACGCTTGGCCATGTCGAGCCACTTTCTATAGAAGAGTACGGTATACGTGCCGCTTTTCTCTGTGTATGTCTATAATTTATAATTTTAACTGTACTGTGATGTGTTTTCAATCTACATAAATTACCGTACCCTTCTGAATGAAAAAGTGCAACATGTACTAATAGTTTCTCTGTAAATTATTATTGCTTATCAAAGTTATCTTGGTAAATTTTACGTTATTTACAAATATTAAATAATTAAAATGTAAATACTTTGAGAACAGTGTTTAAAGCTAAATCACAGTCACCAGATTCTATTTTGTACAAGTAGTTTCGTATTTATGTTTCATGATGTGAGGACTATGAAAGAAACAGTCTACTAACCATAAATATGTAGCAGCAATAAATCTGGCCTTATACTGACATTGTAAATGAGGAACAGGTTGAGGAGATCTATAACCACAGGAAGATTAATTGTGATATCTAAACTGTGTCTGCATGCAGAAACCTGGCGAGCAATGAGCTGATCATTCAACCGGTACTGCTGTTAGCTAAGTTACAAGTTATTGTAGCTGTGATAATTTGTAAAGTTGTCATGAAGTATGTTCCTTAGAGGTGCTGGCCTGATTAGTGGTGGTACTTAGCAAAGAAGACCCCAGTATTTGAGAAATACATTTATATCAAAGCAGAAGTATAAACAGTTACTTTTTGATGGTGACGCCAGAAAGTGTCACATTAAAGTCGTAACTGGACTCTTTAATAAATTAGTTTTGCGATGTAAAAAGGGTGACAAATAAGAAAAATCAGAAATAAGAGAGAGAGAGCTAAAAATGAGTAGAGAATACGAAAGACTTTGCAAACATTAAACGAGTGATAACACTAAATGCCTTAGACTTCGCCAATGGGCTAGATTTTGAAAATATCATCAAGTTCTTATTTCACATCGAACTCATAGATACTATTTCCAGTCATTTGGTCCCACAAACATCAATTTAATGATGAGTAGTAAAACCAAAACTTAGAATCAGAACCAATCAATATCTTGTGTCTATTCCATTAGCACTAAAAGTGAAATTATCCACCACCATTATCTTAGCTGGATGGTTGACGGTTCTTTAATCCTAGAATGGACTATATTTCAGGTACTGAATACCCAGTTGACGGCTACAGGAAGTAGCAATGTCATTGGATTGATATATAGTGGTACCTAGAGCAGTGGTGCATTTATATAACACAAATGTTAAATAAGGAAGAGGACACATTTATATAATTTTATTATATTTCTAAGGCAAATTTTTCTTTCATTTTTAAAATGTTCTTTAGTGCTAGATTATAGCTTTGTCCTCCTCAGATTTGATATTTGTCAAAAACAGCAGAAATATAATAATCCAATGAAGAAAATCAACCAATAATTATAACATTACAAGAAAAAGTCATTGCATCTCGACTAGAGATTTCAGTTGAAAATAAGTTGTACTGTTCATATAATCACTTTGGTTGAAAATATGAAGCAAGTAATTGATGGATTTAGTTTAAAGTTTATAGTGAAGAAAATAATTTGCAGAAATGTAGGCAACTTCCCCACCTATATGTAATTAACATTGATTTTTCAAATATCGGAACATGTGACAATTAGGAGCTGAAAAGGGTGTAAAGTCGATGTTTCTTATACAGAATATTACAAATGCCATTGAAATTGTTTGTTTTTATTTCGCGCAAAGATACACGAGAGCTAACTGTGCTAGCCGTTCCTAACTTAATAGTGTAAGAATAGAAATAAGACAGCTAGCTAGTCGTCACCACCCACTGCCACTCTTTTACCAACGAATAGTGGTATTGGCCGAAATATAGCAATGCCACACAGTATAACGATTAATACACGCTGACGTGAATAGCAACACTACATTTTAGAACAAAGGATATAAAACTCCTCGTGCACCCCAAGCAACAATACGCAATGTAATCAATAAGAATGTCAATTAGAAAAATTGTTACAAGTCACATGTATGCGAGTTGCTTCCACGATATACAGCTCAACTGTTGAAATGGTCCCTGTAAACCGTCGTTCTTTGTTTTATTTGTTGTTGAACTTCACACACAGCTACACGAGGGCTATCTGCGTTAGACGTCCCTAATTTAGCAGCATTAGACTCGAGGGAAGGCAGCCAGTCATCACCACCTACCGCCAACTCTTGGGCTACTCTTTTGACAACGAACAGTGGGATTGACTGTCACTTTATAACACCTCTGCGGCTGAAAGGGGTCAGGCAAGTTTCGTGTAATGGGGATTCGAACCCGCGACTGTCAGATTACGAGTCGAGCGCCCTAACCATTTGGTCATGCGGATTCCTCATTAAATCAACGTAGTTTTCAGTAACATAGTTGTTGTATGTAATATCCGAAACTGTATTGTGACTGAACGTTGAAGCTTTAAAACAGAACTTTTCAATATCAATAATTTAAAGAAGTCACATCAATTATTTATTGTGTGAAACTTAGATATGAGCAGACCTCATGAACTACGTATGTTTCCTACTGTTAACTTTTGTCGGTTTATCTTCCGAAATTTCAACTTTTTACCTCCTTTTTTAGTATTGAGACATAGTATAATTAATTATTTTAAATACGAAAATATCTGATTGTAACAACTCGTTTGTAAAATTTCATGATATCGTAATTAGCTTGCTTTCACTTTTCTTCAGTGTTACAAGAGATTACTTATGTCGAATCTAAAGAGTTCTAAGTTTCAGGGGCATAGATCCTGGGAGGATTGGGATACATCCACCCTTTATTTTAGGTGGGTGGTATGGTGCATACAATCATCTCCCCTACAGTTTGGTCTGTTGAATTGTTTTATGCATCACAGGCCTACAAATTGTGTGTTTGTTCTTGTGATTCTCATGTTTCTACCAATCAAATTACATAATTAGGCCTAGGTGAAAGCTTTTACAGTAGCCGAAATGTACATCTTTAATATAGGCGTGCTTCTAAGCTTTTCGATCTAAGCGATAGTTCATGAGTATCAGTCAGTAGGCCTAAATATACACGTAAGTATCGTGGCAACAAGATTACTCTGTGACTATATTTTCAGCTTTCAGATTCACGTAATCATAGATTACCAATTTGCAAACTGAACAGTCCAAATAAGTGGTTGCAAAAATCATCCCCCATCGTGTATAAAAAATCTACGCCCCTGGTTCTAATTAAACATAAACTCGTGTTTCATCATGTTGGTTCCTATAGTTGTAGTCTTGAAATCGGTATTGTCTGAGCGCTAAAATAATATTCAAATTTATCTATTGATTTTCCGAGTTTTAGTTAAATAAGTCTGTTTTGTTCAATTAGAGCTAATTCTTTCCACTAATTTACTCTACTATATTTATACTAAACAGCTTTGGCACTTTAAGGTTCAGTTATAGCCGCTCTTAATTTTGAAATACTGACCAGAGAGAAGGCAGCTAACCAACAGTACCCGCAGACACATGAGCTTCGTCTGGCTTTGAGTCTAATAATTATAATTGGTTTGATTATCTCTCTTTCTTAACCTAAAGATGACCTAGGAAGGTCAAAACGTTGTTCTCTTCTTATCAATAACAGTGTTAATACCCATAACAGCCGTTCTGAGATACATTGATTTGATCATCACTCTTATAACATAATTACGACAGAAATTTTAGGATCTGTTATGCGGTATTGTAGTAAAAACGTAGAACCTTCTGAACCGCTGCTCGGGCCGTTAACCTTTCGACCCACGCTCGGTCTTCCGTATAGAACATTCTAGAACCGTTGCTATAATTAACATTCATATCTACCTAAATATTACATGAATTATATCTATCTGCCCATTTTTAATACATAATTATAAAGAATATTTAAGTACAAAACAATACATCTAAAGCTGTTTCAAATGTACCAAAGTCAATTCAACTATTTTGTTTTTATTATTGTGTAGCTGAATAAAATTAAACAAATAAATTTCTCAAGAGAAATCTTAGGTTATTTTACCACTTTAATTCTAAAGCAAATCAAACATTGTACGTCTACAACGTTATATGTATTACATTTACTCATTCGGATCAGAAAGGACCTCTAAACGGATTTCTTATTTTTGTTGGAAGTAAACATAAGTTAATTTATTATAAAGTAAAGAGAACGTCAAAGTATGAATAGTTCTTTGGATATGTCAACAGTTTACTACACACACAGTTGCGACCGTCAGTTTACCACATATGAATCATAATCTCTGACGTGATGAAAAAGCCGGATCTCAGCGATAGATTAAAGTTTGCTTGTTCTTATCCGCTTTTGACTTGCATCTGTTGTCCTAATTTCACATGTTAACTATCCAGCTACAATTCCTTCACTTGAAAACTTCTAGTGAATTTCACGTTTAAAACTTAGTCAAACATTCCTAAAAGGTCAGCATTAGGAGCTGTTAAAACATCGACACGATTATTATTTGTTTTTGTTTTTTTAAGTTCGTCAACCTGATTTATTACTTGAACAACAAACTATACATCATAGAAGTTCGCGAAATATGAATATAGAAATTATTACTTCAGTAAGTGCGTATTTAAATGTGTACAGATCTTGTGTGTGCGTTAAAAAGTAACTGGCTCGTTACTATTACTATACTATACCATAATTTAGCTTTGACCATAACAGATTAATAGTTTACTCTTAAAATGCCCTGATTTTCCAGGTCATTTCATACAGTGAATTAACTGTATATATTACAAAAGCTATTCAAACAGAGTATAGACGCTTCATATTTTTGCAATACTTTATTTCCCGAAATAGTACACATTTCTTCGCTGCGATATTTCTTCTCAGTTCTATCAGAATACGGATGTTTTCTTCCCTCAATTAAACCAGATTTGCAGAACCGTGGATTGGGAGTCTACACAAAATGAAACAGGATGAATGTGAGAGAAATGTAAAGAAATATAAAGAATAATAGACGAAACTTCAAGCTTACGTACAAGGAAAATTTGTTGCTTTACTTTTGTGCGCGTGATTAAAATACCCACATAAACACTGTAAGCTCAAACATATAAACAAGTAAAGACATATTGCCAGTCAGATAAAGAAAAGGGAGCACCTACCAATTTAAACCAATAAACAGAGTCTCTCTATTTCTCTAGCTAAATTCATAACCCTGATTTAATTTTTACAGAATATACACCAGTGGACATTACCTTCGTTAAATAAAACTGTCAGTCTATTTGTCTGATTTAACTCAAACACACTTAATCAATATTCTTAGATCTTTTTTTCAAAGAATACGTTCAATTACCTACAATTTTAAAGTTAGACGCAATATTTTTAGGGGGAGAGGAGAGCAACAACGGAATTTTAAACTATAATAACTCTCCCTAAAATCGCGACTGAAATGCCAGTCTTTCTCCCACCATACAGCAACCAAGACTTGAGCAAATAAAGGAAAGTCACGGTCATTGATCATTTTTGTCAAGTTCTCACACAAGTTAACTATCGCGTCACCAACATTTTCTGACTGCAATCCGACCAGATGTCCGCTGTAAAGTTCTAAGTGTGACAAAAAAATTCCTTTGTCCTACGTCATACAACTAGTTTCATTAAATTAAAATCATGTATCTGACACCTGAAGTAACTACGACCATAGAACATGTTAATGCACATGGGATTTTGAACCATAACTCATAATCATGATCACCAATAACACCATCAAAACTAGTAAGTTTTTCATTGATGTGCATGATTCGATTCAAAAATCATGTTACTTAGCCGTATTCAAGTTTGCGGATTTGTTTGTTGTTGTTTTATTAACGACGTGATTAAATAATGGTAAATCCTGAACACATCCGACACAATATCGTTTCTGACTTCCAGCATATATTCACCACACTTTCAACTTAATGTTTCATTTACTTTAACTCCATGTAAAACCAGAAATATCCAGATTTATTAGAGAAAAAAATCAGTTTTTAATTATTAACCAATGAAGAGTTTGCAGGTATGCTATATTTAGAAATTCTGTCAGAATCTTCAAACTTTTCGCGCTAATTTGAAGCGTGACTCGTAATATGACTTGTAATATGAGAGTTGCGGATTCAAATCCCCATCACACCAAACATGCTCGCCATTTCATCCGTAGCAGTGTTATAATGTGACGATCAATCCTACTATTCGTTAGTAAAAGAATTAACCAAAGAGCTAACGGTGGGTAGTGATAACTAGCTGCCTTCCCTCTTGTCTTACACTGCTAAATTAGGGACGGCTAGCGCAGATAGCCCATGAGTAGCTTTGCGCGAAATTCAAAACAAACAAACGAACTCCTTTCATATCTGCCAGAGGCACAGCGGTGTGTTTACGTTCTATACCCGTGGTGGGCAGTGCACAGATAGCTTGTGTAGCTTTGTCCTTAATTCCAAACAAACAAAACTCCCTTCAGACAGTAACTGGCATTCTATGTGACCTATAAACTTTTGAAAATTTTCAATAGTCGAAATATGCACCGTTGTTTGGTTGTTTTTTTATTGTTAAAATTAATTACCTTAAAACGTACTTAAAGAACTAGAGTTTCAATGTTAATAGACTAAATCAGATCTGAAGACCATCTAGACCCAGAAATCACAGTTGTACGACCAACTTGTTTTCCTGAAACAGTATGTCAATTAAAGGTATTGTGTGTTACAATTAAAAGTATATTGAACAAAAATTATGTAGTAAAATGACAAAATGCTATAAATGCCACTTATCTGGTCGGGCTGATAAGAGTTGATAAATATAACATGTAGTTATCAACTAACTACACAATAATATTTTTAATATTCAATTATTTAACGTTAATTTGTATTTATTACTGGACATATTTTCTAAAATCGGCCTTCCAGTAGCACAATGATAAGTCTAACATTAAGAATCAAGTATCAATATCTGTGGGCCCGGTATGGCCAGGTGGTTAAAGCACTCGACTCGAAGCGGGTTCGAATCCCCGTCACACCAAATATGCTCGCACTTTTAGTCATGTGGACGTTATAATGTTACAGTTAAACCCACTATTCATTGGTAAAGGAGTAGTCCAAGAGTTGGCGGTGGGTGCTGATGACTAACTGCCTTCCCTCTAATCTTACATTGCAAAATTAGGAAAGGCTAGAGCAGATAATCGTCGTGTAGCTTTCTGCAAAATTCAAATCAAACCAAACCAATATCTGTGGTGGTTACAGCACAGATAACCCATTGTGAAGTTTTGTGTTAATCTGCTTAACTTCAAATTAATAAATTATAAAATAAATATAACCTCACCACTGCCTACAGAATACTAGTTTATTATGATACTTCAATATTTCGTCTTACGTCATAGTCTTAAAAATATTATAACAGTACCATGTAAAAGTATCAGGACAAAAGGATATCTTGTCATCCTTTCCATTTTATGAGGCTCATTCCTCCACGCCTTTATAGAATGTATATTTCAACACTGTGGATATGCTTCACTGAATCCTTGTTGATAATTGAATGAGTCAGGGTAAGAATATTTATCATTCTTTAGAATTTCCATATACATGTACCAAAGACATGTCATAGGAGTTTTATTTGAATGAATATGCTGATTAAATTTAGAGCCTGAAATAACTATCATTGTACTCCATGTAGTGTCTTAACTATATAGGAAGAAGGTAGCAAGGATCGAGCATATAGTGCCAGTATATGCTAGAAAAATTTAATAGCTCTACGCAAATAAATTTTGATAAAAAGAGTGTTTAACACAATATTTTAAGTGTTGTCATCATGTCACGGTCCAAAGAATGTAGAAAATTGTCAGTAGAGCAGAAAGTTTGCATAAAAGCTTTACGTGATGCTGGTTGGACTCTCCGACAACTTGCTGCAAACTTGAAATGCTCCCCAACCACTTTTAAGCACACCCTATGTCGTGAGACCAAGACAGGTAAATTTGAAAATAGGAAAGAAAGAGGCAGAATACCTTAACTCAATGATACTGATATCAAGTATCTTTGTTTACGTAGCCTTCAGGACAGAACGAAATAATATAAAAGTGTTCAGATCTACAATATCAAAAGTCTCAACAAAAATAGAATAGCTAGTCGGTTGCGAAGCACTTAAAAAAACTTTACTTCAATCTCTGAGTGTTGTAAAAATACTGAAATTTGTTAAAAAGTACTAACTCTGGACTGTTGATGTTTATGTTATAGATGGATGAGTCCAAGTTTACAATATTTTGTTTAAAGCGTGGTTTGATATATGGCGAAAGAAAGGTGAAAAATAGTTACCTCAATTTGCACCTTCCATGAAGCATGGGAGAAGCAGTGTGGTGTTCTGGGCGTGTTTTTTTTTTGCTAAAGCAACGGAAGATATTTGCAAAATAGATAGAATATTGGACCAATGTAAGTGTGATCAAATACTAAACACTAAATATTAACTGTTTGCTGAATTTAGGAACTTCCACTGAGTTTCTGTTGTACTAAATATGAAAATTGATACAATTTTGATATTACGCTTGTGATTTACCTTCCATAGTTCTTTGAAAATAGTTTAAAATCTGATACAGGTTTTTATCTCGTAAGCATCCAGTTTCATCTGTAATAAAATATTCGATTTATAAAAACAACACTCATTTTAACAGATATTCTTATCACTTATTATGACGCTATTCAATTACTATGGAAAGTAAATTTTAAAAATACTGATTCAAAAACTAACAAAAGTTTTAATCCTGAATACCATCAATTCACCATCAAGATATATAAATATATGTGTGTGTGTATTTTAGTTCAATGTAAGTAAATGGTAACTTCTTTGTCATAGTACCTTATAAAAGTCAAACTATTTATTTACTTATTTTTATTACAATGCGTCATATAATTTTAAAATATTGTCTTTTTTCAATTTTTTAATTTGATTACGGATTAGTTATTAGTAGATGATGTTTTTTTATTATTACGCAATTTTGGTGTAAGGTTTCAGTCTCCCTGTGGAAAAACGGTAAGTCTATTGATTTACAACGATAAAATTCTCTAAAACAAACCGTAGCAACGATGTATAAATATAATATATTAACAAATTTAAAGATTTTAACAAAAAGTAATGATTTTGGATTATTAGGTAATTAATCAATTTAATGCAGGTAAAAACAATCTAATAGAAATTTGATTCTATATTCAGAAAATTAAACAATGAGTTTTATATTGTAATATGATAGTTTCTTTTTTGTTTGCCGTTTAGTAGAGTTTCCATGTATACAGTACAAGGGCCTTTTCTGAACTACCGAAACATAACTAAATATTTTCTGTTAATGATATTAATATCCTGTCACAAGATATTACTATTAGGCCTATCATGTTTTAGAACACTACATTCTTTATCTAGTTTCTTAGAGTTTTTAGTAATATTTAAACTACACTGTCACAATATCTATTGCCAACAACAGCTCAATACAGAGCTCATCAGGCCGGATAGGACTCAAGAAACACAGTAGAGGTTTGAACTCTATTTTTATAAACTGCTATAATGCATTACTATTAGACTATAATATTCCTAACACGGCTTTCTTTATTCACTCCCTGAGGATTTTTAAGAAAAAAGTGTATAATGGTATTTCAACTACTCTACATATGCCATATCCATAACCGAGAGAGCATTTTGATCAAAACAGAACTCATCAGGTTGGCTAGACAAAACAATAAATACAGCTGTGCACATTACAACTTTTAAAATGTAACAGTAAGTGAAAAATTGTATTTGAATTAGAGAATCGACAATGGTTGCTTTTGTATGTGTAGTAATTATGCTTGAATTGGTGGGTTATATATTTATAGATGTTAATAAAACAAAAAGTAAATGAATTGAAATATATGGAAGGCGAAAGGCTAAGGATCGACTTATAATAAATTTATCATTTTGCAGATAGATATCGTGTTATATTTATTTTAGCAAATCTAACAGTTTTTTTTAAATTCAAGGTGTTTGTTTTAATTTCGCCCAAATTAACCTGAAGGATATATGCGCTAGCCGTCTTTAATTTAGAAGTGTAAGCCTAGACTAGACCCATCGCCAACTCATGAACTACTATTTTACCAACTAATAATGGGATTGACCATCACATTATAACGCACCCACGGCTGAAAGGGCGAACATGTTTCATGTGACAGGGATTCGAACCCGCGATCCTCGGATTACGAGTCGAGTGCCTTAATTACTGTAATTTTAGGTAGTAATGAGATAAAGCGAAGACGAAAGTGTCAAAATAGGCCAACCATTCACATCTGCCACATCCTGGCCATGTCGGACCAAATTCAATGTCAGTTAGTATATTTCGTTTTTTAAAAAAATTAATTACTACATGTAAAAGATTGGTGTTAACTCTTTAATGTGAAAAAAGATATTTTTGCTATGAAAAGCATGTAACTATTTGTCAAGAGGTTACAGTCTTCTCTCCCCCTATGCCAAGCGTGTTCAGGCGTGCGACTCGTAATCTGAGGGTCGCTGGTTCGCACCCCCGTCGCGCCAAACATGCTTGCCCTTTCAGCCGTGGGGGTCGTTATAATGTTACGGTCAATATCACTATTCGTTGGTAAAAGAGTAGCCCAAGAGTTGGCGGTGGGTGGTAATGACTAGCTGCCTTCCCTCTACTCTTACACTGCTAAATTAAGAATAGCTAGCACAAATAGCTCTTGAATAGCTTTGTGCGAAATTATATAAACAAAGAAGCTTTTCTACCCCCCTAAACTACACTCCCCCTCTTGTTATTGGTGTTTCTTCATATTTATTTTTCTCCGCAGAAAACATTTATCCTGTACTTGATACAGAACTAATTCCTAGTATATAACGTTATTACGACAGATAAACAACCATGTTCTAATTTTAAAGACTATTATTTACTATTTGAGCTATATATGTATACACTTAAATTGTTAGCACAAATTTTTAAATATACCATTGGCACGATGAGACACGAAAAATCCGTATGAAAACTTAAGTGTTAAATTTTAAAACTGTACAAAATTGGAATGTTGGGGACTGCTACATAGTTCTGATAAGTCACGAGGGAAGCTGACTTTATCGACAGCAAGTTCTGTTACTTTTTAGCCTTTGTAAATCCACTGAGCCCATAGTATCGTCTCAGCTTTCGTTTCGAATGCTTCAATACTGTGCCAAAAACGTCATTACTCGATGAGCTGACGGTGCCCCTAGTCAGTAGCTTCAATTAGTCCATGCTAGATATTTTAATGGCTACTCATATCCAACCAAAGTTCGACCCAAACGAGCATTCATTAGAATAACTTAAATGCTTTCCTTTTAATGAGACTTCCGTTCCCATGGAGGCAAAAACTTAGTCATTTATCTAGGTGCATTACTTTAAATTATTGTGTTCCGGGTGTTTTTGTGTAGCATTTATTACAAAACAGAATATAGAACTGTTTTAAGTTTAAAACCCAGATGAATCTTAAAAGTAAGCAAATGATTACTAAAAGAAAAAGTAATTCAAGATATTAAGTAAAATAGCTGTTGTTTATTATAAACGATGTTCTAAAGTGATTTACATAGTTACTTTATAAAAATAGATTGATAATACATCTATATAAATCACACTGGAATCTCGTTTTTAAGTAGAAACTACTTGGCTCTAGTCTATCACTACTAAATTAGGAAAGGCTCGCACAGATAACCCTTGTGTAAAGTTAAAAATTGTTGTTACTGAATATTACGGAAAACCAAACTTCTTTGTGTGTGTGTGTTTGAGAGTAAAGCCACATTGGACTGTTTTACATGTCTCCCGAGGGGAATGGAACCCTACATACCACTTACTACTGTCCCATTAGAAGACTATTTTGTGTTAATGTCTCAGTAATATTTAATAGAGTTTTTTGTAAATGACTTAAGTATGCTCACATTGACTATCGACAATAACTTTAACTAATCTGTTCTGTTTTTAACATGTAAGTATCAAATATGAGTTTTGATTTTATAAACCAACAAACCTTTAAAAATGTTTTTTTGTATGAGAATATTTATGCAGGAATGAGAATTTGGATGTTCAACCTGAACAGAACCTCAGAAATCATAGAAATAGTTTTGATTAGCAAGAGGAAAGCTACACATTAACAGCTACCGCCACAAGTGCCCTTATTTGGCTATTTGAAACGAATAACAGGATTGACTATCACTCGCATAACGTGCCCACACCGAAAAGTGCGAAATATGTTCAGCGTCTCTCATCTAGGACCATTTCACCTGCAACCACTTACATTGACTAATAATCCACGACCAGTCATTATTTTTTATAAAGAAAGTACAAACAGTACTTCACTTTAATATGCAAATATATCTTAAAAAAGTAAGTTAAGAATCACTCAACTAAAATTTATAAAAATGAAATCGGTGTATTCAATCATAATCTACCCACGTGGTTCTAATTGATTTCTATAGTTTAACAATCTTTTCCTTCAGCTTGAAACAATAGAGTTTCATTTAGTAGTTTTTTTTTTAATGTGTGGTGTGACGACACCCAATAGCACAGCACTATGTCTGCAGACTTACAACGCTAGGATCTGGGTTTCGATACTCGAGGTTGGCAGAACACAAATAACCCCTTGTGTAGTTTTGTACATAATAATAAAACAAACAAATTTTGTGGTAATATTTAGCACTAGCGAAATTCTCTTGGATTATTAGGTTGGTAGTGTATGTATTCTAAACCCATTTTAGCACAAAAGTATAACCTATATACGTTGGTTGCTAAACAACATGACATAAAAGTTATTGAAGGCACTTTTTACCAAACGTACCGGTTTTTCTATATATATAAGGAACCACACTTCTATTCTATGCGTTTTTCGCTAGCTTGCCTCATTAAATAGATGCGCACACGTACGTAAATGAGATAACTAATAATACCTAGGTGTTCACTCTAAGGGTCTATTTAGTATGAATGCAAAATTCCAGGTTTCTTTGTTTTTTTATCCTTGCGTGTCTAGCTGTCTGTTATTTTTGTTCGTAATATAAGGAACTACTTATTTTCGATGTAGTTGTTGTTAGCTTCTCTCCTTGCCCATTAATGGTACAGCAGTATGTCTGCATAATTACAACGATAGAATTCGGGTTTTGATACCTCTAGTGAGCAAAGCACAGATGATCCATTGTGTAGCTTTGCGCTTAATTATAAACAACCAACTTACCTCATTAAAAAGATGCCCACGTCCAAGCATGCAAGTAAGTCTATAAGTGGTAATACGCAGGTGTACATCCTTAGAGTCCATTTGTTAAGAGTGCAGAATTTTAGGTTTCTAGGTTCTTTGTTCTAGGAGTTATGTCGGTTACATCTACACATACATGCACGCGAGAACGCGCGCGCACACACACGTGCATGTCAGTCTGGAATTTCTATTTGTAGTATAAGGAACTTCTTTTCTATGTGGTTTTTCGCTAGCTTGCTACATTAAAAAGATATGCACGCACGTACAGACATGGGTAACTAATAATACTCGGGTTCTTACATTCAGGGTCCATTTAGTATGGGTACAAAATTTCAGGTCTTTAGGTTTTTTCCTTTTGAAGTTATGACGATCGCACACAGACAAACCCTTTTATTATTATACAATGAAATCTTTGAATGAAAAAAAAATCCAACGTTAAGTGAAAACAAGTTCAAGACCACGACTTAAACCTAGGACCTCTGTATAAAAATGCCAGCGTTTTACCATTGAATTATCCAATAATATAAGTCACCTTAATGAATCTTTACTTATAATTTTTTTCACAGGGTTTAAATTCATAATTCCCGAGTTTTAACTGAAAATTTATTGTTAAATGTTATAATATTTAAAATATTCTTCTAATTTCTTTCTTTATCAAAATTATATAAAAATCTCATCCCTAGTTCCACCCTCTTGCTATTACAGTCACTATACTTGTTTTGTTGAGGAAGACAGTTTATCTACGAATACTAGACTCAACATGAATTGAAAACAGTATGTAAATGATAAGACAGTGGAAAGAAGACAGAAATTTAAAATAAGATCAGGAAGAAGAAACAGGGGAACTATAAAACGTGACATCAAATTTAGAGAAGAAATAAGAACCACAATCAGTTTGTTGGAAGACAAGAAAAATAATGAAAAAGAAATAATAACAAACAAAGCTGGAAGAAATGTGCAAATTGATCATAACAATAAAAATCGAAAAGTACAAAAGAATATCAGTGAAGGACTTTAAAGAAATTAAGAAACAGGATGTGAATGCCAGGAAGAAAAGGACTGGTAATTACTAGAATCAAAACAACCATTTCTCTCCCCGCATCTTTTCAAAAATTTCACCTTAAAGTACAATTAATTCTACGACTAAGAATAGAAGAATTCATCTGGTCTGCAGACATTACCATTACTTCTGTGCAACCTTTGCCTGCAGGACAATCTTTAACTAATTCAAATACCACATTATCTCATCAAATTATGGAATACAATAGGCCAATTCAACAACATCATCCAGTGAAGGAAAGTAAAGGTTATAAAGATAAGAAAATATGGAATCCACTACACGAAATGATTTCAAGAACGAACATATATGACAGTAAGCGGTAAAATTTAACATCATTCAAACTATATTGGAGGAGAGAACTAATAACTAACAGATATCTTTCCAAATACGTTTGGAATCTTACATCAGAAGGAAGTTTCTAAAGCAACATTGTGGGTTAAATAAAAGAATAAGAAAGAAACAACACTAGCAGAAGATGAAGAAAGATTTACCTTATTAAATTCTCTATTAACATGGAGTATTCATTGGCATGTGGTCAAATTATAAACGCCTTACGGATGAGGAAACGCGAATTAAACCGAAACAAAGTAAGTGTACACCTATAATGAATCTAGTGATGAATCGATGATAAACAGTTACAACTACATCCTATTCAGAAGTATAGGATTTTCAGATTAAGTAATGTAAAAATATTAACTCTAACTTATTGTTGTCTAGAACATCTCGAGGAGTTGGGTACACAATGTACACTCAAAATGTAATAAGTAAACCAGTGGATAGTGTGTGTGTTTTAATTGTAACTTAAAACGGTATATGACCAGAACTGCAGAAAAAAAAACTTAAATAGAAGGATTTTGTTTGTTTGAAGTTAAACACACCATAGGAATTGAAACCTAAACTTAAGGTTAGAAAAATCCATGTTCTAATATTGAAACAAGAGATAATAAGAGTGTTAAATATGGTCACTGTACGTCATTTCAATACAAATCCATAAAAGATTGAAAATACAATTTGGGAACTTGTCCAAGTCTTGAACCTACTACTTAGCAACTGGTAAATGAAGGAGCTTCAGAAGACAACTTATATTCAATCATAATTTGTATATCTCAGAAATCAAGACATTCATACAAAACATAAATGTTGCTGGTTTTATATTCAATTACAGCAATTAAAAATGGGGAAGAAAAACTCAGTCGTTACTCAAATATTTCTTTTCTGAATTTAAAGAAAGAAAACAATATATTTGATAGTGTTTGTGATAACATCAGAATCAGTAATTCTCGATATTACATCTCATATGGCTTAGCTCAAAAGACATAAATTAAGGTGAATACATCTATATGATGAATGTTATTTCCAGTACTGGAACATTCAGTTACAAACTAATCAGGTTTTTGAAAATCTTTCTAAATTTTTTTTCAGTAACACTATAAATACGTTATTGGCCAAAATGTTTGCACATTTTGTAACAAGTAAAATCATTACTTTTAAGATAGAATCCATATATAGTAATACTATCAAAATGAGAAATATTTGTTATATTAAACATTTACAAATGTAATTTAAATAATCGAACAGAATTTATGAACATTTAAACGATTTATTAAAATAGTAAACAATTTTATCAGACACCCGTAAAAAGATGTGCACTTCAGCATTTCAACTATCGTAACAAAATCATATCAAACCACATATAATGACAAAATATATCGTCTAATTATTATGAATAGTTATAATCTTATATTAGTTCACATTAAATATTCACTACTTTGGTTGACCCTCCTCATACTCTAATAACCTCTGCAAGGTGACGTGGCATGCTGTCGATAAGGTTATTGATGTAATCTATTGTGATTTCATGGCCTGGCATGGCAAAGCGCGTACGGCTTGCGACTCTTAATACGAGGGTTGCGGGTTCGCGCCCAAGTCGCGCCAAACATGCTCGCCCTCCTAGCCGTGGGGGCGTTATAATGTTACGATCAATCCCACTTTTCGTTGGTAAAAGAGTTGGCGGTGGGTGGTGATGACTAGCTGCCTTCCCTCTAGTCTTACACTGCTAAATTAGGGACGGCTAGCACAGATAACCCTCGAGTAGCTTTGTGCGAAATTCCAAAAAAACCAAAACCAACTCTTCTGGTTTCATCCCAACTGCTTCTCAGCTACAGTAGCTAGTTTAGAGATGTACTTGACAATATATTTGCTATATGCTAGTGCAAGGCTTGGCAATAACTTTTTGTTTCAGGACGACAGTACCACTGCTCACAGGGTGCATAGCGTTCGCGATTATGTCGACCAAGAGTATATTACAAGATTTTCAGGGCCAGGAAAGCCTTCACGTTGTAATCTTATTGAGAACTGTTGAGCAGAACTGATCCAGAAAATTGTTATGTACAACTCTAACCAGCTATTGCAGCTGAGATGCAGTTAGAACAAAATCAAAATAGATTACATCAATAACCTCATCGACAGCATGCCACGTCGACTTGCAGAGGTTATTAGAGGATGAGGAAGGTCAACCAAAGCATCGAATGTTAACATACTGGTAACATGAAGGAAGACTGTCTTTCTTGCAGAGAACATACAGCAAGAGGTAAAGGACGTTGTTTTTTTTCAGGAAAACATGAAAGGCGCTTCCTACTGTATGTTTTCTGCGGGAAAAAACAGTCTTCCTTCATGTTACCAGTATTCTAACTGCAACTTAGCATGCTGCCTTGGCAAAGAAACATGGTTACAACGGTGATTTCTGGTTAATATAATTTGTAGTTAGTCATTCTTTCAAAACAACCTTGTTTGGTCAGTCTCTTTCATCCCATCCCCGTCGTAAGGTGCTAAAAAATTTCTTTCTACTTTGACATGTTCACTTGATCCGAACACGGTCATCTCGAACAGCAGTTTTCGGCATCCACAAGTAAACTTTCTTGGAACAATGTTTCCTGTGGTCCAATGACGTTTCAAAATTATAAATATATTTCTTTGGCAATGTCTCTTCGCTTCATACCATTTTTGGAAATTCGAACAATTCAACACAATATAACTTCGAGCAAAAATTGAAGCAAGACTCCACACCAAGTATAGAGAAATTGTCTAAACAAAGCATTTATTTGTTTCGAAAAAGATTATACCAAAATTAAACCCTTTTATAAATAACAGGGTGTGTGTGTGTTTGACAAACAAATACTCAAAACAACTTACACCGACCAGAATAACAACATGTGAATTTATATATGTAAAAACGGCTCGTTTGGATTGAGAAATTTTTGTACGTATTTAGAATTGTAAATCCGTAGACTCACACATGTACTGGCACAAGTAGCCCTCGAGTAGTTTTGTGCGAAATTCAAAACAAACAAACAAACAATAATTTAGTTACTAAAAATCTGCAACTCGTTTGAATATTCTTTCAATACTTCATTTTGAAATAATAACTAATACAACTCGAGGAAATAAAATTATTTAAACCGAACGCCTCACAACAATCTTTATCATCGAGATTCTTCATCATCGTAGAGTACTAATACTATCTGATATTTAAATAACACTAATATGTTGAAACACAACAGAATTACGTATTGAATATTTTCGCCTCTCAAACAAAACTAAATTAAAATTATTTTAAACGTTTCACTCTTTGGCCTACATCAGATCGTAATGGCAAAGTGGAAAAGTATGAACGAAAACGGTAACTACGTAGTAGAAAATGACGTGCATAATATGTGTACGTATATGTTACTCGTCATACGTAAATAAGCATCGTAAACATGCACATTTAAGAATATACATAAACATAGCTTGCACACACGTGTGCATATAGTATTTGATATGTCAGTGCAATGAAATGGAAATAAATCAATAACATATGATAAGTAACAGTTGTCTGGAACTCTTATAACTGATAGTGTTCTTCATTGTTTTCTAATTCGCGCAAACAAAGCTACATGAGAACTATCTACGCCAGCCGTCTATAATTTAGCAGTGTAAGAAAAAAGAAAAGACAGCTAGTCATCACAACCCACAGTCAACTCTTGGGTTGCTTTTTTACTAACGGATGCTTCAATTCATCGTCACCGACTATTTGGTGTAACGGGGATTCGAATCCTTGACCCTAAATTACCAGTCAAGAGCTTTAACCATCAAGCCATGCGAAGCTCATTATTAAATAACTGAACCACATAACTGTCACTTCCAAACTCCTTAAAGAAGCAAAATTAGGAACAACAATTATATACCTCGAACAATTCGTGAATTATTTTGAATCACAATTCTAGAATCTAATTATTCTAGACTAAACCGCAAACGCTGAAAGTTAAATATTGAAATCAGCAGAAAAAGCAAAAACATTTATTTTCCGTAATCTGCTGACCATCTAAACTTGTAACGAGCTGTTGTGATCCTATTACGTATTATTTTTAATAATTAACTGCAAGCACTTGCGAATACTCTAGCCCTAAAGATTATTGTACTGAAACGAAACGAGGTTAATTAATTAGATCTTTTCATTAGAGTTAAATCATATTCCACTATGTGATGAAAATCTCATTAGCTACCGTTCGGTCGGTACTTAAGACATTCTAATATTTCTGCTTTTGAAATCTTTCAAGCTACTTTAATGTCAAATCTGATAGCTCTTCCAATAAAGCGGCAAAATTACAACATTTGGGTTATCTACTTTTAAACTTAGGTCTATTTAAGTTTTGCAGTTATAATTTCCTACCTGAACGGCTCCACATACACACGTAAGCAAACGTTCAGGTTAAGGATTCTTGGGTTTTGGTATAGTAGTCCCTAATTTTTAGCTGTTGACCATGGGAGAGCGGACAATAAACAGCACCAACTTAAGCAAAGCACAAAGATATTGGCCGACTGTTTAAATTAAAAGACACGGTTAACTTTTAATTTATTTATAACTCCCCCTTCCATAGTTGCAAACGTGGAACGTGTTTAGTGGCATCACGTCTTCAAGTTGGGAAGTTTAGATTTATATTGTTCGTCAAATAACCGTTGGTTAAGCTCTGCCCTATTAATTTTGTCGTAAGTGTTTATTCAAAAATTCAGTAATAATGCTTAATAATTAGTGCGTCTAGACTTGTAGTAGTGCTCGACTTTCGAAGAATGAAAAGAATTATTATATTTGTGGCCGTTCGATAGATTTTTGTAGCAAAATTGAATGTACTTTACCTCAAATTAAGTTGAAAGTTCTATTACCTCAGAATTTGCCTATTTCAGGCATTGTTTTACTTAATTAAGTAGATGTAATTTAAGTGATTTTAATTGTGAAACTGGATGTTATTGCCACAATTAGATAATTACAGTACTTCTTGACTGTACATTTGTTTATGTGGTCAAGCATGGTTCATTGAAACAAAGTTTTGATGTATTTTGGTCCAAAAAGGTTCAGTGTAACAAATACACAGTTTGACTTGTGCAATGAATTATTGGAAGCATTAACTTCTGTCTTTTTATTCAATAAATTGAAAAATAGTAGATATTTAAACACTTCTGAGGGATTTATATTTAATTATATAATTGTTTGTTTGTTCTTAATTTCGCGCAAAACTACACGAGGGCTATCTGCGCTAGCCGTCTCTAATTTAGCAGTGCAAGACTAGAGGGAATACAGCTAGTCATCACCACCCACCGCCATCTCTTGGGCTACTCTTTTACCAACGAATAGTGGAATTGACCGTCATATTATAACATTCCCACGGCTGAAAAAGCGAGCATGTTTGGTGTGACGAGGATTCGAACCCGTGAGCCTTATATTACGAGTCGAGTGCCTTAACCACTGTTATTTTAGGAATTAATGAGAGAAAGCGAAGACAAATGTGTCAAAATAGGTCAACTCCTCACACCTGCCACATCAAGTGGCTACAAGACCCTTGGTACAATATCACAACACCATGATTCATCAGTCTGGTACAAAGGGTAATGGTTTAGTTTCTATACATATATAAAACAATATCATTTTTATAACAACAATTATGTTGTTCTGCAGATGATTAAGTGAAATCTATGAAAGACCACGTTTCATATTCTTTTTTTTACTTAAATAAATAGGTGTATTTCAGTAATAACTCTTAATGTTGTGTTTTATTTTTCATTTTTTTTTAAATATTCCCAGCATTTACGGGTTATTATGAATTATCTACAACTTACCTGTTGGAAATCAATGTAATCGAATATCAAACGCTAAATGTCAGCTTCATATTCTATGTGGGTCTTGTATGACCAGATGGTTAGAACGAGCGACTCGTAATTCCAGGGTCGTGGGTTCGAATCCCCGTCACACCAAGCATGCTTGCTCTTTCAACCGTGAGAGTGCTATAATATGACGATCATTCCCACTATTCGTTGGTAAAAGAGTAGCCCATGAGGCGGCGGTAAGTGGTAATAACTAGCTGCCTTCTCTTTAGTCTTACACTGCTAAATTAGGGACGGCGAAAATTCAAAATAAACAAACATATACTATTTGTCTTACAAAATCACAGTACCTTCATACTTATCTATCTTCAACAGTCTCAGTACCTGAATATCAGCTTTATACCTGAATACGACCAAAATATAAAAGATTTCTTTGTTTATATCTTCGACTATAATCTCGAGGATGAAAGCTATATCTCAAATTGTCCTGGAAGATAATATTTCATTCTGTATTGTAGCCTACAGAGTGCATAATTCTTCTCGCGATTCATGGCATGCACACGTGTCAAGTACAAATTGCGACGTTATGTTACGTCATATTATTGTCTACCGACTAACTAACTGACAGACAACACACTACTTATACTGGTGTGAGTGGTTGAAACAGTCCACCTCTTTAAAATATCTTCGGCTCCCATTCAGGGAAATACGGACTAGTAGTTCAGTATCATACATACGAACTTGGAAGAGTTGTGTTAAAATTATTATAACAGCAACCTTTTATTTCACTGACAATTTAAATAGTTTCGATACTTTAAATATTTTGCCATAATAGAAATTCTGAAATTTTAAACTTTACTGAACTACTTGTATTCCTATCCCAGAAGTATATTATTATTCTTAAGTAAAAAAATCGTTGTCTGTTTTTTCAAAGTAACAGTCACATATTTTGCAATTTTTGTGCAATACATTTCTACAAATTAAATACGTATATCTTTCGAACTCTAAAATATGGATATGATACATATCATCACAAATTAATGCCTGTTGTCTTATATAACTGTCAACGTTTATAGAGATTTAATAATATAAAAGATAATTACACTAAATCAAAAACACGAAACGATGGTCGAGGTAGTTTATATAGTATTTCCTAGGTGTCAGCACAGTAGGTAACTTAAGTACACACTCAAAACAAAAACATCTTTCAGATTTCTCCGTCATAACAGGTAAAAACACCTTTTTTTTCTCTTACTAACTGTGATGGGAACATCCGAGCAAAAGTTCGATTGTACTGTAATTATCTGTTAACCAGTAGCAAATTTAAAATAGGAATAAGTCGCTGTTTGATTCAAAATGGTTTTTAAAACTACAAAGTTGTATGGTATTTTTAATGAATTAATTACGTTTTACATTAACGTTCATCTAACTGAAAATGTAATTTTTTCTGTAAACAGTTTTTAAATATTCCGATAATAAAGCATAAACATTTTTACTGGAATAAATGGCTTGCTTGGTTTGTTTTGAATATTGCGCAAAGATACTCGAGGACTATCTGCGCTAGCCGTCCCTAATTTTGCAGTTTAAGACTCGAGAGAAAACAGTTATTTATCACCACTCACCGATAACTCCCGCACTACTCTTTTACAAACGCATAGTGAGATTGACCGTCACATTGTAATGGCCCACGGCTGAAAGGACGAACATGTTTGGTGCGACAAGGATTCGAACCCCCAACCCTCAGATTACGAGTGAAGTGCCTTTTCTACCCGGCCATATGGCTTGATTGTTAGTGCTGTTGATTTCTTCATATTTGCTATCAGCTAGGAATAAGCTTTAAATTATTTTATTCACAGTTATTTGAAACAGATAGTAAATAATATTTAAAATAGTTATTCGATGTAAAGTGATTTATGACCACACATGATAAATTTTAAAGGGTTTTCTTCGTGACAGAGTTCACACAAAATTTTCATATCTCCTTTGTTTGTCATCCTCTAAGAAGTCCTGCGAAACTCTTCCTAATTTTTAAAATATGAGAAAATATTAATAACAAACATGTTCCTATTACTTGTGGTATTTAAATCAAAGTTTTAACTGACTTAATGCTGTATCATCACAGATCAAGCGTGTTCCATCTAAATACATATAAAGGTTTCGTCTTTCTAACCATTCTAGAGATGACCAATATAATGATGGTTGTGATAGAAACAGAAAGTAATTTTAATTCCACTTGTAGCTCGGTAGGTTTACGTACTTAGAACACTATTATCTGAGGTTCGATTCCCTGTAGTGAACAGCTTGCAGATAACTCGTTGAGTTCTGTGCCGATATAAAATTGTAACACCAAAAAAACCATTTTACTGAACCTTGACGAGAATTATAATTGTTTATCATTTCAGTATAAAAGCATTTCTTAAGACCACATTTAACAATGGAACATATGACAAATTTTTATGGTTAGCCTTGTCTGTCTCCTTAAATTTGTTTATTTTAAATTTTTATATCTCCCTCTGTAAGTTAGCAGATTGTAGATTTATTTCCTGACCTCCTTTACTATGACAATTCTATTAAGTGTTCCGAAACATGAAAAATACACTTGTGGCTTATTCAGGAAAAAATGTGGTTTATTAGATTCTAATAGCATAGCAATTTTGGGTTTGAATGAATTAAAATTCACATTGATTTAGTTTTTGAGAAATTATACAAATAAAGTACTCTAAACTTGTGTGAAAATAAGCATTCACTTGGAACTAATCCAGTTTCTTGTAACTGGTTTCTAAAATGGAATCTTTATTTTTGTTATTATTTGGGATCATTCTTGAATAAAGATTTAGTGCTTTCACACTAAAATATAAATAAATATTGACAAGGGTGTCATGGTAAATATTTATATGGATTATTTCCCAAGTACTATACGTAGACCGAGCCATCTATGTTTTTTTTTTTAAAAATACAATGATGTTGGTTCATTTGCATCATTGTTCGAAACCTGTTGGTATAAAAAAAAGTTGGTCGTTAATTAACGACTTTATTTGCATGTATTAAGATACTTAGTTTGACAATTTCTGTAGTACTTAATGATTTCAAAAGAAAAAATTATTGAAATATGTTCATTGATGGTGGATATACTAAAGCCCGGAACTACATATAAAGATTCAAAACGAGAAGAAGCGTCATAACTGTGTGAAATTATATAGTATCTTTCTCTTGAACTGCATGTATTAGTTACAGGTCTGAATTTAATCACATGAAATTGACGTCCATTCACAAGTTGGATATCTGAAAAGGAGGAGTAAACCATATTGCTACAAATTTATTGATAAAGTATGACTACTAGTTCAAAATAGTTTGCAGATTCTACAAAAATGTTCTGTGCCAAAGACACTCTGAATAAATTTCAACGAAAGTTTACACATATATTCTTAAAATATTAACTTCTATTTAAACAGTTGACGAGACATTATAATAAAAAAAATTATTCACCCCTCCGTAATGTTCAAACTAAATACACCATCAGAAGTTTTCTTCCAAAAAAGCCATTTTGTGTAACTTCTAAGCTTCCATTTGTAGTAATTTAATTAATTTGAAAGAATTAAACTGTTTGGAATATTGGTTGATTATAAGGATTAACGAGCAGTTCATTTCCTACCAAATTCTAGAAGATTAACCTCTGCAGTTTATACAACAGTCATCACCACCCACCGCCAGCTCTTAGGCTACTCTTTTACCAACGAATAGTGGGATTTATCGTCACATTATAACACTCCCACGGCTGAAATGGCAAGCCTGTTTGGCGCGACGGGGATGCGAACCCGTGACCCGCAGATTACAAGTCGCACGCCTTAACACGCTTGGCCATGCCGGGCCACAAACAAATAAATTGTTTGAAAACTGTTACGGTTTTCAGTCACTTTACTACTCAAATTAAAAAAAAAAAAAAACAATCTGGAGAAATTATGTATGTACTGCTATACTCATGATGTACCATTTTATTTAGTATTCTTCTGTGCAAAGCAAAACAACGTGCTAATTCAGCTCTGGCTATCGAGGGGGAATCGAACCCTGCATCAACCGACGTGAAAGAACCGTAAGAAATAAGTGTAGTTGTTACAGTTATTTTACAGACAAGCAACACACTTAAAATGAGAAAGTTCTGTAGAAGCTCAACCAAATACATTTAAATAAAATAACACTATCAGTGTTATTATTATTAATACTACTGTACTGTGTGTGTATTTTATATATATTTACACAAACAATGAATACACTGAATTTGCACTAATAGAAACTGATACCAGTACTAAGAACATAACATACATACAATGAGTCTTTGGGCTTATGAAACTATAAAACTCTTGTAGTATATTTATATATATTTTAAAGAAAATATTGTAATTAGTTCTTCAAAATAAAATGAGATGATACTTTTGTTCATTGCAACAAAGGTTTTAGCAAATTTTCCAAATGAAAAACAACAAAAACAAAAAAAGACATCTGTAGTGGTATATGCTCATACCTATTAAACCTTATACTGAGTAAATCATGAATTAAGAACTTTCAAATGCCATGTCGTTGGCATGTTCATCTTCAAACAAGGATGTTATTATTGGTAATTTCCTAAGCTGGCCTACATTGGTCATTGTAAATGGATAGAGAGGCATTTTGAAAACTAATACAGAGTTCAGAGGTTGTAATTTAACTCTAAGCAAGGTCAGTACTATCATATTCAGGTTTTGTACTGTGCTTATCTAAGAGAAATACAAAAAGTTATTGGTATTGTTTCTTAAACTTTTCATCCATAGAATTCATCCGACATCCATTTCATTAATTTGTGAATAAAGTGTTGGTTGTTTTTTTTCACCTGTTAAAAAAAACCTTGTGTACCCAATTTATTGATTCATGTAGAAGGCATTTTCTCACCTAAAAAACAAATTATGTATCATTTCTACTCTTGCAGTGGAATCATTATTTACTACAACATTACCTATAATTATAAGTACAATAACTTACAAGCTGATTCACTTTGTTAATTTCAGGCCTCACTTTGTGAATGAAAAAACTTCCTTTTTATATAGAAGCTCTGTTCACTGCTAAACCTAGCTAAGATATGCCCATTACATTACAAGTACATGATATTACCAGTTTTTAGAAATACTGATACTAAGTTACGTACTAATGTTTTGGAGTGCACTTAAACTACTGCAGAGTTTGAGATTACTTCATTTCTAGTTGGTTTTATGACAAATTCTGAGTAAACTAAATTTAGTGATAATTACTCACACACTGTATTATTTAAGAAATTATATTTTGAAATGTTGCTCTTCAATATGCTTATTAAGTATCAACAGATTCTATTGTAGAAATAATTGTTAAATCACAAAATGGTAAGCTTCTGCCAACAAAAATCATACTAGTAATGTTATAGTGCCTACATCTCCTAATTCAAAGCAAACTGATCCAACACACCATCTAAAAATAAATGTTTCTCTGTGGTTTTACACAAGCAACACTTCTAGTTCAGTTTTATCCAACTGTAAGTAGTTTTCTCATTATTATTTTTTAAGAAAATGTTTCCTATTTTCATGAAAAGATTTTGTTCGTAATTTTCATGAACTTCCAGAACTTTTCCATCCATCATCTTATAATGCTAGGACTAATTTACCAGAGATAGTAAACCCAAACCAAATCTGACAAAAATAAACCTTTTATAAGAACATTTCACTTCTTTTTCTGTAAACATCTTTCACATTTAGAAACATGCAATTATTTTCTACTGGCATCTCATTTTTCAAATACAACTAATCACTTAATGAATTTTATTCACATGATATTTCATCATCTAGCTGTTCTGAGGTATTTTATATATAGAAACTCCACAAACAGAAACTCATTTCATGGCCTTATTGTATGTTGAGATTCAGTATAGGATGGGAATAGGGACAGGTCAATCATTTAAGATATGGTAGGACAGTGCATACTGATTGATTTACAAGAAGGTTCATAATATTCTATAGTACTATTAATGAACTATAAGTGAGTGTAGTTTTGAAATATTCTGTATTTTATTAGCATTTTTACATTAGTAAAATGTTGCATATTATACAGTACCATTTAATGCTGAAAGTTAAAAGTTTTACTAATTTTTCTTGTATTTCAACATCTATAAATAAACTATCATTATTTAGAAATAATAAACTGACTAGTCTAATATTGACAAAAGGTATCCTTGGCAGCTATTTGTGAAAGATAAAAAAGTAGGTTCAAATGTTATTATCTATATCTCTGATTTTATATTTGTAATGGATAAACTTAAGACTGAAATAAATTTAATACCTATGCATTCTAATTTAATCATTATTACAAACAACAATTTAGTACAAGAAAAATTGCTCAGGTGTATTTTTTTAAAATGAAATTAGTTTTTTTTAGTACTTTTACTAGGATACTGTTTAAAAAATAGGTTTTATACTTTGTAAGTGACATTGGGATAAAACATTTAGTATATTCCCTTGCTGTAAAGCTTTGGTGTGTTCAGATATGTGTTTCTACAACTTTCACAAGTGTAACTTTATAACTAAGTTTCTTACAATACAGAAACCTCATGTACTTCATTTACCAGCAGTACAATTTCTTTCTAACAACCTGGTTGAAAAGAAAAACATAACTACAAGTAATTTGTTAGTGTCTTACCTTACTGTTCCTCAATCATTATTGACAGACATGAACTCTTAACAGTATCTTTTTAGGTAAAGGGTAAGGCATACAGATGTATGTTTATAAGGGATGTATTTATTTAAAAAATGTGGGCTGTTTCTGCTATGCATAGAACTCAAGTGATTTACCTTATCCTAATTAAAACTTATAAAACAATTTTTTTTTAAACCTAAAGAAAGCAAACACAAAGAGGAGCTTATCTTACTTCACAGTAATATGCTGTTGAAATGTAAATTTCTTGGGTAAATGGAACTTTAATTTTTAGAATAATGGGATGATTGTTCAATCTACCCATCTCTAGCTGTTGACACTGTTGCTTATAAATAGTATGCTCCAAATGATAACAAATAGCATTTTGAATGCAGTATTTGCAAGGTGTTTTCTTATTTGTAATACCAATTAAAATCTATCATATAATTCTAAATACTAACAGCAATATTTCTGACCATCATGATCTCTAAAAATTTCCCTATCAATCAGATAACCTATAATAATTTTTAGTTTATGAATTTCACTCAGGACATAATCATATGGAGAGGACAGATTCACAACTCTGGTTCTGGATTTTTTCCAAAATAGTTCAAGAGATGGGTGCAGTCTGGATCAGATTATTGAACATTATATAGTAATATCATAAGTAATGCCCCAATGGTTTTAGCACCTTCTATTATCCTGGCTGGATGCAACACTAGCCACCTAGTGGGATATGAAAATAGAATGAAGGTGATGAAAGAATAAATTAAATAATGCTCTCATCTGTTACAGGCATGGGGTTAATTATAGAATGGCCATTGATGGAAATCTGTATGGTACTTAGAATGAGATAATTAGATGGTGGAAATAATGTGAAACAAATGAGTGTAGTGTATTCCACATACCAGTATGAAGAAATTTCTCAAGCTGTCAATGTGGAGCTACCAAAAACTGTCCAAGAAGACAAATTTGGTGATAGAAGACACAACATGACAACTAACCACACCAAAGAAAAAATTTGGATGAGTTGGAAAATCCAGTTGGCAAGTGTGAAAGGAGAAAGGATGCTAGTAGATGAAGGTCCCATTGAAAGAAAATTTGTCTGATAGATTTACTGTCCTATATGAATTTTAATACCCATGTTTGTTTAAATTAAATTTATATTTAGGAAGTACAAGAGAGATTAATATGAACATCATATACCATACACAGGTGTCTATCCAGACAAGAACATCTATAAACAAGTTAAATTAATGGAAGTGGAATTGGAGAAGGAGGAACTATCTTCCTGAGTACATGAAGTCTTAGAAAGGGAAAAATGGTTGGGGTAGAGAAAAATGTACAAGTTGTGGAAATAGATTCAAGCAGAACTGGGAGGGTAAAATCATAACAAACTTGTATGGAAAAGAAAAAAATTAAGAGAGGCAATAGAGGAAAAGCTGCAAGGGTTTGAAAAGGATTAATAGTGAGGACAAAAAGAACTATGTTTAACTCCAAAGCAGGACATGGAATGGGAACAGAGAACGTGCATGAGAAGCATATGGGAATGGTAAGGACAAGGGAGGGAAGAAAAAATGTGAAATTGAGAAAGGCAAAATGTAGTGATTGATTGATTGAATTAGTGTTTTATGGCACAAAGCAACGAGGCTATCTGCGCCAAACAACCGGTAAAAATGTAGTAAAAGACATAAATGGAAATGAAGGTAAAACAAAAAAAAGTATAAAACCAGTGTTGACACCTAGTCTACAAGGTTAAGATAGAAGGCAAAGTGTAAAAAATTGTAAGGTAGGTATTCTATCAAAAAGGTATAAACATAACCCGCCAGGAAGACTAACAGGCAGGTACCAGACCCACCGTCAGTCACCTGAAGTTGGTCTTTCCAGTCCTGGTTCTGGGTTATGTGTCATAGCAACTAGTATCAAAATGTAAAAGAACAGAAGTATTAAAAAACACACAGCAAAAACGCAACAATGAGTAACCAAATGTTCAGTAAAAAGAGAAAAGTCACGTAAATGGAGTAAAATTTGTAAAGGAAAATGAAGGTAAAAACAAAACAGCAATTAAAACAGAAAATGGTGTAAAAACCAATGGTGACACCCAGTCTTCAAAGTTATAAACTATTTACTCTAGCATAATAATAATGATCATAACCCGCCAGGAAGACTAACGAACAAGTTCAAGAACCACCGTCAGTCACCTGAAGTTGGCCTTTCCAGTCCTGGTTCTGGGTTATGTGTCATAGTAGCTATTATCAAAATGTAATAGAATAAAAGTTTAAAAAGACACTCAGCAAAATCATAATAAAGAGTAGCCAAATGTCCAGTAAAAAAAATAAAAGTCAAGTAAATGGAGTAAAATGTGTAAAGGTAATTGAAGATAAAAACAAAATGGCAATTAAAACAGGAAATGGTGCAAAAACCAATGACGACATCCAGTCAACAAAGTTGTACAGGCCAACCTGTAGCAGAATGGGAATGATCATAACCCGCCAGGAAGACTAACAGGTAGTATATAAACCACTGTCAGCCACCTGAAGTTGGTCTTTCCGTCCTGGTTCCGGGTTATGAATCAATATGGCCAGTACAGAAAGGTTGTAAAAGCACGAAATGATATGCAGCGAAAGTATAACAGTAACTCGCCAGGAAGACTAACGAGTAGTTCAAACAGAAGCGTTAGTCACCTGAAGTTGGCCTTTCCAGTCCTGGTGTCGCGTTATTTAATATTCTGGCTATTGTTTAATGTCGCATTGAATGAGAGAGAATAAAACTTTAAAAAGGAGCCACAATTAAAAAGGTGTAATGAATAAATATACCACACTTAAATAAGAGTAAAAAGATTAATGGCCATTAAAAAATTAAAAACGTTATTAAGGTGGACATAGTCACCATCACCAATAACTCTGTCCAATGTTACAGATTGACGATGGGAAAAAATATGTTTAAAGTATTGCCGTCGTTGAGGATTGTAACGATGGCAAGAAAGTAAAACATGGCTGATAGTGATTTGAGTGTTACACAAACTACACATTGGTGCATCAGTTCCAGATAAAAGAAAATGATGAGTTAAAAAACTGTGACCGATGCGTAGCCTAGTGAGAACAACTTCTTCCCTCCGAACTTTACGGAAGCTAGATGGCCAAACTCCAATTTTGGGTTTAATTTGAAAAAGTTTATTGTCGCGTTGTTCACTCCAAGTGGACTGCCAACTGGCACGGAGCCGAGCTTTGAAGACAACACCATAGTCCATGTACGGAATAGGCATAGGGGTGATGGAGCTGAGGCATACATATTTAGCTGCCATGTCTGCAAGCTCGTTCCCATGAATACCAACATGGCCTGGTATCCAGAAAAACTGAATTGAAGTAGCTGCTAATGAGAAATGGGCCAGCCGGTTTCGAATATCTGCTAGAATAGGATGTGAGCCAATGTGAAGTGATTCCAAGGCAAGAATAGAACTAAGCGAGTCAGTATAAATAGTGCAGTTGGAGTACTGCTCAGCTGCAATATGATCCAGGGCAAGAGATATTGCATACAGTTCAGCGGTGAACACAGAAGCTGTAGAGGGGATTCTGTGTGCAACTACTGACCCACAGCAAACCATAGCAGAGCCCACTGAATTTCCTGATTTGGAACCATCTGTATAAATGGGAACTGAATGATTGTTTGAAAGATATTCATTGAATAAAAGACGGTACTTCCAGTCTGGAGTATCCGCCTTTTTTAGGTGATTGAAAGAAAGGTCACACTTGGGGGCTGTAATAAGCCATGGTGGGATGCGTCGACATGTGGAATCTGCAATATTATCCAAGGACAGACCCAATTCATCCAATTGCGCCCGGATGCGAAGGCCAAACGGAGCAGTGACAGATCGTCTGTTCTGAAAAAGTACTGCCCACCGAGGAAGGAAAACACATTCCCAGGTGGGATGCTTTGGTAAGGAACGAAGTTTCGAAGTATATTGTAAAGACAGTTGCAAACGGCGAAGGTGTAGAGGAGGTTCATGAGATTCAATGTATATGCTTTGAACTGGAGAGGTACGGAAAGCTCCGGTGCAGAGTCGAAGACCTTGGTGATGAATGGAATCCAGTATCTTTAAGGCCGAGGGTCTAGCAGAGCCATAAATCATTGATCCATAGTCAAGTTTCGATCTAATAAGAGCACGATATATCTTTAACATTGAACAGCGATCTGTCCCCCAACTGGTAGAAGAGAGGACACGAAGGATGTTCAGTGTTCTGGTGCATTTGACCCGAAGCTGCTTTAAGTGTGGTATAAAGGTCAATTTACGATCAAAGATAAGCCCCAAGAACTTTGTCTCTGGGACCACTGGCAGCAAAACTTCACCGATATGAAGTTCAGGATCAGGGTGAATACCTCGTCGGCGGCAAAAGTGCATGCATACAGTTTTGGAAAGAGAGAAATTAAAGCCATTCGCAAGAGTCCACTTCTGTACACGATTGAGGGCAGTTTGTAGTTGCCGCTCAATATATCTCATGTTTGATGACTGACATGAGATGTGAAAGTCGTCAACATATAGCCCATTCGTAACGGTGAGAGGGAGTTGTTCAGTGATGGCATTTATCTTTATACTGAAAAGTGTGACACTCAATATACAGCCTTGAGGGACTCCAAGTTCCTGTACAAAAGAACGTGAAAGTGCCGAACCTACACGAACTTGGAATCTCCTGTCCATTAAAAATTTTTTAATAAACATGGGTAGATGGCCACGTAACCCATATGTATGGAGGTCTCGCAAAACGCCATACCTCCATGTTGTGTCGTAAGCCTTCTCTATGTCAAAGAATATCGATACAAGGTGTTGGCGGTTGAGAAAGGCCTCTCTGATAGATGTTTCAAGACGAATTAGGTGGTCTATGGTGGAGTGCTGTCGACGGAATCCACACTGGGTGGGTGAGAGGAGGTTGTTTGATTCAAGGAACCAAACAAGACGAGCATTAACCATCCTTTCTAAGGTCTTACAGAGACAGCTCGTCAAAGCAATTGGACGATAGTTTGAAGGAATCTTCGGATCTTTCCCTGGCTTAGAGAAAGGTAAAATAATAGCCTGGCGCCAGGCATCAGGAAAAACATTCTCCTGCCAAATCCGGTTGAAGATAGTCAGAAGGACATCAAGAGAATCAGGAGAGAGATGGTGTAGCATGTCATAATGAATATCATCAGGTCCAACAGATGTACTGGCAGACCGATGAAGGGACATTTTTAGTTCCACCAGGGTAAAGGGACTATTATAGTCAAAGAAACAGTCAGTTTGAAAAGAAAGAGGTGATTGCTCTGCCCGAGTCTTGATGGCCAGGAAGGTGGAGGAACAAGCAGAAGTGCTAGATACCCGGCAAAAGCTTTCACCTAGAGTGTTAGCGATGTTTCGGACATCAGTCACCTCCTGACCATCAGAGAGTAAGATCGAGAGGGGAACAGAAGTGTAGTGCCCATTAACCTTTCGAATCTTGTCCCATACGATCTTGGAACTGGTGGTAGAAGATATGCTGGTTGTGAACTTAATCCAAGATTCCTTCTGGCTTTGACGTCTTACCCACCTAGCATGTGCTCGGGCCCGCTGGAAAGCAACCCGATTTGAAAGTGTGGGATATCTGCGAAAAGTGTCCCAGGCCTGTTGTTGAGCCTTCCGTGCTAAGTTGCAAGCGGAATTCCACCATGGACGAGGATATCGTGGGAAACGTGTCGAGGTTTTAGGAATACACTGAGCAGCTGCATGTATAATACAATCAGTTACCGCTGCAACACAGTTGTCTATTGATGGCTGATTTACGATGACAGGATCAAGTTCTGCGAGAGCAGTGAAAGTGGACCAGTCTGCCTGATCCAGCTTCCACCGGGGTACGCGGGTAGGGTGGCATCGACCACGGCCAGTCTCTCTCAAAATGATCGGAAAATGATCACTGCCTAGTGGATTACTGTCAACCCTCCATGAAAAATGGGAGAATAATGAAGGGGAGCAAACTGAGAGATCAATGGCAGTGAATGACTGACTTGGTGCATGAAAGTAGGTGGAAGAACCAGTATTGAAAAGAGAAAGATCGTGATCAGAGAGTATCTGCTCTACAGATCGACCCCTCCCATCAATAACAGCACTTCCCCAGAGGGGATGGTGTCCATTAAATCCCCCAGGATTAGAAATGGAGATAGTAACTGTTCAACGAGAGCATCCAGGTCTGATTGATCATATGTCTCTCCAGGTGACAGGTACAGAGAACAAACAGTGATGGTACGACCCAAGGAAATACGGATGGCTACGGCCTCCAAGGGTGTATTGAGTGACAAAGACAGGGTGGGCACATGTTGATCAACCAAAAGTGCCACCCCTCCATGTACTCGACCTTCACACAACTTGTCATTTCTGTACAGAGAAAACTGCCGAATGGAGACTGTATCAGCAGATTTGAGAAATGTTTCTTGTAGAGAAAGACAAACAGGATGGTAGGAAGCAATCAGCGTTTTGATATCATCCAGATTAGAACGTAAACCTCGACAGTTCCATTGTATCAAGGTGGCCATTTTTAAGGACGAGCAGGTGAAGTGGTTGGAGAACCCTTCGGTTTACGACCTCGTCTTTTGTCTTTACTGTCTTTCTTCGGAGGAGGTCTATCAACCTCCATGGATCCTGCTCTGGGTCGAGTGGGCAGGTTTTTGTTATTGGAAGAGGAATCAAGTGACTGAGGACGCGGACGAATAATTGTTTTGTTTATTGTGGTGGGAGAAAATGATGTGTCAGAAGAAATGCCTGTATTTGAAACTGAAGGACATGGATCTTGAGGTTTGTTGGAAGTTGTGGGAGGAACAGAGATGGGTGTGGAAGTCGATTCATCTACTGTTTTAACCACGGAGGTCAAAAGGCTTTTCATTTGTTTTGAAAACGATTCTCTTGGAGGCACAGAGAGATCTGTCTGCACTTCCACTGTAGTTGTGGAATGGAGTGCAGCAGCATATGTCCGAGATGGGATTGTGGACATCAATTTCCGAGCCTCAGGATAACTAATGTTATGTGTTGTTTTCAAACGCTGCACCTCTTTTTCCTCCAACCATTTTGGACAAGAATGAAAGTAAGAGGGGTGAGAACCATTGCAATTGACGCAATGTGGGTTTACGTCACAATCATAGGCATCGTGGTCCTTGCCTCCACAACGAGCACATGTCAGGGAACCACGACAAGATGTCTTTGAGTGGCCGAATCTCTGACATTGAAAACATCGAAGAGGGTTTGGAATGTATGGCCGAACCCTGCAAATGAGATAACCTGCTTTGATGGTGGCGGGTGCACGTGAAGTGAACGTTAAAACAAGGGTATTTGTTGGCAGTGTAACTCCATCTTTGCGAATGGAGATGCGCCTCACTGCAGAAACTCCTTGAGTGGAAAGACCGGCGAGAATCTCCGATTCAGGAACATTCTTCAAATCCCTTTCAACAATAACTCCTCGTGAAGTATTCAAAGTAGCATGGGGTGTAACCTCAATAGGTATATCCCCAATTGCCTTTGATTTCAAGAGGAGTTCACTGTGTTGGGATGTGGATGTTTCAACCAGTATGTCACCAGATCGAAGCTTCTTTACTGACTTTGGAGAGCCAGCAAGTCCCTCTAGCCCCTTTTGAATAAAAAAAGGGGACATTTGCCCTAAAGGTTTTTCTGAAAGAAAATGCAATATCAGAAAATGAGGTACGTGTGTTACTGATGTTGGAGATTGCTGTTCTGTGTATTCAAGACGTGGTCGCTTACCCATTGACTGTTTTTTTACAATTTTACTTAAATGTTTTGAAGGATCCATAGGAAAGAGAAAAGTTTCGGTACTCACTGACCCCACCCACCATGGAGCCCTACAAGGGGACGCACTACAAAGTCATGCAAGGACAATGCAGCAACGCCAGGGTTTCGTGAGCACTATACCCAAACACCAGCATCAGGCACAATGTCCACAACACCCGTTGAGAACTTCCAACACTGGTACTTGGTTGGCTCTAGCCCAGGTGGACCAGCCGATTGACCCAAGGGGGGCCTCCCAAGGGCCGCCCGTCTACAGGAATTCGAGGCCAAAGTGGTGTGTTAGGGTTGGACCCCTCAACCACCAGGATCCTCTCCTCCCCTTCACGGGTCGCCACGCACGGCAAACACGTGGGTGGATGTTTAGATCCCAGAGAAGGTAACCAGACAGAACAGAACCTTCCCTGGGAGGTCCCCTCACCACGTACAGGAATCCACTCCGAGGGGCAAAATGTAGTGAACAAAGCACCCAGAGACTTCCCAACAGTATTAACTGACAAGCTCAGACAAACTTCAATCAAACAGTCACAAAAAATTTAGTTGTTTTTACAAGGCTGATGGTATGGAAGTTTTTTAGGGAGATCAACATGACTTGAAGAGGAAAATATCTTTTTGTACATGGAAGTGAGTTATCATATCAAAATTTAACATATTATCAAATGTTCTAATGAATTTTGTTTGGTTTTCATTTTGACACTTCTTTTGAGTTTTATGTATGCCAAGTGCCAATGTCTTGATCAATTTGTATTCATATTTGTACTATATGTTATACACGACAATTCAGATTTTTTCTTATGGAGTTTTAACTAAGAATACAGAGTAAGCTCAGGAAATAAAACACATCTGAAAAACAAAAATGTTAAAAATATTGTGACAGATTTACTATATTATATGAATTTTAATACCTATGTTTACTTAAATTAAATTTATATTTAGAAATGTACAGAACTTGTACGTTAAATCTGTATTATGAAATTCCTACTTAGTCACTGATACTGTAGAAGATTCTCAAGTATGAGAATCAACAATATATGTGTGTATGTAAAACACTAGTGTATTGTCATTATTATTGTGCAGGTTGAAATTTCTAGAAATTCTCCTCACGCTTATAAATATAACCAACAAATGCACCAAGAAACAATATATATCACTGGTGTACTATAAACTTTGGAAGCTATAAATGTGATTAATGCTTAGTAATCAGGAACTTCAGATATTTGACGAGGAACATTTATAAATTTTAAATATTATAGATCATTTAACTTCAGCATATTCACATCAGACATTAGTACTTTTATGAAAACATAACTTCACTGGTGAAATAACTTGGTATACATCTGGCAAAAATTAGAAGAATACAAAACTAGCTGTTAAGTGAATTGTACCTAAATCAACTCAAAATTAACTTGCTCATTGTTAACCTTCAATAAAACAGCAAGGAAGTACTAGATCAGAAAGAAGATTCAATATTGTTTGTAAAACTTCTGCACATAGATCATTATCATAAACAGTATAGTTGTTTGTACATTAAAATATATTTGTATTGAAGAAGAAACTGTGTATTAATCTTGTTAGCACGTATCATGAAATGGTTATATGTCAAGATTTATTTAACTTTTAAATTACAATTTACCTCAGTTGCATGCTATTTGAAATTGTAATGCATAACACTGTTCTACTCCCACAACAGCATTAGGTAATTATTGACTTGTAAGATCTGTTCCTATATAAGCCATTCATTTACTGCAACACTCTCCACATGAAGCCTAATGTAATTAACAAATAAACAATCAGTCATATATACATGATACACTGAAATTTGATAAGTATTTTCAAAAAAGGAAATGGTATGTACAACAAAATCAAATCATAAAATATATGGAATTATTAAATCAGATAGACATGTAAATAAAGTGATAATTTTTACCTATTATGGTTAAAGATACAGAACATAAACAAAGAACCCCAGAGCCTCTCCTAGATACATACAAAGCAAGTTACATGAAAATACATAGGGATCCTTCCAAATCAAGATTAACCTGTTGACTGATAAGTATTTCAGCTGCTACAATACAACTTTAATGCTTCTTCATTTTGTAACTTTTTTGTGATGCCATTTTGAATAGAAAGTGAAACAATTTGTAAGTAGGTCAAATGCATGTATCATGCTGACATTTAGCACTGAAGTTAGATATTATTGAGAACAAATTAACTCGTCTGTGGCACTGTGTTAACATTATCTACAGAGTATAAGCATGCATTTATCAATGGAGTTTATGCATGGATGTGATGTTTTTCACAATTAATTAGTGGCCCATAAATGCTTTTCATTTTAGTTAAATAAAACTTGGTGACACCTATAAGATTTGTAGACACTACAAAGACACATTTCATGACCTTCTGACCCATATAAATGATTAACACTCATCCATCCAATCCAATATAAGAACATAATCTGGATGTAATGGTAATCAAAACAAGCAGTTACTTTATTACTGGGATGCACAGAGTGTCACATTACCTTGTTTCAAGAATGCTTGGGTAAGCAACAAAGAAAAATACATGAAAAAAAGAAAAAAAGAACCTAATTACACTGGAATACTAATATTCAACAGATCCCCAGAGTAGTATTTCAAAGACTGAATAGGAAAGAAAAAGTACAAAACATATAATTAATATATAACAACATTTATTTATTCCTACTCAACACCATCCAGTTAAAGCAATTTTCTAAAGCCAAAACATTCAAAATACAAACATATACACACACACACATGCACACTGCTGGCTAAAATCTTAAGGCCAATGAACATAAAGAAAAAAAAAATGTGCATTTTGTGTTCTTAAACTCAACCACTTATTTGAGCAGAGCTTTGAAAGATGAAAATAAGAAAAGAGAAAACAAAAATAAAAAACTTTTTTAGCATTTAATAGGGAAAATGTGAACACTATGAATTAACTTAAATACTAGCTGGTCAAAAGTTTAAGACCATACTGAAACAAAGCATTAATCGGTAAGCACGTAACGAAATTTAGTCATTTGTGTTCAAGCATTAGCATTGTCAACATCTTCCACTGACATCTCCTGTGTTATATTGGGTAAAAACATGGCAAAGAAAAAAAAGTTGACAGAGTTTGAATGTAGTAGAAACACGAGCTACAAAAGCAAAGTCTCTTTCAACTCTCCATTGCTGGTGAGATTGGGCACAGTAAAACTGCTGTTGCAAATTTCTTAAAAGATCCAAGAAAATTTTGCCAGCCTTGTGCAAGAGGATTCAACGGGCTGTATGGTGAGACAGCAGCTGATCATCAAACCAGATTAAGGTTCTAACAGATGTAGAGTGCAGCTGAAGAGCAATAAGATGGCATCTAGAAGAGAAAGGGTTTAAAAACCGTAAATGTCTTCAAAGGCCACGTCTCCTTCCATGCCATGAAACAGCTCGGTTACTCCTTGCTGGAAAGCACCAAATATGAGCCATAGAAAACTGGAAAAAGGTTTTGTTCTTTGATGAGAAAAAACTTAACCTGCATGGTCCAGATAGCTTCCAAAATTACTGGCACAGTAAGGATATCCCACAGGAGACATTTTCTACACGACACAGTGGAGGAGGTTCCATCATGATCTGGGGTGCTTTCTCCTTCCATGAAACAATGGAGCTTCAGATTATACAGGGACATCAAACAGCAGCTGGCTACATTGGCATGTTGGAGAGAGCATCCTTATTGACTGAAGGTCCTCACTTGTGTGGAAATGACTGGATCTTTTAGCAGGACAATACTGCAATCCACAATGCCCACAGAACAAAGGACCTTTTCTTGGCAAATAACGTGATTCTTTTGAACCATCCAGCGTATTTGCTCAAACTGAACCCCATTGAAAATGTTTAGGGGTGAATGGGAAAGGAAGTCTAGAGAAATGGATGTCAATTCCAAACAGTGCATGGTTTTCATGAAGCCATCTTCACCCCTGGGAAAATATTCCAGCCAGCCCTCTTCAAACGCTTATACTGACCATGCTAAATAGAATGTTTGAAATTATTTGCAATGACAGCCATGCAACTCACTACTGAGACCTCTTGTTCAGCATTTCCTACCCTGTTTAGGACTTCCTTTTGGTATGGTCTTAAACTTTTGACCAGCTGGTATTTAAGCTAATTTCATAGTGTTCATATTTTCCCTATTAAATGCTAAAAAGTTTTTTATTTTTATTTTCATCTTTTGAAGTTCTACTTAAATAAGCAGTCAAGTCTAACAACACAAAATGCATTTTTTTTTTTATGTTCATTGGCCTTAAGATTTTGGACAGCAGTGTGTGTATATATAAAATTCCCTTCAAGATCCATTAGAATTTAATACTGTATTACATGTGAATGTGGCAATAAATACAATAGTAAAACAAGATTTGTCAAAGTGAGAATCAAAGAATATCAAAACCATACAAACAAAATTTGCAGAAGCAGTACTAGACCATTAGTACCAGTACTGGTTTGTAATATATATGTCAAGAATAATATCTGTTATCACATCTCATCTCAGAGTTCTAACCAAATGCTTCCTCTGTATTTCAGCTTCACTTGTCACAGAATTATAAATGTTTTATGTGGTAGTTTTGAATTTATGCTTCAGTTGACAAGATAATCTCACTACAAAAATTAGCAATAGCAAAAATATGGGAAACAGGTGACTAACATGCTCTGGAAGAGAACATGAACGTGCCTATGTGACTGACTGCAAATTAGGTAGGTGCATGCAAAATTAACCCTCAGCATGCAAGCAGGTTAAACTGTATTTTTCAACATTTTTGTGAGTTACATTCAAAATTTAATTAAACTACTTAATTATCATGGTATACAAACAAACTTAACATCAAATCATAAATAATAAATCAACTTTTAATACAAGTTTTAAGTTCTCAATTGCATAATTAAATATTTAGAATCAATCTCATCTTCCCTTAATTTAAAAATTTGGATATTTGTTCTTGAGCTGTTTCCTCCTTTTAATTTTTTTGTCCACCCATATGAGACCTAGAAAATTATGAATTATAACATAAAATATCTTCTGTAATTTCATCATCAGTATTCTGAAGCCGTGTTTTTATACTCTTCAATCTTTCCAGGGTAAATAAATTAATAATAATTAAGAAACCACCTTTCCTCACCTATCTCTGTCATGCTCTAATTTACAATTTGCTAACAGATTTTACGAGGCCAACTCTCATTAAATTTATAACTAACAGAAAGTCTAGATTTCAACTAATTCATTGTCATAGCTGCCATGCCACATGGGCTTATGGATAATTGACAGTTTGACTTGATATGAAAATAAATTTCTCACAAGAACATTTTGGCTAGAAAAATAACTGAACTTCTAGCTGCTCAAGTCACATGATTAGAGATGCTCAGTGATACTCAGAACTGGGAGCCTGATATTACTAGTACTACTGCAAACACAAAGCTCTAAAAATAACAATTCAGCAGTTTTATAATATGACAGAGAAAAAATTACCAAATGCAGTGGAAAGATGCTGACCCTGTAACCTATACAGAGAAACAAAAATGTAACATTCAAAGTACAGCTTGTAAAGGCAATTTTTAGTCCTAAAACAAATCAGAAAAATTTATTACTAGTTGCTTTAACCCTATGTGCACAGGAAGTGGTCAAAGTGTGCACATCAAAACTTTTCACTGAGTTACATTTAAAACTGAATTAAACTGCTTTATTATTTATGTATGTCAATAAATTTGACAACAAAATGTATATATCAAATTTTAATGTAGGTGTTAACTTCTTAATTTTAAAACATTTTAAAATAAATTCTCAATCTTCACACAAAAAGCTTGCTCCAAATTGCCCATTTTCAGTTTTCTCACCATCCCATATAAATGATATGCCAAGTTGAACATAAGCTACACATTTCTTATAGTCTCCAACCTTCCCAGTTTATCGATATACAAACCATAAATTCAAACCTCATCTTCTTATCCCATCCTGTCTTTCATAAATTATCTGAAGATTCTGTCTCATGTTTGTTCCTGGATTATTTTTAGCCAATAGAAATAGAAGCTTTATAAAGAAATCAGCAAATTAAAATATAACTCATTCTAACAAAAGAATTTGAATTATTTCAACACACACAACTTGTTTTAAAAACCAGCCAAATTACATTCATTATAAGACACTGTGTTCTTTGTTCATGTTATTATTTTGTGTTCTAAACTGCATATTTTAAATAAATAACAATCATTTTATGTACTATTACCATCATTAAAAAAATCAGGAATCGTTTCATCTGGCCCAAGACTAAATAAAAAAGAAAGCCAGATATAAGTAATAAATTATTTGTTTCTTTATGTATTTTCTATATATTACTACAAAAGTAACTGAAATGTAAAAAATGAGAAACTTGCCAGCTTACATTAAAAAATATAAAAAATAAAAATATCTCTCAGTAAAATCTCCATGTTAGCTGTTCATGAATAGCCAAGAGATTGTTTTTTTAATGTAAGATTATCTGTAAGATACAAATGAAAGAGAATTAAAACAAAATCAAATGGAAGCAGTTGTGAAAGATCAAAAGACAGAAAATTTCAAAATAAATAACCATAATTATCTGTTAAAACCTGCAGTCATTATAGACAACAAAGGGGTAACTGAGATTTACTTGGTATCTTTTGTGGTGATTACAAGGTCAATCAAGTATAATGAACCCATACGAGTCAGTGGACCAAACCCATGCAATGTTGGGGTAAAAAACTAGCAGATAAAAAAAGTTTACAGAAAAAAAATTAATATTCATTTAGGAAATGTTAGAGATTATATTACACAAATAAAATATATTTATATTCTAACCATGAAAATTACTTTGCATCCAGACTAATCAAACTGTTAAATGGCTAACAATACTTCAGAATCAAAATTTCTAAATACAAGTAGTATGAATTTTTAACTTGATTACTGTCTAGCAAATAGTAATCAACTTAACCTTAGCAGTACAAATATTTAACATTTGAGAAAATATTTATGATGCATAAGAATAAGAATTAAAAACAAAATCATATGTAGTCATATATGTATAAATCATATAAAATTCCAATTTTAACAAATTTAACAACATCAAAAAAAAGGTATAACCTGTTTTAATAATGTGACAAGACAGCTAATAAATCATAAGCATTTTAAAATTGTATACAATTTTTACTTACAAAACAAGAATATTTAAAAATAGAAAACACTGACGTGTTACTTTTAATATGTTCAACTAGATGCTCCAAAAACTTCTTATGGTTTCTGTTTTGATACATTTGATGATGTGAAAATTTTAAAAAGGTAACTACATCTACAGAATACTATAAATTAAACATGCTTTCCAAGCTTGAGTTCCTCTAAAAACACAGAATAATATTGTATGAAATTTGTAAATGAATAACAATGCAAAATCAGAAGGAATCTCAAGTAAAACATATCTTGTGTTTACTTTTTATTCAGATCTCTTCACATTTTGTAAAGTATACAAGTATTATACTTGTTTGTAGTAATTTATCAATTCTTCAAGTGAAATGGCTGACAAATGACAATTAAAAATGAAACATGCATATAAATATTATTCTTCATCTTAGTTTGAATTTTATATTTGGTAATTCTGATTTTTGTATTTTATAAATCTTGGCAAGACTTGCTAATCTTTCAATATGAATTAATTTTTAAGTTATCCGTCTTCTTTTCAAACAAATTTAGGCTCTAGCTAGGTTCTATGTGAAAATGAATTAATAGAATCCATGGTTTAAAAGACATCAGGGATATGCTTAGATATTAATGCAAAGCAGTTGCTAGTTAAAATTGTAGGATAATTTCCATTTATCTTACAGATAAACAATGTAGATTAAAGAATAAACATAGATGCTATTATTCAAATATTACATATATTAGGAACAAAACAAAAACATCCTAGACTAGCTGAAAGGAAAACCATGACCTAAAGGGAATTATGGAAACTTGTCATATTTGAGGAACATCAATTAATTTCAACTTCCATCTTACAAGTTATGTAATAGTGATACTTTCTAAAAGAAAGTATAGGGTGGTGCTTTATATAAGGAATGAATTATAGCCTGTTAGTACTGAAGATGTTATAAAGCACAGTCACAAGTTTGTGTCTACAAAAGTAATTATCACTATGGAAGTTTTAACGTTCTTACTTCATACTAGTCATAACTGTTATAACTTCTAGGCCAACTGATAAATGAAACAAAATTATTGTAAAATTGTGTTACGAGTTCAGGGTTAATGTTACTAATGAGAATAGTGACACAATAATTATAGCAAACTTTAATTTTGGACCTAATAATTCAATTTATACTGTGTCAAATAGTAAGAAATTCTCATCAGGTGGCAATTTCTTGATTTAACTTCTCCCTATGGTTAAGTTTTGGGTAGTAGTACAAAGCATTAGTGAGTTATCATTAAACATGATGGTGCAGAGTAAATAGGGATTAGCAAAGAAAAAAATGGCTGCCACGTTCAGTCTGTTACTTCATGATGCTTTAAAATAACTGTTAAAGTTTAGTCATAGCGTATATAAGCATTTATTTGCCATTATGGAGTGTTTCACAGTTTGCAAGACTCGGTATCATTGAAAGGTGTTAAAGTGGAAAACTGGGATCTAGCTCAAGAACCAAAGTGTTCATCTTTCTTTTTTCTTTTCCCATAACAGTTAAAAAATGTGTGAAATTTTTGTAATGTACAACAGAAAAGCATTTTAAGAGCACTTGGGAAGAGGTTATCACTGGGCATGGGGGTGCTTTGTATAAACTAAAATAATAATAGCATAAACAAAACTATCAATATCCCTAGAAATTAAATTTCTTATGAAAATCTGGTGTGTCTAAAGTGTTTAAGTATAGAATAAAACAAATTATCAGGTATTAACAGATAAGCATTAGGTGACTCTAACATGTATAATACTGAACAATTTTTCACTTTACAACAGGCAACATTACAGAACCATTTCTATATTATGAAGTGAAAGAGTGAAAAAGAAAATAATAGTTAAAACAAAATATTAAATTATATTATATGTATTCCCTGAATACACTAATTTTCAGTTGGGGCAGGGGACAAATAATAAAAAAAAAACATTTTACAAATGTAAAATGATATACAGATGGCAGTGCCTGAAAGAATGCAAGCATGGATATTAAGATGATTCAGCTATGCAATTTTCATATGTTCTTTCCTTACCGCAGGTTCTTCCACATTAAGTGCAAATAAGACAAATTAAGAAAAATATAATTAATTGTCTATTGTGTGGTATAATTATTTGAGGTCATTCTACAAGTATAAAGAAGAAACTGGGAAAATTACATATTAATTATACATATATATATTTTACCACTGATTCATGAATATAAAACAAATGTTTGCTTATAATCCTACTCCAATATTTTTTTTTAAAAGGCAAAGAAACAAGCATTTAAAAATATTGTAAAATTTAACTATGATGCATGGATGGTAATGCCAAAAAGTACACAAAACCATACAAAAGTCACTACATAAGTAGTCAAATCTTTCCAAGAATAACTAAATGTTAAATTCCTATCAATTGCATGAATTCAAGATTGGATAAAAGCATTTAAACTGAATAGGGCTGCACAGTCATGCACTGTTGTTAATAACCACAAACTGTACGGTTGATTCAGTACTTACCGACATGTTAGAAATTTTGTATCGTTTTGTCTACTTATTCCTATCTTATTTCTGTACTTTACATTGTCATCCCACAATCCTACTGATACTTAATTCTTACATTTTTTTTATTACTTATGACACATTTACCTTAATCTAGTACTAAAACAGGTATTATAAATAGTAGTAGTAACATTTAAAGTTAAAATTAATATTTTACTTAATAAATAACACCCAAGACAACAATTAGAAACATTTTCCCAAATTATCTCTGAAGACCACAAACTTTTAACATTTTATTTTTACCTTACTGTACAGAGATGGCGCCACAAGGCCAATAACTGTGGAGGTGTGAGGTTAAACTAATAACCTTGTAAAGAGTATAGCTCTAAACTTTAAATTTCTGTAATAATAAACGTTAAGGAATCAACACAGTTTGGTCTACTTGATAAACCTAAAATGCAAACAATCCTTTTCCTTAATTTTGTTCAATATGTTGTTGAAACACTCAAGTATTTTCTCATTAATTTTATCACACAAATAATCAACACAATCCCGTCAAAGCCCGTAAGCTTTCTACTTCACTCTTATTTCCTTTGATATGTTAATTAAGCATCCCTAATTCGACTTGAAGAAACATTGTGTATTCATGCGCCATTGATTTTTTTTAAATTACTTAATTAAGTTAGTGTTTCTCAATTTTATATTGATTAAAAGTAATATAATTCTATATCTCAATAAAATTTTTGTTTATTTGTTTTAAAACTTTATATCGTGATGAATATTAATTTCGGAATATTTCGTTGGTACATGCATTCCCGGTGAAATGAGTGAGGGACCGCTGAGTAATATAAATGACAATCAAATATTTCGCTAAGATTATTATAACATAGCTTTCAAAAGAAATTAAGGAATAGATGTCTTTAATTAATATACTATGTCTACAAAAATGTGTTTATAGATTGTTCTAAGAAATTACTCTTTTCTTTAAACACATAAATGACATCAGCACGATCCCTCAAATGGCGTCAGTATCAAGCGAACCGACCTAAGCCAGCGTGTTTTCACCAAAATGAAATTATCAACGTATAATATTGGTAATGACGCATTCTATTGACTAAGTAATTTTGTAAATGGACGTTTGTAGTACCAGCTTTTATACATCAAACAACAGGTCTATTATTATTCGGTAGTAGATGAAATCGTTTTATTATCATAATTTATAAGGAAGTGGGATGGACAGGTATTGAAGGTATTTTATTATTGGGTATTCTGTGAACTGTATGTACATGAAGACCTATATTGTAGCCCCTAAAGCCACTGACTGACAAACGAAGTTCTCTTAAAACAGAAAGATTCCATGTTATCTGAAGGTGAGAATTTTCATTTATGAAATATCGCAGTATTTGAAATTTAATTATTATCATAATTTATGGATTAATAGAGTTGTTTTCTCTGACTTTATTATATAAAATTAATATAAAATTCAAGGTCGTGGTTAGCCCCAGAATTGGGCGTAAACACTATTTAAATAATCTCGTGATATGTTAAGTATTTTATTCACTAACAACTTGATAAAAGCATATACTGTTATTCTTGCAACATGTAGTCATAGCTGGTATTTAAAAATTAAGAAAATTTTAGCATCTAATAATATATTCTTATATTTGTTTTTAACGTATTTGTATAATAATCTGAAGATTAGCCTTTACCTTTTACAAGCTTCATATAAATTATAATACAATTTTGTGAGATATATATAAAACTCACATTATATTAATAAAATATTTACATAATTTATCTTTCCAAAATCGCTTGACCTTGTCGCATTATTGATCTTTCGTTTCTCATCCATAACACTTAGCCAAACAATTGACTATTGAGTTTGTTTGCTTTTGGAATTTCGCACAAAGCTACTCGAGGGCTATCTGTGCTAGCCGTCCCTAATTTAGCAGTGTAAGACTAGAGGGAAGGCAGCTAGTCATCACCACTCACCGCCAACTCTTGGGCTACTCTTTTGCTAATGAATAATGGGATTGACCGTCACATTATACGCCCCCACGGCTGGGAGGGCGAGCATGTTTGGCGCGACGGGGATGCAAACCCTGACCATTGAGAAGTTGCTGGTTTAAGATGGTTTTAGTTGCTTGTAAATAGAACAGCATTAAAATCGGTTTATATATAAATATTTATAATATTATAACATATTGCAATCTGAAATTCCAAGTAACTCAGTCTCACCATACATAGTTATAAGTTAGTATTGTCAACAAACATTCCAGAAGGGCCAAAGTTAATAATGATGTTGCTTTACCATTGCTTGTGATTACAATTAACTTTAAACATATGTATAAGATAGTATCAGAAATTCAATTTCTTATTTGTAAATTCGTTTTTTCTCAGTGTAAGTTGTTTTTGGTTTCTTTTTGCGATCGAAAATAGCTCCCGATATGTGTTAACCGTAATATATTATAATAGTTTATAACGAAGATGATAATATATGTAAAACTTTCAGGTTTATGGTTACTTAGGATAACTAACAGAAATAGTATTGTATCACATCTTACAAAAAAATATTATTCATTCTTCAAAACCACAATTCAATGTCATTGTGAATTATCTCTCTTTCTACCTAATATATATTACTAGATATTCTTAATAATGTGATAGATCTGGGGAATGTTGTGGTATTATAAATTTTGAAGCATACATGTGTCAAATCATTTCTAGGCGATTTTGCAGAAAGACCCTGACCAATTACCGCAAGAGGCCCTGCATGGCCAAGCGTGTTAAGGCGTGCGACTCGTAATTTGAGGGTCGCGGGTTTGCATCCCCGTCGCAAAGCTACACTATAGTTATCTGCGCTAGTCGTCCCTAATTTTGCAGTGTAAGACCAGATGGAAGATAGCTAATCATTACCATTCACAGCAAACTCTTGTACTACTCTTTTACCAACGAATAGTGGGATTGACCGTCAATTTATAATGCCCCCACGGCTAAAAGGGCGAGCATGTTTGGCGTGTCGAGGATTCGAACCTGCGACTCTCAGATTATGAGTCGAGTGCATTAAGCACTTGGCTATGCCGGGCCAAGTGGACTGGACTTTGAACTATTTTCACGTGATAATTTAAGCGAACAAGCCAATGAAAAAACAGTGATGAAACTGTCTTGAGAAGTGGGATATTAGTTTGGTGAAACAGAATAGTGCTTATGATACTTTTGAGAACTTGTAAGTGTTGGAGGTGGTAGTCAACTAATGAGAACAAAGCATTTTATGAGGAGATGAAATTGTTAAGATAAGGGAAGATATAAAAGAATTATAGAAGTACAAGAAATTATGATAGCAAGTTTTTAAAAAGTAAAAGAAAATTAAAAGATGATCAAAAACAGAAAGGAATTTAAGAGAAGGATTCAAAACTGAACCTACCATTTAGAGAAGAATTGAAATTAAAATGATTGATGAAACTATAATAAATGTTCAGCGAGATTGCAACCATAAAACTGAAGAAGTATGGAAATGATTTAATGATCAATTTGAAAAATACAGGGTTGCTGTAGTACATGAATATCAGGTAGAAAAGAACGCCAGTGACAGAGTAAAAGTCTAGAAACTGAATTATTAGATGGAATAATTATGTTAGCTACATCAGCTCAGTAATTCTATCTGTGATACTGTCTATTAAAAAATGTTTCTGCTGTAACTGAATAACATTCCGGGTCTGCTCAATTCATGATAATATCAAATCCATTTAGATTGGTAATTCAACATAAACCAGTTGAGAAAGCAATGGATGATGATAAAAATGATTTTTTCCAAATGCTATTCATCTTGTTGGCTATTTAAACGATCAGTTTTGTCAGTGTATGTAAAGTAATCTGTCACAATGGGTAGCCACTTCATCCAATAAGTTTGTAGTGTCACACTGCAATACAATAACAAAGCATACTTTTTGAAGAGAGTAAAAAGGAAAAAGCTAAACCAGCAGAAAATTTAGAAAACTTATCCAACTATCTTTGAGCTCATGAAATAATGGACCTTTTAACAAGTGATCAATTTATAATGGACGTAATTATTAGAATTAAGCTCAAACAAAGTGCCTTTATATCTTTATAGGAAGCTTTGTAGTTGATAATTGAAGTAGAGGGCCTGGCATGGCCTAGCGCGTTAAGGCGTGCGTTTCGTAATCTGAGGGTCACGGGTTCGCGCCCGAGTCGCGCCAAACATGCTCGCCCTCCCAGCCGTGGGGGCGTTATAATGTTACGGTCAATCCCACTTTTCGTTGGTAAAATAGTAGCCCAAGAGTGGGCGGTGGGTGGTGATAACTGGCTGCCTTCCCTCTAGTCTTACACTGCTAAATTAGGGACGGCTAGCGCAGATATCCCTCAAGTAGCTTTGTGCAAAATTCCAAAACTAATTGAAGTAGAATTCATTAAATTATTTGATAAAAACTAAAATTATCATCTTGAAGTTATGAAATCCTCAGTTTAAGTACTGTTGAAACATCGGCTTCCATTGATGACAGTATAGGAGATGTAAAATAATTTGTTAGAATACTAATTACATGGAATTGAGAGAATAAACTAAAAACGATAAGTTTTAGTGTAACTTGAAAGAACATATTGCCTAGATCTACAAGCAAAATCTTTTGAAGAATAAGAACTTGTCCCAAAGGATACTAGAAAAAAGATGGAGCTATTTTATATATATGGTTGAAAATCTAGTTATTACAGCTGGGATTGTAATTAATAATCGGTTTTAAGACAGCAATGTTTCAATATCTCAAGAGTGAGTTTTTGAGCTCATCCTGGTGAAAGATACAAATAAGAACTGACCAGAAATCGGGAAATAGAAGTTAACCAGGCTTATGGGACAAAGTTGAGCTCAGAATACCTGTCTGCCCCATAAGAAGTTTACGACTTAAAGAAATCAATCCACGAATCCTTTCTTTAGTTTATTAATGACAAGACTTGCAGTGTGCTTATTAATACTAGTTCTACAACTGCGATAATTTGACTTGATTTAGTAATTAATGGTGATGAACTGTCTCCAGATCTAACGAAAGAAGAGGGAATTATGTTAACATTAAGTGAAGAAAGATTGCAACAAGAGTAAAGTTAGAAGATATTTTTACAGTAGGAAACTCGTCTATGCTTCATAACGTGAGGATGATTGATTTTGGAGAAGAGGACACACTAAAAAGTGATTAATGTGGAGAAATGGAGGTATTTGGTAAACTTATGTGGACCTGAAGAATAAATATTGTATCATTAGGATTATTAATGAAATAAATGATAAAAGTTGAGTTAAAGGTGGATGAATAATTAAAAGATGTGAAGCTGTACAGGTTGAACATTTACATCGTAGAACACAAGTTATCAGGAAAGATGTAGGTTGTACAATATCAAACCCTTATATAATAATATCTTAAAACCACACTTACAAGAGTTCTGTAACTGGAGGTGTGGGGAGGAAGGATTTGATAATTCTTCAGTAGAAGCGAATTCATAACTTTCTCATGAGATAACAAAACATTTTCTTCAGTGGACCTCATAACTAAAATTGGATAAGTAAAGTGTCTTATAAAATTGAAACTGGAGATGCAGTTCGAATATGTGAGTTAGCTATAATTTCACTTGCCAAACAGGTTGATGCTTTCAAAGAGATATAATCTAGGAGAAGATAAGGAGAAACAGAATTGAGTACTTGCTTATGAACACCACCTTCTAAAGAAGAAGAATGCTCCATAGAGATCTTTGTAGACTGCCAAAGAGTGGATGAAGTTAAAAATAAAGATTAATACCCACTGCTAAGAATTGGCTCTAATTTGGATGCTCTATCTGGATCGAACATGTGACCATCATTAGATCTTAAGAGTGAATATTGGCAAGTAGAAGTCAACAAAGCAGGAAATGGATTGTGACAAGTCATTTTGTTTTCATTTGAATTGTGTCATATTGCTTTTTCTGAACTACTTTGGAACATTATACTCATCTCCTTGGATGTCATATTGGTGTGTGGAAAGACCCTTGATTATCATTTTTAAGGGTCAAAGAAAGTTCTATATCAGTGAAGGAAAGAGGCCCTTAAGTCAAATCCCCAAAAAGTGTTGACAAGTGAGTTTCATGGGATATGTAGTCACCAGAGAAGAAGTGTCCGCAGATCCATCAAACACTGATTCTGTTTATAATTGGCCAGTACCAAAGAACCTGCATGACATTAAAGGGTAGATTGTAAAAGTGTTCTCTCACATAGCCCATCGTCTGTTCAAACTTCTTGATAACCTAAATACATTTTGTTGGACTGCTGATTGTGAACAAGCAACTGACCACTGCTTTGATACTGAGATATTCAAATCTAAAATATTCACTTGTCTTAGATAAAGATTCTAGTGATTTTTAATTGGAAGCAGTTTTGTCACAAGTACAGCATAAAAAATAACATGAGATAACATGCTGTAAAAGAAAAATAAGTGCTATGAAAAGAGGTATTTTAGGGCGCTAAAGGAGCTCATAAGTGTTGTTCGAGTTCTTAAATCACTTCCATCATTATGTATATGGACAACATTCTGCAATCTGTACGGATCATGCGTCTTTGAAGTGGATGGAAATTTTCATAATCTAGAAGGACAAATAGCAACATAGTTTCAAAGATTCCACAAATCCAATTTTAACATTATACATTATCCTGAACACAACAGTATGCCAACAAAATGGTTTTTATATGGTATCGATGTGAAAACTGTTGGTCTGATGTAACAATAAAACATCAAAGGCACAAATAATACACATACACACATACTTTATCTTATCTGAGTAAAAATGTTTTATTAGAAGATGGTTCAATTTGTATTTTATCCAATGAAACTTAATTCTAATACTGAAGTATCGTAAAATCTTCTGCTTCCCAGTACTTCCTGTTGTAGTGCACTGCGGTGTTCTTGCTGTTCCAAAGGCATAGGTAACAGGGAAACTTGGTAATGCCTCCTTGGAGACCCATCAGGAATGCCACCATTTTAAAGTCTTTGATAACCTTTCAGCCATACTCATCATACTTCAAGGCTTCTAGCAAGATCTTGACGCGGTTGTATTATTTTTTGAGGTGCAACGAATTTTAAAAGGTTTAAAATTTGTATAATATAAAATCTTACTCTTCAAGTAAACAAAAATTGTCCGTCTTATCATCTAGAGTTTTTTTGCAGTGCTTGCAGGTAAAATGAGGTGCCCAGGGTTTGTCTTGATCCCCGACGAGCATGCAGAAATATGCTTTGTAGGCTTCATATAATTTAGCAGATGCTGTAACAGAGTACTTTTTCACTCTTGTCTTGATAAATTGGTCACATACATAGCAGAATGCGTCTGGAGAATGCTTGCAGCTTCTTGATGCCATCTCTAATAAAATAAGATAGGTCTATGTGCTCACTTAGGCAGCTAGAACTAATATATATGTCAAAAAGGCTAGTTTGGGTTGAGAAAAATTTTATCTAGAGGAGCGAACAATGTTTTGACCTTCTTCGGTTATCGTCAGCTAGAACTAAACTAAATGGTGAGTGGTGAGCCCCTGTATATATATTACTCTGGAAAGTTCTAGAAAATTCTAAAAGGTTCTCGAAAATTTTCATAAGTTCTACAACATTCCAGAAAGTTCTTGAAAATCCTTGTTAGTTCGAGAAAGTCTATCAGCTACTCAGCACTGAATCTACCTGCAATGTTCTGTAACATGGGTAAATTTGAAAATTTCATTAACCAGGTCACAAAAGCAAAGTTTGAAGAGAAAAATAGGTCTTTTTTATTTACTTTAGGCATAAGCAATTGGGAAATAACACTCTTTGCCCATGAACAAGAAAAAGCAAAAATTTAGTTACATAGTGTCACTTGAAATTATTCAGCGAAGCTGTTATTTCTTTCTATGTTCTAACTAAGATCTTCACGATTCACTTACTAACGATGAATATGAAACTTAATTTGTGGAAGTCAGGGTGAAATGCTGCTATTTCTACGAAAAATAACTTATCTAAATTAATAACGTTAAAAAGAAGCTGAACGCTATTTCAAAGAAAATTTGAATGTCGTTTAAATAAACATAATTTGTCTTTTAATGTCACTAACGAGCGGTTGAAACAAGGCAGAAATATAAAAATTTGCGAGTACATGCTTTTTCGTTATTATGTCTCTGAAAGGAAAATAAGTGCATACATCTCATCGAGTTAAAACACAAACAGCATTTATATATCGTTATTTCTTAACAAATTATTGAGGTGTCAGAACTTACCATAAGAGTGCGATGTTAAGCAGTCAAGACAATGTATTATTTAATCTACTCTTGATTGACTGTTGTAACTACGTCGTAGCAAGGCCTCGGTTATGCATCATAATTCAAGCATATATTTCTTTTGAAAATCTAGAGCCAAACTAAAACTAATCTTAACCCATTTTCAAATATATTACCTAACATCTGTACATAAAATATTATTAGACTGTCGTGAATTTCGATTACTCAGGTTAAGTTTGAAAAGCAGAGTTCAATTAAAACATATGAAATGATAGCCTTACAATTTTGAGATTAAGAAGTTTCATGGAAACAGTTGTCAGAGATAAATCATGTTTAGAGTATTTATTTCCATGAATGTCTTATTTCGGAAGGTAATTTATTTGTACCAGTATACCGTATAATACAGGTTAACAAGAACAGTTAAACAACAGTTTAGGACCAAGGCTATGAAGATCTTCGTGGATCCCAAGCAACAATACGCAACATAATTAATAGGGATCCCAATTTGAAAAATTGTTACAAGTCACATGTACATAAGCTGCCTCCACGACATATTATTTAACTGTTGAAATCGGTGCCTGGAAGCTGTCGTTCTTTATTTGTTTCTTTTTGAACTCCACACAAAACTACACCTGGCTATCTGCGCTAGTCATCTCTAATTTAGCAATGTAAGACTAGAGGGAAGGCAGCTAGTCATCACCACCCACTACTAACTTTTGGATTAATTTTTTGCCAACGAATAGTGGAGTTGATCTTAACATTATAATGCTTCCAAAGTTGAAAGGTCAAGTATGTTCGGTGTGGCGGGGACTCGAACCCGCGACCTTCAAATTATGAGTCAAGCGCCCTAACCACTGTCGTCATCTTAAACTCGGAGGGTTATAGAAAGAATGGTGGGCTCTTTATGTGACATTCCTATGATGTAGGTTTTTTTGAAGTGGAAAATACGTTGTAGAGGTATTGTCAAGACGCGTGATTGTCAGATAGAGCCTGATCTGACGTGGCGATTTGGATTTTAAAAACGTGGTGATGCTCCCTTGTAATATTAATATAATGTCTCAATATTTGTACGAAGAAGTTGAATGCAGCATGCTGGTCTGGTCGACTCTGCTCCCCAATTGTTTTAATATTGCCAGGTGTGAACATCATGGAATCCTTGAAGATAGTAATTAATTTTAAAGAAAAATGCCGATATTCAAGTTTGTCAGTAGTTTTTTATTTTTTAAAGTTTTAAGTCAAAGATATATCATCTGGAAAATCATCAGAGGCGCAAACTGTATGGTATTCATCAAGGATAAGTGACACGCTATCACCGTTAAAAGCAGGATAGCGAACCAAAACGTGAAGAAAAGCTTGTAAGTCTAATAAAATTCCACTTTGATGGGTTATTTAACGTTAAATATTGAACAAATCAGAATATTATCTCAGCTTTATATTAGTATTTAATGCTGCCTTAGACATTGTATTTATAGAACTAGGTATACTGTGGCGATTCTTCTAAAACAACAGTGTTCAACAGTTTTTCGTAATCACCAAAACTGTGGAAAATATGTTAACATTTCCGTCACATGACAAAAATAACTGTTTTTAGGGATATAGATGTGTATAAAATACGCATTAATGTTTTCAATGGTTTAATGATAGCTTTAATTATACTTAGAAATGTAGGTGGTAGAAGTAAAGCACCAATTCACCAAAGGTCAAGCCTTTTCGCCATATGCTGCGAGTCGCGATTGTGTTTCACACTGTGGTCCTAGAAACATTGGGCTCTGATATATTGTCTTTCTTGGTAAGTCCAATTTTGTTGCTGCGCTATATTTGTTGTGATTTTTCATTTGATTATTGCTATAAATAAAAGCACTCTTCTAGCTATTAAGAACAATTATCCCATAGTAAAACACGCCCCGTTAGCATTATTGTGACACTTTCGTAAAACGTGAGATAAACGTGAATGAAATAATTAGGAGCAAAAAAAGCAAAAATTGCAAAGGTTTCGGAGGACGAACTGTGTGTAATATGAAACTGGATGCAGTGCATTTCATAAAATTATAATTCTGATCAAAGAAAGTTTTAGAGAATTGTAAAATAAAAAAAGAAATATCAATCCAGTAACAAGCCTATTATAAACTATTCTTGTAGCTTCAAGCCACAATTTCCATCAAAAGAGGACCAGGTGGTTAGGACGCGCTACTAGCAATCTGAGGGTCGCGGGTTATACTCTTCATCCCACCAAACATGCTTGTTCTTTCAGTCTTGGGGACATTTTAATGGCATGACCAATCCAACTGTTAGTTAGTAAAAGAGTATTCCAAGAGTTGGTGGTGGGTAGTGAGGACAAGCTACCTCCCCCTAATCTTCCACTGCTAAATTAGAGACGGCTGGTGAATTATGTGGTAGTCAATTCTAATTCTAGACTTCGTATCTGATATGTGCTGAACACTAGTTGTTGTGTGACATGGAGCTATTAAAAGTGTGGCTCAACCACGAAAAGTTTAATTTATACAGACAGTGCAGTATTTACAGAATATGATAATTTCCTTAACTTTTACAAGTGAGCTAAGTTAAATTAGCCATGTACTGTAATTCTGTTTCCAGTACTCTTTATTTGGAGCGATACTGTCAAATATGAAGAATTTATGGTTTACTTTCAATTCCTGATTACATTTACACAGAATAAAGTGAACAGTGAATTCAACACTACCTTTGATGCTTTAGAGTCATTCTTCATCTCTAATTTGATAATTAAGGTATGAAAGTCTATATCTATAATAAACAACTTATTGGTTGCAGCCCACTCGTGGAATCTAGCATCACTGATCTTCCTGTACGCTGAACACATCCTATCTTGCTTTAAGCTCATTATCAGGCTATTTGGTGATAGAGTTAATGCCAGATGGGCACTTTCATTTAACCTTAACATAGACAGAGGAGTGATTAGTTTTAGGTAGTCGAGGGTCTTTTGTTTTCTCACCAAACTACCTCTACTAAATTTGCATATGAATAGAAGAATTAATATAATTTTCATAAACACATCCAAAATATTATGTCAGTACGGACTTCATTGTTCTGTTTCTTTTCCTCGTGAGATCTTTCTTCTAATAACAACTCGTTGCAGCTGCCGGCTTTCATAAATTCTTCAAGTCTAAATTTTAGAAGGTTTATAGCAGATTTGCAACTATTGTACTCAACATACACATCCTATAGTTTTCAATATAATTTTACTTAACGTTAGAGCGAATTTTGTTCATAAACTACAAGGAAGTATTTTATCTATTGGGCCTGGTATGACCAGGTGGTTAGGGCGCTCGACTCGTAATCAGAGTGTCGCGAGTTCGAATACTTGCCACACCAAACATGGTCACCCTTTGAGCCGTGAGGGGGTTATTATGTGACGATAAATCCCACTAGTCGTTGGCGAAAGAGTAGCTCAAGAGTTGGCGATGGGTGGTGGTGACTAGCTGTGTTCCCTCTACTCTTATACTGTTAAATTACAGACGGCTCGCGCAGATAGCTCTTGTGTAGCTTTGCGCAAAATTGTAAAAAAAACATTTTTGATCAGATACGTCTGAATTGATGACATCTTAAAATGCATATGAATTTTCGTCTAAACACCTCCAACATTTTGCCAGATACAGTGAAGTTTTATAGACAAAGTTGTTCGACAATGAACATAGAGTTGAATAGTTATGAAGTTGTCTGTGAATGAAACTTACTGCTGAAATATCAGTGAGGTATAATTGCTCAATGTTTTGCGAACAAGACACTACCTGTTTGACAAAAGAGAACTGCCATGACTAAGTTGTTTTTTAATTCTATTTTTCTGATAATTTTTAATACCACAAGCCAGAAATTTATTTCATTTGTTTGTTTTTTCTGCGTAGCGAATCGAATGCATTTGTTATGAGATTTCTTTTTTAATGCGTATGAAGTGATATTTGCTCATGCGTAGATATTTATCAATATTTTTCTTCAACATTTCTACAAGCTTCAACTCTTATACAATGTCATAAATTGTTATAGGCCTACGTACAAATGACGCTCATTTCCTCGCGGTTGACGCAGTAGATAGCCCTATATGACTATTCTGAAACAAACAAACTAAAGGCAGAGTATCGTCCAAGAGAAAATTAACTCTCTTTCATGTAGTAAGATAGCCCTAATGTTAGAGCACATACTGTTCGTAATTCATGACTTTTTCATGCTTAACAACAACAAACAAATGCAAATATAGTTCCTGTTTAAACAACAACAGCTGACAAAATATTGGAATTCAGTTGGTATAAAAATAATATGAAAAAGTAAAATGTGACTTGGTTTTCTCCCCACGAGAAATGACTCGAAATCAGAGGTATGTGTAATTATACTTGATTTTTAATCACAACACAGCGAAGGCGTCAGGCCTGTGATTTGTTGGCCAGTAAATTTAACAATAAAGGGACAGCATATAATCTGTTTGTTTTAAAATAATATATATATTATTTTATCAAAGTCCATTGAAAACTTACGTGTGCATAAAATATGCGCAAGTCAAACACATGTACAAAAATTATTTACATTACAGTGTTCCCTCGTGTATCGTGGTAGATGCGTTCCAAAACCCCCCGCGAAAGGAGATTTTCCGCGAAGTGGGATCGCCGATTTTTACATATATATTTATGTGCATTTAGACTTTTAAAACCCTCCCTGTACAACTATTTAACCGTCCCATTACAACACTGTTCATTATTGCTGAAATAATAAGACCAGTTATTAAGATATTAAGCCTTAAAATTAAAAATTACATATCTTCAGCAGGTGGTGTCTTTTCGGGGGACACCACTTCCTCTTCTGTGGAAGGTGAATCGGCAATTTCTTCGTCGGTCGTTACAACTTCAGGAACAGTACTTGCCACCGGTACCCTTTCTTTTTTGCTCGGCTGGAACACATTGTTATTGGCAGTTGTTTTCTCTGCCTCTTTAGCCTATAGAAAATCATTTGATAAGGAGTCATCAGTTCTTCTATTTTATTGCAAAATTGTACTAATCGAACCATATCGTTGTCCCATTCCTGTGAGCACTCCTTCACTTCGTTAATTAGTTTCATTAATTTACCTAACCGCTCTAACGACCATCTACTTTGCTCGATTGTTTCTTCGGCTTCTTTCGGTGTTTCCTCTTCGTCGTCTTCCTCGGCAGCAGACTTCGTCAGTGCTTCTAAGTCTTGGTCGGCGAGTGGTTCGGATTCTAAGTCAATCAGTTCATCTATGTCTTCCTTCGTCATATCGACAAATCCTTCACCTTTGATTAACGAAGCTAATTGTACAGCTTTTTGAACAGCCGAGTGTTGGATTTCTTCAGGCGTGAATCCCTTGTCGTCGTGCACAACCTCAGGCCACAACTTCTTCCAGCTTGCATTAACGGTGCAGGGCTTCATCTCTTGCAATGCCTTATGAAGAACATTTTGAAGACATGTAGCAATGGTGAAAGACAATCAAAATTGGTAGCTGTCATTGGGCGTCATTTCATTTCTGCACCAATCATAACCCGTCTTGCACATCGCTACGCCATGAAGCTGATCTCGCGTAGCCTTCGCAGACGCACAATGCGTACATCTATAGCCTTTCCAGTTGGTTCTGTTTCCGTTTTACGCTGTTATAAACTCAAATATATGTTTATATCTCAAAATATACCTGTTTTTTTCTTTACATTATTAATTATATTTATTTTTAATATTTTAATGGTATTTAATGCTGTATTTTAGATTTAATGTTTATAATTTTATATATATATGGGGGTCGGCCGAGCCCACGAAGTGGTGAAGCCGCGAAAGAGGATCCGCGAAGTGGCGAGGGAACACTGTATAGGATATCACAATTTTATCAAAAAATCTTAATGTTTCTCTTTACATGTCAAAGTCCACACATGCTTATTCAATTACTTTGGAAATCAATTGACAATACGAATTCATTTCTTCTATTTATAACACAATCGTTTCAGTGAATAATTCACGTTTCCTTGTGGATTATCACAGTTGTATCCTGAACTTTAAATAATTTTCAATTTTTTCTCAAAATCTACACAGGTGGGTTTAATCACCTCAGAACAACTTTTCCAAAAACTTATTTCTCTTATATCTGTTAAACTGTGAAACTCACTTTAAAATATCATACGTTAAGATTATTCATTAACTTAAGGTCTCTAACTTTTTCTGATTGAACTACACTTGACTTGCGTTTGATTGGTCTCCAAAATATGTATGTGTATTCACAAGTAAGACCTGGAGCTTTCTACAAACTAAGAGACGTAATGATGTAACAAAACGAGAAAAACTTGAAGGTTTCGGGGAAAATGATATTAACAATGCTATAACAATCGAACTACACGCACACAATATTCATCTCCAAGTAAGTTACGTGATCAAACTTGTCATAACTTTCGGCATTAAAATAATTATCAGCGGAGGACATTAAATTTAAGTAAACATGATTCATCATTCTGTGTTCATTAAGACAAGCATCCTTACATCTTTAATATCATATGGATTCTAAAAAGTGTAATTTTAATGAGAACGTGCAGGAAGGGGCAAGGGGGAAGATTTTATTCGCCCTTACCTTTCACAGAAATTTCACGTATTATAATGTAAACTTGACCCCTTCGTTGAACTGAATATTTTTTAGCACGCTTTATTAAAATTTGGAATTTGTGTTTCCCTTTAAGTTCGCATAAAACATATTATTTTAGTCTGTCTACTTATACTAAAAGTTTATTAGGACGTGAAATGCAAAAAAAACAAGAAACCCTCGTTGCATAATTCTGTTTTTGTGGATGAGAAAAATCGTTTAGCAGATGGCAAAAACAATCTTTAAGGTTGTGAGAAATATAACGGTGGAAACCATAAACTTAATATAATAAAATAAAAATAAAAACCTTTTTAGTGTTTGTGACATCTGCTTTAGACGAGGACAACCCATTTACTGGATAATTGTTTAAACAACGAACATATGCATATGTCTTCTTTTACTCAGTTGTCACGAAGAAATGCTAATCTAGTGGTATAGATTGTTTAATCTGTATCCATGTTTTCAAGATTTGATGTCGCCGTATAATAAACGCATGGCTTAATGACTAGAACATTTCTTGAAATTTAGAAAAAAGAATTTGAGCTATTTTAAGGAAAGCTAGGTTAAAGTAAATTAGATTAATTTATAAGTGAATTAGTTATACTGTCTTTTAATTCAGTTTTTTTTTAATACTGATCTCGTGTTTCGACGAAAAAAATAGAAATATGTGTGATTTTCTTGCAGCAAAGCCACATCGGGCTATCTGCGGAGTCCGCCGAGGGAAATCGAACCCTTTATTCTAGTGTTGTAATTCCGTAGACTTACCGCTGTACTAACGGGGGACGAAAATAGAGATGAGAGAAAGCACATTTGTGAAACTTGTAATAACGTTTAAAGTAAACTTAGGTCAATAAGCAGTTAGTTTAACTTCTTAAACTTGAAGTTTAAGAAATAAAACATTTTAGATTTCATTAAGTACGTCTGATATTCCTTTTTTGTTAAACATAAACAAGACGAACAGTAGAGACTGTTGCAGTGGTATGAAACTTATAAAATAATTAAAAAATATTATTAAGTCACCATTGTTGAAATCTTGAATATTTTACTCCCTCTACGTAATAGTAAAATAAAAGTATTTAATAAAAAATATTATTAACAGAAACAAACAAATAAAAATGTAATTTTAAAGCTGTATATTTCCTTTAACATCACAGCTTGACTGTATCAAAGTGAATTTTGTTACTGAACTTGTAACTAAGCTTTTATTTTGGTTTTTAGTAAGAGAAATGGCAGAAAGAGAATAATTTGTTATTTTCGTTTTTTGTTTACTTACTGATAAATTTTATTGTAATTTCCAGCGTTTGCAATAAATAAGATTAGTATTAGTGCAGACACGACAAGTTTTTAGAGTAAAAAGCGTTTTAATATTTTATTTAACGTTTGAAATATAACGGTGTATCTTCACAAATTGTGATGGTCACATTATAACTCCTCCTACCTTACGGTTAGAGGCCGAGTATGTTCGGTGACCCTCAGATTTCGATTCGAGTGTTCTAACTACCAAACCATATTTTCTATGGTACCCTATATGCGTGAGAGTATAAATAAGTTTTGATCATTCATCATGATCAGTACGTGCTGATGTGCTGTGCTCTTTAATGCTTAGTATTTTAAATTGAAGTGTTCAAACAACTAATAGTATTTTAATACGATACGTTAGAAGAATATTACTTCGTTATTAATATTGCTGTTAAGGTTAAAAATTAACTCATTTTTGATTTACCTGTCAGACAACTGCAATTTATTAAAGACAGTTAACGAATTTTCTTTCTCTTGATAAAAATCCCAATTTTTCCTTCTTTTGAAAACAGTTTAGTTAGTTTTAAGGAAATTATTAATTAAAATTTGGATTTTTTTTTGTTTGTTTTTAATTAAGCACAAAGGTACACAATCTGTGCTTCGTCCACGAAGAATATCTAAACCCAGTTTCTGGAATAAAATTTGGATGTCCACTGAATCTGTTTCTTTCAGGTAATGTTTTTGTTCGTATTTTTCGGATATTTGTGCTGAACGACTCGGAGACCACTTGAATTAGCGTTCCTAATTTTGAAATGATACACTAGAGGGAAGGCAACTAATCAAAAACACTCACTACCAACTCTTGAGCTACTTTTATCTCACATTGTAGTGATATTTGACCGATACTTTTATAATACAGTCACGGCTTCAGAGTGCGAAACTTAATTTATTACTTATTTTGGAAAAGTTTGATATGGATATTTTTTTTAAAGTTGTAAGTTTAGATTTTTTTAGATGAATACTCAGTGCAAAAAAAAAAAAAAATAAGAGAGAAAATTAGAAACTCGGAGGAATATAATCTTGAGACTCAACAGGAAGATACCACTAAGCAAAGTCATGGGTTGGAATCATACATGTTTTCTATTTACCCTGGGCCCGGCATGACCAGGTGGTTAGGGCACTTAGCTCTCAATATAAGTGTCGCGAGTTTGAATCCCCGTGATACTAAACATGCTCGCCCTTTCAACCCAGTAGCCCAAAATTTAGCGGTGGGTGGTAATGATTAGCTGCTTTCCCTCTAGTCGTACACTGCTAAATTAGGGACGACTAGAGCAGATAGCCCTCGTATAGCTTTGCGCGAAATTCGAAACAAACGAACAATTTACGCTTCTCCAAAATTATTAAATATTTTAAACGTGATCTTTTCATATCATGTACCCCTTCACAATGACCCCCTTCAAAAATCATATTATGTAGCAAACTGTGTGCTAGTCTGTTAGACTTCCGTGTATACAATTAACAGTGTGTCTGTGTGTGTCTTGTTATAGCAAAGCCATATCGAGCTGTCTGCTGTGTCAACCGAGTGGAATCGAACCCTCAATTTTACATTGAAAATACATACCGTTGTCCCATGGGGATATCCAGTTATCAGATCAGCATCATCATTCTGCACATTACAAATCATTAACTGATATGTCATATGTTGTGTGACGTACATGTCATTCCTCTTTCACATGTCTCTTCGTTCAAGTACAGTTAACATCAGTATTTTTTCAGCAAACCTCAATTAAATTGAAACTGTTCATCTGTTCACATAGTTTTTATTATATGCTGGTCTAGGCTTAAGAAATTCTTTAAATATACGTTGTAAGAAGACCATTGAGGATTGACTTTTAAAAGCACGGCTTTACAACGGTATCTGTTGGTAATGAAATATCTGAAATTTTATAAAGCTTCTGAGCTACCAACAAAAATTGTCTAATACTTAACTCTTTATCTCTCATTTTTAAAACAAATATAAACAAATTACGTTCAAGTTAACTTATTTCTAGAATGATAGATTATTACTAAATGTGTACATGAAGGTCTTGAAGCGATTAATGTCTTGCTTCCTTCACTTGCTTCAAGTTTCCTCTATTAAATGTCATTAAAGCCATTATTTGCTTCTTTTACATTTATCTTATTGAAAGTCCAATTAAATATCCTTTCATTGATGTTTTTGAAATTACATATAAAAGTGAAGGCCGTGAGGCTTTGAGATGTGTCATCGATTTACTCCATTATCAAGGCCTCAATTTATTTTCTTCAGTTACAAGTAGCCTGAGTTTAAATTGAGAAACATGTTGATTGTTGCATTAAAATTTATTGATTCAGTTGTTTATGCATCATGTGAGACGTTTGATTTTATTTTACAAAATGTAAGTGCAACTTTTGAATATTTTCGCTCTTGTTTTTAAACTAATCGTGGTTTATACTGTAATTGGCGTCTGCGCATTTTAAACCTAAACTTGTAGAATTCTTGTGGGTACTTTTTAGATAAAATTGACATACTAAAGAGTTTATAGTGTGTCTTAAGTCTGTGCACCGGAGTACACTGTTGCTCGCTGGTTCCTTTCAGAACGCTTGTGGAAAAGCTCTAATTATAGAAGGTAGAGAGCAGTATACAGTTAAAATGTGGTCGTTATCCCGCAGATAACAGTAATAAAACTATGTGGTCCGTGGTTAGAGAATCACTGGTGTTAACTACATATGTGCGTGATGGGATCTCCTTCCCCTAATGGAAAACATGACAGTTATAAATGTTTCGCTTTTGTTATGTATTATAGAAATCTGTAGAACATAATTTTAGCTCATTACAAACTTTTTTCGACTTAATCCTTACTGGGCATGGAATTGGATAGAACTAAATATCAGCATTTATACATTACACACATTAAAGGACCCGGCATGGACAGATGGTAACGTTAAGGCGTGCAACTCGTAATCTGAGGGTCGCGGGTTTGCATCACCGTCGTACCAAACATGCTCGCCCTTTCAGCCGTGGGGGCATAATTATGTGATGGTCAATCCCACTATTCGTTGGTGAAAGAGTAGCTCAAGAGTTGGCGGTAGGTGGTGATGACTAGCTGCTTTCCCTCTAGTCTTACACTGCTAAATTAGGGACAGCTAGTACAGAGAGCTTTGTGCGAAATTCAAAAAACAAACAAACCTTTTTATAATTAATGGCACGCACACTTTTTACTACTGTCACAAAAGTATACAGTGAAAAGAGACTTTTGTATGACGTCATTTTAGTATCTACTGGCTGATTGACAGACAGTACACGACGTCACCGATAATTGGATGCTTACGTCCTAAGTGCGAAAATACATGATCTGACGTTCGAGCGTGCGCTGATGATTGTCTTACTGGATTATGAATCCGAGAATCCATAGTTCGCACTCCGTACTTTGAGCCGTGATAGTCAAATCTCACGATTCCATTAAAATTGTGTAATAACTCACGGTTGGTGTTGTTGACTGTCTGCTTCTAATTCATTGTATGCTATAATATCAATTGAAAATTGGGGACGGCTACATGCTGACATTTATTCTGCAGCGTTGCTTAATTGTCCGAAACAAACTAATAAAACAAACTGTCATAGGAGAATGGTGCATGTGTGTTCGATGTTTATTTGTATTTTGCATTTCTAGCAAAGCTGCACAAGGGCTACCTGCGCAAGCCGTCCCTAATTTAGCATTGCAAAGCAATAAGGAAGGCAGCTAGCTAGTCATTACCATCTACCGTCAACTCTTGAGTTATTCTTTTATCAACGAGTAGTGGGATTGACCATCACATTATAATGCCACCACGACTGATAGGACTAGCATGTTTTGTGTGACGGGGATTTGAACACGCGACCCTCAGATTACGACTCGAGGGCCCTAACCACCTAGTCGTTTCGGGGCGAGTGCTCAGTGATGCAATTTTTACTGAAATTAAGGTGGCCACTAATCCTTATTAAATGTTCGTCCACTTTTCTCAAATCCCAATTCAGCGAAATAAAATAAAGACACACATATATAAGAACAAACTCAAGCTTTTAATAAAAAAAACTACACTAATATAAAAAGCAGTTAACATATAATTGCCCCCTTAAGTATTAGACACGAATTCACAGATAAATTTATTTTTAATGGGTATTGTTGGTTTGTTTGTTAATTTCGCGTAAAGCTATTCGAGGGCTATCTGCGCTAGCCTCAGATTACAAGTCGCACGCCTTAATACGCTTGGCCATGCTGGGCCGTTTTAAAAGTATGTGTTTTCTTATATTTCAAAGCCACATCGAAATGTCTGCTGAGCCCACCGAGGGGAATTGAACCCCTGATTTTAGCGTTGTAAATCCGGAGACTTACCGCTGTACTAGCGGGGGGCTATTATAAAAAGGAAGAAGAAAAATATTTGTTACTCTTAATTTTCGTTTTATTTACTCTACAATAGAACACTTCCGGTGATCCTGCTGACGTACGTCTAAGATAGATTAACGTATTGGATAACAAATAAAGGGTTAGTAATGAGAATTAAAAAAATAATAATATATTGCCTGTTTCTTGTGCTTTTTTCACGTTTTTTACAAGGTCATTGCTGTAGGGTTTTGAAGGATGCAGTTTTATACCAAATTAAATCTCCCCCAGCAGCACATCTGTGTGTCTGCGGACATCCAACGCTAGAAACTGGGTTTGAATACCCGTGGTGAGCAGATCACAAATAGTCCATTGTATAGCTTTGCGCTTAATTACAAACAAACAAATATACCAAACTGGGAAATGACAAACACCTTATTCTGTCATTTATAAGATAGATAAATACCTTTGTCTTTTCTTGCGGTTGATGTATGACGTAGGTTTCCATAAGCGAGTTTGTGTGTTCGTTGAGGAATTGTTCGAGATTGTAAATTTCTTCTCCTAGCGGTTTGTCTGTTGATTTTTTTCATGATTTTATGTATTGCAGTTCTTATCTGGTAAATGTGTCGGGTAGCGTTTGATACGGTGGAAGCTGTACGTGTGTCACATTACGAATACTTTTTCGAAAGAAAAAAGGTAACTGGATCGTGTATGTATTTTCATATAGCAAAGCCACATCGGGCTGTCTGCTGTGTTCACCGAAAGGAATCAAACCCCTGATTTTAGCGTTGTAAATCCGCAGACTTACCTCTGTACCAGCGGGGAACTGATTGGATCCACAACGTATACAATTAAAAACTGTTATCTTTCGTATGTGGAACATCAAAATGCTCTTTTCTGTTTTTGCTAACAGACATGAATCTGTATGTTTTAGCTTCTAGTGAAATCCGTGCTCAATTTATTTAGTGTTCGTGAATGTTCTCATTACGTTGAATGTTTTAAAGAGGGTTCATTGCATTACATTAATACGATTTTCAACATATATGTATGAACAGATTACTAGGTAACTACAACCAATAATAAGTCGCTGTGAAACGATTTGTATCAGAACTACATTTTGTCATTGTTTTGTATTTCAGAGGTTGTGTAATACTATCGAACACTCACTGATTTTCGGGAAGGTATATCGCAGCAATTTTTGATGCAAACATTTCGTATGGCTAGATAAAACAGATGTGTTCAAGCGTGTTTGTGGATTTAGAACTTTCAGAATTTGAATATCCTTTGCACTTAAAGACACTGAAAAAAGCTTCTGGAACTAAAACCATCCAGAAATAAACTTGCAACTAGTGGTAAGCTAGCCGTGATGAAGCAAAGTTCGAAAACTTTAACAAGTGAAAATCCAGGGAAACACAAAGCTCAGTGACAGAATCCATCCACGTATCTCAGGCCACAACAGGCAACATAATCAATAAGGATCTTCTTCTGGAAAAGCGACAAGAATTATGTATTGACAAATAGCTTCCACAACATACAACCATCGCATACCTCAAGCATCTGGAAAATAAAACAGGTATTCATGGATGTAACACTTTTGTGTGATCGGGCTGTTAAAGTGTGTACTGTGAAATCGTTGTCTTTGTGCACTTAAGGGCTTGTAGAAAGCATGCAAAAGGGAGGATGTGTTATGGATATGACAACCTCACGTTGAAGTCTTTTAGAAAGAAAAATAAATAAGGCGTGACCATTGTCAAGAAGCACGATCGTTAGGTAAAGTTTGGCCAGATGTAGTAACATGGCCCGGCATGGCCAAATAGGTTAAAGCGTTCAACTCGTAATTTGATGGTCGCGGGTTTGAATTCCCGTCGCACCAAAAGAGTTGGCAGTTGGTGGTGATGACTAGCTGCTTTCCTTCTAGTTTTACACTGTTAAATTACGTACGGCTAGCGCAGATAGCCCTTGTTTAACTTTGCGCGAAAATTTGAAACAAACAAAACGTAGCAATGTGGATTGTGACGTGACGAAGCTTCAAAATCGTTTTAATATAACTGCTTAGCTTCTGTAGTTTTATTACTTTCTAGTTGGATTTATTGTGTAGAATCTTTATTATTAAGTTTTTTTCGTTTGATTGTAAACGATCTGCCTTTCTCAGAAATAAAAATTATTAAAATATTTTCCAATATAAGTTAAACAGGCATATATTGCAATTACATTTGATAAAATTATACATAATACTGATTGGTTTTCCTCATTTTTATGTAGTAATGCTGTTTTATTCATATGCCATGTTATATCGAGTTTACTTGGAATTCTACTGAATTTTTATGTTAATATTTAATTGCTTTTATTTTAGCAAAATTTATACTGTGTTTTTAAAGAAATACCCACAAATATACTGGGGAAGATTAATTAAAAATTTTATTGATTATATGTTTGATATACTTTTTAGCAACTCTCTCAGTTGAATATTTATAAACACACCGATCTCCGGCCCTCTTAAGCTATAAAACGGATTTCCTGCTTTGTAATATGCAGGCATACCATTCATTTTCTACCATCTAATTTTAAATTAAAATTCGTAAAGTATTTTACTTTATCCTAAATATATGCTATGTTTTTCATAAAACATGTTCCAGAAAATCTTTAAGTTGACGTAACTTCTTTTGTTGTCCTTTAGAGAAAATCGTTGGTTCTGTCCGTGAAGTGTAATGCTGTAACGCTACACCTTAACCAGTAAGGCACATGATAACTAGAGTTTACGGCATATGATATTTAGAGGTTACATTTCTTTCCTTTTGTTGAATGAAAAGTCGTCGTTGTTGTTTTGAATTAAGCACAAAGCTACACAATGGGCTATCTGTGCTCTGCCCACCATGGGTATCGAAACCCGGATTTTAGCGTGTAAGTCCGCAGACATACCGCTGAGCCACTGGGGGGCGAATGAAAAGTCACTATAAAGATTCGCAGGATCTCAAGTAAGTTGGTTGCCCTGAAAATATACCGAGGAGAAAAGCAAATTGATCAATTCACAAGTTCAGTCGAAAGCAACCATTCATTGTCTTAACACAAGCTTTATCTTTATTTATTGAACAAATATTGCTTAATTTTTGTGTTACTCATCTCGTCTAGCCTGTTTATTTATTTTCTTAAACTTGGTCAATTTAGTTGAATTGGACATTATAATTTGTTATTTATTCTGTTAATCTTTACGTTATAAAGCAGGCCTAACATAGCCAGATTTTTAAGGGACTCAACTCTTAATCTGAGAGTCGCGTGTTCGAATCCATGTCACATCAAATATGCTCGTCCTTTTAGCCGTAGGGGCGTTATAATGTCATGGTCAGTTCCACTGTTCGTTGGTAAAAGAATAGTCTAAGAGTTGACGGTGGTTGGTGATGACTAGCTGCTTTTCCCCTAATCTTACACTACTAAATTAGGGACGGCTAGCGCAGATAGCCCTCGTGTGGATTCTAGGGATTTTATAAACCATTTGTTACATCTTAGTGTTACTTGACTAATGCTCTTGCACTTGATTTTATAAATCACTTTTGTAACATTTTTGTATCAGCTAGAATAATGGGTTTTTTTCACCCTCAACAGTATTTCCAAAATTGTAGGTTTCCTGTGTTTTATTATTTACTTTACCCAGTATTACTCGCTGATGGGACAGATTTAAGTGTGTAGATTTACAACGGTAAAACCAGTGATTCGATTCCCCACGGTGGAACGCAATAAACAGTCCATTCCGTTTTTGTTCTAAAAGAAACAGTCATCAGTGATGTGACATGTCATTTTTATAATAATTAGAATGATGTATTCCTATTAATACCACATATCATAATTAATTGGTGAATATCATCATGTGGAGTTCTTATATTAATTTTTTTTAGGTGAGCATTTACCATCGTCATTCAAGCACGTTTTTTATTTAAAAACTGTCCAAAGCCGACCATTTAGATAATGATTAAAGTCCTACCCTTTGGGCAATTGAAGTTGTAACTTATCGTTTTATACCAGAAGTGCTTTCGTTCGTTCATTTATTCGTAATTCCCATCGGTGTGGATGCCTGTACATGTTGAGGGGACTTTTCAGAGAATGTTTGTTTTTGCATTTCCCGTGTGTGGTGACCAGTGATGTGGAGGAGAGAACCTGGTAGTTGAGGGATCCAATCCTAATACACCACTTTAGCTTTGAATTCCTGTAGACGGAAGGCCTTGGGGTGGCTTCCCCATAGTCAGTTGGCTGGTCCATTTGAGCTATGGTCAACCGAATACCACCTCTTTGATGTGGATTTCTGTACGTGATGAGGGGACCTCCCAGAGAAAGTTCTGTAATTTCAGTTTACCTCCTCTGGGATCTAAACATCCACCTGCGTGTTTGCTGTGCGTGGTGACCTGTGAATGGGAAGAGATGATCCTGGTGGTTGAGGGGTCCAACTCCAACACACCACTTTGGCCTTAAATTTTTGTAGACGGGCGGTCTTGAGGTGGTTCCCCCAAGATCAATCTGCTGGTCCATTTGAGCCAGGATCAACTGAGTGGCAGCGTAGGACGTTCTCAGCAGGTGTAGAGGACATTAGGTCTGATACTGGTGTTTGGGTGTAGTGGCCACGAAACCCTGGCATCGCTGCAGTGACCTTATATGGCACTGTAGTGCGTCCCCTCGCAGGGCTCCATGGTGGGTGGGGTCAGTGGGCACCGAAATATTATTTTTTTTATTATGGACACCCCTCAAATAAAAAAAATAAACAAGCATGACAGCATAGAGAAAAATCCGACTACTGGCAAACGACCACGCATTGATGACTCTAAGATCAAAGCCCCCCGATAGTACAGCGGTGTGTTTTTGGATTTACAACACTAAAATCAGGGGTTCGATTCCCCTCGGTGGGCTCAGCAGATAGCCCGATGTGACTTTGCTATAAGAAAATACACTGAAAGATCAAACTCACAACTTGAATCTGTCCCGCGATTTTTAGTTATACGTTCTGTAACTGAAAAACCCTTAGGGTAAATATCTCCATTTTTTATTCAGGAGGGTTTAGAAGGGCTTGCTGGCTCACCCAAATCGGTAAAAATAATTACGTTTTGGAGACATTTTAGGGGTAACAGCTTCATCACACCATTCCAAACTTCTCTTGAAGTTGAAGCGCATTGTGGATATACCCATTGAGGTTACTCCTCATTATACTTTGAATTCTTCTAGAGGAGTTATAGTTGAGAGGGATTTGAAGACCATTCCAAAGTAAGAGATCCTCGCAGGTTTCACCAGCCAAGTTGTTGCAGCCGTGCGCCGAATTTTTACTCGTAGAGACAGGATTATAGAGCTGATAAATGTTCTAATATTAACATTTACATCATCATGTCCTCCTACCACAATCAAGGCAGGATATCTGAATTGTAAGATACGACCTTATACTCCTAACCCTGTTGGATATTTTTATTGTCAATGATATGGTTACTTGAAAACATCATGCCGTGGTTCCTTAACATGTGTCCATTGTGCTGGTAAAGACAATGATGCTTTTGATTGCTAACTAGAACAACTTTGTGTTAACTGTAATGGTCCACATCCTTCCTGTTTTACTTGCCCCAAATGGGTAGAAGAGAAAAAGTACAACGTCTCAAGACGGTTCATAATATTACTCATTCAGAGGCTAGGAAATTACTATTATCAATTCCATCTCGGATTTATGCTGTTGTAATCCATTCCACTACTACAGTAGGAGTCCAGACAGACCTTTTCGTGTCTCCTACAGAATCTTTAACAGCGCATCTTCATCTAGTACCCATCAAAATCAACAAAGTTAACGAATCAGTATCTCTTTCTGTCTCTGTGTCTACCACATCTTCCAGTCATTGCTCAATTTCACCTTGTTCAAGCCCAGGTGTTTCCATGGGGTCTTTCTCTCTTGACACCCCAAAAATTAAACAACCCACTCGTTCACGTCCTCAATCACTGGAACGACCTACTCGATCCAGGATCACTAGAGAGTAGCCGATCCACATCCAGTAAATAAGAAAAATTGCCACGATAACCCAATGAAACTGTCTAGGGGTTCAATCAAATGTGAATGACATCAAGGATGTGATTAACTTTGATCATCCCAAATGTCTTTTTTTTCACAGGAAACATTTTTAAAACCTACTAATACAGCCACAACTCGACAATACTTTTTATACTGAAATGACAGGCCATGTGTAGGAAAAGGGCATGGGGAATAGAACTGCTGGTTGATCAACATGTGCCCACCTGGTCCTTCTCATTGTATATGCTTTTGGAGGCTGTAGCCATCCGTATCTCCTAGGGTCGTACCATCACTGTTTGCTCTCTGTACCTTACCCCTGGAAAAAAGTATTCATACCTTTATTGAGCATCTACCAACCCCTTTTTAATTTTGGGATCTTAATGGGCATTGGAATGGTTCTAGTATTGATGTGAAGGGTCGTGCTATAGGGCGTATGCTCCTGAATCACAACCTTTCTCTCTTCAATACTGGCTCTTACACTTATTTTCATGCACTAAGTCAGTCATTTACTGCTATAGATCTTTTTATCTGCTCCCCTACACTTGTCACTTGCTTTTCTTGGGAGGTTGACATCAATCCACTGGGTAGTGATCATTTTCCTGTCATATTAAGAGAGGTTGGCCGTGATCGGTGCTACCTGACCCGTGTGCCTTAGTGGAAGTTGGACCAGGCCAACTGGCCCTCTTTCACTGCTCTCTTGGAATTGTATCCTGCCATCTTAAGTAAATTATCAATAGATGATTGTGTAGCAGCAGTAACTAACTGTAATGTCCAAGCAACTGCTCAGTGCATCCAAGACCTCCACATTTTTTTCACGGCATCCCCGTCCTTGGTGAAATTCTGCTTGTTTTATAACACGAAAAGCTCAAAAACGTGCTTGGGATAAATTTTGTAGATATCCCCCACTTACAAACTGCATTGCATTTCAGGAAGCCCGTGCACAGGCTCGGCGAGTTAGAGGTCAAAGCCAGAAGGAATCTTCGATTAAATATACCTCCAGCATTTTTTTAACCACCAGTTTAAAGGTAGTATCGAACAAGATCCGGAAGGTAAGTGGATGGTATACTTCTGACCCCTCTATATCGTGATATTCAATGACCATGAAGCTGCTGATGCTTAGAGCACAGCCAATACTTTTGGTGAATGTTTCTCTCATGTACGCGGACTGTTGAATTGCGCGGCTCCAGTTGGTTCCAGGAGAATCCGCTTGGTGTCGCTAGGTTTGCACAGATCAGCTGATTACGACGCCATTTCCTGATTGAAGATATCTTCATTTGTGTATTAGCTACGCGGTTTTAAGTGTAGTACGAAAGTTTTGTTTGGCGAATTTTAGAATGAATAACCTGAAGGAGCAACGACTTGCTGTGAAATTTTGTGTTAAACTTGGAAAATCTAAAACTTTTGCTATGCTTAACACGGCTTATGGTGATGTTGCTATGAAGCGTACGGCATGAACACTTTAAGGATGGTCGACAGTCCATTGAAGATGGACGTCCTTCCACGTCGACAAAATCAACACCCTGGTTCGGGCAAATCGACGTCTGACTGTCAGGGAGCTTGCTGAAGAGTGTGAGATATCAGTTGGATCTTGTTACGAGATTTTGACCGAAAAATTAGATGGGGGCCCAGACCTATAACTTCTAAATAAAGTATATTTTGTTTTATGACGTCAGTCCGCGTATTTTTTGAACAGCTCTTCAAACACATCGCCTTCCTTCTTAGCTATTAAAACACGAATTGAACATCAGAATCTTTCCTCTTTGGCTGATCATCTCTATGACTACAATCGCCCTCTCACACTTGTGGAACTCGAAACTTGTTCTTCATTGGTTTAGCAAGACATTGGTTGGACCTTATGATACACATTATGAGATTCTACGCTACATCCAGTTAAAGACAGCCAGGAGAATAGTAAGAGAGACAGGAGAATGTCTTTCCAAATGCTTGGCACTAAGCTATTGTACTCCTTATTCTTAAACCTGGGAAGGATCCAAAGATTCCTACGAATTACCATCCCAATGCTTTGACAAGTTGTCTCAGTAAGTGTTTAGAGAGGATGATTAATGATCGTATTGTTTGGTTCCTTGAATCAAACAACATTCCCTCACCCATTCGGTGTAGTTTCCAAAGACAAAGCTCTACGATAGACCACTTAATTCTTCTTGAAACATCAGTTAGAGAAGACTTTTTGAAGCAACATCTTGTTTCTATTTTTTTTTATTTAGAGAAAGCCTATGATACAACGTGGAGATATGGCATCTTACGAAACCTTCACTCATATAGATTGTGTGGCAATTTGTCACTTTTTATTAACCATTTATTGATAAAACCCCGATTCCAGGTCCATGTGGGCTCAACATTTCCTGTTTTTTCCTACAGGAAATTAGAATCCCTTTAAGTTGTGTTATGAGTGTCGCACTTTTCATTATAAAGATTAATGCCATCAGTGACCAGCTAACCATTACAGTTACAAATCGTCTTTTTGTTGATGAAATTTACATATCATGTCAGTCATCAAACGTGACGTTTATTGAACGACAGCTTCAAACTGCAATCAATCGTATACTTAAATGGACCAGAGCAAATAGTTTTCAACTTTCTCTCTGTCAAACTGTTTGTGTACATTTCTGCTGCCAACAGAGTATTCATCCAGATCAAGAACTTTGTATTGATGATGCTATACTTCCTATTGTCCCTGAGGCAAAGTTCTTAGGTCTTACATTTGACTGTATTTTTCCCATATCAAGCAACTTCGTATCAAACGTATATGAGCACTGAACATTTTCCATGTCCTCTCTTTCACCTCTTGGAGAGTAGATCGATACTTCATGCTTAAAATGCTTATGTTTTTCATCCTTAATGGACCACACTTTTCTGTAATAGAAAATCTCCCATTGTTCCTATTAGCTTTTGTATTCGAGCACAATCAGAAAAATTGGATATATCTTTGAATAACATAACAGTATCAATAGTTCAGCCTCTTCCACCATAGCTAATTACTATACCCAACTGTGACCTATCTTTGAGTCATCTGAAGAAGGCCGGTGCTCCCAATTGGAAATGTCGCTCTTTATTTGCTGAACATCTTTCAAACAATCCATCCATTCCCATATATATGGATGGCTCAAAATCAGGTGATTCTGTAGGTTCTGCCATGGTTTGTTACAATTCAGTTGTAGCACACAGAATCCCCTCTACAGTTTTTGTATGCCATTTCTCTTGCCCTGAATCATGTTGAAACTATGCAATATACGAATTGTACGATCTGTACTGATTCACTCAGCTGTCTATTGGCCATGACACCATTCCATGCTAGTTACCATTCTATTCATATCGATATTCAAAACAAACTGACCCATCTTTCTCTGTCGTCTATCTTTGTCCAGTGTTTGGGATACCAGGTCATGTTGATATATATGGGAATGAGTTAGTTAAAAAAACAGAGCGGCAAAGTCCATCTGCTTTGGCTCTATCACCATTGTACCTGTTGTTGGCAGTTGAACTGGAGTGAGTAACGAAATAACAAACTTTTTTAAATCAATCCTTCTTTAGCTCTTTGGCCATTTTGTTTCTGTAAAGATCGAAGGGATAAAAAGAAGTTGTTTTGGTAGTCTACGCATTGGTCACAGTTTTTAACTCACCACTTCCTTTCATGTGATACTGATGGACCAGTGTGTGGTCTGTGTGACACTCAGGTCACAATCGTACATATTTTATTATCACACCGTCGTTACAACCAAGAACGACGACGCCATTTTAAACGTAATTTGAATGTAGGTTTGTCCTTGACATTAACCAGTGTCATAGGTGATACTGGCTGCTTCTCTATTATTGGACTATACACTGTTTTAGCAAAATTTCTTTTACGTATTTTAATTTTATTTTGACCTGAACTTAGGATTGGAAAGGCCAACTTCAGATAACTGACAGAACGTTTGAATGTAATGCTTCAGTCTTCCTAGCAGGTCTTAATTTTACGTATTTTTTCCATCATTTCCACATACCTTAAAAGTATACTAAATCTTGTTTCACGCAGATAGCCTAGTAGCTTTGTGGCAATAACCATGAAATACCTACCAGTGTTGGATGTTCTCAACGGGTATTGTGGAGATTGTCTCATGCTGGTGTCTGGGTATAGTACTCACGAAACCCTCACATTGCTACAGTGTCCTTGCTTGGCATTGTAGTGCGTCCTCTCTTAGGAATCCATGGTGGGTGGAGTCAGTAGACACAAAAATATTTCTTTTTTATCATGAATCCCCCAAATAAAATAAAACAGAGAAAAACAGACCATAGGTAAATGACTGCATCTTAAAGATTCTGAACAGGAATCTTCAACAACTGTACCTGATTTTCTGATATTACGTTCTTTATCAGACAAATCATTAGGGCAAATACTCCCTTTTTATTCAGAAGGAACGAGAAGGGCTTGCTGGCTCTCCAAATTTAGTCAAAAAGCTACGTTCTAGGAACATCTTGTTGGAAACATCCACTCTAAAACATAGTGAACTCTTCTTGCATTCAAAGGCCATTGAGGTTACTTCCTCCTGCTACTTTGAATTTGTCACGAGGAGTTATTGTTAGGAATTATTTGAAGAACATCCATGAATCACTAATCCTCGTTGGTTTCTTCGCTCAAGGAGTTTCTGCAGTGAGGTGTATCTCCACTTGCAAAAATAGAATCATGATGCTGACCAATATCTTAATTTTGACATTCACATCACTATGTCCACCTGCCACTATCAAGGCAAGTTATCTAAATTGGAAATTGTGACCAAATATTCCGAACTCTTTCAGATGTTTCCAGTGTCAATGGTTCGGTCACTCAGAAACATCATATCATGGTTCCTTGATGTATACTCATTGTTGTGGTAAGGATTGTATTGTATTGATTGTAGGGGCTCTCACCCATCTTACTTTCGTTCATGCCCTAAGTGGGTGGTAGAAAAAGAGTTACAACGTTTGAAAACGGCTCACAACATTTTTCACCCTGAGCTCGAAAGTTATAGTTCACTGCTCTATCTCGGACTATGCTGCTACACTCTGTTCCACTACTACAGTGGAAGTGCAGATAGATGTCTCCGTGCTTCCAAAAGAATCGTTTTCAAACCATATGGAAAGTATTTTGCTATCCATGGTTAAGAAAGCTGATGAGTCAACACCCATTTTTGTCTCCACCATTTCTTCCAGCAAATCCTCAGATCTACTTTCTTTGGTTATGGGTTTGGGTATTTCTTTGGGTCCATCATCTACTCTGGCTCCAAGATGCAAAGCGATTATTCATTCACGCCCTCAGTTGCTGGAATATTTTTCTAATGACAGAGACATGCCCACTTGACCCAGGGCAGGATCCATGAAGGTCGATAGATTTCCTTTTAATAAAGAAAATAAAAGAGAAGAGACGTGGTTGAAAACAGTAGGGCTCTTGCACAATTCTCCTCCATGTAAATAATAATGGCTACATTGATGCAGTAGAACTGTTAAGGTTTCCATTCTAATTTAGATGGTATCAAGGTGCTGATTAATTCATATTATCCTCTGTGTCTTTCCTTACAGAAAACATTCCTGAAACCTGCCAGTACAGTCACCCTTTGGCAGTTTTCTTTGTACATAAATGAAAGGTTGTGTGATGGACGAGTGCATGGAAGGCTGGTTGATCAGTATGCGCCTGCTTTTTATTTGCCACTCGACACACCCTTGGAGGTCGTAGCCACCCGTGTTTCCCTGGGTTATATTATCACTATTTGTTCTTCCTACCTTCTCCTGAAGAGATTTATAATCAGTCAGACCTTGATACTCTCATTAAGCAGTTACCATTCCCCGTTTTACTATTGAGGATTTTAATGGTGGTGGTGGTGCTAGTATTAATGGAAGAGGTCGCTCCTTAGAACGTATGCTCTTGGACCATAACCTTTATCTCTTCAATACTTGTGTTTATACTTAGTTCCATGCATTCAGTCAGTCTTTTACTGTTATTGATCTATCGGTCTGCTTTCCTTCACTTTTTCACTTTTTATGAAGGGTTGATTGGCCGTGGTTGATGCCACCCGATCCTTGTACCCAGTGAAAGTTGGACCAAGCTAACTGGCCCTCTTTTAGTGCTCTCTCGGAACTTAATCCTGCCGTCGTCGGTAATGCACTGACAGACGAATGTGTGGTAGCAGTGACTGACTGTATTATTTAGATAGCTGTTCAATGTATTCCTAAAATCTTGACATATTCTTCTTTGTATCCTTGTCCATGGTGGAGTCCTTTTAATGGAGTGGACTGCAGCAAACAGTTTTAACTTTTTGCTCCCAATGGGGTATTTACCCGAATACTGAACTTTGTGTTGAAGTTGTGCTTTCCGCGACCCTAAGAAATGTTCACAAGGCTTATCTTTGACCATAAACTTATCTTTATACCACACATCAAGCAGTTATAAGATTCATGGTCTATGCTAAAGAATTATTGTACCTTCATTCGATCAGAATTGAACCATGTGTCTCTTGTTTGTGGCTTTGCTATGATCTCAGCCTTTAAGATGCTGGACCCCGTTCATCATCAGGGGCTTCAGCTCTGCATGGGGCTTTTTGAATTTCCCTAATCCAGAGTTTGTACACAGAGTTTGGACCAGTGTTTGGTCCACAGGTTTACCCCTGACGATGGTGTCACTGTCCACCTTACAAATGTGTTAAATATTTTTAGGGCTATTGGTCCTTTCAACGCTATTTATGTTTTTTAAATCAAAAATTGGGCTTTGTTTTATTTTAACATGATTCCTTTTTTCAAATTTCAATAATTACACTTTATTTTAATTTTTTATTTATTGTTTGGCGCAGATAGACTACTTGCTTTGTGCCATAAAACGCCAAACAACCAACCAATTATCCATAATTTGAAATTTCAAGAATTGGTTTTCCAGTGTATTCTTATCATATACAAAAACGAAATACCAAAGAATGAAATATCAGTTTCTGTGCCTCTTTTAATAATAATGAATTTTTTTATGGAATTAATTATACAGTTCTTCTTTACGCAGCAAATTTCAGGAATTTATGTTAACATTGCTTAATTTTTACTTTTTAATATTTACTTTTCTTATCGCCTTTTATTTAGAAGAACTCATTGGAATTCAAAAATGTGATTGTTTTTGAACAGTTATTAAACTTATAGCGTAATTAACTTGAACACTTGTTAGTGGAAACAGGTAAAGTTTGGAATAATTTATATCGAAGTGATTATGATGATGAAGTCGTTCTCTTTGACGGTGTCATACGTTTCATCCCAATTATGACTAAGAACCTCATGAATTCTTAATGTGTATGTAAAGTATATAGTTTCTTATGTATGATTTGTTTTAATGAAGTTTAAACTCAGTCTAGTAAAAAAAAATTCTGTTGCTGGGTATAGTATATGAATTATTGATTACACAATCATCGCCTTTGTAAAATTAAATTAATTTTTAGAAGCGCAATACAATTTAAATGGTCTGTACATATTTCTTGATCTTCTGCGGATTTGGAAAATATAACGACTGACAAATTATTTGTACTTTCACAATCCACAAATGATGTACATGCAGTAATTACAGTAGTTTGCCGTTAGTGGTATGTGTTGGATACTCGTATTTAGGCTGAAGAGAAAGTGTGGGTGATCTAATTTGCTAGTGGTGGAAGATCAGCAGATTTTCGACGTTTTAGCGTATCAGTATTAGTATGTACGGATGCTCTTAGAAAAGCTTAATAAATATATGAGAAGGTGGGACAAGACACATGTTTTGAGCAATTAAGATACACTGCTGATCAAAATCTAATGAGGCCAATGAACATAAAAAAACATATGCATTTTGCGTTGTTAGACTCAACCACTTATTTGAGTAGAGCTTCGAAAGATGAAAATAAGAAAAGGGGAAAAAATCCTTTTAAGAAATTAGCATAAATACTAGCTGATCAAAGTTTAAGACCGTACCAAAAAGAAGTCCTAAACAGGGTAGGAAATGCCTAACAAGAAGTTACAGTAGTGAGTTGCACGGCCGTCATTGCGAATAACTTCAAATATTCGCTTTGGCATGGTCGATATAAGCGTTTGCAGAAGGCTGGGTGGAATATTATTGCAAGTGGTGAAGATGGCTTTACGAAGATCATGCAGTGTTTAGAATTGTCGTCCATTTCTGTAGACTTCCTTTGCCATCCACCCCCAAACATTTTCAGAGGGGTTCAGTTCGGGTGAACATGCTGGTTGGTCCAAAAGAATCACGTTATTCCCCATGAAAAAATCCTTTGTCCTGCGGGTATTGTGGATTGCACCGTTGTCCTGATGAATGATCCAGTCATTTCAACACAAGCGAGAGCCTTCAGTCAATAAGGATGCTCTCTCCAACATGCCAATGCAGCCAGCTACTGTTTGACGCCCCTGTATAATCTGAAGCTCCATTGTTCCATGGAAGGAGAAAGCACCCCAGATCATTATGGAACCTCCTCCACTGTGTCGAGTAGAAAATGACTTCGGTGGGATATCCTTATCGTGCCAGTAATATTGGAAGCTATCTGGACCATTCATGATAAATTGTTTCTCATCAGAGAAAAAAACCTTCCACTTTTCTATGTTAAATGTTTGGTGTGTCTCAGCAAAGTTTACCCGAGCTGTTTCGTGGTGTGGTAAGAGTCGTGGCCTTTGAAGACGTTTGTGGTTTTTAAAGCCTTTCTCTCGTAGATGCCGTCTTATTGTTCTTGAGCTGCATTCTGCGTCCGTAAGAGCTTTAATCTGGTTCAACGATTGGCTGGTGTCTTACTGGACAACCTGTCGAATCCTCGTGCTCAACGCCAGCGAAATTTTCTTGGTCCGACCATTTGAAATTCTCGTTTCGTACCCTTCAGGATATCCCAGGTATCCCAACAGCAGCTTTACTACGTCCAATCTCACCGGCGATCGCACGTTGAGAGAGATCTTGCTTTTGCATCTCGACAATTCTGCTAAGTTCAAACTCTGTCAACGTTTTAGCCTTTGCCATGTTTTTACCCAATGTAACACATGAGATGTCAGTGCGAGATGTTGACAACGTTTATGCTTGAACACAAATGATAATGTCGTAACGTGTTTACCAATTAACGCTTCATTTCAGTATAATCGTAAACTTTTGACCAGGTAATATTTAGGCTAATTTCATAGTCTTCACATTACCCTATTAAATGCTTTTTTTTCCATTTTCTTATTTTCGTCTTTCGAAGCTGTACTCAAATAAGTGTTTGAGTCTAACAACGCAAAATGCATATTTTTTTTATTTATGTTTATTGGGTTTAAGATTTTGGCCAGCAGTGTAAATGTCATGGCAAAAAGGGGTTCCTAAAATGTACCCTATTTAATCTAAATGTCATTTCTAATCAAAATGAAGATTGATCACAAACCTTTTTTATCCATTGAAAGAATTTACTTCTCGTACAACACAGAAAAAGCATTAGGATTATTTTTTCGATTATGTTGTTTAATTAGTTCAGAATTTCTCTTATAGATTTTATAGACAATGTTGTTTAGAAGTAGTCCCCCAGTGGCACAGGGATATGTCTAAGGACTCACACCGCTAAAAACCGGGATTCCATACTCGTGGTGGGCAGAGCATAGATAGCCCATTGTGTAGCTTTGTGCTTAATTCAAAAATCAATCAGTGTTTAGAAGTAAACGATTTAAAATAAGTTCGTCATAATCACGGAATGTTTTCGAAAACAAATATTCATAATATCTTGCATCTGAAATGTATTACCGATCCTTTTTTAAAAGTCCTCAGCTGGTACAGCGTAAGTCTGATGATTTACAACCATTAAATTAAGGGTTCGGTTCTCCTCGGTGGACTCAACAGATAGCCCGATGTGGCTTTACTATAAGAAAACACACACAGCTTTACTGAGGTCCTGTTGAGCATATTCAGCTCCATCTTTTGGTAACTATTTCTTTCTGATGTTGCTTGAAATGTAGAAACAAAGTTCGCATGACTGGTTGGAAATAGAAGACAAGGGATGTTGTGATAAAATCTATAGGACGACTTATTGATCTTGATTGTGATTCAGAATAAGTTTATTATATTTCAGTAACTGAAATGGTTTTGGTACGCTGTATCATTTTATATTGAACGTAACCTTATTATTTCTCTGAAGACTTATGTTTTCCAATCACACGTGCATTCACCTTATACATGAATGGCACAACTGAAATTCAATATGTTAATGAAAGCAAAGCATATGCAGTGTGCATATAAATTCTCTGTTTGTTTGTTTTTGTCAAGCACAAAGCTATACAAAAATTGTTTGAGTTCTGCCCATGTAGGGATCGGAACCCGACTTTACAACATTATAAGCCCGCAGACTGACCTCTTAGCCACTAGGGCTCAGCCGTAAGATATATGTGTGTATTTGTGCAGAGACTGAGCGACAGGTGTTACGTGCTTCTAACGTTTCATTTTTTATTTAAATTGACGACGTCTCGTAAAAGTACAGATTAATCTCGCGGAAAGTTTAATAAATGAAATTTAACTCAACATTACATATAAAATATTTCATTACTCTGAATACTGGAAATAGTTTATGTTTTATTTATTTGATTTGAATTTTGCGCAAAGCTACACGAAATCTATCTGCGCTAGTCGTCCCTAATTTAGCAGTGTAAGACTAGAGTTAGTCATCACCACCCATCGCCAACTTTTGGGCTACTCTTTTACAAACGAATAGTGGGATTATTTATAACATTATAACGCCTCTACGACTGAAAGGGAACAAGCGTGTTTGGTGTAGTGGGGATTCTAACCCGCGACCCTCAAATTACGAGTCGAGTGCTTTAATCATCTTTATGTATCTGACAGCTGCTATTTACCGTTTTGTAGTTTCTTTACATTTGTCCGTGTCACAGTAGGTGATACAACTCTTTCTCGAATATTTAACTTCATGTGAATATTTTATATTTTTTCAACATATTTATTCTTAGTCCATAACTAGTTTGGCGATATTATAGATTATCTTTAAGTTTGAAGCACCCCAAACTTAAGTACTTAGTTTTAACTTCAGTGAGACTTTTACAGAAACTTGGAGAATATTCCTGCACACAGTAGATAATAATTAATGCTTCTTAAAAACCGAAAGAAAATTTAAATTTCGAGACGCATGTGATAATTACGTTTCAACTGCTGTTTCGCAATTTGATGATACCGATGTCCATATTGCTAATGAGTCATTCTGTTATGCTTTCAGTATAGGGAATTACACGTGCTTTCCTTTTCTCCGGGCATAAGTAATCGAAGCTTCATAGAAGAATGCCACAACTTCACTTCTTCCCCCTTTTTTCCTTGTTCATTCCGCCTCAGTCTATTTATTGGACTTAAGTTTCAGAACCTTCTTGAAATATTTAGTCATCCTTCTGTTCAAACAGCTTCGTGTTTAAACTTCGCTTCGTTAACAATATTTATGTTTGTATATACATGTACACTCTGGTACGTTGGTGTCTAAGTGTGTGTTATATAAACTTTCTCTGCGATTATTTTTTGTTCATTTACAAATAAACAAACTGCTTAGGCTCTTTCTTCGGCTTTAATTCCAAACAAGAAGCTGTCAGTTGATAGAATTAGAATACTGAAGAAAAGAGTGACAGTTACGTGACGATGTCTCTCTCGATATGACCTAACCCGAATAGGTTTGTAGTTGAACTTTTATATTTAGATATAAAGTAGTATGTACCATTATGTATACTGAATGTAGTTCTTCAAGGCATCCGAAAGTGTTCTGTTTCAAGAGTAAATAAAATCAAAATTCAGATTAACAAATATTTTTATTTCATCCATATGTAGTTGATAAGTAATTGTGTGCCTATAGAGTACCTAATCTTTCTCGTGATTCATGGCACTAGTACGTTCATGTTATCACGTCAATACAAATTCCAGTGTTAAACCACCCTTATATGACGTCATTTTAATGTTTACTAGCTGACTGACAACCTCTGTGGACGTACAACGATAGAATCTTGGTTTCGATACCTGTTGTTTTCAGATCACAGACAGACTGTTGTTTTGCTCTGTGCTTAATTTCAAACACAATACTGTAAGGTGGTGTGAGTGGTTAAAACAGGTGATCCCTTTCGAGGATATTAAAAAGGTAATAAATAAAAACATGTCATCTGATATGTGCACAGAGGTTTTCTATTCTACAGGTTATTTCACTTAGCATATTCATGAAAAACCTTCAAAAGAAGATTTTGTTTTGCTCTATACATTGTAAAATAATCCAGCATGGAATCTGTCATAAACTTCAGGTGCAGTACTTAATACCGATATGCAATTAACAGTAAAAGCATTAACTACAATAGTCCAAAGTAGCTCCAATGTAATAACTTTTCTTTAAACAAGTAAATTTATGACGTTTGCTTGTAACAATTCCAATAGATCAGAGGACTTCACTTTTCTAGACTACATTTAGAGATATAATGTAGATATTATTTCATACTTTTCAGTGCTTAAATATTGAGAATATCTTTTAATGTACTTAATTTATCATTGCTGAAGAATAATGATGGATCTCAGGTGGATCGAGATAAGGGGAATACAATTATTGCTAACTGTGTGCCTATGTTCTTTAACTGTCAGTAGGTTTGAGCTGTACTTTAGATTGTAGCGAAATAAACTTGGTGTTTTGGAAAGTTGGAAGACGTTGATATCTAAGAAACTGTTTTCAAGAACTGATATAACAGAAGGGAATTGTTATGTCAACAATTTGATAAATAACACTGAATCATTTTTGAATTATTCTTTGTGTTATCTAATTAGCAATCTCAAAAGAACAAATTGGACATCTCAATGTGTAAGGGTATAATTTGAATTTCTGATATTTTATCTGATTAATTATTTACTTTTAGCGCAAAAAGGTGGGCTGTCCACACTCTGTACATCGCGGGAATCGAACCTTGGATTTCATTGTTATAGGTTTGTAAACATGCTCCTGACCCATCGAAGGATCCAATATTTACTTTTAGACAACATAATCATCGCTTGAGCACATGGGAAACTAAAAGATTTTGATATATACTTTCTTATTCCCGCAAACGAATTATACATTCAACTGATTCATGGCCAGGTGGTTAAGGTACTCGACTCGTAATTCGAGGGTCGCGGGTTCGAATCTCCGTCACATCAAACATGCTCGCCTTTTCAACCGCGGGGGCGATATAATGTGATTGTCAATCCCACTATTTGTTGGTAAAAGAGTAGCCCAAGAGTTGGCGGTGGGTGGTGATGACTAGCTGCCTTCCCTCTAGTGGGTCGTGTGGGTCTTACTGGAAGACTCTCATGATCCATCAGTGGGTCGTGTGGAAGATATCGTGTTTAAACAATGATAAATCAAAGTAAAATATTTTTTACTCCAGAATATTCATTACTCATGCACAAAAGAAACTAACATGTATATACCGATTGCATATTTGTTGAGTGAAGTTCCAGTAGTACTGTTTAACAAATGAATAATTGAAATTAGACTTGTGTTAAAACAATTTTGCATACATTCTTAAATATGAATTGTATTCTGTTGAGCCTTATGATGTTATAAGTTTGTAGTTAAAAATTGATTGAGTAATATATTTTGAACGTTCTAAGACCAATCGTTAAATACTTATGATCTCATGTTTGTTTTTTCAAGTTTGGAATACCTCCATCCCCTGGTGATAAGGGCGCTCGTCTTGCAGTCGGACGTTTACGGGCTCGACTCCCAGTCACATCTCATATGATCGCCCTTTAAACCGTAGGGCTTTATAATGTTATAACCAATCCAACTATATAGTAGAAAAGTAACCCAAAAATTGGCAGTGAGTGGTGATAATTTCCTTCTAGTCTATCGCCATGCCTCGTGTAGCTTGTTTCGAAATCCAGATCTTTCTCTGTAGTTTTTCTTTGTTTTGTTTTATAAGGACTATTGTTGTTTATTAAATTTGCGCAAAGCTAATACAGAGCTATCTGTGCTAACAACCTCTAATTTGAAGTGATAAATTACAGGTAATGCAGCTAGACAACACGTGGGCTACTCTAATCGATTAATGGGATTGGACAGTCACTCACATAACGCACCCACGGATCCAAATTACAAAGCGCGATTTTATTATTATTATTATTTTAATGGTGACTTGGGGTAAAAGGAAAATAATAAATTTTAAAAGTTGCTCGCTAAAATGTGCTGGTTTTCGTCATATTAAATAGTTTTTGTTTGTTTTCATTAAAACAAAAACAGCTAGAATTATGACGTGATTTTAATCACCCTAACTTTCGCGTTGTTATCTTTGACACCTAAAACGTTAAATATGAAGAAACACCCCTTTCTTTTGCAATGGATAAAAAAGACTTTCAATGATAAAGGGAGGTCTGGTAGCCACTAGTTTGAGGTGTGAGCTAATATATTTATGAATATATTATCTTTTCTACACTGGAGGAACATCGTTTACCATGTGTTTTTCATTACTACTCTTATATAAATTTGGTACGTTAGCAAGGATTGTTCTCTATCATTTCTTACATAATTGATATAAATTGAACTATGTGTTAATGTTAAATAAATTGCTTTCTGGTGGATAAGGATATTTGTTCTTAACGGCCCGGCATGGCCAAGCGCGTTAAGGCGTGCGACTCGTGATCCGAGTGTCGCGGGGGTGATATAATGTGCGGTCAATCTCAGTATTCGTTGGTAAAAGAGTAACCCAAGAGTTGGCAGTGGGTGGTGATGACTAGCTGCCTTCCCTCCAGTCTTACACTACTAAATTAGGGACGGCTCGGTACAGTTGGCTAACAACCTACTCACTTAAAAACCTGTTGAAGAATCCGCAAGTAATTGCGGCCCTATGTTCCTTGATGGAATTGAGTGGTGAGTGAAGAAATGCATTTCTTCTTAAGAATTTGCGTATGACAACAATCAAACGAAAAATTACAGTAAGTATAGCACAGCAATAAAATTTGACTTACTAGGCAAAACTCCATAATAAATACCCTTTTGAAAGAAACAGAAAAAAAAACAGATGGCTATCTCCTCTAGTCGTCCCTAATTTAGTAGTGTAAGACTAGAGGGAAAGCAACTAGTCATCACCACCCACCACCAACTTTGGGGCTATTCTTTTGCCAATAAATTGTGGGTTTGATCGATCATGATGATGCCCCTACGGCTGAAAGGGCGAATATGTTTGGTGTGAGGGAGATTCGAACCCGCGACCCTCGGATTATGTATTACGAGTCGAGTGCCTTAAACACCTGGTCATGCCGGGTCCAATTTCTTTTAACTGTTATTTTGTGTAAACATTTGAAATCTGTGCATGTATATACTACAAGAATGTATCTTTTAATGCTATGAACTTATGAGTGAATATGATGAAGAATATTTAGTATGTCAACCCCACTATATCCTCTAATATTCACTACCGATCAGGCTTTTCGCATGGTACCAGTACTCATTACAGCAGAACTGTTAGTGGTATTTTATTTCACAAAATTTAGTTTCACAGCACGTTTCACAAACCGTAGAATAACTGTTTTTTTGTTCAGTTATATTATTCTTATCGTATAGGCTATTTCAATTACTTTAAAACCCCGTCACTACAGTTCGACTCATTTTCATTCTGACTTTCCACATATGAATAGAAGAGTAAAAAATGAACGTAAAATCGAAATTCATGTGTCTAATTAAACATTACTGTGTATTTTTCATATTCAAGTACAGAAAGTGAGACTACTTTGACAGTTAGAGAATATTTAAGAAAGCGAAATATTAATATAAGGTAATGCATAAATTACTTTTTTAAACATAATTTACAAATTACAACTTCTGCTTATAACCTTACGTATGCGAAATGATAAAAGCTATGTCAGGACTACGAGATAAAATTCCATTTTCTTTTAGTTATTCTCAATAAAACATATGAAAGTGTTATTAATAGTAGAATGTTAAATGTACAAATAATTTTAATGACAAGTTTATACTTTATTTAAAATATACTCTTCAAAAGAAGAGACGTAAAAGGCAAAATTTGAGATATATTGTTAACAAGTTTATTCCAGGTAGTTCTATATGACTGAAACTTTGGACATTCACTGCTGAACATCCATAGTCTGCAAAGGCAAAGTCCACGCCCACTAGTTGCAGTTTAACGTCACTCAACGTCAATAACGAGTATGCCCCCCGTGAGCATCAATAACTGCTTGGCATCTCCTGCCCATGGAAGCGATGAGATGACGAATCACATCCTATGTAATGGCTGTCCACTCAGCTTGCAAAGCTGCTGCAAGCTGAAGTAGAGTCTGCGGTTGAAGTTGTCGCTGTCGCAGACGTCGGTCCAACTCGTCCCAAAGATGTTCGATGGTGTTTTAATCTGGTGATCTGGAGGGCCAAGGAAGAACGTTGATGTTGTGGTGTCTCAAAAAGGCAGTGATGAGTCGGCCTGTGTGAGGACGGGCGTTGTTATGTTGAAAAACGTCTGACGTTCACCATGATGGGTTGCACATGGTACCTAAGAATCTCGTCGACGGTTGCGTACGGTGTAATCGGAAATCCTACGCAGCTTTGGTCTGGTTGAGGCAGTAGACGTCGCAGGGGTGGTCCTATCCCAGAGGTGACGTAACCGGATGTAGCAATATTGTGTGGGCGTGGTCACATGAGGTCTGCCAGATCATGGACGGTCACAAGTTGATCCATGTTGTTGGTGACGATTACCTAGCCTTGTGATGGTGCTTGGGTGTACATTCACAGCTCTGGCAACATCTGATCGAGATTTGGTTGCTTCCAATTGACCAATGGCGTTGTTGCGTTGTGCTTCAGTCAGTCTTGGCGTAACTGTATTGCGTGTTGGTGGCTTAATGAGCTATGGAAACCGAGAACCCGTCACATTTATAGGGATTTTGCACATGTTGCACTTGCAGAACATGTAGGTCTCTCACACAAATTTATTGGACACAAATGCATTTTGGCGAAAAATCAGATGTTTTTCTCCGTTTTCAAAGTGCACAACTTTTATTGTCATTTTGGTCTGACAATCAGTGCCTTAACACGTGTAACATCACATACTCTGAGCTTGTAACGTTATTACATATATTTCTCCCTAAAATAACAAAAATATCTCTTTTGCGTTTCTTTTTTTGAAGAGTACATAAAGTTTTTGTAATTACTATAATATTTACGTGATAATACCTCACATATTACTGTTGTTCCCAGGGTAAAATTTAATTGAAGTTATACGAGCTAGTTTAACAGAAGCTATAAACAGTGAAATAAACAGCTTTGCTATATATAAAAAATATTTATGTTAAATTAAATAACACGATATTTGAATAAATTGCATGTTTTAGGTAATTTTTCGTATTATAAATTGTAACTCAAACCGCCACAGTTAACCAAGTCATCAACCTTATGATAAATAGTTTGCGTGGCTTCTGGCGAAATTTTTTGTGGTTAAAATAGCAGGATATTAAATTGGTTCAAATTTTCTGCACTTTTTATTCAGTGATTATTACATTATTATTCGGACATATGTAAGGGTTAAAACTAAGTTTGAGTTTACTAACTTACATTTATGAGTTAATTGTATGTTCACCAAAACGTGAAATTTAGTGCAGAAAAGATAATTTATAGGATTAATCTGTTATATCTAAACCAATTTACAATTTTGTCTGAGCACGTACTCTCTCAATTCATGTGCATTAGCTTAACAACGAGTAATTGATTTTACACCTATTGTGTCCATCATACTAGTTTATCTTTGTACTTCCGTAAATTCTGTAAATATATAATCATCTAGATCTAGATGGTACATTCAAGTAAATGTAGGACAAACAAGCACAGTCAAAATCAATAACTACTGTCTTGAATGCGGAGGTTTAATACATTATATTTAAACAACTTTGCAGTCCATGTCACCACGTCTGTTCGTGGTTTAACAACCATGCATCTCGTCAATAATCTTGCAATGTAGTTTCCATTGAAAAGGGCAACGATATAATAATATCACGTCCAAAGCACACCAATCGTCTATGCTGGCTTTCCATAATCTATCTATTGCATGCGGTACGAGTTTCATTAGTTCGATCACACAGAAACTGGCATGTTTTCATATGGAACAGCATAAAATCTCTGAGATGTACCGCAAATGAATGGACATGTGGGTGCTAGTAATATGCGTTGCTTTTCCAGACAGAGATTTTTCTTCATTATGTTGTGTACTGTAACCTGAGAGCACATACACGCCTTGTACAACTGTTGTATGTTTTCATTGTTTCTCATTGTAGATACGATGTCTGAGGTACGATTTGCAACAAGTGTCTTTTTGAATGATCTTGATGTTCCAAGATGAACCGTATTTCTTTAATTTCCAATATCATTTAATACAAGGAACATTATTTCATTGGAAATTCTAAACCGCCGATCTGAAATATTTTTTTATGGTACGTGTATTTGGATAATTTGCGTCAGAGATGGCTTTCACACGTCCTTCCAAAAACCGACAAGTTTTCGGTGGTATCGCATTATCTCCGAAATTCCAAACAACGTAAAAATATAGTTTTTTTTTATTTTTAAGCCACAATTTTATATCGACCGTAGTTATTACCTGTCTTGGCGATCCGCATATTTCAAATTATTTAAATATGACGGACTAGAGGCCTGGCATGGCCGAGCGCGTTAAGACATGCGCTCGTAATCTGAGGGTCGCGGGTTCGCGCTAAACATGTTCACCCTCCCAGCTGTGGCGGCGTTATAAAGTTACGGTCAATCCCACTTTTCGTTGGTAAAAGAGTAGCCCAAGAGTTGGCGGTCGGTGGTAATGACTAGCTGCCTTCCCTCTAGTCTTATACTGCTAAATTAGAAACGGCTAGCACAGATAACCCTCGAGTAGCTTTGCGCGAAATTCCAAAATAAACAATATAACGGACTACCTCTGAATACATAAAAACAATGGAAAGCACATAAGGTGAAATGTTTCCACACAGCTTGGAGGTACACATGGTAGCGTGTAACGGTAAAAATCGGATTTTAGAATTTGGGGTTGATAGATTTGGTTTGTTTTGAATTTCGCACAAAGCTACACGAGGGCTACGAGTATTTTCAGTGTGGCGGGGATTTGAATCCGCGACCCTCGGATTACAAGTTGTGTGCCTTAACCACCTGGAAGATGACTGCTCCCCCAAGTTAAAATAAGAATAAGAAAAAGATAAACATAAACAAATGAAAAATAAATAAATAAAATAAAAAATTAAAACGAGGTACTGTTATCTGGTGGTAAGATAAAATTTGCTTTTGAAGTTAGCATTCCTGCCCCAATATGGTAGAGACACTAAATTAACACACCAGTAAAGTGATAGTTTACTGTGACTGTTGTGCTTTTATATGCGGCTTAAGGTGTACATCCATATAAAGTAGTGCCAAATTCTTAAATGTCCTTATTTTTAACTAAAAATAGTTAATTAGTGCTCCTACCATAATGGGGGCAGGATTGCAAACTTCAAGAGCTAACTTCAAAGTTGTAGACATTCATTATTGTTGGCCAACATATAAATCTACGGACTCATGCACTGGTTTTTTTAGTTTATAGATTCCTTATTTCTGTTGGGACAGATGAGGTATTTTCATATAATAACCTCTCCTCAGCTCATGACCATCTTTTCGTCTCACACAATTCCATTTGTAATTTCCATTTTCTCGCATTTATAACAGTGCCCTTTTTCTGACATCATTTGGGAAGATTTTGTTTTCTATTTTTTTATATGTTTTGTCTGTAATTTATGGTAGTGTATCATTTAGGTCTCAGTCGAACGTCACGCGTTGGATGGTTTAGTTAATAATTGTTTTCCGACCTTTTTCAACCCTTCAAAATATTTTGTAATAGAGTGTTTATATGCCTACACTATTTGATGCAACAAATCCGTAATTCGTGAATGATAAACTTATATATTTATTTGTAACTTTAATTAATTCAAGTTCCTACGTCAATTAGTCAACTTCCTTTCCGTAAAAATGTACATCTATTTTGCTTTAGCCTAATTCACGTCTTCCTTTGCTAAAGCATCTATGAATTGATCACATGTCAAAAATCTTGTTATTGCCATGGAGCTCTGGTTAAAATAATTGAGCAAGCTTTTCTAAATATTCCACAAATTTGGCTAAGATTTTTTGTTTCCTTCAAACCGAGCTCCAGAATTGTGCTCAGAATACTTCCCTATGATGTATACAATGCTTGATAGTTGTTATGGTTGTTATCTTTTAATGTCATTGAAACCGGTCTTCTTTAAATGAGCAGAAAAATAAACGAAGTTTTCTTTATTCCAACTGTTCACTCTGAAAATTGTTTAGAACTGAACCTGATATACTTCGTACGGTACCTTTTTATCAAAGACTTGGATTCTCGATTAGGTATTGTTAATGAACTAGCTTAGCCAGCTAAAATCTGGAATTTGATTAGGTTGTGATGTAACAGAATTAGTTCAGAAAGTTCCAACAGTCACATGTGACACAGCAGCAGTGAAAACAGGAATAGACCAGATGTCTTGTTTAATGGTGTTGGGAAAATTGTTAAAAATAAGAAACAAGTGAAAACAAAGTTGTGCTTGTCTTGGTCCATGTATGTGTCAGTTCAGTTTCCAGATGTTTTATCCTAGCGTCATATTTTTGCATATTTTCCTTATTAATTAATATATCTTTCTATACTTCGTTGATATCCTTTTGTATTACTTCAATTTTGTCATTACGGTCTTTCTACACTACATAGATGTTTATTTTTTACTATTTCAGCTCTGTTGTAATTAACTGTTTTGAATATGTTCAATAGGTTCTTCTGTCTTGTCATGGATCAAATTTACTTTTGTTCGTATTCTTTTCCTTGGTGGATTCTTTTTGATTATGCGATATAGGCCCGGCATGGCCAGGTAATTAAGGCACTCGATTCGTAATCTAAGGGTTCGAATTCCCGTCATAACAAACATGCTCGCTCTTTCAGCCGTGGGGACGGTATAATGTGATTGTCAATCCCTCTATTCGTTGATAAAAGAGTACTCCAGAGTTGGCGGTGGGTAGTGATGACTAGCTGCCTTTTCTCTAGTTTTATACTGCTAAATTAGGGACGGCTAGTCTTCGTGTAGCTTTGCGTGAAATTCAAAACAAACCAAACCAATTATGCGATAAAAAATAAATACCAGCCGACTGAACGAAAAAGAGAGCATTTTATTTTATTACCTAACATTTACACACGGTTTCACAAATTAACGACAGGTCTAATACGTAAATAAAACTAAGCAGTAACTTGTTAAATTTCCTGTCATATTTACATCGTAAACTCAAAACCGACCGACTAAGACACTTGCCAACTAAGTAATCGATCCACTATACTTTAACAAGCTCTCTAAAAGCCTAGGCCCGGCATGGCCAAGCGCGTAAGGCGCGCAAGTCGTAATTCGCGGGTTCGCGCCCGCGTCGCGCCAAACATGCTCGCCTTCCCAGCCGTGGGGGCGTTATAATGTGACGGTCAATCCCACTTTTCGTTGGTAAAAGAGTCGCCCAAGAGTTGGCGGTGGGTGGTGATGACTAGCTGCCTTCCCTCTGGTCTTACACTGCTAAATTAGGAACAGTTAGCATAGGTTGTCCTCGAGTAGCTTTGTGCGAAATTCCCAAACAAACAAACTCTCTGACCAGGCCAGGCATGGCCAGGTGGTTAAAGCATTCGCCTCGTAATCTGAGGGTCGTGGGTTTGAATCTCCGTCGCACCAAACATGCTCGCCCTTTACTTCGTGGGAGCGTTATAATGTATGGGTCAATCTCACTATTTGTTTGTAAAAGAGTACCCCAAGTGTTGGCGGTGGGTGGTGATGACTAGTTGCTTTCCTTCTAGTCTTACACTGCTAAATTAGGGGCGGCTTTCACAGATATCCCTCTTGTAGCTTTGCGCGAAATTCAAAACAAACTAAACTCTGACCAAATTATCAACTGACGAACTCTTTAACTGGTATTTTTCTATTATTGTAGTATTTTTGAAATATTTGGAAATTTGAAACGTCACGTCAGATCTAAATACTCAACGAATTACTTTTTCCTAGATTATGATAACAGTCTGTAACAAAAGCATACACTGCGATGTTACAAGTGTTTCAAACTTTTTGCATTCAGTTTGCAAAAAGCAGTCGATTTCTTGATGTGATTTATGTTTTGTTTTAGTTTCTCTCTTCAAAACTTTAGAAGGTATTAAGATAAATTTAACTTTTGCAACATCTTAAAACAACCATTTAACCAAATATTTTACAATAAAAATGGTTGATAAAATTTTTCAAGAGTAAAAACAAAAATCAATTCAGTAATATTTCGCTAATGATAATTTTGTGATTAAAATTAACGGTTAATGTATAATAGCTATTAAATTAAAAAAAATTATGCATACATTCGTAAACGATATGGTTACAACATAAAGTGTCCAAATACTAAAAACAAAATTGAACGGTAATTGAAATTATTTACTTGTAATACATGAAGTTATTAGAATAGGTAATGGCATAATTTGACAAGACCGCTGTAATTATTAAATGATCAAACAAATGTTTGGCATGCGTGTAATCGTTATTTAAAGCTTGAGCAGACTATATTTGAAGCTTGAGAGAAATGCACCACTCTGAAGAAAACTGCAAAACAAAAATCATAAGAACGTAGGGGAAATCTATAACTTCCGTTTTATTTAGTGCTATTAAATTTAATAACCGCGCATTACAACCGCCTTACAATAGTCTTCTTTTAAAGCATACTAATTGACGTACCCGTTTAACACACGAGGAAGGTATAATTCCCCTTTGAGGGTAACATAGGAAGGGTGAAATCTGAACACCTATCTTTATGTCGTCACACCTTAGCTATAGCTAGCCCTAAGGATACATCAGGTTTGATGACGATCCGTCCAGCGGTTTGTCAAAGTATACTCACTGTATGGGGAAAACATAGCTGTCTTAGGAGAGATGTGGGTGGTCAGATCCAAACTCTACCCTGATGATACATGCCGTGGTTATCTTAATGGTCAACATAAAGTATGATAAATATCAGTCTTGCGATTAACCTGTTATGAAAAGACATACACTATTTTTGTCAAAAATGGTTTAGAGTTTAGATAAAGATTACATATTTAAAGGGAACAGTTTAGTACTGCTAATACTTGTTGTATCAATACGTCTTTTAAAAGCAAGCAGAAATTTAAATGAATTATGTTGCAGTTGACTAGAATATGGTGAAATTGATAAATGAACAAACAGGTATAAGGTGTGGCAACGCATCATGTTCACATTCGTGATCATTAGCCCTTGCATTGGTTTGACAGTTTACACACCAAATTACACTCAGAATATTTAAGAAAGTACTAAAATTTCTATCATGCCTATTTTATATTCAAATACTAATAAATTTACTTAACAGAAGAAGAAGAATATTATTGACGTCAAAAATGGAGCTTTGGTAATATTATCATCCAGTCTTCTGCTAGTGGTGGTTTTATTATATTATTATTTTCCTTTACTGACTGAAATATGTTCAGTGGAGTTTTTGAAATGGAATTAAAGTGAAACTCTACAGATGTAAAAACGGCTAGTTTGGGTTGAGAACATTTTTTATGTAGAGAAGCGTACAACATTTCGACCTTCTTCGGTCATCGCCAGGTTCACAAAGAAAGAAAGAGGTAACTGACCGATAGCTGATGTTTCGGTGGATTTCTGTTTTAAACTGTGTATCGGTTCTTGTAATTTTGAGGTTCAGAAATGATATTTGATTGTTTTCTTCTTGTTCACATGTGAAGTTAATGTTGGGATGTATAGAGTTAATGTGATTGAAAAAAAATAAGTGTGTGTTCTGTAGATGTGAATCCCACAATCGTGTCTTTTACATACTTGTATCAGTGTAGTGGTGAATGTAATTCTGTGTTAATTGCTTGTGTCATAAAAATATTGGCTAGAACTGGGTTGTCCATACTTATTAGGCCATTTGTTTATATATAGTTGTGGTTGTTGAACACGAAGTTTGTCTTCATCGTGGTGAATTATATGAGGGTTGCCAGTTGGTTAAAATGTCGGGTATAGAGTTCTAAGGCTACCTTGCAGGCTTCAGCGGTTGGGACTTCAGTAAAGAGGGATATCACATCGAAACTGACCATTAAGGCTTTATTATTAAGTTGATTAAGATTAGACTTCAAATTAAAAGACCCTTTGATGAATGAGCTGGCTGATGTTACATATTTGGAGAATGCCCATGCTATGTATTTACCAAGATTGTAATTAAACGTTTAATTACAATACAAGATTTGTTCACTGACATGTGTAGTTTTATCTGAAGAAACTGTTAGGTAAGCTTAATATATATCTTAATATATTAGTGAAATGAAAATTCTCTGACCACGTTTTCAATACATATTAAATAAAACAGGCTTAGTTTTATTAATACCATTAAAACCCCTCATACACACTTTGTACAACTTGTCTAACTTTTTTATTATGCGTTCTATGAATCATAGTTTCCTTTTATATTTAGATAGGAGATCTGATTGCGTTTAATCAGACAAAAAATGTTTATTTTCCATATATTGGTTGCTTTCTTTTCTTGTCATGAAGCAATTTAGATTACCGACAGTTAAGAAGCTTCTTTTGTCAGAAATGTGTATCAGTGGTTCTTAAACTGGAGAAGAAATATCTCCTGGGGAGGGCGTGAGATTTGGGAAAAAACTAATACCAATTTCAATGTGCGTCTCGTTGAACCTGTGGCACATATTCTACAATTATAAATATCCACTGTTTTTTCTCAGTATATACAGTACATATAATAACCACATACAAAAAGCAGGTAACGTTCTGTAAAATGTTGTGAGGGTTAAAGGATACATTCATATCATATATTACTAAACTATCACATTCATAAACTTACGTTACTTGTGTGAATATGAAACATGACAACATAGCGTGGTTTAGAACATCCATCGAACTAGAAATCACTGTTCGAAATTTCTTGGTCCGTTATATGATATCTATATAACTATTAAATTTATTGTTTCTTTAAATCATCCAGTTTATTTTAGGTACCTTAACCCCCCCCCCTTTATTACCATAAATTTTAAGATGTATTTCTTTATATCGTATGCTAAACAGGTTTACGTATATACATTGCTTAAGAGCGACAGATTGAAAACTACTTTATGTCCCCTACTTTTACCCTGTTGTCCCAGTCATTAAATTTTAATATTGGTTTATAAATGTATTACAAAATCTACAGACTCAGTTCTAATAACGTAGACAACGAACGTAACACAATGAATGAATCAGCCAATAAATGCTCTGTAAAACTTATATGTATGCATGTTGCAATAAATTTGAATATACAAGTTGGGCATAAATTTTACTTCATATAGCTAGGAGGGCGCAAAAACTGGTTTTCATTTGTATGCAAATAGTCCTAGAACTTCATTATAAACAGCTGTGGGATTCGGTAGACCGCTTGAGCGTAGGTAGCAGGACTGAGGCGTGAGTTAGTATAGGAGATCAGACGGTGACACCCCCCATTGTGTAGTGTTATTGCACGATTTGGTTTTGCGGTAAAACACATGGCGGAATTCGATTGACGGTGTTGATGACGTCACTCGATCACTGTGATATTTCTCTCTTGGATGCTGACTCAATGGGACGTTTGTTTAACAAACTGGTTCAAAAATGCAAGCGATAAATACTCATTCATTTATTTATATTTCTGTACCCTTGTATCTCTGTCTTTTATTACTAAAATTTTGCATATAGCTTTGGTCTTAATCTGCTTTGCTATTACGTTTTATTTCTAAATTTATGTACACGTTGTATATTTTAGTATTACTCTTATATTTGTATTCTTGCTATTTTAAAAACAAATATGAAGTAATTTTCTGTTTCATTTTTGAGCCTCCTTATGTTTACTACTTTTATCATCTTGCTTAATACAAATATCTTTAGTGCTAAGAAATATTAGTTATATTAATATTGGGTCATTTGACTTTAAACTGTGGATCGCGGGATCGAAGTTACTCACTAAATCCACTCTTTCATAGTTTTTGTTGGTAAAAAAGTAACCAAATGGTTGGCGGTGGGTGGTATTGACTCATCTGTCACTTCAGAATTAAGGACGGCTAACGCAGATAGCCCTCGAGTACGTATGTTCGAAATTCGGTAAACAAACAAATAATTTGACTTTAATATAATTTGAATATTTATCTCTTTATTTTGTAAGCTGTGTTTTATAGTATATTAATTTAAACGTTTTGTACTGTTTTTTAGAGGGAGTTTTGTAATGTCGCGAATGTTGAGATTTGACGTTATGTGCATGCGACATCTCGAATTTTCTAGAGATTTCAGATATAGCAAATATTGTAACATAAAAATAGAATGATTTGATTATTTAATTAGTGAGTGACTTAGTTGGTTAGTTGTTGTTTTTTGTTGTTGTTTTGAATTAAGCACAAAGCTACACAATGGGCTATCTGTGCTCTGCCCACCACGGGTATCGAAACCAGGATTTTAGCGTGTAAGTCCGCAGACATATCGCTGAGCCACTGGGGGGCTAGTTGGTTAGTAATTAGTTCAGTTCTGTAAATTTTGAATATGTGTTTCAACAGAGTAAAATGTGAAAATAAGTTACTTTTATTTTGTAAGTTAGACTTCAGCTTGTAAAATTTGTACATCACAGTGGAAGAAATAAATCGCTTTTGTTATCTTTAAGAGAGCTGTACTTTTGCATTATTTTTGGTGAATAACAATAGAAATCGTCATAATAATATAATCCTCAATACAAACTGTATGTGTACGATCATTAAAAGTGATTACTCGCTTCCAGTAAATTATCTGGTAGTGAGTACTTCGATTTTGTCGAGTACTGGGAATGTGTCAATATTGATTATATAAATTTGTTAAGTGTCATTGAAACACTTTTACAGCTGGTTATAAATAAGTGTAAAAAGTGGTGTCTAATTGAGCTTTATTTTCGTCGACAAAAGTAAATTTTATACTATTTATGAAATGTAGTTCTAAGTTTGGGTTTGGTGTGTAGATGTAAAATCTGTATTTATTTTACGATTGATTTAATACTGTGTGTGGGTTTTCTTACAGCAAAGCCATAACGGGCTATTGCTGAGTCCATCGAGGAGAATCGAACCCCCTGATTTTAGCGTTATAAATCTATGGAATTATCGCTGTACCAGCGGGTGACTAATTTAATAGTAATACTACTATTGTTTTGATATTAATTGTGTTAAATACCGTATAATTTTTATACATATCAATATCTGGATTTCAAATCACACTTTTCTTCCAGAAGTACAGATAGTGTTATTTCTCTCTGTGTTTTTTTTTCAAACGCACTTTTTCTAAACTGTCTGCTTTTGAATCCATGGTTATAAGGCCCTTAGTAACTGATAATTCACGGTATAAAAATGAGTCAATAATTTAAAGATTAATTTATATTGTTCTATGATAATATTATGCATTTGCAGCGGTATATTTATATATTTTACCCACAGCTACATGATTTTCCACCAGGGTTACTATTGCAGTTATGTAGTAGTTGCTGGAAAATTTATCACTAGTATTTGGAATATACACAAAAGGTAAGAAAAAAAAAGTATTTTAGTTGAGGTCGGTATAGGGATTGAATAATTTACAACTTGGTTTCCATGACAGCCAGAAATGGCCGTATCAGATTCGGTTGAAAATATTGCGTGACAAAATGATACTGTATTATAGAGGTCTGTAGAAATTAGATCCTTGATATTTCATGACGTAATTAGACTTTGATCGAAAACAGATTATAGTCCTCTATTTGATCGGACAAGATTTAACTGGCATGTTTGAAAAGTGTTTCTAAGTTTTGCCTATTTTAGCTGATAAATAATGTTTTTGTGTTGTTGGCTTTTTTAGTTTATTGGCTCAAAGCAACAGGGCTGTTTGCTTCAATAAGTTATAATGGTTAAACCACAAAAGAAGTATTCAAAAAGTACGAGGAAGTTAAGAAGTGCAACAGAACCCTTATATTAGACCAAATCGTTGTCTACAATTCAATACACTTGGGTTAAAGACAGCACATTTTTTGTGCAAGTCTTCTCTTTATATGTTAACAAAACTTTAAAGTATAATATACAGAAAATCCTTACATAATCTCCAACGTAAGGGTTTTATGACTTATGCACAAGATTGTTAAAGGCTTTCCTATCTTATTCTCCATATTCACAGACAGCAATTCATCTGACTTTGATTGTTACTCTGTAATGGTTCCTTTCTTCTATTAAATGCAGCTTTTACTCCTCTAGATGTTCTAATGTCTTAAATCTATAATTCTTAGCATTCTGTGAATCTGTGTTGTCATATACATTCCTTGTGTTCTTCCATGTTTCATATTATTATACTTTTCAAATGGAGATGTTAATGTTTTTCGGCTTCACGTGTATCCACGACCATTATTAATGTAAGCAAAGGTTTGTATTTATGGTCATTGACACTTTAACAAGTTGTTTCGTTTCCTATCGTTAACTTATTTATTCCACCGACAACGAGGTGCAGATGGCCTAGTTGCTTTGCTCCATAAAACACCAAACCAACCCTAACACCAATCCACAACGTAGACAGCTGTATTCTGACCGTCTGGAAATAGCTTTTGAGAAAGTGACCAAACGATTCTTAGTATGTGTTTTCAACCCAGGTACTTTAATACAAAACTGTTCACAAGGGTGGGGGTGGAACAACTTTGCGTAGCTGACGTGATGTGGTTTCATCGACCAACTTCATAATACCTTCACAGATATACAAATTATTTCTGTTACCGTACTGTAAAATATGATTAAGATACGTAGTTGTAGGAAATGCCTGCGACTGTCAGACATTTGACAACTTGTGTTTCGTATAGATGAGCCTTTACAACCTCTACAGGTTGAATAATAATGATTTGATCTAAAAACACCATCATCTTGCACTTACACTGATGATTCTTCGTCCTATTACTACTCTTATTACTGACTAAACAAGAAACGATTATTCCTGTTGCCCCCCGCTAGTACAGCGGCATGTCTCAGCACTTACAACGCTAAAATCAGGGGTTCGGTTCCCCTCGGTGGGCTGAGCAGATAGCCCTTTGTGGCTTTGCTATACGAAAAACACACACAATATTCCTGTTATTTTCTGTGATGCTTTTAGAGATCAGTGTGAAGGGTTTGTTTGTTTGTTTTGGAAATTCGCACAAAGCTACTCGAGGGCTATCTGTGCTAGCCTTCCCTAATTTAGCAGTGTAAGACTAGAGGGAAGGCAGCTAGTCATCACCACCCACCGCCAACTCTTGGGCTACTCTTTTACCAACGAATAGTGGGATTGACCGTCACATTATACACCCCCACGGCTGGGAGGGCGAGCATGTTTAGCGCGGCGCGGGCAAGAACCCGCGACCCTCGAATTACGAGTGCACGCCTTAACGCGCTCGGCCATGCCAGGCCAGTGTGAAGGGACCAAGTAACTGCAAGTCCTTTGACTTGGGACTTTCAATAAATGTTTCTTTATCTTCTGTTGGCCGGCATTGCCAGGTGGTTAGGGCGCTTGACTCACAATTTGAGGGTCGCGGACTTGAATTACAAGCTCGCCCTTTCAGCTTTGAGGGTTTTATTATTGTGTAATAAAACTCACTCTTCGTTAATAAAAGAGTATCTAAGAATTGGTGGTGGGTGGTGATGAGTAACTGCTTTCCTAATGCCAAATTAAGGACAACTGGCGCAGATAGCACTCGTGCAGCTTTGCGCAAAATTCAAAAGCAAACAAATTATATTTGTGAAACCTTTAAAACATGCAAAAACTTCTGTTTTCATTATCTTCTTTTTTCTCCTTTATATTTACTCAAAATAAAGAAGAAAAGTTTTAATAATCTGTACATTTAAAGGTCGTTATATTTTTAATCAAAGACTTTGCCGTAAAATATCGATACCGTAATCGTGATGAACCATAATTATTAATTAAAAATTCAGCCTTGCAATATTTGAGATGCAGAGTAATAGTACAGGCTTCATTTTCAGAACCTACATGATAAAAATCTGTCATTAAACATAAAATTATGGATTTTTTAATGAAAATTTTACAGATTTGTTTAAAGATCACATTTATTGTTAGTCAAATAGTAATCACACACACACACACACACATTTAACACTATATTTTGGTTTCTGAAACCACAATTTGTTCTATATTTTTTGCACAGAAATTTTCAAAATAATCCACCAGAAAGCATGGTTACTGTTTAAAACATTTACATTTGTGACTGTTTTTTAAATTTTTCTAATAATTTTTATAATAAACAAAAAGGATTGTTTGTTTGTTTCTAAAATTTAGCGCAAAGCTACACAAGGGCTATCTGCATGAGTCATCCCTAATTTAATAATGTATTATTAGAGAGTATTTTTGTTTTTGTATTTTGAATTTCGCACAAAGCTACTCGAGGGCTATCTGTGCTAGCCGTCTTTAATTTAGCAGTGTAAGACTGGAGGGAAGGCAGCTAGTCATTACCACCCACCGCCAACTCTTGGGCTACACTTTAACCAACGAATTGTGGGATTGACCGTAACTTTATAACGCCCCCACGGCTGAAAGGGCGAGCATGTTTGGCGTGACGGGGATGCGAACCCGCGATCCTCAGATTACGAGTCGCATGCCTTAACACGCTTGGCCATGCCGGGCCCAATATTAGAGGGAAGGCAACTAGTCATCGCTGTCCACCGCCAATTCTTGGGCTACTCTCTTACCAACTAATAGTGGGATTGACGTTGACTTTATAACGCACGCACGGTTGGGAGGCTTGCATGTTTGGTGTGACGGGGATTCGAGACATGTAGTAATGCCACAGCACTATGAATAGAGTTCCATCATGTAAAAGATGCAGTTAGGAAATCTTCCAAATAGGAAACGAATATCAAATTTTAGTATTTGTCTTAACTTTCTTTATGAATATCGTATTTATATGTATCAGAAGTTCGGTCCTATAGTGAATATGTGTAGGAGATATATTTGTCTTGGCACTATACTTTAGCATTCACGACACTGCTAGCTACTAGAATGCTATTTTACGACAAAAACATTTAACCAATGATTCATGATTGATGCATAAGCTATGCTATATGGATAGAAAAATATTCGTTATTTAGTATATATTATTTATGCTGAAACCGTAGTGTTTGAAATTCATTTTAAATAACTTAGAAAATGAACCAGATACTTTCAATAACAAATAAAACAAATAAGAAACTGTTAATTACACGTTTTGATAATTCCCTAATGTGTGAAAGTGCTATATGGAATAGTTAAATAGTTTTTATCAATATGAAATTATCATATGGTTGTAGCTTACTGTTAGTTTATACTCGTAATCAGATCAAGGTAATTTACTGTCATTATGAAACTAAGCCTATACATAAATGCGTGATTACAGAAGATCAAAATAACCTCATTATTTGGCCAAACTTGGAAACCAGGTCTTGGTATTTTCATTATGCATTTTTTTTAATCTAAAAATAAATATTTTATCTGATTCGCAACTATTGTAACTTCCCAAGAAGAACATAATATATTCGTGTGTCTTGTTGTGTGTAATTATTATGTTACTTAATGTTGGTAACAAATGTACCCAAGATGCTGAAAGGCTGTAATTATTATTATTATTATTTTGCTATTTTTCTGATCCTCCATTAATTGCAACGTGCAGGGAAGTAGTAGTAACGTCACGTAGCGACAAAATAAAGTAACTACCCCGTATCTTGTGTGCATGAGAAGCATGAGTTTACCACTAATTTGTCGATGTAGACACCATTATAAATGTAAATTACATCTTTACGTTCCACAATCTAATTATTTAATTTCTCACTGACTAAAATATAAGACTGAACTGTATTCATCTGAATTTATTTGCTTGTGTTAATAAGCGCAAAACTGCACGACAAACTGTTTGTGCTTTACCTACCACAAGTATCGAAACGGAGTTTTAGCATTATAAGCCCTCAGAATTACCGATGAGCCACCAAGGAGAGGGGGAATGACTCCTTTGAACAGCACCAGGTTTTTGTGTGCGGAGGTTTATAATGAGGCACATTCAATTTTAGTTCAGTTTATAAAAAAAATATATTGGGATAAAAAGTATCGAATTGATCAAATACAACAGTTCTATATAATACATTAAAATAATTGTAAAAGCTTTGGGGTATTGCGTCCTAGTGGTAAGTCTCAGGGCGTATAATGCTAAATATCAGGTTTCGATACTCGTCGTGAGCATCAACACAGTTAACTTATTGTATAGCTTTGTACTTAACAATAAATACTTGGGGTTAAAAGCTAAAAAAACACACGTAACATCAGTACTGTAAGTGTTGTTTTGAATTAAGCAAAAATTTCATAATGGGCTATCTGTGCTCTGCCCACTAAGGGTATTGAAACCCGGTTTTTAGAGTTATAAGTCCGCAGACATATCGCTGAGCCATTGGGAGGCTACTGTAAGTGAAATGACACCGTATAAAGGAAGTAAACTTACGTATGTATACGAACCGTTGATGCTTACGTGAATGTGTGCATATACATGCAGATAGCTTGGTTTTTTGTTTTTTGAATTTCGCACAAAGCTACTCGAGGACTATCTGTGCTAGCCATCCCTAATTTAGCAGTGTAAGGCTAGAGGGAAGGCAACTCGTCATCACCACCCACCGCCAACTCTTGGGCTACTCTTTTACCAACGAATAGTGGGATAGACCGTCACATTATAACGCCCCCACGGCTGAAAGGGCGAGCATGTTTAGCGCGACGAGGATGCGAACCCGCGACCCTCGGATTACGAATCGCACGCCTTAACACACTCGGCCATGCTGGGCCTCATGCAGATAGCAGGTGGTCTGTTTGCGAACATTATGTTGCAGTGACAAATAATGAAAATACATATATATAGGCACTTATACACTGGGTCATACGCAGAGATGCTAAGTTTTATGTACATATAATGCATATGTGCATTACATTCATCTTATACGTATGGCGCGTACGTGTGCACAGTTGCAACTTTAATAAGAGCAAATATTAAAGGGACCGTGGACATTTATTATCTAGGTGCTGGCAAGTGACGTCACTCTCAAATACATTAAGGCCCTATGGTTTAGCTGCGTCGCATGTGGCGTATTAGCATTGATCAGGGTCCGGGAATAGGCTGCAGGATTTTATGTATTTAAATATTATATGACATACCTGTTTAGATAAGTGAGGAGCAGACTGCTGCAGAGTATTTCATAATCAATAAACTACTGTTTTCAGGGTTACCATAAACGTCCTTTTTAGTTTGTAGATGTTTCATTATAATATGTATGTTTTCGTAGGAGGAGAAAGACATGAGAATATATGTCGTTTAAAAACTCGAATAACACATAGGTTCAAGAAGTCTTGGTAGAAATTAATAAAAACCACATTTTATACATGTTGTTTAAGTATTGAGTACAGCTAACGTGAAATAAAAATATTCATCTTGAAAATTATTTTCATTTGAAATGTTTTTCTTCATGATTTTTGTCATGAATTTTGCGCAAAGCTACACGAGGACGATCTGCACTAGTCATTCCTAATTTAGCAGTGTAAGACTAGAGAGAAGGTAGCTAGTCATCACCACCCACCACCAACTCTTGGGCTCATTTTTTACCAACTAATAGTGCGATTGACCATAACATTATAACGCCCCCACGGCTGAAAGGGCAGGCATGTTTCGTATGACAGGGATTCGAACCCGCAACCCTCAGATTACGAGTAGAGCGCTTTAAACACCTTTTTTGAAATGATTTACCTTTCTATTGGTTCTATTGGCCTGAGCTCTGAAGTTTTGTTTCTCCACGTTGTTCTAGTGTGTCAGAAAAGAAAAAAAAATAAACTAATATTTCACCGTGTTTAGACATACTTCATGGAGTACTGTGCAATTAATATTTCGTGTGTGTGCGTGTGTCATGGTGAAAGTAAAATTAGTTATTAATTATTACATATAAAATAATTAAACATGAAAAAGAAGAATTTGGTTATTTAGGTTGTACACAACTCTATTTGTGTAATTCATCACATGTCACGAGCCGACCAGGAAACAGATAACACTCACAACTTGATATTGAGTAGAATCAAACTCAAGTTCAGTTGCATTGAGCGGATTTTAGTTGAGTTCTTGTTGTTTGTTTTGTTTTTGAATTTTTCGCAAAGCTACACGAGGGCTAACCGCGCTATCCGTCTTTAATTTTGCAGTGTAAAACTCGAGGGAAGGCAGCTAGTTATCACCACCCACTCTTGGGCTACTCTTTTATCAACAAATAGTGGGATTGACCGTCACATTATAATGCACTTACGGCTGAAAGAGCAAGCATGTTTGGTGTAAAGGGAATTCGAACCCATGACCCTCATATTACGAGTCGAGTGCCTTAACCACCTGATCATGCCGGTCCAGTTTTCGTAGTAACATGAATAATCGAATGTTTGTTATTAGAGAAATGCAATCTTCTTTACAAGGATGCAGTCATGAAGCTGTATTGGGAACACTCGAAACTTTGCACCAAGGTTGAACATGAATGACTTCCAGATTTAAGAAGATCAGGAGTATACACTGCTCTGAGTACCTCATATATCAGATCATTGGAAAATCAACATTCTAACAAAAACAAACCAATAATTTGTAATAGTTTTTATACCTTTAGCTTGAATTTTCATTATTTTATCATTTTCTACCACGCTATTTAAAGACTCGGTATGGCCAGGTGGTTAAGGCTTTTGACTCACAATGTGAGAGACACTGGTTCGAATTCCCCTAGCACCAAACATGCTTGTAATTTTAACCGTGAGGGCGTTATTATGTGATAGTCGATACCAATATTAGTTGCTAAAAGAGTAACCCAAGAGTTGGCAGCGGGTAGTAATGACTTGCTGCCTTCTCTCTAGTCTTACACTGCTAAATTAGGGACGGCTAGTGGAGATTGTTTTCATGTAGCTTTGCGCGAAATGCAAAACAAATTACCATGTTATTATGCTAAACTTTTCTGAGAACATTAATGGTAAGATCGATAAATGGTGAACTATCTGAAGAAAAAAAAACGAGATCAGACAAACAAAGTTCACTTACGTAGCTTCATTTAATAAAACAATGCGTAAACAATAGAATAATTGATGCTTGTAATAGAGTACAAAGTATGAAACCGTTATGAGCATTCAGTGTTTGACGCTGTTTCACGAATTAAAACAAAGGAACACACAAAAACGAAGAACAAAACCGCTAGGAAAGAAGAAAAGTAGCTAAAAGATGTTTGTAACAGTTTACCAAACGTACAGAAGTTAATTCATTACAAAGTAAAATAAATGTACAGTTGTAATGAAGGTCTGCGTTTGTGTGTTTTTCTTACAGCAAAACCACATCGGGCTATCTGCTCAGCCCACCGAGGGAAATCGAACCCATGATTTTAACGTTGTAAATACTGAAACATACCGCTGTACTAGCGGGGGGCATGAAGGTCTGGATGCGTGTTCGTAAAATGATATGCATGTGGTTTTGAACGAACAGTGCATAAATATTTTAGATCTAAATTAGTCGAGAAAACCCGTAGAAATCAAATGATATTTAATGTTTTTTGTTGTTGTTTTTAAGGAAATTACACGTGGGTTACGTGTTATTCGTGTGAAATACTTTGCAATTAAAAAATATTTAAAGCTGAAATCGAAAGTAGTTGTTACGTAATTGCAACAACGTTGTGTTTTTTGTTATATTTTTTGCATTAAAAAGTTTGACTAAGGTAAAATAAAATAGGTAAAATGACTGTAAATGGAAAAGCAATTATGAAATCCAGACTTCTCTGGCAAAGACCTTTCAAAGAAGATTTGTGACGTTTGATTGAGAAATTTGCCAGAAAGATACGGTTAGATAAATGCAAGACTATTATTTATATACATCTTGTTAAGTCAAGAGTTTTTGTTTTGTTTTATTGTAGTAGAACAGATATTATGGCAAACAAGCAGGCGCCAGAAAAACACTCGGTTTGACACGTGTCTGACGCGAAAATCTATATTGAAACCTTATTGTCACGCATAAATGGTTCATAATACCGACCAAGTCATTTTCATTTGATCACTATGAAGGTTCTAGTTTTTGAATATGCAAACATATGTCTGTTAAACTCGAATTGTGTTTATACTACTCAAAATTAGAGCACCTGATCAGGCGCTACCTAATCCGTTGTAGGTGGCGCTACAAACAAAAGTAACATTCTGTATGTTTATTTTCAGACACCTTGCAGTAATATAAAAAGATATAAAACATTATTTTTAAATTGACGTTATAAAAATATTACTCTAAACGAATGTTAGTTTTACTTCTAGTCCTCCAGATTTTTTTTTACATTTACAGAATGAAGACCAAATACAACATACTTTGATTTGAATCAATAACAATTAGCAACAGTTAGTGACTGATACCCGAACACAGCTTTTTTGGGGGGAATTTATTAATCTACGATGGAAGTTATCGATGGTGAACTTAAAATCTATCGTTAACGCTTCCACGAAGCGTCTGTTTCCTAACGGTAATGGCCAAGCGTGTTAGGGCGTGCGACTCGTAATCTGAGGGTCGCGGGTCCGAATCCCCGTCGCGCTAAACATGCTCCCCCTTTCAGCCGTGGGGGCGTTATTAAATGACGATCAATCCCACTATTCGTTGGTAAAAGAGTAGCTCAAGAGTTGGCGGTGGGTGGTGATGTCTACCTGCCTTCCCTCTAGTCTTACACTGCTAAATGAGAGACGGCTAGCGCAGATTACCCTCGAGTAGCTTTGCGCGAAATTCAAAAACAAACAAACAAAACATTTACCAGTATAAGAACAAACAAGTAAATCGTCAATGTCATGTTTTGGTTTGACATAATCTGTAGATTTGTCTTGTAAGGCGATTGTTGTTAACTTTAACAAAGTACACATAGTTCAAACCATTGCGTCTTGTTAACTAGATGCCTACATCATACATATTTGCAGTTTCGTCTAGCAATTGTGTAATGAGCGTGTTTATATTGTTGCTGTGTATAAAAGTGTCATCTATGGTCGAGAACACTGCGTGATCAAACACAAAGGGCACAGTTCAGTGTTCATTCGATGAGTTTCCAGCTCAAATTTCACACCTGTTATCATACATTTGCAGTAGTTTTTATTAACCTTCATTTATAGGAATGAAATATGATAATTCTTTTGAAAATAGACAGGGTATGTAACTCCTCTCTGACAAAATTTGTTCTTTTATTAAATATCCTTTGGAACGCTTCTTGGTCACACATCATAGAAAGCAACATTTATGTGCAGTGATAGTACCGTTAATAGAAACTAAATAACCACAGTTACGTCTCAATGACTTTCTCTCAAGTTACGGACTTTTCTCTATACCATTCGCTATCTGAGATACAAACATAGAACTATGTGTACTAATTTTATGCTTCTGTCTATTACAACCCTCACTGTAATGAATTAACCAGAGAAACTTTGTAAAATTGCCCAATTTCTGTGTAAAATGCATTCAGAACAATACCAGTAAATCGTAAAATTAGTTGCAGAATTAATAGTACCTTTATTCTTTGTACGTATGGTTCGTATGTTGGTAGAGATCGAGAACAGGCAGACAGTTTAGTGCATAAACAGTTTTTTTTTATGTTTAAATAGTCATTGATAATTTGTACGGAACCAAGTGGTTATTTTACATTAATAAAACTCATCTTTTGAGGACATCAATATGTCAAACTGCGAGTAAAAACTTCATTTACATTTTGATGGACGTGCTCCCATGAATGGCTGAAGTTTGTGGAGATTGTGTGGTTTGCACATCATAAAGCAGTTTGTTCTGCATATGTCCCAGGTGTATTTAATTCGGCTAGTTAATGTTTGTAATGCTATCCTTTTTAAGTGTAAGTGTCATCTTGCACCTTGTAGTGTTGCAGTAGCATTCAAATAGATTAACAGCATCATGGTAGTCTCTAGAGCTTCGTCTGTATATTTCTTGTATGTCCTTAAATGGTGTTCAGGCCAATACAGACAAGCAAGTTGCTGCCAATCCACACCGAGACTGAAACAGTTTTAAAGGTAATTTGTTGGACAAAGTAACCTTTCCTTGACGATCTTCACATTTTCATATGCTCGTCGTTCTTTTGAAAGTAAAACCTATATTCGTTTTTCAGTAATTCGGGGCTCTACTAGTTCACTACATTGTCATTCATCATGCTCACCAACCCAAGACATTTGGCTTATTTACTGCCTTATGGTCAAAAGTAGGTATAAAGTTGGGTTGCTGCTGTGTAAATTAGCTTTGTTCAAGAACTGTCTGATTGTGTATCTTGAAATATGCTACTTCCCAGCTGAAATTTTATTGGAGGTCTGTGTTAGTCAAAAGTCTTTACTACCTATCAGTATTTGTCGGTACTGATTCTTATTCTAAGTTTCCTTTACACTCCACCATTAGCCAGATTACTTCTTGGGTCTATTGATCATACTTTGGGAGACACTAAGTGAAAATTTCATATTGTGTTAATAAGAATTCGCCCTCAAGGTTGCTGTTAATGTTTTAAATAATAGTTTCGCTGCAGTGCTTACGCTGAGACATAGCCGACAGATTTTTCCCTACAGTGCTTTACGGTTTGTTGGTACAAACCGCCTCTGAAGAACAGTATTACCTAATGACCAGTTCTCTTGGGATCAGTCTTATATAGCGCATTATTTCACCTGGTTCATTCCCACATGATTAGCATTTTATGTCACCACGAAGTTCACTGATAGTTGCAAAGGATGTTTAGTGAAATATGAAAGGTTATCAAAGATGCAGCGCATGTGCTGTCCGTTTGGGGGATGACTGTCTATTCTTAGAATTTTGTGAAGGAGAGTTAAACGAAACTTTTCACATCGGTCCAGCTCATTTTTTGGAAACTTCCATATTTGTCAAAATGTCTTTCCCTTTTAATTTTCGTTGTTGCATGAAACAATGCGAAAGTATATACATATTCTTGTTTGGATTCTCAAACTGTTACATAGCTTTTGTATGTTATAGTACTTAAACTGTTAATTAGTTTCAGTAACCAAGAGAAAACTTAGGTATTTCAATAACCTACTCTCAAAAAAAAGGGAAAAAAGTATGTGAATATTATAGATTGCTAGAAGATTTAAAATAAAAGATTCTTTGTTCATTGTAAAGCACAAACCTACACAGTAGACTACATGTGCTTTGCCTATAGCTGGTATCGAAACATGATATTTAGTGTGATAAAGCCTACTGAGTTACCACTGACCCACCAAAAAGCTTGATATAAGAATCCAATTCTTAATTAGAAGTCGTATAAAACTAATTAGTTTGTTGTTACAGTTGCAACGCATTTGATTGTTTCAACTGATTCATTCATTTGTATAACAAATAAAAATGTGGAGTTGAATTTTATGTGGTGTACATGTGAAACAAAAATTAAAAAGGAAAACAAGTTTTTTCAAGTAAGATATTACATTGGAAAATACACTTTGAAATGTTTAAATATTTTATTTGTTTTGTGACTATTTAATTTTCTCTAATTTCGAACGAATGCTCCTAATTTTGGTTTCAAAATACTGTGTCTACATAAGCTATGTGCTTTATAATAAAATAATAATATTGAAGGCTTTGTTTGTTGGTTGTGAAGCACGAACAATCTGTGCTATTCTCACCACGCGTATCGAAATCCGGTTTTTAGCGCTATAAGCCCCAGTCTGACTTACCATCGACCCTTTCTAGGAGAAGGGGAAAGGGGCTGTCGAATGTGTAAAATATAACGTGGAATGATGGATGATTAAGGCACAACCCCACTGGAATTGATCAGTGAATAGTAGTTATGATAATATTTATGTCGTTACATATTTCATCATTACTTGTCGGTATTATTTTATGCTATGCTAAGTTAACCTCATAGAGGATATGCTTGAAAAGTGTTGAGGAACTGACGTCGACGTAACTAAATAATCAGTGGGGTATTTAGGTAGGGGCACATTGATAATTGTATTCTATGTAAAATTACATGGAATGTAGGGCCCACAAAAATTATAAGTTCCTGGAGCTATACACCCTGTAAATACTTCTTCATAATAAATGGATTATTTGTGTCTGAAAGGAGTCGCTCATCAGCTCTTGAAATGGTAAACAAGTGGAAACTCGTGGTTCTGTGTGAAAAAGAACGACTACATCCTACCCTGAAAAAGAAAGACCACTTTAATAAAACCAAAAACAACTGGTACCCTTACACCGGCCGAAATATTTAGTACTTGTCAAGGTTGCTAAAGTATATCATTCATCTCTATTACATATAAAACATAACATTTGGAATTAGACGTTTATAGTAACTAATAGGAGTTTAAAAAATGTTTGCTTGCTTGAGCGAAAAGTTATTTAATATACTATTACAACTGTGTCTGAGGTGGGGATCGAAATCCGAATTTTATACCATATAGAACCAGTAAGCCATCAGGGGATAAAAGTACAGAAAACAAAACAAAAATGGAGTTATGTGTCGAGGATGTTTGGTTCTCGTTTGTACATAATGCATTTCAGTCAGTATTTTAGCATTATTTAATCACATTGAAGAAAATCTGGTAACATCTGTGTTTTATGGTATGTAAGTCCTAACTTCAAACTTTAAAACCTTAAGGTCTACTTCATAAAATTTATTTCTGTGTACGGTTCATTAAAACCAAGTAAAACAGTGGAAAATTGTGTAAAGTTAGACATTTTACTCTAAGTTCATGCACCCATCTATTGCAAAACTTTACAAAATAAAATGAAAAGGTAACTTTGTGCTGGATAAAGTTTTAGAACATCCACCAGGACTTCTAGAATGTAAAACTCCATCTGATTTGTCAGACTATATATAAGAGATTTATTAAAGTTTATTAGTGGTGGAACTGATACAAAAGAATATGGATTGTCTGACCTTTAAAACCAATCATGTCAAATCAGAAGGAGAGAGAAATTCCTGTTCAAAATAAGGAGATGAACTAGCAAAGGGGATGGGTGAGTTGGTAAATCTAATATGTAATTGAAATAACATTTTTTGTTTGTTTTCGCTATTCAACTTTGACTGTGAGAAGAGCACTTTCTACTTAATTAGAACTTTAATAATCTTGAAAGTTTTCTGTCTTAGTTAATTACATCTTTTAATTAGTCCTGTCAATGTTTATAATTGTACTTTGGGTAATGGGTAATCACGTTTGTTTGTATTTCTCATAAAGTGTTACGTGTGCTTGTAGAGACAGACAAACGGGAGACATATATTTGCATGCATAGTGGTGTAACCGAGGTTTATAGAGAGTTTGTGTTTATGTGTGTGTGTGAAGATTGATTTCCGACAGTGTGTTCAAGTTTACTTAATGAATTGAATCTAATTTCATAAAGCAGTGTAGTTTTCTGTGGAAATCAAACTTTTCGTCTTAAATTGAAGAAAGTCTCTACACCGAACAATACTTTAACTTTTGAAAACTTTTAAAAGTTTATTTATTACATATTATCGATTATGATTCAGAAAATACACACGATACTACATGATAAATTACACTTTGATTGTATTAGGATATTAGAGTGTAGTTCGACTCCAACCTCTGGATTGTTTGAATACATTACAAATGTAGGAACATTGTAGAAAGTGATCTATGTAACGAAATGGAGACGATCGTGTATCATGTCCATTGAAGCTGTTTTGCCAGGTTTAACACACGCATAGAAAACAAATGTAAGTCAACAGGTATATTTTGTTTTGTATTAACCTGGAAAACAATAAACGAATTTTTTTTATCTCAGAACTTGGATCCTTTTGTAAATTGTTCTGAATCAAATTGTCAAATTTAAGAAAAATCGTTTATAAATGTGCAATATAAATTACTTTTAATAAAATGCGCAGTTTTAGTTATTACAGCGGAATGTCGTTCTGTCAATCCAATTGATAATTTCAATCACAATTTTGTATTTGTCGTATTAAAACAACGAATTTCTTTAGTGTATACACAAAGCTATCGTGTCCCATCAGGTTTTAATACGTTTATTTGCAGTACTTTTGGTAATATATTTTCCTCTTTTGACACATCAGAAACCATTAGAGTTATCGTATACGATGTGTAAGCTAAGTTTTGAAGTCATGTATTCGGTACGTTCTTGTATATTCGTCTTCTCCATACTCACGTGGAAACTTCCAAACAAATGAGTTTTAGAGGATACTGAGGAATCAGTACGTTTGTATCCCAGAACGGCTGGTATGGATGTTAAAACTTCTACTAATAAAGCAGACCAACGTTTCGACCTTCCTAGGTTATCTTCTGGTTAACCATACCAGCCGTTCTGAGATACATTCTCATTTCAAATGGGTTTCTTTTCATCAAGAATCGGCATACTTGTATCCCGTGTTCCTTTATTAACATGTTTATCTGCTAATTCCACCATCCAAATGATATACTGCAAGTAACATGTTTATATGTAAAGGTTGTCGTTGTTGTTTTTTCAAATATGAGTGAGCTGGCGTCATTCCTCTACAACCTTATCTGTAAATCCAACTGGAAAAACAAGTTATGGTAATGTTTAGGATGAAACTTGTTATTTTTAATGTTGAGACACGTGTATTTTAGGTTAGATAACTTGAATGTTTATTTCAAAAATAAATTATAACGGGGTGATAACAGTAATTTGCTATTACATGTACTTTTCCTGCATCTTCCATCAAGCAAGACTTTCGCTCCGTCGTCTTCCTTGAAATTAATATCCTAGTTTGGAGGATAACATAGTAGTTTACACTTGATATGGAAAATGCTAGAACAACTTGTTGTGTCTTGAGGAACATTGGAATGGGGCCAGAAATTAAGTTATCTGGTGGGGCTTCGTATGTCCTTAAGCCTACATGCCGTGGATTTGTTTATGTGTGCATCTTTATAATAAACACACTCACGAAAATGTCTTTACAAACAAAAAAGTGTATTAATACCATAGGTCACAGGATATCGTCAGTGTTGTTACCGCCACCAAATGTGTTACATTGTGTTATCTTACGAAACCATTTTAAAGTATCTATGAATTAGTGTTTATGGTTTATTATTATTAAGCACAAATCTATACTTAGGGCTAATTGTGCTCTACTCACCACGGGTACCAAACTCGGTTTCTAGTTGTATAAATCCACAAACATGGCGCTGTGAAATTAGGGAACATGAATTAATGTATCGAATAATTAGATTAGAGTTTGCTGGAATTTATGATCGATATTCGTTTGTAAATACACTTGTGTTAATGACATCTTATGGGGTGTTGCATAAAATTATATTAATTTTATTATTTAAAGGACAAACCTAACTGCAAAAAATATATGCGTAACTATATATATATTCAAGAAAAAATCTCGGGAGTCCCGCGTGAAGAAGAGAACAATTAAAACGGGGCACAGATACAGAGTACGTTTGTATTTATTTCGTACAAAACTACTCGAAGGGATATCTGCGCCAGCCGTGATTAATTTAAAAGAGATAGACTGGAGGAAAAGCTGCTCGATAACATCTCCCACTCCCAGCCCTTTGGCTACTATTTATTAACAAATAATTTGATTATACATTACACTATAATGTCTTTTCGGCGTCGGGTCATGGTCCTATGATCCCCAGCCATGCGCCTCAACAACCCAGTCTCTGCTAGGCCTACAGGCCTGGAAATTTTATTCTGGCGAAAGAAGTATTTGTAGAAATATTTTGCACCTGTACAGTATTTTACTGATCTTTATTATATCAAACCTTTGTACACAACTCTCTAGCTGCTAATGGATTTTGATGTTTCAAATTAATGCACTTTTTGGTATATGTTCAGAAAAGTGGGTATTTAACTTGTATATCTTGCTGAAAGTATAAATAACCATTTTCCATCGAGCTTATCAACAAATTATTACTCATAATATTTCGAAGGAAAAAATAACAACAGTAGAAATTGCAATCCAGGTTTCGACCCCCCGACGGACACATATTTTTGCTCAAACGAAAACATATAAAAAACCGTTTCTTAATATTTAGTTTAGATTATAGAATATTTTATCTTATTTACAGTTATTCACTTATCATGGATTGTGGTTATTTTTGTTCATGTATAAAGTATACTTGTTTTAATAATCACGTGTATGTTATTTTGTTGGTTATGTACAACAGAGAATAATATATCTGATTGGATTTCTTTTTAAGACGTTAATATATGTCGTTAGATATTTGAAATTTTCAGCTCTGTGTTTGTTTATTGGGCCTGAAAATTGGCCTCGTACAATGTACGAAACTCATCCGAACCAACGCCGACGGAAATACAACTTTCACGTGAAATTGTTATCGAAATGAAACACAAGACAATTATCTGGTCATGGCCACCCACTGATATATATTCCCGGGGTGGGGGACATGTATGTAGGGGATCAGCTTTTACCGTGTAACTCAACAAACTAAAATAATATGCTATGCGTACTTAAAATCAAACACAACTTTAAAATGTTATTAAAAATTACTAAAACATTTAGTTTGAACACGATATTAAGTTCTTGCGGGCGCCCATGTTTCTAGTATTCATCGTTTTCCCTGTCTATTCTAATTAAAGGTTAACATATAAAGCATTTCTTCCTTTATTCTCGACAATCTTATGGTAGAAAGTGTGACTTGTGTGGATTGCATGATCGAAACCTCTTCTGGACTTGCTCTCTCTTTCAGCCGTGTATTTTTCATAATGTGACAATCAGTGTCACTGTTCTTCGACTGCTGTTACTTCAGGTAGAGGTCCACAATAGGATATCTGCTCTCTGTCCACTATAAAGAATGAAACCCCGGATTTTAACCTTGTAAGTCTGAAACTGTCCGGTGACCCAACGAGGGGAACTCTTTCGACAGAGAATGATGCTTTCTGTATGGTCGATCACTTCGAGTAGTTTTGCGCGAAAATTGAACTAACAATCTTCATTTCCGTGACATAATAGTACGCTGCAAATAAACTTATTGATCATACAATTGGAAAAACACAACCGTTTAAAGTATTAAACAGTGAACTACGAAATGTTATTTTAGAAAGTTGAAAATACGTTGCAGAACGTTTAATGAACTAGAAATTGGAGACCTGAATAATCACCTTTCATTTTTTGTCTCATGTAGTTAATTAGACGTAGACAAAGTTTTCAAACTTATGAGCCAAAGAAATCATACTAGGACTAGAAATTTTAATTTTAGAAATGAGAAGTAAGTTGTGTTTAATTGATATTTGTCATGCATATCTTCTAAAACAGTCATTTTCTCTTGTTAGAGATCACACTTATATTAGGTAACAAATTGAAGAGGCGTCAGCTGAAAGCGTCTTGTAAACAATTACTCATTAAATTTTAGATGTTATAAACAATAAAACTTTTCCATTTGCATATTCCAGTAAAAGATTATAATTAAACTAACTAGTAATTACAGCTCCAATGAGATTAATAAACTATTTAAGCTAAATGAAACAATAACTAAGAAATTAAAAGATTTGTGTTTTCTTCTTCCATAATAGATAAACCATTTGTAGTAATTAAACATATTTTACGTTTCTCTAGATAACTGAAAGGAAATTTTCAAACGTATTTGGATATTTTCGTGTATTTAAACGTAAACAGCGAGACTACTTACTCCATTGTTCAATTGTGTAGCCGCATGTATTTTCCGGTTGAACTTAAAAGAATTGTGAAGTATTTTAAGTAATGTTTAAAAAACAACTGAAAATGTAACTCTGTTGATATTCTTTAAAATTGTGTCATTTGTCTGTGAGATGAGTATTTATTGAAGAGTAAAACAACAAGCATTTAACAGGTAAGTTGTAGCTTGTAACGTACCAAACTTAATAGAAATAAGCCTTATTTAAATACGTCAAAACTGATAGAATCTCACAACAGTTAGTTTCATAAATGCACGACACCCTCCTTCTTTAGTAGCTTTGTGTGTGTGTGTATGCATGCATGCAGATATGTTAGTATCGAGCTAATAACAGTGAAACTTGAGTTGAACCACACTGATGAAGTGTATCTATCATTTGTGGTTAAGTTTATAATTTTTTGTCTTCTTGCTGACAAAAATATCGTTTGTATATAGAAAAGCCACTATAAGTGTGTAGTACAGTGTATATTTTATAGTAGAGTATAATTTATTTTTAGAGTCGTAACGGATATACTGTTATGCATTTATTTCAGTATTTGCGTTTGCTTCAGTTTGACACATGTGACTTATAGTGTTGGATATATATTGTACAAAACCCACCTGTCATCTAAATTTGTAGAAGATTCTCGAGCGTACGAATAAAAAATGTACGATGTATGTAAAATGTTAGTGATCGCCAATATTGATGCCAAAGGTACTTTCTAGAATCTCACAAAAAAAGCTTATAAATTGACGCGTCAAGAGACAGAAATAGAATATCATTTGGACGCTACAGTCAATAAACTACAGGGTGTTCGGAAAGTCACTGTGCACTTATATATTTATTAACATACATGTTTCAATACAAAATACAGGAGGTAAATATGAATGACAATTATAAACAATATTGAACGTGATCCCCGTTGGCATCAATACAGGCCTGGATCCTTCTTATTTTGTTTCTAAATACCGCTATCAGTTGCTGGCTTGAAATAGACTGAATGAATGCTGTTATCGCTGCTTTCAAAACTGCACCGTGACTTTTCGAACACCCTGTATAAGCCTTGAAAGCTGTAATAATGTTTAATATTTATTCATCGGAAAACTACAGATATTTTACCAGTAACTTTTTAAGGACAAGCATGTTTGGTGTGATGAAAATTCGAACCCGGGACTCTCAGATTACGAGTCGCGCGCCCTAACCACCTGATCATGCCAGTCCTATTTAATAGTAATTATTAATGTGTTTTCCTATTATATTTGAATAGGTTATATGCGTGTATAAATTATATTAATATACTAAAATATGTGAAAGCTAACGAATGATAAAAAACTCACTCGCTAATATTCTGTGAGAATTTTTATTTGTTCATTTTCCAAACTGAATATCTCTTAATCCAGTCGTAATTATGACTACCATATAAAAGCAAAGTATAATTACCGGTGTAGTTTATTTTGAGCTCATCAAAACTAAAAATACTGAAATACTTTCAAGTATTCAATGATTCTAATGCTTTGGCTGTACATAGTGAAACTGTGCAGATCATGTCATAGTTAAATTTGGTGTATCATAGCCAGGCTGTGCTTTGTCAACTGTAATGGTTTGTTTGTTTGTTTGTTTGGGAAATTCGCACAAAACTACTCGAGGGCTATCTGTGCTAGCCGTCCCTAATTTTGCAGTGTAAGACTAGAGGGAAGGCAGCTAGTCATCACCACCCACCGCCAACTCTTGGGCTACTCTTTTACCAACGAAAAGTGGGATTGACCGTCACATTATACACCCCCACGGCTGGGAGGGCGAGCATGTTTAGCGCGACGCGGGCGCGAACCCGCGACCCTCGGATTATGAGTGCACGCCTTAACCCGCTCGGCCATGCCAGGCCAACTGTAATGGAACTAGAATGTTTAAAATAATGAGGTTTTCTAAGATACAGGGCCCGGCATGAATGGGTGGTTAACTCGACTCTTAATCCGAGGGTCGCGAGTTCAAATCCCCGTTACACCAAACCTGCTTGACCTTTCAGCCGTGAGGACGTTATAACGTACGGTCAATCCTACTATTCGCTGGTTAAAGAGTAGGCTATGTTTTGGTAGTGGATGGTGATTGATGACTAGCTGCTTTCTCTCTAGTCTTACACTGCTAAATTCGGGACGGCTAGCGCAGATAGTCCTCGTGTAGTTTTGCGCGAAATTCAAAAAGTGTGGACAGTTCAACTATAATTTTTAGGTACTAGAGCCACCGTATTAAGCCCGCCGTATCCTACCAAAACTAATATTTTATGCATTCAGGTTTTCGCGCTAATAATGCGATAAACTAATAAATGTAAGTACTTTACAATAGCATTACAGCTCGATACAGTACACACACACGTAAGAACGTTTTAAATAAATGTACGTGAGCGAACAATTACAATAATAGTGGTATAGAAAATCCTCAATATATATCCCAACATAGTCCAACTTATGTTTTATTTTGCACGTCTTCTCCAGTTTTTATCTTATAGTTGCTCTCGATGTAATTAAATGTTTGGAACTGAACTTTTTAACAACAATCCAAATAATCAAATTTGATTTAAACTGGTTAATAATTCGTTTATTGCGTTATAAAACTCAACATTTTTTGGTTGTATTTGATACCTGATAATTTTTTCGAATGTCAAATATTATTTACAGATATAACCCTGCTTAAATTTTATTAGCCAGTAAGTTGTTTTTTTTATTCTATTTTCTCTCGTTCTTCTAAACTGTATTTAGTTTATGACTAATCAGAATATGCATGTTATTTTTGTTTTAGAGTTAATGTACGGGGTGGTGATATGTGTCAGAATTTTAGATGGTACGAGTATTGTATATGACATAAGCGACGAAGTTTGCACTCTATATCTGATAATTGTTGGTATATGCCTAATAGGCGTGTCTGTTGATAATGCTGAATGTTGGCGTTTGATAGATAAATGTTAGATTTATTTGTCGTGCTTTGCAATCGTTCTAACCTTTCCTATTGTTATATATACGTCAAATTATGTATGTCATGGACGTCTGATGATTTTATTTGACTGTCTTATATCAAGTTTTATTATCATAATTTTTATGATAGATTGTGTAGGAGTAATAGATATCTATGTTTGTAGAGTAGCTAAAAATGTGTACCTCGCTGTTACAGCGATAAATCTAGGCATTTAATACGCTAAAACTAGGGAGTTCGATTCTCCTCAATGGACACAGCAGATAGCCCGAAGTGGCTTTGCTGTAAGAAAACTCGCAGACACAAACTAGAAATTTATTTCTTCCCTTAAAATCATTGGTGTGTGTATTTTATTATTCAGTACTTGTTAATAAATAATTAATAAATAAAAAAGAAGCTTTTCTGCGTTTATCGCATACACTATGAGCTTTTCAACTCGATCGAAGTAAACAAAGAGAAAAGGAGTTATAAAGTGAAACAATTCATATCAGTTTTATGCAGTCAGTAGAAAAGAAGCAATTGTTTAAGATCTTAAACTGCTGTGATTTTTTGCACGTTCGAATAATAAAGCAAATTAAATAGATTTAGTGCCAGTTAAATTATTAAAACGTGTTGGAAAGTTACCTGAGCTCTTTTTAAGTCAAAGACTCGCTGTTGTGAATATAAAACCGAGAAAAAAAAACAGACAAAAAACATTTCTTCTTTTGCAATACGTCGCTAGGTTTCCGCTGGCACTGCAAAGTTTGTTCGCTGTTTATGCATTATATAAATAATATTGAAATTAGTAGTAGTTTGAATAAAAATCGACAGAAGAACCAATGACACTTTAACCCGGCTTTCTGTGATACTTCTGTACATTTGATAAATGAAAACATTTAACATCATTTACTGGTATCTATGAGTTCTGTATATGTATGTATGTGTTCACTTTAAATTTGTAGCCCAAGAACATTAGATGACACATTGCTCTAATTTTCCATTTTTGGCTGCAATTGGTCAAGAAGGCCAGTGGCTTTCACCGTTTTATCTACTTTTCAGGCCCAGAATTTATTACGTTGTTTTAGTTTATCGGAAAGGCAATTATTCAATAAAGTACTTACTTGTTGTATGTCAACATTAGAAGTGGTATAACGCCTTGTTAAATATTGAAATACCTAATTATCCATAATTTATGGTAAGTAAAAAATGGTCGTATTTTTGTTGTGCTGTAATTATTTAATCTTATATTAAGAATGTCCAATGAATTATTTTTGTATATTATAATTTTTATCTTTGCGTTCATAATGAAAAATGTTATATAATGTTATTATTTTTTGTGTTTTTGAAATTCAAGATATTCTTACCACAGGCATTGTACACTTTTGTCTTGTGGCAACATCATGATGGATTAGGCTGAAATCATCAAGTTTCCATTGTCTCTACTACCCCCAATCCCATAGTAGGGTTAGCAGTTGATTTTTCTGCTATGGGAACTCAAACCAGTATTGCCGAACAGTTATTAGTTGCTGTTCAGAATATGAATGGCGCTACTTCTTCCGACTCTAATGAAGCACCCAAGGGAGAGAGTTCAGGTATCAAGTAGATTTACATTTACTTACTGTTATAGAACACGGATCACCAGGTACAATATTATATCTCGACTTCCTTATCTTCAACAAGAATAGCTTTTCAGAAGTTACAAATGACATTAATTTTTTCACTTATATAAAAAGTATTCATGTAATAACTCGCAGTTAATTCTATGTTTAAATCTTCAAAATTTGTATATTCGTGTATTTAACTGTTCATAATCTTCATATTGGGGTTCTGAAATGGGTGGTGGCAAGAAAAGTATAGGGGCTCGTGGGATTAGCTGCACAGATTCATGTAAAAATGGGCCGTTCGAAACAAGAATCTACTTTTACATTCATAAGAAATCGTAAATTGTTAAAAAAAAATGTTCAGCGCAGTTGTTTCTCATGAATTTATACGCTCAAGTTGTTAGTGTGTTTTTAAGGTATCCAAAGTTCAATTACATCATTGTCATTCGGAAAAAGTTCTGAGCTTATAAATACAAGTTTATTTGTTTGTCTGTTTTGAATTTCGCACAAAGCTACTCGAGGGCTATCTGTGCTAGCCGTCTCTAATTTTGCAGTGTAAGACTAGAGGGAAGGCAGCTAGTCATCACCACCCACTGCCACTACTTGGGCTACTCTTTTACCAACGAATAGTGAGTTTGACCGTAACATTGTAACGCCCTCACGGCTGGGAGGGCGAGCATTTTTGGCGCGACGGGGATGCGAACCCGCGACCCTCGGATTACGTGTCGCACGCCTTAACGCTCTCGGCCTTGCTGGGCCATAAATAAAAGTAAAATGTATTTTGTCCCCGGGGCTTGGCATGGCCGAGCGCGTTAAGGCGTGCACTCGTAATCCGAGGGTCGCGGGTTCGCGCCCGCGTCGCGCTAAACATGCTCGCCCTCCCAGGTGTGGGGGTGTATAATGTGACGGTCAATCCCACTTTTCGTTGGTAAAAGAGTAGCCCAAGAGTTGGCGGTGGGTGGTGATGACTAGCTGTCCTCTAGTCTTACACTGCTAAATTAGGGACGGCTAGCACAGATAGCCCTCGAGTAGCTTTGTGCGAAATTCCAAAACAAACAAACAATTTTGTCCCGTTTATCGACACATGGCATTGTGAGAAATAAGTTAACAATATGTTAAAAACTGTTAACAATGCATTTAAATGATTAATTTTAATATTTAAAAAAATTATTTTGCTCGCTTTGTCAAGAAAGAACATTTTAAGGGGGTATTTTGATTGATTTTGTGCGCCTTGACGAACGTTTGAGATATATAGTGTACGCATATAACGGTTCTTTGTTGATTAAAGTTAATAACAACCCCTGAACTGGAATAATTGTGAGAAGAAATGCTTTTTGTTAAAATGAAAAGTAAGATGAGTTTTTAGGAATTTTTCTATGTTTTTACTCAGTAATATGCACCATAAATGTGCTTATGAGGGATTAACAAACACTTTTGTTTTTAAGACACAAATCTTATGATTATAGACTTTTCATACATACTTTAAATAATGTAGTTATTAAGTCGCATGACATGTCATTTCTGGATTGTATTTATTTGTGTGTGCTCTTTGACATTTTTTTTCTTTTTAATATTATTTATTCACAGCTATGGCAACAAGTTGTGTAAATCACCTTAAGATATTGCGTTTCTAGTAAATTTATTGTAAAGAAGCAAAGCATTACAGAATTTGTGAAAAAAAAATATTATGCGTATTTTGGAATAAAACTTACACCAAAGTTTACACCGTTTGTTTTGAAAATAGAGACAGTGGACAAAGGTTAGAAAAAGTATTTGCATTTCGGAATTCCAGTGATCTTACACGAGCCTGGAAAACATGGAGTTGATTGCTATTTTTGCTCATGTAACGTGTAAGACTACAACACTCGGAATAAAAAAGATTCTTATCTGAACTTTCAATCCACTATAAGACGGACGTGAAGCTCATGAACATAATGTACCTGTACCTACTTTACTGGAGCCTCGAGATACAGTTTCATCTGATTCTGATGTCAATATAAATGATGATAGGGATTGTTTTCAACCTGAAACGTCTGATAAACTACAGCTTTTCTCACAAGGTGAACCTAACGATCAAGTGAGAGATTTGGGTGTTCCAAAGGATTAATCAGAGATTTTCGAGTCCAGAGTTCGGGCGAAGAATTTACTTTCTCCAGGGGCATCATTTTACTGTTACAGAAAAGGCGAGAAAGAATTTATGCCATACTTTTTATTGCAAGAAGGTATACTGGTTTACTGCAAAAATACTGCTAAATCAATACTAACACTAGGAACTGCTGTCTATGAACCAAGTGAATTACGATTGTTCATTGATTCTTCGAAAATTAGTCTGAAATGTGTGGTTTTTTTACTTTGGTTTATATTGCTTGTTTGGTTCACGTGAAGAAAATTTATGAAAATACCGAAATTCTTCTTAATAAGGTCAAATACAAAGAACATGGGTGGTTACTTTATGAAAATTTAAAAAAACCTTTGTATGTTGCTGAATCAGCAATCTCATTATGGAAATTTTCATGTTTTTTTTTTGTATGAATGGGACGACTGAGCATAAAATTAGCACTAGATAAAGAAGTAATGACCATATAGAGTTAGCCTGATACCAGGATCGAGAAAACACAGAACGTGAAAATTTGATTGACACAAAGAAAGTCTTATTACCTCCACTCCTTATAAAACTGGGTTTTATGAAACACTTTGAATGTCTTAGACAAAAATGGTAGCTGTTTCAAGTATCTATGTGGGCAATTTCTAAATCTTTCAGAAACGAAATTTAAAGAAGGAATATTTTGGGCCCGTGAATAGAAAGTTAACTTTGGATGAAGAGTTCATAAGGATAATGAGAAAACATGAAAAAGTGGATTGCCTTTAAAGATGTTAGTGACAAATTTTTAGGAAATAAAAAGGACCCAAATTATGAAAATATCATTAATAACATGCTCTATTAATTCAAAGAATTGGGTTGTTATATGAGCTTGAAAATTCATTTCTTGCACTTACATATTAACTATTTCTTTGAAAATCTCAGTTCCGTCAAGAAAAGGTTTCATTATCACATTAGGGAAACAGAGAGGAGGTAACAGAAAAGTTGGAACATCAACATGATATATGATTACCGTTGGTCATTGAAACGAGATGCTCCAGACGCAAAACATAAAGAAAGACTATGACTTCTTTTGAGACTAAAAGACATAGATTTCACAAACAGAAATTCAGGAATGAGGATGTATATTCATTTAGCGTTAGTGTTCTTTCCTTTTTTTCACTTTATTTGTATTTTTGTTAACAAACATAATAATAACAATGAATGTTCACTGTGGTAAACAAAATAATAATTTGATCTAAGTAAGAGCTTTTTCCTTTCTTCCCGTTGAGTAAATAACTCCTCACTTAATAGGAAAAAAACGAAAATTATTTTCGAAATAAAAGTAGCTGAATTTATTATTCATTATTAAAACTAAAACAACTTTTATGAAGTTTAAATTCGTAGGTCTGTGTAATCTTTGTTATGGAGCATTTTACAAAAAAGAAATTACATGATCGTGACAGCTTATAAGGTACTTGAAAAATATTTGTTGACACTTATTTCTAGCTAGTGCTCTACTTGCTGCTAAACTCAGTGGTAATGGTATAGGGACACCTGGATCTTCTGGAACGCTAAACCCTACGTTCGGTAGTCTACCCCTTTCTGGAGTTGTGGGTCTTACAGGTCTTCCACAGATGTCTCCATTTGATGGTATTTCTGGACTCGCGGGTTTAAATATAGTTACTCAGCTAGTGTCAGCAGCACAAGGTATACAAGCTACAGTTTCAGCAAGCATAAATACCACCATAGCTAATAACGGAGCAAGCACTGTGTTGACCAGTGCCTCCCCTGCAAATGTCAGTGTTCCTACCAATGGCCAGCATAATGTTCAACAGGCAAGTGTTTCAAAGGAAATTGTTCAATGCCTAAAACTGATATATTTTATTATCACATAAGTTTAATTTATTTTCATTTGTGGGTAAATATAATTCTAATTTTTTTTTATGTATTGACCAAAAACTGCACCTATATAAGTTTTGTGTAAAATGCATTTGATGAGATTTATCTTGGAAAAGTATATTAGAGATTCCTCGAAGTGTATAGTAGCTTTACTTACTAAACCTGAATTATTCATTGTATAAGATTTTTAATTCAGCTAAGCGTATACACAGAGATATAACTGGAATGTTTTTATTCTGTTAATAAATTGTTGCAAGTCACGTATTTTTATATTTTGGTATAATGTTGCCATGAGTTATGTTATTTGGCAGGTTTGTTTTTTAATTATTTGACAAAAAATAATGTTAAGTCCAGTCCACTTAATGATAACAAAAACGTAAGATTTTCTTTTCTGTATCATTTACAGTTAGCTTACCTAACTTTCCCTGATATACATAAGCTCACAATAAACACTAACACAACAATTTCACTTCACTTCCTCATTCTTTTGCACTTACGGCATTTCTTGTACCTCTGTTTTTCGTTGACAAACAAATTCGGTATTCACAAAAGTGAATTGGTTGACTGATTACAATATAAAATTTAAGAAACAACTCTCCAACTTAATAATACCTGTAAAAGATTTGAAAATCAATTGTAATATTCTGTAGTCGAACTCGCGTTTTCTGACGTCATTATGTAACACCAAAAGTAAAAAAAAAAAAAAAAAATTAAAAATACAAACCTCTATATTAAAAAGCGTAGACTACAAAACTCCGCCTATCTGTATTGTGGTTTGGTTTGAATTTCGCGCAAAGCTACACGAGGGCTACCTGCGCTAATCTTCCATAATTTTGCAGTGTAAGACTAGAGGGAAGGCAGCTAGTCATCACCGCCAACTCTTAAGCTACTCTTTTACAAACGAATGGTAGGATTGACCATAATATTATGACGCCTCCACATCTGAGAGGGCGAGCATATTTGGTGTGACGGGGATTCGAACCCGCAACCATCAAATTACGAATGGATTACCTTATCTACCTGGCCATGCTGGGCCTTTGAATTGTGAATTCCGTTAAACAATACTGTTATAGAATGAAAAGCCCCGTAATTGCATAGTGGTATGTCAGCGGACTTACAATGCTAAAAATCAGGTTTCAGTGTTGGTGATGAGAAGAGCACACATATTCAGTGTGAAGCTTTGTGCTAGAATACAAGCCACACAGAGAAAATAATGGCATATCCAACTTTAGTTGCCATGGTTGACCGTATAGTTATCTTGGCAGTTAAGGAGGTTGATGTTTATAAATATATACAATGTAATAAGTTTACGAAACAAAGTACTAAACTTACCTGTTAGTCATCCTGGCGAGTTATAATAATTACAATTATACTACGGGAATTATTTCACAACTTCTAATACTTTACTTTTTGAACATGGCCGTAACGTCACATAACTCGAAACCAGGACTGGAGAGGCCAGTTTAAGGTGACTAACGCTGGTGTTTGTACTTACCTGTTAGTCATCCTGGCGAGATTTGACCATTCAACTTATACCACAGAGTGTCCTTTAAAACTGATATTGCTGTACACTAGATATAGAAATTAGATTTTATGCTGTTTAAATTTTAATTCAAAAATTCAACTTTGTCTTGTTTTACCTTGATTCCTTTTTATGAATTTTAATACTTTTAACTTTTTTTATGGGAAGTTTAGTGCATATAGTCTAGTTGCTTTGCGCCATAAAATGCCAAAGCCACCCACCCAATCACAAAGTGCTATAAGTATTTTGATTAATAAAACAAAGTCTTTATTTACTTGCTTACTGTATTAAATTGTTCATTTGCCATTTGTTTTATGGCTTTTATTTCCAGAGCTTATGGTAGGGAGGTAGGATGCAATACTACACTTACCAACATGAATGGAGTTGTTTTTACAAGTTGATGATCAAAATAATTTACTTATAGCTCCATTGAGGGTAATACTCCAGAAGAGGTCTTATTGGAAATATTGCATTCTCCAACAAATTACCACTGACCAAGTTTTTGTTTTTAAACATAATATAATGTTTTGGGGCAATAAGGAACCTGTTGGTCCAACTTGGCTGTCCCATACTCTAAACTAAACTAAAGCTATTAAATATATAATTTTTTTTAAAAATATTATTATTCATACAGTAATCAAGCTCTTTCTTAAACTTGCTTAAATTTACTGACTCCTCAACATTTGAAGGTAACCCATTCCAGAGGTCAGATCTTGGCAGGCTATAAATCCTACCTACCAAAATTTATCTGTAATTCTACCAGTTAAGTATAAAAAGATCATACATGAACACTATTATTGCCCTTTACAATCTTAAACACTTTAACCAGATCCCCTCTAACTCTTTTGTTTTTTTTAGAGAAAACATGATAACCCACATATTTGCCCAACTCTTTAAATAAGCTAAATCCTTTTGTAAATCAATAGCATCCTCTTCACAGGTAACAACACCCAAGACCTTAAGTAATTTGACCATTCCTTCATCCATGTCACTGATATAAATAAAAAAAGGGCAAAAGTACCTCAGTTGTCATATTGATTCAGTTTGAGAGAACTACATACATAACAGTCCTCTGTTTTCTTCAATCTAGCCACTATTTTATCCAGTTATTCCCTCCACACCTACAAAGATAATTTTTTACAAGACTTGTCTATAGCACTTTCTCATGTGCTTTCTTCAGAGGGAGTTGATGTTTCTAAACTATTTGGCCAGTTGATGGTTGTAGTTATTTATCTGCAACTTTAACTGATTTGAATTATATTAGTAACTGAACAAATTCCTTTAAAGAGGTACACTTTCTTTTCATTAGCCTACTTTGCATATACTTAATTATTATGGTATATGTGTGATAAAGTGACCACAATTTCCTGGTTGTGGTTACAACTCTATTGGAAGGTTACTCTATGTATTCACTTAAGAAATTAATTTAAAGTGTTCCTAATACAAAGGTACCAGAATTCTTTTCAAGGGATACATGTTTCTAACTTGTTTTATAAGTGCACAGCTGTCATTGTGACAAATTAAAATCTGGATTTTAATGTCAGCCATTCCTAAACATATGACTAATCTACCAAGGGACATATCTTTAAGTTTTTTTGTACTGTAATAAACACAGAATTAATATAACACATCTACATTTTAAATGTTTGCAGTCAACAAATGTTTATCATGTTTTTAACCTTTAAACAACAAGAATGTTGTGGGTGGCAGCATCAGTTGATGATGGCTACCGTATAAGAGTTAAAAAAGAAGTAACCTAAATCTGATGAGATTAATATCATTTAAATAATACATCTATCTCAAAACAATTTTCACTTTTGATTTTAGGGCGACTGATATAGGTGTGCATACATTAAATAATATTTATTTAAAGAAAACAACAGATCTTTGAAACACTTGGGGTAACTCTTGATAGAATGCAACTATATGAATTAAAACTGCCTTGCAAGCCCATGTACCACAGGGACAACAAGTAAATACCTGTAGCAACCTAAAACTAAGATTTATCCTCAATGGATGAACTTAGTAATTGCTTCTGGGTGTACTACTACTTCTCCTTCCTATAGTTGTAATGAGAAAAAAAAGTCATAGATCTTCAGAACATTGTTCAAAATGTCTGATGTACAGGACAGGACTTCTGCTGGATGTAACAGGTCTCTCAGACAAGCATTTCTCCTCAGTGACTGTTGGTTGCACATCCTTTGACTCATTGAAAATACCATTTCCTTAAGTAAAAACTGTTTTTTTAAACTTAATAATTTAGTTGTTAAGAAGAATACAGGGAAGTACACTTCTCAGGATTTGTTTGTTTTGGAATTTCGCACAAAGCTACTCGAGGGCTATCTGTGCTAGCCATCCCTAATTTAGCAGTGTAAGACTGGAGGGAAGGCAGTTAGTCATCACCACCCACCGCCAACTCTTGGGCTACTCTTTTACCAACGAAAAGTGGGATTGACCATCACATTATACACCCCCACGGCTGGGAGGGTGAGCATGTTTAGCACAACATGGGCACGAACCCGCGACCCTCAGATCACAAAGCGCACGCGTTAACGCGCTAGGCCATGCCAGGCCTACACTTCTCAGGAAAAAGAAAGAAAAGTATGCAAAAAAAAGTATTGTGGTTATGGCACCAAAGTTTTTCCTTATACCTACTCTGTGGTATTGTCATATACACAATTTTTCTGCAAGAGTAATTGGGTGGATTCCACAGAGTAAAAGGAGGTCCAATACAAAATGTATCATGGAGCAGCTCTGAATTCTTTTACTTTGACTGAATTTGAACAATGGAAAAGACTGAATACAATATAAGGCAAAGCAGAATACATTTTTTTAAATACACAAAACTCTGTCAAGAGTGACGTAAATGAAGACAAAATAATTTTTGTTCTCTTTACTCTTTTGTGCTTCTCTCTAATATCCTACCATATACAAATGTAACGGTATCATTTGATCTCTGAGGTTGGATACATTATATTAAAATAGTTTTGGAGCCTTGTTATGCAATAACAAACTATTGTTTCTGTGTTTAGTTCATCTTTATAATAACACTGAAATATATTTTCCTTTGAAAAATACTTGCATATTGAAATCTCAATGGCTGAATTGGAAATATAACTAAATTTTTTATCTTAGTGAGTTCATACCTTATTGACCTTGTTTTCAGATGGTAATTGTGTTCAATTATGTTGTGTTCTTTGCAAGTGACATTTGTATTCATTGAATCTTTCCCTGTTACAGATTTCTGCTCTTTGCATACTACAGTTGAGGTACCATATTTTGTAGGTCTCTTACTGGATGTTTTTGGTGGTTCATTTTACTTTGTTTTCCAATGTCATTAAGTACTAGGGACATATCAATCTTGAAAATTCTGAATCCAAATAGGAATAAAAATTTTTTTTATCTCTTTGTAGGAATATTTTGGGTCAGACAGGGTAAGTTACATATCCATCCCAAAAATGGTACACATTCATTTGCATGAAACTACCGACAAATGCCAAACAATGTTGAAATATGTTCCTAACATACTCAGTTTTCTGTGTGAGTTGTTTGCTTGTTTTTTTATTTGTATTGTTTGAATATACTAGATAGCACATCAAGGAGCAGCACAACAAGTTGCCATGACACCTCAGTTCATCTTGGCAGCAGGCCAGCCAATACAAGGTATTCAAGGTGCTCAGTTGCTTATTCCTACATCTTCAGGTAGGTAATTATATAACATTTTTTGTTTGTTTTTTCATTGGCATGCAGAATAAACTATAATTAAGTATTCTTATTGAAAAGTCTTCTAGTTTTGGAATACTAAAATATTACTGAAACATATTTATAATAGTCTCTCAATAAGATGTTCAGAAGATATTTCAAAAGACACTGTATGACTCAGGTAACATGTTCCAAGTATGAACTAGATATTCCTTATTTCAAGAAGATATTGTTTCTTAGGGCTCATGAGTGAAAGTAAAGAGGAATATCACAGTATATTAATGGCAGTAAATGTGCCGATGGTGCTATTCACCTAACACCAGGATTTATCAGTATGATTGGGGTACCAGAGATATAGTAGTGGTTGAAACACTAGTTAGACCATCAGAGTAGATGAACATCAATTCTTATGGTGTGAACTGAGTTAAATTGGTTAAGTGTTATTATCACCACTTTTGCATTATTCATTTTCAAATTAGAATTAATGTGAGGCTTAATAATGGAATATTATTTGAAACCATTATGATTACACATTGTAGATTCTGCAAAATTAAATCAAAATTTGTTAATAGCTATGAGCGTATGAAGTAGTGATGTAGATTTAGATTTTATCTTGGATACATTAAATGTGGCTTTTGTTCTGTAGTTTAACTTATTGGTTATGTTTTCTCTGAAACCTGTGCAGTCTGACATTGTATTTTAGTGCATTCTTTCACACCACATACAAGCTTTGATTTTCAACACTGTAGCATTTAATAAAAGACATATTTAACTGAATCAGTAAGATGGGCATCTTAGAAAACTTAAGTCATCTTTGAAGTCACAGGCAAAAGCTTGCTGAAGTTATTTAACACATAAAAACTTATGCAGTGACTTTCTTTTTCTGGTGCTTAAAGCATGCCTATGTAATAGACACCAACCTTTCAAAAGTTTCAATTTAAAAGGGGTCATTTCAAAACATATACATAATGCCCCACATGAACATTGCTTTTTTCATACATGGCTTCAAATTTAGTTTCACCCATTTTTTTTCATAATAAGTATCCATGTTGAACTGTTTTTTTCACTGCTCAAAAAATAATGGAGTTTTTTTTTAATATTTTTTTTCAGGTGTTGCTATTCAACAGTTGATAACTTTTCCAATGTTTCAATTTGCTGGAAATCAGCTAGTCCAGATGCTGGCTTCCAATGGACAAATGTTTACAACAACACTAGCAAATCTTCAATCTTTGTCTCAGCCATTGCAGATCCCAGAAATATCCACTGCAAGTTCTGCAGGTTTGTGTGCATTATATAATGTAAACATTGTAGATATGAACTTGAACTGTTTTTAGACCATTATTTGTGTTTCAGATACACACTTCTTAGAAACAATGCAGCTATCAGTAAATAGTAAAATTTCATGAATTTGTTTTTCACAGGTCTACTAATCACTATTTTGAATGCTTTATAACATCAAGTTATATGTTTCAAATACCTCCCTATTTACAGGAGCTTCAAGTGTTCAACCACAGCCAGTTATTGCTGCAGGAAATCTAACAAATATGGGAACTCCTGTGTCTGCAGTACCTCAGATACTGACTAATGCATCTGGTCAGGTAGTAGCTGTTGGACCACAGGTGTTTGTTTAACTAGTTTCACTTTTTGTTTGAACTTTCATATTTTTTCATAAACTAAAAGTTAACGCTTTTTTTACATGAAAATATATTTCAAATAATTATCTGTCTATATAACAAAGAAGTATCACCACATGCCAGCCATTACTATGAAAATTTTGTGCACCTCTTAAGCTTTGATTAAATCTCTCATCCTCATACTTATCAATGTTTACTGTTACAGACTGTTGTGAAATCACCATTAGATTATAGTATTCTATCAATAGGAGAGTGAAATATCCTCCATGCACAGTAATCTCAATGAGCACTAGCACTTGAACTAAGCCTTATTTGTTATGAGACAAAATAAATGAATTGGAAGTTAGGAGTAAGGTAGGGAAGTTGTGCAAAGAGGTCCATAACTACCTGAAATTTTATAGTAAGGAGAATGTCAATTTCAGAAATTTTTACTCAACTCTCAGTACAACAAAGAGCATTAATGACATGGTTGAAGAGTTGATGCAGAAAAAGCAGTTTCACAAATGAACTTCTTTCTTCCAAAGAGAAATAACGAGGGGAATTTGTCACCCACTCACCAACTAGTGAGGCATAATTTGGTGGTAGATTGCATTGCTATTACCCTGTGAATACTCTTTACCCAGTAAAAATAGTAGCTCAGAAATATCCATTTTATTTTCCCAATTATTACAAGAATTGGGAATATTACAAATGTTCAACTTTTCAGTTGAAACTGATATGGGGACAGTTAGTGCAGTTTTGTGACATGCACAAAATTCTTCACAAAAATAGTTTTTTTGCTGTTCAGAGAGGTGAGTAAACGTTTATGTAGTAAACAGTATTAGAAATATTATTAAACAAGGTATAAGATATTTAGCAAAACATTTACTTTATTTTATGGTTTGTATATGTTATCAAAATTTGGATAAGTTAATTTTAATTTGTGTTTTATATATTTCAGATGTTGAATAAATTGAAAGATTTCAGTCATGATCAACAATAGAGACACAATAAGTTCAGAATGAAAGAAAATATAACCAGTATTATGTTTAGATACAATAATAACTTGCAGATAAGTTGAAGTATCTTCAAAAGGTATTTTCTAGAAATGCATAGGTGGTCTTACCTATTGGGCAAAAAATCCACAGATGTATCTTTGTGCTACTGTATTTGATTAACAGCTCTGGATGTATCATTTCTTTCATGATTTACATATACTACTACAAATTTTTTTGCATCAGTTAGTACTGCTTCAAACTTTTTGAAAGTTGTGGCTATTGACACCACATTAAATTTAGGCATAAGAAAATGTGTTGTATATAGATAAATAGAGAAAAGATTTTCAGATTTGTGGTACATCTGACCTATATGCTATGATATTTTAGTTAAAATAGTATTATTGTACTCTTCATACTGTAAACTCCTACTGAATATTGTGTGTCCCAAAAACTTTTGACACCAACAAGTACCCACATGTTGGCTAGTTTGGGAATTTATAGTGTCACAAGTTTAACAGTGTGATGAAAACATGGTACACTGCATATTACTTTATTTACAAAACTTTTAGTTAATCTGTTATGCATTTTATGCCAAAGCTGTGTTAAAATAATATTACAGACTTCTCTTTTACCTACCTTTAGGTTGATACTATAAATCATCAACCAAGTTTGTTTTATGGCAACCTTAAAGAGTAATTTGATACTATTACTATCTAAAAGTGATGTATAGCCACTACAAGGTTCATGTGTAACATTTAACCACATTTGTTATGCCAAAATATCATTAGTGCTTTATCAACTCAGATTTTCAATACTATATTGTGAACTTGGGATTTTAATACTGTACTATTAAAACAAAAGTGGTGTTAGTATTTATCTGTGCAATTTGAGTTAACAAGTTTTTATGATGACTTTCGAAATATTGTCCTCTACATTTGTGTCTCCACAACCGGCAGTTGCCATCCATTCAACAAAGTTTCATCATGAATACTCTGCTAAACAATCTATCAAAGAACAAGTTTTTGTATTTAATATAATTTCTCTGTGAAATAATTGAACTGCAGTTTTAATTGTATTGAAACTAATAAAAATTTATTTTTGTTTTTAGCTTTTTACTCAGCCTGTCCTTTCACTAAATCAGTCTACAGCTAACCTAATTCAAATGGCACCACAGCTGCAGCAACAACAACACCTCACAGCTCAACAGGAAGAAAAACAAAGCTCTCCCCTAAACAATCAGCCTATTGCTCTTATATCGAAATCCCAGGTAAAGTAGAATTAGAAAAAAAGAAATGCTACATTGCTGTCTTTTCATTGACATTCTCTGATTTACAACTGTAAAAAGTATTGAGTAACGAGACCTCATTTTTTTTATTCTCTTTCCTAACTGGATATTTCACTTACATTTTATGAGGAAGCAGATTTTTTTTATATAAGCTAACCACCCATCAAAATTAATTTTAAGTCTGAACAAAATGAAGACACTTTTCTATATTTACAGAAAGATATTTAAATCTTTCTAAGTAACCTTACTTTTCTAACTTAATTATGGGATATATAATTTTTTTTGTCAGATATCGTGCAGTACTGGTGAATGTAACAAAACTTCTGAACTAAAATTATTAAAGAAATAAGTTTAAAAAATAAATAGAAATTTTAAAGTCAGCCCTTATTATTCATGTAGGTATCAAGCTTTCTTTTAAACTCATTTAACTTAATGCCTCCACAATATCCAAAGGCTAACTATTCCAGAGGTTAATCACTCTGTTTGAGAAATAGAACCATCTTAGCTGAATGTGACTCCTACCTTGCAAAATTTATATTTGTGTTTCATATTCCTAATATTCTCACCATTAAACATGAAAAAAAAATGATGCATCAACACTATCAATTCCCTTTACAGTCTTAAACACTCTAACTCTTCATTTTTCAAAAGAAAATTTAAGAAATGTTAACCTCTTTTCATGTGATAATTTTTCCATCCTAGACATCATTCTTGTAATCATCCTCTGAACTCTTTCCAATAATTCAATGCCTTTCACAGGGTAAGGAGCCCTAGACTGAACACAGTACTCCAAAATTCCCCTAGCAAGAAACCTATGTGGTGAAGTTATAATATCCCTAGATTTGTTTTTAATATTTCTGCAGATACAACCTAAAATCTATTTACCTTACCACTAGGAACAGCCCAATGCTTGAATGGGTCATAAGATCAGTCAAACATTACACCAAGATTCCTCTCTTGTTTTGACACTGATTGGGTTATCCCCATCAAAATTATATAAATAATTCAAATTATGATAACTCGTGCATCATCTCACATTTATAAGAATTAAAATCTATCTGCTATTTCTTTGCCCAACTCACTAAATGATCTTAGTTTTTTTGTAAAGCAACAGCATCCTCTATATAAATGACAACACTCAAGATCTTAATATGATCAGCAATTTTAAGTAATTTATTTATTATTCTTTCATATATATCACTGAAATAAATAAAAGAAGCAAAGGTCCCAAAACAACACAAAGGTACCCCACTTGTAACATTAATTTAGATTTGTAAGAGAATATTTTCCCTTAGTGGAGCTACATTGACTGTCCAATTAAATTTTAAACTTTGTAAAATGACTTCATTAAATGTTATTCACAACTGATGTATGACCAATTGATCTGTAATTATCAGAACACTTTTTAATTCTTCCTTTGAAAAGAGGAATTACAGCAGCTAACTTTCAATCTTCTGGTACCTGCCAACTGCTCAAAGACTGACAAAAATAGTTAAAAATGGCTCACATATCCAATCCTTAATTTCCTTTAAAACCCTTGGGGAAATGTAATACAGCTCAGGAGTCTTACTATACTTTAAACTTCCAAATTTTATCTCAACAACTTTAGAAATAATGCAGTTATCTTGTTTGACTTTGTTTTCACCTATCGAGTTTTTCAATTTAGGAATACTGCTTAAATATTCATCAGTAGAAGCTGAAGAAAAAGCAGTATTCAAATAACCCTTCTCTCTTATAATCATAAAACACAAGAATTCCTTTTTCATTCCTCAAATGCCTTACCCCTATCCTAACATCTTTTTTACCCTTAAAGAAATCCTTACTGTGAATTTTTACATTTTAATCCAAACTCTTATCATATGTCATTTTTATGTCCTAACTTTCTGTTTGACTAACTCTCTTAATCCTTCATAACCTTCTAAATCTTCTGTCATACCAGTCAATTTAAATTCGTTAAATTTATGATGCTTTCCTTTAATTTTATCTCATACCTTTTGTAAGCTAAGATGGTTCTTTTACTTGCAGCTACCCTTTTCTTTCTTTAAGGAATATTTTTATTTTGAATATTTAGAAACTCATCTTTAAAAAGTTTTCAACATTTTATCAGCATCTCCAACAGATAATTTTTGTTGCATTCCTTCAAAATTAGTTTTTTGAAATTTGTATCGAAAATATAATTGTTCCTGATCTCTATATGTAGCATTGTATTAAAATCCTCCATTCTACCAGTACCCTAAAGTAATATATTTTATTTCTTATACTTTTAGCATTTCAATTTCCATAGTAACAATTAAGTGTATTCTTACAGAAACACCTATAAACTTACTTCTTATTCAATAGTGACAAACTCCAGCTAGACGTCTTCATAACAATAAAGCAAAACCTGTGTGATTGTATCACCAGTAGTCAATCCAGCATAGCATTTAAGGGTTACCAGTAGCCAGAAGTGTGAAGGCTAAAAAGGGGACCAAACCAAAGATACTGTTAAATATCATTTACTAAGCAAATAAATTTTTATGAAAGATTTAAGACTCCCAATTGTTTTGCTGTATTTTTACTATAACAGAAAGGCATTTATGGACAATATCATATTCTGATATATTTAACAAAATGGGAAATAAAAATACTCCCATTCATTATAATGTTTGTTGTAACTTGGTAAAGGCGAAGAAGTTGTATATTATATGTTGAATCTTACAATCCTTCAGCAACTTATTTGCTGTTTTATTATTATGTGAAATTTACCTCAAATGTCAAATGTGAAAACATAAAGTCATGTGAAAAGTTAGGACACCCTATGAAAGCCTGTGTATTTTTGTAACATTTTTGGATATATAGATATTTAATCTCAATTTTAACAATACTGAGAGATTATAGGAATATAACTAAACAATTAAAACTGAAGAAAAGACTTTTCAAGATCTTCTGTAAATGTAATTCTACAAAAATGCACATTCAAACTGAGGAAAAGTTAGGACACCTCCACATTTATTCCCATTTAAAATGTCTCAACTCACACACAGATGTGTCACACCAGGTGCACATGATTAAAAGATTGTTACTCAGCATTTTGAATGAGGCTTGCCCTATTTAGTTTGGTGTGCTTCTGACTGTTGAAGGGAGAGTGAGCACCATGGTGAGAACAAAAGAGCTGACTAATGGCCTTCAGAAAGAAAATTGCAGCAGCTTATGAGTCTGGTAAGGGATTTATAAAGATCCCGAAAGATTTTTAAATCATTCCACTGTCCGGAAAATAGTCAATAAGTGGAGGGTTTTCAAAGCAACTACTAACATGTCCAGGTCTGGTAGTTCAAGCAAGTTCACCCTGAGAGCAGACCACAAGATGCTAAAAGAGGTATCCAAACACCCTAACATGTCATCACATGACCTACAGCAGGCTCTGGCTACTGTTGATATAAAAGTGCATGTCTCTACAATCAGAAAGAGACTGCACAAGTTTAACTTGCATGGGAGGTGTGCAAGGAGGAAACCTTTGCTTTCCAAGAGAAACATCAAGACCAGACTGAAATTTGTCAGAGAGAATGTAGACAAAGACTAGGATTTCAGGAATAATGTTCTTTGGACAGATGAGTCCAAAATTGAATTATTTGGACACTAGAACAGAGGACATGTTTGGGATAAACCAAATACAGCATTCTAGGAAAAGAACTTCATACCAACTGTGAAGCATGGAGGTGGAAGTGTCATGGTTTGGGTCTGCTTTGCTGCAGCAGGACCTGGACAGTTCACAATTGTAGAATCCACTATGAATTCTACTGTGTATCAGAGGGTGCTTGAGGATCATGTGAGACCATCTGTATGAAAATTAAAGCTGATGTGGAACTGGACCTTGCAACACGACAATGACCCAAAACATACCATTAATCCACCAAGGACTGGCTGAAAACTAAGAAATGGAGAGTTCTGGAATGGCCTTGTCAAAGCCCAAATCTTAATCCCATTGAGATACTGTGGGGTGACTTCAAACGGGCTGTACATGCAAGAAACCCCTCAAACATCTCACAGCTGAAATAATTCTGCATTGAGGAGTGGGGAAACGTTTCTCAGACTGATGTCAGAGACTGGTACAAGAAGCATCTCACTACAGTTATTTCAGTCAAAGGGGGTAGGGTGTCCTAATTTTTTCCTCAGTTAGAATATGAATTTTTGTGAAATTACATTTACAGAAGATCTTGAAAAGTCTTTTCTTCAGTTTTAATTGTTTAGTTATATTCCTATAATCTCTCAGTATTGTTGAAATTGACATTAAACATCTATTTATCCAAAAATGTTACAAAAATACACAGACTTTCATAGGGTGTCCTAACTTTCTCACATGACTGTATGTTTACTACTGGAATGAAATAATGTTTTACTTTTGTGGTCCTGAAATTTATTTATTGTTTGTTACACATGTACTTTATATTCTTACAATGTACATCAGTTATTAAATATTTACTTTTGATATACTTTGAATCTCATTCTAATATTTAACTTTCAATATAATCTACACATAAAATCATAGAAAATACTGATTCAGCATATTGTCATAGCTAAACTGTGTGACACTTAATTTAAATATACAACAAAAAGTAAAAATTCCAATTTCAAATATTTGTTCTAGCTGCAATTACATTAAAACATATTATACTTCACTGATTGGTAGCATCTCTCTAAACAATGTTTTTGTATCAAGAGTAGTATTAGATAGTTAAATTTAAAGGTAATTGATTTTCATATTTAAATCAAATGAACATGTAAAGAGTATAACTCACTGAAGACTTGTTACTAGTAATGATTGATGAGGTTGTTTGTTATAGCCTTCTGCAAGTACTGTAACAACCAGTACGCAGGCTGTAGGTGACCATCTTCCAGCATCTCAACTATCATTAAATCAAGTTGCAATGGTGAATGCTGAATTAGCTTCTCAAGCAAAACACAGTTCTGTACAGGTGAGGTGTAGATGAGGTAGGACTGGATTAAAAACTTAGGTATTTAAAAAAATTGTTAATGTCAGTAAGAAACAATTAGAACATTTATAATTAGAAATGAACAGTGGATATAGAACAAGAAATCCTATAACTCCACTTTGGGAGAGTAGACCTTCCTTCTTTAAATGCAATTTGAATATTGCAGTGGCCTTAGGCAGGTTTAAGAGGTGCAGTTGCACTAGATATGTGAGTAATTAAGAGATTTTTCTAATTTAATTTAATTCTTTAATATTTGGCCCTTAGCCTTTTTTGTTCTGTTCTGTTGACTATTGCTAATATTACTATTGAAGAAAACATTACACTTAATACTGTACAAACTAAACTCAAGAAAGTAGCAACATTTGTCCATTGACAGGGAACTAATGTATGGTTATCACTTCTCTGTTACAGTGGAATTTTAGATGCTCTGACTTAAAGTTGTTTTATTATCCTTACAACTGATAATTCTGATGATCACTCAGAAGCCATATTTTTCAATGTTTTTGTTGATTTATTATAATTTTTCTAGAATTTTGTATTATGCCATTTGGAAGTATATTTTTTTAAATTTTGTTTGTTTAGAATTAAGCACAAAGCTACACAATGGGCTATCTGTGCTTCACCCACCATGGGTATCAAAATTCGGTTTTTAGCTTCATGAGTCCAAAGGAGTTGGTATGGTAGTTATGAAAGAAAGATGGAAATATGAGGTGAACTCCTCTGATATTCAGTAAAATTTGTAAAATGAATAAAACAGCATTTGTTTCTTAAAAATTAAAGAAGACCCAAACTGTTTGTTTTCAAATAAATTATAAATGTATCAGTCTATAATCTAGTCTCTGAAAGGTTCCAATAATTAAAGGCAATATAAGAACATCGAAATTGGAGAGAAAAAGTTCTCTTTCAGTAGTTTCAATACACTCGCAATTTGTATTTGGGGGATAAACTGTGACTTAAAATATTGTAATGGTTATTTTGTATATAACAGTACTATTTCAAAATGTTTCTTAGGAACCTGTAACTGTAAAAATTATAGGGGTGATTACTTTGTCATTTATGTTTGTATCAATGAAGTTATCACTTAAATTCAGTAGATTTCAAGGAGTATTTTATTCAGTTCTGTTTGTATAAAAATGTAATGTAGGAAGTTACACCAGATTTCATGATGAAAACTTTTCTTGAATTTAAGAATAGTATTCTTGAGAATAAAGTAGCTTTTTATCATTTACAAGGTCATGTTTCCTTGTGCATTGGAATATTTAGAATCTGTCGCTAGGTGGTTGTCTGAACAAATATGAGAGAATAAGAATACCCTTCAACACAAAAATGGGAATACATCCAGTATTACTTAGCATGTCTTGACAGGAAGTAACTTAGAAATTAAAACTGACAGTTTTTTATAGCTAGCAGATATAAGAATAAGTAGCAACTAATAATTTGTGTAAATCAAGTGATTGCTAATCTTAAGCTATCTTTAAAACAGAATTCATTTTTCCTGAATTTTCTCAAATTGTACTTTTTCCTTTTTTGTCCTTGGGTATCATTGATTACTTGAATAGCATTCTTTTAACCATATTATTTTCTGAGGCCATTTATGTTGTTTGATAAAAGTTCCAGTATTTGAAAAATAAACCTGATAGAAATGAATAAAAAAACCATATAACCTGAGCACTTTTAAAAGGTGGACCTTTCTTCTACAGGGACAGATTGGTTCATTATTTAAAAGCAGTAGGTTATAGTGTTTTTAGTCATTTCTATCAAGACTTCTTGAACCTACATGTTATTCTGACATCACGAATGAAAATAAACCTGAATTGTGTTAAAATAGCAGAGGAAAAAAATTCAGATGAAGAACAACAAACAGTATTGATTATCACAGTTGGTCATATCATATACATTTAAGGAAATGTATATACATTATGATTTAAAACCAATGTATTCCCATCATCCATCTGATATAAAGTAGTAAAAAATGTGTACAATGTCAACAAATATGTAAAACTTTAATGAATAGACTTTTTCTGTGAATGTTATGAATTAAATTTTTTAAAAATTGTTTTTCTTTTATATGACTATGCATGTAAGTAGCTTAAAACAGACTGACCTTGGCTTCATCATAAATTACTTTAATAATATTCATGGGTTACAGCAATGGCAAGATAATGTGCTGCCATCTATGCGTTTTCAGACTCAACATTTTTTTCAGAAACCTTATACATTCAGATAAAACAGAACTTCCTCACTGCACATATAGAAGTCATATGTTCTTTAGATGTATGGGTAAATATCTGATAGGAAACACAGAGTACACTCTATAGAGCTCTCACCACTCATTCAGATAAAGTGAATGATTCTTGTAAAATGCTGGTTGATATTTCACTACAGAAAAGTAAGTTGACAGCTCAGAAAGCAAGGGTCGAAACACGTATTTCAATTGAATTTTTGAACTCCTTTGTATCACCTTTCATCATGAAAACGTATGGTCTACTACACATTACATCTTATTGATACTAAACTGGGTTAACTGAGTGACTATCAACAGATATTTTACAGACATCCCTAATTGTGAAACTGTGCTCATTAGCTTGGTCCACCTGATTTTACATTCAACAGAATGTTCTAATTCTGTGTATTTTTTAGAGGTAATCATATAATGTATCTTAAAATAATGCTGTACATCACAGAAAGCAAGAAACACTACTTCCTATCAGACATTGGTTTCTTGACCAGTAACAATCCTAGTTGAAATAATTAAGCTGTATTGATTGGAAAACCTTCCTTGTCAATTATACCGACTGCTAAACTCATCTATATCTTCTAAATCTGCTGCTGTCTCATTTGTTTCATCCTGAAAAGTGTGTATGTGTTTTATAGCGAAGCGACAACAAGCTGTCTGCTGCATCCACAGAGAGGAACTGAATCCTTGATTTTAGCTCTGTAAATCTGTAGACTTATTATTGTTCCATCTGAAAGGCCAGATAAGAAACTTCAGCTTTTTCTCCTCATTTTCCAGGCTGGAGTGGGATAAAACAGTGTTCTTGATCTGTCAATCTATTATTGTGGTTCCTGGTCAGGGTAATTTGTAAGAGGTTAATCAATGTATATGTTTTTTAATTCCTTGCACTTGTGTAATGTTCAATGATTAAAAAACTCACAATTATTTTAAAACAACAATTATTTGATACACAATTTTAAAAATAAGACAGTTTCCAGTCTCAAAAATACAATAAATTACCAATAACTTACTATACAGGATTAAAAATCAATAATAAACTCCAATGAGATTGGAAAATGGTCTCATACATTTTATTTGTTTTGACTTATATCAGTGCATCATCTTCAGGAATGTAATGTTTTGCAAAATATACTCTTCAAAAAAAGAAATGCAAAAGGGATATATTTTTTATTTTAAAGAGAAATATATGTAATAACGTTACAAGCTCAGAGTATGTGATGTTACACGTGTTAAGGCACTGATTGTCAGACCAAAACGACAATAAAATTTGTGCACTTTGATAACAGAGAAAAACATTGGATTTTTCGTCAAAATGCATTTGTGTTCAATAAATTTGTTTGAGAGATCTACATGTGCAAAATCCCTATAAAAGTGACGGGTTCTCGGTTTCCTTAGCTCAATGTTAAGCCACCAACATGCAATACAGTTACACCAAGACTGACTGAAGCACAACGTAACAACGCCATTGGTTGATTAGAAGCAGGCAAATCTCAATCAGATGTTGCCAGAGCTGTGAATGTCCACCCAAGCACCATCACAAGGCTATGGAATCGTCACCAACAACATGGATCAACTCGTGACTGTCCATGATCTGGCAGACCTCATGTGACCACGCCCACACAATATTGCTACATCCGGTTACATCACCTTTGGGATAATACCACCACTGCAACGTCTACTGCATGAACCATACCAGGGCTGCGTAGGATTTCCAATAAGACCATACGCAACCGTCTACAAGATTCTTAGGCCCTATGTGCAACCCATCATGGTAAACGTCAACGACGTTTTTCAACATGACAACTTCTTGAGACACCACAACATCAACGTTTTTCCCTGGCCCTCCAGATCACCAGATTCAAACTTTATCGAACATCTTTGGAACGAGTTGGACTGACTTCTGTGATGGTGACAACCTCAACTGCAGACTCTACCTCAGCTTGCAGCAGCTTTGCAGGCTGAGTGGACAGCCATTCCATAGGATGTGATTCATCATCTCATCGCTTCCATGGGCAGGAGATGCCAAGCAGTTATTGATGCTTACGGGGGTCATATTTGTTATTGACGTTGAGTGACGTTAAACTTCAATTTGTGAGTGTGGACTTCACCTTTTCAGACTTTGAATGTTCAGCAGTGAATGTGCAAAGTTTCACACATGTCATACAGAACTACGTGGAATAAACTTGATAACAATATGTCTCAAATTTTGCCTTTTGCATTTCTTTTTTTGAAGAATATATAACTGTTACTTATACAATTACCTGAAGGCCAATTTGCATATTAAAGAATTTCATACCATCTTCTGACAACATTTCCATCATCCTTATTTAATAATTTAAATTTGCTGCTTTTTTACATTTAATTATCTCGATAAATTCATACATATTTATAGTAATTAAATTTCCAGGTTGTGTTAAAATAAGTTTTTTTTCTCAATGAATTGTATCTTTAGTTCAGTGATGCGCTCTGCTAAAGGTGAAATAGTGGTATTGCATGTAACATAAATATTGCATATAACATTTCTTTTGTGCTAATTAATTATGAGTTTGTTCTATGTAATCTATTTTATATTCATATGATATTTTATATATACCAAGATTTTGCATTAAATAAGCCCCCTGCTGGTACAGCAGTAAGTCTGCGGATTTACATCACTAATATCAGGGGTCTAATTCCCCTTGGTGGACTCAGCAGATAGCCTGATGTGGTTTTACTCTGAGAGATCACACACATATTCCATTAAATCAGTTTTATCTATAACTGTGTTAAGAATTTGGCTAACTTTGTTTATCAGTTTGTGTATCAAAAAAAATATTCCTTTGCTTTTTAAACTTTTTCATTATTTGATAGGATAAGCCTATTCAAAATGACAGTACTAAACATTCTTTTTTACCTTTTTCTGTAAGTGGCTTTAACGTAATTCATGGTGACAAGAAACACACTGGAAGTAAAAATGTATTTGAGGACAGCTGGTATGAGTATTAACACTTTTACCAAAATAAAACAGAGAACAACATTTCAACCTTTTTAGGTCATCTTCAGGTTAACAAAGAGGATTTAACTAATATTTTCACCTCTGTTTCTTATTTTCTTAACAGCTTTGTCAACAACAGCAGGATTAAAACCTCTCTCTACAATTATATTCTTAATTAATAATTACTCTTTGTTAATATCATCCTGTTTACATCATGAGTTTAATATCCTATCCATATAAGAGTAAAAAAAAACACGTTTTTTTTTAAATTTATTGTAACAAGATATTTGATGTATCAGAGCAATTACAGTAAAAGGTTTGTGATAAATGGTAATTTCCAGTTTGTCTTTATTTTTACTCATTAAAACATCCAAAAGAGGTAAACAACCATTTGACTCCATTTCATAATTAAATCTTGTAGAATTATCAATGCTATTAAGGTAATTAGCAGAATTAACAAGTTTATCTATATTATGCTGCCAAATGAAAAATGTGTCATTGAAATATCTTAATCATATTTCAGGTTTTTTATCCATTTTTTTCTAGTACCTCACTTCTCAAAGCTGTCCATAAATAAACCGCATGATAAATCTTGTATACTAAGGTAGTAGTATTTTATTGTACTTTTGCAACTGGAAACTGTCTGATCTTTAGAATTGTGTATTAGATAATCGTTGTTTTGAAATAATCATGAGTTTCATCAGCAATTAATGGATATAGCTGGTCAACACTAACTAAGTTCTTTTTTATGCCTTTTGGCTGTTGTAACTCATACATTAATTGACTAACATGTCAAAGCACAAGACAGAGCCATGTTTAGCTGGAGCCAAGCAGCTGCTGGCATGTACCCAAGCCACATCAGGTCTTCTTGCTGTTACATTTGTTCCTTCATTGCCATACCATAGCACCTTTTCTGTCATATAGTGGCCGTTTTTATTTGCTGATGTGTGAACTCTGCACGTCATCTAAAATATACATGCCTTAATCACTTCACATTTTTTGTGAACATTGTAAATTGTCTGCTGTAGAGTAAGAAACATACATTACTTCAACAGGAAATGGGCTATTGATGTCCAGATCTATTCTTTGTATGGTAGAACCAGTATTTTTATGCTGACTCCTTCTTTTGGTAGCACGCACTGTACAGTATTGACATTAATGTTGAATGCCGTGACTTGATTATAGTCAATAAAACCACCATAAAATGTTATTAAATATCTGAGTAATACCTTGGTGCCTTTCATTATTTGTTTCACATAGATTTTGGTGAATCTCATGTCTCTAAATACTGGAAATTACTTACATTAATGAAAGAAATATTCACAGCTCAGTGGTTGATAACTGCCTGTACTGCAAAAAATAGTATAAATGGTGTTTTATGAAGACTACAAATGCAAGCAGTTCATTTTCCATCATGCAACAACTGAGTTCATTGGCCATAAGCTTACAAATGGCATATGCAATTACACATTTTACTCCTTGTATCTGGCTGTTTAATGAATGGATATGTTCCCTTTAAATAGGTATTCTGTTGGTATTGAGCCTGAGCAGTACTTTATGAACAAATCATACACATGCAATGCTGTTATTAAGCTTGCAGAGAAGTCTGGTAATTGTTTAATTGGAATTGTATCACCTGTATCTGTGTTATGCTGTGTGCTTATTTAACAAACTAGTCCCACAAATACATTGACAGATTCATCCAACAAGAAAAAGATGCTGCCACTTCAAAGACTCCAGACGATATATATGTATATATACATACAATCCTGAACCAATGGTTTCAAGATCATTGGTAACTTTGTACTAGCATTTGAACATGGGAATGTCACTGCTATCCATGGCTACTTCTTTTCTGCTATTCACACATTCAGTGTGAATGTGGATGACAATCATTCATAATTGCAGAATGATACCAGGACTTCATCTTGCTTTATAAAGATAACAGTCCATTAATCTTCTTTCTATCTGAACAGGAAACAGCTGAATACACAAATAGAGTCTATACACCCATTATGCAACACCAGTGCAAAATATTGTTTTCATAAGAAATCACATACACTCGTGCATTCTATGTTCCTTGATTTGATCTGACCATTATTGGATAACTCTCCCAGGAAATATAATTTCATTAGATGCACAGGTAAAACATACTAATAAACTACAGTACATCCATCCCAAGAATGCAGATGTCAGAATCAAGTTCTTTGATGAGTACCTTTGTCCTCAGAGCCATGCCTCTTAGACAAAACTGGAAAGTCACCTCTTTATTAACATCTAGTTTATCTGTTTGCTGGAATAAAGTTTGTGCTGACTGACCAAAGTGATTGATTTGCATGGAAAGCCTAATACACTGCAAGATCTACTGGTGTACTGACCACTCCTGTATAAATCAAGAAAATTGACAAGCATGTGCCAAGAACCACTCAGCCCTAAGAGAGCTAGTCTAACCACCAAACATTCTGTTGCACTTCCCTAAGTTGGTGGCAAGACTCAACTTAGGCTCTTTTGGTTTTTCAGAGCTGTATGACACTATTCACTCTTGTTGGTTTTTCTGCACATCTTGAGCTACCATTAAAAAACTGTAGGCAGTTTACTTGAAAATGACCCAATATTCCTCAGGTAAAGCAGATGCTTGCCCTTATTTTCCAGGAGTAATCATTAGCATAGGCTACAGCATAAAACATGGGGGGACTATGAGACCTCTGCCAATTCAATAGACACTAATATTGTTGCATCACAGCACTAGAATTTGTAGGTGTTTGGTTGGCTAACCCTCAACTGTTCTCAGCGTGTTGACCTGGGTGGAATGTTTTTTCAAAGTACAGCGACTGTAATAGGTGCCACAAGCTTCTTTTCATGCAATCAGTTTGAGCTGCATTGCTACAGAAACTGCCACATTAAGTATGAGAAGATGTGATATCCTGACAGAGCTTCAGCATTTTACTGGGTAGCCTTTCCACTGAGATGTACTCAAGATCAGCCAAGGATACTGCATGGTAGGCATTACTTACAAATGGTACAGATAATTTGTTTTGGCATACATACTGTCTCTGGTTCCCTCCCTCTTTCAAGTTCAAGACTTGACAGAGAGTCATCAGAGACAGCTTTGAACTTATCCAGTGTATTTCTCAATTTTCCTCTTGGTCAAACCAGGACAACTTGGTAACAACTGTCTCATAGTCCCTTATTGAAGTGCTGGAGGAGTCTAGAGCTATACTGTTAGACTCAACATAATGTATTGTACAGTATATTCTGTAGACCATACGTTCCAAGCTGACTGAAATGCTTCAGGAAGTAGTCCAAATTTCCCTTTACTACACTCTAGAATGTTGTGGGCATAATATGTTTTCTTTCACTCAGTGGACATGTGATTGTGGCCAGAGCCTTGCCCTCATGACCATCACTTGATCTTAATGTCTTAGGTATGCTTATGGAGTCTGATTCCCATAAGAGCAATTGATCTATAATCCAGGTAAGAGGTGAGGTCACCTGGTTGTCTACTGATTCTGTGTGACCACAGACTCTACTGTAAATTATACTCACCTTGGCCATGGACCTCTAGACTTAGGGGAGATAGCTTTTATTGTCAAACATCATCCACCAACAGCTTCTCATGTTTCACTTGACCATTCTTAGAATGCTTTGGATAGAGCTGGAATTGGTGTACAATGGCTGACAAAGATATTGGAGTCTATACAGACTGCCACAATTGGTTTTAGGCTCACTAGATGCTACACTACTGTATTGACTCTTAATTATTCATGCTTTCCTCACATTGAGGTCAATTCACAGGGCAGGAGTATGAACAGAAATATTTGAGCAAGTAAGGCATTAGCAACTCTTCAACCTGAGTTGTCAGCTGCAATGAGATGGAAGTTATGAACCATTATGGCATTGGTTTAGGCTTATAAACTCTCTTAAACAACATTCTTCCTTTACTGACTTACTTGTTCTTTTGATTGTAAGTCCATTCAATTGTGAAAAATGTCATTTCTATAATAAATAATTCTTCTTAAGTTTAGTAATAAAAGTGTGCAAGTAAAAAGATACACACAAGCTAGCAGAAAACAAAATCCTCCACAATATATCTCTTGGTCATGCTATTAAACTTTTCTATCTCTTATGCACTCAATACTATATTCAAGTCAAACTGATTTTCCTTAAAGCATTGAGATAAGTCTACTGAATAACAACAGATTTGAAAAATATCTATTACAGTGTAAATGAAACTTTGAATAATTAAGCTAATGAGAATGAAATGAAGAGACTGGATGTAATATATAGATTACTAATCTTATCAAATCATGAGCACAAACACTATGTGTGTGTAGTTGCTCATACTGTGTTCTCTTCATTCTGTATTAGTTGAGATTGTATACTAGATCTTTGAAACCTGATGTTACTTAATTCCAAAGTAACACCAAACTAGAACTACCCTGACTGGTCGTGCCTCTTCAAATATTATGGTGATCATTACCTAGAGGCATCACTTGACCTACCACTAGAAAAATACTGCTGTCACCATCCTCGCACATTGTACAGCATTAAAGTCATACTGGCTATGAACAGACCAGATATTACCTTAAGAGAATGTAAAGAGCAAAGACAGCTGGAAGGAAAGCAACTATTATGCAAAAATTGCAATTATCAGAATACCCAAATAATTTCAAAAGAATACAATATTAAACTAAGGAAATTAAAAACACATTGTATTTTTATATAAGATAGCATAAACAATGGACTTAATTTTTTTAAATTCATAACAACTGATTATCATTGTATAAAACTAAAAGAACCATTTACTTTTTGTTTAGAAACCTATTGGAAAATTATGGAATAATATGAAATGTGAAGTTAATATTATGTAGTTAGATACAGATTAGGTTTAGCCATGCAGAGACAGTGAATGTATAAATAATACTTTTACAGGATCAAAGATGAAACAGCAATATAAAAAGCTAGTAAATTGTATTTTTTTTATTCCTGTTTCCGTTTGTATTACTTACTGTTAAAAAATTCCGTTATTTTCCTGTGGTTCAATTACCAAAGGTACTTTAATACCAAATATATATCAGTTCTAAAGCACTTTGTCTGCAATGTAAAAAGAGATTTGATCAACTTATTGGCCTGCAATATTAAATATTTTCTTGGAGAAGATTACATTAAACAAACACACTAAAGGTAAATATTTTAAGGATACCCATTAATGGGAAGTTGCAAGTTATTAATCTGTATTACCACACTCTCTGCTTTAACAGATGTAGCTGGTATTTTTATATTTCTTAAACAGTGATAAAATTTTAACTTTTACATTTATTTTGGTATAGAGACTTGCAATAAAAGCAATTTTCATTTCAAATAATCATGTTAAATGTTTGTTTAAAAAATTTCAAATATATACTGAGTGTGGATGAAGGTACATATCTGCATAGTTAAAACTTCAAAAGTGCACAGTTTATTTTATTCTTACACACAATCTGAAGTTTGCCCACTACGAAGCCTGAGCTTTGAATTCAAGCATTATGAAAACCATAAGTGTATGCTTAAGCTGCACAAGTGATGGTGGAGGTTAAAAGCATAGTAAACATAATTTCAATTTAAGTTAATGATCTTTACCAATATAAAGATTAATTAACACAATTAAAGAAGAAAAATCAATTATAGTCATATTTTTATGACTATATTTTTTATTTTTCTCTTGTAACAGTAAGTTTTATTGATTTTATTTAAAATTCATATTTTAGAGCATTGAATTTTAAAATATGAATTCATCTAACATGACTGAATTTTGTATTACTCTTTTTTAATATTTTAGACTGTGACACAACATTTGCCTCCATCACAAGAAACCCCTTTTACTCACACATTTCAAGAAACTGTCAGAGGGGGAATAACTTCACCAGTAGATAACACCCCAACTATTGCCACCCTTCAAGCTACAAGTATGTTTGATCACAATACAGGCTAGTATTTGTTTATTTTATGAAATTGAAGACAAATAGTTCAGATTTATCTGTTTTAACTGTTTAATTGGCTTTGAAGTAGCTAGTTAGTTTAATAATTTTAAACATGTGTCTATGATTATCTTCATGTACAAAGCTGAATTAAGAAAAAGGCTCTGTATGTAATTTTTATAGACAGATTGCATAGCATCATTGTGTTATGAATTGTATTAACACACGATGTTAGTTCATCACGTCAAAGAATTCCCACAAGACTTTCGAAAACTTTTGAAACGTCATCCTCTACCCTTGTGTTTTCATAACAGGTTGTTGCCATCCATTTTACAAAGTTTCATCATGAAAACTGTGTCTAAACAATCTGTCAAAGAGCTCACAAATAACTATCCTTTTTCATTTAATGGTATTCAATCTTCCTAATAACTTTAATTATTAAAGAAAAAACCCTGTCAGTTTACAGGTGTTATATTTTCTTTGTCATCACACTGAGAACAAATTTATAAATTATACAAGATGTGACAGCATCTACTCTACATGAATTACTGTTACTCTCAGAGAAGTTTATTATATGTATATAAAGTAAAATAACTGACACTTTAATATATTTATATAAGAACATCTCATGTGGTCACTTAAGCCTAACTTACAATCAGGGCAGTCTTCTAGTTACCATCTTTAGGGAACTCCCAAGAATGACAGTTTGTGTTGTTATAGACCAAGATTTTATTGTGGGTCTCTTTGTTAGAAAGACTTGCATGCTAGTTATCCATTTGACTGATATTTCACCTGATTAGAGCATAAATTAGTTATCTGTATGATACCAGGTTTTTCTGTATTCTATGCAAGTGTCAAGTGCAGTATAAGTTAGGTTCATGTAAAAAGTTTTTTTTCATATAATGGTTTATATTCCTTTTTATAGAACCTGTGCATTTGGAAATGATTGCATAAGTCAATAAACATTCATTACTGTAGAATTTGTAACTGGTATAAAATTAAATTGTTTTCTATTGTGTGGTCACCCTCTTTCATATGATGGATTACTTCAGATAGAACAGTATTAAAATCTTGTTAGTTTATGTTCCTGAATCCTAACTTTTATTGAAATTCCTGTTTCTTTAGTATACTGAAGTCTACGTCCACAAAGAATGGTCTTTTATTCTTCATTGAGTAATTAGATGGTTTGGTGTACACTGAGATCAAACAGCTGTAGCTTTTGCACAGTGCTGTTTTGACTTTATACTGTTTGTACATTTTGCATAAACCTCTAGCATAAAGGATTAAGACTATGTATATGTAATTTTTCTTCTTCATTAAATGTTAATGGTATCCATTTTTAAAGTTTCTAGTGATGAGATGCTATTCTATTCTTAGTGACTTCTGTGTTACACAATTATTTTTTGGAGACTAGGCAATCTTTGACATCCATCTATACATTGCTGAGTTAATTTTGATGAATGCATCAGAATGTGTGAGTTTCCTTTAAACTTCTAGGTTAATGGGTAAGTGTCTTGGAAATTATCTCTTCTGGAGACATAAATTATCTTTTTTTTTCTTTTTTACTTTTGTGAATTTTATCAGAAGATAAGTTTTCAGATGGTTTAAAACTCTAGAATCTTGTTTGTAGTATGTATCATTGTTTAGCTCTTCTTACAAAGTGTGATGACACAGAAAATTAACCACTTCTGGAACTGTTATGTAATAGCTTTTCCCATTGCAAAATATTTATACACAATATAATCAAAAAAGATATTCATCTGAAAACAAGGCCAAAAAGGTATGAGTTTACAAAGATAAGGCTCAAGCCATACATCCTATTTAACTGTTGTATGTCTCAGGCAGTTGGTTAATGAAATTTGTATTCACTCTATCCTGTATGAAGACACAAGCCAATTTGATGGAAAAAGTGTCTATCATTTGTCAGACATAGCACTTATGGATATGTGTATGACTGGACTGTTGAAAGTTCTGTTGATAAACTATTAACTTGATATGATTGATGTTCCAAAGCAGTTGTCTTCATCCACTTGATTCAAAGCATTTACTTTTAGTTCTTGTTGTGTTAAGGAAGTACTGCTACATGTTTTTTAGTTAACCTTGAAGTCATTGAATGACAAGAATGTAGTACTGATGCTGTATTTGCCTTATGTTACTAAATAGGAAGAGGTTTATGATATTTTGGTTTCCACAGCAGAAGCCAACAAGTATAAAGAGCTGAAAATATTTTGTTGTTGTTCAAAATTTGTTGTACATACTGGAAGGATTTATTTATTTTATAAAAGTTAAGAAAAAAATACCTTTATACTTCAGAATGGAGTTTTATTTAAAATCAGTGTTGTGCCTTTGATGCTTCTTCAGGGTTAATATACATGACTGTTTGTTATTGGAAAGTGACTAGAACAACTCCAGAAGGAGTATTAGAATATGTGAAAAAGAACAGATTGACATCGGTGTTTCCCAACATTTTTGTTGCACAGAATTCTGTTGATTTTGCTCATCACATTTGCTAATGGAGAAAAAGCAGCTTTTTCAAACTCCACTTGATTAAGAATCAACCTGCAACCAGTCTTGGAAAAAAAATCAAGACTAATCAGACTGGAAACAGTTTGAACTGAGCATGAAATTTTGCCTTGATGAAAGCAAGAAGAGTGAATTTTACATAATTATAAAGTCTGAACTGGCATGGAAGTCGTATGTTAAGTTTCTATAGCATTTACCCATATGGTGATAATTTATAAAATGGGAATGTTTTTGCTCACAAGTGATGGCCAAAAGATAAATATTTATTATGAAAATGTTTTACATAATCAAAACAAAACAGGACATATTTGTAAATATTAACTTATCTGTTGACATGCACATTTTTTGCATGTCAGATTCTATGCAGAACAACTTGTGCAGTTTAAGGTAGTATTTCCTGCTTTGAATCCATTATTAACACCAGTGCCACCTTTAAAAAACTTCAGTCTTTATTAAGTTTATCATATAAAATGTGATTGGTATCAAAAGATATTGTTTAGATGTTACACTAACTAATTTTCATGAAATATGTTTATGCCAAAGTGTCAAGGTTCATATTTTGTGTTTATATCTTTCATTTCATGACATTAGTAAATAACTCCCAAACAAACCTACATCTGTGTACATTCTACATATCAGTCAATGAAATTATACTTGCTCAATCAATTGAATTTTACTAGCTAATAAGCAAGTTGCTCTTAAGTGTAAATTTATTCACTTATTACTTTTTGGCAAGCTTATTAATACAAATGATATTACACAATGAAATATATACATTTCTGTAGCTAATACAGTCAGTAATGTTTTGTCACATTGCTTAAGTAGTGATCTGTAAACTCTACTCTGAAGTAAATATAACAAAACACCACTCATTCATGCTGAAAGAATAGAGATGCATGATATATCATTTGAAGTGTAGACATCAAGGGAGATGGTATATATCAGTACCATTAATAGTGGATTAGGAAGATATCTTTGAAGCAAAAACAGAACACCTTCCAAAGATGATGGAATTTTTTTTACCAAAGATATCATGCACCTGATAATACTGAGAGATTAAAAAATCCAGGCTTTTTTTCCATATCACATCTAGTACACCTCTGAGCAAACTAGATTGTACAAGTCCTAGGTGTTTCAGAATGAGCATTATATAGTCATATTAAATGTATTATGTGCCCAAAATGTACTCAACTAATTCTTGTACCATTTGTTATGGGTGGTACTATCAACTGTTGGAGCCAAATGCTGCAGAAGTCACCTTCACAGAAAACAATTTCTGCTCAACTTGTTCCAGGTGTTCGGTGTAAAGATGAAAGAACATTTACTACTTGTAATAGAGCAGATGTGACTGATCTTAAAAAAAACATATTAACTACAGCACAAAAGGATCAAACCAAATTGGTCTTTTTAAGGTTTCAAAAGTTAACCATAAATACTTTGATCAGACTTCAGTCACCAACTTTAGGTCTCATGAACTATTTTTTTTAGGATTTAAACTTTTAAGAATGTTAATACTAGATCTGTGCAAAACTGTTTAGTGATTTTTTTAACTGAATGTGCACAGTTAGTCCTTTGGATGGGCCCCATATTTTGAACTTACCATCCACATACGTGAAACGTACATTTAACTTAAAACTTGCCAAAAATCTGGTTTAAAAAAAAAATATATCATTGTGCCGATGAATTGCTGACATCAGAATGACTCAAGACTCTAACAAGTGGACTGAAGAATAGAAGTCCTTTTATCACAAATTTACATGTTGCAATTGGGTAACTTCCAGAACTCTTAAAATGCATATTTACCATTTTTTTAAAAAGTATCTTTGTATGTTATATCTTGCATTTATTCTCCTATACCACTAGCTCTATCTTAATCAGTAGTATAGGGTAGAATGAAAAATTGATAATTATGACTCCAACAACAATGCCATTCAACATTGTATGGTACAATGTAAGAAGTTGTGGTATGCTAGAAGGCTAATAACATATTCAATGTAATTCTCTCTACAATCCTGAAATTCTAAAACACTTGACCAGAAAGAAGGCAATACGTATGATTCATTCTTCTTTGGTGAGTGAGTTTATTCCTCCATATCTTAGATGTGGACTTGTAAACCATCAAGAAATGATATCAACCCATACCTCTTCTCTTGCTGAGACTTGTTGGTAGAAGAGAAAAACTGTATTTTTGTTTAATTTTAGACAAAATGTGAATATAGAAAAGTATTAGGCCAAAGGATTGTAGAACATACAGGTGTAACACAAAAGAAGTCATTGTGGGAAAAAAGTAAAGCAAATAACAAGGCTACAATTACTGACATTTACTCTATATCAACAGAAGCAGGTATTATCATATATTTAAGAACATCTATCTCTATGAGCCAGTAGTAAAAGAGATTACTTTCTTTAAGAAAATAATCCCATACATTAAGTTTTAGCATAGTATCTATGCTACTCTAACATAGTTGAGTGCTGAGCACACATATTGCATAATTAGTGTGGCTCCTGGCAGTGATGTAAGTATGCCAGCTAGAACCACAACTACAATTATATGGAAGTAAATATAGGGAGTTGTTACTTTTTAAACAGGGGCCTATCATTTGTAGTTGCATCACAAGTTCTTGTAATATAAATAGTATCAAAAGGAACAATGGTTCACAAGACCAACTTCCATACATAATGATGTTCAGGATTCTTTAATCTTAATCAATGACACTTTCAGTAAATGGGATAATAACTGAAAGTGGAATGTGAAGATGTAGTTACATAATATGAAAAGTGTAGAAATTTTATAGACAAGTTATGGTTTTGTGGTTTTCATCAGTTATATACAAAAACAGCTATACCAGATACTTTAGTACACAGGAGGTTTTTATATAATTGATCAACAAGTTGAGCTTGTTGGCTTATTAAGATACTGAAATTTTAGAAATGAATTACTAAAATTTCTTAGCTGATTATTTCTGGGTGCAATACAACTGGAATTGTTAATTTACAATAAAACTAAAAGACACATGCATCTAACCATTGTTTAGCTGTCATTGTATCTGTGGTTAAGTTTATTTTACTATTAAAAAATATCAAGATTTGCCAGGTTTATCAGTTTATTTCTGAGAAGTTCCATATTTTATGCAGACAAGAATAAAAAATTTTGATATAAAATAAGTTTTTATTCCTTCATTAAGATTTTATGGGCATGCTTCTTTCAACTATCATTGCTGCATCTATAAAAATGTAAATTTAAAATAAACGTGTTTTATATCCCAATTTTTTTCAGCCCACTAGTATGTTTATTCTTAAGTTTATTGATTTTTAGTTTAAATATAACTTTTTTTAACAATTAAGATTTTGTATATTTTGCATTTTTCTAAAATACTAATATTAACATCATTACAGAAGTGGAGTTAATATTAGAAGAAGAGTTTGGGTGAATCTAAAACACAAATGTTGTGTAGTTTTCTAGCTTGAGTCAAAAGTTTATATAGATAATTTACAAATTTTTCTAACAAAATAACTATTTTAGGAAAAAAAAAAGAAGTTATACTCAATTATAAATTCTTTATTTGCTAGCCTAATGATGACATGGTTGTACATTTTAAATTGAAACAGTTTATTAATTACCCTGACAAAGGCTGAATTTAGAATGTTGATTATGTAAAAATGAATGTGTTTTAAAACACAACTAACAAAATACTTTTCAACTGTAAAGATATCAATACTAAGAATTATTTTTCTTTACTAATTAACTTTAACCATGTAATAAAAGTAGAAGTTGAATTGTTTTCTTTAAAAAAATATACCACATCATTTGGCAGAAACTTTTTCTGCATAACAATCTTTAACTTCCAATCAAAACATGCAACTTCAATGAGGTATTCAGCAAATTACTAGATATATTCAACTATTCAAGTTTTAGTAAGCAGTTATTTTCATTTAGTTCTATTCCTGCAGACACAATCAATAACCAAACATCAAACATTGTTGATGGAATCAATCTAGAAGAAATCAGAGAATTTGCCAAAGCCTTCAAAATCAGACGATTATCCCTTGGATTAACACAAACTCAAGTTGGGCTCGCCCTAAGTGCAACTGAGGGGCCTTCCTACAGCCAAAGTGCCATCTGTAGGTAGGTATAAAATTCAGTAAGAAATTATGATAATAAAAAAATAGCACACTAACACACTGCATATATACTTAATTACAAAAAATCATAAGTAAATGTTTGAAAATTAAACTTTAAAAAAGGAAGAAAAGAATTTCACATATAACTTTAAGTAAAGATATTGAGAATATTTATTAATGATCTAAAATTTTCACAAAGTGTTTTTTAGTAGTTCTCTTGTAGTTTTCTATGTACTCATTAAGGTATAATTTTTCCATGGAACAAAAAATGTCTGTCCTCTTGCTATCATGTTTGCCAAAACACCTTGAAAAAATAAATAAATTCTAAGAACCCATACATGAAAGCAAAGGAGAATGTGTGATAACATGCCAACCACCCTTCATCTCCTGTATCCAGAACATGTTTTGCCCATTACCAGTATTCACATTAGATTAATTTGCAAACTCATTCATACAATTTTACTTCTTAGACTACTAGAATTACTCTTCCTCTCTTACATGGTTTTGCAACATATTTTAATGTAATTTAAATTCATGCAAATATTTTTACAGTTCTCTACAATATTCAACAGGTTCGAGAAACTAGATATAACCCCAAAAAGTGCTCAAAAAATCAAGCCTGTTCTGGAAAGATGGATGAAAGAAGCCGAAGAGAAATATAAAAATGGTGATCACAATTTAACTGAATTCATTGGGAATGAACCAAGTAAGAGGAGGAAGAGAAGAACATCATTTACACCTGCAGCACTTCAATTACTTAACCAGTTCTTTGAACAAAATACTCACCCTTCAGGTTAGTTATCTTGGTTACTATAATTATCTACTGATGGTGCAACTGCTTCAAATTTGTATGGTAAGTAATAATTATTAAGGGTATGTAAAACACTCGGTGCAAAGGAAATCAAGCAGTTGGCTATTACTACCATAGTAATCCAAAACAGCATGATAGACATTTGAACAATTTTGTCAGATAAGGAAAAGTACATTGCCCATTTTTGACATACAGGGTGGTCGCTATAAAAGTGGAAAATTTGTCAAACAGCTATTTATTTTTACAAAGTTTTTTAAAGGCATATGCTATATTACACTCATAGATGCTCAAAATTATTTAAATCGTGCATTTTATTCATGATCTCATCTGACCCTCAAATTTTCCGCTTTTCTAGCGACCACCCTGTATATTTCAATAAGGATATAACAACATAAACAGGTCAACTTCTTAAAAATGTAGCAACAGAAAACCTTATCAATATCACTAATCAAATTTAAGGAAGTTATTTATCACTTATACATTTGAAAATTCTGTATGTATTATAAATATGTTATATACTACAAAATATAACTTTCATTTTTATTAAAAACTTCACATGTCATAATTTCTTTCATATTTAGTTTCAAACTTGTATCTAAATACAGATGTAATTTACCACATTATAATTTAGCAAGTAACAGAAATATAGTGATTGCATAAATATATCCTACTCTCTCTTTTGAGACTAAAAATTCAATAATTTTAATAATTAACTGCTAATCAAATACAATAAGCTCAGATCTTTAGGTTAGTTAATTATTTTCATATTCCTCAAACTTAAACTATTCTTACTGAATGAATTTTACTACCTTCCCTTAATCCACTTTGGTATTTATTATGATTATTTTTTTGTTTCTTTACAATTTAAAACAGCTTTAGAAATTATCAGTGTTAAACTGCTCAAGTGCTTAAAATGTAACTTCATGAAAGTTATTCTTTAATAATACTGTTTCTTAAATTACCAGCTACTTCAATATGAGTTTCATTTCTTTTCAAAAGGAGCCGAGATGACAGAATTAGCTGAACAGTTGAACTACGAAAGAGAAGTAGTGCGGGTGTGGTTCTGCAACAAACGGCAGGCACTCAAGAATACAATCAAGAAACTGAAAGAAGGGACCTAATTTTCCTCTTGTGACTTTTTCAACATGTCTTATATGCTGTAAATTTTGGGAGATTCTTGAGAATTGTGTTTATTATTCAACATCATCATATTCAGTTCAAGGATAAATACATAGTTATCAGCAGTAAATGCGTGTAGCCAAGATTGACATCTAAGTCGTTAGTTTTTCCATCTCAATCACAGGTTTTATCTGTGTTCAGGATCAGCTCAATTTTATACATAAAATAATGGTATTTAAAAACTTGTGTAAATAGTAAATTGATGATTATTTATGACTTAAATATACATCGAAAACTTGCATCAAGTCAATGCAGAAACACAAGTCTTTTATTTTTGACATTTATTGTATATATGATATTCTTAGGTTACTTCTACTAAATTTTTTTTCTTAGTTATTAAGCTTTGTATGCCCATATTAGCTTTATGTAATTGCCTGGTAATTATATCTATTAAAAAAAAAGTATGGTTATTCACTAATGGTATATTCAGGATCTAACATGTTTAGGAAATGGGTCACTTTATGCACAACCTTAGGCCCTTTGGAAAAACGAACACAACAATGTTTAACTGAATATTCTGTTATCCTCATTACTGGATATTAATGCCAAACTATACAACACACCTTCCTCTTATACAGCTACAAAACCCCTCAAATAACTTGTTGTCTAACAGAAACCTTATTTATTTAATCATTCAGTGCAGTGACATTAAAACACCAGTGGAGTTGCAATATGTGAAGCTTTTCTGAATCACTCTGACTTTCTTACTCATACAAAACAAAAAAAGTTTGCATAATACAACAAATTACATTAGTCATTTAAGGTAAAACACAACAAATTTAAATTCTGAGCAGAGTTTATACTCATATATTAACTTATGAGGAACTCCCATTTTTCTGGATATTTTTAAAAATGATACATTTCAGAAAACAGAATTTAATATTGAAAAGTAGGAAATAAATACTTCAAATAAAGAAATTTCATATGCAGATTTTTTCAAGTTATATTTCCTTTTATTTAAGTTTTTTATGTGCTCTGTTTAATCAGTCTGAATAAAAGTAATGATCTAACACCTGAACTTCCGAGAAGGAAATTTGTCTTTGGGAACTCCTAAGTGGGATTTATTCTCTTTAAACATTTTTCTGATGTAAATATTTTCTTTTATTTCATAAATACATCTATAATTTTGTCATGGTGTATATCACTTGTCTGTAAAAGTTACTATAAGAAGAACAATCTCTGTGTCTTACAATTATATCTTATTCCCTTGACAAGTACAAAATTCTGGGAATAAGCTTGTATTTACACTAGAGGAGCTATATTTTTAAGATTAATTTGTTGTAAAAATGATATTGCCCTAGGTATATTTAGTTATTTACACAAATATGTGTTACATGTAAGGTATGATAAAATTCCATTTATTTCCACTGAAAAGGTTGGTTTTTTATCAGACTGTTTCTTATTGATTTCATGCCCATATTCTTAAGGATTTGTTTATAATTAAAAGAACCACAGGCTATTAATATACATGAACTTTTACCTTCATTATGCTTTTATAATAACAACTGTGGTCAATGTTGACTCTGATCTCATCTTTAAGTAACTACACATTTATATCAACTATCCATACAATCAAGTTTCTAAATATTTACATTCCCTTCTACTGTCAGTTTTTTATTATAGAGAATAAGAAATATTCTGGGTAGTAATACATCTTTTTTTCACATTCAGCCTCTAAAAGATGATTTTAAGTTATTAAAAAATAAAAATTAGGTTTTATTACAAGCTGAAAAATTATATTAAAATTTTGAACAAAGAGATGAAAACATCCAATAAGCAATTCCTAACACAATATGAAACATTTAATTTGGAATTGTCGTAATCATTTGCATAATACAACTTATTATGATAAACATTATTATTTAGTTTTATCAAGTAAGTCTGTATCATTAAATTTTAATATTCAGGGATATTTGTAATAATTTTTTACCACCTTATGTTGTAAAGTGTTTAGTTTAAATTTATGTCCACTGGAACAGACTGATAATTTTTTAAAGACTAAAAAAGTTTTATTTTTTTTACAAGTCTGCAGTTAAATCGAAATAATTTTATGTTAAAACATAAAATATTTTTAGTTCCCATCATTTAGATTGCACTACTTTATTTTTGTTTCAATGAAAAAGGGTGTAGTGATACTTTGATGCCATGGACACAAGGCTGAGAAAAGTATTGTGCATTTAAGTCATTGTGGAATATGTCTTGAAATGATCCATTGAAATTTTAAGCATTTTTATGATAGTGTTCACAACTGAAATATGGGGCAAGTCCTTTGAATAATCCTTGATTGTTTAATAATTTCAACAGACTTGTATCTATGGCTATAATTTATTTCTACCTTAAGTAACTATATGCAGATACAGTTATATCAAGGAATGTTTTCAATGTATTATGTTAGGTTTTTATAAAAAATAAATCAATGAAAATACCAGAAAACTTTTTGATTAATTTTTTATTCATTTGTATATGGTTTAGTGTTCCTTAAACTACTTACAGCTTGTAGTTTTTTTGTTGTACTCATTCATTAAGATATTTATATGCAAATAGCTTCAACATTTTTTTACATGTGCTCAGTAGTTAGTTGTAGTTTTGTTACCATTTTGACTTCCAGAAATACAAATTACTGTTGAAAATTTTCTGAACAATCACTTGATTGGTCTTTTCAACAAAATTTATCTCTGAATAAATTTGATTGAGATGTAATAGTTTTTCTTTGGTTACATTTAACATTTTAAATGTATCTGGAGTAAATATATCTGTAAAAAATATTGGTCTCTAATACCCAAACTGAGGGACAGAAAATGAGTAAAACAAATGTTAGCCTTACTCTAAACAGCAAAGTCTAATACATATTTCCATAACGGAGTAAAGCAAGCACAATACTATGAGCTATTTTCTGTTAAAAAAATTAGGAAATGTTTGAAATATGTGCCATTTATGAATAAAATGTAAATAGTTTATAATACCATGGTGTTTAAAGGTGTGATGCAATAGAGAACAGTTTTAAATTAATAAAACTTTGTATTGGTGTTAATATAAATTATCTTCTTGTTTCTATAGCAAGTGTTATTATTTGTTTTAATAATATTTTTCAAACAGTATATTGTTGCATTTTAAGACTTCATAATTTTAAAAAAATATTATTATTACTGATTAGCACTGTTTCTTTTTTTGCACTTTGATAATAAATTTACATTCTATTAGGAATTTTATTTGGTGTACGTAATTATTGGAAACTAAATGCCATTAGGATGAACTTGTTATTACAATCATAAGTGCTTTACATTATTTTTTTTATCATACAAACATCCTTAAATTTGCAGAATCTTTGTTAACAAAGAAATAATAATTTATGCAGTACCTCCAGTTTTTATTTACTAGTTAAAGTGAAGTTTAGATTATTTTTGGCTACTTTTAATGCACATACATGTAATTATATGTTGCAGCTTCAACCATATTCAGTAATTTGAAATTATTTATCTTATTAACTAACATGTACTGCCCTGTTGTTTTAGACTTCTGAATTTGCTTATTCCAAGATCATTTTAAATCAGTTGTTCTCAGGTTCTGTCAATGCTATATTAAAAAGTATTACAATTAAATAAACAATTACTGGTTGATGTCTATGTGAATGGAAACTTAAAAACTAAAGCTTCAAAACTTTCCAAGTCTTGCATTATTAATAATAAGATAGTTTAAAATATTTTACTTCCTTTACTAACACAATAACTTGTTCACTTTAAAAATGTGCTAAAAACCCAAGCTAACTTAACAGTTGTTTTTTTAGTAATTTAAGTTGACATAGTTTTTCCACAGGATGATGAAAGAATTAAATAAATACTTTGACAGACAGTTCAATATAAAGAGTAAGTTGCAAAAAGTATTGTTAATACAAAAGGAATATTTTCTAGTAAATTTCAACTGCTTCTTTTAGAACATATAATAAAAAAACTTTTAGGTACAAGTGTTTGTAGCTGTTGTAAAACTGCCATTATATGAAAATTCTAAATATCAGAAGTCAGTTCTTCAAATAGTTTTTAATGTAATCTAATATTATTTTAACATTTTCTTTCTAACTTCATTAAATTCAGATATTTTGAAGTAAACAGTGTGATTGATACACTTTGGCAGAAAATTTCTTAATTTTATTACAATACAATAATTCTAAAGCTAGGATTTTTAAAAATTAAAATAAATATACTAGACAATTCACTAATATGAAAAATACCAAATATTGTACAAAATATTGTGTATATGCAAAGTGAATCATTGTATTTCTTTAGCATAGAAAATCCATTTTTTGTAGTAAAACTTGATAACATGATATATGGTGTCTTTTTGTAGATTTTTAATGGTAAAATTACAAATCAGAACTTTGTTGAGAAAAGAAATATTTAAAATAAATTTGATATACTCTTCCTCACACAGAACAAGAACTCCATAGGTACATCTCAGTTCATTTCAGTTATAAAACCTCCAGGGATTATATGACATATATGTATATTTACAAGACCTTAAAAACTTAACTTGTAGTTTTATGTTTTCTTTTGTTTTATTCTTTCAAACACCAAAGCTCCTTCTTTTAAATTAGCCACTCATAGTTTCCAGTAAAAAATATTCACAACTTTTGATTTGCATAATTTATAACAAAAAAAGAGAGGATGGTGGTATATAATAAGGAAGCTATTTTAAAAATTGCTGGTCTAATTATTTGCACCATGTATTTTCTTGATGATGAGAAACCCACTTGAAATAAAAATGTATCTGAGAACAGCTGATTAAGAAACATAAAGTGTTAATACCCATACCAGCCATTCTCAGATACATCATGTATTTTGTTCATATATCTTGTAAAAGATTTATTTGCATAATTTATTCTTTTGAAAAAACAACAACAAAATAACATAACCACTATAACCAGTTCATATATGATATTTTGTCATCTATCAACACCTATATATTATTAGGTATTTACTAACACTTTACATAAAATATATTGCATGGCATATAATTCAGCTTTACTTGTGACAATACAATGTGAAGTATGAAAAATATTTTATGTAATTAGTGTAATTTATATACTTATGATTTCATATATTATTACAGATACCCCTTTCAAGATATAAGGAAGCATCATCTGATTTTTTAACATCTCAAATTAAGGTTAATGTGTTTCAGTGTTGTAATTTCACAAGAAAAACGTACTTTTTAATGGTTGCAGAAATGGATAAAGTAAAAACAAAATTAACATCTTTCATGTATGTACCTTCTTTTTGTTGGTTTATACTTGCAATTTATGATGCCTTAAACAAAAAACAGGTGAATGGTTTTAAAACATTATAACACTAATGAAATTGCTTATTAACATTTATGCCAAATATAAAGCAGATACAATAAAATCCAGTGCCACGTTTAGAATTTGATATAAATAAGCTCCTTCCTAGCAAAAGCACAACCAAACTTACACAGGTTGGGCCAATTTAAGTATTATTTAAATTAATGTTATGGACTAATATTCTGCTTTTAATATAAATGAGAATTTTAAAATTTTATATTCATAAGCTGTAATAAATGACAGTTGATGTTAATCTATTAATGAAATGATAATAATAACTGAATATACTTGTATACTTATAGAAAGAAACATTAAAATGCTGTTTTTTCCCTCAATATATGCTTCACAAAAAAGAAATGCATAACTGTATAAATTACATTAAACATTAGTCACAGCTAAACACAAAAAACAAAAATAGAAAAAATTCTCATAGTATGATTTTTATACTCAATGCTATAATATATTCCAAATATGAGATTTAAAGGTCAAATTATTATATAAAGTTTTGGTTAATTGCCATTGAATGTTACAAAGCACATGTATTTTATTTACAGTATTAATAGGAATTATCACACCATGAGTCACCCAGTAAGCTGCATAAAATTTAGTATAAGGACATTTTTGAAAAGAGAAAGTCAAATTATGAGAACTCAGATTTTTCTGAATATTTTGCCTACACTAATAATTCTCTTGTTATTTACTAAATTTGATAACAATGCCTTCACTAGGTTATAACTACTGTAATTATTTAATTTTAAGTTAGTAAACAGGATAATAACTCTTGTTCCATCCAATAAAGGTGAACAATTGTTATCAAGATATTATTTCCTAAAATACTTGAAGTGAATTCCTGGTGCTTTAAGAAACTTACAAATATCATTACAAAAGAAAATGAATAAGTTAAACTGTCAACAAAGGAACATTATGACATAAACTTAACTGTACATGATTAAAATTTTGGCAAATGGTGTGCTATAATAATGATCAGCTATTGATCATTGTGACAGGATTGGGAAAGTAGTAACTATTGGCTGAAATGTTTTTTTTAACCATTCAATTTTTACCACCAAAACTGATGAACAAGTATCTACATTTGGGGTCAGGAGTAAATAAAAAATGCATGACAAACATTTCAACTGCTATGAGAAAGAAGGAAATACTATAGCAACAAAATATTGTATCTGATACTTGAAAACAGTTTCACTGTTGGCAGCTGACCAATTACATGTTACATATTTCCCAATGGAAAAGTTCTGTGTAAATTACTGTACAAATAGGTAGCAAGAAAGCAATTTCTATTAGCTTCAATATATGACTTAAACTTTTTTTGTTTGCAATTTATCAGTAGGTCAGAAAGAGAAGACATTTGTTGAAAGCTTTTAACACTGTCAAAACCAAAATATGCTTTAATCTAGGCCCATTCCTGCTGTGGGACAGTCTGCTCACAGCCTTAATCAGCTGTGTACAAACTTTTCATACCACATTAATTACTGTTATGATACTACTATAAAGTAGCAAAATTTGTAAGGCCTTGTTGATCTGTATGACTTAAGACAAAAGAATATGAATCATGCATTTCCCATACCTGATCACTACCATAACAGCCAAATTGTTCTGTTAGGGACTATCTTTCATGTAAAATTGACACAGTTAATGTATTAAAATTTGTTGTTGATTTATATATGGTAGATCCTACAACAGTTTCAAAGCCATTACATTTTCAGGGATCACTGTAATGATGGCAGTATTCATTTTTGTGTAAAATCGAAAAATGTTCATGTTTATTTTTGAAAATGTCAACGTTCTCTAAATAAAGTTCCATCAGTTCCATAATGGCTACTTTAAGAGATGTCAACACATACTACCAGTGATTTGAAAACTTAAATTCAATGTCTTGATACGTTTTACAAGATTTGCTGAAATATGCTAACTCTTGGCTGGTTAGCTAGTCTGACCTAATTTGGCCAGGTGGTGCTCTGAAATATATTCAAAGAGAACAAGAATAGCTAAGTTTCATCATAAGAGTGACTTAAATACCTTTTGTAGAGTACCTGAAGAGTCTAGCTTAATGGTCAATTTATTCATGGTTTTCAGATTCAGGCACAAAGCAGTAAATTCTGTAGACATTTAAAAACATAGCCAAAATAAGCACAAATTTAATTAATCATATTTTGAGGAACTGCAAAATCACTCATATTATAGAAAAATTACAAAAAGCTTTTATTCTCATTTATTGTAATTTCACAACTTATCATTGTGTTATATTTTTGCTGGAAATGTCAGTACACTACAATCTGAATGACTTTATTAGATTAAAAGTTTATAACATTAACAATGAAAAATTTCAGTATGATGCCTAAAGGTTATCATTATCAAGGCCAGTTAAGAGTTTCAATAATTGAAAATAAGATAATAAATTAATTACTCTCAAACAGTTATGTGCAAAATTTTACTAGCTTTTAAACAAATTTCTATCTAGTAATAGCTATATTTCTTATATCATCAACTATCTAAAACCATAAATGAAACTAAACTGTAGTTTAAATTGGCCTAGTCAGTCAAAAGCTAGTGTTTAAGTTTCATGAAAAATAAATTCCATATAAGAGTTTGTTTATTTTTAAAAGAAAGCCACATTGGGCTATCTACTGTGGGGAATTTAATCCTGGATTTTAGTGTTTTAAGTCCATATAATGATGGTGCCTGAATAGTTACATGTGGAACTGCTTGAATATTTGGCTCCATATACTAGCTATAAATCAGCAATGCAATTGAATATGGAATCCTAAGTGGATTTCTGATTACCTGTTATACACATCACACAATCTATTTAAATAAAATAGATCCTCTAAAATTCTTAGACTGAAAGGTTATTTTATGAATACTTATAGAAAAAAGGGAGAGAAAACCATATGAACTGGTGCAACTCTTTGATTTTTTTGCATGCTACAAAGAACATTCTTACTTAAAATGTTAAAAACAAGAAACAACTACTAGCAGTATATGATGTTATTTGAAATGCATGCAAGTACTTCATCACAACAAAAATATTTTTTGTGGAAAGTTCTCTACAAGAACCTTTGAATATGTGATAATATCCTTAGCAAGAAGCACATGATTTTGACAACTAAATTAGCTGATTTTTGATTAACTTAACTTTTTCTTTGAACATGAATGGTGATCTGAAATTGTAACTACCTGCAGTACCTTTGCTAATATCTGTCCAGTTCTGCTTTCCACAAGCCCTGACAAAGAAGATGAATACTGATACAAATATTACAATTACTTACAAAATGTTTCCTTCCTTATTAACAAAATACTTTTGGTTTCTTTTCAAAAATATAGTTAATGCAAAAAAAACGATATATATATATATATATATATCATGTTTGATCAATTTATTCGGATGATTTAACTTGTTTAAAAACTACAGATATATTTGTTTACATAGGATGTAAAATTATCTGTACATTTATTTTGAATTTTGTGCAAAGCTACATGCGAATTGTCTGTGCTAGCCATCCCTAATTGAGCAGTGACAGACTAGAAAGAAGGAATCTACTCATTACCAACTACTGCCAACTCTTCAGCTGCTGTTTTAATAATAAATTGTGAGATTGACCATAATATTACACTGGTTGAAAGGTGAGCATATTTGGTGGGATGAGAATTTGAACCTGTGATCTTCAGATTGCAAGTTGAAAATCCTAACCACCTGATTATGTTGAGATGAATTAGCTGTAAACATTTTTCCAACAACTTATTGGTAAAAGGAGAGGTTAAAGTAGTGGAGGGCATGATGGAGGAAGCAATGGATGCATGACAAGACTTGAATCAAAACCTTGGTCACAGAAAATAACTGGTAAGTCATATAATGAATAGTTATTTCATTCATCTATTCTTATTATCATATAAATATTGTAGACATATAAAACGTATGCCAGTTTGAAGATTTAATCAAACATCCATTTGAATCAAATGATGTAACAAAATTTTTCAGGTTGCCATCCTGAGTGTCTTAAGAGGGAAGAATGTTGGGGATTCTGTATGAAGGATGTTAAAAAAGTTTGGGACTTGCTATCTGTGATCTGGCTTCAATAAGAAGGAAAGGAAGAACGTTTCAAGACTTTCCACTGTATAGAATAATTATCAGTATGTGTATTCTGATATTTTCAGTTTTAATCTATCATTATTTTGGTATTGTAAATATGGTAAAAAACTACCTGGATAATTACTAAAAAAAATATAATTATCTGTTTTACATAGGTATATTAAAACAAACCCAGTCAGTAGACTGACTTTGCAATAAAAACAATAGTATTCAGAAACGATCAGTTACGTAACAATAAGCAAGAATATTTATACAATATCAGTATGAGGTGATGTGTTTAATACCTCGTGTTTAACCTTATCACCACACTTATAATATCAAATTCTGTTGTTTTATTAAATTCAATGAATTTTCGATTGTTACAGAGGTCAACTCCTAGTTTTGTTAAATTTGATAATGTTATTGTAAATTGCAATAATTAATTCTTTATCATTCAACAGAGGTGTAAAGACAAATTTACCCCAAAAAGCCAGGATGATAAGGTTGATCAGCAGATGGCAGAAACTCAAAGCATGCACTGATTAAACATGATGGATACCTGTTCCTGATAAATATAGTGACAAATAAAGTGATACACTTGTATTGTTCAAAATTGTTAACCAATATACAGAATATAAGATAGCCAAATCTGAAATGCACTCAAGACAAGTGTAAAATAGAGAATAAAATGATATCACTGCTAAGTCATGCACCAACTTCATCTAAGCTTTGTATTGCATGAAACATAATAATCATTTCTGGCATAAACTTAGTCACAACTTTATTAATATAGCAGGCATTGGAACATAATAATATCACAAACCTTGACAGAAAGCTGAAAGTATAAAACTCAGTCCTTTTGATCTGTGATTTTATTCATAGCTGTATTGGTCTGGTAACTGTTTAACTGGTCTTTTTATATTTATAAGCACGTTGGGAGTATTAAATATATAAATACTTTAAACAAGTTTAAAGAGGTCATGTGATTGGTGAGATTGATGAAGCCCATCTTGAAAGGATTAAGAACTGTGTGGGAGCTAGTAATCTAGGGGATTAATAGTTTCTTGATGGGTTGGTTGCAAAATCTTGAAAAATCATAAAGATATTCATACTAGAGCAGTCTAGTTTATTGTCATGAAATTTGTTAAGCTGTCAGCAAACATTATAAAAAATATCAGAATTTATTAAAAATTTAAAGTAGATTTACCATTCTCCTTTAGTGCTGACTTTCATAATGCGAAATTTAAATTCTTGCAATCAGCATGATTCACCATGTCTCACATATAATTCATCATGAGACAATCTTCAACCAGTAAGTGTGATGTGCTTTCCTGATACATATGACTCCCTCTATTTGGTTCTATTAAACTATCACTTGTTAAAAAGTGGTATTGTGCAGACATTTTTGAATTGTGCTCTTGTCATATGTTCATTTAATTTTTTGCAAAGTCCTGATTTACATGAATTATTCATTTGCTACAGTTAGGTATTTGTAGTAGTTTGATGTAATAACATACCTCTTTGTATTTATTTTTTTTACTCATTTTCAAACTCTTCATATTTTAAGTTCCAAACTTTTTGTCCCAACTTCTGATATTCTTCCCACTACTTCAAGTACCATTACACAGACTTTGGGTCAGGGTGAGGTCATGCCTGAGGATTTTTTTGCTGTCATTTGAATGATCATTATATGGGTTCTCTTTCTTCTGTAGACAATGTTCAGGTTCATCTATATGTTTGTGGCAAGAAGATATTTGAAAATCTATTTTCTCCATTTAACAATATGGTGTCTTCCCTAGCCTCTGCTGCAGAATTTGCTAGGTCTAACTCAGCCTTTCTGATATGGCTCAGTTTTACAGATTTTATATGATTCTGTTCCTTTACATAATATTCTATTTTCTAAATACCCTATTTATCCTCATATCCCTGATATCAGGATTCATGCTGAATATTTCATTTCTCAGTTGAAGGCCAGTGGTAGCATGTCTTATTATCTGTGGGCTTTTAATTATTATACTTTGACTCATCATCAGACTGTTTAACCCTTATCAGTTAGAGTCACTTTCACCAGTATGAGGGACTGACTTTGAAAATCCTATCCATTTATCCAATGCACAGCTTTCCTGCTTTTGTCGTACACTTACACCTTTTCTGTCGTACTCGTCCACCAGCCATCACCTTTCTGAAGCACTCCACTGATCCTTGAAGGGGTTTTTATGGGAATACCCTTTTCCTTATTACCTTCATGTTGGTACAGTTGTCCCTCTTGGCCCTGTTTCTTTACATGTGACTTCTTGACTGTTGGGGTCTTTTTTAGAGGTATGCTGTCTTGTCACACATTTGTTTACCTTCCACTTACTTACTTATTGACATATGGGTGTTTCTTTTCTCCATCTTTCTCTTTCTGGAGATGTCTTGAGTCTTTGGAATCATATAAAATGTGTGAAACAACATTTGACCCTTTTGTCTTTGGTTCTCTTTAGTGAACACTACACAACCAACAGAATACTGCTTGAGACCACTTGGACTCCTCATATTTTTACAAATGCCTTGCATTGTTGGTTGAACAAGGACAACAGGACAAAGGGAGTACTGCTTCTTCCACTTCGTTCATACTTGCATCTGTTCACTGATACTTTTTCCTGATGTTGGGGAGCATCTGAGTCAATCAGCAGGAGGCTTTTGGACAATGTTCTGAGACAATATAGTAAAAGTCTTACCATATCAACATACTTTGGATCATTGTCTTCTTCAGGTAAAGAACCAAAATGTCATGATCTATTCAGATAACTCCACTGTTGCGGCCTATATCAATTACTCATTCCTGTTCCAATTGTGACTTAACATTAGAACTCCTTTATTATGCCCGCACACACTGCAGATAAGTATCCTTGTGTGTCATGTTTCAGATGTTATCAAACTCGTGGCAAATAGCATTTCAAGAACTGACCATATTTATTCCAAGAAGTGGTTTATCAAATTGGTTTTAAAGTGGGCATGCACTTTTGCCAATTTCTTCAACACCAAGTTACCTCATGCTTGGTATCCAGTTCCTCATAAATATGTATTAATAACATAGTGGTTTGGTAAAGTTTACAGAGTTAATTTACATAGCTTTTATATAAAATGTTGTTGCTACATATTAATGTTACTTAATGGAACTACTCATATATAATCAAAAAACTTTTTCATGACAAATAAAGAAGACTATGCACTGTTTGGAATTGACGTCCATTTCTATAGACTTCCCTTGTCATCCACCCCCAAACATTTTCAATGGGGTTTAATTCGAATGAATATGCTGGATGGTCCAAAAGAATCATGTTATTTGCCATGAAAAAGTCCTTTGTCCTATAGGAATTGTGGATTGCAGCATTGTCTTGCTGAAAGACAAGAGATCTATGAGGTTCTCTTAAAACAGAAAACCACAGTAAACCTATCAAAGCATCCATATTAGTATTCACAGATACAAGGACATACATTTATTATGCCTCATTTATTTGTTAAATGGACTGTTGCAGTTAATGTTAAAAAGAATATTAATCTCAAATTAACAACAGCTACACAGCTAAAATACTTTATATAATTACGTTCTTAAAAATCTAACCATAGCTCAGTGTGTACCGTGTTTGGAGAATACATGTACTGAGTTCTTAAAGCATATACAAAACTTCTGTTAAGGTAATAATGAATATTGTAATATGTTATGCTATAAATAAATTGCATGAAAGTTAGAATTTTTGTGTTAGTTGTCACAGTAACCACTTTCACATTTTTTAAGCACATAATCCAAACAAATGATGGGTATCTCAGCTTGTAATGATATAAAATATCAGCTCTGGTACTGGAACACAGTTATGTAGATGTAATACAAAATTAATTTTTACAGAAAACAAAACTAGTTGCGTGACTGAAAATAAATAAAATAACCTTACTTCTTCAGCATGTTCGACAGTTTTAAAATAGACAAAAGCAAATCCATGGGATCTCCCACTCTGAAAGACAGATAAAAGCATCAATGCTATTTACAACTACTTTAAAAATAAAACTTTTAATTTTATAATTTGGTAATAAATTCTATTACATTCATTAGTGTCATCTGAAATAATCAACTATTCAAATTTAGCATTTCCAATCACTACCATTTCATCGTTTCAAACATCCAAGGAACCACATTATTGCTATTACGATCTCTTATTGTTATCTTATATAAGTTCTTGGTTATTCAGCTTAATTGAAAATAATCATTTTAATGTAACTGGTTAATGAGATCAGTTATTAACTGGCTAGCTCTATTAAATACAAAACTAGAAGCTATGGTGTATATTGCTTGATCCACAAGAACAAAAAATAAAAAAAAATAAATTGCTAAGATCATTATGAAAAAAAATCTGGGAATACTCTTTATACTAACCACGCTGTTTTATGTACATCAATAAAAGAACAATATACTAGTTGCAAAATCATTTATTAATTGCAGGAAATATTCTGTGGTTATACTGCATGTGTTTTTTATGTACATATTACTGCTTTACTAAGATCTCTCAACATGTTCATGTTTTCTACAAGAATAACTTAGACCTGTGATTATTTTATTGTCTTGAAATGTTCACATGTTCTACAGTAATTCCTGTATGTTGAAACAAAAAATGGTATCAGTTTTTCACCATCATGTATAGATTTTAAACAAAACATCATTTATATTTTTAAATAAGTGAGTCATTTTGATTGAAACTGGGCTACCTTTTATTCTGCTTAAAATGTTGACAATAATTGCTCCAGACCAATCATGACTTTACTGATCCTTCTAGAACCCACGAGAAACATACCACTGGTATATAAAAAGTTAATAGGCCATATTGTGTGTCATTTGTAGATAGTACTTGTTTGTGTATGTACTTCGACATGTTTCTTTCTTTTCAATATCATTTATTTGTTGCTATAGTAAGAATAAGTTATGTAAATATAAATATTATATTTATGGTAAATTTGTTGTTAAGAAACAAAGGAAAAACATTACAGAAATCATCAAGAAAGTGTATTATGCATACTTTGGAATAAAACTTGGGAGGCTAAGACAAATCATGGGCTCCACACAGTTTCTGTCATTTCTGTCAAAGAATGAGAACATTGGACTAAAGGTAAGCAAAAAAAAGTATTTGCTTTTTGGAATTCCAGTGCTCTGCCCTGAGTTTAGAAACTATGAAGATGACTGCTACTTTTGTTCATGTAATATACAAGACTACAACACCCAAAAACCACTTACATGAACTTTCAATCTGCTATAAGACCTGTTGTTCATGGAGCTCAGGAACCTGTACGTACTCCACTGAAGACCCATGATATAGTTTCATCTGATTCTAATGTCAACAGAAATTATGATAGGAATTTGGAAAACAACAAGTTTTCTTACAAGGTGAACCTTTTAATTTTGTAAGAGATTTGAGCCTTCCAAAGGATTCTTCAAAGATTTTGTTCTAAGAACTTACTTTTCCCAGAGACCTCCTTTTATTTTGTACTGAAATCATGAGAAAGAGTTTATACCACACTTTTCACAAGAAGGTTCACTGGTTTATTGCAACAATATTGCTGAATTAATATAAATGCTAAAAGCTGCAGTTTAGGAACCAAATGAGTGGTGATCATTCATTGATTCCTCCAAAAGAAGTCTAAAAGGTGTTCTCCTTTAAAATGCTAATATATATATATATATATCCATCTGTTCCTGCTGCTAATTCAGTTCACTTAAAGGATACTTACAAAGATCTTAACCTTCCTTTTAATTACGTCAAATACAAAGAACATGGAGACTCAAAAAGTTCTTTGTATGTTTCTGAGTCACCAATCCAGTTATACAAAATGTCAACATTTTTTGTTGGAATGGAACAACTGATCATAAAATTAGCACTGTATAAAGAGGTAATGGCCATGCAGAGTGAGGCTAACATTAGGATAAGAAAACACTGAATGCAAAAGTTTGGTGACACCAAGAAAGTACTATTACCTCCACTTTACATAAAAATGGACTTGATGAAACAGTTTATAAAGGCCTTAGACAAAGATTGCAACTGTTTCAAGTATCTAGGTGAGAAATTCCCAACTCTTTCAGAAGTAAAACTTAAGTAAGTGATTTTTGTTGGGCCCCAGAAAGTTGACTTTGGTTAAATAGCTTGAAAAGATAATAAGAAAAGTTGAAAAGCATGGATTTCCTTTAAAGATGTTAATGACAAATTTTTAGGGAACAACAAGGATCCAAATCATAAAAAAAACATTGTCACTAATATGCATGATAAATTCAAAGAGTTAGGTTGTAATATGAAATTGAAATTTTATTTCTTATACTCACATGTTGACTGTTTTCCTGGCATTTTTGGTAATGCCAGAGAAGAATAAGGAGAAATGTTTCATCAAGACATCAAAAAAGTGGAGAGAAAGTATGAGGGAAGGTGAAACATGATAAGTGATGACTATTGATCATTGAAACAAGATGCTCCAGACTCAATACATAAAAGAAAGACTGAGATACATAGCACTAAGACTAAAATATATATATTTTGCAAAATAATTTGGATGTAAGAGGGTGCATACTTGTCTGACATCAGTGTTCTCTTCTTTTCTTCAGTTTGTTTGTATTTTTGTTTAAAAACATAAAAATGTTCATTGAGGTAAATGAAATTCTTATGTGATAGGAAAAACTGAATATTATTTTCAAAATTTGTGAAAAAGTATTAATGGAAAATCCATTATTAAAACAAAAACAACTTTCATGAAATTTAAATTTGTAGGCACAAGTAATTCAAAATCATTTGTATTTTTCACTTTATTTTTGGCTCGGTATGGCTAGGTGGGTTAAGGCGTACAACTTGTAATCCAAATGTCGTGGGTTCAAATCCCAGTCACACCAAACATGTTTGCTCTTTCAGCTGTGGGGGCATTATAATGTTACAGTCAATGCCACTATTCGTAGGTAAAAGCATAGCCCAAGAGTTGGCAGTGGGTAGTGATGATAGGTGCTTTCCCTATAGTCTTACACTGCTAAATTAGAGATGGCTAGTGAAGATAGCCCTCGAGTAGCTTTGCACGAAATAAAAAAAAACACTTTATTTTTTATACTTTCAAGATACCATAAATACACTTAACTTTTAATAACAATGAAAATACATTTGTTTTGTTTATCTAGTAAGTAGGGTCAAGCTGATAAAGCCATTTATTATGCTAGTACTCTGGTGTAACATTACAAGTTCAATATGTTGCCCATTGTCTCTATTGCAAAACAAGTTTCTCTTACCTTAAGTAAAAAAAAAAAAAGATTTAACTGGTTGTTTGCATACAGAACCCTGTTTACAGTTATATGAAAACAGTTGGAAAAGAATAAGGGATAATTAATTAATTTATTGGCTATTTAATGCAATTCTTTAATAGAGTATAAACACTGTGTGAAATTTACTCTGATAAAGTATTTGGAAGTTTTCTAATGTAAGTTAGAATGGATAAAAACAGTTAAGCCAGGAGATTATAGAGGAAATAAAATAACTCAAGATAAGAAACAGGCAATTTTTCTTCTTAAACTTATTACGATTTCATCAAATATGTTGCTTTTTTTTAGTAGATGTTTGTTTTCATAAACTCCTTTTAACTTTTTATTTATATTTAGCATAAAATACATTAAAGCATGGTAATTAATCTTATAATAACCATAAGCAAATTAGTTTCATGTCATTTTTTTACTCCTAAAAGAGAAATGGGCACAAAAAGGCTTTTTGAAATGTTAAAAACATGTATTTTTACTTGAGAATATGTCTTTTGTAGTCTTTTTCCATTTGCTGCTGTTTCAATAATAATCTGTAAGAGTTTAAAGTATATACATATATGTGGTCTTAATATAATACACCTCAGTTGAAATTTCCTACTATAATTATATCATACTGACAAAAGTATGAAAATCATCTCATTATCTTAATGTTCATTTGGATATAAATGTGAGAAAACACATAAAATGGTGTCAAAGCAGGCAACTTAACATATGTGACATACTTGAGATGAAGGTGCTGATATTGAGCTATTAATGTTCATTAGGTTATGATGATTTTGCATAGATGTACATGGCAAGTAGAATCAATGAGGGTAAAAAAGGAGTTAAATGCAGTTATTTATCCTAAAGAGTATCAAGGGCAATTGTTTCAACTGACTTTTGAGGAAAAGATATTTTAAACAATTTTGTTTGAAAAAGTTAAAATTCTGTAACTGTCACTGATGTTGACAAAACTGTATTCTGAACAAGGCATTCTAAAACAAAAACCATAAAGACCAATGGTCCATGGGCTGTCTGAGATCCCTGGAACCTTTGGAATATGTAGGTGTTCCCTGAGCATATTTTGAAGCTTAAATGGAGTTCATTTAGGAGTATTAATGTTGAAATAAAACTCATAAAACAGCAAAATCAGTATATTCATTCATTTTACCATCATCTCCTTCTATAGAAAACATTGTTTGCACACTGCAACAGATTTCTTGGTCATATTTCACACTTTCTGACTCTGTCAGTATTTCCACCAGACTTGGTCATTTTTAAATGTACTTGAACTTTTACTAGGTATATTTTAAGACTTAATTTGATGAGATAGCACTGTTTGTAAGGAACAATAGGATGTATACATGCACACACACTCACAAACACCAAGTATTAATTATTCATGTTATATAAAAACTTGCACAGTGTACTAATACTTGTGTCAAATACTGCTTAAGATACAAGTACCCTTACACATTCTTGTTATATTATATTAAAGTGGCACATCTGTTTCACTGGTCAATAATGCATGAAAAAAGTCAAGTTTATATGTACAAGTATTCAAATTATTCTGCATATTCTATATATGTGTGTGTGTTTTATTCTGTTTTGTTTGGTGGTTGATACTTTCATTGCATTCCTTCTACAAAACAGCTTTCTTATTCACCACAAGTACTGCCAATTTAGCTTTTGTTTCAGTCAGTTTCAGTTTTTTCCAATTCTAGTTTTAACTAATTCCTCATTGCAGTAGCTTTTTTGTGATTTAATTTCCTCTGTTTCTTATCTTATTCTCAAAAGTTGCATGTGAAATATCAACTTTTTTAAAATACTCCATAGATAATTTATCAGTGGATCTAAGTGCCTATCTCACAGTCTAGATAGCACTGTATGTATTATCTGAGTTGTTGTCAACTTTGTCATCCTTTGTAAAGGAACTACTTTCCACTTGGACTCCATGAAAACATACATGTACAGGAAGACCCACTTTCCCAACACACTTGACCCTATCAATCACCTACACATATCTTCTTGCCATAATTTCCTTCTGTAGAAAATATTGTCTGCACATGGCAACTTGTGTATTTCTTGATCACACTTGACTCTTTCTGGTTCTGTTAGTATTTCTACCAGACTTGGACATTTTTAAATGTGCTTGAACTTTTACTAGATATATTTTAAGACTTATTTTAATGAAAGTACCATTTGCAGATAAACAGCACAGCAAACATCTGCCTTCTTGACTTTAATGTAAATGTCTTACTAGAGTCACGCTTACTTACTTTGGTTACTAATTTGCCCATCTTCTATCCATACAAAATGCCTACAGTTTCACTAGCATCATCCAATCTTTTTAATAAAATTGCTTTATTGGCCTTGAGTGCTAGTTTATCTGGCTTTATTATGTAACAGATAAGCTTCTTGAAAATGTTAAGATGTGAGTCATGTAAGTTGTGTATCATGATTTCTTTGCCTTGAATATGCACACACTTCAAAATCACTGAACCATTTTAATAAAAGTCAAAAATCAGTTTAGTCTTTGTGCTCCTGTAAATGAGCTTTCCATAGGTCCTTTTCTTTCTTGACTTGCCAACTTTTACCAAAAGATTTTTTTCCCTAAAAGTTTTATTTGAATATTTTTGATTTTCATTCCTGCTTCTGTGTTATCTTGATTCTTCTTAAGATTGGCATCTATAAATGTATGGTAAAGCTTGTTATCTGATGGAGGCAAAAAGGTACAATAGATGACTGCATAGACATCCACCAGTTTTACACTACTTGAGCTAACATCACAATAAGACAATCACCTCCAAGCAATATAAGTTCAGCATGGAAAGGTGGTTAAGGTGCTTGACTCATCATCTGAGGGTTGTGGGTCCAAATCTCCATCATATAAAGCATTCACGTTCTTTTAGTCATGGAGGCATTATAATATTACAGTGAATTCCACTATTCATTGATAAAAGTGTAGCCCAAAAGTTGGTGGTGGGTGGTGATGACTACCTGCCTTTCCTCTAACCTTACACTGCAAAATTAGGAATGGCTAGCACAGATACCCCCGGTGTAGCTTTGTGCAAAATTCAAAACAAAACATACCAAACCAAGCAATATAAACATCAGTTACTGAAAACATCATATACTAGTTTGCAAATCCTAGCCAAATTCTAATGAAGATCTGAAGACCACTTGCTACTTGTGGTAATTTTAAATTTGTGTGAATAGGCTCATGACAAATTTCACGTGATTTTCTAGCACCACTGCAGATGTGATGACACAAGTCACCATCAGTGTAAATTAGCTGACCAGTCATCTTTCCTTTTACTTTGCTTCTCCAGAGCAGTCTTTACCCTTCAGTTATTGCACAGTTGTCCATCAAAACACAAACCAAATTATTCCATGAAATTCACTTTGTCTCAAACATTTTACAAAGTCTTGAAAAATAAAACTATTTGGAATAAATATAAAAACTACTCTTCAGACTCATAACTGACTTATTGAATCAACTTTTTTTTTTTTGCATTGTATACTCACTTCTCACCAATATTAACAGAAAAAAAGAGAATGAAGCTCTTTAACTACCTGATAATTTTTCCTTGGCTTCATCTAATCTCATCCTGTACAAAGCATTGTGCATACCAGGAACAGCTTGTTCATTGTATGTGAATACTTAGACAACTCTTCTGCCAGATATATTACAAGAGATGTCATGGAAAATGGAATGGATAATCCTTTGGCTACAATATCCAAAACCATAGCTTCTAGTTTCAACACATAATCATTAATTTGTACTACTGGAAAAGGATCATGAGTAGCAAATTCAACATTTTAAATTTAAACTTGAAAGATTGGAGAAAACTCATATAACCTTCCCTACACGTTGCTGGTACACTGGGGAAAGTACTGTTTGTGATCCTTATGTACTCTTGTTGTACAAACTTCTTCTCTATTGCATGTTCATCCAAAGACATTAATCTTCTTCCACTACAGTGGATCTTAAATCTTAAATTTGCTCCTCAAACATATTTATTTCCCAGGCTGGCTTATCTGAAAATAAACTGATGTAAAATATGTTCAAAAATTTCTCTTCCACCACAACTACCCAAACTTAAGTTTAAATACATGTACAAGAGGCACTACATAGCAATACCTATTAAAATAATTTATCATAATTATATTTAAAAAAATAATATTAAGAATTTTTATCGTGGAATATGCTGTTTACTGTAAATGAGTTTATACTTGTCAAATGTTTACTTAGATCATTACAGTAACATTAATATCTCGACACACTAACAATTAGACCCTAAAACCAGTGCCAGGTCTATGCTGAAAAATTATGGGGTTATGACTTTTTCATTTTTTGTTAGTTTAATGATAGGCACCATTGATAATCACCATTAGCATATTGGATGACAAGTAACGTGTGCAAGGTCTGAAATTCTTTCTTTTCATCAAATGTACTACCGTACTTAGAGTTAGAATGGGGCGGATGTAAAATGGACAACTGGGTTGAGGTAATTGTTATGTCTTTGAGTTCTCACAAAACACTTGTTATCAAGTAACAACAAAACTCAGACGTGCTGCAGCTTCCTGTACTATATTTAGAATAGCCTCGCACATACAAAATACTAAGCGCTTATTGGCTAATAATGTCACATACATAACATTTTCCCCCATTTTATTTTTTAAATTAAGACAATTAACTATTGTTACATAAATTTGGATTTACATATCTTATAGTTATAACATCAAAAGACATAATAAACTATGTTGTTATTAATGTCTATTTTGGTAATATGATAAATGTATTTTCTTTTAATATGATAAGTGTAAATACACAGAAAATTAAATTTTTCTTTAACATTAAAAACTGGGCCTTTTTTTTTTACTAACTACATAACACATTATATCAATCAGATATAACAACATAATAATATATAAAATGAAGTAAAAAAATTCTACCAAATTACTACACAAATACAAGAGTATTTTAACTCTTACAAATACAAAAGTATTCTTTCTTTTACAACTCTTATTCTCAATCACTAAGTATTACATTTTTCTTGTAACATTCTTGCTCATTTTAACAATTAACATAACAAAATCTCTTAGTTTTGTAGGAGCTTTAGAAATTCTACCTGTTCTTGTAACAATTTCACTCTTTTGAGCAGGATTTTTATTTTTAGCATGTGTAATACTTTGTTTCAATTGTGGAGATTCACATATATGACTAGCTCTGGGTGACCCTGATTGAGACATATTTTGTCTTGGGGGTGTTTTAGGGATATTTGGCACATTTTCTGGGACAGACTCTTCTGCAATCAAATCATCTTGTGATTTTCTTCTAAGATATCTCTGTCGAGCACTGTGATAGACATCATCTTCATTTGTTTGCAATAAATGTCTACAATTTCTACAAATCATCCTGCCTGCTGGTGTTTGTAATATGTAGCTTCGGGGTTTCTCAGCTTGACCTAATAACTGAGCTGGCATCCACTTGTTTTCATGTCTGTATCTTACACATTTTTCAAGATCCAGTGGTGGCAGTGGTTTTGAATTCTGATCATATCTTGATTTACTTTTCTGTTTCTGAATGTTGATTTCTGACGTCACTTTATCACTGTTTATCACTTGTGGAATAAGCAACTTCTCATTTGTCGGTAACCTCGTTCTGGTTCTACGACTCATGCACCTTTGCACTGGTGATCCAATTTTTGCATCTTTTGGTGTATTTAGGTTGTCTAACAATACTAAATGCAGGTCTGATTTTTCTTTCAGAGATTTTATAACAAGTCTTTTCGCTGTCTGAACTGCACATTCCGCCAGTCCATTTGCTTGTGGATATTGGGCACTGAATGTTTGGTGTTTAAATCCCCAGATCTGACTGAAATCTTTAAACTCTTTAGCATCATACTGTGGACCATTGTCTGAATACACAATCTGAGGTATGCCATGCGTAGCGAAAAGTTTCTTCAACTTCTGAACTGTTTGTTTGGATGTGATCTCTTTTTCATATTCATTGATCTCCAAATATCCACTCTAATAATGATCAACTACTACTAGATAATGTGTTCCTTGGTTTTCAAATAAGTCTGTTGAAACATATTGCCATAGCAACTTTGGTGTGGGTGTGCTGATCATTAGTTCTTTTTGTTGTGCATTTCTCATTGTTTGACATGTGGTACATTTTGAGACAGTGTCTTCGATTTGTTTGTTCATTCCTTTCCAAAATAAAATGTCACGTGCAAGTTGCTTTGATCTCATAACTCCTTGATGGCTTTGATGTACGAGTTTCAGTATGTTATGTCTCATTGTCCTTGGTATCATAACTCTCTCTCCTTTGAATAATATACCATCATATACTGTCAGCTCTTCTCGGAAATCCCAATATGTCCTTGCTTCTGGTGGTACCTCGTCTCGATTTTTGGGCCATCCTTTCACAATCTGTTCTTTGAGAATTCGATATTCTGTATCATTTTCTGTCGTGATCTTTAGCTCTTGTTGCTTTTCTTCGGTGAATGCAGACAAACTTGTGACTTCAGTTGCAAAAACTTGACAATCTCGCATATCATCTACCAGGCCAGGATATTCATCTTTCACTGGAAATCTGCTCAATGCATCTGCGATAGGTATGTCTATACCTGGTTTTCCGACTAACCTGATCTGTTGTGATCTTTAGCTCTTGTTGCTTTTCTTCGGTGAATGCAGACAAACTTGTGACTTCAGTTGCAAAAACTTGACAATCTCGCATATCACCTACCAGGCCAGGATATTCATCTTTCACTGGAAATCTGCTCAATGCATCTGCGATAGGTATGTCTTTACCTGGTTTTCCGACTAACCTGATGTTGTACGGCTGTAGTTTTAAAAACATTTTCTGTAGTCGTAATGGAACTTGTCCCAATGGTTTGTTTTGAATACGGACCAATGGCAAATGATCTGTCTCCACTGTGATATCATTTCGGCCATATAACAAGTGATGAAATTTTCTGCAACCAAATACAACTGCTAATAGTTCTTTCTCTATTTGTGCATACGCTCATTCTGTTTGTGTCATTGTTTTAGATGCATAAACAACTGGTTGATTGTTTTGTAATATCACAACACCTAGTCCACCTTGTGTCAATGGTTCATTAAGTGCATAATATCTCAGAACTGGAGCTTGGCTTAGAGCAGTCTTGAGCTTTGAAAACGCCTCCTGCTGTGGTACATCAAAATAGAATCCATGCATTTCTTCTGTCTTCTTCTTGACTACTTCTTGTAGAGGTTCAGTTAAATCAGAATAATTAGGTATGTATTTGGATAGGTACGTAACCATTCCGAGCAGTGTTCTTACTTCGTCACAATTGGTTGGAGTATGCATTTCATGTATTGCATGCACTTTTTCATCAGAAACTTTGATGCCATTGCTTGTGATCACATGACCTGTGTAGTCTACCTCTGGCTGGCCAAACAAACATTTTAATAGTCAAAATGTCACATCATTTTGTCTAGTGGTTTCCAACGTGTTGCGTAGCACTTTACAATGTTCAGGTAGTGTAACAGTATCGAGTAGCATATCATCAAAAATGTTATTCACATGATTATGCTCCTGAAATATTTCTCCCATCGCTCTTTGGTACAATTCAGGACTCGACTTAATTCCCATCGGCAAATGTAAGTACATATAATGACCCCACGGAGTGTTAAAAGCGGTGAGCAACTGACTATTCTCATCGAGCTGTTTATGATACTATCCCATGTTCGCATCTAGGACAGTAAAATACTTGCTTCCATTAATACAGGTAAGTACATCCTCTAGTGTATTGATAGGGTGGTATTCTTTCAGTAGTGCTTTATTAAGAAACTTAGAATCAATGCAAATTCTCAGAGTTTCCATCTTTCTTGTGTACAACATGTAGTTGACTACACCACGGTGTTGGTATACCAACTGGTACTTTCGAAATGATCCCTTGTGACTCTAAAAAGTCTAACTGTACTTTGGTTCTGTCTCTCATCACTACAGGAATCTACCTAGCAGCCTGTGACACAGGGCCATCTTTGTAATCTGGGTCAATAGACAACATACATTTTCCCAGTATTTTACCTACTCTGTCTGTGGGAAATCTGTCTTTATAGTGAAGCAAAATTTTACGAATACTCTGTGGCACTTTGTTTATATTAGAAACCCAGGCTAGGAACTCGGAGTCTGACTGAGTCTGGGTTTTAGTACACTTATTTGACTTATCAATCGAAGGGGAGCGTACTTGTGGTGATTCATAAGGGGGGCTTTGAACAGTGGGAATCTCGGGACCTGGAGGTAGCCAATATTGTGAACTCCGATCATGCGAGTATTTACCTTATACATAAGTACTAATTGCATTTACTTTTTGTATTAACCCCAACTTAGTACTATATTCACCTCCAAGAAGATTAGGTACATCACCATCAACAACTTCACAATCAATATCATACATTTTGCTTTTGTGAATAACAGTAAATGTAGTTTTTCCAACAGGTGTGATCTTATGATTACCAAATGCTTTTATGGTTACCTGTGACTTAGACAAAGATATTGAACCACGAGGTGCCATGCAATCAAATGACTGTTTACTCAATATATTACACTCTGCCTGTGTGTTTATTTTCATACGCACTGCACCTCTACCCTGTTCATATGGGGTATGTAATATGACAGACCAATACTCAGTAGGTTTGTTTGCACCAATGGAGTAAATATTTAAAGAATTCATACTTTCCTCTACATTACACATTTCATAACAATCATCATAACCATTGACATCTTGAAAATAATCATCACATGTGTTTACAAAATGTACATTTCTATTCTTATTTCTACACATGACAGCAAAGTGACCTCTTAATTTACAATAATTACAAGTTTTCTCTAATGCTGGGCATCTTTGTTGACTGTGATGTGGTAGTTTTCCACACCGAGTACAGTTCCTCTGTGGCGGTCTCCGTGTCGTGGCTCCTCTGTAGACCTGTGTGCCTCGTCTTTGCTGGTTTCTGGAACCTTGACTTCTGTGCCGACTACGACCTCTGCTTTGACCTTGACCTCGACGTTTATAGTTTACATCTGTTACGGTACTTGTGGATCCTTCGATTTCCTTCAGTGATTCTAGTTTCTGTTCATGGTGATGACATTTCTCTGTAATTTGTTTCAGTGTCAGATCCTCTAACCACAGTCTATCTCTTAATGCTCGATCACTGACGCCTACGCTGATTTGTTTACACAACTGTTGTTCGAGAGTATCACCATACTCACAGTTCTGTGCTATCTCTCTAAGTGCCCTGATATACTGGGACACAGTCTCACCTGGTTGCTGCTTTCGGTCCTCAAACTTTTTCATGTACAACTTTGTTACCTTGGTTGGCTGAAAATAGTTGTCGAATTCTCTTATTACATAGTTCTGTTGAGCTTCTGTCAGTCCAAAATTGTCGAAAACTGTCGTGTATTTCGACCCGAGTGTGTACAGCAATATAGACACTTTACGTTCTTCTGTTGCCTCTGATAACCCTGATGCCATGAAGAAAATCCGCAAATCTTGTTTGAGATTCTTCCATGTCGCACTAGCATTCGTTTTGTCATTAAAAACAGGTGGCTTGAAACTTCCCTCCGCCATTTTTCTGGGTAGAACACGTGTGTTTCCGCGAGAATCGTATCTCGTACGATTATGTCAATTTACAGTTTGTGAACGTAAAGTTTGTACTTATCTTGACTGTGTGTCGCATCTAAGGCACAATTTAAATAAAACTTCCACTTCTGACAACCATGTTATGTCTTTGGGTTCTCACAAAACACTTGTTACCAAGTAACATCAAAACTCAGACGTGCCGCAGCTTCCTGTACTATATTTAGAATAGCCTCGCACATACAAAATACTAAGTGTTGATTGGCTAATAATGTCACATACATAACAGTAATATATATATATATATATGTGTGTGTGTGTGTGTGTGAAAACGGCTCGTTTGGGTTGAGAAAAATTGTTACGTCGAGGAGCGAACAGCGTTTCGACCTTCTTTGTGAACCTGACGACGACAGAAGAAGGTCAAACGTTGTTTGCTCCTCTACGTAAAAATTTTTCTCAACCCAAACGAGCCGTTTTCACATATATATGTTACTCTACAAGTGGGTTTTCTCGACATCACTGTGTTAAGGTCAACTACTGTTAATTAAACAAATTTTCTCAGTTTTTGTTTTAACAGAATTAATTTATATTCTATTTAAAAGATAAGAAGCTTCGTTCTCAGTTACATTCTTTTTTGAAGTTCTTATAAATATTCTAACAAATATCGAGTTATTTTGAGAATACAACAGTTAATCTGAATTAATATTACTGAGATGCCAACTACTACGGTTTGAGCGTAATCATTACGATTTTAGTGTATACATTAGGACTATACGCTCATACAGACAAATATTACGACTTGTTCCAACTCCCAAATTATTATATATTATATAGGCCTATACAATAAAGTGATAAATTGTTCCTCTTTGGCTTGAATAGGGTGAAAATAAAATAAAAGACATAGTCCAAATGGCTACTTGCGATAATCATGTTTGTGCTTGAAATAATAAATAATACTTTTATCTCCGACGTCTACAGATAGTTTAAGTGCGGTGCTTCTCCATACTGGGTACCTGGGGGAATCCATAGTTACATCATCAGTGCTTGTCAGCCAATCAGCGCTCCTGTAGAAGGGTATTTCTCATTTTCTAAGCGGTATAGAAACACCAATGTGATCCTTCACAAGTTGAAAAAGAAAAAAAAGGCCTTGTTCATCAGATTGTCTTCTTTCTGGCAAATCTAAAAGGACTAAAACTGTAAATCAAAAATTTAGGAAAAAGTATAGTGCAAAATATCCAGTCATTGCATTAAAAGTCGGTGACAGTCATGCGTTTTATACAGTTTGTAACATCGATTTTTTTGTGGTGCATGGTAGGATAAACGATTGTTCCAGACATACAAAATCGACATCTCACCAACAAAGGGCTGAGGCGAAGACAAACACGATGCAGATAACGACAATTATGAGTAAGAATTCAGAATATGAAGCCATAAATGCAGAAGTGATGTTCACGCAATGCGCCATTGCTCATAATTTACCCCTAGCTACAGCCGATCATGCAGAACATCTGTTCAGAAAATGTTTCTAGACTCTGATATAGCAAAAAATATGGCTGTGGTAGAACCAAAACTACAGTCATTGTACAAATGTTGGGTTGTAAAGATGACAAAATGATTTCAAGCATACTTACTAACAGTGTTTACAGTTTAATCACAGATGGATCCACAGACATGGATGACTCAAAATTGTATCCAGTGGTTGTACGATATCTTGGCCCTTTGCTTCGAAAAATTGTTTGTTCTCTTTTGACAATGGTAGAATGGAAAGAAACTTCAATGGGAGATAATATTTTCAAGCTTTTGGACCACGAACTGACAAAGAGGAAAATTCCATGGGAAAACTGTCTTAGTTTTTCGTCAGACAACGCCTCAGTTATGTCTGGTATAGGTAAAAGTGTGATGGGACACATCTCCAGACAACAGCCTAGCATTTACTTCATAGGCTGTGTCTGTCACCTCATGAGTATTGCTGTCCAGAAAGCTTCCAGTGAACTGCTCTGCCCAGTTTCTGATATATTGATAGATATCTACTATTTTCTGGACTAGCAGAAAACAACATTTCAAAGAGTTTCAAAGATTGTATGACAAAGAAAAAAGAAAAATTCTACAACTTGTTAACACAAAAGTGCTATCACTTTGGGTGTACCTCAACAGAATATTGGGCATGTGGAAGCCATTGAAGAAGTATTTTCACTGTGAAAAGGAAAACTAGATTTAAAAGGATCTAAACGTGCAGCTCAGTCAGACAGCAAGACTTTAACAGTTAGTCAAGACATCCTCTCAGCCACATAGGGATACAAGACAACATTCTCCAAACGTAGACAAAGAAACATTTGATATAACTCAGTATATGTTTAGGCAGTCTGATCTTGAACTAAAGAAGAAACAATCAATGAAAATGGAGAAGAAAACGAAAGCTAGCAAGGAAGTAACCAAGAAAAGTTATGTGTAGAGAAAGTTAGAAAAGTTAACAGTTTTCTTGGACAACAAAATAAACTTGTTATTTTGTCTTTTTCTTCAGTCAGTAATTCCTCTATTTGAGCAAGCCAATTTGATATTGCAAAGAGAAGAACCTTGCATACACATTATGCATAGAACTCTGATTACGCAAGTTAAAAATATACTTGTCAAATACATCAAACCAGAATATCTTGAAGGCAACATCACTGAACTTGACTACAACAATAAATCGTTACATAAAATTGATGAGGCAGTTTCTATTGGAAATGCTGCCAAGAAATATATTGTTAAATATGAAAAGGACCTGGACCTGATCAGCTTCTACACTAGTGTCAAGAAATACTGTATTGCAGCTACAAATTACATGATGAAATATTTTCCTTTAAATGATGAACTTCTGATTCACACAAAGGCTGCTGATCCAAAACTGAAAGTCAGCAAAGATTTCTCTTCTCTACGCTTCTTCACAGTGTTATGTGAATGTCGTGTAAATATTTTGTAAACGACAACATGTCGTGTTGCGTTTAAATTTTCATTTCTTTTATTCATTTTTCCATATTTATATTATTGTTTCGAAGTTTAAACTAATATGTTGTTATTCATTTAGGGTAACATTTAGAATTTTCTTGAATTAAGTAGACCAATCATGTGTTTGTAAAAAAAGTGCTGGTGACTTCGTGTCTAGACGTGTAGTCTCGTGCAAGAACGGACATGCGCGGATTGCTCTGGAGATCTGTAGAAATTTCACGGTCTTTCGAGGAGTTTAGGCCTACAATATATAAACAGACGAAGATGCGAGAGAGATAAGAGAGATTCATTCATCAGTTTTTATTCGAAGAAAGAAGAGGAAAGTTAGACATTAGTTTATTTCAAAAGAAGAGAGTCAGTTATTTGAGAAAGATTAAGTGTTTGCTGTGATTATTGAACTTGGATTTGTGACTAAAGTTAGATCTACGGAAGCTGTGATTTTATTTCGTCAATCTCTACGATTCATCTGAATTACTGCTTGTGCTGAGAGTCGGCGAATTTATTGAACTGTGAACTGTTTCTGAACTTCTTCATTTAAGCTTCGGAATTTCTTCGTGGGACCAAATTCACACTCTAGACTGGAATTTGAGACTTTCATTTTAGATCATTATATTAGATACAGGCCAGTACCATTTTGTATTGTGATTAATTTTGAAGTTTGAAACTAGTATTATTTCGTTTTGTAATTAATTTCGAATGTTGTAACTTAATATCTGTCACTGTTATTATATAATTTATGTTATATCTGTTACATTTGTTAATAGTTTAGTGTAATAAATTATACAAGCTGTTATCTGCGTTTTTCTGTTACGTTTAGTCTACGAAGAACATAAAACATAAAAAAATACGTAACAACAGACATATATCCTGTCCTTGTCAATACACATGAGCACGAAAGTATTGACAAGTTGAAAGGGCAATATTTGAACTATCCAATTGATACTTTCTCAGAAACCATCTTGCACTTGAATGTTGACAAGCTTTGGGTTCAGCCGTGTACAAGATGGAAATGGCAACCAGAAGTATGACATTCTGTGTAAAGTTATCCTTGGAATTCTTACAGCTTTCCATTCTAATGCTGACAGTGAAAGGATATTTAGTTTAGTGACTTAAAACAAAAGCAAGTTCAGACCAAACTTGAGTACCTTAGTTTTCAGCAGTTTTATAACACACAAAATGTGTATGCAGTCAAATAGACAATGTTGTTAAAACTCCCAACCATCCAGAGACATTCTCATGAAAGCAAAGACTGCAACAGCTGAAAAACTATTACAATAAGTGTCATAAACATGATATAAACTAGTCCTTGCACAAAAGCTTTTTCTGCTTACTGTTTGTGCATGTTCAATGTTGTTTTACCAGTATGTTTGTTTCTCTGAACTAAATAAGACATAATTTCAAAAGAATTTTTAAATTTATTTATTAAATACACAAAACAAGTCATAAATGAGCAGTCTATAGCAGTAATAAATAATAATACTAAACAGCTTAGAGACATTGGTCAGACCTAGTAGCCGCAAATGATAAAGGGCTCTGTCTACAATCATTACCCTCAGTCATTTGAAATAGATGGCATCTCTGTAATAATAGTTTGGGCAATTATATGCTAGGTTATTAATGCTGTACTGGGCTTGCTTTTGGTCCCTTTTTGTTATAATGTTGATTTTGATTTTTGGTTTTAAAATTAAGCATAAAAAGCTACACATTAGTCTATCTGTATTCTGTCCATCACGGGTATCAAAACCCGGTTTCTTGTGGTCTGAATCTGCAGACTTTCCGCTGTACCACTGGAGCTCTAGTCTCTTGTATTTACAATAAAAACGTGATGTAGAAAAGATATGGAATATAACATTCAATAAAATAAAAATTAAATAATTAATTAATAACTACATAACATAAAAATGAGCATTCTGTACACTAGTTATTTCTCTATGATCGATGGCTCAAAATTAAGAACAGCGTCACGATATCTAAACTACAAACTAACAGACCCAACATGGCCATGCGGTTAAGGCACTCGACTCGTAATCCGAGGGTCTCGGATTGGAATCCCCGTCACATCAAACATGCTCGCCCTTTCTGTCATGGGAACGTTATAGTGTGACGGTCAATTCCACTATTCATTGGTAAAAGAGTAGTTAAAAGAGTTGGCGGTGGGAGGTAATGACTTACTACCTTTCCTCTAGTCTTACACTTCTAAATTAGGGACGGCTAGCACAGATTGCCCTCGAGTAGCTTTGCGCGAGATTCAAAAAACAAACAAGCAAACTGACAAATGTATGCGACATGATTTTATAATTGGAAGAATGACAGCTTATGCTCTAGCCAGTAATAAAAATTTCTTTAGCGTGTAACAATAATTATAATCGTTCAAGCTGGATAAATAGTTGTATATTATTTGGCGCTTTATGGATGATTTAACAATTTTATATTGAAATAAGTTCCACAATTTTGAATGCAAATAGTCGAATATTTTCAATTTATAATTTCTTTAACCCTTACCTCTATTTTCTTCCTTGTGGTCTTTTAAAACAAAAATGAGCAGAGATTCCATTTGAAGTTAATAATTAGAGTAACTTAAACCTATCATGTTAGCTTTTGACCTAAAATGAGAAAATGAAATATCATTTTATTTTTAACTTTTTTACGCTCAACAGTAATTTGTTAATACAGTCCAATTATCTATATGTGTGTATTATTTAGCATATGCATATACATGACTCCAACAATAAACAATCCATCATAAATTACTCTAATTTTGTTATTTTTGTACGTCTCAACACTAAATGAAAATGTAAAACTTAGAAGTATAATTATCACGCCACCTTCCTGGTGATTCAGCTGAAGTCAGAGGACTTAGATATTAAAAATGCCGAGTGGGTAGTGCAGACATAGTCCGTTTATAAACAAGCCAGCTTTCGACGTTCTTCAGAAATGATATTCCGGCAAACAAATTTGAAATGAAGTTGACAGATATAATAATAATAACGAATTTCAAATGAAGTCAAAAACTTTAAAGAAATGAAAATTTTGTGATAGTAACACCCGTTATAATATCTATGAATTACAGAAATAGTTAATAAAATTAAATAATTTTAAAATTTCGTTCCATATAGGGTTTATATCTAAGCTTCAATTTCTTCAGTCCTTTATCCGGGAACATTGGCCTTTTAAAGCCATAAATAGTCCACTTGATTCTTCATTTCTGAAAATGTTTTTCGTGATTAGATATTACCACTTCTTCTATTATTGGTAGTTTTTCACAATCACGACAATGCTCAGATATTTCACACAGGCTGGTTCATATTGTTAAAGGTCTTATGTGTTTATTACTATCAAAGATGAAACAAGTGTTCCATTTTACCGACATCAACTTGATTAAACCTACAAAGTATCTTTACACTAGTCTTTTGATGTGTAGATGGTGTTCGAGTTCTGACGTTTGTTAGGAGATATTTTACTTGTACAGTCGATGTCTGTGAAGCGATAGATCGAATTTTAACAGATATTACTAGGCCCAACATGGCCAGGGGGGTTAAGGCATTAGACTTGTAATCCGAGGGTCGCAGGTTCGAATCCCCGTCACACCAAACATGCTCGCCCTTTCAGCCGTGGGGACGTTACAATGTGTCGGTCAATCCCACTATTCGTTGGTAAAAAAATAGCCCAAGAATTGGCGGTGGGAGGTGATGACTAGCTGCCTTCCCTCTAGTCTTACATTGCTAAATTAGGGACGGCTAGCACAGATAGCCCTCGAGTAGCTTTGTGCGAAATTCAAAAACAAACAAACAATCCTTGCAGCGAAGATATTTATTGTCCTCTCAGAAATAATAACGTCTGAAGTAATTCGCTGAAATTGAATGATTTGTAATGTACGAAATCTATAAACGTCACTGGTCAGATATCTGTAGCTTTTTGTTAATAAGCGTTTGTTAAAATTATAGTTTATACAGTACCGGATTACCCTAGTAGCAAAAGTAACATATACTTCGGGCCCCGAACTTTCAAGGGCCCGTAATAAATGCTTTCAAGCTATTAACATGAGTTGGCCATTCCCAAATTCTATGTTGATAAAAATGGAATATTCATTTCGTTATGCACTTTAAGCGAAAGACAAAGTCCATAGCTCGTTTTTGATTAAACAAAATATAGATGTAACGCTCCATAAATGGATTTTGAAGGCTTTAAAATTTACGTGCCGTTACATCTCGAAAAGTGCAGTATTTGCGTATTTATATTCTTGGCGATTTATGGCTGAAAATAATTCGCCAAAGAGAATTTAAGGCCAAATTTTTAGTAACACGTGAAGACTAGTAGAACACATACTAAGATGCATGCAAAATGTAGTTCCAATAGTTTGTTGGTTTGGTGTTTTATGGTGCAAAGCAACTAGGCTACCTTCACCGGTCCCGATAGAAGGTGAAAGACCGAAACCGCTGACCTCAGGCACTCAGTCGTTTTTCTAATTTGTTATTGCAAAAATGAGCAGAAAAGCTTTTGCATTACACACATTTAGCATTATATAAGTTACATACATTTCTAAATATATATTAAACTGAAACAAACAGAGATATTAAAATGATATTGAATCCGTTACATCGTGGCTTTTCAAGACTCACAGATAGCGATACCAAATGAAAGTAATATTTAATGCCATCCACGGTAATGTACTTTTAATATCTTATGTTATCTTGACAATACAAACTGAAGTCTGTAAGGATGGTTATGATAGAAACGACCTTTCTGTTTGTTTAGGTCCATTGTTGTATTCATTTTCGTAAAATCGTATGACGTATCATATCGTATATTTGTTTTAATATGCCATTGCTTGGTATAGTTATCAAGCATATTACTGGATGATTGGTGTGTTGGTTATACCAGTTCGTGCATATTTCTTTATGCAAACGAAAGTAATACAAGGCCACAAGTTTCTGTGTTAGTAAATTGGAGAGTAGAAGAAGGGGTAAAGTACATTATTGAGTGATTTATACGATATCGTATAGCGAAATACTTTTGGCCATTTTACCATGACGGCGTCATTAGGAGCTCTCATTATAAAATGTTAAAAAAATAATAAAGTTTTCAGTAAAATGTTTTGCAGCAGTTAAAATCAACCACTCACAATGACGGCCCAATTGTTTTCAGTGGTGTTCCTGAAATAAAGCATTGTGTAGTCACGATTTTCAATAACATTAAAGTTATAAATATATACAATTACACTGTTTATGAGCAACGTATTTCTGAATAATGTAAGTATGTCATATAGAAAGTTTGTGTTATGAAATTTACTTATAAGAATATAATATAATTTTTGCATTAGCCACGTGAATATAATTCCAGGTATCTTCATGAAATTAAGTATGTGAATTGATTGATTATGGAAAGTTTTGATAAACACATTCTTGCAGAAGACAGATGATATCAGTCATAGTTAATAGTTATAGCACTTACAGTCATGTGAAAAAGTTAGGACATCCTATGAAAGCCTCTTTATTTTTGTAACATTTTTCGATATACAGATATTTGATCTCGATTTCAACAATACTAAGATAATAGGAATGTAACTAAACAATTAAAACTGAAGAAAAGACTTATAATTCTCGTTTATTTCAACATGTGGTTATTGAGTTTAACTCTACGGCCGTTGTGTTTTACTCAATTTTGTATTGAGTTTAACGAATGATTTATTTGAATACAATATATGCCCAGCATTTTAATTCTACTGTATGATTAACTTTATATTTTTCCAATAATTTTATGATGTATTTTAGTTCTATTTTATTCATATTTTAGTTACTTTTATATTCAGCTTTAACTAATTTTATTCATATTTTAGTTAATTATACATTCAGCTTTAATTATATTTAATATCACTCCTTTAACTCTGTCTTTAGTTTTATCATTTATCTTATTTATTTATTTAACACTTGTGTCATTAAATTTAACATAATTTTAAGGTTCAGGTTTAGTGTTGTTGTGAATGAGGAATCAGAAGGGGATATTGGGTAAAGATATATATATATATCCATTTATAGCCCAACATGGTTAGGTGGATAAGGCATTCGACCCATAACTTTAGAGTTACAAGTTCGAATCCTTGTCACATCTAACATGCTCACCCTTTTGGTAACACGACGGTTAATCCTACTATTCGTTAGCAAAATAATAGCCCAAGAGTTGGCGGTGGATGGTGATGATTAGCAGTCTTCCCTCGAGTCTTACACTTCTAAATTAGGAACGACTAACGCAAGTAGCCCTTGAGTAGTTTTAGCACTTAAACGTAATTGGTGAGAAAAAGAGTTCCAGAACTTTTCTTGATGCCACTTAATAATTATAACTTTCAAAATACCTTGGTTACGTTTCCTTGTTTCATGTCATAGTCTTTCAAATGTAACCCAAATTAATATAGTGAAGTTTTTTTATGTTCACAGTAATTACCTTGGAGGATAGCGGTTAATTATACCTTAGATATTTCAGTCACGTCAATGGCGCATTGTCTTCTTTGAATCTGTCAGTTCAACGCATACGTTTGAGAATAATACAGTTTAACGCTGTATGTTTAGTTAGTTTCTGTAATGAGCTAAAACTCTTTCCTCAGTTATGAAACATAAAACCAAAGAAAATTTCTATGGGCCATCCAAAATTATGTTTACTCTTTTGGTGTTGTTTTTTATTTGTGGTAATAACTACAGGATTATCACAATAAAGGAAACTTAATACTTAGTAATTTGTGTAAGTAAGTATATGAAACATTAAATATGTAAATATTTTTAACTAGTTTAGTTATAAGCAGGTATTTAAAATATATTAATGTGTGTACATTTGTTACTCAGTGTAAAAAGTTTGATTTGATTTGAATCTAACTTTACAAATTTTCGTTTTTAATTTGCTTTGTAAAATCAGCAACAGAATTGTATTGTTAACTGTTTAAAATTAGCTTTGGTCTTGAATTGAAGCTTGACTTTTTTATAGTTTTGTATTATTTTCTACATTCGTATGTTCATATTACACATTCTTGTAGACCACATTCAAACATTTGTTATCATATGCCACCCAAAATCTATATAACTGAAAGTTTACAAATCTTAATTCATGTTAAGTTAAAACAATCTTGTAATTATTAATAATGTTATGTTCTCAGCTGTAATCAGTTAAGCAAAGTTTCCATATGCACTGCTGGCCAAAATCTTAAGGCCAATGAACATAAAGAAAAAATATGCATTTTGCGTTGTTAGACTCGACCACTTATTTGAGTAGAGCTTCGAAAGATGAAAATAAGAAAAGGAAAAATAAAAATAAGAAAACGTTTTTAGCACTTAAAAGGGAAAATGTGAACAGTATGAATTTATTCTAAATACTAGATGGTCAAATGTTTAAGACCATGCCAAAAAGAAGTCCTAAACAGGATAGGAAATGCCCAACAAGAGGTCTCAGTAGTGAATTGCACAGCCACCATTGCGAATAACTTTAAACATTCGCTTTGGCACGGCCGATATAAGAAGGCTGGTTGGAATGTTATTCCAAGTGGTGAAGATAGCTTTACGAAGACCATGCACTGTTTAGAATTTAAAACCATTTCTAGAGACTTTCCTTGTCATCCACTCCAAACATTTTCAATGGGGTTTAGTTTGTGTGAACACACTGGATGGTCCAAAAGAATCACGTTATCTGCCAAGAAAAAGTCCTTTGTCCTGCGGACATTGTGGATTGCACCGTTGTCCTGCTGAAAGATCCAGTCATTTCCACACAAGCGAGAGCCTTCAGTCGATAAGGGTGTTCTCTTCAACATGCCAATCTAGCCAGCTGCTGTTTGACGCCCCTGTATAACCTAAAGCTCCATTGTTTTATGGAAAAAGAAAACACCCCAGATCATGATTGAATCTTCTCCACTGTGTTGTGTAGAAATTGTCTCCGGTGGGATATCCTTATCTTGCCAGTAACGTTGGAAGCCATCTGGGCCATCCAAGTCAAATTATTTCTCATAAGAAAACAAAACTTTCTTCAACTTTCCTACGTACCGTGTTTGGTGCTTCTCAGCAAAGTTTACCCGAATTGTTTCGCGGTGTGGAAGGAGACGTGGCCTTTAAAGACGTTTACGGATTTTAAAGTCTTTCTCTCGTAGATGCCGTCTTATTGTTTTTGAGCTGCATTCTGCATCCATATGAGCCTTATACTGGTTCAACGATCGGCTGGTGTCTTGTCGGACAACTCTTCGAATTCTCCAGCTCAACGCCGGCGAAATTCTCTTGGGCCGACCACTTGAAATTCTCGTTCGTATCCCTCAGGATCTTTTAAGAAATTTGCAACAGCAGTTTTACTACGCCCAATCTCACCAGCGATGGCACATTGAGAGAAATTTTGCTTTTGCAGCTCGACAATTATGCTACGTTCAAACATTCTCAAACTTTGCCATGTTTTTATCCAATGTAACACAGGAGCTGGCATTGGGAGATGTTGATAATGCTAATTTTTGAATACAAATGACTAAATTTCGTTACGTGTTTACCTTTTAACGCTTTGTTTCAGTATGGTCTTAAACGTTTGACCAGCTAGTATGTAAGCTAATTTCATAGTATTCGTGCCTGGCATGGCCGAGCGCGTTAAGGCGTGCACTCGTAATCCGAGGGGCGCGGGTTCGCGCCCGCGTCGCGCTAAACATGCTCACCCTCCCAGCCGTGGGGGTGTATAATATGACGGTCAATCCCACTATTCGTTGGTAAAAGAGTAGCCCAAGAGTTGGCGGTGGGTGGTGATGACTAGCTGCCTTCTCTCTAGTCTTACACTGCTAAATTAGGACGGCTAGCACAGATAGCCCTCGAGTAGCTTTGTGCGAAATTCCAAAACAAACTTCATAGTATTCGTATTTTCCCTATCAAATACCTTTTTTTTTCCCTTTTCTTATTTTCATCTTTCGAAGCTCTACGGAAATAAATGGTCGAGCCAAACAACGCAAAATGCATATTTTTTGTTTATGTTCATTGGCCTTAAAATTTTGGCTAGCAGTGTATATGTAGAGCGTTCAGAGATAAAAAATAAAATGTGTAAATACCACTATGATATAACTAAATAATGGTAATAAAAAGTATAAAAAATACGTAAGATGAAACCAATCTAATCAGTTTGTCAGAGCAGCTTAAACAAATTGTACTCAGTGAAGACTTTATAAATCAAAATATCAATAATTTGGAAATAAATAGAATGAATTCAAAAACCACAAATAATTTGAAAATCGGGTCAAATAATCACATGTTTCTATTGACCCTGACCCTTTTAATTAGAACCCAACCTTGACGGTGTGAAACCTGAGTACATACGTGATGAAACTGCCAATACAGATAGGGGCAAATTCCCTGTTGATATTGAAGACACAGTTGACAAAATATTTATCGCAGAATACTGCAAATCAAACGGTTAATTTTTCGCTGCCCTAGTCAAAAAATAAATATTTTTCTGGTTACTTCTACGTTATCAAGACTAAAATGACTAATAATGTGGTTTTACTATTCTACAAACTGAACTTTGTTTGTTGTGGCCATGGTGTCTTTTCATTGGCACAAGTAAACTCACATGGATGCGTCATGGATACGTAGCTGGAAGAAAGCGACACAAAGTATACACGGCCGCGAGTGTTCCATTAACCCTTTTATCACTTATGTAGTGTTTGACCTAAAATAGCGAATGGTGAATATGGAGCATAAGATTTAGAAGAAATCAAACTGTGAAACAAGCTCTTCTGTGACCAGTGAAAATAACTAATATCAGCTAAAATTAGTTGGCTTTTAGAAACCATACAGAAATATATTTAAGGAACGAAAAATAGAATTTTTCCATTACAAATAAGCTTTTAACCGATTTTGAATCTATTGTTAAGCAGCATTTGATCATTAACGTATGTAACTCCTACTATGGAAAGCGAAATGATACGGATTTCTTTTTCTTTAAAATGCTTATTGTTGACGTTCAGGTTATATTATTTTACTTCATCATGAACATGATGAAACTTTAAAGCTTCGAATGCGCAGTACACTCATTGTGATGCGCATCATTCTAACCACGTGAGCAATGACGCTGTTAAAAGACAGTTACGGAAGTGAGTTTTGTTTCATCTTCTTTTACCATGCCTCTTTGAATTTATGTATTATTTAATCTGAGTATCAACTGGTAAGATGGAAATTATTTTTTTATCAAAAAGTGAACTAAACGTTAATTCAAAGAAGTTTTGATTAGATTATCCGTGAAAATAAGAAAACGTATGATCTTAGATCCTCTCAAACTTAACTATGATTCTGATAAAAAGTCTTTCGTGAATTAAATATATTAAATATGATTTCTAAGCATATTCTAGACATCACGAAAGTCCTACATCGTTTCATAATGCATTACCGTTGCCAAGTTTAAAAGTAGTTCAATGAAAAGAAGAAAAATGTTTTCGTCTCAAAATGGCGCTTCTGTTTGTTTTTGAATTTCGCACAAAGCTACTAGAGGGCTGTCTGTGCTAACCGTCCCTAATTTAGCAGTGTAAGACTAGAGGGAAGGCAGCTAGTCATTACCACCCACCGCCAACTCTTGGGCTACTCTTTTACTAACGAATAGTGGGATTGACCGTAACATTATAACACCCCCGCGGCTGGGAGGGCGAGCATGTTTGGCGCGACCCTCAGATTACGAAGCGCACCACTTAACGCGCTTGGCCATGCCAGGCCGTCATTTAGCTTAAAAGACAATTTTATTTCAATATTATCACCTATTAAAATATATTAAAGCTTTACATATTTTTAAAACCTTAGCCTACGTAATTAAAAAAGGCCCCCCAGTGGCTCAGCGGTATGTCTACGGACTTACACGCCAAAATCCGGGTTTCGATACTCGTGGTGGGCAGAGCATAGATAGCTTATTGTGCAGCTTTGTCCTTAATTCTAAACAACAATTAAACAATTTTTTTTGTACATGGTACCTGCAACTCTTTATTTGTTGTTAAAACAGTTCACTCGAAACCTGACAAAGGCTGCACATCATAAAAACTCACGAAAGCTCATAATGAATTTTTACCTTGCCTTTAACTTTTTCATAGTTGGACTTTGCTAAGAAAAAAACAACAACAAAATCCGCACATTTTATTATGTCCAGCTTTTTTTTTTAACAATTCCATTCATTAGGGGGCCCGGCATGGCCAGATGGGTTAGGCGTGCGACTCGTAATCTGAAGATCGCGAATTCATATCCCCATCGCGCCAAACATGCTCGCCCTTTCAGCCGTGGGAGCGTTATAATGTGAAGGTGAATTCGTTAGTAAAAGAGTAGCCCAAGAGGTGGCGGGGGATGGTGATTACTAGCTATCTTCCCTCTAGTCATACACTGCTAAATTAGGGATGGTTAGCGCAGATAGCCCTCGATTAGCTTTGCGCGAAATTCAAAAACAAAAGAAAAAACAATCTATTCATTAGAACGAACTGTATGTCTGCGGACTCACACCGCTAAAAATTGGGTTTCGATACCGATGTGATTGGCATAACACAGATAGCCCATTGTGTAGCTTTGTGCTTAATTACGAACAAACAAGAACGAACGTCACGAGAATAATTTGAAATTAAGCCAGTGTTTCGGATCTTCCTATTAAACTGTCAAAATACTTCCCCTCTCCTATAAAAAATGAAAAACACAACGTATTAGAAATTTATTGGTTATTACTCTTATTCAGCATTTCCAGAAAAAATAGCTGTAAAATAAAATGTATTGAATTCAAAAAGCTCTCAAACATTAAACGAAAGTATTCGCTATGTCGCAAAAGCTGCTAATTAATGAAACATAGAGCGATCTACGCTTCGAAATAGCTGCACATAATCAACGTATTCAAAAAAAGAATCCAAATATTACAGTCTCTCATGTGAAAAAGAAATATTTAATAGGAAATAGTTGTAAGAAACTGAAATCTTCATAGATATGAAAACTATCAAGAAATTTTTGATACAATACTTCACATGTCATTTAACTGTGATGTGCTTGCCATATGTAATGTAACATATGGGTTTACTTGTGCTTATTTTATCCCTGCCACAATTTCTTAGGCCTTCACTCATTTTGTTGATACGTATTGATATAAACAGATGTGAGTTGTTTATGAATTAAATAATTGCTTATTTTCAATCACTTACTATTACCGTTTTCTCAGTTTCGCACGTTTTGTTTACCACAGTTTCTTGACAATCATCTAAAGAAACATCATCTGTATTAATAGTTACAGACGTGGTATGTGGGCTGTAGACTATCAATCACTTATGTAAAATACGTTAAATAAGAAAATAACTATCATGTACCTTATGTAATAAACATACAAATTTTATACTTAGTAATTAGTTATCAGAAGGTTTCTGGTAACTAAATATAAAGTAACTTGTTTGTGACAAAACATTTCTAACATTCTGATCTATGATCATAAAGAAATGTTCAGATGTTTTCAGTTTTCTCCACAGGGATTTAAAATCCTTAATTTACCCATTTCTGACTTGCACTAACTTGACAAACATAAATCTTTCCCTCCAGACAGACACATTGTTATTAGCTTATAGCTTACTTTTTTAACTTTGATTACAATGAAACTTTAAGATGTTGTTGAGTACAGTCCAGAACTCCTAGTTGTACAGGTTTTATAGTATATTTACAGAACACAGTTACAATAATATGAAGAATATGGACAATAGAAGAAGGATCTTAGTTAGAAAGTTTAGATCCAGGGTTCATAAGGAAAAACAACAACGAGCTTTTAATCCCAGGGGTATAAATTTACCATTTTCCACTGATGAAGAAAAAACTCTCGAGTTTATTTTCTGATTCCCAGTTTTCCTGTGGATTTCTCGTGCTTTTGAATATCATGACTTATGCTGGTGCTAAATAGTAGGACTGCATGGAGGATGACATACGCACGTCGACCCCATCATTTTCGTACGTCAATAAGAGAAATGTCACAAGCAACATGGACCTTGACGACTAAAACAAAATGTTTAATCATTTTTTTGGGGTACTGAATTAATATAATAAATTTGTAATTAATATACAGCTTGCTTTAGATAAAGATCGTCCCCCAGTGGCTCAGCGGTATGTCTGCGGACGTACACGCTAAAATCCGGGTTTCGATACCCGTGGTGGGCAGAGCACAGATAGCCCATTGTGTAGCTTTGTGCTTAATTCAAAACAACAACAACAAGATAAATATAACTAAAAATATTTCACAAGGTCAAAATGTATTTTAGACCTCTGAGTGTTTTGAATTATGCTAGCTTTACGGTTATGCTTTGTAAAGAATTTCATCTAGCCTATTGAGAAGCATTTCTTTGGCATCAATTACCTTAACTGTACATTAATGATGGTAATCTAAATAACTATATTCTGGCTGCCTATCTGTATAACTATATTCTGGCTGCCTATCTGTATAACTATACTAATATTTTACCACTGATTTTCTTAGCTAAATTTTTAATTTGCACCGCTCTTCTTATCACGTGTGAATTTGTTCTGAAAATGTTTATAATAAGATTTGCTATATACAAAAAATGTGTTATTTTTTTCTCTTTTCTTAATGACAATATATATCATCTGTACATCACATGGAATCAAGCCGCTGATTTCAATGTTGGAAGCCTCTAGACTTCCAGCTGAACAAGATGGAGACTTTTGTTTTGTTTAGTGTTTAAACTTTTAATATAAACATATATATATTATGTTTTTAATATATACATGTATATATTATGTTTTGGGATGATTTTATTTTTAAAACTAATAATGCTCCCTAAAGTGTTACGTTAATGTTTGAAAATTAATATATTTGTATTTTATTCTATTTACTTATGTTTTAAATTATTTTATATGAGTTTCCTTCAAATAAGTATTGTAATTTTAGTTTGAAATCTTCCAATAATTTTTTTGAAACCAGGCTAATTTACCTATCTGTTTACAACTTTTATTGTTATTATATTAAATGCTGCGTTTATTATTTCTATACGAGTGTATGTTCAAAATTACAGATTATTTTATTTCATATTAGTACCTGTCTCTACAAATGACTATCTTCGTTGTGCTTAGAACTGTAATTGAACAACAATTAATATTCTTAAAAGCCTTCAAGTTTTACAGCTAACTCACTCGAAGTAAACCAATTTTAAATTGTCTAAAGTGATGTTAACGTAATTAAACACTTTTGGTTGATTCATGTGGATAATTTCTTACATCACGAGTAGTGTACACATAATTTGAAAATTTACTTTACTTACTAAACTTACTAAACTCCTCGTTTAATTAATACAATTTTTTCCATCTGAATTTAAAAATAAATGAACATCATGCAATTCTTCTTTCTATGTAACACTCTACACATGAAATTAAATACCGATTTTTAATATTATTTTATTTTGCGATTTTAACCCTTTCATCATCTAGCGGATTTATTTGAATGTTTTTCTCTGTTAAACAATTTCTCACAACTAAGAGAATTAAAAAAAGATCAAATCACCTTATTTTTACTATGGTTACTTGATATGTTGTAACGTGAAACGTGAATAAACTTTGTACACACAGGTGTACAAATAAAAGTTCGAAGTTCCATATAATGTTATTATTTTCAACGGCTTTTTATACACTTCAGCTAAAAGACCAGGCCAGATATCCCTAAAGTTTTCGCATGACCATCCCTAATTTAGAACTGCTATCACTAAGGGCAACCAGTTAGCAATTCCTGTCGCTTATGTAGCTATTTTTAAACCAGTGAAATGGCTGATAGTAATAGTTATAACATTCACTGATAAAAAATACCAAATATCAGGGGTATATTGCGGCTCGAGCTTTCTGCTTTCCAATAAGCACTCCATTACGCTAATCATAGATAAATTATCGACAAAATTTGAGGCATCGTTTATAACAATTGTTTAAACATCTCACTCGTTAAGTAAAGGATCAATTTTTAAATTAATCCATACGTTACGTGTAGGAAATAACGAATAACACGCAACTTGTTGTATTCCAATCTCGGGTATGATAAATACTAATAAATGAGTTTGACCTGATGCTGAGATCAATTCTGTAAACAAATTTCTTAGTTTTAAAGTAACATATATGCTACACCTTTAACACTAGTCCATCATAATTGTGAGCTTATTCACGAAGGCATATAATTTCTTTATATGTGTTCAAATACCTTTGTATAACATCAGAAAAATAATTGAGACTGCCAATTTATTTTTGTAAAACAGCCAAAAAAATCTTACATTAGACGGATGAACGACTTTGTAAGCTGAAGTAAAACAATCTATCTGTTAAATAACCGTTTCTTAAAACATTTTGCTTGCTTGTTTCTTTCACAAAATACGTTCTGTCACACAGAAGTTTTATGTAAGCGTTATAAATTTTATTTCCCGTAACCTCATATTTGTAACTCAAGATTTTGATTTGAAACTGAGATATATATACATTTAAAAATAACCATTAAAGTAATAGAATAATTTAGTTTTTAATAAACACCTAGTTGATTTTAAACAAAAGAAATGTAAAATGCAGCATAAATTTACTTCACCTCTCAAAAAAATGTTATTCGAAACGTTTCATCTAGACTGTTATTCCCCGTAAGCCATTCAGTTATTGCTGTTATCTAATTTTTTTTTAAATGTCTATTAACGATAACACAATTTGCTTTTTATTGTTTTAGGTTTATACATTTTTGCAACATTTCTAACTGCCTTTGTTCCTCTGTCAGTCTTTAGAGATAACGCTTGTTTTGCCACTGGTAGTTACATCTAATGCTAAACGTTGTGCAAGAACGTATACAGCCGTCCCACACCAATGGTAGATCAGAAGATATCTTAAGATTATAACATCCTTAGCGTTTCAGTGAGATTGAAAAACAGTGATATAGGTGGCGCACGTGGCCTGAAGATATAATTAGATAAGTGTGGTTTAATTTTTTTCTTTAGATATAGTAATACTCCCCTAAACTTCAATATATAGTGTTAACTAGTTCCTAATAAAGTCTTTATATGTTATCAATTTGATTTAGCTTCTTCGCTTTAAACACATTATTTTGATTGATTCTGAATATAAATACTGTTTCATTGTAGTTTTGTATCAAGTGTTTTCATTATTAAACTCGGTCAAAGTCAGATAACTCAGAATCAATTGCTGTGTTATAAATATCTTGTTGAATTCCCCGTTAGTCTTTAAACCTATTTCAGCTCTACAAGAGAAATCAGTTCACCTGAAAATACCTTAATTGCCAAAACTATCTTTTCTGAATTATATGAAAATAAAACGTGCCTGAAGGTTTGAAGTAAAATAAACAGAGTACTTTTGGGTAATATTCATGAAAAATTAAATACGTACCTATTGATAATTATTTCTTTTTCAAATTTTGCCGAATAAAAAAATATCTAAATTTGATCTACGTTTCGTTTTTGCTAATATTTGAGTTTATTCAAGTAAAAAAACGTACTTATCAGTTTATATTTTTGAAATTAAATCATTAAAGTACTCGTGGGTGGGATAAACGTGAAATATTGTTTTCTTTGTTCTTGGTTAAATCTTGCTACGAATTTAATGTATGCATATACTAGGAATTCTTTCTACTTCAACTGAATATTCTAGACTTTTTCTCTCCAATCTTCTACCACCCAGTTTTTATACATCACATAAAGGACACCGAAAAAGAATCCATATCGATCCACAGTCTTAGGAAATGAGCCTTCGTCACATCTTGATATTAAGATTAGAGATAAGGAACTTTTATATTTCACAGATATATGCGTATATATTATATTATGGAAACTTTTACATAGTTTTTCTATAAAAAAATTTTTTTTTAAACATGATCAGGGTGAATAAGTAACTTTTTGTTGTAGCTTCTTTATTTAGTTAAGTTCTTGACTATAAAACAAACTGTGTTGAAAAAAAATGGATTAAAAGTTAGTTTCCGGCATAAAAACTACATACATATAAATTAACAGGCTGAAATAAACTTTATTTTCTACCTCAAAGTATAAGTATGGAGCTGTATTTTTCACTTTACCTAGTAAACTCTTAATATACCATTAAGAAACACGAGAATTTAATTATTCTCCCTTACATAAAGAAATCGAATTGCCGGCGGTATGTCGAAAAGAAGTTTGTTTGTATAGGAAAATAGCAAAGATAAATTAATTGAACTTTAGACCTAAAACAACCACCGCAGTGCACTAAAACTGCCGATGAATTTTTTTTTAAACAACGTAATACGTTTTTCTAGATGACGTACAGTGAACCTTAAGAATTTATTTCTAAAAATTCTCCTTCTCAACTGTTTCTTGATGGATTAGCGAAATGCTTAGGAACTTACAACTCTAAATTCGCTGCTCTATTCCTCAAATGGACAAAACGCAAATAGCTCACTGCACTAACAAACAACAATATCATTCTGTACAAAAAGACATGTTTTGTATGAGTGTGGTTTATATAGGTTTCCGCATTTATTCAAAATGGACAGACAAAGGTAAAGGTTTTAACTGAAAAAAAATTATCGACACTGCAGTAAATACAATGTCAAACAAAATTATAAACCTGGTTAATTCTGGTTTTGTTTAATAAAGAAGTATCGCTGTTATTTTTCTTTTAATAAAAGTGTAATTTCAATAGCTTTCCTTTGATAATTAATATATATTTCTTTCCTTAAATCACAAATTATGTTTTTCGAAAAAAAATCACATTTACCAAATTAAGAGTGAATATGTTTCAGCTTGTGCAAGATAAACAATTCGTAAATTAAGATAAATTAAATATATATTAGATGTTAAAACATATTAATTCTTGTTCAACGTCTTTCAGAATTGTTTGGTTTGAATTTCGCGCAAAGCTACACGAGAGTTATCTGTGCTAGCCATCCCTAATTTTGCAGTGTAAGCCTAGAGGGAAGGCAGCTAGTCATCGCGACCTACCGCCAACTCTTGGACTACTCCTTTACCAACGAATAGAGGGATTGACCGAACATTATAACGATTACGTTGCTGAAAGGGTGATTATGTTTGGTGTGCATGGAATTTGAACTCGCGACCCTCTTCTCATGTTTTTCTCCAATCACCTACCTCGTATTTTTGTTTCAGAGAAATATATATATATATATGAAACTAATAAAATTTGTTAAAATAAATTGTTTATATATATACATTAGTTTTTAATTTATTAAATTACGTTTGTATATTTCATCTAGAATATTGGAGAAATGAATATCAATGCGTATCTCAGAGCGGTTGGTATTAGTATTAATACTTTCACTAATAAAGTACAGAACAACGTTTCGATCTTCCTACGTCATCTTCAGGTCAACAAAGAGAGTTTGCAACTGATCGTTGCCGGTTACATGTCTTAGATACGAGAGTATAAACGGATAGGAGATTTTAGGGGCGTTGCAGTTATATCCTAGATTATTTATTAGTATAGGGGTAAAGGTGTTTCTTAATATTGGTTTAAGTTTGGTTAATTGATTGCATAAGTATGGCTTCTTTGATTTTGCGTTTGTTTATATTTTTTCTTGTTCAACATCTGGCAGTTTTCTATGGTTATGCTGCGTTTATTTGATTTGCAGTGTTCAAAAACGTGTGAATATGGATTTTGGTTTTTAATTTAAATCCAGTTCCCAATTTTTTGCTTGTTTGTCCGATATAGATACTGCGGCAGTTGCTGCTTTGTATTTTTTTTTAGATGTTAGTTTTTGTCAGTGTAGTTTTTACATAGTATGGAGTTTAGTTTTGTACCTGGTTTTTGAATAAATTTTATGTTTACTGGAATGTTATGTTTTGTTATAAGTTTTTCCGAATGTTAGTTATTTTTTCGTTGATTTCTGGAACATATGGTATGCAATAGTGTAAGCTTTTGCAGCTTGTTGTATCTTGGGATTTATTATTGTTTGTTTGTTGTTGATTTAAATGTGTGTGTATACTTTATTCACGGTTTTTGGAGTAAATGTGTTTATGATGATTAAGTTTTGGTTTATTTTGTTGCTTTCACTGGGTGAGCATAGTTTTGTGGCTGTGTTTGTTTGGTTTCTTAGCATGTTGAGTTTTTGTTATATTTCATGTGGTAAGTCCCAGGGAATGTATAATCCAGTCCGGGTGATTTTTCTATGGATTTCTGTTTTGAATTGAGTATCAGTTTTAGTGATCTTGAGGTTAAAAAATGTTATTTTGTCAGTTTTTTTCCTGTATGTATCGAGTTAACGTAGTTGAAAAAAATAATTGTGTGTTCTGTAGACGTGAATCAAGCAATTGTATCATCGATATACCTGTACCAGAATAGTGGTGGGTGCAAGGCTGAACTGATCTCATGATACTGGATTTCCCATACTTTTACCGTTTATTTGTAGGCCATTTTGGTTATTGAACATAAAGTTAGTTTTGGTGGTAGTGAATTCCATAAAGATTGCTAACTGGTTGCTGGGGATGGGTATCAATGGCCTGGGGTCTCTGATATAAAGTTGTAGAACTATCCTGCGGGCTTCAGTTTTTGGAACTTATTTGAAGAGGAAGATTACATCAGAGCTGTCCTTTAAGGTTTTATGATTTAGTTGATTAAGAATATATTTAAAATTGAAAGAGTCTTTGGAAAAGGAGCCAGATGAAGCTACATATTTAGAAAATGCTTACGTTATATGTTTACCTGTGTTATAGTTAAATGATTTATAGGTCAACAATGTGGGTTGTGGTGGACAGTCGGGTTTGTAAGGTTTCGGGTTGCCATATAGTTATGGTGTGCGTGAGGCAGTCTTTCGAAGGTAAGAATAAAGAATTAACCTGAAGATGACATGGTCGAAACGTTGTTCTCTGCTTTATTAATAATAAAAATGTCAATACCCATACCAACCATTCTAAGATACAGTTTTCTTTCAAGTGGTGGGCCTGGCATGGCCTAGCGCATATGGCGTGCGACTCGTAATCTGAGGGTCGCGCCAAACATGCTCGCCCTCCCAGCCGTGGGGGCGTTATAAAGTGACGGTCAATCCCACTATTCGTTGGTAAAAGAGTAGCCTAAGAGTTGGCGGTGGGTGGTGATGACTAGCTGTCTTCCCTATATTCTTACACTGCTAAATTAGGGACGGCTAGCACAGATAGCCCTCGAGTTGCTTTGTGCAAAATTCCAAAACAAACAAACAAATCTTTCAAGTGGGTTTCTCGTCATCAAGAATTAATATCAACATGATTTACATGCAGGAGATTTTATCACCTGTTTATGAAACACAAGGTTATTTAGGTGGTACATTTTTGTAATTACACGTATACGTATAAACATTAGACTTTTTACAGATCCTGCAGAAAAATATACTTCGTCGTTAATCGTCGTGTTCCTTGTTTTAAGAGTTCATTAAGATATTAACGTATGCTGTATGTTTGAGCAACAATCGTAAAACACGAAACGTGCAATACGTTGTATTAGTAACAATGAGAGAATAAATACAGAGGATCGTCAAAAAAAGTAACTAGATTTCAAAAGACTCAAAAATTCAAATAGTTTTAAAATAATTACCCATTCTTCTTTTTTCTTTAGGGATAAAAATATAATTTTTACTCCTGAAGAAGAATAGCTAACTATTTGAAAATAATTGAGTTTCTGAGTCTTTTAAAATATACAATAGTTTGGTTAATTGTCTTTGTAATAAGTTAAACGTTAATTTAAGCATAAAGCTGTATTCTTTAATTCTAATTTTTCTAATTTGTTTTCACTTCCGTTATGCTACTGTACATCTGTTCTATGCCTACGTATCTATTTCACAAGGTTTAGATGGATCTTCACCAAATTTGGAGTGGAGGCTCAATGAATTTGTGGGAAGATACATACAAATTTGCAGTTTCACATTTTGCGTTTTACAGTTTGTATGACCATTTTTTTGCGATTTTGGTATGGAGGTTCATTAAGTACAACGTACACTTAAGTATAAGAGACACAACTTTCTTGTCCTAAGATAACCTTTCATTAATCCTGAATATACTAAACTTCTGATTAAAGAATGAGTACTGTAACTAGTTACAAAAAAGAAACAAAAACGAACTTTTAAGCACAATTAAAGATACGTTTTTTATTAGTTGTGTCAGCCAAATAATTTTGGTAGCCCGGCATGACCAGGTGGTTAAGGCACTCGACTTGTAATTCGAGGGTCGTGGATTCGAATTCCCGTTGCACCAAACATGCTTGCCCTTACAGCCGTGGGGGCGTTATAATTTTATGGTCAATCCCACTATTCGTTGATAAAAGAGTAGCCCAAAAGTTAAAAGATGGGAGGTGATGACTAGCTGCCTTCCCTCTAGTCTTATACTACTAAATTAGGGACGGCTAGCACAAATAGTCCTTGATTAGCTTTGCGTGAAATTCAAAACAAACAAATTTTGGTAGCACAGTTACTGTCATCAGGGTCTTACTGTTTATATACTGATATATACTGAACTGATAAATGATAATTTTTATTGTTTTATGTCATTGTTTTGGTATGATTAATTCTGTTTTTATATATTTGGTTTTTCTTTATATATATAAAGAAATTCATTAGCCTGCGTTTGAAATCCTTGCAGGTACACACATGAGGCCTTGATCAAAACAGTCATGAGATAAACAAATCCCTTATGATCAGATTTTCTCTTTATAATGATACCATTCAGTTGAAGGCCAACTATCATGCTATACTCAAGGACATTTTAGTGACAGGGCTTAACTAGTTAGTTACCTTGGTTGATCAAGTTTTATATCAACAGTTGTAGTATGTACATTATATTAAATATTAGCTTAAATGTTCTGTTGTGTATACCTTTTTGTGATTATATTCTCGATATGTTCTTTCAATATGATTTAGTTTATAGTAAAACCAGTTGTTGCTTTTTTTTTACGGTATGAAATTGTAGAATTGATCACACGCTACGAACAACAAATCTTACAATTTGTTGCATTCTTTTCGTGTTTCTGGAAATTTACAGCTTAATCTGAATTCCCCGTCACATCAAACGTACTTGCCTTTTCAGATGTGGGAGCGTTATAAAGTTATGGTCAATCCCACTATTCGTTGCTAAAAGAGTAGTCCGAGAGTTTGCGGTGAGTGGTGACGGCTAGCTGCCTTCCATGTGAACTTAACAGCTGAATTAGGGACCGCTAGCGAAGATAATCTTCGTATAGCTTTGCGCTAAATTACGAATAAACCAAGCCAATCTTAGAATAAAATAACTTTTTGTTAGTTATTAAAACATGGCCGAGCGTGTTAAGGCGTGCGACTCGTAATCTGAGGGTCGCGAGTTCGCAAACCCGTCACTCTAAACATGCTCGCTTTTTCAGCCGTGGGGACATTATAATGTGACGGTCAATTCCACTATTCGTTGGTAAAAGAGTATCTTGAGAATTGACGGTGAGTGGTGATGACTAGCTTCCTTCCCTCTAGTCACACTGATAAATTAGGGACGGCTAGCACAGGTAGCCCTCGAGTAGCTTTGTGCGAAATTCAAAAACAAACAAATAAACAGTTATTAAAATTGTTCTATATGGGAATAAAAAGTTTACCTTTTGCTAATGATGAAAATTACGATATTTTTGTAAAATTATCTTGCAATAGTTATTCTACAATACGGTATTAAATATTAAAACTGGCTGCACGTACTTCTGTGTTTTTTATCAAGACGTGTGTGTGTTTTCTGATACCAAAGCCACATTGAGTTATCTGCTGTGTCCACAGTTATCAAGACGTATAACTCTAGTGTGCTTATTGAAATATGCATATATAACTTTGTAGAATGGATAGCAACTGTCTGTTGCGGAGACACAAATGTAGAGGACTACGTTTCGAACGTTTTCCGTCTTTCACTGATCTGAAGACGAAAGGCGGAAGACTTTCGAAACGTAGTCCTCTTCACTTGTGTCTCCACAACAGGCAGTTGCCGTCAGTTTTACACAATTTCATCATGAATACTCTGCCTAAACAATATATCAAAGAATACATATGTAGCATTTGTTTAGAAAACTACACAATGGGCTATCCTTGCTATCCTCACCACAGGTGTCGAAACCTGATTTTTAGCAGTGGGAGTCCGCAAACTGTGTTAATGGGTAGGGGTTCTAAAAGAGACCTGAAGATTAAAGTTCTTAGTAGCTTTTCAAATACACCTCGTTTATAATGAAAAATATTCACAAGCCCTTCGAAAATAAAGTTAAGACATTTCAGCTAATGACCAATACAGATAACTGAAAACTTATTGCTTAAAACAAAGTGAAATATCCCTAATTAATAAAGTCCCCAGCTGGTACAGCGGTAAGTCTACGGATTTACAACTCTAAAATCAGAAGTTCGATTCCCCTTGGTGGACTTAGTAGGTACCCCCATGTGGTTTTGCCATAAGAAAAACACACACACTCCAATTTAATAAGAGGTATATTGATTCAAGAACAGTAAAATTTTGGGAGAAGAGTATGTGACAAGTAACTGGTTTTTTTTAGTTACGATAAGTTTTATTTAAAGAGTTGATGTCAGTGACAACCCCTAAGAAATGCACCATGAAAGGAAGAGAGGTTTGGTTTGTTTTGAATTTCGCGCAGAGCTAAACTACAGCTATCTGCGCTAGCCATCCCGCATTTAAGTGTAAGACTAGAGGGAAGACAGCTAGTCATTACCACCCACCAACAACTTTTTGGCTACTGCTTTACCAACGAATAATGGGATTGAGTGTAATATTATAAAGCCCTATGGCTGAAAGGGCGAGTAATTTTGGTATGACGTGGATTTGAAACCAAGAGCCTCAGATTACGAGTCGAGTGCCATAACCACCTGGCTCTGCCGGCCCGTTTGAAAGAGAGAAGTATAAGTTTATTAAATGGAACAGCAGAAGAATTATGATAACACTAATTTTTCATCACATATTTGATTTACTAGCAAAAATTTGTTCGCTACTATTTGCCTGGAAAATGACTTGTTAGGTTTCATTTCAAACGCAGAATCTGGAAATTTGATCGGAATTAGTTAAATGTTGTTCGAATACTCCCTGACAGTTAACTTATTTCAAGATTATATAAGTGACGTTAACGTGTGCCACAAGAGAAACTCCTAATTGTCCCTAAAAATGTGCACAAGTTATTTTAAATGTTTTAAGTAAATGTTACCGATAATATCGATAGATACAACTTAAGCCAAGTCTAAGAGCATCGTTTCCCTATCTGTGAATTTCTTTTCAAATGATAAAATTGATAACCGAAACGTATGAGATAGTAAATCAGTTGGAGATGTTTTAAATGCTGTGAAATATTACATGAAAACAGGATTAGATAATATTTAACACTTACAGTAGTATTATAATATAACAAAGTAAAATACCTAAACGTTTTGTAATTTACTACATTTTACTGAAATATCAAATATACTTATATATTTGTTTTTATTTTTAACGGTTTTACAAATACATTTGATTTGGGTGGATGATGATGCTTTCCAAAATCATCTTATAATTTTAAATCTAGGCTTAAATATTTGTTCGTTTGTTCTTTATAATTCTTTATAAGTTATCCCTGGAAACTGGCAAAAGAAAAACAACAAACAATAGAGAAAAAAATGTGCACACCTTGTTTTTCAATGACCGTTTATATATTCTCGCCAATATCCAACCAAATACGCATGCGTACAGCTAATCCTGAGAGCCTTCGTAATCCCTTTGATTCTCTACTGGAAACTATTATGTCAAAATCGTGAAATGCTAGACAAAGATACTTATTTTGAATGATCTCTTACATGTCTTGTAGCTTACGTGTAAATCCATGGATTCAGTTCTGAGAGTATCTTGACCCTCTACAAACATGTGGCTTTAACTTAATTTTTTTTTTAATTTTACGTTGTTATTAATTGTTATAAAAAGATGGACTTTAAAAGAGTAATAAAATTACTTGAAACTCTGAGACAGACACTATATTAAAATTTTAAAGAACGTTAAATTTTATTTATTATTTATTTTGTAATAAAACGAGAGGCTAAGATCTATAAAAAATAACAATTATTTCTTGCTTCTTATGGATACAGCACGGCCCTTCTTGTTGTATTTGTGTATTTTGTTTACCGTAGGTCAATGTCGTAATTCAGTGTTCATGCTTAAGTAACTACTGAATGTATATTTAGAAATAACTTTATTTTCTATGGACTTCAAATAGAATTCAATTGAAATCGTCCAGTAATTGTGCATAAGGCTTTTTATGCCGGTATTTCTGCAATTAGTGCTATGAAATACAATGTTACTGATTTCGAACTACGTGCTTTCATTAAATTGTTAACGGAAGACAACGAATAGGTTGTGCATACACACTGTGAAATTCTTGAACTCCCTACAGTTGAATTATAATCCAATGTCGATTTAATTAGGTAGAAACAGAAGCCTTCATCAGGTACGCTTTGAAGGGACGTCGATAATTTTAATACAGCTACACGTCATAAAATTTAATTATCTAGTTCAAAACAAATATTCATTCGACATGTTTCCTCCAATGCTTAACTCGTTACAATTTTATTTTTGTTTGATTAAAATCCTTGTGGAGGGGATTTATCTGAAACCCGTATACAAGAGGGCTGTGTGTTTTTTTATAGCAAAGCCACATTGAGCTATCTGCTGACTCCACCAAGGGGAATCAAACCCTTGATTTTAGTGTTGTAAATACGAAGACTTACAACTGTACCAGCGGGAGACCAAAAGGACTGTTCAATAAATTTTTGGAGTAAAAAGTTTTTCTTAAACTTGTTTTTGACAATACAGACGTTGAGTACGTTATATTAAAATTATTGGGCCCAGCATGGCCAAGCGTGTTAAGGCGTGCAACTCGTAATCCGAGGATTGCAGGTTTGCATCCCCTTTGGGCTAAACATGCTCGCTCTTTCAGCCGTGGGGCGTTATAACGTGACAGTCAATCCCACTATTCGTTGGTAAAAGAGTAGCCCAAGAGCTGGTGGTGGGTGATGATGACTAGCTGCCTTCCCTCTAGTCTTACACTGCTAAATTAGGGACGGTTAGCACTGATATCCCTCGAGTAGCTTTGTGCTAAATTCAAAAAGCAAACAAACAAAATTATTTTAGAACCTCACCACGCCATTCCATTCAATAACACCACAGTTCTTAGAACAATATGAAATTACTAAAAGACTAAAACAGTAAAATAACAGAATACTCTCGAACAAGAAGCTTTTACGAAAATAATATATTTTGTATTAAACAAAAGAAAAAAAATGCAATGTCCAGCATAACATGGATTTTCGGGAAATTCACTTAACACATTGTTCAATTTGCGTTCATTGACACTAAATAGAGAAGAATATTACGAAAACTGTACGTTAATCAGAACTTCTGTGTAGTTAAAGGCTTAAGATGCTACAAATTGGGATCTGAACTTCGCGATGCAAACAAGGAGCAGATTGCCACTTTCTATTTAATAACAAACATCATTCATTACCAAATATGGAGAATAAGCCGGGGATTGTTGTATAATGCACAAACATTAAATATCCTTTAGATAAACTGAGCTATTTAAAGATTAGCTTTCTGTTTTTAAAGGAAAATGGAAACTCGTAAAATCACAAAGATGAAAGAAATTCAACCAAGCATTGACTCGTTTGAATTTCCTGGACTCCTGCACAAGACAACAGATAAAATATGGGAATACAGGTCGTCTAGACATTACCAAAAACCTAGCCATTCTGCTTTTGTTTATTTTGTTAATTAGAGATTTGTAAAACAGTAGTTCTTTGTATGGTTAATCTAGCAGATGGAATAGTTTCAATATTTAATTTGGATTGTTTCGTTTATCATACAAATGATTCATGCAAAACTACTTGATGACTAGCTCCGTTAGGTATTCATATTTACATAGTGATAGACTATGTCAGACAAATAGTCATCACCACTCATCGCAAATTCTTGAATTACTTTAATCGAATGGTGGGATTTACCGTCATAATACTATGACACCATAGCTGAGAATGTCAAAATGGTTTTCAGAGTTATTGAAAATTTCGACAGAATACGAGTTTTCAAACTTCAAGTGTAGAAATAATTTGTATAATTACACCATGGGTATGAAAACTCAGTTTATAGCGTTGTAAGTCAGCAGACATACCGCAATACCACTGGGAGGGGACGTAGAAAATGATGTTTTTTATCTTAGAATTTAGCATGGCAATCTATCCATTATTTTAAAAGCACGATACTATGAAAGGTACGAATACGATACGAATTTCAGAATTTATTTGATTTTGCATGGCAAAGAGATTTATCGAGCACTTCTGTATTTGTAAAATGTATTTCATAGCATTGATTACGCTCTGTGGAGTTTTAGGATTTATATCAAACTTGTTTAATCCAATTATCATCGATTATGTAGTATCAGGAAAGCTGTGACAATATTATTGTTTGTTTGTTTTTAAATTCCACTCAAAGTTATACACTAGTATACAGGGACAATCTGCACTATCCGTTCCTAATTTAGCAATGTAAGACTAAAGGAAAAGCAGCTGGTCATCACCACCCGCCACCAACTTTTGAGCTACTCTTTTACCAACAAATAGTGGGATTGACCGTCACATTATAACATTAGAAACATATTTTGTGTGTGTGAAGAAAATATGATAAAAACGGGACTTCTTCTATCAACTGATTGAAAAAAGTATTTTAAAGATAGGAAAAGCACGAACAAGAAAGCATATAAATAGATGCACATTTTTGAGTGTGTATTTGTTTTTATGTTTTTGTTTGGTTATGTTATATATTTTTAGCTCTTGTCCTATCAGTATTAGACATATTCGTGATAACATATTCGAACAAACTGATATGAATTAAATTGAATATCTCCCCTTTGACACTTTTTATAAAATTGACAATATAAATAAACACTCACTTCTTCAGCATTCAGCGAAAACAAAGCCGCAAATCTAAACGTTCTTTTGTGCTACATGTACCCATTGCATCGAAACCCAAACATTTTTCCAACAATGCATTGCAGTCAGTCACTTTTACTTAAAATCAAAGGAAATGCAGTTTTCATCGTTAAAATAACAAATGGAATAACAAAAGACCGTGTCTTATATCAAAACATATTTGTATTATACTCAGATCCGAAGATTTTGTTGATTGCATAATTTGTATTTATTTATCAGTGCTTTTAGGAAAATTGGTTTTGGAAAGTTTCAACATGTATGTGGTAGTTCTTAAAGAGCCCCAGTGGCTCAGCGGCATGTCTGCGGACTTACAAAGTTACAATCCAGGTTTCGATATGCGTGGTGCGTAGAGCCCAGATAGTCCATTGTGGAGGCTTCTGCTTAATTTTAAAAAAATACTAAAAAATAGTCCTTTAATAAATATCTACAAAACTAGCGATTAAACTGGTAACATTATGTTCACTTGATATTTCTGTTATACTTCTTCGTGCTCATATTTGTTGTATAAAAAAATAAAAGAAAGTATTATATACGTTTAGATTCTTTAAAAATATTTTTAAACATTATATTTGGATTAGTTTGTGTGTTTTTGAATTTCGGGCAAAGTTAGACGAGGGATATCTGCGCTAGCCGTCCCTACTTTAGCAGTGTAAGGCTAGAGGGAAGGCAGTTAGTCATCATAACCCACCGCCCACTGTTGGGCTACTCTTTTATCAACGAATAGTGGGATTGATCGTCACTGTCCCCACGGCTGAAAGGGCGACTAGGATTCGAACCTGCGATCCTCATATTACGAGTCGAGTGTCTTAACCAACTGGTCATGCTGGGCCAGATAGGGACGAGTATCGCACACAGCGCTTGTGCTGATCTGCGTGAAATTCAAACTATTAAACTCTTTTAAATTAAATGTGTTTCAACATTTGTTGATTGATGTATCCAATCCTAATATTCTTCAAAACCCGTGGGAAAGTAGTATTTAACTTACAAGTCTTACGAATATTTAAACTTCTCAGTTTTTCTTAAGAAGCTCAAAATTATAATCTTCATTAGACAGTACTGAAGAAAAAAGTAAAATGTAATAGCCCAGCAATCTAATAATAATCAGGTATGAGCCTTCTTATATCGTCTCTCAAAAGTTTAATATCCTATTTATCAATAATATGTTTAAAGGAGTCCTTCTGATTCATTTTTACATTTTCATTTACGAAATTTTCATATAGTTTTCAATTTCATAAATTACTGTTTAATAAACTTTATGGATCTTCTACATCATTCTGAAATTCCCATCATATTAGACATTTCAGACTTCTTAACTTCTATACACTTTGTGAACCAATCTGGTTTTTTTACTTGAATATATTTTCTTTTCTTTAAGGAGCTCTCCTATCTTGAACATCTAAAACCTTGTATCAAAACATCTGCCCCATTTTAACAGTATCTCCAAGTAATTCAGTTGTCGAATTCGCAAGAGATAACTCCTATCTCCTTCTTTCTAAGTTGTTTTTTTTTAAGTTTGAAAAAGAAATATCATTCCTTATCTCCATATGCAGTGAAACGTTAAACTTAATTGAGAAACGATACTCATACCCACGTATTCCCCGATCTACACCTAATGAGCCATTCGTATCTTATACGCTAACACTAAGTCTAAAACGTTATTCCGGTTCGCTGACCAACTGATGAAGAAAAACAGCCTGAATATTTTCTAGAAAAACTGTCTCCCTCATGGTTTTATTATATTTCTTATTTTAGAAAGACAGAAATGTTCTGAGCTTCATTTTATTAATTCAAGGAATATGTGACACCCTCGAATAGAAAACGATAAGTTTACAAATTTACGGAATTATAGTGCTGAAATTCGAGGTTCCATTTCTCGCGGTGAAAACAGTAGACAGCTCAGTATGGGTTTGTTCAAACAAGGAATTCGAGTTGTTAATCTATTACAATTCAATTAAAAGGAAAAAAAATCAAAACATCTTTCTTGCGAACCAATGGTTGCATTCTGGAAGCCTGTTATTATAATAATATATGTTAACATATATAGATACGCAATACATAAAAAAAACCTGATTATTAGTTTAAAAATATCTTGTTCACATTATCATACTTGTATTTTACGTCAAAAGGATCTCAGATAATATGTGCACTTTGGTGCATGCAATATTGACTTCAGTGAAGAAGATTCGAGTAAAATGTTTTCATTAAACCAAGAAAGCTAACGTAACAACAAATAGTAAATAAAAGAAGGTGCTTGACTTAATTTAACTTTATATATTGTAATATTATGCTGTAGAGCAAGCAGTCAGATGGAACCGTTTTACACTCAAGCATACCTGTTATATATGTCTATCACATAATTTTCTCAGTATAATAATCATGAATGAAACTGTAAAGGTTTAATTTATCTGTGATGCTAAAATAACGAGATGGATGTATATTTTGACAGATACGTAGCATTCATTGAACATTTTAATAATTTTTAAAATTTATCTATTCATGGAAACGAAAAGCCACCATTCACGACAAACTATTACAGTATCATTTACGGACTTTCAATAGCTTAAAGAAATTGGCATATCTATATATTTTTAGAATGCAGATATTAGACGACCATTTTTAAATTTCTGATTTAAATTTTAAAGAACAGCAGACACTATTAGTCACTAATCAATGCGAAACAACTGTATAGAAACGGGGGGTCTATGTAGTTGAAGGAAAGAGAAAAAAGGAAGAAAAGTTAGCAGTATGTGCTTAGTTACGTTAAATCTTGTGGGATTAATCACATCATGCACGATAGTTTCTTTGTCCTATCATTGAATGTGAACAACACGCACGTTCTCAAGAATACGACAGCGGATTAACCATTCTTTACTGGTTTTACGTGCAAGTTTTTGTTGAAGGTCGTATTTCTTTCACTCATCACTATTCTGATATGTTCCTTCTACGTTTTTCTACGCCTTCTTTTAATTATTTAGAACTTCGGTTAACTATATCTCGAAGGTTTCTTTACTTCTTTAAAGAGATTAAGATAAACTGTCAATTTATTAATCTAGACTTTCTCTACCGAGAAGAAATAGTTTTAAAGCAACTCACAGTTATAATATCTCTCGTGAGATAAAGGCAGAAAATTACTTAGCGTTTAAAACCATCGTCTAAGAGGAAGGTATTTAACAACTACCAAATAAAGACGATCGACCACCATGGCGTTTTAATTTCTGTCCTGGGATGAAAAGGTTATATTTCATTGTTTAGCATTTTATCTGGAACAAGGATTTTAGTTTTCAAAACTCTCCAAATATCATTTTTCGTTTGTTTGTTTTTAATAGTGTTTTCTTTTTACTTATAGGTTCCTTGACATTGTACTGCTATAAGTCTATCCGTGGAATAATTATATTCTATCATCCTAGCTTGTTTGACCTTTCTTACATATAAGGTAATTAATTTGTAATTAAGAACAAAGATATATATCTGTTTTGCTCATTACGGGTATCGAAACCAGGCTCTAGCATTGCAAGTCTGCAGACATACCGCTGTGCAGCTGGGGGCGTTATCCAAAGAAAAGTTTGCAAATCTATCGCCTGCTTTTGTCATCACGGTAAAAATTACTGTAACAGCATGAGTCTAAGCGTGTCATTAAGAAGAAATTAAAAAAGACAATATATTTTTATATTGCTTTGAAGGATTGTTTGAGAAAAGCTACTGTGTAAATGAGCGACCAACTGTTTCTAAGATGTCAAAACATTTTTACCTTTCTAATATTAAATTGCTGCTCACTGTGAAAAACATAATATAGAGATCCGTATTACTTAGCCTCTGGACACGTGGCATCCTTGCTTCTGGTTTTTATTTACAATTAGATACAGTAAAGTTGTATGTGATGATGATATAAACATTACATTTGTTTGTTTAAATAGCTTTTATAATTTATCTTACACTGGAAACTAATTAGTTATCTTCACCATATAGATATATGAATATCATAGCAACACAACATTATTGTTTGTTTATTTATTGTTAAGCATAAAACTATACAATGGGCTATCTGTGCATTGTCCCCCACAGGTATGGAAACCTAGTTTCTAACAGATATACCGCTGTCCTTGGTAGACAACTCATCTCTAATAATATCTGAAGTATTTTCAAATAATAATTGATGAATTCAACCATTTAATTCCTTTTTTTCCTAAAGAACAATTACAGTTATTGTGCTCTCTATATATTATTAGAACTATGCTCTTTACTTCTTTCTTTGCATACTTTATTCAATGAAAATATACTAACTTGGATACTAAAAGCAATTTCTATGAAATGAGCTAAAACGTTTCCCTTTCTGATTAAATGCAACTAAAATAATATAAGTTATTGGTTTGTGTTGAAGTTTGACTTCAGACTGAAGAGGTAGCAAGATTGTTATGGATATTCTGACGGATTTATTGTAATATACTTATTTTAACGTCAATGTTTGTTTAAGTTAAATATTTAGTTAGAAATGTACATAGCTTACAATATGAATATTCATAAAGCTTCTCAATGTATCTGCAAATTTTATATCCATCCAGCCCAGCAAGCTCGCTTTTCTGCTTTGACTTGTATTAGTACAGGTAGAATGTCAATCAGGACTTCAATATATATATCTATAACTTCAATAGAATGAAAATAAATACAAAAAACACAGCTATGACACAGTAATTATAGTGTTACTTCTGTGTTTAGCACTAAATATAAATAATTACTGTTGTTACACTATTTTGTTACAGTTTTTAATTATGGTTACAATAAAACTTTATAGAAAAAACACATCATAATTGATGCGTTCCTTCCGTGTTTAACACTGAATATAGTTCTTAACTGTTATTAACTACTTTTTACTTCAGTTTTTAATTACGGTAGCGATAAAAACACAAATATATATCACAGCTATTACAGTGTTTTTGCTGTGTAACATAGAAGGAACTTTGTTACAGTTTCTACTAATATTGGATTTTTCTTTCCGTTTGAGTAAAAATAACAGAATTACAACAACAATAAAATGGTACTTACGCTTTCCAAGTCACGATTGATCACTTTCATGTGTTAGTGGAAGATATCACAGCCAATTCCAATTACTATTATTATATACTAAACCATTCCTAATTTCTTAGGTGCCTCTTTGTGGGATATGTTTTTTAATCTTGAGTCATTTGTTACACTTTACATTCTTCCGACATCTGTTAAGAAATAATTTTTAAGTTCAGCGCCAATATTACTTCATTATTCTGAACCTGTAAGCTAAAAAGCTAGGCTTGGTTGAAAAGCAGGTTTGAGTTATAACATAATTTGAACCAGACATTGACTCACATTTAAAAGTACGTACATACTTAATCGTGTTTTTTACTTATAATTTTCAAACGAATAAGCAAGTGGTCGTAACAATCTAATTAAGTTTTCTTACCGTACAACAAGTTGCTAGTTTGTGATTCGTATTGCTAATTTGGGCAATTGAAACTTACAAAGTAGTAAAAAGCTGGAATCCTTACAGTTTTTATCCTTGACACATATTAAGTTAATTAATGGAGAATGTTTCAGTAAATATTTCAAAATTTCGGCAACGCAGTTGATACACATTAGTATGATAAAATCTATATGTATGTAATAGCTAAATTTCTGTCTGTCTGTTTTATATGTTCTGTATTTCTTAAACAGTTAATTATAAAAAGAAATTACGCATCAGAAAGTGTTGTTTTTTTCAAGAGTAGATGATGGAAAAATTATTCATTTGTATAATGTATAAGATTTCATCTGTGTGGGCGTGTGTTAATATATATATATTTATCAACATCGATCCATTAGTCTTTATGTGTGCTGAACAGCCAATCTGAAAGAAAACGTATTATGAACGAAAAATATTTTTTGTGTGTGAAGAAAAAACGATAGAAGCGGGACCACTTCTATCAACTGATTGAAAAAAGTATTTTATAGATAGGAAAAGCACGAACAAGAAAGCATATAAATAGAGGTACGTTTTTGAGTGTGTATTTGTTTTTATGTTTTTATTTGGTTTATGTTATATATTTTTATCTCTTGTTCTATCAATATTAGATATTTTCGTGATTGTGTTGTACCATGTCGAACAAACCGATATGAATTAAATTGAATACCTCCCCTTTGACACTTTTTATAAAATTGACAATATAAATAAACACTCCCTTCCTCAGCGGTTTTTTTCTTGCACTCATGAAAATGACAAGGAACGGTAGCGTCCAACGAAAACAAAGCCGAAACCTAAACGTAATTTTGTGCTACATGTACCCATTGTATCGAAACCCAAACATTTTTCCAACAATGCATTGAAGCCATTCACCTTCACTCAAAATCAAAGGAAATGCAGTTTTCATCGTTAAAATAACACACGGAATAACAAAAGACGATGTCTTATATCAAGGCATATTAGTATATTACAAATATACTCAGATCCAAAGATTAGGTTGACTGCATAATTTATATTTATTTGTCAGTGTTTTCAGGAAAATTGGTTTTGGAAAGTTTCAACGTGTATGTGCTAGTTCTTCAATAAATATCTACAAAACTATTGACCAATCTGATAACATTATGTTTACTCAACATTTCTGTTAGACTTCCTCTCGCTCATATTTGTTGTATAAAAAAAATAAAGTGTTATGCACGTTTAAACTCTTAAAAATATTTTTAAAAATTATATTTGGATCAGTTTGTTTGTTTTTGAATTTCGGGCAAAGCTATCTGCGCTAGTCGTTCCTAATTTAGCAGTGAAAGACTAGAGGGAAGATAGCTAGTCATAACCACCCACCGCCAACTCTTTGGCTACTCTTTTACCAAAGAATATTGGGATTCACCGAAACTTTATAACGCCCCTACGGCTGAAAGGGCGAACATGTTTGATATAATTAGGATTCGAACCCTTGATCTTCAGATTATGAGTCGAGAGCCCTAACAACCTGGCCATGCTGAACCATATTTGGATTAGTAAATCGTATGCTATCAAGTAATATTTTAAGATTTTATATTTTATACACATAAAAGCCTGATACCTCTCCGTACATGTGCATTTAATGTGTTGTAGTTATTTCTAAGTAAGAAACAGCCTTCTTCGAACTATCATTGTAATTATAGCTGTATTTTTAATTCAACTGCATTTCATACAAATTCACTACGTAAGTTGAAACATTACAAATTGTTAGACGGATTTTCCAAACTTAACCAGTTTCTTTATGCCTCATGACATTGTATGAATAAAAATATTTTTCTAGAATTCTTTGTTTATTTGAAAAAGCAGGACATATTGTTTGCGAGACTTTCTGATTTTCAAGTTACTAATTTCATATGATAAACTGTGTTCGTGTCACATGATTTTTGTGCGAAACCAGTCAAGAGTTAATTGCGCTAGCATTCCTTATTTTTAAACTCGTAAAAATAATACATCTAGTCAAAATTAAACACAGCTAACTTTTGGACAGCTCTTTTACCAAAGTACAATGAGATTATAACGTCTGTATGATTGAAAGGGCTTATTCAGTAACGATATACGTACTTGTGACCCACGAATTGTGAGTGCAGTGATTTAACCGCCAGGTCATGCCAGGCCTCCTTATCTGATTCCTGATCATGGAATATTAGGTGTTTCAAGTTCATAATACATAAATAAGTTGTTTTTTAACAAAAATAGCCAACGAACCAATTAACAACAAAACTTATTTCACGAATCCTTACTATTTTATTTGCAAGGTACATTTGTATATATATATATGTCCCACTTTATTACACTTTCATACGAATTTATAATTTTGTTTGTTTTTTTACTTTGTTTTTGAATTTTGTGCAAAGCTACACGAGGGCTATCTGCGCTAATCGTCCCTAATTTAGCAGTGTAAGATTAGAGGGAAGGCAGCTAGCCATCACCACCCACCGCCAACTCTTGGGCTACTCTTTTACCAACGAATAGTGGGATTGAACCGTAACATTATAACGTCCCCACGACTGAAAGGGCGAGCATGTTTAATGTAACGAGGATTCGAACCCGCGACCCTCGAATTACGAGTCGAACGCCTTAACCTTCCTGACCATACCGGGCCTCTATTTTGTACCACCACGAACAAAGTGTATTTTTTCTTCAGACTCACTGAAGTTTACCAGTTCGCATAACTAATTAAATATCAAGACATGTACATTTTCAGTTTTTATTCTTGCATCCAAGATAATAATTTCATACTAGAAGACATTTATCTAAAATCTTGACAGTCAGGAAATTAGAAAATAAGATAAATTATTAAAATCAAAATATATTGATATTTAAAATACTTGCTGAAGTTTAACCAAGTGGAATATTTCAGGTTACTTTGTTGATTCCAAGGAAATAAATTAGTATCAACAGCAGCAAAACATTTAATAAAGTTGTTTCTTTTTCACTTATCTCAAAATTAACGTTTCAAAAGTAATCTAATAAACGTTTTTGGTAACAGTACTTATTCGTGAAATCGAAGCTTAAGAATAAACATTCTACTTCAAAAGTTGTAGCTAGTAATTGCCATATGAACTTAAAGCAAATTACTTGTGTAGTCCTTACGCTTGTGAAAAACAAATTTGGTTATTGCTAATGTTAACGCTAATCCTTGACAATAAGAACCTCAGGAGATTTGCTTGGACACTGCTAAAAACAAAAACTTTATAGCTGCTAATATTAACGCTAGTCGTTTCCGTTTACTAAATACTACTGATTATTCTTCGTTGTTCATACATTTAAAAGTATTTCTAGACTATCTATCACTTGTAACTAAGCTAGAAGCTTGAGGAAAATCTATTTTATGTTATACTTTGCTAGTTTTTCTGTAGGGTGTTCAATCAATCATATGTAACCATTCAAAGCCTTACCTGATTCATCACTTACCCTACTTTTCGTTTCACTAGCTTAGAACAGATGTGTACACAGCATATTTGAAGTCACGTGCTGAAAACACCACAAAAAGCCAGAGAAAGTAAGAATAATGCGGGACCTCACTGTATCGGTAGGATTTGTATCCAGCATCTTACCGAGAATACAAACTGGTGAGTAGTTCATTAACACCTCTTTTTCATTCTTACATTACAATAGAATACTTAATGAATGACAATTATCTATAAAACATACTATTTTTTGTTTTGTCTTCAATAGTGGACTACAAAAAAAATCATGCATTGTGATGGCACGTAAAGTGCTGAACTGTGACGTAGAAAGTACATTAAAAGTATATCCAAATAAATAACGAGCGTGAAATGTAGAACGAGTTGTTAACCCGATTCGCTTGTTGAAATTTAAACGTACTATAGATTGCAAGTCATAATGAAGAGTAATCCACTTGAAGTAAAAATGTAACTCAGAATGCCTGATAAGGGTACTAACACTTATATTAATAAAGCAGAGAACAAAGTTTAGACCTCTCTAGGTCATTATTAGGTTAACCTTTCATATCTTTGTAGTTAGTTTGAATTTAACAAAAATTAAGAAAGTCTCTGCATATAAAACAAAATAATTTCTAATTAAGTAATGGAGGCCCGGTATGGTCAGGTGGTTAAGGGACTCAAATCGTAATCCGAGGGTCGCGTATTCGAATCCCCGTTCCATCAGATATGCTCGCCTTTTCAGCTGTGGGTGCGTTATAATGTGACGGTCAATCCCATTATTCGTTGATGAAAGTGTAGCTCAAGAGTTGACGGTGCGTGGTGATGACTAGCTGCCTTCCCCCTAGTGTTACTCTGCTAAATTAGGGACGGCTAGCGCAGATAGCTCTCTCTAGTAGCATGACGCGAAATTCAAACCAAACCAAACCAATGAAGTAATACATTATTACAGTTTAGGACGAGCATGTTTGGTATAACGGGAATTCGAACCCGCGACCCTCAGATTACAAGTCGAGTGCCTTAACCACCTGGCCATGCCGGGATAGAATCGGTTCAATAAATTTCCAAAAAAAGACTTAAACTTCGAAAGCTTTCAAACGGTGTGGTAGATTACTGTAGATCTAATGATGACTATTTTACAAATATAAAAAATGTAATGTTAAACCGAAACTTGTCTTAGAAGTGTTTTTTTTTTGTTTTGTTGGACAATTCCGCTCAAGGTATTATGAAAGGAAATGACATTAAATTCCTCTAGGAAAACAAAAGACAGTATTTTTTGTTCTAAAAGCTATATATTTTGTACAAAAACCTACCCATGAATGGGTGAAAATAAGAATCTTTTTATTAGAAAGGTTGGGGAATATCTGTCATCGCTTGTATTTATGCCAGTCATTAGTAATTCATAGGAATTTTGGTGTGGCAATGCAACCAAGTTTATACGATGTTATCAGTTTTATGAGAGCATATTATTTTTTTATGAAACATTGTGCTTGACTTCGAATTATGGTGAAGTCATTTAATGAAAGTGAAGCATCGATCTATTGCACAAAATACTAAACGATTTCTCGTCTTCTTTTATTTAGTATTATTACATCAAACAAGAAATCGACCAGCCAAAAAATTGGAAAATGAAGTTTTCGATTACATCGTGTTTTAGTCCGTTCAAATTTGTTTTAGTAATTGTGTCAGAATCCTAAAAAAAATTATATTACGAAAAGAATTGAAAAATAAAAAACTTTTAAACAAACACAAATGTAAAATGATGTAGGTTTTTATGATTTGAATGAAAATAGTTACAAAACTAAAGAAAAGCAACGCTTATACTTAAATGTTTTAAGTTACTTAAGTTTTACAGTATTTTAAAGTATTGAAGTTTTAAATAAAATCATCCCACAAACAAAGCAAAGAAACTATTAAAGTTAAATAAACTATCAAGGTTTTAATTTCCACTAAAACACATTTTTTACTCTTTTAAATATTGGCCGATCTCTGAGTTCACTCATTCAGTCCTAGACAAATAACTGAAAAGCAAGTATAATGAATTTTAAAATATCATTGTTTTCAAAATATGTTTTTGTTGGTTTTTGCAAAACCTTTACAAGTATTTTGATAAAATTTTGCTGCCATTCAAAATTGCTCCCTTTCTCTTAAGATTATCGCAAAATAAAGATATTTTATTTGTACTTACATGAGGTATATAATTAACGTACATGTTCCTTTTACGTGAAAGTTTGATATGATGCTTTTAAAATATTCAAGTTTTAAAAGGAAGCTCTCAGTGAATGTACCGAACAACGAATTGTATATGTAATTACATCTAAGAGTTGAGCAAATGTTCATGTTTCATTATTTTAACTTTAAATTAAATAATGTTGTGTGTTAACTGGTCGTATTTTTGGCGAATGTTCTGAAATTTAATGTGTGTAGATTATTGGACACCTCTTAACACCATCAAGCTAAGCTTACATTATTTTTAAATAAGCATATTCTCATGCAAGAAGTTGTTATTGAATTCATGTGTCTAAAAGAATGAAACTAAAAAGAAAAAAACACAATTTAATGCAAATATAACAGTTTACTATTTTCTTTCATAAAGACTAACTGAAAACCAAAATATTCTTCAGGGTTGTACTAACAGTAAAAATTGAAACTAAATCATTAAGCTATGAATAGTGATAAACACTTCAAGTTAATCTACTAACTGCTAGACCCGTTTCAGAAACTAGCATGTAAAAATGAAATATGTGATTAGTTTTGAATACTTTTAAATAATTTTATTTATTACTTTACACTAGCATGATTATGTTCTTATAGTAATGCTTTATTACCTTTTCATATGAATTATTGATGAGTTAATATCTTATTTTACTTTAACGACCCGTAAGTCCATATGGGAACTTTACAGGATGATTAAATTATATTGTGCAAGTCGTAAATTATAACTTTAATAAGAAACGAATATTATCACAACGCATAATATGTATAAATGCATAAACAACTGTTTATTTACAAACAGTCACACACGCACACATATATATGTTTATATAATAATAATTTAAAGTAACCGTTTTACTTCACACTAAGCAAAACTTATATATTTCAATAACTGAGGCCTAGCTTGAGCTTTTGGTTGGCATGCTGGGTTGTAAATTCAACTTTACATGGTTCGCGTCCCGATAATTCAAAATCATACGCCACACTTGTAAGACCTGCAGTAAAATCTTACTGTTCGATTACCGTAGCCCAAGAGTTGACGTTGGATGCTGTTAACTATCTGCTTTTCTTTTATTATATCGGATAAAATGATGGACGAATAGCGCAGATAATTTTTATGTAGCTTTGCGCAAATATCCAAACTAAATAATCTGAATTAACATATTGACTAATATTTTGTGTAAGTATGTGTTTGTTTTTATAGCAAAGCCACGTCCGGCTGTCTGCTGAGTACAACGAGAGGAATCTAACCCCTAATTTTAGCGTTTTAAATCCGTAGACTTGCCACTGTATCAGCGGGGGATTTTTGTGTAAGAAGTTAAAAGTATTTGTATGTTTGAAATTAAGCACAAAGCTACACAATAGACTAGTTATCGAAACCCGATATTTAGCGGCTTTAGTCCACTGACAAATCACTGTGCCACTGGGGAGCGAAGTTAGGAGTAAAGGTTTCTGTTTACTTCCTTTTGATTTTATACAGATTACAATAGCTTGCACAGGTAACAACAAAAGAGATTTGTTTGTTTGTTTGTTTTTGAATTTCGCCAAAGCTACTTGAGAGCTATCTGCGCTAGCCGTCCATAATTTTGCAGTGTAAGACTAAAGGGAAGGTAGCTAGTCATTACCATCCACCGCCAACTCTTGGGCTACTCTTTTACCAACAAATAGTAGAATTGACCATCACATTATAACTCCCCATGGCAAAAAAGATGGGGATGCGAACCTCAGACTACACAAGAGGTACTTATGGTAAAAATTAAAGTTACGTAAATATTGAAAAAAGGCCCCCCAGTGGCTCAGCGGTATGTCTGAGGACTTACACGCTAAAATTCTGGTCTCGATACCCGTGGTAGGCAGAGCACAGATAGCCCATTTTGTAGCTTTGTGCTTAATTTGAAACAGCAACAAAATTATTGAAAAGTATGAAGTCATTAACAAAAGAGATATGCCTCTGTATGAGCTTTGCAGTCTAAAAGAAATATGTTTTTCCATCTTTACAGCACCAGTTCGTGTTACCGTATCTCAATAAAAATAAATTTATATACATGCTTATATATATAGTGAAATAAAACAACTTGATGTTGCTGTTATTTTAGTTTAGAGTTGACTAAACGTCTCCCTCCATTAGTAAATATCAAATATACTCATTTAAAACAAAGGAATAAAGTTTTCGTTTATGAGGAATCAAACTGCTTAGGCGTACAAAACTTGCTGCCAAATAAATCACAAATTTTAACAATCAATAGAACTGCGGCAGTAATGGAAAACACAACTCAATACGGAGGAAAGATCATAGCCCATTTTACAAAGACTTTTACACTTTATTTGAGCTATGTTCATGTCAGTGCTTTTCTTGTTCTTGTTGGCGAGAACAATATATCAATAAAAAGTACAATATTCAAATCAGACTTTATAGTATGCTTTCAGTTGCATGAGTAATGTTACAAAATCCCTAATGTTTTTGGTACAGAATGGCACGGAAAGAAAAAAACAGCGTTTTAAATTCACAGTTCAACAAAGCAATGTGGTAAGATTTTAGGTTTGTTATGAAAGTTTTACGTTATATGGAACACGTTCAGTTCAAATAAGAAAGGAGCTAATAGTTCTATGGAATAAAACTACTCTATGGCCTCTTTCTTTTATTCGAAATGCTCCTATTTTACAATGTTTTAACCAATTTTTATTATAAAATAAAATTCTCTTTTGCAAAATGCTTGCTTAATCGTATTTTAAATAGCTCTCAAATAACTTTATTCATGTATCAAACTAAAGTAATTGTAGAAGATGGTTTGTGTAATTAATAAATCAATCTGATACTTATGCATCACCAACATACATATATGGCTAGTAATAACATGAATATGCAATTGTTTTGAAAATAAATCCTTCTGTATTTCCAGTAAAACCTAAAAGAATTGCAAACCTTTTCCATCTCTTTGCAAAGACTGATACATACCTTAATTGTTAGAAGGTCCTCAGGGAGTATTGTAGAGCTATAAGCTGTCATTGAAATAACTTATATTGCGAAGTACCAACTAAAATATTCTGCCACTGTGCGTTTAATAAAATTAATACTTGTGAGATAACAACAAACTCCCCTAATAATTTTCTAAGTTCTTAAATTCAAATTTTGGTTCAGTCTATAACAATGAATAACAGAAATCCAAAACTGATAATGTAGTGTTCACCTTTGAACGGGTTGTTGGGTAGACTAGAAATAGAGTTAACAAGAAGAAATTAGTAATGCGTTTTAAATCCAATAGCTAATAAACTCGCTACAGGTAGGTGTGACTTTACTACAAAAAGGTATCTAAAGATGACGCACTCATGACTCCTATAAATATTCATGAACTTAAACTTTTGTTCATATATCATGACGCAAATTCAATATGGATATTATGTAGAATTGGAAGAAATAGTTGGAGATTTTTCGCACGAATTTCTTAGTTGTTTCTTCAGTACACGAAAGATCGTTTTTAACAATAGATGTATTAGTGCACGTTCCTCTTAGCTGTTCCTTTATGAATATCTAATAAGAGATGTGTATAAATACTTACGTTTACAAACTCACAGTTTGTCTGTCACGAATCACTACTCAGCATATTTGTGGTCAAATATCAGAATCCATCATTTAAAGTGGACTTAAGCAGCCGAAATGTTGTTTGTATGCATAACAAAATCTCCAATGGAGTGCAGTGATCCAAAACTCGTATAATCCTTTAATTTCACTCCTAAAAATTATATATTTTCAATTTGGAAACTATAGTGTACCATTGATAAATGTTTTGCTGTTGATCATTATAACACAAAAAGATGTTACAATAACAAAACAATAAGAAGGATAATAAATGATATAAACAATGTTGTGTGGAGTAATTCAGTAATACAACTATTCACATTTTAAATGCGTAAGAATCGAAACTTTAACATTTAAAAGAAGTATAATAAAAAATTCTTTATAGTATTTGATAATATTCTTCAATAATTCAAGTTTTTAACCCTGCAGGACACAATTTTTATTTATAGTTACAACCATGTTGGGAGAGAGGTAACTATTCCGTCACACGCTCACAGATCCATATTTATCTTGTTTATATATGTATACATATATATATATATATATATATATATATATATATATGAGTTATGAATGTGGCACATGTCGTAATCTCCTTTAAGAACGTTTACCATGATGTATTAAGTTGAAGAAAAGTTACAAGTTTGTTTTATGAGAACATATGAACAGCATTCGATACTTTTGAAATTTTATCGGATACGTGACTTAGAAACTGTTAGCAGCAATTTCAAAAATACCTAATTTATGTCAGCATGTATTACCTGACAAATGTAAGTAGGTTTTTATATTGTGTTTAAACGCATCGCTAAATAATTCAATTCCAACTTATATGCTGATATCTCATGAAACACCATTTTCTATCTTTTTCTCGACGTCTAGTTTAAGATTAAACGAAAAATATTTTTAAGAGATAAAACATCTTTTCGGCGGAATCTCTATAATAGCTATAGATTTGAGATCTATTTTCCATTTAAAATCACTTACTTATAGATAATGATTTTAAACGTGATCACACAATGAATGATTTGTTCATCACCCAATGAAACTGCCAACATAGATATGCACATTTATCAGATATTTGTATACGTATAGAAGAAATAGTTTTATTTTAAATTTTCTAGTAAATCCATACGAAATAATCCAGATTTAAATAAAGTTGTTTTGAATTGAGCACAAAGCTACACAATGAGCTATCTGTGCTCTGCCCACAACGGGTATCTAAACCCGGTTTTTAGCGTTGTAAGTCCGCAGACCTACCGCTGAGCCACTGGGGGGCGTTACATAAACAATGAGCTGTCGGTTCGAAGTATTGCTATTTACAACGTTACAGCTTTTTCGAAAACAGACGAGAACTGTTCTATTGCGGGAAAAACAGCAGCAACAACAAAAGAACAGTGGATTTTACGGTTTGCGTAAAGTTTGTTTGTTTGTTTTGGAATTTCGCACAAAGCTACTCGAGGGCTATCTGTGCTAGCCGTCCCTAATTTAGCAGTGTAAGACTAGAGGGAAGGCAGCTAGTCATCACCACCCACCGCCAACTATTGGGCTGCTCTTTTACCAACGAATAGTGGGATTGACCGTCACATTATACACCCCCACGGCTGGGAGGGTGAGCATGTTTAGCGCGACGCGGGCGCGAACCCGCGACCCTCGGATTACGAGTGCACGCCTTAACGCGCTCGGCCATGCCAGGCCGGTTTGCGTAAAACATCGTATCTCGTACAATCATATTCAGTTATTCTCTTGTTATGGCTGTACGATAAACAATGTTGAAACATATAAAAAAATAGATCTTTCGTATGAATGTTTGAAGGTATTATTCAACAGCAAATTTTTCAAACTTATCTTCTTGTATTTAATGATATATTTTTATATCATTATGATATATATTTCTTTGGAAATATTTTGTATGAAAGAGTTTGTTTGTTTTAACGCACAATCTTATACAATCGGGTACGGCACACGAGTTTGTAAGTGAGAATCGTTTGTAAAAAAACATTAGAAATTATTAGTATGTACATGTTTACAGCATACATTCGTTATCAGCATGTAAAATAAGAAAAGGCAAATAAATTCGTTGCATTTCTGTAGTTTATTTATAAATCAATAATATTAATCATTTTTCAAGTAATATAACGTTGTTTAACTGGTTGAATGTATTAAAGACAGAGTAAAAACAAATGTTTTAAAGATGAAAAGTCATAAATAAATACTATTTGTAATAATTTAAGGTTTTACGTACAATATTTTTAGCATGATAAAAATTAATTTTGAATATAACATTAACATGAATTATATCACCAAAATCATATTCAGCGTTTTAATTTTACAAAAGAGTTATATTTAACACAGTGTAAAAATAGTACTGAGTACAGGTTTACCTTTTCTAGATTAACTCCACGTTGACATCGAAAGTCGTAAGTTACTGGGCCTCAACTTTTACAGAAGTTAAATTCAAATACACCCTCTACACACATACACACAAAATAAAAGGGATAAAGCTATACCAAAGATGTTTGAAGAAGGATTAAAATATTTAAAATCTGGACAGTATTTAATCACTCAAATTATGATCTCGGAACACAGTTCTCTAATGGGTATTCTTTTTCGTTACTTTACTTTTCATGGTTCGAACTTTTTGTAGATGCTTTACAGTGTTATCAGATAGCAGTTTATTATCGCTAACTAGACACAGGACAGAAAGTCTTTAATTCGGTAAATACGTCGGTGAAGAAACCGGGCTCGCTGTTAATACGCAACATTTTACCGCTAAGCAAGTTGATAATGAGAAGACAGCGATCCCAGAACATGTCCTTGGTCTCCTCTACCAAGAAAGGCTTTAACGGATAGGAAATTTCATTACCCATGTAGGAGTACGAAAGATACAAGCAGGTCAGCAATATGGCTTGCAGCTCTCCCTTGCTGTCTATTTCTTCAGTAACCAGTTCCCTCACCAACATGTAAAGAAATACAACATTGACTGGGTTGATAAAGGCGATATCTTGCCAGCCCTGAAGCAGGAGTGATCGGTCCACTGTCCAAAGCCACATAACAGCGTCTCTGGCCTGGAAATCCTTCACTTTCTGACACTTCTTCAACAAAAATTCCCCCAGCAATCTCAAGAGTTCCGAGGTGGACGTCTGGATCACTGTCTTGCTGTGCACACTTTGAGGAAGAGACGATCTGGTGGGTACAAGTGGTCCATTAACAGCGAGGACTCTGGAAGGAGCAGGGCGGACCAAGTTGTGTCCAGAGAGCACTGCTGGATTAGGAGGTAAAGAGGGTGGCACTACTTTCTGAAAATTGTCATTGTTTTTATTAACAACGTCTACGGAACCGATATTTTTATTATTCAGATTATAGGACGACAGTATATTCTGGTTATTTTTGTTGTTGTCCACCAAAGTATTGATGTTGTTTAGTGGATGGCATGAAGTCGTACTCTTGCTCTTCTCAGTTTTTTTCTTACCAGACACACTAATCTGTTTCCACGTGAGAGCGTTAATAAACAGAGAATGTTTTTTGAAATGCCCATGTTGATTAGCATTGGCTTTCTCCTTACATTTCCCCTTATTTTTAGCGTTGTTTAGCTGTTTGTAGCTAGGCGTGTATTCACCACATGCAGACTTTGGTCCTCGAGGAGCAATACTAAGTATGGTTCCCATAACATGAAAAAACACACACAACCACAGTAAGTGAAAATTTAAAAATTCACACCCACACTACTAGTGACGAGATACTATACGACGGACCTAATATCTTTTATACATATAAAAACCGTTTATTGTCGAGTGGAAGTGCCAACGTTGAGATCGGATATTTTGTAGGTTGACGAGAACCCAAATCCATCGATGTATCTCAACAGACAAATAAGTCAGACTGTGGCACGCTTTTAGATTCCATAAAGTCTTGATCAGGTAAGTACGTTCTATCCGCCAGGTGTCGTTTTACTAATTACACTGACCGTCTGGTCCAAGATACTTCGAGTAATGAGCTGTTTTCTCTGTTGTCTCTCTCTGAAGACCGATCGAAATTGAGTTTACAGGTAGTGGTTGCTAAGACAACAAACTCTGAGGCTGCGCACAAAAGCATTTCTCCATAGACGGTGTAATATGTGTAGATACCTGGTTTTGATTGGTTATGCACGTAGTAACGGTCGTTTTAATGAAAAAATTGCGATATGAAAAGTATGCAAACTAATTTGAGGAAATTACTTCGGAACTTTAGCGACAGGAGAAAACTATATGTCATTTATTCTCAATTGTTGTTTCCTTCACTTTTATGTTCTTAAACGTATTTCATTTTAACGTGTGAAAAGAAATAGTACATCAGCGTAGATCAACAAAACATAGGTCAAAGATAGAATGGATTATGTTTTATATTGTTGAACATGATTTTTGAACATTACAATATTACGATGAAATCACACTACTCGAGGGAAAATGTTTTTAAATTTCAACTTTTATTTGGATGGAAGTTTGATTCGTTTCTTTGAGCTTTGCTGTATGTTTTATAAAATATTTCAAGTGTTAACTGTTTTGTAATTTTAATCACTCCTAGAACATACAGCATACAAACAAAGGTAAGTAACAAATAGCAATAAAACTTAACTAACCAAAAACATATAGTTCCATGTAAAGGTATATATTAAAAATAAAGAAACAGAAGAGTCTGCTCGAGGTGTAACGAATATCACTAAACGTTTGACACAGTAAACCGAAATGTCAATGTGTTATTTCGTTTGTTACTACCTTACAAAATGTTTTTATCGATAACACATATTTGTCTTGAACACGTTTATTGTTGACAAAAATGTGCAAATTTTATTCGTTCCTGAAATTCTTGCATTATAATGGACTGGTTAATTGTCCTAGTAGTACTTTGAATTGACAGATTATGGAGAAGACAACTAGTCAACGGCATTTATCAAAAACTCTTATAATATTCCAATCGAATAATGATAATGATACTTAACTGTCACTCTTATAACAGACCCACGTTCCTAAAGAATGGAGCGCAATTTGGAGACAACAGAACACGGACCATAGACCCTTTTTCATTTAGCCACCAAACATGCTCGCCTTTTCAGCGGTGGGAATTGTTATAATTTGACGCTCAATCCTACTTTTCGTTCGTGAAAAAGTAGCCCAAGTGTTGGCGGTAGGTAGTGATATCTATCTGCCTTCTCTCTAGTCTTTCACTGCTAAATTAGGCACGACCAGCGCAGATAGCTCTTGTGTAGCTTTGCGTGAAATCTGAAACAAGCCCACTCTTAGTGAGGAACGCTACCTAATAGGGCACGCCTCGTTCGTGGTTGCGCAAATAATTTCAGTGAATACACATGAAGATGTAAGGATTAGTTGATTTTGCATTTCCCCGTAAAAGTACGTAAAAATGATTTGAAAAACGACTAAAGATATACTAAACTTAATAGTGGTTCTTTCTCTTGAGGAAAATATACTCTAGTACATGTCACACAATTTTCTATTGTAGCGTAAGTTATTAAGTTGTATTTTAATTGAAAGTAATGCATTTCTTGTAGTTACATTTTATTTATAAAATGTTTTTAACGTTGTTATGAAGGAAATGCTTAAGCGTTTAATTTATCATCTTGTAAAAATTATTTTAAATTTTATGCACATCATCCAGAAAAGATGGTTGTTTTTAGACAAATCTTATTATTTTTGTAAGATATTCCGAAATGAAACGACATGTGTTTTAGAACTTACAACGTAATTCATCTGAACAGAGTAGAGTAATTTTAATAATTTAGGTTGCAGAAAATATCAAATGTTAGAAAATTGCTAATCAACTTTTGTAAATCGTAAATGATAATCATAAAATTATCTTTCATCACGTTTCAAGTTAGCGATCTTGTAAATCTATTAACCTGAAATTAGGTTAATCTATTTGTGAGGCATCAAACTGCAGACACTACGACACTTGATCCTTGATATCGCGACTAAATTTGTTATTTTATAGTGAAAACGAAAGAAGAAAGTGAAGCATCAGCAGTTTGTCTGTCAGAGACTGAGCACGTGATAGAAAGTCACGTTTTACGTAGCGGTTAGACATTTTTCATTTGACTTTCTAAAATTCTCTTGAAATAGCAAAATCGACTTGAAAAGATGCAAAGCAAGCAAAATCAACAATGGTCGCCAATTCTCTCTTTTTAAAAAATCTATTAGCACGTTGCACAAGTGTTTAAATATTCATTTCCAGCTTTTTTAATGTATATATAAAGCACAATCACAGAAATTGTCGTAATTTTTGTTTTAAAGAATGGTATAACATATAAAGTAATGTGTTACGGAAACTATATGTATCAATTTATGTCCTTCCATGCAAGAATATATATGAATAGCAATTACTATGATTGGTTAGATATAGGTGTTAATATAACAGTTACACAACTTCAGTATTAACAAAATGTTAAATGTACTAGAATTTGTATGTTATATTCTTGTATTATTTTCAATTCCAGCATTTCATCAGTTTAATTGCTTATAAGGTTCTAGTATTTAGATTTAATCGAAAACTTAATGAGATTTTTTTTAACTTGGTTGTCTTTTTAAATACATCTAAAAAAATTGTATCAGCTCAACGATTTCTTTATTAGACCTAAAAGTGCGACTTTTGTTTCATTCTTTCAATTTCTCCATTTCAGGTTCAAAACCAGAAGCATATGAATACGGAATCTTCCAAATATATTTTTGACTCCTACAACTCACAGCCCAAGAGGCCTTTTGTCACTATCAAAAATTGTTAGTTGAGCTTTTTATGAGATACAAAAGTTTCTCTTAACTACTATTTATATATGGAGTATACTACTTTAACAGTTTCATGGTAAAAGCCAAAAGATGACACTGCATTTCAAACCAATAGGCCTCAAACATTCTCCACAAACATAAACAAAAACAATCTACAGCTCACGTGACTTTTATCATGCCTATTGGTTTCTGGTGATTCACCAACTTTCTGAGTTTAACCCACAACTTTTAATACTGCAATTATAATATTGTTATTAATATGCCTCACACGACACATCGTATATTATTTCTCAGCTTATTATTTTTTCATCACCTCCAAGTGGCACAATGGAAAAGCTTCGTATTTATGCAACTAGAAACCAGGTTTTTATACCAGTGGTGGACAAACAACAGATAACCCTTTATGTAGCTTTGCACTTAACTACAAATAAAGAAACTACCTTGCTTTTAATTTCTAGGGAAACTCTAATCAACTCTTTAAAGAATAATACGTTATCGACTTTACAATCCTTGGACATATACCTATTGTTTATTAACCCATAAAATGTGAAATATAAAGTTTTGCCATATGTGATAGTAGACCGTATGGCCATGGTGCTTTACATTTTTTAAAATTTATCAATATTTTTACTTGCAATAAAAAGTAAATCTATCTAAATAATACAAACGAATTTCAATAATTTACACAGGTTACTCGTGGTGAGAAACATTGCTAACACTCTATTAAAATAAAGTTATCTAGGAATGAAAGAAAATAAAGACAGCTAAAGTACACCAGAAAATATTTAACTCACTGATGAAAGTTAACTAGATTTTTAGAATACTGTCGTCTTTTTCTTTCCTTAATTTTATTTCTCAAAAATTTACATCAAACTCGAGTCAACATTAAAATAATATAAATAATTTTATACTGTAAATTACAGATGGACATTCTCGACTTAAAATATCTGTTTTATAAAGTTTATAAAATACGTTCTCAGTTTTTAGGATTAGAAAGGTTTAGCCTGTCAAGCGTGACTAATTGTATGCTTTACTTCGTTTGTTTCGTGTGTTTTTTCTATTGTTAACAGTTTATTTTAGTTAATTTATTGTGGATCTCAAAGCAGATGTATGTAAAATAACATATCAGTAGGATCTTTTGTTTACTATAGATAACCCAGAAAGCTATTTGATAAGAACCAAAGCTCGTCAACTAGTCAATACCCTCTCTGAAATGCCTTTTATTATACTACGAAAATATTATAAGTTCGATAATATATCTCAGAAAATTTTGTACATCTAAAATGCGTCCCCTGCTGGTGCTGTGTTAAGTCTACAAATCGAGTTTCGAGTTCCATTGTTAGGGCACAGATAATTCAATGTATTTTAATACGTGTTTTACTAAAGCAGCTTCTAAATTGTATAATAATTATTTTAAGGTGCGAAAAGGGTAGGAGTACCCTTACTATTATTTTTGTACTAAGTATTTCGTCAAGACCAGGTTCCAAATAACACACACCAATTGATTTCGAAAATGGTTGTATACTTTTAAGAGTCATTTTGAGAAAGCTGTATATATGCTGAGCGGAAACAAAATAAATTTGAGAAATAATATTGAAAAAACACAAGTGTTAAATTTTATGTTGCTCGAATGGTCTTGTACAAATCACTATATGTGACATCATAAGAAATGTCAGTTATCAAACTTTACAGTTTCACACTGTGTAAACTTGAATATCTATTGACATTAAGACATTGAATGTCATACTCTTTGTTTAAAATTCCATAACGTTCACAAGATGTAAACTTTAACTATGTATTATTTCCCAGCCTCGTGTATTTAATCATATGATAAGCACCTGACCAATAAGAAACTCAATAAAATGTATTTGTGGGAAACCAGCTCGCGTATGCAGTTATAACTCTAAACGTCTAAAAGCAAAACCTTAAGCCATTGGTAATTTATTTGGAAAATTATTAAATATTCCGCTCAGCTGTGTGATCAGAAAAAAAAGAATATTAACTGTTTTACCGGTTACAAACTATTGATAACTGGTATACCCACTTGAAATATAAAGATATGGCGAAAAAGAGAAAACAACATTAGATCAGCGAATTAATACAATGAGCAAAATGTGTTGGTTAAATGAAAGTTCATTGGCTATCGACTGAATTATATTAAATCTATTTACGAAGCAAGAAGAAGTTATAGTTCAAGAAAAAAATGGTGGATATTCAGCAGTCCGCCTTCTTCTGATCTAGAAACCTTTATAAAACATAAATATTATTACGATGATCATGTGTTTCTATATGCTGAATGTGCAGAGAATTGAGTACGCTATATTAAAACAACTTTAAATAATAGTATATGAGTAAGTTACGTGATAACGCAAAACTTCAGATAATACAAAGTTGCTGTAAAACGGGAAGTATTAGTACTACATTTAGTGTTTTGTAAGTAACGTATTTACTATTATGCATTTATTTTAATGCTTACATTCTTTTCAGTTAGATGTATGTGTCGTATAGTGTTGGATATGTATTGTGCAAATACCGCCTGTTCTCTGAATTTGTAGAGTATTCTAGAATGTAAGAATCAACAATATACGTGTTGAATATTCGAGAATTTCTCCTTAAATCGACGAGCCGAAAGAAAGCTATAGAGTCTTGTTTGATTGCTACAGTCAGTATACTATAAGCCTCGGAAGCAATAATCGTGATAAACGCTTATTAATCGGGAAACTACAGAATTTGACAAGGATCGTTTAGCGACTTCGAGCATTTTCAACCGTTTTACTTTGTGAATTATCTTCGGATGTTAGCATTTCTACGAGGACAATAAATATTGCCATCAGTGAAAAAACTTACGTGTTCTTCAATCTAGGTAGTTGTCAAGAGAAGTGTAAAGATATATCAACATAAAATTAATATGCTCGTCGCGGACCTGAACTGTCGATAAGAGAGTCAGTTATTGACCAGATATAAGACTCAGTATTGTTTGTAAGTTTGTAAAACTTTTGTATATAACTTATTATTTGTAATAACTATTTATAGTAATCGTTATTATAAATTGTACTGTTTTTTGTTTATTAAAATATATTTTTGTTAAGAAAGAAAATTGTATGGGTCAAACTTGTTGACAAAAATAATAAATTTGATACACATTGACATTTAATTAACTTATTTTTAAATTAAAATTTTCAGTTATTTGAAATCGTAATACATAACGTATAACACAATACATCAGAGACTCGTCCGAGATTTTTTCGTTTTTGAATTTCCCACAAAGCTACACGAGGACTATCTGCGCCAGCCGTCCGTGATTTAGCAGTGTAAGACCAGAGCCTACTCTTGAGTTACTCTTTTACTAAGGAATAGTGGGATTGATTTTACGTTATAATGCCTCTGCGGCCGAAAGGGCGAGCATGTTTGATGTAACGAAGATTCTAACTCGCGACCTTCAAGTTACAAGTCGAGTGCCCTAACCAACTAAGGCGTGCACTCGTAATCCGAGGGTCGCGGGTTCGCGCCCGCGTCGCGCTAAACATGCTCGCCCTCCCAGCCGTGGGGGTGTATAATGTGACGGTCAATCCCATTATTCGTTGGTAAAAGAGTAGCCTAAGAGTTGGCGGTGGGTGGTGATTACTAGCTGCCTTCCCTCTAGTCTTACACTGCAAAATTAGGGACGGCTAGCACAGATAGCCCTCGAGTAGCTTTGTGCGAAATTCTAAAACAAACAAACAATTCATTCAACATAAATTATAATACCTAACACACTTTAAATTAGTATGGTATGTAACAGCCTTCAGTGACACAAAATATTCATTGTTTGTTTGTTTTGGAATTTCGCACAAAGCTACTCAAGGGCTAGCTTTGAAAATAACGCACTGATCGTTATTCAGGTTACAAGGAAGATGGAATGTATTAAACTGATGCATAAAATAATCAAATATAAAACTCATTCAAGGAAAAGCTCCTTCTAGTGTAAAAAAAACAATTAAAAATATTCTGATAACCTGCTATAATATTTTGTTTCTAAAAGAGGTTTAAGCATTTAAGTTTTTTAAACTTTACCTTCTTGAATGAAATTATTTTTGATGACACTACAAGCTATTTATTTTAAGCATCATTTTAATGAACGTGTTTTTGAGTGTTTTCTTATATCAAAGCCACATCGAATCCCTAATCCCTGTACCAACAGGGGACGCTTTAATGAAATTGTAAGAATTTGTTAAGAATCGTCGACTGAAAACAACCCGTAAACAACTCTATAAAAGAAATGAGAATTCTAATAAATCTGAGGTGTACAATTAAATGTGCTAACTATTTCACAGGTCTCGATGTCCGTGGTGGGCACAACAAATAGACCATTGAGTAGTTTTGTGCTTAATTACAAATAAACATAATCAAAGTAATAAACCTGAATCGTAGTCCCTTAATAATGACATCCAATTTATGTAATTTCAGTTCAACCACTTTTATAGTATTAAAGAAAACGTCTTTTTATTTGTTTAGTTATGTGAGAGACTGAGGTGTGAAAATTATTCTAATCATCACTTTAAAGCCGTAGACTTAGACGTGTTTACTTGCTTAAATATTAACATTTTATGGTATGTATAAAGGAATATGGAGTTTTAAGGACTATACGTTGAATTTTTACTATTTATAGTTTTTCCATTCTGAAGTATAATTCAAGTTACACCATACTAACACACACACACACACTCACATACATATACATAATCATATATATACATCCATACTCATATATATGTACATATATGTACTAAGATTATAAAAAGTTGTTCCGTCGGGAGACGTAGGACTTCCAAGACAAGAATATTTTCTGTATTTAATGGTAATGGATTAAAAAGGGAACATGGATAAACTCCACCATTAAGAAAGACATTTACTACCAGTCGTGTCCCAACCTTGATAACAAAAGTGAAGATGCTTGTAACAGATAAGAATCCAATAACACTAAGGTCAATGGCAAAAACCACCCACGTGTTCCAAGCAACATAACTAAACAAGATCTCTCTATGTAGAACCAACACAGAAAGTTTTAATGATTTTTTTTTACTTTTTGCAAACTTCAAGCAACTGGAGAATGAAATGGGTATTCATTGTTCATTCTATTCAACACGAGAACATATCTTTCTAGTTTTCAGTGCGATTGAAGTGTTGAAACAAGTATTAGAAAAAACATAGTTTGCAAGTGTGGTGAGCTTAGGTCAAGTCAGCCTTACGACAGAGCATTTTGCAATGTAAACTACTGCATGGCTATTGTTGCGTAATTGAATGGGAGTAATAAATATGTTTCTGGTTCTGAAATACTTTAAATTTGATTTATAATCTCACTATTATTGTTCTTGAAACAGGGAAGTGTTGTTGTATGTAAAAATCTCTTTATTGTAACACATCCAAACTTTTTATCCTTCATTTATTTGTTTGCCTTTATTGATAATTTTCAAAAAAATATTAAAAATTTACTATTATATTGTTTGTCTCATTTTGTTATTATAGGTTTATTGACCTAAAGAAAGGTGAGTCCCACAAAACCGATAATGACATTTGATGATTCTTAAAAGCATAAATCAATGTATAACTTAGAAAGCTCTATTACAACTTTTTCTCTACTCGTATAGTTTGAAGAGAATTAGCCCCCCAGTGGCTCAGCGGACTTACACGCTAAAATCCCGGTTTCGATACCCGTGGTGGGCAGAGCAAAGGTAGCCCATTGTGTAGCTTTATGTCTAATTCAAAACAACAACAAAAATTGTGGAGAATTATTTCTATTTCTTTCTGTGCGTTATTTATCGTGATATGCCGTAAGATGGCGATACAGTTGCTTTCGTCTCTGTTTACCAAAAGAAAGGAATACCTGTCATTTAAATAATTTTACATGTGTTTCAGAGAAAATATACATTCATATAGCTGACACTATTATGTAAAAATATTTTTATGTGATAATTCTATAAGTCTCTAAAGAGAAAGGTTTAGTATCAAACTGTCACAGTTAATTAATTTATAGACATGTACACTTACAATCACTTAAAGGGAAATTTTGGTGAACGTTTGAGCTAAATATATTTCAGTTTGCTGCTAACATTTCAAAGTAGGTTATTAAGGAAATCTATAAAAATAAATACAAAACAATGCATAGGCTTAGAGCACGAAATATTATACTGGTTTTCAGTTGTATATATTGATTTAAATGGTTTAATAGGATTGCAGAAATTATTAGACTAACAATGTTTTACATAAAAGTCATCAGAAATTTATATTTAGACAATTAGGTAAGCCTGATTTTATTTATCTGATAATTATCAATTGAAAGTGAGACTTATTTCTGTTTGTAAAATATTGTGAATATAGTTTATACACAAATTTCTTCTAGTTGAAATACTATGAATTTTGTCTGTGTACGCGTAATGATGCTTCAGATACTCTAACTTTTCGGCTAAGTTTAATATTTTTAATTTCTTGAATATTTTTTCTTTCAAGTTACAATGACTCAAGGAGCCAACAAAGCCAATATAAAATGTGCTTGTAAGAAAAATCTTGCATAAAAAAGTTAGGGTTAACCTGATGACTCTTGGTGAAATCATGGTCGTGAATAAATGATGCATTTGTGAAACGTTAAGCTGTCTTGTTTTTCTTGAATTTTATAACAATAAATAAGCTTTAAGTGTGTATTTCAAAGCACAGTGTTTAATTTTAATAAAATCCAGATATTATAAAGTAACATCACTTGAATAAAATAGAAAAAGTTAGTTGGTCTAGAAATATTATAATGTTATTTTATTATATTTGGTTTTGACTTCATGTAACTTGATAAGTAGGCATTAGTGTGAAGAATGTCAGTAGACACGGTGTATAAAACATATGTGCCGCAGTTATTACAGGTTATTGTATATTTATTTGAATATCGACGTTTGTTTTAGTTAAGCATATATATTTAGAAATGCATGTAGCTTATACGGTTAAAAGTTTACTGCGAAATTCTCACTTACTCCCTAAACTGGTAGAAGGTTTTAGTATGTAAAAATCAACAATATGTGTTTCAGGAAAGCACTGGCATATTGTTGGGCCAACTGAAATTTCTAGAACTTTGCCTTAACCTTTGTAAACTGGCGCGCCAAGAGACAGCATATAACTTTGATTTGCTATAGCTGATATGCTTTTAACCTCAAATGCTGTAATTGTGATTAACGCTTATTAATCGGGAACAAAAAATATTTGACTCGAAACTTTTATAGATTTCGAATGCTACAAACATTCAACTTCTGTGAATTCACATCGGACACCAATATTTTAAAGAAAATATTACACAACTTCAGTGGTGAAAAATCAGCTTGTAAACACTGTGAGACCAGCGAAGAACAGAGAGGACAGCTAGCTCTCTGTTAAGTGAATTATATCTACGTTAATTCGAAATTTGCTTATCGTGTACCCTCAATAAGGTATCAAAATGTTCCAGACCGAAAAGAAGGCTTAATATTACTTGTAAGTTTGGAAACAGTTTATACGTAAATCATTATTTATATTAACTGTTTATAATAACCGTTATTATAAATTGAATTATTCTTTATACATTAAAATATATTTGCATTAAGAAACAAAATTGTGTGATCAATCTTGTTGCCAAATGTTATACATTTGGTACATCTCGACGTTTAATCAGTTTTCAAATTAAAATTTAATTTTGAAATGAAATCTAAATACCTAACCAAATAAATCGGAGACTAGGTCGAGATAAATCATAATACGTAACAATAACAAAACAAACTACTTTTGTATTTTTGATTAATAGGTAATTGTGTTTGATAGCCTTCAATTTAAAGAGTTATTTCATTTTTTCACTTTTTTGATACAGTCTGTATGTTTAATAACATATAGTTTTGTTTCTAAATTCTTTATAATATGACACAGCGGAATGACGTCATAAAACGTAACCAATTCTCTGTCTTTGACTTTAATCAGATTAATACCAAGTTAAAATGTGTTTTTTTTGGCAAATAAAGTTGAAAGAGAATATATTGAGTTATCAGTCATCGTTGAATTTATCTTCATTTGCACATCCAACTTGGCACAATATACAGAACAATACCACCCATCTGTTTTTAAAATGTTTCTCTGTGTAAGTTAAGGCGTATTCCATTTATTGTGTATGATTAATTCTTTCACAATAATCTAGAAACAAAAATAATGCTATCAGAAGAAAAGATTCAAGTGTCAAGGCTAAAACTGTTGTCGTGTGTGAAGAACTATGGAAATCATCACTTGATTTTCACACACATAAAATGGTTTCTTCAAGCAGTAAAAGGTCCTATTCGTCACGAACTAATTTTAAGTGCAATATTGTGTGACAGACTACTTCATGATATGTGACAGGTTTCTACTCTTGTTAAGTGTTGTTGCTAAATGGGTAATTTGATTACAGGCTTTCTTGTAATATCATTATTTCCGTACCTACTTGGTTTGAGAGATAGATCTTTGCTTTGAACGTTTTCGAAAATGCGAGAGGAAACTTGTATGAAGAATAAAGACACATATCGATAGCTGGAAAACACAGCAAGTGTTCAAGTGGAAGAGATTTACTTTACGTTTTTTTTACATATTATTTCAATAACTGTTTTGAAAATAAACCAGAAGTTAACGTTACACAGTTAATAATTTAAAATGATATTGTCTCAAGTTTTAAAATATAATAAACCATTTATTAATTTACTAGATACAGATAAAGCCTTGAGATTGGAAACAGTTTCATAAACTGAAGATATATTAACGTTGTTATTCACCATCATCAGAAATACAATATTTTGTACATCATTTGATAACTATATCATCAAACCTACGTATGATTTAACTTAAAATTTTATGTCGTCTGCTAACAAAGTGTCACTAGTTTTTCAACATATTTAATAGTCAAGATTCCTTTTTTTAATTATTTGAATTGCTTTAATAGATTTGTGGACATTATTTCTAGAGTAATAGTTTTTCTCTCATTGTATCATTTGTTTACCTTATAACGTTTTTGTGTTAACTCAGTCTGTGTTTCAAATTTTTGGTTTCATTGATAGAAATATTTTAATATGAAGAAGTTATTTCATACATACCACATTTTCCCATAACATAATATTTTTAATGAAATGCAAAACAAATAGGAATTGTAAACGTGGATCATAACATTCAGACTAAGAAAATAATATATAATTTGAAGACACTGAACACATTGATTTAAGAAAAGAAAACAAAGTTTAATAACCAAGAAAGAAAATAAAGCTTATGAACTGTGTTTGACACTATCAATGAGACATTAGGTAAAGTATAAATAAAAATTCGTCTCTAAGAACAGAGAAAGATGCTGATGAATATAAGATAACAATGAACAAAAAAACTGAATCTTTATTGGATAAAAAGTGCTGAAAGAGTAAAAATGTCATCGTTTGTAAGACAGATGTAAAAGGATTATTTAGAAAATCCTATCTATAAATTAAATTATCAATGACAAGCAGATAGACATTTTAAATGAAGGATTACATTTTCATGTGGCCCAGAGAAATATTTTCGAAGGATGTAGCCATTATAATTAAAGTTGAAAGCAATTAAAAAAAAGCTTTAAACTTATATAGGAAGTAAATATTGTAATCTAATTAACAGTTCGCCACTTTTACTTTCAATAAAGAATTTTGTCAAAATAATGTCATGCCAATTAACGAAATGTGTCGACCAGTCCACTCTGTGTAATTCATCATCTTTGTTTGTTCGTAAATTGTTTTAACATATTCTAGGTTAATGCGTTGATTTAAAAAAATTACAATTCAAAAGCACTTTAAAAAAATTAGTTTTTTAAGGTTTTAACAGAATAACTGACCACAATGCTCGAGTTACACGCAACATAAAATATATATTGCAATTTACCACTTTTGGTCCCTTCTACACACGGATGATCCAAACATAAGACAACAAAATCATGAGAAGAAGTTATTTGGCAGCTTCAATATTAATCGTTACTAAACCAATCAGGTAGTCTTATCTAGTTGTGTGATATGTATGATCGGTCAATAAAGAGACATATACCCTAATGATGCGTTTCTTTGGCTGATATTAGCTCGTATAATGTCTTTTTGTCTTCTAACGGAATGAGTAACAAAAACAGGGTTTCAGTTTTTTTTATTCACCATATAGTAACTTAAATTAATTTGGGTATTGTAATGTAAATGTGTAAATGTTTTGTAAGCGACAACATGTCGTGTTGTGTTTAAATTTTCATTTCTATTATTTATATTTCCATATTTATATTATTGTTTCAAGGTTTAAACTAATAAAATATGTTGTCATTCATTTAAAATAACATTTAGAATTTTCTAGAATTAGGTAGACCAATCATATGTATTTAAATGAAATGCTGGCGGCCTAGTGTCTAGACGACAAGTCTCGTGCAAGAACGGACATGCGCGGATTTCTCTGGAATGTTGGGAAATTACGCGATGTTTCGAGAAGTCTAGGCCTACAAATATATAAACAGACGAAGATGCGAGGAAGAAAAGAAGAGTCAGACATTAGTTTTTATTCGAAGAAGAGAAGAGTCAGTCATTAGTTTATATTCAATTAAAAAAAATGTCTTTGTTCGAGAAGTTTTCAACGTTCGCTGTGTGATTATTCAACTTAGATTTGTGACTAGGGCTAGATCTACAGAAGCTGTGATTTTACTTCGTCAATCTCTGCGATTCATTCGAATTAGTAGTTATACTGAAAGTCAACACGTGTAGAACTATTTAGGGGAGAACGGGAAAATTGGAAGGCGATAAAGTTTGAGACGTTCATCGGAGGCATCGTAAAAAGAACTTCGTCATTCTCCATTCAAACTTTGAAATTTCTTCGTGGGACCAAATTCACACCCTAGACTGGAATTTTGGATTTCTAATCTGGACTTTTGGACTTTCATTCTAGATCATATTACTAGATACAGGCCAGTACCATTTTGTGTTGTAATTAATTTTGAAGGTTTAAACTTAATATCTATCATTCTTATTATATAAATTATGTTATATCTGTTATATATATAATAGTTGTTGTAATAAATTATACAAGCTGTTATCTGTGTTTTTCTGTTGCGTTTATTCTACGAAAAACATAAAACAAACAGAAAAACGTAACAGTATGTTAATAATATTATGGCTGGTTGGTTTTTTGAATATTTCCAGTGCACTGAAAGTTCATAAACCCATAGAAATCCCATGATATTATTGACATACCTAAATTAATTTAGCTTCTGTACGGTGAATAAAAGAGGACGTATTATATACGCATCACCATTATAAAAGGATTAACTGTATTTCTTCGGTTTGTTGAACAAAACTGTGTTGATTAACGTTTGAATATGCGTAACTGAAGTGCATAGCAAAAGGAGCAACCAATCAAAGAATGCTTTAGGTGTCTAAGTGTTACGTTTTTTTATGTGGACTGAACGCAACAGAAAGACACAGATAGCAGCTTGTTTAATTTATTATAATGATCTACTTATGTGATAGACACAAAATAAATTATCCAATAGCAATAACAGATATCCAGTTTCAACCTTCAAAACAACTCACAATACAAAAAGGTACTGGCCTGTGCTTAATAATATGATCCAGAATGAGTGTCCAAATCCGAAATCCAAAGTTCCAATCTAGGCGGTGAATTTAGTCCCACTGAGAAATTTTCGAAGTTTGAATGGGTAATTTCAAACAAAAATTCACAGTCCAATTCGTATTGACTTTCGGTATAATCCGTAATCCGACTGAATTGTAAAGATTGACGGAATAAAAATTTCACCGCTTTAGTCGATCTAGCTCTATTCACAAATTCAGTTTAAACTTTCTGAAACGAGACAAACTTATTGATCCGAGTAAAAATGGATGATTGACTTCTTGACTCGAGTAAAAGTGGATGACTCACTTCCCTCGCATCGCCGTCTGTTTATATACTAATCGCGTAATTTCCCAGAATTCCACAGTACAAACACCAGGCCAATACAAGTGATCAATCTACCTAGTTTTAAAAATATCTACATGAATAATTCTAAATATTATTTTAAATGAATAACATATTTTTTGGTTTAAACTTCGAAAATATAAATATAAATAATAGATATGGGAATTCAAACACGACATGACATGATTGTCATTTACATAACACTCTCGACATGGTTGTTGTTTACATAACATTTACATAATGTTTACATAACACTAAGTCACAGTTGATTTTTACTTCTTGTTGAAAAACAAAGAAAACTTAAAACACGCTACAAAAAAATGGGTTAAGGCACCCGATTCGCAACTTACGGAGCTCTAGTTCGAATTCCATCACCGAACATGTGTGTCCTTTCAACAGTGGAGCGCTATAAAGTTACAGTTAATCAGAATAAAGTTACAGAATAGTGACTCGTTGGCGGTGGGTGCTATCGTCCAGTTACCTTTCTTTTACTCTATCACTTAAAAATTTATTACGGCTAATGTAGAAACGCCTCAATTTGATTTGTGCGAAATTTAACAGACAAACAAATGAAAAGAACATCTGTTGTAAATAATGAAATTTGGAAATTTCGGTCATACTTAATGAATATATATATATATATTTAAAGAAAAACACTAGTTGTATGTATTTTATTTTTTCTTCTTTAGTATATTATATCATAAATTACATATATCAGCAAAATCCTTTGTTATACGAGCATATGAGTACTGGAACTTCTTTTTAAGTATTTCACCCCTAGCAACTAGTCCAGAAGACCCAAGGATAAACCTTGGACTGCTCTTTTCTCATTAAATAGTGAGACTTGACTGTCTGACTGTAACGCACCCACGAGTTTTAAGTGTGTAGCGCGTGTTATACAACAAAGATTCGCGAATCCACAGCCATCGGATTTAGCATTCCAGGTATTCTGATCACTAGTTTACACTCTATGAACAGTTCCTTTAAAATATTGCTACATTTTCTTAGACAATACACGCGAATTTTTGAATATGTTTGCTTTAATCTATATGACAAAGACGTAAATACAAATTAACAGAACACTTGAGCAACTCTTGCTAATTAATTACGGTATTCACTATCTGGTAAGGATAAATATATAAACCTAACTGCACAAAGACCTGTAAGAGCAACGTCCTGCCTCAAAGCAGTAAGTTTTGACTTTAGTTTTCGGTGATTAAGGTGATAAGAGACATTATTAACGTTAGTACTCTGTAGCTGACTCTTCAAAAGATTTATTTGTTTGTTTGTTTTTAATTTCGCGCAAAGCTATACGAGGGCTATGTGCGTTACCCGTCCCTAATTTTGCAGTGTTAGACTAGAGGAAAAGCAGCTTGTCATTACCACCCAGCGCTAACTCTTGGGCTACTCTTTTACCAACGAATAGTGGGATTAACTGTTACATTATAACGCCCTCCCGGCTGAACATGTTTGGTGTGACGGGGATTTGATCCTGCTCCCCTCAGATTACGAGTCGAGTGCCTTAATCACCTGGCCATGCCGAGGGTTTCTCGTTGTGTGTACCCAAATGAATGGTTTGAAAGATTTTTCATGCTTTATATGTATGTGTGTGGATATATAGCTGCGTTAAACATACATGCTTTGTTTGGAATTATTAATATAATAATGCAGGAATTGTTTTGTAATGAAGAGCGTAAAAAATTCCGTGACACAAATTTAACACCAGAAGAGTTCAGTGGATTCATATAGGTCGAAAACCATTGATCTATATAATATTATAATATCAGAATCATCCTATCTCCACTCTTGTTCAATTAAAAACACTTCTACTGTCGTGACATTTTCTCATCCGTCCACATTCTATATTCCCATTAAGCCGCGCGAATCGACATTTTGAGGATAAGCTGTAAAAGAAAAGTTTTGAAAGTTGGTAATGCTGACATGGGGGTTTGTTTCCAAAGGCAGTGCCAATTATTTGTCTCGCGACTGGAAACGTGTTGTATACAGAACAGAGCAAGTGATCGATGAAGTTAAAATATATCTAAACAGTACAGCATCTCGTTTTTAACAGTTAAATGAATAAAACAAACAAAAAAGCGAAGCCTTTGATTAACAGTTTCCTTGTTAACAGTTTCCTGAATTTGATGCCTTTTATTTTGTTATAATATTAATTACCTTCATGAAATAAATGCAACAAAATCATTCTGATTTTACTACAGTTGATAGCTTTCTGTTAAGCTTGATTAAGAAAGCGAATCAACTATAAAATCTTTTATGCGTCAAGTAAAGTAAAAAATAAAACAACATCAACAACTTTAATTTGTCTCCATTACATGAGGACAAAATTATAAATTAGGACAAATATTTATCAACATGTAAGTTCACTTTCTTATATGTCTTTATTTTCCCCACGTGTACGTATGAAACGACAACCAGAAATGACCCAAACAGAATATTATTAGATTACGGCGACAGATATGAAGAAAGAAAAGATAAATAAATAGGAAAGGTGGGCAAGTAGGGTAATTAACACTACAGTTTCGTGTGTGTGTGTGTGTGTGTGACAAGAAGAGCGATTTGCTAAAATACAATGAACTAAATAGTACAGACAGTAATAAACAGTTTGCAGATTTTGTAAAGGCAAATTTATTTTTTTATGATAAACAGAAAATATACACGAAAACGTATTTTTTTAATAATTTGTAAACTACACTACTGTACTGTAATGTATATTATTTATTACATAATTATTTGTAACGTATGAGTCATTTCTGTACTTCTGTGTTTGTTTTCCTGATACATTAAGCTGAAGGTATTTAACTCATAAACTACTTTATGTGTATACTGGATTAATTTTATTTTATGCCCTTCAGTACACATTAGTGTGTCTGCGGGTTTCTAGTGCTAGACAAAGAGTTTCGATACCCGTGGTGGGCAGAGCACAGATTACCCTATGTGTAACAATGTACTCAATAACAAACAATAACATTATTTTGTAATCATTTTTATTTATAATACAATAATTTATTATATTATGTATAATATATTTAGTATATTTATTATATATTATTTATTTATCATAATAATTTACAGCAAATATTCAACACAGAAAACACTATGTATAATCGCGCAAAATTATCTACTCAAACCCTTCGGCTTTTATTTTTTTTTGCATATTTTTACTCAAATTCGAAGTGCCTCTAGTCATACAATTTTGCAACATGTACAGTAAATAGCATCGATGTAGAGGTGTTCATGTTAAACTGATTACACGTTCGTATCTATTTTCACGTTTGTACATCATAACAGAGAAGGTGAAACAAAATTGGTGGCTTATAGAATCTGACGTTGTATAAAGTGTAATATAAATAGTTAATTGGGAAGTTTGTTTTAAACATCTTGCATCAATGTAATGTTTAGTGTTTTATCAACTCCAAAATTCCCATTTAACAAGACACAGCAATGAGTACATGGAGTTGCTAGCTGACGCTAGCACTTCGGACAAAGTGAATTGCATAAACTTCTCTAGCGTCTAACGCCATGCATTCATTATAACAAACATACTTACAGTGATTTGCTAAAGTAGAAATAAAAGTTTTAAACTTTTATATAATTCAGTTTTCGTGCTTTTAACATTATTTTCTAGTATTTTTTATAGTATTAACTCTTTCGATATTGCTATAGCTAGCTAGGTTACGTATATATCGATTCGGCCCGGCATGGCCAGGTGGTTAAGGCACTTGAATTGTAATATGAGGGTTTTTGGTTCGAATCTCCGTCGCATCAAACATGCTCGTCCTTCCAGTCGTAGAGACATTATAATATGACGGTTAATCTCACTATTCGTTGGTAAAAAAGTAACCCAAGAGATACCGGCGGGTAGTGGTGACTAGTTGGTTTCCCTCTGGTATTACACTGCTAAATTATAGACGGCTAATGCAGATAACCCTCGTGTAGCTTTGCCGAAATGTAAAACAAACCAAATATATCGATTCATACTTGTCTTTGTCAAGTTTAAATTTGCTTATTGTAGTTCTACATATATCTCTAGTATTGTAGCAGAAAGTGATTCTCATAGTTTTACATACAATAAATAAATTAGAAAACGTCTGTAATGAAACTTTCTGTTGAAAAACAGTTCGTCATTTTAAACTGGCTGTAGCGTTAAGAATTGCAATTCGTTAACGAGCAGTAAATTAAACATTTAAGGTCATGTCTACTTTACAAAAATATTTACATGGAAACATAAAAAACTGTTTAATGTTAAAATACAAGAATTTGTTAGTTTTCAGTAATTTGGAGCTCTATGCTGTCCACAATTAATTTTGTAAAACTGATATAACTATATTAACAAAAACCGAGGGATCTGGTGTATCAAAATACAAGAAAAGTGTCAAACTGAGACAATTATTATTTTGGTTGACATAAAATTAAAATTATGATTGCGGATAAAATGTTCTTTTGTGCCAAGCTCTTTTGTATCGTTTCATGTCCATTTCTTTCCAGCAAATGTTTTCGCGAGAATAGTAAATCTTAGTGTGCATGACTATTCTAAGAAATCATTACTTTTATTGAAATAGTATTTAAGCATATCAAAATATTGTCAACAATAATCAAAATAGGTATCTTGTGAATTTTTTTTTCAGAACAAAAATTGTTCACACCTCAATTATAATTAAATATTTTGTAGGCAGCGTAAAAACGTTTGTAATGTTGTAAAATTTCCAACTGAAAGTAAAATTCTCTGGTTAGTTTTTGTAAAGTTCCTTGTCGTAGATATTTGGCATCTGGTGAAAGGCCAGTATCTGAAGAAGAAGGTTTCTGGTTAACATTTGATATTGATCAGAAGTTTTTCGAAACAAAAAAATATGGAAACGCAAAATGCTTAGAAACAGCTAAAATTTAACGTTGTACAAACAAGTTCTAATTTTCAATAGTTCCTAAAGTAAATTACTAAAAACGTTTTAAGAATAAATTGCTCACCTCCTGAGAATAGTTGGTGACTGTTTTTTCCTGAAATCACACTCTGCACTTTAAAACATGTTTTAATTAAAAATGACAGTCAAGTCCTTCTAATCGATCAGACAAAAGTAGTCTAAAAGGTTGTCGATTGTGAATGATTTTGACCAACTGTCGTCCCTGTACTTCAACAACTTAGAATTAGAAATGACTGCTTAGAGGTAAGTCTCGATCTCTGCAGATGTGCATTTTGTGTTTGAAACTAACCATAAAGCTATACAATGGGCTTCGTGGGCTCTGCTCACTACGGGTATCGAAACCCGACAGGAGAAAAACTTTCTTCACTGACATTCTTAATGTTGAATGTCATTTGCAGATCAGAGGGATTGTGTTGCTACTAACCCCCTTTTTATGTTGTTTAAAATTATGTTACGTTTTTTAAAGTGTGTTACTAAAATACGACATATTTTTGAACAATATTAAAATGGGGTTGCTAAATCCGCTACCGAATTTTATCTTTCCCAAAGATGCTATAATATCAGTTTTGTATTCAGAATATATTAAATTAACTATTTTTTATAACCTAAAGTTGTTTTTTAGCTATATTATGCGTCATATTATTATGTTATGAAAGTTGCCCTTCGATTATCAACGTTGTTACATATGTATTTACAGTTTTTGAATAAAGTCATTTCCTATTACCTCAGGCCTGGCATGGCCAAGCGCGTAAGGCGTGCGACTCGTAATCCGAGAGTCGCGAGTTCGCTTACGCGTCGCGCCAAACATGCTCGCCCTCCCAGCCGTGGGGGCGTTATAATGTGACGGTCAATTCGTTACCAACTATTCGTTGGTAAAAGAGTAGCCCAAGAGTTGGCGGTGGGTGGTGATGACTAGCCGCCTTCCCTCTAGTCTTATACTGCTAAATTAGGAACGGCTATCACAGATAGCCCTCGAGTAACATGTTCTTCTCTTCGGTTTTTTCTGTTTACTTTATGTTCTGTCTGCGTTCTACTTTTCCATTCAGCACTGTTTCCTCTTTATTCAGCTTTATTGGCTTTTTTTATTGGCATAAATAGCTTATATTTATGTACCACTTTGTTTGTGAGTCCACGAGTTTCATGGGTCTCTAAAAACACATCGATTACGAAGTAAGGAAAAAAGTCTATTTCAAAAGCAAGTCAATGTGAGTGATATTTAATGTTTTTAGTCTTAAAGGTACAAAGCCTCTAATAATTATCAAGCTACAATAAAATTTAGACAGAAACACTATCAATGTTATAATTAATTCAACAATTAGTACTGGAATCACCTACATATTTGACAAAGAAAACAGATGATTACCCCTCTCCCGCTCTGAGTGCTGTAACAGGAACAAACATAAAACATACTGAGCATAACTCAACATTTGGACCCTATAAAAAGTGATCGATATAAAAATAGGTCGACAATTTGAAGATAAAAGAAGAAGAACAACAGGATGATGTTGTAAGGGATATTTTTGCTTGGCGATTTCTATGCAAGAAGTTGGAAAGACCGCAGTCAAACATCATCACGTACGACGCAATGCAGTAGAAGAAATCTTCACATTTAAGACGTTACTTTTGTTCAAAGAAGCTATATTTCCGCACATAATTTTCTGAAACTGTCCACATCATATGAATAGCAACAATCTCAGCTCTCAAAAACGAGTCTTTATTGTTTGTTTGTTTTTAATTTTGCGCAAATCTACACGATAATGTAAGACTAGAGGGAAGGCAGCTAGTCATCAGCATCCACCGCGAACTCATTGGCTACTTTATAACAAAAAAAGATAGTGGGATTTTTTATGACGAGAAACTTAACCTGAAGATGACCTAGGAAGGTGAAATCTTGTTCTTTGCTTATCAATAAGAGTTAATAATACCCATACCAGCCGTTCTGAGATACATATATTGGGATTGACCCTCACAATATGACACCACTACGTCTGAAGAGGCAAGCATGTTTGGTGTAACGGGGATTCGAATCCACGATCCTCAGACAGTAGATGTTGAAATTATACATAAGTGATAATATATGATATTTAAATTCATTTAGTGAAGTCGCTGCTTATCTAACTTGTTTGATGAAAGTAGAAACAGACTTTATTTTGGCAGATTTATTCAACCTGAGTGGCACGTTGTATAACACGAGTTGAACAGCTATATAAAAAAACAAACGATCACTTATAGCACTGTTGACAAGTATATTGCAACTTGTCGGTAGTACTTCAAGGTTACTTTTATTTGAATAACGGAATTGACTGTCATAACTGCAACACCTCTACAGCTGAAAGCGTAGAATGTGATCAATGTTACACTGTCAATTGGCATTCTGATTCAAGACTAGATATTGTGTATCATAAGATTTTTTTCACACTTCACAGTCTTTACCAAAATTTATATAGACTTTCGTCTAAGATAAAGACATTTCAAGCTAAAGTGTTTGTTATGTATAGCAAAAGCTTGGCCAGACTCTTTAGCGGGAACTTGTCAATATTCAAGAAGAAAAAAAAAAGACTCTGTACAAGAATTTATCTCTTAACATGTGCTTTTTTCCAAGTAAACTTCTGTAGAAAGATACTGATCAATTTGCGCAACGCTTTATTAATAACATAAGTACTTCGTGACAGAAACGTTTCTAAATGGAAGCTAGGACATAGCATTAGTCAGAGCTGATCGCTTTTCTTTGGACTTGGGTAATTCTTTGTAAATTATTTACGAGAATACACCGTAACAATAACTCAAGTCTTACATGTAGATACACTTACTTTTTATAATGATTGTAAAGTTTCATATCGTTCCGTCGTCATCCTACTGCATATATTATATGCTACGGATCTTAACTTATTGAATTAATTTACATCCAGAAACGGTTAAAAACTGTATAGTAAATCTAATTATTGTAATAAATAATAACCTACAAATCAAACTCTGCGTAACGAGAACCTCTTCTGAGGTTAAATATGCATATATATTTCAGTCTGTAGCCTCCTTCATAAACATTTAATTGCGTCACTTTCAGAAGTAGCTTTTTATTAATAAATATTTTTCGAAGTTGTAGAGAAAAAGTGTTTAAAGTCAGTTCAACTACATAGAGTTAGATATGTTAGTTTAAATTATAAAATAAATGCGACACTTCACGAAGACATCAGAAACATAACACAAATAATAAGTGTATAGACATACTGGTTTTTCACCATAAGTGATAACGAAGACAACAACTTGCAGAAAATATGAAACGATCTAAAAACAGTTATGCATGCAGACGTACAACATTAAAAACCGGGTTTCGATACCCGTCGGGGACAGAGCCTGGATGACCCAGGGTGAAGTTTTGTGCTTAACTGCAAACAAACAACTATAGACTTCACTAGGTATAAAAGATTTGTTTATTTGTTTCACTTACGGCTCACTGTTCTGGTTGTGGTATTAATACAAATAAATTTTCCAAATACTTCTTGAGAGGCCCTACAAATGTTTTGACAATCAGTATTTTGACTTATGTGAGAAATAAACTCGATTAGTCTTAATAATAAAGTTTAAACTTTAAAGATTAAGTAGAAATGAAATTTTCAAGACATCTATTTAAATATCATTTTGGGATATATTTTCTTATGTTCTCGCAGAATTGTCTCCTTATATGAAAATTAGGTACTGGTTAATATTTTATTATTAGCGTAAGAACATTCTGAAAGGGTTTAGATTCTTAAAATGTCGCCTTAGTTTTATGTGAAAATGTGTTTTTAAGGTAATATCTACCATAAATATTACCATTACTTTTTCTATTCTATTCCTTGTTATATTGGTACTGGTTCGGGAAATATTATGCTGGTTTTTTGTGTGAATAAATAAAAATGTACGTTTCATATGAAGTTTACTTAAACACTAGGACAAAATCGTGCCTCACGTACGAACTATTTTTTTCTTTGATTATGATATTTTGTAACTGAATCTTTTAAACGTAAAAGCAGTGCTGTGTATTGAAAGCATATTAAAACAGTTACGTGACCAGCCTAGACTATATGCGTTTAAAGTTAGGTACGTAAAGTTCTAAACGAAGTTGATGGTCGTGTGGGGCGTCTCAATGACTGTGAAGTTAAACTTGAATTAGTCAAACCGATTTTACAACACGTTATACCCGGAAAATACATATAGTGCTAAAGACTTATAAAGAGAAAATAAATCTACGACCCTTTCAAAACCTTGGCATCGGGGATAAGTATTAAAACTGTGTTCTCAGTATCTATAAACAAATAAAAAAATCACACATAAACGCCGTTGTTTGTGAGAGGGCTGTGAGGGACGACAGATTTATTCCTCAAATACAATTCCTTCGCTTTGCTATGTATAGTGCGTATATTGTATCCACCTCTTCCTTACGCATACGGTGGCATCGTCTCATACTTTCAAGCCAGTACAGCGGTATGTCTCCGGATTTACAACGCTAAAATCAGGGGTTCGATTCCTGCGGTGGGCTGAGCAGATAGTCCTTTATGGCTTTGCTATAAGAAAACACACACGTAATTTCATTTTCATAGCTTAATGAAATTTAAATTGCTTCCCATGCATATGCACAGATTACTGTTTTTAATTACACAGATATGCGTCATATCAATGTTTTAATATTTCTAGTTATTGGTCTTAAAAACTAAAAATATTCTTCCTGAACATAACTTTTTTTAAAAAATAGTTCTAACGTTGTTTTACTCTATAGATTACTACACATATAACTTATCAAACACTGTAATAAAAATTATTAAATGGAAGCATCACATTTTATAACTCTCAAAGCCTATATAAATTTGCTTACTATGGTTTGGTTTCAAAAGAGATATTTTGTTTAGGAAGGATGAAGTAAAATGTTACTTTCTTAGAAAAAACCGATACGGATAATGGAATAACAGTTATTTGTTGCTCCCACACATGCACATAGAGGAAACATAAATTTGAATATAAATCCTTTTTGCTTGTTTATAATTTTGCGCAAAGCTATCTGTGCTAGCCGTTCCTAATTCATTAGTATAAGACTAGAGGGAAAGCAGCTAGTCATCACTCCCTACACCCAATTCTTGGGCTATTCTTTTGCCATCAAATAGTGGAATTTTTACCGTTTTTACTTTTTCGTAATGTTCATGGTTCTAAAGAACACTAGTGTCTTTTGCTCTAAGTGTATTAAAAAAAAAGATGAATATGATATAGAGACATCTGAACATCTTCCAGGTGAGAAAATTATGTCGTTCAAACGTTTAACATGAAATTAGTTTTAATTATGCACAAAAATAAATAAATAAAGAGCATGCAGTACGATGAAAGGGGCTACAAAGCCACTCAAATATGAATGTAAGATATTTTGCCGGGTAGGAAAATTGCAGTTAAAAACTTAATATTTAACGTTTGAATATGACCAAGCGTTTACACTTTGCAAAAAAATATCGCAAAAAGTGGAAGAACGATCAGTACTGTTTGATGTATGTCCACATAGCTGTTTAGCAGGGTCTGAATGAATCTTCATGAAAGTTAGTGTGAAGGTGTATTAAATTCATATGAGAGTAAATACAAATTGCTAGTTTTGCATTTTGTGATTTTTATGGATGGATGGATTAACACCAAATTTGGCATAAAAGTTTATTGAATACAGATAAAGAGAGATTTTCAAATTTGTGGTTTTTGTGAACGTTTTTACATTTTTACTACTATTTTGCCACCTTTTGATGGATCTTCACCAATTTCCCATGAAGGTTTGTTGGTTCTAATTTTGCGGTTTTACATTTTGTGTTTTGAAGTTTTATGAGCCTTTTGACAATTGCATATAAGGGAATCAGCTTTTCCTGTCCCAAGTAACAACTCATTAATCGCGTATTTACGCGGGTACTCCAGCTACTAATACAATATACTAACATAATAGATATAGTTTTTGATACAAATATATTAATACGAGAAGTTTAAAAAAAAAAGCGTATAAACACGTCTGCTTAACATAGTGATGATTTTATAAAGGTGTGCCTCCACCCACACCCCACTGACACAGCAGCATGCCTGTGGACTTAAAAACTTTAGAAACCGAGTTTCGATAACTGTGGTAAGCAGAGCACAGATAGCCCCTTGTGTAGTTTTGTATTTTAATAACAAACAACAATAAATATAATGATGGGATGATAATGTTTTCTGTTGTAGAAATTATGAATACTGTGAAAGTTCAAAGTGTTATGGACAAGGAGCACTGTCGAAACGTTTTGTACCTCATTTTTTAGGTATCGAACAACGTTTTGTTGCGTTGGTTTTAGTTTTCAGCTGAATAATGGTTATTAAGAGAAGAAGGAAAGAACTGATGATGTAAAAGTAATTAAATGACCAGCCCAAAACCCGTCACAAAGTCAGTATGGACTCCATTTGATAAGAATATTCAAAGAAGCCAACCACACCGCGACAGTCTTGGGAGTTCATAAAGTTAAAATGAAGCAAATACTGAATTTAAATGTAAAGAACTTATATATTTAACGTTATAAAAAGAGATATATTAAATACTGACTTGAATTATTATTCTAAATGGAGCTCTTGGTCAAATGTAAAAGTGAAAGTATCACTTGTAAACTAAATCAAAATATTCATAAGAACTATATTTGGTCAAACCATAAGTTTTCTAACACCCCCAATCTCAGCTACTACATAGTGTTTCAATTTTTTAGTGTGTTTTAGAGTTCATTCTAAGCATAAGACACCCGTCGAGGGAACTTCCAAGTTTCATTCTTACTTTCAATTATACACTATACTACATGACTCGTCAAAGTAATGGTGTATGATTTTTTTAGAAGAATTCAACGTAAAATGAATGATGCTATGTGTAGAACCAGTAATGTTTCTAGCATACACGCGTAAAATTATGATTAGTCCTAAATATTTTAAAGTAATCTATCTCTGTTTCTCTGAAAAAATTGCAAAAAAACGACCCACATTCGGATATTTAAGGATTTTATCTGCATTTATTATTATGCTATTATTCAAGATCTCTTAGAGGGTATGGGGAACATCTGAGGCGTATTATTCCACTTTTATCCAGAATAATAAAAATCGATTCCTTAGATAAATCAGAATTTGCTTTCTATATTTTCTATTTGAAATAATCATGTCAGCAAATTTTTCACCATGTTAGTTTCATATAATAAAAATCAAACATGATTTTTTATAATAAAAAGAAAATATTGAGTGAAAACCAATTATATTTAAGTAATATCTACGAGCGTAATGCTATGACAACAGTAAGTTTACGGGTTTACAACGCTAAAATCAGAGATTCGAGTCCCATTGGTGTACTCAGCAGACTGTCCGACATGATTATAAGATAAACACCATACATACTTACGAAGGCCAGTCATAACTTAACTATAGTTAACTATAATAGCTATTATCCTTTCGGAATACGACCTAAAGTTTGCGGCCACCGTACTGCTAACACATTTCGCCCTTTCGGTTATAGGAACATAATAAAAGTGGCAGTATATTTGGCTGTTCCATTGAAAGTTGAACTACGCACATATGATGGCGGGTTCTGTTAAATGGCTTCCTCTTCTCTGGTCGATAAATCTTTTAAAAAGTAGTGATGCCTTTTGATATTTTACAGTGGGAAAACAACTAGTCATCACCACCCACCGCCAACTCTTTGGCTACTCTTTTACCAACGAATAGTGTGATTAATCGTTACATTATAACGCAAAATTTAACTGATGTTACAGGTAATTAATATCACACTTCAAATACCAAAATTCACAATTATGCATCACATTATTAACACAGACCTGCGATGGTTTTATTGCATCGAAATTTTTATATGCCCTTCATTAATTTCTTACATTAAATCTGAAAATAATTCCCATTTTTCTTTATCACGTACATATTTTTCACAAAACATCATATGCATTTTTGTGTAAGTGAATCGTTTTCATTGAAATCGAATCACATTTTGTTATGGTTCAAATGTTAACAACTTCTATAGGTTACTCTATACCAATCGTGACATGAGAGTCTTATGGATCGTTTTACATCTCACGAGAAACACATTGCTAGTATATAAGCGGTTAAGAGGATCTCAACGTATTATTTCTGGATTTGGTGAGATATTTGAGCTTTCCGAAGAATTCTTCAGAGATTGTGGAGTCCAGACACTTTGAGCAAATAAATTACTTTCTCAAGAGGCCTCATTTTATTTTGCACTAAAATCATGAGAAAGAGCTTATACCTCACTTTTCTCAAAAAGGTTCACTGGTTGATTCCAACAATATTGCTGAATTAACCAATGCTAGAAGCTGCGATCTGTACACCAAGTGAGTAATAATTGCTCACTGATTCCTCCAAAAGAAGTCTGAAAGGTGTTCCCCTGCACAACTGTAACACATATCTATTTGTTCCTATTGCTCACTCATTTCAGTTGAAGAAAACGTACGAAAATTTTGAACTTCTTTTTAATAATGTTATATACAAAAAACAATGCATGGCTACTTTATGGAGACTTGTATGTTATTTCCTTTGTGTGTTGTTGGGTTCTATTACCTCCACTTCACATGAAACTGAGTTGAAGCAGTTTGTAAAAGATGGCAAAAGTTTAAAATATCTCCTTCAGAACTGAAAGAAGGAATTTGTGTTGGGTCTCAGATTGGAAAACTGACTTTGGATGAACATTTAGAAAGGAGAGTGAAGATACCTGAAACAAAAGCGTAGACGCCTTCAAATATGATATTGGATTTGATTTAGAAAACGACAAAGACACAAATTATGAAAACATTGTTAATAACATGTTCCATAAATTTAAAGAGATGAGTTGTGGTATGAGAGTGAAAGCTCATTTTTTACGTTCACATATGGAATATTCTTCTGAAAACTTCCGTTTCGTCAACGAATAACAAGGAAATAGGTTTCATCAATACATCAGAAAAATGGAAAAGATGTATCAAGGAAAGTCGAACACAAGCATGATGGGTGATTATTGTTGGTCATGAATCGAGATGCTCCAGACACAATATAAAAGAAAATTCAGGACACGTAGTTTTCGGATTAAAAGACGTAAACTTCACACATACAAAATCAGGATGAATGAAAGGGCATATTTATTTGACATCATTGCTATTTCCTTTTCTTCAGTTTGTTTGTATTTTTATTAACAAATATAATAATAAATATGTTGATTGAAGTAAACAAAATAATAATTTGATCTGAGTAAAAGTTCTTTTTTCTTCCCGATTTATAAAAAAGTCGTTACGTGATAGAAAAAATGAATCTTATTTTCGAAATGTGCTGAGCCGAGTTATGAAAAATCCGTTTTTAAAACTAAAACAGGTTAAGTGAAGTTTAAATTTGAAGGCTTGTGTAATATATGTAATCTTTACAGATAAAGCAAAGCGTGGACAAATGATTATCATGCCTGCCTATGGGCCCCCCGCTAGTATAGCGGTATGTCTCCGGATTTACAACGCTAAAATCAGGGGTTCGATTTCTCTCAGTGGGCTGACTAGATAGCTCGATGTGGCTTTGCTATAAGAAAAACACAAACACATTTACCTGCCTATGGAGCCATTAAAAAAAGCACCAACTGCACAACAACACTGTAGGAGCATTAAAAGTAATGGGTCAAATCCAGTTAACCAGCGTGATAGGAGTAACCGAAGAGTTTCCGGTAGATATTGTTAACTTTCTGCTTTTCCTCTGGTCTCTCAGCGCATACAGTTTTAGGTAGGTTTGTGTTGGATCCAACGCAAAAAACTAATAAAACTTTACACCCTTTTGCAAATCAATTGAAACAAATGGCCATTTTATAATATTTTCAGCATGGCGGCCGGTGTAGGCTCGCTGGACCCGTTGATTTTCTTTAATAGTCATTTTTTCACACAGACGGCGTCATTAGCTGTGTTTTGCAGTATGGTGGATCTATTTTTGGGATATATGACGAAATTTTGAGGAATATTACATCATTCAAAACTGCGTTATAAGGGCAAGGAGGCCAGTCAAAAAACAACTTCTTACCAACCAAATGAAAAAAACCGATATCAATATGGTCTGAAATACAAGAACTGGGCGCAAGAACAATAGAGAAAGGTGTTATTCAGTGAGGAGACTCATTTCTTTGTACAGGGTTTAAAAGTCTGTATGTTCGTAGATCTCCAAGTGAGAAAACTTCAAGAATCTCAGATAAATCAATTCGTAAAACATCCATTGAAGAAGATGTTTTGGGGCGTTTTTAGCTACTATGCCATCGGAGGCTTACATATCATAGAAGGTATGATGTGAGGACCATAGTACATTGAAGATTTGGTGAGAAGAGTCGTTCCAGAATTGAAAAAGAGATTTCCAGATGGATCTGGCATTTTTCAGCAAGATCAGGCTCCATGCCACACATCAAAACTTGTGAAGAATTTTATGACTATGACGCCAATAAAGATGCTGGACTGGCATGGAAACTCTCCGGACTTAAATCCTATTGAAAATCTTTGGGCGATTTGTAAAGAAAAACTTCTGGGTGAAGACTGTACTACGAAATATAAGCTAATTGAGGCGTGGTACCGCGATTAAAAAATTAGTAAAGATTGCAGTCAACTCAATGAACTCACTGCCAAAGACGATTAATGATCTTCTGAAAATTAAAGGCAGACATATCATGTATTAATTTGTGAGTAACTTTTGGATTCTCAGAAATAAAACGCAAAAAAATTGAAAAAAATCGAAATTTTTCGTCTTGTTTCAATTAATTTGCACAAGGGTGTACATGTGAAATAAAAATTTGACGTTAAAAAAGCAACGAAATTCTTATTGTAATCACATTTCTCATAAAAAACTACAAAAGTGGAAATTCTAACATCCTGTAATGTGAAAACACTAGAGCTTTAACCGCTCTTCAAAAAATGTGATAATTGAACACTTCATGTTTATAATTGTTTTTAATGTACTTATGTTTAATTTGATGTTTAGAACGTAAGGCTCTTTTATGTACTTGTTTTCCAGCTAGTGGTGCTTTTGCTGATTGTGTTGAGACAGAATGAAAATTCAAACCACAAAGGATGACATCTCAAATAAAAACCAAGAGGAACTGCGAACATATCAGAAAAATGAGCCACCCATCTAGCAACGCTAGAAACCCGGTTTCGATACCCGTGGTAAACAGAGCACAGATAGCCCATTGTGTAACTTCGTGCTTAACTTCAAACAAAACTGAAAAATCTAAAAATTTGTCACTATTTAAAGCAATTTTAATTTTTTATTTGTTTATTGTGGTAAACATATTTGATATTTTGAAGTCTTGAAAATATTTTGTTCGTACTTACAAGTAAAGCGCCCGGTATGGCCAGGCGGTTAAAGGAATTTGACTCATAATCTGAGGGTCGTGGGTTCGAATCCCCGTCCCATCGAACATACTTGTCCTTTCAGCGGTGAAGACATTATAATGTGTAATCAATCCCACTATTCGTTGGTAAAAGAGTAGACAAGAACTGGTGGTGGGTGGTGATGAGTAGTTGTTTTTCCTCTAGTTATACACTGCAAAATTAGAGTCGGCTAGCGCAGATAGCCCTCGTGTAACATTGTGTAAAATTCAATTCAAGTTCAAGGTAAATATTTTAATCAGTCCTTTAAAAAGTTTAAACATTAACCCTATATAAACAAAAGTATGCAAAATTCTTGAAAAAAAATAAAACAGGCGATTATTATTAAGTTTTAAAGTTTGGCTTATGTTTGTGTTTTTGAAACTTTGATGACCTTAATGATTCGATCTTCTATCAATTTAACAATGTATTGTCGATATTTTTTATTTCAACATTTTCCAAGATTGCGATTCGTCTAGGACCTATTAGATTACATGCATTCTTTCAACAGTTTGTCTCTTCGGTTAATCAGAGGCAATCCTGTAGGCTTATAACGCTAAAGATTGGATTTCTCTACTTGAAGTGAGTATAGCGAAGATAGCCCATTGTGTAGTTTTGTGTTTAACAGTAAATAAAATTCTTGCAAAGCTTTTGAATCAGTATAGATTAACAATTGTATTTCTCAGTCATTTATATAAAACTATCAAATGATCTCTCATCTAGCAATGTAATTGCTAATAAACCATTGATAAAGATGCTACACATTGTGATCACCAGTATATTTTCTGTTATGGTTAGCTAATTTTAGTGACAATAGTAACTGATCATTTGTAAACATGTTTTAATAATGAATATTTATTGCCAGAACCATTTCAATAAAAGTTTGTTATTTTTAACAAAAACATTAAGTTTCGAGGATTGGTTTGATTTGTTTTGAATTTCGCGCAAAGCACACCAGGGATATCTGCGCTAGTCGTCCCTAATTTAGCAGTGTAAGACAAGAGGGAAGGAAGCTAGTCATCTCCATCCACCACCAACTCTGGGCTACTCTTTAATCAACGAATAGTGGGATTGATTGTGGCATTATAAAGCTCCCACGTGTGAAAAGGTAAACATGTTTGGTGTGACAGCGATTCGGACCCACAACCCTCAGATTACGAGTCGAGTGCCTTAACCATCTGACAATGCTGAGCCTAGTTATCGAGGGATATTCATCACAAAGCACAAGATTTAAAAATTAATTAAACAAGAAAGAACTTAATGTGTGTTTCTTCATATTTTACTTTCAAGTTATTTTGATGTGGTATACTTAATTCTATGTTAATACGAGATAATCAATTTGTGAAAACGGCAGAAATGTCTTGTCACACGATATGATTTTTTATCTTATATTAAAAATAATGGCTGGATGATATACATACACTGCTGGCCAAAATCTTAAAACCAATGAACATAAAGAAAAGATATGTATTTTGCGTTGTTAGACTTAACCACTTATTTCAGTAGAGCTTCGAAAGATAGAAATAAGAAAAGGGAAAATAAAAATAAAAAACTTTTTTAGCATTTAATAGGGAAAATGTGAACACTATTAAATTAGCCTAAATACTAGCTGGTCAAAAGTTTAAGTCCATACTGAAAGGAAGCGTTAATCAGCAAACATGTAACGAAATTTTGTAATTTGTGTTAAAGCATTAGCGTTGTCAACATCTCCCACTGACATCTCCTGTGTTATATTTGGTAAAAACATGGCGAAGACTGAAAAGTTGACAAAGTTTGAACGTAGCAGAATTGTTGAGCTGCAAAAGCAAGGTCTCTTTCAACGTGCCATTGCTGGCAAAATTGGGCGTGGTAAAACTGCTGTTGCAAATTTCTTAAAAGACCCTGAGGGACACGGAATGAGAATTTTAAGTGGTCGACCCAAGAATATTTCACCGGCGTTAAGCAAGAGGATTCGACAGGTTGTCCGGCACGACACCAGCCAATCGTCGAACCAGATTAAGGCCCTTACGGATGCAGAATGCATTTTGAAAACAATAAAACGGCATCTACGAAAGAAAAGCTTTAAAAACCGTAAATGTCTTCCAAGGCCACGCTTTCTTCCACACTACGAAACAGCTCGGTTAAACTCTGCTGAGAAACACCAAACATGGGACGTAGAAAAGTGGAAGAAGGTTTTGTTCTCTGATGAGATAATATTTAACCTGGATGGTTCAGATGGCTTCCACCGTTACTGGCACGATAAGGATATCCCACCGGAGACATTTTCTACACGACACAGTGAAGGAGGTTCCATCATGATCTGGGCTGCTTTCTCCTTCCATGAAACAATGGAGCTTCAGGTTATACAGGGGCGTCAAGCAGCAGCTGGCTACATTGGCATGTTAGAGAGAGCATCCTTATTGACTGAAGGCCCTCGCTTGTGTGGAAATGACTGGATCTTTCAGCAGGATAATGCTGCAATTTACAATACCTGCAGGACAAAGGACTTTTTCATGGCAAGTAACATGTTTTTTTGCACCATTCAGCGTGTTCGTCCGAATTTAACCCCATTGAAAATGTTTGGGGGTGGATGGCAAAGGAAGTCTATAGAAATGTACGTCAATTCCAAACAGTGCATGATTTTCGTGAAGGCATCTTCACCACTTGGAATAACATTCCAGCCAGCCTTCTGAAAACGCTTATATCGACCATGCCAAGCGAATGTTTGAAGTTATTCACAATAACTGCTGTGCAACTCACTACTGAGACCTCTTGTTGGTCATTTCCTATCCTGTTTAGGTCTTCTTTTTGGTATGGTCCTAAACTTTTGATCAGCTAATATTTAAGCTAAATTCATAGTGTTCACATTTTTCCAATTAAATGGTAAAAAAACGTTTTTATTTATATTTTTTATTTTCTTATTTTCATCTTTCAAAGCTTTACTCAAATAAGGTGTTGAGTCTAACAGCGCAAAATGCATATTTTTGTTGTTGTTGTTCATTGGCTTAAAGATTTTGGCCAGCAGTGTAAATTATTAGTGAAAATAAAAGTGACGTGAATGACTCAGATTACATATTTGAACCAGAAGGAGAAAATGGAGTTTGGTTGTTTTAACCGAAAGTTGCATAACGGCTTCTTTGTTCCATGCATCAGGAAAATCAAGCTCTGAAATTTAGCAATGCAATGTACTTGTATAAAAATGCCTACCAATGATCAATTGGCAAATGGTAAAGTTGTTAAAAAAGTCAATTATTTTGCCTTGGAAGTCCCTGAAGACACTTAATAGAAACTTATGATTCTTTTTGGAGCTGTTTTCCGGTGGATCAGCAACAAATTCTAAACTACCTATCTAGGGATGCTTCGAATAATTGTATTGTTAATGGAAATAGCATTTTCAATGTCTCAATAATCTCTAAAGATCTCAGTAAGTCAAAAGAAGCTTATAATGCTATTGAGTAAAATATAAAATGGTGTAACATTGTGCAATAAATGTTACTTTAGACAAAACAATGTCCATATTACACGATAAAATGTCTTGAAAAATTAAAATGATTCCACTTGTTTCAGCAACTTCTGCTACCATCACCGTTTGATATAGTTTTTTGTTTACTAAAGTCCCCGTAGAATGCGATATTAAATGTTTACATTAAAGATTAGTCCAAGCTTCTATTCCCCCGGTTGAAATTGTTCACATCAGTAATTTAACGAAAGCATGAGTTGAAAATTCTTTATGCCATTTAATGAGAAATATTGTGAACAAAATACTGAGTTAGTCACTGATTCTCCTCTATTGCTTTTCTGTGATTTTTATATGGATTATTTTGGATGTATTGCTCTTGATAACGTAATTTTAAACCTGATTGTTGAATTAGATTTATTGATGACACCTTCTTGGTTTGATGACATGAATATAAGTACTTAATACTTTCTGATTACCTAAATAACGTTGATCCTTCTTAAGTTATTCAATTTATATGTGAAATCATTAAAGTTCAAACAAACTGAGACTATGTTTCTCCAGTGTTAAGGATGTACGTGTTGTAATAACGTTCTTGATTCATCTCATTGGTGTCCTTCTTAAGGGCACCTTTCTTTAAAAAAGAAAATGTATAGTTTCCTTATCATTTTGTTTATGTTTGATTCGACATAAAGAAGCCGTAATGTCGCTGATAAGTGATCTAAGGGCGGCGGGCTCGAATTCCCAACCCATTAAACATACTTGCTCTCTCGTCAGAGTAGGCGTCATAAGGTAACGGTCAATTCTTTATTCTTTAGAATAAGAGTGGCCCAAAAGTTGGTGGTGAGTGGTAATGTGTGTTTTTGTGTTTTTCTTATAGCAAAGAGTCCCCCAGTGGCTCAGCAGTATGTCTGCGGACTTACACGCTAAAATCTGGGTTTCGATACCTGTGGTGGGCAGAGCACAGATAGCCCATTTTGTAGCTTTGTGCTTAATTCAAAACAACAACAGCAAATTATAGCAAAGTCACATCGGGCTATCTGCTCAGCCCACCAAGAGGAATCGAACCCCTGATTTTAGTGTTGTAAATCCGGAGACATATCACTATACTAGCGGGGAACTATGAGCTTGTAAAATATTTGCTTGTTTATAGGTGCGCCACAGGCTATCTGTGCTCTGCCTACCATAGGTATCAAAACTCGGTTCCTAGCAGGGAGGGGTGTTGTGAATAATATTTCCGGACGATACATTAGTGGCTAGTTCTTAAATAAAAAACGTTTTGAAAGAATGTTTGCTGAAGCACTGCGTGTTTTATTTACTTTCTCTTGATGACGAGTTTGTTTGTTTGTTTGTTTTGGAATTTCGCTCAAAGCTACTCGAGGGCGATCTGTGCTAGCCGTCCCTAATTTAGCAGTGTAAGCACTCACTGCCAACTCGTGGGCTACTCTTTTACTAAGTGGGATTGACCGTCACATTATAACGCCCCCACGGCTGGGAGGGCGAGCATGTTTAGCACGACGCAGGCACGAACCCGTGACCCTCGGATTACGAGTCGCACGCCTTACGCGCTTGGCTATGCCAGGCCCCTTGATGACGAGAAACTCTTTAAAATTTTTTTCGAAATACAGGGTGGTCGCTAGAAAAGCGGAAAATTTGTCAAACAGCTATTTATTTTTACAAAGAATAACTTTTACAAAGTTTTTTAAAGACATGTGTTATATTGCACTCATAGATGCTCAAAATGATATTAAAATCATGCATTTTATTCATGATGTAAAGAAATCAAAATAGAAATGAGTAGGCACGCATTTTATTCATTATCTCATCTGACCCTCAAATTTTCCGCTTTTCTAGCGACCACCCTGTATAAAGAACTAAATGATCTACAGAAACTAAAACTTAATCTAGACGACCCACTGGTCAGCTGCATTCAACCAGATCTTTATGGACTCATACAACGTAACATCAGTCAACTCGATAGTAAGAACGACAAGGTAAAGAAGGTCTGCCACAAAAATAAACTAGATAAACTAAGGTGTCAACAACAAAACACGACAAACCACCAATAAACCTATCTATCTATCTATCTATATATATATATCTGGCAATTATTTTGATGAAATTAATTATTTCTAAAGAGGTAATTAATCACTAAGGGGACTCAAAGATTTAACAAGCTTTCTTCGCCCCACACAGGCTTGTGAATTTGAAAGTCACGCACATGCTAGACGTTTATATGTTGATTGAATTTATCGTAGGGCTATTACAGAATTAACTAACTAACTACAGTTGAAAAAAGAAATGAAGTTGTCAGGTACGCAAAAGTGAAGGCAAGGGCGAAGCTTCGGCAAGTTGTGGCGATGGAGAAGAAAGTCGACTCAGACAAAATATATCAACAAACAGGCCTTGACAGGGCCAAGCAGGGATCAATAGATCCAAATGCTAAGACAAAGATCAAAAGATACAACGCTACAGAAATTGTAGTGTAGAGCGGAGGGGATCACCCCGAGAAACCCCACTTTCACTAGCCTTTACCGAATGACGCTCACTGGAAGTCAACAATCAACACTGAATGCCAGTGTTGCATTATTGGAAGCAAGTATCGGGATTTTCCAATTGCAGAAAGACGAGCACCTTTTACGCGTGCGTTGTTTATCAGCTCAACGTTTATGCCTGGGTTCCCTGGACAATTGAGGTTTCACGCCCACTCCACGATCTCCTTTGTCCCTAATGGCACTCGTCTCTTTAGATAGTAAATTATATATTTATTCGTTTAATCTGGATACCTAGAAAATTTAATTTGCTATTGTCTTCAATTTCATGATGGAATTTTATGGAAAAATATTGTCGAAAATTTAGTAAATCTGGAAAATCACCTGCATGTTCATTTCCACGAAAAAACAGCCATTTTTAGTGACAGAGGAACAAGTTTGCATAGGTAAGCCCTGGAGGTAATCTCATCACTATGCCAAATATCTGATCATCAAGCTGACCACTAAAGACAAAGTGATATTATCTGAGGGCTAGTTTGAATAACTTTTCATGTTATCGTCAGTGGATTGGACATTGTTATTAGGAAACGAGTTGTTTAAACACGCCTGAATTGGAATATTTCATAAAGGCTAAAGATTCTAAGATGACGACTAAAAACTCATCAGGCTGGGAAGCCAATACTTTATATATATATATGTATATACAATATAAGATGAGTGTTACTGAAGTGCTAATTATTTACTACGAATTAACACTAATTTTTACATAATGCCAAGGTTAGCAACCGCTAGAAGAAAGTTTTCAAAATTATTACTGAACATAATACTATGATTTTAAATTTCTAAAAACATAAGTTGGACATTACATTCTGACACAACTTTTTAGGAATTTGAAATGAGTAGTGTTGTAAAGGATTTGGGCCAATTTACAAATATATTTATCAGAGCAATAAATAGAACTTAATTTGCCTGGTAAGCTACTACTGATGCTATTGTTGTCGTGTGCCCACCTTTCACAAACCAGCGAAGAATAGTGACAATTATACTTGTCACAAAACGTTAATGTTAGGCCTATATACACTTTAAACATTACGTTCTTTTTCTAGTCCCTCAAAAATTGAAAGAGTTTTACAATTTCATGAAAACATTCATTAAAATGTAAGTAGAACTAGATTATCAGTATAGAGGAGAAAAGCATGCGTTTGGATTAATCGATTTTAAGGGCTTACATTAGTTCACTATTACTGAAGTTAGCATTATTGTCTCTTTACCTTACGTATTAAAAAATTCGATAAAAGATGAGATCTATAAAATGATCATAGTCAATCGAGGAAAACGAATATTTATTTTCATCATTTTGTAGAGCGAGCTACAGAATGTTGTTTCTCTTAAGGAAGATCGGGCATGGCCAGGTGGTTAAGGCATTCAACTCGTGATCTCAGGGTCGCGGGTTCAAATCCCTGTCGCACCCAACATGGTCGCCCTTTCAGCCGTGGGGGCGTTATAATGTGATGGTCAATCCCACTATTCGTTGGTAAAAGAGTAGCCCAAGAATTGGCGGTGGGTAGTGATGATTAGCTCCCTTCCCTCAAATCTTACACTGTTAAATTAGGGACGGTTAGCGCAAATAGCACTCGTGTAGCTTTGCGCGAAATCCAAAACAAACCAAACCATGCTCTGAGGAGCCCTTTGGCTTTGCCATAGTTATCTGGGATTCCGTCAGGAAATTTTAAAATGTTAATATATCTTTTCCTAAAACTGTGTGTGTGTTTTTTTCTTATAGCAAAGCTACATCGGGCTATTTGCTAAGTCTACCGAGAGGTTCCTAAAACTATAAAATTGAATCAGAATACGTTGTACGAAAAAGTAAAATATATCTTTAATAAAACATGTTTATCGCATATTGAGCTTTTCGGGGGAAGTTCTCGCAGTGGAAGGGTTATTACAATCTCAATTAACTTCGACAGTGGCACTACTAGATGCTAGTAGATATGGCATCGTGTCAAAATCGCATGTGACATTGGAGGTGCAAGATAGCTTAATAATTTTCGTATGAAACATCGGGCAACCCAAAGTAGCGGTGCCAACTGTCTTTTAAAAGCCAGATCTGGACTAGCGGGTAGATCTTGAACGAAATAAAGTGTCAGAAGACGTAAAACGCGTATTGAGTGATGTCATAAAAATAGTTAATCTTTCAAAATCAAGACCACTTAATGCGAGGATCTTAAGTTTACTCTGTGACGATATAGAAAGCTTGCATAAAAATATGCTGTTTCATACTGAAGTCCTATGGCTTTCTCGATTTTACGAACTGCGAGAGAAGATAGGATACTTTTTATCTGAATGCCATTTTGAACTTGCATACAAATTAAAGGACAGAAAATGGATTACCTTTCGGACGTATTTACCGATCTAAATGAAGTGAATGTTACAATGCAGGGTATTAGGGTAACGCACTTCAAAGCTCAGAGTGAAATGGAAGCGCTTTAACGTAAGCTAAAACTTTTGGGTGAATGTATGCTTATGGAAGGACTTGATTGCTTTAAAAATATGTTTTTTTTCTTATGAATGAAATTTCCTTCAGTAAAGATGTTCCAGTCTTGCAGCACATATCTTATTCGTGCTCAGCTATTGGGAGTACTTCTCTACTCATTTAAAAAAATTATGTGATTTCAAAAAGCCTTTGTTGACTCTGCAAATACTAACGATTTACCTTTGAAAGAGAAAGAACAGTTTAGAGAAATTTCAACTAATTACACCCGAAAAATAAAATTTTAGAAGGAAGAAATCGCACAATTTTGGATTCAAATAGCCATTGAATCCAGTGTATTTGGATTCAAATACACTGAAATAAGTAACAGAGCTTTGAAAATGTTGCTGTGTTTTCTAACAACATATCTTTGTGAGCAAATATTTTCACTGTATACAGCTACAAAGGCCAAATTTAGTAGCAGGCTAAATATTGAGGATAATTTGCGTTTAGAGGTAACAACCATAACTCTAAATATTGAACTGCTTTGTGAATAAAAACAAGCCCATCCGAGCCACTAATAAATAAATAAGCACACTGTACTTTTACTGATATAAATTTTCCAAGCAGAAATTTGAAACAAGTAAATAGAAGTAAATATTTTTCTTTAAATATTGATATTTTTAATAAATTTATATTCTGAAAGCTTGAAGTAAGCTTTATCTGATGCTAGTGACTGGTTGTTTCTATTACAGTGTATTTTTTTTTATTAAGGTTCTGGAATATTTTTTCTTTCTGATGTGAGCAGATGTAAAATGTCCGGGAGCCCTTGGTATAAATAATGCTTTACATTTAGTTTCTCGTCCGAAAACGACTTTAGAGTGTTTTTAATATCTTGTAATTTGAAAGCTTGGAAAGTTTATTATTACCTGATTTTACTTGCATATTATTAATATTTGAATGTCGGGAAAAATATCAATAACTTTAAGATTAACGAATTTGTTGATAAAGACTCCTTTCGCTGTAGTCATGATACTTCCTTGTTTCCTAAAACTGGCAATTTTGTATTCGCTAGTTACGACACTGAATCTCTTTACACGTATACTGCTGGCCAGAATCTTAAGGCCAATGAACATAAAGAAAAAATATGCATTTTGTGTTGTTAGACTCAACCACTTGTTTGAGTAGAGCTTCGAAAGATAAAAAGGGAAGGTAAAAATAAAAATATTTTTTAGCAAAGTGCATATTTTTTCTTTATGCTCATTGATTGGCCTCAAAATTTTAGCCAGCAGTGTATTTTCAGCTGAAGAAACTATTTACACCGTATAAAAATTTTATTTCTAGTCAGCGTGACTTAGACACTTGTCTTGATATAATAAATAGACAACAGAGAATTATTTAGTCCTTTCAGGTTGTTTCTGAACACTCACACACAAGAAAAAAAACGGATGCCATCAATCATTTTCAAGAAGTCATTGGCGTTATTCAATCAGTGATGTCGAGAAACCCACTTGTTGAGAATTTTATATGCAAAAACGGCTCTTTTGGGTTCAGAAAATATTTTAAATAGAAGAGCGAACAACGTTTCGAACTTCTTCAGTCATCGTCAGGTTCACGTTGTTCGCTCTTCTATTTAAAATATTTTCTGAACCCAAAAGAGCCGTTTTTGCATATAAAAATCATTGGCGTTATTGTTATATATATATTGATTTCCATTGCTACTAACGACAACTCATTTCATAAGTTAATTACCCTGCTGGAAAAATAAACATGTTATCTGTTGTTTCTTAATCTTAAATTGTGTCATAATTCACCAGCTCTCCTGAACCCTCCAAAAAAAAAAGAGATACTTTTGTCCAAACAATTCCCCCCAAATTAATCTTGTAAACTTGAAAAATCTTATTTCTTACCGTTTTTATATGGACATGAAATAGTGGCTCCTGAGATGATAAGGTCAAAGTTATACACGGTAATCGAAGTCATGCTTAACTTATTCACTTTTTGTTTTAAAAAATATCTTATAAAATAATTATTTCTTTTTTTGGTTTATAAGTTATCTGTATATAAAGTAACATCCTAAAATCAAGAAGTACAGCAATGTATCTTGCGGTCAAAACAATCTGTTGTAGGACAAATTATGTGTTATTAACAGAAATGATAGTCCAGCGATTTTCCATCTTCCGTATCTCGGACTGTGGTAATCCAGATTATAACATATTTTTCGAGAGCATACTTTACTGGACTCTTACTTCACGTATCAAATTTCGAGAAAATCCATTAGAAATATCTGAGATGTAAGATCTCTAATTTTGAATGCGTCAAATTAGCTATTAGTCTCACATTTTTACTGCAGCTTCACCTAAAAGTAAAAGTAATCGTTTCTAATTTGTTTGCTTTTTTTACATTCAAAATGAGAACAGTTGATTTATAGCGACAGATCTATAAGATGAAATGACATGCAGACATGTTAGTATTAGTTAAGCTAAGGAAACTAAATAAGCAATTTCTAGCTTAAGTTTTGAAAACAGTCTTATGGGTTGATGGTTATTATTTATTATTCGTTGTCAACTTTTCTGCATAAATTTGTTGACTTTTATTAAAATTATCCTAATTAAAGAGAGTTTAGCATTAGGGGATATTAGTTTAAGCAATTAGCATTAATAATGATGCTTTATAGGGTTGTACCGTTGCGTGCGATGATGACAAGAAACTGTTAATTTAAATTCCATAGTGTTACTATAAAGGAAGTTTTTAACATTGTTTTAGAGATGAAAACTATCGCTATATATTTTGTAGAATTTGATTAGTTCTACAAAGTAAAGGTCTGTTCGAAATAACGACTCAATTTCACTATTCTTTGATAAATGTTATAACGACTCGTTTTCACTATTCTTTTGTAAAGTGTTATATCAACTCATTTTCACTATTCTTTGGTGAAGTGTTATAACGATTCAATTTCACTATTTGGTAAAGTGCTATAACATGACGACTTAGTTCCACTATTCTTTGGTCGAGTACGGTCTAAGAAATGATAATAAATGCTAATAATTTTAAAAACAAACGAACTTACTACGTACAGATAGAACTTCTGACAGTAGCACCTTAAGCAAATTTGTCTGCGTCATCTGTCGTATTTACTTGCTGTAATCTGACAAAGTGGTATTATATATTTCATCTATTCTGGCAAAGTAAGTGATTGGGTATTATATCTCTTCTGACATGTAAATGGTATTTTGTAAGATATATATATATATATTCCGGCAAAGTAAGTGGTATTAGTAATTATATAATCCCGTAAAGTAAATGGTATTGTCTATTACATGTGTTCCGGCAAAGTAGGTGATTATGTATTATATATATTGCGAAACACACGTTCCTACAAAGTATTCTAACTTCTGATACGAACAAGGGAGTACCAAAGATGTAGTTTGTAACAGCGTCGTATAAAGAGTTGACATTGGTGACGTTTGGAACCTGTGTTCATTGCCTTCCGAAGTGGGTTTTCGAACCACACGGATTACGTCTAATGAATTACCATTTCGAAGTTTTCAAACTACGCGCGAATGTCTTTGTTTTAGTAACGTTGGCTACTTCACTGAAAATTCCCAGAGACAATGTGTTGTAGCTACCTTAGTTGTTTCTTACTGCAATACCGTGTCCGGGATCATTCTCACAAGGAATTAGTTTGGGAAATCCTACTGTTTGTAAAGCGTGAACGCAAGACGATGACTTCACTTTCGCTGCTGCAGTGACGTAGTTATAACTTGTTTCCCCATTCGTCCGTGTAGAAAATGACGTATTCCTGAAGAGGAGTGAAATGAAGACGCTATAAATTTGGTAACATCAAAAGCTTCTACAAGTGAAACCATTACTTTTTAAAGACAAATCAAAAGCTTCTACAAGTAAAACCATTACTTTTTAAAGACATCTGAAGTATTTTTTAAAGTTTTATAGTCCATTAAAGGTGAGTTTTGTTGATGATAAACGAATATATTGAGTAGCAGGTCTTATATGATACCAATATTGTAATCTTATGTTAAAATTACATTTAGTGTGTTTTTACTTCTACTAGGAGGATTTAAATTCAACATTGGTGACAATAGCACATGGTTTGCATGACTTTCTAACCTGTTCACATAGTTCTAAAGTTACTACGCTCAATCTGTTCACGTAGTGCTAGATTGTGTATAATTATATTGTTCCAAAAACTCAACAAAACAGTATTTATTAATGAACACAATTTAATATAAGTTTTTAAGGTGATGTAGGAATAAACAACGTTAATTATTTACTTATCGGTACTATTTACAAGCATTGGACGTTATTTGAAAATGTCTCAAAATATTTTTCATGGAATATATTATTTTATAATATATGTAGATGACAGCTTCAATTTATACGTACTTCTAACATCTTAAAATATGAAATAAACTTGTGAGTTTTTTCCTCGTCCACTAATTATAGTTTTATATTATTAATCTAACTGTAATTTGGGATCTTCGTGTATGTGTGTTATTTACTACCCTTCCGGTGATTCAATGGTATCTCTGAAGGCTTATATCTCTAAAACTGGATTTCTAGCTTGGACCGTGTTAACTGTTAAACATACAATATATGACATGATTTTTGTATATGTCATTTAACAATGGCCTAGCATGACCAGGTGGTTAGGGCGTTTGACTTGTAGTCTGAGGGTCACGAGTTCAAATCTATATCACACCAAACATGATACCCTTTTCAGTCTTAAGAGCGTTAGAAGAGCGGTCAATTCTACTATTCGTTGGTAAAAGTAGCCTGAGCGTTGGCGGTGATGACTTTCCTCTAGTCTTAGACTGCTAAATTAGGGAGGGCTAGCGCAGATAGTTCTCGTATAGCTTCGCGCGAAATTTAAAACAACAAAACAGAATTCGTACTGCTCCCTATAATATTCTAAGATTGCATAATAATAATATTTGTCACTAGATGGCAATAAAATCTATTTCACGTAAAGTTGCTGCACAAGACAGTTCGCAAAAAAAAAAGAAAAAAAAAGGCAGGTTCTCCCTTTGTTTCCCGACACCTAATATATTCGCCCTTTTAGCCGAGGGAGTGTTTTAGCGTGACAGTAAATCACACTATTCGTTGGTAAAGAGAAGCCCGAGAATTAGTGATGGGTGTTATTCACAAGTTATCTTCTCTCTCTAGTGGCTCAGTTTAAAATTAGGGAGGGCCGTCAAATAACTTAGTTCGATATTTCATATAATACAAAAACAAGTTTCTAGTTATATCTGCCTTTAGAGAGCATATTTAGAGTAGTAATTGGTAATAGTCACTCCAACTTATAATTTATCAATTCTTTTACTTCGTGTTTTTTTTATAATTTGTTCTTAAATTTGAGATTCACTGATATAAGGTAACACATCTTTCAAGTTTTAGAAACATTAATAATATCAAATAATGAACTTATTTTACTAATTCGTTATGCGTGTGATTGTTATTGTCTTTCTTAGTATAAGAGATAAACTCGTTTCCTTGGTATTTCCAATTGTTAGAAAATGTAACAATTCAGAACTTTTTGGTACAACACATTACGATAATCAAGATAATCAATATGACGTCGGTGTTAAATGTTGAAGCGAATATAATTACGGTGAAACCGATGTCAGCTTATTCAATCTGATTTCGAGTAATAAATGCACACTATAAGTACATTTATATGGCGTAACGAATATCAATGTTTGTTGTAAAGCAAAGTCACATTTAACTATCTGTTGTGTCCACCGCAAGTAATCAAAGCCGGATTTTAACATACATACCTGCTGTTGACCCACTGGGAGACTGAATACCAGTATAATTACTTATTGTTATAAATCAGTGAATCGTCTAAAAGTCAAAGTACCTTATCTACCTACTTATTTAATACACTGATTTTTTTTTTTTTTTTTTACGTGGCTGAGAATTCATTTAAACGGTTTCATTCAATACCACACGTCTAAAGGTTTTATATGTTGTAACGATACTGCACATTTCTTCGTCATTCGAGATCGTGAGATTTTAGCTAATTAAAATACTAGTTTTATCTTCATTTAATAATGTCTTAAAATCCACTTTCGTGTCTCAATGGGGTTTTGGAATGTGGGCCGAACATCCCACGCGCTCTTCAAGAGCAGGTGCTAATGTCCGGAGAGTTTAGCCTGCTTCTTCCTCGTGTAGAAGTCTAGTTGTTTGGCGCCAGTCAGGTTCTAGTTACGCAGGAAGAAGGTACAGTGAATACAGCTTGGCACATGTTTTGTACTTAAATGTTAAGCCTTGGATTAGGGTATGAATAAACGAAAATGCAGGAACCTACACTATATTCAAATGAGAGAATAGCATCGTCCGGATTTTACTCAGGAGCGTCATGAACAAAAAGTAAAAGTAAGCAGCATTTTGCACTTTATGAATGAACAGTAAGAACTACATGAAACGGGGACCGTTCTCTGTTTTGTTTGGACTGATAAAGTGATCACTATTTCCTTCGACTGTAAACAATTTTTGCTGATATGATATAAACACGAGAAAGTTTCTTGGCGGGGTAGGGTACTACGCATGCGCCAAGGTAGGGTTAGCTAAATGCTTAACATGCACGAAAGTCTAGAAACGGAGAATTAAGGAGCTCGAAGCACCATTTGATCAGATGCTGTCGCCGTAATGTAATTTTTGGCCTTTCACCTGCTTTATTAATATTTGAATGAAATGTTCCAGCTAACAGAAAATGTGGGCCGTTGCATTTATGCTCACTGTTTATCAGAGAACAGACTATTGTGATATGCTGGGCTCTAGAAGTGGTAGTGAGAGTATATTTGATCACTCCACTTTCACTGACATTTATTATCCACTGACCGCTGGAAAGTGTTGTAGTAATTACCCGTTAGACTTGGTGAATCTATCGTTCTTATTTCTATCTATAAGAAGGACGTGTGTTTAAATGTTTTTCAACAATAGCAGACAAAATCAACAATAAAAAATAACGACAACAACTGTGCAACATTTTGTATGTTTTATAGTGTGAGAGAAAACGACCAGACTTGTACAATGTTAAAAGGATGGTTCGACGCCTTCCGAAGCGATGGGGGTCCCACGTTGTACATGCATTCGAACCGAACACCTGTGATAGAAGATATTCGAAATATTGTAATTTACGTTAGTTTTTCCACCGTATTTCTTGCCTTCCTTATTATATTTCCTGGAATTCGAAAAGAGGTAAGCACAATTTCAATTAACTGATTTTGTTTCCTTTACGTCTTAAACATTAAGATAATGAAATAAATAATCGTAATAAGTAACCCACTATTTCTATGGAAACTATTTTTTATAGAAACTTATGTGTTTGTGGGGGGGAGTATAAAGAGAAAGTCTGTTATCAGTTTCCTAGAAAAGAAATGGATAATAGGATTTTATGTATTTTTTACACTGAACTGAAAAACGAAACTTCATAAAAATTATTCTGGTTTTAAAACGGATTTTCTATAATTCAGCTAAAGAGATTTCGAAACCAGTATTCTCTTTTTCTATCACATAAGGACTTTTTACAAATCGAGGAGGAACAAAAACTCTTACTTATATCTAGTTATTATTTCCTTTACCACAATGAACATTATTATTAGTATTAAATTTGTTATATTTGGGTTCTAGAACGATCGATAAGACTCACGTCGCAATTGGTTTCAAGAAATCTATAACAAATGGTTGTCAAGGTTTTAAGTATAACAAAACGTTCCCCCAATTTCCATGAAACTAATTCAATTATGTAAAAAGTACACATGAAGTTTTTTGAAAAATCTGTTCGTTATGATGAAAAATTAATATCACTTTGGGATTCAGCGTAAAGATATTAGTGTAGACATGCGTACAAATTTCGAGACAATAAAAACATTGTTATACACTGGCTGTACAGAATCAATATTTTGGAGTTGTGACATTAGTTACTTTTCGTGAGGAAACGGTAACGGGATTCTGGAATAAGTCTAATAAATTTGATGTTTATATAATATACGTCCGTTAGATTAATAAAAAATAATAATCGTTTTTCGATAGAATCGTAATTTGAGATGTCAATATTGAGAAATAAGATGCTATTTCATGTTTTCCTGGTGAGGAAAACCAACAACTAACATACAATGTAAGTGGATTGTATTTTAATTACGACAACTTTAAAACAGTTTTATGCAATGGATAATTAAACTTTTTGTCACCTTCAGCTATATTGCTGAAACTTTTTACAACCCATCTTGCTATTTGTAACCCTATTGTATTGGTAATGCAGTTCCCAATCTGCTCAGCACATAACTTTTGCTATGATATATTTAAAATGGTTTTACTCGGTTATCTCATCTAATTCATACACATTCGAAACTTTTAGCCGATTTGTATCATCTGCCTGATTGTCACGAGGCTGCAGTAAAAGCACGTGGAGATTTATTTTACCAACTAGTTCTAATGTAACGAGTTAAACATGCTCGTGGATATTTTGCTAGTGTGTACGAAGTAATGAAGTGAATGACAGTTACATATATAGACATCCCTAGTTTTACTCTTTTGCTGTATTCTTTAACCACGGTAAATACAGACCACATAATCCAATTTTAGCGATTGTCCTTAAAAGGCGTGCGTTGAATTTGATTTTATTATTTTATTACACAACGAAACGGCCACTTACTATATAACATTTTAAACAAAATGTTTTAATGTTTTCTTAAGAGCGAAAGAGATTTTTTTTCTGTTAAAAAACAGAAACTGCTGACTTAAGTCATACTTGTTTTTGCATCGGTATATGCAGAGGGTATTTGGTCAACGTTTTGTCTTTTTGTTCCCCAAGCCATCGTATCTCTTTGTACAGTAATTAGTTAACTATGTCGTCTGAGACTCGTGTTTTAGTTTCTGGCCATTATACTTACATTAGGCTTGGTATCATAACTCAAACTAATCAGTATGCATGAACTTGTGACAAACCCGTTCAGTTTATTACACGCGATGACAGAATGGTACTTAACCTCTTTATATAAGGTTAATTCAAATTACTGACACTTAATTTCGGCATGCATATTTTCAATTATCAATTGACCTAGGTACTATCAAGTTCCACGTTTGGGGACATCCTTTTCGTGGGGAATGCACAAAGAATGTCTGACCTCAACACTGTATGAACGTCTTTTTAGGATTTATACTACAAGAAATATAATTACTACTAACGAAAAGACATAATTTTTATTTCTCAAAATTTCTTAGACTACACAATGCAATTAATGCCAAAATATATTTCATCTATCAGCTATAGCTATTTGAACATGAAAATATTTTAATCCTGTAAATTAACCATTTCTTTCGAAGCCTACCAATAAATTTCACAAACATTTTTCTTTTGTTTGAAATAGCCTGTAAATATCAACTGGTACATTCTATATACAGTTGTATTGACTGTCTATTTTATTATCCATGGACTGAAATATTCCACTTTAAAATACTATATCACCTAAATTATTTTTAATTGAAAATACTTTTAAGAATCGTCTGCACCCTCTTTATAAGACGTAAACTAAACAGAATACTTGAAATAAGTCCTAACAGCAGTCTTATGCACCGTGATAATGGCATTTTCATAGTTTGAACGGTGTAAGTCGCGCCAAACGTTATATATCTTGTTATTTATTGAAACTAAACAGTTTTCTTTTAATAATAAAACTTAAAAATATGTAAACCTTATTGATTCGCTGAGATTTTTGTCAAAATAGTGCCATAAACAAAATGCCACTATGGATAGACATTTGATCTTAAAGTCAAACATTTTAAGACTTTATTTTAGTCCTGAGAATGAAGGACATAAATAAATGATGCAGTTAAAGTTAATATAGGGGAAGCGTAAGAACTAAACTAACAAAATATTGGGTCCAAGAAATAAATATATACGAGAGTGATTACGATTGTTAGAGACGTACAGTGGCATGTTAATATAAATCTCCTTTGTTCTTCATAAGAAAGAGAAATACATCAGTTGAACTATTCGTGTCCAGCATGTTATATGATAACAGTACACGTCAATGTATTATTACATAACACAAAAGGTGAAGAGAAGCGTTTGATTTTTACCTTACCTTAATTAACACTGTATGAATACATAAAACCTTCCATGCTGTTAACAACACCAAGAAGGAAGGGAGTTATGGATTCAATAGTAAGCACGTCACGTGCGACATATTTTTCAGTGTAATTATACCTTACTAAGGGATAAATATATATGCATTCTTCTAACCGGGAGAAGAGGAACTACTGTGCCTAACCATCCCTGATTTATAGCTAAGTAACTGCTTGTTTGTTCACTTTTGTAAACGTCTACACAACCTAACATGTATCTCAGAACGGCTGGTATGGGTATTAACATTTTAATGATAAGCAGAAAACAACGTTTCGACCTTCTTAGGTCACCTTGAGGTTAACCTCTCAATACCCATACCAGCCATTCTGAGATACATTTTGATTTCAAGTGGGTTTCTCGTCATCGAGAACAACCTAACATGGTTTGGTATTTTGGAAGGAAAAAAATTAACAAATCTTCATCTCCGTAACTTCGGCAGTAAATCTCTGGTTGAATATAACTTATACTAAAAGCCAAAAATAATTTTTCTGGCTTTACTGGAATGAGTAATAAATAAGATAATTTAGAATTATTAAGACATTTAAATGTTGCACGTAAAAGTGCACTCGCACATTTAAGCGTGTGTGCAACTACTAACAAAAATCCATTTTGTATTTTTCAGTCACATGGAGAAAGTTATTTTCTTTTAGATTAATTGTATGGTTTATGATTGCTTTGTCTGTAGTAGTAAATTTCACAGAACACAGATTAAAAATCATTACTAAACCTACAATTAGCGAAAGATTCTTATCACCTTGGACCGAATTGGCTTTTTTAAAAAAACTTTTTTTAAGGTGTTTACGAAACAAATTATTTAGGTCCCTGACTGTTGGCTACGGAGTGTTTAATAACATGAACCACGTACAAAAAGTTAAACAAAAACACTAAATATTGCAACTAATTCTACTAGTTAGTCCTGGGATCACTTGTATATTTAATCTGAAAAGTGAACGATTTTACATGATTTTTCCCCTTGGTTAATTTATTTTTCGCACCAATAATTGTAGCTGGCAGAAAAACAAAAAAACTACTCAATCTTAAGTAGGTCCGATCTGGCCAGGTGGTTAAGGCACTCCACTTGTAATCTGAACTTCGCGGGTTCCAATATCCGTCACACCAAACATGCTTTCCCATTCGGCAGTGGGGGTTTTATAATGTTACGGTCAATTCCACTATTCGTTGTTGAAAGAGTAACCAAAGAGTAGGCAGTAGGGAGTGAAGACTAGCTGATTCCGTTCGTTTTCTTTTCTTTTAATTTCATGCAAAGCTATAAGAAGGCTATCTACACTAGTCATTTATAATTTAGAAGTGTGAGACTAGAGTGAGGTCATCTTCTTGACTACTCTTTTACCAACGAATAGTGGGATTGACAGTCACAATAAAACATCTCAGAGCTTTAAAGGCGGGTATTTTGTGTGGCGGAGATATGAACCAGCGTCTTTCAGATTACGAATCGAGCGCCCTAATCATGCCGGACAAAACCTCTAGAAATCCTCATAAAACGATGGGGAATGTTTACACCAGTGTATATGATGTTCATACGGGATAGGGAGAATAAAGTGTTGTTACCAACAATTATAAAATCCATCTTTGCTGCTGTATGAAATTTATTAAAATGTATGATATTCAAATAAGCTCTTTCATGCTAATATTTTGATTTTCACCTACAATTTTCAACAGGAAGTTAAAAGCAGAAATGTGAGATAAAGTTTTCCATTATGACGCTAACTCCCGTGAAAGTATACCGTCAAACTGTCATTTTATTAATCTATTTGTTCTCTTCTTTTTTTTTTCAGAAATTTTCCACGTTTGTGAGTGTCACAATAAGTCTTTTTATAGGAGCAGTCATTCTTGGTAAGTTTACCAAAATCATCTTTCCAGTATCTCAATGATTCGTTACCTTAAAGGCTTCAGCTATTCTTAGAAAATTTATTGTTTTTTTTAATTTCGCACAAAGCTACACGAGGACTATCTGCGCTAGTCGTCCCTAATTTAGCAGTGTAAGACTAGAGGGAAGACAGCTAGTCATCACCATCCACTGCCAACACTGAATAGTGGGATTGACCGTCACATTATAACGCCCCCACAGTTGAAAAAGCGAGCATGTTTGGTGCGACGGGGATTCAAACCAGCGATTCTCGGATTGCAAGTCGAGTACTTTAACCACCTTGCCTATTCATAGAACACGCAGTATAACCATAGAGAAAAAAAACAGCTGAATTCGATAAAACCAAGCAATTTACAGTCTTTAATTGGTACTTGTTTTGTATGAATCATAATGCACTTAAGACGATTTGAATATCTAAAAACGGTTTCTGTCATGTGTGAAAACTTCCGTGTAAATTTCTCGTGCAACGTTCCTCCTGTCTCTGCCAGGAATACATGCAGTTTGTCTCTTACATGTAGTCAAGCAACAAACACAAAATGTGGAACAAGTAATGAAAAAACAAACCACTTCGACACAAATTTAAATATTTTGTTGTTGTTTTTTTTGGGGGGGACGTAATGCCTTTGAAACTTTTTTATAACATGTTATATCACAATCTTAATTTCCTTTACCAGAGTTTACGTTTGTCTTTAGGTTATTTCATGTAGCAGCTAATTCATTTCCTTCCTAACACATATAGATTTTTTATAAGTAAACACAAAAGCACCTCCTTACATGCATGCTGAGTCACAGTGCTAAAAACCAGGTTTCGATACCCGTAGTGGGCAAAGCACAGACAGTTCGTTGTGTAAGTGTGTGTTTAATTCCAAATAGTGAATATCCTATCAAACTTATAGCATATTCGTTTAATACATGTTTATTTGTTGTCTAAATTGTATGTATTTTAAATTAGAAAATAAACCGTATCTCTTGTAAAATTCGACTGTATACTAAAACTTCTTGAAATGTAATACTAACATTTTATATAATTTCTATTAACTTAAAGATTTTTTCCTTCTGTGAACAACAATAATATTAAAGTGTTCTTTACCTAGAACTCAGAAATATTTCTATCTACCCCTAGTTATTCGAGGAATTATTTAATTAACCTTGTCAAGTAAAGATTCAGTCAGAAAGTATACGCTTCTCAATGAGTAGGAAGTTAAGGAAAAAACTTTTTCTAACCTTAACAGAAGTATGCTTACTGCTGTGATTAAGTTTTAAAGTTATTTGCATAGAAATTATTAGTTGTAAATGGAGGGAAAAAGAAAATATAAGCTATATAAATATCATGCTTTGCATTAAGGAAGTTGAATTTCAATTATTTTTTTAAATTTCGTGTTTAATCCGTGGACCTATTTCCATTGCGTTAACAGTTGTGTGTTAGAAACAATACATATATAAATTTATGACAAGTTAACACTAATTAATGACGATTTATCCCAGATTTTTAAATAGCTTTACTAATACACATATGACACTACAGGTTCAAGGTGAATTTTAGAAACTATTTGGTTACAAGTTAAAGATAAAAGAAAATGTAATATCTGTCTGTTTTACTTGTAAAAATACGATATTTTGGTGATTGTTTTTCATTAAATGGCACTTTATGCGTCAAGTGGGCTTAACAGACAGTTCAGAGAATAAATACCTAGAATACTGTACAACTTTAAAATAGTGTGACCGTAACTTTTAGATTGCAAAATTAAGTAGTAAATTTAAACATATCTTTATTATTTTCTTCATGATGTTCTAAAAATACGTAGGTCCAAGAAGTCTTGAAAAAAATAGGGTTTCTATTTTAACTTTATTATTTTATTAACAAATTTTAAAATCCGCCCAGCTTTAAGCTGATGGGTTTAGAGTAGGAACTTTGTTACTGTTCTGTTCTATAAATGTTTCCACTCCCATAAAGATTATTGAAGGTTTTTGTTTTGTTTTTTTACGGAATGGCGCATATTTTGGTTCTACATTATTTAATAATATTATCGTATAAACATTATTCTTCTGGAAGTTTTTACACTAATAATACAACCAGTGGTGGCACTGCGCTGCCTAATGGCCAGGATTTCAAACTACCAGTGGTGGCACTGCGCTGTCGAGTGGCCAGGATTTCAATATAATCTAGTATATTTGGCTGCTAAAGATAGCGTCTATAGCACCACGGTTCTCATATGTAGCGACGTGGAATGATATTAGTACATACAATTAAATTTTTGTTTTGAAATTTCGCACAAATTTCGATTAACTGAGTTCAAACATGAGTTTTGTTGTTCTTGAATATTTATATCCAGGAAGTTATGAATGAATATTCTGAACTGTCCGGTTGTTTTATGTACCAGGAACATTGACAAAACTAGCTAGAGAACTAATGCGAGGTGATACAATTCAGAGGAATATTATCTATCATGAAATCTTTAAACTCGTAGAAGTTAATTTTATTCTATTTAAGTTACTTATTTTTTGATATAAGTCCGCAACACGGTGTCTAGTTTTACTTGTGAATGTAATTTATACTTAAGATCAAAGGGAACATTTTAAATCCAAGCCATACGTCACTTTAAATGAATTATCGTCACTTGTGTGCAGCACTGCCGTTGTTCGAGGAAGTGAACACCATATCACGAACCAATACAGAATGAGTGCTCTTCCATAACACCAAGTTGTTTAAAATCCTATTACACTATGCTCTTACTAGACGCCAACTGTCGCCATGATAGGCCGTGGAGATGGAACTGATAGTTATTTATATGTTCGAAAATCGTGACGTATTATTCACATTTGATGGGTGGGATAAAATATCCACTGTGATTCTCACCTTTATTATTTTGTGTTTTGTGTTTCTAGTTACGAAGCATACACGCAAATAATATATATTATCATACTGTTATATATATATTTGTTATATATACTGGGTTTCGATTAGCATGGAAGTTTGACCTTCAAGTTGTACTGTAATCATTTCTCACTTAGTTATATTTATTTTGCTCTCCATCTCTTTTATTGCTGCAAAGTTCCAAGAAGCAGAGCTGTGATTTATATCGTATAGTTTATATCTCTAATCTTGGCCTATAAATAATAATAACAGTTTAAACCACTAGCACAAAAATCACGCTCAGCTTAATTTCATAACAACTTCTGCAGGGCTAAAAATTGGGTTTTGGTAGCTCGTTGTGCAGCTTTGTGCTTAATAATATGTAAACCCACAACAAACATAATGGATTTCAACACCGACATGTAAGTTAACTTCTGAACATAAGCTTGTCTTTCCAAACGTTATTTTCAGCATCATTTTCTTAGAATAACTTTTCTCGTTGTCTGTGGATTTGGTTTATTAAATGCATATTATCTATTGTTAAAATATGGTTGCATAATTGAAATGCTCAATGTTATCACGAATAAATCTGTTAGAGTAATTTTTATGTGTTAGCAACAGTGTCACACCAAACAGTTATACAAGTTATATGTTATCCCTAATATTTTTATTTGTTTTCAGGAAAGTCGACGTGACTCAGCATGGTCAGGTGGGTTAAAGCGTTCGACTCGTAATCCGAAGGTCGCGGGTTCGAATCCCCGTTGTACCAAACATGCTTGTCCTTTTAGCTGTGGGGGTGTTATAATAATACGGGCATTCCCACTATTCGTTAGTAAAAGAGTAGCCCAACAAGAGTTGGCGGTGGGTGGTGACGACTAGCTGCCTTCCCTCTACTCTTACACTGCAAAATTAGGGACGGCTAGCGCAGATAGCCCTTGTGTAGCTTTGCGCGAAATTAAAAAACAAACAAACGTAAGTCAACATCTCTACCGTGTTTACGATGAGGATTGTACATCAAAATTAAGCATTATACGCCCTAAATCTTACTTCTGAATAGTTATAGACAGTTACTTTCAACACTGGAAAACGTGTAGCTTACATTCATGCATTTATTAGCTACTTTTTTAAAATCATAGTTTAAAAATAATCCCATGTAACACTTAACGATATAAAGAATCAAAATTAAACTTGTATTATTATTCTGAGTACAAAAATTACTTTCTGTTATAATTCCGCACTTTCAGATATAAATAATTTACGCTTGTATATTTTTATAATAAATGTTTAAAACTAAAAGTATAGTAAATAAATGGTACGATAAACATAGATAATTAAAGGAAAATTTAGGACATAATGATTTATTGCGCTGAGTCATTTGGGCTTGGCAACAAAAATTCTCGTCAAAATGCGTGAAGATTCTCAGCGCCCCCTGCGAAACCAAATAAATATATTCATTATTCTGGATATTACATGGAAGAACATAATTTCCTATACAAGTCAAACCGGCATGTGATAAAACCTCTTGACCTCGTCTATACCATGTACTCATTCTGCATATTGCACACTCGACAACATTGCGATTTGAGGTTATCTTCTAAATATCATGTAATCATTTCAAAAAACTAAAAATATCTGTATAACTGTCCTTCTATACATTAAATTATTGAAAACCCATTACAGTAAAGCGAAATAGACTAATATTAATAAAATATTTATTCTTCTTTTGTATTATTTATTTATTACGGAAGGTTGCTGTAAAAGTCTGTAGGTTCTGCATGTACTTGTTTACTGTAGTTTCGTTTAATAGGACAAGTAAGGAGCCTTGGTATAGGAGCAACCTGTGCTGTGTACCGTAATGCTTATATTCTTTTAGGATGTGAAACTCAATGTTAAGAAAAATAATAATAACATGAAAAACAACATGTTTGCTTAATGCAACATCTGAAAAAGTGGAACTCTTCACATTTTCAAACCATAATTTTTTGGTATGTACTGTGAACATTTATGTAACCCTTGATTTTGAAGTTTCTCTTCCACCTGCTAAGTTAAGTCCGGAAGTCCACAGTGGCTTATTCTAACCAATAAACAACACTGTTTTCTACTTGTTATGATTAGAACATTTAATGAGACCTCATTGTAACCACTCGCTTTTGTTTTCCTCTTATTTAATTTGATTTTATGAGCTCGAAAATAACATATAAACATGACTCGAATTTTTGTTTTTTATAGAAACAAAACAATTAAAACATTGGATATAGCATTCTTCATTAACGCCTTTAAACTGTTATAATGTTTAAGCTGTTTTAGCTTACTTGATGCTATCTAGTTCCAATTACACGTCACGGTAAAACCAAAATGAAAAAAATGTGTTATTCTAACAATGTTTTACGTTTCGCACAGTGTCAATCTTTGCTTACTGGTGGCTAAAAGGGAATTATAAAAATGGGGACTTGTTAATATCGTTTCACCTGTAGTTTTGATGCAGATGTTTTTATATAATGCCCCCTAAATTAAGACATATGAGTAATTATATTCATTAATTACCATCACAAACTAAGAGTAATATTTTTAGTAAATTTATCAGTTATCACTTTATTATTGCTGTTAGCAATAAATTTAGTTCAACGCAAGTTTAGATTTTACAGATTGTTGGTCAGTTGAAAGTCAAATATTTCAGAGTTTTAGAATAACAGATCATATTGCAATTTGAATCTTCGTAATAGATATAATATACTTGTTAGAAACGGATTAAAACTGACAAAACAAACTTCGCTGCTGTTTCTTTAGTTTGTTTGTTTGTTTGTTAGTTTTTCAATTTCCCACAAAGCTACTCGATGGCTATCTGTGCTAGCCGTCCCTAATTTAGCAGTGTAAGACTAGAGGGAAGGCAGCTAGTCATCATCACCCACCGCCAACTCTTGGGCTACTTTTTTACCAACGAATAGTAGGATTGACCGTCACATTATAAAACCCCCACGGCTAAAGGGAGAGCATGTTTGGCGCGACGAGAATGCGAACCCGCGACCCTCAGATTATGAGTCGCACGCCTTAACACGCTTGGCCATGCCGGGCCCTGTGTTTCTTTAGTAGCTGGCATGAAGAGTGTATTAAATCATCCAGTACTCTGCTGGTTTGAGAATATTCATCCATCAACACTTTTAAATATGGTTTAATTCTCTACTACGAGATTTAAGATTCATTGTAAACAAATTTAGACTTTTAAAGTAGTATGCTTCTTGGGTTTCTAATTTATATATCTATCTATATATATTTCTACACACATATATATACATATTATTTGTTTAAGGTGTTTTGTTTTTCTTTAAAAGTTATAAAGTTACTCCTGTGAATTTCGCATTTTGGCAAAACTTACAGAAGAGAAAAATAAGTTCATGATTTTTATTCAATATAGTGGCCAACTATGGTACGGAATGGCATGTGGCACACACTGAGATCTGTAGTTCCCATCATGCGTTTTCACGGCAGAAAATTGATTCTATTCTTGGAGTATGTATTGGCTTGAATGGAGCTAATATAACACTTAAGGGTAAGTTGGAGTTAGCAAAGTATAGTTGAAATATTGGAATATTATCTGTGTGTTTTAGGCAATGATTACAATTATTAAAATTAGGCTGTATATAGTGCTCGTAAAGTTAATATAAGTTATCAGTTTTCCGCAGTTCAAGGTTACTGTAAGGGCAAAATTTTGCGAGATAATTTAGGAAATGTATTCTTAGGAATTGAATATTTTAATTTCTTAAAGCGTGAAATAGAGCTAAAAACAATTAAATTGACCATTTTAATTTCTCAAAGTTGGCTTAAAATTGAAAAGAAATCAGCTGAAACAAAACTATTTATTTTACTTTGGAATCCTGATAGAAGTTTATTATTCTACTTACATTTCATTGGTTGGTTTAATTTGCTGACCTCTTTTAAATTGCATTCACATTCAACGATCTTAGCTACCTTATTGGGTTATTGGTTGATGTGTCCACTGGTCACTACTCCAACGTGCTCTTATTACGAGACCGAGTTGTTAAATGCATATTTATATCGTGTTTGTTTGAAGTTAAGCACAAAGCTATCTGTGAACTGCCCACCACGGGTTTTGAAACCCGATTTATAGCGTTGTTAGTTCGGAGACATACTGCTGTGCCACTGGGGGGGACATTTTGATTGTGATTAGTTCAGTACACATTTTCTTATTTTTTCTCATTTTCTTAGTTTGTACACCAGTGTAAAGGTAAACACTCGTTATTTTTTTTAATGTTATTAATGGTTAAATCTTGACTTAGCAGTAAACAGAAGTTCCTGTTGTGTTCGTAATTACGGTTCGTGTAACTCAACAAAATCAGCTGTATCGCCAGCTATATTAGTCATTTTTTGAAATTATTAATAGGAGTTCCTCTTGTGGTTGTTGCTCAAACAAATGTAATTCAGCGAAAGACAGCTTGAGATTGATTATACGACTCGTGCCGGCTGAATTAGTCTTTTTTTTTTAATTATTAGTAGGAGTTCCTGTTCGATTTGTTGATCCAACTTACGTAATTCAAGATACATCAGCTTGAAATTGGTTATGTGACTTCTGCCAGTTGTATTAGTCATAAACAGGTTTTGATACAAACATTCCTGTGTTTAACCATTCAACTTCTCAAGTTTATTATTACTAGGTTGATCTAAGTTAACCCTTTGAGCAACAAAGCCAGTCAGTAATATTGATAGACCATGTCAGCTTCAACCAATTATTCAATGATTATTTTAATATACCTCTGAAATTACAGAAGTATTTTATTTTACATTAACTGGCAGTTTTGTCTTGAGTTAAAGGTTACCTAATTTTTAATAAGTCTTACGTGGTCAAATTTTGTTACTAGCAGTTTTTATTTTTTTTCGTTTATTCGAGTTTTATACTTAATGTTTATTTGGGCGTGATAACGTATTTGTTGTTGTTGAACCAAGGTACTTGCCTCTTGTTGGCTCCTTATCTCAGGCTTAGTAAAACTCTATTGCCCAACCATGTCTTTTATTGCTTGTTCATTACAGTAAATGCTTGGTGGCTGATTTGAATAAAACATATTAATCATTACTTATTAGATTGGTTTGATCTAATTTTTCTGTATTACAAAGTAAGAAAATCGTTTTGTCTATCTATCTATAAGTATATATATATATAGAGAAAAATATCAGTGTTTAAAAAAATAGTGCTTAAATATTATTTATACTATATTTCGAACAGCCATGCCAAAAAATATACTGTTGGAGGACATAAACTACAACGAAAGATTTAATTGGATTGGAGGTAAGCTTTATTGTTGCTTTAGAGTGATAAAATACTTACAAACAAACAGAAAAAGTTTTTTTCATAATTTAAAAATGAATATTACTACACTGCTAGTTCGTAAACTGTTCAATGTTTAAAAAGGAAAATTTGATATATTTTTACTACATATTGTCATTTTTAACATCTTAATATTGAATTATATGTGTTACAAGTTTCATCCGTTAAAAATATCCAAACATTTTGATTTTCAGTAAAAAAAATTCTATAAAAGATATAACAATTTGATCACAGTTTTAGTAAGCCTACTACATTGTATAAAGTGCAACTTATGAAATATTATTTAACTACGAGGGTTTTAGATTTGATTTTGTATACAATAATACCGTAGCTGTCATAAATATTGTTTTCATGAGTAATTTTTGCCCGTCATTTGTTTTGATTTTGATTTATATCGTGGTAGAACAACGGACACAACCTTTATTGCAAGGTACAAGTTGTTTGTACAGATGTATTCTGTTGAAGCTGACCTGTATGAGCAGTGAGTTGAAGCGGTTTCTCCTATCCTATGAGCGAGAGTAATGCACGCTATACCTTCTGCCTAAAACATGAAGCGATCTTTGTAAAAGTAGACCCCTTGATGTGCCAACGATAACTTGGTTTCTTAGTATTTTTTTTCTTATATATATTTAAATTGGCTTGCATACATTCGTGTCAGAAATAGCTTTGTTTAAATTCAAACAAAGGGGGCATGTGTGCAAAAATCCCAGTTTTTCTTGGTTGTAATCAGTAGTTAAGAAATAATAGGACAGTCAGTCCTCCTGTATTATCGTTGTATATGCGTTAGATCTAGGAAGTGTTTGTAAAAGTACGTACTTATTATTTTAGGAGTGCCAGTCCGTACACAACAGTACTGACTAACAAATCAGAGGCGAGAAATTATTGTTACGCTTGTATTTATTTACATTTATTTTTCGATGGCTCAACGAAAGTGAAATGAAACTTTTTTTTTGTTCTTTCAACATAGTTGGATAATTAGACCATATTTTTAGGACGCAGCCAGAAATTCTGGGGCTTGAGAGAAATCCACCTAGTAACGCATACGTGATGATTGTTTATTTGATGTCAAGCACAGAGTGGAACACTTGTGTTGTGCCAACCATTGGTATCGAAATCAGATATTAGCGTTATAAACCTTCAAATATATCTCTGATCCTCTGGGGAAGCACGTGATAATGACACGTGAGATCTGTTGCGCGAGCAAGAGCAAACCATCTTTCAGCCATAAAGAAAACAAAACTCGAAATTTAAAGTATGATTTGAATACACACAAATTCATATTGTACAGATAGAAAATATTCCCAAGACTTGATAGAAGTATTTTGTCAATATAATAAATAATATTAAAATCTGTGTCCCTCCCCCACAGCTCGAGCATAGGATAATTATCCCCTTTGTTCCCTTGCTCCTAAAACCTCCCCTGTAAACTAATATATTTAATATAATGATTTTAGTGCGAAATAAAAATTGCAACTGCTTTCCACAACATAAAAATGCGTATTATTAAAAAGCTTTTGTGTTTCTGTGAAACATTTAGCTGATCATCCAACGATATTAAACCTAAGTTAAAAGTACACAAATGTAACAGTGACTGTTAATATAACAGTCATATAAGAATCATAATAACGATTCACGTTATATAACAGTTTTATATATATTATGTATTCGTATAAAATTACTTTGAACTATTTAATCCCTTCGGAAATCAGTAACTGGACTTTGAAAATCTGCACGTTTAAAAAATGATGTGTACAAATTAACGTAAATAATTAAGAAAAATCTCCGTGTTTATTCTATTATGTGTTTCAGTGGTTTTCAGTTGTTTATTTTTGCCGTTACTAAGTGGCAGCTGAACAACGCCGAACATTAGGTTATGCCTATTTATCTATGTCGTTAGATGTCTCTCGCGCGTAGCCGTAATTGTTAGTCTAAGTTTTAACAATGTATGAATCATCACGTGATTCATGTTTTGGAGTTATACGTGAGTAATTAAATTACAAATGAGTATGTTTCAAAATAATTTTTTGGGCTGTTTAAGGTAAAGGTCTACAAAGTGATCGTGTTTAGATTTTATAGCCTAAATTCCAAAGAACTGTGTAAAATGCATTTTAAGTATGTGTAACAGTTGTATAATTTAACATTTATTTTAGCTACAGAGTTAAAGGAAGAATACAGGGAAGCGCTGGTCAAGGGGTTGCCTTATCCTATCCTCACTGCCGCTGAATATTTGAGTCAGAATTTGGAAGGATTTAGCTGGGGACGACATTACCGCCTAGCAGGATATTACTCCTGCATTCTTTTATGGTAAGAATGAGTCTTCATAAATCAATAAAACTAGAACCTTCGTATCCAGTAATGGGTTAAGTTTACGATAAGCACTATCTAATTCTTGAATAATTTAACGATAACGAGTGTTTTGTTTTCTGATATACTTTTAGTAAGTTGTAAGCCCCCTAGTGAGAATCAGCTCAGGTTCTTTTAAAACATATTCAAAACTTTACACGAGCATATTCAATTAGACTCATCTTCGTGCTCAACAGTGGCTAATGCAAAGGTTTCACACCCATATCTTAGCTCTAAATCCCGCTTTTATTATGATTTCAACAAGTCTTGTTTGTGTTTCACTAACCGCCTTTTTGTTGTTGAAGTTGTAATAATCGGTTTGGATGTCATTACCCTCACAACAACGTGTGGAAGTAATCCTATCGTGACACTGTGTTATGATAATAGAAGTGTTCGTTTCGAATAGCTGTAAGGGCAGGACTTAACAGAATCATAGAGGTATCACTCTGTTGAATGAAATAACACTGTTCTATGCAGATATCGTCTTGATAAAGTAACTTTAATTTGTAAAGCTGCTATAACAGAATGTAGAAGACCTAAACATTTTATAACAAAGTTATTTATAGATATGTTTGTATATGTTATTAATCACAATTTGTGTGAAATACGTTGATTGTAATTACAGTATTTTCCAGATGAAGACATCATATTATCATTTTAGTTGTCTGTGATTGTAGAACTTTTATTTTTGGACAATGTTTGATTTCAAAACGGGTTATTTGTCTCAGAGAAATGGGATCAAATTTACGGCTTATTGATAATATATATTCTTGAGAATCATAAATTTTTGTATGGATTATAAAACATAACAATGTTGGAAAATGGGAAAATAATAAGTTGAAAATGTTAATTTTATTTCCAATAAACAATGACCGATGACTTTTATACAACAATATCTAGATAAACAAGTTTAATATATGGACACTGTGATTATCATTGTTTGTTTCAAAATTATCGATGTCACCAAAATCTCTTCTTAGTTGATTTTGACCGTCTCAAACATTGACAGCAATATACATACACTACTTAAAATAAAAGGTGAACCGTTAACTTCTACTAAAACACCAAAATGTTTCCACATAGGTTTCACCCTAAAAATGCAGTTATAAACATAAGTATGCACATTTTACTCGTGAAGTTGAACGACCAAAAGTCGTTTTTATTTCTAACTACTGCATCATTACTTTACGTTTTCAGGCACTGAGTAACGTGTTTCTGTTTTTCAAGCATATGTATCTTACATAACTGAATACGCTACCATCTATGTAACAATTTTAAGACGTCATACAACAGAACTTAAAACGATAAGTTTAATAACTATTTAATTATTTAATTATGGTGTAATGTCCACTGTTCAAATACATTTAACACTAATTTACGGCTTTCAGGATACTGTTAATTCAATACTTTGTTTCAGAACTAATTAAATGGGCAGTAGGCACCAAACTTACGAGGTAATTTCACATGAGAATCCTAATTACAAACAATTCTATTATTTTCTCTGTCAATCCCTACATCTGTTCACATAATTCTTTAAATGAGCAAACTGTTATTTAAGACAGAAGGGATGTTTTGAATGGATACTTGAACTTTAACGAAAAGTATGTAACTAAATATTTCTGTATTACTCTCATAAAAAGACTGTGTAATGGTAACATTTTCTACTTTATTATTAGAGCCCAATGTGCTAGAAAGTTACTGAAGTATGACCACAAAAATGTGCAGTGTTGATGTGTTTATTCGTAGTTGTTTGCTTTTATATTTCACCCATCTGAAATGTTATTGTTTATTTGCAATTACAGTGATTGTATTGTACATGCTTGTACCTACGTTAACGATTAATGTCATGATAGAAGTCAGAGTGTGGTTATATACAGAAGGAGTAAAAAACTTGTAAGAGAATAAAAATATCCGCTAGAAAAATCTCTTTGACAAGCAATTTGTTAGATGTTATCATACACAAGGTATGCCAGTAATAAGTCAGATAGAAAGTTGTTAAGAGAAACAATAAGAAAATAACAAAGCTTTGAGAGAGGCGTGGTGTTCTATGAAGGTGAGCATTTACTTACAGCTACAGGAACATGTCCGTGTATGTGTAAAGAATATCAACTCTATAACTAAATGTTATAAATTTCATAGGTTTAATAATTAGAGTATATAAATCTGTACATACATATATATATATCTTTTCAATTAGTGCAGCGTTTTCTGTTTATTATCGTTTCGACATGTTTTTTTTAACTTATAGCAAATTAATATATATACAAAATAACTTAGTAAAGTTTGTCGGCCCCGTGTTCGTGTTGTTTTCACAAGCAGTAAAATGTTAATACATTAAAGCATGATATATAGAGCGGAACGCTTGTATAACTCGACTCAAAGATTGTTATACAAGTATAGATTTAGACTGTTAAATGGGCGTGTAGTGTGTTCTGCCTTCAAAAATGGAGGGAGTGAAAAGTTACTATTGAAACAGCAACGCATATCACTCCTTAGTCATCATCGCTTATCTGGACCACACAGTGAAACCATGAAAACATTAAAAACATTTGTCGCCTGTTTGTTGATTTAACATCTGATGTCAGATTATTTTTTATATTCTTCGCTTTATTTTTCTGCTTATATTTATATCATTTATTAATATAAATTATTTTTCTTCCAAGTCAGTACAAAACTGGATTTTGAAATCACTTTTTCGTTTGGTACAACTGAATTCGATTATTTTATAAGATGTTAAGTTTAATAATGTGCATACATATGGTTATTCAAATTTACACATAAGTCCATATTCTCTGTTTCTCTCTTTCACAAAATATATCTGTCCGCCTATTTCTTTACTTCTCTACATATTAAGTAAGTTATGACAAGGCAGATAGGCAGGTGCGGGGCTTATTGATGTATTTAACAGATGTCATCAGTGTTTTCCTTTTACCAAGGAACTTTTTATAAATACGATTAAAATGGTCACTGCAGACACTATTTTGACTAAAATTTACGTAACGTAATGAACATGGTGAAAATATAATGGCTAAAATGGCTTTCCAGTGGCACAGCGGAATGTCTGCATACGGATTTACAACGCTAGAAATTGAGTTTCGACATTCATGGTAGATAGAGCACAAATATCTCTTTGCGTAGCTTTTTGTTTAATTACATACAGACAACAAAATGTCCACATATATATATAACATCTCAAAGTGTCGTTAACCAGATTATTTTAGTTTACTATAATACTTCTAGATAACTGCAGAATAACTGACGGAAATGTAAACAGGGGTACAAAGAAATAAATGCTTCTTTTATGCAAGGGCGTAGACTGACAGGTTGTAGTCAGGGAATATGAACAACTCATTTCGCGCAGAAGAAAGAAATTCTGCTTCTCACACACACAAAGAAAACAACCTGTTTGTTTGTTTGTTTTGAAATTTCGCACAAAGCTACTCGAGGGCTATCTGTGCTAGCCGTCCCTAATTTAGCAGCGTAAGACTAGAGGGAAGGCAGCCAGTCATCACCACCCACCGCCAACTCTTGGGCTACTCTTTTAACAACGAATAGTGGGATTGACCGTCACATTATACACCCCTACGGCTGGGAGGGCATGTTTAGCGCGACGCGGGCGCGAACCCGCGACACTCGGATTACGAGCGCACGCTTTAACGCGCCAGGCCGTCGAAAAACAACCTGTTTTTATTAGTTTTTAACCTTTGTAAATTATAAGTTTTTGGCACATGAAAAATAATGTTGGCTCGTAGTTCTGTAAGTTTTCATATGCGTTCATACACAGGTTAGTCGGTTTGTGGTTTGCATTGCCGATAGAATGCAGTTTGTATTAAGCAAAATTTAAATGTATAAAGCATGTTCCATAACAAATAAAATACCATTTACATATTCACTATCTGATACTCTTATATTATATTACATATATAAATATATTCCATTCAAATTTTGTTCCTTCAATCTATTCAGTTTCTAGAATTTCACTTAAATGAGGTACGTGAAGTAGTTTAAAATATTTAATAAGTGTGGTTATAAAATATAACTGTTGTTAACATAATTATTTTAGACGTCAATGTCAAGTTTTCTTTTTATAGAATAATAAAGATCCTTGAAATATTTTATAAATTTGCATCTAGTAGTAAAAATATTTTTCGAAACTAAAAGATAACTTCTTCATACGTGAGAGAATTAAAATTTTGAGCAAAAATTATGTTTTCCTTAACAGTGAAAAAGAAAGAAAAAAGATGGTCGTTATTTCAAAAGACCTAGTCTCTTCTACAGAATTTTATCTACAAATATTTGATTCATTATATCAGTTATGTTTTGTCCAAGAGAAATCGTGTTGTTATTAACCTTTTCTCTCAACGAATGAAAACATGTTTCTATTTGTTTGTTTGTTTTTTAATTATTATAGGAAACAACAAACACGTTGTTAGTTTGGGAACATTAATAAAAAAAAAAACGATTAATACTGACATCCTTCATGTTTCAAAATCTGTTTGCCCTGGTTAATTTACACAAACCATTTTTCGCATTATTTGCCAGAATTTATTGCATGTTATCCTGGATTACAACAGAATATCAAGATGTGAGATGAATAAACTTGCTTTTCTGAAACTAATTTTCAGTAATAATAATAATAATATAAGACATGGAAGGATATAAGAGTCAGCTTTTCTTTCTGTCATTGATAAGATGCTTGTTGCTGTTTAAAATGTTATAAACTGTTAATTTTTGTTATAAATTATCTTCACCAGGACTGCCTTCTTCTTCTGGCTATTGATGAACATCCTCTTGTGCACCGTCCCCAGGTACGGGGCTTACTGTATGCAACTTACTGGCGGAGTCATGCTCCTCACCAACGCCATTTATACTTTACTTTTACCAAGGAAGCCTTTAGTCATACCTTTTGAGGGAGGACTCCTCAGATTTCATTACGGGTGGTGCTTTTGGCTGGTGTTAGTAGCTGGTATGTTGATTTTGTTTTTATTGTGCCATTATATGTGAGTTCATTAAATCAATGTGATTTATGCCATCAGACTCAATAGAAGTTACAATATACATTTACAGGAAGTATGCTAGCCAAAACCCTTACGAAAACAGAAAAGTCAAACAGACAAAATAACTTGGAATTATGAATATATCAAATTTAATATACAGTTTAAAGTGAGCTAGAATTAATATATTCACCGATGAATAGGACAGTCCAGTAGGTCATTCAAATATTGCAATTTTTTTTAAGTACAACATTTTACCTAATCACATGATATAAGCTAGAATGTAAAAATAAATATATACAAGTAAAAACAAAACTTATCAAAAAAGAAAGTAGATTTAGAGATGAGTAATATCAATTATTAAATAGGAATAAGTCTTTAACATTTATCATAACAACAGAAACCTGCATTGATCTGTACGATTTACAAATCTATGATCAACAATTGAATATTAAAACAAAAAATATCCTTAGTCAATGAGCTCACTCAACCTTCACACAGTGAAGATAATTTACACATGAACGCAATTTAGGATTTCCGCGCTTAAGAAGAACATGCATACGTTTTTTTTGTTTGTTTTTTGTAAAAACCTGATTACGTTGTCGGGAAGAACGTTTCTTAACATTTTTTTAAAGTTTGTACATACGACTACAAGAGAAATAAAGAATTCACCGCATTAAGCCAGATAAAAGGCACCTAAGTACCAGAGACAGAGAGAATTGTCTTGGGTGGAGTATGAGGTCAAAACGTGTTTGTCTTTTAGATGCATTTTAAGCGTAAAATTTAAAATTAAAGGTCAAGTTCCTTCTTTGTGTGGCCACTAGACGAGTGATATTGTTAATGAGGTCTTGCAAGGGTCATTGAACTTGTACATTTTTGTTCATCAAGACTTTGATTAAAGCAACCTAGTATCAGAAATAAAAATACAATCCAGTAAGTGATGTGATTAAGCTAATCTAGAAGGAAGAAATGTGCAAAAATATAATAATTTTTGTTATAATGATTAGAAGAGATTGCATCATTGTTTTTGTATCGTCGTAGTTATTAGAATTTTGGGTTTTAATCAGAAGTAATGTGGGGAAGTTGTACCTGATTCAATTATTTTGACTTTTAATATCAACTGTTGCTTTTAAACATCTTTCTTCATGCGAATATTCGTAACGTATAAATTTCGATAATATTTATTTTACTTAAGTCTGAAAAAAAAGAAGAGAGAGCTGGGAATACTTGTGATATTTTGTTATAGATGAGTTTCTAAATGACAGTTATATGTCTGCCCCACAATAGTGAAAAAGAAATTTTGAATGTCGTTACTTGTTAGCAATGACATGACAGTTGGAGCAAAACACAGTAGCCCCATATTACCAAAATACACGCTCGGATCAATGACACAGAGTTTTCTCTGAGCTGGAAACAAACACCCTTTGGCATTTGATGTGGGTCACTGGCTTGACAACTTCGAAAGTTCGCCGGTGTTTTTGTGGCGAGGGAGGAGGAATGTAAGCGTGACGTTGGCCCAGAAACCTGCTTATCTGTAATGTTATGGAAAAAACTAAAACAATTAAAAGTGACAAACATATTAGTTTAAATAGGTTTAAAAACCGGGCGTGGTTGATGTTAGGCTGTGTCTGAGCGGAGAAATTAGTTAAAACAGAGTTATGACATCGAACAATTAAACCTTTAGGAACTTTTTTTTTTAATTTTGCGCAAAGCTACTCATGGGCTATCTGCAATAGCCGTCCCAATTTAGCAGTGTAAGACTAAAAGGGAAGACAGCTAGTCATCACAACCCACCGCCAACTCTTGGGCTACTCTTTTACCAACGAATAGTGGGATTGACCGTTACGTTATAACGCCCCCACGGCTGAGAAGGTGAGTATATTTGGTGCGACGGGGATTCGAACCCGCAACCCTCAGATTACGAGTCGGACGCCTTAAACAACCTGGCCGGACCACTGGGAACTAATGAGCTAAGGTAAACACGACTTGGGTTTCGATTGTAGGTGAAGGTACGAGTTTTTCTATTTGTTTCTCTCGTATACCTTGAGTCAGCGACCTCTTAGGATGAACGGTCGATCATATCAAATAAATAGTAATAATATGTATTTCTTACAGGCTAAGCAGGATAATTAATACGAGCCGCTACCTGCGAAACATTTACAGTAGATTTCGTGCCCTTTGTTTGAATTTTCCTTGTTCTGTTATTTTCACTCATGCCATTTAAGCTACAATCAATAAATCCCGATCTACTTGAAAAAACACGCAGTCAGACAAACAAACTCATGTGGACGTAACTGTATTTTATAAACCCACACATAAATTAAATAATAGTATTTATAATAATGTACAGGATATTCAAATTTCTGATCTAACAACATAAAGAACACGAAGTTAGTTCTCCTATAAACTATTTATATACCATATTTAGATTAAGAGTATTATCAGCTATACTGCTAAGAGATTTGCCTTTTATTCTCTTATTAAAGTAATACATTAATTTTATAAGTGATTGATTTTTTGTTTGTTTGAAGTTAAACAGCAAGCTATACAATGGGCTAGGTGTGCTTTACCCATCAAGAGTATCGAAACTCGGTTTCTAGCGTTGTTAGTTCGCAGACATGCCGCTGTGCCACTAGGGGGCTATATGATCGAACAATCATTTAAAATTATACTTGTTAGATCAAGAAAAAACGTACTTCTTTTTCTCTTCACAAGAAATAACCTGTTTGTCGAATGTTTTTATGTTCTACAGAAAACAAATCAACATTTCTTTCAACTTCAAGACGCTAGTAGTGAGAAGATATAAGTTTTATATCCCTAAAGAAAAGTTGGTGTTGTTAAACAAAAATATTTGAATAATTTTTTGGGAATTCTATAGAATAAAACTGTTTGTAGACTCCTCACGATACAAACAATCTCTTATTTTGAAAAAAATTCAAAATTTCAAAATAAATTCATTTCATGCCTACAAAATTACCACAGCTCTTAATTATTTCAACAACAAACTGGTTAGGAGGATGTGTGTACAAAGTGTCTGTGGCAGATTGTTTTTATACAATCAGTGATAAGGCTTATAGCATTAATCATGTTGTGTTCCACTGGAAGTAGAGAATAGTAACTCAACTGAAATGTACACTTACGTAGGTCTAAGTCGAGCCTTTAATATTGGATAATAAACACGTGACGCATGTTTGCTTTGTTCTTTATTGTTATTGTTTCCTGCTTTGCATACAAACCCATCCTAAACTGGAGTGTCTACTATAACCCAAGGTCAATGATCTGATTGCTGTTGAGGTAACTGAGCTACTTAAAGACTGGTAATGTACGTTCATTGGTTTAGTTCGGGCCTTGTTCCTTTTCTATTTTTCTTAGGTCCATATTAGGGTTAGAAACTAGGTCATTCGATTTCCCAGTTCTTTCTGCTATAATGTTTTCTTCGTTTTTTTCATATATTATTCCCACATATAGAACATAAACTTCCATAGGTTTACTTTACACGTTAATTGCTACCATTACTTTCTTATTAATAATTAATTTTGAAATGTGTGTTATATTGTACAAGTAAAGTATGCAAATAACACCATATCTTGTAATGATAATCTACAGATTTACAATGCTAAAATCAGGGGATCGATTCCTCTCGGCGGACTCAGAAGATAGCCCAATGTGACCTTGCATAAGAAACACACACACATATAATGGTAATTAATTTTGGTATGTAGAAGCTACCTTTTTTGTGGTTGAAAACCAAAAAAATAATATATACACTGGAATTTCAAAGATGATATGAACAACACTTGTAAAATCACGTGTTTGTTAATGTACCTCTTAGAAAGGTTTTAAAAGACTATCTTTAAAATTAAAAGTATTTTGTCTTAGAATTATGCTATAAATAACTTATTTTTTTAGATGTTCACGCAAAGCTACTCAAAGATTATCTGCTCTGGTTGTTTCTAATTTTTAATTGATAGACTAGAGGGAAGACACCAATTAACCAGCCAGCTAGGCAACACACCTACCGTATACACTTCAGTTACTCTTACTTGACCGAATAGTAGGGTTTGACAATCTCGGTTATAACGCATCCGCGACCCAACATTGCAAAGAGTAATTTTTGAAGACTGTAACAAACAGGAACGTTCAACTTTCAAATTCATATTCCGACACGCTAGCCACTGGGTCACATTCGGTCTCTGTAGATGAACATTAGGAAAAGATGCAAAAAGTAGCATTTTAGTTAAAGCGAAATTGTTCATACAATATTAGTTGAGCGCAAGCGTATGCATTGTAAAGGAAATATTAACTAGGTTGTAAAAGAAACATTTCTTTAACTATGAATTACATGTAAACAATTGTATGGTCTACAAATATATTTTCAATATGACCTGAGTCTTAGAATTAACTGTGTAATTTTCACAAGCAAATAATGTTATCTGGTAGTGAATTCATTGGGCCATGATATTGTAGGCATAAAGGAATCAACAACAATATACACTGCTGGCCACAATCTTAAGGCCAATGAACATAAAGAGAAAACGTGCACTTTCCGTTGTTAGACTCAACCACTTATTTGAGTAAAGCTTTGAAAGATGTAAATAAGAAAAGGGAAAATAAAAATGAGAAACTGTTTTAGCGTTTAACAGAAAAAAATGTGAACACTATGAAATTAGCCTAAATACTAGCTGGTCATGTTTAGAACCATACTGGAACGAAGCGTTAATCGGTAAACACCTAACGAAATTTAGTCATTTGTGTTCAAGCATTAGCGTTGTCAACATCTCCTCCTGACAGCTTCTGTGTTACATTGGGTAAAAACATGGCAAAGGACAAAACGTTCACAGAGTTTGAACTTAGCAGAATTGTCGAGATGCAAAAGCAAGATCTCTCTCAACGTGCCATCGCTGGTGAGATTTGGCGTAGTAAAACTGCTGTTGCAAATTTCTTAAAAAACTCATTAAAATTTCCCCAGCATTGTGCAGGAAGATTCGACGGGTTATTTAGCAAGACACTAGCCAACTGTCGAAGCAGATTAGGGCCATTACGGACGCAGAATGCAGCTCAAGAACAATAAGAGGGCATCTACAAGAGAAAGGCTTTAAAAACCGTAAACGTCTTCAAAGGCCACCCTTCCTTCCACACAACAGCTCGGTTAAACTCTGCTGAGAAACACCAAACATGGAACGTAGAAAAGTGGAAGAGATAGAATTTAACCTGGATGGTTCAGATGGCTTCCAACGCTACTGGCACGATAAGGATATTCCACCGGAAACATTTTCTACACGACACAGTGAAGGAGGTTCCATCTTGATCTGGGGTGTTTTCTTCTCCCATGGAACAATGGAGCTTCAGGTTATACAGGGGCGTCAAGCAGCAGCTGGCTACATTGGCATGTTAGAGAGAGCATCCTTATTGACTGAAGGCTCTCGTTTGGATGAAAATGACTGGATCTTTTAGCAGGACGGCGCTGCAGTCCACAGTGCCCGCCGAATAACATAATTCTTTTGGACTATCCAGCGTATTTGCCCGAACTGAACCTCATTGAAAATGTTTGGAGGTGGATGGCAAGGGAAGTCTATAGAAATGGACGTCAATTCCAAACAGTGAATGATCTTCGTGAAGCCGTCTTCACCATTTCAAAATAATATTTCAGCTAGCCTTCTGCAAACGCTTATATCGACCAGGACAAAGAGAAGGTTTGCAGTTATTCGCAATGACGGCGGTGCAACTCACTACTGTTCTCATATTCCATATTAAATACTAAAAGGTTTTATTTTTATTTTCCCTTTTCTTATTTTATCTTTCGCAGCTCTACTCAAATGAATGGTTGAATCTAACAACGCAAAATGCACATTTTTTTATGTTAATTGACCTTAAGACTTTGACCAGCAGTGTATTTATGATATTCGAACACAAAGAATAAAAACTTAAATTTATCCATTGTTAAACTTAAGATTTTATTCGTACAGTGTACTACTTTCAGTATAGTTATTTCTTGATTCGTTGAAATTTTCGCCAACAAATATATTTATATATATTATTTTTACTACTAGCGTGTTGTTACACTTAATTTTCTGTTTCTGTTTAAATTCGTCTTCACCAAAGGACACTAATCACCTCAGTCTGAGTTTAGCTCCATCTCGGTGTTTGGTATTTTAACCAGAACTGTACATTATGTAATACATGAACTAAACGTCTAAATCTGAGAAACTAATTAGATGTAAATTTGGTTTGGTTTTGGATTTTCGCGTAAAGTTACGCGAAGTCTATCTGCGCTGGCCGCCCCTAATTTTGCATTGTATGACTGGAGGGGAGGCAACTAGTCATCACCGCTTACTGCAGACTCTTGGTCTACTCTTCTACCAACGATAGTGGGATTAACCATAACTTATAACGGTCCTACGGCTGAAAGGGCGAGCATATTTGATGCGAAGAGGATTCGAACTTGCGACCCTCAAATTACAGGTCGAGTGCCTTAACCACGTGGCCATGTCTGGCTCAGATGTAACTAAGTATTCCTAATTTTGAACACATGATCAGAGGGAAACAAACAGTTAACAGTACGAACCGCGTAAATAGTTACTCTTAAACTTGTGGTGAGATAGATGGTTACTGTTATAATAAAAATTTCTCCGTAGTTTAAATAAGACATCGTAAATCTAGCATGGGATCTTTTAATACACATTCTGACACGCTATGTACTAGGACACTCCTGACCCAAACTTTAAACGTGCAACTGGTAAAACAGTTTATTTTCGTAAACTGGTTCATTTAAAACATTGAACTGTTTTAAATATAATGAAAAGTATTTAATTTCAGACGACTACGGTACTTACCAATGAAGCTGTTATTGTTCTGCTTTTAAAGGAATGTTTTTGTTTATGTCTTTAACAAAATAAAATTATTGTTTTTAATGCAGGTATTATCGCTGTATTGATTGGAACAATAGTTGCTGTTGTAGACACGGCATTCCCAAACAAATTTTCCACCATTTTGGAGGTCGATTACGACACTCCCTACCGGTACTTTGTTGGCCAAGACCACAGTGTTTTTAATAAAAGTGAGAAAACTTCGTTGGAGTTACAAACTGTTGCCCACACTGCTGAACCAGGCACAAGCAGAGCTGGTGTCGACAACGTAGGTTATGAAAACGATGACAGTGATGTCAGTACAACTTTCAATGGTAAACGTGCTGTTAGTCTGAAATATTTTGGAAAAGTCGTCCATCATGAAGATAAGGGAAATGGATCAGATTCATCTTTAAACCGGTACATAATTAGATTTTTTTTTAGTATTTTATAAGGAAAATAACTTTTATTTCAACATATTCAATAGTACTAACTTGGAAGAAATTTATTTCAATGGTACATTTCATTTACACACAGTTGGTTATAAATTCAACAATTTCGGCTGTATTATATATATTAATTTTCGACAAGAAGTTAAAACTACAGAGAAAAACGTAGGTATTGTACATTTTCAAAAAATGTACTAAATTAATAATAGTATGTATGTGATGGATGCCACAATATATCTGATAAGAATTTAAACCAAATTATTATTTAATGACTCGAGATGAGGTTTCAACTGCACTCTATCTGCTCTACGCTACTGCCAAACAACCAGCTTGATTATAAAACACACATGGTCTTTAAGCATCACTATCCAAGTCGGTCGTTTTTGAGGTAATAAATATTACAAGTTTGTAAAGCATCTTACTTTCTCCAAAGACAAATATAATTTGTTTGTTTTTTGGAATTTCGCACAAAGCTACTCGAGGGCTATCTGTGCTAGCCGTCCCTAATTTAGCAGTGTAAGATTAGATGGAACGCAGCTAGTCATCACCACCCACCGCCAACTCTTGGGCTACTCTTTTACCAACGAATAGTGGGATTCACATTATAACGCCTCCACGGCTGAAAGGGCGAGCATGTTTGGCGTGACCGGGATACGAGTCGCACGCTTTAACACGCTTGGCCATGCCAGGCCCAGACAAATATAAGAAATAAATAACAAATAGAACTTTAAACCACGTGAAAGTTCAAGTGTTATATTATTGGTAAAACTGTTTTTTTTTTTTTTGGTAAATTATTGTAAACAGTTTTTGGTATGTGATAAGGTTAGTTAGTTTGTTTGTTTGTTTTTGAATATCGCGCAAAGCTACACGAGGGTTATCTGCGATAGCTGTCCCAAATTTAGCAGTGTAAGACTAGAAGGAAAGCAGCTAGTCATCATCATCCACCGCCAACTTTTGAGCTACTCTTTTACCAACGAATAGTGGAATTGACTGTGACATTATGACGCCCTCACAGCTGAATGGGCGAACATGTTTGGTGAATGAGTCTTGCATCATCCGATAGTGTATTTAAATTTGAACCACTAATACCACTATATTCATATATATTTGTTTACTACTAGCGTGTTGTTACACTTTATTCTCTCGTCTTTGTTAAACGATTTCACAGCATGAATGTGGTTTCTGTTTAGATTCGTTTTCATGAAAGCACACTAATCACCTCAGTCTGAGATTAGCTCCATCTCGGTGTTTGGTATTTTAACCAGAACTGTACATTATGTAATACATGAACTAAACGTCTAAATCTGAGAACCAAATTCGATGTAAATTTGGTTTGGTTTTGGATTTTCGCGCAAAGTTACACAATTTTGCAGTGTACGACTAGAGGGAAGACAGCTAGTCATCATCATCCACCGCCAACTTTTGGGCTGCTCTTTTGCCGCTGAATAGTGGAAGTGACTGTAACATTATAGATTGGTAGGGGTCATGTTATTCTTTAATAAAGTATATATAGGTCTTAGCTTTTGTAAAATATTACACTCTTGTTAATGATAAAGTAATACATTGGAATATGTAAAATGTATGAGGTAGTGCCCAGTCTAATTTTGTTGTTGTTGTTTTTAAATCATAATACAATCAATTCTGAGTATATATTTGTGGTATATTATTAAACATTGGTTTCATTCAACAATGGACTCTGTTAGTCTGGTTAAGTGTTGTCTGCCTTTCCGAAAGGAGTTCTGGATGTTTGGTATTAGTTTATTGTTCTCACAGTAAAAAAGCAGTCAGTTTGAAATGGTTCGTTCTAAGAACTTACCCAGGCAACTAAGAAGACAGATTGGTCTGAAGTTGTGGGGATTTGAGTTATTGGTATTTGATTACGGCATTACAGTAAATATCACTTTTTTCCGGGAATCTAGGTAATAGCCTGACAGTCAGGATAAATTAGTTATGTTATGAAAGAATGTTGGATAATGCATTTTAAAAGTAATATTGCGGATACCATTGTAATTTAATCCGTGATGACGAAAAACCCACTTGAAGTAAAAACGTATTCTAAAGATGGCTGGTATGGGTGTTAACAGTTTAAGTAAAATAAATTACAAAACAACATTTCGGCCTTCTGAAGATAACCTAAGAAGGTTGTAATTTATTTTAATTGAAGTCATAATACTCATAACAGCAGTTTCGAGAATATATCAGTAATTTAATGTTAACCTTGATTTTACTGGTGGAGATTCTCCTGTTGAAAAAAGTAGTGATAGTTCGATGATGTTTGTGTTTTTAAATCAACTGGAAATTTCGGGAGAATAGATCTGTTATGGAGGTAATGTGGTTCTCGACTTCTATATGCAAAAACGGCTCGTTTGGGTTGAGAAAATATTTCAAATAGAAGTTTCTCAAATAGGGTTTCTCGACATCACTGATGGTTCTCGACTTCGTATTTGAGCTGTAAATTAAACTAGGGAGAATCAGTATTAGAAAAGTGAACTTTATAGTATTCGGTCAACAGGTCTGCTTTGTCGGTATGTTTTGTCAGTATCGTTGTACTTAATATGATGAAGTAATTATTTTATTGTTTTTCTCGGTCTTTAAAAATGTGAATTTTCTTTTCTTCGAAAATTCTTTCAGTCGATTATGGGTGCTATCTAAGGAGTTACAGAAAAGTGATCAGTTGTTATTGTTTAATATTGATATTTTTCTTTTAATTAAGGCATGGATTCTATTAATCAGTGATGACGAAAAAACCCACTTGTAGAGAAAAATATATATTTAAAAACGGTTGGTTTGGGTTGAGAAAATTGTTTATGTAGAAGAGTGAACAATGTTTCGACTTTCTTCGGTCATCGTCAGGTTCACAAAGAAAGAAAGAGGAAACTGACCGATAGCTGACCACATGTTTGAAGGAGGTTGTGTAACTGAGTATAGGAATGTAGAGGGCGTGCTTAGATGTTTGATTATATTTATTAATATAGGTGTAAAGGTGTTCCTTCGTATTGGTTTATTTTGGGCTTGAGTTGTTGTATAAGTAAGGTTTTTTTAATTTTGCGTTTGTTTCTTTATTAGTATTTGGGTGGGCTAGTGGGTTAAGGCGTTCTACTCCTAATCTAAGGGTCGTGGGTTTGAATCCCCGTCGTACCAAAAATGCTCACTTTTTCAGCCGTAGGGGCGATATAATGTTACGGTCAATCCCACTGTTTGTTGGTAAACGAGTAGCCCAAGAGCTGGCGATGGGTGGTGGTAACTAGCAGTCTTCCCTTCAACTTTATACTGCTAAATTAGGGACGGCTAGGACAGATAGCCCTCGTGTAGCTTTGAGCGAAATTCGAAAAAAAACAAAATTCTTTATTAAATATAACTATCACTTTCTTTTTTTACTGGACTTGAATGAAATTTGTGTCTAATGGAGTAATTAGTAAACAGTACAGATTTAAAAGTGAGATGGAATGCCTGCTATAAAGCCGAATATTACAGAGTACACTTTCTTTTATTTTGGAACAGGTGTCTATTTCTATGCTAATGTCGGAGTACCTAACACATGGAGAGTTGGCAGTGAAATTAAATTTAGAGTGTTCAAATCTTTAGTATTCCAATTAATGTTCAATGAGCTTTTGTGTCTTTGGTTTACTTAGACCTTTCAGTGGGAATCGAATTTCTCGTGCATTGCAAGATCTGCAAAAGGCTAATCACATTGTGCGTGCTCAAAGTAACCTCTGCATCCTAAAGCAGTTCAATTAACTTAAGGCTTTATTAGTTTGTTTATTTTAGTTGTTAACGCATATATTATCTGTGCTCTGCCTATTATGCGTATCGAAACCTAATTTTACGTCTTAAGCCTGCAAATTTGCCGCTGAACCACTGGGCGTTAAACTTAACCTAGAGAAACGTCATCAAAACTTAACATCGTAATATAAAGTTGTCCAATACTACAATATTTCGAGTCATATACTTCCTTCTTAACAAAGCAAGTTTTAATTAATATTAAGCAAAAGTGTTAAAATGACCTGTAAGTATACATCTGTCTTTTATTTCATTTTTTAGCAGACATTCTGGAGTTCCAGACAATATCAGTCCTCAACGTTTGAATGAGGTAACAATTGATGTTCAGGCAGCATCATTGTGGTGACATCTTTATTTTTTATGTTCCATGGTTCCTATCTCATATGAGGAGAAGAGTTACAAAGATGTAGCGAATGATGAAGCAATCAATACATAGTGCTTTCTAGTGGTTCTGTTATTAAATCTTTAATTGAAATGTAAGTTATTATGGACTTCGTTAACATTTCAATACGTGGATGCTATCAAGTGGCTTTCAACAAACCATCAACTGTGAATGTATGTATAGTAAGAACGTTGTGATTGTTGAATTTGTTTTAAGGCCCAGATACTTTATTTATGTTGTAGTGGAAACTAATGTATATTTTGTATTTTATTGTAATATACAAAGAAACAGTATTGCAACTTAAATAATTTTACAAAAGCTAACTTAAATGCTTACTAAATACTGTAACGTGTTCGGAAACATAGAAATTCCAAAGTAGCTACACACAACTTGAAGAAAACAGTTTATTTGAAAAGAAGGTGGAAATCAAGATCATCAAATTGCGGTAACCATTAAAGAAGAGATACCGTACACAATTGCATATACTTAAACATGTCTTCCAATTCTCTGTTTCCTCTGCAACGTTCTGTCAGTAAAGTTGTTCTGAACTTAACATATGTAGCATGCTACAAAAGCTAAGTTAAATAAAATTAGTTATTTTTACTTATTAGGAGCAAAATTTAAAAATCCATTAATGATAATTTCTTACCTAATTTTAAGATGTTGAATATTACTGGTTAAGTGTTTAAAATTATTTTTATTAATTCTACTCCTTTAGTGTTTTGAAACAGAAAATTAGCAAGGTTAATTTGGAAAAGTTTCGTTATTATTGATTTATTGTCACTGAATACAGTTAAATTATGTGTATAATGCTTAAAAAAACAAATGTACAAATATATATTTTTTTAGTGGAAATGTGTGCTGAAAACGTATATGAAAATGACAAATAAATATTTTAATAACAATTTTTAATATATTCCTTTGTTTTTATTCGTGTTTGATTGTTAACCACATTGTTTTGTTGTATGGTAGTGTTTAAAAATATTTTTTGAAAAATATTTTATTTTATAAAATCATAACGTCTCGTTTTTGCACTTCGGAAGAAATTCGTGGTGTTATAATAGTGTAATTATACTATATTCACAGTCAATTTACCCACTACGTCATATAACGATTTCCTGTTTGATTTATAAGAATAATAGAGTGTGCTTATCACAAATATCCATTCAAAACAAATCCCGTGTGTGTTGGTTAGAGGGTTTAAATTACAAAAAACACTATAATAAGGAATGTAGCTTCAGTGATTGGAGTTGATTAATTAAATTTCTACGACTGAATTTGTACTTGATTATATCATAGCGACGACCTTAACTACACTTACTGTTTAGTAATGCTGAATTTTAACAATGAAGTGATAACCATAAGGAGCTACTATTTCCACACTTACATTTACTTATGTATTGGTTAGTAAGGCTGGAAGAAGGTAATAAAGAAACCTTTTAAAACAAGCTTGAAACTGTCCAGAATGTATTGAGTTTGATACTGTTAATGGAGAAAGAAGCACATATCTGTTTCGTTTTTTTTAAATTTTGCGCAAGGCTGCAAGAGAATTATCTACGCTAGCCGTCCAGTAATTTAGCAGTGTAAGACTAGAGGGAAGGCAGCTAGTCATCACCACCCACCGCCAACTCTCGAACTAGTTTTTTTACGAAGTGGAACTCCTTTTTTATGAGTTTTAGGTAAACCTTAGACAATTCCTGTGTGTCTGCCTGATAGTTTGATAATGAAATACTGTATTTTATCAAGTACGTCATTATTCTTCATTTTCACTACATATCTTCGCACATTATCGTCTCTATTACGTAGTGTCACAAAGTTAGTAGAGTTATTTAAATGTTTCCAGCTTTCTTTAAATAATCATTTTCTCTAGTATCACAACGCTATTCCTCTTAGAAAGTTATAAGTTACAATGACATTTTCATTTTTCATTAATTTTTAAAGCTGTCAATCTTCAGAACTAAAGATTGACGTTTTTTTTATATTCACAATCATAATTATCAAAAGCTGTAATCTAACTTTTAATATCGGTACAGAATTAACCAGAACTCCACCAGAAAGGTTTATGTGACAATAATATTAAAAAAATATTGTTCAAACTTTTCAAAATAATTTTCAAACCTAAGCTTATTTGGAATACTAGGTTTCAAACCACGAGCTAACACTTTCTCTTTAACATCGTTCAAAAATATACTTTGGCTAATTAAAAAACATTCTCCAAAATTTTTATAAATTAATTTTTAACTGACCGTTTCCCCAAATCGTTTAGCCGTAGCAAATGATTTGCCCTATAATGTATTTTGTGATTAAGTGTATAAAGTATAAATATCCTGCTTGATCTTTCAGTAATTTAAGTGCTTCTATGGGTAATCTTAAAATAAGATTTCAGTATCTAAAGTTTTTGTTCAATTTCAAAATTCGTTAAATTTGAATTTTCTTATATTGTCTAAGCTGTAGAATGTCAAAAATAAGGAACAGTTTGTTTTGGAATTTCGTGCAAAGTTACTCGAGGGCTATCTGCGCAAGCCGTCCCTAACTTAGCAGTGAACGACTAGAAGGAAGGCAGCTAGTCATCACCACCCACCGCCAACTCTTGGGCTACTCTTTTACCAACGAATAGTGGAATTGACCGTCAACGAGGAACAGAAACTTTAAAATTATGGAATGAGTTTTTTTTACTCAACACTACATAACGGAATACCTGTGCTGAGCTCAACACTGGTGTCGAGAAACAAATTTAAAATTCTTCATTAATACGAGCTTCGTTTTCTAAAATTTTAAATGTAGCATTTCAGCATTTCTAAATAAAGTTAATAAGTTTTTACTATACCTGTTTCTAATAATATTAAATATAGATTTGTTCTCAGGAAATCTTAAATATATTATTTATTTCAAGAATAAAAACGTTTCAGCCATTTTATAATTTAAGGTTTGGTTTTCTTTGGAATTTCGCGCAAAGCTACGAGAGGGTTATCTACCCTAGCCGTTGTTAATTTAACAGTGTAAAACTAGAAGGAATACAGTAAGTCATCAGCACCCATATCTAACTTCTGGGCTACTCTTACCAACGAATAGTGGGACTGCCCGTCATATTATATCCCCCCACACACACACATCTGGTGTGACGGGGATTCGAGCCCGTGACCCTCAAATTACGAGTATAATTTAAGTGTTAAGCCTTTAACATCACTGTTTCAAAGTCTTTAACGTATCTGAATCCGCCCCATTGTTCTTATTAGTTATCCCAACTCAAATGAAAATTAAATGTTGATGTTGAATTTTGAACAGAAGAATAAATCCGCCAATGGTAAACCTCTAGTTCATTAAAAAAAAACATAAACTGTTGTTGTTGTTGTTGTTTTGAATTAAGCACAAATCTACACAATGGGCTATCTGTGCTCTGCCCACCACGGGTATCGAAACCCGGATTTTAGCGTGTAAGTCCGTAGACATACCGCTGAGCCACTGGGGGGCAAAAACATAAATAAAGTAAAGAGTCAATTCAAATGAAAAATAAAATTTATTCCCAATAAAAACAACGTCACTTTTAAACGAGCATTTGGTGCATTATATCATAAAACACATATTCTAACATTATAATAATTAAATAAATTAAATTTGCATGACACACCACAATGGGAAATCATTATATCAACTTCAAGTTAATCCCTTTTATTACCTCAAGATAAATACATCCCGGATACAAGGTAGGTGAGATTATAAAATAAATAAAAAATTGTTTCACATTTTAGTTCTCATTCATTAGGGTTAGATTGTGGTTTACATCTATAATCAGATGTAGCTAAATTTAGATAATTATGAACGATTCCAAACAGCAAAGCTTAAAGGTAGTTTCCAATTTACAATTCTTTTTGTCCCATGTATGTAGTAGAATGACCTAAAAAATATGCCAACGACCGATATGTTGTGAAGCCTTAACCTCTACTATGTACGTTGTGAACAGCTTATCTCTTATATAAAATTAGAACCCCAAATGGAAAACGTGTTTTAAAGCGTAAACATGGTACAAGCAAAGACTGCTTGCTATCCGTGCGATCTTTACACAGACTCACGCTGGACAAAAAAACAAAAAAAAACATTTTATTAGTAAAGGAAAGAATACGAATACAGAGTTTCACTTTATCAAATTTTTCTAGGGTTAGCTTCAAAATAGTTTGGGTGACAAACAAGTCCGCCCACACGACGTAATTTATATTAAAGTATGACCTAAAATATTATGACGTAACAATGACGTGTATGGGAGATCCCTCGTGGATTATTATAACCTAGAACTTGTTCCCCTATCTCACAAGGTCAAGAGCTAGAAAAACGATTGTTCTTAAACCAGCAGAACTGGAAACAGGATCAAAATGTTTAGAGCTTACAGGTTTTTCTGGGTATCATAAAATTTTGCCGAAAGCTTGCAAAAATTAGTTGCAAAGTTTGGTTCATTTATTGACGGCACATTAAAAAAGAAAACTGCCGAATATATAAAGATCAGTCATTAAACAAAATTCAGCATTCATTGTTTATCCTTTGTCTTTCTTAAACATTTATCAAGAATCCTTGAATCTTTCTTTAATATAGAAAAATGTATTCTATTAAAACATATTCTTAAACGACCGTGGCCGAGCGCGTTAAGGCGTGCGCTCGTAATCCGAGGGTCGCGGGTTCGCGCCCGCGTCGCGCTAAACATGATCGCCCTCCCAGCCGTGGGGGTGAAAAATGTTACGGTCAATCCCACTATTCGTTGATAAAAGAGGAGCCCAAGAGTTGGCGGTGGGTGTTGATAACTAATTACCTTCCCTCTAGTCTTACCCTGCTAAATTAGGGACGGCTACCACAGATAGCCCTCGAGTAGCTTTGTGCGAAATTCCCAAACAAACAAACAAACTTAAACGACCGTGATAGTATCAATGGGGTTATGCACAATTCAAAAACGTTTCGTGCTGATATCTATTATATTTACTAAGGTTTATTTGTGCTAAGGTCTGTATATATGGATAAATAAAATATATGATGCCGGTCATCTTCCATGAATAATTACTTTGTTTATAATATTATGAAATATATATATTCTCAGAAGTTAAAAAAATTAGCTTTTGCAGTGGCTGACAAAAGTTTTAGAAAAGAAATATAAATGATTTGAAAAAAATTGGCACTGTAAAGTTGGTAAACACATTTAATAAACAAGGAATATTTCATTGTACATTGCGTTGCGCGCTTTCTCTCCATGAATCAAAATGATTTTTATTAGCTTATACATAATTCATCGTACAATTAAATATGATTATTTCAAGCAGAAATCGAGCCGTCAGCATGTTTTTAATTAATATATTTAACACAGTCTAGCAAAATACAAAATTTCTGATGGTAGTTACGAAGTCAAATAGCAGTTGTGTAACACGTAGAACCACGTGAAGCTAAATCTGGAATCGAAAATGAAGAACCTGGTGTCTTTTCTTCCAAGTAATTAATCAAATTAAACACACCTTTTAAAAAAATTTGCTAGCAACTATTGAAGTTAAAACTTTGAGTAATTAAAATGCATATTTAGCTCTCAGGAACTAATTTTCGTATAATGAAATACAAATTAATAGTAAGATAGTTGCTTAAAGTTTCCCTTAAAACAATGGGGGTGATGAACTGAACATCTAAAACCAGAATTTGTGTATTTTGTATGAACATCTGTTGCAGTGTTGAATTTATTGGACAAGACTGGACAGGAAAGATCATTTAAACAATGACAGGTCTTTGACCGATTCAAGTTGGCTAATTTCTTGGTAGGGTCATGAAAGGTAACCTAGGGCGGTCAGCAAATTTTGTTTTTCTTTACTCTACCAGCTCAAGAGCAGAAGCTAATTATTTCATTTCCGCTTCACGGAAATCCCAACGTGAGATGCAGCCCGGAACACCCGAAATTTTCTTCTTTTTGTCCGACCTTTAGTATTATTGGAATTTTCCAGCATCATTAACAGAGGCTGTTGTTATCTTCACAAGCACTGAAGAAACACAGTGATTGGTTTGTAATGTCTTACACATAAAATTTGAAGTAGCTTCTACCGTTTTTTTGTAATGAAGATATTGAATTACCATACCAAATGCAAACAGAAACACGTATAGAAAATAAAAATTACTAGTTTTTTCCATAAAATATTTTTCATTTATAGAGAGGATCAGGATTGAGTCATATAGTTTGATTTCAATCATCTTAAGCATGGTTTTTCAAACTATGCTTCGCCATAGCTATCTGGGGCTCCGCGAGCAAACTCAAGAATGGTAATATTTTTTCCTAAAACAATAAAACTGAATCAGAATACACTGTACAATAAAGTAAAATATATCTTTAATATAACATGTTTATTGTGTCTTGGTCCTTTTAATATTTTATTCTGTCTCACGCTAGACGATTTTATTTATCTTACAGGAAGTTCTCACGGTGAAGGTGTTAATACAATCTCAATCAACTTCGGTAGTGGCACCACTAGTTGCCAGTAGATATGGCACCATCTCAAGATCGCATGCGTCATTGGAGATTTAAGATAGCTTAGTAACATTCGTAAGAAATATCGGTCAGCCATGGATAGTCAGGCTAACTGTCTGTTCAACGCATATCTGGATTAGCGGACAAATCTCGAACAAAATAAAACAACGTCACAACTGAAACTTGTCCAAATTGGAAACATTATGATGAAAGTAGATACAATATCCATTGTTTCAATTTCAAAGTATATTTATATGAAGTATAATTATATATATGACAATTATAATTGGTAATTGTTAGGTTAGGTTAGTTGTAATTTAATTAGACGAATGTGGTACCAATGAGCTCTATGACGTCACAAACCCGCATGACGTCATTTTTCATTTTGTTCGAGATTTAGGCGCTTGTTAGATCTGGCTTAATATTTGGTTATTTGGCTTAAAAATTTCTTTTAAAAATTATAAAAATAATAAGTTACTCTTTTCCATTAGAAAAATATATTATTGTAGCGTTCTAGTCTTTTTTTCCACAAATCTTTATTTCTTTTTCTTTTCTTTTTTTATGCAAAAACGGCTCGTTTGGGTTGAGAAAATATTTTAAATAGAAGAGCGAACAACGTTTCGACCTTCTTCGGTCATCGTCAGGTTCACAAAGAAAATTCTCAACAAGTGGGTTTCTCGACATCACTGAATCTTTATTTCTGACTTTGTTATGGCAATATTGATTTTAGGTCAGCATGTCATCGTATGATGATAAAATTCAAGTGCTTGAACGAGTTTTCATTAAAAAGCTATTCCGTATCCGTGAAAATACTTTTAAAGAGCAAAAAATATAATAATACATTTTAGACAAATTGATAATTAGATGTCACTCTTATAATGAATAAGTGGCTGAATAACAGTAATAAATTTGATACGACTAAAAGTCTTCCCAGGCCTATGCCTAGTACGAATTCTTGGCGTTGTAAGTGCAAGAACTTCAAAACAGGATGATGCAAGAAGTACCGAAACAAGAAAGAAAAGAAAGTATGATGAAAGTTTTATTAAATATGGTTTTACATGAGGATGAACCTAGTGGGTTGTGTGTTGAATGTGGAATAGTCTTGAATGTGGAACAGTGTTGAGGAACATTAGTTTGCATCCAGCAAAGTTGAAACAGCATCTAGAAGCCAAACACTCGCGATTAAAAAAAATCCAACTTCCGAGTATTTCAAAAGAAAGTGTTTGCAATTAAATGTAGGAAAGCTACTCTTCGTTCGTTTGTCCATTAGGACAACAAAGGTTCTCTTATTGCTTCATATTGTGTTAGTTACCGTACTGCAAAAGCAGGTGAAACTCATACAATTACAAAAGATTTGATAAAACCATGCACGACAGATTTGATAGATTGAACAAAAGCAAGCCGATTGGAGCATAATAAATAAATAAATACACAGTACTACGACTGATATAAACAGCATTCCCGTGGCTCAGCAGTAATGTCTGCGGACTTACACCACTACAACTTGGGTTTTGATATCCGTGGAGGGTAGAGTACAGATAGTCTTACGTATAGCTTTGTTCTAAATTCAAAACAAGAACTGTCATAACTTTTCCAAACAGAAATTTGAAACAGGTAGAAGTAAAAATTTTTCTTTAAGTATTGATATTTTTAATAAATTTATATTCTGAAAGCTTGAAGTAAACTTTATCTGATGCTGGTAACCGATTGTTTCTATTTTTAGTTTATTTATTTTTATTAACGCTTCAGAATATTTCTTCTTTCTGACATGAAGCTCCACAGGTGTGAAAATACAGACTGATGGTTAACTTTTTGAACACGCATTTATACTCTGAGAGCAACAGAATAGTACCTAAAGGTATTTTTAATTAGCACACGTTAAAAAATATTTCTAAACCATGTTTATCACATAATTTTAAACTGTTAAGGGCAAACATTCTATATGGTGTGTAACATGTTAAAGAACTAATGTGTTAATGTTAGTGATAATAAAGTAATTAACTTTCCTTACTTTAATCAACAAGCAACCACTACCACCCCCTTTTTTGTCTCTCACAGCTTTTCACGATGAAAGTTGTTCGCTGTTTGGCCCGGCATGGCCAAGTGTGTTAAGTGGTTCGACTCGTAATCCGAGGGACGCGGGCTCGAATACTGGTCGCATCAAACATGCTCGCTCGCCCAGCCGTTGGGGCGTTATAATGGTACGGTAAATCCCACTATTCATTGGTAAAAGAGTAGTCCAAGAGTTGGCGGTGGGTGGTGATGACTATCTGCCTTCCCTCTAGTCTTACACTGCTAAATTAGAGACGGCTAGCGCAGTTAGCCCTCGAATAGTTTTGCGCAAAATTTAAGAAAAAAAACCCAACAAAAACATCTTCGCTGTGACAGTGGTAAGTCTACAAATTTACAGCTAAAATCAGTTGGTCAGTTTCCCTCAGCGAATATAACAGATAATGCAACGTGGCTTTGCTATAAAAAACACAATAAAAAGCAAACTTTTAACATAAAAAAATAATGTTTTTACATCAACTGATAAACCTTTAACACCTAAAACAACAACAATTTGGGAAACAAGTAAAATATTTTACATAACACAGAATAAACTTGTAACAACAAAATAACAGTGACAAAAATTAACTGCACAAATAGTAAACGTTTGTTACTAATTCGCAAGTTTTCAAAACGAGGTGTAACTTCCAAAGCTAAAACATTTTTCGCGGAATTTAACAAATTTTTCACTGAAAGATCAAAATTAGATTCTGCAATTCGTTTTTGTAAGAATTCGTTAGTTTTTTACGATTACATTTGAATTTTTCGTAGACGGCAAAATTTCTTTAACGTGTTTTTTGCGATAATTCTAATTTTGTTTGTCTCTTGTTAAGTACAAAACTACATAATAGGATATTTGTGCTGCTCTCCACGAGTATCGAAACTCGGTTCATCACGGTGTAAGTTCTCAGACCTACCTATGGACAACTTAAGGGATTTGATCTTTCCTGTGACTAATGTATTTCGTTCTTATAGTTCGAGTAACAACCTCATAATGTAAAATAGGGTAGAAGAAAACTTTTCATTTTACTAACAATCCTGCAAATAAGTATGAAACATGAAGAAATAAGCCATAAGACGTAACTGATGTAACCCTCTCCTGCTATTATTACAGATTTGATTGGTCTTGATATCTTTATGGATATGTTTACGTTTACAGTTACAGAAAAATCGAGTTGGAATGATTTTGGACTGAAGACTTCAAGACTTTTATTTATATAAGTGTCTATGTTTTGCAGGTTTTTCTCGCCTGTGTCTATACCTGTTTATTCGTACTAAAATATCAGGAAAATCTAGTGATTAAGAAGTATTGAGAGATGGGTGGATGCAGGAAGGTGAAGTTTGTTCCTTATTTAAGTACTTACTTACTTACACTGGTTAAGTAAGTTGGATATAAAAAATCATCCTCTCATGAAGTATATGATATGGGCCTCTTCTTCACATTAGAAATAATTTACTTTGGTAAAGTAGGTCAGATATGAAAAAAGGTCAACGAGTCATAATTTCTATGATATAGGTCTATTATTCATTTAAGATCAAAGTGTTGATAAATTTTACGATATTCGCAAAAGGTATTGGTCGAGTGTAACTTACTGGTTAGTGTGTTTTCGCTGTGAATACCAGTATTTATAGTTCGTGATCCGTTGCTCCACGAAACACTCTCCAATCTTTAATGCTGTGTGTACGTTAGTGATTTGGTTTGCATTTCGCGCAAAGCTGCAAGAGAGCTATCTGCCCTAACTGTCCCTAATTTAGTAGTATAAAACTGGAAGGCAGCTAATCATTACCACCCACCGCCAACGTTTCGGCTACTCTTTTACCAAAGAATAGTGGAATTAGCCGTCACATTATAACGCCCCCACGTTTGGTGTAACGGGGATTCGAACCCATGACGCTCAAATTACTAATCACCTGGCCGTGTACATTATAAAATGATAGTAGCTAAAGAGTTGGCGGTGACTGTTGTAGATTAAATTAGACCCGCGATGCGTAGAAATAAACGTGAAAAGTTTATTCACTACTTATATTAACAGTCATGGTGACTGTAAGTAAGTTAAGCCTCCAATGCCACAGTGGTATTATGCAAAGTTTCAACAATAGAAACCTGGTTTCGATACTCGCAGTGGGCAGAGCACAGGTAGTCCATCGTGTAATTTTGTGCTTGACTTCAAAACAACGATATTGTTTAAGCCCCCAGTGACAAAGCGGAATGTCTGCGGAATTACAATACTAGAAACCGGGTTTCGATATTCTCGGTGGGCAGAGCATTGACAGCCCATTAGGAAGCTTTGTGCTTAACTATAAACAGTCAAAAAAGTAATTTAAACAGCACCCATCAGCATGCAATAGACTTGATATCTTATACGATAGGAAGTAAATTATAAAATCATAAATCTATATACTTAGTGAAACAACTCGTCACTTTCACTGTGTTATTATAGTTGATTTGCCTTCATGATCAAAGTTCATTATACTGAATATAGTAAAACCGAAAAAAATAAGAGAGGATTTAATTTGCTGAATGTGTACATGATAATATGAACACAACAACAACAAAGTTACATTACATAAAACATCGAATCATCTGTGATTGACATTGGAGTGAGAGAAGAGCATTCTGATGAAGGAAGATAATAAAATGATAGCTAAGTTATTATCTCGTTTCTTAGGTCAATATGTATGATTTAAAAAACGTGCAACGTGCAACATTAATATAAAATCCGGTTCAACTGAATAAATATTGGTCAAAGCTTTGAATGATTTTACCTCTGAAGTAGGCGGGTTTCTTGTCGAAATCGCTATGGTTTTATTTGTTTTCGAAAGTTCAAACAACAATACTAGGAGAGAGTCATAGACGCAGTTTTTATAAGTCTCAAACCGTACTATAAGATTTCCAGTTGAACGAAACAAAACAGCGAAACACACGGATTGAAGTGGCCAACGTTTCTAATATTACACTCTAAAACCATTCCTGAAGAGAAGCTAAATTTTCTAACCCTGAGGTACAGAAGCAATTTTAAACTGTTTTTAATATTCGAAGCCTTATACTTAACGAACTTCCCCAAGAAGTATTATAACACTCTACATGCTCTAGATGCTGCGTTCTGAATGTGAGAGTCGTATAACAGAAAAAAGACGAGCGTAGAAACATATATATGCAAAAACGACTCGTTTGGGTTGAGAAAATATTTTACATATATATTTCTCCACAAGTGGGTTTCTCGACATCACTGAGTATTATTTCATCCGAGCGTAGAAAGGTTTTCATGTACATCACGCAGGCATGTATACCTAGGCATAAGAGCTTATAATACTACCACCTGGAAAAGACCAGATTAAGTTTTAGGAGGTTCTATACATAGGTTGTATTTTAGAATTTCAATAACAACAACTTATTTATTCTGTTAGTTTAACGAACTGCCCTTTTTTTTACTTGTGTGATCAAACCACTTGTACGATACTGCACTTGGAGTTTGACTCTTCACGATAGACATCTAGTGACAATGTTGAAAACTAATTTAACTGTTTCTTGTGGGTGTATGCGCGTGAAAACTTTATATTATAAATATTTATCTTCAGTATTTTATAATATAGCCATATTAAACAGAGTGTTGATGAGAAGGCCCGTGTATATGTGTTATGTAAAATCATTTAAGTTTTTAAAATAAACAAAAGCAGTACAACAAAGTACCAGTTTAGTCTTTGTGATTATCGTGTAATATTTTTCACTGGTAGTAAATTGCTTTGTTAGACTGCCTTTTCTTTCATCAAGAAAATTATCAGAAAATACGAGTTTATATATTTTTATAAATTAATATTAGTTCTAGATATGAGTGAGGAAAGAAATGTGAGTAAATGTAATTTTACATTGATGAACATTTTATTAAAATAGCATAGTGATTGTATTTTGAGCAAGTTTAACACACTCAAATACAAACAAAAAAGAATATAACGTAAGAATAGCAAACGATAAAGCTTATTTTCTTTGTAACTTTAAGAGACATTGGCAAGTGTGTTGACAGGAAGTGAAATCTACAGTCTAAAATTGTTTTAATGTACTTACCAGACTAGCATCAAAGCACATCGTCACCAGAAGCAATTTCGGACAATATCTTATCGAGGTTTTCACCAGAATTAGATACTTTAAGTTAATTTTATCTGTGTTTAATTAGGACAGTCCAGAATTAATATGTATACTGTGTGAACTGAAAATTGTAAATAGACTTATGTCAATCACATAGTGTCATTTATTGAAATAAATAGTTGTATATGCCATAAACAATGGTTTATTTATACTCGTTGAGGAAATAATGTTTTCAAGCTAGCTTCATTAATCTTATTTGCACAGAACTTTTTCTAACATGGATTGAGGTATAGTTTTTATCTTCTTTCGAAACTTTCAGTCGAGAATCACACCAAACACGCTCGCCCTTTCAGCCGTGGGGGCATTATAATGTGACGGTCATTCCCACTATTCGTTGGAAAACAGTATCCCAAGAGTTGGCGTCGAGTGGTGATGACTAGCCGTCTTTCCTCTAGTCTTATAGTGTTAAATTAGAGACGGCTAGCGCAGATGGCCCTCGTGTAACTTTGTGCAAAATTTAAAAAATAAACAAATTAGTAATGCAGTATTTGTTGTTAAGCGCAAAACAACACAATGCACTATCTCTTCTCTGACCATATTTGGTGTCAAACTCCAATTCGTAGCGTTATAAGTTTACATATTTACTCTAGAGACAATAAGTGGGCACATACTCGTGATACAAGTTAAAGAATCTTAGTATTAATTCCGAGGGCACGTTCATTAATAATTGCAGTATAATAATAAGATATAATAATAATATAAAATGATATAATAAAATATAATGGTTTCAATGTAGGAACTGCTTGAACGACAAAGTTTCATAAACTATATAATTTTGGTTTGTTTTGAATTTCGCGCAAAGCTACACGAGGGCTATCTACGCTAGCCGTTCCTAATTTAGCAGTGTAAAACTAGAGGGAAGGCAGCTAGTCATCACCACCCACTGCCAACTCTTGGGCTACTCTTTTACCAACGAATAGTGTGATTTACCGTAACCTTTATAACGCACCCACGGCTGAAAGGGCGAACATCTTTGGTGTGACGGGGATTCGAACCCGCGGCTGTCCGATTACCAGTCGAGCGCCCTAAGCATATGGCCAGGTTGGGCCCCACACTTAGTGGTGGGTAATAGTTGGTGTGCTATTATGTCGTAGCAGTTATTAATAATTTTTTTAAATGATGAATATGTAGTAATAACACAGAGGAAAGCAACAAGAGAGACACACTATTGTTGGTATGTTGTGTGCTGTAGTACCTTTTCTTGCAACGAAACTAAACTTTTTTACATTAGACTCAGACTAGTGACACACATAAAAAAGGAAAGAGACGTGTTTTTCTAGGACATTCCTCACAGCACTGCATAGTTACACGCTTCGCTTAATACGTGAAACACATACATTGCATATGGCGTCTTGTGCATATGCTGGTTACGTCATCGCAGTAAATAACAATATTAAGGATAACAGAACTTCAATACAAGATAAAATGAATATAAAACGTGAATGCCATTGAATAAAAGTTCTGTTAAAGGTTTTGACTCCCTTTTTCTAAAATATATTAACTATTTAGTCATTTTAGAAATCAGACACTGACTCATAACTCATTACCTCAGGCAATGTACATTTTTTTTATCAGTAGTTGTAAAACCATAAGCCTATTAGATGATTATGTTGTTTGTTGGTTATTATTTGCTATAAACACAAACTCTAAAGTGGTTTATATTTATAGAAACGACCGTATAGACGCATAAAGACTATTCCCAAAATAAATAACACTTTGTATTTCAATTAAAAATATGTACTTTTCACATAATTTATTTTTAAATAGAAACTGAATTATTAGGTTAAACCTATGTCTAAATTAAATTTCTTAATATATTTTATAAGATAATTACTTTTCTTAAATAGTTTTAAGCCTAAGTCTGAAACTATATTGGATTTATCTTTCAATATAAAATGCTACTGATCGAGTAAATAACATTTATATATATATACACACATACACACTTTTACTCAACTATTAATTCTATCCTCGATGGCTAAATATGAATATTTATAACACTGAAGACTGGGTTTCGCTACCTGTGGTAGGCAGAGCTCTGAAAGCCCATTGTATCTCTGTGTGCTAAACAATAAATAGACGAATCAACTATTGAGTCTATTCCTGTTCCCGACATCTTTCACTTTTGATTTGCAACAATTCGTTACAACAGTTTCATGATTCCTCCAAACAGATTATTAGAAAACAATTATTATTGATGTATAACTTGTAGGTGCTTTATGATAAAAACCGGATCTAAAGAAAGGTTGAAAGGTATGACTTGAAAAGTAGATGTGCTGAAAAAAATATATATTTATTTCGACGTAGTCTTAATAAAAGTAAAACGATGACATGAACATTTTTAGATAAACATGAGATAAAAAATAAAGGCATCCAAGATGTTTGTGTTATAGAAAGCAGTCACTGTTAAATTACAAAAAAATGTGTGCGAGTTATTTTAATATAAACTCGCTACCAGCGATTTTGATTATAAACTTAATGTACACATACCTGTACCTTCTCACCAATGAAATATAACCAAAGTATACTTTAGCCTTAATTCTTACAGATGATGTATAATAAAAACACAAACGTTGTTACAAGGTCCTTTGCCAGCTTTAAAAATAAACAGAAAATAAGTTCAAAACAAAGAAATCTTTAACACGATACTTACATTAGACTGATTTAAGTGGTAATTATAATTTAATGTATCAAAGTATTTTTATTTGTAAAATATTTTAGATATTTAGTACAGATTTCGCTACTTAGTGGCACATTCTAGATGAACATGATCTGCCCAACTATGAAAGTTGAAGGACTCATATTTTTAAACATCTCGACTCGTTGGATAATTTTTTGATTTGTTCTTAAAGTTTTGGGGCATGATCGATACACTAGGAGGTTTGAATCTCTGTTTTTCCTTTATTCTAAAACTCATAAACTCTAATCCTAAGCAAAGTTAGTCCAATGTCACGATCGTTTATTTCATTAAGTAACCTACTTTGGTCTTTATATCGTGCTGATGTGAGCTTCATCACCCGAACCAACAAGTAGTTGACTCTGCAGAGAAAGAAAACCGTTAGTTCTTTTCCTTAAGTAATCGCATGCCATTCATTATCCGGTCCTAAGTGCTTTTGTGTTCGACAAAATGTTCACATTTTATATTTTATCTCATTTTTTCCCTTCATGAATTTTCCCGGATCTCTTGTTATTCTGGTTTAGTAAGTTTACTTGAGAATACCACATTCTGAGAATATAAAATGCACTAAGTTGAGAAATAACAAACGTTATATTGTAATTCTATATTTACGTAGCTCTTTAAGTACGTGCAGACTGTTAAATTTTACGTACTTTTGGCGAGAAATAAAAAAACATGTATTGATAAATTTCGAAATGTATATTTTGTAATCTGATTCTCATAAACAGTAACGAATGTTAGATTTTAATGTTTTTATATAATAATTATATATTTTTGTATAAAGTTATTTATCTGTTTCCAGTTAAGCGCGAAGCTACCCAATTGGTTGTACATGCTGTACCAACAACAGGTATCGAAACTCGGTTTCTATTGTTAGAAGTCCACATACTTGTCTCTGTACCACTGGGGATGCTCTGTCAAACTGGCTCACAAAAATATTCTAATAAGGTAACTGAAACTGAATAGGAGAAAGCAGTAACAGTTGCCTAATTCTTCACCCTGAAGATGTCTTTGAGACAAATCCAAATTATTTGATGCTAAGTAATTAGCATTCTGTTAAAAACAAACAAACACACTTGTCTAATTAAAACTCAAGTCAAAGTATCCTAAAGATTGCACCATGTTGTGCTTATCTTTTCTATAAGTAATGTTCTATCTTATTGAGTCGAGTTCTATTGTTGTTATTTTGAAATTCTGTTAACATATGTTCTTCGTACAGACGTGCATAACCAGATATACTTGAAATCTAGTAAAGTATCTTTTTTCGTTCTACAATGACGTTTATCATCAAACACACAAAAGATTCCTCTTGACACTCCATGTGTCTGCAAATAAAAGAGGGTTCCTCTAGAATAAAAGGCATGATATTTGGCAACCACTTTTGTTAATTAGGTTATGTAAAAAATGCTTAAGTTTATCATTAAGAGTTCGGGTAAGGTCAAATTCGAATTAAAACAAAATGTTATTGGAAAACAATAACAGTTAATGCATGAAAGAACATCAGCCATATCGTGCTGTAACTGTACCAATTCCTTGCCAGATTTGGCCTTCATAATGCCCAACTGCTGCAGACGATTTCTTGTTAACTTTGATTTCCTTGATGTTAAACTATTAGAGAAATGTTTTAACAAACTCATCATTACATTAAACGTTTTGCCGAGTGACCACTAAAATTAATTAAGTATGAAAAAATTAAGAATGGGAAGGAGAGCAATTACAGTATAAAAAGTTCAAGAAAATGTGTCGTGATTGATACGAATTCTTAGAACTAACGAAATAATACTTATGTACACGAAATTCACATATAATAAGTCAAAGGAAACACTAAAACTTACCAGTGGCACAGCGGTATGTTTAAAAACTTCTATCACAAGAAACTGGGCTTTGATACTCATAAAGGCCAGAGCACAGATAGCCCTTTGTGCTCAATAATAAAATATTACAAATTAAAATAGGTGGCACATTATTTATAACAAAAAGAAGATAAGTAATTGCTGAAGCCAATCATGTAGATATATGTCTAATGATGATAATAATGGCGGGAACTAGCTGTCTTTAACCGATGCTCGATATACTCTGTAGAGATCAGCTACAAAATTAACATTAAATGTTATTGTTATTATAAACTACAACATATATATAAATATAACTTACCTCTAAAAATGAAACATACAGTTCATAGTTTGGTCTGTCTTTTAATCCCATTTCTTACCAACTAAACTTCTAAAAATAAAAATAAAACAGTTAAGGTATATTCTCGTGTTGCTGTTTTAATTCTTATATGGTGTTGTTTTATATCTGATTAAAAGACATGTAGAAGTTTTTGATATGTAATTTAATTCCTTACATTTATATTCATGTCTTACAATAATATTCGTAACATACAACTATGTGATACTAAATAAATGTATATGGTTGGAAAGTGTAAAACACACAATGATTCTTATTTTAAATCTTTTATAAATTCAAAAATTATAAGCAACTGATAAAGTATTAATTTAGCTCACAACATGCCAATACGGAACATCAAATGATGCATTAACTTTTTAGAAAAGAAAACAAGTTTTCTAATACCAGCGCAGGTAGCCTTTGAGCGAAAATAAATAATAAACAAACCTTTGAATAACTCTCAGTTTCTCAATTATCTCGATAATTGAGATAGAGTTCAACGAATTAACATCTTATTACAAGGACAATAACGTTACAGACACGATTTTCTTGATTTTTACAACTTTAAACCTTATCACTTGAAGACCCTTCACTGGTATTGAGAATGGTACAGATATCTTTAACCTGATGGATTTAACAATAGCTCACATTTCGTTAGTGTAATTTCTGTTCAACTAAAATCTCTAATTCACAGAACTAAACCTTCAATCGTTCTCTTTTTAAGCATATTTTGCTAAAGTATTTATGCACTAAATTACTTGTGGGTCTGCAATTTGTTAAATAAGGTTCTTAATAACAGTCGGGTCACATACACACACATATACAAATAAACAAAATATCATCTATATTGGAATTAATTTCACTATTGCCTCTGAATTTCCTCTTTATATTTATATTTTACTAAAAAATGTTTGTAGCTACACATCACTTTTATTTTTCTAAATTTTATTACATTATATTTTCTTGTTCTGTCACAATAACCTAACTTACTCAATATTCAAATCCTTGTGGTAGTAAAAGGTACATGTGAGTTGAGGGATAACAGTTAACTTAACTGTTGAAACTGTAAACATATTTATTTATTCCAAATTCAAAACCAGCTACTCTTTCATTTTATTAATTAATAAATTATAACTGATTATTCCAGAACAAAATAAATATGGTAATTTCATCACCTAATGATTTAACTATAGCTTACGAAATCTTGCTTTCTTGAAAACCACAATTTTTTTGCTCATTAATAAGTCACCAGTAAATCACAAAAGTAAAAAAAAATGTCATAAGGAATACCCGCATACTCAGTTTGTATATGGGCTTAGTTTTAGCATATAAAGTGTATAAGTATATAAATCATATACTAAAAACTATCAGCGATCAACAAAACATATGCGGTAGTTTTAATGCTCTTTACTTGAATTTTCCTTATTCTATCGTTTTTACACATGCTATTTAAGCTACGCTTAAAGTATTTTACTTAGTTGGATAAAAAAAAAACTCACGTATAACTAACTTAATTTAATAAAGCAATACATGCAAAGAAAACAATAAGGTATTAAAATGAACTTATAATAGTGTACAGAGTGTAAAACAGTTATGAGCGTTCAGTATAAAACAAGGTTTTACGAGTTCAAACATAGTAAATAAAGGGCCCGGCATGGCCAAACATGTGAAAGCTACTCATAATCTAAGGATCGCGAGTTCGCATCCCGGTCGCGCCAAACATGCTCGCCCTTTCAGCCGCGAGGGCGTTAAAATGTGACGGTCAATCCCACTATTCGTTGGTAAAAGAGTAGCTCAAGAGTTGGTGGTGGGTGGTGATGACTAGCTACCTTCCCTCTAGTCTTACACTGCTAAATTAGGGTCGGCTAGCACAGATAGCTCTCGAGAAGCTTTGTGCGAAATTCAAAAACAAACAAAAACAAACATTGTAAAGAAAATAGTTAAAATGTGTTTATAACAATCTATGAAACGAACTGAAGCTAAATTACGACAAAGAAAATATAAAGTAATAACGAAGATAAACTGAGCTGAATATGCAGAAACTTTTGAATTAGTGTTCAAAAATTATAAGTATATGGTTTTGGACGAACTGCGCATGCGTATTTTAGATCTAAATAAGTCCAAAAAGCTCACAGAAATTGCATTTTGTGTAATGTTTATTTTTTAATGGATTTATGTGCAGGTTAAATGTTGTTTCAGAGAAATACTTTGAAAAAAACCCAAAAACAAACAAAAGTAGAAAATGAAGCTAGTTGTTACGTGATAACAACATTATGCCATTATGTACCATATTCCTTGCAGGTCAGAAAATGGAAAAGCTAATGTGCCATCTCGACTTTCTAATGATATGACATTTGTAGCACTTGATCGAGAAATTTTCCGAGGAAAGTTCCCAACAGACAAACGCAAGCATATTATTCATAAAGGTACTATCTTTAGAAAATATCTAGATATTTGTGTATAATTTCAAAGCATAATATTCTTTCTACGTCATTTATAGTGTGTGCAATATATTTGGCCGAAAAATATTTGTTTTATTTACATAAGTCTAGAATATTTAATTTTAGGAAGTTGTTGATATGTGAAATTTCAATCCCTAAACTTTCTAAGTGTCATAAGTTTAATGCCTTTAAACAATAAATCCCAGTTTGTAACCTTTTTGTTGCAGAAAATTAATTTTTATATTTTATTGTGTGTGTTTTACCTTGATGAAGGGAAGTATTTCCGAGCTTAAATGTTGTTTTTCAAATCTAATTCGAAATGAATCATAGAGGTTTGAGTTTTAAGTAAAAGATATTTTATGAAACTTCTGTATTGTGTTTCCATGGGTAAGAAAATGAGAGGTCAAATTTAAAAGTAAATTAAAAAAAATCGACTAGATCATTAAGTAGAGTCAATATCTAATTTTGAACCATTTATTTGCTAATGAATCTAAATGTATTACAGTGAAAAGTAAACACTAATTTGACTTCCACAAACTAAGATGTTTATATTGTAGAATGGAAAATTAGGAATGTTTCTCATCTTGTATAAAGAAGTATTTAGAATTAAGAATTTTGAACATCCAGTATCTCAAGTTACGTATTAATAGAATAGAACAGCAACATAAAATTCAGTCATTTGACGACATTTATGCAAAGTTCAACAAACTTTAAAGTATTTTAACAACTTACCTGGCCGGGCATGGCCAAGCGTGTTAAGGCGTGCGACTCGTAATCCGAGGATCGCGGATTCGTATCCCCGTCGCGCCAAACATGCTCACCCTTTTAGCCGTGGGAGCGTCAAAATGTGACGGTCAATCCCACTATTCGTTGATAAAAGAGTAGCCTAAGAGTTGGCGGTGGGTGGTGATGATTAGCTGCCTTCCCTCTAATCTTACACTGCTAAATTAGGGACGGCTAGCACAGATAGCCCTCGAGTAGCTTTGTGCGAAATTAAAAACAAAACAAAACACAGTTGTAAAAAAAGTTGGTTGAATTTTCTTGATTTTGAATTATTATAAGCACAATAAGCACTTGCAACAAAAATATAATTATTATTTGCCAAATGTTAGGTATTAAACCAATTTTGTTAGGTCCATCAAATTTTAGTTCCCAAATTTGTCATCTTTGTACAATTGCTAATTTTCATGCAACACATTGTAACTCATTTCATTTACGATTATAATCATTTCATCTTCTTCTTATTACGAAGAAAACTATCGTCGTTACTTTGAATGTTATTTTAATATTAAGCCTAAAGATGCACAACTGGAATTTTTACTTTTCCCACCACTGGTGTTGCAACCTGATTTATAGTGTCATAAGCCCTTAGACTTACCTCTGAGCTAATAAGAGCATAAATTTGTCAGTTTTTTTGTTAAATTTATTATATTGGAATCAATAAAATGAAATACGTTTAAATTCAAAAGAACCCCCAATAGAAATATTTTAGAATTTATTTATATCACCGAATGAAAATTTTTTCGTTTGTTACTTAGTTAGACACATCTAGAAATAATCAGTGATGTCGAGAAAACCACTTGTTGAGAATTTTATATGCAAAAACGGCTCGTTTGAGTTGAGAAAATATTTTACATAGAACAGCGAACAATGTTTCGACCTTCTTCAAAGAACCTTTTCTTTGTGAACCTGACGATGACCGAAGAAGGTCGAAACGTTGTTCGCTCTTCTATGTAAAATATTTTCTCAACCCAAACAAGCCGTTTTTACATATAAAAAAACATCTAGAAATAATTTCGCCACAACACTTGTTTCAACGTAAGCTTTCTTGTTCCACTTTTTATAAAGGATGAACGTCACCTATCTTTCCTCGTGCCAGTTCGCCCACATAATCTCTGCAACATACTAACACAGTGACACAATTATTGCTGAGTCTTTAACGTTTAATTAGTCATTTGATGTAGTGTGGGCGAAGGCGTGAAGAACGACGTAGTTGCTATTTAAGTAGCATTACCACAGTGTAAATATTTTACAAACTGAACAAAACAAGGTTAAGTGACAATTTTAATGCAGTATGCAACTAGATTTTAACAAATCATATTATTAGAGAAACGTGTAATTCTTATCGTCACAGTATCATGTAAAAAAATTGGCGTTATACCGACATGTTTGTTTAGGTTTCTAATGCTTCGTGACTATTGTACTTCATTATGTGTTAATAATCACGAAAAATGTCTTATAAAAAAACAATACCTCACAAACGTATTCCTGAAAATTCATCGTATTGGCCTGGCATTTGGTAAGGGCGCTCTATTGGTAATGCTCGCCTTTTCAGCAGTGGGGACGTTATATTGTAACGCTCAATCACACTATTCGTTAGTAAAACAGTAGCTCAAGAGTTGGCGGTGGGTGGTGATGACTAGTTGCCTTCCCTTTAGCCTTACAATGCAAAATTAGGGATGGCTAGCGCAGATAGCCCTTGTATATCTTTGCGCGGAATTCCCAAAACAAACAAACAACATTTATCGTATTAATTATTTGAGTAAATAAGACGTGTTTGTTATTTTTAATGCAAAGCTATACAATAGGCTATTTGCTCTCTAATCCCCGCTGAGAATCGAATTCGGATTTTAGCAGTGCAAGTTCATAAGTTTAGCGCTAACCCACAAACTCCAACCAAAAGCAAAAGAACCAAACTCATAGACTCAAATATTAAGATCGTTATAACTTGTTCTACGACGTTGAGACAATGAATTATTTTTTCTGAGAAACCAATTTTATGAGTACTTTAGCTCAAAAAACAACTGAACATCCAAACTCGTTAAATAAGTTTATCACTTCTTTAAAACAAAAATAATTCGTAATTCATAGATTCTTTGTTTGTTTTTTGAATTTCGCACAAAGTTACTCGAGGGCTATCTGCGCTAGCCGTCCGTAATTTAGCAGTGTAAGACTAGAGGGAAGGCAGCTAGTCATCACCACCCACCGCCAACTCTTGGGCTACTCTTTTACCAATGAATAGTGGGATTGACCGCCACATTATAACGTCCCAACGGCTGAAAGGGCGAGTATGTTTGGTGCGACCGAGATTCGAACCCCCGACCCTTGGATTACGAGTCGAACGCCTTATCACGTTTGGCCATGCCGGGCCCAAGCAAGGTTGTTGTTGTTAAATAATGTTTTCTCTGACTGTTGAATACCGACTGTCAGTAAGATGTAATAACATTTGCATGGCCAGATGGTTAAGGCACTCGACTCGTGATCTATAGGTTGCAGGTTCAAATCTCCGTCACACCAAACATGCTCGCCCTTTCAGCCCTGGGGACGTTATAACCGACGGTCAATCTCGCTATTCGTTGGTAAAAGAACAGCCCGAGAATTGACGGTGAGTGGTGATGACTATCTATCTTCCTTCTAGTCTTACACTGCTAAATTAGGGACGGCTAGCACAGATGGCCTTCATGTAGCTTTACGAAACAAACAAAGCATTCTAAGAGAAATACGCATGCCATCTAGGAGATACTGTAGTCATTAATATCTTTTGAGAGACCATGAAAAAAGCAAAAACAAATAAACAAAGAAAAACAATTAAATAAACTTTAGTCTACAACAAAGGCTTCAGTCAAACAAGTTATTTATAAAATAAAGACAAATAGGAGATTTATGAAAAATCTCAGTGAAAACATTAAGGCACTCAAAATTGAAAATATTATAATGTTTTTTTTTGTTGCAGCACTCATCATATCAACATTTCACTACAGCTGACTTGTACGCGAATTTAATATTTTCGTCTTATGAGTTTGAAATATAGCTTTTGAAATAAACTACAAACTACTAGCAAAATGCACAATAGTTATTATAGTTTCTTTCGCTTTTAAAATAAAACGAAACATTTATGCTTATATCTCACAATCTGTTAACCAAATAAAGATACATAAGACACATAAGCTAGATGGTTAAGGCTCTTAACCCGAGAGTCACTGGTTAGAATTCATGTCGCACCAGCTACGCTTGCTTTCAGCCGTGGGGTCATTATAAATTTACGGTCAATGCCACCACTTATTGGTAAAATGGTTGATGATGGGTGGTGTTGACTAGTTGCTTTTCATCTAGTCTTACACTACTAAATTTGGGACGGCTAATTCAAATAAACCTCGTGTAGCTTTGCGCGAAATTCAAACCAAACCTCGTATGAGAAATGCAATACAATTATCGAAAACCAAAAGAGTATCCACTCTATTACGCCGTATAGACATAAAGCTTCATGAAATTGTAGTGCGTGAAAGTAAACAGTTAGATTAATTATTATACCGATTTGTTATAAATTTATATAATGTCCCAGGTAACCTACTTTATAAGTTTATAGGAAACAAACAATTGCTTATTTTAATTAAAACCTAAAATGTAAATTATAAGCGTTAAGTTTATTTACTATAGTGCTTCACTTGCACTACTAAAACAAAAAAATTGTAACTTTTTCCATCTGCAAAAAAGGAAAAAATTGTGTCATTTTATTTTCTTCTTTTTTAAGTTTCGTGTTTTTACCGACTTTCGATTCAAATAAGTATTTGTTAGATGAACTTGATTAGTCACCGTCATAATCGTCTGCCAATATTTGTGAACCAATTACAGATCATGTACTTACTGACAAATGTGATATATTTGATCAAGGTAAGTCCCGCCATCTAGTGATGGCTAAGTTAAGGCTATCTTTGCGGAGAAAAACGTTTGGACAACTTTTTCGTTTTCAGGGCAAAACCGCATTGGGATATCTGCTGGCATCCACCGCGAGGAATCAAACCTCATATTTGACTATTGCAAGTCCTTAGGCTTACCACTGTCCCACAAAAGAACAGACAGCTGTTAATGAGAGCTCTATTTAAATGATGAGTTATTATGTATAGGAATAGCAGTTTTTAATCATGTGATTCTAAAACGATAACGTGTTATTGTACACATCAAAGGTTGGTGAACAAATTTGTGTAATGGGATTGGTTTCTAAGCAGTCTAGATATATAGTTTCTAAGGGTTGGTAAAGATTGCATTTTTATTTTATTGTAAAAGTTTATTGTAAGCAGGGCAAGTAATCGGATGTTTTTGTAGAACGAATGATGACATCGTGACGTCTTTTCAGGCGGAAATAGGCTCGTGCCGAGAAAATTAACAAGCAATACACCTATATATGTAAAAACGGCTTGTTTGCGACCCTGAGGATGACCGAAGAAGGTTGAAACGTTGTTCACTCCTCTACGTAAAAAATTTTCTCAACCCAAACGAGCCGTTTTCACATACATATTTCTCTACAAGTGGGTTTTCTCGACATCAATGATTAAGCAATACACCTGTTTAAAAGTAGGCTAGCCATGTTGTCCTTCTTTCAGTTTCCGTAAATTCAAAAGAAAAATTAATAAAACTGACGAAAATTGTCTTACGAATTTGTATTATTCCAAAATATAACATTTATTAAAATTAATTTCAAAATTTTTGATATAGTGTCATTTTATACTTTCATATACAAGTTGTACATCTTAAAAATCATTCCACATAAAGGTATATATAATTAAAAACGTCAATAAAATATACGTCATAGACGTTGCGGTCAAGAAACCGGCAGGTTTGTGTAAATACACATATAATAAAGTACATTTACTAAAGCACACATTAAAACTCAATGACAGAGTGCAAAACTGTTATTTATCCCACCTTTCATTCAGATGTTGAAATAAGAAATGTATCTGTATATAGGTGTGCATAACTCATTTGTTTTTCTATATGCGTCTTACAGGATTAGTTATTTTTACGTATAGATTTCAGTTCTCTCCATATAAACCAAAGCTACAATTATTAGTTTATCAACAGCTAGCATTACAATTCGAAAACCTTAGCTTTCAATACAAATCAATACATGTTTATAAGTTTAATCTTTATTCTTAATATCTTGTCCTATATTTGAAACTTTTTTGTAGAGTGAACAGGGAAAGTGTAAAAAGTATAGAAACTATGTAATTCAGTACACTCACTGTTGACCTTTGAAGGAAGTTCCATATCTCACGAAATCTGTGTTTTTATCATGATAAGCTGGGCATAAACTGTGAGTGATGCTCTATATTCTGCTTCTAATAGGTATGAACAGTTTTAAAAATGTTATAACATTTGTGATACATTTGTCTCCATCCTCCACGGTGGTGCTGCAGTAAGCCTGAGAGCTTATAATGCTAAAATACAAAGTTCGAACTCTGTAGTGAACACATCACATACAGTCTATTGTGTAGCTCTGTGCTTAATTATCATACAGACAAACAAGCTGACACAACTAACCACAATACAGATATTATTTCATAATTAACAAGTGGAGTGTGTAATGATAAGTGATTAGCTTCCTCAAATATCTAGTTGACGCCTTTATTGTATGATTGGGTTTGACGAAATTAACTAATTGTTCAAACAATACCCAACTCATTTACTTGTCACTTAAGAGAAATAACTTTAGATGTCGTTGTTCAACTGATTTTCTAAAACAGTTATGTCCAAATTCAGTTGTACACCAGTATAACTCTTGACTTCGTAATTAATGTAGACCTGTAACCAAATCACTCCACTCCTATACAGACACTATAGTACGATCTAATAGAACTAGTAAAGACTAGAGCGTTCACAGTCATGATACAAATTGGCTTAACTACTTTAGCTTAAACAGAGATGTAAAATGAACTGTTCAGTTTTCCGGCTTATTTATAGGAAGCAACACACAGTGAGTTGTATTTTTTTGCGAGATATTCATTGATTTGTTTCCAGGAAACTGCACTCAGAACGTAGTATTTACCTGTTTCATAATACGAAGCTACAGAGAAAAATCCTGAGAGTTTTATTCATGTGTCGATTGAGCTTTCATTTCCTTAGTAAAGAGTATCTCAAGAGTTGGCTTTGGGTGGTGTTGATTACGGACAACTAGCGCAAGTAGCCCTCGAGTAGTTATGGAAGAAATCTAACAGAAAGGTACCACATGATAATTTTTAAAACAATACGATAGTGTTGAAGTTCTTAAGCCCCTCTCGCGGTGCAATGGGTACTCTGTGACCTTGCAGCGGGTTTCGGTACCCGCAATTGGCAAACAAACCCAGAGTATTCTTCAACTATTATATTAAAATATTCAAAAACTGTCATTTGTTTTTGTTAATGTTTGCAACGCATGAAAGAAAAATATATTATTTTCAATTATTATTATTATTTTTTTTAAATAAGTGACTATAGCTGTTTACCACAGTTTATTTGGAAAGAAACCATCACATTCTGGTAATACTTTAAGATTTATCTTTAGTGGTTTTACTGTGCTACCATCTACAGGTGAAATGAATATTTAATTCTAAAATTGACAGCGTGTGAACTCCTGTGCGGATGTTCAACGGTGTGATATTAATGTTGTACACACCGCTATCTGTACATATTCCAAATAATATTAAGAGGTTGGTACTAATGTCTGAAACAGTATTAACTAATTTGTGTTCTGTTCTTTTATTGAACAGTAATGAAGGTTATTGTGTGCATTTTTAAATATACGTGAAACAAGGTTTGGTGTGGTTTGTTTTGAATTTCGCGAAAAGCTACACGAGAGCTATTTGCGCTAGCCGTTTCTAATTTAGCAGAGTAAGATTAGAGGGAAGGCAGCTAGTCATCACTTCCCACCGCAAGATCTTGGACTACTCTTTTGCCAACATATAATGGGATTGACTGTCACATTATAACGCGCCCACGACTGAAAGAGCGAGCATGTTTGGTGCGACGTGGATTACGAGTCAAGTGTCTTAAACAACTGGCTATGAAACAAAGTATTTCAACACGGAAACAACACTTAACTTTTATTAAGAACCACTTAAATGAAGTTTAAATTCATTAAGATCGACTTAATTAATACTTAAATATCATTAAGAACTACTTAAATAAAATCTAAGATTTATTAAAAGCCATATAAATAGTTTTTAAAATTTATTAGAAACTACATAAATACAGTTTAAGATTTATTAAAGGATATTTAAATTGCATTTAAAATCAGTTAAGAACAACTTAAATAAATTATACGATCTACATAAAGTTATTTAAATAATACTTTAAAATATGATTTCCTTAACGTGAAGAAAAATTAATTAAAGACACTCAAGTTCTGAAAATAAAAGTATGACTGACCGACTCTATGAGAAGACGGTATGTCTCCGGACTTACAACGCTAAATTCCGGGTTTCGGTACCTGTGGTGGGCAGAGCACAGATAGCCCATTGTGTAGCTTTGTGCTTAATTAAAAAACAACAACAACAACTATAACAAGAATAATTAAAATTATTTAGAGAATGCTAAAGTAGTTATATTACAGTAGATGCGGAATATCATTTTGTAAAAAGAAGTTTCGAGTGGAAGAATTTAAAGTGACGTGTTTTTAAAACATTTAAAATTGGTGCAAATACTTTATTTTATAATATTGTATATATCGGTCCCTAAATGAAAATATTTTATGTTATCTTTTATATGACTTTCATAATAAACTGCTATTCAAATTTTTTCATCCAGTAAATTTATAATATTATTTATTTCCTTTGCTTAAAAAACTGAATTAATTCCTAAGAGATGTATAAGTGATGTCTAATTTTGTTGTTATTTTAATCAGTACTAAAAATTGTTGTTTATTGAGTTTGGAGTGTTTTCTTTCAATTTCGATCGTACAATTCATCAGGGAAAAATACTATTTCTAAGACGTTGTGATATTACTTTTATAGGCAGGCTTTCTAATTTATTAGGTTGTCCAAAAATAAATGTCGGAATTCTCACGATGATATTTAGAAGCTGAATATTGGGTAACATATCATTGGTTGGTTGGTTTGATCCAATGTTTTTCGCTTCAAAGGTGTCTTAATTGTCTGCTGTTTCAATTCTACTCGGAATAAGTTTCGCAAACCTTAAGGCAGTAGGGACAAGAAGGACGTTCAACTGATTTTCCTCTGTGACTTCACACATGGACAAAAAGCTACCGAAACTACACGTAACATTAACAAGGCATTTGGCCATGGATCTCTTACTGAACGTACAGCTCAGCGTTAGTTCCAAAGGTTTCGACATGGGATGAAAGTCTTGAAAACCACGAAGGTCGTGGAAGGAAACCATCCATAGATGAAAACACATTAAGGGAAGCAGTTGAGACAGACTCACACCAGTGGCTCAGCGGTACGTCTGCGGACTTACACGCTAAAATCCGGGTTTCGATACCCGTGGTGGGCAGAGCACAGATAGCCCATTGTGCAGCTTTGTGCTTAATTCTAAACAACTAAACAACCAGACTCACACAACAGTACGTGAGCTTGCAGAAAATCTAGGCACAAGCAAATCAAGCACTTCCAACCATCTGAGTGTGATTGGATAGATGAAAAAATTTGATAAGTTGGTTCCGCACGAGCTGACTGAAGATCAACAAAATCGGCGTTATGAGATCTATCAAGGATGACACTCAAAAATTGAACGTACTGGGAATCGAGATTATGCTTCATTTACCTTAGGAGGAAATCTTCAATCTTTAGGGAAAATATTTCCGTTTTTTCAAGCACTTTAACAGCTTTTTGAACAATAAACGCTTTCAAAACCAGGCATATGTATAAAAAGCTTTCGGGAAGTTCATTGACCATAGAAACTATGATTTCTACAGTAAGGGCATAAACAGCATCGTTACACATTGGAAAAAGTGTGTTGAAGCAAATGATGCTTACTTGGATTGAAACATGTTTTATAACACTGGTTTATACTTTTCCAAACTTTGCAGTTCAAAAACATTTATTTCTGGACAATCTAATACCGTGCTTTAAGATTTTCCATCCTTTTGTGGGTCGGCGGTAGGCCTTACCACCCTAAAATATGGTATTCGATTCATCGACATGGTCAGTAAAGAGCTTATTAAACAACATGGAGAATTATGCAGCGATGTATATGTGTTACATGTAACAGTTTCAGGTCCCATATCATTATTAGATTTAATCAAGTTACCTACTAAAAGCTCCCCAGTGGCTCAGCGGTATGTCTGCGGACTTACACGCTAAAATTTGGGTTTCGATACCCGTGGTAGGCAGAGCACAGATAGCCCATTGTGTAGATTTGTGCTTAATTCAAAACAACAAAACAACAACCTACTAAAGTTGTTGTGCGCACGGATCGATTATGCTTTGGCATACTGTAGTCGACATTTATTTCGAAAACCCTCTAACAAGGGTGCGAATTGGAAAGCACGACCGTTTGGTGCTGAGAGCGTAAACTTTACACAATGAATACTGTCTGGTGTGTAGTTCATGGGTCCTGCAGTGGTCTTTTCTCTTCTTTAGAGAAAAATAAAATATCACGAAAATTAAATAAGACTCTTCATTCAGTATGTGTTACGGAATTGCAAGCTGGTGGAGGTGATATAATGCTGTGTGAAAGGAATTATTGGTAAGGCTTACATCTGTTGATTCCCTTTGTATAACATTCCAATCATAACCATCCCTTATAGCTACCTTTCTATCCTCAAGATCTAGAGCCCTTTTGAACAATATTGAAATAATTCACGGCGTTTACACTGTAAGAAATAGGTCCGGAGAGCTTGCAAAAACTCCTGACAACTTTTTTCGCTACTAAATTCATTATATTCTAATCTAAATGAGTCTTTTAGATAATTTTCAAAATGTGCATTCCAGTCTTTTTTAGAAATCACTGAGCTTATTGCAGACTGTACCCTTACTACAATTAAACTAGACATTTTATGGCATCTTTATGAAGTTTGAGTTTGAGAAAAAAAAACTGGCTCGATCCAGTTTTAGAGAATAATCCAGTAAAATGGCCAGGAAACATACTTATTGTTTCTACTAATAGAATTTGAAATGATTCTATTAGTTCCCAGAAAGAAAGTCGAAGGTCGTCTGGAGGGGTAATTTGTTCTAATCAGCGTATCATTATACAGTAGTGTGTTGTCTGTCATTCAGTGTGTAGAAACTAAAATGTCGTAAAGTTGCAGTTTGTACTATAGTGGCGGTAGTAAATCGCGTGCATGTATGCACTTTGTAGTCTACAATGACGTGTGCCAACTTGGAATAGTATGTGTGTATATTTCTTATAGCAAAGCCACATCGGGCTATCTGCTGACCCCACCGAGGGGAATCGAATCCTTGATTTTAACGTTGTAAATCCGTAAACATACCGCTGTACTAGCGGAGGGCGAACATGGAATAAGGTATGAAATTATTTGTTACTGTTATTGGTTTTATTTACTCTTAAAACAGAACATTTTCGAGAATCCAATGTAAGTACCTCGAGCTTATAAGTTTATAACAACTGGAACTTGTATCTACAGTCTTGTGAGAAAGTCAGGACACCCTATAAAAGCCTGTGTATTTGTGTAACATTTTTGGATATATAGATATTTAATCTCAATTTTAACAATACTGAGAGATTATAGGAATATAACTAAAGAATTAAAACTGAAGAAAAGACTTTTCAAGATCTTCTGTAAATGTAATTCTACAAAAATGCATATATTAACTGAAGAAAAAGTTAGGACACCCCCACATTTATTCCTGCTTAAAATGGCTCAACTCACACCAGATGCACACGATTAGAAGATTGTTACTCAACATTTTGAATGAGGCTTGCCCTATTTAAACCTAAGACATTTAGTTTGGTGTGCTCCTGACTGTTGAAGTGAGAGTGAGCACCATGGTGAGAACAAAAGAGTTGTCTGAGCTTCAGGAAGAAAATTGTTGCAGCTTGTGAGTCTGGTAAGGGATTTATAAATATCTCAAAAGATTTTTAAATCAGCCATTCCACTGTCCGAAAAATAGTCAACAAGTGGAGGGCTTTCAAAACAACTGCTAACATATCCAGGTATGGTCGTCCAAGCACGTTCACTCCGAAAATAGACCGCAAGATGCTAAAGGAGGTCTCCAAACACCCTAGCATGTCATCACAGAACCTACAGCAGGCTCTGGCTAATGTTGATGTGAAAGTGCATGTCTCTACAATCAGAAGGCCCGGCATAGCCAAGCGTGTTAAGGTGTGCGACTCGTAATCTGAGGGTCGCGGGTTCGCATTCGCGTCGCGCCAAACATTCTTGCCTTTTCAGCTGTGGGGCATTATAATATGACTGTAAATCCCACTATTCGTTGGTAAAAGAGTAGCCCAAGAGTTGGCGGTGGGTAGTGATGACTAGGTCCCTTCTCTCTAGTTTTAAATTGCTAAATTAGGGACAGCTAGCGCAGATAGCTCTCGTGTAGCTTTGCGCGAAATTCAAAACACAAAACACACTACAATCAGAAAGAGACTGCACAAGTTTAACTTGCCTGGGAAGTGTGCAAGGAGGAAACCTCTGCTCTTTAAGAGAAACATCAAGGTCAGACTAAAGTTTACCAGAAAGAATGCAGACAAAGACCAGGACTTCTGGAATAATGTTCTTTGTAACTGAATTATTTGGACACCAGAACAAAGGACATGTCTGGCGTGAACCGTTACTTATCATTCATCCTTTAACATTAATTACTAAATTATCCGTTAGATGCTCATGTAAAGAAACCACGATCTGTACATGATTTGATATTTTTAGAATTATGTTTCAGTGGCTTTTTAATTAATGAGGCGTGCTTTATTCAAGTTTCAAACACTTTTAATGTTTTATCTCCTAATCATACTTTTCAGATCTTAGGTTTTACATTTATATAAGGAGTTTAGTTAAACACTGAAACTCAAGTATTCATGATAAAAAGACATAATAATCAAAATCAAACAAAATTCAAAATGTTGGCATACTTTATTTGATGGACTCTCTAATTCCAAACTGATGTAACTCATATATTTAGTATTTTCGTTGAAACGTTACTATTGAAATCACCCTCCATACATACAGTTGACAATAGCGACATCGATAAAAGGGCAAAGATCCTTTAAAGTTATGTTCTCTTTTTGTATTCCAGTCGCAAATTAATTTTCTCTAAATCACGTACTGTCGTGATTTGTTTCGTAAGCAACATGTGTTATAGCCTTTCTCTTATATACTTTACGAAGGAGCACAGTCATAATATAAAACATAGACATAATTAGCTATGAGGACACCGAGTAAGTGTCCTCTCTTACGTTTTTGGCCTCCTTCCGTCACTCTCACATGCACGCATGAATATGTATATGTAATTGTAAATTATAGATTAAAACCTGAGTTTGACCTAATAACATTTGGTAACTGTTCTCACGCAAAGGTAAATAGATAGCAAGCGGTTGTTGACGGAATATACAAGATGTCCAACCGGTTGCAAAGTGCGCGAACAAGAGAGAGAAGACAATAAAGGTTATAGGAGTGTTGAGTATTTATATATGAAGTTGTCATGTTAACTAACTACAATGAAAATGGGCAATAAACCCTTCAATTACATTAGGTACTTTAAAGTATAACACATAAACATATGTTCATGTGTTTAAATTATGCAAAAAGTTCCCAAAGTCGTTTTTACATTTACTTTATTGCACTGAATGAATTATATCAACCACTGAGTTTGTGCTTTCGTTGAATTTAGGTAATTTGAAAGAACAGTAATACTCCGTACCATTTTAGTCGGTGTTATATCATCAGTACAGAAACGAAATTTTTGAAAAAAGTCTACTCTCTAAAATTGATATATATAGTAAAGTGGAATCATATTGGTAAACATCCACAGATGCAAGATACTTTCAAAGAAGTGTTATTATACACTATGAACCACTCTTAGATTGGTTCTAATTTATATTTTATTATTTTGCTGAAATAAAAGTTTATCGAAAGAAGAATGTTTTGAACTGGCTAAGCTAATCTAATGTAACTTCGGATTCTTTAAAACAGTAGAACTTAAATACATTTATAAGCAAAAAACAAGGGTTTTGTGTTGGTGGGTCATGTGCAGTTTGTCTGTTAAAAGTAAAATATTTCATTACCACTGTAAACAAAAACGTTATTTATCCACTCTTCTAATGTGCTTCATCAGGTGAAAACGAACTGTTGTGTTTCGAATTACTAATAGTCCTCCTCATAATTAATGCCATTTTTTGTTGTTTAACATGCAAGTATTTCATGAGATAGCCCTCATGATGAAGCTCTTAATTAATTATCACAATAAGTCTTTGTGTATTTTTAAACATAAGCAGTTCAGTACACATAAGTTTTAATTTTACAGATATATCGCAGCTTCTTATGAGTCTATGTTCCGTATATAATAATTCTTGCCCGCGTGCTGCTTAACGGGAATTTATCTAATATTGAAGTTTTATCGTATTTTATCTTAATGCTGATAATTTTCCTAAATCACTGTTGATTGATTATTGATTATCGACAACTAAGTTAATTTGTTTTAAACTCTTTGTTTTCAACATGTATATATTAATTTCTTACTTTAAATAACTTACCTTTGCGTTACTTTATTTGAAGGAAAGAATTAACGTCACTTGAATTTTGTCATGTCTAGAAACAGGCTTTTGATAATTAACTTGAATTAGTCTTGAGTTTATGGGACAAACGTAATACTGGTTTTTACATTCACAGCCCTCTTTCTCTCCTGGCAAAATAAACTCACGTAAACGTACACATACATAACCAAAGTCATAAGTGAAGCGACATCTTAGTTACGTCCGTTTTCAAGTCTTTTCACAACGATCGTAAGTGTCACCCCTAGAGAAATTCAGTATATTTTACAATATACAATACATGATGTAATAGCCCAATTTCGAAACTGCTTACTACGTACCGCATTTTGATGTTACTAGAATGACTGCATGACGATTTAGCTCAGTTTTATCTGAAGGGCAACCTGTATTCCAAGGTTATAAGCGATCTGACAAGTAGAATTTGAACTATTAACTAAACGAGCAACAGAAAAAAAAAGGAAACTTTCCTTCATATCAAAGTTTGATGTATTTTTGTAATATTGACATGGCCTAACTTTTTCATATGCTTGTCTTTGATTGTCAACTTCTTCCTTTCATTTTCTTATTTAGATTTGCACTTGATTCGTTTATACAATTATTTTATAGTTTCGTAAAGAGTGAGTTGATTGCATCGCTCATACACCTTTAGTTGAGACTGCTGTCATTCGGCATTTTTAATATTAAAGTGGAAGGCTATCGTTGATTGGCTCTTGTCAGTATACGTAGTAAGGTCGGGTGAGAACCAATTATTGCTTTGTAATCAGTGAAAAGACTCTTAACAGAGCCAGTCTATTAGTATAGCCATCGTTTTAATCTGAGTGAAAATGGAGTGATGACTATGAAATGTTATTGGTGTATGTGACTGCAACACCTGAAAATAGCCTATTTAAACAGATTAGATTATCACTAAAGTGTATACCTAACGTTGTGTATTACTACCGTCAAAGAAAGGTGTTCCAGGTGCATCGTTTCAATTACTCTTCCTTCTTACGTATGAAAGTAATAACGCACCTTCAATCTTCAATGTAAGTTGGTGTATTTTCTGCTTGAACGTGAAACACACTTAATAGTTTTCAAAATAACAAATTATGACAGTCAGATACTGACCGTAATAATGGATAAATAAACAGGTCAACTAATTCCAGGCTCCCATTCTAATCACTGACCGAAGTGACCGATAGAAACCAGAAAGGATGACAGTTGGTAACTCTAGTACTGAAGAGATAATCCCTCGCTTTCTAACAGCAGAAGAATGTACCTCGGCATATAAATACAAACACCCAAAAGATGGTAAGTTTGTTAGTCAGTTACGTTGTATATAATATAAATAATAGTCAGAAACGTATCTATCTGTTAGTCCGTAAAGTAATCAATAGCTATATGTTTGTTATAAAATGTATTCAACCATCGCATTTGAATGTGTGTGTGTTTTCTTATAGCAAAGCCACATCGGGCTATCTGCTGAGCCCACCAAGGGGAATCGACCTCTGATTTTAGCGTTGTAAATCCGTAAACATACCGCTGTACTAGCGGGGGGCGCATTTGTATGATCGACAGCTACTAAGTTGATATACAAAATATATATTTTTGATTGCTTCTTGAAATTAAAATTTAATAAAGTCTGACATCATGAAAACAAGTATAATACACAACTTTTATTAATACATCTTTTACAAATCTCTCATAGTACATTTTCTATAGACAATAAACACAACCAAGTAAACTCTTTTTTAATCTCATTAACTCTTATGTAGATGTAAAATATCGCATCCTTTTTTAACCTTATTAACTCTTATGTAATTATTAAACACCTCAGGCGTTATTCAAAGACGGTGAACACTGTGAAAATGTATGTCTAAAAAAACAATAAATTATACAGTTACCTAAACATCCACTATTAAACCACTTTGATTCATACAACAAAACTTTACTGATTTAAAAATTAAATTTGAATAACTGATCAATAGGATTTGCGAAACTCGAGGCCAGTAAACTTGCAAAGCATTCCACATAAATTCATAGTAATCAGAACCATAGTTCTCTAACGGATAAGAATGAAATAATTTGCAGTCCCACTGAGGTGTTTAATAATTACATAAGAGTTAATAAGTTTAAAAAAGGGTGCGGTATCCCACTGAGGGATAGAACTGAAATATTGAAGAAACATGCCATTTATATTTATTTCTTAATGGGCATGCTACACATACATATGAATGCAGTTCCGAAATATGAACTTCAATTCAAATTTCGTTTTGTTTTTATTGTTATCAATTTTTCTTCTAAAGTGCTTCTTAGGTTTAGCTCCATTAGAACACTGGCGAGTCCGTTTCCTGGCTAAGCCGTTTTCTGTTAATTCGTTTTTATTTCCTAACATGCTTCTTCCGTTGTGTTTCATATTTCCTCTCTTTTTATCTTTCAATCGAAGTTAGTTTGATGTTTCAGTTTTACTCAAATTAATTAAATATTTTTTTCTGCGTTTTCCACCATACGACTATCAGTTGAACAAAGTTCACTAACACTTTAAGTCTGAAACTTTATTTTTAGTTTTAAACCAGCAATTCTACAATGGCTATATTAGTAAATCACGAACCACTTCTTTAAAGCGTGTACATACTATGTCTTCTATATAAATAGACAGATATGTAAATGGATACACAAAATGTTCAAAACGACCCTCAGAGGGCCATGTGATGAGACATAACATACAACACAAAATGTAAATCTCAAACTGCAAGACTGACATTGTCTCACATAAAAGTGAAAACTGTGCTTGAATAAGAATTAAAAACTAAAATACTGTTTAGGAAGTGTTCTGATTTTTCCTATATTATTGAAAAACATCGTTTTTCATCAAATATTAAATAATTGTTTTAAAGTGTATTTCAAAAATTCGGGCAAGACTACACAACTGATAGCTCGAAGGAAAACAACTACCCAGTTAACTGCACCAATTGTTAACTCTTGGATTACTTTAAACAAATAAGATGATTTGGCTGCCACTCTTACAACTCTCTCAAGATCCACAGTGCAGGACAAGTTTTTACAATGCCAGAATTCGAACCATGGACCCTTAGATTCATTTTTGTTTTTTTTTATATGGAATTTATTTGTAGCTGAGTTCAAAGCTACACCATGGGATGTCTATGCTTTGCCCACCGCGGGTATTAAAACTCGAATCCTAGTTTTAAGTCCGTAAACGTACCGTTGTGCCACTAAGGGACTTTGATATCAAAATTAATCTATGTTTTTATTTATTTCAAACAATCGACACATATATTTAGCTCGTCTCGTCACAACGAGCAGTATTTAATGAGCTTTCACAGCATTTCGGCTGCGAAACAGTGACGTGAACAAAAGTTGCTGCTCTGGCTACGATTACCTTGCATTATATCGTGACTATCATACTTCCAGTGACTTGAAACATGTTTCTGTTCCAAGGTCCAATATGCAACCTCTAGTCTCTTTGCTGACTCAGGTTTGATATATTTTACTTTGATTGAGGACGGTCGGTACAACAGGATGCAATTCTTTCCCTGCTTTTAATGTGGGCACAAAACATTTACAAATAATATTTAACAGCTGTAAGAAAGTATCGTTCGTGCACACCGTAAAAATAAAAACACAAAGGGACAACTTCTCATCATTCCCTCCTCCCAGCCCTAAGAGTAAGGGTAATGTTAGCAAGATTTTGAACACACCGTTGTCATAATTTTGTGCTCGGCTTTTTTCATAACATTTGCTAAGAAAATAACATGAAAAATGGACTGTAAAGTGAAAATGACAATTGAAATGTATATATTCTTAATATGCTTGTTTTGAATGTAAATTAGCACACAAACAAATACTCAACAATAAAATTCAGATATGTGTTATATATAAACTTTTATAGTAAATCAAATTTTACGTTAAATTTTGTTTGTTTGAAGTTAAGCCACAAAGCAACACAATGGGATATTTGTGCTCTGTCCACCAAGAGCATCGACACCCGGATTCTAGCGTTCTAAGTTGGTAGACATGCCGCTGTGCCACTGGGGGCTACGTTAAGTTGAAGATAACATAAAACAATGCAAAATAATCATTTGGTACGTTTGTTTGTAAGTCAACTCTACGAAATGGGATAAACATACTGTGCCCACCGCAGATTTGAATTATTAATTTTAATATTACAAACCCGTAAGCTTACCGCTGGGCTACCCGTAGATAACGAAAAAAACAAACAAACAAAGATATGAACTGGTATAAAGCAACGAATTTATAAGTTTAGATCTTATTACAGTGGTTACTCTGAAATGTTTAAGTGAACAAACTTAAAGATAAAGATCAACTAGACAATGTACACACAACAGAGAATTTTTATATATGCAAAAACGGCTCGTTTGGGTTGAAAAAATATTTTTCACATAGAAGAGCGAACAACGTTTCGACCTTGTTCGGTCACCGTCATCGTCTAATTAGAAATGGTGCTCATATACTTTTGGCCATGTAGTATGTATATACATATATGCATATACAAGCTGATTCGAGCGCCGAATTTCATATTGCACTCCTTGTGATAATCAACCCAGTGGTTCGCCAGTAACAAGCCGTTTACATACAGACTTTTGTCAAATGATTGTTTAGATAAATGGCTGTTCTCTTGAATTAGCATAATTTGAAACACACAAGTTTGATATTTCACTATTTTCTGGTAACTTCCTCGAATTAAAACTTTCTGACAAATTATTTCGTTAGTTCTTTCGTTTTGGAAATTTATATTGTACGTATGACAATAGGAAAAACGTATTGTAACCTTATCGTTGGTCAAGATTTGTGTAACTTATATGAAAAATTTTACAATAACCATGATATTAAAAGCTATGCGACTCGGCATGGCTAGGTGGTTAAGGCACTCGAATCGTAACCTGAGGGTCACTGGTTCGAATTCCTGTCACATCAAACATACTTGCCCTTTCAGGCATTGGGGACGTTAGTATGTGCGGTCAATTCTACTATTCGTTAATAAAATAGTAGACCAACAGATGGCGGTGGGTGGTGATAACTAAATGTCTTTCCTCTAGTCTTACACTACTAAATTAAAGACGGGTAGCGCAAATAGCTCTTGCGTAACTTTGTGCAAAATTCAAAAACATACAAATTAAAGACTATGTACTGGTGATACCATTTTATTTTTATTTCTTCTTAACTGACTGTAAGATAGGGTTGATTCTGTTTCATTGTCTGTTTCATTTCAATATACTGATTCATTGTCAGTACAAAGCAAAAAAAAAATGTAGATTTCATCTTCACATAACTTTGAAAAATTGAAATTACATTGATGAAAGTTAAAACAAAAACTGTTAATAAAACTAATTAATCAATATATCTAATAATTTTGTAAAACACTAAAATTTTCAGAGAAAACAATATTAACGAAGTATTATGTTTTAACTTTCTAAATATATCTATATATTAAATTGCAAAAAGGAAAAATCGTAAAATCGAAAATAAAGCGATGTAATTTCCAAACATTTAAAGAGAAGCTTTCGATACGGGTATGAGAAATATAACTTATAATTTTGACTAATTCAGTTCAATCATTTGTTTTTATAAAATCCATTTTAATTTTACTCAAAATACACAGTTGGTATTTGCATCGTACTTCAGACACTACATCCATCTTTAGACAAACATATAACAGACAAACATCTGTATTCTAGGAAAAGAAGAGCGCAATTTTGTGGTGCAAGTTTAATTATCTTGAATTTATTTTAAAGAGTAAACACCTACGAAGCTTTTACTTACTAAGCACTATCATATGTGGGCCGTCTTATCAGTCTCTGGTCTGGTGCTTGAAACGTGTGTTTAAAAATAATGTCGCTAATCTTAAACTATCCTATTTACCTAACCATATTAATTTTGATAACGACAAATTATAACATCGTTTATACAGTATTCCAAACAAACTACCGTCAAGTGTAGTTTACTCCCTTTAACGAACCTGTATACGTTGTCAGCAGGATATTAGCTCAAATTGGTATATCAACTGAGACGAATCTATGTAAACAGAACGTGAAATTTGAGATCATTTAACGAATTTGGAAAATTTATTAACGATATAATTAAACATGGTGTCTTTTTTTCAGACATATATCTATAATTTACAAATCTGTACCGACACACACACAAAACACAACCTTACTGATATTTCTGTATTACCTGTACGAGATTTTTCTCTCAGAATTACTTTGCGGCTAACAAACTTACTGCTGACGTTTGCTCGAAGAATATGTATTAGTCAATAAAAGTGTAAAACAGAATTCATTAATATCAAGTTCCAAATTGACATCTACTATGTCAACATGTTCGATAGCTATGGAACATGTATTTATTTGAAACCTCAAAGAAAATAGCAATCGTAATCCGAGAGCTCTCAATTATTCAAAACAAAGAACAAAACATTCTTTGCCTTGTACTGTGGCTGTCAAAAGGCTCTAGTAATAAAACTTTTGTTACAAGTTGTCTCAAGTTTGATTGGTGTATTTTGTCTTGAATTAACCTCAGATTGCTAAGGACCAAATGATATCATTTGGGATTTATTTCAGAACAATGATAAACTGTATATTCTTAACAGAAACCGGTATAATAAATGATACTTTAAAGAAACTAAAGTCCTTTAAACATCAATGCCTAACAACTATTACAAGAACCTGTAAGTCTAACTCCTGTGAAACAACAATGTATGCAAATAATATTAAATAACTAATCAGCAGCAGCTTGGTTACTTGCTCTCTGGGTAATTAATCTATTGTAACGTTGTTTTTTTAAAAATAATATTAACTAATTAATCGCAGTTATATTTGTTGTTTCGGTACGGTTTGCAAACATTATTAAGTAATAGGTGTTTCAAAAGCAATGTCTGTTCTAAAATAGTCTTGTTTGTTTTGTTTTTGTTTGTTTGGAATTTCGCACAAAGCTACTCGAGGGCTATCTGTGCTAGCCGTCCCTAATTTAACAGTGTAAGACTAGAGGGAAGGCAGCTTGTCATCACCACCCACCGCCAACTCTTGAGCTACTCTTTTACCAACGAAAAGTGGGATTGACCGTCACATTATAACGCCACCACGGCTGAAAGGGCGAGCTTGTTTGGTGGAGATTGGGATGCGAACCAGCGACCCTCGGATTACAAGTCGCACGCCTTAACACGCTTAGCCACGCCGGGCCTATTGTCTTCAGGAAACCTATAGATGTAACGCGAAATTCAGTAAGTAGATCAACGTGACCGAAGAGAAGACAAAGTGTGCAGTTTTGTAGTGTGTCATGTAGATATCATGGTCACACCATGACACTAATTGGTATAGGAGATATTGTCCAATATTGAAACAGTCCCGGATGGTCAACTAGGTTAGCAATACTCTACCGTTTACTGTTCACATTGACTTTCGCTCTGCGGACACAAGCATAACTTTAAATAGGGATATATTTTCTGACATTGCATGGATTCAAGCCTGCACCATAAAACTGAAATAAATGTAATCATGTTTAAAATATCAGTTATCTGTAACAGTTTGGCAATACAACAAAAATTCTGCGCGTAACAAACACTGTTAAGCTACAGGTGTCGCTAGTATAGAATCTTTGTGTGGAGAAAATATTTTTCTCATTACAGAACCATAAGTTTGGGAATTTGGCACGTGTTAATGTGGTAACCATGATTAAAGTAATATTCCTTGGCATGTTGTCATTAGAAAAGTGAATTCTGTTCTGAAAGTTTAAAAATGGAGTTAATTTAACATTCATTATGTTGAAAAGTAAAGGTTTTTTACGCTTTAAAATAGATACTTCATTGTTTGCTTTATATAAATGATAGATTGCACTGAACAGCAATTATTATGAAGTATAATTAAATTGTTTGTAAGTGAGCGATTGGATTTAAGCCAATTTTAATAATAGGACTATTTCACCATGTTAACTTATTCTTTACTGCGAACTTTCAATCCCTCTCGAAAATAAGACAGCCCCAAAAAGACAAAATTCAAGAAGACTATTTTCATCTTGTCAGAGTTTGATTACGGGATGATATTCTTTTAAATTCGAACAAGAAACGAACAGCATAAAATCCACTTATTCCAAAATAGTGTATTTAAAACAAGTTAAACATATGTACAAAAATTCTTCACACTACAACCAGTAGGAAATCAAAGTTGTGTCTAACACTCTAAATAATTCTATTTTCTTTTCAAAAGTTAACACAAATTATTTCACCTACTTTAAAACTCTATTCAGAAGTCAGATTATTTTTCCTATCTCTGTTGTTACGATACAGCTGTGAAACACACTACGGAAGTCTCACCTGTTAAGACCGATCACTCGCACGCCAACAAACTTCAAGTTTCCTTTCACTAACTAACTTTTTTCTGACTAAACTTCACTTGATTTTGCTTTAAAAAAAAAATACACTGTTGAAAGGGTATAAATAAATATTTCGACTAAGGCTTATATTATATCCTTCTCGCCCAACAGTAGCAACAATATTACTCACAACGAGAAAACTTAGATATTCCAAGTCAGATGACATTAACAATATTACTAATGCCTAGTACAACAATTAAACTCTGTACACTATGTACGACTAGCACTGAGTTACCTAACGAAATTTGTAATAACTATCGGCTTTAAATTTATTACTTTTAACACTTGTTATTAAAACTAAATAGTAATTAAATATTATGTCATTAAATGATCTAAACACATCTACACACATAACAGTAATATACCTGATTTGTCGTGATTTGCTTTGAAGTTACTTTTAAACTTACAGCAACCGAAAACGAATTGTAAGAAAGTGGATAAGAATGAAATAAAATTTGAGTATTATGGTATTTCTATACCTCTGTTGTATGAACGTTAAATCCACCAAAGTAAATTCATAATCTTATAGTTTATGCTGTGATTCGCTGTCATCCAAGTAATCAGATAATGTCACACAAATATAATACATACACTGCTAGTCAAAACCTTAAGGCCAATGAACATAAAAAATGTGCATTTTGCGCTGTTAGACTCAACTACTTATTTGGGTAGAGCTTCGAAAGATTAAAATAAGAAAAGGGAAAATAAAAATAGAAAACTTTTTAGCATTAAATAGGGAAAATGTGAACACTACGAAATTAGCCTAAATACTACCTGATCAAAAGTTTAAGACCATACCAGAAAGATGTCCTAAATAGGGTAAAAAATGCCCAAAAAGAGGTCTCAGTAGTGAATTGCATGACCGTCATTGCAAATAATTTCAAATATTTGCTTTGACATGATCGATATAAGTGTTTGCAGAAGGCTGATTGGAATGTTATTCCAAGTGGTGAGGATGGCTTCATGAAGATCATTCACTGTTTGGAAATGACGTCCATTTCTATAGACTTCTCTTGCCATCTACCCAAAAAATTCGGGTGAACACGCTGGATTGTCCAAAAGAATCACATTTTTCGCTATGAAAAAATCCTTTGTTCTGCGGGTATTCTGGATTGCAGTGTTCTCCTGCTGAAAGATCCAGTCATTTCCACACAAGCAAGGGCCTTCAGTCAATAAGGATGTTCTCTCCAACATGCCAATATAGCCAGCCGCTGTTTGACGCCCCTGTATAACCTGAAGCTCCATTGTTCAATGGAAGAAGAAAGCACCTCCACTGTGTCGTATAGAAAATGTCACCGGTGGGATATCCTTACTGTGCCTGTAACGTTGGAAGCCATCTGGACCATCCAGGTTAAATTATTTATCGTCAGAAAACAAAACCTTCTTTCACATTTCTACGTTCCATGTTTGGTGTTTCTCAGTGAAGTTTAACCGAGCTGTTTCGTGGTGTGGCCTTTGAAGACATTTACGGTTTTTAAAGCCTTTCTCTCGTAGACGCCGTCTTATTGTTCTTGAGCTGCATTCTGCGTTTGTAAGGGCCTTAATCTGGTTCAACGATCGGCTGGTGTCTTGCCGGATAAGCCGTCGAATTCTCTTGATCAACGCCGGCGAAATATTTTTGGGTCTTTCAAGAAATTTGCAACAGCAGTTTTACTACACCTAGTCTCACCAGTAATGGCACGTTGAGAGAGACCTTGCTTTTGCATCTCGACAATTCTGCTAAGCTCAAACTCTGTCAACATTTCAGCCTTTGCCACGTTTTTACCCATTGTAACACATGAGATGTCAGTGGGAGATGTTGACAATGCTAATGCTTGAACACAAATGACTAAATTTCGTTACGTGTTTATCGATTAACTCTTCGTTCCAGTAAGGTCTTTTTCTACAAGACACAGTCGAGAAGGTTCCATCATCATCTGGGATGATTTTTCCTTGACTAGCAGTGTATATACGTATAGGCAGTTATATTATTAAAAGTAGTCATGTGGTGAATGAATACATGGACTAAAGAAAGAAAAAAAGAAATTATACATGACAAACACATATAAATAAAATTTATAGTTGATGAAAGCTGTTCCATGGAATACACTCAAGCTAAATGCATTGTTTCAACAGAACTGTGTGGAAAATAAAGAAGGTTCGTGAGCTAATATTATTAATGACAGAAGAACGTAACGTAAAAAAGCCTAAATGCTTTTAAAATAACGTCAAATGACTGGTGGCATTCTCCATAGATAATACATTGCAATACAGTAGCGATCTTGTCAATGGCTTAGCTTTAAGTAAAGTCGCCTACAAAATATAAAACACGCATCATCATGGTGTGGCCTTAATGGACGTATTGCTACTCGGAAAACACTTCAAAACACTTTTCAGAGATAAAACATAAACAAAAGGATGAAATAAGCATCAGGATTTTAACAACTGGGTTGTAATAACATGGGAAGAGTGTACTTTACACGCAAAAACTAATTTAAATTGTTTGGCCTTCCGTGGCCTTCATGGAATACTCTGATATAGATATTATTAACACTGCCTTTGTTTAAATGGAAATAGAGAAAGTGAAACGGTAGTCAAACAACTTAGTTGGATGGTGAAAAATTTTATAATAATAATAAAACCTTTGAAACAATACTTCACAATCGTGTGTGGTAAATAAATATATAGCAGCACAAAATTGGTCTGTTCTAAAGCATTGTAAAACTAACTTGTATGTTCTCCAATGAGACAGCGGTTTTATACTGCTAGAAACCGAGTTTCGACTCCCGTGTTGAGCAGAGTGCAGATAGATTTTTGCGTAGTTTTGTATTTCATAACAAACAACAACTTATTTACGTTTCTTTTGTTAGGCCCGGCATGATCAAACGCGTTAAAGCGTGCGACTCGTAATCCGAGGGTCGCGGGTTCGCATCCCCATCGCGCCAAACAAGCTCGCCCTTTCACCTGTGGGGGCGTTATAATGTTACGGTCAATCCCACTTTTCGTTGGTAAAAGAGTAGCTCAAGAGTTGGCGGTGGGTGGTGATGACTAGCTGCCTTACCTCTAGTCTTACACTACAAAATTAGGGACGGCTAGCACAGATAGCCCTCGAGTAGCTTTGTGCGAAATTCCAGAAACAAACAATTCTTTCGTATTTTACTTAATGATGTTTTATATTGATAAAACCGTCAACCACGAAATATTTGGGACTCTTGTATTACCTACTTTCCATAATATTTATAATACTATAGCTCTTCTTAATACTGCTAATTATTTAAAACCACGTGTCATGTTTTGTAAAATATCACTATGTTCACTTTTGTTAATAATTTTAAGTTAGCTAAATATATTTGTGTTACTTGTTTCTACCCTTAAAAGGCCAAAAACCGCCTGGAGAGATCACCTGTTTTACAACTCGCACTACCGTACGGTAGTATGTAGTTTGTCAGTCAGTCAGTAGACACTAACATATCGTCACATAAGAAAAACGTTGCAATTTGTACCATCATGACATCAGTAAAACGTGCGCATCCTATGAATCACAAGAATATTTAGACATTTTGTGGGCTACAACACATTCAAAACTTAAAAACTGAGAACACACAGTATTTAATTTGTTTTGATTTCTACTTTTGCACATAATGTAATTATGCTTATCTCAGCCAAAGTAGAAACATTTTTTTAAAATTTTAATTAAGCGACTCAGTTTTTGTAGTTTTCACTTTCTTATTTCAATATTTTTGCAGCATTAAAATTCTCTATATCACTTTAATTAGCTAGGTTATATACAAATTAGTCCTAACTTGTGTTTATAAAATTATATTTTTTTTATTATAGTTGTTTGTTTCCTTTTTATTAAGTATGTTTTTTGCACCAGTAGTACTAAATATGGGGTGCGTATATACCAGATTCGATTTTATTATTCATCAGAATATGCACCAACCTACCCTCAAATTTAGTTATATACAGATACGACAGAAAGTGTTCGTACCTCTACGTTGTGAGTAGTTTTTTCCTCATAACTTAAAAAGTATCAAGATTAAGATAATGAAAGTATAGTATATTATAAATATTATACTAACACACATCTACATAAATTTTTATTTAAATTAAACGACAAATAAACTGTTTATAAACAAATAACCAAACACAGGAGAGGCAGAAAGTGTTAGTGCGTCTACTTTAATGGTCAGTTGTGTAGCCTTTCAGGTAAATTACTTGTCGCAATCTCTCCTCATAGCCCTCCATGATCATTTGACAGTACTCGACTTGTAGTTTCTTCCATTCTTGTTAACAGTAGGCTTCCGACTCTTGCAAGTTTTTCGGATGATGCTGATGAGCCCTGGTCTTCAACTCATGCCAAACGTTTTCAATTGGGTTGAGATCGGGTGACTGCGATGGCCACTCCATAATGCTTACATGGTTCCTCTGCAAACAGGATTGCACATATTTCGATGTGTGCTTGGTGTCATTGTTGGGCTGGAAGATCTAACGACGCCCAAGCCGCAAGTTCCGAGCATTATTCTTGATATAAGTGCCTAATATATCAACGTACTCTTCTTTTCTCATGATTCCCGTTGACATGATGAAGGCTGCATGCACCAGAAGAGCTGAAAAAACCCCATACCATGATTGAGACACCTCTGTGTTTAACTGTAGAGACGGTGTCCTTTGGAAGATTTCGTTCCCCCTTCTTACGGAGAATATAGCGAATAGCAATGTGGCAGAAAAGCTCGATTTTAGTCTCGTCTGACCAAAGAATACTCATCCAATAGGTAAAGGGTTTATCTATATGCATTATTGCATACCTCAATCGTGCTTCTAAATGAACAGGATTTAAATATGGAGTTCTGGAAGGATGGCATACTTTGAATCCAGAAGAGCGTAACTGTAGAGGTGCTTACTTCAACCCCAGTTTCCCTTACCAGTTTCTGTATGTCATTACGTGTTAAACGAGAGCTCCTGCTAGCTTCTCTGAGAACCTCCTTCTTGGTTTTCTCTGGAATTTTGGTGAGGCATCCGAAACGAGGAATGTTTGCAGTTGATCCTGTAAGCTTAAACTTGGCAATTATGCTTTGAACAGTAGATTTCGACACATTAAGGTGTGTGGCAATACCGGAAAGAGATACACGAGCCTTGTATTTTACAATAATTTTTTTTTTTTTAAATCACTGGACACTTGTTTCTTGTTTGCCATAATGACCAAGCATATAATGACGGAGACGGTGCTAAATTGCCAGAAGTACATTTTTTGCTGGCTAAATTCCAATAATTATGAACCCAGTATCTAATTCTGGAATGGAATAATGTAGTTTATTCGCCAAACTAAACAATTTTTTTACGGGAATAACAGTTTTCTCACACGTTCTGAAATGTACGAACACTTAATGCTCCTCCTATTTTTGGTTATTTGTTGTTTAATTTATATAAAAAATATATAGATGTGTGTTAGTATAATATATTATACTTCTATTAGCTAATCGTGATACTTTTTTACATTATGAGCGAAAAAACCACTCGGGATGCAGGGGTACGAACACTTTCTGTCGTAACTGTACCCAGTGTAGAACTGTTGTTGTATGAAATTAAGCACAAAGCTACACAAAGGGCTATCTGTGCTGTTCCCACCATCGGTATAAAAACGCAGTTTATAGCATTATAAGTCCGCAGACATGCCGCTACGCCACAAGGGATCCAAAGTATCCCCTCGTCCGTTTGATATATATATATATATATTAATTTCCTTTTCGGTACATTGAAAGAATTATTGGGACTGTTACGAAATAATTTTTTGACAGAATTAGAGCAATAAGTTTCGTCACTTTCGTGTCGCTTGTCTGGTAAAGCTGGCTACTTTAAATGAAAATTCGTTAAAATAACGAAGTTTTAATTCACTTCATAAACACTTATATATATAGTAATTTATGTGGCTTTATAAATATAATAAGCTTTAGTTTTGTTCAGTCAATAATGTGAAATAGTCGTTGTTAATACTCAGATATATTAAAGATAATTTTAAACAGGAGATATTTTATGGCCACCATTTCTTATCATGATCGCTATTATGAAGTGCTATAGTGCTTAATGATAAATGTATCAAATAATTTCTTGAATTATTTTTGCTAAACTTCACATGCAGTATATATATTCTAACAATGAAGCTATAAAACAATATTCAATACTGTGTTTGTATTATGTGAAGAATCAGCCAAAAGTAAAATTAACAGTACTTGTTCGGCTGGGAGGGCTCGGTTTGTTTGTTTTTTTTTAATTTTGCGCAAAGCTACACAAGGGCTATCTGCTCTAGCCCTCCCTAATTTAGCAGTGTAAGACTAGAAGGAAGGCAACTAGTCACCACCACCCACTGCCAAATCTTGGGATACTCTTTCACCAAGGAACAGTGGGATTGACCGTCACGTTACAATTCTCCCAGGGCTGAAAGGGGGAGCATGTTTGGTGTGACGGGGATTCTAACCCGTGACCCTTGGATTACGAGTCGAGTGCCTTAACCACCTCGCCATGCTGGGCCATTTCATGGGACACCAACATCGTTAGAAAAACGTAGTCTTATGGTAGTCCATCCACTTCGTTTTTTTGAAGCAAACACGACAAAAGTTTAAATATAAATAACAGTTTTCTTATATTCTATTTGTATAATAGAATATTATTTATTTTAATAAACAATGAAAATGTAAAAAATAAATATTTTTCTAGGTTAAATAAGAATACTTAAATGAAATAAATGAATACCAGATGATTCATTGCTCAGAAAACTAGACATTTAACAATTAGAAACCCAATAATTTTAGGCAAGAAAGCTGTTAAAATTTAACATGCTTAAAATACATATCACGGAAATAATATATATAATGGAGTAAATGAAACTGCTAATTTAGGAGGCGTAGATGTAGATACAGTTCATATAATAGATTAACGTACAAGTTTTATTTCACTTGGCCAGATTTTAAACCATTTGCGTTCATGATAGTATGAAAACTAATTCACTTCCTTTTAGTGATGTCGTTTATAACCAGATAAATGAGATTCCCGCTAGACTCAACGATAGCCAATATAATGAAGAAAATTATACTGGTAATGTATTAGGTCTACATATATAATGCGTTTTATATGCCTTTGTTTGTATAACGTCGTATATGGAATATTTGTTTTGTTTGTTTTGGAATTTCGCACAAAGCTACTCGAGGGCTATCTGTGCTAGCCGTCCCTAATTTAGCAGTGTAAGACTAGAGTGAAGGCAGCTAGTCATCACCACCCACCGCCCACTCTTATTCCATATTATAAGTTTCACTATAGATGATGTCGCCCGGCATTGCCAGGTGGCTGAGGCACTCGACTCGTATTCTGAGGTTCGAGGTTTCGAATCATAGTTACACCAAACATCCTCACCCTTTCAGCTTTTGAGGCGTCATAATGTTATGGTCAATCCCATTATTCGTTGGTAAAAGAGTAGCCCAAGAGTTAGTGGTGAGTGGTAATGACTAGCTGCCTACCCTCTAGCTTACACTGCTAAATTAAAGAAAGCTAGCGCAGATACCCCTCGTGTAGCTTTGCGCGAAATTCAAACTAAACTATAGATGATTTCTCTACTGTGAGTATTAGGATATAGAAAAATAAGAGATAAAGTAAAAAGTTTGGACATACATTTATGACATTCTAGAGGTTTCGCAAATGTAATCTGAAAACTAAGATTGAAAAGAAAAGTATTTTTATTCTTAACATAAAACATTACTGTGCACTAGGAGTTGTCATATTCTCAATCAGGCTGAATCAGTAAATTTATAAACAAATAAGACTTTTAAAAATATATGATTTACCAAATCCTATGAAGATACATTTAGTACATTCGGAATTATGATAATAAATTGTTACGTATTGACAAAAATAGGGTTGGTGCGGTGCACTGATATAGTTTGCATAGGTTAATAGAAAGATGACATAAATGGTTGTATAAGTGTCATTAATATTAACTTTTTTCCGAAAAAAATCCATATAAATTTGTTTGTTCATACTTATTGATTCGTTATTCTAATATTCAAGGAACCAGCTTGTTTAATATTTAAACTCGTGAGATACAGTTATTTAAGTTTCCAGAAAATTATTTTATTCCTCAATTTAGGCATAGCCTCATCTTAGTCCTTGAGAACGGAGATTCAAATGACATCTCTTTTATGTGGACTCTCTTATAGCTTGTCTTTATTGGCATTTTCAATTTAGTTTTTTTGTGTTCATCATCAAGTGTTTTACGTTAAACATTTTTTATTTATTAAGTTTTCTCATCTAATTGTATTTGACGAATATTGATAATCTACATTAAACATTTTTCTGTATATAAAACTATTTCGTTACTTCAAAGTTCTTGGTTTTTCATTTATTGCTAAAGTGCTTTAATATATTAAATATACAAAAGTACATCTCAACCGTTTGTCAAGCTTATCTCTGCTGTTTATTTTGCTTAATAGGTTTAGAACACTTCAATACTCTCACAATGCTGATGGTAAACTAGACTTTGTATGCAGTTTTCTGGAGATATTTGGTATCTATATCACTGTAGACTACTTTATGATCATAGATATACAGTCTATAACATGCAACAATTAAGTCAGGTCAGGTATCAAAATACAAGTACAGTATTACGTAAAATGATCATTTTCTTCTCTCTACGTTTCGACAAACAACATTTAACTGAAATCGATATCAGTTTTGTGACTGAAGTTGTTTGAATGTGTAGTCACCATTACCATTTAATCTTTTTGATTCGTTCACGAATTTTTTTTTCCTTCACCAAAGCTAGAATTTCTTTGAATTAAAGGTAACGTCAAGGCCTAATTTATTTGATGATTCGCTGCTCTCGTCGAAAAAAGGTAGTTTTGCTGAACTATTCAGCCTAATAGGTGGCTATTAATTTATTTATGAATTTCTTTCTTCACCAAAGCCTAAATTTCAAAGATTACGTTTAGAAGTTTTACTGTCTAGCTTTCCTGAAGCCAAAAATATCAAAAATATTAAAAGAGTCATAATTATAGTTACGATACCAGATCCTCGAATTAGGACAAATTAGAGATAAAAGGAATGGTAAACAGCTTTCAAACATTTAATTACAGAAGACTGCGTTTGTGAGTGTGTGTAAACATTTAATTACAGAAGACTGCGTTTGTGAGTGTGTGTAAACATTTAATTACAGAAGATTGCGTTTGTGAGTGTGTGTATTTTTATAGCAAAGCCACATCGTGTTCTTTGTTGAGTCCACCGAGAGGAACAGGGATAGTACGTTCCTTATAACAGTTGTTTTAAAATACAATAACTGAATTATAAATTACTGGTAATAACGTTTTGTACATTTCAAGTTATGAATCTCGTACTAAGCCTTTACCTTCGAAGGCCCCCAGTGACAAAGCGGTATGATTCACACCGCTAAAAACCGAGTTTCGATACCTGTAGTGGGCAGAGCACAGATAACCCGTTGTGTGGCATTGTTCTTGATTCTAAACAAACAAAATCCTCTTCGAAGACACTAAGTAAACTAAGTATACAAAATTATCTGCATATCCTACAGCCTGGCATGGTCGGGAAGATTAAACCGTAAGACTGATAATCATTGGTTGGAATCCCAGTCGGAATCCCCGTCGCACCAAACATGTTTACTCTTTCAGCTATGGGGGCTTTATAATGTGACGGTGAATCCCACTATTCGTTGGTAAAAGAGTCGCCCAATAGTTGGCTGTGGGTGGTGATGACTAGCTGTTTTCCCTCTAGTTTTACACTGCTAAATTAGGGATGGCTTGCGCAGATAGCCCTCCTGTAGTTTTGCGCGAAATTCAAAACAAACAAGGAAGTATGTGCCCCACATGAGATATTGAACTCACGCTGTAACGGTTCAATTTGATATATAAATAAAGTAGTACAGACACTTTTTCAGTTCGAATTCACTCAGCGGTCACCAATTATTGTTTTTATACGTTTATCAAAGATGATGATGTTAATTAAGATGGCTTTACTTATTTAACTTGTGTGTGCTGGAAGGTATTCAAGATGAGCGAGCATGACATGTACTACATTCACAGGGGTAAGTCCTTGAAATCACGTGGCACACCATTCTCAACAGGTGGATTATGAAACTTCATTCACATGTTGTCTCAGCTTTATCTATGTCAGATAACGAGATACAGAGAATCGAGACGCTGATGTCATGCTTGCCTTATTAGTTATATATGCGTAAACATATGTAGGTACGTACAAAGCGTTAGAAATATATTTATATTAGTTAAAATATACGACATGTTTACATCATTCGTCTTGTTTATAATACATTTTACGTTCTCGCGTTTTATGTAATCAGAGAGTCATGGCAGACGTGCAATCCATAAAGGTTTCTGTTTATCAAATATATGAGCATCATGGTCGTAATCAAAATCATGTTTGGAGTTTGTTCATATCTTGACCGTCAGACGTTTCTTTTCTTAGCTCGTTACGGCTCAGATTAGATATATAACCAATGGTCTGAAAAAACAGTAATATGTATGGTATAAGAAGAGCCTCGGGCCATAGTAGTTTACAAAACACAAGTAGTAAGTTTAAGTTAAATCCCACTTTTCGTTGGTAAAAGAGTAGCCCAAGTGTTTGCGATGGGTGGTGATGACTAGCTGCCTTACCTCCAGCTTACTAGAGGTAAGCTGACATTATAAAAGTCATTGAAAATGTGATTTTTTATCTCATAGTGTCATTCATCTGTGTTGTTACTGAACACGTCAGATTGCATGCTGTCTTATCGATTGTAGGATGATGTTTCTCGTATTGAAACAAAGTATGTTTTATTTCATTATACCAATACTGCTAAATTAGGGACGGCTAATTTTATTAACTTTATTAACAACATTGTCTAATAGTAATAAACTGTTTTAAAATAAATTTAATTCCCGTTTCAATGATTGTATAAACTTAAAGATATGTTATCCATAAACCAGTTAAACTCCATCACTACTAAAGGAAATTTTGAGCTTATGCTTTCTCGTTCCAAAAATCGAATAACATTTTTTTATTTTTGTTTTCGTTCATTTGTTATGTAACTGTTTCGTGTTTATTTTGTTTGTTTGTTTGTTTTAATTTCGCGCAAAGCTACACAAGGACTCTCTGCACTAGCTATCACAAATTTAGCAGTATAAGACTAGAAGGTAATGTAACTAGTCATCATCACTCACCGCCCACTGTTGGGCTACTCTTTTATCAACGAACAGTGGAGTAACCGTAACTTAATAACATCTTTACGGCTGAAACAGAAAACATGTTTAGTGTAATGGGGATTCAAAACCTGCGATTCTCATATTGCAAGCCGAATGCCTTAACCAACTGGTCATGCCGACCTGCTAAATTGAAAATGTAGTTAACCAGTTTGTTTTTCAACAATGGTTTAGAAACTTTTAAGTTCTGACAGAAAATAAGCTCTTCTCACTTAATAGCAGCTATATAAATAACAAGTATACGTTTTTCCCACAAGAACGACACAAAACAAATACAACTACAAAAATACCTTACATATTACAAGAGAATAATGTTTTGAGTTTTTTCATCTGAATTTAGTATATCGTTTCTTCTTGCTTGATAACTCAGCGGATATAATATTTATTCTCCATCTTTAATAGTGAATGAATAAATATGTTCGGTTAAATTAACTTCTTAAATAATAAACTTTAAACTTTTCTTCCTATATTGTAATTGTTTGTTTGTTGTTCACTCATTTTCGAGCCAGAGTTATACTGCAATGCCATCTTCGACGACTTTTACTGTTGGCCACCAACCCCAGCTGGCCAGGTGGTTTCAAGAACATGTGCCGAGATTTTCGAAACTCTCCATCTTCGCGTAAATGCAGAATCAAATGGTAAAATTTTATTCTGCTTTGAAATTACGAATATATCTCTAATTATATTGAAAATGTGACTTTTTATCTCGTAGTGTCATTCATCTGTGTTGTTACTGAACACGTCAGATTGCATACTGTCTTATCGATTGTAGGATGATGTTTCTCGTATTGAAACAAAGTATGTTTTATTTCATTATACCATCCATCTCTGTAAATTAGTCATATCTGTGTTGCTGTTTAACTCACACAATTGCATACATACTGTCTTAATGACTGTAGAATGATATTCGTACACGTATTAAAGTAATTTGTATGTTAACAAGAGATGTATTTGGCATGTATTTATATTAGTATTAACGACTTCTGAGTTTGGCAAGTAGTCTAAGCCACGCCATTAATTGGTGTTGTTCAAAGTGATATAAGAACATATTATTTTGTCCTTCAGGCGCAAAAGCCTACAGAGTATGTGAAGAAGACGCTTCGTGGCTCCGGGGAAACTGGACTAATTACACGGCGTGTGTGGTTTTAATAAGAGAGGTAAGTACTTTACTGGCGGTTGATAAAAAAAAAGAAACATTATACATTAATAATCGAAGCGGCTTCTTAAGACATAATTAATTAACACCATGTAATGTGTTCTAATCTTAATTCATGATAATAAGGAAATTCTGCATGACAGAGAACGTTGAAATATTTTGGGCCGGCCTTATATCTTAATGTATTTGGTCATTCGCGAAAATTATAAAATTTATTATAAAATGCAGGATCATTTAGGGTAGAGTGTCGTATGTGAATTATAATTACACCAAAAGCATTATTATGTACTCCCATTAGTATAAATATATTTATTTTCTTTTGCTACAGGATTCGATAGCAGCTCCCCTGGCGGTAAGCTATATCCTCTTTATCTGTTCAGTCTTGTCGCTTATAGCTCTTATCATCACCCTCTTCATATTTTGTTATTTCAAGTACGTATTGATGTATTTTCTTCTCAGTCAGTTAATTCATAAATATATTGTAATTTTGATTGACTTTCAGTTTGCACCACCAATAGTATTAAAACAAAAGAATGTTAATTTAAGAATACAAAGAAAGCATGAAAAGAGAAAACATTCAGGAAGACGATACACATTGTAGCTGGGATCGCTGTATTCTCAGAGTAGAACAATAAAGAGCAAGTAAAAGAAATGTTTCAATCCGTAATCCCTTTAATTTAAGCTACCTTTCATTATCTGTAATCACTTAACAGGATTTAGACATCTTCAATAAAATAGGAGAACAAATATTAATAAAACAAGTCATTAAAAACTGGCTAACATTAAGACGAAGTTTTTGAAAGTTGATAATCTACTCTTGTAAAGACAAAAATCTGTTTTAATAGATGAAAATTTCATGTGACTAAGGAAAAGTAAAGTATTGGCGTTATCACTTTTTCGCAACTATTACTAAGAATTGTGTAGGAAGAAAGGCACGTTACTTTCCATCAATTTACATGCGTTCTTCCATAAAACAACGAACTTATTTGTAATTAAATTTACCGGTATCTTCACGTTGTAGTTCCTTAAAATTATGATTGTTTGTTTTTGGAATTTCGCACAAAGCTACTCGAGGGCTATCTGTGCTAGCCGTCCCTAATTTTGCAGTGTAAGACTAGAGGGAAGGCAGCTAGTCATCACCACCCACCGCCAACTCTTGGGCTACTCTTTTACCAACGAATAGTGGGATTGACCGTCACATTATACACCCCCACGGCTGGGAGGGCGAGCATGTTTAGCGCGAAGCGGGCGCGAACCCGCGACCCTCGGATTACGAGTGCACGCCTTAACGCGCTCGGCCATGCCAGGCCTTAAAATTATGATAATGTTTTTAAGTTTGCATGTAACACAACGTAACCACAACGTAGAAAAGTAAAAACAGTTAATTTGGAAGCTCACCAGTTACATACGAGTTAATTTGTTTAATGTCACTTTTGTTAAGACTGAAATTCCTTTCAAACAAAGTATGATACATGGACTTTTATGGAAAAGCGATAATCAAGTTTATGTGTTTCTAAGGTGGAAGTTACAAACATAGATTACTAATCCTACCTAAGGTTCTTTCTGTTTAAGCACAAAGCTGTACAATAGGCTATTTCCGCTCTGCTCACCGAAATATCGAAATACGGTTTAGAGTGTTGTAAGTTCACAGGCATACCTCTGTGTCACTATGGACCTCAGTTAAGTATTTCGTGTAGATATTGATAAGTAGTTAATTTAGTTGTTGCGGTTGTTTAGTTGATGCAATAAATATTTTAATGTGATACACATTCTGTAGTTGCTCATGTAATGTAGAATTTAGTTATTCACTAATATTAATACCATAACAATATAAACTTATATACGACTCAATAAACTATGAGATACGGGTGTTCCATTGTTCTCATAAATACTTTCTTCCAAATTTAGATCCCTGCATTGTCAGAGGCTAAAAGTGCACCGGAATTTGGTTGTTGCTTTAATTATTCACTCAATCCTACTCATCTTAATCTCAACTCCTGTTGTTACAGGCGATGATGTGGCTCCACACATATACATCGTAAGTGAGAAAACAAAGTTTCTTCAATGATTATTATAACTGAGCTAATTAGAATTAGCTAACATATAAAAGTCTTTCAAGTTCTTAACATGTGCTACTAATTAAAATTAGTAAAAAGTTTTATATACCTATAGATAGTACATTAATTATCACGAGTGTCATCAAGACGAAAAACTAGTTGAAAAGAAGATATTACTAGGTTATTTACTAACACTGTTTGAAGATAAAAACATATTAAACGACTTTTTTCTAGTTGCTATGATTCATAGATTTTGTTGTAGTTTCATAAGTATTTCGCTCGTTCGAATCGAGTATTTATTCATACTTAGACTTAAATATCTATAACATCCACGCTACTCTGTTTGTATATCAGTCGTTTGCGCAATATTTTATTTAAACACTTACAACATTGTTACAAAGTTATCTTCTTTCAAATATTATACTCGAGGAACTTTTCTCACAGACTACAAATTTTCCCCCACCCGCTAGTACAGCGGTAAGTCTACAGATTTACAACGCTAAAATGAGGGGTTCGGTTCCCCTGGGTGGGCTCAAAGATTGCCCGTTGTGGCTTTGCTAAAAAAAGAGAGGAAAACACGACTACAGATTCTTCTGTCTTTTTTTTTTCGGATTCGCAAGAACCTGTATTAACTCACTTATAACGTTGTGTTGCATATTCACAGGGCTGGTTGTGTAAAACCATTTTGTCCTTAAAGATGTACGCTTCTATGGCCAGCATCAACTGGATGTTTGTAGAAGGTTTGTTGCTGCACAGTCGAATTACAGTGTCAATATTTCAGCAAAAAGCCCCCTTCAAGATCTACTACTTGATTGGATGGGGTAAGTTGGGCTTATTAACTAAGTAGATCTACAGTCTGAATGTAAGTGTTGTCAAAATAATTTAATATTTTAACTTTGAACAGTTTGGATGTTATTATTGCTATTTGAAATTTGTTAAAAACAAATATCTCAACATTTAATGTGAAATGAGTTTTATATTACGTCCATGTTCAGTGTAAGAATCAGTTATTGTTTCTCTTGTTGCTCATTAAAGTTTGTTCTAAAGAAATGAAATTCTGGAACATTCACATTTAAAGAGAAATGAATTTTACATTATGTTCATGTGATAAAGTTCGATGTAAGAACTGGTTGAAGTTGAGAGTGATGAGAAATGACCATTCTTGGTCAGTGCCTAAGCGATTCGGAGCCTACATTAGGAGAAGCAGCCATCTTTCTAATTTCATCCGAATTTGGAAGCTGCTTGAACCCATGTGATTATGAGTAATTTAATCCTAATTACGGAAAGCAGGTGTACAAAATTTGACAGAAAGGGACGTGTTGGCATAAATTTAAGAAAGAAATATAAAATGTCCAGAAATGTGAGACAGATTGAATAAACCGAGAGAGAAGTGAAGGAAGAAACACTATGCTGCCAGTAAGGAAGAAAACCTGATTCTACATCTGTGTTTGTTGCTAACTGCAATAAATAGCACTTTCTTATAGAAAGTTATAGTTTCTCATAGAAATACTTCGAATGTTAATAAAGTTAGAAGGAAAGCAGAATATGAAGATAGCTCTACCGTAACAAAGTCGATCTGTAATAAAGTTGTGTCAGAAACTATTTACAACAAAGACGGTGAAGTCGATATAATATGTAGCTGTGCAAGGATATTCCAACAAATTTGCTGAACAATAATTTTGGCTAAGTTTAGTCATTTCTAGTTCCTCTACCACAGCATTTATTTAAACTCTCATATTCTAACTGCCATTTGGTTACTTACTTTTCCACACGTTCCACTTGTTTGTACTCAATAAAAACTACAATTTTACTTTTTACTTTTGCCGCCTTCAATAATTCTTGCATCTTTTTTATTGAAAATTTCTGCCTAAATCTTAAAAAATTTTTTCAGAAACTCTAACCCTTCAGAATATTATCATCTTTCAGACTTCCATAGAATCTAGAATTACTGCTTATACATATCTAGTGGTAGAAGTAACCACTGTAAGGATATATTTTTTTCCTTGTTCTGTTGCTGGAAGTGGTTCGAAAGTATCGACGCTAACGGAACTTATGACTGCGACTTTATGTATTTGTTTGTATCTGATGATTTCAGATGTGGTTATGACTGTATATATTGTTTATATATGAGAATGGAATGTTGTTTTGTGGTTTCAGCTTAATTACTATACTATTAGTACGCTACGTGCATGGGAAGACTGAATGTCTCATGAACTGAATAACGATACCTTACCTGATTCGTACTTCTTTAGCTGTTTGTTATTGATGTAAGTGTATTGAGCAATACAAGACTTTTGTTATGAATTTTGTGCTGATTATAATCAAGAATGGTAATTGCTGATCAGATTAAACCATGTATTTACAGTGAAACTCCAAAACAGCTCAACCATCATTATCACTAATTAAATATACACTTGATACCTTTCGGCTTATAAATGTTAAAATGCACTGTTTCGTCAATTCAACACCCTCGCTTTCAGATATTCTTGTTCGTAATCCCAGTAATATCTCACAAGGTTTGGCTAGCTGAGGAGATTGAGGTTATTCCTAAATATACATTTTAAGCTAACAATGCAAAATCATTTTTGTAACAAGGCATTAATAAACGAGAAATCAAAATAAAAAATAACGGTATTCTACATATCATGTAGTAGAACTGATACTGTTAATAAACTAGCAATAACTAAATAATAGGGCTCTAAATGGCCAGGTGGGCTTCACAAGTTCGAATCCCTGTCGCACCAAACATGCTTGCCCTTGCAGACGTGAGGGCGTTATAATGTTACGGTCAATCTCACTATTCGTTAGTAAAAGGTAGCCCAAGAATTTGCGGCTAGTGGTGGTGACAAGCTGCCTTCCCTCTAGTTTTATGCTGCTAACTTCGGGACGGATAGCGCAGATAGCTCTCATGTAGTTTTTCACGAAATTCAAAATACACCAAACTAAAACTAAATAATATAAGACATCTCATAGCTATTGACTAAAACTATTGGCATAGAATTATGTTTTAGGAGTAATATCTTCATTTCCCTCTAGTATATTTTTACAAAAGCAAATTCATTAAGTCACCTACAGTATAACATAAGAAGTAATCACATTTTAACAATTTATGAAACACATGCTACAGTTTAAACCATGTAGAATTAGTACCGTTAGTTCTCCAAAGGTACAACTAAATACTATATTGAATACAATAATAAGTAAACAACATGCTAAACACAGGTGAATAACGTTAAATCTTCTATGAAATTAAAAAGGAAATACTATAAGAGGAAAGTAAGGAAAGATACGAGAAATGTTAATATGACAAAGATGGTTGATTATTTGAAACTTCAAGAAAAGCTACACGACGGTTACTTGCGCAGTCGTCTCTAATTGAGGAGTGACCATCGTATTATAACGCCCCCAATGGCTTAAATAGGAAGCATATTTGATAAGACTGGAATTCAAACCCGAGCCTGTCAGATTGCGAGTCGAGCGCCCTAAATCCCATGCCATGTGGAACCGACAAACAAGCTACTCTTAAGAACTATCTAAGTACATTAATTATTAATTAGCTACTGTCATACTACGTGCAGAACTGTTATATAAATAATATTAACAAAATACAATAATAATAAATTAGGCTAACGGGAAGTAAGACCAGTAATGGTCAATGCATCAAGTTCACTTTTACCCAAAGCAATGTCCTATGAAATTCAAAAATAGACGTGAAATTTTATAGAGGGTTGGAATACGCTGTAATACTACGAAACTCATAATTTGGTGTTTCGAATTAAGCACAAAGATACTCAATGGGCTACCTGTGCTCTGGCCACCATGAGTATCGAAACCCGGATTTTAGCGTGTAAGTCCGCAGACATACTGCTGAGCCACCGGGGGCCTCATAATTTGTAGCAATAATTTTGTTGACTTTGCCATAGAAGTGAAAGAATTTTCTGTTTATTTTAATCAATAAGAAACCTTGATTATGAAAAATTAGAACAAGTGAAGGAACTCATCCATAAACTGTTGTAATGGTGAACAAATTATACTGTATCGTAATAAACTGAGAGTGGCAAACATTGTGTCGTAACTTATGTGGAATGTTTGTATTTGGGAAAGTTAAGATGTATAACTTCAGAATTAGAATTGTTTGTTTATTTTTGAATTCACACAAAGCTACACGAGGGCTACTACGCTAGCCGTTTTTAATTTAGCAGTGTAAGGCTAGTGGGAAGGTTATCACGACCCACCGCCGACTCTTGGGCTACTTTTTACCAAGAAATAGGGGAATTGACCGTAACATTATAACGACACCACGGCTGAAAAGGCGGGCATGTTTGGTGTGACGGGGTTAAAAGTATCCTTTTTATTGAAAGTTCTAAACTTGAGCTGTGATTCTCGTACCGTCTGTAATTGATGCAATAAGACTGGACGATGTATGACTTGAGCTGTGATGTTTGTACCTTCTATAACTGATGTAAGAGAATAGAACGATGTATGACTTGAGCTGTGATGATATGAACTGTAACATCTATAACCGATATATGACTTGAGCTGTTTCATGCACCGTTTTTATCTAGTTCACAAGGAGAATTGACGGTTATATATATGAGCTAACTCATGATTATTGTACAATTATAGTGAATCATTCCTGCTTTACAGAAGAAAAGGATTTGGAAACATAAACCATAAATACTTCTTTCTAAGTATCATGTTTATCTTGGTGAATCATAAAAATCTTCATATTTTTAGTTTTGTCTATTTTTTTCTAGCTGTAAACGACAGTTATATTATTTGTAATTTATTTTCGTCAACTCAGTTCTTTCTAGTCTTTCTGTTGATATTCATTAATTAATATAAAATGTTTTTTTTTTGTATGCTACTACATGATTCTCGAAATTTTCCAACGACTTGGAGCTCTGTTTCATAAGTATATTAAATAAAAAACACCACCGAAGACGGTGGCTTGTTATAATGTTGAATATTTTATTTGTGATTTGTGAGTAAATTGGTATTCTCATGTATTTCCATCACCTACAGGCAAGAATACAAACTGCAGAAACTAAGAGATTGGCAAAAAACGTATCGCGTAGTTAAACTACATTCTGACATGAAAAACTGAAGAAAAAGTATTGGACAGTATGAAACTTATCTTTATTTATGTACGTGGAAACACATATTTAACACTTTGTACAGGCGAAAAATTCACTGGTTAATCGAGGGCACTTTGTGAATAACAAAATTCCTGCAAACATCTGAGAAGTTCTGGAACATAGTAAAAGACCAAACTACCGCGTGCTTGAAAAAGAATCAACATAACATGTATGCTCTAGCCACGTCACTTGGTCATCCAATAAGAAATAAAACAAGCGAAGACATAGCTTTTAGGTATATCTAAACCTGTACATGACCGACATTACTAGCGAACTACTAATTACGAGACCAAAATAGTTTTCTAGCGACACTTTTCGTGAAATAATTCATAAATATACATTCGGAATAACCATGCAAAATGTGTGACCAGCACTGTCAGTAAGGCTTATACGACCCATATCTGATTACTTTATTGGTTAATAGTTAAGTGTAACCTAGAAACACATTTTATGAAATACCATACAAAACCAACAATTCTGGAGTAGAACGTTAAATTAGTTTGAACTGAAATCAACTTCACAACATCTCCTAATCAGTTTAAATGTTTTGAGTGGTTCTATAAGTTTTGTTTTTGAATAATTTTCATCATATTATTATGTGGTTGTTGTTGTTGTTTTGAATTAAGCACAAAGCTACACAATGGGCTATATGTGCTCTGCCCACCACGGGTATCGAAACCCGGATTTTAGCGTGTAAGTCCGCAGACATACCGCTGAGCCACTGGGGGGCATTATTCTGTGTGTAAAATTATCGAATGACTGTTTATCTGCGCAATAGTAATTATAAACAATCCTTAAGAGGAAAATTTGTTTTATGAATTTCACGAAAAGCTACTCGAGAGCTATCTGCGCTAGCCGTCCCTAATTTAGCAGTGTAAGACAAGAGGGAAGGCATTTAGTCACACCCACCCACCGCCAACTCTTGAGCTACTCTTTTACCAATGAATAGTGGGATTGACCGTCACATTATAACACCCATATAGCTAAAAGCATTTTTTGGTGTGACGGGTATCCGAACACGCGACCCTCAGTTTACGAGTTGAGTGCCTTAACCACGTGGTCATGCAGGGTTCAAGTGGAAGAATAATTTTAAGATATATTGAAAAGCGTATTTTACTAACTCTTTCTATTATTCAAACTGCCCAGTTCCTTTCTTCCAGGTAAAGACCAACTATAAGTGAAATCAAATATCAGTCTATATAAAATTGTTTGTTTGGTTATTGATTCAATAAAAATATATTGCATCATTTATCCATTACTAGTTACCGAGTAATTCATTCATAGTACTGCATGCGATTGTAAGCACATCATTGCAACACTTACCACAAATATTTCAAGAAAACTTACAAATGTTATACACTTTGATATACATATCTTTGAAGGTTTGCCATCAGTTTTCATACTTACCTGGTGCCTTTTGATGTCACGTGATCTGAATTCGTCCTGCTGGAAAGGCTACGGAGACTCGATCTTTGTGTGGATTCTGAATGGTCCAATGTTGATTGCTCTGTCGGTCAGTAATACTCTTCTTTGAAAGATCATTTCTAGCTAACGCTCATCTCGGATTATTATTGTTTATATTTTCTTATATTCATGTTTTAAAACGCAAATTATAATGTATTGGATCACGACTACGTAGTATCATTATTTTATCTATTTCTATGTCTGCAAGAATATTCAAATAATGGCTCAACAGCCATTCTTGATTCAGTTTTTCCAATGAATTAATAATTGCATCAGTTGTTTTTTTTGTAGATCTAATTTTTGCCTTATGAATAGTTGATTAATTGTCTTGTAAGCTTGATAATGAATAATTATTTGTCTTGTCCAGTAGTTTTGAAATTTTTCGAGTACATCACGTTAAATACATATATCTATATTCTTAAATGTCTATTACTAAAAACCAAATCATACTCCGTTAAAATTCTTGGATGAGTTGAGCGAGATAAAATAAATTCTTGTTTACAATGTAGAACATGTTTTAAGATACTCTACTTTATTTATGTGAGCATACTAGTAATCCCAGTGTTACTATTTATTTTCTAGCAGAGTAAAATGCTTACAAAAATTGTATTTGTGCAGCTCTTAGTTTTGTGTGACATGTTTTGCAACGTACTGCGTATTTTTTTAAAAAACAACATAATTGCTGTGTGTGTGAAAGAACACAAGTCTGGGATAAGTAGTACTACAATTGAAGTAAAATCACACAATCATTATAGATTGAACAAGAAATAGAAATCCAATTGGATATGCAAAGCTCATGTGTTGAATTTTATAAAATCTACATACATATAACAAAATTGTTAAACTATGACACTCTGTAACATAAATTAAAAATCAAACACAGCTTGAAAACAATGTCTTAAAAATTATCTTGTTAACACGCTATTCCTGGATGATTTAAACCAGAACTTGCTATCAAAATTTGTGTTCACACCATAACAATGTGTCAAATAAGTTCCAGTTTGAATTGAAAACTGCGCGTTTTTGAGTTGTTAATTTTCAGTTTAGTTTCACGTGTTTTTGGTATCGCATATAATACGAAACCTTTATAATTCTTCGTCCTTAAAAATTATTCAAGCACTCACAAAAACTTTTTTTGTATCTTGTTCCTTCGATTATTACGCCGCAAGTGACGTTTACACAATATTTTAGGTCAACACTTTCTTTCTGGTAAATATAATAAGGATTCTGGTGACAAAACTACGAGCTAGTGCTTCGGCAGAAACAGCTCAAGTGAGGTAAAAACAAATTTATCGTTTTTTAAAGAGTAGCTTATTTTCGAGCAATGGAGAATAAATGAATAAAGAGCTCAATATTTATAACGTGTTTTTTCCTTCACCATATTTCTCATTTAAAGTAACGATTAAATTTATAGAGTTGCTTATTGTGTATTAATTTTATTTTGTTCTATTTTTAAAGCAATAACCTTCTATTGTAGATATTGTAGAAACAGGCCCGGCTTTTGAATCACAGTTACACGAAACATGTTCATCCTTTCAGCCTTGGAGGCGTTATAATGTGACGATCAATCTCACTACTCGTTGGTGAAAGAATAGCCCAAGAATTGACGGTGGGTGGTAATGATAAGCGCAGATAGCCCTCCTGTAGTTTTGCGCGAAATTCGAAAACCCAAAGTTTTGTTCTTTACTGGCTTTGTTAGGAAAGTCACATAAGATATTTTCTCAGTAAATTTAAACAAAAGAGATGTTTACTTCTCAGATAACAATATAAAAATATTTTTCAGCTGACGTTTTGCCAGTGCGGTTTCATCAGGGCTAATAACAGAAACACGTGTACTGATTATGGTATTCTGCTGCTCGAGAATTTCGTAGAGCACCTGTATTTTTGGCAGAGTCGCAGAAAGCCTATTTGTTTTGTTTTTTCTACCCTGAGCATTTTCATGTAGCAATATAGTGGATTCGGTCGACTGATGGAAGTATTTTGTTATTTTTTTAAAAAGTTATTGTGCATACTAAAAGGATTTAGACAGTTTTGGCAATAGACGAATTAACGCCCATAAATGAATCATCTAACCTCACGTTACGCTTGGTTTCTCGAAATAAGAGAAGTCATAAAAGCCAAAATGCCTTTATCCATATAGAATAGTTCAATTGCTATCTGCCCGTTACGATTTTAGTGTGTTCTTTTTTATAGCAAAGCCACATTGGGCTATGTGCTGAGTCCACCAAGGAGCGATTTTAGGAGGTCGTGAGGACGGGGGTTACGGGAAACCCTATAAATGTAGTTTCTAATGTAACTGATTTGTACCAATAATTATTCTATAAATACACCACCAATTCATTTCATGAATGATCTTAATTTTGATAGGCTCACGTTTGACTGTCTCGACTGCACTTTTCTGCCTCGTTGTCGATCAAGTTTAATTTCTCAAAATTTATTTATTTCAATTAACAATGAAACACGATCTCACTGTTTTCTCTTGGGTGATAGTACTTGCCCCATCTTTTCTGACAGACAGTACGTTAGTGTGTTATAGGTTACTACTGATGTAAAAATTCAATAAAGTTTTATCAGCTTTCCCATATTTTATTTTAAAATATAAATCATATCTTTTCTTTCAGATTCCTAACGCATACTGAGACATAGTGGCTAGCATGTGGTATTATGAATCCAAAAATTTATAGTTTAAGGATTGGTTGCAGAATCGTGCTCCGTTCTTTGGTTTTTGTTGTTTTGAATTCGGCACAAAGCTACACAATGGGCTACCTGTGCTTTGCCCACCACGGGTATCGAAACCCGGATTTTAGCGTTGTAAGTCCGCAAACATACCGCTAAGCTACTGGGGGGCTCTTTGGTTGTGTAGCTGTGTTCAAAAAGTGAATATCAAATCCCGTTAACAGTTTAGAACGATCTAAAAATTGATAGTGAGTAATTGTAACTAGCTATCTTCCATCTAATTTACTAGTTCAAAATTATGGGTGGAACAACAAACAGTTTCTATTTAGCTTTGCACAAATATAAGGAACAAACAAACATGAGAAAATCTAATTTGAACCATAGCTCTATGTATCAGAAATGTTTAATTATTAACCGCAATATATTTTCTTTTACTTAAATATCTCACGTTGTATTTTATTATTCTGTGTAGAAAGGCCATTAAAGCTACAGCCCTATTATTCCCATTACTGGGTGTAACCCACCTTCTGTTTGCTATCAACCCTGGCGATGAATTGGAAACAACCTATATGATCACAAACGCTGTTTTCCAGTCTTCCCAAGTAAGTAATTGCTCTAAGATAACAGCATTATTTACTTACATATCGTTGGGACGTAACCGTGTAAAATGTATGCTTCTTGTTTAAATAATAAAAAGTAGTACTTGGAATGTTTTCCCTACACAATATATTTTCATGTATTTTCCTAACAATGATGATCCCCTGATTATCGCCTCTTCATTTTCTGATTCAACGATTTTCATGATTTCAGTTTATTAAAATTGATATTTAAACTAAAACATCTTGTACCACAAATACGATTTCGTAAACTGTAAAGTTTGATTTTAACAATTTGTTATTTTATATGTAGTTTAATATACACTGCTGGCCAAAATCTTAAGGCCAATGAGCATAAAGAAAAAATATGCATTTTGCGTTGTTAAACTCAACCACTTATTTAAGTAGAGCTTCGAAAGATGAAAATAAGAAAAGGGAAAATTTAAAAAAATAGCATTCAACAGGGAAAATGTAAACACTATGAAAGTAGCCTAAATACTAGCTGATCAAGTATAAGACCACACTGAAACAAAACGTTAATCGGTAAACACGTAACGAAATTTAGTCATTCGTGTTCAAGCAATAGAGTTATCAACATCTCACACTGACATCATCTGTGTTACATTAAGTAAAAACATAGCAAAGACTAAAACAGAGCTTAAAGAGTTTGAACGTGGCAAAATTTTCGAGCTGCATAAACAAGGTCTCTCTCAACATGCCATCGCTGGTGAGATTGGGTGTAGTGATACTGCTTTTGGAAATTTCTTAAAAGACCCAAGAAAATTTCGCCGGCGTTATGCAAGAGGATTCGACGGGTTATCTGGCAAGACACCAGCCAATTGTTGAACAAGATTAAGGCCCTTACAGGCGCAGAATGGTGCTCAAGAACAGTAAGATGGCATTTACGAGAGAAAGACTTTAAAAACCGTAGACGTCTTCAAAAGCCACACCACAAAACACCTTGTTTAAACTTTGCTGAGAAACACCAAACATGGAACGTAGAAAAGTGGAAGAAGATTTTGTTTTCTGACGAGAAAAATTTTACCTGGATTGTCCAGATAGCTTTCAACGTTACTGAAACGATAAGGATATCCCACCTGTTATGTAAATGTCGTGTAAATATTTTGTAAACGACAACATGTGTTGTGTTTGAATTTTCATTTGTATTATTCATTTTTCCATATTTATATTATTGTTTCGAAGTTTAAACTAAAATATGTTGTTATTTATTTAGGGTAACATTTAGAACTTTCTTCAATTAAGTAGACCAATCATATGTTTGTAAATGAAGTGCTGGTGACTACGTGTCTAGGCGTGTAGTCTCGTGCAAGAACGGACATGCGCGGATTGCTCTGGAGACCTGTAGAATTTTCGCGGTGTTTCGAGGAGTTTAGGCCTACAATATATAAACAGACGAAGATGCGAGAGACGTTAGTGAGATTCAGACATCAGTTTTATTTCAAAAGAAGAGAGTCAGTTATTTGAGAAAGATTAAGTGTTTGCTGTGATTATTCAACTTGGATTTGTGACTAAAGTTAGATCTACGGAAGCTGTGATTTTATTTCGTCAATCTCTACGATTCATCTGAATTACTGCTTGTGCTGAGAGTCGGCGAATTTATTGAACTGTGAACTGTTTCTGAACTTCTGCATTTAAGCTTCGGAATTTCTTCGTGGGACCAAATTCACACCCTAGACTGGAATTTGAGACTTTCCTTTTAGATCATTATATTAGATACAGGCCAGTACCATTTTGTATTGTGATAAATTTTGAAGTTTGAAACTAGTATTATTTTGTTTTGTAATTAATTTCGAATGTTGTAACTTAATATCTGTCACTGTTATTATATAATTTATGTTATATCTGTTATATTTGTTAATAGTTTAGTGTAATAAATTATGCAAGCTGTTATCTGCGTTTTTATGTTGCGTTTAGTCTACGAAGAACATAAAACATAAAAAATACGTAACACCACCTTAAATTTGCTACACGACACAGTGGAGGAGGTTCCATCATGATCTGGGATGCTTTTTTTCTTCAATGGAACAATGGAGATTCAGGTTATACAGGGGCGTCAAGCTACATTGGCATGTTGGAGAGAGCATCCTTATTGACTGAAGGCCTTCGCTTGTCTGGATAGGATTGGATCTTTCAGCAGGACAATGCTGCAATCCTCAATGCCTGCAAGACAAAGGACTTTTTCATGGCGAATAAAGTGATTCTTTTGGACTATCTAGCATATTCGCCGGAACTGAGCCTCATTGAAAATGTTTGAGGGTGGATAGCAAGGAAGTTTATAGAAATGGACGTCAATTCCAAACAATGAATGATCTTCGTGAAGCCATCTTCACCACTTGGAATAACATTCCAGTCAGCCTTCTGCAAACGCTTATATCGACCATGCCAAAGCGAATGTTTGAAGTTACTCGCAATGGCGGCCGTGCAACTCACTACTGTGACCTCTTGTTGGGCATTTTCTACCCTGCTTATGACTTCTTTTTGGTATGGTCTTAAATTTTTGATCAACTATTATTTAGGCTAATTGCATTGTGTTTACATTTTCTCTATTAAATGTTAAAAAAGTTTTTCATTTTTATTTTCTCTTTTCTTATTTTCATATTTTGAAGTTCTACTCAAATAAGTTGTTGAGTCTAACAACGTAAAATACATATTTTTTCTTTATACTCACTGGCCTTAAGATTTTGGCCAGCATTGCATACTGTTACCTGGAATTTGTATTTATTCTGTATACCGTGTGGTTATTGTACATGGTATGAAGTCTCACCTCTGTTTTATTATTTTATTATCCGTGAAGGGTAAATGTGAAAAACGTTATTGTTACAGTTTTGTTATTACGGTTACTTACTGCTTTTTATAGATGGTTTAGTGTTCGAATTAGAAACAAAATCTCTGTTTGAAAATTGTATTGTTTTCAAAAGCATAAAATGAATATGTGGTTAGACAGCTGGAATCATAATTTGTAAGTCGCAGGTTCGACTTTCCATCATCAAACATACTTGCCCTTTCAGTGCTATAATGTGACGGTTAATCATTGGTAACAGAGTAGCCCAACAGTTGACGGTTAGTGGTATTGACTAGCTGCATTCTATTGTGTCTTTTCCTGCTAAATTGCCCCTCGAGAAACTTTCCTAAATGGTTAAGGCACTCGACTCCTAATTTAAGAGTCATGGATTCAAACCACGTAACATCAAACATGCTCACCCTTTCAGCCGTGGGGACGTTATAAAGTTACTATCAATCCCACTATTTGTTGGTAGAAAAGTAGCTCCAGAGTTGGTGAAGACTAGCACCATCTCTCTAGTCTTACACTACTAAATTAGGGGTGGCTGGCGCAGATAGCCCTTGTGTAGGTTTGCACGAAGTTCAAAAACAAACAAACAAAATTTTTCTGAAATTCGAGTTGTCAATAGATGATTTAAGATATGTCACTTTAAGGTAGGAAATGAAAACAATGAATTTTATTATTAATTTTAAAACTAAATCTAATGAACAAAGATCAGTATTTTAGTCACAATCAATTTTACAAAACAAGCTTGAAATGGAAAATACTCACATAGTTCTTAAGAAATAAATGAGATATACAATAACATTTCTTTCATGAGTAATTTTACATCTCAAAATTTTGATCTAACGTGTTTAAACATAGCATTAAAATAAATTTTAATTTTATTCGAACAAATATTGCAACTAATTGCTATTAGGACTTAATATACACAGGACTGACAAATATACATTTTAAAACTTCCTAATACAAAAATAAGAAACGCTGAAAGTTGTACGTGAATGAACCTTGCCAACATAAAAATGTATTTTATTCTTTATTTTAATTTATGATGCATCAATTTTCAATGTGCGCTCCCCTATCTCTTGTATGCGTTTATAGAGGTTCGTATTTCTATTACAACTACTTGTTGCTAAACTGTGATATAAAACAAGAAAAGTAATTCGGCTGTATTCTACCGAATATTCATTAAAATTATGTTGTTCAGATTAACTTACATAAATTACAATGCACAGCTACAGAACGGTGTTTGTTTCATTAACATATTGACATTGATACTTTTTATTTTTTACATTAAAACTACCAAATTATTTATTTTTACATTTTATAGTTATTCAGAAAGTCAGCTATATCATGTGTTCTGTTACCTTACGAATATAGCGAACATTTTTATAATGCGAGTGTTACTATGTGGTAGAAATTTACTATACTATTTTTCCTATAGGGCTTTAAGCTGAGTTACGTGAATAAGAGAAAACAATTGTAATACATATTTGTTTATTCATTTCTGCCCATTGTTCATCCGATTATATTTCTATGTTGCATCTTTTGTTCGGTTATTATAATTATTTATATACTTTTCAGTGTCCCCCCGATGACACAATGGTATGTCTGCAGACTTACACACTGAAAACCGGGTTTCTGTACCCGTGGTGGGCAGAGCACAGATAGCCCATTATGTAGCTTTGTGCTTAATTCAGAACAAACAAACAAACTTTTCAGTGTTCCCCCCGGTGACACAATGGTAAGTCTGCACACTTACACACTAAAAACCGGGTTTCTATACCCGTGGGCAGAGCACAGATAGCCCATTATGTAGCTTTGTGCTTAATTCAGAACAAACAAACAAACTTTTCAGTGTTCCCCCCGGTGACACAATGGTATGTCTGCAGACTTACACACTAAAAACCGGGTCTCTATACCCGTGGTGGGCAGAGCACAGATAGCCCATTATGTAGCTTTGTGCTTAATTCAGAACAAACAAACAAACTTTTCAGTGTTCCCCCCGGTGACACAATGGTATGTCTGCAGACTTACACACTAAAAACCGGGTCTCTATACCCGTGGTGGGCAGAGCACAGATAGCCCATTATGTAGCTTTGTGCTTAATTCAGAACAAACAAACAAACTTTTCAGTGTACCTATTATACACTGAAACTGTGAAAAAATATTTAACGGCTCAATATCGTGTTCATTATAGCATCAATACTAGATTTGAACAAAGCACATAGTTTTAAATAATAGTTTTAACACATTTTACTGTCAGTGGAAGGGAGGGTGCACTTACATAATAAATTCTGGAACGCCGTATTAATTAATCAATCCGAAAACAACAAACAACCTGTTTCAGGTTACCTGTAGCTTGAATCCGAAAGTCATTCCTAAGCAAGCTAAAGTTATTTCGTAGACATTTGCAAACCGGTATTTCAGCTTGTACAAAGCCAATACCTCGATTAACAAACTTACTATGTCAGTGCAAGATAATAAAAAAGATAACTAGCAGTATATGTCAAAGCAAGATAAATTTTATTCCCATCAACCTTCGGTTGGAATCTTTAAGATATAGAAGTTGGTGTATCTGCCAAATTCTTTAAAGTTTTCAAATACCAAATAAGTATTTTCTAAGATGTCTCATAGATAGAGACATTCCGAGAATCAAACGTATTAGCATTTGAGCGGTCTGGAAATAAAAACGAATAATAGATATAATTTTATAAATATACATCACATTAGCAAGATAGTTCAGGTAAAAAATAATGTATTTTACAACCACTAAAAGAAAGTAGTTTTCAGAAATTTTACGAAAATTATTTCTCATATTTTAAAGTATTCGGTTTTAAGATTCTGCTAAAAATGTTTTTAACTGTCTGCTTTAGGTATGAATTAACTCAGTTTAGAAACTTTCACGAAAATTATTTACTTTTAACTTATTTAATATTTTTTTAGCTTTATATAACAGTTATTTTGCAAATCTTTCTTTGATCTGATGATCAAAATTATTTTAACTAATTTCCTTGATTATATAAGAGAACGAGCTAGACACTAACACTTAGTAATTTTCACTTGTTCCAAATCATCTTCGACAGATATCAAGATATAAAAAAGGTATGTATGTATGTATATATATATATATATTTCGGCCCGGCATGGCTAAGTGGTTAAGGCACGCGACTCGTAATTCGAGGATCGTGGGTTTAAATCTTCGTCACACCAAACATGCTTGCCCTTTCAGCTGTAGGGCGTTATAAAGTGACGGTCAATCCCATTATTCGTTCATAAAAGAATGGCCCAAGAGTTAGTGGTTGGTGGTGATGACTAGCTACCTTCCCTCCAGTTTTATACTGCTAAATTATGGACGACTAGTGCAGATAGCCCTCGTGTTGCTTTGAGCGAAATTCAAAACAAACAAAATAGTTTCAAAATATTTTCACTTTTCCATCTCCTAATTAACTGTCACAAACCTAAAAAAACTACTTATTTCATTTGTCATACAAAAGCGACCAGATTTCTCCAAAATTTACGTATTGTGCAGACAAGCTACGTGACACCTTTTATGTATGCTAGGTTTCTAAAATAAAAATAATTAAAAACGTATTTAAGACTGTCTTTCTAAAGTTCCAAGTCTAAATGACCTTTGATAGCTATTTTGATGTATTAAAATATTTTGATTCAATAATATGTATGTAGAAAAATATTTTCATTTATAATAGCTAAGATTAACTTATATTTATGTCATACATTTGTGTGTTTCTTTTAGGGTTTGTTCTTAGCCATTCTGTATTGCTTTACAAATTCAGAGGTAAGATTTTGTTATTTTCTATTAAACTGAAAGTTATTCTAAGCACAATTATTTCTTAAAGTTTACTTTTACGTCTTTTATTATTCCCAGCTAAAACGCATTTTGATGAGACGTTCTAATTGAGCAAGATCATAAATTATATTCACTAATTTTAAATAATCTTCCTTTTTCTTTTATAACTATAACTTTGACAATTTATTCGCAAATCATCTTGTTTTCAGGTACAAGCAGCAATACGAAATGCTTATGTTCGTTCTCGAATACAAAGCTCCAAGCGCCAAAGCTCTTCTAGCTCACGAGCTGCGTCCAACATAAATAGTGAAGCTATTGCGGAAGTTTCAAAGAAATGTATGCTACCACTTTATGATTGTCAAGAAACTGAGAATTCTCTCACCAATGAGGATAATAACAGAGAAAAACCAGATCACAATCGCCCGTTTCTCGGCTAAACCTGATACCATACGCAATCAGTAGAAACTATTGCTTACTATAGATTTTTAAACTGAATTGAATAATTATATATATTTTGTTCTAAAAGCAAAAAAGAAAAACGGTTTCATCTTTGTGTCAGTTTTCAGAACGTATGGCTCTACAAAAGACAAAGGTGGTTTTTGAATTCAAACGTCCATAGATTGCAAAAAAGATCTTAAAGTTAGTGGTTAACAATCCACAATTACATTTTAAGAACACTTACACTTACAAACTTAAGAAAGGTAAATGAGGTTGAGAGGAAGGTGTATTGATTCAAGTAAAAAGATACCTTATCCTCACTGATAAATTCTGGTTATCGTTTTATTCTTTATTTTCCATTTGCTGCTGAGTTTCATACTGCTACAACTTTATTTCTAATTTTGACCACATAAACACAACTTTCTTCCTTGAAGAAAGCCTCATCTTTATATATTAACATTCTTGATCTATTTATAGTCATTTGCTTTTAGAATTACAAATATTTTCAATATATTGGATATGTCATAGCATGTATTTATATTCCAGACATAATATATGTCCTCTGTACAGCACTGTACAAACGTTCATAGAGGGAAAGTTACTCCAAACATATTTTATGTCTTGCGTATCTTATCTGCTATTTACAACCTAGTTTTAAAGTCTGTATGTCCACCTGAAACAGCTTATAAGATAAAACTGTTAATTTCAAGTGAAACATTTTTTACTACTCTCGTTCTTGACTGATGCGTCTACAGCCCGGCATGGCCAGGTGGGTTAAGGTACTTGACTCGTAATCTGAGGGTCGTGGGTTCGAATCCCTGTCGCACCAAACATGCTCGCCTTTTCAGCCGTGGGGGCGTTATAATGTAATGGTCAATCCCACTATTTGGTGTTAAAAGGGTAGCCCAAGAGTTTGCGGTGGGTGGTGATGACTAGCTGCCTTCCCTCTAGTCTTACACTGCTAAATTAAGGACGGCTAGCGCAGATAGCCTTCAAGTAGCTTTGCGCAAAATTTAAACAAACAAACAAACAGACTGAATATTTCAACACATAACATCTTAGAAATCGACCGAATTTTCATGGTAATGTCACACTTCAATTGAGAAGTGACTGATAATGTACTCTCAAGATGACTGGTGTTGGTATTAAAACTTTAATTAAAATGAAATACAGACAAACATTTCAACCGTCTTAGGTCATCTTCAGATTAACAAAGAGGGAATATTTTTGTGTTACTGTAAAGTTGAATCTTTTGTTGAGCAGATGTATCTCTTAATTGTTTAATTGTTGGTGGGATACGTTAATTAAGAGATTGGTTGATGGTTCGTCATGTTGGCATATTTTTTGTTATTGGCACCTTAGTTTTTCTAGCTTTTCGTTGCAACTGATGTTCTTTTCCTTTTAGTTCTTATTGTTGATTTGATTGATGTTGCATTGTATGAGTCCACAAATGTCTAGTTGAATGCAGCAGGCCAATTTATGGTCTAGATTCATTTTTTGTTTCTGCGAATTGTTTAGTTCTTTGTATTTTGAGTTAAAATATTTTTTTTTTTTTTTGTAAATTATGGATAATGTTTATACACTGATTAAAATTATGGATACTTTTATCCTCAAAAAATTATAAATTAGTTTTTCTTTCGGCACTGTTGAATGAAAGAAATACCATTTCTTCTATTGATAACTTTTTGATTTAAGTTTACAAATTGCGTTAGGATCACACGAGAATGTGTGGTTAACACTGGCGTGATGTAGGTGATTTCAGGCATTATGAAGTTTAACTAGAGAATACAACACACAAAGAAACGCTATGAACTTGCACTTCTCGTACAATCACCGTGTTAACCTGAAGATATATCAAAGAGGATCAAAACGTTGTTCTGTACTTTATTTTAATAAAAAATTTAATACCCATACCATCCGTCTTGATAATACATTCTAACTTCAAGTGGGTTTCTCGTCATCACGAAATGACTGATAAGATAAAATGATAGACCCAAGTTTTTGCAAGTCGTTACAATCAGTAGTTATTTCACTTGACTTCACCATTTACCTCCCTTCCAATTCCAGTGGCTCCGCGGAAAGATTAAGGGCTTACAACGCTAAAGATAAAGTTTATATTCTTGAAGAAATGGTCACAGCACGGATAGCCCAATGTGTAGCTTCATGATTAGCAATAAATATAAACAAACTACCAATAGAAGACACTTAATGTGATTCCTTTTGCATCTTTGCAAACTTTTCAGCCCATTATATTATATGGTTTGCCAAGTAAGCTGTCCTATGTATAAACATCGATTTTATAACAACCCTTTAATATAAGCAGAATATATGTTTTGCCTTACCCGAAAGAGGTAACTTGCTTACCAAGATAAAATAAAAATAGAATTGCAATAATGAATGGCCCATATAGCATTTTTTGGACAGAATAAAACTTAATTTTAACAAATTTAGTTTTCTTAAGTGTATCCTTTATAACTGCTTTTCACAAAGCAACAAAATGCGAAAGATCTGGTGAGCGTTTAGTCATGTATGTATTGCAACAGCATTGAATAGTTCCTAAGGTGACATCCCTAAAAACTATTAAATCCATGTTTCTGACTTATTTTCATCTATGGGGGTACTTTAGTAATCTTAAATTAGGTTTCGTTAATTATAAAATTACGTAAAATTAGCGTCCTTATCAACTTTTTAAATTACAGATGGCATTCCGTTTTCTGTTTGATTTTTGAATTTGGCACAAAGCTATTCGAGGGCTATCTGTGCTAGCCATCCCTAATTTAGCAGTGCAAGACTAGAGGAAAGGCAGCTAGTTATCACCCCCCCCCACCAATTCTTGGGCTACTCTTTTACCAACGAGTAGTGAAATTGACCGTCACATTATAACGCCTCCATGGCTGAAAGGGCGAGCATGTTTGGTGCGACCCTCGGATTACGAGTCAAACGCCTCAACTCGCCTGGCAATGCCGGGTCTTCCGTTTTCTAATCTTAATTCTGTTTGTAAGAAAAGTTACAACTTTAAACATAAAACTAGCTCATCAACATAAATATAAGAAAATGACGACACAATGGTGTTTTTAGAAGCAAAAATTCAACATTAAGAACATACGAAAGTGTGTAACAGGAGAAACTACATAGTTTTCTACATACTGAATTATTGTCAATATAGAGAGTAGTAGCTTGAGATATCAACAACATATCAATAGGTGTCACAAAGGCAGACAACTTCGATGAAACATAAAACTGTGAAATAAACTAAAGATTTGGGGAAGTAGGCTGCTTGAAGTTCACATTCTGTGATCTATAATTCCTCTCTATTGATCATTTTCTATAGTTTTATAGTTAGAACCTGGCCACTACATAACAGTTAAAGTGAAGTCTTAGTCACCTTTCATTACTATTCACAGTAAAGGGAATAATTTTTAATATACCGTATATATGTACATATTTCTAAAGTCATTTATTTTCCATTGAAATACTTCAAAAGTATATCCATGTAGAAGGTTGAACGTTTTTAAAAATGCTGTTATATAGCCCCAATTCTAGTTATTCTTTCGTTTTTTAGGTACCGGAAATAGCCTAGTTATTAATGTACTCGGACTGCGAATCTATAAACTCATGGTTTGCGACCCGTTGTTCTAAGAATACACTCAGTAGTTTGGAGTCATGGTTGCGCTATAAGAATGAAAGCTAAATTTGGTCAGCTAAATGTGGCCTTACAATTTGACAGTGAAAGCTGTGGACCAGTTTCCCTCACTCAGTTTAAATTAAGAAAGGGTTACTTGCATATAGTCCTTTTTATAGCCTCACATAAAAATTCTATGAAACCTAAGTTATTATGAATTTTTCCGTCATTGAATTGATGCTTTTCTTTCTATTTATTATTCGGAAGTTGATCAAGATGGTATTGTAACACATATTAAATAACACTATTTATAGGCATCACAAAGAGCCTTTGTTTTAGGAGAACATGATAAGTGTTTCGACTGATCATTGGTCAACATGGAATTTATACTAGTGAAAAACAAGCAGTGAAATAGAATACTTTAAAGAATGGAAACAATGAAAGTTATTTTAAGATAATACTATTTCAGTTGCATGAAATGAAAAGACATTTGTTTCAGGTTAGGACCCAATAAATTTTAAATAATTTTTCCGTAGCCTTACTTACTGAATAAACAGCGAACAACAGTATCCATGACAAAACGTTAAATGTATGTAGTAAGCGGCTAAAATATTCAAATACACTGTACAGGATTTTTATTATCGGGGTTTTCAAACGACTAGAGAAGAACATTGTACAAAAATTAATCATAGATGGATATGCTCTGTAATGTCACGTTACGCGTACCTGACCTTAGTTAACTGTGATAAATAACTGTAGTTGAATAACTGAACAATTCTAATTTTAAAAGACTTAAAAAATCTAAGGTATTACAACGCTAACATCAGGGGTTCGACTCCCCTCGATGGACTCAGCAGATAGTTTGATGTAGCTTTGCTATAAGAAAACACACGCACAGAGAAGGCTTTAAAAATATGAAAAAATCAAGAGCAAAAATATAGCAATCAAAGTTATCCAGTCATTATAAATTCTTGATAAAACTATCAGTTTTTGTTAGAATCGTTAAGCCTTACCAATGTATCTTAAATGTGCAATATTTTAGTCAGCTTTCTTCGTTTATTAATTTTTCAGTCAAAATCAAAATTACACTTAATGTTTCACTTGCAGAATTTCCAGAAATTGTTATGTAAATGTGTAATTTCGAACACTAATGCTTCATGTAAAAGATTCATGAAAATGTTTAAACTCTGTTGTTATATGTTGTAATGACATTTTATAGTCAGACCAATAAAGTGATTAAACAGTTTTGTGCGTAAACATGTTCTTTTAAATGTCTAATAAGAAATGTCCTTAAGTATATTATACATTAGCCCAAAGGCTGACCAAAGACTATTACAACTGAGCTTAATTTCCAAATATTATTTATTTAACACCCAAATACAAGTGATTTTGAAAAAAATACAAAAAGTAACTTTCATTTTCTTGGAGCTAAAGTGAGTTGTTGAGAATACCTGATATGCTGGCAGAGCAGTTGAGAATACGTTTAACGCTGGCAAAGTAGTTGAGAATACCCGGTATACTGGCTGAGTAGTTGAGAATACCCTGTATACCCTGTTGAGTATTTGAGAATACCCGGCACACTGGCTGAGTAGTTGAGAATACCTGATATGCTGGCAGAGCAGTTGAGAATACGTGTAACGCTGGCAAAGTAATTGAGAATACCCGGTATACTGGCTGAGTAGTTGAGAATACCCGGCACACTGGCTGAGTAGTTGAGAATACCCGGCACACTGGCTGAGTAGTTGAGAATACCCGGCACACTGGCTGAGTAGTTTTCTTCAGTGCTTTCTTCATATACTTTAAAGTGGAAATATTGAAAACCTCTACAAATATTGCTTTAATTACTTCTTTTTTTATTATATTACTTCAGAATTTCGAAGACAGTTGAGTTCAAGAAACATGATTTATCGCACTTGGTTTACCAACCTTCATTCATTTACTTGCACTTATATAACATGAAAGAGGATCCAGAGATACAAAGTTTGCGTTCCACAATCATTCTCCACTCCTTACGTGCGTGGGACATTATTAGTATGATAATCAAATTCCAATATTCGATTACAATAGCCCAAAACTTGACAGTATATGATGAATAGTCGTATTTCCTTTACTATATGGACTTAAATTTAAAGGATAAGTAGTTCAAATAGCCGTTTGTCATACCCACCCGAAATAAACATTTTTTCTACTTTGTAATATAGTTATATAGTGGTTTCTTTCAAGATCATTTAAAACCTCCACTTTTTCATTCACTCATTAATTTATCAGTTTATTTAAGAGTTAATTTGGAGTTATCGTTGTCTATTGTTATTCACATAAAATAGATATTTTTATTTATTTCTGTTATTGTTGTTTTTGTAAAGAAATTGCTCTCTTTGACGTGCAAAGTAATTCAACAACAAAATATGATACTTGTATTTGATTAGAGTTATATCTCTATTACGACAGCGGTATTGAAGTGTTCATAATTCAGATGTGGCAGGAGGTTGTTGCCAAAGTATGTTAGAACTGTGCGTTTACCTCCAGTTCATATGTTGGGTACTAAGTGCTTTAACCCATAACTTCCAGAAATCTTCTACGAATTACCATCTATAGTTGGCTATGGATATAGTAGTTACCCATAACAATAATTTTAAAAAAATGTTAAAGAAACAAGATAGTACAGCCTAATTTTTGTTGTTAAAAACTTCCTTATTTTATATATTTCCGAAACTCCACTAGTCACATCGCACCATTCAGCACCTGCGTAATTTAAACTTGAAAAAAAAGTAAAAAATTACGTTTCTTAAAAATTCACTTATACTAAACTACTAAGCATTTTCGTGGTAGAAGAAATTTTTGAGTCACTTTGTTATCTTTTACTTTAATAAATACATTTAACTGAAAACTCAGTGATAGTAAAACAAAAAATCAATAAATATATTATTTGTCTTTTGGATCTAACTAAATAATGCGAGGTCAACAAATGAAGTTTTGGTTACTCTATTCAATAGTTTCTTCGTCTTTGCTTGGCAATAGTCCTGTGTTTATTATCTAACAGCCTAGTTTGATAGTTTTTAAGCCTGTTTTTATATAACTTAAAGAAATGAATAGTTTTTACTGTTTAAATTTAACTTCGTGTGTATTATGTTGTTTCTTATGTAATAAAAGGGCAAAATTTGTGTCATCAAAAGGCTTTGATATAATAATGTATTTCTTACAAATAATTTCAAGCATCAATACTGAGGGTTTTGATCATTGTAATTTATTATATAACATTCATAATTTCATAAAATATTTATAAGACACCCTGCGTGAGGTCATGAGAATTAAAATTTTTAATTTAATGTTTATTATTTGTGTGTGTGTGCAATATTTATTTGAAAGTACATTTGTGAAATTTTCTTAATAGTAACTAAATTTAAACATTTAAATTTTTCTCACCGCTAATTTGTAATATTTTCAAACATAAAATATTTCGATCTGCAAACGCCAATAACCACCTGCTCCTAAAAACTCTAAAAATAATTTTAATCAACTTAATTTTAACAAATATATTCTAATGATTCCTGTTTTCACTGGTTGAGATTAAAATTCTAAAACTGCATTGTAAGCTCATATTTAAAAGTAGGTATAACACTAATTTACTCATGCTTTTGTACTTTCATTACAATGGATACATACATCTTTACTTCTGGAGCACTACCGCGTAAATTCGTAGTTTTGTACCATGATGAATACAAGGTATCCTCTTTTTCAGAGTTTATTAGTTTAAATACTACGTTATTAATCACTGACTAATTTCTTGACATTTTTTTTCGTATAACTATACTACTCACTAACTTAAACAAAAATATATTTTTGTACGTTTCGGCTCTTAATCAAAGAAACTGTTTCCAAATTCGTAGTGGTATTGATTCAGTCCTGAGTCTTCTTGATAGAAAGCTGGTATTTTAACCACTCGACATGTTAATGTTCATATTATATTTACGAAATATCTAGATAAGAGTGAATCTCTGCAGTTAATTAGAATAGCCTTGTTCGTGCATTTAGGCAAGCAACAGAAGTGTAGGGTGGTGCTGTTGTGTAGTGTCAGCTGCTTAACTGTCCATGTTAAATAACTTTAAATTAAGCATAAAGCTACGCAATGTATTATTTGTCCTCTGCCCGCCACGGGTACCGAAACTTAGTTTCTAACGTTGTAAGTCCGTAGACATACCACTGTGCTCATGGGCGGCTTCTTTTTGAGGAAGTTAATAATTACATGGTCATATAAGTATTAATTATGACGGCATTTGAGATCTTACTGCTAAAACCACACAGGGAATACTTTAAAACATCACAATATATAGTCATGGGTACAAAATAGTGAAAAAAATTGGTCAGTTTTTGTGTGTTTTTTTGTTTAATTTCGTACGAAGTTACTTAAAAGATATCTAATTTTAAAGTGATAAACTAAAGGGAAAACAATTAGTCAATAACATCCACCTACAACTCTTGCACTACTCTTTAGCAGTGGATAGTAGGATTGAACATTACATTATATCTCTTCCATTATTGAAATGGCGAGCATGTTAGGTGAAGGAATTCGAACTTACGACCCACAGATTACAAGTCTAATGCGCTAATCACCAGGCCCTAAAATGGGTCAGAGTTTCGGGTAACAATTTTCCTTCATACAATTCCTCATTCTGAAATCAATGAATTTTAAAAGAAACAATCGTTGCTGGAGCTAATATTCTTATTATAATGATAGCATAACTCTATCAATGTTATTCTTCAGAACCAACAAGAAAGTCGTAGCAATTTCCTCCATTTAGTACAATCAGATTCAACTTTCTGGTAAATAATGAAATATTAAACGTGCCTTTCTGTTTTTCATTGTTTGTCTAAAACTAAATCTAACTCTAAGAGTGTCGTTTATAAAGGTAGTAGCCCAAAACTGAACACCATATTCCAAATGTGGCCTAACCAGTGAACTGTGCAATGTAATTATAACCTTTTTAAACTTATATTCAGTATTTCTGTTGATATAACCTAAAATCCTATTTGCTCTACCACTAGAAACAACACACTACTTTGTAGATGGCTTTGAAGACTTAGCAACTATTACACCAAGATTCCTTTCCTTCATATTACTTGTAAACTTATTTTCATCAAATTATATTTATAATTCATTATCTTGCATTTATTATAGCTAAAACTCATCTCCCATTTATTTACTTGAATATCTAAATCATCTAAATCCTTTTGTAAGCCACCATCATACTTTTTACAGCTAGAAACACCCAATACTTTAACACTATTTGCAAGTTTAAGTAATTTATTGACTATTCTAAAGGTCCTAATACTAAGTCCTGGGTACTCCACTTGTAACATTAGTCCAGTTTGACTGAACTCCATTTGCAGCAACCCTCTGCTTTCTTCCATTCAGGCACTCTTCCATCCAATTTGCTAACTTATCCCCCACATCTATAGAGACAATTTATTTTTACAAGTTCTTTATATGGCACCCGGTAAAAGGCTTTTTAAAAATCCATATAACCAAATATACACTCTTACCTTCATCTACAACAAGTAGCAACCTTTCCAAAGCACGTCAACTTATTTGTAAAGTATGAGTTTCTTTCAGTGAAACTATGTTGATGATCCAATAAAATTCTAAGCTTTGTTAAACGACTCTATAATGTAACTTTTAACAGACTTTCCAATTTCCCCACAATTGATGTACGACTATTGGGTCTTTAATTTATGGGGCAGTTCTGCCACTTCCCTCTAAAAGCGGTACCTACCCAATATTCAAGAACTAGCAAAAAAAATAGCAGCTAGTGGCTCACTTATCCAATCTTTAACTTCCTTCAAAATCCTAGGGGAAATATTATTTGGCCCAGTAGTCTTATCTTTTTTTCCCAGTTTTTTTAACCAGCTCGGAATTAATACAGTGATCTTGTTTGATCTCGTTTCCATTATTGCCAAACATGAGAAGTTTAATTACTCACATAAATGATGAATGTCAAGAAGGACATAAAATATTCATGAATATCAGTTCTAGATGAACTTCTGCAGAAGAATAGTGCTAGAGGTGATACGTTACTCATCATATTTGATGATCTTTCCACATCATACTTTTTAAAATAGCGGACATTTAATTCTTAAATGGTGACATAAAAACATTGTATTTAATACTAAGTTCGATAACGTCCTTCGCCCATATAGTAATAGATGAATTCAGTTGGGTCTTGATCTTTCATTATAGCAGTTTTTTCGATACAATGGACAGGAAAACTGTTGGTAAATGTTGTATATGCATTTACGTGTATTCATTCGAAATAAACTTCAGGTTCAATAATCTGTCTAGTATTCAGGTTCATTTACAGTACGGTCATTTTGTCATGTGCATTACGTTCATCATTTTCACCATAAGTTCCTGACAAGAAAGTACATACTGGTTGTATCGAATGACGTTGAAAGTGGCAGAGACATGTCCTCGTCAAAGTATATATTTTAGGCTTGTTATCATAAAATAGATGCACAACAAGGTAATAACAATAATAATAACAACAATTCAAAGGTTTATCTGTTTGTTTTGAATTTCACGGAATATTACACAAGGGCCATCTGTCATAGTCATCCATAATTTAGCTGTGTAAGATTAGAGGGAAGACAACTAGTCATCACCAGCAATCGCCAACTTTGGACTACTCTTTTACCAACGAACAGTGGTACTGACCGTCATATAATAACGCCTCACGGCTTAAAGAGCGATTAAGTTTGATGTGAGGAGAATTTGAACACACGACCCTCAGATTACGAGTTGAGTGCATCAACCAGTTTGCCATGCCAGGCCAAAATTCGTAGGAAGCAGACATTTAATACTACTTGTCATCATTGGACTTTGTTTCCCAGCAGATTAATCTTATGCTTGTGGACCAAGTGTGGTCCAGTGGTAGTGAGTTGAACTGTGAATCTAATGCTCTATGGTTTGCATTGTGCTACCTTCAAAAAGAAGCTCCAAACTTTGGAACTGTTTTTGTTTCAAATGAAGAAAAGTTAAATTCCACTATTCAGTATGAAAAAATAGTCCAAGACGGGGCGATATATGATATTGTTTGTCAGCTATTTTTCTTGTCTATCACTTCCGAATTATAAACAGCTGGTTCACATAGTTCTCTGTAGCTTAATACAAAATTAAACAATGAAAGAAAAGTATTACGCTTGTGATGAAACAGAACATAATAGTTCACATGTGAAAGGCTTTTCTAAGCCTAAGGCTCTGTTGTTGTTTTTTTGAGATAATAAATGCCAACCAACAAATTGTAAAGGCATTCTTTAGTGTTACGGAGTTAGGTGTAGGAACCCTTTGTTGGGTTTGAGTGAAGTGAGAAAGTGGCCAAATTTTTAATCCCGTATGAGTTTAGCAAACGATTTAGAAATTATAAGAACTTCTTTCATTTATGAAGTGTATAATCCTAATTACGATAAACAGATGCAGGACCATAAAAGAAAGTAATCCTTTGAGTGAATTTTGGAAAAAAGGATACAAAGGACAGCGTTTAAGAAAAAGAAAGAAAGACCAGAAGATCTGAGAGAGACCGAATAAACCGAGAGAGAGGCGAAAAAAGAAATAATACATCACCAATAAAGGAAAAAAAAGTTCTAAGTCTATGTGTTATTGATCATTATAATAAACAACAGTGTATTAGTGTGAGACTGTTTAATATAAACATAAATAAAACGTGAATAAAGTTCAAGAGAACAAGATGTGCAAATATAGCACGATCATAAAAAAAAATGGTGTCAGAGGTGTTCTAAAACATTCTTAATGTAGGGTAATGTTAAGAAGTGCAATAGAAGTCATATGCAGCCATGAAGCTCTTGGAGCTTATTCCACTGGGATACAAATGACAGTATTTTATGCGCAAGTGTCTCTTCATCCTCTTGTATTATTGGTTACTGTTAGCTAAAATGCACTTTAAGATGTGCAGACACTTCTTAAATAAAATCAAAGTTAAATGATGTGTATGCTTCATGCCTTTGACCAAAACTCTTAATTTTTGCATTGTTATATTCAAAAACTAAACAGCGTCTTTCGTCTAAGTCACTATTGTGAAATTATTGAGACCCTTTTACAAATTCTGTTTTTTTCCTTTATTTAGGAAATGTTTAGCATTTCTGATTTGAAAACTAAATCACGCAAGAATTCTATGATAACACTGAAACTCCAATAAATAACAAACAAACCTTATTTTTCAAGTCTTTCTTCAAGTTTTCTATGTCATTGTATCCTAGAACGTCTGGTTTGGGTATTAACACTTGTCTATAAGTAAAGAACAACGTTTCGATCTTCCTAGGTCATCTTCTTTGAAAACAAAAATAACCTAGGAAGGCCAAAACGTCGTTCTCTGCTTATAATTAAAAGTATAAATACCCATACCAGCCATTCTGCGATACACTTTTATTTCAGGTGGGTTTCTCGTCATCAGGAATGTTTATGTTACTGTTCTTGCTAGGTAGCTGAGAGTTTTTTTTATCTGAACCTGTCTGTCATTGCCTTCACCGAAGGTCTGTATTCACGGCCACTAAAGATTTTACACCATCATAAATTACCAATCCTCCAAATACAGATATGTGTACCACAAAGAACAGTAAACTGATCCTGGACAATATTTTCCTTCATTCAAAATGAAAGCTCTTTTTTCATGCGATGTTGGAACTAATGGTTATGTGGCACCGAATTATTCATAAGATCATTTAAATTATGGTTTCTTCTGACATCACAGACTTTACTGTTCTAATATCAGTGTAAATCACATTCAGGGTCGTGGTTGTGGAAAGTATCTATGCTTGTCAGATGTGGAGAAATGTGATGAAACTATTTTTTAGTAATTCTAAATAGTCATTATTGCTCAAAGTTGCAGAATCGCTAGCATCTAAGCTATGTACTTATTAATGATGCTGCATTCTCACCTTCTGATGTAACAAAGCTGACATATCAAAGTCAGCCAGCAGGTAGTTTTATACCTACATTGTATCTTCTACTATATACTACAACTCATACGTTACATAAGTACATGAAATATTAATATATAAATTTAAATCAAAACTCTACAATTATTTGATTGCGCTAATTCTTGACAATAGCGTGAAGTGTCGGCTGGTGCTGTTTTCTTAACTAGAGGCATCATCACATTTTTGCCATACATTTTACAAATATATTAAATGTTTATGTCATAAAATTAAGTGACCATATATCTATATCTCTGTGTATGTGTATACATATGTACACACACTGTTAGTAAGCACGAGCGTGAGCTAGTGGTTAGCGCATTCGGATTCATGGTTTGCAATATGGATACTCAAGTGATTTATGGAAGTGATAGTCAAATCTTACTGTTCGATCAAAAATTTTAAAAGGACAATAATTTTGTCATTATTTGCAAGACGTTTGGCGAATAACAATTTATACTTCGCGCAAGATATAATACCTGGTTATAAAATCACTAAATTATATAAAATCAAATAAGTCCTTCCACCACTTTGCCCCCTCCTAGTGGCACAGCAGCATGTCTGCGGACTCACACCGCTAAAACCAGGTTTCGATACCTGTGGTGAGCAGAGCACAGATACCCTCGCAGTATAGCTTTGTGCTTAATTATAGGTAAGTAAACAAACGTACCACTTTCAGGCCCTGCATGCAGGGCATTCAACTCAAAACCTGAAGGTCATGGGCTCGAATCTCCGTTCCACCAGCCATTTCTTGACCTTTCAGCCGTGGAGACGTTATTATGTTACGGTTAGTCTCACTATTCGTTAGTAAAAGAGTACCCTTAGTTTAACGGTGCGTGATGATGACTAGCTTCTTTCCCTCTAGCTTTCCACTATTAAATTAGGTACGTCTAGTGCAAGTAGCACTCGTGTAGCTTTGCGCAAAATTCAAACTAAACCTACAACTTGCATCGACTTAAAAATACAGACCACCGAATCAGATTAACAGAAACAATTACAGACAGCTTTAACATCTATACATCTACTTAACAAAGGACTCAACTTCGCAATAACACCAACGTACATTCCAACAATAGAAATCAAAACATGTTTAGAAGACCTCGCCAGGAGACTTGTGATACTTTCTACAGAAAATAAGAACAAGAAAAAACCAAAAACAACCAACAGAAAGAAGACAACTTAAATAATTTTATTGACATCCAACAGCCAAACTTCCCAGGTAAAATTACAAATTTATATTTTCCAGAAACGCCTAAAAACAACATCTTAAACGATTTTTTAAAGAATTTTTTTATAAAACCATCAACATAATTTCACAAAACAGAAAACTAAAAAACAATCTTACAAAAAGAGACATTAATTCCATTAAAAACCTAAAACAAGACAGAAACATAAAAATTCTAAAAGCAGATAAATGTAACGCTATAGTAATAATGAACACGAATGAATACATACAAAAAATGAATAACATCCCATCAGACACGAACAAATTCAAACCAATACACACAACTCCAACAAAGACACACGAGACGCAACTGAACAAATTACTACTAGGAATGAAAAAAAGCCAACACAATTTCACAAACACTTTATTCCTACCTACGAAAAACCGACTCACGCACACCGCAAATATACGGCATCCCCAAACCTCATAAACCAGATTGTCCATTACGACCAATAATGTCAACATATGAATCGTTTAATTACAATCTTGGTAAATGCATAGCATGGACATTCTCCAAATATGTAACATCAGCCAGCTCATTCATCAAAGACGCTTTTAATTTCAAGTCTAATCTAAATCAACTTAATCATAAAGCCTTAATGGCCAGTTTCGATGTTATATCCCTCTTTACAGAAGTTCCAACTACTGAAGCCTGCAAGATAGCCTTAGAACTCTATATCCGAGACCCTAACCCAACTAAAGACATTCACAGTAACCAGTTAGCAACCCTCATAGAATTCACTACAATAAAGACAAACTTCATGTTCAACAACCAAAACTATATACAAACAAATGGCCTAAGCATGGGCAACCCAGTATCACCAGTTCTAGCCAATATTTATATGACACAAGTTAAAACACAAGCAATTAACACAGCATCACATCCACCACTATACTGGTACGGATATGTAGATGAAACGGTTGCGAGATTCAAATCTAAAGAACACATACTTAATTTTTTTCAATCACATTAACTTCACATGTGAACAGCAAAAAAGAAATCAAATATCATTTCTTAACTTCAAAACTATAAGAACCGACACACAATTCAAAACAGAAATCCACCAAAAAATCACCCATACTGGACTATACGTTCCTTGGGACTCAGCACATGAAACAAAACAAAAACTCAACATACTAAGAAACCAGATAAACACAGCCATAAAACTATGCTCACCAAATAAACTTAACGATGAATTAGACAAAATAAAACAATACTTCATCAACATCAAATAGTTTCCCCAACAAACCGTAGAAAACATTATACGCACACACCTAGACAGAAAGCAAAATCAACCAACTGAACTAAATATATCTCACGAATTAAAAAATCACGAAACCATATATTGCTGCATACCATATATTCCCGATATCAGCAGAAAAATAAACAACATTTGACAAAAACTAATAACAAAATATGACATTCCAGGTGATACCAAATTTATTCAAAAACCAGGTACAAAACTGAGGTCTATACTATGTAAGAACTACACTGACAAATACCACACCAACATTATTTATAAAATACAATGTGATAACTGTCACGACTTCTATATTGGAGAAACAAGTAGAAAAATGGAAACCAGATTCAAAGAACATAAAAAGTCACCTTCACACGTTTTCGAACACTGCAAGTCAAATAAACACACATAACCATAGAAAACACTCAAATAATAAATAAAGAAACAAACATAAACAAACGCAAAATTAAAGAGGCCTTACTTATATAACTTAAACCCAAAATAAACCAATATAAAGAAACGCCATTTTACCTATATTAATATTATAGATAAAATTATATATTCAAACATCTAACCTTGCCCTCTACATTGCGACACTCAGTTACACAACCCCTTCCAAACATGTGGTTAACTTCCGGTCAGTTACCTCTTTCTTTGTGAACCTGACGATGACCGAAGAAGGTCGAAACGTTGTTTGCTCTTCTATGTAAAATAGTTTCTCAACCCAAACGAGCCGTTTTTGCATATAAAATTGAATGACGTTCACTCAGGTCCTTTTCACCTGAGGCAGGAGTCCCGCAGTAGGGGTAGTAGCCTTGTCTTATTTATCATGTGTGTGAGTAATATACCTATGTCGAACCTAAATTTAGGTTTTGCAACCAATGTGCTAACGATGTAGCGGTCTGAAAAAGTACCTCCACACCTTCAATAGCAGCAACAAACCTCCAACCAGTCTTGAATAATTTAAAAGAATACTGCCAGAAGTATAGAATAAAAATAAATATCCCAAGAACTCAAGTAATACTATTTAGCAGATTAAGTAAACTGAAAAAAGATCCACCCAAGTAATACATGAATGGATCACTTTTACAGGTTGGTTGTTGGTTGGTTGTTTTGAATTAAGCACAAAGCTACACAATGGGCTATCTGTGCTCTGCCCACCACGGGTATCGAAACCCGGATTTTAGCGTGTAAGTCCGCAGACATACCGCTGAGCCACTGGGGGGCCACTTTTACAGACTGCTACTTATGCAAAATCTTTTGGATTAACTTATGAAACCAAATTAATGTGAATACAGCATACAAACAATATCCTGATTAGAATCTGGAAAAGAGCAAGTTATGTAAAAAGTCTTTCAGGTAAAATCAAAGAACGTCACATGATAATATAATAAAAATCTACAAAACATACACTAGACCTATAATAGAATACGTATCTCCTGCCTGGATAAACATAACACAAACACAATTGCAGAAACTACAAAAAATACAAAATTCAATCTTAACTTCAACCTATGAAGTACCACACAGCACTTCATCCACATTCATGCACAGATATGCAAACATAGAGACAATATCGGTAAGACTTTTGCATAATGCACTAAACTATTTTAATAAGAATTGATATAAAAATAATTTAATGTGATCTCAACAGATGCTACAGGGTACTCCGTAAGTCCCTACCCATCCATATGTTATTATGTTATATTCAATTACGCATGTATTATAAATTTTGTTTCTTTTTTTCAGAGAAATATGGCCGATGTATGCCCATTTACACTTGAAGAGCGTATTGTGACAAGTACGCATAATATTATTCAGCGAGAATGAGGGACAGCACCAAGGGCGTAGATCCTGGGGGATAGGGTACACTCCCTTCATTTTTAGGTTGGGGTATGGTCATACAATCATTCCCCCTTCAGTTTGGTCTGTTGAATTGTTTTATTGCTTCACAGGCCTACAAATTGTGTGTTTGTTCTTGTGATTCTCGCGTTCTTACCAATCGAATTACGTAATTAGGCCTAGATACAGGCATTTTCAGAAGCCGAAATGTACATCTTTAATATAGGCGTGCTTCTAAGCTTTTCGATCTTTGCGATAGTTCGTAAGTATCAGTCAGTAGGCCTAAGTATACACGCAAGGCTTGCAAGCACTATCACAGAATCTACCTACGTTTTGTACGCAGTGTAAGTTGAAGTACGATTTTCATCACAACAGATTAAACAGAGCATGAAATTCGAAAATATTACTCCTAAGCGTAAACTCCTGTGATCAAGATCTGGCAGGCCATTTGTAGCTTATAGCTGCATCCATCTTATGTGTATATTGTGCGGTTTTCCGACGCCATTTATTCTTATGCATCTCTAGCCGGTTTTATTGTCGAACGCCTCACTCTCCTTAGATGCCGAAGTCGCTGACCATAGTGTACGTTTAGTGTACAGTTAACGACAGGTTTTAAAAATATCGATTATTCTTTCAATTTACTTTTACCACATATATAATGACAGTCGAACCCCACAGGAGTCTTTGGTTAACTAAAAGGTATCACTTATTTAAGAGCATGCAATTTTATAAAGACGTCCACTAATGAAAGCAACTACTTTTTTATTCTCTTTTTTGGCCCGCATGGCCGAGCGCGTTAAGACGTGCGCTCGTAATCCGAGGGTCGCGGGTTCGCGCCCGAGTCGCGCTAAACATGCTCGCCCTCCCAGCCGTGGGGGCGTATAATGTGACGGTCAATCCCACTATTCGTTGGTAAAAGAGTAGCCCAAGAGTTGGCGGTGGGTGGTGATGACTAGCTGCCTTCCCTCTAGTCTTACACTGCTAAATTAGGGACGGCTAGCACAGATAGCCCTCGAGTAGCTTTGTGCGAAATTCCAAAACAAACAAACAAACAAAACAAACAGACTGAAAACATCTGAATAAATGAAAATTTTAAAACTTTCTATATCAAAATAAGAGGGATAAAAACACATGGTATACTTGCATACCACACATGTGTTGATAAATTTTGATTTGTTTTGTTTGTTTTGGAATTTCGCACAAAGCTACTCAAGGGCTATCTGTGCTAGCCGTCGCTAATTTAGCAGTGTAAGACTAGAGGGAAGGCAGACAGTCATCACCACCCACTGCCAACTCTTGGGCTACTCTTTTACTAACGAATAGTGGGATTGATCGTAACATTATAACACCCCCACGGCTGGGAGGGCGAGCATGTTTGGCGCGACGCGGGCGCAGGCAAATTTTGAAGGAAACTCTCAAACCCTGTCACATTTCTTCATATAATAAAATATCATTAATATCAGTTGTGTTTAATCTTCAAGTTTAGTTAAATGATGCTAAAAATATAAGATAATCTAAGGGTATCCCTGCAGTCAGATGGATAAGTTTCGTTTTTCACGGTGCATATTTAACTTGTTTTATCACGTTAAAGAAAGGTTTCACTTTATCTTACGTTAATTCCCTCTTGTTATTGAAAACAATAAGTATTTTTCAATAAAATTATAAAATAGGCACGAGAGGGCGCAAGATACAACACGCCCAGTACCTAACTTTTTAGTTCATATCTACGTAAATATTTGTAAAGTGTGAGTGATAATCTCGCAAGTTCACGGACGTTTGTGAGTTGCAATCATGTATTGTTATTATAGTTAACATTATAATTAGTTGATAGATTGTTTAGGCAGAGTATTAATGATGAAACTTTGCAGAATGGACGGCAACTGCCTGTAGTGGAGATACAAATTTAGAGGACGATGTTTCGAAAGTCTTCCGCTTTTCACTGATCTGAAGAAGAAAGGCGGAAGACTTTCGAAACGTCGTCCTCTAAATTTGTATCTCCACAACAGGCAGTTGCCGTCCATTCTGCAAAGTTGCAACGTTAAAATTATTTCTTTACTAAACTAAAATTTCTGTTGTTTTTTAAGATTGAGATAGAACACCGTCCTAAGAACTTTTGGAACTGAGCTTAAAAACTTGAGTATGAAAATAATACACATTAACTGATTAAGCTTATCAAAGATTCAAAATCAAACTTAAAAGTCGCTGAAACATAGAAATAGAGGTTAACAATTAAAGCTGAAACGCATTACAACAGGCTATAATTTACCAGCTTTCAACCTTTGTTGCTTCATTTTTCTTCATTAGGTATGGTTGTAACTGTATTTTTGAGCTTTAATAAACGATATGGTATTTATTATTTTTCATGATAACATAATTAATAAGTCAATTATGTTACATTTACAGTGATTGACTGTTAAACTTCTAAATCTTGCGCACTTTACACCACTAGCTGACTAAGCACTACTACCACATTTTAATACATTTCTTTTTATATTAAATAAAACACGACAATTAACCAATGTTATAATTTATATTCGGAATTGAAGTGTGAACAATGGGGAGAAGAAAAGATTAGGTTACACACTTCATTAGAAATAAATTTGCTACAGGCCTGAAGATTTAAAATACTTTAAAAAAGCTTAAGTAAGAATTAAAATTAGGTAACTTTTGTGCACATCACATTCTTTAACCTAATTCTGAATGTTACACTGTTGTTGTTAGCCCTCACAGTTGATTGAAGTAAGAATTAAATCCTGTTTACATCTCGCACACATGCACAGACGCACAAATACACTTTTTATTTCAACACTTTGTAAATGGGCATTACGCTCGTAGTGTCTGGAACATATCTAGATTGATTACGTACCAATTAGAATTTGAGGTTTACTATCATTTGACCATTGGTCTACCTCAAAATGTAATATGTTGGTAAAACATACGAGTCCTTCACTTTCAAGTCCCCATTACTGTTGGAATAGCATGCTTTCTCACACTCAATCCTTACTTAAGGTAGCAATGACTATTAAAGACTGACACCAATATTTCAGAGATTAAATTTTGAAATTTAGTCTAAATCAATTTTTTTGGTATATAGCTCTGTTGTCTTAATGACTATATTCTCAAAATTCAGTGTTCCCTGGAGTCACCAGTTTATTAACATGCTAAATTCACCATTAATTAAAGTCAATGTCATTATGTAATTTTAGTTCACTTCTTGATATTGCATTCTTCCATTTACCTTATGTGTTTAATTACCACTAATGATTACATTAATCAAAATTAATTGCCTGTAGCTCATTACTTTTGCCGAAAATGTTGCGAAGTTTTAAATTTAAGCTATAAGGCTGTTCACAAAGAGCATGTGTATCAATTTCCACATTTTTATCATTCCTAGGTAAAATTATGGTGTTAAAACAGTTTGTGTTTCTTTATCCATGCTGTATTAATTATTCATATGACATACATGAGTTGAAATGTACTTTCAGTGATTTCAACATCATACTTTTGTTTTTTGCTCAACTTGATGGTTTTAACAAGTGATTAATAGTGTTTTCTCAGTATGTAAATTTGCCCAATTTTAAGAGTCAGTGTTCCCTTGAAGTGCTAAACTGTGAATGAGTATACTATATCAATTATATGCAAAGAACTATCAAGTTTTATGTTTGAATAAATGTTTAAGAGTTGTGTTTATCATAAAATATATTCTACCATTAATGTGAATGTTAAATTTTATTAATATAAATAGTACAAAATGTGCTTCTTTATTAGCATGTGATGTAATGCTGCTTTCCTCCTCTTTTTATACTTAATGTTTCCTTTTTTGCTGGGAATTTGGTGAAGTTTTTGAGAGTAGCCTTAAATAGGGGTTTTTTAAGTTTGTGGAAAGGGGTCTTATTTATATGAATAGCATGAATAGAAAAGACCTTTGAGATTTCCCTGTGAGAGAGGCGCTATTTTATCTATGAATACAAGTGATCAAGTAAGGCTAAAATAAAACCTGCATACAGTAACTATTTGATCCTTCTTTGCTGCCACTAAACACCTATTCCAAGATAAAGAGTAAAAAATAAACCTGTCTCAGAATAACCTTGTAAATATTAATATGATCATTTTAATTTGTTCCTATTAATATTACTCATCTCTAGGACTAACCTAATAGCCCTCCTCTGAAAGCTTTATAATAAGTTAATAATCATGCTTAAATAAATCTTACCAAAAATGTACACAGTATTACAAATGAGGCCTAAGCAGTGATCTATATAGAAATAATTACTGTTTTTATTAACCAGCATGTCTATAAATATGTACTAAAATTATATCTATTTTACTATCACTGACTGAAGTAATGCAGTTATGTACCACTAGATAGCCTTTTTTTTCCTTCGTGTTATTGAATGGATTCCATCTGTGTTACATGTGTGATATGTTATGATAAATTTAATTTATTGTAATTAAAGGTCATTTATCACCTGTTGGTTTGACTTGCCAAATGATCTGGGCCCAGCAGATTGCTCTCATGTAGCTTTGCACAAAATTAAAAAAACAATTGATCCAAATCATTCTCTCTTACCTCAGCATGCTAAATACATCTAAGAATATCTAAGATTTAATACCATCAATAGAGTTTACTGATATATCAGTTATAACCCACTCAAACATGTCTTTAATGTAAATAAGAAAAGATAAAGTAGCATGCTCTGATTAACTGGACTGTATTAACTTTTTGGGGCTATAAAGAAAAGTAGATTTTGACTTCTGAAAATTTAGTGCATGTTGCAGAATGAAGTTTCTAACCTTAAATATTACTAACTCGCATAATTTACTGATGATGTGAGCATGACTAGTTTAAATTTGATGACAAGCTCTTTTATTTTACAGGTAAACCATGCAAATGTATTAAAATATTCTTGTGTTTTGAAAATAATTGTATAGAAGAGTGTTTTTATGCTCTAAGTAAAAAGAACAAAATGCACAGTGTTTATGGATATGTATTTGATGCTACCTAAAGTCCTTGTAGCTATGTACAGTATATATTATATATACATTACTCATGTCAGATGATTAAATTTTCCATGTGAGTAACATTGCATGTTTTATTACTATTTACAACATTGCCAAGATGTTTCTTTTAATAAGAAAACAATAAACCTGACTCTAATTTAATGTTATCTGATGAACCATTAAATATTTACAACTATCTTCAAATTCCTTACTAGCAACCAAAACTTTGAATGCAGCCATATGATGTTTTATAGCTTTTTCTTACTTATCCAACTAAAATTCCAGTTATACAGTCTTTCCATGAATCCTGGTGTTATCATTTTTATTGTTAATCTTCTATGTGGCACTTCATGAAGAGACTTGCGAAAATTTAAGTAAATCAACTCTATACCATTTTACCAGATTAGTAATATCCTTAAAAAGTTAACAGACTAGTAAGGTAAGATTTCTTTTTAGTGAATCAATAGTGAGATGTGCTTTGGGACATATTTCATTAAATAATTTTACAGATTTTTTTTCTATTAGCTACTTGAATTATTTTCTTTATAGAGATGAAATTAATTAGCCTTTAAGGAATTTTCAGAATAATCTGTTCACTATCTATTGAATTATCAAATATGAAAGACTTTATGCCTGGTCTTCAACTGCCTTTAAAGCCCGGAACAAGCATTATTTGTGTCATTTTTTTAAACTCATAATGTATACAAATTAAATTATATATATATATATACATATATATATATACACACACACATACTATTCTATAATTAATGAAAACTGAATGAACTAGTAAGGCAAGGTTTTATTATATTAATCAACATGACCTTCTGTAGCTGTGCTTTATTCTGTATTGTTTTAGTTTTCATTGTTGTGGTAGCATGATTAGTATTATATGCATCTAACCTTAAATTTTCTTTTCAGTTACATAGGGCAAAAATTTGATTTGTCTTATTGCAGGATTAATGAGTATCATGTATTAAAATGAATAATTGTACTGTAATAGCTGCACAGTTCTACAATGATTTGTATATATCAGGTCATCCCTTAAGTAATATCCTAATTTAAGTTAAGAAAAAGTAAAAGGATTTCAAATGCTTTTAATGTTATTCAGCCAATAATGTAATGTATAGAATTCTTGGGGCTTGGAGGAAAAGAATGTAGAGAGGGTAGTTTTGACATCTTCATGTGTTTCAAACTCTTTTTCATCAAGATAGTTCTGCAAACTTTGGAATAGATGATAATCAGAAGGGGCAAGGTTTGGAGAATAAGGAGGATGTGAAAGTTTTTCCCTGTCTAGCTCTTCAATTTTTACTGATGTGATACTTGCTGTATGGGGCTGTGTATCATCCTGGTGTAACGCAACACCTTAATTGATCAAAACAGTCCTCTTTTCTCTCAGTGCAACATTCAAATGCTCTAACAGTTGACAATAGATGTATGATGTAATTGTTACATTGAATGGCAGCAACTCGAAGTGAATCACACCAATGATATCCCACCAAATGCTTAATAAGACTTTCCTAGGGTGGAAGTCTATTTTGGGCCATGCTTTAGCCAGTTTATCTGCACTGAACCGTCGTCTGTGGTACTTAACATTTTTATAATATATCTACTTTTCATCTCCAATTACTAACCTGTCCAAAAAAGATGAGTTCTGTTCATGAGAGTGCAGAGAAGTACAAATGTCCATTCTTGCTCTAAGGTTGGCTTCTGTCAAATCATGGGGGAACGATTTTCAAAGTTTTGACACCTTTTCAAGCTGTTGCAGATGATGGTAAACTGTTGAATGGTTGAATTATGTTTCTGTGGTAGTTCAACTGTTGTAGCACAATCTTCAATTGCAGCCAACAAAAAATCATTATTAAACTCAGTAGGACAACTGAACATGGCACATCACTTAAGCAGTAGTCATTTGATCTGAATGTCTAAAACCACCTTCAACATTTTCTTTCTTTGAGAGACTCCACACCATAAACACATTAAATGTTTCATGTAGTTTTTGCTACTTTATTGCCTTTTTTAAACTTGGAAAGCTTTATATGCCTAATTAGCTCTTCAGACACATCCATCTTCATCAGGGTTTATTTGGTTGATGATCTGAAAAAGTTGAGTTAGGTTATTTTCTTTTATTTGTCTGAACATTTTTATACACGTCCTACTACATATTTTAGTCATTAAAGCCTTCTACAAAAACAGAAATGATGATGCAACTCTTTTCTTTCATATTAATATGGGAAGTTAATGACAAGATGCTAAAACGACAGACTTTGGTCGTGTGAAAGTGCCTTCATTTCAAGAGGTTGAATTTGTTGAGGTTGTGGAAATTAGCTTGGCGAAAAGTTTATTAATACAGATGATGTTTTACAGAGCATTTGAATCAAAACTAACAATACACCTCATTGACAAGCAACTCATTCTATTAATATCTTAATTACTAACTTGATTTCTAGTATTTGATAATAAGCAATTATTCTCTTTGTTGTCAAGGTATGGATGAAATGGTTGACAGTGAAAGTGTTTATGGGCTTTTAGTCTTTGCATAATTCTACATTTCACAGAAAAGACTGTGATTGGTTTTCCTTCAAAACATTGGAAATATTACATTACACAAAAAATCAGTGTGTGTTTTATATTTAAGTGTAAAATATATATTCTTTACACAATCTGAAAATTAGGTCACAGATGTTTTAAGTTTGGAATTGCTAACCAGTATTGCCCTTAACCCAGATAAGGTGCTATTTTTAGTCTTTATAATGGTCCTTAAATATAATTGACATTTGGCAACTCCAAGCTTTAAGAATATTTTGGTAAGTTTATTTTCATATTTAGCTGTAGAAATAGAATTAATCTTATCTCATGAGAAAACTGTAGTTATTGAATGCCAAACTGTTAAATTAACAGTTTTTGAACTGACTGAGTACATAACATTCCTATGAACAGCGAGTGACAACTTGGCTCTCCAAGGCTGGCCTTGTCCTTCAGAAAATTAAGAATTTAAACCAACCCTTTAAAAACATATGAAACCAATAAGTCTAAAAATTTGCCATTAAAGTCACATAAACTGTAAAAAAATTTTTTTATCATATTCTTAATTTGTCCATTTCAGATTCAAAATCACTTTTTTTTTCTCCCTGTCATCTAGCATCTAGCATAGTTGATGGGCTCTGGTATTGAATGAATGAACTGTGAAGCAGGGATCTATGGGGAACAAAAGAAAGGCTTGAAATGCTATTTTTACACAGCTGTGACTTTAAGTTAAAAAATGCTCAAATTAAAAGGAACTTGTAGAAAAGCATCTGTAGCTGACATAATTTTTTTTAATTTTAAACTAATTTTCTACTTTTCAGGAACTTGCTTCTTTTAAACAGCTGTAAAATTGACCTTAACTGGTTAAAGCTGGATAATCCATTGGTTATATCACTTGTCTCATAAAATAACTGATTAATCAAAATTAAGATTAAATGAATTAACATCATGAAAATAATTTATCAGTATTATTGTTTCTAATTGTAACTGTATTTATCAGCCAAATTATGCTTGTAATCAAAATATTTTCATCATGATTTCTTATTATTTCCTTTGATTAATATTAAATTTCTATAGCTCAGTTGATTAGTGCCAAAACTTGCAAAAATAAGCAACTAGTTGAAATTAGTATTTCTAATTATTACTGATTTTGATTATTCTAACTGCCCAAATCTCATGTGAGAATGATTAATTAGTTGAATGTAATTATCAAATTCTACTAGTTGCCCAGCTGACAGCAACTCACCTAATTTTATAAGACAATAGTTTCTTACTGGAGAATAGCAACTTCCAAGGTCTTAATTCATCCTTGTAAGATAACTTCCCTTGAATGGGAATCATCGTAGTAGTTCTTTGCTGAACTCTTTCTGGAACGTCATTATTTTCTTTTTTTTAAATAAGGAGACCAAAACTGTACACAGTATTTCCATTGAGGTCTAACAATTTGTATAAAGAAATACCTCTTCAGATGTGTAATCTGTGTTTGTAAATATATCCTAAAATTATGTTAGTTTTACCACTATCAACAGAACACACTTTGATGGCTAGAATGTGACTACTATCACAATTTTTTTTTTTTTTTGTGGCCTTGCTACTGAGTTAGTTTCCATATATGTTAAATATACAGTCTAAATTGTGATAACTCACAAGCAGTACATTGCCTGCCCCTATTATAATTGTAAAAGTCACGTGCCAAATATTTGTCAACTTTATTAATTGATCCAAGTAATTTTGTAGTGTCTCAACATCTTCAATACAGCTAGAGATACCCAAGAGTTTAATGTCATCGGTAAATATTTCTAATTTAGTAATTATGCTCCTACCAGCATGATTAATATAAATAAGAGCAAATGCCTTAACATTGTCCTCTGAGGTATTCCACATGTCATGAGACTATCAGCAAGTAGGCTATTGAGTACCAAGGCATATTGAAATAGATCTGTTTTATCAGCTGTTGATGGTAGGTTATGATTCTACCATAGTCATATAATTGATTAGGAATCTCTTTCAGTCTGTGGTCTTTTCAAGGGAAATGATAAAAGTAGGCCTGTTAGTCTTACATCAGTGTTTGAAAGTTTGATAAAAGGTGCTTTGCAAAGTCATTTAAACAAAGTTTAAAATTTTGCTGGATAGAAAACCTGACTTCACTGAATTTTATGCTGTAATTACAGAAATGTTGAATATCAAGTCTAAACAGGTTATAATTACACTGTGTAGGTCACTTACTGGTTAGGCCACTTTGGAGTATTGTATTCATTCTGGGGCTCCTCACCTTAGAAAGGACAATAAATTGTTGAAAAGGGTTCAGAGGAGGGCTACTAGGATGATGTCTTGGATGTAAAAGATGCCAGGTGAGAACATGTTATGATCTATGATATTGTTTTCTTTTTTAAAAAAAAAAGCAATGGAATATGTAATTGATATTTTAAGGATAAGGGAATTTCTAGTGTCAGTATATTCTTTTTTCATACTAGATGGTGAGAATGTCAAAACTAGGTAGGGTATACAAACATAGCTTTCAGTAGGGTAGGAATTATCTCTTTCTAATAGGGTAGTTGACCTTTGGAATAGGTTTCTTTCATATGTGAAAGCAATAAATTTAAGGAAAGATTTGACGAATACTTGAATGATAAGCATTAGATTTGAGTTGTTAAATTAGTTGATTTATGGATGGGATGGTCCAGATGGACCAATAAATCCATTGTTTAATTTGTTTATGTTGGCTTTTATGCATGATATATTTTACTAAATAATTTTGTAAAGCTTATTTTATCAGTAGAATATTTCCCACTAAAAATATAAGCTTAACATACCTGGAGTCTTCAGGATGACTCACAACTTAAGTAACTCTATCATAAGGTCTTTTGACCTAAATATGTTAGAGACTTGCATATTTGATATTTAACCTTCTTAAAAACATTTAAAGAGCCATGTCTGGCTTTATTTACTTTTAATATCTTAATGTTTCTACTCACTATCAAGGAATTTAATATCTATATATTTCAGGTCTATTTCAGTATCCTTTAAAATTACAATCCTTATTTCAATATTTTGTTAACCTTTGACATAAATGTATTTATGAAATTATTCTGTTACTTTTAACACTACTAACCAAATATCTCTTGTAAGCTCTTTTTGATTTTCTAATTCATTTTTGACCAAATTCCTAATCTCTCTATAGTTATGTAAGTCTTTCAACCTATTTTTCAACATAAACTTCTTGAATTTAAATTTCTTTCCCTGAATTGAATCATCTTATCAGGCATGAGAAAAATCCATGGATACCATTTTAATCATTGAAATTGGGCAGTTTTTATATTAATCATTTGATTTAGAAAACCACTTTTAAAGCCTTCAATAAATCTTGCTTTCTTACTGTTTAAATTCATAAAATTCCTATAATTGTAGCTCTGGAATTAAAATTTGCCATAATTATTACATCAGTGTTTTGATTAATAATGCCCTGATTCCATTTTTTATAATATATTGGCCTAACAACTGCTGTTTTCCACTTGAAACCCCTTGTTGTAACACTTGTATACTCCGTTACTAGAACTGATCAGTTAGTGGAACTTGATAATTGATTAACATTAATAGATGACAAACGATTATTCTCACAACAGTTGTCATGGCAGTATTTCAATTACTTGTATAGTTGTAATAATTGGAAGCACTAGTTTTAATTAATTAAATATTTTCATGATTTGCTATTCTAATCAATAAAGCTCAATAAATTTGAATTAATTAGAAATAATAAAATATTCTAATGTTAATGTTGTGATTACTTAGTCATAATATCAGTTGCTTGATAGTTGAAATAGTTAATCTGTTAGATAGAAACATGATTATTTTTTGACATTAAAATTGATTTAATTGTAATTTCAGATATTTGTTATTGCACTAGTTATTATTAATAAGCAATCAGTTATATTGATTAATCAAGTCTACCACTGACTACCTTTTCTAGGACATCAGTTCTAAAATACTGAACTTCATTTCTCATATTTAGTCACACTATACTCTCTTGTACTAATTTATCTTGCACTTCAAAATAGTTTATCACTATTTTCCAAATCAATGAAGTTTCAATTATTTCTATTATATTAATCTAATTTAACTTAAGTTAAGAATTCTATATTGTTCTTAGTACTTCTAATATTAACTTAAGTAACTGTTTGTTCTTGCACTATGTATATCTTTAAAACTATATCTCAGAATGGCTGGTATAGATATTAACACTTTTACTAATAAAGCGAAGAACAATGTTATGACCTTTCTAGGTTATCTTCAGTAACACATTAGAAGTAGTAGTAATAATGTTCTATATTTTTATTGTTCTGTTTAGCTTACTTGTATATTAGATTGGATTCTTTACAGATAATAGTACTGCATATATATATCCATTAATTTTTAGTTATTTCTCTGTATTTAAATTGTGTTAGAAATTATAATAGTTTCATTAGAGAAAAATAATTGAAATCTGCATTCTGTTCTGAGTACTTGTGACCATTTCATTTTCCATAGTACTGTATACATAAGTTAAAAGTTCTGATTGTTCAAAATTAAAAAGTACTATTTTTGAAATAAGTCTCATACAAATTTAATAATTTAGAGATAGTTGAAATGTCAAAGTTTACAGGTTCACTTGGCTCCAGTTCTGTTAGTTATGAGCTGGAAGGTTTTGGTCTTGTGGTAACTGTACCTATAATTATGAGCAAATTTCAATAAATATCTATGTAAAATTATTCAGGGTACATGTACACTGTATCCCAAAGTATCAAGTTGATTTTTGTATTGCACTTAGATTAACATCGACAGCTTTTGACTTGTGTGTGAGTGCAAAGTAATTGATTATGATAACAGAAAAAAGCTTTTTAGTGTATGCCCTACTTTCTTCTAATAGTAATGTATCATTCTTCTGTCATAAGTATTATAACTTTGCAGTTTCTGTAAAGTTTTTAATAAACTGTGATATTTACTTATTAATGTAGAGATGCCAACCATTACGATTTTTGTGTATACATTACGACTATACACTCATACAGACAAATATTACGACTTGTTGCAACTCCCAAATTATTATACATTATATAGGCCTATACAATAAAGTGATAAATTGTTCTCCCAGTGCTGGAAAGGGGTGAAAAGAAAATTTCTTGTGAGATACAAATAAATTTTGATAATAAATAGAAGACATAGTCAAAATGGCTACTTGTGATAATCGTGTTTGTGCTTGAAATAATAAAAAATATTTGTATCTCTGATGTCTACAAATAATTTGAGTGTGATGCTTCTCCATACTGGGTACGTGGGGGAATCCACAGTTACATCATCAGTGCTTGTCAACTAATCAGCACTCACATAGATGGGTATTTCTCATTTTCTAAGCGGCATAGAAACACCAATGCGATCGTTCACAAGATGGAAAAAAAAAAGGTCTCATTTACCAGATTTTCTTGTTTCTGGCAAATCTAAAACGACTAAAACTGGGAATAAAAATTTAGGAAAGAGTATAGTGCAAAATATCCAGTCATTGCATCAAAAATCAGTGACAGTCATGTGTTTTGTACAGTTTTTCACATCAATTTTTCTGTGGTGCATGGCAGGACAAATGATTGTTCCAGACATTCAAGATTGGCATCTCACCAACAAAAGGCTGAGGCAAACGCAAAAACGATGCAGATAATGACATTTATGAGTAAGAATTCAGAATATGAAACCATAAATGCAGAAGTGATGTTCACGCAATGTGCCATTGCTCATAATTTACCCCTAACTATAGCCAATCATGCAGGACATCTATTCAGAAAAATGTTCCCAGACTCTGATATAGCAAAAAAATATGGCTGTGCTAGAACCAAAACTACAGTCATTGTACAAATGTTGGGTTGTAAAGATGACAAAATTATTTCAAGTATACTTACTAACAGTGTTTACAGTTTAGCCACAGATGGATCCACAGACATGAATGACTCAAAACTGTATCCAGTGGTTGTACGATATCTGTATGGGCTCTGTCTACAATCATTACACTCAGTCATTTGAAATAGTTGACATCACTGTTAATGTTGAAATATGATACAAAAATAAATTGTTTATTAAAATACAAAAATATATCCAAAAATAAAGAATTAAGTATTTATTTTTGAAATTTCTGATAATATTTTCAGTTTTTAGTAAGGTTATCTATACAATTTGGCACTATTTCAATGTGTGTATGAACACCATTATTACACACATATAAAGACTTGTAACGGTACATAGAGTATGAATACTAGCAGTTACAATAGACTGACTAAACATAATTAGTGAAGGTTGGGAGTTATACTAGTTTAGATAACTTGTATGGGCTTTTTATACTTTTACACTAACACAACTTGTTTACTATATTCCTTGTCAAATTATTAATTTCAATTTTTACTGCAAGATGTCCAAAAAGTCTGGAATCAAAGGCACTTCACCAAATTTTATGAATGTGTTCAGTGTGCTGTCCTTGTAACAAGTTTGTCGTAATAGCAGGATTAACTTTATCTTCTCATGCTTTGAGAGTGCCGTAATCTGTCATGTATCTGAAATTTGCAAATCACCTGTGGTCCCTGACTTTTTGGACACCCGGTGGGGGCTGGAATACCAATGATAGGAGGTAAAGTTTCCTTTTGTTACATTTTTTTCACTGTAAATTGCATTGGAAAGCTGTCACTTTCCCACACAGTGTAGGGTGATATAGATGTGAGACACCCATATCTTGTTCTCTAAACTTATTTTTAATTTTCTTACTTATTTTACATTTATTTTATAATGTGAGACTAGCAAATAGATATTAAGACTAATATACTGTAATTTATTCCTATTTCCACAGTTATCTTCGAAACATAAGTCTTAGTGATATATTACACATTTTACATTTATTTTATAATGTGAGACTAGCAAATAGATATTAAGACTAATATACTGTAATTTATTCCTATTTCCACAGTTATCTTCGAAACATAAGTCTTAGTGATATATATAGTATTTTTGGTGTAATTGTCAAGACTTGTGATAATTAAAACGTGCATGTGTGTGTGTATATTGTGTGACTAAATTTTGTGCAGAAAAGTGGTTTGTGTAAAGTTGTATAATCAGAATGTGAATGTATACTAGTTGAAACAACTGTAATAGTTTTGGTAATAATGTGTACCTATCTTTACTATTTTTCATTGTTTTTCTTGAATTAGAAAACTAACATGCTTTGTAAGTTCAGATATGAAGCAGATATGTTGCATGTTATTGTTGTCTAAACTATAAAATATAGTACAAATCTTTGTACTGTACATAGTTGTGAATTTGTTCAAAGCATATTTGCATTAAAATTAAATCTCAAAAATTGCATACATCATGCATTACATATACCTACCCCTTTTACAGTTTTACATGTAAGATGTCTTTATAAAGTTCTTGTGATGTTAGCTGCATGTTAGAACAAAAGTTTCTGATTCAGCTGGACAAGATGGTTTTTAGAGTACAAAGAATTCACACCATTTAACATTAAATTGTTAATTTAATACTTAATAGTTGAGGTAATTAAATAAAAATAAAGTTTGTGAATTTTTAGCAACTTAAACCATACATGCTACTGTTATACTGAAATATGTATATTTACACGTAAGACTTAAAAATATGCTTAAATTTAAGTGTTATTCTTAGGTAACTTTGTACAACTATGCTATTTATGCCTCAATCTTTCCTCAAGATAATTTGGTACTTTTATCTCCTGAATACTTAAAGTAATTTGAAACTGAAGAATGCCATTTGAACTACCTGACATTCATCTTCCATACATTACATCGATCAGTCCATTTGTGGAACTCTATAGGATGTTAGTATATACCCAAGTTTACCTTGTTTTATCAGATCAATAAAAAATTCCAAAGAAATAATGTTCTTTGTATGTAAGTACATAATTTATAACTTGTGAATTGTTGGACAAACCTATTACTGATGCTTAAATCACACTTCATCTCATTGGTTAATTTTTAAATTTCTGTGGTTTACTAATAAAAATATAAACTTCAATATCCTGTCTGTCAATTTGCATAATAAATGGTGCCAGTTATTCCAATTAATTAGATGATGTTAATTATTCCAATTAATTAGAATTACGGGTGATTTTATTGATAACCAACACACCTCTAATGGAAATAGCCATAATTTTCCTACAGATGCACTATTTTTACAAATTTTGAAATATATTTTGTAATGTATTGTTTTTGTGTGATTTAACATGTTCTTTCTTTTATTAGAAAATCATGGACCTGCAAAGTGTTCTCAAAGCATTACCAGATGATCGGCCAGTCACAAGAATCTGCATTGTTGAGGATCCTGCCAAATGCCCATCAGGTTTTCAGTTGGTAGCTAAGACTTTTGACCAAGACACAGATGCTGATTTATGGAAAGATGGAATTTTTGGCAAGCGAATAACCAGATACATATGTTTCATGAAGGATCAAAACAGTTCTAATGAAGTAGTTCAATCTATAACAGTAGTTGGAGAAAGAGAACTTCCACCAGATTGGACTGCTCTGTTATATACTCATGATAGTGAGCAAAAAGCCATAAGAAAGAAAAATCTGTGCTACAAGTTGGTGAGCAAAGACCTGGTACAGGAAGCAGTAACTGATATTATTGTGCTGAGTAAGTCAAAGAACCCTCCTCCTGGATTTACCTTTGCTGGTGAAGTAAACAGCTTGTTGATCTGTTATAAATGTGGTCCAGTTTCTCCAGCTAGATTCCCTGGGGTAGTAGACCCATTACCATACAACGTGCTTTCAAATGGTCAACAAGTAAGTCAGCAGCCTTATGTCCAAGGACAGCGCACATTGTATGGTAATTCCATCACTCACAATGCTGTACTAGATGGCGTTCCATTCATCATTAATCCAAAATACAGTGATTTTAGTCACCTCCTCCACTTCATTATTCCTGATATTGCACTCAAAACGGAAGACCAGCTACGAGTGCAGTATAACTATAGCTTTCAGGTTGAATATCAAATTCAACAGGCTGTCTTCCGGCTTTAGCTAAAGTAGTTTGCACCCATTTTTAATTTGAAGGAAAGAGAAGTTTTAGTTACTGTATAACTTTTGATCAATGAAATAATCCAAAAGTTTGTTCACAAGTTTTGGTAAGTACTGTAAAAAAAAACTGCTCACAGTGGAATGTTTATAGCCCTCAAATAGAAAGTAATGTTTTATTAAGAATAAGTGTTTATTGCCAAGAATATGTTTATTACTGTCTTAACTGAAAGATATGCATTTGGAAATGCAGTTTCACTCCCTATTACTTCCTTGTATGAGTTAAATAGTGCAAACATTTTTATTTTTCTGCAAAAAATGCTATCTTCTTGACCATACATGGCTGAAAGATTTGTATACTCAAGCTCTTGGAGGTTTTTCTGCTGGTTGTATAAGAATACAGTTACAACATAACCATCTTAACTATATATGTGTAAAAAGTGCCACCTGTTGATCAGTTTTGAACATGTATGCATATTGTAGTGTATAATACTGTCATTTTAAAATGGTGCCTAACTTGTACATTGGTATAATTGCAAAGACAAATGCATATATATATATATACAAATACAGTATTACATTTAAGTTAAACACATTTTCAGAAAGCTGGTCACACTAGTTATGATCAGCAATAATTTCTTCTGCTTAGTGTTTTCCAGTTTTTCCAAATCCTACATTTGTTCAGTTTTTCAAATTACTGTTAAAGTATGCATTACTTTTTGAGATGTAGTTTTATTTTTATGATAAAAGCTTTTTGCAAAATAGTATTTACTCTCAGCTGGTGCATGATAACAATGTCTCCAAGTTTTCACACTTCATTTTGATGTTACACAGTTGCTTCTAATCTTAAACTAACTCTAGAATAGTTTTTTATGTGCATTCTCTCTATCTGTAGTTTAGTAATTCACATCAGATGTATTTACAGTTTAAAATGTTGGGATTGTGAACACTTGGTTTTAATTCCAGCCATCTTAATCTTGGACAAGTCTCATTTACATTTAGGGTATATAATGTGCATTTTTTTCTTTTTTTCATCTCCAAGTGTTGCATTGCAGTTTCTCCAGAATTGTTTAGCGTATAATGCATTCAATGCTGATTGTGTGTAAAACTATTATTGTTAACACATCTTAAGTTTTCCACCAACTTCTGTATACACTGTATAAACAGATCTTCTGTATGATTTTTTTACACTCTGAGAAAAACAAAAACATTTCTACATTTTTAAAGAAAACTAATTACTGCAGTTTTGAAGTTAAACCTTTACTACATAAATATCATTTAAACAGAAAACACTCAGACTAGCATTCAAGTCAGCAAATCTTACTTCATTTTAGTCTTTTCATAATTTGTGGACAATTCCTTTTACCTTTGGTTTTATGTACAGCATTCATTTAAAAATAAAAGTGTCACTATTGTTTCAGCATATTCATAATATATTCACTGACATTAGGTATGTATTTTATGTCACAACTTCACAGATGTCTTAGTCTTTGCTTTCAGTCATATAATTTAATATTTTATCTTTACATGGTAAAACTAGAGATTTTGCAAAGGAAAAAAACACGTGAACAAGTAAATCAAAGCTTTATTCACACTAGATGTATATTTTACTTGTTGACTGGCTTACACTTGTTTTATTGTTTTTTGCTGGCTGCTTGGTTGAGAAACTTTGTCCTACAAAAATTCATACAAAATGTTAAGAGTGCTCTATATCAGAATTGAATACCATGTATATTGTTCCAAATAACAATTACAAGGAAAATCTCCTTACCCATATCAGTTTGTACAAGTACACAAGCTCATCCTTGAGATGAGCTGACTTCTCCCCAAGGAAGCCAGATATAGAGCAAAAGTGTTTTTTTAGCCATTGGAGTAGAAAACCTTGTCTTAGTAAAAAGATTAGTACATATTTATAACCTTTCAACATCTGTAACACACAGAGCACCTTTATGTAATGTTGGGAAAAAAACAAAAACACCTGAATATATATAACTAAAGATGTACTGTAAACTAGATGGAAAATTTATGGTTTCGTTGAGGCATTACTATTAAGGTAACAAATTGGCTTAAAAGATGTGCATGCTTATTGGATGTCTATTTGTGTCTTCCATAAGTTAAAAAAATCATTTAAGTGTATACAGTGATAGTATGCTATTCCTTTTACATTTGTACTTCTTGCATGGTATAATTGTTTACTCTAGGTCTCTGATAATTGTTTCAAGTTATTTCACATGAATTTAATTATTCAGACAGCTGTTATGTATTGTAGACTTTTTGTTAAAAATTTGTATCATAACTTTCTTGGGAATTTTATGATTGTGGAAAATGAGTTGCGTGCATTTGAACTCGTGAATTGTGTGAATTTGTTGTAATAATGTATAATTACTGTATTTTAATCAGTCTCCTACACACAGTTTTCTCTTGCAATTATATCACTATTTACAAAGTTTGATTTAACATCTAGTATGTATCCCTTTATACAAAAAACAGCATGATCTGGCATAGCCAGATGGTTAAGACACTCGACTTGTAATCTGAAGGTCGCGGATTTGAATCCCTGTCACACCGAACATGCTTACCTTTTCAGCCATGGGGATGTTATAGTGTGATGGTCAATTCCACTATTCTTTGGTAAAAGAGTAGCACAAGAGTTGGCAGTGGGAGGTAATGACTAGCTGCTTTCCCTCTAGGTTTACACTGCTAAAGTAGGGACAGTTAGCACAGATAGCTCTTGTGTAGCTTTGCACAAAATTAAAAACAAAAAAAGAACAACATACATGTGTATATAGGTTAGGAACCTTCTTCATGGTGCAGATATCATCAGTAATGTGTTATATTACACGGAAATTAATGATGTTTGTTAACGTTGTTACAGATTATCTGTAGTTACTTACATTATGCCTGAATGTCATCAGGATCACTGGAAAAGGATCATGTCAATTAGTGTTGGATGAGATGTTATCTGATGATGAGAATCGACTGACAAGTTATAGGAGCTTCTTTAATAAAGTAGGCTTTTTGGATACCATACTTTTAAGCTACTTTTGATCTGTTGTACATGTACATTTAATTGCATGGTAATAGGCCCCATCTATAACCAAAAATTGAAAAAAACTAAACTGCACATCTTCATCTTTTCAAATGTGGTGATATATTTGTGATTAAAGCCTACTGTGGAATAAAAGTATCAATTCAACTCCTAATACTGTATTTTTTGTAGTTGCAAAAAAACTGATCTACATGTATTTTCATAACTGCTGCAGTAAACCTCACTGAAGTAAGAAAGTACATGAGTAATAAATCTCATTAGAAAACAATGTCATCAAATTAAAAATATTAGTATTTAGATTAACTGATGCATTAAACAAAAAAAAATTGTTCTATTACATTTTGAATTTCATTCAATTCAGGCTCAAAAGTATTAACATTAATTGCTACCAGTAATGCTTATTACATGATTTGAAGCCAATATTATTGTGTGATATTTATCATTGTTTTTACCAAAACATTTACAAACCTTAATTTTGGTTTTTATACATGAAATTGTTATAATGTTCAAAACAGTAATTTCTTTATTCCAACATAACATTACACTACATTTCTGACATCCCATCTAGTCAGTGTATTTTTTTTTAAATTGAATCATATCGGGGATGGAAAATCCATAACTACATTTTGAGGTGAATAAAACTAGCAGTGTAAATTTCATTACAGAGTGAATTTAAGTTGAGTATTTTCTGTTTAAAATTAATGTAGTGCTCACTATTTTAATTATTTATAAGCTAAGGTCTTGGTGTATACAGTACCATGGATTTTGTTGTGAGTTTAAGATGTTTTGTGTTTTTTATTTGTATATTTCTTCGCGTGGAGTAGTTTTACTTTTGTTATAACTGTCAAAACTGAACTGATTTTAATAACTTGATTTATTTTAATCATGTATGTGTTGAATTAACTGTAAGTTAAAAATTCCTTTAATAAAAGCTTGTAACATGAGAAAGTCAATTACAATGTACACAAAACAAGATTATGGTTCAATGAAAGAGGATAATGACCTTATACTGCTACAGAAGGTTTAATCCTTTTTATAACAGCATGTAATTGTTAATTTTTAACTTTCACCTTTTCTTTTTATGTTGGTCAATTTTCATCTACACTTGTTTTATCTTTAGAAGCATACTATATACAACGTACAAGTAGATGTTATATGATTGAAGTGGTATTTTTGGACTCCAAGTTCTTTAAATTGTTTTCATTTAATAACAGACGCTTTACTGTTGGGCGTTTTTTATTATTCTTCCATTTGTGTTATTTTAAAACGTGGATATATTTGGATTCAGAATGCCTCATTTATGTGTAACATTTGTTTAATGACCTAATAATTTTGTCTTCAATAAAGAAATAACTAACGTTGTAGATGGCTGTCTTAATGTTTGATTCCAGTGACTTATTTTATGACATTATATATGCTACTGGTAATTTATTATTGACACTTGAAGATACATTGGTATTAAATTTAATCTTTAGTGTTAAAGGGACAGCACAGTTATCTTTTTTAGAGGTGGATTTTACTGTTTCAACTGATTTTTGACTTGCAAGAAATATACTGCATTATCCTTGTCTGAAGTCAATACTGCACTTATCTCTGTAGGTGTGGGGGATAAGTTAACTAATTGAATAGAAGAATGTTTTGACCCAAGAAAGTAGAGGGTTGTTATAAATGAAGTTTGGTCAAACTGGAATATTGTTACAAGTAGTGTACCTCAGGACCATTATTGTTTTTGATTTACAATAATAACATAGAAGGTCAATGGTCAATAAATTACTTAAAGTTGTTGATAGCATCAAGGTCTTGTTTTGCTAATTGTGAAGAGGATACTACTGTTTGACAGAGGGATATAAATTATTTAGTGAATTGACCAAATAAATGGCAGATGGGTTTTAGTTATGAAAAATACAAGATATAATTGTGGGTTATCATAATTTGAATTATTAGTATAATTTGGATGGGAATAACTGTTAGAGTTATGAAAGAAAAGGATGTTGGTGTAATGGTTGATCATTCTCTTAAGCCATCCAAGCAGTGTGCTGTTGCTAGTCATATGACAAATATGATTTGAGGTTCTGTTTTCAGATTCAGATTCATAAGAAGGCTACTAAAATGGGACCTGTGACAGATAGGGTTGTCATATGAGGTGACATTAAAACTGTTTTTCTTCAAAAAAATAGTTAGAGGGGATGTAATTGAGTGTTCAAGAGTGTAAAAACTGATAATTTTGATGCATTAATATTTTTCTTAACAGTGAAAATTAAAGTACTGGGGGACATGAATATAGATGTAGGCTAAGTATGAGAGCTGTTTTCAGCTAAAATGATTTTATTTTCAAATAGGATGGTTGGTCTATGAAATGGGTTGCCTTTTGATGTTATGGAGGCAGTAAATTTGAGTAAGTTTTATAGATATATGAATGAAAGAACTAACTTTAAACTTTATTTATTTAGTAGTTTGGTGTAGAGCATAGGATAACCAAAATGGACCAATTTGTTGTCTTTAAACATTGTTATTGAAATATTGTGATTATTTATTTTCAAGTTCAACACAGTGAATGGCCTATAAAGCTATAAGCCACAGGTTATTTAAAAAAAAAAAAATTAACAATTTATCAAAGTATTTTCAATAAACCAAATAGAATACTATTGTATTCTAGCAGGCCTGAAGAGCTCTGAATTGAGCAAAATGCATTATCACCAATTGTTAATATAGTATGAATGAAGTACTGTTATTATACGGATGTTCGGAAAGTCACCGTGCTCCTATATATTTATTAACAGATAAAACTGCACAGTGACTTTCCGAACATCCTGCACATTCTTCTAATTTTTGAAAATCCCTAAGGGACTAGATAAATGTAGTATTAAAAAAAAATTATAACAGACTAAATAACTTCTGTCTTATGACAAGCTAAATGATTAGGATTTTAAAGCTTTTGCTTTCTTTCTAATTTCTTCTTTGTTAATATTTGTGTTCTCACTGTTCTGACCTAGCATAACCAGGTGGACACTCAACTCATAATTTGAGGGTGACAGGTTCAAATCCTCGTCACATCAAACATACTTGCCCTGTCAACTGTGGGGGTGTTATAATGTTTTAGTCAATCCTGCTATTCATTGGTAAAAGAATAGCCCAAGAATTGGTAGTCGGTAGTGATGACAGATAGCTCTCATGTAACTTTGTGAGAAATTTAAAACAAAGTAACTAACCATCCTGCTGTGTGAAATCAGGATATTAACAATGATTTTGAAACTGCATGCTTTCCTCTTAGTAGCTCTAGCAGATGTGCTCACTGTGAAAGTAATTGTGTTCAAATCCTCTAACTGAACATATCCACCCTTTTAGCCAAGGAGGCATTGAATTGTGACAGTCAATCCAATTTTTCATTATTAAAAGAGCAGCCTAAGTGTTGGCAATGGATAATGTTGACTAATTGCCTTCCCACTAACCTGTCACTTCTATATTATGGATGGGTAGTGCAGATTTATCTTTATTAGTTGGGCTGTTTTTTTTTAAATTAAATATTTTGTTATTAATAGACCTTTATTTTAAGTTGCATAACATTATATTTTTTAGTCCTGGCTGAAAAAAAAGACTAAAATCATCATTAAAGGAGAAAATTTGAGTGAATATGTTCATAGCATATCCTAATCTTTATAGTAAATGATGGTAAAATAATTTGATAACTCAGATACATATATTTTTTTAGATAATATTTAGGTTTTAAATAAATTATTTTGTGTTCCTTAAAGATCACTCTATTGGATCATTCAAGTTGCTTAATGCCAGCTACCAGGAAGTGGCTATTACAGCTTATGTGAAAGCAACCTGGGTTTTCTGAACTTCATTTACTCACTTTTGGCCTCAGTTTGTGAATGAACAGTGTTTCTGTGGTATGACTTTTTTCATCATAACACTTGCATAGGATATTAAACATAGATTGGTGTATAAGAGTATCACAGTCTCAAATGATGTGATTGTTTACATTAGATATATTGTAGCTTGACAGCTTTGCATGTTTTTATACATGTTCTTATAGCCATCTGGTGGTAGAACCAATATATCTAGAAATAAGGATATCCTGATGTTTTTGGAGGAACTCCCAATTTAAACAATATGGTATCACCTTTATTAAAGGCATCTACACTAATGGATGCAGTATCTGTGCCAATTCAAGTATTCTTGAATGAGTTTCAGGAAAATAAGCCTGTAGCAGCTGCTGTGATTGTACCTTTGCCACTAATTTTTGAAATGCTCACTTTGCAAAAATTGTGGTCTTCCAAAATTTTATATACAGTGTAAACTGCTTTTTTTTACTCAGTAACAAGATAAGCAAAAGCACCCAGTGTGGCTATCCAGTGGGTGCTTGAGAATCATAGGCATACTATGACTGTTACTTCTTCCACTCCAGAAAACTTTTATAGGAGTCCAAACCATGTCTAGCCACCAACCTGAAGATGAACAGTAAGCAATGTTTGTTGATAACTTTAGCATAATGAAGATTAAATGTACTTGGTGTGTGCCACAAATAAATGGATGCAAGGTCAAGTTCCTGGTTAATACCAGAGTTACCTTTATCCTGGTAGATCTTCTGACATACCAGTTACTCAAAATGAAGCCATCACTCTGGCCAACTAATATCAACTTTGTTATGGTGATTAGGTACATGTTAATTATGTGTGGATAGTAACATTTACATGATGAAAAAGTTGACTCCAGTTTTGGTTAAGCATTTAAATTTTAGGAATAGCCTTACAGTAGAAACTGACAGTTTTACTTGTGCAACAGATAAATTGTTTCTATGGAAATGCCAGATAAACTGGGCAGTATATGATCAAATAGTTAGCAAAGTGATTGTACCGGTCCACTGTTGCTCTATAATTTAATGGGTGCTACATAAAAGAAAGGACGTTGAAAAGTTAAACTCTTATAGAGTTCTGAATTCTTTTAATGTTAATCATTTGTAGTAATTTAGGTTAAATAAGATAACTAGATATGGTAAGGCCGGTTAATAAAAGTAAGAGGTAAAAGTTTTAACTTGGAGTTTATTGGAGTAAATTTTATTATAAATTGCAACGTTAAAATAAGCTTAGTATGTGTGACGGTATTTTACGCTCAGGTAGATTTCAACAGGTTAAAATGCAGTTTTCATTAAATAAATACAATTTAGAAACTAGTTTATCTCTACTTGTTTCAATGATTAATTTACTTGAAGTTAAATCCATTAATTTAAATTCAGCTTACAGATAAAATTTACAGTTAGGTTTATAAGTATTATAAAAATCAGGCAGAATATTGCACTGTTAACATTACCTGTACATTCATCATAGAGTTGTCACCTCTAATAAAAGTAAGTTTATATAATTAAAGATAGTTTTTTTTTTAGTTTCATGTGAAGACGAACTAGCAATAAAAGTATAATTGGTTCTTAAACATTAGGCTCAGTGTTGATAATAGACTACTGGTACTTAGTATTAAGCATTTATTTACAGGCTATGCGTATAAATACAATGGTTAAAATTAGGGTAGGAATGTTAACATTTTCCAAAATTAAAAACGTATTCCCAATAACATTTATCTCCACTTACATTTATAGTTCTTACTCGATCTCTATAATTTTCGCCTTTGCCAATCTAACTACTGTTCTAATTATTTACATCCTTTATATCTTGACCCAGTTGTTTGTACCACGCACATACTCTTGGAGATATTTGTCTTGTGTCCTCTGTACTGGTACTGTATATAAACAAATTTCGTTGTTTGGTACAAGGATTTATATACATTGCTTAAGGCAAAATCTTAAGGCCAATAAACATGAAGAAAAATATGCATTTTACATTGTTAGATTCAACCACTTATTTGACTGGAGCTTCAAAAGAATTAATTTTTATGTAATAAATGTAACTTTGCTCAGAATTTACATGCTCAATATTCCAAATATTATGCGCACAAATTTCTTGAATCCTGCACATGCACCTTTATTGTAAACTGTAAGATCTGTTCAAGAGAACTAGCTTCAAATATCGTCCTTTTTCAAATAAAAATATATGAAAATTGACCGATTGTTCAAGCTGTTATTTAACTGTATATAAGCATCTTGTTAAAATAATGATATCACTTTTTTCAAAACTGACTCAGTCCCAGTCTCCAAAACCATCTTTTAGTGGGAGGAAGGGCGACAAAGTGTAAACTTTAAGTACGTATTTTTGGAATTACATTTTTCATTTAAAAAAGTTAACTTCCAAAACATACGTACCTTCTCTTTCACTTATAGTTAGAATCCCACATTGATAAAGTGTGAGGGCGTTATTCATACTAAAAACATTTGCACGTACAATGGATGTGTCAACAGAAGATATGCACTCGAGTGGAGGAGCTATACTACATCTAGAACAGGTATGCTTTTCATCTAGACTTTAATTCTAATATTATAGGTGGGAATGTACATGAGTCATCATCACTATAGACCAGCCCCAAATTGCCAAAGCTCCACTACTCGCTGTTGGAATTAGAGGGTCTTGGTCCCTATATCCTACGTTGATGGTTAGGGCAATTAGAATGCAACAATACATATATATGTATACTTATAGTCTAGGATTTCTCAAATATCCATTTTTCAACTGGAAAAACGTTAAAACATATTTTCCAAAAATATTTTAGACAGCTCTCAAATATAACTATGAAAACCTTGTGTCATAAATGTAGCACTCTCGCTAGATTCTGTCATATTTTTCCTACCTTGATGAAGATGACTCCTGTTTTTCACGTTTTTCTTTACAAGATTATCTTGTACTTAGAATTAAGAGACAAAAATTAAACAAATTAAAAGGCTTCTTCTTCTGCTGCCTTTTTTTTTCTCTAATAATATTTCTGCCGCCGAATTTGTTTCCACCCCATTCTAAAAATATAAATATAAAACCCATCACCGAAATACATACATACCTGCGTATATTAGCAAAGACATTAGTAGAAATTAATGTGATCTTTCTCATTTCTAAATTAAATATATCCATAACAGGCTAATGAGAATAATTAGTGTGTATTAGACTACTTCCACAAGCCATAATGTATACTTTTATTACAATGTGGCACTACACTAAGAAGTGCAAAGCATATACAAGGAGTTAATTTAAAATTATGATATCCTTTACCCATTCTGTGGACTCCTTTACATGCATCTTATTATGCCGCCAATTATTTGTTTTCATAATATCTCTAATTACAAATTGATCTTTGTATTTTATCATACGTTTATATCTAAAACTATCAACACTTGCATCATCTGAATATTAGTTATTCATTTAGGGATACACATCTGTTATTTAAGTTCACTTTCAAGGACTTGCAGAAAAATCAGTAGATTTGTCGCTAATACGTTTCGAATCCACCTTATGCATGTACTCTATAACTGCAGTTTTGGTTTAGAGGGGTGATTTTATTATGTAATAATTTGTGCTGAAATAGATTAGTAGGACAATTTTGTTCTAAAAAATAGATGGCATGACTCCTTGCATGAAAATGTAATCATTTTGAATATTATAACCAAAAATAATAATTGTACAATAAATATGAACGAGGAACAGCTTTTGAATTGTAGCTATCATTCATAGTAGTTGTGTATAGAAGCATATACTTGTAATACAATACTAAATTGACAAACGAACGATTTATGAAGTGATTTTACTCTGGAAAACATGTCTCGACAGAACATGTTTATAGTACGTTCCCAGAAATAAAAACTCTCCATTAGGCTCATAAATAGCTGTTTATTAATTTACTGTTATCATTGATGTTTTCAATAAGATGTTTTTCAATTGCAAGGTTGCATTTTACCAGGTAGTTGCTTCTTTAATAAACTATGCTGGTAAAACAGTCGTGCTCTATCCAATAATGTCAACATCGTTATATATATGTTGTAAAATAATTTATAGCAGTTTTTTCCTTTTTTCGGGAATCATAAATATTGAACCCCAGATTCTCTCCTCTCAAGCTATTGTGCTAAACATGACCAATATATTTTAAATCCATATTTGAAGTTGTCGGATCTTTTATATTTGTCCATTCAGTTTTAGCCCAAAGTACCACAGACCTTAACTCCTTGGTATTATGTTACAAGCTTGATTATTACTTTAACTGTGACCTCAACTTTAAACCATATTTACCTCGAGGGTAACTAATATTTTCCTCTCCTTTACATCTCGTTATCTTTCTCCAGCATCTTAGTGTAAGAAAGTTTTGATTTTTTCTTTTAGCTTTAGTACTTACCATCCATACCCTATAATTTTTGTACTGGTCTTTCTCTTTATTTTTTTCCAATTCATCTGGGTATTTTGTTCTTTTGAAGTACTCAACTGGTTTGTCTTTTCCACACCCATACCAAAAGAAGAAAATGCAATTACACTTTGAAATACTTTAAAATTCTTGGCCTTGCATTCGTTTAGAGCTCAAAAAGGCATTGCTTTCTTTTGTGGTGGTTTGAGTTATTAAAAAAAACGACTAAGTAGTGCTAGTTGGTTAACCCTTTACCTCAGTATGAGCGGTTCCGGATTCAAATCCTTCTCGATTAATACAAAAAAATAATGACATTTTTACCAGTAGGTTGATGAACCACATGGTCATTCAGTTTCACTTGCAGTAAATAGTTATGGAAAGAAGTCTTCATTTAATGATATGTTTATTTCTGCTGTTTGAAGGGTAGCTCACAGAGAAACGTATGATTCAGGGTTTGGTTCAACTTCAATATAATGCAACTTAATATTTCTTTCGTCTTATTATTCATGATGGTTGTTTATCAGGTTCTTAGAATAATAATTGAAGCAGAATAAAATAGTTACGTTTCATGTTTCATCATTATGTTTATTGTCAGAGGCATTTTCTACACATAAACACTAAATATTTCGAATACAGTAGATGTGTCTATAATCGTTATAAAGTTTCAGCAGTATGTTGTGAGGTAAAAACGGGGTTTCGATACCCTTGGTAGACATAGCACAGGTATTCCGTTGTATAACTTTGTGTCTAACAAAAAATAAATACTTGAAAGCAAAAACACTAAATTTTGTGCAAATTTACTGTTTAGTTTTTAAAATGAAGGATATAAATATATATCACGTGATATGAAATTCATCCAAAACATTTTCTGTGACGTCTTCTTCATCTACTCTATATAATAGATACATTTATTAACAGCGCGTAAAATTTGTATTCTTTTCTTAATAAAGCGGTAAAGCTTATTAACAAGCATCTACATAATAACATATGAGTAGAAAAAAAATGAAAAAGAAAAACTATAGATTTTGATTGACAAGTGGACATAGATAACCTGTAACACGAGATGACCGAACTGTATTAAAAACAATTTATAACGTTAATTGCTTATTATTCGCAGAGCAAACACCATTTAAACTCGTGAACTTTTAATGTACTTTATTCATTTTTAGTTATTTGATTATACTTGTAAACTAATTTAAGTAGTTATATGAGTTTGATACAAAATTATGTACGATGTGTAATGATATAAGCTATTTGACCAAATTCATGACTTTGATATCATAGTTATCACGTTTGAATTAATACCTTTGAATATGATATTAATATACTCAATTAATTATGTAGATTTTTTACAATAACTTTAAAGTGGCCGTCATTTAGGTTTAAATATAATTACTTTTTAACTTAGTTATTTATGTAGGAAATTAGAAAATTACATTAGTGTAAGGACCTATGCTGATCGTGAACGCTTTGAATATGAGCTGATCACTCAACAAGTGTTCCATTATATTTTCATGCCAACATTTTTATACGTATTTTTATATATTTTATACCAAATTGGTGTCGTATTTTCAGGTTTCATTGCGCTTGTGTTGGAGTTGTTTCCTATGTTTTTATCTCCTTTGTTTTTCAGATGTCTATAACTTTTAATTGAATTTGTTTATTGTTTTTATGATGCTATTGGCATAGTTACTCTTTCTCGTAGATTCGATTTATTTGCAATTAAGCACAAAGCTCTTCGGTCATTGCTTAAGTATTGTCCGATTTTAGGTTCAGAAAATGAGAAAGGATTTCAAGTGTTTTTAATACTATTTAATCAATAATGTACGTTCTATTGCTATTAGTTACTTCCTGCCAACGATTCACAAGTTTTTGAACGCCACTTCTATAAAGTTCTTGGGCTTGGAGGAAAAAATGTAGAGATGGTAGTTTTCACATCTTTGTGTTCCAAACTCTTTTATATCAAGACACTTCTGCAAACTTTGGAATAGATGATAATCAGATGGGGCAAGGTCTGGAGAATAAGGAGGATGTGGAAGTTTTCATAGTCTAGCTCTTCAGTCTTTGCAAATATGATTCTTACTGTAGGGGGCCGTGCATTATCCTGGTATAACATAACACCTTTACGATTGATCAAAGCAGGCCTCTTTTCTCTCGGTATAACATTCAAGTGATCTAACTGTTGACAATGGAAGTCTGATGTAATTGTTACATTAAGTGGCAGCAACTCAGAGGGGATCACACCAATAATATCCCACCAAATGCTTAACAAGACTTTCCTAGGGTGGAGGCATATTTTTGGCTGTGCTTTAGCTAGTATACCTGCACTGAGCCATTGTCTGTGGTGCTTAACATTTTTATAATGTATCCATTGTTCATCTCCAGTCACTAACATGTCCAAAAAATGTGGGTTACATTCATGAAAGTCCAGAGAAGTGCAAATGTCCACTCATGCTCTAATGTTGACTTCCTTTAAATTGTGGGGGATTCATTTTCCAAGTTTTGACACCTTTCCAAGCTGCTGCAGATTATGATGAGATGTCAATAAATTGAATTAAACTTCTGTGCTAGTTCTTCAACTGTTAGAGCACAATCTTCATCAAGTGCAACCAACAGCAAGTTATCATTAAACTCAACAGGACAACCTAAAAATCACGCATTACTTAAGCTGTAGTCACCTGATCTGAACTTCTGAAACTAATTTAGACATTTTTTTCATTGAGAAACTCCATACTAGAAACATCTTGAATGTTTCTGCTATGCTAATTCCTTTTTTAAACTCATAAAGCATTATATGCCTAATGTGCTCCTCAGATACATCCATCTTCATAAGAGTTTATTTGATTAATGATCTGAAAAAGTGGAGTTGGGTTAGTTTCTTTTGTCTGAATATTATTATCCACATCCCACTTCATATTTTAATCATTAATGCCTTCTACAAAGACAGAAATGATAATGCACTTTCTGTATTAAATTTTGCACATTATTTATTGGACGACCTGATATATAATGGGCTGTCTGTGTTTTACCCACAAGGGTTATCGAACCCAGTTTTTAGCGTTGTAGCATCCGTCACCCAAAGAAAAATATAGTTATTTGTTCTTTGCGTTTTTATTTGATGGATTAGCAAAATAATCTATTTAGTTTTTTGTCAAGTCACCAATTAGGTGGCAGAATATTTGGGATTCTGTTATCTCTTCCGAGTTTAATAAAATTAAACCCTTCCGATAACAGTCGCACTGACAAAATAATAATAATAGTTCTAGTCAGATGTTTATTAAACGCCACTCACTATCTTCAAAAGAATTGGTTGGGTTTGAATTTCACGCAAACCTACACTGGGGTTATCTGCACTAGACGTCCTTAATTTTGCAATATGAGACTAGAGGAAAAGCAGCTAGTTATTACCACCCACCGCCAACTCTTGGACTATTCTTTTACCAACGAATAGTGGGATTGACGGTAACATTATAAGATCCACACGGCTGAAATAGTAAGTATGTTTAGTGTAACGGGGATTCGAATCCGTGACCCTCGGATTACAAGTCGAGACCCATTTGGGCATGCTGATCATCTTCAAAAGGACGAATTATTTACCATGTTCTGACATTAGAGTTGTTTTGCCTGGACAAGCAACTATGATGTACTGTTTAAGCGCCGTTTTTTATAACAGCTTTGAAAGCAAAAGCAAGCACATTATACACAACCGCATTTACAGAAAGGTGCTGGGCCTGGCAGCAGATTATGGCAGCACGCGTTAAGGCGTGCGCTCGTAATTCGAGGGTCGCGGGTTCGCGCCCGCGTCGCGCTAAACATGCTCGCCCTCCCAGCCGTGGTGGTGTATAATGTGACGGTCAATCCCACTTTTCGTTGGTAAAAAAGTAGCCCAAGAGTTGGCGGTGGGTGGTGATGACTAGCTGCCTTCCCTCTAGTCTTACACTGCTAAATTAGGGACGGCTAGCACAGATAGCCCTCGAGTAGCTTTGTGCGAAATTCCAAAACAAACAAACAAGAAAGGTGCTGCTTCTATCCATATGTGAATTCTCAGAGACCAGAGTTTGCAAATAAAAATTGACTGTTGAGTATGTAATGCTTAAAATAGAAAAAAAGTACGAAAAATACTTTTTTCTGAGTTATTATTGGTAGCACGTGAGCAACAATATAACTGATGATGGAAAAAAAAGATTGATATTAGAAACCTTACTTCGTGCACGTAAACAAAAGACCAATTAAACTGTTGAATGCGCTTTACAAACTAAATGACTGATTCATAAAAAGGCCCGATCAAAATTAAGATATTTATGGACACGAGATTTTCTCGTCTGATGATGTAAGAGTCTTATTGTCTGTTTCATTAGATTTTACATAAAGCAACACAATTTTAACGTTCCTAATTTTTAAGTAGAGGGAAAGCAGGTATGTCAATACACTTTATCGTCATCTCTTGTCAGACTGAATAGTTGGATTTGATCATTACCCTGATAATATACCTATGATCTCAGAGTAGAGAATATGATTTTTTTTTTTTTTTCAGTAAAGGAACCCAACCATGGAACCTTAGTTTCAAAGACCCGCATTCTAACCAATGGGCCGCGCTCGACTCATTCTATAAAAACGAAAACTTATCGCTAAAATCCAGTTGAAACTTCTAAAATGCATTTTGTCGGAAATTTTGATATTCACAATAGTATTAGTAATAGTTTTTGCGTTTTCTTATAGTAAAGATAGTGCAAATAATACGTAAAATAAATTACAACTGTTCTTGGTTTTCATCATATAGCAACTGAGCTAATGTACAATTATCTTTAATAACATAATACACTTCTTTCACCTATTCCCTGGTGAGTCAGGGGTAAGTTTACGGACAGTTATGCTTAAATCTGGGGTTCGATTTCCCGCAATAGCCAGAGAATTGAGTCTTCTGTATAGCTTTGCGCTGAAAACAATAGCTACGATGTTTTGCCATCTATTGTTTAATGTTCGTACTATTTTTGTTGAATACCATATCTGGCCATTAGGTGTACTATAATTTCACGGCACAGTTAAATTGTTACAAAACAATGAGTCAAAATTGATGTATTTTATTTACTTGAATCATTCGTACTGTTTACGGACATACTGAGTCGATATTAATCCTTTTTGTAGTAATTGATTTAGGACAAAGTATTATTGTAAGATACAGAGTAGTAGTAAGTACTGCTTCCTCAAACCTGTAATACTGTTGTAGTATTGATTTGCGCTTGTCCTTTACCATAGAATAATGATAACATATATATATACTTAAACAACAAACATTTGTTTGTCCGACTGTTTGTCCCTTACTCAACTACCCCAAGGTCACTACGTCAATCTCAACCAAACTTTGATAGCTTGGAACAAGAAGCATATTATTAGTAAATTCACAACCCCATCACCATAGGACTGATGCTTTTAAGCATCGATTACCTTTGACATAAGCTAATGTTAACCACATTTATATATAGCGCCACGTTCTTACACTAAACGGATATTCGCATTATTTTGGAGAATAATGACATTTCACTTTGCCACAAAACGGAATCTGTGATAAATTATCAACACGTGTATTATTTGTTTACAGAAAAAATAGCTTTGGTTCGCCTACTTGTAAAAAGCTGCTTAAGGGCTAGATAAGCTAGCATCGCTGACTCTGAAGAGAAAGCCTAAATAGAGAACTGCAGATCAAAACTGCTCAACGCCAATTACTGAGCCACTAGTTTCCCACGAAAAGTGAAATTGACCGTAAATTATAATGTGACCGTGGCTGAAGGAAGCAAACATGTTCAGAGACAGGATACTTCCACACGACCTGAATATTATAAGTCAAGCTCCTCAGTTTATCTGGTCATACCAGTCATTACAGTATAAGTAAACACAGACGTTTGATCCAAATCTTTGTTCTTTTGAGGTTTACTAGTGAAGGATACTGTGATGTCACACATTCTAGGCCTGACACGGTTGGATGGTTGGTTCCTCGACTCGTAATATGAAGGTCGCGGGTTCGATTCCCTATCACACCAAACTTGCTCGCTCTTTCAGTCATGAGAGCTTTATAATGTGACGGTCAATCCAGTATTCGTTGGTAAAAGAGTAGCCCAAGAGTTGGCGGTGGGTGGTGATGACTAGCTGCCTTTCCTCTAGTCTTACACTGCTAAATGTGGAACGAATAGTGCAGATAGCTCTCGTGAATTTTTGAGCGAAACTCTGAAACAAACAAACAAAATCTTAAATTATAAAAATTTTGGAATAATATTTTTGTTTATTTGTTACTTTTTTAGACAATTTTCATAATAATATTTTGATTGATTTCTCTCTAAGTAGGTAATAATATGGAAAACAACATTATAAAACGTACCCGTCAAATTTAGTCGCAACTAAAATACCTGAAATAGTTACAAAACATGTAATGGTTTTTCCTTTAGTGACTTGTGACGTCATTTCACTTAGTGCTTGCACTATTGATTACTATACACACTTAAAATATTAAATTCTTCAACGGTAATGTATGCATTTATTTATACTCAATATTCTCCTATCTGTGCATGAATCCTTCCCTTAGATATGTTGTAAATTAGTTTGAGTATTTCGTTAATTAATTACACTTTGAATTAGAATCTTCGTACGAGAGTTTGTAAATTTTTATAATCCTAGCAACAACTGTGTGGATTTAATATGCTGTACATTTTCAACGGACGTATCACTAGTACTTCTTAGTATTCAAATTTGAGCAACAAGTTAAAATCACTTCTGTGAACTGAGCTATGGAATTAACCTGTTAGTTTATTGTACGTAACATATTTTAACCGCTCAAACTATTGGCAAAAACACTTAGATACATAAGGAAAGAAGTGTTTTTTCCTCGTCGAAACGGACTTTGAATTCCTGACAAATGCTAACAGTTAACTCATCTAGAACGTTATAAATATTACCAAGATAAAGTTTATCCCAAGTCATTAAAATCTATATCTTTACCGCAATTTTGGATAAAGTATGTAAGAATGGCTTCGTTAACAGTTATCGATATTAGAAGGGTGTGGAAAAATAAAAACACCTTGACTTTTAAAACACTCTCAGTTACTTATAGTAGGACATTTTTAAATTCTTAGCAGGTGATTTGAAGAGTTAAGATTCATATGCAATTTTATATAGATTATAGCAGTCTTGTTTACATATAACGATCTTATTACTGTTACATTTACCACATGAGGTTTATGAAACAGTCGCTGTGTTTCAATAGCCTCCGACACTGTTACACCTCCAAAGCCACGAAACTGTGTATCTTGGATCATGAAAGTACCTAGTAATTGAAAAATATGTCACTGATATTGTAGTTGTTCCTAAACTCTAAATATAACAAAAATTATAAATATTAGTACAAACAACAAACATCTAAAACGTGTGTGACGGTAATAAACATTTCATTATTGAACGTTTCGGAATGTACATATTGTATTTTCAGCAAGCTGTATACTGTAAACAATGAAAACATTAGGTACACAAATTTCTAAAGTTTTAAAATTTTGTAAACAGGAATTAAAATACAGAGTAAAAGAATGAAATAAATCAGAAGAAAAATTAGGATAGTGTAACAATTTTAACAATACGAGAATCGTTTTGTTGTTTTTATAGCGAAATTATACAAGCTATTCGAAACGGAATTAATTGTAGCAAAATTGTGTTACTATTTAAAATTGAAAACTCATTTGTGATATATTTAGAATTTTAGCGTTATACTTAAGCTTACCACTTGGTCACTGGGATGAAATGACCTGTATTTGATTTCTATAAAAAGTGTATTTCGTCACCTCACGAGATATTCCGCGTTTTTTTAAATAAGAACTAAATCCCTACACTTCCAACTCAATTTGAATGTGTTTTTATGTTATTATCACTTCAATTTTATTTTTTTGTGACCATGACTTGTTGTTATCAAACCTGCCCTTATCCAACCCAGGTGGCACAGTGGAATGTTTGCGGACTTGTAACGCTAGAAACTGGGTATTAATAACCCTGATGGGTTGTAGCTTTGTGTTTAACTTCAAACAAACAAGTTATCAAACCAGCACGAATTGTCTCTTCAAAAACACCTAAGCTTTGTTGAAGTTCTTAAGAAAAATATGAAGACTTAGTAGATGTTGAATTAAGCATAAAGCTACACAATGGGCTTTCTCTGATCTGCCCACCACGAGCATCGAAACCCGGATTTTAGCGTTGGAAGTCCGCAGAGATACTGTTGAGCCACTGGGTATCTAAAGGCTTAGTAAGTGAGCTACAAAGAAATATGCCAACAGGCAGTGTATTTATTTACATTTTTACACACATTTGATTTCTAAACATTTGCTTATACAGTACATGGAGAATATTAAAAAAGAAAGTAAGGTCTTCTGCTGTACATTTATGCAACATCTACGTTTTTCTCAGATCTCTAGTTCGGATGAAACCTATAAATCTGAGGATAAATTAATGTTTCTTTCCGTGAGTTCTCGTTAAGTTTAAAATTGGGTCAAATAGAGGTAGTATTATAACAAAAATTTAAGGTAGAAACGATATAATTTCAATAAAGAAAAACATTTAGTCATTTTGTGTCGTAGGACTTACTTAAACTTAGTACTTAACTAAATTAAATTAATTTGCAAATAATGATTTTTATTATTTAATATAAATGTTATCAGTATCAAAAGAAAACAAAATGTATTATTTATCAATTCAGCTTGTAGCTTTGCATATGTTTTTATGTATGTTTACAACGGGGAATCAAATTCTGAATTTTTGTGTTATAAGTTTTAAATTTACTTTGACCCACTAGAAGAATGCTGTATAGAAAAAAAAAACGGCTATTCCTTGTCATAAAAGTAGATCATTTGGGTAAAACGTTGACAATACAATTCTCTCCCACCCCTTTACGGTAATTTCGTAGTTTTATACTTTGTTACGTTGTTTGTTATTCATGTCAACTGTATATTTCAAATTTATTTACGTCACTCTTATATCTAAATTATTAGGGTTAAACCTAAATTATCAAATGATGTACAGTGGTTTATTTGTTTAAATTTTACGCAAAACTACTCGAGGGCTATCTGCGCTAGCCTTCCCTAATTTAGCAGTGTAAGACTAGAGGGAAAGTAGCTAGTCATCACCACCCACCACCAACTCTTGGGATTAACCGAAACATTATAACGCCCCCACGGCTGAAAGGGCGAGCATGTTTGGTGCGACCGGGATTCAAACCCTCTACCCTCAGATTACGAGTCAAACGCCTGAACACACTTGGCAATGCTGGACATCTTTCTGTACAGTGATAAAGTGAAACGCAAATCAACTGTTGCAATTTTATTTAACAAATAAAATTTATATTTATATTTTGAGGTTAAACATAAACTTCAAATGTAATATATATATAAATATACATACAGATATGGAATAACTCTTCACGTATATAATATTGTTTTCATACATAATTTCTTTTCAACAGGAACACAGCTTCGTGTTTAACAGCAGAAAACAAATGCAGTTGACCACACGATATGTTTTGATTTATTTATGAACAAATTCGGTGAAATGTATATTGACTACCCACGTATACATGTTTCGTAAACATTCAAACCACATTTCTTTCAGCACTACACAACATTCTTATTTGTGTATTATTCCAGAAATATAAAAAAGCTGATTAAAAGTTCTCAGCATAATTATTAATATTCATTATTATTTAAATTTAATAAAATAAACTTAGATATTGTAGGAAAGAAGAAAAAGACTCATCTGGTGTCGAACAATTATACTGTTTTATCTAACCAAACATCAGGTCAACGATCTTCTTTTACACTCAGGCGCGCACTGATCACAGTGTTTGTTCCGTATAGCAACAATTACTTTGTTTATGTTCTTCGCTACTAGAGGACACTACAATAAGATTTATAAAACTGGGCCAATGCACTCTTACTTGGGGTGATTGTCATTGAGGTTTGTTTGTAAACAATGTTTTTGTACAACCTTAGACGAAAATAATTCATCAGCCTTCTTCCCTTAAAGCAAGCAATTCGTAAACATTTCAAAAGTTTGTAATTAAGATTGTCGAGGAGGAGCATATTTTATTTTTAGATCTTCAACTAGCCAAGCAGGAACACATAAGATTTATGAAGTTAATATACTACCTGTGGTAGTAAATGATGTAATACGTCAGATCAAGAATAAATCCGTTTATAACTTTAAAGAGGTAAGTGGCAATAACATAAGAAATTAATTAATCAATTTGATTTTAGAATTAATGAACAGAAGCATTTAAGATTCTATTATTCTGTGAGATATTTTTAAATTTACTAATGATACTGTTCGTTATTTTATTTCAAGCCTATCTTTCATTTACCAATATTCAATGAAATCAGATTAAATTCGCTAATCATCAGGGTAACATTCAACGATTGTTAGATGAGGGTTCACAAATTCTTAGATATTGCATTTTTTTGGCTCTGGAAATGATTGAAAGTTATATTATCAATAGTGGGATCACAATAATCGCTACGTGGAGATATATTTGATACACTTCTACGTTGTAAGAAATTGCCCCCCAGTGGCTCAGCGGTATGTCTGCGAACTGACAGGCCAAAATCCGGGTTTCGATACCCGTGGTGGGCAGAGCACAGATAGCCCATTATGTAGCTTTGTGCTTAATTCAAAATAACAATTTGAGAAATTATTAAAGTGTTTAAGCTACACACACAGACTGATCAATTAATAAATAAAACTAAATAATTAAGAAATAAAAATTAAATAACGTAATTAAATTAATCTAATTTATAGCATTATTTACGGTTTCCTATAACCTATCGATTGTTCATCTTTAGACACAAGCTAATTGATTTATGTCTAATTTTTTGCTGAGCGTTATGAATATCTGGTTACAAGATAGCAATATTTTTCTTCCTTGATTGAAAATGAATTATGGTTACTTCACAAAATGTTTACTTAAAATGTCACAGTTAACGTACTACTCACCGAAATATGTATTTTTAATTTTTACACTGAAAATTAAAGCTAGTCAAACAGCGTCACTTCTGGTTAATATAATGCAACTACATATGAAATGAAACTGCTCGTAAACGAGTAACAGATATTGTGAGTAACAGAATATTGTGAAAAAGTGGAGCATTATATGAGCTGAGACGACTACGTGAAATTGTCTTCAGTAAGAAATAATAATACAGGATTTGAATATTAGATATGTCACAAGAAAACAAGTTTTTCTCGCTGGCGTTCTACAACAAATCTTATGCAATATAATTTAAAGATAACTTAGATGGCGTAAATACGTTTGCTGTTTCTCAGTTGCCATCATTTTAGTTTGTGCGTTTCAAATAAAGGATGGATATTAAGCACAAAAGCCGTTTGGTGTCAGACGTTTAATATTGTACCATATCGTTTCTATTATAGCACCTATTCTTAATTACTTTCCGGTTTCAACAATTACAATATTATGCTTGTAGTAAAACTAAAGTTCCATGTTTTATTCTTTAACTCCTAAACAACGAGAATGTAGGTAGCAGCATCAACTGTTGATGGCCGATGTTTAAGGGTTAACTCGCTAAACCCGACTACTTACATAAATAGGTAATTATGACAATGATTGTTTAAATTTTCCGTAATTTTGTTAGAACCGAAAGCTTTACCTATAAAATTATAAACAAATTGAACAAAAATATACAAAAGACATGAATGATTTCAACCAATTTTTTGTGTTTTGATAAGTTCTATATGTCGATTATTTAATTCGGCAAAAATTTCAAAGCAAAGGTGAGGCTGTTTAACATTTAATTTAAGACGTATTTTGTAAATCCACAAATATTCTTTCGTGTGCAGCATTTGTTTACTGTATGCAGTCTCCAAGATGTTTGAACCTTTCAGAAACAATATTTACATCACATTCCCTTCAACGGTGGAATAGAATAGATGATTGATTATATACAGTATTCTACGCATGCTCTATAGTACGGAAGCTAAAACAACGTATTGTAGAGCACACGTAGCCAAAGTTACACTTTGGACATGAAAATTTATAGCTCACGTAAGAGCGATGCGTAATTGAGATCCTATCTTTACCTTTAAAATAATTACTTAAATGAAAAAAATATTTAAACACAACGCTAAACTTAATGTGAAGGTAAAGGTTATTATTCAAAATGGATTTAATCTTTTTCTTTCATTCTACAGCTGTCAATTGATTATGTAGGAAACTAGCATTTTTGTTTTGAGTTTCTTTCTGGAAATAAGAAAAAGGACTGACTATGGTATAGGCTCGATAAATTAAATTATAAATTAGGTTCCTATTAAGTTAACAAGGTAAATGAAAATACTGACATGTGTAGGTTGGCTTATGGTAACACTTTGTATCAAGACTTCTACCTAAATTAACAATCCTCATGTTTAATAAACTGTCTGTTCTTCGACTGTAAATCTAATATTTTTATATTGGTTATTGGAATAATTTTGAAATTCTAAAGTAGCAAATTTCATTTTTAAAACTAAAAAGTGTCATCAATATATCTCCTATAATATAAGGGTTTGTGCTCAACCAGACAACTTTTCAGCCATTTTTCTTCGTAATAAAACATTATCTAAGTTTAATATCTAATTGAAATAAAACGTTATTCACATGTGTGTGTATGTTTTCTTATAGCAAAACCACATCGGGCTATCTGCTGAGCCCATCGAGGAGAATCGAACCCCTGATTTTAGCGGGGGAGTTCATACACGATAAGAACATTGTAGGGAGAGTGATAAAATCCACATATGTTTTAGAACAGAAGTAATCGTTAGAAACTGATTATTGCTTACCATTGTGACACTAACAGTATTCATAACTCTTGAATGAGTATATTGTGCTGTAAGTTGTGGAAAACGTAATACAGTTCTCACATTTCAGTGTTTATAAAACAATGTAACTTTAAATGCTGTGAACTCTTAGTGGCAATTTTGAATTAGAAGGTATACTTTAAAAAGGCCACGAAACCGTAATACGTTTTAGTTACAGCTTTTCGTTAAAAATACGAAAAGGTTTAATTAATTATTTGTTTACAGCGAAACTTTTCTTCGTGTTTACATAAACTTTAATCAACTGGTCAGATTTCATTGATGGTTGGATTACAATTAAGCACAAAGCTACACAATGGGCTATCTCTGCTTACTACAAAGATTTTAGTGTTGTAAGTCTGAAGACATGCCGGTGTGCCTCTGGGTGGAGCCCTAAAGTTATCAGAGAACCCTTCTAGTCCGTTTTAATTCTGAGGCATTTAAAGCTAGTAACTTCGTTGGCAAATGCAACAGTATGCTTTAATCAAAGTTCTTGGTAACTTGTTTGGTTTTTTGTAGTAAGTCAAACATTTGATGAGTACCACAAATTGTTGTGACTCGTGTAAACATAATTAAATTAATTAAATTGATTTGTTATGTTAAAGATGTTAAAGTCAGTCCTTTTAAGGTAATAAAAATTATGATATGATAACATTTAAATTTAAAACAAAATGTTAACACATCTTTTAATTGATTCACTATGGAGTTTTGAACAAACCTAAGTGCGTTGATATTAGCTTTACAAATGCATATTTTCCGTCGTGGGTATCTAATTGAATATGTTTGTATTCAAACGATACTTTACCTTCATAAAAATTATTGTGATGTGTGCTTCATCAAACAAATATAAAACTAAGAAGCAAACTTTAGTCTATGGTCTGACATTATTGGTATTGTTAGATAATATAATACGAAATGTAGTGTTCATTAATGTATTACTATTTGTCTTCCTTTATCTCTGTGACCTGATTACCTGGCCCAGCATGGCCAGGTGGTTAAGACACTCGACTCCTAATCCGAGGGTCTCGGGCTCGTATCCCCGTCACACCAAACATGCTCGCCCTTTCAACTGTGGGGGCGTTACAATGTGACGAAAAATCCCACTATTCGTTGGTAAAAGAGCAGCCCAAAAGTTGTATGTGGGTGGTGATGACTAGCTGCCTTCTCTCCAGTCCTACACTGGATAGCTAGCGTAGATAACCCTCGTATAGCTTTGCGCGAAATTCAAACCAAATCAAAATCCAATTACCTCCAACAGGTGTGTACGTGACAAAAAACTGAAGTCGCACTGTGTATTCCATTCTTCAACAATCGATTTCCGTCGCAAAAGTAATGTTGACTTCGTTTTGAGTTTTAAAATACTTCAAATGTTTAACATTCAAATACATAGCTTGCACACAACTTTCAGTTTTAACGTCTTTGTTTAGAGATCTTTATAACGAAAAAAGTTCGTAGTTGAAGCTTAGTTTTATATTTGTTCCTTAAAGGTTTAATGTCGTAGTCGTTCTTTATATCCATGTAGGATGTGTGTGGTGTTACTTTCGAGTCGCACGTGTTCATGTTTTTGGTGAGAGAGAAGTTCGACATCACGTGAAGAGTGTGTGGCTTAACATCTGGATTACTCCAATAAAGCTTTAGGTCAGTTTGGAGTGTTTAAAACGTGAGTTACGCTGGAGTAGTATATTATTAGTGAGTATGTTAACGAATAACAAGCTTGTCGGTTGTTGTAAACTACTAGGTTCAGTGCTTGTTAGAAAGTACAGGAGATGCGAAATTAGCTAATTAGTAAAACCTCTGTTTAGACTGATTTGTCAAGTTAGGTCTGGCAATAATTATTTTAAATTATGGACTTGCAGAACTTGGGAGTTCGAAAAATAAAATGCTTTATCATTAATTAGACTGGATGTTACATTTTGCTTAGATCAAGTACGGCCCAATGGAAAACTGTATCTGTATGTATGTGTGTTTCATCACAAAGCTAATAATTTTGTAATTCCAAATAATAATTTTAAATCTTTTTTGATATAATGCTTAAAAAAATCCTTTACACTTGTTAATACACCTTTCAGAAATCTATAAGTGAAACGCTTATGAACTTATAATGTTTGACTATACTATAGTGTAACATAATAAAACGTGTAGAAACAATAATTTACGTTCGAGTATAAAGAATGGAAAATGCCTTTAGGGAAAGGAGAGAATATCAGTTCAGACAGACACAGTGATCGCATAAGATTCTGTGTTGGTGAAAGCAGATGGAAATGAGACCATGGAAATCAAGTGATATAAAGTAATTCTGGACATATTTACGTCATACACAACAATCCCGTAGAGACCTTATCAGAAAAAGGTTTAGATGTACAGTGAACTAAAATACTATCATGAGGTGTTAACCCTCAATATCCCGTTTGATCCCATTATAAGCACTTTTCTCGTCGTAATGACAAACTGACTATTCAGCTACAATTGTTTATTCTCTGTGACTCGTATGCGTGTACCATCTGTGCCTTATTTGTATAATTACTTCAAGTAACATAAGCGAAAATTTTCCTGAGATTGGTTTCATTACTATAGTTGTTGTTTTACCTACTAGGTGGCACTAGAAATAACTGCCGAATAATGGTTGTTGTTTTCTGGGTGTAAAGCTACAAATGTGCTGTCCACGCTGAATTTTAAATTTGGAATTTGCTATACTCAGCGCTCACTGACCTGAGTGACAGATAACAACTTATCAGCATTCCAGTGGATGCACAAGCTTCAGAATGTGAAGTTTACGCCCTATAACACAGTTTAAACATGAAAAAGAAAAGGTCATGTTTACAACTGATCAACTAAATTAAGCTAATATTTTATCTGTTTGTGCGGCACCATCATTTGTGCGTTTGTCAACGACCTGAAGATACGTTATTCTTAAAATGTATTCATAACTAACCAACACCATAGAAGAATAAGCAAAAAACATAAACTGGACAGACACACAGATTTTTTGATAATTATTTAGAGGTGTACAGAGAGACTACGGTTGTTTAAAACTTGTTTGTTTTTGGAATTTCGCACAAAGCTACTCGAGGGCTATCTGTGCTAACCATCCCTAATTTAGCAGTGTAAGACTAGAGGGAAGGCAGCTAGTCATCACCACCCACCGCCAACTCTTGGGATACTCTTTTACCAACGAATAGTGGTATTGATCGTTACATTATAACGCTCCCACGGCTGGGAGGGCGAGCATGTTTGGCGCGAACCCGCGACCCTCAGATTACGAAGCGCACGCCTTAACGCGCTAGGTCATGCCGGGCCTTGTTTAAAACTAAATAATCTTCTGACGTGCAAAACACTTAATACAGTTTTGTAAACTGCTGTTTAGACTCCGATTGCATTTAGTTTTTAAATCACTTTTAGACTGATTCTAACAGAGATACATACACACATTGATCAATAATAATTTCTTTAGATACTTTTGTAAAGTTCTGTGATACGCTTAAGTCATTAATCCTCTTATTTTTAAGATCCTCGAACAGCAAGAGAGAATTGGCAAAATGCCAATTCTTGTAATTAACGAACTAGCAATACCAATTCTTTTAACTCTTACTTTCGTAGTTTGACGTAACAGTTCTCGCTGAGTCTTTACTACGTAATAGTCATTTAACAGTTGGATCTAATTTTCTTAATGCTGTTGATTTGCAAAACGCTACAGCAACGTTAATGAGCTAAAAATAACTCTTTACTTTTTATAATGCTTGTTTGAAAACCTTTTTAAAAACAGTTTGTTCGATGTTTGATTCTAATATTTTCTCATGTTACACTAAAAACAAATACAATAAGTAAAAATCAAGACAAGAAACGTTCACCTTGAAGATATAACAGAGGAAGTGTGTTATAGTAAAGGTAGGCGAAATAAAGGCCAGGTGATTAAGCAGCTCGACTCGTAATCTGAGGGTTGTGGGTTCGAATCCCTGTCACACTAAACATGCTCGCTCTTTCAGCGGTGGGGGTATTATAATGCTACGGTCAATCCAACTATTCGGTAAAAGAGTAGCCCAACAGTTTGCGTGGGTGGTGATGACGAGCTGACTCCCTCTGGTCCTAAGCTGTTAAATTAAGGACCGCTAGCGCAGATAACCCTCGTGTAGCTTTGCTCGAAATTAAAAAAATACGAGAAATAATTTAAAACACTAAAATATGAAAACTTTAGTAATTATATTGATTGTAAAAGGATATTTGATCTTGTTCTATAGATTTCACAAAAGCTGTATAAAGTAGGTTCGCAAGCGCCTGGCCCAAATAACTGTTTAAATAATTTAAAAGGGGAAACGAAAATAATACTTATTCATATTGTTTAACATTTTTTCTACCTGTGACATAACAATAAGCAGGGACATAGCAAAGAGGGGAGAGTTTCCTTTCCAATATTCTTTTTATCAGCTCAAATCAACTTTCTGTGAATTCAATCCGCAAAATGTTATTCATGTTGCGGGTGAAATCTCTCGTACCGATGAATTTTTAGGCAAACGATTCGAAAATTGAGGAAAATTCGGCAAATATTTGTTAAAAGGTGATAAAATTTTTGATTGGATTATTCAAATATACTACTTTGTTGTTTTGAATTAAGCACAAAGCTACACAATAGGTATCGAAACCCGGCTTTTAACGTTGTAAGTCCACAGACATACCGCTGAGCTACTGGGGGCTTATATACTATGTAAATAAAGTAGTAAAAAGAGATACGCGTTCATACTACAGCCCAAACTCTGGAAACTTCCATTTTGTAGACAAAATATTGTCATGCATACCCTTGTTGCCCGAAATAAAGAGGACTTCGCTTCATCACTGACAAGTAAGAATTCTGGTTTTTGTCGTCTGTTAATGTAAGTTTCAGTACTTAACTTGAAGTACTGAACGAAAAGCAAAGAAGTATTTTTTAAGAACAGCTTTTCATTGAAAGGTGTAACTGGAAACAACGAAAAATGAAGAAAATGTAGAATATTCATCTGGAATACCCAGCTCGAATTATAACAGTTACGTTGTATATAAAATAAAAAATTGTCAAGTCTTAAGTTAACATATGCATACAATATGTTAATATAAGTTGAGAAGTAATTGCCAAATGTTTATATACTTAACAAATAACTTAGTGAATAGTTGAAGAATTTCGTAGAAAAGAACGAGATTTTTATTTTTGGTAAATGAATGCATTTCCCTTTTTTTATTATTTGCTGTTTAAGATCGCGCACTTGTTTCAACTTTGTGACAAGACAAATGATGAAATAAGAAAAAAATATCGAATTATTAAGTAATGACGTTATACGTGAACAATTTCCGTTGGTGGTTGTTTGTTCTTGTTTTTGTTTAAAAGTTTATAACTGTCAACTGAAAATTATAAATGTGTTTTGTAAACGTTCACCTTTGCGTTATCCTGTAGAAGTAACGACAATGCACGATAAATATGATGTAAAAAAAAAAAACATAACACTTAACTTCGCAGGATGTATAACGAAAATCGGATTAATTAAAATTATCAAATTATGTATATATATTTGTTATCCCACATACACACACACACACACACATATACTGTCAGAAAGGACATTTTACTAGTATGTATGTTAATGTAAGTATATGAATGTGTTAGATTAAAAATTCTTCTACTGTAGGTGTCCGTAACTTGTTGGCGAAAAAGTCGACAATAAACGAACAACACGCACTCCACTTGTTTTTTAAATATATAAATATTTGAAAAAGTTAAACGTGTATGCAAAAATTCTCTACGTTATGGAAATCACAGTTTCTTTTCTATAGTTTCTTTTTCTTATCAAAATTTTCCTTAAACCAGCTCAGTTGCTTTAGAATTCAATTGACAAGTTGAACAACTTTTCCCTATTTTTATTGCAATAGTATCCGTTTGTAATTCATTTACGATGTTGCATCTGCTATCGCACTTGTTTCATAAACTTCCAATAATCGTCTACTTTTCGTCAAAGACCACACACGTGAGTTCAAGTAGTTCAGGAGACCCTTTGATAAGATCAATTATTCCCCTTACCTCTTTCAAACTGTTAATTTCATTCTAACCTATCAACCGTTAAGTTATTCTCTCCCACAACAGTTACTTTCATGCTTTCTAACTTTTTTCTGACCGAACTTATGTTTCACGTGAGTTCACTTTTACTCTGTTTCCCATTGTCTGGTCGCAACTATTTATAATTTTATCACTTAGGCCTTCTAGAATTCTCCAGGTCCTTTGCATCAATGGTTGCGAACACAACGTTAGATAACCTCAGTGAATTACAAATACAAAATAAATAAGCACTACCTGCGCTAAACATTCTTTTATACCTGACATATTTCTAGAATAACGACGCACACTATTACAAATTATCACTTAAAAGGTTTAATATACAAATGCAGTACAAGCAAAGAGACAGTAGAAAAAATAGAATAGACAAAATGTATAAAGCTGATGAATATGTCAAATTACTAATATTATGAATTTCTTTCTACATCTCTAAAAGATGTTAAGCGATCCTTATTTTTAAAGTACAAATTCGTTTACTTTTTTGCAACCATGCTTGGGAAATATTTATTATTTTTCTTCGTTTGTGGTTAATATTTTCAATGGTTCAACCGTGAGCTCAGTTGTTTATATACGCTAAAATTTAGAGTCCAGTCCCTGCAATGGACACAAAACAGGTAGCCCATTTTGTATCTTTCCGCTAAAACTGTTTCTACCCGACACGAGCAGGACTTGCTCTAAACTTTTACGCCATGAAGCACATATAGGAAACAGTTAGATATCACTTATTGTTGGGAGTTCATGTTTGGTCTTAAAATGATTCATATTTGACCTTGGAGTTTTTATTTGGTAACTATTTTCTTATGTGTGGGGATAATTATCCTATACTTTCTGTTGTTGATTCAGATTTGGTCAATAATATACAAAATACGTCAAGAACTACTAAATGGCAGCTTGCCATAACGTCAATATATTTAATATCATCAATATGGTACGAATTACACTTGGCAAAGCATATTTCTGTGTACGTAACTGCCATAACAAACTTACCTGAGGGACGTTTACTCTTAACAACCGGAAATATGTGAAGCTTTAATTTATATGTTATTGTTTTTTTTAATTTAATCATTACTGGGAAAATAAATGTACGATAATTGCAGTAAACCGCCAACTTTAATTTGCTTAAGAAGCCCGGAAGTTGTTCAGTGACTCTAAAAGAATCAGTTACAGATCGATAACAAACAGGTGGAAAAGGATGTGTTGAACAAGTTATCAAAAGTTCCATCTAAAAATTGTTACGTAAAAGAGTAAAACAAGATTTCTCTTATTTCCTCTGCTGTTACCACATTCTGAGCTTATTGATATGAGTTTTACAGCATATTATTTTCTGAAACCACACTTACATGGATTTTACAATAATATACCTCTTGTAGCCACTTTTTTGTGGCAATCTTACACGTACGTAGCACAGTAATTGAAAAGAAAGGAAGGAATTAGCAGGTACTATACACTAACGCAAATAAATGTGTAAAATTACGTGATCCCTGAAACAATTTATCATACAGTCCGAAAAAAACTTTGTTTCCTTCGGATATCCGCGCAAAGCTACCCAAGAATTATACGTGCTAGTCGTACCTAATTTTAAACTCATAGACTAGAAGGAAGGTAGTTTGTCATTATCACCAGTTCTTGTGCTTTCGAATAATGAGATTTGACCGACATTTTATACTGTACTCACGTCACGAGTTTGGTTATATGATTATAGTTACGCACGAAACTTCACAATGACTGTCTGTGCACTGTCCACCACGAGTAGAAAGCCACTTTTTGTAACGTTATAGTTTTTGTTTGGTTGGTTTGTTTTGAACTTCGTACAAAGCTTCTCGAGGGCTATGTGCGCTAGCTGTCCCTAATTTAGCAGTGTGAGACTAGAGGGAAGGCAGCTAGCTTGTCATCACCACCAACTCTTGGGCTACTCTTTTACCAACGAATAGTGGGATTGATGCTCTCACGGCTTTAAGGGCGAGCAAGTTTGGTGTGACGGGAATTGGAACCCGCGACCTTGATATTACTAGTCGAGTGCCTTAACCACCTGGCAATGCTGGGCCACGTTGTAAGTAATCAAACTTATCGCCGAGCCACCAGATGGAAGGAAAGTGTGTAAAGCACGATTTGTTTATACGGTAACGGGATTCGAACTATGTACTCTCTGATCAACAATCTAACCACCAGACCAGGCAATGCCGATTTCAGGAAAAAAATCAAACTACTTCATAAAAAATTAAAAGAAATAACTGAATCTCATTACCTAAGTAATTATAAAGAAGTAAGTCGAAAAGTAATTGGTCGTCTCAGATAGGCTCCTTCCCTTCAGTAGCATAGCGGCATGTCTGTAGACTTAAAACGCTAGAAACCGAGTTTCGATACCCGTTTTAGGCGGAGCATAGATAGCCTATTGTGTAGCTTTGTGCTTAACTATGCACAAACAACTCGTCATAAATAAACGTTAAACTTCAGGGAACTAGTGAGATCTTTAGGTGTATTGATACAAGAAATAAGTGTCGGCAGTGGTGTATAAAAATGTTGTGGTAAAAAAGAATTACACCCTAAGTCTACTTAATTTAATTAGCTTAAACTTATTTCTCATCGTAAACTTTTATTTCCATTTTCCAGCAGTAAGCGAAGCACGTTTTTCTGGAAATGGGTCACAAACCATAAATGAATCGGAAATGGATTCTGTTCTTATAAAAAATTAGATAAGGTATTCCCTAATTCTTGATGACAAAAAAACCACTTGAAGTAAAAATGTATCTCAGAACTACTGGTATGGGTATTAACACTCTTACTAATAAAGCAGAGAACAATATTTCGACCTTCCTAGGCCATCTTCAGGTTAACACAGAGAGAGTTTGCAACTGACCGTAGCTGAGGTATTTTTTTTATAGGTACGTTGAAACAATTTTTATGCCGTTCGAAAATACTAATAAAGCTTATCTTCTAACATTAAAAGAGTCTTTTTTCTTCTTCTTCTTTAGAACGTATAACAAAGCAGACATTTTAATACCTAAAATATTAATTACAATGAAAACCATTATGACTTTTATATGAGATCCTGTGTGCTAGCTTCTCAGTCTAAATTTAATTGTAACGTTATCGTAATAATGTGAAATACTTAAGCTGTATAACATACCTTAATATTTAATTCAAGGATGATTAGTTGAAGAAACAACAAAATAAAAAAGACAGCCCTTGTTTCAAATAGTGAGAGCTATCGAAACTTATATTAATACACTATTTTAGCAAATAACGTTACTCTTTTCTTTTAATGAGCTGTCGACATGTTAATACTTTACCAAGCTCATCATATCCGGTTCAATAGTTCAGTTGAATTAATTTCCTTGGAGCACTTTCTGTCTTTTTAAAGCAGAATGTGTACAATTTTTGACATAATCTCCCTCGTAGTTAGACCCTGCATGGCCAAGTGGTTAAAACACTCCACTTGTAATCTGAGGGTCGCGGCTTCGAATCCCCGTCGCACCAATCATGCTCACCCTTTCAGCCGTGACGGGTTATCCAACTATTCGTTGGTAAAAATATAAATCAAGAATGGGCGGTGAGTGGTGGTGATTAGCTGCCCTCCCTCTAGTCTTACACTGCTAAATTAGAAGTAGCTATCGCATATAGCCCTCATGTGCTTTTGCGCGAAATTCCAAACAAATCAAACCGTCGTAAGTAACAGCACTTCATTTTTGAACAGCAGCAGTTGCGATGTCTGTGGCTAATATTCAACAGATGTCTCTACATGCAATAACATAGTGTTATCACATTGTGTGCTTTGGTTTGGTTTTAATTTCGCGCAAAGCTACACGAAGGCTACTTGCGCTAGCCGTCCAAAATTTTTAACAGTATAAGACTAGAAGAAAGACAGTTAGTCATTATCACACACCGCCAACTTTTGGGCTACTCTTTTGCCAAAGAATAGTGGGGTTGGCCGTCATATTGTAACACCTCTTCGGCTGAAATGGCGAGCCTGATTGGTGTGATGGGGATTTGAACCCGCGACACTCAGATTACGAGTCGAGTGCCTTAACCACTTGTGAAAAGAACTGTAAGTAAACAAAATACCAATAACGTTTCCATTTTGAAGTGATATTCATAATGATTAAAGCGAAAGTTTCACATGGACACAGATGAAAACCTGAATTTACCGAAGATGAATTGTTAGGAACGTTGTGACTTAAAAAAAAAACAGTGTTTAAATACTTCACATAATTAAAAATATATGTTCATCGGATTTACTGTTCCTCAGTGGCTCAGCATTCACTTTGAGCATTAGAATTCTGGAACTCTGAGCTAGATATCTGCAGTAAACAGAGCTTAAATACCTTATTACGGAGCTTTCTGCTAAAACAAACTGCTAGCTCCGATACCCATGTAATTGGTGTGCAATACAAATGGATTTAAGTTTTCAGAGGGTTGGCTTTACACTAGCGCTTTTTAAACCCCAAAAAAACACGTGCTCTTACAACACATGCTGTTACATTTGTCAACATCGTAGTAAATGTATTGTGTACCAGAATTCATTATAAATACGCTCCGTCCCTCAAGAAACGCGGACGCCTACCAATTACAGCATACTTCATTTTGAATAATATATAAAACTAATAAACGGAGGATTTGTGTAATATTTGTGAGTTTACTTTACAACTTTTCCTATGAATTCATTTAACTTATCCTTCAGTGGCACAGCGGTATATCTGCATACTTTCAACGCAATAATTTGGGTTTCGATATCTGTGGTTGGTAGAGACAGGCAGCTCATCGTGTAGCTTTGTGCTTATATTCGATCAAATCAGTCACAAGTTATTGAACTTGCAGTTCTATAAAAGGAGTTAAATAGTTATATACGTATTTACGTTTGTTTGTTTTTATATCATATGTTATAATTCCCCGCGGGTATGGCGGTTGCCCCCCAGAGGCTCAGCGGTATGTCTGCGGACTTACACGCTAAAATCCTGGTTTCGATACCCGTGGTGGGCAGAGCACAGACAGCCCATTGTGTAGCTTTGTGCTTAATTCAAAATGGTATGACGGTAAGTTTAAGGATTTACAACGCTAAAATCAGCGGTTTGATTTCCATCGGTGCACTCTGTAAATATCCCAGTGTGCTTTGCTTTAAGAAAACACGTACACCCAAGTGTCATACGCTTGGACCGTCGTTGTGTTCTTGAACAGATGCAAGTTTTACCTTTTTTGGTGTTCATTTACATCTTATAACTTAACATGAAAGAAACTATCTTTAGCGTTTTTATAAATATCAAATGACAATTGTGTATTAGTTTTAACAGCTCTTCAAGCATATTGAATGTGTACGTTTCTATAATTTATGTATGCAATTTTACATAACAAATGACAACAGTAACTATCAGTGCAGCTTCATTGTAAACACATTTGTGAGTAAAACAGAATATAAAAGAAACTTTTTTTATTCGCTGTATCTTGAAACTAGTAATTTTTAGATAGAAAATCACGCATTCTGTTCTGTGATGCTTCTATGGTATAAAATTAAGGCTTTATCATATTGTAAGAGTTCATATATTTGTGAGAAAAAACCATTATACCGAAGACATTAACTACACTAATGTATTTCATAGTACAGCTAACGTTTCTTTACACTCACTTTTATAAGATATGTCAGCAACTTTATACTTTTCTTCATATATATATATATATAAACTTATAAGTATACGTTTTCTACCATAAAGCGAGAATAATATGATAAAAAAGCATTCAAAGTAATCCGTCAAAGTGATTGATTCAATAATACATCTCCTCGAGTCATCAATGTTACAGGTGATGTCCTTCGCAATAGTTGAACTGAAAATCAGAATAAAATTGTAAATCCAATTAAAATTGTGATAATGAAATTTATCTGTGAAGATCACACTCAGTTGACTGTGCGTGTGTGTTGAAATACTTGATTTCGATTAAGAATAATTTTAGTGAGAAAAAAGTGGGACGAAGAAAATTTGCCAGTGAAAACTAAAAAAAACAAATATTTGATGTTCTGATAAATTTTGTAAGCCATCAACGTTTGATCAGGTTCGTCTATCTGTAATGTGACTGAAACCTAAGAGGCGCTTAGAGCGACGTGATTCGTCTTTGTCCCTTATAGATACTTATGGTATGTCATATAATACATTAATTGAGTGAAACGATTTGTTGATTCTTTCTCTTCCTTTAGTTTTCTTGTGTACTCTGGTTAGGTTAGTTTATCATACATTAATATTTTAAGAAATCAGTTAATATTTCAGAGAACCGGTTTATATGAGAAAAAGTGAAAAGTGCTTCATACACATCTGCTTAAAATGTTATCGGTTCAATCACAGTTTTGCTGATTTTTTTACAAACAATAAAGAAGAAATTTTATATCCAACTTAATAAATCGACTTTTTTTTTCGTTTTTTTTATTGCATGTGTACAACGCAATAACAACCAGTAAAAGAGATTTTGTTGATTTATCGGTACGTTTGTTTCCTAACATCTTGCTTTTAGTATGCTAAGCGGTAACGCTAAAAGTCGGGTTTCGACTAATAAATAACCCATGTGGTAGTTTTAAGCTTAACAAGGAATAAATAAATGTTCTGGTATAACTATCAGGAGTGATTTTAAAGGGAAGCTTGGGGGAAGCTCTTTTAATCCAAGCCAGTGTGCCCAAATGATGATCTACACATCTTGAGGGCAAATCCCTCTCCAGTGCTCTGTCTGCCCCAACTCGCCCTTTTCTGGAAAAGGTTGGTACTGGAACTCATAATTATAATCGGCTAAATTCGATAAACAAAGAAAAGTATTGTTTTGTTTGTTTTACTTTTAAGTGCAAAATTATACAATGGGCTATCTGTGATCTGCTCACCATGGGTATCGAAAGCCGGTTTTTATCAGTATAAGTCTGCGGACATACCACTTGGTGGCGAAAGGAAAGTGGTTATTCAATGCCTGGTTTGATATAGCTGTACTTCTGATAAAAGAATGGTAACCTTTTGTAAGTTTTTGTTACCTATTTCTTGGTAACCTTTTGTTTCTGTTACCTATCTTTTCTTCCCCCTTTTTTTGTCATGCTTGCAACATGTTAATTATTGCAACGTTTAGACTTTTCTAATCGCTTGGTGTAACATTAAAGTTTTTATTTAGTTCAAGGTACTTTTATATGTTGTATTAAATATTTCGGTTTAAAAGCATTATTTGAAGTTATTTTGACTTCCTTTGCCAATAACTACAATTTTTCAATTACTTTGCCATGTGGTCAAATGCATGATACAAATTGTGTTTTTTTCATTAGAAGTCATAACCAGCTCAAAATTACATGTGTGGTATGTCTCAAGCTTAACTTCCTTATTCTGTAACAAAAACAAATCAAAACACAACTCATTATTTGTCGTAGAGTTTCAAGATATTCTGTGCTTATTATTTGTAAGCATGACTTTGGGCGTGTTTCCTCTTTAGCTCTTGCCAACCTTATTATTTGTAAGCATGACTTTGGGCGTGTTTCCTCTTTAGCTGTTGCCAATCTAGACTATCTGTTGTATCTCGCTGATCCCAAAATGAATTTTGTGAGAAAGATGACAAAACAAAAACGCGCAGGAAGACAAAGTGTCGTGTTCATTATTACTGACTTAACCAAAAGTTATTATAACGTTGGCTACATCAGTCGAGGTTTTAGAGGAAGTTTAGTTTGGTTTGTTTCAATTTCGTGCAAAGATATACGAATACTATCTGTGATATATACTCTTTCTTACTGTCTTTATCTGACGAAAATTATTTGAAACAAATGAACATTACAAAGTGGTAGCGTCAAGTTCGCTCTCTCTCTCTCGTTGTTTGGGTATATATGTGTGTACCCAGGAGAATCAGGTGCACTTGACCTCTTCCTCCATCCTTTTCTTTATTAGTGTGAGCTGTTTAGTATATTAGTAATTACTACATGAATGTCATTTACTCAGGCCTTCATGAGGGCAATGTCCATGTATCTTTCATCAACAGTTCCTCACTAATGTCTTGCTCATAGATGACCTGTTTTTATTTTATTACTTAATTATTATATATATATTATTTTACTCTTGATTTTTTCAATTGTTTAATATTTTTTCTTAATGATCTGATATATAATTAATCGAGGAGAGGTGTTTAAATTCATCTTTATCATACACGCTGTATATGTCGAGTAGTTTGCATAGTAGATCATCTTTTGTGTTCTCCAATTTTTATCAAAGTATTTTTTGTACTATGTAGAGGTCTATCTGCTATTGTTGGTGTACTTGAATATTTATGCATAAACTTTGAAGACGTGGTTCTAGGTACTCTGTATGCTGTCGTAAGTAATGTATTTTGTAATGACTGTAATTTGGTTTTCAATTTTTCTTTGCTAACATTAATCCATGCTTGAGCTGCATAGTCTATTAAAGGTCTTATATATGTTTTGTATATTTTTAGGATGTTTTTCAGGTGTTGTTCCAGTGTTTTTGCCACTTAGACTCCTAGCATAGTTTGTTCATCTCCAAACTTTAATTCACATTATTTAGATGGTTTGTCTATGTAAGTTTAGAATCAGACGTTAGTCCTAGATTCTTGGTGATTTGTGTTTTGAGTTTTTTACTGCATGTTTGAGTTCTGTTGTTCTGATATATAATATACTATATATAATATACTATATACTATTATATTCGTTTTTGTTGTTAGTCTTATTGTTGTTGATATTGACTGGGAAATGTGGTTTGTATAGTTCTGTGTTACTTGTTGTTTATGTCTGGTTCGTTATATGTTTTAAAAGTGTCCTGGAATTGATGTCTAAAGTCTTCAGCTTTTTTTTCTGTTGGTATGCGCAAAGGTTGTTCTTGTTGTTTCTTTCTTTCTGAGGCTTTTTAGATGTGACAAAAATTTTCTTGGGTTTGTTTTCTCATTTAGTTGAGAGAAGAAGTTATCCCATTTGTCCTGTTTTAGCAATTTAATTTCTAACACTATTAATTTGAGTTTTTATTTCTTTATCTCTTGTTGCCATAAACTGTCTTCCTAATTGTCTTCGTCGTTTAATCAGTGATTTTAGTTGTTTTTTTGGTTTCTATGTGTTACTTATAGTTTTCTGTTGTTGTTTTTGTATAGTGTCATTTGCTGCTTTTAGGAGGCACTGTATCTGTCAAAAAAAAGTAAAAGGTTTGTTCTGTAATGTTTTGAATTTCGCGCAAAGCTACAAGAAGGATATGATTTTGCTTTCTGTCTAGGTGGGTTAGGGTCTCGGATATAGAGTTCTAAGGCTATCTTGCAGGCTTTATCATAAAGCCTTAATGGCCAGTTTCGATGTTATATCCCTCTTTACAGAAGTTCCAACAACAGAAGCCTGCAAGATAGCCTTAGAACTCTATATCCGAGACCCTAACCCAACTATAGACATTCCCAGTAACCAGTTAGCAACCCTCATAGAATTCACCACAATAAAGACAAACTTCATGTTCAACAACCAAAACTATATACAAACAAATGGCCTAAGCATGGGCAACCCAGTATCATCAGTTCTAGCCAATATTTTTATGACACAAATTGAAACACAAGCAATTAATACAGCATTACATCCACCACTATACTGGTACAGATATGTAGATGACACGGTTGCGGGATTCAAATCTACAGAACACATACTTAATTTTTTCACTCACATTAACTCTATACATCCCAACATTAACTTCACATGTGAACAGGAAGAAAGCAATCAAATATCATTTCTTAACCTCAAAATTATAAGAACCGACACACAATTCAAAACCGAAATCCACCAAAAAATCACCCATACTGGACTATACGTTCCTTGGGACTCAGCACATGAAACAAAACAAAAACTCAACACACTAAGAAACCAAATAAACACAGCCATAAAACTATGCTCACCAGATAAAATTAACGATGAATTAGACAAAATAAAACAATACTTCATCAACATCAATAAGTTTCCTCCACAAACCGTAGAAAACATTATACGCACACACCTAGACAGAAAGCAAAATCAACCAACAAAAGTAAATATATCTCACGAATCAAAAAATCACGAAACCATATACTACTGTATACCATATATTCCTGACATCAGCAAAATAATAACCAACATTTGGCAAAAACTAGTAACAAAATATAACATTCCAGTTAATACTAAATTTATTCAAAAACCAGGCACAAAACTAAGGTCTATACTATGTAAGAACTACACTGACAAACACCACACCAACATTGCATCAGTTGCACACAATATCACTGTGTTCAAAGAACAAACCTAACAAAACATGAATTTCACACAAAATCAAAAACATAACTCAATGAATACTTACTGCAAATCAATGTAACTTTTGCTTTTGCCTTTCAAAGACAAGTTCAGAAATGCGCGGCTTCACCTTGGCAAGTGCCACTCTCATATCATTTTCGCAACAAAGTCTGTTCCTTTTCCTCGTTTTCATGTCTACCATTCTCGAAAAAGGTTGCATGCAAAGAGCATGTTTGGTGTGACGGGAAGTCAAACTCGTGACCCTCAGATTACGATCAATTTTAAGGAAAAAAATCAACTCTGGCGGCCAAACCTGTAGCTACACTTATAGCATTCATAAGAATTTTTTAGCAAATTTTTATTCATTGATTTACAGGATTGTATTTTATGTTTTACCTACCATCATCTTCCAAGTAATTAATAAAGGCCCAGCATGGCCAAATGTCTTTAGGCGTTCGAGTCGTAATCCTAGGGTCGCGGGTTCGAATCCCGGTCACATCAAACATGTTTGCCCTTTCAGCCATGGGGACGTTATAATTTACGGTCAATCCTACTATTCGTTGGTAAAAGAGTAGCCCAAGCGTTGGCGGTGGGTAATGATGACTAGCTGCCTTCCCTCTAGTCTTACACTGCTAAATTAGGGACGGTTAGCACAGATAGCCCTCGAGTTGCTTAATGCGAAATTCCAAAACAAACAAAATTATTGTCAATGCTTTTAGTGTACTTATTAGTTTGCCAACCAATTTTGATTTTATTTCTTTAAGTCTCGTGCTCAGTTCTTTTAGGGTTTCACATCGTTTCACACCTAAAGTGTTTTTGATTAGATATTATGACATTCTGTTAATTCATACCAACAAACCATAGCATGTAGAAAAGTGAAACTCGATAGGAATCTACTTCAAAATCACAAGTCTATTATCTGGAACAAAGACTACACCTTATAGAATCAACCAGATCTTTCAAAATATGTAGTGGTAGTCTTTCTTTCTAAACAACTGTCTTTAGTCATAATGACAATCAACCAACAAAGTTTAATTTTAGATAAAACATTTGTAAAATTTTTAGGTCGATAATCCATTGTGTTCAAAATGAACTGTTTTTTTTTAGTTTTTTTAATAACTTCATACACATATAAGCTACACTGAAATCAAATTTGACACCTAATTATGGGTTATAAACACCTATGAACGTACCAGATTTGAAAAATAAAATCCATAAAAGTTAACTTTTTTTTTCTAACTAACGTTTAGGTGCGATCGGCGCAAAGATAAAAATGAGAAGAAATTCAACCAAAACTGGAGACTTTCTTTTCACAGATTTATTAACGAATTGCCTTGAAATTTGGTATGCGAAATAGAGGCCAACTGTTGCACTTTCTTTGAATATGTGGAGTAGCTTGAATTACCACAGTCCGAGCTACGAAAGATGGAAAGCTACTAAATTATCACTCCTATTAATCTCATCAATTATCAAATATGCTTTTCTTTTCAACAGTGGTAAGTCTTCGGATTTATAACGGTAGAATCAGGAGTTGGATGCACCTCGGTAAACACAGCCAGATGTGGCTTTGCTGTTGCTCAGTTCCGACCATTTATAGCAACGTTACAATGAATTTCCAGTTTTCGTGAGCTTTGGTCAAAACTCAACTTTTCTATCAAAAATGGCATGTCATTCATTCTCTTTTACTTCTTAGGAGTATTGATGTTGGTTTCATTTCTGTTACGATTTGGCCGAAGTAATATTTACCATTCCGTAGAGTAAGTAACTAAAGGTATCATTTTTATCATAACAGTTATAATGTAATAATTCAAGGTAAATGGGCGCGATCGCGTCCGTGTAACGCCTTGTGCTGGACAGATACTAATCTAATGTGGAAAGGTTTTTACGTGTTTACCTAACACCTGGGTGGAGCAAATACATAAAACATGTACGATAGATTAAGGATATTTTTACAGCGATTCAAATAATATTTCCAAAAGTTATAAAAAAAAAAGAGACAAAATTTTAAAACTTTTCCATGACATCTACTTACTAGCGAAATTACTTATCATACTAATCATCATGCGTTTTATAACGTCAGTGAAATTGTGTACGTGATACACAATTAAATTAAATTGAGAAAACAAAAATGACTTTGGTTGGTTTTTGCTGGTGATGTCAAAAAAACAAAAAGGCTTTCCCGAGTTGAGTTGAATGATGCAATTATGATTATGCAATTATCGTGATTAGATTTTTTATAACATATTCAGTGAGGCTTAGTCATAGCAGTTTATCTTCAATTTTTATCACAGATGAAAAAGTTATACCTTAATTTCCTTATTAATTAATTCGATGGCTTATGAAGTCATCGAGATCTGGACCTCAGTTAAAATTTAAAATTGAATGTACTAATTAATTTTAAGCCCATACTGTAAAGGGTAAACAGTAGGTGGGACAGTGGTAAGTCTTAGTGTTTACATACCCATCGGTGGACACAGCATATAGCCCGATGTGGCTCTGCCATGAAAAACAAAACATATATGCATACACTATGAAAGGCTTAGCCTTTCTGCTTGTAGGTGTTTGGAAGCAGAGTAAATTTTCACTTTAACCAAAGTAATGATTCGTTCCAAATGTAATTTACTGCTTCAGAACTAATAGTTTTAGGCTACGGAAAGTGTTCCAAACAAAATATTAAATTATTGTTTTCATACAAAGAAAGATTCCAGTAACAAAATAAAAGTGCTATGGTATAGTGCATGACGATTCATACAATCAAAATCCGGTTACGTTAGAAGTCTCTGCAAAAAATTCTACAAATCTTCTATTACCTTGACGCTGATTTTTTTAAAAATGTATATACACGTCATTCTCATTTTGTAATTTATATACAGATTTCAGTTACAGCTCAAAATTGTAGGTACGAATCATAAATGTTTATTATTATTATTATTTAGCTTTTATTAGCAGCTTTATACAGTTTTCAAAAATACAGGATTACTTTTACACTTTATTTTAATTGTTTTGTGATAAAATTTAACTCGATGTGCACTGGTATTTCGTAAACAATTGTTTTATAACGTTTTTGTTTAATGTCCTTAACAGTCCTTCCCTTTCATCGAATAATCTAAATAACTATAATTACCTATAACAACTGAATTTGCTTATAATGTTATTTTTAGTTAGTGCTATATGCATGGAATCACGTGACTTATCTCTTTCTGTCTATCTCGTTGTACGATTTTTGTTTTCTTTTTTTCCTTTTATATATATCCATCTGTCAAATAAGTTGTGTGTCTCCTTTCTTTTTGGTTTTTCTATTATTCTATCCCGGTGGCTGTTGATTTATCGGGTTTTTTTTTCTCTCAATAGGTTATTTGTTTCACATCTTGCTTTAACGTTTTCGCTCGGATCTAGCTACATACTGTTTATCATTTTATCTGTCATTCTTTTAATTTATTGACTATCTTCCTGCTAATGAATTATTACCTTTATATGGCAGTTATTCTATCTCTCCATTTTTGTTCTTATATCTTCCTATTTACCTATATTTATTTATGTGTATGTGTTCTAAACTTATATGTGCGTTTCTATACTTATATGTGTGTGTGTTTGTAACCTTTATGATATACCAATTTTTCACACATCACGTAACTTCTCTAATTGGTCAAAATGGTTATATAGAACTCTTCATTTGATGTTATTGACCTGTATGGTTGAGATGTCTTTGCGTTCGGTAATTACTGTTACTATGGTAAGTACATTTCCTGGACAGTGTCTTAGAAGTGAAATTACTTCAGTTCTAGGGTTCATTTATTTTTTGGTACTTACATTCCACATGCAGATGATGATCTTGCCAGACAGGTTTAAAATTACGTTGACAATTATTCGTCTTCCATATCCCCAGGTAGTAAAATTTGCCAAGAACCAGAGATAGACTTTAATTTTATTCTGGCTTCTCTCATAAAGCTTTTAGTATAATTGGTAAGTGATGTTAGACTTGTATGTTGTACGATTTATGCATTTAATTAATTAATTAAATGTTTATATATATATATATATATATATATATAAAGATGGCTCATAGCGAGATGAACTGAAAATCTGGACTATAGTCTATGTCTCATTGAAAGACAAAACTATTAAAACTGTAATACGTTTCATTTAAAGACAGGACTAGTAAATCTGTAGTCTATTTTGTAGGAAGACAGGACTAGTAAAGCTGTATTCTGTCTCGTTGAAAGACAGAACTAGTAAAGCTCTAAGCTGTGGTCTCTCTCGCTGAAAGATGCAACCAATAAAGCTGTATTCTGTTTCGCTGAAAGACAGAACTAGTAAATTTGTATTCTGTCTCGTTGAAAGACAAAAGTAGTAAAGCTGCAGTCTGTCCAGTTGAAGAAAAAATAAGTAACATTGCAGTTTGTCTCGTTGAAAGATCTAGTAAAGATCTTAATTATAGCTGGTTACATAACGGTGTCTTTTAACATATCTAATCAGTTTTGTAAAGAATTAAAAAAAATAATAATTTTAGTGAAGTGTCCACACCATCCCCTATTATTTCAAAACAAGAACAATTTCCCGGCTTGAGCACAGCAGGGATAGCTCATTGTACTGCATAATAGTGAACAATCCAAACAATCGAACTGGTTGCATTACTTAAATGTATTTACAGTATAAGCACTGCAAACTGAAGTATACAAGCGTTTTGAAAACGAGTTACGAATTATCGCTAAATAGAAAAGCTATGTAAATGGCTACTGAACTTGAGAAAGGAACCAAATTGAACAAGGATGAAAGTAGACATGTCAATTAATCCGGCTAATGATCACTTAGCAGAATAGGGTGTCTCGACTTTACATGGAGAATGCATCACTGGTTTCTCTTTATCTATTGAAAACATGGTGTTTGGATAGAATATAGCTTCATTATCATACCTTTCTTTCAGGTAAGAAAATAATATTATTCCTACAACTATTTTACAATATAGCAAAATTTTACGATTGGAAATTTTTGAATATTTATTTTGCCAGTAATGTAAGGATTTTACATTCTATTTAAAGTCGAGACAACTTGGTTGTTTATTTCTTTATAAAATAGCTTACATGGCTTACTCGGTTATAGAGTGTATTCTAAAGCTTTGGAAATTTTGCACTTAGTATTAATAATAACATAGGTAGTCATAGATCGTATAGACTGTTTTGCTCTTTCGAATGACGAATAACGTTATAGTCGAAATAAGATGATGATGAGCGAAAGTAAGAAATCTCATTTTTGACTATTAGACTTGGGGCGCTCTGAATAACTGAAAAGTGACATAAACAATAGATAAAGAATGAATTATGCCAAGTTGCTCTTCGTATGTAGCTTCTTATGATATGTATGTGCTTTTATGTTTTTAACTTCTTCACATCATACATAATAAAGACACCAATTGTACAGTGTGCAAAACATTAAGTTTTCTATATGTTACAATAATATAATAATCTGCATTTATTATTGTCTTGTATTTCATGTTATAAATTAACAGTATGTTTTTGTGAGAAGTCTTACTTGAGGGGTGTTAACATCATTTACAGTAGAATTATGAGTATTTCTTTTTTATTATATGCAAAATGTGAAAAAAATAAGTAATCAAAGTTCATGAAAACAATTTTGCTCTATCAAATCATAATTACTTCTAGAACTAGATAAGCGCTGAGCTTAATGAAGAAAGACAATGACGAACGGTTTGTTTGTTTGTTTGTTTTGGAATTTCGCACAAAGCTACTCGAGGGCTATCTGTGCTAGCCGTCCCTAATTTAGCAGTGTAAGACAAGAGTGAAGGCAGCTAGTCATCACCACCCACCGCCAACTCTTGGGCTACTCTTTTACAAACGAATAATGGGATTGACCCTCACATTATAATAACGCCCCCACGGCTGGGAGGGCGAGCATGTTTGGCACGACTCGGGCGCGAACCCGCGACCCTTAGATTACGAAGCGCACGCCTTAACGCGCTATACCATGCCAGGCCCCATGACGAACGGAAATAAGAAATCTCGGTTTTGGCTAATCGCCAGTTTTCGACTTTGGGACACTTTGGATAGCTGATGAAAGGCATGTACTATGCTACAAATTTTTCATATCTCTCTTTTAATGACTTTAAAGAAAAAAATCCAAATGAATTTTGTATTGTTTTAATAAGTTCATGCTTACACAGAGTGTGCTAACGTATTCTCCAAGAAAAGGCGTCATAACAAGATGAATCTCGCTGTAACTTGCAACTGCAAGATATTTATCCTGTATTGAATATGAATTGATGTAATTGTAAAATGAAAACGTTCATAATAAGTTTTATTTTTGTGAACAACTTCACATTCCTACACTTCCAAAGAAAAAACGTTCTTCGCCTTTTCCACCAAAATCATGAGTTAAACTGACCAAACCCTGCTATTAAAAAATATTAAATATCGCGCACACCTTACTTTGTGCAAAAATGATCACGCTTTGGACTTGTTCGTGGGATGTTCAGGAATTTCCTGACGAAGTTTTGCTGGTGCACCCATCATTATGTGTCACTTTGCAAGTGACTCATGTTTTGAGTATATAAACGGAATCTAAATATCGGAAAAAGCCATTAACTGACCAAAAAAACGAACTTAAACTTTACTAGCATACAATTTGTCAAAATATGTGAACCATATCAACAATAACATGTTAATATCCACCTTACAACTGAATGTAAGGATACGGCTGTAAAATAACTAAATAAAATCCCACCTAGTTTTATGACGAGGCTTCTGTATTAAATGAAAACAAATTAAAATCTGTCAACCCTAACAAAGAACAATAACAATACAATAGTTGAACCTTTTTTATTTCTACCTGCGTTATTGAAGAAACGGCTTCATTACATCTGTTTGCTTGTGCCTGTTATGCCTATTTTGAATGTTGTTTGTTATTAAGTACAAACTACACAAAAGATTATCTGAGCTCTGCTCGCCACGGATATCGAAACCCGGTTTTTAGCAGCACAAGTTTGCACATATACCGCTGTTTCTATTCCTCTCATTGTTTCCTAACCTTTGATTTTACTGCTACATACAGCAGGTAACATTTGTTTGATTTCACTAATGCTGTTAACCTTAGAACAGAGCCAATTATATATTTGAGACAAAACAACATAAGGTGTCAATATTGCAACAAAAACCCTCTAATTACTTCCGTGATATTCTATTTATTTTGCATAAAAATGTTTTGATCATTTCTTTACACTGTGTCTTGTAACAGGTGAAAACACAACTCTTAATGTAGTGTGATACATGAACGCCGGCGATAGCTAATCATATAAAATCAAGTCGGTAATTTAAGTATTAAAAAATATATATATTTATATAATTTCCATATAGCTATCCCCCGGGAGTTCAGCAGTAATGTTTGTGGTTAGAACGCTTTGTTTGGCTTTGAAACCTACGGTGGGTACGACACAGATATCTCATAGTTCTTAACAACGGAAGAAATTATTCACTTCCGTACCCGGCAGACCTAACAAGTATCTAATGGTAATTTTTGTAAGTCTGCAATTTAAAACAGATCCCAAATAATCGTCTTTTCACACCAAGTTTGATAAATTATTTGTCAGCCTTTCATCTAATCTCTCTCACGTCTCTCAACTAATAATCATTTATGCGTTTCTCAGCTTGTTTTCAGTGTACCGTATTCATAAACTTCAAATTCTACTGAGTCAACAGTGAAGTTAATGAACGTCTTAAAACGTTGTTTTTATATAGTGATTAGTTTTATTGTTTCACACTGCATGCCATGAACTGGAATTTTCTTCCGTAAAAGTATTTAAAACTGGAAGGTCTCAACAGAATGTCATCCTGTTTGTTAACCTACAGGTGGATGAAAACAATTTAAAAAGATGCCTTAGAAAACCACCAAATAATATTTATATAACTCAAATTTTTAAATTGCTGGCTGTGAAAACAAGAAATGCCCTATTTTCTCTCAGCCTGTATTGGCAAACATCTTATATAATTTATAACTTGAGGGCAATTCAGTATACACAAGCAAGTTCTATATCCATTTCAAACATTAACAATGAAACATTTCGTAAGTTTATATGACTAAACATTTCTTCTTCTACGTGTGGTGTTCTATATATATATTTGGATAGTAATTTGAAGAATACGTAGCGTTGATGTTACCAATTTAGTTTTGTGAATTATTGAACGGACAAGCTGTTTAAAAATTGAAATGTGAAGCCCAAGCTGTTTTAGTACTTTTCATATTATGTTCCTTGTTGGAGTCTCTAAAAGTAATCCAGTGATCCTCCGATGTTTTCAGTCAATGCTTAAAAGTAGTTACCTTGGTAACATCTGTGTTTTATAGCAGTTATAACCTTCAACTAAAAACCACTTAATTTTTACCACAGACCAACTCTCTTTTGAAATAGATTTTGTTTTTCTTATTTCTTTATTGGTTAGGTAAGCAAGTTCTGAACAAGTTTTAAAGCGATATCGAGAAAAAAGAAAAAAGGAATATCACATCAACCCGAGAACTGAGAACACACATGTACTAGTGATACAGACGTGGTTTTTCTATTTCAGCAAGATCATGTAGCAAACCTAATCATATTTCGTTCAGTCACAAACATTTCCAAGAATTCTACTGAAGGAAAAAAAAAAGGAAACTAAAAACTTCGTGTTTCTAGCATCTTATGACAACTAAAGGTATTACTGTGGTCCCTTATTTACATGCTTTCATTGTGTCAAGGTTTGGCATGTGCAGGATGGAACTACACTCCCTATATTTTTATGTATGCACATATAATTGACGTCACAAGTTGACCATGGCCTGAATAGAAAATAACTCAGCTGGAAGTCTTGGATCCTATGACACGTGGCGTTTGAAATGTTTATATCACTTTCGAATTTCTATTTACTCTTTTTATCTGTATACAAACTAATAGCCAACTTAATGTATGTAACTTCATACAAGCAACTATGACAATTTATTATCAACCATAGATTTATAGCTACTTCAACCGATATAATGACAGGTATTTCTCTCCAGCTTTTTCACTATTAATTGGTAGACTTTCCTTTCGGAATTATTGTTCTAGGCTTTGCTCATTTTGGAAGAGTGGTAGTTTTTGTTGTCTAATTCACAAGTATTTTGTGGTGAATTATTCTGCACGTCTTAAAGCTGATTCAGTTTAAGCTTATGTAACATTTCCAGTAATATTCACACTAATTTTGTTTGTCTAAAAGTTTCGTTTAAGGCTACACAAAGGCTATTTGCACATAATTGTTTCTAGTTTTCAAACGATGGAAAAAAAGGGAGGGCAGATAGTCAACAAGTTTAGGCTACTACAGGGTGGTCGCTAGAAAAGCGGAAAATTTGTCAAACAGCTAGTTATTTTTACAAAGTTTTTTAAAGGCATATGTTATATTACACTCATAGATGCTCAAAATTATTAAAATCATGCATTTTATTCATGATGTAAAGAAATCAAAATATAAATGAGTAAGCACGCATTTTATTCATGATCTCATCTGACCCTCTAATTTTCCGCTTTTCTAGCGACCACCCTGTATTTTCTAATCGCATAATAAATTTGGCCGTCAAACTTACAGCCATTTCACAGCCACAAAACGTAGAACGTGTTTTCTTTATGCGTTTTTTTTTCCAGCAAGAGGATGCGAACCTTGAACCTACGGTTTAACAATCCAAACATAACAATAATAACCACTTGGACACTCATGTAATTATTGTTAGGCTTATTTGTATCGTCAGTTCCAATTATTCTGATCATAAAATAGTAATCCAAATGTAATCGAACGATCCTGTTGGTTAGCTGTCTTTCCTGTTCACCAGTTGAAAATTAGAGGTGGCTATTGCAGATTCCCCCAGCTTGTAGTTTTACACAAAATTATGTAAACAAGCTATTGACAATTCTAATTCACAAAACATAAACTGATTATTTTCTGTGTGACTTACTTAACTATTACTGTTGAATAAGTGTATACAATCTCAGAAATTCATGAATCATTGTGGAAGAGTAAAAATATGTGAATGCTCGGTGATTATGCCTTCCCGTTTTTCATCCAACACCAAAATCTCGCCAATTTTTGAATCATTTTGTAATAGTGAAAATATGATTTCTCAATGCTCATGTCTGCCTGTTGTGTATGTATCATAACATTCAATCAATACATAAAGCGCGTATTTTGTTAAGATTACTGACTGTTTGCTGCACTTTCTATTTCGCTATATGTAAGAAAAATTATTCATAACACAAGGTGACTTAACAGCTTATAGAATAGTTGACTGTTACTTCAGTGTTTGTCAGAAAAACACCCCAAACTGGATGCAGCAAAGTTTCAGAACAAATACAAGGGTGAACTGGTAAGGTAGGGACAGGTTTTGGTTTTTAAATTTCGCCCAAAGCTACATGAGGGCTATCTGCGCTAGCCGTCCCTAATTTTGCAGTGTTAAGAGTACAGGGAAGGCAGCTAGTCATCACCATCCACCGCCAACTCTTGGGCTACTTTTTTACCAACGAATAGTGGGATTTATTTGTCCCATTATAACGCCCCACAGCTGAAAGGGCGAGCATGTTTGGTGTGACGAGGATTCGAACCCGCGACCCTCAGATTACGAGCCGAATGCCTTAACCACCTGACTATGCCGGGCCCTGTAAAGACAGTAAGCGAGTTTATGTCACATTTTTTTATATTTATAGGTACATCTCTAATAGTACACAACACAGATTATTCATTTTTAGAAAACAACAACACTTGAAGATTTTAAAGACATTGCAAGTTTGTAAGACAATGATAAATCAAAATAACGAAAGCTGCCCAGTTTTTGGTATGCATTTCATTATTTTATACTATGTGTGAATCTATAAAGAATAAAAAATATAATAAAAAAAATAAGTCAAATATTATTTAAAACGATATACTTTTTTCTTTTAGATTTCGTGCAAGTTACTGATAAACTTTGTGAAAATAAGTGACTTCCTATGGAGATAGCATTGACTACTGCACTTTTCTACGTGTATGTATGTGTGCTTATATAGATATATTTTTCTTATGAGAAGAGGAAATTAACATGTATAATTATTTAGAAACACCTTCCTAAATGTTTTCACACTTCATTCCACTGTATTATCGGTCTTTAGAATTTGGCCGGCCGTGACCCACTACACTAGTTAACATGCCTGGATTGCGTTCCATTGCCGCAAAAAACGTGCCCATTGTTTGTGGCTATAGAAATGCTAGAAAAATGGCAGTCAAATCCTGCTACTTTATCGGTCAAGAGTAGCCAGACAATTCGAGATAGACGTTTTTGACCACTGACTCTCTACTTTATCTGTTCACAATTAGCAACAGCTACACAGAGCTAGTCCTTGTGTAACTTTGGACGAAAGTTACACACATACACACAGAATCAATGTTCAGGTTTCTCTTCAAATTCTCCGTATGTTTTACACCTGTTAGCCCACAGATAGAGGGCGCAATAGGAGGATATAAAGAGAAAAAATAACAATAATAAAAAACTGATTTCAGACCGACTGTGAGCACCAGTGTTAAGCAGGGCGTGTATGACTACGCAGTACTGTGCCGCTGTGAATGCAGTGCTAGGTAAAAATGGAAAGTGGGTCAGTCGGAAAACCCATTTTCATGGTTAGTGAGTCAAGAGCACACAAACGGACACGGACTTGGCAGATTAAGAGTTCAATAGTTTTTTAATAGCTTACGGGCAAAGGAAATGTAATATATATAACACAAACGTGACATGAAATGTTTTATTGGACAGTTTCTTTAGCTTTTTAACATCGTAAAATTCTCACTGATAAAATTTGTTTAATATATATGTTGTTAATCTTATATAAGCGAAGAACAACTTTTTTCATAACATAATTTGTTATTTTTATTAAGTATGAATAATCCTATTTATTCTTATTATGAAGTAAAATATGCTTTTTTGTTTCTAGGCTATAATCAACTGAAATCATTATAACTTCATGCGCCCCCTACTAGTACAGCGGTATGTCTCCGGATTTACAACGCTAAAATCAGGGGTTTGATTCCCCTCGGTGATCTGAGCAGATAGCCCTTCGTGGTTTTGCTATAAGAAAAATACAAACACATAACTTTAGGATCCAGTTGGAAAATATTCAATCAAATATAATAATAATTTATTTCAATAAATAGAAAAAACAACAACCCAGCTTTTTCCTTAAATTGTACTGCGTTTCATCTCTTTAACTGGCATTATTGCGAATTTAGGTATCTCTCCCCTAACGACTTAAACTTTTATTTGTAATATATAAAGACAGTAGGACAACGTAATGAAGAAGAAGGTTAATCAGCTAACAGTGGCACAGCGATAAGTTTGAAAGTTTATAATGCTTAAAAGTCCCGATACTTGTGGTAGCCACAGCACAGATACCCCATTGTGTACCTTTGTGCTTAACTACAAACAACGCTATCAGAGGATAGTGGATTTTATTCATAAGAATAAAATGAAAGGTTTAAATGACAAAAAAAACATCAAGCAGAAATCGCAAATATATCTTAAGTGTTACAGTGAAACTAAACTGCAAACTAAAGTTGTGAGACATTTGTAGATTAAATGTAAGAAAAACTAGGTTTGGAAATAAACTGTTCGACTTGGAGATCTAGCAGCATTGCTGGATCTAGATGTACTCTTGTGGCATTCTTCGCGAATGTCAGGTTGGTTCGCTTACTAACTGAAGTAACACAATATATTTAATACGAAAAGAAAACCAGTGTACGTACTTGGGTAGAAAAATAGGTAATCGCCTTTATTGGGTCACTGAATAAATCTTCAGAGTTAGGGAGAATAAAAATACGTCACCATAATTAAAGACCACATTACTCCATAATAGCACAATAATGATACTTTCCTCAAGACATCTCGGACTGCGAGATTATCTCATTAGATCTTATATTGCAGTGACGGTCGGTGAACATTGGTGTTGGGGTGAGTTCAGTAGGAAGTAGGACTACTCATCCGGTTCGACTGCATGGACATCGTCTGGAGCACTGTTCTAAACATCTCGTTCTTATTGTCTGCTTTGCATCTCGAGCCATCAACCTCGCTGTCATCCACGTACAACATGGAAAACCTTTGCCTGAAAATATCTTCCTGAACTGGGCCGTATACACTTTCTGAAGCTATATTGTTATAACTGATACTAATAATCACAATAGAACTCCTTTCTGAATTACGTCATTTTCATTCCATGTTGGAGCCTGGCATTATCACTTTGTAACATGGCAACCTGTTAACTGAATAGTAATATTTATATTATATATATATCGTAAATACTGATTCTTAGCCATTGTGGCATGTCTTTGGAATAAGATAAGCACATTCTAATAACTGCATGTTCGTAATGGTCAAATTGATCTCTGAATATTAATACATACATTCATTTACAATTTATGTGATGAAACCAATGTCAATATAAAACATATCCATTTACCGTTATCACATATCTAAATTATATAACACAGCATTTAGAAAATAAGCTGCACACTCAAGTAAGTTTGCCACGATATATCAACATGAAGTGACGTATAATGTTCCACAAGTTATTTATAATAGATAAATAGTAGCTACTATCTGTTAGTGGATGGTTATCTAATTATTATGGTTATCAGTAAAATAATTATTGTAAATAATATATATTTATAATTAACATGATATTATTTACAATAATTATTTAACACGCAAAACAATAAAAAGAATCGCGTATTTTATTTACTAGACGAGCATCTTTAATCTCATTTCTGCAAACACCTATTTATGATGAACTGTTAATTTTGTAAAGACAGCCATGATAATAAAGTTGTTCAACGCGAAAGCGAAGTCAAAGTAGGTGTCGATAGAGTTGGACACTTGCCAAAAATTGATTTATCTGTGAAAACCGTGAAGATGTGAGAATAGGTATGTCATGTTGCGTAAATTTTAGCCAGCATTTTGTTATATGACACATTTCCAATTATATTGCTTTTTGAAATCAGAGATGTAGAGATACGACATAAACTTCACACGAAAAAATTGTAAACAAATGTGATAATTGGAATCTCTTGTTGAGGTCTTTGGGAACGAATCAAAGGAGAGCAGTGGTAAATCTACACTTTGTGCTATGTTTAATATCAAATACGGCCTGGCATGGCCGAGCGCGTTAAGGCGTGCGCTCGTAATCCGAGGGTCGCGGGTTCGCGCCCGCGTCGCGCTAAACATGCTCGCCCTCCCAGCCGTGGGGGTGTATAATGTGACGGTCAATCCCACTTTTCGTTGGTAAAAGAGTAGCCCAATAGTTGGCGGTGGGTGGTGATGACTAGCTGCCTTCCCTCTAGTCTTACACTGCTAAATTAGGGACGGCTAGCACAGATAGCCCTCGAGTAGCTTTGTGCGAAATTCCAAAACAAACAAACAAACAAACAAATAATATCAAATAAAAGTAAAAGCCATAAGCATAAAATTTAAGGAAAGTAAGCATTTAAGAACCTGTTTTTACATATTTTCTTAATTTCATACTTAGAGTATTCCTGAAATAATGAGTCAAAATATGTAAAAGTCAGTAAAACCGCAGTACGGATAAGAATGTGTTGTGTTTTCTTATAGCAAAGCCACATCGGGCTATCTGCTAAGCCCACTGAGGGGAATCGAACCCCTTATTTTAGCGTTGTATATCCGGAGACATACCGCTGTACTAGTGGGGGCACGGATAAGAAAGGTTATATTATTATAGATGAATAGGAAAACTATATAATGGACATATTTAATACTAGACTCTTATAATTTTTCCAAAGAGAAATTTATCGAATAAAGTTAAATGTTAGCATTCAAAGCACTTTTGCCTAAAATTCACTGAATTACAAACCTAAAAGAAAACAAATACACATAACTACTTTTATGATTGTTATTTGTACTCATTTATTATACGTTTGATCAATGAAAAGTGTGCAACATTTGATTTCCACCTTCGTAATCCACAAAAGAAACCAATATGTTATACCGATAAATCACGTTAGAAAACTCTCATGTCCAGTACAAATTAACGTAACAATGAGCATCTGACTATGAAATCCTGCTACCCATCTGAAAGGTTCAACCATGATAATACAGAATAATCTGCACAGGAAAAATGATATAATTATTAGTTTGTAATATTATCTCTTTCCATTCTTTTTATTTTGGTTTGTTGGTATGGAATATCGCGCAAAGCTACACGAGAGCTACCTAGCTAGTCATTCCCAATTCAGCAGTAAAAGTCTGAAGGGAAAGCAGTTAGTCATTACCCTCTACCGCTAACTATTGGACTAATCTTATACATGTAGCAATTAATAGTGGGATTCACGCTCCCATGGTTAAAAGGGCGACGGTGGGACAGGGATTCAAGCCCTCGACCCTCAGACTGCCTATCAAGCTCCCTAACCAACTGAAACAAAAAAGAGGTGTAAAGAGTTAAGTTTGTATGTAGGATGAAAAGAAATAAAGAAATTATTTGAGATCTTGCTGAAATAAAAGGAATTTTATTCATTTTTTATTCCCAGTAGTACATCGAAAGTTCATAAAAACTCTGTCCTAATTGACATGCAGCTAAAGTAATTATTAACATATTTCTTGACCTCAGATAATTTTTAAATAAGCAGTTAAGTGGTTTCTTATAGCAAAGCCATATCGGGCTATCTGTGGAGCTCACCGACTCGAACGCCTGATTTTGCGTTGTAAATCCGTAGAGATACCGCTCTACTAGCGGGGGCAAGCAGTTAAGAAAAATAGCATTATAAATATCCGTGTAGCATTCCAGTTTCATTACCAAACTTATTAAGTAATAAACTTTAAATATAATTTACAGGGAGTATAATAATTATAGCTAAATGTTTGGTCAAATATTACTGGAATACATTTCACATTACTAATACTTTTAGTGTATGTATACAATATGAGCGGTGCATCTTTACACCACATCTAATTCTATTAAAAGTTTGGATGAGTTTTTGACAAGGTTAATTGGTGATTCAAGTTAGTTTGTTATGAATAATGGAAGATGTCTATATACTGCTTTAACCACAACAAACGACGAAGTAGCTGACAATCACAATAATTTTATTTAGATTGGATAAAATATTGGATTCTATTGTATTAGACATAAATTCATATCTGTTTAAATATTATCAGAAACTAAGAATGCTTGGAATATTACTCCATTTTTCTTTTCGTTAAACTGTTATAACAAATAAAAATTAAAACATTTGTCATTTCTTTTATTTATGAGTTTATACCAAGAAGATTGAGGGTATGACAAATTTTCGCCCTAAACCTGATTAGACTTTTAAAGTAGGATTACTTGCTTTTGTTTAGACGTTATTTACATTAATATCGAAATTAAATAGACCTCATGCTTGTGATTCCCCTTTTAACCTCTTTCTATTTCTTCTTGATCATTTAATTTGCTGAACATTTCCTCTTGATTATGCTTTCACTGTTTTATTAGTTTCATGTGTTTCAAATAGCACAGCCACAAAGGGGAATCAAACCCCTGATTTCAGCGTTGTAAATTCGGAGACATATCGCTGTACCAGGGAGGGCTTTGTAAGTTTTAATAAAATTGGAATTTCGATCTCACTTCAAGCACATGTCACGATCTTATAACTTAGTGCTCATTCTTATATCAAAATAAGCCCACTTCTGAGAACAGTATTATTGTAATAGTTGCTATTTGGATGATGTTTTGTAATTACTGAGTCAAAATTAATGCAAAATCCAATCGACTTTACTAAATGATAACTAAATAATTTTTTTCTTTAACCATAGGTTTTACAGGCTTAACTTTGCAAATAATACTAAACAATAACTTAATTGTTACTTTTATTTTGCAGGTGCGGTATTTTTTTTACCGATGGCACTTTGTTGAACCAAACTTGCTAATTCAGTAACCAAACAATCAATGAAATAGACTCACTGATCAATAAGTAATCTTTTTTACATATGCCTAATCGTGTTATATATCATTCGAACTGTTTCTTGAATTTTCAAGTACATTATCCTCACAATGGGATATAAAAAGTTCCTCAAACCAAAAACAATGCAAATACACTGCTGGTTAAAATCTTAATGCAACTGAACGTAAATAAAAAAATGTGCATTTTGCGTTGTTAAACTCAACCACTTATTTAAGTAGAGCTTCGAAAGATGAAAATAAGAAATGGGAAAATAAAAATAAAACCTTTTATAGCATTTAACAGGGAAAATGTGAACACTATGAAACTAGCCTAAATACTATCTGGTCATAATTTCAAGACTATACTGAAACGAAGCATTAATCGGTAACACGTAACGAAATTTAGTTATTTTTGTTCAAGCATTAGCGTTGTCAATATCTCCCATTGACATCTATGTTACATTGTGTAAAAACATGGCAAAGACTAAAAAGTTGACAGAGTTTGAATGTGGCAGAATTGTCGAGCTGCAAAAGCAAGGTCTCTCTCAACGTGCCATTGCTGGCAATATTGGGCGTGTAAAATTGCTGTTGCAAATTTCTTAAAAGACCCCGTGGGATACGGAACGAGAATTTTAAGTGGTCAGCCCAAGAAAATTTCGTCGGCGTAGAGCAGGAGGATTCGACGGGTTGTCCAGCAAGACACCAGATTAAGGCCCTTACGGACGCAGAATGCAGTTCAAGAACAATACGACAGCATATACGAGATAAAAACTTTAAAAACCATAAACGTCTTCAAAGGCCACGCCTCCTTCTACACCACGAAACAGTTCGGTTGAACTTTGCTGAGAAGCACCAAACATGGGACGTAGAAAGTGGAAGAAGGTTTTGTTTTCTGATGAGAAACAATTTTTGATATTGCTGATTTGCATTTGGAGGACAACTAAGCTGACACACAACTTAAATTCTTTTAGTTTCGTGGAAGGCAAAACGTACCTAATCAATTGGTAGATGTGTCTGTCATTTCAGCTCTATATTTGGAACGTGACAGTTATCTTAACAAGATGGTTTATTTGTACATAGTTTATATGTTATGCAAAGGGAAGTTAAAATAATATGCAAACGCAAAACATCATAATTAAGAAAAGTTACGTAGGATGGTCCGTTTCAGTAAAACGACCACTCCTATTTATCGTCAGTTATTTAGCTACCGTCTAGAGAGAATATCTATTACTTACATGATCCCATGAATGAACACATATTTACAAACAAATGCGAACGTGACTAATCAGAGCACGAAGTTAATTTCATGTTCGAACATCTTTGAGCTAATATTTGAGTTGTTATTATTACAGCGTGAACATTTCAAGGAATTTCACTTTGTTGATTCAAGGAATAAAAAAATTAAAGGCAGTTTAAAATTGCATAAGAGAAACGCAATTCAATATCACAATTTGATTTCATTCTGTGTGATTGCTTAACCTCATCTCACTTGGGGGGCTGAAGAAAAATTAAAGTTTCTGAGCGCTCCTGGGTGTCTTGCAAGCCCATTCGGGGCTTGTGAAATTCAAAACGATCATGTACGATTCGATTGGATTGGATCTTAATACATTTGTTACACATCACGTGTTTTCTAAATTATAGTTACTATAAGTTAGATATGAGCAATTTTACCTTATCTTAGTGTCATTTTAATCCAGTATTCTAAGTAAAACAGTCCTAAACCACAAGAAATGTATTTGTCAATACAAAGAAAACTATATTGTTGTTTTTTTTATCCAGAAATGACATTCATAGCAAAATAGTTACTATAAGTTAGATATGAGCAATTTTACCTTATCTTAGTGTCATTTTAATCCAGTATTCTAAGTAAAACAGTCCTAAACCACAAGAAATGTATTTGTCAATACAAAGAAAACTATATTGTTGTTTTTTTTATCTAGAAATGACATTCATAGCAAAATATTTCTCATTTCAAAATATTTTTCCTCTTAATTCATCTTAAGTGATGAAAACTGCATTGAAAGTTTAAGTAGCAGTTTTACCCCACCTTTCCCACAATTAAAGTATAAAATTTTGGAAGAAATGGAGGCACACTCCATTTCAAACAACTTCATTTTCTTATCACAACTGCGTATGTTTTATTAAGATTTTGATACCATACGTTCAAAGTTTGGGTTAAACAGCTTCAATCTAAATCACGCTTTATCAAGGTCTAATTGAAGAAAGTATACTTTATTAATTCTCGAAACCTATGCTGTTTTCGTATTGCAAACGTTTTACGCTCGAGTCATGTTTCTTGTGACATAGTTAATGTTCACGTCTTGCGAAATGACATTGCTACGTTGTTATTAGGTTCAATATACACAGAACTGTATCTAAGACATTTAAATACATAAACAAATTTAGATCTTATCAGAAGTGATAAAAATCTGTCTGTAAAACTGAAGTAATTTTGTAATCTATATTGAGGTTAAATTTAAAAAATACTGAAAATCTATTTTGGCATACCGAAAATTTAACGAATTCTTTCTCACTAACAATGTACGAGAACAATATGGAACATCAGAAACAACTTATTTAAATACAATGTCTTCTAACAATGTACGAGAACAATATGGAACATCAGAAACTACTTATTTAAATACAATGTCTTCTCCCTAAAAATAAAAAAATAAAGTGTTACATAGAATAAAAAATAAAGAAGAAAACCTTGTTTATATTTCCACAGCTAAGCATATATGAGAACAGAAACAATATTAGTCATTAAACGTAAACAGATTTCTGGTGTACTAGCATTAAAAGAACAAAGAATTATAAAATTACTGGCCTTAAATCCATATTTGAATAAACAACTTGCGAATTCACGGAAAATTGTAGTACGCGCAGGCAGACGGGTTCAAGGCCGCGGATGTCATGGGTAAACGAAAGAGCTAAATACACAAACGAATACAGGTGCACTCGTCAATCCGCGTGAAGTAATTTCAACACCTTAGTCTACAGCAGTCACTGTAGTAGGCAATAAGACTGTGCAAAAAAGCATCTTGTTTCATGTCTTGCACCTAAATTTGGAAGAAAAAATTAGGGCAAGTTTTTAACGCAGTCATTTTCGTAATTTACCTTTGTCTGTGTTTATTTATGAACTTTGGATGAAGGACAGTATTGTTGTTGTTTTAGGATAAGCCTACTTATTGGGCTATGCGTGGGAAGTCGAATCCCGGATTTTAGCGTTGTAAGTAGATTTACTGCTGACCCATCAATAGAGGGATTCACTTTAATACTGATATATTGTATTTTTGTTGTTCATTTTTACAGATTCTACGTCCTCAATGGCGCAGCGATAAGTTTGCGCACGTACAACCCTCGAATTCGGGTTTTAATACCTTGATAGGTAGAGAACGACAGCCCATTGTGTATCTTCGTGCTTATTTACAAACAAAAAGATAAAAGTTAATTTCATACTATTTACAATTCTAACCAAAAAACAAAGGCTCTAAAAAAAATGACTCTAGTTTTAAAATGGGACTATCTACCCCATGTTTGCCATGGAGAGTGGGGTCAAGCACAAAAGCTGTGTGGGTGTGGGTGGTAATATATTTTATGGCATGGGATATGTATAGTGTCCTCCATATTAATTGTTTGGCCCGGCATGCACATACAGTGATTTGGCAGTCTCTGAACAGTCCGTGCTCCCTGTGGCTCAGCGGTATGTCTGCGGACTTACACGCTAAAATCCGGGTTTCGATACCCGTGGTGGGCAGAGAATAGATAGCCCATTGTGTAGCTTTGTGCTTAATTCAAAATAACGCCATGGAGATCGAATGCAGATTTTTAATCAATGTGTCACACTTGATCCTTTTCGTAATCATAAATATGTTTCGTATTTTAGACTTTATAATTATTTAATATTATCTCTTGCTCGCCATGGCCAGGAGGTTAAGGCGCTCGACTCACAATTTAAGGTTCGAGCGTTCGAATCGTCGCCACATCAACCATCTTCCTCTTTTAGTCTGTGGGCGTTATAATGTACGCTAAATCCCACTATTCATTGGTAAAAGAGTAGCCCAAGAGTTGGAGGTGGTCGGTGCTGACTAGCTGCTTTCTCTCTAGTCTTACCCTGCTAAATTAGGAATGGCTATCGCAGATAGCTCTTGTGTAACTTTGCTCGAAATTCAGAATAATCAAACATAACTCTCTTTCAAGTAATCTGTAGAGAGAGTCAATTAATTTTTTCATAAAAATTATTTTTCTATTTTCAATGGAAATAACACACACACACACATATATATGTAAAAATAGAAATGCTTTTAGCTTCATGAACACTCTCCGTTCTTTCAAGAATAAATACCTAATATTTTTTTTAAGTGCAAAAGGCTATTTGTACTGTGTTTAAGGTAGAGATCGAACCCAGAATATTAGCATTCCTATCTTAAAACTTGCGGCGCGTTATTTGACTAACGATCAATTCCATTATTTGGTTCAAAGCCCTCTAAATCCCTTGCAGTGGAGGGTGTTGCTTTTTTCATTTGTTAGTATCACAAAATTAAGGTTGACTATATCTGAACCATAGGGTGCTCCATTCTGAGGTTTGTTTGTTACACAATAAACTGCCTGCTCTCTGGCCACACAGAGTATAGAACCCCGGATTTTAATGTCCAGACTCCGCAATCTTTTTCCTGACCCCAAAGTGACGTCTCAGCTTGACCTGACCGTTTGACCCCTGAGTCCACGTACGTTACCACTCGGGTTGAAAATTTTCTTTATTTCTAATTTTACACATGAATTTAACTATTTAAGGGCTTTTATAAAACCAAATTGTGTTTTTATGTCGATCAAATATATATTAAGGAGGGGTGACCGTCAAATTAACCTGTTATCGATAACTCAACCCAAAACACATAAAAAAATACATTTTTTATTTGTATATCTTGCATTCATTATGCCTTTTAAGCTATTACATAAGTCCTGTTTTCTATTGCAGGTTATTACTATGATTTCGCTACTCATGCATAAGTGGGAAAAATATTTCCAAGAAGTAATGGGAAACCTTATTATTTATAGAATATTGTCAGAATATTGTGAATATTTGTTGATGTTTAGCGGGAATTCTGATTGGAACGTGTTGTAAACCCTTTTACTTCAATGGAGCAGTCCGCCAAGTTTCTGGGAACGTATTAACACGACAAATTACTACTGATTCCAGTTAGAAAGATGCAACGTTTGCGTATATAAAACATTTGCTTTCGTGTATTTGTAAAGAGCAACTGAATCCAACGTTTTGCGTCAACTGCGATGCAAACCTTTACACTGTTGGTTGTGCAATAATGAAGACAATGCCATTGAAAGTCAAAACGTTAATTTTGTTATCAAGGAGAACGGTCAGTAACTCTGTCGCCTACGATGCCTGCGAGCGAGTAAAAACGAAAGTTGTAAACAAGTGTCAGTATGTGTGTGTAATCTACTTTTCACACTCCGATTGCGTTATTTCATTGGTTTCGTCATAAACATATTAACCAATAGAAACATCAATGAATTCCCTCATGCGTGTTTTCCGACGTGGGTCGTACAATTGTTGATTTTTTTAAAGTGATATGATGTCGAAGGCTTACCTTCGTGCTAATCCAGTTCGATACGGTAGCGACGAGGCTGTGGTCGAACTCAATTTCGTGAATTTGCTGTGGTTTTGGCGTACTCTTGTATTGAGATAGATGCATCAAGAACAGATGGTTAGTATAAATAATAGAAAATAATTATAGACTTGATATTTTAATTGAGGTATGTTCATTTAGCTGTATTACATTCATATTTTTATTAATATGTTGATAAGTATTTAATGGTATATAGTGAAATATCCATAGTATATTTTGGCATCAGGAATATCTAAATATTTCGCATTGGTTAAGCCTACCTGCTATGGTGTAATAATACACGTGTGAAAAATATACGCACCAATTTATTTTAAGAAAGTTAAATATGTTACATATTATATGTATAATATGCACATACATCAGCTTAAATTATGAATTAAAACAAATTAGAAATTTCCTTAACGACCTTTTTAAAAGTAATAGTTATTTGCATATATTTCAGTAAATACTGATTATATTCTCTCTTCTGTGGTTTAGAAGTAGGCCTCTGGAATAACAACGGTAAAATCGAGGATTTGTTACATCTGGTGGGTACAGCACAGGTTGTCCATTGTACGGTTTTGTACGTAGCAGTGAATGAGTTCTCCCTAACAATTTAACAAAGACATAATTATTAAATTATGATATATAATTATTTAATGATATTTACTTGAAATTGTTTGAAATAGGGTTTTACACACCTGTACAGTACGCTACTCTCAAAGCAGCGATAATCAGAGACTGAATCTTTCTATATACGAACAGACGGTTTTAAGGCAGTCATAATCCCTTCATCATATATATATTTATATACATATATATATTACTGCCCATTATTTACAATAAATTAAAAGCTTTTAATTCGAAATGTTTGTTTATTTGCCTTCATTATATAAAAATAAGACTAGTCAAATTCACGTCTTTATACCCCTGTTAAAACAAGGCTCAAGTATAGCGCTCAGAAGTGGTTATATAAAAAATACCTTCCACAAGTTCTTAGTGTTTTCATGGTTATATAAAACATACCTTCTACAAGTTCTTAGTGTTTTCATGGTTATATAAAAAATACCTTCCACAAGTTCTTAGTGTTTTCATGGTTCTATAAAAAATACCTTCCACAAGATCTTAGTGTTTTCATGGTTATATAAAAAATACCTTCCACAAGTTCTTAGTTACTTTCCCCAGTGTTTTCATGGTTAGGTTTCGATAAAATCCGTAATGGGCAGAGCACAGGCTACTATGTGCGATTAACAACAAATGTATTTGCTCTTTTTACACGTTATATATGTTTTCTAACGAAAATATTTCTACGAAAGGTATTAAAAGACATAACTTTCACTATCACTAGAGTTGCATGTCGAACATTATGAAATTTCATACATTCATTTGAAATATTTTTTGAAGAGAGCGTAACAATTATTTTCAAAGTTGATTTTTTTCTGGATTAATAATACTAAATGTCACCTATATTACATTTTTTTATATAGTTATTTTTCTTTTTAATTGAATTAGTGTTAAAATTAATTAGGCTGATCTCTGAAGAACAACAAAAACAACATACAAAAACATGCCTTCATGTTTAAAAAGTAAATAAGATTTTTTTTAAAAAATCTTTTGTACAAACTTTTTACCCGGATGATTATGTTTATATACCATAACTGTTTGGTGTAGTTACTTGACTGAAATAAGACAGTACTGTTATTTTATACACTGTGTTAAATTATCAGTTATAACCAGAAACCAGTACTGTTAATGTAGTGACGTGACGTCACTGATGCGAATTGTGATGCCAAAAGCGATATGCCTGTATCTTGCAGGGTGGCCTGTAAGTCCCTGCTCATCCATATGTTATTATGTTATATTCAATAATACTAATGATGAGTTGAAGGCAGCTGTTACCTCGGCATTTGGAACAATAACCCCTGCTATGTTGAGGAAAATGTCACATAAAATGGCGTCGCATAATATTATGAAGCGAGAATGAGGAACAGCACACAGATACACTGGATACATAAGATATATGGATGGGTAGGGACTTACGGGCCACCCTGTATATATGTTTGGTTCATGTCGAAATGCGGATCCTTTGACAATGCAAAGCTATCACGGTTAGGATTATGACTGAATATGCATGCCAATGCCCTACGGGCTCGGTACAATATGGGCAGCATGGCCGTGCTTGTACAAAGTGGAACAAAGCTCATGCCCGAGATGTCTGTCTAATACACTTCTCACTTTTAAGTCTGAATGTGTTATTAAAGAAACAGTCATTCTCACTATTTGATTAAGAGGAAATATATAAGTAGCAGGTAATGTTGAGTATTTTGATCCCCTTACCACACCCCCACCTCAGTGGCACAGCAGTGTATCTGTGGACAAATCGAGTTGCAATAACCGTGGTGGACAGAGCACAGATAGCCCTTTGTGTAGCTTTACGCTGAATTACAAACAGAAAAAGAAAAATGTACTCTCTTGTAGTGGCAATGTAATAGTATACTTCTTAGTTATCATACGTTGTATCATAATTAACACAAAAATAAAACTTAGTAAATAAATCGTTTCGTTGGCATTCTGTATTTTGGTGGATTAATTGTCCCGAATGTTTTTAAGCAGTGCAACTTAAATATTATAGATAATGTCACGAACATCAGAGATAAAAACGCGCTAACATATGAGATGCAGAATAGCTATATGAACAATGTTGAAAAAAAACGTAATTTTGATTGTAAATTGTGTTCATCACAAACAACATGATCGAGTAAGATTAGAAACAAACAAGTGGTAATGCTTAATAATCACGGCACCTGAAATTCTTTAAGGCAGGATTAGAGTAGGAAAATATTTATTTTTCTGTTTATTAGTCATACTTTTGTGCGCCAGCAATACCAAGTGTGGGGCAAGTTTATACCCCATTGAATTTTATTTCTCATCAGAATCTTAGCCAGCTTAATGTCAAAGTCAAGAGGCCTGGCAGGGCCTAGCGAGTTAAGGCGTGCGCTTCGTAATCCGAGAGGCGCGGGTTTGCGCCCGATTCGCGCCAAACATGCTTGCCTTCCCAGCCGTGAGGGCGTTATAATGTTACGGTCGATCCCAGTTTTCGTTGGTAAAAGAGTAGCCCAAGAGTTGGTGGTGGGTGGTGATGACTAGCTGCCTTCACTCTAGTCTTACACTGCTAAATTAGGGACGGCTAGCACAGATAGCTCTCGAGTAGTTTTGCGCGAAATTCAACAAACAAACAAAAACATCAAGTGTAAGGGCAACTGCTTATTTGGGAGTAACTTAGAGTCGCGTTCTGATAAGTAATTATTGTACTTGATAATATAGCACAATGCATGTTAAACAAAGAAGAATCAGTTTGTTGTGCTTGTAGTCATTAGTGTGTATTCCTGTTTTTCTATATTTTCTTTTCAAGTATAATTTAAAAAAGAAATAGCTTATGTTACAGACCAAATTAGAAAATGTAATTTTAATGTCAGAGTTACAGAATTCCAAAAACAAACAAACAATCAAATTCAAGTTATTTTAGGCACGATTAAATTATACTAATCTCTGAGATCTTAGGCGTGGTCAACCATTAGTAGAAAAGGTTTGATTTCCTGAGTCTGAAACTGTAATTAGATCTCAAATCGCTCAAGATATAATAAAGCTATGAATTAAAAGTTTGTATTCAGTCATTCTATGAGGAGTGCTGGCATGGCCAGGTGGGTTAAGGCACTCGACTCGTAATCTGAAGGTCGCGGGTTCGAATACCCGTTGCACCAAACATACTCGCTCTTTCAGCCGTCGGAGCGTTATAATGTGATGATGAATCCCACTATTCGTTGGTACCAAGGAGTTGGCGGGGAGTGGTGATTACTAACTGTCTTCCCTCTGGTCTTACACTGCTAAATTAGGGACGGCTAGCGCAGATAGCCCTTGTGTAACTTGGCCCAAAATTCAGAACTAAATAAATAAATATGTCGCGGCTAAAAATTTCGGTTTAAATAATAACATAGTAACATTAACATACATGGTATTATTGGCCTGCCGCATTTCTTTTATGAAATATTTGTTTTGGAAAATGAAATGCATTATTTTGTTACGATATTTCGTAAGTTTTTCCTATTAATTTTTCACTTAATTTATGGAAAAATGTCTAACATGGTTTGTTTCATTTTAAAAAGAGTGTAACAGCAGAAAATTATGAAAACTGAAGAGAGTGTTCCTATTCTTCAAAGGTTACAAACAAAATGTAACTTTAATTCGATTATTTTAGAAAGTCCTTTTGGAAATAAAGATTTATTTGAATAAACACAATTTTTACAATGTATTTTTCAAATTGCAATTTTCAGCAATACACTTTCGAGTTTTGTATGCAGCTTGTGGTGATAAGTAAACTATCTAGATTAATCTGTGATAAACAGCATTATGTAATGGCTATTACTTTAAACGACTTGCTGTGCTAACAAATAAAAGGAACTACTAAACAGTAAAAAGATACAACTTATAATTAAAATATCTATTGGTGTCATATTTATCCCCCTTTTTCGCATATTCTTAACTAAACCTTGCTATATAATATGCCGAATAACTTGTTTAACAGTTTTCATCAGAGGTTTATTTAAGAGAGATGTTGGTACGGCTGTTTGTTTCTGGCGGTTTTCTTCAAATTCTGTTCAGTTGGTATTGTATACATTACTTTTAGACGAACACCAAAGCTAAAGACCACCCTTAGTCTTAGTCTATTCACCGTAGCTACATCGAACATTTTCTCGTGGTTACTTTTTTCAATCAGTTGCACAGAAATTATCAAGGAAGTTTTATTTTAAATTGCTCATTTATATTGCAGTGCTTCTATTTCGATATAAAATTGTGAAAATCTATCAGTGTGGTCTGAAATAATTTCCCCAACGCAAAAAAAGTAATTTTTACTTTTCTATAACTAATATAATCATAATGTTAGCAAGAATAGGACCAGCGTACACTCGTGGTCAGCTTATTGGACTGCTTATCAAAAGCCTGGGATTAGAGACATAATTCTCCCGAACATGCTACGCACTTTTAGCTGTGGGCTGACTATGGGAATAACATTCAACCCCGTTATCTGGTTTAAAGAGTTGGACAGCCGTCTTATGGTAGCGGGGTGCTGACTGACTTCCTTTGTCACTAGATCATAATAAATGTTTTATGCGTGGTCATTTAACCCATGTGCGTAATGGGTCGCCTTTAAGATGGAAATCCTAAATAAAATCCTGTCATTTAGTTGTAAAAGTACGTAGTTGTACTGTAAAAACATTACGTATATAGAAAGTTGAAATTACGCAAATTCTGACACTATTACTATGCACACAAGCATTTATAGAGTTGAAACTAAACATGCAGAACAGGAACGTCTATTATTGTCGAGAAGCTGATTTTGTTCTGACAAGAATTTTCAAACAGTATTAAGGTTCACTGTATGATCATACTCGTCTTTGTGACAGAGCGTCTTCTAAATGTTTATGTTATACTAATCAAGGTTATACTAGTGTGTTCGTTTAGCTAGTCAGATCCTTTTGTTTAATAATTCCTTAAAGAAAACCTTTGATGACCTTCTATTGTTTTGTATAAAGTAGGTCTCAAGTTAATAACACTCAAAGAAAGTAATGTATGCGCACTGTGAAAGTTAACACAAGTACAACAGGTGCAAGAGCTTTAGTTAAATGCCAAAAGGTGACAGTTTACGTTCTTTAACCACATTTGTCTTTCGTTCTCGCTTATGTTAGCAGCCTTCAGATTATTATTTCTTCTTTCTGTCCTGTTTAAAACAGAACAGTTTCTCTTTTTTAAAGCCTTATGAATTGGTATAATAGAATGCAATGGAAAACCGATACCCTCTCATTGTCCCGAAGATTAAATTGTAAAGTTATAATTTTTGATATAAAGTTGACTAAAATCTATCATTCATTCATTTATTATTTGCATAATGTTAGAATTTGTTCCGAGGGTTTATCATGGCAGCAAATGTATTCATCTCTGAGTTTTTGCATTTTTGAAAGCAAAGATAGATTGGGGAAGAGCGCAAGTCACTATCAAGGATCGGTCTGGCCCTGGATCCAGCATACTATGTTCGGATAGGTACAGAGAAAAACTTGTAAAGAATCTATCCATAATCTGTAGGTAAAACAAAAGATTGAACGTTTCACAAATACGTCATTTCAGAACAGCTGGTGTGGGTGTTAACACTTTTTCTAATAAAGCAGAGAACGACGTTTCGATCTTCCCAGGTAACCTCAACCAAAAGATGACCTAGGAAGGTCGAAACTTTGTTCTCTGCTTTATTAGTTAAATAGTTAATCTATTCACAACCACGGTTTTGCCAGTAGATTTGTCTGTTTTGTTTTCCTTAATTTTATAATTGTGAAGTTTCAGCAAGTATCGACGGTTTTAAGTATCCATTATAGACGTAATATTTGAAAAATCACTATAATTTAGGCTTATTATTTTAAATGTATGCATGTATTCCGATCTTTCGAAAACTAGATGTTTATATTTACGTGATGTAGTAATGAGGCGAATATCATATTCTTTAAACAGTTCTATTTAGGGATTTTTGTTTTAGTAACTTGTATGCCTTAGATTATGCAGTCAGACACACACACATCAATATAATACACCAAGAATAAACTCATTCTGAATCTAGATTATAAACTTAGAATACTTCAGAGAATACAATGAAAATAAAATATATATATATATATTTATAAAATTTTTGATAGAAGGAGTGAAAATTAATTTCAAACAAAGAAACAATTTGTCAGATATCAGTGTTTAATTATATATTTACATACAAGTTTTTGCTGTGCTTTACAGCATCGGCTTCTGCTTTAAAGCAAATAAAGTTATTTCCACACTCTTTTATCAAATCCAAATTAACAAGTGTCCGTGAGTGTCCCAAGCAAGTACTTATTAAGGCTAGCCTTTCTATAGATAAAGCGTTTTGTTTTGTTTGGGGTTTTCAGTACTATTTAGTTCGCAAAATAAATAGAAAAGACGTTATTGATTTATACGCCGCGTATCCTGTTTAGTTTTAGTTTAAGTGGAGTAGCTGATAAGTGAAAAGAGACTTCAAGATCGGAACTTTAGCCCTGGACATTTAGCCTGTGCTCAACCAATAAGCTATGTTCACTCGAAAAGTTTTCTTTCTACGATACGAGTATGGTCCACAATATAATAGAAACATAGACATACATTTATTTCTAACTTCAGTTACAGTTTTGAACTCGACATGACCAAGTAGTTAGAGCGCTCTACTCGCAATCTGAGAATCGCGGGTTTAAATTCCTTTCACATCAAACATACTCGCCCCTTTCAATCGTGGGGCCTATTATGTGGCGGCCAATCCCACGCTTCGTTGGTAAAAGAGTAAATAGCCCAAGAGTTTGCTGTAGGTGGTGATGACTAGCTGCCTCCCATCTAGTTTTACACTTCTAAATTAGGAACGACTAGTGCAGATAGCCCTTGTTTAGCTTTGCAAGAAATTCAAAAACAAATACTCTGAGTATTATTCAGCTGTGGCCGTACAAGGGTACTGCAATCGGTACGCCCTCACAGAGCGTCAACCCATAGAGGGTGCAAGTTTGTATTTTTGAAGACAAAGATAGGTTGGGGAGGAGCGCAAGCTTTTATAAATATCGCAAAGGCGACTTTCAACGATTCGTATGGCCCTGGATCCAACAAACTATGTCAGGATAGGTACACAGAAAAAACACTGAATCTATTTATGAACTTCATTTATCTATATATTTCGTTAACGTTAAACTTTAAATAAGAAACCTCGTATGACAGTGTTTTCATTGGGATTTTAATATTAAATGCTACCCTTTTATTGGTCTTTGTTTTATTTTTACATGAAGATATCTGTTTTTACGAAAGTCGTTATGAGAATTTCAAATTAAACTGGGGTTTAAAGACTTTCCTGGTATTTCAGGTCTTAGTTTTTCTCTAGCTCAGACAAAACTATTCAAAAACAAATTATATCATCATTAATGACTTCTAGAACTTAATGTGTACTAACTTATTTAATACTGAGAATTACGGTGAATCATCTCGAATTCGTGGAAACTTTGTGCTCTTGCAGTGACTGAATTGTTTTATAGATTAAACGGTAAGATATTATATCCTGGTTAGGTTTTTTGAAACTCAACTCTTATATCCTATGTATCCGAATACAAATCATATTAAGTATAATTTTAAAATTTAATGTGAATTATATTTAAAATTATTTCATTTATTTATTCTTAATAACTAGTTTTATAGTCTGTTCCAAACACGGGGAAGAAATAGGACCCCCCAGGGAGTGAATAGGAAGCTAGTTTAGAATATCCTAATGCCATCCTTGGGATGTCATAATGTTGCCTTGGAAGTGGACTAGCATAGCTTGGTGGTTAGGATGGTCTACTGGCACTAAATTAGTTTCGGGTACAAGTTGCCGTCAGCTGCTTACTCGCCCTTTCAGCCGTGAGGACGTTATAAAGTGAACGTTAATCCTAAATTTGTTAGTAAAAGAGTAGCTCCAGAGTTGGCATGGGGGATGTTGGTTGGTTGCCTTACCTATAGTCTATCACTGCTAACTTAAAGACAGCTAGTGCAGATAGCCCTTTTGTAGCTTTGCACGAAATCCATACCAAAGCAAGCCTTCGAGCTTAGGTATAGATAAATAGAAGAGCCTGGGGAGTGACGTATGAGTCGCGTCCAAATACTAACTCCTCTTCTCTCTAAGAATAAAGTATAAGTTCGATTGAGACTGGTCAAATAGTGCAGTCGTGAAAAGCGACTACAGAGACACCACTTCTGCTTTATTCATTTAAATTACACGTTATAAGATTGATCGATAAGTTTGCTTTTTTTTGTATGTGCAAAGCTACACAATTGGCTACCTTCAAAGTGTTTCACTTGCAAGTATCTGTCTTCTCTTTTTAGCATTATAAGCTCTTAAGCCTGCCTCTGAGGTGTCGAAAGGCTTGAGAGATAAATGAAATTGTTTGATGTAATGTTAGAATATTTCAGTATTGATTAATTCGGAATTTATCTAGAATGAAAGAATACTCCCATCTTAATAAAGATCATTGAAAAACTATAGAGAAATGTTGTGAGATTCTTAGATTTAGTAATGAAGTAAAGCTAATATTTCAGTGCCAGTGACAAAGTCGTCACTGTCGTGGTGGTCTGTGCAAAAGTGCCACTGACCCACTAAAGGACCCAAGATGTTGATCACAACATAATTTGTTTGCTTAATGTTAAAGACATAACTACAAAATTATTTATCTATGTTGTAACCATAGCAATTTCTATTTATAGCGTTTTAAGTCCCTTATTAGACTTACTGCCTAACTACTGGAGAACCGCAAAAAAAACAGACGAAAGCATTCTCCGATATTGGTAGTCTAATAAACATAGTCGTTATAGATCTGTTGCAATAGCAAAAGAAAAAGAGGCAAAGAAAAACTAGATGAGCACTCAGTAGAGCGCACTCTACCACCACGTATCATTGATCATATTTGCCCTTAAAGAAATAGGAAATTGTGCCAGTATGTCCGTTGATTTCAATGGCAAAGAAGAAGAATATTCCACATATGTTCACGTAGTTTCATAAAACATGGCCAAGTGGTTAGGACACTTGACTCGCAATCTGAGGGCCGCTAGTTCGAATCCCCGACACATCCAAAATGCTCGCCTTTTCAGCTGTGGATTGCCATAATGTCACGGTCAATTCCACTATTCGTTGGTAAAAGAGTAGTTCAAGAGTTATCAGTGGGCGGTGATGACTAACTGCCTTTCCTTTAGTTCAGTGGTTCCCAACATTTTTTAATGTCCCACACCCCTAAAAGAAATTAATGTTCTCGCACCCCTCACAGTAATTATTTATTTAAAAATAAAGGTGAAAGTGATTTTTACAATTAGTTTTTAATGATATATAAACAAAAAAGAAACATTTGGAAAAGAAAAAATATTACAAGAAACTAAATGTTGCAACATGGCCAACATGGCCAACAAAAATTAAATTTTCATCCATGCATGAAATGAAATTTCTTTAAATTTGAAATTTTCAAATGTTCATACGCCAATTTAAATTTAATGACTATTTTGTTCCTATTTATTTCTTACGAGTTTTTGCAGATAGCAATCCACAAGTCTGCCTGTGTACCCAAGCGATTTATAGATTTTGTCTTGATTGACAAAAGGGCACAAAATCCAAACTCGGATAAGTATGTCGTCGCGAATGGGATGAGCACATTTAGTCCATTTTCACAAAGTCTTGGAAACTTGTCCATTGCCGAACACCAATATTGTTCCGAAGTTTTGCTTTCAAACTGCATTTCAAGAACTGGATGTGTGCGCAGTTCAATAAAGTCTTCCTTCAGTTCTTCATCATCCGACATATTTTCCAAATTGAAGGAGTATGGATCTCGTACTCCCTGGAATGCTTTCTCGCACCCCTGGTTGGGAAACACTGCTTTAGTCTAGCACTGCTAAATTAAGGACGGCTAGAACAGTTAGCTCTCTAAATTTAAAATCAAACAGTTTAATAAAAAATATCCAATAATTTCTTACTTTATTATAGAGCAGTTGTTTTTTGTTGTTTTTAATTAAGCACAAAGCTACACAATGGGCTATCTGTGTTCTGCCCACCACGGGTATCGAAACCCGGATTTTAGCGTGTAAGTCCGCAAACATACCGCTGAGCCACTGGGGGGCTTATTATAGAGCAACAACAGTGTGAAAAGTCGATTCCCGTGTTAACAGGATTTTTTGGATTTTCTTGACCTTTGACCTTAACTCACTAAAACTAGTCACTTCTAAATTGGGTTATAGTTCAAACGTATACCAACTTTAGTCCAAATCCATAAGGCCGTTTTCGATAAGGGCCCGGCATGGCCTAGCGCGTTAAGGCGTGCGCTTCGTAATCTGAGGGTCGCGCCAAACATGATCGCCCTTCCAGCCGTGGAGGCGTATAATGTAACGGTCAATCCACGATTTGGCGGTGGGTGGTGATGACTTGCTGCCTTCCCTCTAATCTTACACTGCTAAATTAGGGACGGCTAGCACAGATAGCCCTCGAGTAGCTTTGCGCGAAATTCTAAAACAAAATCGTTTTCGATAAACCGTGCTGGCAAATACAGAAACAAATACAGATATACAGGGGTGAAACATAACTTCCGTCCACCTTCGGTGGCAAAGGTAATAAACCATTTTAACTGTGAGAAATTCTAGAGGGGCTATATTCTACCGTATTTTTTAAAAATGAAATTAAATGCGTTCATCAGAAAAAATCCTGTCAGAAGTAAGGTTTTTGAATTAGTTGAATATGAGGAATATAAATTATCTTAAAAGTGTTATCCATAAAACTTATTCAGTTTGCCCTACGAATCGTGTTCCTTGTCATGTTAATAAGTTATTTGATAAATAAGGAGTGAATGTAATGAGTTATATTCTTTTTTTCTTCCGACCTGAGCATATGTGGCAGGTTTGGTGACAATTGCATCTGTAATTTTCTAGCTATAAGTAGGTACACAAATACAGCCGTTTTTCAGGTAGCAGTTCAGATACCATTGTGTGTGTATCTGTGCGATTTGACAGACGTGTTATTTCAGGGAATTCCGATTTTAATAAAATCTGAGGAGAAAGGTTTTGGCAAGATAATGAAGATACAGTAATATGGATTATCTAAAACAAACTTATTTTAATGTAGGTTATGATCAGGTTAGGCTTGATTCGGCAAATATAATGAACTATAAGGAACCATATCAAGAAAAATGGTCAAACCCTATTAAGTATTTAAAATCCAAGTAACATGAGCCTTGAAGGTACAGATAATTCTCATGAAAGAAACCAATCTATGTGAAAATTATCTATTTTACTCATTTTCTTGTTCAAAGGTAACGAAACAACAAACAAATGCTATCTTATTTTTATCCTGAATAGCACAAACCAACGAATTTAAGAAACTGTAGTGTCAAACAAAGTATTATTTCCGTATCTATCTTACCAGGCCTTTTAAGGCGTTCGACTCGTAATCCGAGGGTCGCGGGTTCGAATCCCAGTCGCACCAAACATGCTCCCCCTTTTAGTTGTGGGGGCGTTATAATGTGACGGTCAATATCACTATTAATTGGTAAAAGAATAGCTCAAGAGTTGGCTGTGGGTGGCGATGACTAGCTGTTTTCCCTCTAATGTTACACTGCTAAATTAGGGACGGCTAGTGCAGATAGTCCTCGAGTAGCTTTGCGCGAAATTCAAAACAATCAATCAAACAATGTATCTTACCAATTAAAAGATACAGCTGCGGTATTTTATTTATCAGGCGCTGATATGAGATAGTGGTTAAGACTACACATAAGTTCCGAGTTCCAAACTCACGATTAAACTCGTCCTCCGTTTTAACGGAGTTTATGAAGTTTATACCCCATTGAATTTTATTTCTCATCAGAATCTCAGCCAGCTTAATGTCAAATTCAAGAGGCCTGGCAGGGCCTAGCGCGTTAAGGCGTGCGCTTCGTAATCCGAGGGGCGCGGGTTCGCGCCCGATTCGCGCCAAACATGCATGCCTTCCCAGCCGTGAGGGCGTTATAATGTTACGGTCGATCCCAGTTTTCGTTGGTAAAAGAGTAGCCCAAGAGTTGGTGGTGGGTGGTGATGACTAGCTGCCTTCACTCGAGTCTTACACTGCTAAATTAGGGACGGCTAGTGCAGATAGCTCTCGAGTAGCTTTGCGCGAAATTCAAAACAAGCAAACAAACAATGTATCTTACCAATTACATGATACAGCTGAGGTATTTTATTTATCAGGCGCTGATATGAGATAGTGGTTAAGACCACACAAGTTGCGAGTTCCAAACTCACGATTAAACTCGTCCTCCGTTTTAACCGTTAATAAAAACAGTAACTCAACAGCTAACATCGAGAATAGTATGGGCGTATGCAGAACGGAAAGGGGATCTTGCTCCCCTGGAAAATCAGAACTAGAATTCTATCTTTATTCGTTCGGTTTTTATATATACTCGTGATTGATACTTTGCCTCCCTCCCCGTGGAAAAATTTCTGTGGACTTTTATGGCGATATATGATATTGGCCAGGTGACTTCACCTCTTGTCTGAAACTTCTAAATTAGCGACTTCTAGCGCACTTACTTTTCGAGTAGTTTTTGTGTGAAATTCCAAAAATTAATAAAATGAACTATTTCTGAGTTTTTATGTGTTTTGATCAGTATTGCATTCATTACTTCACTTATGAGAGTTAAGATGTAAAAATTTGTAATTTGGAATAAGGAAGATAAAAATAAATATATAAAGGATCAGTTAGTTTAAAAGCAATTACGTAAACACGTTAATGTTAGAAAGTTTTTGACAAGACAATGAAGCATAATATTTTACACAAGTCCACCAAAATTCGCCAAATTTTGATAATTTTTGACAGACTTAGCAGAGTAAGAATCCCTGTCACCATGCAGGCTTACCAATTCAGCTATGAAGGCGTTATAATGTGAGGATGAATCCCACTATTTAAAAGTAAAATACCTTCCTTCTCTCTAGTCTTTCGCTGACATAGCTCTCGTGTAGCTTTGCGCGGATTTCAAACTAAATAGAAAAAGCGAAATTATATAAACAAGTGAATCTATAATTAGGCTAGTCACTCAATCTTTCTTTTATAACCTTTGTTATTATTAATATAATTTAGAAATTCTGTAACTCTGACATTAAAATTACATTTTCCAATTTGGTCTGTAACATAAGCTATTTCTTTTTTATATTATACTTGAAAAGAAAATATAGAAAAACAGGAATACACACTAATGACTACAAGCACAACAAACTGATTCTTCTTTGTTTAACATGCATTGTGCTATATTATCAAGTACAATAATTACTTATCAGAACGCGACTCTAAGTTACTCCCAAATAAGCAGTTGCCCTTACACTTGATGTTTTTGTTTGTTTTTTGAATTTCGCGCAAAGCTACTCGGGGGCTACCTGCGTTAGCCGTCCCTAACATAACAGTGTAAAACTAGAGGAAAGGCAGCTAGTTATCACCACCCACCACCAACTCTTGGGCTACTCGTTTACCAACGAAAAGTGGGATCGATCGTAACATTATAACGCCCCTACAGCTGAAAGGGCGAGCATGTTAGGTGCGACGAGAATGCGAACCCGTGACCCTCAGATTACAAGTCGCACGCTTTAACCCACCTGGCCACGCCGAGCCATTCCTTATACTTGAAGCAAAGGATATGGAAATATGGCATTAAGAGTTTTTTAGATCAGGGTTTGTGTGTGTATATAATCAATGTTTATATGTAGCGGTTGGTTTTCGTCCAATGTTCAATATGTTATACGTACAATTTCAAGCGTTTGATTTATCACTTTATAATTTTTATTTCTGGGCAAATCTTTTACTTTATGAACAGTATTTCCATGCGGGATCAGAAAGAGGATTCGTAGTTCTGATTGTGTCTGTGTTGTTGTTTTCAAGATGTGTATGAAGAGGATTATAGGAAATGGATATTGTCTAATAGAACCATACGTAAACCTAGGAATAGGCAGTAGCAGAGTGTCACATATAAGACGTCACATCAGAATAAACTTAGACATATTGAAGTTTTTATTTGACTAGATATTGGCTTAGTCGGAGTTTAGTATAGACAACTTAATTACGATGAGGTGCATACACACGCTAGTTATTTTTTTGTTTCTTTTTATAAATGATTAATTGGTGACGGGCGGTTGCGCTAATGATGATGCACGAGTGTTCAATTATTTATATAGTCGAAATATTTGCCAAAGAGGTAGCAGACACGTACCTTTAAAAATTAATTTTGAGAGAACAAGCTGAGGCGAAATTATTTTATAATCACTTTGATTGCAAACTTATACAACTGAAATGAATGACCTTTCATTTGTAAGTACTTCATTTATAATTAGTTTTAATTCAAGTTAGTGGTTTTTAGTACATTTCCAAGAAGATGATTTTCTTTCGAGATTCTAATTATACATGTGTTGTGCACGTGTGGTTTAAAGTATTTACTATATAAAAATAAGAAGCCATCTTTACTACAATATCTTATGTTCACTTATAACCAATACTATAAATACTGTTTGTCGAAATCATTTTCACGACACGACATCAGGAAAGTTATAAGTAAATTCATGGATTATACTTTAACTTCAGAGCTGGATGTGAAATATGGGTGGTGGTCTTTTAATGAACTTCACATGAGTGAAACTCGTAACTTGAATTGGTGCAGTTTTGAAAAGTACAGTCCTTACTGTTGGTAAATTTTTTAGACGCAATAAATAGAAAGTTATGTAATCATCATTAAAGGGTATAAAAATAATAATACGTATTATAGAAAAAGTATTTTAATGTATTGTAGAAGGTATTAATTAGCATACATATCCACACAGTATTAAAAATAACTGTTCAAGCCATGATAAGTGTGCAATATTACGTTTTAACCCGTAATGATAACAAAGTCGAAAGAAAATCTGAGATTAACCTTTCTTTATTTCCCAATAAACGAATTCAAATAAAAATTTTGAAAAACAAATGTATCTTGTAGTGGGGAAAGGGGGCTTTAAAGGGGTAGTACCAATCGTTTTAACCAATAAAATATGCTGAATCAAATTTTTCCTTTAATAATACTTTTAACCTCAATTATCTGGTTATTACCATGTGTGATATTCTCAGGATTTCTAAATCCTCTCACTCATTAGTCTCAGATTTGTAAGATAAGAGAAGGTTTGGCCCGCCGTGGTCAGGTGGTTAAGACACTCGACTCGTAATCCGAGGGTCGCGGGTTCAAACCCCCGTCATACCAAATATGCTCGCCTTTTCTTTTGTGAGAGCGTTATAATGTGACCGGTCAAGTCCCCTATTCGTTGGCAATGGGTGGTGATGACTAGCTGTCTTCTCTCTAGACTTACACTGCTAAAGTAGGGACGGCTAGCTCGTGTAGCTTTGTGCGAAGTTCAAAACAAACCAAAACAGGAAGTTTTGACAAGTACTATATAATGAAGCAGTGGTCGAATTTTTCTCTACCCTTGACTGAGTTTTAATTACAAGAAAGAGACTCGATACAAGTTTCTAAATAATAGTAGTGTTTATTATAACAAAGCAATCACAGATCAAGTTGACAAATGCTTTAGTGCATGTCTTTAACTGAAAGAAGAGAGACCTCTGGCCAGACTACTTCTAGTTCACAAATGCTGCGGTAAGTTGATTTAAAGATGTTTGACTAATAATTTCCTTACAAAGAACTGTCTGACAAAAGAGTATCAGAATATATATATATTAATGTGCATGTAAACATCTTAATAGAAAAATCTGAAACAAGTATATACTTAAGCTTCTCCTCGCCAGGCACTCATGTTATCTACGTGACTGAAGGACACTCTCATAAATAACAAAGTTATGTACTTGAGCCATCACCTGACTTCTCGGCAGAAAAGACCACTGTTGTTATCTGCAGCATATCACATGATACAGCAGTCTTCCCTGAAGGAACACTCGATTGAGGTACTTGATAGCTCATCCGGTCCTGTGAGTAACTAAGGGATAGAAACTTAGTAGTTACCTTGAGTGACGTTTGTATCAAGAACAAAAATCTGAAATATACAGAAATTTTGATAAACATATCAAGTAACAAAGTGAAAAGGAAACATGTGATATCCTGAAATAAAACATACTAATACTTGTTCAATGGCTAAAAACAACGATTGAGAATGATGTATTATTTACTGTTAACCAGGATAGCTTGTAGCATGAATAAGGGATACAACGGTTGGGAATGATATATTTGTTGTTAACCAGGATAGCTTGTAGCATGAATAAGGGATACAACGGTTGGGAATGATATATTTGTTGTTAACCAGGATAACTTGTAGCATGAATAAGGGATACAACGGTTGGGAATGATATATTTACTGTTGACTAGGATAGTTTGTAGCATGAATAAAGGATACAACGGTTGGGAATGATATATTTGTTGTTAACCAGGATAGCTTGTAGCATGAATAAGGGATACAACGGTTGGGAATGATATATTTGTTGTTAACCAGGATAGCTTGTAGCATGAATAAGGGATACAACGGTTGCGAATGATATATTTGTTGTTAACCAGGATAGCTTGTAGCATGAATAAGGGATACAACGATTGGGAATGATATATTTACTGTTGACTAGGATAGTTTGTAGCATGAATAAGGGATACAACGGTTGGGAATGATATATTTGTTGTTAACCAGGATAGCTTGTAGCATGAATAAGGGATACAACGGTTGGGAATGATATATTTGTTGTTAACCAGGATAGCTTGTAGCATGAATAAGGGATACAACGGTTGGGAATGATATATTTACTGTTGACTAGGATAGTTTGTAGCATGAATAAGGGATACAACGGTTGGGAATGATATATTTACTGTTGACTAGGATAGTTTGTAGCATGAATAAGGGATACAACGGTTGGGAATGATATATTTGTTGTTAACCAGGATAGCTTGTAGCATGAATAAGGGATTTTTTTCGAAAACGGTGTCTGTTTCGTAACCCGAAAAAGTGGCGCTTCTTTATTGATTGCTCATCCAGAAGCCTCAAAGCTGTGCTGCTCCATAACAGGAATAAGTATCCGTCTCTTCCCCTGACTCATTCGGTGCACCTCAAAGAGGAATACAACCTTGTTAACTACAATACAAAGCTTATTGTGTATCTTTCTACTCAATAGCAAACAAACATTTTATTTATCAGATAATGTAGTTGTAATGCAAATATTCATATGTTTATGATTAAATGTTCTGTTTGTAATGAATTGTTGGTAAAGAAAAAACGGCAAATGAGAATTTTATATTTAGAAAGAAGTAACATAAACCTTTTTAGACGTACTGAACTGCTCGACATGGTCAATTTGTTAAGGGCGCTCAACTTGTTATGGAAGGATGGCGGATTCGAATCCTCATAAAATCCAACATGCTCATTCTCTCAACCCTGGAGGCATCATAACAGTTTGCAATGAGATTTTGTCTAGAAATATTTCAGATTTGTTTATTTTAAGCTCGAAGATGAACTATGTGCTATTTACAGTGTACTCCACAGGGATCGAACATCGAAGTTTTGTAACATAAGCCATGAAGCTTACTGCTAACCAATCGAAATCATGATATTAAATTAGATTAACATAGCATTTTTTACTTACTGATTTAATTTCTTGATTTTATATGAAGAGCAGCTCAAAATGCTGAATCGCCATACAGTTTTAAAATAAATAAAAATTTCATTCATAGCGTGTACAACATTTGGATTGATCACAAACCATTAATCAGCGTCACACCAAAAATGCTCGCCCTTTCAGTTGTGGGGGCGTTAAAAGGTTCGGTCAATCCCATTATTTGTTGGTAAAAGAGTAGCCCAAGAGTTGGTGGTGGTTCATGATGACTAGTTACTTTCCCATGGGAAATTAGTGAGAACAAGGATTTCTCTGTCTGTTAAGAGGAAATGTCAGTTGGTGCTCAGTTCAGCATGAAGATCTTTACCAAAGAGCTGTTCTTTGAGTGATTATTCGAAGAAATTTATAGCTGAAATGAAATACGTCAAACTGTAGTAAAAGCCGTGGTTTCCTAATGTGCAGGATTGATAATTTAAAGCAGTTGTTCCCAAACTTTTCTCTGAGCATCACATTCGGAATGAACATGTGCTTGCTCCACACCGAATTAAAAAAAAATGATTCCTAGCAGTGCTTTATCTATAACACAGAACACAACAACATTATAATATGATCGTGAGGCATTCAGAAAGTATAAAACAATGCATCTACATAAAAACATGACTCATTTAGAAAATATACAAATTCAATGAGAAGTGTGAGCATGTTTTTGAGCGGTAGTGTCATTTATATTAGGTTTAATTTGAGACAAACAAACTCTTTCTCTTTTCTGGTCTTTGATAAATGTCAGAGCTGAATATCCCTGTTCACAATTATGTGCCTTGGAGAACTGTAGAAAAATGAATAATGCTCTTGAAGAGATGCGAGGATGTTGTTGGTTGTATATCCAAAAAGAGTCCAGTGGCATACTCCTGTGTTTCATTTTCAAGGTTCGGTCACTCATACAATTTCCTCTTCGTTTAATGTCAGATCTGAATAGTTGGAATTCGCAAAGAGATCTCTATCTAACCCAGTCAAATTTTTCTGTAGACAACGATAGGAAGTACTGATCAATCTTTTCTTCCAATGTTGCATTGTTTGTTTTAAAACTTTTTATCAATAGGAACTTTTCGAGGTTATATTGCATAGCTCTTCCGAGTCAAAGCTAAAGTGTTTTTTAAGCAGTTAGTTTGTTTGCAATTGTGAGAATATTGTCATCGTAGCTATCCATACTCGCGTTGAGCACGTTCAACCGGGAAAAGATATCTGCCAAATATGACAGCTTTGCACACCAGTCATTCTCATCCATATGGAGGTACAATGGGTTCCCTTCTTTTTTCAGAAATGCTCTTAACTCGTTTTTCAGTTCCAGCACTTGATTTTAAACTTTTCCGCGAGACAGCCAGCGAACCTTGGTGTGCAGAATTAGGCATTAGTGTTCTGATTCTTTGTCTTTTCAGAGTTGAGCGAATAACCGTACCATTAGTGGTTTTGCTTTGATAAAGTTCACAGTGCGCACAGCTTGATATAGAACTAACTTTAAATCAGCTACATGCCTCTCTGTGTAAAAAACAGTGAATTGATATTACATCTGAACTTTCCTGTTTGATGAGTGACACCAAGCCTCTCACTTTCCATTTCATAGATGGGGGGGGGGCTCCATTCCTACAAATTCCAACACAAGAATCTCATGAAATCTCGAATTTTTCCAAATACTCAGTAAAGGCTTGGAATCTTGTCCTCTGGTATGTTTTTCATGTTTCTTGCAATATAAAAATGTGTGATTGTATCATCATTGGAAATGAATCTGACATAAGCAAGCAACTGTGCTTTTCCATTAATGCCGCTTGATTCATCAACTTCGTGGCAAACTTAGAATTCTTACATACTTTCGGAAACACACGTCTCAATATGAGCTGACATCTCAACTATTCTTCTACGAACTGAATTATTAGACAAAGGAATTTTCATAACTTCCTGCTCAGCATCGTCACCATACAAAGTTTCCACAATCAAGATAAAAATCAATTTTTCAGCAGCCCCTCAGTGGTTCAGCGGTATGTCTGCGGACGTATAACGCTAAAAATCGGGTTTCGATACCCGTGGTTTGACAGAGCACAGATAGCACATTGAGTAGCTTTGTGCTTAATTCAAAACAAAAAAATTTCAGCTGTCGTATGTGGTTTCGTTTTTTGAGCAATCAATTTAGCCTCTTGGTAAGATACAATCTGCATCTTATCTGAGACTGAAATTCGTTTTTCAAAATATAATCGTTGCTCTTCACTTTTTCTATAATGAAAGTAAAACGAAAATTTCAGTAAATTACAAGAAGTAGTTAACCATACTAGAATTATTCACATAGTGTATGTTGTTGAAGGTGGTGTAATAATGTTGGGAACGCTTCTTCTGCTGAGGGTTGTTCCTATGTTTTGTTTAGAAGGTCTAATTAGATCATATCCATTCCACAATTTGAATGATGAGTATTTCTTTCAAGATGATAATGTAATAAAATCCACCACGTTTATTCTTAGAAAACAGGCCAGTGAATTCAATGATTTTTCTTGACTGACAGTTTCTGGATCTTAGTCCTCCTAAAAATACGTAAAAAGAATTTGAATGTTTCATTACCACCATAATATTTTACTGCATGTCTGAATCAGTTGCAATTCACACTCCAGTAAGAGCGATAGACTTAAAAACAAAAAACAAAACCTTTCTCTGAGCTGTGTAGTTACTTCTAGGCTCAATTCAGACTAATATCAGATAATTAAGGTGACTCAACCCGACGTTACTTTAGGTTAAAATAAGTGACTAATCAAATATATATGTTTGTATGTACGTACAAATAACATAAATTATCTCATTTATTTACATATTTAGTTGTACTGAAACAAATCATGTCACTATTTCTCGATATTCAGCCTTTTTGTCGCTCTTTATGTCAAGAGTTTGTTCTGCACTCAAATGATTGTTTAAAATTTCGAATTGCCATTAAATATTTTATTTCTTGCAGCTCTACAAAATTCAAAAAAAAGGAAAATACGGTATGCTGATGGATAGTGGGATAAATTCAGACTATCACTGTCCTTTGATTCCTATCACAGACAATAAAACGGACCACGGCTGTCTGAAAGAAGTAAGTATCTGTCATTATTTCTACTTTAGGTAGCGGAATAGGCATAGTAGGGTCAAAAGATCACTCTGGCTATTACGGAAAAAATAACACTACTTACACTTTGAAATATTATTAGCTCCTCTGAATGAACACTAAATGTATGTAGTTCTCTATCATTTTTGTTACAAGAACAGTGGAGTAAATCATTTTGCCTTAAAACTGATTTGTGTCTTTTAAATTAATTAAATATGACAAAAGTGACTATTGTACTTAAGTTAGTTTCGTTTTAAATTCAGCTTTCCTTTTAGTACAAACTTATGAATTAAATTTCGTTCTGAAGGAAATAAGCTTGTTAACGACGATCATATTTTACAATTATTTTTATTTATATACTTTTGCATGTCCTATACTAGTAATAAAAGACATCACTACACACCTCCAAGAAATATGTTTTATCATTTAAGTTAATAATAGTACAATTGGTTGATAATATCAAAATGTTTTAATATGAAAACCAGTTAATTGTGGCATTTTAAACGCTGTTTGTGAATATTAATAACAAGTCAATTTTTATTCCTCTTAATATCGTGACTGAGAAATTTGTTACGTATGTGCTATAATAAAAAGTTCTTATTCTAGCTGTATTCAATCTTTATACCAGGTAGCCCTGAACTTCTACCTGGAAGACGGAAGACATCACCGTATAGTAGTAGAGGAAGGCTTGCGTGCTAGTGATCTTTGCAGCTTGCTGATTTTGAAATTTAATCTTGTTCGCTCCTATACGTGGACAATTGTGGAACAATTCCGCGATCTCGAAATTGGTAAAGAAATAAGGAATAAATATTATTTTATGCAGCATCCAAATATGATGCACAAGTTTAAAATGGCTTGACCATTATTGAGTAAATGTGAAATTCATACTCAGTCTTCCTTATATTTTATATCGCTCAATTATTTTGATCCAGGTCATGAAGTCTGAAATATGGAAACCTTAAGATTATAAATGATTATTAAGATTTTTTGTTCATGGGAAAAAAACTTAATTTCCCTTTTTTTTCCCAATTACCATCATGCAAATTTACTTGTTGATCTTCTTTAACTGAGTACTTCATGGCATGAAGCTAGTTTTTATAAGGTGCTTTGTTTGTTTGTTTTGGAATTTCGCACTCGAGGGCTATCTGTGCTAGCCGTCCCTAATTTAGCAGTGTAAGACTAGAGGGAAGGTAGCTAGTCATCACCACCCACCGCCAACTCTTGGGCTACTCTTTTACCAACGAATAGTGGGATTGACGGTCACATTATACACCCCCACGGCTGGGAGGGCGAGCATGTTTAGCGCGACGCGGGCGCGAACCCGCGACCCTCGGATTACGAGTCACACGCCTTACGCGCTCGGCCATGCCAGGCCCTTTATAAGGTGCAATTTAAAACATATATGCCTAGAGAATTTTACTATTTACATAATGGTGCTGGCGTGAAATTAAGTCAAAAAAATAGTTGGCCCGGCATGGTTAAGCGCGTTAAGGAGTGCGACTCGTAATCCGAGGGTTGCGGCTTTGGACCCGCGTCGCGCCAAACATGCTCGCCCTCAGCCGTGGGGACGTTATAATGTGACGGTCAATCCCACTATTCGTTGGTAAAAGAGTAGCCCAAGAGTTGGCGGTGGGTGGTGATGACTAGCTGCCTTCCCTCTAGTCTTACACTGCTAAATTAGGGACGGCTAGCACAGATAGCCCTCGAGTAGCTTTGTGCGAAATTCCAAAAACAAACAAACAAAAAATCCATTACATATCACGTAAATGGTAAAAAGAGTTTGTCGACATTTGTTACTAGTAATAATATGACCGTATACAATCCTTTATGATTGCCCTTTTCTTTTTTCTAGTTATGTTACATTGTTTGAATAACATGTAATTTACCGCATATATAAGTATTCGGTACCATTCAGTTGATTACAAAGAGTACTGATCAGCTGGAAATGCAAAGGAAGTAGCGAATCAAACAATACATTAGATTTCTACATCGTATTTTCTTCAGTAAAATTTAACAGAGATTCATTGTTATGTTTGATAAGGAATACGTTGCTGTTAATCTTTAATTCACAGCAACACTATTAACGTATGGTCTCTCCTTTTCATTCTGTTAAAGAATCGTGTGTAATTTTATTTAGGTATTGCGCTCAAAGTGGAACAATTAAAATCATACAGTTTAAATAACATAATTATACATTTATTTATTTATTTTTAATTCTTCCTTTTCCTTCATTATTATACACATTTCATTTATAGTTCAGTTTTATATATATAAAAATCTAAATGTGTTCATTTCAGTTTAATAAAAATTCAGAAATTTGACTTATATTTTTAAATGTGTATTGCTTAAGTCCCACCTATTCTCTAAATATGTAGAAGATTCTCAACAATATACGTTTTACAAAGAATAGCTTCGAATTTTGTTGGGCCAACTGAACTTTCTAGAAGTTTGCTTAAACCTTATAAATCGACACACCGATATGTGTATATATATATATATATATATATCGCTGGTATGCTGCAGTCAGTGTACTATAAATCTCAGATGCCATAATTATGATAGACGTTTATTAACAAGAAAAACTACAGATATTTGATCGGTAGATTTAAAACATTACGAACCGTGAATTAATTTCTGACGTTAGTATTTCTACGAGGACACTAGATATTGTCATTGGTGACATTTTTGCGTGTGCTTTAAGCTAGCTAGCCGTCAAGAGAAGCGTATCTATGTATTACCGTAAATTAATTCGTTCTCCGTGAACATCGATAAAAGATCCAGTTCCAGATCAGACGAAACACTTAGTATTGTGTATAAGTTTGTACAACTTGTATATAAACTTGTTTGTAATAATCGTAATGATCATTCGTATATTAAAATACAGTTGTGTTAAGATAAAACTGTGTGTCAATCTTATTGGCAAATATCAAATTTAATATATACTGACATTTAATTAACTTTTAAATTAAAATGTCCGTCTATTGGAAATCTATTTTCTTTGGAGAGAAGGGTGAGAGAGAATTTGACTGAGGTGTTTAAGATTATTACGGTTATTGAAAATATAGCTTTGTCACATTTTTTGTGTTTAGCAGTGAAAACAATCAGGGTGGTTGGCTTTTTGAATTAGTTATCTTCAAGGTTGGTGAAAGCAAAAAAATTAACTGAGTTCAAGAAAAGCTTGGATTAATACACAATTTGCAAGGGGTGGTTATGGTTGATAGCTGGAAGAGACATCCTTGATGGGCTAAAAAGCTCCTTTTGGTTCCTTCAAGATTTTATGAATTTATAAAATTTTGTGAGTTTCTAAGATAAATTAAATTATTCTCAGTTTTGAGAAATTTACAAGAAATTTATACTTTTCTGGACTGTTTTGTAGTACCTTCTTAATGTTTTGTGAGCTATGGAGTTAAGTTGAATTTAAACGTTCTTATATGTACAGCAGGTACCCCTGAATTAAATTTATTGTCTAAATGTACTTATATTTCATATCATTACCAGAGAGAGCTTTAGAGGATCACGAAGAAGTGCTTCAGATGTATGTAGATTCATGGAATATTTGTTCCTGTGACAGGAGATTTATTGTAAGGCAGGATTTCCACAAGTATCAGTTTTTCCAGAACCCTGAGGTATTTAATATTTAAAAAGGAGACAGTAAACAGATATTTATTTTATTTCCATAAATAGTATTATACATTGTATTTCTATATAGAAGTTTAAATTATCTGCTAAGATCAGAGATTTACAGAATTATAGAAGCTCAATAATAAAGCTAGTCAAATACGAATTAGGGAAACAAACAATTGAGAAAAACAAAAAACAGTTGCCTGAAAAATGTAAAAATTAACCCTTAGACAGAAGAATGTTGTAGGTAGCAGAATTAATTGATCATAACCGCCGTTTAAGGATTAATAGTAACGATTTCGCTAAGCGAAATGTTAAAATGGGTTGTTGTTGTTTTGAATTAAGCACAAAACTACACAATGGGCTATCTGTGCTCTGCCCACCACGGGTATCGAAACCCGGATTTTAGCGTGTAAGTCCGCAGACATACCGCTGAGCCACTGGGGGGCGTTAAATGGGAATAGGGTCTTTGAGAAATAATAAAGGAATTCTCACATTTGATGATTAAGAGATAGCTGAATTTATAAATTCTACTTTTTTTTTCGACTACAAAACCTTACACTGCTGCATACTATATATTCCCGACATAAGCAACAAAATAACCAACATTTGGAAAAACACATATAACAAAACACAACGTTCCAGTATACTGTATACACCAAATTTATTCAAAAACTAGGTACAAAACTAAAGTTCATACTTTGTAAAAAACACTGACAAACACTACACAAACAGTATTTATAAAATACAATGCAACGATTGCCACGACTTCTATATTGGAAAAACAAGCAGAAAAATGGAAGCCAGATTCAAAGAACATAAAAATAAAACAGCTTCACACGTTTTTGAACACTGCAAATCAAATAACACAACATAACCAAAGAGAACACTTAAATAATGAGCAAGAAAACAAATATAAACAAACGCAAAATCAAAGAAGCCCTTCTTATATTATCTCGTTATATTAACAACTCAAACCAAAATTAAACCAATATAAAGGAACATCTTTAAACCTATACTAATTAATAACCTAACATCTAACTACAACGTCCCCTTCAATCCCGTACTCGTTTACTGTCTCGTGCCTAAGACGTGTGTTCAGCAACGGTCAACTGCAAGTCTCATTTTATTACCTGAAGATCTAAGAAAGTCGAAGCATTATTAGTGAAACTATCAATACTAATACCAGCCTTCCTGAGATACATAATTTAAACACAGTATATGATATATTACACAGATGCTAAACTAGTACTATAATAAGAAAAATGTTTTATTTCATTTTAAAATTTGTTCAACTGAATACAGGAATGTATATAATATTACTTTAACAATTGTACAATAAGCAACAGTATTCACTTGAGATTATTCTTAGCCAAATGAGTAGAAAATCCATTCCCTCTAACTTTATGCAACAACTTTTTTTTTAGCCAAAAATGCCACTTACACTGTTTATAGTAGCTCAAAAAATTGTTGATTACTCAAAAAATCAACAGGAAAAGATTATTTCTGAAATATTGCAAACAAAGTTTATGCTTAATTTCATAATCGAGTTAACTTCAAATTTCCTAGGTTATTTAGAGTTCCACTTGTAAATGATTCTCCCATTTAGCATTTTCAATCCTGTTAGTTCATAATGCTAATGGAATTGAAGATTCCTGTTTTTAATTTACATGATGCAATTTTTGTGTATTGGTCAGAATTATGTTGTTTATCTATACATAAAATTGTTAATCTGTGACAAAAAAAGCATGTTTCTAGTTGCATTTTTATAGTGATGATATACTTTGAATATTTACAATTTTTCTTGTGTTTTAAATTGTTGTTTAATATTTTTTTGCATTATGAGTGGAACTTTTTAATTAATAATAATAGTTATAGTCATAGGCTTTTAAAGTCATTTACAGTATTTAAAACACAGACAAATGTATATATAGATATGTGTTGCTATAGGATCACTTACAAGTTTTAGATTTATGAATGTACGAAGTAATCATTAACATTGTTTATGTTAACCTGAAAACTTTTGTCATGAGGACGTAGTAAACAAAAATAACACAAGCATTTCAGAGTTATACATCAATAATATTTTTAAAGAGATTTATTGTTCAGAAAATGCACCATACTAAGAGTAATTCTATAAACTACCATATGAAAAAGCAGAAGATTTTAGCTGAACCGAATACATAACATTTGTATCATGACTGCATAAGTTCAAAACTTATTTTAAGACAAAGTAGTTTTGTTCACTTGAAACAAGTATGATATTGCAAAAAATATTTTTATTATAACGATTTAAAACTAAATTCGTTAGACAAATAAAATAAAAACATTAAAAATTGGTTTGGTTTTAGTAACTTTGGGAGAGCAACATTTGTGTTAGTCTTATGAAAATGTTGCTTCAAACAAAAGTGCGCATTTTTCTATAGTACTGGTTACAGTTAGATTCAGTTGATTGATTTATACATATACCTAAAAAAAGATTCAATATTGTACGTTTTTTCTAAGTTTATTAATATTATAATTTGACTTCACTACATACAAACAAATTAAATTTTTATATTAGAATATAAGGTAATATGTTATATTTGTTGATATGTGATTTTAGTGCATGAAAAATAAGAAAAGTTTATGTACATTCTATTACAGCGCTTTTATCCACTGGAACTAGTAGACCTTGAATCGCAGCTGGACTGCCCGGCAAAGTCTACAGTTGTTACTAAGATAATTGTCATACAGGTAATATTAATATTTTTATTTGCAGTTTGTTTTAATTTTTTATATATATATTTATATGTTTATACATAAAGAATATTAATGCCAACTTATTCTCATGTGAAATGTGATTCTGAGTTCTTAAGGATCCTCAGAGAACAGTATACAATATGTAGGCCTTATAAACGTGTTTACATGTAAATTGTTTTGTCCCCCCCAAAAAGGAAATAAAATGTGTGTGTAATATTATAAATGTCTGTGTTTATTTTATTAACGTATAGAATTGTTCAATAAAATGTTTTAATATTTGAAACCTAATATTAACCTATAATTTACTTGTGTGATTGCAGTAATAAACTGGTGGAGGTAAATAATTAATTAGTGTCAGCGTATTTGGTTAAAGAAAATAAACAATTAATTCAGTTTTGTAAAAAAAAACAATTTCCACAGAATATGCTTCACTTAGGAAACAGCATGCCAGTTGTGCAGAGTTTTTTATGGTTCAAAGATTCCACTCTAAACTCTTGGAGAAAGTATTTTTTTAGAATTGAAGAAAATATCTTGAGATTTTCCATCATCCCTGAAAAAAAGGTTAGTATGTCAAATTCAAAGTTAAGTTGAGACCTGTTAATGATTCAGAATAAAGAACTTAATATTTTTTCACTCATTTAATTATATTTTATTATATTAGAAATGTATTTAATTTACTCTGTTACTTTAGTATTTATTGGAAAACAATTCCAGTTTCAGGTTTGTATTTAGATACTTGACAAAAACCAAAAGAGATATTTTAGTATCTATCACTGGTCTAAAACATGAGGTAAACTAGGAAATTTGGAGAGGAAAACCTTTCTTCATGATAGTATAAAATTCCAATCTGTCATGGCAGTGCTTTGCAGATACATATAAGTGCTTATAGCATTGAAATAATTAAGAGTTTAATATTGTTTTTAACCATAATAGTTGAAGCAATGCTACAGTGTAATATGGATTTTGCCTTCATATCACCATTTACTGACTTAACCAATTTAGCACATTATATGTTCAGCTTAAGTACATAATAGTGGCTACCTTTTAGCTATTACTGTAAAATAATATAAATCTTTTGGAGTGATAAACTGCTCCAAAGAAATTTACCCTTCAGAGTGCATGTACACCTGAAACATTTCTGGTGCTTTCTTTATTTGCATGATAATTTATAAAATCCTTGATCTTTGGCCTTCACCAAATTAGCAGGTAATGAGAAATATTCTTAATTTTACCTGATAAAAGATATTTTGTCATCAGATAACTTAAAATGTTCTAAAACAAGTAAATGTATAAAGAAAGGTGACAATCTTTTCTCATTTTTTTTACGTGAAAGATGGTAGAAAAACTTTTTACAATACCTCAAAAGTAAGATGCTCGTTATAATAATTTAAGTGTTTTTATTCTTTTTCAGTAAAATGTATTTAAGATCCTAGTTTTTACAGGAATACTATGAAGTTGCATTATTTTCTTACTGAAAATTTTGTTTACAAGTTTCCAGTAAAACAAATTTGATGTAACAAAACTACATACTATTTATTATAACTTGTTTGGCCCGGCATGGCCTAGCACGTTAAGGCATGCGCTTCGTAATCTGAGGGTCGCAAGTTCGTGCCCGAGTCATGCCAAACATGCTTGCCCTCCCAGCCATGGGGGCGTTATAATGTGACGGTCAATCCCACTTTTCATTGGTAAAAGAGTAGCCCAAAAGTTGGCGGTGGGTGATGATGACTAGCTTCCTTCCCTCTAGTCTTACACTGCTAAATTAGAGATGGCTTGCACAGATAGCCCTCCAGTAGCTTTGTGTGAATTTCAAAAACAAACAAACATTATAACTTGTATTTGCTGAAATCCAGTTTGACTATTATCAAATACATCTCTTTTATATATTTAAACACAATACTTTTCATCAAGTAATCTTTGTAAGAATTATTTTTTTCAACATTATTAGTTAAAATTTTGTAATTTAAAAAAATTAATTTATTGAACATATTAAGCCAACAAAGAATTTAAAGAACAAATTATTTAGCTTTTACTTTGCTAAGATAAAACTCAAGATGAAGAACAATGACTTTTATGTTAATTTATACAATTGTCATTTTGTAGGATCCCAAGCAGATGCATTCACTTTTAGACCTAAGAAACTGTGATATTTTTATGCCAACTGGAGGGAAATCTAAGGGATCTCCAACTAATTTCTCTTTTTGTATCAAGGTTTGTTTACCTTAACACAGGTCTTCCTATCTGAAGACATAATTTGCTATTCTTGTTGTCTATGATAAGAGAATGATACATAGGTTAGAAAAAAATATTGCTTTTATTTGAAATGGCAAAAATGTTTTAGAAAAAGTAAAATGTCCTCTTTTTAATCCTTAATTTTGGTCAATGAAACTTTTCATGCATGTAAACAATGAAGCATGTAATAGGTGTTTATATCTATGTTTTAAATCAATAGTTTTTCATTACTCTGTATATTTTTCATAATTACTACACTTAATTGATTTTAACACTTGTGTCTGATGTAGGTAATTTTGCCCACCTTTAGTCTTGAAATATATACTCTTATTTTTGAGTTTCTTTAGTTGTACTCCATGATTATTGTAACTTATATCAAATGTGACACTAATGTAATCATTTGGCAATGTAATTCCATTAGAACTATGCAAAAATTTTCTTAGTTTCATTTTAAATTTATTGTATATTATTAAATATTTTACATTATTTTGCTAATACTATTGAACATTCATTAATATATGGTTAAATCTTGACTATTAGATTCAAAACCTTGGGATTATTTTATTTAATATTTAATATTATTTCAGTCAAGAAGTCTGGAAAGATCAACAACTGATTTAAAATGGTTTTGTTGTGTAAATGAAAATGGACGAAAGTGCTGGATTGTAGCCTTAAGATTAGCAAAGGTAAATGCAATAAAAATATTCACTGATATATCTTATCCAATATCCAAGAAATCTATCGCATGAACAAATTACTCTCCACCACAAGTCTTGAAGAACCATAAATAACATGACAGGATTGATTGTTTTTTTAATTTTGCACAAAGCTACACAAGTTCTATTTGCACTAGCCATCCCTAATTTAGCAATATAAGACTAGGACTCTTTGGCTATGCATTTTACCAATGAATAATGTAATTGACCATCATCTTATAATGTCCCCATGGCTGAAAGGGCAAGCATGTTTTGTATGATGAGGATTTGAACCCATGACCCTCAGATTATGAGTTGAGCACCCTAAGGACATTAATAGGTAGGTTAATTTGTACTTTTAGTACTCAAAAAGTAACTATAAGATGATAGGAGAACTTTTGTCCTCACCTCCTGGTTCAATAACTATAAGAAACTACTTCTGATAATTAATTTTGAAATAAACAGCTAGCTTTCCTAGTTGTTCATCAGGAAATATTTTGATCCATTTTCACATATCTTCAATGAGAAATAAGCAAAAGTGGATCACAAAATCCAGGAAGAATACCAATTTCAACAATAACTTCTAACTGTTAGCCACTTACTGAGTATGTGTTTTAAATAATGAATATCTATATAAACAATTTAATAACTAGGTATGTAACCATGGGTATATTTAATACAAATGTAAATATTTTTTTATTTTGTTTTAACTAATCATCTTATTGCATCTCTTTTTTCCTGTGATTGATGTAACTTTATTTTGATATATTTTAACATTATTCATTCTTTTCCTTTTAAATTTATACTTAATGTTCCAATTTAGATAAAATTTCTTATTAAACTTCCATTAGTTTGGGACAAAGTTACGAGAAAACTATAGTGAAACCAAGTCAAAGAGGAATAGTGTTGACAATTCACCTTTGTATTTAAACATAGGAGAACATCGTGCTATCACATTTGTAAGTATGCTACAGTTGTTTTTCTTATTTTTACATTCTTCTACTTGTTTTCAACAGTGAGCTCATGAATATCGACAAAATTCTTGAATAAAAACATTACTTCTTATTTGTGTGCATAAGTTATATGTTTCTAGATCTCCGATTTTTCTAAAATAATAATTTTAATAATAAAAAACTGCAAACCATTAATGAAAATGTGAAATGCATTATTTTTTGTGTTCTTATGTGTCTGATATATATAATGATTCAAGTATTTAGCTTTTCTTTCTTTGTTGTAACTATGTTTCATTATACATTTGTTGTTAGAACTTGTTACTTTTTAAAGCATATAAGTTATGTTTAAATTATTGTAATTCCTGAACAGGTGCTAAATGTGTTAATTAAATTATTTTTTTCAAAGATAAAGTTTTGAGTGGTAAAGGTTCACAAATAATGTCTGTCATAATAAAATATTTTATCGAATTTGTTTCTAAAATTCATTTACAGATAATTCACTGGGGAACACTCATTTTGTTGCATTTAAAAAAAGACCTTTCTATAGTCAATTTGAGTGTGTTGATTTCAAATCTGAAGTCTGTTTTTGTCTGCAAGCTACAGATTTTATGCAATTTGACATTTTTATTTATTTTTTATTATAGGAATAGCTTATCAATATGTTTTTGTGTATTTTATTTAGGTAGGAATTTGCGTTTGTAACATTTGCGTTTGTACACTTCATCTGGACAATTTCGTTTAATACTCCAGCAGTAGTCAGCCATCATACTTTTGTCCCAGCACCCTTGGTAGCGTTCTTCCATGACCTTTAGGTTTTGGTGGAATCGTTCTCCTTGTTCGTCACTCACAGCCCCCAGGTTGTCAGGGAACTTATCAAGGTGGCTGTTCAAAAATTGAAGCTTGATGCTCATGTTGCACCCGAGATCACGAAAAGCGAGGAGCATTCTGTTCACAAGTTCACTGTAGTTCTCCGCCTTATTGTTTCCAAGGAAGTTCTGAACAACTGCCACAAAGGATAACCATGCTGCCTTTTCTAAAGCGGTCATCTTAGCAACAAACTGATCATCACAAATTAGGGTTCGAATCTGTGGGCCATCAAACACACCTGCTTTGATCTTCTCAAATGATAACCCTGGTAAAGCTGTGATGAGGTGTTGGAAACATTCACCTTCGGTTTCCAGTGCCTTGACAAATTGCTTCATCAAATCTAATTTGATGTGAAGAGGAGGAAAGATGATCTTATCTCTGCTTACAATTGGGTCTTGTATGATATTTGGCATGCCTGCTTCAAGGGTGTCACGAATAGGCCAGTTTTTCTGGACCCAATGTTTGTCTCGTGCTCGGCTGTCCCACATATAGAGGAAACATGGAAACTTGGTGAAACCTTTCTGTTGTCCTAGAAGAAAGTTGACCATCTTTAAGTCTACACAAATGATCCAATTGTGCTCATAAGTCTATGACCATTCTCATATCATCATAGTCTTCCTGCAAATGCACTGAGTGACCGACAGGTACTGCTCCATAAACATTCCCATTATGTAAAAGAACACACTTTAGACTGCGTTTTGAACTGTCTAAAAAGAGTCTCCACTCAGCAGGACTATAGTAAGGTACACCCATTTCTTTGAGAAGCCCTTGGATGTCATGGCAGTAAACAAACTGTTTGTCTTCTGAAAAGAAGGTCACAAAAAGCTGGTCATGCTTTCTGAAATATGGTACTTTAACAGAGTGATCAACAAGATTTCTGCCTTGTAATCTTGATGCCAAAAGCTCTGCTGCTTTCTTGGAAAAACCTAAAACCTGCACTAAGTCATTCAGTTCAGGCTGGGAAAGAGACTTGGGGACGGGGAAAGGTTCAGTGTCTGAAGAACAGTTCTCCGATTGTGTACAATTTTCTGACAATTTTCTGACAATTCACTGTCACAACTGTCTTGTTCGCTTGTATCATGTCCAATGAAGGCAAGCCTTTGAAAACTGGAACAGGAACTTCTTCAAAGTGCAGAGCAGGCTGAATAGCTGAGGGAATGTTCGGATACGTAATCTTATGTCGGTTTTTCTTCCCAACACCCGTTGTGTTTACCATGCAGAAATAACAGTCAGTTACATGGTTGGTGGGTTTGCGCCAAATCATTGGAACACTAAAAGGCAGACCATTGCGTTTTTCTTTGGTCCAGTCTCGAAGCATTTCCTCACAATTGTGGCACACAACATGAGGAGCCCATTGCTTGTCTTGATCACCAAGATGAACTTCAAAATATGCCTTGTAGGCACGCTTGACGAACGAGGATATGTTACGTCTTTGACGATTGAGTGTGTAGCATCCACACATGTAGCAGAAGGCATCAGGCTTGTTTCTGCAATGATATCTATTTTTGGAAGCCATGTTTGATCTGAAACAAAAGAAGAATGATCAAAATATTAGAAGCTATCTATATATATGGACGTGAAAATGCTTATACATGGTTTACACAAGTTCACATTTGTACAATTTCATTAACCTCAAATTGCATACAAACTAGAGCTTGTAGAGAAAAACTAATTTCAGATTTGAAATCTGCGCCTAAAACTCCTTCAGAATCAGTTAAAATATCCAATGCAACTCAAAGTTACTGAAAAAGTGTTCCCTAGTGTAATATTTATATTAGGAAGACAAATATCGACTTTTGATATTTTTTTGACATGAAAAATTTGTTACTTATGAAGACAGAATTTATTAAATCAAAGAAACATTTTCCATTGATGTCCTAATGGCATTTTAATGAATGATAAGACATGATAATACATGGAATGGACTAAAAGTTGCTGTAAAACATTGAGTAGAAATCTTTGTAATAAATATTCACTGATAAGCCATTTCTGATAACTTGTTGCAAAAAATTTGGAGGCTGCTAGTTTTGAAACAAAATATTTGTTCCATAGGATTCTCTCTCCTGTAAAAAACTTCAAGTAGCAATGGACTTCACAGGACAGTCTAGCCATGTAGTCCAAAACTCAATAGAACTCAAGGCAGTAGCTGCTGTGGAAACAATGAACAGGAAGGTGAGAAACATTATAGTTACACACTCATACAATGATTCTTATGACAAGTGTATTAATTTTTAAATCTGTCTTTCACTTTATTTACGTATACATATTTTTTCAGTTGCTCTGTATAATTGTCATGTTATTGGAAACATTAAAGCATTATTATAAAAAAAATGAACAATCAGCACTTCTAGGTACTGGTGATAAAAAGTTGTATATGAGAGTTATAAAAGGTAAATTAAAATGATTTTGAAGCACTTTTATTCCAGTTTAGTTCCATGGCTGCAAGATTTGATACCATAGGCAATATGTTTACCATGTGTAGTTATTTCAAGGTGAATTTTTGCAGGAATGTTGAGAGGATAATTAAAAGGGAAGGAATTTATTAAAAGAAAAGGGCACTTAACTTTCAAGCATCATAAGGCAAGAGGTTTGGGGGAAGGCACTAGGGGGTGCTATCAATACTTTGGGTTGCTTTTGGTATGCATAGGATGAGAAATCATTAGAAGCAAACAAACCTTCTTTTATTTCTATCCAGTAAGTCTTATAAGTGCCTTTATTATCTTAAACTAAACAATAAAATATTCTTTATTTACACTTAAAAACTTACCATAATTATTTGTTTTGGCTGTAAAATTCTTCAAATCACTGTACCTTTAAAGCTGAAAGCTTTTGTAATAACTCGCAGCAGGCAAGGTGTATAATGAAGTACATCTTTCAGTAGTTGTGAACAAGTTCTTATGATTGAGAGAATGGACACTTTTGCATGTCCTCCTGGTATTGCTATGGATGAATGTATTCAGAGATGTTCCAAATAAATAATCATGCATTGACATTGTTAAATTATTTAGATTTAAAGAAAAGTTTCACAAACTATAGGCTACAAGAAAGAACCCCTGATTTACAAATAAAACTGTCTATTTATATCTTCTGTTACTTCGGATATTGTAATAAATAGAACCTTAAAGTTTGCAAAGATTCACAAGTTTCCAATCACAAATCTATACTAATAGCTTCTTTTCATCAAAAAGATGAGATAAAAATATAAATTTTTGGCACTTCCATTCAATCACGTACTTTAAAATCCCCAGTTCAGCTTCAGTAGTCTTGGAAGCTGTTGTACAGTTATATTGGAAGATCTGTAGGAAGATTATCGAAATATGTGGACATCCCACACAGAAGCTTACTATAAACATGGAGTATTGAGCAGCAAAGCATGCCTATTGCCATAAGATTTAAGAAAGTTGAGAAAGTAGTTCTACAGACAGGTTGGGCTTATTTGTTTGTTTGTAAGCACAAAACTGTACAATGGATTATCTGCATTCTGCCAACAACAGTTATCAAAACTAGGATTCTAGCATTGTAAGTCCACATACATATTGATATGACACTGGCGGCCAGATAGGTTGGGAACTGGAATGTTGTTCCTATAAAATTGAATTATTCTAAGCACATATAATTGTTTTTCTTTTAGTATTTTTGAACTTTGTTTCTATATGTTACAATAGTCCTTAATTCTTTTGATGTCAACTTTTAAAAGTTTAAACATATGTAACTTTCTGAGATCTTTTTATAAAGTCATATAGTTATAAGCAGTTATTATTGCAAATATTTTCAATAAATTTAAATTATGTAAGTTTATGATGTAAAATCTCAATTTAAGCTTTTCAGTGGTTAAATATATAAGTAATTTGATGTTAATTCTGTTATTTTAATGTTATGTTAATTTTATTCTAATCCTTGTTTAAACTAAATTTCAAGAGCACTTTTGGTTGAAATGTTTAATACTTTTACTTATTTTTATTATTATCTATGACAGATATGTATATTTTTAACATAAAGATTCTTTTACATTGTTATTTAAGTAAATGGATTTAAAACTATCCCAAATCTTAAAATCTGGCTAACCCTTCTGAGATATTATTGGAATTATGAATAAAAATTCAAAAAGGGTGAGGGTACTCAAAAGATAAATCAATGAGTTTTAAACATTTAAAGTTTTTTTTGTTTTATGACAGACACCTCCACCCCAATCCCTTCTGTAAGAGTTCATCATTCTAAACTTTGCGTTTCAATACCTATAGTGGGCAAATCACAGACAATCAATTGTGTAGCTTTGTACTTAACAACAAACAAAATAGTTTTATGACAATTTGTTCTTTTAGTTAAACTGTGATATAAAAATCTGCTATGTTGATTACTAGGTTATATTTTATTTCTTATTTATGTAGATAGCTTACTTTGATCAGAAATTAATGATAATTAAATCATAACTCATTTTTCTGAGTTCACTTTAAGTACTTGGAGAGACATCATTTATTTTTGAAAATTTGTACAGATATGTTTGGCAACAGTGTAGAAGCACAACTTTTCCATTGTGAATTTCATATTAATATTTAAAAAGGATTAACATGAATAGTATCTATTTTTATACCATAGTATCTTTGTAGCAGGAAGTCTCAATTGTTGAAGCTGTACAACCTTCAGTTCAACCAACTTTGGAGTTTGGTGTCTCAAAACTACAACCATGGTTTTATAGTGGTATGACAAGAGAAGAAGCAACTCAACTGTTAACAAAATACAGAACAGTAAATGGGTGAGTTTAGCAAGTGGAATATTTATTTGGTATTTAATTTTGTCATAATACAGTTGAGAGGATTCAAGATACTTATAATCATTATCACAGATACAACTTCAGAATATAGTTTCAAAATATTAACACTATGTTCCCACCTCTCAATAGTGGTATATTATTGGGTTAGAAAGTATATAATTATTGTTGTAAGTAATTACTCATTACTTTCATTCAACTATAATTTTCATTTTTCCTACTTTCAAACGAAAAATCAGTACAACGAAAACAGTGAGGAAAATACTTACGAGAACTTTGTCATAACATAAATCCTTACAATGATTCTTGTTTTATTATATTTTAGTAAGGGTTGCAGTTACTCATAGAAAGTTATAGGCAAGGTCTTTTTACTTTTTTGTGGATTCCACTCATATGCCAACCTTGTTAGAATAATATTTTGAGATTTATATAACTATAATTAATATTTGGTTTCAATGAGCATGGCTAACAAGAACTATTTGGATGGTGGTTTGCACATGTATAAGTGACTGAAAACACTATTAATGTTTGTTTTAATGTTTTCTTCTGATTTGACACATTTTCTTTACTGCTCTCATGGGTCTTCTTGTCACCAATGGGTCCTGCATGGGGTGAATATTGCCAGACTTCCTGCTTTCTCTATAGGCCTGCAGTTTAGAGCAAGTTACCTACTTAACATAAAATTAAAAATAAACCTGGTAATGAGTATAATTAATTAGATGTACATTTTTTACTTGTAAAGATAAAAATGCATTGTTTCATCATTTGAGTACCTGCACTATTAATGTGTAGAATGAGAAGAAAGTCAGGAAAACCATGCTAAAATATTTTAGTAATTGAGAAACTATAACAAACTACTTTCCATATGGGGTTTTCAACTGATATCTTCACTGAAAGATTAGTGTCATGTGAAGCACATTCTTCACATGGGAAACCTCCAAGACTTGTTCAAAATAATTGTGTAATAAATATATAACATAACATTTAGGGACAATATGGGACCTATTGGTCCATCTTGGCTGTTCCATACTGTAAAACAAACTGAAATTATTAAAAAATAAACTAAAAAAAATTTAAAGCCAGTTATTATCATTCATATACTTATCAAGCTTTCTCTTAAACTCATTTAAATTTACTGTCATTACAAAATCTGAAGGCAACCTATTTCAAAGGCAAATTATTCTGTTAGAAAAATAAAACTGTCTTCACTGAAGGTGACTCCTACCCTGCTAGAATTTATGTTTATGTCCTCTCATTCTATTGTTCTCCTTGTTAAGTGTGAAAAATGTTGATGCCACAATGTTATGATTTCTCTTTACAATCTTAAATGCATCAATCAGATCCCCTAACACTTCTTTTTCCAGAGAAAACATTTTGAAAGATTTTAACTTCTCCTTGCATGACAATCTCTCCATCCAAGGCACCATTCTAGTAATCCTTCTATGAATTCTTTACAACAATTCAATGTCTTTCCTAATGCAAGGAGCTTAAGACTGGACATAATATTCCAAATGTAGCCTAACCAGTGAATTACACAGTGAAATGAAAACATCTCAATACATGTGTTTGATAATTCTGTAGATACAACCTAAAATTATATTTCTTACCACTAGCAACAGGAAATAATTAAAAGAGTTAATAAAAATAGCTCTGTTACTGGTTCAGTCTTGTAAAGTCCATATTTTTTAGTCAAGGCAAAATTCCAGATGTCCAAAGTGTGTCAACCTGTTTTTAGAATTTTTTGCTGATTATTTTTGTAAGTTTTTCATTGACTTAAACACATTATTCAGAAACTGCAGTTTATGTTTCTTTGTTTCTTGCTCCCAAGTAAGGTTACAAATAAACACTGTTTTTTAATACCCATTATGGCAATAGCACAGATAACTCATGGTGTAGCTTAGTGCTTACAAATACAAACAAACAAAACTTTTCTTTGTTTTATATTCAACTAATTGTTAATTACTCTTTCTAATTTTGTTTCATAAGTTCAACCCATATACAATGTTTTTGAAATGTTTTAGTACATGTCACAAGAAATTGAATATTCATCATTTTGTTAATGTTATGGACATTCCCTAGCATTTTGAATAGAGGTTAAATATACATATTATTCAAAGCATCATGATTTAAGAGAGTCAATTTTGATGAACCATATATTGATGGTAATTTAAAAAAAAAAGTAACTGAATTTTATTACTTTTAAGCATTCAGATATTTAAAGTGTAGGCTTAGCATTCAAGTAATTGAGTTAAGTAGTAGAAGATATTTTTATTTTGTTGTAAGGACAGGTAGATAACAGACTTAAATTTATAGTAAATTTATTTTAAGACAATTTGTAGTTCCTAAAAGCCCAGTTCTAACATCAAGCTTGAAACTGAGAAAATTTAGTCTTGAGCTTTCAGAAGGTTTTAAGACTAAGTTACATATTTTTGCTAAAATTAAGGTTTTTATTGTTGTGCAGATTTAAAAAAAAAAAGTGATACATTGTCAAAGTAAATTAGTTTTATCTATTCATTTTCATTTTGACCAGAGTATTCCTGGTGCGTGAAAGTAACCAAAACCCTGGCAGAATCGTCCTCTCCTATGTTTTTAATCAGAAAACACATCATACTGAAATCTATCCAGTAAGTTAAGTTTAAAGGTAACTTGGGTAACTAATTTTTAACTTTGTCATGCGTTTTCAGGTAGAAACTCCATCTTTGTGACATATTTTCAACCATATCATATCCACTCTGATTTCATAGCATTTTCTCTCTAGTTATATGTAATATACCAAGCTGTTTTTGTAATTAAAACTTTGGTATGGTAATTCAAAAGTAATAAATTGTATTTTATAAAACTCCCTAGTAATTTATAGCTTGTAGAACTTTAATTTCTTAACTTTTAGTTAATTTGTATCAAACTCAAAACTGTATTCGAATCATTTAAAAGTTGGAAATAACTTTTTTATTATCTGCTAGGTAGAGGAAAAAAACCAACTATGTTACACACTGGATGGTGGAAAAACCAAGTTTTATGATCTTCTGCAGCTGGTTGAGTTCTACCAGCTCAACCTTGGTTGCTTGCCAACAAAGCTTAAGCATTTCTTTGTCCATAAGCCAAAAAGAACACAATATCCAGTCTAAGAAGAATATTATAGAGCCTGAATTTTGTGTTTGTGTAATAATTACTTGAAATTGTAATGTGACATTAAACTTGTTTCATTGTTTAATACAACAATCAGTGATCAAATGAGCAATATTGCACTATTTGTGCTACTGTTTTTAGGATGTTGACAGGAAGTTGATTGTGTTACTTATGGTTCTTTTGTGCAAAGAGATTTGTATGTAAAACACAGAATAATGTGTTTAAAGTAACAGTGTATTCCTGAAGTTATTTATTGATTTATTTTTTCTGAAAACAAATGTTAGTTCCTTTTTTTATCTAAATACCCCATAAATGGCAATATGAGAGTCAAATTTTTTCAGATATCAGTGCCTTATTAGAGATTGTGTCAGCTAGTTACTGTTAAACTATATTTGTTCTTGCTGGTCAAATCATTGGAGAAACATTAAAAGTATTAATAAAGGAAAAGTTAAATAATAATATTTTAGATGTTACCTAGCCATGCTAGACCATTTAACAAACTATTTAATTATATATTCATTATTCAGTCAGCAATTTTTTCATCAAGACACACATTTATACGTTCTTCCTAAGTACATTGCTCAACAAAAATTGTGCTGATTTTTAGTTTATCTGATTAGAAAGATGTTCAAATTCAACAGTAAAACATTTCTTGTGTACACATAGCAGTAAAGAAATCAAATTAACGTTTAGTTCTTGTGTACACATAACAGTAAAGAAATCAAATTAACGTTTAGTTCAAAAATATCGAACATCAATCCATTTTAACAAAACCCTAGGCATTCAGCTTCACAAATAAACTTAAATACTACAGTTAGTTAGCAATATATGCTTAATATTTTTGTAGTACACCTGAAATCTCTACAGTATTGATCAAGGATAGCTGTTTATGCATAGTTTTAATGTTGCTTTTTATAATGTTATAATAAGCATGTTTTCAACAAATTTCTTATGTACCACTGACATTTTATAAATGTCAACTAGCCAGTTGTTACCTCTTATATTTACTCATTCAACTGTAAGTAGTAATATTAATATAAATTCTTCTACTAAAATTTTACAAAACATTAATAATAGTGGCAAAATGTTCAAATAAAATTATGTTAAATGTATTTAAATTATTAAGAGAAAGCTGGAACTTTTAATTACATTATAGTAATGCATTTATTTAAAAAATTACAAATTTATCTAAAATTTGACTAAAAGCAGAAAAATTAGCCTTGAAAACTAGATGCCTCAAAAGAAACAAAATGTTGTCAACCAGATGACGTGCTTTCTTTGTGGCCTTCTTCATGGAAATATATTTTAAATATCTACAAAAGACAAACTGTATAAATTATATATTTTTATTTACAGCAAGATTAGGGCTTTTTTAAGTGGAAGAAATATTGAAAAAAATTTATATAACACAGTAGAAGTTATGAAGCATATGAAACAGAGCTTTTGTTTGAAAGCTTAAGTATATCTTGGATTTTAAGCACTATGCTTTTGTTATGCCTTTGCATGTAGGATTTGTCCACATGGTTTTCTTTTGAGCTGAAACAGGCCAATATCTAATGATATCAAGGTGGAAATTGTTATTGGAATAGGTTGAGTGAGTCCTTTTCTATTTTTAATGGTAAATAGTGACACTAAGATATTCCTCTTACTTTCATCACTATAGTGTTTTACATGTTGACTAGTGCTAGCTTTACTAGGTTATTTAACATATTATTCAGTTATGTAATGATTATTTAATTTGATATTCTCTGTTTACTAGCAGACCAATTTAAACTAAATCAGCACTCACAAACACACATGCATGCATGTTCAATTTCATATGCTGCTTAGATATGACTTAAATGAAAAAAATCATTTGAGTGTTAAATTTAAGATATAAATTAAAATTTATGTCTGTGGTTGAATACAACAGAAATTAAACTATGTAACGAAAAATCAAATGACAAGACAAAACATAATCAATTTTAGTGTTATTACTTCAATAGAATTGCATATAACATTTATTATTACTAAACATTATGATTACTAAACTTTGTTTGCTGGATTTTATTGTATTCACAAAAGGTTTGTTTGGTCCACTATGTTTCAAGAACTCAGGCTTCAATATAGATCTAAAGTAATTTATGTGTTATTTTACTTAGTTATTATCTACTACAGACAAAATGCAATACTTTTCAATTTTTTTAAGTACATCAGCTGTAACTATTTTTCCAAATTAGAGGATTTTTCATTAGATGATAACTTGGAGGAGTTGAGGACTTGGCTCCACAATTTTCAGATGTATCAAAACTGCACCATCATCTACAGATGAGTCAAAATCTATAATCACAAAACTTTAACTTACTGATATGTATACATATATATATAGACTTCTCTGATTTATATACCTTTTAACACTGGATGTTGCTGTGCTTGAGGTCATCCATGGATGAAGTAAACTAACTGAATCTTTGTAATAAGCTTAGAATGAATATATTAACTGTTGTCTGTTGTTTTTTATCTGCAAAGAATCATATATAGTAATTAGTTATAATTTTAAAACTATTAATAATTCCCAGACACTTAATGATCATCAAGTTATGCATAGTTTAACCGTAATATAAATTGTTCACAATCTGATTTTTCATACAATCAGAAAGTAAAAACACCACCATTTCCCTTAGGCTTATTACCATGAAATAAGTTTATAAACACATTGATAAAAACACTAACTTTTAAAAGAAAGCTGTGCATATTTTACTGTTTTCTATATGACAACAAGTGAATAGAATGACTAAATAAAACATGAGGCTTTTAAACCTTTGCTTTGAATAGATTTTCTCTCTTCTGTATGCATGGGAGCTAACTAACCTTTCTCATTTCTCCTTATTGATGGGATTTTAGGGCAAATTAAGTTTTTTTTTTAATTCTTTTGAGAATACTTAATACCTTAGGTGCATTTAATATTACATCTGATACTCTTTCTGATTTCATTTGTGGACTCTACAAAATACATTCTTTTGCCTCAAAGCCACTTGGAGGCTAAATGACTAAGGGGTTCTAGTTGTAGTTCATCTGTGATACTATTATGTCCAAATAATGATTTTGTATCAATCAGATCTTTGACTTATCAAAAATAGGACATACATCATTGTTTGCTTTAATGGTCTGTAATGTCCATTTAAAGGGTGAGAGTTGATGAACATACCTTTTAATAGGTGTTGTTTGTAAAGCAGAAATATTCAAACTTACAAAAAATGTGTAGGTTATAACAGTGTGTATTAAAAGACAGTTTTTAAATATATGTTTAAGGATCAGTTTCACTCAAAATGTCCAAGTTAAGAACTGTAGTAATTGAATGCAGTTATCTTTCTTTACAACTAAATGATTGTGATGGTTTGTGTTGTTTTTGTTTTTTTATATTACATCGAGAGTTGTATTTGAAAATAAATTGTGGTTATATTGAGAATTTTGCAACCTAAAACTAACTGTTTAAACATTTATGATAACTGTGATACCTTTGAACTAAGGTAAGGAACAAATAATTGTTTTACTTATTACTTTTTCTATTTATTATGCATATTTATGTTATATCAACATCTTGGTTGGTTCACTAAAAAACAACAAATTTATAGAACTTTATCAAGATAAATTGTGCTATTTATTTTCCTGTATTAATAAATTGTAGTTCAGGTCTGCCCACGAACATTTTAGTCACTGTGCAACTTTGCTTCCTCATTTCATTGTTTGTTTTTACATTTGCAGCAAAACTTTTATGAACTGTTCCTTCATATTTAAACTATTTCATTTATATATAAAGAATAAAAGTTAAATTTTATTGTACTAGTTTTCTTCAACTTTTAATTTACAAGTAATGTGTTTTGTGAAATATGCTTGTACATCATTGCTCAATCTATGTAAGCTAAGTTCTATTAGCTCATATTAGAAAGTTTATCTAGCTTTTTATAATTCAATGTTCTGTCAAATACTGCATCAAAATCTCCTAAAATTTAGAAAATTTTCAAATAAACTCTGTTCCTTTTTACATTTGAAAAATCATACAGGCAAAAATTATCTAATAAACAGGAATCATTTCATCATAGTTTTGTTCATTTTATTCACATTTAATTTTAGTAGTGGTTTAGTATGTAAGATACTTCAGCATATATGTAGGTACTTTGTTTGTATATTCTTGAAATACAAAACTTATAACAACTTCATTTTTTATTTAATTTGGATAATCCACAGTGAATCTTGTATGTAATTACTAAGAAAATAAAATAGTTTGAGTACATCATACTTCAATGATACAATACTAGTCAAGCAGTTTTGTTTGTGAAAAATCTTTAATTGTCAAATAAAATGATAATAGCAGTACATTTGCATTCTAGTATTCAGATGTGGTCAAACTGAATAATATAATGTAAATGTTTGAATGTTATTTGAAACATGTTAGGCACATGTGCAGTAAATTTTTATTGACAGTTGGTGAAAGTATTTTCCAATCAATAAGTTGCAGAAAAAGTAAATTCTAGTGCAAGTAAAATTTAATTTCCACCATACATAGGAATTATAGCAACTGTCAGTTTATGGTTATCTAAAGGTGAAGAAAAGCCCTCCATTTCTTTTTCCACCAAACAAAGTACATTGTATATAATATTTCAAGTAGGCAAAAGCAAAATTACTCGTAAAAAATAACATTCATCACAACCTCAAACTCTGTCAATTTTTTTATTCAAAATGTGTATCTGATTACCTGTCATGTCATCTGAAATACAAATCCTTGGTCAGTGAGCTATGATTATAAACATTTGAGTGAGACAGATTTACATCCTTATATTTCAAGACATTTTACTTCAGTATGGAGTATGGTCACCAAACACAGCAAAAAGACCCTGACATTGATGTTGCATACTTAAAATCTGTGTCAATATGATCATGAGGTACTTCAATTGAAAGAGTTATTTCCAAGAAATCTTTGTTTATAATCATTTGACAGATCCATCTCACATGAGCATACCATTAAAGTTTAAAGGTACAATAAAGTTGAAGGCCAATCTATTTGCTCTACACCTTTGAAAAATGTGTCAACCAGTTTATCATGAGAGAATGTATGCTAATATCCATTAAGCTGAAATTAGGGCCAATTACACCAGCACAAAGAGCCACATTATGTAATCTTTATAAAGTCTGGCATTAACGTTGGCAGAATGCATTGAACTGTACCTCCAGAAGTGTTTATTCCTGCTCACCCTAAACTTCAAACATTATATATCACATCTTTATATGAAAATGGAGTGTGAGGGACTGTGAATCTAAAGGTCCATGGTTCATGTCCCACTGCCACAAAAACCTTGAACCCATTATGAGATTGATGGTCAAATCCTGCTATTATATTGTAGTTACCCAATAGTTAATAAGTTAAAGAATTGGAATGAGTATTGGATGATGCAAAAAGCCTTTATGCAGCTTTGCACAATTGTTCAAAACAAAGAAATTGTATAGTAATTAAGTTGGACTTGGTTCCAGGTTCCTTTTTTAAATAGTTACTCAACTATTATGTGGCTGAAGAGTGAAGAATGGCTTATCTATATAAAAAGAAAAAGAATATTGCTCAACATAATTTTTGTTCACTACACATATTCTTAGCACCATTATAAGTGAGTTGTTTTGTGCTTTACTATGAATATAATGCATCTCACTAAGATTTGTGCAATTATTCTTTTTAATCTGTTCTTTTCCACAACATTTAATTGTGACTTTGAATATCAGATTTGGTCCTAACTCAGGTATCCCACAATTGCAATAAGCTTTAATGAACAGATAGTGGTCATGTGCTTATGTTGTGAATAATGCCCTACATCATACACATGTCTGATTATCTACACCAATGATTTAAAACATTGAAATAGCTCCACATTCTGCTGATGACACTTAAAAGCTTTTAGTCAGTTTGTCTTCTCTGCTATATGAAACATACCAAGTATTTATTTTTCTTTTCACATATACATGCTGTACATGTACAGGCCTAACAGTAGAGAGCTGGTTCTAGAATATGACTAAGTTGCACATTATCAGTCATGGAAACTCTTTGACATCACAAAGCTTTCACATGGTAGCCTTTGAAGAACTATGCATCTGTATACTTCTTAGTCTCTATAGAAAGGTTGACTGCATAGAACTTTTATGTTGTCTGGAAATTATGTTTTCTTTCTTTTTCCTTGTGGGATGACCAAGAGTGATGTGGTTATTGGATGCCCTCTGAAAAAGATTACTTTATTGTTTTAATTCACTCTCGGTTAGATTTTGTACAATAAATATATTTCTCTAGACTCCAGAAAGTAGAACTATTTACTGTCTAGTGTACATGCTCTCCCAGTTTGTTATATTATTTTACTGCCAATTTATATATAATCTGTTTCTTCAGTGCAGTCAGATAAGAAGCCAAGTTTAACCCTACATAACATATTCTGTCATTTCTTAAGTAATTCCAGCTACTATTCCCATCTCTTAAAGTAATGATCAGTGTATTTAAAAGGTGATACCGACTGGTGGACTTCATCTTCCAACCACATCTTTATTCTCGTTATTAGCAACTCATACCAATGAGGATATTTAGTCCTGGCCATTGGTAACAGCCTATGTTTCTTGTAAATAATTTTCTTGTAGTTTCTTATGATGAATAAATTCAATAACTTTATAATTTACTCTTTAATATTCTTAGGGACCTCTGCTGGCACAGGGGTCAGTATGCGGACTTAAAATTCTAAAATAGGGTTCCGATTCCCCTCGGTGGATTCGGTAGATAGCTTGATGTGGCTTTGCTTTAAGAAAACACATATGCACACACACAATATTCTTAGGTAGGGATGAATTCAACTTTTAAGTTTCCTAGCAGTAAAATAAGATATTTAAAGGAACTTGTTACGTCAAATCAAGTAGTATGTAATTGTTACGTATTTTTTATGTTTTATGTTCTTCGTAGACTAAATGCAACAGAAAAACGCAGATAACAGCTTGTATAATTTATTACACTAAACTAATAACAAATATAACAGATATAACATAAATTATATAATAACAGTGACACATATTAAGTTACAACATTCGAAATTAATTACGAAACAAAATAATACTAGTTTCAAACTTCAAAATTAATCACAATACAAAATGGTACTGGCCTGATCTAAAATGAAAGTCTCAAATTCCAGTCTAGGGTGTGAATTTGGTCCCACGAAGAAATTTCGAAGATTAAATGAAGAAGTTCAGAAACAGTTCACAGTTCAATAAATTTGCCGACTCTCAGCACAAGCAGTAATTCAGATGAATCGTAGAGATTGACGAAATAAAATCACAGCTTCCGTAGATCTAACTTCAGTCACAAATCCAAGTTGAATAATCACAGCAAACACTTAATCTTTCTCAAATAACTGACTCTCTTCTTTTGAAATAAAACTAATGTCTGACTCTCTTTTCTTCGAATAAAAACTGATGTCTGAATCTCTCGCATCTTCGTTTGTTTATATATTGTAGGCCTAGACCCCTCGAATAACCGCGAACTTTCTACAGATCTCCAGAGCAATCCGCGCATGTCCGTTCTTGCACGAGACTACACGTCTAGACACGAAGTCACCAGCACTTCATTTACAAACATATGATTGGTCTACTTAATTCAAGAAAATTCTAAATGTTACCCTAAATGAATAATAACATATTAGTTTAAACTTCGAAACAATAATATAAATATGGAAAAATGAATAATAGAAATGAAAATCCAAACACAACACGACATGCTGCCGCTTACAAAATATTTACATGTTTACATAACAGTAATTAACAATAAAAAAAATTTAAAACTATTATAGTGCAACTGGAACACTTGCTTTTTACATACGAACTGATAAGCAGTAATAATAACGTACAGAGCCCCCTAAAAAGGAAATAATCATAGCAAACACCACAGTAATTCTGAAAGTTCTAGCTTTGTTTAGAATTGTTTATGTTTGTTTGTTTTTTTGTTTTTGGAATTTCGCACAAAGCTACTCGAGGGCTATCTGTGCTAGTCGTCTTTAATTTAGCAGTGTAAGACGAAAGGGTTTGTTTGTTTTTTGGAATTTCGCACAAAGCTACTCGAGGGCTATCTGTGCTAGCGTCCCTAATTTAGCAGTGTAAGACTAGAGGGAAGGCAGCTAGTCATCATCACCCACCGCCAACTCTTGGGCTACTCTTTTACCAACGAATAGTGGAATTGATCGTCACATTATACACCCCCACGGCTGGGAGGGCGAGCATGTTTGGCGCGACGCGGGCGCGAACCCGCAACCCTCGGATTACGAGCGCACGCCTTAACGCGCTCGGCTATCCCAGGCCAAAGAGGAGAGGGAAGGCAGCTAGTCATCACCACCCACCGCCAACTCTTGGGCTACTTTTTTACCAACGAATAATGGGATTGACCGTAATATTATAACGCTCCCACGGCTGGGAGGGCGGGCATGAACCCGCGACCCTCGGATTACGAGTCGCACGCCTTACGCGCTAGGCCATTAGAATTGTTTATTAACTTTAAGTTTTGCTGTTCCTCCTAAAAGTATATAAAGTCATTAGATAAATTCCATTAAAAACGAGAAGAAAACAGTTTACGATACATTTATTTTCACACTTAACCAAAATTACAAAACTTCATTAAGACCTACTCAAAGGATTATTACGCATTAGTCAAAATGTAGTTTCAAGGGCCCGGCATGGCCACGTGGTTAGGACACTTGACTCGTAATCTGAAGGTCGCGGGTTTGAATTCCCGTCACACCAAACATAATCACCATTTCAGCCGTGATGGCATTATAATATGACGTTTAATCCCACTATTTGTTAGTAAAAGAGTAGCCCAAGAATTTGCGGTGGGTGGTGATAACTAGCTGTCTTTTCTCTAATACTAAATTAGAGTCGGCAAGTGCAGATAGCCTTTGTATAGCTTTGCGCGAAATTTAGAAAACAAATAAACCAAGCTTTAAATCGAGTGGAACTCTTAAGTGTTATTCAATGTTACGCATAAAAAAACGAATGTTTTTCCAAGTTTTCATGTTGTGCTGTGCCCACGATACGTATCAAAAACTGATTTTTAGTATTAGAAGTCGTCATAATTGCTGCTGAAATATTTTGGGCACTTTTCTAAGAATATTACTTACATTTGACATATTTAATAAGATTTTCACAACTAATGTTTTAATAGTCAATCAAGTGTTCATAAAAAAATTAAAAGGATTAAAAACTAATATTTTATTTTATCCGAAAAGTTTGCTTGTTTCCGCCAGAAAGACAAGACATGGTTGAAAACATAAACAAATTATTTTAAAAGAAAATCAAAAAGTTTTAGCTTCACCATTTTTGTTTGTTGTTGATTTTTTGTCTTTTTTGTTGTTGTTATTTACACATAAAATTCCTCAACTTTCATCTTTGCTATTCTTCCTCAAGAAAAACAACTTGCGTTAGTGATTCAATAAATCACTTACGAAGTTAAGTTTCATAAAAGTTATTTCCGTTTTGATAACGGATTTTTCATTATTCAGCTACGCAGATTTTTAAAATAATATTTTGGCCTGGCATGGCCAAGCGCGTAAGGCGTGCGACTCGCAATCTGAAAGTCGCGGGTTCGCGCCCACGTCGCGCTAAACATGCTCGCTCTCCCACCCGTGGGGGTGTATAATGTGACGATCAATCCCACTATTCGTTGTTAAAAGAGTAGCCCAAGAGTTAGCGGTGGGTGGTGATGACTAGCTGCCTTCCCTCTAGTCTTACACTGCTAAATTAGGGACGGCTAACACATATAGCCCTCGAGTAGCTTTGTGCGAAATTCCAAAACAAACAAACAAACAAATGTTCTTGCAGATATGTGGATCAACTTCAAGCAAGTCTAAAAAATAAAGCACCTAAAGCATGAATATACCCAGTAACTGAATGGTTAAACCTATCAATAAAATTCAGAGGTATTGGAAGAATTTCACCCTGGTTAGTTATTATCTACGTACCATCGAAATACTTTGCATTAATTTTGTTCATAGTGGGGAATTGTTTATTTTTTTCAAAACAGTTAGAAACACCGATGCGTAATTAAGATTATTATATAATTTATTACTTTTATCAATAATATCAGGATTACATTTAATTGTTACCCACCGCCAACTCTTGGGCTACTCTTTCAGTAACGAATAGTGACACTGATCGTAACATTACAACGCCCCCACAGCTGGGAGGGCGAGCATTTTTGGCGCGACGGGGATGCGAACCCATGACCTTCAGATTACCAGTCGCACACCTTAACACGCTTGACCATGCCGGGCCATTATATTTGCAAGCAATGAGTTAAATATGTAACAACCAATGAAAGAAAAGATAACCAATAACTTGGAAATTCAGAACAATTATGGTTAGAGAGGATGTGCTTTTGTTTAAACAGAGTGGTAAAATGTATTTCTTAATTAAATATTATTTAAATATTTTCCGATTCACAGCAAATTATGTTCAAAAGACTTACATTTCAATGGTTTGTATCTCAGAACGACTTGTATGGGTATTAACACTTTTATTGATAATGAGAGAACAACGTTTCGACTTTCCTAGGTCTTCTTCAAGTTAAGATGAAGATAACCTAGGAAGGTCGAAACGTTGTTCTTTCTTTATCTATAAAATTGTTAACCCATACCAGCCGTTCTGAAATACATTTTTATTTCAAGTGGTTTTTTCGTTATCAATAATTTTAATTTTTTAAACAAGGTAAAAATGAAATGATTTGATTCATTTCGACATTTACCTCACGATATCCTGTCTTTCAGTATATACATTATTCTCCTTAAACATAGTCTTCAACTTATTGTCTTTCGTATTTTCAGTTAATTCGGGTTATTGGCTTCATAAGTCAGGAGTAAAACGATTTTTGTTTGTTTAGAATTCGATCGTTTGTACTTTTTTTTTACTTCTTTATAATACATAACTTAATAGGAATAAGTTATTCCTACTTCAGAAGCAAAATCAACAAAAATCTTTGAAATTTTAGGAGGCAAACGTTTTTACTATTGTCATTCAATATAATTGTACATTTATAAAATAATGAAAACTGCTTCTTCTACATTTTAATTTGACTCGGTACAAAAGTTCAAAATCTTAAAGCATCCCTTTTAGTTTTACAAGTAGTGCTCATCTTAATCTGGCTCCCAGTAGCAGAGCCGTATATCCGCGGGCTCGGCCCAACATAAACAAGCTTTCGATTTCTATGATGGGCAGAATATCGATAGCCCATTTTGTAGCTTTGTGATTAATTCTAAACAAATTAATGTAAATTTTAAAACGTGAATTTCTTTTTGTAAATTTTAGTTTTTAAGTTCTTATCTCCTGAGGCTCGGGATGGCCGAGCGCGTTTAGGCATGCCCTCGTAATCTGAGGGTCGCGGATTCGCGCCCGAGTCGCGCTTAACATGCTCGCCCTCCCAGCCGTGGGGGCGTTATATTGTTACGGTCAATCCCACTATTCGTTGGTAAAAGAGTAGCCCAAGAGTTGGCGGTGGGTGGTGATGACTAGCTGCCTTCCCTCTAGTCTTACACTGCTAAATTAGAGACGGCTAGCACAGATAGTCCTCGAGTAGCTTTGTGCGAAATTCCAAAAAACAAACAAACAAACAAACTTATCTCCTTCTATAACGACAACATCAAAGCACGAGTCTTTTTTTTTTTAATTCAAGTTTTTTTGGAATGGAAAAACTTGAAACTAGTAGTGTATTTTAACACCACTTCATTTTCTTAAATCCTTATATTGCCAACGCTCTACTTGTCGTAAGTGTTTTTAGGTTTACTTTAAAGTTTAATATTCACAAAATATTTACTTTCACAACACTGTCTACTTTCTCAATATCCTGGGTTTTAGTCGTTTTCTCGTAAGTTTCCTTTGCCTTGCATTCAACATGCTTTTTAACAAAATTTCTTTTTCTAGTTTCAAAGTCTTCTTACATTCTTTATCCGCCAACCTATCACACCGCCATTTAAACGTTTTTCTTGTTAAGTTAATCATCCTCTCCAAGCCGTTCACCAGCCGTTATAATGATATCCCTGTGCCTTGCATACCCAGGTTTCTGTATCTTACTAACTTTCCTGCTCAGCGCCACCTATTTTTAAGTACCATCTCTAACACTAAACTTTATTTTTCAAGATGTTACCTTCCTCCGTGGAAATTACTCTAAACATCACTCATTATAGTGCTATACACGTGATCTTGAAATGTCTTTTCTTTACAACAGTGATATTATATACTAATTATGGAGACTTCGCATATCATTCCTAGCCAGTTCCGAAGATCTTCATACTAACCGGTTTCATGATCTACGTTTTTTATTTCAGCCACTGCAATATCTTCATAAATTGTTAATAAACCAACACACAGAAAGTGGAAAGAAAGATAAATTGTTCTCAAAGTCCTAGGAAATAAACCTAAAGCCAAACTATCTGCCCTTTCTTTCCTTTTTTTCTAAGAACAATTTTATAAGTTTCCCTAGTTAGCATTGAAATATTTCTCAGTCTCTCAATAAATATTTGTTGTTATTCAAGAAAACTGTTAGAAATGTTTTTATAATTTGTGAGGTTTTCTAGCGTTATGAACTTATTTTACTGAACTACCATGTCAACTGTTTTTAGCTGACAAACCTTTATTTATTATTTTTGGACCAAGTAATTCAACACATATAACATTCAGGCCTCTTTCATCGTACTGTCTACAGATTTATTTAGATTATTAGTTATTTTTTATTGTTGTTGCTCTACTAGAAAATAAATAAAATTATGTACTTCATGCACTGAGCATGTCTGTATGTTATGGTGTAAAAATAGGTTATATGTACGCGGTGCTTGAGTAATTTCGATATTTTTAACAACACATCCTGATACTTTTTAACTTTTTGCAATAATGTCAAAACTGAATCAAAGTAAAACTTCGTGATTTATTTAGCTTTTTTGAGTAAGTTACGTACATTGATAGTAATGATGTTCTGTTAATACACTTGCTTTAACTACCTATAAAATAAATAGAGCGAAGATAAATATCAATTCTGTTATTTATCATTCTTATTTCGCATAGAGTTCCTTATTAAAAACAAACAGTAAAAAATAATTAATGAATGTAAATCATATTCACATAAAGTCCTTCGTAGAAGTTTGTCAACTAAACATGTAATCAAAATCACTTATGCATAGATATACATGTCATATTTTATAAATTTCAAACTTCCATAGGATAAGACAGAAAACAAGCTTCAAAACGTAAGAGAAACCTTTGTATAATTATTTGAAGGTGAAACATATACTGCTACGACTGCTTTAGAAAGTTTACACCACAAAATTCAGAGAACTGACACGTCATAGATCAGTATGCATAATGAGTTGGTTATGTTGTCAAATAGTCTTATTGTTTTTTCTTTTTTGGTTACTTCGTCTTTCGTGTTAGAATAGCAAAGTTACTGGCAAATGCGGCATTTATCTGTCTTTTTTTATACTTTGCAAATGTAATAATGTTTTCTTTCAACTTAAAAAAATATGGATATGATATATAAAATAAGGAACTAACCAACAGAGGACACTACTATGTCAAATTAGACACGAATTATCAAATAAATTTCTTTAAATATCAAGTGTACATTATAATTAATTTATTGCGACGTTCGTATCAATTGTCATAACTTGTCGCATTATAAAAACCTTATAGCTCGCAACGTAAGTTAAGTAATTTCAAGACTATATATGAATCGAAATTACATTGGGCATTGTGGAATGATAAAAAAATAATATGACAGCGTAGACATCGAAGCAATTTTATATCATATCATCCTTTTTCTAACTATTAAACTTGTTTTCAGAAATGCACTGTTTCCAGAAAGAGAGCTGTAAATGCATGTGATTGTCATAGACTGGCTGGGAAATTCGCCGGTCTGGTATATTAAAGTAACACTTGTGAAAGATGAATTTTGTAGTATAATATACAGTTACAATAATCATCAATGAGCTATTTCTAATACCTGCATATTCTTTTTTTTTTACGATTGACGATCATCTTGTACTACTGAAACTATATTTCTGATAAACCATTTAAAGATATCCTTATAATTCTTTTATTTTCTGTCAAAACATTGCTAATATGATAAAATAATAACAACTGATTATCTCTGTAATTTATATTGTTGTAAAAATAAAAACAAAACAGTAAATTACTGTTGAATTTTTATTAGTTATATTTAATATCATATTTGAATGTATTATTATTATGTAAAAATTACTGTGGTATCACAGTTTTCTCTACTTGTGGTTATATAACGAAAAAACAACTTTCTAGAAGTGAAGAGTATGTCGCTTCCGTCCACATTGAGTAACCCTAAAAGTTGTAGTTTTAAGTCAAAGGAAACAAGAATCAGAATATTAATTATCCCATAAAAACGAAAAAATGTTTGAATGCTTGTAATACTACTATTAAATTGTTTTTCATTGGGGTGAAACATATTTAGTTTAGGATAACAATAACACTGAAATAACACATGGTCTTGAGAACTCGTAACATTATATCAAACTCAGCTCCATTATCCAATTTTGATGGCCTGTACAATGATGTACCTCAGAACGGCTGGTATGGGTATTAACACTTTCACTAATAAAGCAGAAAAAAACGTTTCGACCTTCTTAGGTCATCTTCAGGTTAACAAAAGTTAACAAGTATGTTCGTGTTTAATGTTGTTTGAATTTGAGAGTGTAGCCATACAATCTATTAAATCTACAAAATGCTCGATATAATGCATCACTTTCTTATTGTTTTTACAACATTATTGTATTGTTTATACTTGTGAATTATAACAGTTAAAAGAAAAATATCAACAGATTTACTAATGAAAAGATAAAGTTTCTAAACCAAAAATTCTGAGTTAAGTGGTATAACTTAATGTTATAACAGTTTAAAACTTTGTATAAGGTGATTTCAGTATTTCGTACATCATATTGATCAGAGTTTTATAGTGCGTATCAAACTGATTATGATTATAATTAAATCCTCTTATGACACAAAAAATGTTTGAGAAAAAACCTTGCAAGTATGTTTTTTCATTGATTGCCAGATTTAGTCAGAGTATAGAGATTAAAATAATATCAGAAAACAGAATTAAATAATATTGTATATTTTGTGAAAGTTAGGGCTTATTGTTTTGAAAATAAACATTTTTATCTTCTAGTGCAAAATTGATCTTTTTGACGTACTCGTTTTTAACACGACAGCGACAACTGCTTGGTCGTTTTTGAAAAAAAAATATTTAAGCTATAAACTAATGTATTTATTTCTGTTAGTCATTTTAACAAACTTTATAACAATGATCAACTATCATGAAATATTTGTGAAAATATTGATCTCCAATGGTTTTTGTTTGTTTTTAAATATAAAATTACAAAAGACTACCTTTGTTTTGCCCACCCAAAGCATTGAAAATAGATTTTTAGTGTTTTTTCGCATTTACTCTAGAGGCACAGGTGAATGGCACAAATAGGTCCTTTACCAGAATGTACATGGTTTTTCTTTTTGAACCAGCCTTTCAAGAATTTTTATGATTCATGTTTCATTTAATAATACCTCACCAGTGGCACAATGGTATATCTGTGTACTTTTCTCACCAGCAAGCGAGTTTCGATACCTATGGTGGGCAGAGCCAAGGTAACCCTTTGTGTGTTTTCGTGCTTACTAACAAGCAACAACATTTAATAATGAACATTGGACTCATTATAACTGTGAGTTAAGGATATTAGGTAATAAAATGTATATTTTCTTGAAATAAAATATGTCATTAAAATTTTTCTGTGAAAACGTTACGCCTACGAAGTACTTTATCATTTTGATGTATGGGATTTTTATACATAAGAAAAAGGCATTTCAATTCTGATCACTGTAAAGCAAACTATAGAATTTATAAGAACTTACTACATTCTAGAAAATGCAAGAGATGCTTAATTAGTTATTTTAAAATAATTTCTTTTCACACTTGAAATCATCGCTTCAAATCCATTGTTAGGCGTAGTAGTTTGAATAAAATACACAAATTTAACTGGCATCTTTGCCACATAGTTTTTTTGTTTTTTAATTCAACCTCATACGCTTAAGCGCGTCACGAGAAGGCAAACAACAAATAACAGCATTTCGAAAGTTCTCAGAAAAACAAGTTTTACGAAGTTACAGAAACATGAAATGAAAAAAACGGGTGATCGAAAAGCTGTGAAGCTTCCCATATTCGTATCGAATCCAGTTATGAAAAACAATCCAAAACGAGACATTTCGTTTGACTTCTTGCCTACTTAAGTCATCATTAAAGTTATGAACGTCAACGCTACTCAGAAGGAATGTGAAGACTATAGTAATGGATGGACATCTGCTTCTGGTATGCCACTGACTAGCTCTGAGGAATTCGGAAATGGCCCACCGGATCCTTCTGGTGGTAGGTCGTTTAGCTGATTAATGATTACCACTCCATCACGGGAGAGACAGCTGTTTCTACTGTTTAAGACGTTTTTAAATTGTATGCTGTTCATTTAATAAATTGCCAAATGTATCACTTGAATGAGCAGGTAGATAAATATATACTAAAGTCGTAAAACGTGAGATTCTAAAGTTTTGTAATTCTTGTAGTGTTTTTACACATAATGTGTGTAATAAATTTATTTAGTTAGTTCAAAGTTTTTTGTTTGTTTAATATTTATTAACCTGTAGTGAAACATGACAGAATTGAAAAGAAAACTTGTACAAAAATGTTCTTATTATAATCAAATATATAGATACAGTGTTCTATAGTAATCCGTACAAAGTGTTGAGCAATAATATATAGAAGTCTTGTTTTGTTTGTTTGTTTTGGAATTTCGCACAAAGCTACTCGAGGGCTATACTGCGCTAGCCGACCCTAATTTAGCAGTGTAAGACTAGAGGGAAGGCAGCTAGTCATCACCACCCACTGCCAACTCTTGGACTACTCTTTTACCAACGAATAGTGGGATTGACCGTAATGTTATAACGCCCCCACGGCTGGAAGGGCGAGCATGTTTGGCCCGACGCGGATGCGAACCCGCGAACCTCAGATTACGAGTCGCACGCACCCCTTAACGCGCTTGGCCATGCCGAGCCCTACGTATATATAAAGAAGTCAAGCAAGCTGAAACCACGAAAAAAAAGTGTACTTAGATACGTATATATGTGCATTTCATGTTTTTTTAAAAAAAATACGCATACAACAGCATTTAACAAGGAAAATGTTATACATTGTCATCAGAGATAGCCTGTAACGCATCGATAGATGTATGGTGTTACAACAAACAAAACTCCTGTTCGTGGTCAGTTTATGCCTTTATGAATTATAGAAGGATGTGTGTGTTTTTCATTATAGCAAAGCCACATCGGGCTATCTGCTGTGACCACCGAGGAGAATCGAACCCCTTATTTTAACGTTGTAAATCCGAAGGCTTATCGCTGTCACAGAGGGTGACAATTACAAAAGGAATGAGGAAATGTAGCTACTTAAGTTAAGATGACTCGTTTAGAAGTATGGATTTAACGTTTTTGTAAGATAACATTCTTCCACAGTTTTTATTGTTATTATTTTCAGTAACGATGTGGTCGTTATGGTCGATAACTTGTTCCAGCAATATCATAAACCATTAACTATTAATCAGAGAATACTAGTAGCGTTGAGTTACGGTATCCAGGATTGTCTACAAAAACCTACAAACGTCTGACAAAATATTTACTACATAGAGGTCAATGAACAACACCCTTAGTATACTACGTTACGTTCTGATTATTATCTTGAACACGTGGTGCATTTAAAGGTAAATGACAAACATCCTGAACATTTACTGTATCAAGGTCAATGATCAAAACCTTGAAAACTTAATACACTTGGGTCTTTCCGTGCCAACTCACTTAGCAAAAAAGAACTTTTTCCACTTATGACACAAATTTTCTTTAAGAAAATTCAAGCAAAAAATTCATTATGATTTGTTCAGTAATGCGAAATCCTAACGCTGTACGGCATGTCTGAATGACTCAAAATGAAATTTGTGCTTAAATTTTTTCAAGGAAATATATGACATGAACTGGGAAACCTTAGGTGAATTGATATGGAATAAAATGTTTAAATCAATGGCTAATATGTTAAACATTTATTATTTGAAACGTCATAAATGTTCAGTCAGTTTATCAGAGCTTCAGTTGTGGAGCTTTTACTTTGGGTCTGCTTTGTTTTTATTGAGCCTCCTATAGGGGTTGAAGAACAGGAGATATAAACATATAAAATACTGTCTTAACCTGTAACAGCGCTGAAATTATTGTATGATTAAGTGGGTTCTATAAAAATGAATACATTGACAGTTAATAGTGACAAAGTTGATAAATAAAATCACGTATAAGACTACAGTCTACTAAAGGATCAAATATGGTGTGAACCTAGACTTGTCAGTGTTAATCACATAGTAGTTAGATAAATCACTAATTAGAATAAGCAATCAATAATTTTAATTGTGACTTGTAGTAAAAATGGATTCCGAAACCTTAATTTTTCTTCAAAAATTAAAATACTTTGTTTTGGTTGAAGCAATCTAATCACGACATATTAATTTAGATCTTTGTACTTTATGTTTTATTGTTGTTTTATTTACTAATTTCATATGACAAAAAAGGCAAAGGTGTTTAAAGGATCGTTTAATTATATAAATCAAAATTCATATCGTAAATTACGTGTAGAGACCACAAAATCATTTTTATGCTTCCGAAGAATAAATATACATTGTACGTTAAAATATAAGATATCATTATCACCCTGACCCGGCATGGCCAGGTGGTTAAGGCACTCTGAAGGTCGCGGGTTCCAACCCCCGTAACACTATACATACTTGCCCTTTCAGCTGTGAGTCTGTTATAATGTGACGGTCAATCCCATTATTCGTTGGTAAAAGAGAAGCCCAACAATTGGCGGTGGGTGGTGATGACTTACCTTTAGCCTTATACTGCTAAATTAGGGACGGCTAGCGCAGATTGCCCTCGAATAGCTTTGCGCGAAATTCAAACCAAACCAATATCACCTTGCAATCTAAGTTCCGAAAGGATATCAAAATTATCGAGTACAAACACTGTTATATAAATAAGTACATACATTTTATTTTAACTGTGAATGTTGATCAGGCTTTATTTTAACGATTATTATTTCATAGGAAGATCTGCTTGCTATCAACTGATAAGTTTTTGTATTCACTTTAAATCAAATTGTTTAGCTAAGTAAAGAAATATCATAACTCATAATCGGAAGTTGAATTAGGAGGTCTACCCTCTCTGTTTAAAACTCTGGAATAGTAACTTCACAAAAACGATGATTATCCTTTCCCTTTTGTACACAAAAAGTTTGTGGAAGTAGTTTCGCTGCCTTAAGCTAAAATTGCTGGTTCCAATAAAATTGGAAAGTAATAACAAATACTTCAAAAGTAAAAAAAAAAAAGACTCAAATGGATAGCATGCTAATAACATGTAAATCTATAACCAAATAACTTCCTGAAATATATGTCATAAAATAAAAGAGAAACGAACCTGTCACTTCTACTATATTTAAAAGACAGGAAATGTATTTGGTCATTGAAGTTTGAAGACTCTTTGAATGAATAATGAACAAAATTTATTAGAAGTTTGATTCTAACAAATGTACAACGTTCGACAAGGTTTTGTTATGATGAGGTAAAAATATCCTTGCCGGTATGTTATACAACTGTTGCCATGTTAAACTTGTACTAAAGCTTTTTTCATTGCTGTCCTTGAACTTTTTTCATTAAATTTTATATCTGTATATTGGCTACTGATTAGAAAGTTATCTAGATAATCTGTAGATTGGAAATATATGCACTTACCCTGATTACATTTATAAAAAAAATTGATACACTGTATGACTGTGTCATGATCTCATTACTCAGTTCACAGATCCGGCTTCGTCATTGATCATGTGACCCAAATATATTAAACTGTTTCAGCAGCCTTTATGAAAAAGATTTTTTAAAGTTTTTATCTACATCTTCTCTTGATGAATTGTGACTTCAGTCGTGAATTGTCTTTTATGATGCAGAAAAAGTATACGTTCATATATTACGAATTAGGATAATTTCTAAAAAGAAATATATTTAAGTATAATGGCTGATGACATATTTTATGACATCATAGAAATAAATAGTAAAAACAAAATTGTTTCTTCTTAACTGAACAAGTAACTGTTGTCTTAACAGGAGATATGGAATAGCTGGTTGAAATGCTAGTAAGTAACTAAACTAGTGCGTGAAAGGCTGTTAAAACTCATTGACGATATTTGAAGCATAGGTTTCTACAGATGCATATTTATACGTATTATTAAATACTAATAATATTCAGATACTTCTAATTATACAAACATATACAAGTTGTTTTTCTTGTTTGTATAAGTTTTTTTTTCTTCAAATATTTGTTCGATAAAAAGCACATACGCTCCTGCCTAAACAATCTATGAAAGAAAGTTTTGTATAAAATTGTGATTTTGGTATAATTATTTCAAAATGCTTTGTTCATACAATTTATTTGTAGTTGATGCAAAATCTTGGCTTGTGACATAAGTTTGCGAAATTGTTCGAAACGATTTGAAGCAAAGTGACATTGCCAGAATAGTCATCAGATTACTGGGCACATTGTTCGAGGAAAGTCCAATGATAGATACTGAAAACTTACTGCCTGAGATTACCAAATCATGATCAAGCTAACAGGCCAAGGTTGAAAGAAGTTTTACGATACCTTACTACAGGAATAACATGAACATGTTCATTCCAGGGTATTCAGAGGAACTGTGAATATGAATTAGGATACTAGCGACATGTCATCTTTTCGTATGAGTCTTGTTTCTGGCTAAATACCTTGTAGTGTGAAGAATGTTCTAAGTCTCGGTTAGATTGTAAGTATATGTTAGTTAGATAGATCGAGAGTACCGATTGTCAATTTAGCCAAAAAGAGAGTACAGAGGGGATTTTTAAAGTGAAATTTTCATACATTATATTGTAAAAACAGAACAAAGTAGAATAATTTGTCTTTTAAATTGTATTCTAAAGTAACCGAATGTGGACTTTGAGAAAAAAGACAATTATTTAAAGCTCTGAATACAAATATGGGAATTAACTGTGTAACAAATACTTATATAAATATACATTTCGTTTGTTTTAATATATATAAAAATCATTTTAAAACAAGTGGACTGTGTTTTGTTTGTTTATTCTTTGAATTTATCACTAACAAGTCATATGCACCTAACATCAAGAATTCGACCTCATACACATTTACAAGACCTGACAGTATGAATAAACCTGCATCTTGTGTATATTTATAACTTTTAGTAAGACATCAGTGTACCTCAGCTGTATAAGGTGATTACTTTTTATAATTGCCCCACTGTAGCTCTTACTTCTGGTACTGACTTAACTAAACTTCAACATGAATCTGGAACGTTTAGTTACATCATACAGTATAATTCAGATAAAAATGTTGATAATAGATAATCATGTCACAGGAAACAGCCTAGAAACTACAGCTCAAATTTTATGAATAATAACATAGAAGTCTAGAAAAGTAATGTAAGAAAAATACGTGGGTAATATCTTGTTTCTACTGTCATGACTGAAACATTACTTCGATATTTTTAATAGCACTCTCTAGCCCAACTTAGTCGTTAGGTTAGCAATTTTTATCACATGCGCTAAATCTCGATCTATGTTGTTCAGTGTACATAGTACACGCATGTTACGAGACAAAGAAATATAACATTATTTTTGCAAGGCTATATGCGGACAGACATCCCTAATTTTGACCTGTTAGACTAGATAAAATATAATTAATTCTATATAATCTTTGAGCTACTCTTATCAGACGGCCCAGCATGGCCAAGCGCGTTAAGGCGTGCGTGTGATTCGTAATCTGAGGTTCGCATCCGCGTCACGCCAAACATGCTTGCCCTCCCAGCCGTGGGGACGTTATAATGTTACGGTCAATCCCACTATTCGTTGGTAAAAGAGTAGTCCAAGAGTTGGCGGTGGGTGGTGATGACTAGCTGCCTTCCCTTTAGTCTTACACTGCTAAATTAGGAACGGCTAGCACAGATACCCCTCGAGTAGCTTTGTACGAAATTCCAAAAAAACAAACAAACTTATCAGACCGAATAGTGATAATTAACTGTCAGTCTCGTAGTGCATGTCTCCAGTGGCTCGGCGATAAATATGCATGCTTACGGCATTAAACATCAAGTTTCGATACCCTTAATGGACAGACTCAGAAAGTCCATTGTGGAGGTTTGTGCTGCATTTTAAACTACACTTTTAATACACTTACAGATCCAAATTGTGAAACGGATTTTTTAAACATTGATGTGAATTATGAACCTTACAATTCAAAATCCGAGCTAATTACTATACTACACCCGTTTGTTGACACGCTTTATCATAAAACGCGATGTTGTTAAATAAAACAGGCAGTAATATGTTAATTTACTGAAAGTGTAACGTCTAAAGAATAGCAGTAGTATAATTATATATTCCGAAAAGCCAATAATCATCTAAAAGCACTCCTTAACGTAAAGTTAGAAAAAGGGGTGACTCCAGAATTCTGAAAGTGGTGGAGATGAATGGGTGGCTGACAGATTTATATGGCAATAAAGTATTTTTATTACTTCTATTTCAAGAGGAGAATCATGCAAAACCAAGAAGGAAGCTCTAAAATAAAATATTTTTACTTTAGAATATTTTCGTGATTTTTTATTTTTATTTTAGTAAATTCAAATTACCAAAGTGTCTAACGGTGAGAAGATTTCAAATGTTGGCTGTTTTTACTCTGAAAAGGTAACAATACTAATCAGAGGTTAAATTATACTTCGTTAGAATTTTCTAGTCAACAGATGCATGTGGTACTCGAAAACATAGTATTTTGTGGTTTGTAATGTTTAGTGAATTTTTTTGAAAAGGCGCTATTGAAAAGCATAAAACAACACAAATGTTTAAATTTAATGTCTGACCTTTTGTTGTGCAATCACAGAACAAGAAAAGAAATAATTAAGCAATTAAACGTTTTTTGTTTGTTTTTAATTTTGCGCAAAGCTGTTCGAAGGTTATCTCAGCTATCCGTCCCTAATTTAGCAGTTTTAGACTGGACAGAAGGCAGCTAGTCATCACCGCCCACCGTCAACTCTTGGGCTACTATTTTATCAACGAATAGAGGGATTAACCGTAACTTTATAACGCCCCCACGGTTGAAAGGGCAAGTAGGTTTGGTGTGACGGGGACTCGAACTCGCGACCTACACCTTATGACTCGAGTGCCTTGACCATCTAGCCATGCTAAGCCCCATTAAACGTTGCGTTTAATTTATAATAATAATATTGTACACTCGTATTTACTACATGCAAAATCACATCAGCTGAAACTTCCCAGCAGGTTAATTGTATGTGAGAAAATAGTTTATCTTATTAGTTGCGCATCATTGTTTACGTTATACAAATATGTATTCCAATAATAGATTTCAAACAAAAAGTAAAAAGAAATATATAGGTATAAAAATAAAGATGTGGAAATAAAAAGAATTCCTTTGTTTTTTTTTAGCTTATGACTTCTCTGAATTCGTTAGATTCTTAAAGTTTAGAATTGAAATGGGTTTAAAGTTAAAGCATGAATAGATTTGTGAATTTAAAGCTGAGACGCACTAATATATAAAACTTCTAATGAAACAAAAAATCAGTACTTTTCATGTGCAGAAGTTCAACACTCTCGGTATGTGGATAAAAAGTCTCGTTAAGCCACTTATGTAAGTACTGAACTGGATTGCGCAATGTCTTGGCATGCCACTGCATTGACACATGACGTCAACGGAAGCCATATAGTTAGTCCCTAAACTGTCAAGTTTGACTGCGATGATACCAAGGATATCGAAGTGACAGCCTCGAATTTTGTGACCGCTTCACTTCTTCCATTTTTTATTTATGCAGTATTTTTCAATTTTATACTAATGATGAAAAAATTGGGCATATAAATTCCAAAATTATAGAGTAATAACCGATAGTGTCATGCTGGTCTAAGATTGGTTTTCTTGTGTTCTGTTGTATTGTTAATTAATAATAAAGTGTCAGATTTCTGTAGTAGTCTATAGTAAAGTAGAAAGTACAGTATAAACGAACTTGAAATAGCACAAAACTATTAAATGCTATAGTTGATCGTTACTGATAAAAAGTAACATGGTTTTTGAATAGCATATAAGTTTACAGAAGGGAGCTAATAAAGTGCATTTATAACTGAATTAGGTTAAGTTATCAGTGATAACGAGAAAACCAACATGTAGAGAAAAATATGTATGTAAAAACAATTGGTTTGGGTTGAAAAAATTTTTTATGTAGAGGAGCAAACAGTGTTTCGGCCATCTTCGGTCATCGTCAAGTTCACAAAGAAAAAAAGAGCTAACTGAGCGATAGCTGACCTCATGTTTGAAGGAGATTGTGTGACTGAGTGTAGGAATGTAGAGGGCGTGCTTAGATGTTTGATTATATTTATTAATATAGGTATAAAAGTGTTCCTTTGTATTGGTTTGTTTGTTTTGGAATTTCGCATAAAGCTACTCGAGGGCTATTTGTGCTAGCCGTCCCTAATTTAGCAATGTAAGACTAGAGGGAAGGCAGCTAGTCATCATCACCCACCGCCAACTCTTGGGCTACTCTTTTACCAATAGTGGGATTGACCGTAACATTATAACGCCTCCACGTCTGAAAGAGCAAGCATGTTTGGCGTAACGGGGATGCGAACCCGCGACCCTCACATTACGAGTCGCACGCCTTAACACGCTTGGCCATGCCGGGCCGGTTTATTTCGGGCTTGAGTTGTTGTATAAGTAAAGCTTCTTTAACTTTGCGTTTGTTTGTGTTTGTGTCTTTATTTAGTATTTGGGTGTTTTCTATGGTTATGTTGCAGTTATTTGATTTGCAGTGTTCGTAAACGTTTGAAGGTGACATTTTGTGTTCTTTGAATCTTGTTTCCATTTTTCTACTTGTTTCTTCAATATAAAATTCGTGGCAGTTATCATATTGCAACAAAAACAAAAACTCAACATACTAAAAAACCAAATAAACACAGCCATAAAACTATGCTCACCAAATAAAATTAACGACGAATTAGACAAAAAAAACAACAATACTTCATCAACATCAATAAGTTTCCTCCACAAACTGTAGAAAATATTATATGCACACACCTAGACAAAAAGCAAAATCAACTAACAAAAGTAAATATATCCCACGAATTAAAAAACAAAGAAACCATATATTGCTGCATACCATATACTCCCGATATCAGCAAAAAAATAAACAACATTTGACAAAAACTAATATCAAAATATGACATTCCAGGTAATACCAAATTTATTCAAAGACCAGGCACAAAACTAAGGTTTGTACTATGTAAAAACTACACTTAAAAACACCACACCAACATTATTTATAAAATACAATGTGATAACTACCACGACTTTTATGTTGAAGAAACAAGCAAAAAATGGAAACCAGATTCAAATAACACAAAAAGTTACCTTCGAACACTGCAAATCAAATAACTGCAACATAACCATAGAAAACACCCAAATACTAAATAAAGAAACAAATATGAACAAACGCAAAATTTAAGAAGCCTTACGTATACAACAACTCAAGCCCAAAATAAACAAATACAAAGGAACGCCTTTATACCTATATTAATAAATATAATCAAACATCTAAGCACGCCCTCTACATCCCTACACAACTCTCTTCAAACGTGTGGTCAGCTATCGGTCAGTTACCTCTTTCTTTCTTTGTGAACCTGACGATGACTGTAGAAGGTCGAAACGTTGTTCGCTCCTCTACATAAATTTTTTTTTCAACCCAATCCAGCCGCTTTTACATATATGGGTTAAGTTGCACTACAATCTGTATATGACACTTTTACATTTAACGTCATAAATTATACCAGTTGTGAATATTAAGATTTCTTTTTTCAGAGATTGTACAATAACCTCTAATGAAATAATAGTTTGTTCCAAACGCCCGTTTTTATGTTGTGAAAAAGTTAATTATTTCCTAGTTATACTAAAATGATCAACTATTTTGTCTATTTCTCGTTTTATTATTGTAGAACTATAACTCACATGGCAGTTAGCATCTAGACCTAGATGAATTAGGTCATTGTTCTGTAGAAATATTGTAACTGTGGTAACTGGATCTGAAGCAATATTTGTTATTTGTACTTGAAATGTCCTCATTTTAGAAAAGTGTAAATAAGTCGAAATATATATATTAAAGATTTAATATAATGCTGGTGATATTCAATGAGTCCAGGTGGTTACGTAACCTGTGACACATAATACTGAATCAACAATTTACTAAATCCATTGGTGTTTGTTTTCATTTTTAAATAAACATATATTTCCATGGACAACTTATTTTATTGCTTTACTGTTGTAATTATATTATATTTTTAATTATCTACTGCCTTATACATAAATGCAGTTGTGCCACTCAAGAAGTATTTCAGCCAATTTACATTTGCAGTATTTTCATGAACATTGTACTTAATATCACGTATATATGTATTTATACTTATAAAATTATTACATGCGATCTCACAATGTTTAAGTGATAAGTTATTTTAGTTGTTTCAAGAGAAACATCAAAACAATGCCTGCAAGGTACATTATCAGAATTATTTAGTATTGAATTCGTACGAAATTATAAAATGGAAAACTATTTAAGGATTACATTTTCCATTTTAGGAATATTGTATCAGTATTTTAAAATATTATCTTCCCTCTCTGGATCAGCAGTAAGTTTACAAACTCAAAATGCTAGAATCCGAAGTTTGATTCCTACAGCTGGCACAACTTATTTAGTTCATTGAGAAGAAAAAAAACAGAAAGCGAGTTTTGTCGAAATGAAAATTATCAGAAAAGTGTAAAATAAATCAATCTTCTGTCGATGTTATTTTGGAGAGAGAAGTATTTACTTAACATGCTCCAGAAATAACAAAACGGTAAGGTTGTTGGATTATTACGCTAAAAACTGGGATTTGATCTCTCGTGGGCATACAGCCTATAACCCATCGTGTAGCTTTGGACTTAAACAAAATATATTTCAAAAAGTTACTTTATAAACAGTAATTATAGCAAACTATACCGATTTAGTATTAGATGCCACATACACAAATCCTGCCCAGATGGGGTTATGGGGAGCAACTCCAGTGGATTATAAGTACAGCGGTCTTGAAGTCTCATGTCACACCTGTGTGACCTCCGACGTTGCATCCATAAAATTGGCGCCTGCAGTGGGTGCAACCATCTTGGTGGTGGTATAGTTGAGTTGGCAAAGTGCTGGTGGTATTCTTTGAGCTCAGGTGATTACGTAACAAGTGATACATAATTTCATGATGTGCCGCGAGAGGACAAACAGCTCTATGGAATGCAACTATGTGGATGAACCTTATATTATAGAATTGAAGACAGAGAGTTATATTTGAGAAATAATGTAAAACATCAGATTTTTTGTGTTAAAAACAAATCAAGTGATCTCGGTCGTATTATAAAAAACATGTGTCCAAATACTTAAAATTCACTAAAGGTTACACGAGGACTGCCTGCGATAACTATCCGTCATTTAGCAGTGAAAGGCTAAAGGAAAGACAGCTAGTCACCATCACCTACAATTAACTCTTGAGATACTCTTCCACCACAGGATTGACCATAACATTATTACGTCCTCATGGATGAAAGGGTGAGTATATCTGGTGGAGTGTGGATCCGAACTCGACCCTCAGAATGAGAGTCCAGTGCTCTATCTGGCTATCCCAGGCCAGATTTCATCTGTAATCCATGCAGTATCTAGATGAGTGAAGGGTTAACTATAACTTGCTAGGCAATATTTTATGTGATTTTCTAGTTAATTTTAAATCATTATAATATCTCATGTAGCTTCGTGATAACTCGAAAACCTAAGAAAAAAGGATGTTAAAAACATTATAAACCAGTATAATAACTTCATGTATATTAGAGTAATAGTTTCGCGGTAATGCTACAGATTAAAATAATGCATCCACTATTTAAATATGTTGTTTTATTGAATATGTAAGTTTAAATTAAACTTCCATTTTAAATTGAACAGGAAAAAAATGTTCTGAGAAACTTGGTCGAATCTACAGTTTTTTCTTTATGTTGTAAAAAACGTTTTTGAATTTTAACGTTGAAGTTTGTGGTTCAATCCCAATGGCATATTCTGTGACATAAGAGCAAAAATATCTGGTTAGAAACCCCAAAAATTCTGTCTTGTTATCCTATGTTAGAACTCCTAGCAAATGCGAGGTAAAATTCCAGGTAAAAATATTAAACAAAACATTCTTAATAATGAGAGCCAGGTATGGTCCAGTGTTTAGTGTGTCGGACTATAAGTGGACATGATTTCTCTCTGAACAGGATCTTCACTTTCAGCTGTGTGACAGCTATAATTTGGAATATGTTTGTTTCTCATGCTATTCACTAATGTAAATCATATCCGTCACATATTTCTATTTAAAGCTCAAGTTAACCAAAGCTAAAATTAATTCAATACTGAATAACTTCCTACTTCGAGCTTAAAACTCCAAAGCTTACTTCTATTGTGATAATTTAGAAAATAAGACATAACATATGTTCGAAGAAATACAATGCCATCATAACTTTCTCTTGAATCGCGAAATAAACTAAATAAATCGAATAAAAAGAGAGCTCATTTCAAGGATGATTTCCTACTTACTTTTTCATGAATAACACTGTGTTATTTTTCTTTTGGTTTAATCCTTCAGGCATCCTTATTGACAACTCTACACAGAAACTGCACAAAATGTTTCTTGTAATACATACACACCAATAACTTGTTATGGTCTAAGACGCCTAGTTGTAGACCGTATGGTTTGTTAGTTTCAAAGGATCTCTTTGTGACACAGCATCTACTACTGTAGCAGCAAAAATTTACTTAAATAGTCATTGAAAAAGCTGTCAACATTGAAGTCAAGATGAACATAAATAAAAGATTGGAGCTAGGCTTAGGAAAATTCTAGAATGTTATTAGTACGCTGTAAACATTCTGTGATGCTTGAGGCTATAATTTTGGTGTTTTTTTGTGCTAACCCACTTTATGATTGTTGATTACAGAGGTTTGCAAATATTTTACGTGAAATATTTTATACTATACATGAATACTAGTTTAATATATTTTAATCATTATGTAAATGACAATAGATTTTTTTTCAATATTTAATAGCAAATTATCAAACAATCAAATATAAAAAAGATATTATTCGTTTGTTTGGTTTTGGTTTCCTAAACATGTGAAGAATCTACAACACATAATTTGGGAGAACTAATAAAGAAGGAAGATTTCGGGACAGTTATCTCAAAATATTCGGATAACTATCCTTAGACTGAGATAAGTGTAATTTTAGAAGGTGAAGTACACATGGTAATTTGTACTGTGAATAATAGACTGTATACATACGAACACTGTCACAGATTGTAAAGAATGAAAAAGAAGTTAAATATTGAAATCATTAAATATTAATGATTTCTAAATATGGTATTAATGTACAGTCATCATGTTTACTACTAATAAACATTAGATTTACCATCCAGTACAAAAGGATATTTCAATATAATGGATACACATCAGGTTCATATAATTATATGTTTGATAAGGTAGTCATCCAAAATATAACAGCTTGTAAGAAGATTTCGCAGACTTTCTATGAATTATACTCAAATAAAATTGTAATAATTTCTTAGGACTTTGCCTTTATTATGGAGATATTTAAATAGGTTGTTATTTCGACAACACCTGGTCCTCTCTACAGGCCTCCCCAATGGGACAAATGTAAGTCTTCGAATTTAAAACTCTGATATCACGGGTTTGATTCCCCCAGTGTACACAGCAGTGTTCGTCCTTATGAGGCTCACTCCTCGCGCAGTTTCTACACAGTTAGAGAACACTAAATTCCATTGCTACTATTTTGACTCTGAAACAAACCTAGAGTTTGATGGTTGGATCTGCAGCTGACTCAAGTTTAAGTGTGTCTTTGTAGGTGTATGAAGGTTCTTTAATTTGTTAGGAACCAATAAGTTGCTTTGAGTGTGTTCGATTTTCTTAATCATATCAGTCAGCCAGTGTAATAAAGCTGTTTCAGTCCTTCAGTTTGTCACGTAGTACTTTCAACATTTTCTGTTTTATTCCACCCATTTGTGAACAATAAATATTTGCGTGATTCATCGTATACCTTGTATTCGTTCATTCGCGCCTTGAAGGTATCCATATGTCTTTCTTTCCTTCAGATGTCCAAGATTTTATCTGTCTTTACGTTACAAATCTTATTACCAAACGACAAGATAGTGATTGATCCGTTATCAAAGGAACAAGTCCAAAGAAGGCCCTATTTACTCACTATATATTTGAGTTTGAGTAATAAATCGAGTTTAATTTTTTTTAGCTTTGTTTGAAGTTAGACACAAAACTGAAATAATGAGCTATTTCTGGGGCTTTTTTTTACTTTAAAGCTCGTTTAAAATCCTTTCTGTGCAACATCTTAACTAAGACATGGCTTTGACAGGTATTGTAACAAAGAACAGAGAAACATCAGTTGATGAATTCGTGTAATTTCGGACAAACACTACAACTTTCAATGATGTTGATTTAATTATTTAACCTTCAACTCTTAAATATTGATCTATCTGGGTTTTTTTGCCAAAAGTTTTGTCCAACAGTTTTTAACTTTTATTTGTAAAACACGAAATGAAACAGCAACAGATTCCTCAAATTGTACTTGAACTATAACACTGTCCAGATAACACTGTAATGAACTATAACACTGTAATGAACTATAACACTGTCCTGATAACACTGTAATGAACTATAATACTGTCCATATTACACTATAATGACGATTAATTTCGAGTTAAAATGTCGTGTTTTGTTGTTTATTGCAAACAAAAATCATATTAAATAACTTGTTCTGAAAAAATTTAAGATAAGAATGGTATAGTATACTCTGTTTGCTGTTATATGACTTAACTTCCTTCTTTGAATTTATACCACATGCTCTACGTTTCATTAGGAAAAAAATGAATCAAACACTCCTAGAGATTTAGTTTATTTAAGTTAGGTAGTGAATGTAACATCATCTTAATGGTTTAACTTCATTGGTAAAAGAGTAACCCAAGAGTTGATTGTGGGTGGTGATGACTAGCTGACTTCCCTCTAGTCTTAGGGGACAGCTAGCGCAGATAGTCCTCGAGTAGCTTTGCGCTAAATTCAAAAACAAACTATTTATTTGGTAATTACTCGTTTTTTTCAATATTGACTCCAGTGTGCGTGTCACATTTTGCTTCCACAATTATTTCTAATATTATATAAATATTTATGCTTTTTAGTTGTTATATCTTATGTGTTTGCCAGAGTTATGATGAAATCATTATATCTGAAATATATATATCAATGAATAACTTTTTATGCATGTAAATGTATGTACTGATCATTATGCTATATTAGTAGTTTATATAGTATCAATCTATGGTTCTTTCCGTGGCCGTATTAGAGTAGAGCAAAATATTCCCTGAAACAGCTAAAACTTGTGAATAAGAAATAAATGAAACCTGTGAAAGTGAAATATTTGTCGCAAAAGCACAAGCTAAACTAAAACGAAGGATTTGTTATAGAAGTTGCATCTGTAATCTGGTTATGTCCTATTGATATCGAAATACTGTATTTATATTTTATATCGGGGCCTGGCATGGCTTAGCGCGTAAAGGCGTGCACTTCGTAATCTGAGGATTGCGGGTTCGCGCCCGAGTCGCGCCAAACATGCTCGCCCTTCCAGCCGTGGGGGCGTAATAATGTGATGGTCAATCCCACTATTTGTTGGTAAAAGAGTAGCCCAAGAGTTGGCGATGGGTGGTGATGACTAGCTGCCTTCCCTCTCGTCTTACACTGCTAAATTAAGGACGGCTAGCACAGATACCCCTCGAGTAGATTTGTGCGAAATTCCAAAACAAACAAAATATATTTTATATCCATCTCCTTTATGTTTTTTATAGATTTATACCTAACCTATTTTATGCCGGACAGATGTTTATAATCGTATGAAAAAAAACATCGTGGCGCTGCAATAGATGCTTATTAAGTAACTTCATTAAATATAATTTTAGGTGCTGTTACAGTTATTGCTGTTGATTTCAGAACTGATTACTCCACTTCTCAATTAATATGATTGTTGCAACTAAACCTTAATAATACTTGAGTAAAACGTAAACAGTATGTGAAGCATGTCACTGAAGATATGCTCCGTGCTGCGATATGTCATAAAACAGATAGAGTATCCATTGAATATTTGACTTAATTTGCATTGTTATTAAAATGAATTAAAATACAGTATAAGGTCACCTTGAAGTACGTCTTATTTGTTCATTGCGTAGTCTATACATCTACCAAATTACAGAGTGATAGGAGAGTAGCTTTTATGGCTCTCTCACCATCACATGTACGTTTATATCAAAATTTATTTAGTGATAGCACCGTATTTTCGATGTTTTTTGCCTTTAGCAGATACAACCTGAATACTATTTGACTGTATATATTTTAATCTTTAACAGTAATTTATTTTTGCACCTTTACTTATGCACAAAAATAAGCCTTCATAAAATGCAAATATTTGGCGCTTTCCTTAGTGGAAAATTATAAGAAAATCTTGAATTTTTAAGTTTTCTGTGAATATCAGGTTTGATACAAGTAACATTATGATTTATTACGCATTGGAAAACAGACCCCTTTTTTCTGTGATGTAACTGGTAGAGAAACAAACATGTGGTTTTTAAAGTAAATATTCATAAATTGCATAGTTACATATGCAAAAAATATCATATACAAAGGCTCAAACAATATTAATTTATAAGAAATTGGACATTGTGATTTTTCTCAAACTTATGAACTTCTAGAGAAGATAGCCCTCGAGTCGCTTTGTGCGATATTCAACAAAACAACAAACAAAATATTTTTTTACCAAAAATCAAAAGGTTCCGATAGAAATAGTCGCCAAAAACATGAACAATAAAAACGAATAATCTTTAAGCTTCCTTTTATTAAAGCTTCAAATAAAACTCTCTATGATGTCATCTTGTCCACTCCTAGTGTTGTGCTGATTGTTCTATCGTTCGTGTAATGAATATTAGGAATCTCAGATGCGACTTGAGTTACTTTATTAGTAATCTCCTACTATCCAGAACTAGAGTCGACTTGGATTACGTTACTAGTGCTTCCTTTGTCTACGTACTTACAACGATAGAAACTGGATTTCGATACCCATGGTGGGTAGAATACCGATAGCCCATTGTGCAGCTTTGTGCTCAAGTACAAACAAACCATTTAATTTAGAAATAAGTCATTTTTGCTGCTTTCTCAACACATTGGTTGTCCATAAAACACCAAGATGACGGGATCTTTGTGTTGAGGATGATATTTAGGTCACGGTGTAATATCCTTACTTTATGTTGATGAAGCCTTGAATCCATAGCCTACTTACTTACTCACAGCCAAATCTCACTCTTCTCCAGGCAGTACAATTGATCTTCATGGCTTTCTCTCACATTACTTTAACATTTTGTGTAGCTATCGAGTAACTGTTAATTTAACACAATTTCAGTCATCAGTAACGATTTTCTGCCCGTTTCAAAAGAGCATGTGCATCTGACCAGTAAAATGGGGACTTATAATAAGTTCTTTGTCGTTAGGGTTAAGTCTTTCAAAATTTAAATCGTAACTCGCAGTTACAAATGAGTAATTCTTAAAGGAATGAGATTTTTTAATGTGTTGAAAAATAGAACTTAAGAGTGAGAAACTCGTTACTAAAAGTTAGTAACTTGCAAACCGTGTTTAGACAATAATACAGCGCCGGTTCTGCATACAGCGATTTTGTATAGTGCATTTTACTAGCACGAGATCATGTTTCACTTCTTACCATCTCTGGGCAAGGCATGGCGAGGTGGTTAGGACACTTGATTCGTAATATGAGGATCGCGGGCTCGAATCAGCATCGCACAAAACATGCTGACCCTTTCAGCCGTGGAGGAGTTATAATGTTATACCGTCAATCCTACTATTTTTCGGTAAAATAGTAGCTCAAGAATTGGCTTTGGTGGTGATGACTAGCTGCCTTCCCTCTAGATTTACACTGTTAAATTAGGGAAAGTAAGCGCTGATCGCTCTCTTGTAGCTTTACGCGAAATTAAAAAAAACACGAGTTAAAAACCTCAAATCTTAAAATTTATCATGTTTAATACTTTTATATACACACGTTATTGTTACTATTACCATTGTTTTGTATTTGCACATCACATATGTGCTAAAAGCATTTTATGGTAAATTTTCAGGATGATTAACACCCAAGCTGCAACGGAGAAGAACACTTTAATGATAAAAGGTGTCGAATAAAATCAAACTTACACCAAAGTTTAGTTATTGTAACCTTGCTAACCAGATTATTATTGTTCCACCAAAGCTTTGGCTACTGTTACCCCGCTAAACAGATAACTATTGTTCCGTCAATGTTTAGTTATTGTAACCTTGTTCATCAAATTAAAAATTTTCCACTTAGGCTTAATTATTGTAACCCCACTAACCAGATGACTATTGTTTTATATGAAAACATCTTATAACAAACGTGGCGTAGTTGTGATGTTATTAACTTTTTTTTTTTTTTTACGTAAAATCCTTTTTGATTCAATGAGGGGTAATGTTGGAGATTACTATAATCCAAGAAAACAAAAATATTTATTACATTTCATACGCGTATACATATAGTAATGTGTTACATGTGTGAGAATGTAGACTTTCAGTTGTTTTGCTGTTGTTGTTTGTAACGAAGCTCAAAGCTACACAATGGGCTATTTGTGCTCTGCCCACCATGGGTATCAAAACCAGATTTGTAGCATTGTAAGTCCGCAGATGTACTGCTTTTATACATTATTGTATAAAATATAATCAAACAGAATGTCCTACTTCATATATATATATACATGAATGTATGTGCGCAATACAATTACAAATATACTTCTACAATTTGCAATAGAGAACGTCTCTAGAATATTGATAAAAATAATAAAATGTGTTAACTGACACGTCGAGCTAATTCCACTTCACGCATATGTTAAATACAATCATATCTAACTTTTAGCTGTATAACTATAGTTATATCATTCAATGATATCTTCATGTTTGTTTGTTTTCAGTTCAGTACAAATTAAAGAATGCGCTATCTTTATTGTGCTTACCACGGGTATCGAAACCTGAATTGTAACATTGTAAACCTACAAACTTGTGAGGTGAACATAAGTTGTTATTTATACACGTTGAATGTTGTTCTTTCAGAAATATTCTGATTTTATTAAATTGCTTTCAAAATAATGAAATGTGTCTGCAAGGTTTAAGTATATAAGAATGTTAATTTACATAATGAAAAGCTTTTTTATAATTTTAAACGTGGCCTTATTAACGGGTGTCCCTTTATGGGACAGCGGTAAGTCTTCGGATTTACAAAACACAAATTAGGGGTCCTATTTCCCTCTGTTGACGTAGCAGATAGCCCGAAGTGACTTTGCTATTAGAAAATACATTCCTTGTTAGCTGGTGATGTAATAGAGTTACCTTACGAATACTGTTTCGTTCGAGAAAAAAAGTAGAATGTTTTGGGTGAAATGTAATTTGATAACATGTTCAATCTTATAGATATTGCATCTGATGGATAATTACTTTAAAACTGAACATTCTTGCCATTTTAATAGTAAAGTTAAGTGTAGTTCTAAACAATACATTTTACATTTAAATCACACAGAGCTGATTGGAAGTTTAGTTGTTACTGTTTTGTTTTATTTGTGTGATATCAGAGTGACTGGAAAAAACTTTATTATATTGTATAAAAGACATAATTATGCTACACTTGCTACTTAGATTTTAGGTGTGTAAGTCTTCACATTTCTCAGCTGTTTATACACAATTTGGATTTGGATTTACAAAGCTAAAATTAGGTGTTCGATTCCCCACAGCAGACGCAATAGATAACCCGAAGTGGCTTTGGTATTAGAAAATACGCATGTAAAAATTTTGTTTTACCCCATTTTTGTTAAGTACTGCTCATTAAGAGAATTTAAAAATATTACAATGTTCTTTCATTATAGTATTAGTTAGAGGTTCGAGCCCGCAAGCCCAGCATAACCAGGTGGTTAAGACACTTGACTCGTAATCCGCGAGTCGCGGGTTCGAATCTCAGTCACACCAAACATGCTCTTCCTTTCAGCCGTGGGGGCGTTATAATGTTACGGTCAATCCCACTATTCTTTGGTAAAAGAGCAGCCCAAGAGTTGGCGATGGGTGGTGATGACTAGCTGCCTTTCCTCTAGAGTTAAACTGCTAAATTACGGACAGCTAACGCAAATAGCTATTGTGTAGCTTTGTACAAAATTTAAACCAAACGAATCGAGCCTGCAATACCCCACTGAATGCGCACTGTACTACTCTGTTAAGACAAGCGGTAATAACGGCGGGTTTTGCTGGCTGGTTGCCCTCCTTCTTATCAAAGTTCCAACGTAAGGATGGCTAAGCTTGAACCTTTGGATCTTTAACTTCCCTGTTTGATTCATGTGTCACATGTGATGCCATATTAATTATATGTAGTTCTGCATAATGTTACACCTTGCTTGACTACTACAGTAATAATGACGTTATGGTAATAGTGGCCTCATCCATAAGTGTGGTTAGTATTCATTGTGTGGAAGAATTTAATTGTCTTCATTCATTTCAAATAGTAAACTGTGTAGTCACAGGAACGTAAATAAAATAACAACAAAAGAAAATACTCAAGCGGTTGGTGTGTGTTTTTTAATAGTAAAGCCACATTAGGCTATCTGCTGAAGCCACCGAGGGGAACGAATCCTTGATTTTAGCGTTGTAAATCCGAAGATTTACCGCTATACTAGCAATGGACCTCAAGGAGTTGATCTCGAATGTAAATAATTACCTAAAACAAAAATTAAAGAAACTAACCAATAAACCTTTCCAAATACATCGAAAGAAAACAGAAAATTTCTGTTTACGATATTTAGTTAATTAATGTGTTAAAGATGAAGTGAAAATGATATACGTATTAACATTGTTCCTCTGATATAGTTAGTGATTTCCTGTATTTAACAAAACAAAACAAAAAACGTGGCGCTAAAAGTCATTAGAAGCTAATGGTCCATTTCATGTGGGCGGCCTATCCTTTAAAATGTAAACGGTATATTAAATTTCTTAGGAAAACATGCTTTTCACCGCTAGTCTTCTACAGCTTGCTTCGTGTTACCCTCACAGATGTTATATCTTCCTTCGCTATTATTCTTCCCTCACACTATACACCCCTGAATCTCCAAAATATTTTAAATCAGCGCTTCGAACAAGGAAGCAAGGTTTTAGGGAGGACAGGCAAACCAATTATGCTATTCATAGACGTATATTTTATTTACTGTAGCTTGATTACATGAGTTGGACCCATATATGGGCCCCTGTGCTTTATGGTAGTTAAAAGTGGTGTGTGTATAAAAGGTAGAATAACGAAACAACTCGGTACCCCGCTAGGTGCTCCTCTTCCTCCTGGGAAGAAGTAAACACGCGAGGTGAAAATCTAGCTCAAGATTATCCTGAAAGCAAGACATTCAACATGTTTCTAGGCTTAGAAAAACAACCGGGCTTAACAAATCAGCGTGAACATGGCTTATAATTTCCTGTATTTACGACGATGTCTTTGGCCATATTTCAAAGGCTTAATTTACATCCTTTCTATACACATATGTATGCATGTGTATGTATACATGTATTTATACTCGTACAAGACTTCTTTGTGAGAATACTAAATTTCTAGAATGTCTTTCAACGTTTGTTTATAACAATTTTCCTCCCTTTTTTCCTACCTCACCGAAAGCTGTTCAGAAAAATGCGCAGTGTATGTGTGTGTATGTATATATTTTCTTTGCGAACACTTATGGGTAAAACATAGTACATTCTTTATACTTATAATTTCAAAGTTGAACGAAAAGTGACACTTTTTAATATATTTTCAAACATGTGTGAGAAACAGCTTCCTATATGTATCACTGTGAAAAATATAAACATTTTAAATTTAATTTTTTTTCGTGCAACAGAATGAACATTGGTTTTAAAAGTTGAATATAAATACAAAATATATACCTCAGGAAACAAATGTGTATAAAACATCGATTGGTTCGTATGAATTCCATTGGTATTTCTAGAAATAAATAATCAATCGCTAGTCTTAGAATAATTAAAAAAGTCAAAATCAGCCAATTCTATTTTAACGCCTTTGTAAACCTTTGTAAATTAAGTGTTGGAACATAAATTAGTTTATAATAGCCAAAAAATATGAAAGAGTGTTTAACGTATATACAAGATCGATAAAGGTTAGCCTAGAGGTAGTTAACAGGTTTATCCTAAAGTTTGAAGAAGACGTAAGACAAAAGACTGATTTCTTTTTTTTTTAGTTTAAGTCGTTTTTACTTACAGAAAGAGTCTTTTAGTCTAATGTTCACTATCTCACATAAAAATACATGCTATGTCAATGCTATTTCTAATTTTAGGGTAGATGTGGATTTAAATTTTCATTACTTTGCAGTAAATACAAATTTTAATTAAATAAATTTAATATTTTTTATACAATATAAAACATTAAAGTTTTTAACTTTATTGCTGACAATTACGCGTACTTTGTGGTAACAATAAACAATTCGTTTGTTTCTGTTGATGTTTTTTTTTCTTCAGTAAGTTGGGAACAAAACGCATATAGGGATGATAGCTGAAGAGCGACAAACTGTCAAGCCACCTATGGCATTAAGCTTTTCAATTCCAGCCAAAGTTATATAAATATTGTTCATGTTGGAACTTGTCATTCCGCCTTTCTTCGCCTAAAATACTGTCTCGCATTAACCTTTAGGGCTAAAGTTAAATACATCATGAGAGGGCTAGGGATGTCGAATAACGCAATAGAATGTGGGAAGAACTTGAATGTCTCTTCTGTAGTAGGTTTTCTTTACTGCTTAGTGTTAAGGTTAATATTTGGTCTCAGAGGAATGTAAGATTAAGAAAACCGTTATTTTTAAAGTTCATCCGCTCTATCATTATTTTATGTTGTTATTTTCTGGCCTTAAGGTCTACTGGAAAAGTCAAAATGATAACATTTTAAAAGAAAACATAAGATATTAATTAAGTACGTTTGTATTTCTTCCTTTAGTACGATGAAGAAAGCCAAATAATAAAAAACTTTAAAATGGTGCTTTTCCCCATATACAGTTTTTAACCCTTAAACAGGGGGAATGTTGAAGGTATCAGCATCGATTAATCATGGCCGCAGTTTTAGGGTTAAATTTTATGGACATGTATATTTCCAGGTTTAATTTCGCTTGATAAGTACTTCATTTAGTGTTGGTAAGAACATATTCCTTATGGAACAAATCTTTAATGAATAGCGTCAATCCAACTCCTCCACATCTAAGTGCCATCTTTTTATAGCCAAGATGAACACGTTTTTCTCTTCTCTATAAACTTCAGAAATTTGATAACTAAACTGTTAGTTTATAACATTCATACTGGAAGTAGTTGATTTATAGAGTTAGTTTTATAACCTTACTGGTAGTGAATTAAAATCTAAAATACGAAGTTCAATATGGATTTCAAAATTGTCATTATACTCAATGCAGTTAACTATTGTCCTACACTTCTACAATGAACAAAATAACTAATAAAAAGTTTGTGAAATAGTTATTTCTGGGGTAACAGATGTATTTGGATACAATGATTCGCCTTAAACAGTGAGATAGGCCCGACATGGCCAGGCGATTATGGTGCTCGACTCGTAATCTGAGGTTCACGAGTTCGAATCCCGGTCGCATCAAACATGCTCGCCATTTCAGCCGTTGGGACGTTATAATGTTACGGCCAATCTATTATCAATTGGTAAAAGAGTAACCCAAGAATTCGCGGTGAGTGGTGATGACTAGCTGCCATCCTTCTAGTCTTACACTGCTAAATTAGGGATGAATTGCGCAGATAGCCCTCGTGTAACTTTGTACGAAATTACAAAATAAACAGTGAGATATGATAAGGTACAACATTTGTACTTTAAATGTTGTATATGATAAAGTCTCACTTTTAAAGACAAAACATTATTGCACACAAGTAAATCTATTATCCTCTAAATAGTTGTTTCTCGAGCATTGAATGAACACGCTCGACATTTAAATAGATATCACTTAATAATTGTGAAGTAATGTTCAATTAAAAGTCAATAGAAAAATTGAGTGCAATAAATTCTGTTATTTTTTTATGTTGTTATAAATAATATTTCAATAACGTTGAGAAACATTAAAATAGAACTGAAATAAACCCTCTTTCAGAAAAATGTATACTATTTTCGAATCCGAGATATCTAATAATCCTACTTAGAGGGGATCGCAAATATGAAGTTTAAATATGTGTATTTAAACTAGAACTATTTACAACCGTCAATCGAAATGAAATATTTCATCAAAATTTACTCATAACAGTCTCTGATATCAAACTAATTATATGATTAATTTATAAGATTAATCATATATAATCTGAATTCATGATTATTAGTCATATGTAATTTGAGTTTGTGCGTATTTTTACAAATATAAAAAAAACAATCTTGCATTAGTGATAATATGAACACTAAACGCTGGTTGGTTAGCCCCAGTGGCTCAGCGGTATGTCTGCGGACTTGCACCCTCAAATCCGGGTTTCGATACCCGTGGTGAGCAGAGCACAGATAGCCCATTGTGTAGCTTTGTGCTTAATTCAAAACAACAACAACTGATTGGTTAAAAGTTTTTTTTCCGCACACACACTAGCCCCCTGCGCTGAAACTTTCCACATGTATTATTTTAGTTATGAAAAGCATAGTCAAGCTATCATATTTTGAATATTTAAATACTAATTTAATATCATCCTAGTTCTCTCCCTATATAAAGAGAACGTTTGAGAATATAATATCAAATATTGTAGTAAACCAATCCATTGGTCATAATGTTAAATAAGAAAATACTAATAGGAACATAGTATAAAACACAATCTCACTAATTGTTTATAAAAGAGTAGCCCACGAGTTGGCGGTGGGTGGTGATGACTAGCTGCCTTCCCTCTAGTCTTACACTGCTAAATTAGGGACGGCTAGCACAGGTAGCCCTCGAGTAGCTTTGTGCAAAATTCCAAAACAAAAAAAAACGAATTTATATAAAGCAAAGTAGTTCGGGATCATCCAACATCGATTTCTAAATAATTAAATTGGACACTCTGATTTTGAATATAGTTTTAAAATTTTTGTAAACAATGTACAATTTGCTGACATTTTGGTATCGTTGTTATCAAATGTTTAGCTTAAGAAGACTAGCTGCTATACACTTATTTTGAAACTAGTTGTTTTTTTCTCTTTTGCGACCTAAATACATTTTGCTGTGCGTGGAAAACGTCATCGTTATCAACAGTAGAATTCAAAACTCGGTCAATTTTCTTAGTATTAAAATACAGATAATTTAATATTGCCTTCGTTTTTGTTTAGAACCTCAGAATAGAAATGTTTCTGTTATCCCAATGTATGTTTATATTATTCTATACAAGTGCAAAGAAACAGTAAGACAAAAATTGTTGACTAGCCGTAAGTATTAGCATTGAGTGAAACATTTTCGGACTAAATATTTCTTCCTGAAAGAAGAACTCATGTTTCTGTGTGTGAGAAGATAACCCAGGATTACCGACAACTTCCGACTCCAAGGATTTTGTAATATATCAACTACATTGTAAAAATACATCCACTACTACTATGGATATACCACACTATGTAACATAAATTTTGTTCCTGGATAGTATGTGTTATTTCTTAATTGCTTATGTTGTAAAAGTACAGAAAATGGCCATTATTTTCTTCAAACCTTGTTTTTGTGACCTGAATAAAGAAATTTAGAAATTAGCCTATTTTCTATGTAAAAACGAGCAAATTGGCACATTTTCATTTACATAATGTCTTAATAAAATAACATATGAATTAATATTTACATGTATTTACACTAAAGTTATACAAAAATAAACAGAAGTGTTTAGTTTTTCATGTATAAGCCCCCAGATATAGTCTCGGCATTCGACCCTATTAGAGCACTAGTCATTTAGATCTCTTTGGTTGGGGTAGTAGGGGTTTTTCTCATCACTTGCACCTATGAAATTGTAATCTGGATCTTAAACTCTTCTGAGTATGGCTGCTTTCTCTCTGGCGGAGTGGGCACAAGGAGCTCAGGGCAGTATGGCCCTGGAGCGATGGATAATGAAAGATCCGGATACATGGAAACAGATGCATTTTTGCCAACCCGACGTGTGGTGGAATGGTCCACCATGCAGAAGTAGCAATTGCATGAGTGGTCAGTGGGTTCACGCCAAATTGTTAGAATAACGAACTTCATGGCTCTCTTTTCCCCTCTGTACCATCTTGCAAAAGAGCAAAATAAAATTATTATGAAGAATAAACTTATTTCATCCACAACTAATGTGTAAGAGGTTCATACAAAATATTTTATATGTTATATTTTATCTATACTATTGGAAATTTTAAAAATAAATTAAAAGATATTTAAATTTTAAAAGGTCTAAAATGTGTATAATATAAAATATTACTATTTGAGCAGGCGAAAATTGTCCATTTTACCTTTTACAGTTATTTTGCAGTGCTCGCAGGTAAAATGAGGTGCTCAGGGTTTGCCTTGATCCCCGACAGGCATGCCAAAATATGCCTTGTAGACTTCATACATTTTAGCAGATGCTGTCACAGAATACTTTTTCGCTCTTGTCTTGATAAATTGGCCACATACATAATAGAATGCATATGGAGCTTCTTGATGCCATCTCTGATTTTTAAAATGAGATAGATCTATGTGCTCACGTAGACAGCTAGAACTAAACTGAAGTGGTGAGTGGTGAGCCCCTGAATATATATATATTACTATGGAAAGTTCTAGAAAATTCTTGTAAGTTCTACAACATTCTAGAAAGTTCTTGAAAATTCTCTATCAGCTAATTAGCACTGAATCTTCCTGGAATGTTCTGAAAAATGGGTAAATTGGAAAATTTCATTATCCAGGCCACAAAAGCAAAGTTTAAAGAGAAATATAGGTCTTTTCCATTTACTTTACGAATATGCAATTGGGAAATAACACTTTCTACCCGGAAACAAGAAAAAGTAAAAATTTTGTTTCATAGTGTTATTATTAAAATTCAACGAAGACACACATTTGTTATCGACTAATACAAATTGTTCAAACTATTGTCTTACATATATAATTTTACATATAGATATGTGGCTATTGAAAGCAAGATTAATAATTTGAGAAATTTTGGAAAACGTGCCTCCCAGTAGCAAAACGGTAGGTCTTCGGGACTTACAATGCTAGAAACCGGGTTTCGATACCCATGGTGGGCATAGCACAGATAATCTATTGTAGCTTTGTACTTAATTGCATACAACAACGATGTGGAGAAAGCACTGGTATGAAAACATAGAACTGCAAAATTTAATTTAAAATATCTTGTGAATACACAGGGTATTTGTTTATTTACTAAGTAGATATGGTATACTTACATGTATTTTAAAAAGTTGAGCCTGCTAATAGTACATTGAGAAAAATGTAGTCTCTGTATCTCTTCTTAACATGAAAACGCTAAAATCAGTAGTTCGATTCCCCTCAGTGGATTCAGCATGTGGCTTTGCTATAAAAAAACACAAACAGTTTTTTGATATTCTAATATTGATAAAGGTAACGGAACACAAGACAGGAAATCCATAAGCTTCAATAATGTACGTAGCTACAGATGATCTTGTGAATAACAAAACAAAAACAAAAACACCCACTGTACTATAAAGTGAATGTTTATTTTTCGTTAGTAAACGCCGAACTGTTATATATATAGCGGTCTATCTGTTATTGAAACACTGTTTTTAGCGTTAAAAGCCGCTCAGACTTTTGAAGGAGAGCTCAGAAAGTTTGTTTGTTTGTTTGTTTGTTTTTGAATTAAGCACAAAGCTACACGATGGGCTATCTGTGTTCTGCCCACCACGGTTGTCGAAACCCGGATTTTAGCGTGTAAGTCCGCAGACATACCACTGTGCCACTGGGAAGAGACAAAACAATGGGAAAATTTGCGCACACAGTATAATTATTTACCTCTATGAATGTATTCACATGCATGAATATTAACAGTGTAAAGAACACTAAAATAGTAATAATAACTATAGGAAATTTATTTATCATGTTGCTAAACGTATTTTAAGATTTACGGGTTTTAGCAACTAGCAAGAGGTTTTATATCTGGCTGGCCAAAAAGCAGTTCAGTTAGTTGTCATCTCGCCGTTGATACACACACTAAAGTTAGCTGGAAATAAAGCGAAAGCTCGAACTCGGATGCTGCTAGACCCGTCGAGCATCTTCAGACATGAATTTGCTATAAAAACGGCAGTCAGTTCTGTTACTAAATTGAAAGAGTCGGACAAAGCTTTGGTGTTGAAAAGACCTGCCAGCTATTCAAACGTCTTTCTTTCCAGTAATTCAAAACCTGAGGTGGCTATACCTGACTTAATCGTCTATCTAATGTGTGCATAAGATGTAGATGTCATTAAAAACTCAAGTCATGATCTTTGATAACTTTCATTTCATTCGATCAAGTTATGTTTCTCAGAATACAGGTTTGGGTTAAGTAAGTAAGTTTTCAAAATATTCTACATTATAGGTGATGGGCCTAACTGTATCCCAATCGGCCTTATGAGCACTAGATGCAGCTCACAATGCGATTGACACATTACGACATATTCTCGTTTGCTTTGACTCATAAGTTCTTATAATATTGTTTAAACGCTTTTATGAAACTATTTACTTACTGAAATATTAACAACTTATTGCAACTGTATTACTAATAAGGTTTTATTTCTTCAATAATATTTAATACCATAATAATCTATTTTTTTGTTTGTGTCGTTGTAGAGTTTGTGGTGAAATCTTTCGTCACACGGATTCGGTTACAAAAGCAGCTACTGGTCTCACTAACGGATATAAGCAGGCCCGTGTGGTTTAATACCCGGATGTATGACGTAGTGGGCTAAATAGTGCATTTACAGTCCTCTATTTTTATTTTTAACTTTATATTCCACCACTTTATGAGTTTTATTAAAACTGACAGTAAAACTGGCTTGCTTCACTGATTTTTTTACTGGCTGCAAACTGACAACCTTGAGTGGCAGCCTATACATGTTTACACATTAAGAAATTGCTTTACTACATATTTTCGCTATTATTAAAAACTTCATAACACTCTAAATATAAATTATTATTATGGAATGTTGGCCGGACTGGGAGAAATATCGCCGGGTGTAAGACTCGCACAGTGGTGGGATATACACATCGTCTATCAGATGTTAACCTCAAACCATACGGTTGTCATACAAATACGAACTGTGATCGATTATGGAATATATGCTACAAGATTTAGAGCAGGAACGGGTTTGGTTACTTCAGCCAGTAAAGTATCACACCTACACTATCATTCACTGTTTGCTGCAATAAAGTACCGCACCTACACTGTAAATCACTGTCTTCTACAGTAAAGTACCACACCTACACTACAATTCACTGTCTGCTGCCAAGAAAGTACCACACCTACACCCTCATTTACTGGCTGCCACCAGTAAAGTATCCCACCTACACTATCATTCACTGTCTGTAGCCAAGAAAGTACCATATCAGCATTATCATTCACTGACTGCTGCTGAGATAGTATCACACCTACACCCTCATTTACTGGCTGCTACCAGTAAAGTATCCCACCTACACTATCATTCACTGTCTGCAGCCAGGAAAGTACCACATCAGCATTATCATTCACTGACTGCTGCTGAGATAGTATCACACCTACACCCTCATTTACTGGCTGCTACCAGTAAAGTATCCCACCTACACTATCATTCACTGTCTGCAGCCAGGAAAGTACCACATCAGCATTATCATTCACTGACTGCTGCTAAGATAGTATCACACTCACACTATCATTCACTGTCTGCTACCAAGAAAGTATCACACCTACACCATCATTTACTGACTGCTACCAGTAAAGTACCACACCTACACTATCATACAGTTTTTTGCCAGTAAAGCACCACAGCTACACTATCATAAACTGTCTGTTGCCAACACGGTATTAACCTACATTATCATAACTTTATATTGCCAGCCAGTTCTAGGAAGGCTTAAAGTTGCCACTAATAAGACAGGAACAGAAATAAAATTTTGAAAAGTTATTTAAAATAAACTGAATAATAAATAATACTTAAAGTTTGCATATTAGCTTTTCGTAAGTGTTAAAGTGTCTGTCAAAACAAAATATAAAACCCTAGGTAACGAGAAGTAAATATCCTAGACTGAGAAACATTAATTTCTGATGTTCTTTATTTACAAGTGTTACACACTTATCAACTGTTTTATTACGTCTACCAATACATGCTCCAACAATTAAGATGTTGAAAAACTAACCTCAGTGAATAAGAGTCACAAACCCTTCCGCTGCTCTCTTAAATTACTTATTTTAAATATCTTATTTCTCACCATGTTTTACTACAAGCGGCAATTTTCCCAAAACTGGTTTCAGAAAGTTGAATACTAGTTTCAGTATGATGCTGTATAAGCTTGAGCAACCTGATCTGTGCGAAGCTATAAATTCAGATCTCACTTCATACATGTAAGTTTTGGGAAAAGAAATGAAATCTGTGAGACCTTATGCATATCCTTGTAGGTCCTACGTTCACACCTGGAACTTCCAACAGAGCAAGTTGTACCATTTTAATTCTGTGTCTTGTAACATTATGTGTGCAAAATCGTGACTTTTAACATTTCAGAATATTCTGTGCGTAAAATTGAGTGTTACACTAAGTGTGATTACTTTAAAAGAGTCATCTTTTAAAAGTCTCACATCTTACTCTGATAGTTACTTAATGCTCTTTATTTCAAACCACGTATGATGAAAGCAGTACTCGAAATGGCTTTGTCAGCCCTAACAATGTCTGATTAATGGAAAAAAAAGGTTTAAAACCAAAATGTGCCCACGAGAAACCCGCGATTCTACACTAACTGTTTGGCATACTACTAATACAAAAAAATGAAAGTTTAACAATGAAGAGAAGTTTAGAAAACCGCTTGACAACCAAGATATCTCTAGAGTAGGGCCGGTCTGTGCCATATATGGATGTGCGCAGAAAGAAGCCGACAGGATGTGCAGGACAGACTGCATGTCCCATCACTTTGAGGAGACTATGCCCATCACGCATACGTACACACGATATAGCAATAAGTATGCTTCTGACGCTGTCACGCGGAACACTCCAAGATTTTTGTTGCTATGACAACAACCAAAACGGAACTGTTAATACAGACAAGCAGCGTGGGAAGATATGTTAAGAATTCAGGAGCTAGTCGGGGTGTAAAGATCATTTTTCTAAGGTTATTCAAGTTAAATGTACATCCTCTCACGATTCTAAATCTTTACATCAGTGGAAAAAAAAAGTATCTGCTTTTATACGACGTTCTCGCAAAAAGAACGAAATTGGTGTGTTATGTATGAATCGTGTGCAAAGCTACATGACGGCTATCTACACTGACCTTTCCAGTTTAGCAATGACAGACTAGAAGGAAGGCAGCTAGTCAAGACCACACACCCCCATTCTTGTGGCTACTCTTTAACCAATGAATGGTAAAAGTGACTATATTATTGTAAAACACTATGTGGCTAAAGGGGCGAGCATGTTCGTTAGAGGAGATTCGTACCCGTGGCTTTCAAATTGCGAGTTGAACGCCATAACCACCAGATCTTGAGGCGACGCGAACAAGTGTTAGTATGAAAGGACGATATATATATATATATATGAGGATTTACGAATCGCAACCCATTGCCCCCAAAAGACGATCCGTACTTTGGGTATGTGAATGCAATATAAAAATGGTAGTCAAACCGTACTATTTAATCAGACAAGAAAGAATAGCCCTAGATTTGGTAATGGGTGATGTTGTCTCGCTGTCCTCCCTCTAGTCTATCACTTCAAAATTAAGAATGGCTAGGCCCATGTGTGGATTTTCATGAAATTTTGAAATAAACAATTAAATCTAGCTGATAAAAAACATAAACTCGATAATGGTTGGAAAATACAAGAAAAATACATCCCAGTTTGGTGGTTATTGGTAGAGATATGACACAATTAAACTCGATTTGTGTGAAAGGTTTACATCATTTATCAAACTGATGATAAAATTAGCAATAAAAATGACACAATAAAGATGTTGCAACACGAAGCTAACAGAAACATAAGCTATCAAGTTAGTGTCTGTTAGGGAAAATATGGTAATATAAAACTATGTCATGAAACATTATACAACTTTGGAACAAACTACAATGAGTAAAAGTGAATGATTAGAAAATTATAAGAGAACTGCATAACTCTCTACAAGTGCTGTGACTTACCACATAAAATCAGGTTTATTTAATGAAAAGGAATTATTTTTTTCAGTTTTTGTTGTTTTTAAACAAACGACATATGAGTTCAACTGCCTTATCAGACTCTAAGGTTCACACAGAGCCAACCCCGATTTGAAATCACTGACAAAAGGGATACAAACTGTCAACTGCACCTGCCACCGATGCTTCTACTCCTAATCGTAAAGAAGGATTGATTGTTAAAGCTATAACATTTCCGCAACTCAAAACATACATCTAGTATGTTCCGCAGAATATCATACCTTCGACTTTCTGGTCCGCAGCCATCCCCGATCAAGAAGTATTGATATAAAGCTGAAAGAGTTTTTTTTAAGATATAAAACATCTTTGTTAAATGTAAAAGTTGTAGCATAATATAAAGCCATACTCATTAAAATTGTTGATTCGTGACAGACAAAAAGGTACTGTACAAAGTAAAATAGATTATATTAGATGTTATCTAACGTGTATCTGAATATCCGAAGAGAATTATGTTTTATTTATTCAAATGGATAGATTTTTACATATTACTTCTTAGCATAACATTGTAATGATATAAGCGTTAAAGTGTCCTGCTACTCACCGAATCCTAAATATCACAACTTGATAATTTTACGTTTTTCGATTTCTGATCTTTCTCATGTACTGAGAACTATTTTACCTTCAAGCTCATATTATAGGTTACGAGTTAGCTTTGTGATGGAGCTATGAATTACGGAACTGGCAAACCGCCTTCGAATCCGTGTAATACCAAAAAATATTCCATGCTCATATTTTGAGTTGTTAGTGCATTATAATGCACTATTAACATCGATGGCGGGCGTTAAAGTGATGTTGACTTGCTGCCTTCTCTCTGATCAGTAGTCGAAAATTAGAGACAGCGGAAGGTAGACTTAGTTTCTTTACAAATTGCTAATATATCTTATGGCGCAAGCAAGCCTCTCCTAATTTGCCATGCTTATTTATAACTTCTCCTCAAGAGTTAAATATATGGATCAAAACTAAATTAATTTAAAATAATATGATTATTAATCTTTCATCAACTATTGGGTTATTTATACCTGCCGTCTGTTCAGGATTGTAGCAAATAGAACACTGTGAGATATTCTTGTGTTACTTTTACCATACAATGTCTATATATTACGTTTCAATAAATAGCTTCTGGGACACTTGTATCCCAACAACAGTACTTTATGAGAAATACGTAACTCAACAATAACATCTGCTGGGACACGTAACCCCACAGCAGTACCTACAGGGACACATATTAATCAGTAATATTATCCCCTGGGACATATGTAGCCCAACAGTAATATTTGCTAGGCTTCATGTAACCCAAATGTGAAACATTTAATCCACCAATAATACCGGCTGGGGCACGTGTACCCAACAACAGTACCTGCTGGGACACACATAACCCAACAGTAATGCCTGCTAAGACACATCTAACCCAGCAATAATAATTGCTAAGATATTTGTAATTCAACAGTAATATTTGATGGGAAATATATAACTCAACGATAATACCTACTTGGAACCATGTAACTCAACGACGATACTAGTGGGACACATGTAATTCAACAACAATACCTGGTGAACTACATGCAACTCAACGACAATACATAGTGAGACACATATAACTCAACAGTATTGCCTGTTCTACATGCAAGTTTCAGATAATATGCCTGAGAAAATTTTCCGAAAATGCGGAAAGCATTTCTTACGTATCCTATGGTATTTATACGTACATATATCGTTTCCAATTTACTGAAAGGGTAGATTAATGAAAACAATGCGGTATAAGAAACTTAACGTGATGAGCCAATAGGTCATCAAGTTCAAATTTACAACAATTAGATTAGACATAATGGTCTGTTGCTCTTTGTCACCGTTAACACTGTTGTTTGGTTCGTTTGTTTGTTTTGGAATTTCACGCAAAGCCACTCAAGGGCTATTTGCACTAGCAGTCCCTAATTTAGTAGTGTAAGATTAGAGGGAAGGCAGCTAGTCATCACCACCCACCGCCAACTCTTGGGCTACTGTTTTACCAACTAACAGTGGGGTTGATCGTGACATTGTAACGTCCCCACGGCTGAAAGGGAGAGTATGTTTGGTGTGACTGAGATTTAAACCCACCACCCTCGGGTTACGAGTCGAATGCCTTAACCACTTTCTTCGCTGGGCCATTTATATGGGAAAGCATTTGAATACGGCATAGCAATGTAGCATATTTTTATATTATTTCACTATATCACAAGGTAATTTAAGGCAAAGGGGTTTTTTACTTTCTGTTTTTTGGATGATAAATAGGAATAATTGGCCCGGCATGGCTAATTGTGTTAAGGCTCTCGACTCGTAATTCGAGGATCGGTGGTGCGAATCCCGGTCGCACTAAATATGCTCACCCTTTCAGTCGTGGGTGGAGGCGTTGTAGGTATCAGTCAATCCCCTATTCGTCAATAAACGAGTAGCCCAAGAGTTGGCGGTGGGTGGAGGCGTTGTAGGTATCAGTCAATACCTTATTCGCCGATAAAATAATAGCCCAAGAGTTGGCGGTGGGTGGTGATGACTAGTCTTACACTGATAAATCAGGGACGGTTAGCGCAGATAGCCCTTAAATAGCTTTGCGCGAAATTCAAAAACAAAAAATAAATTTCTTTAGGAGTAAATCTTCAACAAACATCAACTTATTATTACTGTTAAGTTATATGTTTAGGAAAATTATAGCAGATGATTTTAGCTAATGGTTGACGTTAGGTCAAACAAAACATTTATATTGACAATTACTTTGGTTTTTATTTTAGGTAAAGAAATATAGGTGTTAGAAACTAACCCGCTCATGTCGACTTTAGTCTCAAATACGTGTAATCGGCATATGACAACTCCACTAACTAAATAAAGTTTATTTGAAATTAAACAACGTCTCTTCTGATAACAAATTAGACGAGTGGGTTGCTTCAGATGCTGAATTACTAAACGAAAAAATATTTTCAGAAACTTAAAGGTTTACACAACTCGAAATAAATAATGAAATGTAGAAATCGTGTTACCATGAAACACATTAAAAACATATTGTTCATAATGTCTGATCCAAACTGCGTTTGGGTGAGACGTAGAAGCGGTCTTGAACGTAAACTACTTTTTTACTATGATTTAGTGTTAGTGAATAAAAAAGACACGTGAATAAAGTTTGAGAGTAGGTTTAAAAGAGTAAATAATATTTACAAACTATATCAGAATTTTGTAAGCCTAATCACGAGACAAAAAATACATTAAGAAATATATTTCGTAGTTAATTTATCTTATATTTGGGGAGTTTTCAGTTACAGCATTATTCTAGTTTAAATAGCGTCCAACAAGTATTTCTAGTGGTATTTAAAGCAAATATGTAACCGTAAGTCGCTTGTTTGCTAGTACTAACTTTTCAATAAAGTTAACTGTCCCTTGTGACTAGTCAAGTATACATTTCAACCGTGTTAGTCTTAGATAAAGATTGTTTACTATAATTCTTCATTTGAGTTTAGTCTTCGCTTGTCACGAGGACAGTATCCAGAAAAAAAAGAAATTACTTCACAGGTATGTCATATCAGAACTGTCTTATTTGAAAGTACCACAACATGTAGTCTAGCGTTTGTTTATCTGTGTGTTTATATTGATTTACTTTTATTATTTACTGATTTCTTTGCTATTTTTATGAATCAGTCACAATCGTTGCATTCTAATTGAAATTGAAATTACCACAAAACAAGGAAATTATCATTAGCTGAATATCCATTTATAGAAGAATATTTAAAATCATTAATATTCTGTCAGCTCCTCATATTTATCTATATCCAGTAATTTTCTTTTGGTTTTCATTTTGTTTCTAGAAGTCGATTCATATCTGGTTAGGCAACACAGTATTAATCATTGAACATGTGCTTCTTTTTTTATAATTCTTGGCAACGTTCTTAACGTGTCAAGTGTTTTGCTTTTCTCAAGGCATATCGTGTCTTAGATATCAAATTGTCAATTTCTGTATTTTCTTTTTTCTCTGTCATCAACTAAGGGCTGTAAATGTATATCAAAGCAGGAACTGTATTTCGTGAGAGCAAGTTGGCTTCCAATAATTACTTTTACATTTCGTACTCTGAAAGATGTCACAATAAATATTACTTTTTTTAGGATTATTATATAACACCCTCTTATTTGGAGGGTTTTCACCAAAAATAACTATGTTTTGAGAGTTATTTTTGCCCTGATTTTTATCTTCTTATATTTCATGCATGACATTTGAGTGTGTTTTACAGTTAACGTTCTAAGTAAAATATTTTGCACATACTCATAATTTGGTACGATCTCTGTTTATTCTACTAACGACTCAGAACCTTTGGCTGTAACGGTGATGTAGTAGACTTCACAATGTAATTAGTTAGTTTTTCTTTGTGTTTTACTGATCACTATTTAATTAAAGAACTACTGTTTTGGAACAGCCTTCATGATCGCACCAATAAACATTGCTTTGAAACCCACGAGTTTCAAATAAATTCCTCCAACATCACGAATGAACCTTGCCTGATTCATTTTGTATTGAAGTCCAAAAAATTGGGGGAAAGAGCCCTTTCAAAATTATTTTAAATACCTACGTGAAGTTAATCGATTTTCCAATATTAACAATGACGTCATATCCCCGGAAGACCTCCAACACTAAGTGGTCAGTAATGATTCCAAAATCACACAGGCTTAAACTTGTCCAACCTCACAGGATAGAGAACCATTCAATATGAAATATAACATACTCATTTTCAAAAATGATCTCGCATTTTCTGAGGGTAAACACTTCTTACAGCTACATTCCCTACGAAAGGGACACATGTTTCTTAAATCGGTTTTGTTTGGTACCGTTCTAACAATATCAATGTAGGTCGGGTGCGTAAAGAATTGTACGTTAAAAATAGCTTAGTGTTATCTACTATCAGAAACATGCAAGTTTAACACCCATTATGAAACAAAGATCAATTTGAAGACGAAAAATATTTAATGTTCTCTAGATTTTACTTCAACAGCATAGTTTGTATACAATTACCTGTCATTCACAGTGTCAAATCGACATTTAGATCTATTTATCATCGTTCTGGTTTTTGGAGGAAAAAGGTCCTTTTACGAAGAAACTTAAAAATTTGTTTGATTAATCATTGATTATCTAACTTATGTTTTTTAATATGCAGAAAGAAACCTATTCCAGCGAAAAATATTAGGACTACTAATGAACATTTCATATTTCTTGTTTTTTAACTTCTCAGAAAACCTATTATTCGTACATATGCTGCAAACCTACGTCCACACCACCTACAGAGAGTTCTGTATGGATGAAATTAAAAATTACTTCACTGAACTGAAACTGCATTTTGATATGTATGTTACAGGCAAAAAAATATCGAATTCTATAAAGTTAGTTACTTGAGAAATTTGTAGTTATTACACAGCTTAAGCATATTTTTTCTACCCGACTTCATTCTGGTCGAGCACTGCTAAATTAGGGATGACTAGTGCAGATAGTCCTCGTGTAGCTTTATGCGAAATTCAAACCAAACCAAACCTTGGTCTGTTACCACAGACTGTAAAGCCGAAGTAGATAATTCACCTATTCTTTTCCTCTGTTTTATATTTGTTATATTACCTAATTAGGAATAGCTTATATATTACAAAGTTATTTTTATTGATATTTGTAGTGACTACTTTATAAAAATTGCTTGTGTTTATGATACATAATTACTTCGTCATGTTTAAACATTTAAACTTTCACTGGATTATCTCATACTTGATATGCGGAACTATCTTTTGAAAGTCGTACAAATACACCAAACATACATCTAAAACCTATAAAACTGCGCTTTCTTTCTGTGGGAACGAAAAGTTTGAAAATATAGTGTAAAATGTTTAAAATAAAATTAAAACTATATAATTATACACACAGGTTGAGCTTAACGTCTGTAAATCTGTTCCACCCGTTTCTCTGAGATTAGGCCTAATTACACATTTACAATGTTTTAAATTATCTTAATTCTGTTAGACTTGAATGATTTATGTCTCTCCCAAAATTATCGCTTATTGGTGTTGATTTCTTAAAGTTTTGTGTAAGAGTTAGATATATATTTCTTACTCCAAAGTATCCGACATTATAAATTATTCTTACCAGCTGTGTATACATCACTTGAAGTAGTATCTAAATGTTTTATAGGTATTTCTTAGGTAAAAACATTTGTGACGTTGATATTAACAGTTACTACTTTTATTTTATCTTCTTTGAAATATAATTTTGTGCAACTGGAAAACAATCTTTACACTTAATGTTATTGATATTTCAGAAGAAAGTTTCTGTTTTTATGTTAACATCTTGATGTTGATTTTCACAGATCTTTTTTATGTTAATTATAAAGACATAAGGATGTTTAATTCTTATGGGTTTTTTAAGTACATATTTATCATATGGAATATCTCCTAAATATTTAACTTTGTAACACCCTCTTAGGGCAATATGTACGTACGTTTCTTAATACTTAGTTTGGGCAACCTCTACATAATTCCTTTTTTGAAACGTGTTACATTTGCTACCGTGCAGCATTTTGAGTAAACCACATACAAAAAGATAAAAGCATCGTGCACTAATAGCAAAAGCCTTCGTCAAACCCTTTTTATTCAATTAGATAATAACATCATTTACAGACAAAGAACAATATTTCTATGTTTGATAGTTCAATTTTAATACATTACAAATATCAAATATTTTGAATATAATGATATAAAGTTCTTTAATCTGAAATAATGCATCAAACAAGTCATTATTGTTCAAGTCTTCTGTAAGTAAGTTATACTCTGTTCGTTCTGTTATCTTATTTTCATTAACAGTATTACTTAATGTTTCATATTTTTTTATTTTGTTACTATTATCCATGTTTATTATAAGGATTCATTTGCATTGTTCGTTTAGCATATGCATTTAGAACCAATCCAAATCTCAAACCTCATTAAAATTACGACCTAAAATGTCGCTAACAGTTGAACAGTATATCAAAATACTTATATCTGTTCTTAGGTTGGATATTAGTTTCTGATCTACGTAGGTAGCTTGTTTGGATCAGAAGCTAATAATAGTTTGATGCATAGCATGAACATAGCTTCGAATCTGGTTTCACCATGACCACAGACTTCAGAATATCTAGATATATACGCTTAGTAGTATTAGCTATAAGTTAGGAATTGTCTTAAAATTAGAACTTTACATCATTAAGACATAATTAGCAAGAAATATAAAAGTGTAAAGATGCTGGACATTAGATCTGTACTAAATGTTTAATAGGTTATAGTAGTTCATTATTATAATAATTGGCTTTTGAACTAGTTGTGTAAAAAAAGCTATTGGCAACCTAATTCATTGTTTGTTTTTGTAAATGATTACAGGTTTACGTTTACTAAAAACTGTATGGCATAAGGAATAATAATGTTGTTATGTCAATATGTTTTCATTATATAATTTAAATAGGTACTGCACATTTTAGCAGGAAATGAATTTTTCAACATAGACGTCCCAATTTTTAAACTGATATACTAAAAGAAAGCCAATGGCAATATCAGGGGTGTCATTTAGGAGAGTTGGTTCTTCTCTGAAGGATGGCCTGAATAGCAGTTTTTGCGAGACATTACTAGTCAAACCCCATTAATACACACGTATCAAATAGAATTTCATAAATACTTTATACTTCAAGCTTATGTTAATGACCAAAATTAACATACGTTGACATAGAAAATATCAAATGGATGTAGGCATTTTTAGACTTAATATAGGATTTTTGTTTTACTGTATTTTCAGATGTATACTACCAATGGACAAGAGACGATTTAGTTGGCAGGATTTTATACGTTTTTGAATGACGTGGCTTAACTTTTAAGTGACTGATTTGTTTGGAACTTTCCTTTAATATAGCTCACGTGAAATATTTATAACAATAATTACATTCTTTAGTTTTACATACAATGTATAAATAGTTTTCGGAACAAGATCTAAGAGCTGATATATTGAGATTTATTTCTATCTAGATTCTTGGAATTATTTGGAAGTGAAGTCCAATATTTGGAATATTTTATTTCATTTGACTTTTATAGGGTGCTTCAAACAATGTTTTAAATGTTTAACTTTCATAAATGTCTGTTTAGATAAAGTGTGAAAATAAAATTTTATGCGTTTTAAAATCTGGAAAATCTCTTTCAGGTCCCGATGAGATATTTAGTAAAATACATAAATAAGCGTATTATTTAATAAAAATGCCATAGGTTTGTTTAAAAACATGTGTTCTCAAAATGGTTAAATAACTTTCGAAGCTTTAATATATTTTACTTTGTTGAGAGATAAACAAATACAAAACATGACAAATTTTTCAAATTCACTTTTTTATTTCCAGAAATATGCATAATAATTTTGAAATACAAAACTCACAATGCACATGTTCTTGCGTACAATGAACTCGACGAAAATATGGTTACTGCAATTTTATATTACACAATACCTAAAACTTAAGAACCATAATCATTTCTATAAGATATCAGCTCATTTGGCCACATTGCTTAGATAACGACTATTACATAAAATATTAGTTATCTCAGAAAATAATGCCAATGGCTACAGGATATCACCATTTTATTGTGTTTCTTTTAAATATGTGTAAATTTTTTTTTAAAAACTCGAATCTGTAGAAAAAAACATTATTCTTAGGAACGTGTTTATTATCCAACTTCCAATCCATTTCACACAAATCCAAATGGAGTCTAAACGAACTATTGTGTTTAAATGAAACCTACAAGTATATTTAACATGTATCTAACAAATAATTTAAATATGAATATTCACTACTAATTCATATACAGTTTTAGCTACTCTCTCCCACAGCTTTTGTTGCATCTGGTATGATATATATTTAATTACTTTTTTAGATATTTTGGATGAAATAATGTTACTAAACGTTCTGACTTTCCGTGTAAAAGATTTATATCTTTTGAAGTTCAAATGTCCTGTTAATATTAACTATAGAAATTTAAAATATTTTCAGTTAACAGACATAAACCGTTTCTTTACTTTTTGTAAGTTAGAAATAGTCTTGAAATGTTTTCTCCAAGCTTACGTTTCTCTTTTGAGTTTTAAACAAACATTAGTTTGTTCATTACTACACAGCAGATATTTCTAAATGTGCGTTAAATAACCACGCATTGAAGCGAAAACTATTTTTTACTATATGTGGCAAGGTCTCACCCTCACCGTGTTTAGTCGTCAAACGATATAATTCTTTTTTTTGTGTACAAAATGAATTGTAGTTTACAGAAAAAAAAATTAAACATTATTTAAGTGCATAGGATACATATCAAAGCAACAAGCATGCGTATTATACCATGAATACTTCAATAAATTCTTTTTGGCCTTCAATTTGTATAAACATCTATAAGGCACACATAAAATATTGAAATATATTAAATTTCCGACAAAATAAATGATATTTTTACATTATTTGTTGTATGATTTTCCCACTTTTCTTTCTTTCTTCCTTTTTTTTGGGGGAGGAGGAAATTCTTAAAACGAATTCAAGAAGTTTAAGTAAGAAAGTTGGTTCGTCCATAAATTGTTAAATAATCTATTAAAGCAATTTTCCGTAACTCGTTACGAGTCACAACCGAAGAGGTTAACAGTAAAAGTGAAAATACTCGTTCGAAATAAATATATACCATGTAAGATACATACACTTAACTGGTATAGTTGAACTGTTTCACTGAATATCTTGTTGTTTATATACGAAACGTATTCTTAAACAGAAACATCAGAATACTGTTTTCAAACGTAATAATTATTTGCTTTAAATTATTAAAACATAATTTTTCATTAATAAGTTCGAAATTACAGTACAGTATTACAGTATGTATATTACAATAAAACAATTCTTTAGTTCATGTACCCAATCTGTGTATGTTCTTACTCTTTTTTTTCTTTTGTTTATATAAACCAAGCATACTAGTAACGATGGTCAGTTTAGGTGTTTGTCCAGATATAATTTCAACTTTATATGAGCATTGAAAAGTTACAATATTAATAGTGTGTACACGATGGAAAAAAATTTTAAGAAGTTAAGCGCTGCTTAAAAATAATGAAACAGTTGTAATACTGCTTCTATAAATCAGAAAACAAATGCATGCAGTTAATGTATAAAAACGTAACATAACAAGGATACTAGTTTGTTTGAAGTTAAGCACAGAGCTAACTTTGCGCAGATTCTAACGTTGGAAGTCTGCAGACACACCGCTGCGCCACTGAGGAACAAGGCAACAGTTAAAAACTTTCCGCTATTACATAACATATCAAATACATATTGGTATTTTATTTAATCAATAAACCTGTTTTTGTCAAAACTAATACACGAATGATGCTAAAAAATTTCCGTTATTGCATGATACATCTCTTACTTTATTTCATCAATACAAATATTTTTTGTATATAATACACGAGGATTAGATCAACTGGAAGACCTTAAAACATGCTAAATTAAGCAAATATTATCAAATTTAGCATCACGTTTTAATTTAAGTCGTACGAAAAATTATTTTCAAATTACCTTAATGGCGAATTTATTTTGCCAGAAAAGTTTGAAATAAAAACTTATGTTTTGTAATATTAGTATGTTATGTAATGATGCCAATGCGGCTCGTTTAACTGCAACTCCATCCTTCAAATACCTACGTATATCATTGGCGAGTGTTTTGTAAATGCGAAGACAAGGTTATACTGGAAATGCGTTTATACTGCTGCGCTCGTGGAGTGGACAAACAGACCTACCCGTGTTACACGTGGGAAGTTGACCATAGTGTATTTCTGAATTAACATTTTCTCAACGTCTCTTCTATTGAATGTCAGACAACCCCCTTTTTTCTTATTAGGGGTAAATTGAAAAATGAAATTACAATCTCGTACGAATGGGAGTAAACCGCAGAGCAAACACAATGAAACAATAATTGAAAAAAAAATCCTGTTAAGCTTGCAGAAGAACTAGCAAACATATTTATTACTGGAAAATACATCTAAACCAAACAATTCTTCCCAACGCACTGATTATTTTGTTAATAAATATCCATATATGGGAAGTAAAATAACACTTCATGTTTTGTAGTATCTATTAAACGTCCGTAACTTTGTCGTAATTTTTACCGTGTGTTTACCCTTCACTAAAAACAATAAAAAACATTAAATAAAAAGTAAATGTATGATTGTTTGAATTTTGCACAAAGCTACGCGAGGGCTATATGCGCTAGCCGTCCCTGATTTAGCGGTGTAAGATTAGAAGGAAGGCAGCTACTTTTACTTTTACTTACTCTTTGACTGCAACATTATGACACCCCCACGGCTGAAAGGGCTAGCATGTTTAGTGTGATTGGAATTCGAAATCGAAACCCTCAGATTACAAGTCGAGTACCTTAACCATCTGGCCATGTTGGGCCATAAAAGAATGAAAGCACAGGAAGTTGAACATTACGTGGTCTGAGATTCATCCTTATCTAATGACTCTTTGGTCGTGTGCCTGAGTTTTATATTTAACATTAAAATGTTTTAAAGATTAAATAATGTGATTTGTGCCATGGCAACAACAAATAATCTCCATTTTTCTGCATCTTTGAGTTACATTACAAATTGAAATGTGAAATACTGGTTCTTCTGTGACACTTTATTTTAGCACGAAATCATTTGTACGAAGAAAACATAACAAAAATTCTGAGATATCTGTTGTATAATCAGAAATGTTCTTATCATTTACACTGTTATGGGAAATTTATTCTGAAAAAAAAAAATTATACGATGCAAACTATAACAGAATTACAGGTTGAAATCATTTTATTTGTATTGTGGTTTTATAGTTTTATTCTGTATATAATATATTTTTTTATTACACAAACTATATTGTAGTAAAGCAAACTGGACAACATTGTACCAACGTTATAAGGATGTTTTAATAGAAATATGAAAAAAATTAACATCACTAGTGTAAATACGTTATCAAAACGACAAATAATTAACATCCAGTATCGTACCTAATATAACCAGAAACCACAAGTTCGTAACATATATATATAACTCAGCCAGGGTTATGAACTCTAATCTTAAAACACTTCGAAGGTTTAGCCTAATAATCTGGCCTATTATTTACGATTTCATTATTTTACTTAACAACGTCTCGTATGTTATGTAAGCAATACTGAGTTCACTTATTTTTAGTTGTTTCATATGAAAATTGTTTTAAAAGTAATAGAACATAATGTTTGATGTGGAACTGCTATGCTACATTGTTTCATGAAAAGAAAAAAACATTAAATTTAGAAGGTCCGTAACTGATATTTACTAAATGTATTATATATATGTGAAAACAAATATATACATATATACACATACATACATGAATATATATATGTATATATTATTGCGCGTAGAGCCCGGCATGGCCTAGCGCGTTAAGGCCTGCGCTTTGTAATCTGAGGGTCGCGGGTTCGCGCCCGAGTCGCGCCAAATATGCTCGCCTTCCCAGCCATGGGGACATTATTATGTTACGGTCAATCGTCAATTCGTTGGTAAAAGAGTAGCCCAAGAGTTGGTGGTGGGTGGTGATGACTAGCTGCCTTCCCTCTAGTCTTACATTGCTAAATGAGGGACGACTAGCACAGATAGCCCTCGAGTAGCTTTGTGTGAAATTCCAAAACAAACAAAAACAAAATTATTGCGCGCAGCAAGCGTGACATCATGAAGAGAATCATCTGAAAGGAAAGGTTAGAAGTTCTGGTAAGTTTAAACCAGGCTGTATTATCTGGGGTGTAACTTCATCCCTTCGTCATTTCAATAATAGGTCAAGAGTGATCCCCTATGTGAGTGAAACAGAAGTCTCTGCGTAAAGGAACCTTTTTCTTAATGGTTTTTGCAAGCCTGGAGAAATTACTCAGTTTTTGTTCTGTCAGGTCTTCTGATCACCACCATCTCAAAAAACGAAACAAACATTTTAGCCAGCTGACCACTTTAGATATTCATTTTCCTTTGTCTGTGGGGTAGACATTAGGAGAACTGTTACAATACATTAGCATTTTATTGTTATATATTTAATAAAAGCAATTATCACGATTTGCATTTAACAACAAAACAGGATACATTAATTTCTTAAACACCAAACATTCACACACAAAAAATACTTTCTTGCACATATTAGTCTACATAATGCTCATTGCACATTTCGTGTTCATAAAATACAACCATGTTATCTTAAATACGGTTTTCGCAGAAAATACCGACCTCTGGATTATTTTAGTTGTAACTTAATTTGTATAATCAATTTTTCTATCATTTTGTTGAACTAGAAGATATAACTTATAATATATGAAAATAGTTTCTTAATAACAACCTTCCAAACTGTTTCAAGTGTTATAAAATTAAGATGTGTTAGCACACATATTACATATATATATATATATGTATATGTAAATATTTTGTTTTTCGTATGTGAATTAATTCTACAATCCTCAAGAAACAACAGCAACAGAAGGAACGGATATGAGATGAAAATCAGAAACACTCGTAATTTAACAACATTTGACAAGCTTAAATAATGAAGCCTGAGAACAAATGTTCCTTTACAACTGAAGGACTAAAACAGCTGTATAACAGTTAACAGTTTTTCATATTTTACCACATGCTCTGTTGACAGTTGACTTAACGCATTTTTTCTTTGTTTTTTACAAGAACAGTCTTTCTTACGTAAATGTCATTCTGTTGATAGAAAATCAATACTTGTTAGGCCTATGTTTCAGCTTAGTTTTGTGTTTTAAAAGCAAGTAAGTTTTTGATAATAAGTCAATCTTTTCGAGTGCAAATATTCATTTTGCCTTTAGAATTTTATAAAATCGAATAAGATTTCAACAACCACTCACCATTTGACAACTGCACGGATAAGTCTGGGAAGTTTGGTTATTTGTCTTATCACAGTTTGATTATGGCGCTTGACTCGTAATCTGAGGATCACGGGTTCGAATCCCCATGGGGTTTTGTAATGTACAGTTAGTCCCACTATTTGTTTGTAAAAGAGTAGGTCAAACTATGGGTGGTGATGACCAGCTTAATCTTTCACTGCTAAATTCAGAACGGTCAGCGCAAATAGCCCTCGTATAGCTTTGCGCAAAATAAAAAAAAACGCATGCTGTTATAGTGACACAAATATAAGAAGCTGTGTTTGTAATATATCACGCGTTGTACTGAAGTCACCAAAAACATGTTTCAAACAGCTAACTTTCGTTATTTTTAACATTAACGCAATTTGTTTTAACATGATCAGACCAGTTGATTGGACAAAACTTCTTTCATGGAATGCGAAAACATCGCTTTTTATGAAGTTTCGACTATGAAATAAAAAAGATGATAACGTCTTGTTTGAAAAATCATCCTACTGTAAAAATCACTAATCGCATTACATTCTCATATATGTCTCCAGGTTGCTCTGTGATAAGCTTTAGAATTTAGAGTTCGATCTCCGCGAAGAATGCAGTTCGGATAACATATTGTACAGCTTTGAGTTAAAAGATAAACAATTATTACAAACGTGAGAATATCGATTTACGTAATATATTTTAAAGCATTCATAGAGTGCTCATGATCATTGAAATTGGATAAAATGTCAGCTAAATAAACTTAAACGTGTGGATATGCTCAGTTTTATTCATAATTGTACACGTTTTTTTATAGAATAAAAGATATATCTTTCTCTGCAAAAATAAATTTAGTTTCAAACCGTTGACGTAAATAGAAGTATAATACGTCAGAGTTTTCATATTGAACCCTTACAAAAGATATCCATTATCGTATTGCGTTCCAATTTATAATTATTTACATTTATTATGGTTATTTCATTATAGTCCAGCAAGTAAGTTCGAAATTGTAGCACTTTTGTAAAAAGAATAACATTAGCACACACATATAAAGGTGAGACCCATCTCGGATATTCCCCCAAACAACAGAGATTTCTTATTCCAATATGGAAGACATCGAAAACGTGTATTACTTAATTATATGCTTCAAACGTCATCTACATATCTAACATTTAGCATACACATAGATTTTCATTTGGAAATTCATGTAAATTTCAAAATAACCACAATCAATATTCAGTTTTGTTTAAATCTATGCTTTTAACCTACAAATATTTGGCTCGGCATGGCCAAGCGCGTGAGAGCGTGCGACTCGTAATCCGAGGGTGGCGGGTTCGCATCCCCGTCGAGCCAAATATGCTCGCCCTTTCAGCAGTGGGGGCATTATAATATGACGGTCAATCTCACTATTCAGTGGTAAAAGAGTAGCCCAAGAGTTGGCGTTGGGTAGTAATGACAAGCTGCTTTCCCTCTAGTCTTACACTGCAAAATTAGGGACGGCTAGCACAGATAGCCCTCGAGTAGCTTTGTGTGAATTTCAAAAACAAACAAACAAATATTTATTATGGGAAGCTTCGTTTAGTTACAGTGGGATTACACAGTAATGAATAAAACACTTAGTACAAATTGCATTGTAAATCCATCTGATAGATTTCGTTACATGACGATGATCATATATTAAAAAGCATCTTTCCGAAAGTAAAAAAAAAAAAACATATTTAGGTGCTCATGTGAAAATGTCTTTAAACAAACGAAACAGTTATATCAATTATACAGCATACACATTAAAATATGTGCTAGTTAAAGTATGTGCCACAAAATAGAAACATCAACTATCATCAGCATAAACTTCACTCAAAATATTAACCATTACATTTTTGTGACTTATGCTATAAAAACACGTTATAAACAAAGACTATTCCAACTATCACAGATATTCAAAACATTAATTTTGGTGGCAATTTCAGCAAAGAAGCGTAGTGTAATTCAGGATAAGCTAGTCTTGTAGTATCTAACTACCATTAAAGAGCATCGAGAAACTTATTACAGGACTTAAAAGCCCTTGGTAGTATTGTCCACTGAAGTGTCCAGCCTTGGTCACTGCTTGCTCTCAACTCCATTTTCCTGGAATATGTACGTCTTGCTTAGACAGTGGCGATTGTGATAAGCGATAAGTATGTGTATATATATAGACATACACTGCTCAGTTTTTCTCTTGTTTCTGCTCCTTGAGCAAAAAATGCTTAGTGGGCCTGGTTCGCATTATTAATTGATCACGTGCAGCTCTATATGAACAGAGTGAATATATTTACCAATGCTAGATTCTCCTGAATAGCATTACGTGTTATTTCTGAAATGTTTGAAAATGCTGTGATCACACTAGTATACGTTTCACAGGTGTTTTTCTTTTCTCATCAAGAAAGGATGGTTCAATATCACAGCTCATGGTTGCATGAAAGAAAGGCAGAGCTTTACTTACTTTTGTAACCATATTATTGGTAACGCTGTGTGTAGGGTTATTATGATATGTTTTTGGCCACTCCAAACGCAGTCCATAATTTTTTAATATGTAACTTGTGCGAATGGGCAATTTCTAAAACTGCAACGTCAGTGTCCACTGTAAGCGAAACATTAAAGTGTTCCATCCTGAAGTCATTCACTGTCGTATTGGTGTTACTTAAGTGTATTTCATACACCGTTGAAATAATTCAAAGTAATATTATTATTTCACATGTAAAAACAGTCACAAAAGTGAAGCGTAAAAAATATAAAAAAATAAGTAACAACAATTTCTTCCTTTTCCTTTAAGATTTTATGACGTGTTTTTAAATAAAAATGGCTTATATATTTATATAGTTGTTGAGACCAAACTCATTTGCCAAAACAACATGTTTAAGTATTTAAATAACAGTTCTATGAGCATTAAAAGCATATATTTGTGTTGATTTTCGATGATAGCCATAATTGAATCCAAGGAAGCAACTATTTGAGGTAAATATTTACTATTAGTCTTGCTTTCACAAGAATTTCCATGTAAAACCTACACGTATGCCAATTTTGATGTTTTCCTCATGAAATAGTTTGATTTCTTTAGAGTGAATCAAACTGTTTGTTCAAGCATATCTTAATACTTAAAAATTAGTTATTCCTTATTATAAATATTAAAGAAAACTCATGATTACATAAAACCTATAAAAAATGTCTAAGTTAAGTATGGGCATTACCTTCTTTTAAAAGATGCATATATATCGAGGCCAGAAAAGTACATCACTCAAAGTGTTTGCTTTATAACCCAAACAAAAGTGGATAAAAAACTAAAACTATTACAAAAAGAAATGGACAAAAATGGCTTACTGGTAAGCCTGAAGGTTTAATATATTATAAATCGGGTTTCAATACCTTTGGTTGGCAGAACATAGATAGCCCATTATGTAGCTCTGTGTTTAACAACAAATGAATAGCCTTACTGACTTATACCATTAACAGTGTCAGAATATAGATATATCAAACTATATCGTAATTTAAAGGAAAATTCTAAATACAATAATAATAATTGAAATTTATTACTGGTCAAATAAAAGCATCTAATTTATTATTTCGTGTTCTCGTGCTGTCCTTCAACTAAATTATGTACACTAACAAATCATGCTATTATGCTCTCTTCCTGTTTTCGAGACAAAAACATTAAATATACATAACTTGCTAAACCAACTGTTTGGTTATTATTCATATGCACGTGAAGTATTGTATTTTTACGTATTTTTCTTCGTTAAAATTGTTTAATCATACATACATTTTCAATTCACTGGGGAATGTGAAATGGGCCCCCCTTTCTTTCTGCCAACTCTATACCCATACACCAGGTCATTTAAAGTACAGTTCATTAAAAGAAAGGATATTTTAGGTTATTATTCAACCGTTTCGTAAGCAGCGGTCTCAAAATTATCGTTGAAGTTTTTTTTTCAACGGATACCAGTTTGTTTGTTTATTTTTTGAATTTCGCGCAAAGTTACAGAAGGGCTATCTGCGCTAGCATTCCTAATTTAGCAGTTTAAGCTAGTCATCACCACCCACCGTCAACTCTTTTACTAAAGTCACACTATAACGCTCCCACGGCTGAAAGGGCGAGCATGTTTGGTGCAACGGGGATTCGAACCAGCGACTCTCAGATTACGAGTCGAACGCCTTAATCCACCTGGCTATGTCGGGCCAGGAGGGATACCACTCACACATACATATATATATTACATGACTATGGTGATACCATTATTCTAGACTAAACTACTTTTCGCTCACTACTGTCTGTATAAACGAATGACTAATCTATTCGCACGGCTACTCGTCCTCTTCAGACAACGATGTCTTTTATGTAAAATACAATCGTGGTTTTGAAACTTACACCACTCTTCATTCATAGGAAGTACGCGGGAAGCTGGGTTTCGATACCCGTGGCGACCAAAGCACAGACAGTCCACTGTGTAGCTTTGCGCATTCATAGTAAAAATAAACGTTATGTGTGATATTTATAACATTGTCCATAAAGATAAAACTAAAATAGTCGTTAAGTATAGCAATATATCATTTACAAACTTGTGAAATAGAATAGCATTATTTCTAATCCTTATAAATATACATGTACACACATCGTGATAATGTTTTTATTTGAAAAAAAAATGACTTTTAGTTAGAGATGTGTTTTTCGTGAACGATTCATTTTATTTACGACTCATTGCGATAAATTACATGAATCGAGTCAGAGTCACGTTTGAGCCAATTCTATTGGTTCATTACTCTACAAACTATGTTACAATAATCAGCCTGATAACATACACTTATGAAATGATTCAGAAATCGCTGAATCCTATACAACAATCATTCCACAATTTTCAACTTAAAGCTACTTGACACAAAATCTACGTTATAGTAATAATTTTATTCACAATAATAACAAAAATCATCATAATTTATAACGATTATTATAATATTTTATTATGGTTATTATAAGATATTATTATGATTATTAAAATAATCTACTATAATTATTCTAATAATTTAATATGGTTATTATAGTAACTTATTATGATTATTGAAATCAGTTAATATGATTATTATAATAATCATTTATTATTATCATCACCATAATTTATTATAAGATTCAGTGTTATTATTATTATTATTATTACTATTGTTACTACCCTAATAAAACATGTATATATGACCGTTGTATTTTTAAAATTGTATAATTTATTTCATTTTCCCTTTAACTACAGCTAATAGAATTTTGTATAGTAATCTTTTGTCACCCTAGACCCCCAGTGGCTCAGCGGTATGTCTGTGGACTTACACGCTAAAATCCGGGTTTCGATAGCCGTGGTGGACAGAGCACAGATAGCCCATTGTGTAGCTTTGTGCTTAATTCAAAACAACAACTTTTATCACCCTATATTTCATGTTTTAAAAGAACGGCTATTGAAAAAAATTAACTTTATACTGTGTATCCAGTCATTTACAATTCAAAAGAACCCTTTATAACCAAGTGCTAAGGTTTTTCTTCAATCCAGATGACATCTCCAGTGGCACAGCAGTATGTCTGCTGACTTATACCGCGAGAAACTGGGTTTCAATACTCGTGGTAGGATAAGCACAAGTAGCCTTTGATGTGGCTTCATGCTTAACTACAAACAGTTTAGAGGTGATAGCTTTGTTACAGTGGATCAAATGAACGCATTATTTGAACTAACTCATAAACTGAACTGAATCCAATGAATCGATCTGCCCATCACTTTTTGAAACGTAAGTGGAAACAAAAATAGGTTGTAGTTTAAAACATGCTTTATTTATATGTTCATTAAACAAGGTATTGTTTGCAATTTGTCTATCTTTTTGATAAAATATGTGTTATTGCTGCACTTGCTAAGGAAATGCAAACTTTTCCAACTTTGAAAGCCTGTAATAGTCTAGATACGATTTCAAAATCAATCCATCTTCACACCAAAGAAACGTATGTTGATAAATAAGAAATGAGTGCTTCCGAGCTAGATTTCTGTTCACTCATATCAAAATTCCCTTAAAACAATAAGTGTGGTCTACAACTGTGTTCGAGTTTAATACGTGGAAAAACGTGTAAGGTTGTTAAGAACGAGAAAAAGCATATCGATAAAGAAGAATGTAGGAGTATTGAAAAAATGTACCCATTAATAAAACTCATTGTAATGTTAGAAAATCCATTCTTCCCAAGATTAAGGTGCTTAAAATAGAGCGACACAAGTATATCATCAAATAATATACTTAAATAAGTGTAATAAAATCGAAATAAAAAATCCAGCATTATAAGTTAGTATTATTCTACATGCACCTTATTATGTCCCAGAGGGTGCGATTTGCACCTTGACTCTCAAGAGGACTAGCTTAAAAATCATCATAGGTTATTACTTATTCTAATTACAGTAAAACAACAATTTTTCAGTAAATATAATTAAATAAATATATGAAAACAGACTGAATGATTATGAAACGTTTTGGACAAAGACAAGTTTCGTGTGTTAGACACTGCTGAAAATCTTGATTATTATTACAAAAAGCTACATATATATATAGAGAGAGTTAAGAGTAACTTAGATAAATCTTTACTGTCATAATATTACATTTTTCAGTAAATAAGTCTTATAACACGTTTAATTTTTGGTAGGTATGGTTTGTTTTGAATTTTGCGCAAAGCTACACGTCCCTAATTAAGCAGTGTAAGACTAGAGGTAAGGCAGTTAGTCATCACCACCCACCGTCAACCCTTGGACTACTCTTTCACCAACGAATAGTGGGGTTCACCGTCACATTATAACGCCCCCACGGCTGAAAGGGCGAGCATGTTTGGTGTGACGGGATTCAAACCCGCAACCTTCAGATTATGAGTCGAGTGACTTAAACACCTGGCATTGCTGGGCCGATTTTTGGTAGGAGTAAAAATAATATACTCATTTTCTACGAAGAAAAAAAGTGAGTTCGTTTTGTTACCTTCTCTCTGTTGTACACCTATTTCACTAGATTCTAGTTTCTAAATTCTGTACGAGTAAAATGCTTAAACGATATTGCCAAATTTGATTTCCTTTTGAGTAGTTACTAACAATAACTTCAGAAAGCAGTTCACGAAATGACTTTCAAAATTTCTAGTGCATATTGAAGGGATTAACTCTGAAGAAACCTCAAAAGCGAAATGTAAGTTTAAATAAAAATATATTCGTTCATATTTATCTGGAGTGTAAAGGTCGTTTTACTTTAACTTTTATCAAAACGATTTTCAGGCTTATTTCTAAACCACCAGAGCTATTAAATATTGTTCCATGTGCAATTTTATCTTTAACTTTTTTTTCAATATTTCATCAATATAGCGGTTACTTATATTTCAACTTCAACACTAAAGTATTGGTGTATATTGTAACTATAATATTTCTATATAACCTTATTTCATTCCCTATAGTATAGAATGTATACTTCAGAATGCTTTCTGAAGTTATTGTTAGTAACTACTCAAAAGGAAATCAAATTTGACAATATCGTTTAAACATTTCACTCGTACAGAATTTAGAAACTAGAATCTAGTGAAATAGGTGTACAACAGAGAGAAGGTAACGAAACGAACTCACTATAGTATAGTTTGATATTCCCTATCAAACTTAATACGTAAGTGGAATCATTTACTTTTATTTACTTCAGAAATTATTTTCGTTTCTGGTATACATAAGAAGGTAATGGGTATCATTTCGTAGTGAATTGATATGATGCTGAAACAATATGATATATGATACTATACCTTTTAGGATTTTATTTGAGATTTTCATACGACTATTCAAAGCTTTTTATTAACAATGTATGAAAGTGGCAAGAACGAAACAAAAAAAATTCAGTCGTGGCCCAAATTTGTTAAGTAACGCTCAAAAAATACAATTCGACCTAAACTGTAGGAATGTTCTCAAAATGAAGTGCGCATGATCAGTGTTGCGAAATAGTGAAAGGGCATATTCAGTTCAACCCTACATACAGGGGTTTAATATACTAGACTGAACACGAACCGAAAAAGTAACGCTTATTAAAGCTTAAGTTTTTTTCATATTTAAAAAGTAATAATAATATCTCATGTTTAAAAAGCAAAGTCACCTCAAATTAGGGTAGACAAGATAGTTAAAATTTAAAACATCAGGGCTTTTCTAATAATGTATAAACACTCAACTCAACGAAACATGACTCCTTCATGAATAAAAAGTCAGAGGAATATTAATAATAACCTAATTTATGTACATATATCTGTTATTATTATTATTTTCATACGCTACTATACCTCATTACGGTTACCAACAAGAAATTCACAAACACGTTCCAAATGAACATTACATACTGTGTGCTGTTACCGGTGGTTACAACTGTCACAAGTAGAGTTTTACTTACGACCACCCAGTCTGATGGAAACCTTTATAAGATTATATTCATATTCTTAGAAAGTGGACAAATAACAAAAAAAAATAATAACCTCGCTGTAAGAAACCTGCAATGGTGAATAATAATCTTTGGACTGAAGGAACAAATTAATGTATTTCAAAAATAATAAAGGATACAAGTGGATAGTAAATTAAAATCCTGTTTCAGGCTTTCGAATGTTACTGATGTGTGCATTTGTCGATGTTGGGATCGTTAATTAAATTGTGGACAATAACAGTACATCTGTCTTTACGTATCTTTTTCCTTTCACTGCCCTAGTTGTACGCATAAATGTATTTCTATTTCTCGACTATATATCATGATACATATTTGGAATAAGACACGAATGTTTTCATATTTATCGTGCTCATTTACTCTACTCAGTTTTCTTACATGCTCTGTATTATTTAAAGTTAAAACGTGGCCACTCTTACCTCTGTATATATAAATATATCTACAGCATGTGGGCTTCTGTAGAATTGTTTAGTGTCCTGACCAGGCACCCTCCATCCTCCACACTGAAAATGCATAACTGAGCCTCTCGTGCGCTACATAGCTGCACGAGCTAGTCAGTTTACTATCGTGGTCGTCACTTCTCAGAACTTGATACAAAAAGTCAATGTACCTACTTGCTAGTTTAAGAGTCTGTATTTTACTGAGTTTATCAGAAGGTAAAGTTGGGATGATTTTTCTGAGTGCAGAAAAAGCCTCATTCAAACTCTGCGTCCGTTGACGTTCACGCACATTAGCTAAAACCCTTTGATTCTGTAACTCTTCAAAACTCTGACAAGTCCTTTTACGAGGTGGACAGTGTCCGTCGGATTCTCGTCGTTTCATATTACTGCGCTTTCGTTGCATCTTTCCGGTTGTCTCTTGATCAGGCAATGGCGCAATGCATAAATCCGAACTAAGCGGCTTTTTTGTCACTACAATCTGCAGAGATTTCTGAGGGTCTAACGAAGACGTGGGCGTGTGAAACAGATGAGACTGCACCATCATATGTTGACTGAAATCCAGCTGTTCTTTCATACTCTTGGGTTCTGACTTGACAGGGGTAGAGTAAGACATGATAGTGTATGCAGATGTTATAGTTGAAGCTGACAGTGGAGAAACGGAAACTTGGTTCGTTGAAAATTCAGAACTCACAGAGCTTCTTTCCAGATTAACGGCATAAGTTTTGTCCATCGTAGGTAAGGGTGTCATCCTGGAACATTAAACCTCATCCAAGAGTAAAAGTTAATTGGTTGCTTGATAATGTGGTTAAAACAATAATCCAACAAGCTACTTGGCCAATAATGTACACGAATGTTAATGTGTCAATCTCTGGTCTTCCAAAAGTGTAGTAGTTTGTGTTATAAAATCCTAGAAAGGAAAAGCGGTACGACTACACGTGCTTCGAGTTAATTTTACTCATCAGACTTAACCGAAGACACGCCTCATTACTTACGTAGTACTTTAGAGACACACGTGGGTTTTCGTCAGCCAATCACCTGTCACAAATTAAGTCGAGACCGTTCGAAAGTGATAAGAAAATAATGATGATAACACATACTTATTAAATAAATCAAATAATTATTCATATATATTTATTTGTGTTTAGATCTGTATTAGTTTATAACAACTGCTGTTTGTTACCCCTGAATGTGGGCGTTTTTTGTTGCTACTGCTCTTAACATTTATCCAAGAAAACAAGGGTGTGGTATCTATAAATGAAGAATAATAATTCATATGCATAATGTATGTTATCAACGCACCATATCAAATACATTTTACATCTATTATTGTCAGGCAATCGTTACAATATCCTCTTTTCTAGCTCTAAACGGACTGAACGTGAAAATTTCGTTGAATAGCAACAAGACAAAACAATGCTACATAATGGACTATCCGTGTTTTGCCAGTCACAGTTATCGAAACCTGGTTTATAGCGTTGCAAGTTCCGAGACATGCCGATGTGCCACTGAGAAGGGCACAATAAGACGAAATGTAAATACTGTAGTTTCGAACACTTCAACTTCATTGTATTTCTAAGTTTTTCGTTTTTGTTTCGTTACTTTTATGTTCCAATGATATCTTTCGGCTGGTTTACTTTTAACCTAAAGCTGCTATAGGACTAGCTACGATAACCGTCCTTATTTTATAGTTATAGACTAGAGGGAAGTTAGCTAGTCAACACCACCACAGCCAAATTCTTTGGCTGTTATTAACCAATGAACAGTGGGAATGACCAACACAACTCTAAAAGCAAACATGTTCGGTAACGAGAATTTAATCCTGTGGCCTCCAGACTGAGTGTCAAGTTTCCCAATCACCGGGCCATACTAGGCCTTATCATTCCTACTGGTTATACTTTAAGTACAGTATCTTCACAAATACTTACAACAATATTCGAATTCAATAAAAGTGAATAAATAAACCGTTAATCGAACAACTAGCTCACAGTACAAGTAGATGTCAGGTGTAGTTCAATGGTGAGCTTGAGGTTTCATAATACTATAATTTCGATTTCGAATCCCGCAGTGGCACACCACAGATGATGCCTTCTGCAGCTCTGTGCTTAACAGAAACCACGCTTTCCAAATGAAAATAACGTCAACAAATTTCTTGCTTATCTTTTTTTAATCCAAATTCTATAAGGAACTAACTACACAACCTCCACCGTAAAGATCGAACCTCAAATTCTATGTTATACCCCATGTTATAAGCTTGACTATGATCCATTAGATGTGTATACAAAATAATGAAATAACCTGGTAAAATTAAAAATAACATATAGTCAGTACAGTAAAAATCACATTAAAATATCTTAAAATATGGTTAAAGGTGCCACTGAAATACTGATAGCAAACTTGCTGTTTGATCTTCAACACAGTTTCGGTAACTGTAGTAACTAGGTTGTTCTGTTAGAATACGTTTAATGCTATTCTGTCCGTAATGGCACGTTACTCCAAATCTGTTTAAACTGGTACTTAATTACTATTAAAAAAAAACAATAAAATATTCAAAGCTTTATCGTTATAAACCCATTAATGCTGGACATTATGACATTTTCTTATCCAGCAATAAGTATTTAATACTGCAAGTAAATCATTATAAGTGTTATTCTACGTGACAAAGAGTTGCTTACAATTTTGTCAGTGTAGTATTTTTCGTTAGAAACATTAATTCATGCTGACAAAAGGTTGATATTATTGTATTAGTAAGTACTGTAAGGGTTTAAAAATGGGAATCGTATGTAGAGCTAGACAAAAATATGTCTTTGTTTTTGAACCGATACACTAAAGAGAATATAAATTACCCGTCTTTGATGCGAATGATAACAAAATGAAAACAGTCCACTTCTACTTGTAGGTGAAAGTGCATTATATATTTTACAACGATAATTCACGTGACTTTTTGCATAGGCATACGCAAAGATTTTGGTCAAATTTGAGCGATTTTTGTTGCATAGCTTTGCAAATGTGGTTTATATGTAGACCACAAACGACACCTAATCGTAGATTGTAAGGATCTATCTATCTGTCAAAAGTGAAAAAATCCCTAAAAGTTAAATATGTTTTTCTATCAATTAAAGTATCGTTCTTTCAGTTGGTGCGAATAAAAAAAAATTAAAGGAATTCAATCAAAATTAGAAATTTTATATCTCGTGTATTTCTTAATGAATTGCTTTGTAATCTGGCATGTGAAGTAAAGGGGTACAGGAGAGCGCATCCACTAAATTTACATAATGGTTTGGAGTACCATATTCCGAGCTACAGAAAGTGGAAAACTGTTAAATTATCTATCACACAGTGTTTCCTGAAGTTTCTTTTGGCCACACGACATACTAGTGTGTATTTTGAATCAACACAAATCAAAATTAATAAAACGCAAAATAATTAAAGCTCATTACTATAATGCAAACATTAAAACAAAGTATTATAGAAGAACATTATAAAACTTTATATAATTAAAATGTGAATTACAATATTACGTACTAGAATTTATCTCGGACGGCCTTTCGATTTATTACGTTACGTATTAAGATTTCAAATAACCGGAAATTTTAATTTTAATTTAGAAGTTAAATGAATGTCGATACGTTTCAAAGTTATATTTGCCAAGAAAATTGATACTCATAATTTACCTTCTTAACATAAATATATTTTAATATACGAATAACAGTACCATTTATTACAACGGTTATTATAAACAGATATTACAAATGATCATTTATATGCAAAATCTTTACAAACTTATAAACAATACTGAGTCTTCTATCTGTCCGGAATTAAATCTTTTATTGACGGTTCACGATGAGCGAATTAATTCTATGTTGATACATAGATACTTCTCACTTGCTCTATTCTTGGCTAGCCTTATTTGCTTTACAAGTTGACTTTTTACCGAGGAAGATATCTAATATCTTTGGAGATATTTTAACGTCCAAATTCAATTTTCTAAAACTGAACGATTTGTAGTGTTCTAAATATATGAACGTTTCTGATCAAATATCTATAGCTGTCCGATTACTAAGCATTTATCACAATTATAGCTTTCGAGATTTGTAGTATACTGATTGTAGACAACAAACAATATAAAACTGTCTCTCTGCGTTGCGTTGATTTATAAACTTTAGGCGAGGTTACCTAAAGTTCAGTTGGAATTGTTGATTCTTGCGTCGAGAATTTTCTACAAATTTAGAGGACAATCGAGAATTTCGCAACACATATTTAACATTATGAGTTACATGTATTTCTAAATACACATTTAACTAAACAAACCTCTATATCAAAATGAATGCATAATAGTAAACCCGTTACAACAGTAAATGAAATATAGCACCGAGTGAAACGAAATTAAAGCTTATGATTAAGTCAAAATAACTCAGTTATAAAAAACATAACTTTAGCACAGAAACTCAAAACTGTGTATACAAAAATTAGGTTATCTTAGTATAACTTTCTTCGTTCAGTTCAACTCACTAGTTGCTTAGTTGAAAATCCATGAAAATAAACTAGCCTAAACTTTCAAAGTTATCTAGACGACCGCGTTTCTTTGAAAATGTAAATAGGAAAGCATCAATCAGTATTATGTTTACTTCCTAACAGATCCGTAACAGAACTTGAGAATTTTTTCTTTCCCTCTTGTGACTATAATAGAGGACCATTATTTATGTCTTTTGCGAGTTTTCAGGTAGGAACCTGTAATGCATTTGCTTTCGAAGATGCATTAGAGAGCTGAAGCAAGATGAAACAGAGCTGACCATGTTTGATTTTTCTTCCCCTTTTTGATGCAGGTTCGTATATCCACCTTTGAATGTGGTCCACAGTCTCATCCTTGAGAATTGTATTAATAAGGTTGTTTTTCCAATCGCCCCCCAGTGGCTCAGCGGTATGTCTGCGGACTTACACGCTAAAATCCGGGTTTCGACAAGATGAAAATAGCAATCAGACAAGTTATCTTTCAACTTAATTTTTTTAACACCGACACTGTATCATCAAAATTTCTGTAAACACGATGTGAACCCAGAAATCATGGAAAGCAAATTTAGCATTGTAGTTCTAGCATTCACCATAATTAGATATATTAAAGTTAATTAACATTCATCAGTCATGTTATTTGGTCCTCCCCTCTTACATGGATTGAATTCTCCATCAGAGGATGGACAAGTCCTATCACATCCTTTCTTTCTCTGCTTTGGATCAAATGCAATATTTTTATCTCCCTGCTTTTCAATGTGGCGTTTTCGTCATACTAAATGAGTAGGATGTTGTGTGCTGCTGAAGAGCTACCACTGCTGGGCTAACCATGACTGTGAACTTCAGTATGTTTGTGCACTTAACACTTGCGTCATGTATCATAACCACCTCTTCTAAGTTTGTTTGTTTTGAATTAAGCACAAAGCTACATAATGGGCTATCTGTGCTCTGCCCACCACGGGTATCGAAACCCGGATTTTAGCGTTTAAGTTCGCAGACATACCGCTGAGCCACTGGGGGTCACCTCTTCTAGGAACTGACTATAAGATGTATGACTCAACTGGTTGAGTATCAGCCAGTAAATATATAACCAAATTCTGTTGAATCTGGCAAAATATAAGGGACCCTTTTACATAAAAAAAATATCCATTTGCTTGGACCATATTTAGTTCTATTCGGAAGTACACTAACGTTACTGTTGCAGAGAAACATATGTAACACCAAAATAATGATAAGTTCTTTAATTTTCATTAGTAAAAATGAAACTTTACAAAAGGCACGAGTCTGTATTCTAATACAGCAGTTGAATCAACAATTTTAGAAGGTTATTCTAAGTTGCTGTTGAAAATCTAATGAAAATACAGAGTTATATGAAATTGATTATTACTAGACAATTACCACAATGTTGTAAAAAGTGTAGAAGCGGACTTTATAGACAACTAATGCTTGGAAATTTAAAATAAATCTTGAATATTATAGAATGCGATATTTATTATACTCGTATTAACATTTATGCAATCTCATTGAATCCATACTAAAACAGAATTTTGTCTACTTTCGTTATGTTATTTTTCACAAGTAGGTTTTGAGGTGATATTTGATTGCTTTCCTTAGTAAGTTTGCAATTGTTCCCACATACTAGTACTGGAGTATATTTACTTTTAATAAATAAAATATTTAGATGTTTATATTGTCATTTTGATATATAACAGTTATGTCTACGCCTCTCAAAAAGGGTTATACTCGACATAAAAAGAATACCTCGTCCAAGTATTCTTTTGTGTGCCACAGTAAGAGAAACGTCTTCACAGAAAAAGAAAGTAAGTACAATGTTACCAGTCATATAATCTGATATGTGCATGATATGAACTCTCATTCCTAGTATTTTTTGTCTTCTTTCATTAGTGGTGTTTTAAATTAAACTAAAATTACAACCATTCACAAACACATATATTTCTAGCTTTGAATAATTTTAATAGTTATATTGGTTAAGAAATGTAGCGACATTTTATTTTTCTGTAGTTTCTCGTAGGGTTATTATCTTGGGAAAGACTATTGTGACATAGAATATACTACGTAAAAGCAGATAGTGATATTTTTCATTGAAGGGGTAGGGAAGAGTAGGGAGTCAGCTTAGGGATATATCATTCCTTATTTTTTATCGAAATGACAATCAATTACATGGGTAATCCATATTGCTGAGAGGGATAGTATTCTGAAACTGATTATGTAATGCTATTTTCTCTTAGTTTGACACTATTTCTTAGTATACAGGTTTGTACGTTTATAAGTTTTGTGAAAAAACACACGAGGATAACATTTCCCAGTTGGTCCCTAATTATGAAGTAATATACTAGAGGGAAAGCAGCTAGCTAACACCACCTACTTTCAAGTCTAACTACTCTTGTCAGGTTAAATAGAGGAATTTGACCATCACTCTTGTAATGTACCCATGGCCCCAGTGTTTTTTTATTGTGGCTATAAAAAGAACACGAACCATCAAATCTACGATCCACATAGTAACCACCTTGTCGTTCTCAATAGTAACTTATAGAATACCATCAAATAATTAGTTTTAAAAGAGCAAAAGATCTAGACAAATCTATAGCCACATTCACTGAAGCTGCTCTCTTTCGTCTTGTTTACCCCTCTCTTTCTTTTATTTGAATAAATAAAAACTACTTTTTCATTTTGTTTGAATTTTCTTTTCAAACTCAAAGTTAAAAAACTCAGACCTACTCTGTGATTCCTCCCCTCAAGGCAGCACAGCTGTATGTCTGCGGACTCACACTGCTAGAAATCGGGTTTTGATATTCGTGGTGGGCAGAGCACAGATACCCATTATATAGCTTTGTTCTTAATTCCAAACAATCAGTCAATCGGACTTACAACACTAGAAACCAGGTTTCGATAACTGTGATGAAAAGAGTACATATAGCCCATGGTGTAGCTTTGTTTTTAATTACAAATTCGTAATAAATCTTTCCCTTGTACCTCTTGGCATTTTCGGTGACCATTTAGAAGATAATGCAGTGTATCTCAAAATGTTCTATGTACATTTAACTATCACATAAAAGTGAAGGAAGTATACTGTGTATTTTCTTTTGTCAACCTGAATAACTGAAGTACATGATCGAAAAGATCAAAATGAGTAATAGAACATGACTGGACTCTGGTAAAAATTTAATAATGTAGAAACCAGAAGATTGTCAAACAAAATAAGCCATTGTATAATAACTACAAATCTCACATGGTGTACCTAGAGCACTTTTCGAATGCCAATACAATTGACATAAGGTCTCGAAATTATAGACTACTATCATCAACCCTGTAAGACTACTGATGTTTAACAATGTGGTCTTTATACAACTGACAGGCTTTAGTTACCCCGATTAGCAATTGGGTAACACATCAACATGCAAACACACAAAGACAGGCCTCATAAGGTTGACTTATATGTCAGACGACTGGTGACATACATTTATCTAATCCATCAACAACAAAAGAGGTCAATTTTAGCGGTGTCGACAATATGTAGGTTAGTCAAACTGAATGTGAACCAATATTTTTTTCACTGATGAAACATGCTTCTCCCTCCTACCGGATATGATATGTACATGCACGTAAAGAGAGATAAAATACTAATTTCTTAGAGGAAAGACGTGTGTTTCAGTAGTGACATACTGGTTTGGACAAAAGTCAATACTGATGGCTATACTGACCTTCTTCTGCTCTGAGTTGACACTATGAATTGTCACACAACACAGGGATGTAGTCTTGGAACTAATATTGCCATATGCAGGTCAGTTAGTAGAACGTTTTCCTAACGGATGATAATATGTACCAACATAATATTTAATATTTACTGGCTTGCACCAGTAAGATAGAAACAGCCCTAGTGGAGGAATGGGCTATATGACTTCAGCAGCTTATTGATTGACCATTTCTAGTATGTTACACTAATTAATATATCATGTACATTGGTTTGTTTGCTTTTGAATTTCGCGCAAAGCTATACGAGGGCTACCTGCGCTAACTGGCAAGCTAGTTATCACCACCCACTCTTAGACTACTCTTTTAACAACAAATAGTGGGATTGACCATCACACTATAACGCCCCCACAGCTGAAAGGACGAACATATTTGGTGTGACAGGGATTCGAACCCATGACCCTCGGATTACGAGTAGAGCGCTTTAACCACCTTGCCAATGTGCATTCGTATGCACATCCTTTTTAGCAAGTATTTTCTAGCAATTTCCAGGCTGCAAATGAATATTTTTGGGCATAAACTTCAATATTAAATATATATCTATCAGATCACGTGGCTGATCAATAAACTCAAGATGTTTAGACGTTATTGATTTATAACAGAAGTTTATCCATTTTGAAACTCACTGGAGTTTATTATTTTATTTCTCTCAAAGCAAAAGGTTCGTTTGTAAAAACTTCAAAAAATATAAACTGTTCTACCAATATTTATTTTATGATGATTTACTTTATATATATGTATATAACACACGTTATTTCTCTTAGGTTATTTGTAGCTTCAGGAACATATATTAGAGCCTTCGAAGCACGTGTTGCCTGTTCTTTCAACCTAACCCTTATAACAGAAGTTTCATTGCCACTAGTAATCTGATGAAGGGCTGTTGCCTTGTTTTATTAATAACGTTATTTTAAGTTGGCAACTTTTTCACCACTATTTCATATTCGTTTTTGCATTTTGTTATTTTGCCGCTAACACAATTATTACTTGTAATATTAATACCTCCTGTGCACGTAAAAACAATAAGAGATTATCAGGAATTAAATGTATGATAAAGGTGATTTCTGTTATTAAAATAAAATGTATGCTAAAACGATCAGTTTGTTTAGGGCCTTCCACGTCTTATAAACTTCGCTAGAACCTGGCTCGGCATGGCCAGGTGGGTTAAGGCGTGTGTGTGTGTGTTTTTCTTATAACAAAGCCACATCAAGCTATCTGCTGAGTCCACCGAGGGGAATCGAATCCTTGATTATAACGTTGTAAATCCATAGACTTACCGCTGAATAATCGGTGAACACGGGTTAAAGCAGTCAACTCATAATCTGAGGGGCGCGGGATCGAATACCCATCGCACCAAACATACTCGCCCTTTCAGCCGTGGATGCGTCATAATATGACAGTCAGTCCTACTTTGTTGTTAAAAATGTAATCTTACACTGTTAAATTAGAGACGGCTAGCGCAGATAGCCCTCGTGTAGCTTTGCGCAAAATTCAAAAACACAAGGCCTGGCATGGCCGAGCGCGTTAAGGCGTGCACTCGTAATCCGAGGGTCGCGCTAAACATGCTCGCCCTCCCAGCCGTGGGGGTGTATAATGTTACGGTCAATCCCACTATTCGTTAGTAAAAGAATAGCCCAAGAGTTGGCGGTGGGTGGTGATGACTAGCTGCCTTCCCTCTAGTCTTACACTGCAAAATTAGGGACGGCTAGCACAGATAGCCCTCGAGTAGCTTTGTGCGAAATTCCAAAAAACAAACAAACAATTCAAAAACACAATTTAGCGCCACCTAGTTAAACGTCTATGAATAATAGCTATAAATTAACATATCTGTAATTATTTTTATAGGCGAACAAAAAAAAAGTTACTAGGAGTTACCGAGCTCTCTTTCATTACTAATTACTGGAAAATAAAACTTATAATTAACAAAAGACATGTGATAAAAAAACATAGTTCTTTTTTCAATATAAATTTAACAAATATAGTTGACATGCTCAGTTTTCCTAAAATCATAATTCGGATACGCTATGTAAGACTTATAAACTTCATAAAATATCGTTACAAATGGCCTCACTTACTAACCACTGTTTCTTGCCCAAGCTATGAGCTTCAATGTAAATTAAAGCACATAAAAAATTAAACGCTTTCTTTAACTAATGTAAAAATAGATATATACATAAACACAATCTAAATGGGGAAAAATAATAATATGTTATTGTTATGGCCATAACACAAACGTTCTTTTATTATTATTCTATTTATGTCACAGAAACACACAAAAAAAGGAAATACTCCTGAAAAGAGTCTGTGTAATCACAAGAATGAAAAACAAAACAAAAACAGGTCCATTAATGCATTACTCAGAAGATTGTAAAGAGCAGCTACTGACTTGTTTCTATGAATATGTTGACATGCATCATATTTATTCTGGAGAGCAGTTTTCCTACTGACCGAAAATAAATAATTTATTACACAATTATTCCATGTTATTTATATTGAGATATGTTTATACTAATTATTAGGCCAGGTTCACATAGACTGAAAAAAACTTTAATACTAGTCTTCCTGACGTTAGCAAATCTATGACAAAACTCTTTTATTTAAAAAGTTTTTAAATAAAGTTATCGACTTCAGAATCATCAAAACTGTACAATAATGTTTGATTGTTCTACAAGTTATCACTTAATACCATGTTATAACTTTTTGTTCTTGTACATCTGCTTTCATTCGGTGTCCAAACACTGAAATGAAAAACTAAAAACTGATATACATAACTAGTATCTACTACATCATAATTATATTTGTCATACAAAATGTGGTATCCATGTATAAGCGATAAAGTAAACATAAATAAGTCAGAAACTCTATCAAGAAATATACTTTACTATCTGCATTAAGAAAATCTATTTCAAAAGAAAATTCACTAATTTATTCAATATGAAATTCACTGTACATAATGATAATGATCCTAGCCAAAAAATAATGAAAATAATTTCCAAGTGAATGAACAGCTCATGGGATACCAAAAGGTTGGATGAAGAAAATACAATAAAAATTAATGATAAGAAATAAAGTAATTTAAAAGAAATGCAAATACTTCTTATGAATATATTTTCCTGATCTAGGAAATAAACAATGCCAGTCCACATAACTTAGGTGATGTTTTCTTGGAAATTATTTGAAACTTCTATATTTTCTTTATTTGCTACATCTTTTGTCAAATTTTCTAAATATTCATGCTTCTTTCTTTGGAAAAATCCAATCTAAGAAAAGAATAAAAATTGACTTACAATTGTATTTTTTAAATATACTTTTAAAACACAGTTCTCTGATGCTAATTAGGATATTTACATAGAAAAATTAGTTTAGAATTTCTGCCTTTGTCTAAACAAGCTAATGTTATTGTAAAAGTAATAGCTGTGAAACATTTTCCAACACTGAAAATGGACATCCATTTCCATTCACATCTGGCTGACCTGGTGATTAAAGTAGTTGACTTCTAATCTGAGGGTCACAGGTTTGAATCCCTGTTATACTAAAAATGCTCACCCTTTCAGACACGGAGGTGTTATAATGAACACCACTATTTGTTGGTAAAAGAGCAGCTCAAGGTGGTGATGACTAGCTGACTTCCCTCTAGTCTTTACAAAATTTGGGATGGCTAACACAGACAGCCCTCATGTAATTTTGCATGAAATTCAAAACAAACAAATACATCTGACTTTCCTAATTTGGTGCTGCCCTCGACATGCAGGTTTTTTCTTTATCACTAACTTTAGGTTCCCATCTAACCTCACAAATTTGCATGTGATAATACTACGTTGTTGTAGGCATCTTATATAATGTGTATGGGTGCATGATCTTAGCCAACATATTAATGAAAATACTGATTTCCAAGAATTATGTAAATTTAATGAAATGCAAATACTGCTTATGAATATTTTTTTTCTTGATCTACGAGACAAACACTGTCAGTCCTAACCAATAGGTATGCGACACCACTTCCTAGTGCAACTGGCTCCCTCTGCATTGACTGTTCAATCTTCACTTTGAGATTAAGCATAATATAATATGCACAATAAATGGAAATAAAAGGAGGAAAGTGCAAAAGGAGGTATTAAGTGTAAATAGATTTTCAGCTTAGAAAATGTTAATTTCCAAAATGATGTTTAATCTTTGCTTATATCTAGCTAGAATCCTACAATGAGGTGGCAGAAGAGCTGGTGCAAAATATTACCTAAATGAACCCCCTTCAGGAATCACCCAAAGAGGAACAATAGTGTGTGAAACTCATGTAAGCTGGAACATAACAAAAGCACACTCATGGAAAACTACACATCATACATATCAGGGAAGTGTCATAAGAACAGGCAAAAATACAAACAGTTCAAAACATGCATCAAGCTTTTGGAAGTGCTATATGTGTTTAGTGTGGCCAGGGCACATTGAACTATACATAGTGGGTCAACTCCAGTCCAAACCCAAGCAGCACTGGAAATCCAGTTTCTGAGCCAAAACTGGAGAGGGTTCCTACCATCTTTATCTCAAGCCCAGTAAGGCAGAGTGGAGAAGTAGCATTTACCCTGCAAATGAATGAGGACTTATATTGCCCAACCCTGTGCCAATTCAACATAACTTCTAGGTACCAGAAGGAAAGAGAAAAATAGGCCAGCAGAGTCTACAGGACTACATAAAGAGAACACCACCACTCTACTCACACATTCAAGAAGCATCCTTGATTATTCATCACCCCAATGGCTAGGGAACTGGTAATTGGAAAAGATTCCATGCTCCACTAGAAGAAAAACAGGGTGGAGAAAGCACAGTGTGGAGTCCATGGGAAAATAACACCATAAGACAGTGTAATGGATGACCCAAAACTATTTTAGAAGCTAGTCAGCACTAAGTTTTAAAGTGGACATGTGAGATGTGCAGTAATCCCTTGCCTGCTTTACTCATGTAAGTCCATGGAGCTTGTTTAGAAAATTGATCATTGCAAGGATGCCTTGAACGATCTTGTGAAGCACCCTATCAATGAGTGAGCATTATATTAGACCAGGTGGCCTATACACTGGGCATATTCTGGTTAAGTATACCTTGGAAGGCAACATTTGCCACTGAGGAAGATCATGTAAGAACTCTAAAGGACTATGTGAAAAAAAAAGAGGATAGCAAAAAAAGAAAGGTTTGTGCAGTAAGAAATGGTATGATGTGTGAAACATGGTGACCATAGACAGTACACAGCTAACAATGAAAAACTACCCAATGGCAGAGACATTGTGTGACCAAGGTGTGAAGGACTATCCAAATGCCAACCCAAACAATCTTTTCCAATGGACAATAGAAATAAGCAGCCAATGTGATGGGAAGACACCCGGAAACATCAACATGTTTCTCCATTCAACTTAGAATATGTTAAGTACTTGATGTGTGGAACTTATTCAGTAAGCATAAAAAGAGAAATATCATGAATGGACGAAGAATTCCACAAAAGGTAGAAGCAGGATGGGTCAAATAACAATTAAGCAGATGAAAAAACAGAAGGGGAAATTGGGATCTGGACAGGAATAAAGATGATAATGGAAGGATGAGATATAGGGATAAATGCACTATCACCATATATACTACAGATGTTTCATGGAGAAAAGCATAATCTGAATAGAGAAGAATAGAGGAGTGATGGAATAGAATGCAAGAAGAATTGATGGCATACACATCAGAGTGACAATGACCACAGCAAAAAGGAGGAGGAAATATGTTTTAGGGAAAGATGAGATAAGGAACAGAATGCCATTCAGAGGAATGTGGGTTAAGGGCATGAATAATATAAGGACCTAGTCAGATAGGCTAGAAAAATGGAGGAGGCTGAAAAGGAGACAATTTAACATAACAAAAGAAATGGAGAGTAGTCGAGAGTGGGGATTAGTAACCAGCAATAGTTGAGATAGAGAAATCCTGATCAAAATGCCATGTTAAGAATGCAGGGAGATGAGGAACAGAAGGATGAGAACGTGAGAGAAATCAGTATCAAAAACAGCAACAGCAAATATGCCACTTCTACAGATAAACTTCTAAGAAAATGGGCACACAGAATAGGACAGGAAGAAGGCTATACAAGAAGAGTCCTGACCATCTTGCAAGTGGCATGACAAATCCCAAATGTGAAGCCAGAGTGATAACACAGTTGGACATAAAGGAGAAGTATGAGCCTGAAAGAGAAGGAAACAAAAAAACTGAAGAAGATGGGAGAAATTCAGGAGCCTCAGTAGAGGAAATTGTGACCAGACTGAACAATGTGTCACCACCTAATACTGATGTAAGTGGCAAAAGAATCGATGTGAAAATGAGAGCAAAGCCATAAAAAATACAAAAATTGATGGACTACTCTATAAAAAGGATTCTGAGATATGTTTCAGCATAGAGCCCACAGTAAAATATCAATGAGGGTATGTCTCAAGGGCATAAGGGTTTTAAGGAAGCTATGTTCCCAATAAACAGATAACCTCTAGTACACTAACAGAAGCAGAGGACAGAGCTGGGAAACCAAATCCTCCATGGCCCATAAGTGCAGTGGAGACAAAAAGTGAAGGACACACTCATATGAATCAGACATTGGCAGGATGTGTGATCAGACTTCTGAAAATTTATTAGCCAACCAAGAAAAGCTACCTCCCCCCAAAAAGGAGAAGTGTGTGATCACAGGAGTCCTGCTGAGATAGAGCCAATCACCCATATAATGAGGAATCTTAATATCAAGCCATGAATGTGCTGAGTAAAGTCACACACAGTGTAAGGAAACAAAGTATAATGTTGATGCCAGACTAAAAGTAAAAGCTTAAAATTGATAAAATCACCTATGATGTAGAGACCAAAATTAAAGTCTTGGTGCTGGGGAAATGTAAATTTGGAAGTATATACCACAGACATCAACCATAATCATCCAAATCCCTGGAGAAAAAACCATCAGAGGGTGAGAAAACTCATAGTAAACTAAGAAACTGGTGGTGACAAGATAGAACAATGACCAGATGCTATTTCCCAGTATAGTGGGAATAAAATTATAGAGAAGTGTGAGAAATACTTTTGATAGTGTCCTTGTCTGAAAGGTCTAACACCACCTTGAAGTGGTGGTTGAGCACATGATTCCTTAGAGGAGAGAAAAAAACACAAGTAAAAAGGAAAGGAGAGAGAAAAAAAGAGAAAAGGAATCCACAAATTAAGCAAAATTGGCTGCCACTATTCCAGAACACTGAAACTAGTCACATATAAGACTAGTGCTGAAACCCATGGATAGTGAAATAACAGACAGGATAAAAGGAACAGAATGGAAGAACAGGGAGCAGAAGAATGTAAAACAGATGGGAGACAGCAACTTGGAAGAAAGGAACCTGGGAAGGATGAAACACAAGGGTAGTTAATGGAAAATGTCACACGTGGGCTGAGCCCATGATTACAAAAAATCAGCTACTCTACCATTAACAGAAGAAAGAAACCAGATTAAGGTCCATGAAATTAGAGGAAGGTAAACACACTTGAGCAACAAAGACGTCCCTCTCCAACAAAATAATAACTAAATTAGGGGTATAGATAGAGGATATATAATGTAAAAGGGTAGTGAAGGGAGTGCAAAGGTAAGAAAACTAAGCTTGAAGAAGACTAACAGAAGGCAGTGAATCAGAGCCCCAAATCTGAAGAAAAGATTCCTGACTTTGTAAGTCCAAGAAAAGTTGGCTTCAGCTCAATTGTAAGCCAAGACACAATCACTCAAGGGGGAGAAATAAAGACGGAAAGTAATTAATAATGAGAAACAGGAGAGAATAAAAGAAGGAAATGTCGAGGTAGACCTGCATCTTCCCAAGAAAAGACTGCCTAAAATCCATGTCCTCATGGACAGTGATCATAGGGTAGAAATGTCCATGTCAAAGTCTAAAAATTGTTGTTGTTGTCTTGAAGTTACCTGGCCATCACAGGTATTGAAATCCAAATTCTAGCATTATACATCCACAAACGTCCTGCTGTAACACTGCAGGGCAAGCCTAAAAGAGTCCCAGGCTACATGCAGTGCTCCACCACCCACTACACAATGTTTTCACAGTCCCCTGACTGACATGGAAGCACCCTATACTACTATGGTTGCATGAGTAGAGTGAACAAAGTCAAGATTTTCAAAATGAGGCATTGTATAAATAACCATCTCTGTGTAAGTTACTTTGTGGAAAATAATAACTACAAAGTCTTCAGAAGCAGAAATGTTTGGAAATAAAAACAAAAAATATTTCTACAACAGTTGGTTTTGTGAATATTATAATACCACCTCTCCCCAGTGGCACACCAGTATGTCTATTGTCTTACAATGCTAGAAACCAGGTTTTGATACCTGTGGTGATAAGAGCACAGATAGCCAGTTGTGTAACTTTATGTTTAAACTACAAAAAGCAAACAAATGTACTTTAACCAAATCTTAATGTTGAAATATCTCACTGACACGAACAAAAAAAAGACATTTTAACACAAGAGTGCGAAATTGAGAAAAAACAATTAAACAATTAATATATAGAGAGCCAGCTGTACTAGGAGGGTGTTGCAACCCTATTGGCAGAGGATTGTTACTTTGTTATTTGCATGATATTAGGTGGAAGCCTAATGATGAGCAAAAATGTTCACATACAGAAGTTATACATGCGAGTAGAGATTATGTGTTATATCAGAATTTGAACACACACACGTCTAGTATTTTTAGTGGTAAACTGATTTTATATAATTAAAATACTTATCCAGTTGAAAGGAATCTAAAGATTACAGATGTACAGTTAATCAGACATTCTTAATACTCAAACACAATACTTGGTTTTGATATCTGAAAGAAAAAAAAAAGTTAGAATTTATAACTCAATAATAACAAACTAATTGTACCTTCATTTTGACAATCATCTTGATTTATCCTGCTACTGTATATAATATTTATTGTATATTTACCCTATACATCCCATAACACAGAAGAACAAGTTATAGAATTCCAACTATAGCACTTAGAACGTAGATCCAAGTAGCAGCAGTCTTTGGTCTTGGTGGTCCAGTATAGACAAGCCTTGTTTTTATCTACATTTGCAGAAAGTAGACACAATGCAGAGGTAATTATAAAAAGTTATGCCAGTTATTTAATTATATGCATTTTTCCAAAACTTGTAAGTTTATAAAAACTAGAAAAAGTTATGTTAGTTGTTGAAGTGTAGAGTGCCAGTGTCATTCAGATAAACATGTCTGTTCATGTTTCCTCATCTGTTGTTAGAGATAAAGATCAGAAATTCTTTCATCAGATCTACAATTTTAATCAGAAGTTTAAGATATACATTAAGTAAAGCTCCTAATAATAACCACATTTAATATATTTATAGTTTAATGTCTTTGTAGGTTATAACTCTAAATTTTATCTCAGTTTTCATCCTTTTTGGTCAAGTTATCAACAAATACAGATTGAGACAAACAAAATGTTTACTTTACATGAACAAAAACAAAATACTCTTTAAGAATTACAGAAAACTGTACTTGAACAGCTGATAAAATGTTTCCTTAAAATAATCATTACCTACCAAGAGAAACTAGAGCAGATATTCCTGAAAGCAATTGTGTTCTAAGGATAATATCTTAATAGCAAATTCTGTTTAAAACTTAATAATTACCAGTATTTCTTGATATCATAAAAATTATCTCACCATGGAAAAATCACTAGGTGGGTCTGTAGGATCTATTCCTGGAACATCTGGGATCCAAACTTTTGCCACAGACACAACTGTTATAACATTATTTTTTCCCTTATTTCATGAAAAATGCATTTTAAATCGGTTGGAATTCATATATTGATTTTTTTTAAATAACAAAAATGAAGAAAACACATTATAAACAAAATTCTTGAAAAATGTTTAAAATACCTCAAATGAACGAAACACAAAAACTTCATACCAAAAACTAAACACAGAAATTGGTTGATGAAACAAATATCTGTTTTACCTATAATACATAAAATAATCAAATAAATCAAGATTAACAATATGTATACAAATATTTCACATCCATCAAGCAGTCTCATGAATTTGTCCATGAAGTTGTATTTTTAAGATTCTAATACTACATATGACATACAAATCAAACAAGAGATATAAAGTTAATGAAAAAGTAAATATATTTTGTTGTAAATAAACTGTGACTGCTTAATACTGGCATAATTTAAAAACCTGTCCTTAAATACACAATTAAACTCTATAATTTGTATACGTAACGTTTTTTAAAAATAATTTCACTCTGTTTATTTTTTTATTTTACTTGGATAATTCATGTTCATGTCATCTAATGAAAATGTTTCTCTTCAATTTTATTCAAAGAAATAACAAAGACCTTTGAAATTTTAATTAATAAAGAATCACATATATTGCAACTTTTCCTTGACAAATGTATTTTTTGTTTATTAATAAAACAAAGATATCTTCCTTTATGAATAGCCTTAACTAACTGGTTTTATTGTTCTTAATAAAAGTATCTTTCCCATGATACAGAGGATTGAGTATATTGTATTAAAACAAATTTGAATATGCAAATCAAACAATCATAGCTGGTGTTGTAAAATGATAATGAAACTATATTTTAATATTGTTTGGCAAGGCACAGGTAGTGTGATGTCACCCAAAACAGATTACTTTGGGGAAAGGTATGTAACACTGATGCAAAATGTTCACAAACACACAAAGATCATAAAAATGTGTTCATTTTAGAAATTTATAGTTTACAGGATAGGGTTACCCATAGTACTTAATGGCATTGGAAAACAAAGAAATATAGATCAACTTCAGAGACCAAGATCATCCAGAAAGAGATGATCAAGTTATGCACCAGCCATGGTACCCAAAGAGCAAAACCTTGCAAAAGCTGAGAATCTAGAAAAGTTAAAGTCAGTAACAAAAGCAATTAACATGTTCAAGGCAATAGTTTGCAACACAATCATGAAGAACCTATGTCTGGAAAAACAGCACAAGTCACACGTACATAAATTACTTCCACAACACACCCAGTAGATTGTCACAAACCTCGATCAGCTGAAGAATGAAACAGGTGTTCATGATTTTCCATAGACAGACATAATGGTAACACAGCCTATGGATTTGTATGTAATTAGCCTGTTAGAACTTGTGCTGAAAAACTGTTATCTTCAGTAAAATAGATGGATTATAGAAAGTTTGCAGGAATCAGAAATTAGTATTGTGCTTTGAAGATAATAGTTTTATGATGAAACTTTTCTCAACAACATATTATGCTGCAGAGGTATTGTCAAAAATAGATAGATTTTCTAATAGAGTATAATTACACGTGACACCATAAACTGTAATTTAGATGGTGAGGTAACAAAATCAATTAAATATAATGTTCTCAATCCCTATATTATCTTTTATGTACCATTCATGGCAACAGTGATATGTCTCATGAAATTTTATAATCCTTTTATAAAAACGAAACTTCTGTAGACTTTTAATTTACCAAAACCTTTTCTATAGCCTTTGTATCAATTTTTCCAAAAATTAGGATTTTCGTAATCTTCTTATTACTTGAAAATGGTCCAGCATAACAGTAAATATTTCTACAAGATGCTGTATGGCAGTTCTGAAAATATAGACAACTGAGAAGTCACAAATGTGACACTCAAAAATTAGTACTTTTAAATAGCATTTTCCTTTCTTCAAAATAACCTTACCATTAAATAAAAAACAGGAAACTTTCATACATCAAGTGATTAATAACTTTGCAATGCTTCTATGAATATTACAATTACTTAAAACCTATGAATTTAATAAACACATAAACAAATTTTTTTAGAGAAAAAAAGTATTGTTCCCTTTTCCCCAGATACATCACTGGTTGTGATGCTTCTAGGTGGTAAGAAAAGGGTGCTATCGATAAATGAAGTAATCTTTGTTTTGCACATAGGGCTAATAATGTTCATGTGCAATGTGCATACCCACTTACACAGTAAGGTTCATTTGCATTTTAGAGTAAGACAAAAAGTGAGAATGTTTATAATAAATAGGTACTGCACCATTACAGACCTTTCTTATTCTATCATATTTATATTGTACTTAGAGCAATCCATAAATTCTGAAATGTGTTTATTATTACAGTAAAATATATTACTTTAAAAAACTATAGTAGTATTTATATTACCCAAACTATTATAAATTATTCTGGGTTTCATACAACTGTGTTTCTGTATAAACATGAAACTTTTTGTTATCTCACAATTGTTGAAACTCTGACATTAATACCAACTGGTATTAAAAGTAAAAAAATTAGATCAAAGTAGTGGTTACTGTTTTCACACAAGTAAATCTCAAATTAGGAACAATAATTCAAAAGCCATTTATGGTAAATACAGAACAATAAAAAAATGATCATTCATACATAAAGTAGAAAAACAATTTTAAAAAAGAGAGAATTCACAGTTTCTGCAAATTGTGAATTATGATCCATGCATTTTTTCTTCAAACTTTATTTTATATTTGTACTGAACATCTAATCAATCTTCCACAAAAAATGTTTTAAAAAAACACTTAACAGCAAAACTAATCTTGCACAAAAGAAATGTATTGATAACGTTATACAAAGCAATGCAATTAGGTAATATCAATGATTTTCTCTGAAAACGTCAATGTTTTTGTTTGAGTTAACACACTCTTGTGAGCAAATTAATGTTAATTTTCTATTACTTCTAAAAAAAAAAGTGTGCTAGAAACACTTGTATAATGAGTAAATTATCAATATACTTACTGATCTGCCTTCAATCAATGGATTCCCAACATCACACTGTAAAGTTTTCTTATCTTCTTCATTCAGAATGCTACACATACCCTGATTTATTACAGAAACATCTGGAGGCAGACAAATAAATGCTTCAGTATAACATGCTGGATTATTCTGATTGGTTACTTCAACTTCAAGAATTAAGCTGGTGTTCTGACCAATTATTAGGACTTCATCTCTCCTAATATAAAAAAAACAACTGATTTTTACAGCTATCACATATCAATAGAAACAAGCCCAAATTCTATGTTCAGTGAAACATGATAAAAAGATCTGATATGTAAAAAAACATATTGAAAATCATCATGAGTCAAATTATAACTTTATATTATGTATCTGGTACTTCATAACTTTAAAAAAGAAATCATAATTTACTGGACAATGTTCATTATTTTAATAAGAGGAAATGAAAAAAATAAATTTAATAGCTCCTTATGCAAGTTTCCTTAAATTATAAAAATACAGAAACATGCATTCTTAACCAGAAAAGCTATTATTATTATATTTTTTACTAAATAACATGGTAGCCATGCCAAAGAATGAGCATATCGTTCTTGAATTTATGTATATAAACTTCATCAATTAACATGTCTTATATGTTCCACTTACTTAATTTGTCACTTCTTTTATTTAAAAAAAAACAAAAAAAAAACAGACTTACTGGTAGTTCAAAATTTTGACTGATAAAGTCAAATCAGAGACACAAACACCATTTACACACTCTGTGTAAAATTTCATCTGAAAGTAAAAATGAAAAAAAGATTCAACATGGAAACAGTTACATAGGTTTCACAAGTTTTTACTCAAGTCAGTGATGTCGAGAAACCCACTTGTTGAGAATTTTATATGCAAAAATGGCTCGTTTAGGTTCAGAAAATATTTTAAATAGAAGAGCAAACAACATTTCGACCTTCTTCAGTCATCATCAGGTTCACAAAGAAAGAGGTAACTGACCGGAAGCTGACCACATGTTTGGAAGGGGTTGTGTAACTGAGTGTCGCAATGTAGAGGGCAGGGTTAGATGTTTGAATATATAATTTTATCTATAATATTAATATAGGTATAATGGCATTCCTTTATATTGGTTTATTTTGGGTTTAAGTTGTTGTATGAGTAAGGCTTATTTAATTTTGCGTTTGTTTATGTTTGTGTCTTTATTTAGTATTTTAGTGTTTTTTATGGTTATGTTGTGTCCATTTGACTTGCAGTGTTCGAAAACGTGTGAAGGTGACTTTTTATGTGCTTTGAATCTGGTTTCCATTTTTCTACTTGTTTCTCCAAAATAGAAATTGAGGCAGTTATCACATTGTATTTTATAAATAATGTTGGATGTGGTTTTTGAATAAATTTAGTATTAACTGGAATGTTATATTTTGTTACTAGTTTTTGCCAAATGTTGGTTATTTGTTTGCTGAAGTCATGAATATATGGTACACAGCAGTATATGGTTTCGTGATTTTTTGATTCGTGAGATATATTTACTTTTGTTGGTTGATTTTGCTTTCTGTCTAGGTGTGTGCGTATAATGTTTTCTACGGTTTGTGGAGGAAACTTATTAATGTTGATGAAGTATTGTTTTATTTTGTCTAATTCATCGTTAATTTTATCTGGTGAGCATAGTTTTATGGCTGTGTTTATCTGGTTTCTTAGTATGTTGAGTTTTTGTTTTGTTTCATGTGCTGAGTCCCAAGGAACGTATAGTCCAGTATGGGTGATTTTTCGGTGGATTTCTGTTTTGAATTGTGTGTCGGTTCTTATAATTTTGAGGTTAAGAAATGATATTTGATTGCTTTCTTCCTGTTCACATGTAAAGTTAATGTTGGGATGTATAGAGTTAATGTGAGTGAAAAAATTAAGTATGTGTTCTGTAGATTTGAATCCCGCAACCGTGTCATCTACATATCTGTACCAGTATAGTGGTGGATGTAATGCTGTATTAATTGCTTGTGTTTCAATTTGTGTCATAAAAATATTGGCTAGAACTGGTGATACTGGGTTGCCCATGCTTAGGCCATTTGTTTGTATATAGTTTTGGTTGTTGAACATGAAGTTTGTCTTTATTGTGGTGAATTCTATGAGGGTTGCTAACTGGTTACTGGGAATGTCTATAGTTGGGTTAGGGTCTCGGATATAGAGTTCTAAGGCTATCTTGCAGGCTTCTGTTGTTGGAACTTCTGTAAAGAGGGATATAACATCGAAACTGGCCATTAAGGCTTTATGATAAAGCTTGCAAGATAGCCTTAGAACTCTATATCCGAGACCCTAACCCACCTAGACAGAAAGCAAAATCAACCAACAAAAGTAAATATATCTCACGAATCAAAAAATCACGAAACCATATACTGCTGTATACCATATATTCCTGACATCAGCAAACAAATAACCAACATTTAGCAAAAACTAGTAACAAAATATAACATTCCAGTTAATACTAAATTTATTCAAAACCCAGGCACAAAACTAAGGTCTATACTATGTAAGAACTACACTGACAAACACCACACCAACATTATTTATAAAATACAATGTGATAACTGCCACCACTTCTATATTGGAGAAACAAGTAGAAAAATGGAAACCAGATTCAAAGAACATAAAAAGTCACCTTCACACGTTTTCGAACACTGCAAGTCAAATGGACACAACCATAGAAAACACTAAAATACTAAATAAAGAAACAAACATAAACAAATGCAAAATTAAAGAAGCCTTACTCATACAACAACTTAAACCCAAAATAAACCAATATAAAGGAATGCCATTATACCTATATTAATATTATAGATAAAATTATATATTCAAACATCTAACCCCGCCCTCTACATTGCGACACTCAGTTACACAACCCCTTCCAAACATGTGGTCAGCTTCCGGTCAGTTACCTCTTTCTTTGTGAACCTGACGATGACCGAAGAAGGTCAAAATGTTGTTCGCTCTTCTCTTTAAAATATTTTCTGAACCCAAACGAGCCGTTTTTGCATATAAAATTTTTACTCAAGTGTTATAGTGCAATATAGCATGTACTTTACTGACAATAATCTAAGTGAACAAGTCACCAACTGAGGAGATAGTTTTTATACAACCAAACAACTGCAATACTAATTTACACCTTAAACTGAGTTTGAGTACAAAACTCATACCATGAAGAGTGAGAACTATTATTTCAAGTTATATAAGCTCCCATCAATCCAGCTATATCAATTATTGGTACTTGAGAAAAATGTTCAGGTGCAAGTATTTCTTTATCTACAAACTTTTATATGTAATATGCAAATACTACATACTTTACTCATTTTAAATATGTATACATATGTATATGTAACTAAAAAACTTTTCAATTTTTATATGTTCTGTACTATGTTTCTCTATTAGGTTCTAATCATAAAAACTATTCTTCATTTCACGGAATAGTTGTATTGTATTTTAATGTACGCACAGATGACTGCTTTCAACTGTCACATGTTATGGCAGCAAAATACATAGCATATCTCTTATTATTTCATCAAAACATAAGTTTTGTATTAACAAAACTGAACTAACTGGTTAACTGGCTGTTAACCAACAAATTGGCTGAAAATCTTTGAACATAACAGTCAATCATGCATTGTAAACTTAATTTTATACAGTTCAAAATTCTTCCTAAACATTAAAGAACATCCTAGCCATTAAGCCACACCCAAATATCACATCAAAACTCTCTGATGAAACAACAATAAGAAAGCAAGGCCTACAAGAATACTTTTCAATATACCATTACAAAATCAATTAAATTTACTAGAAACAAATATTAGAAGCATTACAGTTCCAATGCTCGAATGTTAGGTTAAAAGAGAGATTACAATAAAGCATTTAGTAAATAGGCTCTGATGCCATCCATTAATGAATTCATCATAGCAACAAAGTTTTGATTAATCTGTATAATATGTATTGTATAGACTCATCTGTTCGATCTTAACAACACTTCCTCTCTCTCTATCATACAGCAGAATAAATATTACTGAGTATTTCAAAACTTCTGTAGTAGTTTTTTTTATGAAAATGCAAACTTTTACTTACTCTCTTTGTTACAGACTGGGGGTTATCCTTGCTCATAATGGGGCAGTTCTTACAGAATGAATCATAATTTTTCTGAGGTAATTTATATGAAAGGAGAAATGCTATAGCAGATAAATCCATCAAATGTTTCTAGAAAAAATAAAAGAATACAGATAGATAGTGCAAAAGTATACTTAATATCAAGGAATCATACTTTTTAACATTTTAGTAAAAATAAGAAATTCAAAATAAATAAAGTAAAAAAGGCCTTAATAAGTAAACAAGTGTTAATAGTAACATACATAAAACCACTCAAATAACAGATGTAAAATTTAATGCAGTATTTATGCAATGTTGGCATAGATATCTAATTTCATAAATACAAGTCAATTTTTGATTAAAATCAGAAATTAATTTAATGATTACTGTCTATTTAATCAGGAAAATAAACCAAAGTTGAACATAATTTATATAATCTTTCACATTATTAACTACACAAAATTTCAAATTTGATCCCTGAACGTCTAGTGTTTGACATCAATGATACTTGCAACTCTAAAAACACAGTATGTTTGATGCTACCATTTAAGCTCTTACAAGAGTATTAATATTTGGTCATTGGGAGAATAATTAAGCAGAATAAAGACAATATTTTACACATCTTATAAGTCCATGTCACATACATTCATTTATTGAACATATAATAAAATCAAAACAAACTAAAATTTTGGGTGTTCTTATGCTTTTCCACTTTCTTGATAAAAAATCTTTTACTCAGTGGCTTATTTCCTAAACAAATTACAGGTTATCACTGAACAGAAGAAAAAGGTAACTTTACTATAATGGACATTTCAAAACTTAGCATTTTCCTTACTTGAAAGTTCATTTCTGAGAGATACCATTCATGGAACAGAGAACTATTAAATCAAGAATGTGGAGAAAAGATTTTTGTATATGCCATAAACACTGAGTGGAGCTCCTACCCATACATGTTTTAATGTGTACTACACCAGCTTATAAATTACCTTAATTAGACTTTAGTCTTCTACTGATAATAGGGCAACACATTCTCTATGCACAATAAGCCCCAAGAACACTAGCATTACAGTAAAGACTCATTTTTCACAAGCTAAAATAAACAGCCATATTTTGGGAAGAATGGATGTTTCTGCAGTGTTTTGTATCCTCTTGAATTTCATTTTCTAATAAAATAAATGTTAGCTTTAGAAATGATTTTCACACTTTTGTGAAACTAAGTACATAGAGCAATGTACCTCAATGGAATAGTTAAAAGTTGTACTGTTGGAACTGAATTGAAAGCTTCCTTGCAATCAATATTTAGAATTTCAAAGCATGATAATTAAAAAAAATACATAAATGACTTTCCTTTAAACCTTTTATTTTCAGTTACATAGCATTACCTATTGTTAAATCCATGAAGATGGTCATAAAATCATCACTGGAAGTAGAAACAACTTGTGAAATAGCAACAAGGTGCAAGGATATGATTATTCTTGGAGAGATAAACAAATGTTCATCAACAGCACTCTCTAATAGAAATTGAGCAGAAATCACCAAAAACTCAAACAGGTTATCAAAAGCAAGAGCATTCAATCAATCAGAATACAAGAAACTAAGGATTTAAATTATCTGCAATTACATAAAAAAGAAAGATAGTGGAATAGCAGCTAAACCTGACTTAAGCTGGGTGAAACTTCCAGCTAGATAAGTAGCAGAACAAGCAATGGTTTGAACTTTGGAAGGCTTGACTAACCAATCAACCTGAGAAGTATGGTTATAAGCTGAGATGACTGTAAAAAAGACGTCCTCTGACTTATTCAAATAACACAGTTATTCATCACTTTAAAAAAAAAAAAGTGTACCAAAAAAAGATAAAGCCAGTGGCAAAATAACAGACAACCAAAGTAAAAAAAATGCTTTGTCACTCGGATTAAACATGGAATTAACTAAAAAACAACTCTACCATGAACAAAACAAAGAAAAACTTTGGTCAATTCACTTAAATTTCCACAAACTTCAACAAAGAAACTGAGTAAAATGGAAGGATAAAGAACTGACCAACAGCAAAAAGACTTATACATAGGCTTCCATTAACTTCATGATTTGAAACAAAAAAAGAAGAGAATAAATATCTGGAGGTCCATTCAGATACACTATGAATGCACTCTTTACAAAATATAGATTTGGATGTTGGTCAGGACATGGCCTGTTTAAAATACATTCTACAAACACAAAAATGTTTGACCAAATTCTCTGTAAAAAAAAACAGGACAAGGGAATAGAAGACATTGGCTCCAAATTTATTAAAAAACCACACAGCAGAGATCAGGATAACTATATCTGAACTTCAAGAAGAATCTAAATAAGACTCTGAAAAATAAGTCAGCATGAGTCATGTATAAATCGTCCTGAGAAGAAAAAAAAATGATCAAAATGTCCCTCAAAATCACCAGATACCTCAGGTACAAAGGAAAGTATCTACAAAAAAACAAGCATGGGTGACTGGAAGATTTTTCAAGTGCCCATGACAAGTTTCTTGAACAAACTTTCCAAAAGATCTCTAAATTCATCCCCTGGTATAAACATCGGAGAGAGGGATTCTTAAATAAAATCAGTGATGTGAGGTCACACACAATAAGGATTTTATTCATGTAAAGGAAAAACAAAATTCCATGATTTAAACAGAAAAACAAACAAACAAATTCATGACCAAACAGCAGAGAAAAAATAAAGAAGAAACCATCCACTAATCACTGTGAAAATCAATTAAGTTTTTCTTAAAAACACATGAGAAAAAAATTTTAAGTTATGATTATTAGAGAAATGAGTGATTTTGAAGCTGATATGTAATAAGGAAAATTGCAATGCACAAAAACATACAAATTTAGTTTGGTGAATGATAAAATGAATTTCCTGTAAAATAAGAGATTGTTTATGAATAAGTAACATCATAAAAGGGCACAAGATTAGCTATTGTTTGAAAGTATTTTAAACAAAGTTTACACAGGTTAAGATAAAAGAACAACAGATAAACAAAGAACCAGTAGTGACCTTTACATCCACCTAAAGATAAACAGAGTAAGAAGTGGAGAGAAGCTTAAGTTGTTTGGTCTTTTAGAAGTTTTTCTAGATTTGTTTTTAAACTTCAATTTATTTCTAAAATTTTCAGGCTATCTATTTCTTTACCTTTTTACAGATATGTAAAAATTTTCAGTTTTTTTTACCAAGTTGATGTTTAGTTTCATTAAGATGGAATGTAAAGATTGAATCCATTTTCCTCAATTTCCAGTTTTAATTTTCATTTCTATGGAACATCTTGTTTGACCTATGAATATGCTATTTACAGTCTTGACCCTTTTAACTGGTAAACACCACAATTTTTGTACTTTTTTCCAAGGTTATTTTCACAGTAGAAGGCTGACCTGTAGGTTATGCTGTTCAGTGCATTATATATTTTATGAGAAGGTTTTTCTAACGTAGCTTATCTTAAACCACATGTTCTGTTTCTGTATCATTCGATACAATATATGAGTTTATTGACTTAAAATTTTTGCTTTCAACCTTTCAAACAATGAGTTAACAGACTTTGTCATATAATAACTGCTAACAGCAATTTGTTTTGCCATTTTTGATTCAGTCTCATAAATGACAAGTTTGTGAGGTACTGGATATCTTAAAAAATTTATGTATGATGGTGTCACTATAAGTTAGTTTTCTGAAGAGTGTGAAGGAATTTATGCTGTTTTTTATCTCAAAGTTAAAATCTAAAAAATTATTTTTCTGTTTCCACAAAATTCCATAGTAAATTTAATAAATTTGTATTTTTAATTTAAAAGGATTATAAAATTGTTGAGTTGATGTTTGGATCCTGTCAAAAGACAAACCAAATAACCAATATTTAACTATTTTTTGTATTATATTATCACTAAACAATTTATTCTCTAAATTTTCCACAAAAAATTTCTGCAAGCAAAGGAGAGAGGGAAAAATTCCTTTGTTAACACATTATTGTATTTATATATTTGATCATTAAATTTGAAGTAGTTCTGATCTAAGCAAGCGTTTTTTTTATTGTTTCTAATTCCTAAGTTTGTATAGTGTTTACTTTTCTTTATCCATTACATCACTTAAATACATTTTACATTCATTAACAAACATACTGGTAAAAACACTAGGAACATTTAAGGAAACAATTGTGGCATTATTTGGTATCCTTTTATTTTTTCTACAAGCTCCAGAGAATTTTTATGCAAAACTTAGGTTTAAAACCAGATACATATTTGAAAATAGTTTAGGCTTAGTGTGCCAGTTTGCAAGAAGGAGCATTAATATAAAAAACAACAGGTCTGATAGGGATGGTTGTTTTGTATATTATATCAAATTTTTTGTAGGGAAATCAGTCTCTTTAAATGCTAAAATTCATACCATCTAATCTACATGAATTTTTATTAATCAATAAACAAAATAAATGACTTAATTTTCGTTTTTCATTTGCAAAGCTTCTATATGAGCCTCGTGTGTATTGGCAAAACCATAAAACTATAGAAAAAGAAGCTATCTGTTTCAATGAACCTGTGCAAGAGCTGTCACAATCAATGCATAATGTTTTCCACCCATTTTGATTTATCCAAACAACCGTCACATCTGTCAAAAAATAAATAATCACACACTTTAGAAAAGTACAGCCTAAAAATGAGCTACTTTATATTAAAACAATATAATTCATTGATCAGTGATGTTCCAGATCATAAATTAAACATCATACATTGTACATAGTAATGACATATGTTATGTCTCCTATTTCATGAAAATGTCAAAATTAAAAAAGCTGTTAAAAGTATAAATAAACTTTTTAACTATATAACTACATGTTATTAGTAGTACTTAATTTGACCTTTTTTTTCTATATGGTTAAATGTATTATTTACCTAATGATGAGTCATCACTAAATTTATTAAAGTTACTTATTATTTCCAAGTTTGTAAGATTCATAAAGTTTGAAATTTTATCTGTAAAGCCACTTAATAAGTATCAGCCTCTTACTTGACTGTATTGGGGTTTGAGTCCTGAAGCTGGACAACCATTATAAATATATACAGCCCCATGATCATTTTCATATGGTGCACCAATAGCAACATCTGGAAGCATTATGCATTTATATTCTTTCAAAAAGATAAATGCTTAAGATCACATTTTAAAACATAAGTTAATTGCTTACTATAAAGAATTTTCTGTTTTCTTCATAATGCATATTTTGTCCTGTATAACGGTTTGGAACTTCCAAATAAAATGATTATGATATGTTCTGTCATAAAATTCCATTCAAACTGACCATATGATTAGAATACTCAAATAAATTGTAATATACTTAGCTAATAAATTGTTTTTGCTTCACATAGAACTCATTCCCAAAGAATATTGAGGCTTCTGATAATTACATAGCCAGGTTAATGAAAGAAATGGTTAGTTTAAAAGAATCATTGATGCAATAACAATTTTGAATCACCCAACTAAAACACAATGGTTATTTTCAGATTTTTTGTAAGTTCAGATTCTTCAGAGTAAGTGTCTGTGATTTGTTAGTGATAAATTTGAACAATAAACAAACTGCATACAATCAGCTTGTTTCAAAATAATATATTCAAACAAGTCACACAAATGTATACAATTTTTTTACACTACAGGACATCACAGTTGTACCTAAAACTTTATATTACTCTCTTTTTTTGTCAACAGTCTTCACAGACTGGTTCAATTACTTTAGAACCCAACTGGCAAAATAAATTATATTTTTCTTCTCTATTTCTTATATACATTTTGCAGTAGATTTACTTACATCACCCTGTGGATTACTACAATTCCATCCAGAACATAACAAAGTTCCCACAGACACATTCAAATACTTTATCACTGTGAAACTGACTTGACCACGATAGCTAAATTAACAATCATGCTGTCTAACTTCACTTTCACTAACTTAACAGTTTCTGATGTAGCTTTGCTTGCACTTACTTGGTCTTCTCTCTTTCTATTTATATATGTATATGTATATTGCCCAACTGAGGTCTACAACTTTCTACAAACTACAAGATGCTATGATGTGACAATAACAAAAAATAGAGAAGGTTCAAGTAAGGTGATGTCAATTTACAACAACTGAACTAAAAACCAAGTTATGTAATTAAATTTGTCATAACTACTACTTTTAAAATAATTACTTTTTAACAGTCTTGTTACAAAAACTAAATATCATTAAATATTAAATCACTAAATAAACTAAATTATTACACTAACAATCTTGTAAACCCAGCAATTGTACAAGTAATATCTACAAGTTATGGCCACACCTATGTGTAGTGAAAATGTCCAGTAATGTGGTTGATTATGTATCATACTGGGTGATTAATGAGTTTAACAGAACATCAGAAAACTTGCATTAAATGAACCTGACAGTTGATCCTGAACTAGACACATCTGAAAGAAGCAGCTGTAAAGTGTATTGTAAGCAGGTATATACACACACATTGTTAATGTCTTTGTAATAAATAATGACTGCTTTCATTGTGTATTACATATTGTGTGCAGGCTTTTCAATTTTTAGCTTAAAATCAGCCAGCATAAATTTTAGCTTCCTTTTTTGATTTCTTGTTCAAACTAAAGCTAATTTTAAAACATTGGATAATAAGATTCTACTGGTAAGATCATCCCATATACTGATTTTATGTAACGTTGCCAACCGTCTTACCCTGCAATCTAGGAAGCCAATGGCTCCTCCTAAAACCATATCAATGGCTCTTCATCTACCAACATGTCAGGTATTTTCATTTGAGTACCATGTACTTTTCTGCTTCTTTTTTCCATTTATAGTTTTTAACCAATGACCATTTGATCAAATAAGATGAAATTCACATCAATAAAAAAGTGCACTTTTTCATGCATAAAAGTCATGGTCAAAGATATATTTTATTTTCTTTAGTTAATAATACATTATTCCTCATTTTTATAAGCATTGTGAACTGGAACTGAGGTTTGTTGAAAGATTAATTTTATGTGTCATAAAATTAATGTCAGAAATCACTTACTGTATATAATTTGTAATATTTTCACTTATTCTTAACTAGTTTATCATATCCTTACAGCACCACTTATATTTCACCAGTGTTTAAAAGCTGTGTAATGAATACGAGGAAACTGTGGTATGCAGATATATCATAAGTTTCTATCTTTGTTTATTAATATAGTATTATTTTAAATTTATCAATTATTCATGACTACATGCAATTTTCACATCATCAATTCATAAAATCATGAAGCTGATATCATTCTAGCCGCTTTTGTTCCTCTATTGAGGTTACAACTGTTCTGCCCATGAAATCATGGCTGTAATATTTTACTTGCACATAAATGTAGACAACAGTGTACTAAAATAGTAGATCAAAAAGTGGTTTCAGGTTATGATCTCCCAAAAGCTTTTACTAAAAATGGCAACTCACATGAGTGGCACTAGCCACTCTGAGTAAATCCAATCTTAACTTATCTATGATGTAAAGAACATTACATTTAGACAGACACAGATGTACTTCCTCAGGAAATTACAACAGAGATATTACAAGTAGATCAATTTTGCAAGATTCTTAAAAGTGTTCTGTTTCAAAAGTAAATAACAACAAAATATTAAGAGTAACAAATACTTTTATTTCTTCCTTTTGAAATTCATATGTAATGTTGTGTTGTAGCCTTCACAGTTCATAATTACTCTCATGACTCAAGGTATTCATGTTTTATTGATGGAATGACAGTACAAACTGTAATGTTAAGTAATGTAATTTATGTAATGTCATTTTGGTGTTTACTAGCTGACTGACAGATAACACACTACTGAATAATAGTGCAAACAGTTAAAATAGGTGATTTACCAAGATCAATATATGTGATCAATTTTATCAAAGTTTTGTTTCTAACCACTCAAATAGAACCGAGATTCCCAGGTCCTTTCACTGAGGGTATTCAGTTTCAGATATTCTACCCATAACAACCTCTGACATACATATATAATGTTTTAAACAATATTGTGAAATATAAAAGATATAAAGAAAAGTACACTATATATTTATTTAAAGTTCACAGAAAACATCATGATTCAATACTAGAATTATTTCAAAAGAAAATGCAGAAAACAGTAGTTTTAGAAGCAATTACTAAAAGACTAAATGACTTCAAGCAAACACTCAAACTCATTCAAGTTCTGTCTCTGCATATCCTGCATTGCTAGTACTATTTATAAACAATTTATATTGTGGCCACCCTGTTATTTTACAGCAGCTGACTAAAATATAATGATGAATTATAAAATAGCCTATTAAATATCAAATGATTAATTACTTCAAAAATATTACAGCAACATATTTGCTTCCATTCATTAACAGTTATATAGCCTAATCAAACCAGTTGTATCACTGTAGGTGAGCATCTGATGAAGGTGTCATGGCAAAATATTTGTCATTTTAATAAAACGATATAACGTCCTGGAAAAAAACATATAGTTTGATATAAAACTGTAACAAGTGTTTTCTAAATGTTTCAAATTTTGAGACAAATATCATGATATAGAAAGAAAAACAGTTACTTCATTTACTAGTTTGTTGATAGAACACAGGAAAGCTCAAAATAAATAAATATACATTTAACATTTTAAAACAGCATAGTAAAAACCAAAAGTATATAAAATCTTCACTTTAATAAATATTTTCATGAAAATCCAGTGTTACATACACAAACACTCTGCAAGAAACATGGCAACTTCCACATTAAGGAAATAAGTACCCCAGAGAAAATTTCCATTCTTAAAATAATGTACTGTGGTTACCTATGGATATCAAAACACATAATAAATAAACTACATGAATAAAGGAAAAATATTTTCTGCTCAGGTATTCACAACAACAAAGTATATTTAGCCATTTATACTTGCAACCAGTTTTTAAAACAATATCCTGGATATTCCAATGTTACATACTAGCTTACAGATTTCACTTACCTTCATATCCATCTTGATTTAAGTCACCCATCCTCGCTATAGCTGAACCTATATATGTTTGACAAGTTAATATCATTGTGCAGCAGGTCAAAGAATAAATTTTAAATTCATTTTTATTAATTATTTTCAGGATATGTTTAAAGCTATTCTCCAACTTTCTTGAATTAACCACTCAGTTTTTAACTACTCACTTGTTTCCCTTCCAGTTTAGCTTGTATTGTAAAAGCTTTGGAAAATAGAAAATCATGTCCATAAATAATATAAACCTAAAAATCACAAAATAAGTTACATTTTAAAAATCAATCATTTGATTTCATAAGTATAAATTGCATTTGTTTTCAAGAATAAGTGATCAACTGTTTTTTTATTTGTTTATGTTAACATTTTAATACAATGCCTGAAGTGTTTTCTTTAATTTAAATCATATTAAATAAAAACTGGAAGAAAAGTGATACATTAAAATACTGAAGAAAGATAAACTTCACAATTTAAATTATTGATAACATATATAAATGTAACACAGAAACCATGAGTTTTGTTTATATCTGCTAAACCTACTTTTTTATAATCTATTTTATACTTTTGTGTTTTTAAAGTTGGAAGAAGCTAAGATTATTTTCTACTATACTTGCTGCAGATGGTAATTAACATTTTTAGATACAAGATATTTTTTACCAGAGTTCTCATATTTGCTCCTATTTTTTGTATAGAACTTTAATTTAATAAACAGCATATCTCCACTTCCGTGTTGTTCTACAGCATATCATAGTAACCATTCATACTAAGTTACATTTTACCACTCATATATGGATCTATTCATCTGCCCTACATGTGCAGTGTTTTCTATTCTCTGTACTATATTTTATTACTAATTATATTTCACTGATTTCACAGGGTAGTTTATGCTCTATATTTAATTTAGTGTTTTTAATTTTAGGCTTAGCTACTTGATTTTAATGCCCTATTTTCATGGAATTAGGAGATTAAATTTCAATTTATTTCTTATTAATTACCAGTACATACAGGATTGTATACCTAGTCATAGTTTATACAATATTTCTATATCTTACAGACTGCTAGTCCAAAATTAGTTTTTTCAGCTCTTGTGTTTTATGTGTTCAAAGATAAGAAGCAATGGTACAGGACTGCCTTAGCTATTTACAGAAACTCATATTCAGGATGGAGTGGTTTGGCTCCATCTTTAAGAAAATACTTCTCTGAAGAGCCAGTGCCAAAAACCAGAGGAAATGTGAAGGATATAATATTTCATTATAATAGGTAAATCTGCTTTAGAATTGCATTTATATACCTGTAGAAGCAACATACTGAAATACTGTCCAAATTAGGCATGTTATGAGGAAGTACCTACTTGTGCCCTAACCTCTGTATTGAACTGTTCACATAGGTTCAATGTTCATTTTCATACAAGTATGTAAATAACCATTATGTGGGCTGGATTTCCAACTTATTATCCCAATGAGGGCTGGATTAAGGGGTGACAAGTGTGTGCAATTGCCCAAAGCCCCACTGGATTGTTCCCCCTCTCAAACTAAGAAAAGTAATTTGGAAAATGAATTGAAAACTTCTTGTTCCTTTAAGACACAAATGTTTGAAACATTTTGCTATGACAACAACATCTGTATTTATTCTGTATAAATCTATTAATCTGTAACTCTCATTAACATGTTCTTAGAGCTCTTATCCCTTCATAAATATTTAATTGTCCAGTTTACAAAAACATTTGTTGTATTTACTTCATATTTGCTATAAATATCATAAGAAATATTTTATATATTACTTACCTATTGCTTAAATTGCAATTAACAAATAGTACTGAACTGTATTTTACTTATTTATGAAGTTCTGATGGTCAGTCCAACAAAACTTGTGTGTTTGAAATGTTTTTTTTCAAATATTCAATTACAAAAAATTTAATGTAACATGTGATCTAGCCTTGTAAACAATGCATAAACAAGTTATATAAAGTGTTTCCAATCTTCTAAGAGTTTGATAACCAAATAAATTTGATGCATACAAATTTCACTGAGATCTTGTGTCACAAACCCACCAATGAAATGATAAACAAAGATATTTAACAAGCTTTATACAGTGTTCCAATACTAATTTTATTAATTAGTAAAAATATAACGAATAACAACTTGCCATTCCATTAGCCTTGGCATCTCTTGGAGCTCCCAAGACCACTGATTCTGTACTTTTAGGACCAAAGAAGTGCCCTGTAGTTACCGAGTAGCCTAAATTAAGATATCCATGTTAGTGATACCTTTAAATATTAATATTTTCATTTGTTTATAATTTTTTTTTATATAGTTTTTTTCTATTTTTGCCACATCTTATTCTTTAACATTTTATTTTTGAAGGTTTTAAAATACATTTTGAGAAAATGATTTTTTATCAGAAGCTTCATTGTTAGTTTGCAAGTCTTCCTTCACATATAACTTTTGGACACATCAGTAATATTGGCAAATATTTCAACAGTATATCTTTCTTTATATTGAATAAGTATTCATTCTCTATATATGCATTAAAAACATTTAATTTTTACTTTCAAACTTTTGTTATAAAATAAATTTGTAAATCCAGACACTTATCAAGACCTACCTATGTATGGATAGTGGCGATACTTAAATGGAGGGTTGGGTATCGCAGGTTCACTTAGGTCATGGGGTCCTCCATTACCTAGATATCCTAAAGCTGTACCTAAAAAGGAACAACAATGACAATTTTTACTTTGGGCATAATTTTAGATAAAACAATGTTACTCAGTATTTTAAAAGATCAGTTTTCCAATATTTAAAAATTACAAAAAAGTGGTATAGAAATCTTTCTGTGTAAAACATTTTACTGACTATGATTACAAAGAATGTTTACAGTATTTGTGCATAAGGCTTCATAATGGAAGTTTTAAAATTAAATTTGCATTTAAACATAATTAAAACTAATACAAGATATCAAACCACACCATGCAAAAACTAACTGCTGAGGTGGCCAAAAGTTATCTATTGATACTTTGAAGTTCTTGAACTTGAAATATTGCCATAATTATCTGCAAGTGAACACATTTTTCCAGTATCTGAGCAGAGCTTGTGCATAAATTTTAGAATTAGATGAATCTATATATAATTAAATTTTTAAAAGAATACCAGAATCATTTCTTTAACATTCTACATTTAGTTCAACCTACATGGATTTACAATAAAAACAAAAGTGCTCAATAACAGTTAAATTATACTTTACTAGTTGTATAGATCGTACTTCATCAGCATCTGTGTTAAATACTAGAATATCAAACTGTATTCAAAAGTTAATATAGCTTATTTAAATAATAAATTTAAGACTAATATAATAATATTATGTGTTAAAAATTACAACAAATAAAATTATCTAAACAACATAACAAAATATTGAAACCTTTAAAAATCAACTTCAAAATTAATAAGAGAATTAACTGTTATTTAGATTTATAAAGTTAAAAAAAATTCATATTTAACAGATACTTTAAAAACTTTCAATGTTAATAAATAACTGAATCTACATGGTGGACCAAAATGAAATTTCCAACATTAAACTTTAATAATTAACTAACCAACTAAGGAAATACAACCATGCAGTTTTCAACATCTCATCTCAAACAGTTTTTATTGATATTTCAACACACTTATACACATGCAACATCAGCGGCTTTGATCAATACTTGATTTCAGTCAACATTTGCTGCAATACTACCACTGTTCCAGTGGCAAAGGTGTCCATTATCTTGGTCTTTAGCTCCTTGATATTTGCAAAACAAAACACACTGAGACATTTACTGTGTCCACTGAAGGTAATCAAAACCATGATTATTAGCACTGTATATTCAGACTTACTTGCTGTCCCAGTGCGGGGTTCTATAGGTGTGCAAAACATGATATCTTTATCACACCCCCATACATTTTTTACATGCTAGTATCTATAATTGCACTGCGCCACTTGATCTCTGCAAGCCAAATGACGCATTCAGCCTGTTCTTGCATGGTTACCATTTTACAGGGTAACATTACTCACTGAAGTAAAAAGTAAACACTACACTACAAACTGTTTGAGTAGAGCTACTACACATTGAAAATTGCACGATTGTATTTCCTCAGTTATTTAATTTTAAGATAAGAAATATAATTTTGGACCATCTTGTACTTGTACAAGTGATTAATGTATTTCACAGTGACATCTAATTACTAGGCACTCTTCTTTTCAGAAATGGAGATTCAACAGAATGTCTTAGCTATTACATATATATTTATTGATATATCTACACTTAATATCTCTTTTATCACCTGTCCATTCATAGAATTCAGGAGCACCAATCACTATGTATTTTTCATCCTAAAAAATTAGAATACTGTTTATTAAACCTGAAAATAGAGCATGCTTTAAAAACAATGTAAAAAGTGGATAAAAAGAGAAAGCAAACATCAAACAAGAGAAATAACTGTTAGTGTAATAATATGTGTTTTGAGAATTCATTACAGAATATATGTTGAAAAAATAAATATATGTTGCTTTCAAAAAAGTATTAAGTATGCAGAATAAACTATTGATGCTACATTGGTTCTTTTAAAATATACACAAGTAATTCAATGTGTTTTTACTAGTGTTACTAAGTCTGTTGTTCATTACTAAACTCATTCAAAGATTATACTAAACTAACTGTAAAATATCACACTTGAACTACAAAACTGCATTTATGGGAATTATCTTTTTAAATAAACATTTCACTACACACCTCACCCAGTCACAAAAAAGTTGCAATATTATTACTAGTTTAGCAAAATCAATTAACAAAATATTTAAAATCTCCATAAAAGTTACTCATTTTGTATGTTAAAAGCACATAAATAAAGATAAATCTGATGTATGTCAAGACAAATAGAACAAATTAAGAAACTGCAACTCAAGATTCATTGCCAAAATTTAATAATTACATAATAATGTATATGATTTAACTCAGCATTATATACTGAAATCATACTGTATAGTTTGTCAAATTACTAACTTTATGCACAAATATCACAGTTCCCATGAAATTTCTGGCCAGTTTATATTAATATCACTTCATGCCAATATGGTGTATGAACAGGAAAAGTACTATTTTGTTTGAGTCTACCTGTTAACATGGTTGCATATAAGCAGCAGCTAAGCGCTGATTAAAACATCTGAAGTGATTACAATGACAAAGTTTTTATAGATAAAAACATAAGCATAAAAACTTACTAGAAAAATACTTTCTCTTGTCTGTAACGTACATTTTAATAACGTAGCAATTTTTTATAGACAAAATATATTACATCATAAAAAGTTTGCAAAGTCTCCAAACAAATTATAAATCAAGCTCTAGAGTTGTCGTCATTAAATTATATACATTCTAAAATATATATTTGTATCAATAACTATAGAAGACTTAAACCCCATTGTCACCCCGTCTAGTACGGTTTCACGTTCCTTCTCCAGTAATTCTCTACAATATACATCATCGCTTAGCAATAAAACTATCACCTGATTGTTCTTAGGCTACCTACGGTGTTTATGTCTAATGTTCAGTATTGACGTTGATTTGTTATAAAGGTTTTTTTTCTTTTGTGATATTTTCGATGATATAACAGCAAAACAGTTTAACTCGAAAGTTTTATGGCACTGAGTTGTAGCCATAATCAAAATAAAATTTACCAAGTAGTTTCAGCCAAACCTACCTTACATTTAAGTGTTGGCTTAATATTAAATTAAACTACAAATAAACCTTCAATTACTAACGTTATAAAGTCGGTGTTTAAAAACTTTTAAGTGGGAATAAATGTAAATTAATATATAAAGGAAAATAAAAATTTATAACAATCAAATATTTTTATCCACTGTACAGTCGAAACAGTTAAAAATTTATATCATGATATCTGCTCCGCGTTTTCTACTTTCTGACCTTTAATACAGTGAAAAAGGCTCAAGTGCTATTTAAGTTTTTCACTTTCAGAGAGCACATTACATTTCATTTTTCTGTGTAATTTTCACTGGAAATTTTGTGATTAATGAACACTTAAAGGTTAATGAAATAAGTGAAGAGTAGTTTATTTTGGAGATAGAGACAAATTCTAAAATTTTCTTCAATCCCTCAATGATGGTTTTCCACCATTTTTGACGATATTTTGTGCATATATTAAACAGTTGTTGTTTTCAATTAAGCACACAGCTACACAATGGGCTATCTGTGCTCTGCCCACCGCGGGTATCGAAACCCGGATTTTAGCGTGTAAGTCCGCAGACATACCGCTTAGCCACTTTGGGGCTCATATATTAAACACTGGTAACAAAAGGTGGATTTTTAAAATAAAAAACAAATTATACAAATAGTTTGATAAAAATATTTGAAATGGTTCGTATAAAGTACATTGCTTTACCTTTTCCAATTTCTTGTTCACTTGTTTCTTAATAGCTAAAATGAACTTTGTTTATGCAAATATGTGTTCTGTAAAGATCCAAGCAAACCAGGCCCGGCATGGCCAAGCGTGTTAAGGCGAGCAACCCGTAATCTGAGGGTCGCGGGTTCGCATCCCGGTCGCGCCAAACATGCTCGCCTTTTCAGCTGTGGGAACGTTATAATGTGACGGTGAATCCCACTATTCGTTGGTAAAAGAATAACCCAAGAGTTAGCAGTGGGTGGTGATGACTAGCTGCCTTCCCTCTTGTCTTACACTGCTAAATTATGGACGGCTAACACAGATAGCCCTCGAGTAGCCTTGTGCGAAATTCCAAAACAAACAAACAAATAATTCTTTGCGAGTGTTAAGTGCATGTTCATGCATGTTTAGAAAATAAGACCTGGAAGAAGGTGCTAGAGATTCCAAACTGACCACAACTGTAATAGTTCACTTCGGTATTTTGGATATACTCAAATCTCTTTGCTACGGAGAACCAGAGACATATATTTTAATTCCTCTATATATACACGTTTAGTTTCAAAATTAGCAGTACAAGTATTTGTCATCTTGAGATAAATTAAAATAGAAATGTATCATAAATATATTTTAACTATGCAAAAACTTTTATCTACATCATCAATTATTAGTGTCCAGATTATTTAATTGTAAAAATAGTAAAATGCGCATTATAACTTTTCTACACAAAAACCATACTTGTTTGAAACTACACTACTCAGGTCTAGCAATGTATGGCCCAGAGTGGCCAGGTGGTTAAAGCATTTCACTCGTAACCTGAGGGTCGTAGGTTATAATTCCTATTGTACCAAACATACTCGCTTTTTCAGCCGTGGGAGCATTATAATGTGACGGTCAACCCCATATTCGTTAGTAAAAGAGTAGCCCAAGAGTTGGCGGTGGGTGGTGATGACTAGCCGCCTTCCCACTAGTTTTACACTGCTAAATTAAGAATGGTAGTGCAGATAGTCCTTGTGTAGCTTTGTGCAAAATTTAAAGCAAACAAACAAGCAATTAATCAGGGTGAATCACTTTATAATAATTCAGCTTTTGAATCTTCTTCGCAATGGATCAATCAATTTGAGAAACAATATATAGTTCGTAAGTAGTTTATCCTATTCTGTATCGTTAGCAGTAGCGATGCTAAGGGAAGCGGGTAAAAGGGAGATTTACCAATTCAAATTTTTTGCCCCTCCAGTTTGCCCCCTAATCTAATCCTATTTACATATAGCAACGGTAATACGTTTAACAAGAAAAGATTCGCATGCACACTACTGCTTTTTTTTTCTTGTATGCTGCAAGTCTTGAAATATTGAAAATTTGTCTAAATGCACAAAAACGAAATCTCGACAGTATCAGCCAGGGCCCTCCCTCGGAACTTACACCCAACATCTCGTTTATTGTCATATGATCAAGCTAAAGGTCGGACTAGAGTAGGGGTCAGCAACCTTTCAAAGAAGAAGATACTTTTTTGCTGTTGTCTTTTTGTCTAAGATCAAAACATTTTGAGAGCCCCAACATACCCTAATGTTTAATCTAGAAAAAAAAAGAAGATCTGGCTTGCAAGTGCTTTCAACAGTAAACACTGGGGCCCGGCATAACCAGGTAGGTTAAGGCATTCGACTCGTAATCTGAAAGTCGTGGGGGCGTTATAATGTGACGTTCAAACCCATTATTCGTTGGCAAAAGAGTAGCCCAAGAAGCAGTGGGTAGTGATGACTAGCTGTATTTCCTCTAGCCTTACACTGCTAAATTAGGTACGGCTAGCGCACCTCGTGTAGCTTTGCGCGAAATTAAAAAAACAAACAAACAACTTAAACACTAATAACCATAAGACGTGTAATAGATCGAATTTCACACAAAGCTAGTCGTTGCTAATTCAGCAATGAAACATTAGAGGGAAGAAAGCAAGTCATCAACACCCAAATTAACACTTGGGCTACTCTTTTACCAATGAATAGTTGGATTTAACATCAATTTATGACGCTCCCACGGCTGAAAGCTCAAACATGTTTGGTGGTACGGGGATTCAAACCTGCGACCCTAAGATTGCGAATCAAGCATCCTAACCACCTGGTCAGGCCAGGCCCATATTGTCATAAAAGAGTATGATATTAGTATTTATATACTACACTCCTCACTTTCGAAAATTCGGCAGTAACCAATTTATATTTACATAGATCAAAATTCACTGTCACTAAAGCTTGGCACTACAAGTTGATTCAGGGACAAATGTACACAATCTAGGGTTTAAATAATAATTCCCCGTAATTGCTAGTATCAAAACGTTCAGCGTTAGAAGAAACTTTACATAAATACTTACAAGAATCGACGAATGGAAGGAGTTTTTCGACTTTAGCGAGCAAAAGACTTTTATCAAGTAAGTAGCAAACATCGTTAACATCAGGTTTATAACCAAAGAACTTCTGATTTTTCCAGAGGTGTGCGCAAAACGACAAGAGAAATAAAATATTTGTTGTGTTACATTTGTTACAACAGTGTTAGAATATGATGATTTTAAATGTTTATATGTTTTACTACTAAATAATAATTACAATACGATTTAATGAAGCAATTTGTATTTCTTACTGCTAATTATTTGGTGTCTCCAAAAGGATCAATGAACAATAACTATTTAAAACTCATATAGAAAATAGATTACAATATTTCACTTTTATACTTACTAAAAGTTGAACACTAAAATAGTTATATTATGGCTTGTAGTTTTTCTAAGAGAAACTTAATAAACAACATAATGCAAAACAAAGTTTTAAAAGCAAATTTTCAGGCACTATGATTGCAGATCATAATAAATAATTGATTGCATTATTTGAATAATTCAACTTTCAGATATTTGAAATGTTAATAAAATATGAACTCGTATGCTTAAAAAGTAAAAATCTAATAACTAAAACTATTTAGGTTTAGATTAAACTGATCCAAATCATCTCAATAAAAACCTAAAGTTAAAGATAAATTCAAAGTCTTCTGCCAAAAATAATTACATTTTTCAAACTTTTAATACTTACATCAATTGTGAAAGTTAAACTAGTGTTAAAGTTCTAAAAGTTACAAGTTAACAACAAAGATTCTCAAAATTGAAAATTTTTGTTTCTGTGTACACTGTGAGTTGAGGTCAAGCCGCCCCTTAGCTTTGTCGAATTCCCCAAAAGGAAAGATAACTTTCCATTTCCAAATGACATGTCCTAATCTCTTTACAAGAAAATTAGCACACTCATTTCTCGTAACAGTATCAGTTTGTTCCATACATACAGCAGCTTTCGACATTTATTTAACTATCAAAACAATTTTAATGCCTCAAACCTGATCAACAGAAAAAAAGTAGCTTGGTGGTTAAACTATTACATTAATGTGTGTGTGTGTGTGTAGCGTTTTTGCAAAGTTCTTCTTCAAAAATAACATAATTTTTTACCACTGGAAATTACAACTGCTAGTGAAATAAATAGTGTGCATTATGTGCATCTAGCACATATGACACATGCATCCCCTCACTTTCTCTAGTTAGCTTACTTAAACTATTATTAGCAATTATATTATATTGACTTGGCTTTCTTTTGCTACTCTCTTCTCCTCACACCATAAATTACCAATATAGTTAGGCCCCAATGGTATGTATTTTCTTGCAGAAGCTACACCTTAATAAATGGAGTAATTTGGCAGAAACCATTAAAAATAAACATGGGCTTTGACTGAAAATGGAATAATAATAAAATATTGGTTACTCATTGAATCTCTATTATATTATTGGATGTACAATTTAGGTTAAGAGTCAGTTAAATACCATCATGCCAAAATACAATTTATTGGGCAGATATAAAAACACAGAAATAAGAGCATGGCACAGACTCTTTAATGATCTAAATATACTGTTTATCGTTTTCTCTAACAAAGAGAAACAGTTAGGATATTACAGTCTCTCTAACATTGAATTAACAGTTATATATATATATATATATATATATACGTGCTTAGGCATAAAACTAATGAACTATTTTATTATGTATACTTTAGACTTTTCACCAGTTCCGACCAGAGACTCAGTGTTTAAAAAATTCCAGGCTCGGGCCTATAGTTTTTCCATTCCGTTTTCGGCTCGGCATGGCCAAACGTGTTAAGGCGTTCGAATCGTAATCCGAGGGCGGCGGGTTCGAATCCTGCTCGCCCTCCCAGCCGTGGGGGCGTTATAATATGACGATGAATCCCACTATTCGTTGGTAAAAGAATAACCCAAAAGTTGGGGGTGGGTGGTGATGACTAGCTGCCTTCCCTCTAGTCTTACACTGCTAAATTAGGGACGGCTAGTGCAGATAGCCCTCGAGTAGCTTTGCGCAAAATTCAAAAAACAAATATTCCGCTTTTTCAAGAAACCAACTGGGGTTACTGTCAAACAGAATCAGACACAAGCCCCATGTGCCAGTGCCTAGCAAAGCCACTAGCTCTAGACTTCACCATTTTGTTCAGTTGACTCGTACCTTAAAATAATTAATTTGCTCATGCAATTTTACAGTATGCGTCTGATATTTATTATCTGAATACATTTTTTAATGTGTCAACGTTACGAGTTCGCCCAACAATATCTGCCTTCAATTATTGTATAACGATCATTGATATTAAAAAAACACAAAAGGCCCGGCATGGCCAAGTTGTTAGGACACTTTACTTATAATCTGAAGATGGTGGATTCGAATTCCCGTAACACCGACCATGCTCGCCCTGTCAACCGTAGGTTCGTTATAATGTTACAATCAATCCCTATATTCGTTGGTAAAAGAGTAGCACAAGAGTTGGCGGTGGGTGGTTATGACTAGCTGCGTTTAGTCTCACACTGTTAAATTAGGGACATCTGATGCAGATAGTCCTCGTGTAGCTCTGCGCGAAATTCAAGACACAAGCATACAAAACACTAGATGCAAAGAAGGCTTTCGACAACTTATGGCATAATGGTCTCCGGTTCCGAATGAATAAAATGGGACTAACGCTGGTTATCCAACTGGAAAACAGAATATGCAGAGTCAATGTTGAAGGGATCTTCTCAGAGTATTTTATTCCAGAATCAGGTGTCCCTCAAGGAAGGGTGGTTTGCCCTACCCTATTCATCATGTACATGAACAATATGCCTCTGAAAGATTCAAATCATGGATACTCCTTGCAATTCGCTGATGATGTGGCAGTCTGGAAAAGTGAATCAACACCAACAATAACAGTCACAAATATTCAACCACAAACAATTAAATAGAATAAACGAATATTGTAAGAGATATAAAATCAAAATAAAACCAACTAAAACACTAGTAATACTCACAAAGTTAACTAAACACAAAAAAGCACAGCCAGAGATCTATATGAATGGAGCACTCCTTCAGACTTCTACATCTGCAAAAATCTTAAGACTAACACTCGACTCGCTAGGAGTCTAACTGGTAAAAATAATGGAACAACAGCAGACAATATTTTGAAAATATATAAAACATACGTTAGACCCGTAAATGACTATGACAGGGGCCTGAGTAAGTGCGGGTTACTCTGGCCCTCGTGTAAAATTTATAAATGCACTTGAGAGTCGCTTAAACCAATGCAAAGGAAGGAAGAAGAGGTCGACGATACCAGACCCTCCCGGGTATACAAATACAAATACTCAAATTAACACAAGAAAAAAAAAGATGCAAAATGTTTTCTTTTCCTTTTTGTAGTTGCAAAAAAAGTGCAAAGCTACACAATGGGCTATTTGTGCTATGCCCACAACAAGTATTGAAACCTGGTTTCTAGAAACGTAAGTCAGCAGACATGCCAGTGTACCACTGAAGGTCAGATGCAACATAGTCTCTCCTTTCAAAGGTAGGTCAGTGTGGCCGTTTTATTGACTCAGTCAAACTTTCCTGGTATAACCGTTTAGCTTTATTAGATTTTTTTTATTTCGCTCAAAACTACTCGAGGACTATCTGCGCTAACCGTCCCTAATTTCGCAGTGTAAAACAGCTACTCATCACCACCAACCACCAACTCTTGGGCTACTCTTTTTTGGTAAAAACATAGTGGGATTGACCGTCACTTTATACGCCCCCTGGACTAAAAGAGCAAGTATGTTTGGTACGACGGTGATTCAAACCTGCGATCCTCAGGTTACGAGACGAACGCCTTAACCCACCTGGCCATGTCAAACCATTGTCTCTCATGAAATAGGAAAATGTGTCAGTACGTCTGTCTTTACTTCACACATGTTCACGTAGTTTCGTAAAAGTCTGACAATTTGTTTCATGGTTATAGAGTTACAAAAGTGTAAAACATCGGTCCCCATATTAACAGATAGATATTTTCCGGTTTTCTTGACCTTTGAACTTGGCCATCCAAAACATTAATTACTCTAAATTGGGCCATAATCCAAATGTATATCATTCAGCTGTTTTAAAGAAATCTAGCTGACAAGTGCACAAACACACACACAGGTGGCAGAAGTAAAAGACTAAAGAAAAAAGTATTGGGTTTCTTGAATCATTTTAATCATTTGTATGTATGATACTACAAATACTATTCAAGATTTAGGAATGTGTGTATATTTCATCATATTGCATCAAGTCATTGGGTTTGTTGCCTTACCACAACATTTTTCTCTCCGTGTCGTTGCACATCTATTGTGACACCTAACCACATGTTGTTTTTAAGATCTTCATATGAAAACGATCCGTTTTTGACTATATTGTCATTGCCTATGTAATAAAATGACAAAAAAGTTTTAAAATATCATATAAATCATAATTCTATAAATATAAATCATTATAAGTCAGAAATCAGAAATGTATTTACAGTTATTGGCCTTTCTCCTTTTTCTTCACATATTAATAATACAATTTGCACGATTATGTTGTGAGTGTTGAGTTTTGTAAGAAATGAGAAAACGTTTTACCATTAAATTACTCACAGTCAGAAAAAAAATAAAGAGACAAAAGCTTATAGATACGAGAACATAGGACTAACATGTTGGTCAACTCTCGCCAACTCTTGTATATTGACTTCGCACAAGCTTTAATTCTAAAGACACTAAAACCAGTAGGTATAATTATTTATATAGTATAAGAGAAAATTGCTTAATATAAGTCACAATGTCTACAAGTGAAGGTGTTGCCTGATTACAGTGGTTTGATTTGTTCTTAATTTCGCGTAAAGCTACACAAGGGTTATCTGCGCTAGCCGTCCCTAATTTAGTAGTGTAAGACTAGAGGTAAGACAGCTAGTCATTATCACCTACCGCCAACTCTTAGGCTACTCTTTTACTAACAAATAGTGGGATTTACAGTCACATTATAACGCCCCCACAACTGAAAGGGCGAGCATGTTTAGCGCGACGGGGATGCGACCCTGCGACCCTTAGATTACGAATCCCATGCCTTAACACGTTTGGCCATGCCGGGCCGATTACAGATTATACAGGTGTGGTAAATCAACGTAAATTGTTGAATATTATTATTATAACAATATATTTTACTGTTTTACTTAAAACAGTTTTTTTTCACGTTTTTTTCTGTTTCAAGAGTGCAAGGAAGCACCCTGAAGAATCTGAACAAGAAACTATGTAATTAACTTTAATACTCGTAAAATGAAGCCAAGAAAGGTGCAAACGCTCAATGATCGACATTTTTTGTCTTCTCTATTGGAACTTTTGTCAGTAAGTAAGACAATTGAAGTCCATTTTCATATTTTTTTAAACAATCACTTTTATTTTCGGTAGAACAAATTACATTAGTATTTCTCTGGTGGTAAATATTTGTTCTTCTTTGATTTCATTGTTACGTCGGCATCTGGTGGATCAGTGGCGTTCGATTTTTTGTTTTTTTTGAGTAAGCACAAAGCTACATAATTAGCTATCTGTGCTCTGCCCACCACGGGTATAGAAATCCGGGTTTTAGCAGTCTGAGTTCGCAGACATACCGCTGAGCCACTGGGGAGCAAGTGGCGTTCGAATAATATAAATTGTATTCACCTGATTATATAAAGCATTTTAAATAAAGAAATGTACCAGCACCTTTTATTTGATTTCTTCTTTTATTCATATTTTCACTGCAGATCAGGCCTGGCATGGCTAGGTGGTTAAAGCGCTCGACTCGTAATCCGCGAGCATCATGGGTTCGAATCCCCGTCATACCGAACATTCTCGCTCTATCAGCCGTGGGGTTATTATAATATCACGGTCAATCCCACTATTTATTGCTAAAAATGTAGTTCAAGAGTTGCGGTGGATGGTCATAACTAGCTGTCTTCCCTCTAATTTTAGTGTTAAATTAGAGACGACTTGAGTAGATAGCCCTTGTGTAGTTTTGCGTGAGGCCTGGCATGGCCAAGCGCGTAAGTCGTGCGACTCGTAATTCGAGGGTCGCGGATTCGCGCCCGCGTCACGCTAAACATGCTCGCCCTCCCACCCGTGGGGGTATATAATGTGACGGTCAATTCCACTATTCGTTGGTAAAAGAGTAGCCCAAGAGTTGGCGGTGGGTGGTGATGACTAGCTGCCTTCCCTCTCGTCTTACACTGCTAAATTAGGGACGGCTAGCACAGATAGCCCTCGAGTAGCTTTGTGCGAAATTCCAAAACAAACTTTGCGTGAAGTTTAAAAGCATCTCGCCATGCCAAACCAGTTTCCATAAATGTTTGTAATGAAGCACAAAGCTATACAATGGTCTATCTGTGCTCTGCTCACCACGGGTATCGAAATACGATTTCTAGAGGTGTGAATTTGCAGACATATTGCTATGTTGTTTTATAAATGTTATAAATCATTGTTGACTGGACATTTTAGCAGTTAGACAGTTGTGTGGTATATTAGTTTATTAAATTGTTAACAGGAAAGTTGACAACAACATTATAGATTATCCGTTACAAGACCAACCTATTTTCAAATACGTGGATGGCTACAAGCCTTGAAACTGTATTAAACTACCATTACCTCAGTGGTGTAGGAAGTAGTTGCAAAGTTGGAGTACTAGCTAGCCATGCATATTTTACAACAATAGATTGAAAATATAAGGAGTTCCTTTAACAGTTCATGTACTGCCAAAGACAGTTTAACCTAGGGGTCTGAGACATACCCTCTCAGAAAATTAATATAATTATGTAATTTACGGTTGCTATGTAAGTCAAATATGTGACAGTGGAGGTGCTGTCATCAGCCGGCTCGACGTTTCTTTACTTAATAGTTTTACTTTACTATTTAAGCATTTTAATATGGATGGTTTGTTTTTGATTTTCCTTAAAACTATATGTTTCTGTTTGTTTTTGTTGCTTCTGTCCCAAGGGTCGAACTCCATAGTTTAGCGCTATAAACTCAGGATTACTGTTTAGCTAGCGGTAGACTTTAATATTGAACTGTTTTAGCGCTTACACTATTGTGAAATAAAATAGTGCATGGCTCATTACGCTTTTATCTACATACTTCCCTCTGTTGATATTAATTTTTTAGTCCGCCACTGTTACAGTGGTAAGTCTACCGATTTACAACGCTAAAATCAGATGTTCGATCCTCCTCAGCTGGCTTTATTATAAGAAAACACAACACATACTAATTTTAAAATTAGAATCTTAGAACTAAAAGAAAGTTCAATTTAAAGCGTTTATCAAAATTTTTTTTAATTTAAAGTAAATTATTCGGAGTAACTAATACCGTTTTTATTCATTAACGACTAGATTTCTTGTAACTCTTTGTTTAACCTCGTTTTAACAATTTTTCACCGAGTTCACTGCTTAGTCAGCTACACTTTCTCGCTACTTCTTGTTAAAAATAAATTTATAAAATTAAATTAATGAAATCACAACAGAAGCATTAAAACTAGATTACTTTAGCAAGATTCCCGAAAGTGTTCTGCTTCAAAAGCAAATACAACTGAAATTAAAAGTAGTAAATATTTTTATTTCTTGATTTTGAAGTTCATATGCATGCTGTGTTGTAGCCTACAGTATGCATAATTCTTCATGTGATTCATGGCATACGCACGTTTTACTGACATCACAACAGTAGAAATTGAAACATTAAACATCCTTAATGTGCCGTCGTTTCACTCTCTGCTTACAGGCTGACAGACAGCACACTCCAAAGATTTGCATTTTGTTTTGTTTTTAATTTTGGTGCTTGTACATATGTTTTAAGATAAAATAGTGCCATATTTTTTAGTTTATGAGAATAAAAAAATGTGAAGAGCTGAATGCACGACATACACAAATAAACCAGGTGATAATCGAATAGTAAGCATGTTTTTAGCCAGATCATTGGTAAGAACGCTTCTTTGTGTCCGTCGTAATCTTTGGTTACTTTTTGTCTAAACCTGATAAATTTCATACTTTGTTAACATTTTATTTTCAGTTTCTTTACATGTATATTCATACACATATACTGAGGTGTTACCCTTAGTTTATGACGTCCCTGAAGAGCATTAGGGTATGCTTGACACCATCTCTTTGTACCATCTTGGATCTGCTGGCCGTTTTTGGATGGGTTATAGGCAGTATTAGGCTCATCTCAATTAGTGAGTATGTAGGCCAGTGTGTGGATAACTGTGGTTTGGCTGGTGTACTGATTTGAATAGTAATCTCAGCTGATTTTCAGGAGAGCTGAGCTGACCACCAAACATTTTTGTGCCAAAAGATTATTGAACAACATCCCACTCAGTTAGTGATTAAAATCAATTAGTTCTCTGGAGCAGAAAAGTGATTAAAGCTCGTTTCTAAATCTCCTTTATTTGTTGTACAGGTGATTTAAAACTGGTAACTTTGCATGCTTTCGTTACTTTTTCAAAGAGAAAAGTAGGCAAGGTTTCCAATTTTAAACCATCTATACTTTAAAGTCTACTTCATAGTGATCTCTTTACTCACAGCCAAAGAGATGATTTGACTTTCCCTTTTAGAGTGACATCTGAGAAGAGACATCATCGAAATTAACTGTGGAAAGATTTTTCTGTGAGGGCCAGAAAAGCTATTTGTGTTGTGCCAAAGTACTGAGATATATTAGGTGCTAGAAACTGTTTTGTTAGGGTTGGAATGCCCCCAAAACCAAGTAATGCCTCTTCGCCTCACCAGGTATTGCTTCAATGAACTTGTCTACAAGGATATTCTAATGATCTGTCAAAATCATTGCCAGGTATGCCTTCCAATACAAACAGCATAGATTGTTCACACAAGTTACCAAGCTATTGGTGAAACGCTTCCTGAGCTTGGTCCCTTGCATACCTCACTTCTCCACTAGATCAAAACTGGAGAAATATATTTCAGTCCAAGAGTTGTGCCATACTCAAGTGCTCAATATAATCAAAGTCTAGACCATCCAAACTTCAGACTAAACATTGTGTCATCTGTTCTTAGGTCCATCAATACCAAGCAGTAATATACTAGAAACACCTTAGTGAAAGACCCAGCTTCTATTTAGCCACATCTTCAAGAGAAGATATCTCATCAGTTACACTCATGTGGTTGTGACATAAATCTCTCACACTCATGAACTCTTAATCAATACCAGTCGGAGACGACTTAAGCATTAAGAATTTGAAGTAGTGGGCATACTAAGGGACTATTACAGTTGAACAAGCATTAAGACTCTGCCTTTACATAGCAGTATGGCAAAGTACTTAGGTAGCTCGTCTGTTGGCTCTGCACAACTCCTGGTTTTCCCATTGTTCACAGTCACTCTGGCAGTATTCCTTTCATTATGGCGAGAATTTGTGGTTGCTATGTGGTTCACAGTTGGTGCCTATTGTTTCACTTACTGGTGAAACTGCTTATACCTGTGTTACGTTTTTTTATGTGGATTGAACGCAACAGAAAGACACAGATAACAGCTTATATAATTTATTACAATAAACTATCATATATGTGACAGATATAAAATAAATTATATAATAACAATGACAGATGTTCAGTTTCAACCTTCAAAATTAATTACAATACAAAATGGTACTGGCCTGTGTCCAATATAATGATCCAGAATGAAAGTCCAAAATTCCAGATCAGAAATCCAAAATTCCAGTCTAGGGGTGAATTTGGTCCCACGAAGAAATTCCGAAGTTTGAATGGAGAAGGCCAGAAACAATTCACAGTCCAATAAATTTGACGAAGTTCTTTTTACGATGTTTTTGATGAATGTCTCAAATTTGTCGTTTTCCAACTTGCCCCGGTCTCCCCTAAACAGTCCTATACGTGTTGACCTTCAGTATAACCAGTAATTCGAATGAATCGTAAAGATTGACGAAATAAAATCACAGCTTTTGTAGATCTAGCTCCAGTCACAAATCCAAGTTGAATAAACACACAGCAAACATTGAAAGATTCTCAAACGACGACAACATCTCTTGAATCGAATGAAAACGAATGACTGAATGACTCTCCTCGCATCGTCGTCTATTTATATACTAGTAGGCCTACTGTATTCTCGAACAATCGCGTAACTTCTACAGAATTCCAGAGTAATCTGGATTCGTCTCGTACAGACACCAGGCCAAAATACATTTTATTTATAGACAAATGATCGATCTACCTAATTCTAGAAATTTCTACATGAATAAAAATATATTTTATTAATTTGAACTTCGAAACAATAATATAAACAACAACAACAAAATTCGACCAATAGATATGGAAATTCAAACACAACACGACATGGCATTTCAAGCGCTTTATACATAACAACCTGGCATAAATCATTGATAAGCAGCACCAAAAGGTTTCAAACAGAACTAGAATTGAATTACTCTTTCTTTGAATGCTTAAAAGTTCTGTAGAGAAACGCATCTCAGCTGTCTAAGTTTCCTGTGCACCATTGTTTATCCCTAAGGGCAGTACCTAATTAACAATATTGGACGCAAAAAAATTCCGGTATTTGTTACCGATTCCGAGACTGCAATAAAAAATTATGGAGTTTTATAGCATAAAAAAGTCATAATACAAGAAAGGATTCCTCCAAGCTGACAGCTACAAACCCTCAGTGAATGATTTTTCTTTTTGGTCATAAGTCCTTCTGATGCTATTGAAAAATAATCAGGTAGGTTACACAGAATAATAGGAAGTTTGACAAGAAATGTTATGCTGAATCAAACCGGTTTTTTTACTTTGGCTAATTGGGGGAAATAGTAAAATACTAGACACAGTGGATGGCAATGGGATTTTTTTTAATTTAATACACAAAACAAACCAAATTCATCTAGAACAGAACCTCTATTGGAGATTTAAGGACTCTGAAATATCTGCTTGAAGTTGGTTTAAGTCCGTGAGGAACTGCTCCAAACTGAGAATAATAATATTATATACATAAAACAACAATACCATTGTTTTCAGGGCATGACATTACTTTTGGTTATTCCTATTGAAAAATAAGGTGGAGGAGTTATATCCTCAATATATCCTTATCTGAGAGTGAAAGATATTTTTATTTACTTTCATCTAATATGTTCAACTTTATAGAAATCCTTCCCACAGTAAGACATACGTGAGATTACAAATGAATGACCTCAAACAATAGATAATTTGGACAAAATCAACTTAGGCATTTCCTCGACTATTTTATATGCAAAAACGGCTCGTTTAGGTTGAGAAAATATTTTAAATAGAAGAGCGAACAACGTTTCGACCTTCTTCGGTCATCGTCAGGTTCACAAAGAAAGAGGTAACTGACCGGAAGCTGACCACATGTTTGGAAGGGGTTGTGTAACTGAGTGTCGCAATGTAGAGGGCAGTGTTAGATGTTTGAATATATAATTTTATCTATAATATTAATATAGGTATAAAGGCGTTCCTTTATATTGGTTTATTTTGGGTGTAAGTTGTTGTATAAGTAAGGCTTCTTTAATTTTGCGTTTGTTTATGTTTGTTTCTTTTCTTTAGTATTTTAGTGTTTTCTATGGTTATGTTGTGCTCATTTCACTTGACTAGCGTTCTTTAGCTAATATGGCAAATTCCATACAAAGTAAGGTCATAGAAAACACGTAGTACGCCTACATATTATAAAGCTTCCTTTTCAAATTGCTGCTTTCAGTGGTAAAGCGATATGTTTGCGAACTCTGATAGAAACTGAGTTTCGATACTCGTGACGGGTAGAGCACAGATAACCTATTGTATAGCTTTGTACTTATTTCCAAGCAAACAAACCTTTTTCAGTTAGTAAGATATAACCCTAGTGTTAATATTTAAAAGCATTTGAATGTGTTTTACTTTTAATAAGAACAAATGCTGCGTAAATATAATAATCTCTGATATGGGTGTGTTTGACCTATTTACTAACATTTTAAATCAGTTTAAAAATCTTATTCTTTATCAAGATATTCAGGTGATAAGAACGATAAAATAATTAGTAAGAAACAGTATTGGCATTGTATGTAATGAAAAATGATAAAGTTGTGTTATTGCTCATTACTTCATAAATAAAAAAAATATTTTTTAAATCATAAATAAACCATTTAACTCTTTTTCGGACACGGAAATATCCACTTCTAGAGATCTACCATGTAATGGAATTTTGTGATTCGATAATCTTACACTTTTTATTCTTATGGTCAATGTCAGTTTGATAACATTATTATGCTTATATAAACCATTTGGCAAGTTATTCACTCAAGTTTATTGAGAATATGTGAAATAAACATAATAATAAATAGTACAAAATAGCTTATTATATGTGAGTTAAATATACATTTATATTACTTTGTTTTTTAGCATTTGTTATAAAATAATTTTTATATATGCTAGTCTATATTCAACAATATACTCATAAAATACAGGAATTTCTTATCACGAGTTTAGTTATTGGTAATGTTCTCCAGTGGCTACTGAGTAACTATAATATGGCATTTGTTCTTGCAAAATATAAACCTCTGTATTTCCAAACACTTCAAGTTTTCCAAACGTCTTTAAACAGGCTTTACCAAATCGAATTGAGATTGAGTTTTCTGCTCAATATGAGTTTTCTTGGCCCGGCCGGTTCTTCATCGCTTTCTTTCTAAAATTCGGGGTAATTGGGGCTTGACATATTCTTGAGAGGATCATGTCCATTGGGGTGGCTTGAGCGGGGATGAGGAATCCATAGAAAAGTTCTGCCTCTGAGATAAAGTCTTTTAATACTTTTTAAATTACATACATTGTGACTCACACTGAAATCAAAGTGTTAGTTTTTTCTTGTGTTACGTTTTTTTGTTTGTGTTGTTTTTTTGTTTTATGTTTTTCGCAGACTAAGCGCAACAGAAAAACACAGATAACAGCTTGTATAATTTATTACACTAAACTATTAACAAATATAACAGATATAACATAAATTATATAATAACAGTGACAGATATTAAGTTACAACATTCGAAATTAATTACAAAACAAAATAATACTAGTTTCAAACTTCAAAATTAATCACAATACAAAATGGTACTGGCCTGTATCTAATATAATGATCTAAAATGAAAGTCTCAAATTCCAGCCTAGGGTGTGAATTTGGTCCCACGAAGAAATTCCGAAGCTTAAATGAAGAAGTTCAGAAACAGTTCACAGTTCAATAAATTCGCCGACTCTCAGCACAAGCAGTAATTCAGATGAATCGTAGAGATTGACGAAATAAAATCACAACTTCCGTAGATCTAACTTCAATCACAAATCCAAGTTGAATAATCACAGCAAACACTTAATCTTTCTCAAATAACTCTCTTCTTTTGAAATAAAACTAATGTCTGACTCTCTTTTCTTCGAATAAAAACTGATGTCTTAATCTCTCGCATCTTCGTCTGTTGATATATTGTAGGCCTAGACCCCTCAAATAACCGCGAAATTTCTACAGATCTCCAGAGCAATCCGCGCATGTCCGTTCTTGCACGAGACTAAACGTCTAGACACGAAGTCGCCAGCACTTCATTTACAAACATATGATTGGTCTACTTAATTCAAGAAAATTCTAAATGTTACCCTAAATGAATAACAAAATATTAGTTTAAACTTCGAAACAATAATATAAATATGGAAACATTGATAATAGAAATGAAAATCCAACCACAACACGACATGTTGTCGTTTACAAAATATTTACACGACATTTACATAACACTTGTTCCTTATGTTCTCCAGTAAGAACTCCTGGAAATCCTACTGCTTCTTGATTGATGATGAGAGGCAGTGAACAGTTGTCACTTCTTAACCTATCTCATAGCAAGAACAAAGCGACATTCATACAGACATGCTACAGAAAGTTCCTTTCTTCATTCTACAATGTAAACCTATTCTAAACGTCAACCTGATTTAGTTACCCATTCGGTTAAAAAATGTGAAATAAAACACGTGAAAAATAAACAACTACGCCATTTTCACACAACTGTTGGAAATCCAACGCATTTTGCTAATATTTTTTTATTTGTTCCACGTATGTGACAACTAGGTTATAAAACCACTTTGTATTTGTCACACTACGATATGCATCATTGCTACATCCGGGTAGCAGTGAAGATCTAATATACAACATGCATGTGCACTTGTTACACACCTAACGCTCAAAAATTGGCAATTACGAGAAAAAAATCTAGTTCAAGAAAATAGGATTCTACAGGAAACTAGCTGCATAATAAGTTATAAGTCTATATTCGTCAGGAATTATGATTTTTATTTAATTGTGTGTTATAATAACTATCACAATATTGAAAGCCAAAACTGTTGTTAAAATTGAAACATGTAAATTTTAATGAAACTGCTGTTTCTTCTTTTCTGTTTGTTTGTTTGTTTTTAAAATTCGCACAATTCGAGGGCTATCTGTGCTAACCGTTCCTAATTTAGCAATGTAAGACTAGAGGGAAGGCAGCTAGATCATCACCACCCAACGCCAACTCTTGGGCTACTCTCTTACTAACAAATAGTGAGATTTACAGTCACATTATAACGCCCCCACAACTGAAAGGGCGAGCATGTATGGCGCTACGGGGATGCGAACCCGCGACCCTCAGATTACGAGTCGCACGCCTTAACACGCTTGGCCTTGCCTGGCCCTTCTTTTCTGAAAAATACAGGTTTCAAAAGCTGCTTCTCATGAAATGCTATTCCAAATATTGATAGTTATCAGCTATTTAAAAATATATATCTATCCATTTTAACCACAGCTGTTAACTATTCATTCTACAGTTTCTTTTATTCTGGCGAATACAAACGTGTTTTATACTGTGATCATTAGAGTTCATTACAATAACCTTTACATAACGACATGATTAAATGCCTACCTATATCTCAACACAGTTTTGAGTTGGCCAGTTAGTGAAGTTACTGTTTGGAATGTGATTGAACGGGAGTAATGTAGTTTATTTAATAAGTCGGTCAAACACAAACTCGCATCAGGCCCGGCATGTCTAAGTGGTTAAGGCACTCGAGTCATAATCCGAGGGTCGTGAGTTCGAATTCCTATTACACCAAAGATGCTCGCCCTTTCAACCGTGGGGTCGTTATAATGTGACAGTCAATTCCAAGAGTTGGTGGTGGGTGGTGATAACTAGCTGCCTTCCCCCTAGTCCTACATTGCAAAATTAGGGACTGCTAGCGCGGATAGCCCTCGTGTAGCTTTGCAATAAATTCAAAACAAACCCAACCCACTTATATTGGATGGCACGAACAAATGACTGATTCATTGGTGCAAATAATAAAAATGGTTAAGTTATACTTTTGAAATTCCTGGATGATTTTTTTTTACAACACTAAGATCAGTCTCCTCTAAAGTCTCGTTTTACAATAAGGTAAATATTGTCTGATAAAATATGACCTTATAAAGGATACTGTTAAAATACAAAAGCGTTGTGTTGGAAATTTATCCTTTCCAAACAAACTATTTCAGAAATACGAATATTGTATCCTTACAACCAAGCAACAATGCTGCTACTAATAATGGTATCTCCTTGGTGGAAGATCAGTAATTGTACGACGTATAACGCTAAAGTCCGGGACTGAATTCCCGCAGTGAAAGAGCAGATAGCCCTACGTAGCTTTGCTCTTAAACAAACTCACTAACTAATAATTATACACATAAATATACAGAGATGTATAAAATAAAAATCATGAACAGAAATTTCTGTTCCTTATTATATTGCAAAAACATACTATCGAATAACATGTGACACTTAATTTTGGAATACACCTGGAAATAAATTTGACCTGACTGTCTAATCATTTCTTACTAAAACGTCTCCAGTCTATCCAGTAATGTAAGAAATGGTATTTTTGCTTCATTATCACAATTTTTCATACATAAGCTGATTTTCTTCTGGACTACAATAAACATAACATCATTGAAACATAAACATATTGGTGTAACTTATAAAGACACGTACAGAAAAAAAAATTACGTTTACAACACAGCGTATACTAATGTATATACATTACCAGTGCGGTCAATCTCAACTTCAACACAATTACTTGGAAATCCAACATCTTTGAAAGGACATTTGTATAACACCCTTGGTTCTATAACGCCTTATCTGAAGACAGTAGTTTTAGCTTTGGGGGCTGTCACTAATATCCTAGCAAAAATAAAATTTAAATACTTAAAAAAGAAAATCTTATATAATAATTTATACTTCAAAAGATAAATTTACTGAATCAAACATTATGTACTCTCGCGCGCACACATGTATATATACATAGTGAGATATACAAACAATAAGTCACAAATTAAAAAAAACATCGAATTTTGGTTTCTAAAACCATAACTTGGACATTGATTACAATACGCAAAGAATGACATGTAGAAGAAACAAGTTGCATGTTGTTCTAAAACAAACAAAGTATTGAAAAGTTAAGTTTTCAGCTCCAAACCAAATACTAATATAACATTCTTCTAAACCATCACACCTCATTAACGTCCAATTTAATCTTTAGCGAAATAAGCAATTTAATATTTAAATAGTTAACAAATGTTTCGATTACAAACACTGTTTCATTCAGTTCATGTTGTATTAATTTGTCCTGACAGTCAGCCACTTAAAATAACAAGTGTCAATTTAAAAACATTAGCCTCGTTGCGAGTACTAGAAATATAAATAAACTGTGAAAAGCATGCAAATTGTCAAGTATGAATAGATGTGTATCGAATATAATGACTGTAATACACATATAGTTTGGTTTGGTTTGAATTTCGCGCAAAGCTACACGAGGGCTCTCAACACTAGCTGTCCTTAATTTTGCAGAGTAAGACTAGAGGGAAGGCAGCTAGTTATTACTACCCACCGTCAACTCTTGGGTTACTCTTTTACCAACGAATAGTGGGATTGAGCGTCACTTTATAATGTCCCACAGTTGAAAGGGCGAGCATGTTTGGTGTGACGAGGCACATGTAGCTGAAAAATGTGTAAAAATGAATTAAAAGTTTCTATACATTAGTGATTAAAGGATACTACAAACAAATTTGCGTACGTTGTATATGTATTTATGTATGTGTATATATATATATATACATAAATATATTATACAGCGTTTCCAAAGACAGTTGGTCTTTCCTACCATTAGAATAACAGAAAGAGTTGAAAGCCTTTTGACTGTTATTGTTTTTGAATGAAGCATAATGTGCTTCCTGGTCTCTTTCCATCATGGGTATCAAAATCCTGTTTTTAGCGTTGTAGTCCGCAGACATAAGTCTTTTGAATAGTATGAACTTTTATTTTTAGATCGGAGGTAAACTAAAACAGTTCTATTACACAAAAAAGGAACTTACATCCACAACCCTATCACAACGAGATTAAATCAGACTACTTTTCAATTTCATCACTTATTCTTTAAACATTTAGTTTTATTTCTTTTTAGCGGGCATTGCAGTTAGACCGCTTCAATGAATCGCGATTTCGAATTTCGTCACCAAACATACTTACTCTTTCAGCCATAAGGGCGTTGTATTGTGACGATCAATCAGACTTTGCGGTCTTTGTATGGGGCAGTGGTAAGTTTACAAGCTTACAAAGCTAAAATCCAGGGTTCAATTTCTGCAATTGGCAGCCAAATTATGCTTTGTTCTAAATCAAACGGATTTTTCCTTGGTAAAACAGTAGCCCAAGAAGTGGAGTGGATGGTGTTTTCCAGCTACCTTCTTTCTAGTCCAACGCTTCCAACTTAAAGACTGATATCTACTAAATGGTTTTGCGCGGAATTTAACAAACATTTTTTTTTATCAGTTGCAAGATACTAAGAGTCTTTTTGTCACTTGCGGTTTGAAAACATAATAAAACGTCACTTATTACTCGTACCATGATGTCTACTAGTTCCTTTCAATATATTTTAAATACCTTTTGAAAATCTGATGTGAGAAAGAGACCACTGTGCACAGAAAATGCTGATCGCAACCTACTACGTAAATATTTTCAATGTATAAAATATATATATATTTATTATAATCATAAAATATTCAAGCCATAAACTAAAACACATTAACATGTATTTTTTGAAAATACACTGCATATTTTTTTAAAGGGATCCTAGGGTACAAGCTACTATGTAGGATTGTAAAATTTATCCTAGGTTTTGGAGGTAACTGAAGAAGTAGAACCCACATTGCTTTGGGGATACACCGTTCATTACAGTCTTAACCTTTAATTCGCTAGTCTCATATAAAAAAATAAGAAATTAGGAAAACGAGATGTGGGTGTTCTAGCCCACAACGTCCCACACCTGCAGACAGTTGTGGGAAGGTGACTGCTCTCCAAAGTTGGAATAATAAAAAAAAAGAAAGCATGAAAAGATGAAAAAAAAGAGAGAAAAAAAAGATAAGGTGCTATCATTTTGGAGTAAAATAAAACTTACCTCTTGAAATTACATTCCTACCCCAATATAGTAGAGGTAATTATCAATACGACATCAGCAAAAGTGATAGTTTACTGTGATTGTCGTGGTTTTATATGTTGCTTAAGGTGTACATACGCATAAAGTAGAGCGCAGCATGGCCAGGTGGGTTAAGGTGTTCGACTCGTAATCTGAGGGTCGCAGGTTCAAATCCCCATCACGCCAAACATGCTCGTCCTTTCAGCCGTGGGGTCGTTATAATGTGATAGTCAGTCCCACTATTCATTGTTAAAAGAGTAGCCCAAGAGTTGGCGGTGGGTAGTGATGACTAGTTGCCTTCCCTCTAGTGTTTGAGTGCAAAATTAGGGGCTGCTAGTGCAGATAGCCCTCATGTAGCTTTGCGCGAAATTAAAAAGAAACAAACGCATAAAGTAGTGCCAAGTTCTTAGTTGGCCTTATTTTAAACTAAATCTTAATAGTATTTCTCTGATTTGATTTTATTTGTATTGATTTAATACATTTTTTCTATTTATTACAGAATAATTTAATAAATTTATCTGATTTTTTATTGAATCCATTCGTATCAGTATATCAATATTGTAATTTATTACAAATTTTACAATATCTGAATAACTGTGAAATTATAATGTTTATAATAGATTGGTATGGCACTTCACTATGTAAACTGGGTAAACCATAAATTGGAAAATTAAAATATTTTCTTTTATCAAAGATGTCTGTATTGATATCCTTTTTATCAATTACTTTAACTTTTAAATCTAATTAATGTGCACCTGTATGTTATGTATCTGTGTAAATATTTTGTAAACGACAACATGTCGTGTTGTGTTTAAATTTTCATTTCTATTATTCATTTTTCCATATTTATATTATTGTTTCGAAGTTTAAACTAATATTTTGTTATTCATTTAGGGTAACATTTAGAATTTTCTTGAATTAAGTAGACCAATCATATGTTTGTAAATGAAGTGCTGGTGACTTCGTGTCTAGACGTGTAGTCTCGTGCAAGAACGGACATGCGCGGATTGCTCTGGAGATCTGTAGAAATTTCGCGGTTATTCGAGGGGTCTAGGCCTACAATATATAAACAGACGAAGATGCGAGAGACAGGAGAGAGATTCAGACATCAGTTATTATTCGAAGAGAATAGAGATTCAGACATCAGTTATTATTCGAAAAAGAGAGAGATTCAGACGTCAGTTTTTATTCGAAGAAAAAGAAGAGAGTTATTTGAGAAAGATTAAGTGTTTGCTGTGATTATTCAACTTGGATTTGTGATTGAAGTTAGATCTACGGAAGTTGTGATTTTATTTCGTCAATCTCTACGATTCATCTGAATTACTGCTTGTGCTGAGAGTCGGCGAATTTATTGAACTGTGAACTGTTTCTGAACTTCTTCATTTAAGCTTCGGAATTTCTTCGTGGGACCAAATTCACACCCTAGGCTGGAATTTGAGACTTTCATTTTAGATCATTATATTAGATACAGGCCAGTACCATTTTGTATTGTGATTAATTTTGAAGTTTGAAACTAGTATTATTTTGTTTTGTAATTAATTTCGAATGTTGTAACTTAATATCTGTCACTGTTATTATATAATTTATGTTATATCTGTTATATTTGTTAATAGTTTAGTGTAATAAATTATACAAGCTGTTATCTGTGTTTTTCTGTTGCGTTTAGTCTACGAAGAACATAAAACATTAAAAAATACGTAACACTGTATAATAAATTCAATTCAGTTTCTAATACAAATGCACATTATTTAGATAAATGGTGTCAGTAACACTTTATATTTCAAAATTATTTGTGCTAATTAAATCATCAATATATCTATAAGTTAGATCAAAAATATCTGAATTTGTATAGCTTTCAATAACTATATTTTCATTGTAATATAAATATAAATTTGCAACACATGTTGAGTAGTTAGCTCCCACTGTTACTCTATCACTTGTTTATTGAAAAATAAAAAAAATATTATAAATACAGAAATTTAATATATCTTTTATGTTTTTAGAACTATATTATCTTTCTTCAGTTCTATAAAAGGATAACAATATTGTTCTATTAACGAACTTGAAACAAAGGTTAAATCTTTTAATGGTATTGTAGTATATAATGTTGTAAAATCAAATTTTTGAATACTATTTTCGTGCTCACACTTTTATAGACATTCTGAAATAGATTGTATATTGTTTATTATCCAAAACTTGTGTCTTTTATTGTTAATACTTACATTTCCTATTTTATAAAATAAAATATCAAGTAATTTATTTAATAATATGGCCGTTTCTTTGATAATTGTTTTTATTGAATTGGAAATAAATCTAAATTTAATTCGAGATTTATGTAATTTTGGAATAGCATAAAGAAATGGCAAATTTACATAATACTTACGTTTAGAAGAAAGGTTATGATAAATGTCAACAAAATTATTAATTATTGTATCTTTGGATGGGTTAACAAGTTTAAAAGTTTGTAATATTAATTGCTTTTATCATAATTACTGCATACAATGTTTTGCAAATTATAAAAATATTACAGTTGGCTTTATCAGTGATGTCGAGAAACCCACTTGTTGAGAATTTTATATGCAAAGAAACGTTGTTCGCTCTTCTATTCAAAATATTTTCTGAACCCAAAACGAGCCGTTTTTGCATATAAAAGTTGGCTTTATCAATAGGAACTATAACATTTTTTTCTTGCAGTTCTTTAATCTTATTTTTAGCTGATTAAATGATAAATCTGTGTAGTATTTTTTAATTTATATAGGATAATTTTATTTTTATTTTGTTAAGTACATATAATTTCCATTCTAAAAACCATCTAAGTAGATAAGCTGTAATATAATTAAGTTTTATAATGTATTCATTACTATTTTTTCAAAAGATTTTAGAATATTATTTTTGTTACATTTTGTTGCTATTCTTTATTTAGTTCCTTTTTGGTTATTTCCCGTGATATTTTGTGTTTTATGATATCTAAATTATCAGTAATAATATGTTTATGAAAGTATCAATAAATAAACTATTTTTTTATTCACAAGGTAAATTATCAACTTGATCTACATTTAAATTAGCTACAAAAACTTTTATAATTATATATTAATATACCAGTTGAAACTTGATATTTATAACTGACAGTAGGTCTTAGGTTTTTACAAGGAAAATATTATTGTCTATAGATTGATGAATAATTTTAGAAATCTGTAAATCATTAAATATTTTATGCCTAAAATTAATTATCAAATATGAATGTTTTACTTTCTGTTTCTCTTTTTCTAAACTTTAAACATTAATTTTAATGATAAAATGATATTTTATAATGTCTGTAAGTAAATGTTTTGCGTGATCCTTTTGAAAGTTATATTTATTTATTACATTAATTAATACTTTTATTTTGGGAAGATTAATTTCATAAATCTTCTTTTTTTAAAGTTTACGTACACTAATCCTAGCCCCCCAGTGACACAGTGGTATATCTGCGGACTTACCCACTAAAATCCGGGTTTCGATACCCGTGGTGGGCAGAGCACTGATAGCCCATTGAGTAGCCTTGTACTTACTTCTAAACAAACAAACAAACACTAATTCTAGTATAGAAACTATTATCTAAATAACTACACAATTCTAAAAAATTAACCCATTTTACTCTATTATTGTCTTTACCTCTATTTTTTTATTTTTATGAATAAAGTTATCTATAAAGAAAAATTAGCAATGCTGTAAACACTGCTCAAATTCAAAGCAGTAGAACTATTAAAATCTTGGTTTAATCCATAATGATAATAATGTTTTAAGTTTTAAAACGTAAACGTTTAATTTTTAAAGTCTATTAGTGTCTTCATTAACTCTTTCTAATATAGTTATCTTAACTAAGGTAAAAGGATGAATCCTGAAACGTTTCAATTCTATAAAATTCATTACATTGTTTTTAAATTGATCTATATAAATTTATATTTATAGCTTTGAATTAGTATAAGTAATAGGATGAAAAGTACTTAGAACAAGACACATGAGACGTCTTTTGCTGTTATATTTTGCTACATTAGCAGCTATATAATTACTATAACCAGCTTGATGGGATAAATAATAGTTTAAATTTAATATGTCTATTAAACTTAATTTCAAAAAATTTGAAGAATGCAAGAGAAGGTGCGACATAATCAGCGACGATTTATGTATATATATTTTTTTTTGAGAAAGAGAGCAGTCTGTGCAAGCATTTAATGGATACAACATCAAATCATGATAATCACACAAAATAGACTTGCTTTAATGTTTAGTACAGCTGTAATACTTATATTATACCGTCGTTATTTTGATGAAAAGCTACAGAATATCCGAAGTAGCTCTTTTGCGAATCTCTTCCTGAGCTCTTATAAACAAGAGAGAAGTTGATGTCTATGTTAAAACCGAACACTTTCGAAATGTAGAGTGTAAGAAGTACACTAAACAAATACATTCCTTGACGTATTATTAGACTTAACCGTTCCAGCTCAAACAACATTTTTTCTGACGGAAACACAACCATGCAGTTGTTTTATACACCTGCAGCTTTACACGACCTAGTAACACTTTGGCAGGTTATATTTTATAATTTTGGAAAGTTTGAATGATTTCTGTCAGGTAGAAAACAAGCTAGTGATACTAATTAGTATAATTAAAAATATAAGGAATGAAATAAACTTTCTGTATGGTGCTATCGAGCTGTTGTAATTTCGTATTATGTATGTATATACATATATATATATATATATGACTTTCACTTGGAAAGAAACTTTTAAAAGGAAATGGAAGGGAAGAGATTTTCCGGAAGTGACATTCCGAAAAGTGATAAATAATAAAAGCTTTCATGTCACATATACAAATATTTAGCGCTTCTGTTGTTTAATTACTTTGATTCCCGTTTGTCTTGTTTTACATTTACATTAAAATTACACTCTTTACATAAAAGGCTACATACAATATTTTATTTTCCCATGAAGCATTTCCAGCGGAGTTTTAAGAATTAAACGAAATTTATGCTATAAATCTCAGTCTGGACACTAGTTTTAAAACACGTATTGTACATTGTATCATTTGAACTATGTCTAATAAAATGTTGTGATGATTAACAATGCACTCTATATAGATATATATCAGATGTCTGCCTATTTGCTATAGTCAGCAGGAAGGTATAATTCGTCTCAACTTTTGCTCATAAGTTTGAAGGTTCAAGCCTTTCAAAACTTAAGACTTCTATTTCTATACGTATCTTACCCGAAGTAAAAGATATTTCATTGTCATACGCCCTTAAGAAATCCTGTCCTGTAATACAATCCGTATCCAAATAAATTTGCTTACAGATGTAAAACGAGTGTTGTAATTCTAAATCTCCTTTCATTTGAACACTATACTTACCCAGCGTTTTAACAATATTTTCCTGTTATGGAAGTCAAATGATTTTAAAAACTTCCTTCCCAGCATTATTCAGTAATGTCGGATTTTCTTTCATAAATTGGGCATTTAGTAAGGAAAATCGAGCGTCTGTGTCAACCAATAACTGACATACTACTTCTGTTTCTACTTCAACTTCTGGTGACATTATAGACACTAAATCTTTTATTCCAAAATGCCATAACTACTTCTATTTTCGCTCCGTCATCCCGGCAAGGCTCACGTTTTTTGGTTCCTAATGTCAAAGTCTTATTCTTTTCTTTGTTTTAATCAACTTGTTGTAAGTTGCTCCAAAAATCCTGTCGACTGCGCCATTGTCACGTGACGGGATCGTGGTCTAACCTGCGGGCACACTGAGTGAGTTGAATCAGTTTCGTGGTTGTAGCTTCGACTAATACTACTCGCTGTCAAGTGCAAAATTTATTTTTAGATGTAAATGTCGTAGAGAATGGAGCTCATAGACACTAACTCAAGGCTTTACAGTTCAAACAAGAGAGACTCGAATCCTAGACGTCCAATAAAACACTTTATTGATACTTTCAAACATTTAACACTACACACACTTATATACAGTCTAACTTGCTAAGGTTTATTTTAGGCAGTTAATTACTTCTATTACCATGGTGACTGATGTTAAGGAATAATAGCATTGATAATACTTACAATGAGTTGGGGTATGAAGACATCTTCCTGTTCTTCCGTTTTCATTCTGATTGAGGTACTGAGCTATCTGAATAACTTAGGTGACTAGCTAACTGGACTTATTTTCCAAGCTCTTTTATATCAGTAGGAGGGTGATTATTGGCCTGCTCAAAGAAACCGCTAGTTTCCAGTTTACTATTGCTCTGAGTTTGTTTCGTGAAAAAAAAAACTCTTACCGACGCACCATTAAACTGTCAAACTCTGTGTACGAGCTCCTAGATTTTCCAGTTAATTACTAGTTCTCTTTTTAACACGGGTTTGGTCAGTTTAACCGACCACATGACATCTTCTCTATACATGTAAAGTACTCCTCCACCATCCAAGAACAATTGTCCAATTATAACGTCGTCTCATTAATTGAGGTGTTCAGGTTCAACATCCAAGTTTGCATATCCCCTTACAAGCTTGCTGACGTCTGCGTATTAAGTTCAACATTCATGAGACATTTCCTCGATTTTAGTTTATAACAGTGGTGCACAAAGTCCGGCCCGCGATATCCAACGGGAAAGTCATACATAGAGAGTTCGTGCCTGCGCGAAATTTAAGCGCTATAAAAGAATATGCATTAGATTAAATACTGGATGATTCCATATTTGTGTCGAGCAATAAAGAAAATTTAATAACCAAATCTCGTTTATGCATAGGCATTTAATCATTGGCGCAATGACGTAATATTTCCGTAATTACGAAATCTCACGCGTTTCAATTGTTCTTCGAAATTTACTTACGAGCCCTATTTTGATATTATTTTGTAACAAAAATGGCAGTTAATCGTAAAATATTTGACGACGAAAATCGGCAGTTTCATGATGATTGGATTGCGCAATACTGGTTTGTTCAACAACAGAAGAACGTGATTTGTCTGCTGTGTCATTCCACAGTAACAATGTAAAGCATCATTATGAGTCGAAGCATAAAGATTTCCACAACGTTGTTGGTGATGAACGAACTGCTCGAATTGAATCTCTGCGGTGGTCGCTGAATCACCAGCAGAACGTTTTCTCAAAACAGTCAGCAGATTTAGGTGCAGCATCTGAGATCAGTTACGATATTTTGTTAATGATAGCGTAATCTGGCCGACCGTCCACTGATGGTGATTTTGTCAAGCAATGTATGATTACTGCATCGGAAAAGTTGTGTTCGAAAGTAGTTCGAAAGCTACAGACTGTGGCTTTGCTTCGTATGACAGTTCAACGAAGAATTTCACACCTCTTAGCAGACGTGACAAGGCAGCTTACAAATAAAGCAGCCAACTCTTTGGCAGCTGACGAGTTGACTGACTTCAGTTCAACAGCACAGCTACTAATTTTTGTTCATGGTGTGTCGTCATCGTTTGATATCACATGGGTTCCATGAAGGGTCAAAAAACTGGGTCTGCTCTATTCAAGGAGACAGTACGACTGTGTAGTAGTCTTTCATTGGATTTCACGAAACTGATAAGTGTGACAACTGATGGAGCACCAGTCATGACCAGAGAAAGTAGCGGGCTGGTAGCACTCTTGATGAAGCATCGAGGAAAGCAGAACAGACAGTTGGTGAAGTTACACTGTATTATTCACCAACAGAACTTATGCAGTAAAGAACTTGGTTTCTCAGGCCCTGATGGCATGAATGACGAAAACCATTAGTTTCATCATATTACGAGGGCTCAATCATCGTTATTTTCGAAGTCTTCTTGAAGAAATTGATTCAGACTATGGTGACCTTGTGTATCACTGTGAAGTACGCTGGCTCAGTCGAGGGAAGATGCTCTGAAGATTCTGGGAGTTGATTGATGAGGTGATAGAATTCCTCAGAAGCAACAAAAAAGACACAGAAGTGATTTCAATGACTGATCCAGCATGGCAAGCTGATTTGACCTTTCTTGTCGACATGACACAACACTGGAATGATCTGAATTTGAAGTTGCAAGGCAAAAATCAGCTTGTCTGTCAGCTTGCAAATCACGTTTCAGCTTTCAGGACAAAGTTGCAGTTGTTCCGGCAGCAAACAGTATCAGGCAACTTTGTGCACTTTCCCACTTTTCAGTCACAGCTACAGAAAAATTAGGACATTGACACACAAGTTTATGAGAAGCTAGATATCTTGATTCAATCTTTGAACTCAAGGTTTCATGACTTTGACCAATGCACACTGATTCATTCAGTGTGTCAGTGGATGACTTGTCAGCAGAATATCAACTCGAAGTTACCGATCTCCAGGCATCTGATGAATTGGGTGCTATTTACTGAGAAAACAGTTTGCTTGACTTTTACAGAACGTTGCCTGATACATTTACTAATCTGAAAGAGACGCACTTTGTCCACACCAACATGTTTAGCAGCACGTACTGCTGCGAACAGGCTTTCTTGTATATGAAACTGAACAAAAGCAACACTCGCAATCAGCTGACTGATGATCATTTGGAAGCAGTCTTGCGTCTTTCAACGTTAAACATCAAGCCGAACGTTTCTAAGCTCGTAGATGACATGCAGCACTATCCATCGCATTTACTTTGTGACGGTTGACGTATCATAACATCTCTTAGAATAATATGTAAACTCTTTGATGTACTCGTTATTTGTGTGTTCTTAATTGTGATGTCCATCTTGTGTGAAACAGCTGTGGGACGATTTTAATCTTCACTTTTTTGTGGCCCCCAACGGTTATGAGAAGTCGGTTTGTGGTCCCAGACGCAGAAAGTTTGTGCACCACTGGTTTATATCTTCGATGACCTATAACGCTAAGTGTTTATTTGTTCAATCTGAACACATAACTGAAGTCCCTCGGTGTGTTTCTCTGAAGTAATGCTTCTGTATTTATTTGATCTTTGGTCGCGTCAGTTAATTAATAGGTTAATTGTACTGTGAAATGTTTTTCAGCTTTCGCTTAATATATCGTTGTTCTGTCTACAAACATTATTGCTTTAAAAATTATGTTCGCTTATACTGTACTTTCAGATCACTTGCAGGGCAACACGTTTCTTGACGTGTTTTCTTCAAATGTTATTTTCTAAACATCATTTCCGTGGAAAATATGTTAACTCGTACGGCATCTTTGTTTATTACTACAATTAATCATGCGGGGCACCAATGCATCACTTGTACAATTTACTATACCCATTTGAATTTAAACTGTATGCACTTTTAAAAATTGTTGAATAATTTTCTTCCTCACCATCTACACAGGAACTCAACGAAGAGCTTTTTCATCAAATTAGTTGGATCCGTAAGTAAAAATATTTCAACTTCAAAGCTGTATACTTGTATTTTCACCGTTAATAAACATGAAACTACGGAATTATTATTTATGAGTAAGAACGTACAGTAAATCTACCATTGCCTCAACAAAATATATGTTATTTTTCGATACAGCCCACAAATATTTGCTTTATTTTATAAATATATACTTTGTTTAAACTGTACAACAAAAGTAAACATTTGCGTCACTTTCCAATGTCTTAGGGATAAGTTGGATGTCTAACACCGTTGAGAACAGGGTTTTGATACTCTGGGGAGGGGACTACATGGACATTCCCATTGCGAAGGTTTGTGCTTAACAACAAAGAAAACCATTTTTAAAGTTTTAGATTACCCAATAATCCTGTACAGACATTCTTGAATCAGATAGGAGCCCTTAACAGCATCCAACCTTAACCTTCAACTTTCAAGCATCAGCTACTTTCATGCTACGAACCCTGGCTCTGTTGATTCGAAATATTTTAAACATTAGTTGATTTTTGTTTTATAAAAAAACAATTAAAAACGTTTCTGTATGTCAAATACTTTAAGTTCTTTTTTACGTAGATCTGATTTGTTTTTAGATCAAATCTGCACTTTGAGCTTTTTATAACCTATTTGGTTTACTACATTCAGAAGATATTTATCTCAGTGTATGAAATTAACGTTTTGATAGTTCATTTTTTGGAAAAGGTAATCCTAATGTCTCAAATTATTGAGGTATATAAATTTGGTGACGAGAGTGTCAGGCTTGTTTCTGACGTTTTTACAGACATCATCGTGGTACATCCAGACTTCCCACCTAGGGGGTCAGTATCCTAACCCCTCCGAAAAAGTAGCATCATATTTTTGTTGTTAAGAATCAAAAAACGTTAACATAAATTTTCAATACCCTGATTGCTTTGAAAAAGTAACACCATATATTTGCCTTTAAAAAACAATAAACCGCAAAGTTTTTATTGCAGCTAGTGTTTTTACTTTTCTAATGCACATAACATAAGACCAAATAAAATTCAAGCACTGAACATCTCTTGCATTTTGTTTTCCATCACAAAATATGTTATTTCTCGTTCAATATTCAAAATGACGACATGAGACAGTCTTTCTTGTCTAATGGTAGAACGTCAATAAGATTTCATTCGACGTGAAACAGAGAAAGATCTTCCAGCAGAATAGGAAGTTATTTGGCACACAGACACTGAATGTTATTATACAGATGTATTAAGCTATTCAAGGGAGACACTAAACTTCTCTCGCTAAGTTACTCAAAAAACTGGGGATTCAACTGGAATGTCACATGAACCACCTTGTGGGAGAGGCTGCTGTAATTTAGAACATAATATAGAGAAATGACAGTGTTCTTTTTCACTGGCAAGACGATCAGTTGTCCCAGTTGCACCTTCATCCTAGGAATGGCACTTTTGTTATTAGTATGTAATGTTATGTTTTTCGGTCAGTACGATTTTGAAGATTTGTCTACAAACATTTATAACATCTGAAACCTTTCAATAAAGATGCTATTCTACACACTTATTTTTTAATCTTGATTGCTTGTATATTTGTAATAAAATAGTTTTACTTTTCTGATGTGATCGCGCATGTACTGTGGGAGAGATAACACCATTGTATTTTGTATATAATTGTAATTAACTCATTGTACTCTCTTAAATTTTAAAGAATTTATTCAGATTTTCAATAAAATTACATTCAGAATTTCTTGTGAAAATACTCTTCATTTTAGACAGTTCTTTTCATAATTATTGTACATCCATCTATCGTTTCAACTTGTTTTTAAATTGTCTTTAGTCTTTTTCTTCAATTTCGAGTCAGAAATTGGGATATTACAGTTCCTATCCTTACTTATAAGATTACTCAGTAAGTATCATGATACAATTAATTAAGCCTGTCTTCACACAAAAACATCTTATAATACTTCTGGTAAACTTGTCTGTTTCAAAGACTTTTCATTTAGACCATCTTCTATTGACATTTAGTAACTCAACATTTTCTCTTTTCATTTTTAATGGCTGGAGGGGGTGGTGGTAAAACCCCTTTGTTTGTTTTGGAATTTCGCACAAAGCTACTCGAGGGCTATCTATGCTAGCCGTCCCTAATTTAATAGTGTAAGACTAGAGGGAAGGCAGCTAGTCATCACCACCCACCGCCAACTCTTAGGCTACTCTTTTACCAACGAAAAGTGGGATTGACCGTCACATTATACTCACCCTTTCAGCCGTGGGGGCGTTATAATGTTACAGTCAATCGCACTATTCGTTGGTAAAAGAGTAGCCCAATAGTTGGCAGTGGGTAGTGATGACTAACTGCCTTCCCTCTAGTTTTACACTGCTAAATTAGAGACGGCTAGCGCAGATGACCCTCGAGAAGCTTTACACGAAATTCAAAACAAACCAAACCCATATAAATACAGTAAAACCTATCTAGGGCTGAATCGCACGGCACCGAGTAAAATTTCCGGCTGAGACAGTGAACATCCATTTTCTTAATTATATTTGAGCGAAACATTATACTCGCTTGACTCAGGGGAAGTAAGATGTTTGTGAATAAAACTGTTATACTATATTTATTAGAAAATAATAATAATTGACATTCAAAATATACATAAGTACACAAAATCTTAATAACATTTATTTGAAGAATGTATCCAATCTCAGCTGTTTCATTTTTTTTAATGAGCTTTCTAATGAGGTTAAAAGAGAACGCCAATTCTACAGCCTTTTCGTGAATTTCATTTTCCCTCTTCATTTTTGCATATAATTTAAATGCGTTAATATAACTTAACGTTTGCGATGAAGTAGGAATTTCTATTTCCTCATTATCTTTTCCATTTTGTTCATCTTCTGAATCTCTCACACTATTACCATCTTGGGATTTTATTGTTTCATCAATTTCTGTTAAAACATTCTTGTCAACGTTCACAAAACTTTCGACGTTCACAAAATCATCTGCATCAGTCTTCTCAGTCAGAGTTTTAATTTCACCAGAATGATCATAACAAACAACTTCTTCACAATTTCCGCCATTATCAATAATAAATCCACAGTTTCGAAGCACTTTGTTGCACATTCATCTTTTACGCATTTGATTGAATGACTTCCAAATGCAATTACATCTCACACGTCAGTTTTCATGGTCATTTCAAATGCTCTCTTACAGTCGTCCATGTTTGCAATAATATGCTGAAGCATTGATTTTCTTTATTTTAATTTTATACACTGTATAATTCTATTATCTAGTAGCTGTAGATTTGTTTTGTTTGTTTTAGAATTTCGCACAAAGCTACTCGAGGGCTATCTGTGCTAGCCGTCCCTAATTTAGCAATGTAAGACTAGAGGGAAGGCAGCTAGCCATCACCACCCACCGCCAACTCTTGGGCTACTCCTTTACCAACGAAAAGTGAGATTGACCATCAATTATAACGTCCCCACGGCTGGGAGGGCGAGCATGTTTGGCACGACGCGGGCGCGAACCCACGACCATCAGGTTACGAAGCGCACGCCTTGACGCGCTAGGCCATGCCAGGCCCTGTAGCTGTAGAACTGATGTAATATATAGAGGTAGAAAGACTAAATGAACATTTGAAAGTTGAGCTTTTGAGTGACAAACTGAATTATCTAGGGTTTTTTTGTTGTTTTTTTTAATTTCGCACAAAGCTACTTGAGGGCTATCTGTGCTAGCCGTCCCTAATTTAACAGTGTAAGACTAGAGGGAAGGCAGCTAGTCATCACCACCCACCGCCAACTCTTGGGCTACTCTTTTAACAACGAAAAGTGGGATTGACCGTCACATTATAACGCCCCCACGGTTGAAATTGCGAGCATGTTTGGCGCAACCAGGATGTGAACCCGCGACCCTCAGATTACGAGTCGCACGCCTTAACGCGCTTGGCCATGCCGGGCCGACATTATCTGGGAAAAATAGAATATTCTTGTTTTCTTTTTCTATTCTTTTGTTTAATTTGTTCAAAAATTCCTCATCTGCGCTTTTATTATTCGCTTTCCATTCCACATAAAGTTGATTCTTCCTTAAATTTCTGAAACAGCGCCGACTTTCACTTTTGCTGTTGTTGTTTTGAATTAAGTACAAAGCTACGCAATGGGCTATTTGTGCTCTGCCTACCACGGGTATCGAAACCCAGATTTTAGCGTGTAAATCCGCAGACATACCGCTGAGCCACTGAAGGGCTTCACTTTTGCATATTACTCATGATTTCTCTAGTTTTCCATCAGCAAATGCGACCAAAAGAACAGTCAATCGTTCTTTCTAATAGCGACCTCCCGAATAATAACGGCAGGAAAAAGAACAATTTAACCAATACTTACTGTAAAAAATGTCCGAGAATTTATTAATATTTAAACAAATTATTAATTAAACAAGAATTTACTAATATTTAAATAAATTATTAATTAAATAAGAAATTAATATTTAATCAAAAACATTTTTTTTTCGCTTTACTTAGGTTCTTATCCTACCTGTTGATAGTTTTCCGTCCGCGTTACCCAGGTTCCACCACATAGAGGGCCTTTTACAATAGAAATGTTAAGATAATGCTACAAAATTTTGATATTTCCAGCTTCTACAGGTTTCTGCCCTGTACCGTTTCCGGGTGAGACAGGTTTTACATGTTAGGGTAGAGGGTTCGATATTAAGTTATTTCTGTAGGAATAATGCCCAGGAGGTAAGGGCTCTTGACTTGCACTTTGAGGACACAGATTCGAATCCTCGTCCCACGAAACATGCTTGCCTTGTGGGCGTTATAATTTTACGATCAATCCCACTATTCGTTGGTAAAATAGTAACCCTGCTAAATTAAGGATGACTAGCGCAGAGAGTCCTCGTACAGCTCTGCGCGAAATTCGAAACAAACCAAATCTTTTGAAGTATCATATTGTTAAGAGATTCAAGGTTAAAATAATATTATCGATGTTTGTTTGATTTATATTATAATTTTTACTTCTGCATTTTGGATTTCAAATCAGTGGTGTATAAAATAGTCTTTTAGATTAATCTTCTATGTCCTATAACTCAGTATTCAAGATTTTTGGTCGGATACTTTAGTTCAGTGGTTCCCAAACTTTTTCAGCTTGTTACCCAATTTAACATGCCACATTAAGCATGTTACCCCTTTCACAAAATGTTTTCAACATTGATATATATGGCTAAATTAAACCAGAGATATATTGAACTTTATTTATTACACTTTATTTATTTGCACTGAATCACATTTTTAATTATTGTATTTGATCATTGTGCATTTCTAATGAATATTGCCAAAGATGTCAAGAACATCAGTGGGATGGATGGAGTTGCATACTTGAAGCTAGTTTAGGAATTCTTGACTTTGTGGTTGAAAGTGCCAGCCTGGCATCGTTTGCAACATTCAAGCTAGTCCTCTTTTTTGTTTTCATCCCCAGCACGGTTAAGAACCCCTTCTCGCACAGATACGTTGTTGAGAATGATACTAACAACTTCAAGGCTCTCTTGGACAGAGTTGGCGAGTCAGCTAGTTGTGAAATCCAAAAGGAATCTGCATTTTGGTTTTGGAATTTGACTTTCAAGGCTTCAGTTGCTCGCATTGTGATCCACTCCTCCTTTGCAGGGAAATCATCATCATGAATGGCCTCATCAGGTACAGAAAAGGGATGAATGATCCACTGAAGACTGGCTGTTTTTAGATCACACTCTGGAAAGTAGTGCTGCATGCTTGTTTCAAGCCCCTTCAAATGGTCGCTCATCTCTTTGTTGATGGTCTGTAAAAGTGATCCAGTATCATACTTATTCTCCTCAACAAACTGGTCTAGGGTGGAAAACTGAGCGATCATTCCTTTCTCCAAGTGTCGAATCCAGAGTCTCAGTTTTCCCAGAAATGCAGTCACAGTGTGATGGGCATTAATGACAGTCGTGTTTTGGCCCTGGAGTTGCAGATTATCACTGTTCAGCTCCGCAAATATGTCAGCCAAGTAACAAAGTCGAGCAAGCCACTCCTTATCAGTGAACTTGGTAGCAAAAGGAGATTATTCTTGTTTCAGAAATTCCTGAAGAGCCGTTCGGAGCTCAATGACTCGACGTACAACCTTGCCTCGTGACAACCAGCGAACATCGGTGTGGTAGAGCAGAACTTGATACTGCTCTCCCATTTCCTTGCACAGCTCCCTAAATATGCGCAAATTCACATCCCTGGATTTGATGAAATTTACGATTTTCAACACATCTTCAAACACTAATTTCAGATTACCAGGCAGGCTTTTTGATCCAAGAGAGTACCGATGAATGATGCAATGATCTACAGAAATCTCTGGATTCACAGCTTGTATGAGGCCCCGTAATCCACGATTACGACCCATCATCGACGGAAACCTAGATTAAAAAAGAAAAACTATTATAGATTGCGTCAGTTAGTCATTCTTACTTATCTTTTGCGTTATAATTATATGGTTTTAATTTAATTTAATTTATTTTGGTACTTTAGTATTTCAGTACGACAGGCACGATACTTTTAGTGAATTATGTATAAAATATTAGCTACACAACAGCTACTTGTACAATAAATAAAACTATATGACTGTATGTCATGTAATTCATTGTATTTATACTAATCTAGCCTTTATATAAACATCTCTCCCTACCTGTTGAACGCTGTTCCAATCCAATCCATTCGTGGTAAAGAAACTGTTGATGACATTGAAGATATCTTCTCCCTTTGTGGTTGTCAGCAGATCTTCACATAATAGGAACTCTTCTTTGATCTTGTCCTGGTGGACGTAACGAACGAACCCAAGGAGAACAGCACAACTGGCTACGTCACACGATTCATCAAACTGCAAGGAGAATTTGCTATATGATCTTTCCTTGATCTCTGTTTTAACTTGGGACAGAATATCTGATGCCATGTCATCGACTCGTCGGCGGATTGTGTTGTTTGATAGAAGAGATGTGACACTCAGTTTCTTCGCTTGATCCTCCCCACATACCTTGCTTACCATCTCGTATGCACAAGGCATAATCAGATTCTCTGCAATGGTGTGGCATTTTTGTTGTTCGGCAACTTTATATGCAATAAAGTAAGATGCTTCGACCGCAGCTTGAAGCTTTTGGGCTTGAATTCCAGATGAACCGAACTGGATATTCTTCAGTGCTACAGCCTGCCGCTGAAAATAAGCCTGATCCTCATTTTGAAGATTTGGATGGCACTTCTGGAGGTGAGCTGAGAGTTTTGATGGCTTGAGGCTTTCATTTGTCAACACTATGTGACATACGACACATTGTGGCCGATCCTATCCACCAGAAGATAAATTCACAAAGCCATAGCGAAGAAAGGCGTCAAAGTTGGTGCGCTTTTTAGACATTTTATTGTTTAATCTGCAGAAAAAGAAAAACTGCATGAAAAAGTGAACAATGTGAACTTATTATTTATTTTTTCATGGCATTCTAGGTAGCATTAAAAGAGCTTATTCAGCATGGGAATGATGTAATAGTAGGTAAATACTAACTATACTGCCCAGGACAGTACACATACATTCCAGGTTTTGTCTACCTCGGCTGATGCTCACATAGAAACTGACAGTGTGAAATAGAGGCAACCTCAGGCAGTGAGTGACGCGTACTGGACACGTCGATGTGTCATCAGGGTTACTGAGTGACTTGTGTTCTGAAGCATACTTGTCAAAATACTTTTAGGTTACCACACACTTAGATACATATTTTTTTCTTTTCTACTACTGTATATTAGTTTTTGATGCTTATTGTTATTTGGTTGAACTTTATTACATACTTAAAATAGGTTTAATTTACAACTTTACATACTAAGACTAAGTTAACATTAATCCTAATACCAGCTACCTCAATGTTTTCTTGATTTTCAGAATTTTAACTTTTTTCTGTCACCCCTCCATTACCCCCGATAAATTTTAAATTACCCCCAGTTTGGGAACCACTGCTTTAATCTCTTATTTTGTAACCAAACATACGAGTTCTAATATCGAAGAAAAGCTAGGCTTCTTGGATAGTAGCTTGTAGTTAACAAATGAGAGGTATTTTACACCTGTACCCCGACATAAACAGGTTTGTCTGTTTTGGAATTTCGCACAAAGCTACTCGAGGGCTATCTGTGCTAGCCGTCCCTAATTTTGCAGTGTAAGACTAGAGGGAAGGCAGCTAGTCATCACCACCCACCGCCAACTCTTGGGCTACTCTTGTACCAACGAATAGTGGGATTGACCGTCACATTATACACCCCCACGGCTGGGAGGGCGAGCATGTTTAGCGCGACGCGGGCACGAACCCGCGACCCTCGGATTACGAGCGCACGCCTTAACGCGCTCGGCCATGCCAGGCCTGGCATAAACAAATGGATTAAGGCGTACGACTCGTAATTCGAGAGTCGCGGGTTTGAATTCCGGTGGCACCAAACATGCTCGCCCTTTCAGCCGTGGGGCGTTATAATGTGACGGGCAATCCCACTATTCGTGGGTAAAAGAGTAGCCGAAGAGTTGGGGGTGGGTGGTGATTACAAGCAGCTTCTCCTCTAGTCTTACACTGCTAAATTAGTGACGATTAGCCCTCGAGTAGCTTTGCACGAAATTAAAACAAAAAAATTTACACGTGATTTTAGTTATGAAAATAGATAAATTAAAAAGAATATGGAGAAGGGTGCGTGTGTGTGTTTTCTTACTGCAAAGACATATCGGTCTACCTTCTATATCTACCGAGGAGAATTGAGCCCCTGATTTTAACACTATAAATTCAAAAGCTTGGCGTTGTTTCAACGGGCGAAAAACATCTCGTCTTAATAAAGAAAAATGTGCCCTTCATTAACTTACATACTAATTCAAGTGCAATTGTAGTTACTTTATAACAATTATTAATATGGACATGTCCAATTATTTTCATAGTTTTAACTCGTATGTACTAAATTAGAGAATATATTTTTTTATAGAAACAGCGTTATTACTTTTTTACGTTCTAATAATTATTTATTTTAAATAAATACATGTAGTAAATGCTGTCAGTATAGCACATGCAATAAATGGGACGAGAGAGTGAGATATTGTTGAGTTTTTACGTAGTTTGAATTTCTGTATTGATCAATGTTTCACTAAAAAGAGGTAAGTATGAATCCAGGTGATTTCGCTCAACATAGCTCTCATTACAGATGCTCGTACAGTCCTCGAGGTTGACACTTCTATCCTCTAACGTTTACGCCTAATAGCAATTTTCATAATACTAATGCTACCGTTGGTTTCACAGCAAATAAGTATTTTGCAAATTCCTGTCACTCAACGCCATTTACGGTACTAAGTACTCACATGAAAATTAACCCACGTTATCTTTCTCCATTTCGCCATAATAATATTAGTAATTTCGATAATACAGATCAATGGCAGTCACAACAATAGAAAAGATTGGAACAGGTACTTAGACACATTTCTCCTTCACCTCTTTCAAATTCAAGCCCGTCTGAACTGTGGTATCATCAGGTATTCTCTAACAATTCAAACTCGATGTCAGGTTATTTTCCAACATCCCACAGCAATCCAGGTGGAAAAAGACAGGTAAACTTTATTTTACAAGTTATATACGGTATATACCAATACCACAGATATTTCCTAACTAGATGGACTTAGAGTCGTACTAGCAAGTATAACTGAACTGATAGTGAAATTCATAATATACTATATAGGTTTATACAACGTCAACGACATTGGTAAAATATTAATAGGAAAAAGGGCTCAACTGTTTGAAAAACTGAAATATTACAACTTTCTCTTCTGTGTCTTATTTCAGTATTTGTTTGCATTAGGTCAGTGCCATATGAATTAGCATTTACACCTTAAATATTGTTACATTGTAAAAGCCTCTTAAAAACTTTTACTAAAATTTAAGAAAGTGTATTGGGCTATTCAAGAATGAATTTTTTTAAGTATAGTCAGGTTTGCAATAAGACGCTGTGTGAAATGATTTGCCTCACCTGTGAATTTCATATTCAATACAATATGTAGAGTTTGGCAAAGTATGTTAACAGGAGTCCTACAATTCTTTATTTATTTCTAAAAACAAATTCATGTAGCCTCTCTTCTGTTGATTAAAACTAAAATAGAGAGGTTGTTATCAATATTTCTGACTTTTAAGCATTATAGGGGAAATATCTGAGCTATGCTGATTTAAAATTAAAAATTTGAGAGATTAAAAACAGATAAAGCCTTAAGACTGGACAACGTATTTCATTGTTATAAGGAAAACCATAGATGTGAGCCTCTTTCTTATATTCTAGCAAGTAGACAGACAGGCAGATATTTGAGGACTGAAAAATTTATGTTACTCCTATTATAAAAGGTAGAAATAAGGCTTATCTTTTAAATTATAGACCAGTTAGTCTTCTGTAGTAAGAAAGATTCTAGAATGATAAAAGTTTTGTAAAACCATCTACTACAACTTACAGAAAACAAGGAACCATTTGGTTCTTCAAGGCAACCTTGCACAGCAATCTTTTACTTTTCAGGAAGTAAATTATTCCCTTCTAAACTCCTATAAAGTACTAGCCTCCAGCATTGCCAAAAGCAACGTGTCCACCAAGTTGATAACTTCATTAGAAAAATAACTGTTTTAACTGGAACTTATTCTGTATTTTACAAATATTGGACTTGTGTTCTCTCATCCTGATAAGAATAAAGCACAAATTAAATCAGAGACCTTTGTTATCTTGATCCTCCAGATAATTTTGTAAACTCAAATAAGATAATTCCTTGTGCATCTTGTTTTCTAAAATTATTTGCAAATCAACATGGATTCACACGTGAACTACAAGAAACAAAAAGGCAATTTAAATTTTAAGCCAATGTCAAAATATTTTATAAATCACTGAAAATGTTTTAAGGTATCAGCAATAAAATAAGACTGACTTTGAAAAACAACTTTGCAGTCAAAGCATGAATGTTCTGGGGACTTCCATTAATGGAAGTGCTTTGTTATTAATATATTTTGCCAATCAAGATCAATTTATATCTGACAAATAGTTTATTTTCAATAAACAGTTACTTGTATGTGTATTTTGTAGTATGACTAAAATTACATTAAGTGAACAAGAATTCTAGTCATCAGAATACTTTTGTCATGCACCTTAAGTTTACCTGATGTCTTGTCATAGAAGAAAATAAATTCTCCAAATCTCTTGTTATCCCAAGTTTTTAAACTTCCCATTAAATTCCACTGTTCTTTACAGAAAATGGTTCATATCACTTTCCCATTATATAAATTATCTCATACTATTTATCCATTCTATATTTACACTGATGCAAACAGTGTAAACAGCTCCACGTAATATTGTTTGAGTTTTGCCTACATCTATTTTCAAAGTTGAGCTTCTTTGATACACATAACTGATGCTGTGAGACTGTTAATAAACTGAGAGAAAAAAATGAATGATTACAGCCTGAAGGGATAGTTTCTTAACTCTTAAATGGCAACCATTGTCAACTGATGCTGCTACCTACAACATTCCCACTATTTAAGAGTTAATATATAAACCAATAGTTCGGGATAAACAGAAAAATTGTAATAAAAAAGGTAAGACCCCTCAGATATACCTAGAAAGGTAACTTTGAATATTTCATATTTTTTTTTTGTACATTACACTAAATATCACAAAGTATCATGATTTAAAAGTTGAAATAGCACTACAGTATTATTTTCACTTAAACTTTATGTAGATGAACACAGAACACCTAAAAGGTGTTCACTAGTCCTAATATGGCTTTTAGAGTCTAGTCAAACTGGATCCTTATTACTAGTGGATTGCCTTGTGCCAGTGGTTTTTGTTATTTAGAGTAATAATGTTGACAGGGGCACAATTGATAAATGGAAATTTGTAGGTAAAATTGAACTTAGATGTTACTGTATCTATGGGTGAGCTTTGCAAATAATTATAATTATACGAAGTACAAGATAATGCATTGGGATAACCATAAGAGGTGGATCACACATTTCATATGATAGGAAACCATTTAAATGCATAGTCAAAGAAAGAGTTCTTGACATAATAGTGGAAAAATCACTAAAGTCATTGAGACAGTGCTTTTGTGTTAATGCTAAAGCTAGTAGAATTTGGGTTTATATATGTGTGTGTGTGTGTGTATATAAATGCATGCATATTAATTGCAAGTCAAAAGAAGTAATTACCTCTACAGAAATGACCAAGCAGACCTTACTTTGGTCTATATATCTAAGAAAAGAATCTGACTTAATGGAAAGGGTTCAGGGAGTGATTTCTAGAATATTTTCATAATGAATGGGACATGTTAGGAGGATAGGTTGAGGTCTTTCATTTTCTTTTAAAAAAGAATAGTAAGAAGTGATCTTATTGAAATTCACAAGTGATGCAGTGGATCAGTTGAATAAAAGCTTCTAATTTCTTTGTGTGGTATCCTGAAGAGAATAGGAAACAAGTAAAAGATATGAAAGAATACAGGTTAAAGTAAAGACAGTTTATTTTTTAAAAAGCAATTGATTTGTGGAATCAGTAGCTATCAGCAGAAACAGAGACCTTAAAATAAAGGGTGGAGTTTTATTTTTTACTCTTCTCAAGGATGGATGAACAGGAAAAGATAATACTCTGTTGCTTTGAAAATGATAATTATAACTCAATTTATATAACATTAAAGTTAAATCCAAATTTTAAAAACTTAGTCAAACAGCCAGTTAGTTCAAAAATTTCAATTTTTCATACTTTTTCAATGAGAGACCATGAAAAGTTTTTACTTACTGTAGCTTTAGTTCTCTGTGCTTGTGCTAATATATAGTATAAACTGATGTAACAATAACTGGTTAATCCACTTGTCAGCATTGTCTTTTCTCCTGTTGATGTAACCTCCATGATACTAATAATATCCTTGCAATGTGAGAGTTTTGTATCTTGGACATTTCAAGAGAAGCCACAACTACTTGTGGAACTGTTTTCAAATTCAGGCCTCATGAAAGCCTTATGATTGTGTGTGGCAAGTGTTACATAGGACCTAGCATCAAAGAACTACTGTAAGACTGGGAATTTAACAAACATTTCAATTTTGAAACACATTTCCATTTTAGAAATAACTGGAAATAATGATTATTGTTAAATAAAAGAAATTAATGTTAATAAAGTATGCCACAATATTCTTAGTTATATTTTTGGGTTTTGTTAGTACTTGAATGTATCTGCAGATTCACATGGGGTATTCAATATAAAAACTACATTGTACATTCATTCATGAAAAGTAAAACTAGCTAGGGCATAAAAGACCTGAGAACAGAAAACTGAATCTCGAGAGAAATATCCAATCATATGAGATTACTTTTTATTAACAGGAAAAAAGTAAGATATCCACATTAAGTGTAGTTTCTATGGCTTGAAACCAGGTTAATATATTGTTACAGCCTGAAAATCAAAATGATTGTGTAAATTTTCCTGTCAAAAAACAGATACTACTTAATTCAAGTTGCTGTGAAAGCTTCATACATTTGTAAGGACCAGCAAACATGCACTGATACAAGAATATCTCCACCTCTCTACTAGGGCCCGGCATGGCCAAGCGTGTTAAGGCATGCAACTCGTAATCTGAGGGTCGTGGGTTCGCATCCTGGTTGTGCCAAACATGCTCGCCCTTTCAGCCGTGGGGGCATTATAATGTGATGGTCAATCCCACTATTCGTTGGTAAAGGGGTAGCCCAAGAGTTGGCAATGGGTGGTGATGACTAGCTGTCTTCCCTCTAGTCTTACACTGTTAAATTAGGGACGGCTAGCACAGATAGCCCTGGAGTAGCTTTGTGCAAAATTCAAAAACAAACAAACAAACAAAACCTCTCTACTACTGTATTTTTAAGATAGTTAAAATAGTCACAGGTAAATAAACTTTAGATACTTTATAATGAATATCAATTGCACCTTAAATGTTTTGAATTTCTAGAAAGATTTTCTTTTGTCCAAAACAATATTTTTTGTTAATATAATAACTCATTGCAACTTAAGTAAAATTTAAGGCTTTGTTTGTGAAGAGTTTTTTGAACTGGTTTTATTTGTCCTAGTATGATGTAAATATATATTGTTTCATATATTAGATACTTTCAGCAAACAAAACTGTAAAAAACTAAAGTAACAGAATTCCACTTCACATTGCAAGTAACAACTTTGGAGCAAGCAAATTAATTTAATTTCAGTTTCAAGCTTTAATACAAAATTGAGCTGATAAATGTGAATTTTAAATATTCCATTTGCTGTTTTAGCATTGAGTAAAGTAACCTTATCCTTTGAAATGAAGTCATTCCTGAATTATTTTTTTTCTATCACAGCATGGCTAACTCTAAATATCTCAAGACTAAAGAAAATATCTAATTAAGAAACTGAACACCAGTCAGCTAGCATATCCACATTGTTACTTCACTTACAATAAAGTTTGGCATATACAAGTATACTTTTGAATTCTCATGTAAAAGAAATTATACTGTAATGTTCTACTTGTGTTTAGATAACTTTAAAAATTTTATTTATGATGTGTAAATCATGGAAATTATATCATAGTTTTGTGAGCTTTGTAGTACTATACATGTATATATTTAATTGGTTCTTCCACAACTGTACAATGTAACTCCTTTATGTCTATTGAAACCATAATGTACAAAGAGATGTTTGATACTTGTAAAAATTCTTTCACTAAATACAAAAGCTGAGCTTAACTTATTTAGACATTGTCAAGTGTCACACATACCTTTAGCTTTCTTTCAGTGATCATGTTCTTTAAGTATTAGCTTTTGGAATGTTGATAGTTTGTTCATAGCTTCACTCATTTTATGCTTATGGACCACACATTTTAATATAAATTGCATTATTTTTATAGCAGACTTACCTCTCTAAATCCTTGTATATAAGTTTTTTATCCATTCATGAAGAAGGAATAATAACATGGTTTGGATTTTTTCAGTCAAAATAACATAAATGTTATCTAGGTAAATCAGGATGTGAGGCAGAAAACTAACAGTATCCATGTAGTTTTAAAAAAGTAACTTAAATCCTTGACTCTCCATTTCTTAATTTACTACACAATATAGAAAACCAACTTCTGTAATATTTTTATATATCTAAATGTAAGATCTGTGTATTAAGTTAATCAGTAAAGTATATTTGTTGGTTATCCCCATAAAAAGATGACAACCAGACGGGTAAAATGCATGTTAAAATTCAATTTTTAACTTTGTAATGAAAGACATTATAAAAGTTTTATTGCATTTATGATGTGCTCTATTTAAAACCTTGGATAGAGTCCAGTTATGTTGGGCATTCATTACTATTTTGATTTTTAGATAATGAACAAGGTTTGGAATTTCACATTATTTTGCAATGTAACTTTTCTGCCTTCTACCAATTTACCATACTTAATCTCACATAATACAATTTTTTTATTCAAATTGTTAATAACTAATTTGTCTAAGAATACATATTAATAACACTGAGTCATGTATAAAGCATTTTTTAATTATGTATAAATATTAATAAAACCTTAACTTTTTCATCCTTCTTGGCTACTTATTATGAAAGATGTAACTATATAGGGTTTAAGGTAGTTAAGGAATGTTCTGTGTAAAGCATTATAGGTATTTTTCAAAAATAAAAAGGGTAATTATATAAATATCTTTTATGCATCACTGCCAAGGTAAAGCCATTTCATATTTATAAGTATATCTCTTAGACCACATATACTCAAAATATTTGATAAACTGTGTATACTTAAGCTAGTAATATTCATTTTGTAAATTGATTACAAAATATCTACAGCAGCTCTATTCTATAGGTTACAAATAATTTTATGGCATGTAAAAAGGCTTTAGCTACCTTCAGAAGATTGTAATGAAGCATTTGCTTTCCAGATTTTTTCTAATATTAGAAAAGGCATTGAGTAAATATTTATGGCTACTGCACAGTTATCACTGGTAGGAAATGAACCCGTATCATTTTAAAGAGCATGAAACTATTATAAATAGTTTTTAACAGTATCAACTATGAAATCCTAGGACGTTCACTACATGCAAGAAATTGTATGTTGAGAATAAATATATCAGTGGCAGCAGCTTGTGTAGTGTTATATTTAAAAATGAAATGTATATGCAGTGAAAACAAAGTAGCTTTAGTTGTATGATAGAATACAGAAAGGGAGCTATTGGTAATAATTATGAACCATGTGATTGGCTTATTCTACACATTCACCACATCTTACTTGAGATGACCAGCAGATACCTGATACTTAATGTTCAGTACTTGTCGAAGAATGTAAAGCTTTATTTAGATCTTATTATATACTGGGCATTCATAATCGACAGAAGGTTGTACTAACAAATGTTAATCTAATGTAAACACTTATACATTGGTTTTTCTTGCCTACTGAGCGTATTTGTATTAACTGTTTTCTCTTCCTTCTTTTCTGGTAATTTCCACAGAGCCACTGTTCTTATTATCTGTGGAAGATCATCCGTGGGGTCTGCCGACATTTTGAGGCGTAGTTGTAACATGGGCAATTATATGAACTCTTCCATGCTCCAGAACCCATGGCAGGAACTTGTACAGATGCAAAAGTTTTTTTCACATTCCCAAGTCTGAAAGTAAAGCCAGAAGCTTATGATAATCAGTTGTGGTCACAAAACTTGTGATAGAGTTTCTAACTAGTTGTCTGTCCAATATGGAAAACAATATACCACACAAAAAAAACTAGATTCAATCACAAGTTTCATTGTTCATGAAACAGTTACTATGGAAATAGTAAATGTGTCATGCTTGAACAAAATCTGATTGAAACTTTCACAAGTTTGTAAAATTATGAGTAGTTACAACCATTTTTATATATTTTTTGTAAATTTAAAAAGTTGTAACTCATTTCTTATGAAATATATTTTCATATTGCTACTAAATGACTTTATCAAAATATATACCATATGTGTGGATTTACTGCAGGAGGAAAATTATTTTGCATTTATTCAATAATTTCAGGGGGCTGTTACATTTCTTATATGACCAGAATGTTAACCTCATTACATACATCAGTAAGTTGCATAATTATGGAAAGTGTAAATAGATTCCATTATGGTTTGAGAACCACTGAAATAGACACAAAAAGTTTCTCATATATAAAACATCAATTTATCATACTACAAATAATACTCATCAAATATGTATTATTTTGTTACAAATATTTTTACTGTTTTTTCTTTGATTAAATAATGCCAAAATATATCTGTAATGAAATGTCCATGAAGTAATGAATAAAGCCTAGAATTAAGTTAGACTGTTTCAAATCTAACCTTAATCAACTTCATCATAAAATCTTAATGGCCAGTTTCAACATGATAAAGTCTAGAATTGTTAACTGTTTCTTCATTCTTTATTTAAGATTAGATAATCACCAGTCAAAACAAAACACACCCACCTAATAAATATCATCCATACATCTTTTTGTAGCTTCATCAGTCCTTATTTTCTGAAAGAAAATATACTCTTGATTTATATATACGTATATTTTATAGGTGTATTAATTGTCAAATTATTTTAATACACACAAAAATGTATTTTAATCCAAGTTTACATGATTTACCTACATTATACACAACATAGAAAAAGGTAATATAATATTAATTCATCTTCTGCCTATATTTAGGCACAAGCAGTATTTGATCAGAATATTGTATTTGTTTAGCACAATAGCCATTAACAACCTTTGAAAGATTTTAGATTTAGAAATTTTATTTATTCATTATTGTCAGATATGTAGCATAAATTGTGATAAGAGTGCGTGTGTTTGATAAATACCTTGTGGGTTTATTTTATTTCTGGGCAGTATCCCATATCATTGTATGCCCAGACTAGTTCAATTACAGATATACCAAAATTTATCATTTGACTTTATTTAACTATGTGAATGATATACAATGTATGATTTTAACATTTAAAATTCAGTAAAAGCAGACATTTGTCTATCATCATTGTACTATTACCATGTATCTTTTAAATAAGGATATATTGGAGAATTGTACTGAGTTGCTGTATGAAATAACGTATGGATATTACTTTCAACAGCTGTAAATATACAAATGTAATACTTACAGAATTGAATAATAAACTTTCTAACATTAAAACGTGTGGCAAAAAATACTACTACTATTTATAAAACACTGAGAAGTTATATTAAAATGCAAGACATATCAATGTTTAGTGTACAAATAAATTACCCCCGCAAGTTAACACACAAGGGAAAATTAGAGAAAAACATACGTTTACACCTTTCATTACATACAATTTGTCAATGATGGTGTTTATTTATATCTTTTTTCTTAAACATCAAAAGTAATAATTAACGGGTGGAGTGATTCAAATTTACATTTTCTAGAAGTTTCTAACTAAAAAAAGAGAAACTACCATCCAGGACATTATTATATCTTCTACACTCTAATCCATTCTTAGGATTCTAACAAACTTCACAGCTTAAATTTATGTACTTGGATGACTTCTTTGTCCAGAAGTTAAAGTAAGTATAATCTTGAATGTAAGTGGATTTTTTTAAAGGTAACATTTGAATGACTGTGGTATTCAAATCCAGTAATATCCAGAAGTTTCCAAAAAATCAGGAAATATTAGCTAAAGAATAATTCAAATCATTATTCCACATTTATTCTATTGTGACTCCCCACAAGAAGAACTGTAATATATCACATTACTAAAGCAGACAAAAGATCCAAGTGTGATGATCCATACTTAAAAGCTATATACATTACCAAATAACCCAATAAACATCAGAAAAAATGAAGCTCATACCAATTTATCTCAGTATCTGTGTCACCCTTTAACATGTATGCATTTATACATTATATATTGTTGATCCCAGTTTTGAATTAACCTTTCTAAGCATAGGTTTTATTACATCTAATCTACAACTCAGTAGTAATAATATTAATAATTTACAAAATTTGTACTGATTTATGCATCCATTATTAAGTACAACTTTCATTCACTATTTATCAATAGGGCTCCATCACTTATTATGGTGAAGACAAAAATAGTAGTATTCATACGTTAAAGGAAAGAATGGTGAGATAAAGCAAGGAAGCCAGTTATTCAATATTCCATTAAGTAATGTTCAATTCTATCCTCGTCTTGTTTGGTTCCTTCCTATGTATATTTTTTTTTTTATTCAGCAATTTTTTTCCCATTATCCTTGTTGCATAAAAAAACGTCACAACGAACTACTGGCCCTAACGAAAAAATCCACTACTACTGTTTACAATCCTCTGATTTAAAAAATGTTTTAAAAAATTCAACCATCCAAAGAAACGTCACTTCTTGTTCAGTTGAAATAAACCTTGTACACCATTATAATTCAGAGCCATACTGACGTAAATTTTATATTAACGAATGAATGTTTTTAAACTATTTTCGTCTTAATATTTAAAAGTATAAAAGTGAACAAAATAATAGCACAACATCCATCCACGATTTTAACTATAAGTCCATCTGTGGGTAAATTAAACCAAAAAAGTTATGTCTATACGATCCGATTTTTCCAATACGAAATATCCGTATTGTTTTCAATGCATTAGTTGACAATATGGGATTACATCGGATCTGATGTTTAATAATTTGCAGAGTGACATCTAACAGGAGGTTGTGTAAGTGTCTTTATACTTGTTTAGCATGAAATTCGCCAAAGGATTTTGGGACTTCTCATTAATTCTAAGTTTGACCTTGAGGTGTATTGTACGTAAATCACTAGATATTTATACACACGTCAATTTTTTTGCCAAGAATCAAAGAAAGCACGTCCCTGCTAGTCTTGAAAAAGTAAGAGTACGTGCAAGGTGAAGGGACACACAAAAAGCTACAGACCATATAGTGGGGTTACAAGAAACAATTATAAATATTTCCAACAAAAACGAATGCATTGGCGTCTGCTTTCTCGATATCGGGTAAAAATCAAGGCACCTCCCGAAACAATATAATAAAAATACACAAAGCATATACACGACGCATCGTCGAATATGCTTAGCACCTACACCCATAAATAAATTACAAATACAAAACTCGCTAATAACTACAGCATACAAAATCTGTCACAGAACATCGCCAAAAGGTATACACAACTACCCAATATACAAACCATACCCAGTAAACTCTTGTTCGTATAATTCTCTAAATTACTCTGAGAAAAGCCCCCCAGTGGCTCAGCGGTATGTCTGCGGATTTACACGCTAAAATCCGGGTTTCGATACCCGTGGTGGGCAGAGCACAGATAGCCCATTGTGTAGCTTTTTGCTTAATTCAAAACAACAACAACTACTTTGAGAAAAACTGGCAAAAAAACAAATGATTTATTATGCGAACTTGATTATTACTACACACCTCTGTCCTGTTAGTATAGATTTTAGAAACAGATTTCTAATACGGTCACCTACTCCTTGACTATAAAACCCACACAAATTTGGACTAATGTAATAACATTTTAAAAAAAAAGTTTCTACATGTAAAATGTTCGTGGGGTAGTTGAGAATGAGTGAAAGGTGTTATAGAAACCGAACTATTCGTTTCAAGTATAACACATATGCAACAATTATTACAGATATCTACAATAATTTGAAATGCTTTTTAGCATTTCAAATTATTCGAATCTTGCATTACACTCATCTATGATATCTTCAATATTTACACAAAATTCTGAAAAATCAAGTGGCTCGTCATCTTTAAACTATTCTGTTAATTGATGACAACTTGGAAAGTGGCTCAAGGCAGTGTTTTCTAAACAAACTTTGAAAATACCTAACTTACTTCGAAACCCATTTATATATATATATGTAAAAAACGGCTGGTTTGGGTTGAGAAAACTTTTATGTAGTGGAGCGAACAATGTTTCAGCCTTCTTCGGTCATCGTCAAATTCACAAAGAAAAAAGAGGTAACTGACCGATAGCTGACCACATGTTTGAAGGGGGCTGTGTATCTGATTGTAGGAATGTAGAGTGCGTGTGAAGATGTTTAATTATATTTTTAATATAGGTATAAAGGTGTTCCTTTGTATTGGTTTATATTGGGCTTGAGCTGTTATATAAGTAATGCTTTTTTAATTTTGCATTTGTTTATATTTGTTTCTTTATTTAGTATTTGAATGTTTTCTATGGTTATGTTGTGTCCATTTGACTTGCAGTGTTCGAAAACGTGTGAAGGTGACTTTTTATGTTCTTTGAATATGGTTTCCATTTTTCTACTTATTTCTTCAATATAGAAGTCGTGGTAGTTATCACAATACATTTTTATAGATAATATTGGTATTGTGTTTGTCAGTGTAGTTTTTACATAGTATAGACCTCAGTTTTGTGCCTGGTTTTTGAATAAATTTCGAATTAACTGGAATGTCATATTTTGTTACTAGTTTTTGCAAAATGTTGCTTATTTGTCTGCTGATGTCGGGAATATGTGGAATGCAGCAGTTTATGGTTTCGTGATTTTTTAATTCGTGGGATATATTCACTTTTGTCAGTTGAATTTGCTTTTCGTCTAGGTGTCTTCTGTAAATATGAATCTACATTGCATGGGCAACCCAGTATTACCAGTTCTAACCAATATTTTTATGACACACGTTGAAACATAAGCAATTAACATTGCATTACATCCACCACTGTACTGGTACAGATGTGTAAATGACACGGTTGTGGAATTCACATCTACAGAACACACACTTAATTTTTTCTGTCACATTAACTCCATATATCCCAACATTAACTTCACATGCGAACAGGAAGAAAGCAATCAAATATCATTTCTTAACATCAAAATTACAATAACCAGTACACAATTTAAAACAGAAATCCACCATTCCTTGGGACTCAGCACATGAAACAAAACAAAAACTCAACACACTAAGAAACCAAATAAACACAGCCACAAAACTATGCTCACCAGATAAAATTAACGACGAAGTAGACAAAATAAAACAAAATTTCAACAAGTTTTCTCCACAAACCGTAGTAAACATTATCCGCACACACCTAGACAGAAAGCAAATTCAACTCACAAAAGTAAATATATCTCATGAATCAAAAAATCACGAAACCATATACTGCTGCATACCATATATTCCCGACATCAGCAGACAAATGACCAACATTTGGCAAAAACTAGCAACAAAATATGACATTCCAGTTAATTCGAAATTTATTCAAAAACCAGGCACAAAACTGAGGTCTATACTATATAAAAACTACACTGACAGACACAACACCAATATTTATAAAATACATTGTGATAACTGCCACGACTTCTATATTGGAGAAACAAGTAGAAAAATGGAAACCAGATTCAAAGAATATAAAAGTCACCTTCACACATTTTCGAACACTGCAAGTCAAATAAACACAACATAACCAAAGAAAACACCCAAATACTAAATAGAGAAACAAACATAAACAAACGCAAAATTAAAGCCTTATTTATACTACAACTCAAGCCCAAAGTAAACCAATAAAGGAATACCTTTATACCTATATTAATAAATATAATCAAAAATTTAAGCACGCCCTCTACATTCCTACACTCAGATACACAGCCCCTTCAAACATGTGTACAGCTATCGGTCAGTTACCTCTTTCATTCTTTGTGAACTTGATGATAACCGAAGAAAGTCGAAATGCTGTTTCTCTGCATACAAATTTTCTCAACCCAAACCAGGCGTTTTTACACGTTTTTTTTCTCTAAAAGTCTGTTTTCTCGTCATCACTGAAACCCATTTGTTTCTCTTTAAATCTGATACCACCTGGTTTCACCCCTGGAGCTTCAGGTTGAGATCGTTAAGGTGAGTAGTGATGTCTGTGAGAAAAGCCAACTGTCTCAGAAAATCCTTACTTTTGAGCTCTTCTTCCAGTTGTGTTGTATCTGATAAAACAAACTGATCGAGGAATGCAAAGATTGCTTTCCTTATTCCAAAGAATCGTTCAAGACACTTTCCAGCACTGAGCAAACTTACTTGGTTGTAAAGAGCCAAAAACCCATATTTTGCCCCCATATCCTCCGTCCAAAAACTGTTTCAGATGCCGATGTTTCTTCTTCTTATCATATTAACAATTTTAACAAATTTAAAATTTAGTTCTGTTTCTTTCCAGTCATCGAAAGTGCGCCATCTGTCACTCTTGCTGAGCACTTATTGAAACCTCCGATTTTATCGACTGAATTTTTCACTGCTTCGAAGATATCTTTTCCTTTTTTGGTCCCACAAAGAGCACATACATTCAATAATTCCTCTTTCGTTGAAAAATCTTTATGAATAACGCACAGAAATATAAACAGCTGACTTACATTCGCTTGATCAGTACTTTCATCAAGACAAAGCGAGAAAGAAGTACTTTTTTAAATCAATCCAACAAGTGAGTTTTCTAATTGTTCTCTCACATCAGTGACCCTTCTTTGTATAGTTTGGTTGGAAACCAACACTGATTCAAATTTCTCAGCAATTTTGGCATCCCCAAATGCCTTTGCCATTTCAACAGCACACTTTTTTACTAAACTGTCATTAATAAAAGGTTTCTTTGCTCTTGCAAGTTCAAAAGAAACAATGTACGAAGCATTCAAACCAGATGTCTGCATTTTTGACAACTTGCTAAACATACTCATTTGTTGTTTTACTTTCTAGCTTGAAATCAGCAATCTGAACTTTTCCAGTTTCTCCTTCATATATTTCTTCATGCATCAATGAATAATGCCTTTTCACATTAAGTTTTTTGGGCACTGATATAATTTTCATACAAACCAAACACAGCAACTTGCCTTACTTTGTTTGTGATTAAATAAAGTTTCCAATGTTTCTGGTTCGCTCTATTTTCACCGTCAATCTTACATTTCTCAAAAACGTTCCTCATGTTTTTATTTACCACGGAACTGAACAGTAATAATTTACAACACGTCAACCTCCACAACAGCAAACAGGCAGGCGAGTTCACTGTGCCTAACAGAGGGAAGAGAGTATATAGCTGAGCGAGTCCACTTTATCTAGCAGGGAAGATGATGGTATAATACGCCGAGGTGTATATAATTTAATATATACGATGTGATATAATTTAAAAGCTATTACTATCACGTTATTACTGTAAAATTATAGGCATATATAATAAACATACAGGTGCACACAAAATAAATTTTAAATTTCGTCAGTGAATGTCAGTTGGAGCTTTCATGCATTTTTACCTCGCAAGCCAGAATTTTTCATTTCTTCACTACAAAAAAAGTATAAAAGACTGTTTTCCAACAGACCTTCGCGGTCCGCATGCGTCCTGCCTGTTGGAAATCGCTGTTACATCATCATAAACATTTACCTGTAAGTAGAACCACAGTTCATGTCGGAGAAAGAGGCCCTAGTTATCCTAACCCTCCATGGTCTACAAAGACCAAAATCACGATAATGAGAAAAGGAAAGGTAAATGTGCTAGGTTGTTCCGGATATTTAAAAATAACGTGACCAAGATTTTCCACAAAAGACTTTGGAAAGGAGCTAAGCTCGTTTTGTGTAATAAGTATTAGCCGGTAGGTACGGTAACTTCACGGACTTAAAACGCTAAAATTTGGGGTTTAATTCCAAGATAGACACAGTGTAGAGAACTCTGCGCTAAAAAACAAACAAATGCAATAAGTTAAGAAGAGTCATATCAGTCACGCAGCAAAATCAAAAGTTTGAAGTATATATGATTCTTTTGACATACAGTAAAACTTTTCAGTTATCATCCCTGCCCTGTACAACACTATACTTTTCTCATCTCTGCACCTTCCCTCACCTCCTTTACTTTTTGTATCACTAGTTACTACTCATTAATTAACTGATTACATTTTGACAGCTACCACATAGCTATCCAATGGACTGTCACTCAGTTTGTCACTTATATCCTATTATTGCACTTTAGCTGTGCACTGAGTGATACTTTGCATTGAGAACCTTTAAACTGTTTGACTTTACACAATTCCACATCTCAAAATTTTCAAAATTTATTCTAGCTTATCCAGTGTTCTAAATTGAGTTTACTATCATCATCTATTGATACCTAAATGATGGCTACAAGAAACATCACCTCACCACGTTACGACATGAATCAATCACAGAATTTACAAAAGCGCAAATGTTCAAGCATTCCACCCATTATCTATACACTGAATTCCATCAATATGCAAACATTCAGATATTAATCTACAACATGCACTCCTAATGGTTGTATAAAAACCAATGAGACGACTACTTACACAATAATATTGACCACAATAGTCAACTCAATTTTTTGAGCCAATAAACACATTAAAATAATGAATGTTATTCAGAAATTGTGGTAGTTTAAACATCATGATCAAATCTCTTCAACGTTACATATACTGTTCAAAGTGATTAATGGATAATCAAGTGACAAACCATGCGATTTGATATGCAAATGTTCCCGAATCGTCATTAAGTACTGCAAGATTTTGCATCTCTATAAATTATCAAGGATTTTCTTAATAATTGTATATAATTTCCTCGGATGCTACTACGGACCTATATCGAGGTTCTTACCATAAAATTACTAAATCAATGACCTACTAGGATAAGTTCACTAGCTCCTCCATCAGAACTTCGCCAGTTGTTAGAAGTCATTCATGAGTCGCCAAATGTCTTTCCAGAGCATCTAATACATGTTCAGTCTTCTGAGCAAATTAGCTGTGCCACTGCCTTGATATTTTATCCTCACAGGAGTTTACTATGTGTGTGGAATGATGTTATTACCCATCATTAGAAAGTTCTGACTAAAGTCACTTCTATGTGGAGAAACTGTTGTACCACTGCATCTTTGTATCCTACACCTTTCAAATTCAATGTCATAGTAATTTTTACCCTTAATTACGCTAGTCATGTCTTGATGCATTTTCTTCAGTGTCACCACCAACACTTATCCCTAATCAAACTAATCATCTCATGGCATATTCTTTCATCGTTTCCACCAATATTGATTCATAATCAAACCAATATGTCAACATTTCCATATACATACCTTTTTTTCATGAAACTGGGATTATATACTGTCCTCGAAACTCTCCAAGTGAGTTACACATCTTGTACCTGGCTTTGATGTAAAGTGCGATTCATCCGTAACACATTCGTTCACATGTTGTTTGAAACTACACGTTTTGACACTACTAAAGATGAGTTTTGTAGTGATGAGATGGAAGTGCCAGGTTAATGGTCATCCGAGATAAAGGTTAACGTTTTTAAACTTTGATTTATAATCGTTGCACATTAGCTTGTCGTTCACTTACTGTATTAAAATGCCGATTCAATTTGAAAGCCGAGTTTCGCTAGTAGTTACGAACCTGTAGGGTCAAAATAAAAGTAATCTTGCAGTGTCGTCACAGTGGTCTAAAACTCAAGTTTACATCTTGCTAATTACATTTTGCGAGCCTTGTTGTGTGTGTGTGTTTTCTTATAGCAAAGCCACATTGGGCTATCTGCTGAGTCTACCGAGGGAAATCAAATTCCCGATTACAGCATTGTAAATCTGTAGACTTACCACTGTACCAGAAGAGGGACGCGAGTCTTGTTACGTTTCACTATTAATCTGAACTTTACACACACTCCTTTTCTGTATGCTGCTGATCTTACCATACTTTCTTCATGTTTATACATAACTGAAATTTGTAAGTCAGATAACACAATAGAACACCTGAAACCTCTTTTGGATGAAAGTGAACTCTAACACGTCACTAACGTTATTTAACTGTCTGTCTTTTCTTGGTTTGAAAATTCACAAACGTGAGTATAGCTCAATTACTTTGAACAGTGCATTTATTTTACTCACTAGATTATTGCGATTTTTTTACATCATGTTCAAAACTTAAGTAGACATCAAATACGATACAGTTGTAAATGCAATATTAAAAAGGTTTCTCCCAGTATTCCAATTTTTGAAATTACATATACTGCCCTTTAATGACGAAATTTGTCTCCCACTTCAAATAAAATTGGCAACAGCTGATTTAGATTTCAAAGGTCTTTTAAGAACTTTTGTTCTAGTTTTCTCATCACTTCTCATATTCAACGTCCTAAATACTTTCCTGCGTGCGTGTGCATCCGTAAATAAAACTAATCACCAAAGACAACCAACCACAATGACAATAAAACTTCTCTTAACGAAGTTAATAAACCTGATAAAAACATACTCCAAGACACATTTCATAATCATATCCACGAGAAGTTGTCTCTCAATCATCTAACACGAGAACACTTGTTTGTAATAAAACACAGTTACACAAAGGGCCATCTGTGCTCTGCTCATCACAGGTATATAAACCCGGATTTTACTGACACAAGTCCACAAACATAACGCTGTGCTACTGAGGGATGGAGTGGGGGGTAAAGAACACTTAAAATCAACCTTTAAGCTTTCGTGTAATACGTTTTGGTAATTATTGGATGTTGAAATCGAAACTTAAGTAACAGTTAGTCGGGCGATTTCTATATAGCTTTGTAAAAAATGGCAATATTTGCTTTTTAATCACACGTACAATGAACTCAATATCTTGAGTAATTTAATAATGAAGGATTAATGTTGGCCACATTAATATTTTTACTTCATTTTACTTTTCGCTCACACAAGTGTTTATGAATTTATGATGTTTACATAAGTGCGGATCGCACTTATGATAGAAGACAGTGGGAAAGACCGCACGCTTCAATACCCCAATGAGACTGACCCGTCCTGTGGACCAACTTGTTACATGCTTAGAGTTGCATTTATAGAAATAAGTGATTATATAGATGATGATACACATAACATTTAATAATGTTAACTTTCAAGATATTTAAATATATTTTTTGCAGTTTGTTTTGTAACAAAGAAATATATGGTACTTAAAAATATGTAAAAACAAGTACTTTTTTGTTAGTAATAACTTCATACGAAAATACTAGGACTTAAACTAAAATTTAAATGATTTTTGAAATGTATCCCATTCTTCCTTCTCGACTCTGATCATGTGGCTCCCTCTTTTTAAAACAGCGGCAAGTGACATTTGCTCACCGGTTACAAACAATGCACAGACCTTCTCGGGTTTAACCAGTGGCTTCTAACTGGTCGGCAAAGTTGTAACGAGGCAAACGTATTCATTCTTCACTTTTAATTCAACTTGTGTCGTAGAAAAGGTGTTTCTTTTCCAAATACGTGTTTTTAGAACATACTATAAGGTAGGGGCTGCATAACTTATTTTGGCCAAGATGACAAACTAGCTTGAGTAGGCTATGGTTTCAATTAAAATTCTCAAAACTACTACCTAACGAAAATCCTTTTCTTTAACTATACTAAACAGCTATAAACGACAGAAAATGTAAATTTTCTTCCATGTACAAAAAAAACCTGATTTTTCTGCGTTACTTTAATAGAGGAATACATATACCTTATTTTATTAACAAGGATGCAGCGCGAATCTGATAAAACGTAAAATAAACGATTTATATTGTACAACACATAAATTTACTTAATATAATCTGGGCAAGTGAAATTGTTTTTTTAAAGGTAAATAATAAGTATTTCTTTACATTTTTAGTTTTAAATAGTCACCATTTTATATTGGCATAGCTTAGAACCCAACTATAAAATACAATGTGACAAAACAAATTTATCAACAAAAAACATCTGAAACACTGAGATAGGAAGTTACGTTTGCCCAAAACACACTTAGCCCCTTTTCAAAGACAAGAGGAAGAAAACCTCTAACTTACAAATTCGTGACCCCAAAGAAAATATACAAATTAATATCAAATAGGTATTTAAAGTTTAAACACTCACAGGCTAAGCCATATAATTTCTTACACTATACAGCGGTATCTACGCGCTATGTCATGAAGTTAAAAACAGGATGAGTCTGGTTTTGTTGAATTTCACAAATTAATAACAGAACGCGACTCGGTGATCCATTACAAACTGAGGGTCGAGCGCCCTAATCACAAACTTAAATAGGTAAACATTCATTTTCACTTTGCTCTTAAATCGATAAAGTTGCTATGTTTTAAGCCTTTCAGCTCAAGATTTGAAAGTAGCAAAGAAACATTTGGTAAAATAAATTACTATACTACACACTTTATAAATACTCTTACGTGTATTTCAAACTTTGTGAGGATTCTATTACACCAAACGTCGATAATACCCTATCTTCACTATGATATATAGAATAACCATTGCTAGTCAAGTACAATCCATCAATACTGAAGAATAAGTATAATTAATGCATTATGTATATGAATTGGGTCCTTTCACATACAGTGGTTACTTATTTTTTGTGTAGTGTTATCTCCTGAACCGTTATTTCGTAACAGTATAAAACATTAATTTAGTAACTGAATTTATAACTAACCTAAAATCTCTCAAATACGTCGACCCTCGTGAGACACTATTGCCGAGAATTATGGTAAAAAATACTTACTGCATCGAATTAATGAATTAACGCATTTTAGTGATTGTAAGTTTCGTTTTTCTGACAAAACATAGCTCCTTGTCAGACTGCTATATTATTTACTGAATTTTTAGTTCTGATTTCTGCTGGTAGAGTGTTTTGATGCAGAGTTATTGATAATCATAAGTATATCACTGGTGAGTCATCAAAAGGCAGCGCGAGCGTTAGCTTGGAAACCAATCGTCTTATTTTTTTATATGAAAACTTTAAGATTACGTTTATTAGAGGTTTTTCACGTGAAAACCTTTTCTCGTTTGGCGAAACATAAATTTAATCACTTATATATGTCATAAGGTATTAGCATTAACTTATATTACACTACATTCTTTCTTCAACCTGTTAAGAAAAAAAAGTATGATACATGTCAAACACTAACAAACTTTTCTTCTTGAAAAAACCCAAAGTACTGAATAAAAAAGTTATTCGTGTTAAAGAAAATAATAATAACTGACGCTTAAACAATTTTTGTGGTGGAGTCCTAAAACCACCGAATGAAATCAAAACATCATGGAAACAATGCACACGCAATATCGCCGTACTTTAAATACGAAGATGTAACCCCTAAGACACCACGCCCTTTTCACTGTCTATTTGGTTGTTTTTTGAATTTCGCACAAAGCTACTCAACAGCCATCTGTGCTAGCCTTCCATAACTTAGCAGTGTAAGACTGGAGGGAAGGCAGCTAGTCATCACCACTGCCAACTCTTGGGCTACTCTGTTGTTGTTTTGTTGTTTTGAATTAAGCACAAAGCTACACAATGGGCTATCTGTGCTCTGCCCACCACGGGTATCGAAACCCGGTTTTTAGCGTGTAAGTCCGCAGACATACCGCTGAGCCACTGGGGGGCTATGCTACTCTTTCACAAACAATTAGTGAGATTGACTGTTGCATTATAAATCCCCACGGCTGATACGGCATGTTTGGTGCGACCGGGATTTGAACCAACGACCCTCAGACGATGACCGAAGAAGGTCGAAACGTTGTTCGCTCTTCTATTTAAAATATTTTCTCAACCCAAACGAGCCGTTTTTGCATATAAAATTCTCAACGACCCTCAGATTTCGAGTAGAACGCCTTAACCCACTTATGTCGGCCTAAACTGTCTAATGGACCTCCATTTAACCTAAACATTTATGTGAAACGTATATATCAACAATAACTTTTCAGTGTGTAAAACAGAGGTTATCAATCACACTGTGTCGTACTTTATCTAAAAGTTTTAAATATCGGTCACTGTCGAGATGTATGTCATAACATTCATAGAAGAAATTGAGTTAATACAGGCTGATACGTATCAATTTAAACATAATCTAAAATAAACACTTGGATCATAGCAATGTTAAGAAAAAAGTATATATGAAAATGAAAAAAAAAATCCGCTCTATACTGTTGTAGAAATATATACATCAAAATTAATAAAAATTATTTTTGTTATATCAGACATTTACCTAATACTGAACACATGGTATGTACAAACTATCCAGACTATTTATTGTAATATACACAGTTTAGCGGTAAGTCTGAAAGCATATAACATTATAATTCGGATTTCGACCTCCGAAGAGAACACAGCACCGACACTTGCTGTGTAACTACACAATTACCTATTAACAATAAGCACTTATTATGTTTACATCTACATTACAAAACTTATTTCAAAATATAGAAAACAATGTAAATCATGTTTGATACTAATCCGGCCATCAGTTAAGGGATGGGAATGAAATTAACAGTTCGCTACATCAATTTACAATAAGTGTCATTAGAGGGCACCACAAGTCACTTGAAAATACGGTTTTATCAAAACATATTCCAGTTGTATTTCATAATTATAATTACACACATTTTAAGCATTATTGTAAAACAGCATCAAAATATTTCACAAATGTGGAAATAGCCTAGATATAAGTTAAAATTTCTGTAAAATACGCAGTTAAATAAACAACGGATTACGGAGCACACTCAAAAATTTTGAAGAAACTGTTAATAATTATGAGTTAAAACTGTTTCAAACATGTTTACATTAATACGTTGATTAATCACCCGGTAATTTTCAGAGTTTAATTAAACGTTTATCATTATATACAAGCATATTTGATATTTGTTAACTTCGTCCAATAACCAATATATTTTACTCAAAGTATATATAAGAGTAATACTGCTACCATATTATTAATAATAATGTCAAACTCTTATACAACCACCACTAGAACGCAAAAATTACAGAAAACGTATACAGGGTATGTATAACTTTGTACACAGTTACTTATAAACTTGCGGAAAATGTTGTACTCGGAAGGTGTATGTACTTGTTAGAATGGGTCGACTTATGACGCGGATTTCATATACTGCACACTTGTAAAGAAATGGAAATTTTATACTTTTAATAATTATCATATAAATTACATACGTTTAATTAATGTTTGTATTAAAATTTTAAGATTATCTCCTAACTTCAATTGCTAAGAAAATGAATAGCACTAGTTGTAACAAGTTGCAATTCCATCATACACTCTTACCCATTCAAGCCACATCAGTTCGTTTAATAACCAAGAGATGGCGCACGAGACACATTTCTTTTCCTATATGGTGTTTCAATTCGCTTATTTTTGGATATTTGGATATATTGGAAATTTTGATACCCAGAAGGGTCAGGTGAAAAGATCTCTTCCTCCAAAGGTCACATCAACTGAATTACATATTTTGCATAAACGCGAGCAGCACTCTAATTTCATTTATAAATATTTTCTCTGACTCTTATTTAAACATCCACTTTTATCTATGAATCTGCCAGTAATATTTGTGCCGTAACAGGCGCATGCAAAAGTTGTTGGTATAGGGCAAAAATAATGAACGAAATAAATGAAAGTAAAGCGTAAAAATTTACAAGAAAAAAAAGCACGTACTCTTATATCATCATCTTAGTATTATCTCACGAAAAATTAAAAGAAAAACGCCCACAGTGTTTTGCCAGTGCAAAATCATAACTGTTTTAAAGTCTTCCTGTCTCAACTTGTTCTTGACGATTAACATTCACGCACCGATAAAACTTTTCGTTGTACAAAATTTCAGTTGAAAGAAATGTTCTTACTGCACTAAATCTTAGACGGAAAAAAATATTACAGAAGCGCCAACATTTTAGCTGAAGGCACAAAATAATTTAACTAAAACAAAATTCAAAGTTAACCAAAATGCATATAAAATTGTTTTTGTTCTTTGCACGAGCAATTTAAGATATATTACGATTAAATTTTAATTTCAAGTGAGCATTTATACCTCAAACATGGCTATAAATTTGAATTGAACGATAATACTTGAAAAATATAGATAGAAAAGTACAGCTTTAAACTTACCTCTTAAAACAGCATCAATGAAGTTGTGAGAGAAATCCGAGAGGTAACGCTTTTCGTTAACTAACCATTGTTCTATTAGCCCACTCAGTGGATCAGTAGTACGCTTACGGACTTAACAGTGCGAAAATTTGGACTTCAATTTCCCACGGTTGACAAAGCGCAGACAATTCACTATTTAACTTCATACGAGAAACAACACTTGCAGTACTGACGGCTCTCAGATTTTCATAAAATATATTATTTAACAAAGAGCAATCCAGCGTCAAAATTCCTTATTCTAGTGCCATCTATGCAGAGTAACCCCAAAATCAGGCAATTCAAACAGCATGCTAACTAACTCTTAATAACAAAACGAATTCTTACATCCTACCATAATTGATGCTATAATACTGTAACCAAGTTCGCACAGATTCGAACAGATGTAGGATTAAGTCGTCAAAAATATAGTGATTACAGTTCCCAACATAAGACACCCTTTAACATCTTGGTTCAGAATTGTACCTTGATTGTAAAACTGTTTATAGAGTTACTAGAATATCAGTAATAAATTTGCAGCAGTAACTTAAGAAAGTATCCTGCTACACAAAACTAAAAACCCATTCAATGTTAAACATACTGAGAATATTATTTATAGTTACAATGTTCCACGAGGTGTATCTGACAATATCACTTGTCGAAACCTATGTTGTCAAGTTAACTTGGTGAAACGTTGTAACTATAGATATTATACTCTGTATATTCTGCCATAAATAAGGTTTACGCCTGTAACAGTGACAAATGCAAACCACTTTGAAATCGTTTGACCAGCCAAGAAAATACAACATAATGACAATTAACATAAACGTACAAGACACAATTATAAACTATTTTCATAAATCTTATCGATGAGAACAAATGTAACGAAAACGGCTTTAACACACAAAAGAGGGAGTTGGCCCTAGAATCCACATGTAAGTTGCCATGGTTTAAATTATTTAATATACTATGGCTATGGAACAATATTTTAAGCTAGTAAGAAGCTAACAATTAACACTATACCTGTAAAATTAAGAAATCAGCTTTAGGGTTTGGTAAAAAATATTTTTTCATGCGACCGTTAAACAAGGATGCGGCAGGTGTTCTCGGCTATTGCTCTGAAATACGCAAAAGGCATTATGTAATGAAATTAGTTAGTTTTAGGTTACATTTCAAAGATACACAAGTGAAAGTAAATTATAAATGTATGATACATATAATGCATGTTTTTGACGCAACACTGAAACATTCTCCCTACCAACTTCAATACTGATGAATGTTTACATAAAATATAAATTATCCATCGCACAGAATACAGAGAAAATTACAAAACTTCAATGTTACAGTTTGTATTATAACCTTACACAGTTAAACGCACAACTAAAGCTAAAGTACAAATATCTAATAGACGTCCAAATTCTAAACATAACGGACAAAAAAAAAGATATTACGAATTTTTATCTTGTCAATTCTGTTGACTAAAAACTGATAAACATGGAGCTCATACAATACAAGAGTTAGAAGATGAAAACAAGTAAAAACACGATCAGTAACACAATGATAGTTATGGCACGCTTGGTTTAAACCTATTCAACTTGTAGGCACATCTCGGTTTTTTTCCCGTTCTTGTAATAGCTCGAATAAAACCGAAAAATTCTAGTTTTATAGTTAAAGTTCGAAACGAAATATAGTTACGGTACTGTTAATAACTTCACAGGTTACTAAATTTGGAAATCTTTATCTTAACTCAGTCACTTGTATAGTCGTTGCATATTTGATATTATGCTATTACAAATCTATTTATAACTATTACTAATATTATGCTTTTATAATAATAACAAACCTGTTGCTGTCCTTCGAACTCCTGTTATTTGTGCAGAGAAAGGCCAATATGAGGAGACGTATGTAAGACACAACGATCTGTAAAAAAAACGAAATATTTTGATACGTACACGTTTCAACAGATATCTGAAGAAAACAGACCAATGCTCTGTCGAAAGGTGTAACATACATTAAAATATTTCATTACGCTTATAGATAGTTGTGTTTTATATATGCCCTTTCTCTATCATCCACTGTGTTCGGTGGTTGCGTATTACTGCCCATTATTAGATGTTCTACTGTGACAGGAGCAGGTCAATCTCAGATCACACACCTTCGACAAAATATTTCCCATGGCACTTCATTGTATGCGATCATTGCTTCCAAGACCAATAACATATAAACCTGCCAGTCTAACAGAATTACAGTGCTTGCAGTTTCTTAGGACAGTTTTCTCGTAAAAACACACGCGGATTTTGAGATGTGGCTTGATAACCTTCTTAAAGTTGAAATGCTTATTTAATGCCTAGTTTGTTACCTATCCCAGGAAGTATACTCAACTTTACTGCATTAACTTTCCAGGCTGTAAGGCTCTCTTTTGTTTGTTTTTTAATTTTGTGCAAAGCTACATCAGGACTATCTGCGCTAGCCGTCCCTAATTTAGTAGTGTAAGACTAGAGGGAAGGCAGATAGCCCTCACCACCCACCGCCAACTCTTGGGGTACTCTTTTACCAACAAATAGTTGGACTGTAACATTATAACGCACCAACGGCTGAAAGGACGAGCATGTTTGGTGTGACGGGGATTCGAATCCGCGACCCTCAGATTACAAGTCGAGACCCTTGACCATCTGGCCATGCCTGACCTTCTTTCGTAATCGTTGCTTTTGCCAATAAAAGCTTTGTTTCTAATTGGCTAAAAAGGTGTTTCTAAGCATGATACTATTTAAACATTCTACTGTGCGAGTAAATCCGCTTCAACAAAGGCCACCGCGGAGATAACTTTGCGTGAAATTCAAAACAAACCAAAAGACCACTAAAAATACCCTTATTGTATTCTTCCGTTCTACAACGTTTACCAGTTTCGTTGTATGAATAGTTATCTTTGAAAAAGATTTACATGTTTTTGTATATTCTCAAATAATAAACCTGTCCGTGATATCAATGCACGTCATACTGTACAGAACTTACCGTAAAAAGCAAGTATATTCATGTCAAACATGTTACCCATGATACTATGGCACTTGGATGTAATTACACAACACTGCCTTACTATATACAAATCGTTCATATGTGCGTATCTGTAATGTGATAACTTGCTTCATAGTTTAAGTAAAACATGTTTATGGTCGTTTTTTGCCTATCGAAACTGCTACGGATTCCACTATAATTATCCTATATAGCTCTCGCTGCTTTAAACAATTTGAACCAAACTGTGAAACATTAATAGAAAAATTTGTAACTTCTCCCCAGTATTTCTTATTTATCTAAGATAACCTAACCAAACTTACAGAACTTTATATTACTTGTAACATGAAAACAGAGATATGTTCAACATCAGCTGAGCAAAAATATGTTCTTTAAGAATCAAGGTTTTAAGCAATAGCCGTTCAAGATAATTTATTTCGGGCTTTAAATAAAACAGTATCACATGATATAAATACTTAATTAGTGTATAGTGTAGCACACATACAAGTAAGATCTGTTTTCTATTAACTTTAAACCGTTATTACAAACAATACACGAGTACGACAATTAACTTGTGATATAACTTTTATTTCGGTACATAAGATACTCAAGAGTTAAAGCAACAGTTATCCAACTTCGGAGAATTAAAGTAACAAAATCGTTAGTCTCGGAGCACATTCATTATTTTGGTTATTGCAAATTCCCTACTCCTTGGGACTTTTAAGCTTCTTAAAAAAATAGCATATAACGACAGTCCTACCAAACTCATTGATGTCCTTTATGAATATTCAAATGGTTATAACTATCTTATAAATCTGCAATCAAACAAAGATTTGTCTTGATAGAGGTTATTTTTCGTAGACATCCTAGAAGGCAATACCATATCTAAGTATAGCTATATCTTCTTTCATATGTGGGACAATGACCTTCTCAAAACTTTAAAAAAATAAAAAAAAAATTCAAGCCTCAACTCAATAAAATATTAGCAATGGGCGTACGAAAATATATAATATGTCATCTTCATGGGGAAACCAAAAAAGTAGGTTCTGTTTACTTGGTGAACGATTCATTCGAAATCAATAAACAAATCCCTAATGATTCACTAAGTCTACAAAAAAATGCTTTAATTGTCTCATCTAAATACAAAAGTCAATTATTTCAAACTTATCATTTGTATTAAGTTATACAAAATAAGCTGCATACCAAACAATGATATGAATAACTCGTATATACACATCTTTAAACGTACAACATAACCTCAAAATCGCCTTGATAGCTTCAGAATTGTGTGTTAAAAAAAAAAAAAGCTGATATTCAGTGGCTTATCATCCAACCTTAATGCAAGCACGTTACACATCGATATCTTAGTGAATGTAACAATTTGGTGGATACTGGATTAGTAATAGTAAAACTAATATGCATTACGACCAAATCCGTTAACCAGCACTGACAATGGCAGAGTTAAAACTTTGTTATCTACAGCTTAGCAAAACTCACTAACTGCACACACACACTTCAAAATTGTCTATTTGATGAATTTAGCGCAAAGCTACTCGGAAAACTACCCGTGTCTACTTTTACTAATTGTGAAGTGATAAACTAAAGGAAAAGCAGTCTTTAACACCAACGAAAAGTGAGATTGGTTAAAACGACGAGCAAGTGAGATTCGAACCCACGATCCATACCAAGAATCATTTAAATAGTTACGTATTTCCCGAATAACCTGAAAAGCGCACCTGAGTAATGCTAATTACAACTAGTTCGGAAAACTTATTCCCCAACCACAAGCATGCAATACTCATGTATATTTCCACTTACATCAGTAGAGATGTCATGCTGAAAAACATTTGTTACGCAAAAAACTATACAGTGGCTAGTAATGTGCCCACTACACGTACTGAAAATCCAGTGTCCAGAGTCATAACCCTCAAGATTTATGGTCGAGACATTTAAGAGTGAAACATTTTAATAGCGTATTTTCAATATTCTTCATATAGATATGCTTGATCAACGCCAATACTCAATAACTTCGTTCAGTTGTTTTATCTCGTTATTTATCAGTGCTGCTGTGGTAGCAAATTCAAAATCATCATAGGTATCCGTTTTACTCCCATAGAAATAAAAAAACATATACGACGTTAACATTAGTGTAGACCCATGCGGAGAGAACACTAAAAAATTTTGTTTTATTATAGCAAAGCCACATCAGGCTATCTGCTGAATTCACCGAGGGGAATCGAACTCTTGATTTCAGCGCTGTAAATTCGTAGACTTACCGCTGTACCGGCGTGGGAAAACATTAACAGTAAAAATTCACGTGCATCAATATATATGTTAAATTATTTAGCTAGAATGCCAATACATATTCTAATAAAATTTAACAAAATTAAAAGGATACCAAAACATTAACGTTATTTACTTTTGTAGAGTACAAATCCAAAACACAACTGTTAAATGAACCTCCTCTGACGAGCTTTATCTGGCTTGTGTAATTGTTATCTTTTCAGCATGAAATTGTGCATAGGATTTAGTAGGTTGTATTAGAAACAGTTTTTGTGTATCGCCACATATTGTTCTGCTCTGACCACCGTCTTGACAATAAACCCTGCACAGCAATTTATATTACAAAAAGCTCCGTCGTGAGGATTTCATGGCCGAAGCACACCATACCTTCCTATTGTTTTAACAATCCATCTACCATACGAGAACGCCGGTTTCTCAAGTTCGCATGAAAACTTTGCCTCCTTATCAAACACCATGAATACCCGTTTCATTATCCATCTGCGACGGTTAAGCGGGAGATATGACTGTAAACGATCTCTTGACAAATCCATAGCCTGTTGGCCTCGTTTCTAGACGAAAATCCTTGATTATGTTGCGTACTGCCATCTTGGACATATCTGGCTATGGCGAAGTTACCACTTACTGGAATGTTATGATCAGTTCATATATTCTCCATTTTCCTTAACAATGAATATTGACACGTTTATGACCAGGACAGGTAAATATTTTGTATTTAAAAGGATTGTTACATACCCTTTTCAAAAGCGAGGAAATGCAAACCATGTCAAAATGTAGTTCTTATACTTTCTGTCCCACAGCGACTTTTAAAACGGTTGTGGTAATGTTCAGATCAAAAAATCGCTTGAAAAGAGCCTTTAATCATTGTAAATCCAGTTCTGTAATTAGTCCTTATTTTGATGTGTTGTAGTTGATACAATATTCAGTATAAAGCTATAAGTTAACTTGTGAACTATCAACTTAATTTCCCACGTTTAACTTTCATTGTGCCTCAAAATCAAACAACTGATCCACCACCCGACAAGTACACTATTTTAACATACTTAACTTCTGCGGCCACGTTTGTTAAACAAATAAAATATACCTTATCTGTTCTCAATAACTGAATTCAGAAAAACTTTTCGCACCCAATAACTTCACGAAGCACTTTTGACATTTAACCCAAAAGTACAACTGCCTATGGATGCGACCACGTTGAATAATTCTTAAAATAAACAATATCATTAATACTTTTATTAGTTGGTTCCCAAGAATAAAAATCACTATTTCCCAAACTAATTATTGATAAGAAGTATGTGGTAAATACGGGCAATTCTTTCATTAACAAAATATCACAACTCAAGTTATATTTCTTTCGCTAAAGCAGGATTGTTTATTCGTACGCTCCCTTAAACTCAAGTTTGTGGGAAAAACTGGCCTCATGAACTTAAATGAAATTCAAACGGACTCCTCTAATAAATAAACAATACGACGAACAGTTTGTGCTTGTCGGACAACTTCCAATTTTAATAAGTGAAGCACGCCGACGCTGAACGAAATGATGCAGCAGCAAGTTTGCGCGCGTACCTTTGTTAACCGTATAAAGCAGGCCTTCTTAGCGAATGATGTACATCATGCCGTCCCCGTGAGCCAACGAAATAAATAGAGTGAGAGAAGCGGGTACGTATGTTAATCATAAATAAATCACATGAAATTTAAAGTTGTCCCCTTTATAATTTAAGAAAAAAATCAAAAAAATCACACCACTCGCTGAGGGATTATTTAATAACATCACTTCCGGCTTAACAAAGGTATAGCGTGAGTCAGAGCCAGCTATCAAAGCCAAACTCTTTCGTGAAAAGGTATTCCTTCACTCGTTGGGTTTAAATATAAAGTGTACCAAATACCGTTAAATATCAGACAGCTTTCAGTTTTAAAGCTATGCTCCTCGTTCTTTAGCACAGAATGCCATCATTAAATTTCATATCAATTCAGAGAATGTAATGTGTAAAGCACTAGTAATAGAATAAAATAGTCTCATAGGTTTACGGCCTTTATCCATACATCACTCACATACAAACACACAACCCTTCTGTAATTTCAGTGTCTTATGAAACCACTGAATAATCACAAAAGTATTTCAAATATTATTTTGTTTTACTAATAAGAAATACTTTAATTATTAATTTGAATTTTCATTCCAGCGTCAACAAAGAAGTTAAAAACAGTACTAGCTCACGATATAAGCTCCTTTTATATAGTCGGTTTTATTACTTGTGGACATGGTCATATCTGATTAACTAAAGTGAATGTTCATAAGAAATGTGTCCCTTTTGTTCTTTTAGCACTAATACTTATACCTGAACAGCGCCAATCATTCATAGATGATTCAAGTATATAACATGGAACTTATAATTAGGTTATCCTAGAAATGTTGCTCCTAAATTACCCATGGGTTATATGAAATAACTCTGAATACGGTAGGAAGTTTCATCAGGTTATCACGTTTATCGTCTACCCTATTTATTTCTTCCATTCAGCAGATATAACAAACCTTGTTTTAGTATTAATTTCAAGGTTAAAGTAGAGCTTATTTTGACAAGCACGAATGCCATTCATTACAAACGTTTTATTTACTTTTGTCATCAAAATGAGTGCAACAGCTTTTAACAGTTATTTCTACTTTATTATATAACACCAGGTTAACTGAGTGACATTAATACACATTGATGTTAGAACAATTTAAATTTAAGCCCACCTTTCCTATTCAATTATATTGAACGCAACTATAGATCGTAATGTTACATATACAAATTTTCAATGAAGCTTGAAAGTTAAACAGCCACATCCATTAAATACATTAAGCTTGAAAATGAATTAAACAGCTCACATGTATGGGTTAATCACACCTTGCAAACAATGTGCAACATTCCGTGTTGTCTAAAGAACTATTTACTTTCTTTTCGATCACGCACTTTCTCGTGACCGTGATTACGAACTAAAGCCAACACAGCAAAACTCACTGTAACATGCTTCTGCAAGGGACAGAAGTCACTTCCAGACCACTGATCTTTATAAAATTTCCACAAATCTCCCTCCCAGTGTTACGTGGATCCCCAACACCACATATAAAAATCAGTCAGTGAGTTCGGGGGTTGTATAGAAGCGTGAGCTTTGGTTGCTTTAAATATCTTATTTCATATTTTAATAAAACCATGACATAATCAGCTTCAATGCAATAGGTTTTTGGAGTCAGAGGTTCTCTTTCGATTCATTTTGAATCTTGCGCAAATCAATATGAGGGCTGTCTGCGCTAGTCGGTACTAATTTAGCAGTAATAAATATTGGCCTTGATCGGTATGGTGTATATTGGAAGTTTGGCGCTATTCAAAACAGCCTACTTTGCGCATTTGACAACTGCACATAAAACACCAAAACCTTTTCAACACTATCGTTGAATACGTTTAATAATGTCACTGTACGAACATTTCTCTTTAGAAATGCTGTCCATATAATCCTCCAGCAAGAGGTACAGTTGTTATAACATTTCACAGTCGGTCAGGGCATTTCCACAAACCAGACACATACACGTTTTAAATGTCATACATTGTATCACAGCTCGTATCTATGGCAACATACTACTGTTACCACATGAAAATTGTCTTTGTAAATATCAGATTAATCTTCCACAAGAAACACAAAAGGAAATATTAAATGTGAACTCTAGAAAACTTGATCACAGGCGTTCGTTATTATTATAACAACGACCAAGATTGTACCCTCTTTATAAGTATCTATATGAGCTATAAATATCTGATAAAACCATAACATGCTAGATATAATAAAATTAACGAATTTTTTCTATTTATTTACATTAAAGATCAATCAGACTTAAGCAAAAACTGTTAATATAATTAGGTGAAACCGTGAATAATAGTAAATTGTTTTGAGTCATCAGACACTGAGTATATGCAAACCTTTCTGTTAACTGAAATATTCCAGAATCAACTTTACAGTCCATCCTCACTTTTAAAAACTTTGGTCCTTTTTTTTCTTACTTTTATTTAAAATGAGTTGATGAGTCATAGCATATAAAACAATAAAGTAGCTCAAATCGATTACATGTAGCTTATGATTAACTTAATTATTTCACAATAACCATTGCCTATTTAAGATTGTTTTAGAGTCATCTGCAACACTCTAGTGTTACCAATATGAAAATGCATTATTTAAGAATAATCATAAATAATTGGAATTGCATGCAACTAAATTAACTTCTATGTGACTTAACACTTGGTATTGTTCTTTAAAATCAGTTATATTTGTATAACTGTACAAGGTTAATCACTTAACCTCACCAAATTTAATTCTGAAAAATGAGTCATATACAGAACAAAATAACAGTAAAAAGCATCTTTCAAAAGTGACACTAGTGGAAACAATTCCAATATGCAATACTTAATTGTTTAGTAGTGCACTGAGTGGACTACTAAATTCTAAGAAGAGTTGCCACTGTTAGTGGTAATAATAAAACCAATAACGTTTTCTAGTAGTTACTTGAGACCTATATTCCCTGGTTTAAAAGTTACACCTAACAACTTGAAATCAAAATCAATCACCTTAAAAACTGAATGTTATGTAACAAATCTTGGCTAATTACACCAAATTATTTTTGTCTATTCACCTCAATGACACCTTTATGTGCACAATGGACGAAACCTTCCTGTATGAGACCTTTTACAAACTTTCATTAAATTATAATGCTCTTTCCATGATTTAGTTAAGGTTTCATTCATATTTATGATGAAAACTAAATAAAAATTAATAAACTGACAGAAATGTGTTGTAGAAAAGAATACATGCACAACAGACAGCTGCATTAAAAATTAGTTTCATTCTTTAATGTTAACTGATAAACAAATATGTAACTGCTCAGTAATTAATCATATAATTCATGAAATTTAAAAGAAAAAAATAGGTTAACTATGAATTTTTATCAACAGTAACTACCTATGTTTCAAGAAATACAATTTTCTTTCAGTTGCCCTTTAGAAATCAGTTTTCCTCAGCTAATGTTAACCAAAAGATGGACAACAGAATCTAAGAATAATACCTTGACACAGCAGTAGGGTTTTACACTGTGTATGTCATTGTATATTTGAACCTTACAAATCATATATTTATGAATATAAGCTAAATATCATTTATATATAAAGGAAAAGATGTCTGGACTTCATAAATATTACCTGTTAGGTAAACTATATATGATTGACCAGATATGATGAGTCACTCTTCCCTGGCCTTTAAAATTTATTTAGAATATGAATGAAAATTCGTCTAGTAAGTTCCTTATATAATAAAATTTAAAAACTGTTAAATGAAAATATTAAATTTTAAAAATTAAATTAAACTGTTTTTTTTGGGGACTACTTTACATGCCTATCCAAGAAAAAGAGGAGTTTTGAGATCAAAGGTCAAATGGACCTAATGTAGCATGTCTGCTTGTTGGATATGTGATGCTTTTCTTTAAATTGTTTGATTAAAAATTGTTGAAAATGTCTTCAGCTTTATTGCTTACCCACAAAGATATATCTTAGTAAAATCCTTTTCAAAGAAACCCTTTTAAGTTTTCTGGGCAAACTATGCTATAATTGTTCAATACAGTTGCATGTTTGGCAAGTAATCAGTTCCCTCTGTAATTCATAAGAATTACAAAATAGCACGTTTTTGCATGCTTCACATTAATACTAATGACTTATAACACTGTAAATTAAAATTTTGCATAGTGTTCCTTAAATTTGCAGAAATTATTTGTTTCCTACCAGCTATCTTAAACAACACTGAACTTAAATTGGGAAGTAATTTCACACAACATATATTACGACTGCCAGTAAAACTTTGTGATTATATTCTCCAATCTCCTGTACTTTAAGTTCTAGAGTTCCAACATAATAAAACATAAAAAGTTCTTGTTTGGATGTAAACTATTCATCATAAAATATGATCTGCAAGAAGTCTGTACCAGCAGAGAATTGTGATTAATGTGACAGTACAATTCATCCTAAGAATGTTTGGTGGTTCTGCACTGTTACATTATCATTTTAGAAAATCCTGATCACCTAGGGGAAAAATTACATTGTATGGGGTATACATTACTGGTAAAAACATTCAGGTATACTCTAGTTGTTGTTTTTATTTGTCTGTGATTACAGTAATAAATCACTGAAAGCTATCCACTGACGATAAAAATAGTTTATTTGAATAAGTCTTATTTCCAAACTAAATGCAGCCAAGGTTGTTTACACAGCTGCAAATTCTTTTATCTTTTGACTACCACAGAGAGGTCTAAACATTAAAAAAAGGTGTCTTCCCAAAACAGCACAATAGGCATGCAGTAACAGTTTTTCTAACATCATTTCCCCAGGTTCAGTGTTTTTTGGATAGACAAATATTTTGCATTTACAAGGCTCAAACACTAACCAAAAACATTATGTCCACTTTGCATATGCAAGTGAATGGAATGTTCTACAAAAGTGATTATGTGGACTTAATAATGTGGCCAGTTTAATTGAAGCCATTCTCTACACACTAGATACCATTCTAAAACTGCAGTAAAAGCAATATAACTGATCTACAAGGAAATAACTATTGCATTCATTGTTTTAAAATGTTCCATAAATTGGTACAAACCAGTAAGATAAATTTTGACTACTTAACAATGTAGATGAAACTTGGTATGTTTGTTTTTAATCACATGTATATTTATTTACGGTTCACTGGTTTGCATTTAATGGATAAAATTTTTTTATATTGTACATTAAGTGTAACATTTAAACATCATGTATCCTTGTCTTTTTAAAGTAAACAAATTTATTACATTACTTACAATAACATACAGTATACCGTGAATGAGATGAAACTAATTGATGATTAATGTTCACTCACAATCAAATTAATTTTTTCCTAATCAGCACAAAAATATATATATTAAAATTTAATAACCAAACGCATTAACACTGTCCAAACTAAGCTGCAGTGAATATGATATTTTGATATTCTGATTTATAAAAATGTAAATTTTCTACGTAATTTAATATGAAGGTTCAGAGAAAACTAACCTAAATTATTAAATATGCTTCAATTGCTAGAAGTTTTCAATGACTTTGGAAACATAGAACCAATGAGTAAGCTTCTTCATATGACTGACAGAAAACCACATTTAGTTCTCAAGTAAAAATACTTATGTTCACAGAATATTGTTGGTACAGCATTACTTAGAGAAATGCCTTTCTATCAGTTTCACACGTGCACGTGTCCTAAAACAATGATACAATATAAGTACACCATTTATACTTCTCACCTTTGGCACTATCAAGTGCAATACACATTAATTAACAAAAGGTGATGATTTAGGAGGTACAATATTATTCAATAACCAATGAATATATCCTAATTTATGATATTTAAATGCAACTGTCCACAAGTGAAAAACTGGGTTAACCTTAAAGATATAATGAAACAAAACATTTTATGGCTTTCTAAGTTGGTGGATTTAAGGAATAGTTGAAAACTTGGAGTTGTTTTATTTCACATACTAATACCAAAATTATTAGGTAGTGCTATGCACATACACATTCAGAAAAATATTATATATGAAAGTAACTGGGCAAACAGTTACTAAGTTACAAGAGAATACAACTCAATAAGAAATTAATATACTGTAAAAATAAAGAAAAATATTCTGTACAGTGAAATGAATGAAAACTGGTCTGAAGGAAGAAGAAACATTTATATAAAGTAAACTTTAATTTCTGTGATTGGCTGGCAAGTAGTAGCGTCAACAAAAATATAGAAAAAATACATAATTTTAAAAATTAGAGATTTTAATCTACAGTCATTAATAATTATACAGTAAGGAATATTTGTCTTAAATCAACAGTATTTTACAGCCAACCAAAACGTCAAAATAGAAACACAAAAAGAAAAACACAATCTCTTTCTTAGATGCTGTTTAAGAAATAATGATCTTCTAATTAGACTCCTTATAAATGTGAAATATAATCAGTTCCATTCAATGACTGTTTGGATGAAAACCTCCCATAAAAGCAGATATTCTGATTTTGAGGCACAGAAACATTTGTTGTAAAAATGTTTAACAATTGAATATTTATAATTTTTTTTTTTTTTTTAGCACAAAGCTGCACAATATGCTACCTGTGTTCTGTGAGATAGTGAATCTCTGGATTTTATCACTGCTAGTCCATAAATTTATTGCAGACCTACTGAGGGGAGGGGGCTGCCATAAGTAATATATATGATAAATATATTTCATTTGCTTAAGCCAAAGCCAGTTAAGGACTTGAAAAATATTTCCATAGTTAAGAAACACTATTTTATCTATATTACATTAAGCTAGTAAACTCTGCAAAATGATAAACATTTTTTTCTGTTTACTTTGGATCATGTAAGTAATAAATACTTCAATAGCTTCTCAGGAGGTATAGTATTAACCTCAGAACGGCTCAAAACTGCATAAGGAAGAATAAGTTGTATTTTTTAAGCTGTTGTCCAACAATCAAATTCTTGATGCAACATATAGATTGGTGTCACTAATAAAGTGGCAATTTAGATGAAATTGTAAAAGTCATCCAAACTAGTGAATGGCTTTTTAAATCAAAGTGAAAATTCTCTTAAATATATTTACCCCCTCCCATTAAAAAAAAACTTTCACTAAACTTTATGCTTTTATTTTTAAAATATTTTAATTTCACACTGTCTTGAAAGTGTCTACCATCAAAACTTAGTTATACAGTCAACTTAACCGTCAACTTTGGGTTACACTTCAATTTAAAAAAAATGCTGGGTAGGTTAAAAGCATTAGAATAAAAACATCTTTCTGTAATCTACAAGTTGTATTTCCTATAAACAAAAATTGTTTATATGAACCTAAAACAATAGAGAAGCTTTGTTCTGGTCATTTTGAGAATTTTTTTTAAAATTACTCTACACAAAAATTTCAAACTTTTTTCACAGAAGAGCTTTATAAAATTTACAAATAAAGAAACATGCATTCTTACTGAAACCTGAAACAAGCTCTGTTATTTTTGTTTAATATGAACTATTTCATCCCTAAACTTTTTTTTTAATTCCTTTTACCAGGTCATAATTTTTGGGTTTTAGAAGCACATTGGTAGTCTTGTGTATTATTTGTTCCACTTATTAAATAGTGACTATGTATACAGGAAAGATTTTATTTATGGTGTACTCTGAGAAAGTTTATGAATTTCTTAATCAGCAGTTTAGTTGACTTTAGTATTTCAAATAATTTACAGTCCCCAACAAATATCAATGAATGAAGCACAAGCCTTCAATTTTTGTTACAACAAAAACTAGAAATTTTTCCATTCTCCAAAACTAACATCTTCCAATTTCAACTTACATTTTAATACAACCCATGCTAAAGTTAATGACCATAAGAAACCAGATTATATTCTTAAAATAAATGTAGACATGTGTAATATGTGTACTAGAAAATTATTTGAAATAAATATCAATGAAATCCCCAGTTATTTAATATTATAAGCACTGCCACACCAGTACACATATTGCTACCCACCTTAATTTAGTGATGGATGAGCTTGTCAAACTTTCCAGTCCTAGATATCAAATATATGATTCATGGTCATAAAGTTCTGAATAATGAAAATTACAGTTTAAAATGTTTGACAAGTCTAAAACTTTAAAAGACATATAATGTTAATTGGGATAAAGAAATGTACACTCTCTAAGAAAAATTATTCACATGAAGTAAAATTTAATAAAGTAAATATGAACTGAAGTCTAATTATAAGCACAACGAAACTGTTAGTTTTTGTTTCACGAAGTATAATTTCAATAATAATTTTAAGAATCAAACACAAAATTCAGTTCTAATGTTCTAGATCTTTCACTGTTGTATAATCTTAACATTATGTTTTAAAAGCACCTAAAAAAGCTGTTAATGTGTATTTTCTGCTTTCAATACTATCCTTGCATTTATGATGTTACAAGAGTTCAAAATGCATGCATCTTCAACAGACACATCTCCAAAAATTCCATTATTTACAATATTTTGAGAATGACTAAGTGTTTTACAGAATGAATATAAATGTACTGTATTTTTTTATTATCCGGTGTTTAACAAGAGCAAGAGACATGTAACATGTTCAATACTACAAGCTTATAGTTTTTCTTTTTGTAAAAATGACAAATTAAGACTTTTTTGTTCTGTAAAACACAAACTACAAGAAACAGCTATAATTTGACATTGAACCAAATTACTCTATGGATGGTATATGTGTCTTCTCTAACAAATACTTATCCTGACAAAATTACTACTTAGCTCCTGCAGGCAAGTGGCAGGAGATAAAGTTTTCAGAGTGAATAATATATGTTTAGATGTTGAGATACATATTCTTTTCCAAGTTAATTTTGCCTTATTTTGCTCATTTACAAGAATATGTAACTAACATACTACCAATGTAGCTCCAAGAAAACAGTCAACATTTTAATTATGTTTGGAGCAAGACAGACTTTTAGCCTAAACACAGGATCTAAAAGTTAAAAAGTTACTCAAACAAATCAATTATATACTTAAAGTTGTATTGCATCTGTCATGCAATCTTGAAAAATATTTTTGGTGAACGATTTTCTCTAGAAATTTATTTTTAAAGAATTAAAGCATGTCTAAATATCAACTTAGTGACAGTGATCTTGTATTAATAGTTAAGCAAACACATTACTTTGCAGAACATATTGAGATCTAGTGTTATACTGCTTCATTGTGACTAAACCACCACACTTTTTAAACAGCACTAGAGATTATACAAATGCAATATAAAGATTATACAATGGAAAAAAGTTTTTACTCTTGGTAAGAACATCACATTCCTGTCAGTCTCAGTTAGAGGACATCATCAGTCCACACACAAATCTCAAGCACAAATACTTTTCTAAAACATCTGATTTCTTGGTACACAACAGACTTGTGCATGTTACTAGTAACTTGCTACATCCTGCATAGATACAAGTAATAAACACCTGGAATGATAGTCTAATTCTGCTCCATGAACATTTGGTTAAATGATTTTTTTGTTAAACTTAAGAGTAGAAAGATCAATATGAAAATGGGTGGTGCTAACTGATTGGCTTCCCAAGCTTAATTCTGTACACCACAGGTTTTTCTGCTTGCCTGCAGTCTTACACATCTTTGATGACTGTCAAATGTCACTACAAAACCCACCCATGGAGGATGTTTAAATCAATGTACAACAGCTGAGACTCAAAGCATCTGATTGTTTAAGTGTGTGCTATGAATAATATGAACATTTTATTAGTATTTCTCATTTCATAATATAAAAATTCAGAAATCTAACTTCAGAAAATTCAATGATGTTTAACTGTAAACAATGTGAGTAAGGTTTTCACAAACACATAACATAAAACCTCAGTATTTCAGCAAGACTAGGGTATTTAATTTCACACTTGTAATTTTACTTAAAGCTTGGTGCATTTTAGGTGCAGTTCAAAATCATAGTCAATATTCTTTCTTTAGTGCATGGTAGGTCTAATGAACAACAGGCTAATCTAACACCAATTTTTCCCACAATTTTTACAGTCACCTCAGTATGCCATTATGATTTTTGGACTACCTGGTTACCATGGGTTCATGAAACTCTTGGCTATTACAGAAATGTACTTGCCCAGAAAAAAAGGGTTATCATGGTGTTCACTGAAACTGCATCATGATTTTTTCTACCTCAGCAAATAAAAAAAAGTGAAGTACCAATGTTAAACATAATGCACAATACTCAACCTTGATTTATAACATGCTGTGCAGTTCTTTATGGGTGGATTACATTGAACTGAAGTCTAGAGCATTTATTAAATTATTAGCACTTACCTATAAAATCAGAAAAAATGTTAGTATATCAAAATAAGTATTAAAGCAATGCCAGGAAGAAAATCAGAGAAAACTTCCATACGTTTAAGGCATGTCTTTCACAGAGTTATGCTTTATTTAATTTGAAATATCAAAAGTAGCAATAAACTACATAATTATGTTTCAACAGAATCTAAACCTTTTTCTCTAATAGTGATATATAATGTGCAAATGAAAATGTTCTTGTATATTATAATACAAAACTTTATTTTTACCTCATTGCATTATCCTGTGTAATAAATTAAACAGTTTATTAATGTGGAAGTAATATTCTAGAACGTGAAAAGACAGTCCTACCTGATAGATCCAAAAGGTTGAAGTCCAAACTTTCTGCTATTCTGTACAATTTTTTTTATTGTAAATTGTATCCAAGTTTGTTTTTTTTATTTTACACTTAACAAGATGTAAGCACAGTTTTAGAAAAATGTCACACTCTGTGAGTGAAACCCACAAAACTGTAAATTTCTCATCTCAATAATCATTTTTGCTTTATGTGGAAATTATAAAATAATGAACAGTAAATTTTTAAGTCATGAAAATCACATTTGTTAAGCCAAGTGCCAAAAAAACATTTCTAGAAACAATACCAAAGGAAAATTATGAGGACAAACAAATTTGTGACATTTTTATTGCAGCCATGACCAATTTTTATATTTAAGAGTTCAATGCTGAGAAAACTAACTTTCAAAACTTTTACTTCCAAGATTATATCCACATACATTTAACTAAATTAATAGCTTAATTAGCATTAGAAAATGCTATCAAAGAAAATAATTAAACTATCTGTGAAACACAAGCAAGCAATAAAAAATATATGGGCTTTATGCTAAAACACCCATATTCACATTACAAAACTGACAAACATGAAAGATGAAAAATAACTGATATTATAAACTAGTCATAGCCCTCATACATATACATGGACCATTGTTCACACTAGTAAGAGCATTAAAAGAAAGTTTCATATTTTTTAACTTTCTCTTCTTACACGTTAAGCCTGTTGCCTTCTAATTAACCATTTCTTTTTTTCAACAATTATAAAACTTCTGATCAAGTAGTTTGAAATAAGTTTAGTAAACTATTTTGCCAAACAAAACAATAAACATCATTCTCACAGTAGACTAAGGGAGGAAAAATAAAGTAAATGGTTACAAATGAATGAAATAATCAAAGGTAAACACTGTCAAATTTCTGTACTTTATTACAATGTCATTACCTATTAACCTAAAAGTAGGAAGTTCCATTCATAACAAAGTACATTTAACATATGTACAGCCATTAAGTACAATGAATTCTTGCTCATTTTAATGCTAAGTCAACTCCAAGCAATGATGAGATTTTACACTGTAAATATTTTATGCACGTTCAATTTTTTTGACAAAGGTATCCATTTCCTTCAAGGTCATTATTAATTACAGCAACAAAAGTAGATTCTCTAGATAATAGAATATATAGTGAAAATATCTTATTTCAAATGAATCTATTCATCACTTCTCACATTCTGTTCAGAATGTCATCTTTATCAAGATAGCATGCTGTGGAATGTTTATATTTATCAGCAAGGGAGGAAACACCAGTCCCTCAAAACTTGTATAAATGTTACAAATAGTTAGACACAAAAGCAGCAGTCTGTATAATTTAGCATTTTCACCAAGAGACAAAAGAGAAGGCAAAAAAAATTTAAGCTGTAATGGCAGAAACAAAACCAATTTGTTTTAATCATTATTCTATAAAACAAATGTTCAATTTAAAAATCAAAATATATAGTGAATAAGTCATGGAAATGTCATCCCAGTGATTATTTCACCCAAGCATCCATAACTCTTACACAAACAAAACTACAATTAGCTGTAATCTGCTGCAAATAGCACATCTTTTTTAACCTTTAACATCTAAATACAACTCACTCATACATACTTAAAACACAAACAAATACTATATACAAAAAGGCAATTTCAAATGGTATCAAACTAGTCACATTTTCTTTTACATGGACTTGTACAACATACCATTCAAACTTATAGCAATGATAACCTTTAATAAAAGTCTCCTCTTCGAGTATAACCTGGGTGACCACGTACATGTCCAGCTCCATCCTGGTCATACCTATATTCGTGGTCTGGATAGTGTTCACTAGTAAGTGGCAAGCCAGAAGATCTACTTCCAGATTGGGTAAGTGGTTCTACTTGAGCCATTGCTGGTGGTATATCACTTCTATAGACATCATGAGAATATTCTTTGTCCACACTTTGTCCCGGAAGACCTTGTGAACTTGTCCTTTTTGGATTATATTCAAAAGAAGTCATGCGACCAGCAAATCCTTCTGTGGACCTTCCAAATCTTTGTTGCTGTGATTGGCTGGAAGATAGTCTATCTTGCTCTCTCATGACACCATGGCTTGAAAATGTTTCTGAAGTGTTTATAGGAGAGAGACTACTGTAAGATCTACACGGATTATTATTTTTCTGAGACATTTCATTGCTGGTTGCTTCTCTGCTAGCTATAGAGAGAGAACTATTCTGGTGTGAAGTATAACCCATAAAATTAGAAGAATAACTAGTAGATGGAGATGTTATACCTGAATTACTTATAGTGCTAGCAACATTCAGTTCCTGATTAGACAACAACCGAGTCAGAGATGTTTTGATTCCAGATGGGTTGTAATTGCTATCTGTGTTTTGTGTAGTGAACTTATCCTTCCAGCTCTCTTTGTCTTGAAGTTGAGTCAGAAATTCTGACCTTGATCTTAAGTATGTGGGTATGCTATTAGATTCATACTTGTTTTTATAGCTTCTGCTGTACATAGTTTCATACTTACCAGATGCTTCTGTCAGAGTTTCCTGTTCTTGTCTTCTCTTCAAGTCATGTGTTTCCCTTTTCACATTGTCAAGATGTTCCACTAATGTAACAGAAAAAAATGTTATGAAGTAATACAAAATATTCTACTTCTGTCAAATATCAATTCCACTTTCATTTTTAAAGATTCATGATATTACAATTTATTACATCATTATTTATTTTTCAAACAAAACGTGAACTGTCCAACTTCACTCCTAAAACAAAAACTGGCAATTAGTACAGTTTGGAAATATCTTGTGTACAGTTAAAATCACTGGTAGACATCTGTTCTCTGTTAGCTTGAAAAAAATATTTGGTTTGGAATAAGGCTAGCAAATACTTTCAATAATTTATGAATATTTAATAAATTTGAATTATTCAGTAGATTTGGTATGATGTAAGAATATCTTTAAAAAATCTCCTATTTTCTATCAAAGTTTTGACACTAAAAACTTCTGAAGAAAAACCACCACCAGTCTTAATCCTAAATTAAACAATTTCAGAATTATTATGTAACTTACATTCTGAAATTCATAATACTATAGATTGGTGAAGCACCTCAACAATCAATTGTTAGTGAACTCTTGACTAACATTCCACACTATAAATGTGGTAAAAATGTATTAACACTATCATTATAGGTCATGGGTCAAAGGCCATGTCATATCGAGTTTGTTGACTCGTATTCAAAATTTTATTGAATTACTATTTTATGTATGTCAGTACGTTTGGGATCAAATTGTAGAATACAATTAAAATTTTAGTATGATCCATCAGTTAATTTCTAAATTGCCAAGAAGCAAACAAGTTCAAAGCTTGAAACTAGAAGAGGTAATTATTTTCAATAATTCTTTATTTACTGTTCTATATTTGAAATTAAATAACTGAAATTTAAAAACCTATTTTAAATAGCAATAAAGTATATGCATGCATAACATATCAAAACTGAAATGCGACCATATTTTACAAAATACTAGTCCAATAAAACACAGCCAGTCTGTTTTATACTCTTTGATACAGTAAGATAAGTGCATATGTATCATATCATTGCAATTTCTATATTAGCCAAGTACTAACAAATGATCAGTAATAATGTGTATATATGCTATGTAATTTAAGCTATTCAAACCAAACATTTACGATTTTGTTATAATATGTAATCAATCTGCAAAGTAAAAAAACCTTTGTAATTAGTTCCTAATTTTTACAGCAGTTAGAAATTCATCAAATCAGACCAGCCTGTACAGAGATACAGTAGTGAAAACAACAGATAAGATATAAAATGTTTTTCAAAAAAATATTTGATTATAAAATCTGAAAATGCTCCAATGCATAAAAGTAATTTTAATCTTAAAATAAAAATTACATTGCATGTTGGGTAGTCAACATTGTAAAGTACATTTTATGAGAAAGTCTTGAAAAAAATTCTTAACACTTAATTTGAAATACTGATATTTTGTGTTCAAAAGCCTTGCAACAATTACCAATAACCTACAAAATTTTGTAAAGATATGTTTACATTACCAAAAATCATAGTATAATTATTTTTGTGGTTACGAGATGGGTAGATTCCAAACAACCCTTAAGAGAACAGTTAAAACTTATACTTGAAAGTTATTCATGAACACACAAAACAAACATCATTAAAAATTAAAACAATATTAAAAATCTTTGCTTTACAGCATTATTATAAAATTCTCTGCCTTGCATTACTCAGTGACACACACACAGATTTAAGTTAAATATCATATGCTAAAAAAGATGACCTGGCTTCTCTTTATAAAAATCACCAAGAAAAGTGAATTTCTTTAATTTAGTTTTAGTTTTTGATAGCAATACACACTTAACACTCCTCTTCTACTGTTGCTTAAAGAAATTCAAATTCAAATTAGTATTTATTATTACTGTTTTACATGGAAATGTTGATGCAATGGAATAATTTTGAATGTAAATAAAAAAAAAAAGATGGAAAGCTCATACACAAGCAATGAATTACCTGTAATAACTGTAAACATTTCAGGCTGTGAGTATAATGCTTTAATTTACCATTTTATCATGATTTCCAATTTCCTAAAACCTATACATCTGTTATGTTCATACCACATTGAAAAATAAATTAGATACTATGAAATAAATGTTCACCTGTTCATTTGAAAGTAAAGTGGTAAGTCCAAAGTTTAGTACTTATGCTACTTTGTGTGTGATATTTGAACCATGTGTTGTATTAGTAGCAACTGATTCCAAGTGTAAATACTTAATGCATACAAAAAAAAAAGAAGTATATTAATAAAAATTCTGTAAATATCAAAAAGCATTACAGCACAGCCATAAAAACAGTGCATTAAAATTTTCAATCATTAAAAGTGAGAGAGAAACAAACCAGCAGAGCAACTTTTGACAGGTTCTTCTTCAAGAACTTGAACACCACTTTGTTGTTCTATTCTGGATGATTGTGTGTCCATTTGCTGCTGTGGCTGCACTTGTTTGAAAACAGCAGCTAGTAGAACTTGAATGTTCTCAATTTGCTTAGAAGAATGAGGATCGACCTTAACGATTAGAAAAACAATTGTTTATGCAAATATCAATATACTGAAAATATTGTACATTTTAATAAAGAGTGAAATAAAATATTACATATCAGTAACTAGATGAAAAAATATCTGGTTTCCTGAACTATAAATTCAGCAATTTATACTTTGAATCTTTAAATACTCAATTACTGTTACAAGGAATTTTAACCATCAATTTTCTGAATGCTATATTATGTAACTGCTTCAAACTTCATGATTATCAACCAATTACTAGTAGAAAACAGAGGCCTCAGTTTGTCAATAAGTTTTTTATATAGTCTTCTTTCATCAATACAACTTAGTTATTAAGCTTGAAAAATTATAGTGAATTTTTGTATTGATAAGTTATGATTTTTTTTTATTTCAGACTGTTCTTTGCATTACGAGAAATAAGTTTAAAATCATATTTGTAAATAATAGTAAACCTATATAAATAATGTATAATAATTGAAACGTGACTATTTTACCAGATACTAGTCCACTAAAGCACAACCACAAAAATGCAAGTTCTGTAATTGAAGAGGGTGATCGATCAACTTCAAAGCAACAAGTTGTAAAAGAAAGAGCAAGCAAGAGTGTAGAAAACTGAAAGCTCCATTGAATGGAATCAAAGAAGAGAAGGGTTGTTCCTGACCTAGGTGGAAGTTAAAAAAGACCCCTCAAGTTAACAAGATATTGGGTATGAAGGAAGAAATGCTACTCCAACTTGATAATCCAATCTACTCAAGCAGTTTCTGAAACAGGGTTGGGTAAAGGAATTTGATGACAAGACCTGAATAACCCAATGATCAGTAACACATTCCCATCATATTTGAAACAAATCAGAGAAATGAGCCCCACCAGAATGAAACCAAGAGGATAGTCATAAGCATTGCTGAAGGGTTGTCAAATGATGTTTTACATGAGAGGAGAAGGGAAACCATAATAAATGCAGGTAACTGGGGTGCAAAGCTTGAGACATGCAAAGATATTTTTGCATATAGAAGATAGCATTGAACAAGAAGAGCTAAATATGAGAGCAGAGTCAATGTACCACATCAAAACTTAATTGTTGCTATAATTTTTTTTTTTAACTTAGGACCACATTTTCATGTTATAATCATAACCATCTTTACAGTTTACAAACATACTTATCCTTACTGTGAGGTTATACTGACTCTATGAAAAGGAAACTAACAATACATAAATGAATAATCAAATTTATATTTATCCACTAAATTAGTATAGTTGAACACTCGTGTTGTCATTACATACAATTTCTTTAAGATCTTAGCTTAGAAAAATCATGAAAGAAGCCTCTGTATAAGGCTTCATATTCACAAACCAATATCTGAGATCAATGTCAAGTTGGTATGCAGTGTAATTTTAAAATAATAAAAATATTGTTTCTTTCATGCTTCTTTGAACACATATCCAAAAATGGTAAATTTAATAGCATACCAATGCAATTTTTAGCAAGCCTATGTACATTTCTTCCAAGCACTAACGGCAGAACACGACAACATAAAATATAAATCTTTCATTAAATTTCTGCAGAAGAATTCAAGAGTAAAATTGTCTTCCAGGTATAAGCATTTAGTTATACAAAGCAAACCTTGGATATTTATTACAGAGTTAAGCAAAATTAAACAAAAAGTCACCTGGAGGCTGGATAGGGCAGCTAGCTGATCATTATTAATGCCACTAGCCCCTTGTTTCTGAATTTTAGTCACAAGAAGATTCAACATATCTTGTAGTTTACTTGCTTCACTCAATGTTGCACCACAACCTTGTCCTAACAACCCCTTCTCAGTGTTAGGACTTGTTTTAGTAGATGTTCTCTCGCCTGTGATAAAAGCATTATTGAAATGTATTTTACAAAAAATTATACATCACATACCAAAATAACATTTCAGCAAAAAATTATACATCACAAACCAAAATGATACTGTAGTTACTAATTTATTTTTATGGAAATTAAATGTGAAACCACAAATAATGTAGATATATTGAATTCTAAACTTGATTTTCTAAGTTGTGAAACACATAAAAACACACATTGTCTATCAGTCGTAAATAAGAAATGAAAGAGTAGCAACAGATATAGATATAAAAATTAGTAGAGCGAGATGTGGGTGCTTAAGCCCATAATGTTCCACACCTATATCACCCTTCACTGGCTGCAGATAATTGCAGGAAGGCGACTGCTCTGTTGAAATACTGACACAAAAACTAATACTTAATGGATTTAATAAAGAAACTTTAAATAAAATTATTTTCAATTCAATTTTATTACCTTGGGCTGTCATCTTCTCTACTTCATTCGTAAATGATTACAATGAATTAAAGATCTGTTACTATGATGATCAATGCACTATTGTAGACAGCACACTTCTCTTTCCTCATGAGTAATTAAAATGGTTGAATATGACTTCCACATGAGAAAAATGTAATTAAAGTTGCACATATGCTCATATGTCAAATGAAATGGGCTTTATTTAATTTGTAATTTTAAATATATTATTAGGACCTAATAATAAATAAAACAATCATAAATAATTACTAAGAAGATTTAGGTGTTCATACAAAAAAAAGGCTTCTTAATGTATTTTAAGTGATGTATAGTACTTTACAAACAGGTGACTGAAGTCTAAATTTGCACCTATTACAAACATTAATAAACCTGTATTGTATTAACAGGTTATTAACAAGAAAATCTTAGTTGACAAAAAAAATAATAACATCACTTGTAGCTACAACTGTGATATCCAAATCCAGGGTTGTGATAAGGCCTACAAATGTCACAAGTTTGGTAACAAAAAACACAACATAGGCAGTAAAAAAAAAGCCAAATAAGCCAGCTGAAATACATTTTTGAAAACAGTTGGTTGCACAGATTTGGGACACATTGAAAAGGGTTAGCAATAAAAAATGTTCAACACCATTATCAACATTTTTAAATTAAAACTCACATTTTCCCTAAATGATAAGAATTTCATCAACTTAAATCAAGCATGTAGTAAACATTACAAAATTATAGACTTGTTTTTATCAGGGCTAAAAATAAAGTAATTAAATACTCATAGTTCTACATGGCTCAGTTTATAAATTGAAATAGATAACCTACAAACATCTAAAAAACAACAGTGTTTCATCACTTCACTGCCACCAGATGTTATGTTATTTATGCAAGGTTTTAAAATAATAACACAATGACATTTAATCAATTTCTCATGCTAAAGAAAATAAATCTTCCTCCCTCTCTCCTCAACAGCAGGTTTTCATAGTTTATCAGAGCAGTACTATTTTAAGTAACATACCTGAAGCAAAAGATTACTAAATATGCAAAGTCCAAACAAAAGAGTTTAGAATAATAATTACTTATAACACATAAAAAAAAATAACACTTACTTTTCATTTCATTTCCAAGCCCAAGAAGTCTGTCTTCCAAACTAGGGCATAACGAATGAGTAAGATCCTCTGACACAAAAGAACTTTTAGATATATTACTAGCTACCTTATTAAATTGTGGTGAGCTGAGCTTAACACTTTCATGAGTCTCTTTTGCTCCTCCTATGTTTATATCAGCTTCATTAAGATACCTAAGTTCAAGTTTAGAATTTATATTCTGATTATATTCTCCTACTTGAGCCCTTGTACTAGTTTTATTAAAATTAGGAACTGCTTCTAAGCCATGAGGAATGTTCAATAATGTTTCCTGGTTAGAAAAAAATGACTGCATACTTAGAGTATCTCCATCACTAAAATTTGAAGTTTTTTCTTTAGAGTCTTCATGAACTTTAGTGCTAAAGACTGGGGACTCACACTGAGGAGTATGTTTGAAAAATGACAAAACACTACCACTGCTTCCTTGGATTAAATTTTTTTCTGCTGCAAAACTTGTTCCTAAGTTCATTGAGCTTCCAAAAATTGCTTGACCATCAGGTTGTGCAGCAACATTCTTTAACAAGTTATTATCCACATTCTGCAATGCAACATCACCACCACTTGGATACTGCAATGATGTTTCAGAAGACACAGCTACAGTGCTGCTCTGAGTTGGTGGTACAACAGAGTTGCTAGACATACTCTGTGAATCGGGCAACACTACATTCCTGCTTCCACTGGTACCACCAGAACCACCAGATCCACAAGATAGTTGCTGTTGACTAAGAATAACCCCAAGATTTTGGCTTGTTGAAACAGCTGTGTCCTGTTCCAAACGAAGTTGACGTCTGCGTCTCTTAGACCACATTTCATGACAATCCTGCCAGTGTGGCAAACTGTTGAAAAAATAATTTATTTATAACTACTGTAATACAATTCATTCTTTGAATGAAATGCACTCTAAAATGTGTAAAATACAACCAACTTCAAGATCTACATCTGATTTGCTTTCACACTATTTTCAGGTGTTCTGATTTTATCAAATAGCCAAGAGGGAATAAAAATATTTTTTGTTTATTCATTGCTTAACAGTATTTAGTTTTCATTGAATTATATAGATATGTACACACACACACACACACACCATATTATTAATAATGAATCACTGCTTAATAAATACTCATGCTTATGGCCCCAAAAGTAAGTTAATACAAGGAATTCATTATAAAACATGTAACACTGAAGAAAGTTCTGAATGAATTAAGTAATTCAACTATGGAAAGACTTCTGCATCTTTTTCATAAACCACATAAGGTATGTACAGAAAGTTATAAACATGATATTCTATAATGGGCTCAACCACACAGCAATTGTAACTTTACTCACTGAAAGAGTTACTGCTTTGTGTTTTGTTGAACATTTAAAGGCACTGCTTTAACACTAAAAATATAAAAGAACATTGGAAATTTAGAGACTTGTGTCAATATATTTATATTGAAAATTAGTGAAACTAAACAATGCTATAAAAGTATGTTTTTTTCAACACTTCAGACAATTAGGAAAACAAATATTCTCTTCACAATTAATAAAAAAAAGTGATAACATATCAAGAATTTAATTTTTAATATCAATTTAACAGTATTATGAAAGTCTTCAAGGTTTAACATCTGTACTGACTTTTAGTGTTGTTTGTAAATATAATTTAATCCATAACTGCATGCAAAAGGTTTTAGGATATCTGGGACATGTTTAAAATTCAAAAAGCAAAAACATAAGAAAATATTTCTTGCATTAACTTATTTTTAATTTGAATTACTACAAGCTTTTCAACACATTTTTTTCTTAACTATAGAGTTCCTAATAATAACATAAGAGTCTCAAAACTCGCAAATAAAGACACTGTCATCACTGTTTATTTCATCCAGATGATTTGGTCAATTCTTCACTGCTTGTTATAGCAGAAAAAGTACAGAATTATTCAGTACGATACAACATGTGAAACTACAAATAGTGATTATTTCAGAATAAGTCAGTAATTTTAACATTAACACTTTTTTTTTTGTGATAGAAGGCAAGGGATCCTAGTTTGTTGTTTTTTTTTTAGACACAAAAACCTTATATTACAACAGTAACTCCTTACTACCAGAAATAATTGCAGTCATTCCTTTCTGACAGTAGAACTGTCAGTAGTCATATACTTTCAACACAAGAGTTTTAACAAATATGCAGAAGTATGACTTACATAAAAATTCAAATATAGGAGAATATTCTGCTAATGAAAACCCGGTACTTTTCAAATCCCAATTCCTTTGAAAAGATTCCAACTGGTAACAAATACTGAATATTCATTGGCCAAACAATTAGTTTATATTAAAATCCAACTTTTATAAGAAAGCATAAAGTAATAACTTACATCACATGTATAAACAGTTAAACTTACTTTGGAGGAGGCATCAACTCAGGGCGAATATCTTTAAGCCATGAACATTTCAAGGCATTTTCTGCTGTAACTCTCTTCTCTGGATCTAACTCTAACATTTGGTCAAATAGGTCTAGTGCAGGAACTGGAATGCTGATAAAGCATTAGATGTTATAAATATTAAATTTTTCATTGTGGCTGTTATTCAATAAAAAATATATACTATACAAGTATTATAAATTGAATTTTAATAAATTAAAAAAATAGAATAAATGTTGCATTAAAACTTTAGAATAATTAATTTCTTTACACATTAAATATGTCTTGCATGGTACAGTACCATGTGGTCAATTCACAAAACATTTGATGTCAATTTAGAGATCATACCAAATCTTGTTTCAACTCTTAAATGTGTAGGTACATAATATGAATCGAAATTCTTAGATTGTTACAAAATTAAAACTTACTTCTTCTGCAGTATAAGAATCATAGTTCTTAATCATGTATCATCTGCTAATTCATACTGTTCTATTTGACAATTGCTTGTTTGTTTAAATTTAAGCACACAACTACACAACTGGCTACCTGTGCTGTGACCACCATGGGTACAGAAACATAAATTTTAAGAGTTAAAAGCCCACAGACTTACAACTGTACCACATAATAAAAAAATGTTTAATACTAACAAAACAAATAACTGCAGTAAACACACAAGTCAGTCGTGACACCACAAAAACCCTAACTGCAAATTAATATCTTAATTTCACAAAATATGCCTCACAAACTGTTAAAGCCTTGAAGTTTCAAGATAAATCATTTAGGCAAATCACTTTTCAACACTGATGAAATAGCAATTGGTATTCTTAGATAACCAGCAGTTCCAAATTACATGTTTAATATTTAAAAAAAGGAAAAAAGAGAAAGAAAAATGGGAAACTATAAAAAAATAATCAACCAAAATAGTTACAATAATTCCATACCTAAAACAGATGGTAGTAATCCATAGTTAGAAACAAATTAACACAAAACAGAAGTTAAAGGGTAAATCATAAAAACCAAATCTAAATATCTGCTTAAAACATACAGTATTACAAGTTAATCAGTAAACTATAAAAATGAATACTGTTAAATATAAAGACCTTCAAACTTTTACTGAATATCATCAAAGTATAAAGACCTTCAAACTTTTACTGAATATCATCAAAGTATTTCATGCTACCTCATGATGAAATTTAAAGATAACATCACTTTATTATGTTAGAACATATGGCAAAAATACCTTATTCTAAAGCAATGGTTCCAAACCTTTTTTATGCCCCACATCCCCAAAAAATTTTAATATGTTCTTGCACCCCCTCACAGTAATTACTTATTTAAGGTGAAGGTGGCCAAAACAAATGTTATCTTGCACCACCACCCCCCAAAAGGGATGCAAGAACCTCTGGTTGGGAACCACTGTTCTAAAGTATGCCTTTCAGAAAATGTCAATACTTTAATTACAAGTGTTTTAACCATAATTAAAAGCCACAAGCTAGTGGAAGTTCGTCTATCAGTGTCTAGTGGCAACATGCAAATTACTGAGCAGAACTGTCTGACTGCTGTTAATCATAAAGCTACACAATAGGTTATCCTTGTTGTACAAACTACATATATCAAAACCAAATGTTTGACAAGACCTCGGGCCTAACTTTGTGATAAAAAATTAAAAATAATCATTTTTATTGTTCATAATTCAAAATACTTCAAAAGTTTTTTTTTATAAACAAAAAAAAACTGAATGTGACTTGCTGATATTATCCAATAACTGTAGTAATCATATCTCTAATCACGTTTTTTTCTACTCACAAAGCAAATTCTTCCCTTATCCTTCTTCTATGTTGCTTTTTAGGTTTAAAGGTATGAAAATGTGGAAGGTGAATAACTTTAGGCCAGTTAGCTGGGCAAGGAGTTCCACACACACGGCTGATTACCTCAAGCTGGACCATTTCTTGATTAGCTTGAAATATTGGTTTTCTGGTGAAAAATTCTCCCAGAATACATCTGTAAAAATATATAATAATGTATTTTACATCAAGTCGACATCAACACAGATCACTCAATAAAATATTACATCACAAAACATGTAATAAAACAGAAAATTAAAATTTCCTTTACACAATTATTCCTGATCATCATAGTGACAAGAGATTTGTGCTGAAAAAGGAGGCTAAAAATGTTTCACTACTTTGAAATGTGCTTTACAAGAAAGATTTAGTGCTGTAATTTGGCAATATTAAAATAATCAAATCCTTTGAAAGGTGGCATGTCTTGCCATAAAGATTTAAGTTAGTGTGTATTACGACAGAGACAATCTCTCCTATGCCAACAGTTCATAAAAATCATTTCTGAAATGAGTAAACATCAATGAAACAAAAAAACTGAAAATAATTTAAAAAATAAAACAAACATAAAGCAAATTTTTGATATGTTCTTCACTTCCAAACAGACTAATTTTTGAAGAGGAAAAACAAAGTGGATCCATGTCCATATCCTCTAATAATAAGGATAATATGCATTTAACTGATAAAAATAAAGTATGTAAAGAACACAGCAGTTTAAAAGACAAACATAACAGCAACAGATGGCTAGTTTCTGGTGTAAGACATTATTCAGGAACGTGAATGTGCATAGCAGTAAAAGATGTTTGAAAATGACCAAATACCAAATTATTTAATTCAAGATATGTGAGAAAATAATGTAATTCCATTATGTAAAAAAAAAAAAGTAATGTAATGTTTCAGGGTTTTAACATTCTACTCATATTCATGAATAGTGGATTAATCAGGATAAACCTTGCACTTGACCTATGGGACAAGTACATTATTTCAGGTGGTTAAAGTTAACTTGCTTGTACAATGCATATAAAGCTAAAAACAAAGAAATATACTTCACAAATACTCCTTCCTATGTGTCACTAAACTGCAACTGTTCTTCATATCACATGAGTATTTCAGTGTCACAGCTGTTGATGATGTTATCAGACAACAAATGCTGCAACACTTAGGGTTATGATTCTTTTTTATGGCATGTTATGTTGAAAAGTTAAACTTGATGGACAAAATAAATGACACTCTGTAAAGCTCAGGTTTATCCATAATTGTAAAATATTTCTACAGGAATGCCTTCTTTAGCACTGCATTCTACCTCTGACGATTAATGGCATGTGTAAATTGTTTCTAACAGCTTTGTACACTACTGAACATGCTGCCCTCTAATATTTTTTTCTGGTTTATTCCAAACTGTTGACTGATTATTGGATTTTAAGCATGCCATGAATTGTTGATTGATCTATAGATCAAAATACCAATATCATAATTAAGCCATTTATTTACTGAACAATTACCGAGGCCCCTTAGTGAAAATTTTGAGCTGGGATGATCTAAAAATGTCTGAAAAACTGCTGTAAAACATCTCACGTTTTACTGCATTTATTATAGTTTTACAGAACTTTACAGTTTGAAATACCTTGTAAGAGAAGCAAATATTCAACCCCCCCCCCATGATGGGTGGCCATTTGTTCTCCAAGCTACCAGTGAGACTCTGCTAAATTGCTTTTAAACATTTAAAAGCAAAAAAAAAACAAACTAAATTGTCAACATTACCAAGCAACACAATTCAGAATACATGAAACTTAAAGTTTGGCATGTAACATTTTGTAATTTTGAAACAAAAGCTGTTTGTGATCTTGAGGTCCTTTGAGCAATCTGATATTACCCATTGATGCTAATCACAGTAATAACACTGGAAACATCTCAGTAGACCTTCATAACACAATTCTCTAAATTACAGGAAGTTTACAAAACATGATTAACAATAATAATATATCCCTAATTTTTGAACAGAAGTACATTTATTTAATTTTGATCAAAATATAAAAATTTGTATATTTCAGGTTAATGCAAATTTTTAAAATTAATATGAAAGATTGTTTTGATAAAGAAACTTACACTGAATGTTTTATTTTAATAAACTTCAAACCTTTTAAATAATACCAAGTTTATACGAGAAATCATAACAAAACCAAATAATTTTAACAAATAAAAACTGCTTATATTATCAAGTAGTACATGCAAGAAAAACAAATGGTTTAAATAAGTTTCAAAACTACTTCTCTCTGATCCTACAACAGTTTCTCTTCAGTACAAATATTAAAATATACTGACAATTTGAAGGTTGTGACCCTAAAAAAAAAATATTTTTAAATTGAATGTTGCATATTTAGTGATAAAAAACAAATTTGAAAGAAGTACCACAAACATGCTTATAATACAAAAGAAAAATACTTTTCTCATACTGAAAATGCATTTCTTACACGTACTTACCTCACTTATGAGCTATTGTTATTCAGTGCTGCCCTCTTTATGTAAATTGTGTTAACACATGCCACAAACCTGCTGCTCCCCCTCACAACGGAATCATGCACCACTTGACCACCAACAGAAGCATAACATACTCACATCACACGTGAATACTTCGATATGCCACTACTGAACTATCACTTGAAAATTTGGCACAGTAAAGAACTTGGTTTTCAGGCACTGATGGCATCAGTGACAAAAACCATTAATTTAATCAAATCACGAGGGCTTAATTACCACCAGTTTCGAAGTCTTCTTGGAGAAATTGATTCAGACTATGGTGAACTTGTGTATTACTGAAGTGCGCTGAATGAGTCAAGGGCAGATGCTCAGAAGATTCTGGGAGTTGATTGATGAGGTGATAGAATTCCTCAGAATCAAGAACAAAGACACAGAAGTGATTTCAATGACTGATCCAGCATGGTAAGCTGATTTGACCTTTCTTGTCAACATGACACAACACTTGAATGATCTGAATTTGAAGTTGCAAGGCAAAAATCAGCTTGTCTGTCAGCTTGCAAATCACATCTCAGCTTTTAGAACAAAACTGCAGTTGTTCCAACAGCAAGCAGCATCAGGCAACTTTGTGCACTTTCCCACTTTTCAGTCACAGCTACAGAAAAATCAGGACATTGACACACAAATTTATGTTGGGAAGCTAGATACCTTGATTCAATCCTTGAACTCAAGGTTTCATGACTTTGACCAATGCAGATTGTTGATGAAACGTTTTGCTGATCTGTTCAGTGTGTCAGTGAATGACTTGTCAGCAGAATATCAGTTCAAACTTACCGATCTTCAGACATCTGACAAACTGCGTGCTATTTACCAAGAAAACAGTTTGCTTGACTTCTATAAAACCTTGCCTGATACATTTGCTAATCTGAAAGAGAATGCACTTGTCCACACCAGAATGTTTGGGAGCACGTACTGCTGCAAACAGACTTTCTCGCATATAAAACTGAACAAAAATAACACTCACAATCAGCTGATTAATGATCATCTGGAAGCAGTCTTGTGTTTTTCAACATCAAACATCAAGCTGGATGTTTCTAAGCTCATAGCTGACATGCAGCACCATTCATTGCACTGACTTTGTGACAGTTGACATATCATAACATTTCTTAGAATAATGCGCAAACTCTTTAATGTAATCTTCATTTGCGTGTTCTTAAATGTGATGTCCATCTTGTGTGAAACAACCATGGGATGATTTTAATCTTCATATTTTTGTGGTCCCCAGCAGTTACGACACGTCTGTTTGTGGACCCTGACTCAAAAAGTTTGTGCACCACTGAGTTAAGACAACTTCCTCTTTCTGATCCTTATGGAAACAAGATGGTCAAAGTCCAATAGTGAATTTTATTTGGAAAAGCTTTTTTTCATGTTGCTCACTCCAAGTCAATTTGTCTGCTGGCATTGAGCTGAGCCGTAAATACAGGGACAGTAGTGATAATGCCAGAGCAGATAGATTTAACTGTGGTGTTGGAGAGCTTGTTTCCACGAATATTAATGTGGCACAGAATTCACAAAAACTGGATAGAATGAGATGTTAAAGAGAAATGGGCCAGTCCATTTTAAGTATTGGCAAAAACTAATGTGAAGCGATTCCAAAGCCAATAGAGAACTGAGTCAGTACAAATAGTGCAATTTCAGTACTGTGTAGCTTCTATGTAATCTAGGGCAAGAGAAATGTGTACAATTCAGCAGTGAACACAGAAACTGTAGAGGTGATTCTGCACAAAACCACCAAACCACAATAAACCATGACAGAGCCCATAGAGTCACCTGATTTTGAACAAGCTGTATAAACAAAAATAGAAGGATGGTTTGAAAGATGTTCAGCAAATAGCAGACAGTATTTCAAATTGGGAGTATCTACTTTTCTCATATGACTTAAATATAGGTCACATCTGGGGACCATAGCAAGCCATAATGGGATGGGCTGACCAGTGGATACAGAGCAACATTATCCAAGGACAGACCCAATTTACCCAACTGCTCCTGGATACGAAAGCCAAAAGGAGCAATGACAGGCTGTTTGTTCTGAAAAAGCATGGCCCACTGAGGAAGGAAAACACTAGCCCAGGTCAGATGCTTTGATAAGAAACAAAGTTTTGAGACAAACGGTAAAGACAGTTGCAAGAGGCAGAAGTGCAAAGGAGGTTTACAAGACCCTGTGTATAAGCTTTAATGGTATAAAGGTCAGCTTATAATCAAAATTAAGCCTCAAGATCTTTATTTCAGGGACCACATGTAGCATAACCTCACCGAAACGGAGTTCAGGATAAACGTGAATACACAGTTGGTGGCAAAAGTGCATACAAATGGTTTAAAAGAGACAGAAGGCAAAACAATTTGGTGTGGTTCACTTCAGTGAACAAATGAGGGCAGTCTGTAGCTCCCATTCAATACATCTCATGTTTAACGACTGACATAAGATGTGAAAGTGGTCGAAACAGAGCCTGTTTGTAACAGTATGAGGGAGTTGATCAGTGATGGCATTAATCTTTATAATAAAAAGTGTGAAAATCAAAACACAAGTCCCACCAAGGAAGTAAAACACAACCCCAGGTGGGATGCATTGGTAAGTAATGAAGTTTCGAAGCATAGAGTAATGACAGTTGCAAATGGTGGAGGTGTAATGACGTTTCGTGAGACTTTTTGTATAAGCTCTAAAATGGGGAAGTGCAAAAAGCCCTAGTGCAAAGCCGAAGTCCTTGATGATGAATAGGGTCTAGCATTTTTAAGGCCATGGTCTGGCAGAGCAATAGACCAGTGATCCACAGTCAAGTTTCAATCGAATAAGAGCACAATATGTATTAAACACAAAACGTCGATCAGCTCCCCAAGTGGTGGAAGAGAGGGCACGAAGGATGATCAGTACTTTTGTATAGTTGACCCATAGCTACTTGATGTGTGGTATAAAGGTCAGCTTAAGTTCAAAGTTAAGCCCCAAAAACTTGGTCTCAGGGACCACAGGCATCACAACTTCACCAATACGGAGTTCTGGATCAGGGTGAATACCTCATGGTGGCAAAAGTGCATGCAAAGGGATTTAGAGAGAGAGAGAGAAGTTAAAGCCATATGCTATGGTCCACTTCAGTAAACAATTGAGAGCAGTCTATAGCTACCACTCAATATTCATCACGTTTGACAACTTTAACATCTCATGTCAGTTGTCAACACAGAGCCTGTTTGCAGTAAGAGGGAGATCTTCAATGATGGCATTAATTCTTATATTGAGAAGTGTGACACTCAGAACACAGCTTTGTTGAAAAGAATGGGAAAGTGTCAAACCCACACAAACTTGGAATCTCCTGCCCATTAAGAAATGTTTAGTAAAAATGGGCAAATGGCAACGTAACCCATATATATGGATGTCTCGCAAAATGTCATACCTCCATGTTGTATCATAATCCTTTTCAGTGTCAAAGAATATTGATACACGATGTTGTCATTTGAGGCCCCTCTGACTGACATTTCAAGTCAAATTAGGTTGAGTGCTATCGTCGGAACCCATACTGGGTGGGCGAGAGAAGGTATTTAATTTGAGAAACCAAACAAGTCAAGCATTAACCCTCCTCTGTGAGGTTTTACAGAGACAGCTCATCAAAGCAACTGGGCAGTAGTTTGAGGAAATCTTGGGATCCTTCCCAGGCTGGAGAAGAGCAGGACTATAGCCTGGTGCGAGGCATCAGGAAAAACATTCTCCTCCCAGATCCAGTTGAAAACAACCAGAAGGATAGCAACAGAAGCAGGAGATAGGTGATACAAAATTTCATAGTGTACATCATTAGGTCCAACTAATGTACTGCCAGACAGATGAAGGACCAGTTTGAGTTCCACCAGTGTGAAGGGACGATTATATTAAAGGAGACAATCAGCTCGAAAGAAAAAAGGTGATTGCTCTGCCTGAGTCTTAATGGCTAAGAAGGTGGAAGAAGAAGCAGAAGTGCTAGATACCTGGCAAAAAATTTCACCAAGAGTATCGGCAATGCTCAAGGTATCAACTACTTCTTGGCCATCAGAGAGCAAGATCGAGAGTAGGACAGAATTATATTGCCTACTGACCTTTTGAACCTTGTCTCATATAACTTTGAAACTGGTGGTAAAAAATATGCCGGTTGTGAACTTAATCCAAGATTCCTTTTGGCTTTGACATCTCACCCACTGAACATGTGCATGGGCCCGCTTGAAAGGGATGCAATTTGAGAGTGTGGAATATCTATGAAAAGTATCCCAGGTCCATTTTTGAGCCTTTCATGTCACATGGCAGGCAGGATTCCACCATGGACAAGGATATAGTGGAAAATGTGTCAAGGTTTGAAATACATTGAGCAGTAAAAGAAGGACAGTTTGTCTGATCCAGCTTCCACCAGGACACACAGGTAGGGTTGTATCGACCACAGTTGTCTCTCAAGATTATAGGAAAATGATCATTGCCTTGTGGTTTATTGTCAACCCTCCATGTAAAATGGGAGAATAACGAAAGGGAGCCAACTGAGAAATCAATAGCAGTAAAGGACTGACTAAGGACATAGAAATGAGTAGAAGAACCAGTAATGAAAAGAGAAAGGCTGTTATCAGAGAGCATATGTTCTTCAGAGCAACCCCTCCATCAATATCAGCACTTCCCCAGAGGGGATGATGTCCATTAAAGTCCCCCAGGATAGAAAAAGGGAGATGGCAACTGTTCAATGAGAGCATCAAAGTCTGAATGATCATACATCTATTCAGCCAACAATTGGCTGAATACAAACAGTGATGGTATGACCCAAGAAAACATGGATGGCTACAGCCTAAACGATTTGTTAAGTGACAGACATGCTGATCATCCAACAGTGCTACCCATCCATGCACTTGTCCATCACACTGCCTGTCATTTCTGTACAGAGAAAACTGCCAAAAGGTGATTGTATCGGCAGATTTCAAAAATGTTTTCTTCAAGGAAAAACAAACAAAATGGTTGGAAGTAATCAGTGTTTTGATGTCATCCAGATTAAAATGTAAACCGATAGTTTCATTGTATCAGGGTACCCATTTTTATTTACGTGTAGGCAAAATGGGTAGAAAACCCTTCTGTTTAAAAGCCTGCCTTTTTTCCTTACTGTCCTTATTTGAGAGAGGTCTATCAACCTTAATGGATCCTGCCCTGAATTGATTAGGCAGGTCTTTGCTGTTGAAAGGAAATTCCTGTGACTGAGAGCATGAATGAATGATTGTTTTGCATCTTGAGGTGGGAGAAAAAGATGCATGTCAGGAAGTACCTGTACCTGAAATCAAAGGATGTGGATTTGGGGTTTGTTGGAATGTATGTAAGTGACAGAAATAGGTGTTGAAGTTGATTCAAAGTTTTTAACCATTGAGATCAAAAGACTTTTCATTTGCGATTTTTTTGGAGGCACAGAGAGATCTGTCTGCACTTCCACTGAAATTATGGAACAAAGTGCAGCAGCATATGCCCGAGATGAGATGGTGGACAGCAATTTGCGCCTCAGGATAAGCAATGCCACGAATTGTTTTCAAAAACTGCACCTCGTTTTTTTTCCAATCATTTAAGGCAAGAACGAACGTAAGACGGGCGAGAGTCATTGCATCTGATGCACTGAGGGTCTGTTTCACACTTGTAGGCACCATGGTCCTTGCCACTGCAACAAACACACGTCAAGGAACCAAGACATGACGTCTTCGAGTGACCAAACCGTTGACACAGGAAACATTGGAGAGGGTTTGGAATGTATGGCCATACCCTGCAATTAAGATAACCTGCCTTGATGGTGGCAGGTGGACGTGGTGACATAAATGTGAGAATGAGGACAATGATTAGCACCATAATTCCATCTTCAGGAGTGGATATACCCCTCACTGCAGAAACTCCTTTGGTGGAGAAAACAGCAAGAATCTCCAACTCTGGGATGTTCTTCAAATCCCTTTCATCAATAACTCCTTGTGATGAATTCAAAGTAGCATGAAGTTTAACCTCAACAGGTATATCCCCAATTGCCTTTGAATGCAAGAGAAGTTCACTGTGTTGAGATGGAGATTTTGCCACCAATATGTCAAAGCTTCTTTACTGACTATGGAGACACATTTGCCCTAAAAGTTTGCCTAAAAGTAAATGCAATAAAAAAAATGATGTATAGCAGGTGTTACAGATGGTGAGGATTGCTGCTCAGAATCTTCAAGACATGGTCCTTCATACACAGACTGTTTTCTCGATATTTTATTAAGATTTTTAATTAGAGTATCCATAATAAAGAGGGAAATATTGAGGCCCACTGACCCCCCCATCATGGAGCCCTACGAGGGAACGCACAACAATGTCAAGCAAGGACACTGCAGCAACACCAGAGTTTCATAAACACTATACCCAAACACCAGCATCAGATTATACTGTCCACAACACCTGTTGAGAACATCCAACACTAGTACTTGGTTGACCCTAGCCTGAGTGGACCTCCCTAAGGAGGTCTACAGGAATTCAAGGCCAAAGTGGTGTGTTAGAGATGGACCCCTCAACCACCAGAATCTTCTCCTTCCCTTCACGAGTTGCTATGCAGGGCAAACATGTAAGTGGATGTTTAGATCCCATAGGAGGCAGCCTGAAAGAACAGAACCTTCCTTGGGAGGTCACCTCCACATACAGAAATCAACACCAAAAGACCTGTATAGAAGGAGTTAAAAGTTATAGGAAATAAACCCTGATGGTCACTTTACAGTCACAAACTCAATGTAATTGACTGAGCCCATAATAAGAGGGTCCACAGGAAGGTAATGACAACTGAAAATTTAAAATTTAGAATTGCTTTTACTTGCAACTATTTTTTATAGTTTGTACAGCTAAAAGGCAATTATTCAAAAACTTAGCTTCAAATAAGCTATTTACTCAGTTCACTTACCCACAACTCCATACATCAATTGATGGACCATATCTTTCTTCTCCAAGTAGTAGTTCAGGTGGCCTGTACCACAATGTGATCACCTTGTTAGTGTATGGTCTCATCTTGTCCTCTGCACTATACAATCTGGCTAGTCCAAAATCAGCCAACTTTATCTGTCCCCTAATTTTTTAATGGAAACTATGATTATTTATTCTATTTTTCAAAATTACTTTCCAACTTATTAAGAAGCACAAAATAAATACAATGTTAAAATCAACTGATAATGTTAACAACTGGGAAAAATTAAGATGATGAATAAACTGAGAAAAAAATTTACATTACTAATATCAAAGGAAATAGTGGTTTATTAATTCAGGTTGGCCATTCTTCAAAATTATTTTTCTAATTTCCCTGGAATAATTCCAGGTTTTATACACCTGAACACTCGGATATTTCAACTTTTCCTCAATTCTTCTTAAATAACTGCATTTTTTTTTAAAATGTGGTAAAAGCTTTAGCCAATATTTTTATGACACTAGTTAAACCACAAGCAATTTACACAGCATTACATCCACCACTATACTGGTACAGATATGTAGGTGATACAACTATGGGATTCACATCTACAAAACAAACACTTAATTTTTTCAATTTCATTAACTCTATACATGCCAACATTAACTTCAAATGTGAACAGGAAGAAAGCAATTAAATATCATTTCTTAACCTCAAAATTACAAGAACCGATACACAATTTAAAATCTGCCAAACAATCACCCATACCAGACTATACATTCCTTGGAACTCAGCACATGAAACAAAACAAAAACTTAACATACTAAGAAACCAAATAAACACAGCTATAAAACTATGCTCACCAGATAAAATTAATGATGAATTAGACAAAATAAAACAAAACTTCATTAGCATCAAGTTTCCTCCACAAACTGTAGAAAACATATGCACACAACTAGACAAAAAGCAAAATCAACTAACAAAAGTGAACATATCTCACAAATTAAAAAATCACGAAACTATATACTGCTACATACCATATATTTCCGACATCAGAAGAAAAATAACCAACATTTGGCAAAAACTAGTAACAAAATATAATATCCAGTCAATACAAAATTTATTCAAAAACCAGGCACAAAACTAAACTCTATACTATGTAAAAACTACACTGACAAACACCACACCAACATTATTTATAAAATACAATGTGATAACTGCCATGACTTCTATATTGAAGAAACAAGTAGAAAAATGGAAACCAGATTCAAAAAATGCAAAGTCACCTTCACACGTTCCCAAACACTGCAAATCAAATAAACACAACATAACTGTAAAAAAATACCAAAATACTAAATTAGAAAAAAACACGCAAAATTAAAGAAGCCTTATTTATACAACAGCTCAAGCCCACCAATACAAAGGAATACCTTTATACCTATATTAATAAATATAATCAAACATCTAAGCATGCCCTCTACATTCCTACAATCAATTACACAACCCCCTTCAAACTTGTGGTCAGCTATCAGCCAATTACCTCTTTCTTTCTTTGTGAACCTGACGATGACTGAAGAAGGTCGAAACGTTTTTGCTCCTCCACATACAAAAAAATTTTCTCAACCCATACAAGCTGTTCTTACACATATATTTTTCTATATAAGTGGGTTTTCTCGTCATCATGCATTATGTTTAAGAACTTGTTTGTAAATAGTAATAACCTGTATACATGTATATGTATAATAATTGAAACGAGACTGCATTTTACAAAATACTAATCCCCTGAAACCCTACCAAGATAGGTTGTTTTGTAAGGACTAAGTCAGTTTATATTATTGGATATGGTAACATGAGTTCAAGTGCTCCACATCATTGTAACTTCTTTACTGTGAGACAGGTATGACTGGAAGGTCAATAATAAAAATAATACATACTTATAAATATATAATGTTATGACATTTAAGCTCTTTATACTAAACATCTGTGTTTTCATGTTATAATCTGCAGTCATTCCAGAACAAAAAAAGTATAATATACATTTCATTTTTTTTTTGGTGGTTACGAGGTTAGTCATATTTATTGACCCCCTATAGAGAAAATAACAGATAAAACATGGTGTTTTACTGAATATAATCATTTAATATGCATTTAGAAAGTTTTAGAAAATGCATAAACAATCTGCAAGATTTCTGGTACGAAGAAGAATTATCCAACTGTGACATGAAAAATCACTAAACCAGCAACAAAACACTCAATATTTTCACCAACAAATGTTAATAAAAATACTTATTATAAAACCTGAATTTCTGTTTACAAAAGACTTTGAATCATAACTAAAAGTCTACCCTATTTTGTAAAGATACATATACAAGAGTGAATGTTTTAGTATAAATACTTAATGTATGCTGATGTGTATACAAGCTTGTGTATATCAAACCCATCATGAAAGAGTTACAAAAAAAGTTGTATTGTTTAACATTTAGGCTCACTGACATTTTTTGAATTAACTTATACATCAAAGAGTCAAGAGATTTCATTTTGCTTTCCATTAATCAAAACTTTTTACACCACTTTCTATGAATCAGTGATGAATGATTAAGATCACTTGTTATCATTACTATAACAAATTACAGTGTTCCCTCGCCACTTCCTGGATCTTCGCGGATCCTCTTTCGCGGCTTCACCACTTCACGGGCTCGGACAACCCCCACATATATATATATATATATAAAATAATAAACATTAAATCTAAAATATAGCATTAAATACCATTTAAATATTAAAAATAAATATAATTAATAGTGTAAAGAAAAAAAAACAGATATATTTTGAGATATAAACATATATTTGAGTTTATAACATGGACGAGACTGGCCTGTTTTGGAAGAGCATGCCTTCCCGAACGTTCCTGTTTAAAGATGAGAAAAAAGCCCCTGGTTTTAAAGCTTAATGACTGGTAATGCTGCTGGTTTTATGGTGAAGCCGACATTAATTTACAAGTCTAAAAACCCGAGAGCTTTAAAGAATAAGAACATGAACTTGCTACCGGTCCATTGGATGCACACTCCTACTGTCTGGATAACGAAGCCTCTGAGCTCTGATTGGTTCCATCAGAGTTTCATTCCTCAAGTTAAGCTGTATTTATTAAAGAAGGGCTTGCCATTCAATGTCCTTCTTCTTTTGGATAACGCCGGTGGCCACGCAAGAAATCTTTCGTATGAAGGCATTAGGGTTGGATTCCTGCCAGCCAGCACTACGTCCCTTATACAACCGATGGACCAGGGAGTTATCAGGGCTTTCAAGGCCTTATTCATAAGGAATACCATGTCCAACCTCGTACGTAGCCTTGATAATGCCACCGAAACCGAAGCCGAAAATGACACGTTCACCCTCAAGGAGTACTGAAAGTCTTTCACCATTGCTATATGTCTTCAAAATGTTCATAAGGCATTGCAAGAGATGAAGCCCTGCACCTTTAATGCCAGCTGGAAGAAGTTGTGGCCTGAGGTTGTGCACGACGACAAGGGATTCACGTCTGAAGAAATCCAACACTCGGCTGTTCAAAAAGCTGTACAATTAGCTTCGTTAATCAAAGGTGAAGGATTTGCCGATATGACAAAGGAAGACGTAGATGAACTGATTGACTTAGAATCCGAACCACTCGCCGACCAAGACTTAGAAGCACTGACGAAGTCTGCTGCCGAGGAAGACAACGAAGAGGAAACACTGAAAGAAGCCGAGGAAACAATCGAGCAAAGTGGATGGTCGTTAGAGCGGTTAGGTAAACTAATGAAACTAATTAACGAAGTGAAGGAGTGCTCACAGGAATGGGACAACAATATGGTTCGATCAGTACAATTTTGCAATAAAATAGAAGAACTGATGACTCCTTATCAAATGATTTTCGATAGGCTAAAGAGGCAGAGAAAACAACTGCCAATAACCATGTTTTTCCAGCCGAGCAAGAAAGAAAGGGTACCGGTGGCAAGTACTGTTCCTGAAGTTGTAACGACCGATGAAATTGCCGATTCACCTTCCACAGAAGAGGAAGTGGTGTCCCCCGAAAAGACACCACCTGCTGAAGATATGTAATTTTTAATTTTAAGGCTTAATATCTTAATAATTGTTCTTATTACTTCAGCAATAATGAACAGTATTGTAATGGGAGGGTTAAATAGTTGTACAGGGAGGGTTTTAAAAGTCTAAATGCATATAAATATATACGTAAAAATTGGCGATCCCACTTCGCGGAAAATCTCCTTTCGCAGGGGGTTTTGGAACGCATCTACCGCGATACACAAGGGAACACTGTATTTGGCATCACATTCAACGAAGAACATCCTTCTTTGAGTTTCTGGCCAAAGTTTTATATAGTAAAACTCAAAAATGAACTGAAACATCAACAAATATTGAGATAGGAATTTCTTAATTACTTAATAAGGAATCAGTGGCAAATATATTGAGATGTAAATAACTCATGGAAAATGTAACAACTGACTCACTTGTTGTTCATAAGTATATTTGAACACTTAATATCTCTGTGTAGGAAGTTCTTTCTGTGACAATATCTAAGGCCTTCCAGAAGCTGTTTCATGAATGATGCTATATGTTGTTCAGAAAATTCAACCAAACCAGATTCAAGCAGACCCATTAGATCATGATCCATGTATTCAAACACAAGATAAAAGGCACCTACATGTACAAAGACAAAAAGAAAAAGCATGCTAATCTTTTACTTATCATTCAGTAATCACACTTATGACTTTTTACATTTTCTAAAAATCAGTAATAGACTAAAACTGGACCTACAGATGTATCTTTCCTAGTATTCTGGCAAATTTACTTTTATTATCAGCAACTTTAGTACTGTTCAAAAACTCCTGTAATATAATACTTTGTGTTTGTAAACAGAGAAGAAGAATTCTGCACTAATATTACACCTATTAAAATATTATCAATGTTTCACAATAAACCACCTTCTAACATGCAATGTATATAACTTAGCAATGCATTTGTCTGAATTATCTTACCTATTATATTTAAAACTTACATCTGTACGTTTTATTATAGCTGTGATCTCTCCCATATCTTATCATCATGTCATGTTTTATTATCTTTTATTGCACTTGAATTGACATTTAAATAATTTCTATTATTTTATATCTACAAATATTTTTTTGTTACTTTTACCATCTTGCTAGCAAACTATATCTAAACACCAACGTGCTTTACTCGTTTAACTTAGATACTAAAGTTATACTGTCAAAACCATATCACTGGCTTTCATTATTCACCATACATTATTAGGGAGGATCGAGTAAAGTCTTAAACAGTATGAAACTAACAACTAGGTTTTTATGTGCCTTTTAAGATGAATTCCATTCTTTCTGTCATTAAAATTATTCTTTAAAAATTTAATAAATACATGCATTATTATTTGAAAATTTAATATATATATATATTTTATTTCTATTATTTTCATTCATCATATATTTTTTGGTATTGTAAGAATTACTCTATTTTGTTAATTTAGCAACAGGTTTTCAATTTAAACTAAATCTCTCATGATATTTAAACCTTGCAAGATATTACTGTCTGTTTTTTTTTTAATTTTATGCAAAGCTATTCGAAGGCTATCTGCTCTAGTCGTCCCTAATATAGTAGTGTAAGACTAGAGGGAAAGCAGCTAGTCATCACCACCCACCACCAACTCATGGGCTACTCTTTTACCAACAAATAGTGGAATTGACCATATTATACTACCCTCACAGATGAAAGGGCAAGCATGTTGCTACAACGGGGATTTGAGCCCACGGCCCTCAGATTACCAGTCAAATGCCTTAACCTACCTGGCCATGCCAGGCCAATATTACTATCATTATTAATGAAAATACTGGTAACAGAGAGGGTACACAGCAGACAAACCAATGCATTTTAACTGCTGTAAATTAGTTTAACACTGCTTATTCCTAGTTATAATGGTCGAGTAAATAAGCAACATTATTTACTGGACTAATTTTTTATTGTTACTGTCATTTGTTATCAAGTATAAATTATTAAACCATTATACTTTTACAAAATACAATAACTGCACAGTTTATAAAACCAACTTATAATTATATAACAAGAAAATATAAATTTATTTATCACTACCTCTGTTCAAAATTTATTTGATGAAATAAATTCTGAAAGTGTAACAAAAAAAAAAAAGATAACTGTAAAATACTGACAAAAACTTATTAACACACAAATACAGGATTACCTTTATCTTTCCTGAAGTCTAAAGCATCTTGTTTATCTGTAACAATCTCTTTCAAGTTAACAATACTTAGGTGACTGAGCTGTTTAAGTATTTTTATTTCTCTCACTGCAGTAATAGGAAAACCTTCCTTCTCATTCTCTAGTCTAACTTTCTTCAGAGCTACCAAGTCTCCTATATAAATGAGAACCTTTTTAAAAACATCATTCAAATTAATTAAGAACATAAAAAGCATTCCTGTATATATAACTTTTAAATGCTTGTTTAGCAACTACTACTTTATTTACAGATGATTATTCAGCTTTTTGGTCACAACCAGAAAAAGATGGCTTTCTTCTTGTCATAAAATATCTGATGAAAACAAAATAACTTTTTAAATCAATTCTAAGCAAGGTACAAGTACGTAATTAATTCACACAATAAAAGTTGAACAATCAGATTTGACTAGGAAATTGCTAAACATTCTCATAGCAGAAAATCAAAAATCAAACAGCTGCTTAAAGAATATTGTGACCAAGAACAATACAGTGATACACTACACACACATTCTTTTAAAAGCTTTTAACTCTCCCCACCCACCTTTCATCCATGTTTAATAATTTCCTTACACTGTTGTTGAAATTTAGGAAACCCTTGGAAATCAGTAGTACTCTTTCCATAATGATTTCCAGGCATAGTTCACAGTATATGATTTCACTTCATCCCATAATGTTTTGATGCTGTAATACCAGTCATGAATTGTTAGTTTGTCAGGTCCATCACTGTTGTCCATAAGCTAGCTGATGGCTTGCCTTAGGTAACAGGCTTTTAATGTTAAGATAACTCCATCAAGTGGCCGGAGCAATGAGATAGTATTAGATGTCGAGAACAAAATTCTGACCTTACAACTCACGTTTCCATATATTTTGGGTGTCCCAGGGCATCATCAATGAATGCAATGTGGTTCACTCTCCACAACAAAGTGAACCATTGGCCAATAACCTATTCCTTCTTAGTCAAATGCACAAACAACAGTTCCTTGCTGAGGCCTTTAACAAGATAAGGGTTCAAGCAGTGGTTTCATCTTGGAAGTCAACCACTGCATTTTCATATATTGGCAGCATCAGCCTAACTTTTGCCACCTTAAAACTAGGTGTTTACCTCTTACTAATGTAGGTTTGTGAAGGCATCCTTTTGCAAAACAACCCAGTTTCATCAGCATTAAAAACTTACTTAGAACTATACTCCTCTGCTTCTTTCAAGATTACTCTTAATTCTTCTGGATACCTGGACAGCAGTAGCACTGATCAACACTTACAAACTCCACTATCACCTTCAAATTATGCTAGTTCTAACAATGAATGAACTTATAGCAAGCTAACCTTACTGGCAATAGAGGGGTCTTCAGCTTTACCATCTTTTATTAAGAATTTATAAATTTCAAAAATTTGCCAATGATACTAGTGCTGCCAAGATTCATTTTCTGGTTTGTATCCTCAATTGAAAGTCCCAGCATCTTCTCTAACACTGGATTTTGTACCTTAGTCCTTACCTTTCCTAACAGTGGTGTTGAATGTATCACTGAACTGTTACTTTTATCAGCATCCTTCTTAATCACATATACAGATGTAGGTACCAAGCATAGAGGTGCCTTCACCAGCTTACACACTCTAGAATTTCTAAATTCAGTGCAGTCCTCTTCCATTTCATTGGTGGATTAGAGCAAGGACTAGAAGATGAGCTTGCAGGATGTTTAGAAGCCACAACTGTAAAATGTCCAGGAACAGAAGCTACACAATACACGAAATGCATACAAGAAGTACAGATCCACACAGAACAATGGACAGTGCAAAAATGAGGCAGCAGGGATGCTTTACTTTGGGTGGCAGGAAACCAAGCATACCCACAATACATCACCCACACAAGAAGCAAACAGCAACCAAGAGGTACAAAGAGACTGACTCAGAACATGATTTCCCATGTTGACTGCATTAGGTCAGATTATTCCAGCAAATAATGAATTTTTGATAGAAAGAGAGTCCTCACATACAGGAAAGTTTATATATGCTGAACATGTATATAAATAGGACTCCCATTATTTAAAAATCCTTATGTAGGCCCATTTTTTCTTTTTTTCCATAATTTTTACTTCCTTCTTTCACTGAAAACAGATAAAACTTCGTGTATGCTTCATATTATTTTCACAAAGTATAGCACTGCATGGCAAACATAAGACCGTCACTGTAAAATCCTAAGTTTGTAGTAGCAAAAACAATCAAATTACAATGCAACATAACAAAATACTAAAATATATTAATAATTAACGTTCTTCATACTAAAGTAGTTGAGCAGCTTTTATTTCCCAGATGACATAAAATATCTTTTCCCTGTAAAAGCTGAAATGAAAATATCTGTAGGTCAGTCATGAAATATATGCATCTGTATACCAATCCTATCTCATATAAATCCTGGCATCATTTAGACAGACATGCAGTTTGTTTGTTTTTAACCTGCTTTCATAGTTTGTGCTGTGTCATCGATATTTTCTCTCTCTGAGTTACAACTTACTTTATTATTGTAACAAATCAACATGGTTAAAATTTTAAAAAAAAACTTCAGAGAACTCAATAATTTATTAAGGCAGAAAGTACTGTTAAAAACAAAGGCCAATGAACTGAACATATGCACATCCATCCCTACATGATGTAAATTACTCTGATACATGTCAAACTGAATTTCAGCTATTAAATTGCCAACAGTTAAAATTCAAAATTCTTAACATAATTAAAACCAGTATTAAGTTAAAATATGAAATTATATTTACATATACCTTTCTCCTTTGGTCTGGTAGCATAAAAAATAAATTTCTTATGCTAAAAAATCTTATTTCACATTCATATGAACATATCTACTTGTTTTATGATGACAAGAAAACCCACTTGTGGGAAAAAATTCACATGTAAAAACAGCTGGTACACTCCTCTACCCATACCAGATGTTTTTGCATACATAACTACTTGTTTTCCATCAGTAAACTGCTCTGTTATCAAGTACAGTATTTACCTGAAGTTTTTTTTTAGAAAATTCATCAGCATATCAAAAAAATACAATTATTTTAAACAGTACTAAACCTTGTGTTTTCTTTACTTCACCAACACAGCTTGAAAATAAATACTACAAATATAAAAGCATGTATAATAGTAGATTTACTAAAGACACAAAGACCATGTCAAATTACTAAGCAAGTACACATCAACATAAAAGCTGTATTTCAGCAACTCTCTAGTGAAAACTAAAAACTATATCAAATTCACCAGTTATACACACACTATGAATTAAGAACAAAAATCTATATACCTATTATCTAATGCTAACTTACTTCTGGTTAATTGACAATAAAATATACTTTTCACTTCATCATCCTTAGTAGGCAAAAAAAAAAAACTAACTTCAAACTTAAAAAAAATATATACACATACTATTTCTTGTAGATTTTGATGTTCAGGCAAAAATAATCATTTTGTACAGGCAATATTACAAAGAAAACAGAGCTGTTTATGTCACTTTCTGCCTGTAAATGGCTGCTTCAGTGGATATACATTTTTAGGAATAAAACAACCATCACATCACACATTACAGTTAGCTTGTCACAAAAATTCATACAATCAATTATACAAGAGCTATCATCAATATCAGTTACACACCAACATCCCTGTCTTTTGCTTTGTACACTTGCCCATAAGTCCCTTCTCCTATTTGACAAATAATGTCAAATACATCCACACATCTTTCTCCCCAGTTTGGTGACCTTTCAGTTTCCTCTTCTACTGGTTTGATTATCCTAGTAAATCAAACAAAATGAGAATAAACTGTATATATTTCATGACAGGAAATGCTAAAAATACTGGGTAAAATTACAATATTTCCCCTCAACATTACAATTAACACAACTACTCTGAAAACTAAAAACTGTCCTGATGAGATAATTGTTTCAGTTTTACATTATTACTACAAATATGTTGAGATTAACTACGAACCAATATTAAACTTGTATGTTGATCACATAAATGAACTGTAAATTTTAAGTCATTTTCAGCCACCTTATGTTATCAATAATCTTGAGTTTTTGTTTCCATATATTAGTATAAAAATTGAATACAAGCCAAAAATTATTCAAACCTTTACCAAAATAAACCAACATCTTTAGATGCATAAATATACTAAAGGAGACCTTTCACAAAGTTCCTTAGTAGAAAAATTATTAATAAAGATCACAAATTTTCCTTGTTTGTGTACACAGCAATCTTAATAATGTATCTTGTAAAACTATGCTCCAGAAATAAATTGAATACATAACAGTTAATTCCTTAGTGATTACCTAACCCAAAATTTACTTTGATTTTTAAATCACATAAATAATTAAAGAAAGTAAACTTTAAAATCAAATGCATATCAAAATATTCATTTACTGTAAGTTTCAGTAAAAAACTATAAATAAAGGTCATTTTAAGATGCTTCTGTTGCATTTTTGTTTTTCAACTTATACAGAATGAGAAATAAATACCTTTACAATTGTCTAGTTTTATGACAGTTCAGATATTACAGCTTAATGTATTGAACCAAACTACACATTCATTGCCTGCAGCTAATAATGGAAAAATATAAAACCAGTAAAACCAAATTAAGAACAAGCCCAACCATAAATAACCTAATAATTCAAAATATTAATAGTAAAAAAATGTGTAAGACACAAACTATAAAATAAAAACATTAAAAAGATTACATTCCCTAATCAAAAACAACCTATCCTCTTCTCCGAAGAGAAAGGCATTCTGTAATGTAACATAGGAAGAAAATTAATTAAACCCTTGTATGTGAAGAAACATTTAGCAAATATATACAGAATGAAGTGAAAATGCATTTTAGAATGGCTGGTATGGTTATTAACACTTTTACTAATAAAGCAGAGAACATTTCAATCATCAGGTTAACAAGATGACCTAGAAAGGTCGAAACCTTGTTCCCTGCTTTATTAGTAAAAGTGTTAATACCCATACCAGCTATTCTGAGTCATACAGACTGAAATATCCTTCAGTCTCCTAGAATGTGGTATTTTCTGTGACAGTTATGTTAAATTAGAACATAAACAAGTTTAGAATAAAACTAAGCAGAAATTAAGATCATACTTGTTTTAAAGACTACATAACTGAAACAAATATATTAAAAAAGAATGCTAGACTAGGAATCAAATGATAACATATCCAAATCATTTCTTAATGTAACCAATAAAAGTAAGGAGACTGAAGATTAAAAACTAAGTGTGGGAATAAATGTATTTACAAGTAAAATCATATCTTTCAGAATTGAATAAAAACCATATTTATCTTGCATAATATTATATTTATTGAAAAAATCTTTAAATTCTGATTACAATGAGAAAGCTATAATCATTTTTAAGTAAGGAAAATGTTAATTTCAGAAATGTTATCACTGCAGAACTAAGAGCTAGATTTCTACACTAATAAGACAGGGGTAATGGGAACTAGTGTAGATGAGTTCTCCTCTGAGAGTATACTGACAGAAAGATAAAATACTCATAGCACGCATACCTAACTAGGAAAGAGAATCCCCTCAAGGCATCACTCACACATGGAATACTCTTTTTGTTGACAATTTTGATAGAGCAAATGACACTGTCACAAAGGTAGGTAGTATGTAAAAACTGCTAAACAAGTCTATATACCTCAAGGGTCGGCAGAACATGTATGTGTAATGTGGATAGAGCAGTAAGTTAAGCTGTACAGTAAGTGTGAAATTATTAAGTAAAATACTGATAACAATAAGTTTGTGTTTGAAAAGAATCTAAAACTCAAAACGCTAGTATAACCACTGGGAACATCTTGGTTCTTAGCACAGAGCCTGCACAACACTTCTAGGTATGTACCTCAGAGCCCTATGTATGATTGATGGTTGCATCCATTTAGTCTCGTTCTAGTGGGAGTATGATGTCCCTATGGGTAACTTCCTGTATTGACTTTCCCACTAGTGTGAGACTGGGGAAATAAGTGATGTCTCTTTACTACAAAAGCAGAAAAGGGAAGGGACAACTTTGCATAATGGAGAAAACTTGAGAAGTGTGTGGACTCAACAAGAATTTTCCACCAACTGCACAAGGTCTCACTAATAAACTGTGCAACAGGCTAGTGCAAACAGAGACAGCAAGTAATACGTAGCCAAGTGTGGAAGGGAGAATTTTTTTTCTCTGAAATACAACTGGAAGGTAAAATATACTTTTACTAATTTTGCAGTCTTGTAAAAAATACTATCTGAACAGCAGGTACTAAATTGGAGCACCCAGATAAGCTTAACACTTTGTCATTCTCGACTTGACACTGAAATAAATATTCCCTCTGAGGCAACAGAATAGATTCTATTGTCTCTTTGATACCTATGTAAGTAAGAAGATGGAGAGGCAGATTTCTTTTTCTTTTTTTTATGAAACCTGCAAGAAAAGAGAAATAATAATAGCTCAGCTCTTTGGAGCCTCTTGGAAGTTAAGAAAATAGCAACTGGAAAAAGATAAACCCCAAAGGTGAGAACGTAAGAGATATCCAAGAAATAAAAAAAAAAATGTATCAGTGATGTCTCCCACAAGCAAGAAAAAATATATAATGTAGGAAAGATGGCACAGGAAATAGGTTCACATGGAGGACATGAGTTCTGATAACTATACAGAAGTTCCAGTTCAGGACAAGAAACAAAAGGGGATAATGATTCACTGGAAAGAACAGTAATAAATTCATAAGAGCTGAAGGAAAAGAAGAATGGCCTAAGAAATAGATAGAAGGTTGCCAAGAAAACCACAGTACCCAGTTTATCTTATAAATGCAAAGACTGTCCTTGAAAGCCAAGGAAGTAAGATGAAGAGTCAAATGACCTGGAGGATTAGTTGCATTTCTGAAACCATATTTATGCAATATATAATGACTAAAAAAATTATATGAATTTATTTAAAAAATGATATTGTCATGAAAAAAAACAAAGCAGTACTCAGATTTGATGACAAGGAACCCACTTTTTGGAGGTAGCAAAAGAAACTTCATGAGAAATATACGTTTCAACAACTTTATGTATCTTATGACACAGATTTGCCAAAAAGCAGTATATATTTAATAAAATTTCTTTTACTATCTCCAAACTATCATGCAGTACTTCTTATCTAACTGAATCAATAATAACATAAATTATGAATTTCAGAGTAATTATTATGATTCCTTAACTCCAAATTTTTTTTTCTGCAATATAAGATGATCCTCATTTTGTTCCAACACGAAACTACAGAAATGAGATATTTGTGTCACCTTACCTTGGTCTTTTATGCTGGCATTTAGAGTCAAATGGTGTAAAAACAGGAGGAGGACTTGGTTCCTTTTCTATTTCAGGTGACATGGTTACATCTTCCTCAGTAATTCCTGGTGGAAGAGGTAAATCTCTAATGCTTTTTCTAGGAATAGGGACTTGAGTTTCTGGTTTTATTTCTGGTTCTGGTGTGTTTTCTTTTGATTCTACCACTGGAGGTAGTGGTAATGCTGGAAGTACTGGAAGGGGTGGAGGTGGTGGTTTCTCATCAGGGGGTGGTGGTGGAGGTGGAACAACAGTTAAGACTTCAGGTTTTATTTGTGGTTCAGTTACTACAGGAATTTGTTGAACCTCAATCACTGGTGACTTTTCAACATGAATTGGTTTCACAGTCTTTTTATCAGTAGAGACTGAAATAGGTTCTGCTACAACTGATTTAGTGGCAGAAGAAACACATAAGGTAGCACCATTTTCTCTTTGTTGATCAGAAAGTGATTCTTCTTTTATTAGACTAGTAGCTTGCTTTTTCTTTGCTAATTGTCTAGCCTTACGATGTTTGCTGAGTTCTGCTGCGAGACTAGTAGCAAACTTTGGATCAGAAAGACTAGGACTACGCTCTTTTCGCCTACGGCTTCTATATGGAGACCTTGAACAAGATCTCGACCTTGATCGCCTTGATCGTGATTTCAACTGAGGACTTCTGCTGCGAGAATGTGACTTTCTTGATCTTCTGGATCTAAGAAAGTAACAGATAAAATATTTATTTTGTTTTGTTTCCTTATAGTTATCAAAGACTACAAAACAAAAAACAGTAAATGCTACCCCTATTGTAAACATCTGTGACTTTTGTACATAAATTCCAGAATTTCAAAGTTCAATATTTTATCAGATTAATTTAAACCTACTAATAATCACTAAAGTTGAAAAAAGGTTAAAAACACTTAGATAAATTAGTATATGTAATCTTAATGATGTATTAAGCAATTATATGATTGTATATGATGAATAACCAGTTGTTTGATGAGAACTAGTTTACTGTCAGCTGTAAGATTTAACTGTTCTAAGAAACAGTTTCTAGATTAGCAATTTCTTTTGTTAAAATGTAGTTTTATTAAATAAAACCAATAACTGTGAATAAATTTTATCTTGTACATCTTAAAAGATAAAATTTATATTATAAAATCTTAGTTTTTACATTAGTTTCCACATTTATTTTACACTTCTGTATTTCATTACCAAAACTTGTTTTATGATAACACTATATTAATGAACAATGCTTCAGCTTAAAAACAAGTTATTTCATTTTCATTTTGCAATATAATTTATTTTAATATACTGATAACCAAAATTAACTTTCTACTTAAATAAAGAACATCTCAAAATAGTTTTGCAGTTATAAATCTACATGCATCGCTTCACACTCATTTTACCATTTGTTAATATCATTCAAGACATTTTTAGGCAATTATATGCAACACGGTTAACTAAATACAGAGATGACTTGGTTTACATGTCATCACTGAATAAATACATTCACATTTTAATATTTAATGCAAAAGTTCTACTTACTGTGTCAAATTTACCTTAAGAAGTTTAGTGTAAATACTACAAATGTACAGTTTGGGTTCTAATAGGTTGCTTCTGCTTGTATCTAGAATGGGATAACATTTTGGTTTCTGTGCTGAGGCTTATACCAAAGGCCTCAAATCAGATAGAGAGAGAAGCAGCCATTAAAGCTAAAACTCTTTCCTTATTTTATACTTGTTAATAGACTGAGTAATAATGAGAGATTTCAGTTTATAAATATAACTAAAATTACAATTATTAAAAGAAATATTATCTAATTATGCAAGAAATGTCAAAGCAAATAAAGCCAAAACACAACACATTTCTAATTATATACAAATTATCTTTTATGTAACTAGAATAGTGCTGTAAAAGGTGATCTGCATATAACTAGAAACTTGCTGTTTTTTAATTTATTTGCTTTGATGTTTCTTGCATAATTAGATACTGTTAATTTCTTTTATTTAAAAGTAATAGATAAAACATCAGCCTTTTTCTAATACTATTATTAATTTTATATGCTGAATACTCCTTACTAATGATGTTCAATTTTAAAACAATTCTTAATTTATTTTTCAGGCTTAGCAAAATATTAAGAAAAGATTCTCTCCAACACTAACAACCTACAAAGTTGAAATTACACTTACGTTCTGTCATCTGTACATGAATAATGTGCCTATTAATGAATAAATATTCTATACAATGAGTGCCATAAAATTAACTAAAATTACACCAAACAAGTAGTAATCAGAAAGGATAAAGGTAGACATAATTCACAAATGTATATTGTTTCAAAAAATTAATCATTAACACCAACCACTTAAATATCAGCAAGGTTAATCAAACATTCAAGTTCAAATTTTCAATGATATGGACTCAATAAACTTAAGTTATAAACTTTCTATTTTCAGATACAAAAATTGCAAATAAGTTGTTACAATGTTTACTAACATCTTGTACAGTAATTGACATTTTTAACAAACAAGGGTTCTCCTGATAGGTAGTATGTTAAAATATCAAATTCATTCAACTGTGGGGTAAATTCAATAACATTCTTCTATAAATAATGGATTTAGAAAATTTACAGAATACCATGTTCTTTCCAAACCTTTCATATCTACACTCTATGGAAATTAAGGTAATAAAACATTGCTTTTGTCTAGTTGTCTTCTCTCTAGTCAGTAGTTTATAATTAGTGACAATAACACAAAAATATAATACCCTATAACCTAAGCCCTTTCAAAAGGTTCTCCCGAAGAAGAAAGGTCTTCATTCATGTTAGTGTATTGCATTTTTGTGATGAACTGATTTCTTAAATGTACATGTTCTTCTAACATAGTGACAGTGGCAGGTACCCCTAGCAACTTTGCCATGATAAAGACAGGGCAAGCAGAAAGTTTGATGGCAGTGAAACCTGAGACTTTACTCACTGAAGTAATAAAAAAATCTTCTTTAAAATTAAGAAGAGTACAAAAGAATCCACTATGCACCTTTATGTTTAAACCAAATATAATTGTAATATTCTGAAAACCTGGATGATTGGAATAATTTAAAATAGTAATAGTTGGAAAATCATAATTTCAATCATTGGATATTTTCATTAAAATTGATTTACTTGTAACATCAATTAATATATTGCTGGAATAATCAAAACTACTGATTTTAATAAGTTGATTAGTTTTGTTACAACTGATTAACCTAATTGTTGGAAAAACAAATAACATCAATAATCAGAAACAATTTTAATTAGTTGATTAATTTCATGACATTAATCATAGTTTTGATTAACTGATTAAATTTTTGACACCATCCAATGTAATTACAGCTCACATGAAATTAATTATAAAGGTTATATTGCTACCTCTAATTAAAATAAGCATGTTTAATATTTTTCTTTTTAATTTCATTTAACACTGTTATACCTGATGAAATTTACAATGGTTGTACAATTCAGGTATTCATGTAACTTCTTATTTGTAACTTTTTGTCTTTAAAAACAGTTTCTGGCTGTACTACTGATATTGTCCTGTTGTTTGACTCTACAGCTAAAAAGTAACACACTGTATACACCATACCAATTTATCTCCCACATCCACAGCCTTCTTTACAGTTACACTGTTATTTCAATGAGTTTTTATTGAACACAAGACATTTTAGGGATAACTGGAATTTAACTTGTATATAGTTATGCAATTACTACATTATTCTGCAATCATTTATTCAATAGCAGTATCTGAAAGTAACAACTTATGTTCTTGTATAAATAGAGCATAGTCTATTACTTCTTTTTACTTTAAGAGAAATGGCCAGCATGTTTTATTTGTGTAGTTTTATTTATAATTTTTTGTAATTGCCTTTTTATTATAATTTGTTTTACAATGTTAACTTAGTATGTATGGATTTAGCCTAAGTTTCCAAAGTTAGATACTAAAGTAGAAATGAGGCAAAGAATGCTATAAAAAGATCTTTATGCTCTAAATGTTTCAACTAGACGTCTGAAGAAAACCTCTAGTCAAAATGTCCATAAAATAAAATATCATGTTATAGCATTTTTAGTCTTACTGTTACCTTAGCATCAGTTATTGACAGAAATAATGTCTTAAGTTGGCTTAATTTTATGAGACATTAATGGGGTCACGACCAAAGCATCATTAATATTGTGAATATCCAAATGATGAAGCAATAAATTCTTAGTTATAAAGATCAAAATGCATTTTTTCATCACTTTGATACCCTTGCTTTTAACAATACTTTTGGCCATAAAACCATAAGTAATTGATTATACTGATTAGTATCATGTAAAATAAGGTAAATAGTTTATTAAGGTAACAAAAAACGACTTACTTGTATTTCCAATTATTACTATTTTTAATTATTAGTTTTATATTAATCAGAATTATGAATAAAATGATTAATGTCACAAGAATCATACACTAACCCAAGTTAGAGTTTTCAACTATTCTAGCTAAGAGACAGAAATATTCAAATTATATTTGCTTGTTGTTAAACATATATCTACACAGTAGGATACATGTTTCTACCCACTAGATATTAAATTTCAATTTTATATCATTACAATTTATTTACTTTTAGCCATGTCAAATAGGAATAATCACCATGGTTTTGGACTTCTTCCAGCATCTCACATGAAGATAATTACCCAAATTTTGACAGTCATCACACAGGATCACACAAAAAAAGATGCAAATAACCGAAATACTGCAAGAAGTTAAGGAATAAGCACAAACACCATTCAAGAAAGACCGAGAGGTATTCTATGAAACTTACCTTAAGAGTTTCTTCCCATAAAACGTTATGGTTTTTGTTTAAACTAGTATATCACAATCTTGTCAGTAAAACACCAGGCATTATCCCACACAATGAGAATTTGTTCTGACTACACCAAAATGATGTACAGCTGGGTCTGACAGCCTCTTTATCATTACTTACAACTATCCTTTCCTTGCATTAATTCAACTGATCCATCCTAGTCTTTAGATATATAGATAAATTCTGAAACAATATCGTTGCATAAATGTAATATTAGAAATATCTGATACCCAAAAATTATCACAATCAGAACAGTAAATTTAAAAATGTCCTATGGTTTCCCTAAACAATGGAAAAATATCTAATTTCTTTTACCTTAATACTTTATTTCCCTGAATCCATAGATTTGCATGCAAAATGAAATGAATACATTAAGTGTCATTTACAATATGTATTACTTGATTTTAAAAAATTATAAGCAATGTTTTCAGCACTTATATACATATATGCACTGGAGACATACCTTGAACTTCAACTCGAAATAAATGATCAACCTCCATAGTGTGATCTTCATTAATTAACTAGTTTCACACAAAATTACTGATTATACAAAATGATGATGACATCAGCTGTCACACAAAAAGAACTGAAACTATTGCTTTGATAATTAACTATTCTAACTGTCCAAATAATTAAAATATTGCCATATCAATTTCTCATTAATACTTTTTTTTTATCAAGATCATTCAGCTTCAGACTTTTATAACCCAGAACTTGAGTGAATGTTTAGTTCTCTGAGGGTCACAAATTTGTTTCCTTCTGCATAAAACATGCTCACCTTTTCAGCAGTAGGAACTTTTTTTTCTTATGCCAAAGCTACTAAGACTACCTACAACTGTTCCTAATTTTGAACTGCCACAAAGCAGCAAGAAAGCATCAACTATCATCTCTTAGGTTTGTCTTTTACTAACTAATAGTGCAGTTTACCATGTTATTGTAGCTTTGCCATAATTTGCACACACTTGTTTCACATACACACGAACTACACTACAGAATTCAATGTTCTTCTTACACACATCTTGTGTATGACAATTTGACCTAATGGCTTTTCATTCCATAACTAGTCAACGTGATAACTATAGTCTGTGTTTACATTGCATGAAATAAATAATATTAACTATAGCTTTAACATACAATATTGCTACTTATAAACTACAATCTAACCAGTGTTACTTAAGTACATTTGCTTTAATTTCAATTTGTATTCTTTATCCTCCACCTGCTCAGCAAATAACTGCTGAATAAATTGCTCATTTCAACGTGTTTATTAGAAATTACTAGACCCACACTGGCATTAATTAAATATTACAATTGGTGGTTCAGCTTAAATTAATATAATGACTCACTAAGAAAAATAACCAGAAAAACTTAAAATAGGGTTTTTAATCATTAATATTTTTTGTTTTTCCAGTACACAAGCAACATATGATAATTGATACATATAATTGTCTAACCCTTTGCACATGAGCCTGACTTTTAGCAGATATCATGACTTTTACAGTACTCCATTAAAATGTTAAACTGTTATGTGTAATTCAATAAACCTTAAATTAATAATCTAACTGAAATCAATACATCATCTAAGTTTTAACCTATTAAATGCAAAAAGAAATGTATAAAAAAATTTTCAATCTCCATCTAAATTACATGATGCATTTGAGCTTCCCTTTTTCTAACATCAAACTCTGGTTGTTGGAGTTTCCAAATACAGCTGGAAACAAACTATACATAATCACAAAATATAATCCAAAATCTTGACCTACTTCCTTAATTTTTGAGGCATCAATAAACCTACCATAGAAGCCTCTTCTCTTTCTCAAAGGTTTTCTAATCAACTGTATGTATCTCATTAGCATAGTTATAACAAACAAAAGATTATTTTCTATATAAATCTTACAAGTTTTGTTTTTTTTTCTATCCAGCTGCAAACTTAAAAATATTTCATTTGTACTGACCGTATCTTGTTACTACAAAAGTTAAAGGAATTTCTTAAAACATTTATATCTTGCTTAGAAAGTCAGATAAATTATAGTCATTTTGGGACATCCTTTTCTATAGAGATTTTGTGGGATGCTATGTGGATTATTTTCCTACATCCAAAAGGTTCATCTAGACTCATGGAAAAAACCTTCAATTTTTACCTTAGTTCAAGTAATTACAACAGCTCCTCAATTTAAGTACATAGTTACAGTTAAATTTTTTAACAACTAAAACAAAAAGCTTCTAAGATTAGCCTAACAATTTTGTAAAATGTTGTGATATTCAAAAGGTGCATGAGTACTATGACATTTCAATCACATGCTACTAACATAAGCTCTAAAAATAACGGTTAATCAGCTCTCACAGTTACTTATTACTTTTAATTTAATGATTACTGCTCCTGTTGGTATATATTAGAGCAATGAAACCATAAGATGAAAATTAAAGGTCAAAGTTAAAAGTGTTAAGGTAAGTTTTGCTTTTTTTATTCACACTGTAATTAATACAAAGGAAAAAAAATGTAATATTGACTACTGGCAAGTAATTTATTGTTTTAATGTTATTTATTGCTCAAAAACATTCCAAGTACATTCCTATGGAAGATCACCACCTGCATAAGTTCATAGCAATTTTGAATTACTGAAATCTAGCACATACACATAAACCTTTAAAAATGCATACCTGTATACCTCTAACCAAACCTATACACAATGAAAATACTTACCCAATGAATTTATACACATTACCTGTTATGAAAAGGGCTTCTACTCCGGCTCCTAGACCATGCATTAGTTCTTCTAGGATAGGGACTTGGACTTCGAGAATAATTACGTGGTCTGTCTCTTTCTCTGTTATCTGAAGGAGATTTTCTTCTCTGCTTTGTGACTCGCAATACTGGACTAGAAGGTGAAGGGCTTCTACGGTATGCTCGAGGTGCCTCAGGAGTCCTAGACTTCTTTCTTAACCTCTCACGAAAATGATCTCGACCTCTATTGGTACTATAATAATATTCTGATTCAGTGAGATAAGAATGTTCATAAGCTCCCTCACGAAAGGAATATGAAAAACCTCTGTCATACTCCTTCTCTCTTCCATATAAATACATATGTGGTCCTTCACGAAAAGAAAAGTCTTTTGAAGATCTGTCATGTTCTCTATCTTTCCTGTCTCGAAAGGACAAAGGTGAAGAAGATCTTTCTTTCTCTCGATGTCTCAATGATTTTTCTACTGGTGACATTGCATCCCTCCTGCTTTCTTTATAGTGACCTTTATGTTTTTCATTTCCTCTACTTTTTTCACTTGTTTTACTTCTACTATTTGACACACTTTCAACAGCTTTAGGTGGGGATGATAAAACTATATCTGTTTCATTTAAAGAAGAATTGTTTGCCTCAGAAAATACAGAAGAATCTGAACTTACGTCATCATATTCCACCAACGACTTTACTGTGGACATTGACAGTACTGCACCTTGGTCTTTTCCTTTGGAATGTTTCTTTTTCAAATTCTTGCATGATGACTTTTTGTGCTTTTTACGAATACTTGGGCCGGCCGAACCTGACACACTACGTTTCTCAAAGTTCGAGCTTGACGATAGGCCTAAATTTAGTTTACTTTCAACTTGGCTTTTCTTACTATTTTCTCTACTGGTGGTGCTGGCTGTTGTTTTACTTTTAGAGCGAGAACGATGAGTCTCTGAGCTCGGCATCGCTCCTTAGATTTTTAATTACTTCGTTGAACTACTTAAAATATTACAAACGCTGTAAAAAAAAAACACTCCAAAGCAAGTAAAACATTTCACCCTTACCGTGCTTACGACGTCGAATGACCAACATAAACACGCACCATTGCATTAGTACTTAAACCATCTGACGCCATCTTGTTCATTTTGGCAATACCATCTTAACCCTAACCCAAAGCATTCATTAAATCCCGGATATTTCGGACGTTCAGTATCCCTTAAGCTATTAATCATACATTTATTTGTCCAAAAGTAAGTATGATATCTTCGATTAGTTATTTCTAATCATAAGAAAACTTTGCCAATAACTCGAGCCAGAGTACAGTACTATAACATAGTACTTAGGCCAAAGCAGTATTCACCATTTCCGACTCTTCTTTAAAAAGTTTAAAAATGAAATTAAAATTGAAATAATTCGTTGCACGTCTTTATTGAATAATTAAATCATTAATTTTTCTCATGATCATTGAGATTTCTTAAAAACAGGAATTATTTTCCCTGATGTAAGCGGATTTCGCTACCCACTTAGTTAAGCTCGCGAACAACGACAAAACTAAATGCCTCAAACTGACGTCACGTGACCTTCTAATTTTTGCAGGCATTATGGGAATATGTGTGAATAAAGGTTAAAATGGACAGCTAGCACAATGTCGCTTAGATATTCTCTTAAATAGGCACTCAATGAATATCAGAAGGAAAATATCATTTATTTACATTTAATTTAAGAATGAAATGCTATTATATAAATATTTAGAAACACGTTATTATTCAATCAAAAATATTTTACGTCGTCCGTTCATTAAATTATTTTTTACCTTTATCACAACTTTCTTTAAAGCAAATAGTTTTTAATCCAAACTGACATGGCGCGCAATTAAAATTAATTTTTAATTTCCTAGTATTTCATGGAAACGAGTAACCAACTTAAAGAACATATATATATAGTACAAACAGCTGATATGAGTATTGATAACATATATCAAATAACAACTGTTGATGGCGAGAAATCCAATTGAACTGAAAATGTACCTCAAGACGGCTGGTATGGGTATTGAAACTTTTATTACAATAGAGAACAACGTTTCGACTTTTCCTGAAGATGGCCCAAAAAAGGTCGAAACGTTGTTCTCTACTTTATTTTAATAAAAGTTTTGATACTCATACCAGCTGTCTTGAGATATAAAACAAATAACAACGTTTCAACCTTCTTAGGTCATAACGGTCAATTTTGATATGTTATTCTTAACCTGATGATGATGTAAGAAGATCAAAACGTTGCTTTTGTTTTGCGTTTTAGATAAAAAAACAACAACATTAACAACCATACCAGCCGTATCTACTATAAATGTACGTGTATTATGCAAAAACTATTTTTCACAACTATAAAACTGATATTTTTCTAAATTCTAATTTAGCATAGTCTAAGGTATGTATTTAATTTTGTTATTTGTTTATTAGATAAAAAGCATTGTTTGTTTGTTTTGTAATTTCTCGCAAATCTATACGAGGGCTATCTGCGCTAACCGTCCATAATTTAGCGGCGTAAGATTAGAAAGAAGGCAGCTAGTCATCACCACTCACCGATAATTCTTGCGCTACTCTTTTACCAACGAATACTGGGATTGACCATAACATTATAATACTCCAACGGCTAAAAGGGCGAGCATGTTTGATGTGACGGTGATTCAAACACTCGATCCTTGGATTACTATTCGAACGCCTTAACCCATCTGGCAATGCCGGGCTAATGAGCACAGAATCGCGAAAATAATTATGAGTTGATTACAAGATTTCTCGCGTAGTTGAAGCTAGACTATACATTCGAGCTAACTGGAAATATTGTAATTATTTTGAAGATGTTTTGGTGGAGAGTGAAATCATTCACCATATTTTAGCGGAGTTCTTCGTTCTGCGTTTAGTATCGAATAAATGTGTTCAAAGAAGTTAATTCTAGTTGGTTAACATCATTTCTCTGTATGTGTTTTCTTACAATAAAGTCTCATCGAGCTATCAGCTGTGTTCACTAAAGGGAATCGAACCCTTTTTAATGTTGTAAATCTGTTGTTGCGATTACTGCTGTTCACTGGAGGACAACGTCATCTGTAACAAATGTTTTTTAACAATTTACTCAGTGTACAAACATTAAAACCGATAAAAAAAATATTATCGTTATTGGACTGGACGTTGAATCATTTTCAAAGAATTTTTAATAGCCCACCAACAAAAAGACAAAAAATCAACATTAGCGTCAGAAGAGGGATATTGTTTTAGTGCAAATAAAATAGTACTTTGAATACATTTGGGAATTTCAACGGATAAAAATGACAACCACAAAGCACAGAATGAGACAGGAAATTTTCCAAGATGACGAAACAATGCAAAGAGATCAAACAAGCGGAGACAGAACATTTAAAGAAGAAAGAGATTGGAAATTAAAAGAACACTAGAAAGATAAAGAACTACACTGGAAATTATAAGACCAAAAGACAGAAAATAAAAACAAATACGATAAGATAGCTTTTAAAAAAACAAATAACGAAGATATAAACGACAAGGGCTAAGGGCAAACTATTTAAAAAGAATTAAAATTAAAAATTGGTGTGATTGAAGATTATATTAAGAAAGCTGTAAGAAATGCACAGAAATGTTAAAACAACAAGACAGAAAAAAGCACAGACAAGCTGTAATGGAGAGCTCGAAATAAAAAAAACAAGCAAACTAAACAACATTGGTGTGGCGACGCCAGGATATTTTCGTTGGGGGGGCTGAGTTAAACTATGGAGGGGCTTCCCAAAATGCCATCAATATAAAGTGTAGACGGTAAATTATAGCAATGTAAATACCGAAGTACATTTCAGAAAGGTGTGCTATTTTTAATTGTGTTGTCAATGCAGTCTTTATTGGAAACTCATACTCTGATTAATAATTCATTAATACAAGTTAGAAATAACCTGTTTATGAAAATATGCGTATATGTAAAAGAGGAAGTTCACCTAAATTCCACCCAAGATAATACATAATAATGAAGAAAATCCAGATTAGCTTACATTGAACATTTAATATACCATTAAGAGTGAAGCTACATTGTTTAGAAATATTGTTTGGTCAGTTAACATGTAAGGTTATTATCTCATCATAAGTATAACATTAATTGGATTGTAAGTCACAATTTTAAGTGCATGCCACAATCATCAGTACAATTTTGGATGGCTGATACACAATGCAAAATGATCTCACAGAGGGCACAGCACTGACTAAATGTTTCATAGTTTTGACCTTTTACACAATACGCTCATACTCAATGAGGGGGCTTGGCTCATTTTGGGGAGGTTCAAGCCCCCACTGCACCATTGGAATATAAAAAAAGGCAGAAATGACAAAATAAAGCATTTGGAAAAACGAATTGTTAAACGTAAAAAATTGACAATCCCATTTCTTTCAGCACTGACTTACGAATTCAAATCTAAAACTATATGATGTGGAATAGAAAAATTTATTTCATTTACACCTTAAACCACAACTTCCGTACCACCCGTTACTGAAGAAGCTTCTTAAAATAACCCAGCCATGAATCTTCTAAACCTAGTTTCATAATTTATCCACCTCCTTCAAAACTGGCTAACAGAGAATACATTAGAAAGAAACCATAGAGGGCCATGCCAGGCTCAGAGTTCGAAATCGTTTGCAGAATTAACAAATGGAATAGAACAACAAGCCATTCATCATGCTACTTGTTTAAAACAATCGGCTTTAAAATATTAAGCAACTTCCCTGCTGAAAACCTCAACAACAGTTAAGCATTGACAGAAGTTTTATCAAAAAATGCTCAATGTGTCATACAAGAAATAAGTATCCTGAAAACAATTGTAATAGGGTATAAAGAAAAGAAGAGACCTCAGTCAAACTTGTAAAATATTTAGAAAACTTATCCAATTATTTTACTATGAAGCTTCTTTTAAAATGATGGATTTGTTGGCATGTGACCAGTTTATAGATGAGAATATTAGAATTAGGTTGAAGCAAATTTCGTGTATTCCTTGTTTGTTTTTTTGTTCTGGAATTTCGCACAAAGCTACTCGAGGGCTATCTGTGCTAGCCGTCCCTAATTTAGCAGTGTAAGAGTAGAGGGAAGGCCGCTAGTCATCACAACCCACCGCCAACTCTTGGGCTACTCTTTTACCAACGAAGAGTGGGATTCACCGTCACATTATACACTCCCACGGCTGGGAGGGCGAGCATGTTTAGCCCGAACCCGCGACCCTCGGATTACGAGTCGCACGCCTTACGCGCTTGGCCATGCCAGGCCTCGTGTATTCCTTAAATAATGCTTTGAAGTTGGTGATGGAACTAGAATTCATTAAAATTGCGTATAATCAGAAAAGAAACCATCTCAAAATTATGGAATTGTTAATCAAGCAATGCTGAAATGTTAACTCTTGCTGATAACAGTTTAGAAGAACAAAAAAGGTTAATTATACAAATATTGACACAGAATAGAGGGAACCACAAGACAATGTATTTTCAATGTAACTTAAAGTTACCTAACAGTGTTTGTGACAGAAAAACCCAGGGTCAATTTCAAACCTTCAAAAATATAGAATCTCAGAAACATGTTTATGCAGAGATAAAGAAATGCAGATGTTATCCCTTGACAACTGCTTTGATGGGACCAATCATTAACAAAATGTCTCTAACACCCAAAAAGTGTCACAAAATCACTAAACAGATGTTTCATAAGCTTATGAATAAATATTTCTTCAAGGCCTATTACTTGTCATTCCAGTATAAACCTCATTTCAATGAAAGTAATGCAAATCATTATGCTTCCATGTTCTCACAAGCCCACAGTTTTGAGCATTACACTTGATCCTTGTTCACTACTAGGTTGAAAGATGATACAACTATTTCACAATTGTGTTCCAATTGCAGAATTGGTCTTATTCCAATTGCTTTATAACATCAAGTGATGGACTGTCTGAGCTCAGAAGTAACAGACCACAATTCCAAATAACTTAATTGAATTGATTAAGGAAACAATATAGATCTTCTCACATAGTACATTTAAAGATAGTCAGAATAGTTTATGTTTCACTGCCATTAGACTATGACAGTAAATAATGAAACCATAGGTGATTTTTTCCACTGGATAGCAGTAGAGACATCAAAATAGTTCACTTTTCTTCTTGGTAGCATTCACAAATGTGTAAGGAGCCCTTAATCTTTTCCAAGATGTTTTCTAATTTTACTTAGTGGAAAGCTATTGGACATCATCCATCCATTTTCAAATATTCTTGTAAAAAGCACCTCCATCCAGTGATTAGATTTTGTTCTACTAGTTGTAGACAACATGAGATGTCAGAATGGATAAAGAATTTACAATGTCAAGACGACTAAAGCTGTAAGATTAAACCTAGTTAGTAGCTCAAAAGATACTAGGTACAATTCAACTCCAGAGCTAAGCAGCATGATTGTGTATTATTATAGAGTTTGACAGAGTGTGCACAATGTTTGAAGAAAGAACTTTCCCTAATTCATTCAGATTGTTAACCCTTTCCTTTAGTTATAATTTTCTCTCTACCATAAGTCCTATATCTAAGAAATTACCATTCCATGTTACTGGAATTGAGAATGCTAAGCTAACAAAGAATACAGAATAGAAACCAAACTTAAACTTTAGAATAACAAACCCTCTGTTTGAGCACCAGTTATTTTAAGTTAGTTTGTGATATTCTTACTTATAAATAAATCTAATAGGTAAGAATCAAATTACAATACCAAGAGGTTTGACAAATCTTATTAAACAGATTTAGAAAATAATAAGAATTCAACCAAAAATAGACTGACACAAATATTTTGTAACAAAATATAAAACTGTTTAATATAAACACTGAATCACAATCTTATGGATGAGCTGGATTGAATCACGATTGTCACTTTTTGCTCTATCTTCTAGGTCAACTAAACTGGGGATACTATAATAAAATTTAATTGGTAGCATATACAAAATTCTAACATGAGGTGAGAGCCAAAGTGAATCTTCTAATTTCAAGCCATAAATGTAATTAAGCATGGTTCATTAACAGCAATTAAAAAAAAAACTGACATCCATGGTTCCAAACATATCCATCTTCACAAATAAACAATGTGTCAGGAACCCATTAAGATTCATTCAAGAATTATCTCATAAGTCAGCTAAGCTAGGTATGATGTCAGACATGTCCTTGATCAAGCCTCTAACTATGAGAGAAAGTCCCTAAAAGGTAGAATTCACAATGAGCTTATTCATGAAACTTTTTTTTTTCCAGTGTTATCTGCAAGAATAATTAATTAAAACATGAACAAAAAATATGAATATCATAATTGAAGAGTAGTTTACTTTATAACGTTTTTACATTACACCACAACTAATGGCTGGAGTATTTTGAAACACTATGGATTGGTGACATCCTTGGTTTCTAACACCATTTTCTTCTGGTGTTTCCAAATACATACACATATTAGGTGTTATTCTTTCTTTGTAATTATTATTAGTTGATTAACGTTTCTTTCCTATTACTGTTATATTGAAAAAACTGTGCTTAAAATTAGTGAGTAATGACAGTTCTTTTATGTTATATGCAGTTTTTGGTCTTGCTTATTATTGTATTTTTACTAACCTCTTCTTATTGTGTTAAATGCAGTCTGTTTAAATATGCAGCATTTTTCCATTTATACATTTAAAAACAGCTCCCTGGTTGCTCAGCAGAAAGCAAGAGGATGAGTTGTAATATTAAAATTTGCTATTTGATTTCTATGGTAGACACAACACCTATTAATTTATCTTAAAAATAACGAATTTTTTGGTCCATCTAGACTGTCCAACTCATAAAGTAATCTATTAAAAATAATAATAAAAATTAACAAAAACCCTCAAAGTCAAGTCTTATTATTCAAATATTTATTAAGCCTTTGCTTAAATCTGCTGCTTTCACAACATCTGCAGGCAACTCAATCCAAAAGTCAGTTACTCTGTTAGAAAAATTAAACTGTCTTAAGATCATTTGTATTTTGCCAAAGTTTATATTTGTGTTTCTTACTCCTATCATTTTAAACGTTAAGTATAAAAAATGATGCATCAACGCTAAATTCCTTTAACAATCTTAAACACCAATACCATAAATGATTATAATCTTTTTATACTTGTATTCAATATTCTTATAAATGTAACCTACACAGCAGATAGTTCTCAAAATGTATTATGCTTTAGCAAAAACAAATTTCTTTTACACATAGCACTAAGTATAATCTTGTAAGATAGCAATTTCTATTTCATTTCTAGTCATAGTTTCATTTATCATTTGTTGTTTATTTCAGGTATATTTTTATTTGCCTTGAAACAACTAGCTTACCTGTCTTTTAATTTATATTAAATATTCAATAAATCATTAGCATATGAGAAAACTAACAGAATATTCCCAGAGTAACATGTGAATATTAAGTTAATGTATGATTATGCAAAACAAATGCTAAATGTTTAATCATGGGATGTCTAATTTTCTGATCTAGCAGAAAATAAAAAGCATATGATCTGAAGTTGAGTAAGACAGTTGTGTCATATTAGATATATAAAATATATTTGTGTAAAAAATACATTTGCAATGTTTTAGTGATGTAGTTAATGGCGTTTTTTGTATCATTTTACAATTTCGATCTTATTCTTCTTTGGGATATATATATTTTTTTTTAATTTATGATCATTGTTATTACTTTGTGAAAGCTGATATTAACAACACTGCTTCTTTGAATATTTGTTTCAGACTGGAATATTCAGTTAAAAAGTATTTACAACATACTTTGAATTAATTACTGATTACTAATATTTTGATACACTAATATTAGGTTCAGTAAATTTATAATTTATCTTACCCTGGTAGTAGCATGTCTTTGATACATGACATTTATGGGGTAGTTTGATATAACCCAAATTTGTAAATTATTTAAATTTCATCAATTACCACAAAGTTTGCAATTTTATATAAGCTTTATTTCTCATAAAAAACAGTTAATTCCCTCAAACGAAAACTGAATAATAGTAACAACATATATGCTTAGCACAGTTATACAGTTATTAAACAAATAACATCAGGAATTGTCTTAGCTGTAAACAACAAATATGGTATGTCTAGTCATGTTTGTCAGCACAAACCAGCAACTTCTGGTAAAAATGACAACAATTATGTAGTATTTGAAAATTATATATGAAGGGAAAAGTGAATGAAATATGGTTATGTAAACATATATAATCTAATTGAAAACTGAATCAAAGATTGTTAATTTATGATTAAAAAATACATTTTTTCTACACTTGCAATGTGCATTTCCTTAATACAAATGAAAGCATCACAACAAAACAAAGTAAAAAAAATTGAAACTGCAGTTTTTTGAATTACTTGTTTGCAATAATATTCTTTTTAACTTCTAATTAACAAAACTCCAGAGATACTGTAAGAACACCAAGCTATAAAAATGACTGGACTGATTTATAAAGTTAAAATACCTAAACAATAAATAGATCTTTTTTTTTTTAACAGAAATGAGTGGAATATTTTAAGCACCTCATCTGAATATTAACAACATTTGGAAGGCTAGTAAGAAAAAGACAGCAATTCACAATTATCTTCCTCTCTTTAGGAGAAAAGTTTTAGTTTTTACTCTCTTTGTTTAAAATTTTGTCTGATATCCAATACTTATTTTTTTTCTGCTGGCAGGGATATGTTATTTTAATATGAAACAATTGTATTAATTTTTTCTTAGAAAATTTTCAAATTTGTGATTTCTTATTGGACCCCACATGAATGGGATACCATCAACAAAAGCTCATCTTATGCTTTGAAATATTTATAGGGTTTAAATCTTGGATGCAACTAATTATGAAATATTCAATTTCTGCAGTTTAAATGTGAAAAAAAATGCAATCAATTTGGAATCTTAAATGACACAGGAAGATTGAGAAAAATTAACTAGCTTATTTAGTCTTCAAAATTCAATCAAATACAGCTTGGCTAAATTTCAAAAAATTTCAGTTAAAATTAAAAAAAAAAAATTCAGACACCATACACAAGACAAAAAATTTCATTACTTCATGCAACTCATAAATGTTATTTGATTTACCACTCTGAGCTGCTCAACACATTAGAGAGATAGATTACAACCTGTGAATCATGACAATATGAATTTTAGTATTTTAAAGTTGCACTCGTACATCTAATTAAGAAGAAAATTCATTGTTGCAAAATACTATATTGTGATCAACATAACTTGAAATATACAAGCACAATTTTCTCACAAAGAAAATACAGAAAGTCTACAAAACTATAAAAAGATATATTGGTAAAATTGTGCCATGCTCTGGTCCCTGGAAAATTTAAAACAAAGAAATCAACTAGGCTACTATATATACATACTTCACAAATACTTGTACATTGTAATAGATTACAATTGATAGGCTTCCTGAAGAGAACATTTTGCATGAAATTTTTGATACTATTAATAAAAAAAAACGTCTTGTTCATATTAGTATCAAAATTGTGAAAATTTCTTGATATTTTTCACCATACATATGCAACTTAATGCCAGAATCCCTGAAATATGGTGTTCTTCACTTGATAGTTACATCATTTGGTTTAAAGCATCCAAAACCAACACAAAATGTTAAATTTATTTTGATAAATCTTCTAAACTGATTGTCAAAATGACATTTCTACAAGGGTTAATTGCTATTTTCAGCATTAACATACCTATAAGCTTATATTTTACACCACAATCAATAACAAGCATATATATATAAATAACAGCAATAACAAAGTACAAAATATGACCTTTGTGAATATTTTAGCAAAGTGAACAATGGATAAGCTTTGAGTTATAACATGGTCTTTTTTTTTTTTTGGAGAAAAATAACTTTTTTTCTCAATTTTAGGTTTTTATATCAGTTTTGTAAAATGATGTCTTTGTTCTCTTTCATTAATAATTTGCTTTTGATGAACATTTCATAATAGTTACATCCATATTTATTGCACTTAACACACACTACTAAACTTTACAGTTGTAAGCTACCAAGTATTATTTTCTGATATTTCCATAATTTTCTACATTGATTTAATATGTTTTAAAAAAGGAAACAGAAAATAATATAACAGATTTTAAGACAAAAAGTGAAAAATATTGATCAAAGATAGCACAGAATGTTGGATAACTCCCCAGCGAAATAGATTTGCATTTCATTTTTACACAATAGAAACGATAATCTATAGATATTTTCCAAGGGTATTTTTAGTATATTCAGAAAAAAATTCTGGAAGTAACAAATTCAAGATTTATAACCTATCTGGACCTTGTTAAATTTCAAATATGAGGTTAATAAAAATACAAAAACTTTCTTTACACATAATAATAGCAAATGAAATATATTTGAAAGGGAAGCTTTTAACAGAATAAATAAGCAATAAAACTCTTACTCACAGATTGTGTATTTCTATCTAAACCAAATTACTAACAACAACAAACACATACATAAGGCAAACTAAACAACAGATGTCATGGTTGTGATGTAGGATAGTTTTTAATCTTAATCTTGGAGGCTGGTTTTCTAACAAGAAACAAATCTTTATGTCAATCACATTAAATTTTAGTGATAAAATAAAATCAATAATTTGTAACATTAGAACAACTATTATTAGTAGTTATGAAACAAAATATCATAAAAGTGAAAATCCACTATGTAATATCAAATGTGTAGCATAAACACGTTTTAGTTTTTTTTAACAACTGCTAGTGAATTGAAAATCGTAAAAAAAACCTAATATTCAAATACAATGTTGTCATCAAGTTATAATTTAAATGCTAAATATCAAAAATATTGCTTAATTGTTTCTATAATATTAGAATTTTTTTCTCTGTTAGTTTATTTTGTACATGTGCTTTTAGCCTTTGAAAAATTTATAAAATCTACCCTAATCATGGTATCTCATTATGTTTTTCATTAACTTGTTATCAAACTTCACATTTTCATAAATACTTTAAACAAATGATGTATGCAATATTTAGTATTTTGATACAAGAATACAATAGCACTTGAAGTAGAAAGTAGACATTTTATAGAAATGAACATACTCAGATGCACAAAAACACCATATCTGCATGTTCCTGCTGTTCTAAATGAATATTATATACAATTGATCTAGTTTTAATTAAATATACAATCAAATGCCACATCCAGACAAATCATTTGCTATCCCTAACTAGTTCTGAATTATGTTTTATCTTTTTTCTTATTTTTTTTTTACAAATAATGAACAGTTTAAATATGTTTACATTGTTTAACATAAATATAATAACAACTCACCCTTAAATACTGAAATTGAGACTTTAATTTTGTTTGATACAAAAATTATTAATATAGTTTTAATCATATTACTTACAAACTTCCACTTTGACATGAAGGAAGAATTTCATAAACAAGGTTATTTGAGTTTTACTGAAGCAAACAATACAATATTTAAAAATTGAGTTATGTATTCAAAAATACTTATTTTAAAACATTAAATATATTCTCCTCTTTCAGAATATCTGTGTTCAACAATCTAACTTTCGTAGTGATCATAACCATATATTATATCTAAAGAAACTTATAATACAGAACTACATTGAACAGAATTACTGCTATCATTTATCAGACGTTTGAAATCTATATACTCTAGAATTCTAACTCATCCATTGTACGAGACAGCCTAACATTTTCTTTTCTTCTCTGACTTCTTCTTAATGCATCTGCTCGACGATATGGTTCATTCTTAAGGCCTGCATTAGAAACAAATTTCTCAATTACAAAAAGCCTTTTGTTTGGGATTTCTTAATATACACATAAATATGTTTCCACTTTCAAGTGACATAAATCTCTTGCATCATCTGTGATAACTGGCTCTTAGAGAAGTAGGAAATCAGAGCAGTATGATGCAACAAATGTTAAAAGCTTAAATACAAAAGCTTTCTCTACCTGTTAAGTAAGCCAAATGATAATTTTCAAAAACATAGAATTATTTAGATAACTTAAAAACGGTTTAATTTCAAGTAGAACAATACATTAAATACATTTGATCATCGTTTATAATCAACATAAACATACAGACACACTCAGTCAATAGTTGAACAAAAAACATAAGAATGAGTTGGTTGGTTGATTTAGTGTTTTATGGCACAAAGAAGCTAGGCTATCTATGATAAATGTCCAGTAAAAAGTTAAAAGTAAATTCAGTAAAATTCATAAAAGGAAATTAAGGTAAAACAAAGTTTAAAAAAAACATACATAGCATAAAACCAATGTTCACATCTAGTATACAACATAAAGAAAAAAACTACAGTAATTCAAGTTGTAAATGTAGCATAACTGTAATTATCATAACTTGCCTGGAAGACTAACAGGTAAATACAAAAACCACCATCAGTCACCTGAAGTTGGCCTTTCCAGTGTTGGTTTCAAGTTACATAATGTAACAGCCAGTTTCTAATTTCAAATCAAACTAGATGAATTGTGATTTCTAAAAGGAAGCCACATTAAAAAGGTGTAATGTATAAATTAAAAAACTTAAATGGCATTAAAAAGATTAATGGCCTTTAAAAAACTAAAAACATCACCAAGGTGGACAGTGTCACCATCAGCAACAACACTGTCTAACGTTATGGACAAACCTTGGGACAGAATATGGTGAAAATGGTGCTGTTGTTGTGAATTGTAATGATAACCACAAAGTAAAATGTGGCTTATTGTGATCTGAGTGTTACACAAACTACACACTGGTATATCAGTTCCAGATAAAAAAAAAAATAAAAAAAATGATGAGTTAAAAAACTAACCAATGCGAAATCTAGTTAGAACAGCTTACTCTTTCTGATCCTTATGGAAGCAAAGTTGCCAAAGTTCAATATAGAGTTTTATTTGGAAAAACTTGTTTTCTCGATGCTCACTTCAAGTTGACTGCCAGATGGCATGGAGCCGAGCTTTGAATACAGGACCATAGTCCATATATGGGACAGGCACAGCAGTGATAGTGTCATAGCAGATAGACTTAACTGCAGTGTCTGCAAGCTTGTACCTACAAACACCATTGTGACCCATTATCCAGAAAAACTGGATAGAAGTAGATGCTAAAGAGAGATGGGCCAGTTGGTTTTAAATATTGGCGAGAACAACACTGGGTGTGAATCAACGTGAAGCAAATCTAGGGCTAGTAGAGAACTAAGCAAGTCAGTATAAATCATGCAGTTTGAGTACTCCTTAGCTTCTATGTGATCTTGGACAAGAGGAATGGCATTCAGTTCAGCAGTAAACACAAAAGCTGAAGAGGGGATTCTGCATGTAACCATCAAACCACAACAAACCATGGAAGAGCCCACACAGTCACCTGATTTCGAACCATCTGTATAAATAGGAATAGAAGGATAGCTTCTCTGGTTGACATTCAAGTCGAATCAGGTGGTCCATGGTGAAGCTCTGTCATTGGAACCCACACTGGGTGGGTGAGAGGTGGTTGTTTGATTTGAGGAATCAAACAAGATGAGAATTATCATCCTCTCTATGGTCTTATAGAAACAGCTCATCAAAGTAATTGGATGGTAGTTTGAAGAAATCTTGGGATCTTTTCCAGGCTAAGAGAAAGGAAGGACAATAGCCTGGTGCCAAGCATCAGGAAAAACATTCTCCTGCTAAATCTGGTTAAAAACAATCAGAAGGATAGCAAGAGAAGCAGGAGATAGATGGCACCAGCATGTCATTGTGTATATCATCAGGTCCAGCCAATGTATTGCCAGACTGATGAAGGACCAGTTTGAGTTCCACCAGTATAAAGGGACAATTATAGTCATGAAGAAAATCAGCTCAAAAGGAAAGAGGTGATTGCTCTGCCTGATTCTTAATGGCTAAGAAGGTGGAAGAAGAAGCAGAAGTGCTAGATACTTGGCAAAAGCTTTTACCTAGAGTATATGACTTTAGAACTGGTGGTAGAAGATATGCTGGTTGTGAACTTAATCCAAGATTCCTTCTGGCTTTGACATCTTACCCATCGAGCACATGCATGGGCCCTTTGGAAATTGATGTGGTTCAAGAGTGTGGAATATCTACAAAAAGTATCCCAGGCTCGTTTTTGAGCCTTCCATGCCATGTTTGAGCAGCTACTTGTATAATACAGTCAGTTATTTCTGCCACACCTTCGTCTATTGATGGCTTACAGACAATGGCAGGATCAAGAGCAGTGAAAGAAGGATGTTCTTCAAATTCTTCTCAACAATAACTCCTCAAGATGAATTCAAAGTAGCTTGAGGTGTAACCTCAACAGGTATATCCCCAATTGCCTTTGAATGCAAGAGGAGTTCACTGTGTTGAGATGTGAATGTTTCCACTAATATGTCCCCAGGTCGAAGCTTCTTTACTGAGTTTAGAGAGCCAGCAAGTCTCATTAGTCCTTTCTGAATGAAAAATGAAGACATTTGCCCCAAAGTGAGTGCAATATAAGAAAATGAGGTGCAGCAGGTGGTACAGGTGGTGAGGATTGCTGCTCATAATCATCAAGACGTGGTTGTTTATCTATAAAATGTTTTTTTTTCACAATTTAAGATTTTCTAATTGGAGTATCTATAATAAAGAGAGGGAAATTTCACTACCCACTGACCCCACCCACCATGGAGCCCTACGAGGAGATGCACTACAATGTCAAAAAAAGGACACTGCAGCCACACCAGGGTTTTGTGGACACTATACCCAAATACCGGTATCAGATACAATGTCCACAACACCTGTTGAGAACTTTCAACACTGGTACTTGGTTGACCCTAGCCCAAGTGAACCAGTCAACTGACTCAAGGGGGCCACCACAAGGTCGCCCATTTACAGGAATTCAAGGCCAAAGTGATATGTTAGGGTTGGACCCCTCAACCACCAGGATCCTCTCCTCCCTTTCACAGGTTGCCATTCACAGCAAGATGTGGGTGGATGTTTAGATCCTAGAGGATGTAAACTGAAAGAACAGAACCTTTCCTGGGAGATTTCCCATACCACATACAAATCCACACCAAGAGGTATAAGAATAAGCAAACTTGTGATTAGCAATATAGACATACAATTTCTATATAGTAATCTCATACTTTTTAATGACCTTCTAAAAATAGAAAATGAAATATTTCTCTTCTTTTTCTATTAAACTGAATGTTTTTTATGTCTGCTCATTGTATTCAATCTTTATTCGTTTTTACAGCACTTCTACAACAAGTGGAAACAAAAAAATTAGGACTCTATGATTAATAAAATAGTACTGTTTGATCTTATTTTATTCACACTGATGAACATTTGTTTATTATATATCTGTAATGTCTTTGAGGAACAAATATTCAAATAATTTTATAAAATTCTAAACTTGCTTCAGTCAAACATGTTTCTGCTAAATTTAAGATGTATTTGAAGTATATATTTTTATTTCATTAAAAATATATAAATCCAAGTCTTACAAAGTTACTGAAAAAGTCTGTAGCACCACAATTGTGGAGAGAAAATTATAATGTGCATATCTTAAAAATTCATTATGAAAATTCTAAAATACATTGCATAACACCTTTTGCTAAGGCATTTTGAAAACAAAAAAAATGTAAATATAAAAACAACACATAACTGATAACAACAGTAACTTAAGTTATGAGAATATATACACAACTTTACTACAATTATCATTCTCATAAGTAGATTATTGATGAAAATTATTTCTTAATATGCTAAAAGATCAGTTGCTAAGTTCAGATCAGGGTTGTTAAATGCTATAATTATCGTATTTTCTAAAGCAAACATAGTAATTTGCATAAAACTAAGGCAAATTTCACAGGTAGGACAATTTCACAATTTTAATTCCATCTATGATGTATTTTATAAATCAGCAAAAAACAGGCAAAATTCTAAAAATTTCATTTAATATCTATAGCATTATGACAGCTACATAATATAAATAGACAAACTATTTTGCAAAACCTTTTTTTTCTGAAATAAAGATTATCTCCTGCTCAAACAACAACAATTTTCTCCGAAAGAAAAGTAAGTATAAAAACTTTCAACATTACAGAACTAGAAAAGGAAAACTGGCACTAAATAAATAAGTTAATATCATTGTTTCCTTTTACTGTACTGTGCCTTGCTATATGGTTTAAAATGTAACTGCACTTTGAGATTTCAGAAGAATCCTTTTTATGTTATTGAAAAAGTATATATTTATATGAATACATACACATTTAGCTACTGTATTGTATATTATATGCAGCTTTTAATACTTTTGCTTTTACCTTCGTTCACTTATCAATATACTTGTAATCAAAAAAATATAAATTTTTTTCACATGCCACTGTTTTCTTGTAACACATATTGGTGTATAACGATCTGTAATATTCAAGATCAATTTAAAAAGCCATATTTATAGAGAATTCTGTTAGTGTTTTCTAGAATAAGCTGTGGTGATTTTTAATTTGGCAAATCATAGCATCCACATAACTGAGTTGGGAATACATTATTCAAGTGATAAAAACTCTGTTTCAATATGCAATATTATTTTATAATTTGAATGCTAAAAATTTCATCATTTTAACGAATAAAAAATTTGACACCAAATATGCATTAAAAACTAAAAACTTTCAGTCATTAACATTAATGTTTCACAGTATAGGAATTATGAAAACCATTATTTTTCCTGTTGTAAATTTAATTTTACAATAATGTAAATAACTAGTTGTATTGATAACTTGAAATCTAATACTGTAGTTAATTGTCCTACCAATAAATTTCTAAATGGAAGCATATATTAATTAGTGAGCTATAAAACAAAAAAATCATTAAAAAACAGCAGCATGTCTTTTCAGAAAGCATTCTAACTTACCAAGAAGAATATCCTCTAAAGCCCCATTATAAACTTCATCTTGCTTTAATAACCTTTTTTCTTTGACTTGTTGTGCTTTTTTTTTCAATTCATTAATTACAGCATCCTGGAAATAATAGTAGTTAAGTACATATTTAAGCCACCACATGGAATTATTACTTTCACAAGTTGAAACAGCAACTGATATTCATACGATAAAATTAACAAATTAATATAAACAATGCATATATACGAGTATCTTTATTTTCATTGTTACCTGGAAGAATGAACAAGACTGAAAATTTAAGGAAGATAATAAATGTTAATATTGTACCTAACATATAAAAATGGTTATTAAATCAATACAAAATGATATTAACTAAAGTGCAAGTTAGTTACTGTATTTCAACTGATAACTTATATTTTTTATATCACTCACAACATGAAGATCTAAAGAAATATATATCAATAATCTATGCAATTTCAAAAACACAGCTTTTTACCTGAGTGTTTTTTCTTGTATTTGCAAAGTTTTTATTCTTTACTTTTTCTGGAGGGTTTTGTTTTGCTTCTTTAGCAGCTTCTTCCTGTTTCCTTCTCTGCTCATTTTCTTGTTGTGCTTGCTTTAATTAAGGTTGTATAAAATAACTTAATTTTTATAAATGTGGAATTAGGAAATAAAAGAAAGAAAATGTCAAAAGTTAAACCTTCTTTAAAGTACATCACTTTTATTTTTTCAGATCTGTATGAAAACGATAAGAAACTGTCAGACCTCATATAGTAAAGCCTTGAGTGCAAAGTAAAGCCACTTTTCAAATATTACAATTTGTATTCAAGATATAATGAAAGATGTAAATGATAGTGTATACAACTTTCATATATATATATCTGATGGATGAAACCACTTCAGTACAATTAACAATTATCTTGAAAATAACTTTCAGGAATAAATCCTACCTTGAATGCCTTTGAAAATCGAACAAAGAAAGTGAAGAAAGTGTTAGCAGCAACAGATCGTGCACTTTCACCGAAGTACTCTACACAGTCAGAGTAAGCTTCCTATCAACAAATTTTTAAATCATATTAACATTGTATTGCTTTTGAACTCAATTATAAATTTTTTGTTCAGTAATAATTCTTTACCAGCCTATTATTAGAAAAGTTAACACTTGAAAAAATCAAATAGGAATTATGCTAAAAAATTTGTAGAGTTAAAGATAAAACTAATAAGGCAGCCAAGAACAGAAACAAAAACAAATTGTAAATTTATGCCCACATAAAAGTTACTGGTGCATCAATTAAGCATTATTATAAAAAATAAAATGAACAAACAAGTCCTATAGTGCATCAATGGTAATTTTTACAGACTTACATGACAAAATACAGGGATCAATTCCCTGTGGTAAATAGAACACAAACAGCCCTTTTTGCTAAATACAACAGCTCAACTCAATCAATGGACAAGCAAAATTATCTCTTTGCCCTAAAATGTCAGATTTTCTTTTATTTCTTTGATTATTGTAGTTCTTATTTGTTTGATCAGCTACACAATTTAATGTTTAATTGCTATGTCCTTTTTCAAATAACTAAAATATAAATCAAATATTGCCCTAAAATATTATGCAAGTAAACTCAAAGTTATGTATTAATGCAACCTAAGATAAAACATTACTTTTAGTTATGTTACTACCTATTCATTAAACAGATTTTTTATAAATTTGGTACAATGTTACATGTTTTGCTAGATTGTTACAATCTTTTATTTTGTTGTATCATATCTGTCACTTTTTAGTATTACTCAAAAAGTCGGTTATACTTTTAAGGCCTACTACTCTCAATTATATAATTTATTTGTCTTCACAGCTAACAGGTATTCAAGACTTATTTGGGATAGAGCTTTAGGCTTCTCTACCAGTTACTACTTGAATATTTTGGAATTAAAGAGAAAGCTCTTGCAAAGGTGAAAGCATAATTAATCTTCTTCTTTTTTTATTATAGTTAAATAGCAATATACATTCGCAGAAGTAACATTGTGAATGTCAGAGAAGTAGAGCTGAATTAAAGATAATTTCTAAATTACAGTTTAAGCAATACATAAATACATGAAATAATTGGAAACTAATTTTATTATTTATAATAAATAAAGTAATGACAATGAATTATTATTTTCTGTTAAATGGCCAAGTAAACATTATGAAAGAACACACAGTAAAAAACAAGTTAACGAAAAAAATGACAAAACCATACGTTTATGTGAAACTCCTAAAATATCTATCATTGTGACACAGTTGCAAACTTATGTTTTTCAATGAGACATCCAGTTGTTTTTTTGTTTTTTTCTTGCAGTCAGAATATTTTGGGAATTTCACTCATTTGTCCCCACTTCCCCAAACTGATCACGAGAGAATCCTGGAATTTATCTCCAGATGTTTGGGAAGTTACATTTATATGTATAAGATGTATAATTGTCACAATCTTCACAACATATTGCATAACAATTATAAAACTTCAGTATCTCTCTGTGATGAATGGCATGCACAGACTATTAAAGCAAATCCATTTATAAATGGTTACAAAAAAAGTGTTGTAAATGCCATAAATTTCACATAAGCTACAAAGAGATATCTTACTGTATATAGGCCCTATGGTTCAATGTATTAAAAGGATTATTAAATTAAAATAACCTTACGTAACTAGTGTCTTCAGTTAGTTCATTTCTAATTCAAAGTAATGATGTTTTATTAGTCCATAAACAATAAATTTTATCAATTTCTGTAAGTACTTAAATTTGTCATTAGCCTTTATGTAAATTTCCGACTATTTATGTTGAACAGTAACTACCAAAAATAAGATTAAAATATAACAAATTATGATGTTACCAGCAATGTCATTACAATATTCTTGATACAATCTTAGAATGATTAAAACACAGGTTATCTTTGTATTGTGAAGGATATAATCCAGAAAAACTTGTGCTAGCTGCTCTATTATATGAACATCATTTTAATAAGGTATTTTTTCAACATAATAGAATTTTGCAATGATGTGTGTACTAAAAATACAAAAGGAAACAACAGCAAACTTTAAGAATAAATGAGTATCAACATACTTGTGCAGTTCTTGTGTTGGCTTTTAATTTCCTTAACTTCTCTTCATTGTTTAATAGAAATTCTCTCAAGACAGTAGCATCTTTAGCATCACCACGAAGAGCAAGCTCTTTCTTACACAGCTCTAGCCCCTTATCCAACTCACTGACATCTATTAAAATGTTTTCTAGCGAGACTTGTAAGGAAGAAAAAAAACAAGGATTAATTCCCTGGGGTGGACAAGGCACAGACATATACTTTTTGCTAATACAACAGCCTAACCCAATCCAAGGACAAGACCTATTATGTTTTCCTTTGCAGCAGCATTTGGTTCATAATTAACTTTTAACCTTTCTGTTATCAACATGGTTACATTATGTATTAATATTTTTTGCTTTATATTGCAATTTTTATTGACTTGAGTACATTTTCATTAAATACCTTATAACAACCAATTAAAAATTATTGTTAAGTTACTTTCTCTAAATGTCACCACAAAGAGGAACAAAAAACACCTTGGTCAACTGTATCTGTTTAATATCTTAATGAAACATGGATTAACAGAAATTCTCCTTGTTTACAATCAATGTAGAAACAATGTTTCATTTTACTTGTCTGATAAAGACAAACCTTCCCATTTTAAAACACAACAAGACACCATGGTTCAGAAAAACTGGCACAGCTACAATTTAGTTGGCAAAATGAATTAATCTGTCACCTAATTTATGGCTGAGGTATTGAACAGAGAAGGATTTGTGTTATAAAACGTTTATAGGGTGTGCTTCTCTCACAGACCTTGCAGTGTTTATTGATATTTGTTTTAAAATAAAATAAACTGTCATGTGCTGAAAACATATATGCTCCATACTACTAAAATTCAAAACTGCTTTTTTAAAGCACTCTTCAAAAATTTCCTTTATATAAGTACAGCTTTCATTAACAGAAATTTAACTTGGATGCAAGACACAATTAAAGTAACTAGAGTTGTTTTGGTGTTAAGCATACAGCTAACACAATGGAATTTTTAAGAGTTATGTTGTCAGATTTACTTCTGAGCTACTGTATAACATTTTCAGTTGTAGTAAGTATAACAAAATACAAATCAACTTTAAAAATTAATGGTTTTATGAAGTTTGTTTAAAGCAATTGGTTTTGAAGTCACATAACTTAAAAGTTTACCTCCTGCAGCTTTTTCTATGAATCTCAGTTCACCTTCAAAACTAACAACATCTGGAAAGTGATTCTGGACAGTATCCACTATGTAATGAAGTAAAGAAAATTTTCGGTCTGTTGACTTCGTATCCCCTAGCTAGTAATACAATTATTATTTACAGGGTAAATACATATCTGGTTATTAAAATATGGGATAAAGCCAAAAAATTGTTTTAAAAAATGATATGTTCAGAAATAAAATTATTTTATAGTATCATGTATTTTTACGATATAATTATCTTTTAGAAACTTTATACTAAGTTCAAGTACATAATTATTTCATTCTTCCTGCTTCAATTTTTTCTTTCAGTTTTTGCAATATTACATATAGTTGAAAGTGTAAAACTTTTTCTTATGTGTGACATTTTATTTTGTATTTTATTACCTTGTACTACACAGTCAATAGAAACAGAAGCTGCAACAGTTATACAGATAAATAAACTACACCTCCTTATAATTACCATCTTAAAACAGTTTTATCACTGAACAATTAAATCTTACTTTCTATCATTCAATAAAATGAAATACTGATGTTTCTTTTATAACAACTTCAAGAATTTCCATTGTAATTTCAGATCTATATAAGAAATATGCTAATAAAGCTTTATTAATATGAAAATTAGGTCTACCTATTAACATCTAATTATAGTCCATCAATACTTAAGACATTGATTCTTTTATCATAACACAATACTGCTTAACCCTTTATCCCAAAGAACACATTTCTCTTAATGAGAATCATGACAACATTAAGTTTTTTAAAAAAATATGACTAACCATCCCTCTCAGACCACCTACAAAGTGAAAATATAAAATTTAAATATTGCTTTAGTAAAAATTTCAGTAAAGCTTGTTCTGCACCAAATTTAAAAAGAAAAAAATCAAAACTGTTATCCCAAATTAAATTTTTTGCCTCCAATTGTAATTTTCATTTAGGTAGCAGAAACACTTAAAATTCCTTAATACACAGATAAAGCTTGTCAATATATAAAAGAGACAAGTTTGTGGTCTTCATACATAATTTTTACTTTTTTCTAACTTAAATATTTTAAAAACAATGAGTTTTTTAAATTATTAGTGTCAATTAAAATTCTAAACTTCAACTAATTATGCTTTTTATTTTAGAAGTTTGAAACTGCTAGGGCTAACAAAGTTATAAAAATAACATCTTAAAAACTGGAATTGTTTCTTTCTCACAATCTACTTGCTGTAGAGCTTATTTCTGCTTTCTTGGAGTACAAAGTTTTATACAGTTGGTTACTATATCAAAAGTCTTTTTGTCACAGGGAAAACATTATGTATTGTTTTCCCTGTTTTTAGTTTGTCTTATGAAAGTTAAGCTGTTGTTTTTGGCTTGATTAAAATTCACACTGACAATAAAAATTATGAAGTGCTACAATGAACTTCACTGCTGGTATAAACTTAGATTAATGAAGGCTTTTTTTTTAAACATCTATTGTAGTATTCTTATGTTAAAATTGTTTCCTTATACTATTAGGTAGATCAAATTTAAAATAAGAGAATCAAAAGGATAAAGTAAGTCATAATGTAAGTAAACCAATGGTATTGAAGCAAATAACTGAATGTGTTATACAATTTATGACACAGACAAAAACACAGTGTATGTTCTTATGTTATGACATAGGATAGTTGCCTTCTACTGGACTCATGAAATGATTACCTAGTTTCTTCCCTTAAGATATCTTCCTATTAACTAGCTTTGGAGATACTGTGTACTACTGCTTAAATCTAACATTTCTTACTAAACAGGAAATATTACATGTACCCGCAGTGAATAGCAATAGAGTTGAGGTCATGACCTAAAAATATCACATGTCCCACCAATACAGGACATTGTTGCCATCTACATTCTTGCAAAGTGTGAAGTATTACAACAATAGTATCCCTCCCCAACACATACAGACTATCATCTCTGTAGAACAAAAAGAAACAAAGGTAGTTAGAATAAAGTTAGTAGTTCTCTGGACAATGTGTTATGGGACAAATGCACAAATGTATTGTTTCTGCATTAAGAAAAAAAAAGGTAAAAAAATGCATGGTATGTCTCCTTACAATACTATACATAATTTCTAAAAGAAGCAGAGAAGTAACTTTTATAAATAAAATGTAGTGAGATGTATAGTTTATCTCTTTCAATCTGAATGATATATGAACTATTTTATTGCAAAATTCCTTTTTTACTAAGCAGTCTGGTGCATAATATTATTAGGCTATGTGACTGTGTTTATTGCTAAGTCTGGAATGCAACTGACATATATATATATACTTGAAAAAACAACTCCACACAACTAATTTTAGTTATAAATAAGCAGAAAGCTACACAATGGGCTATCTGTGCTCTCTCAACACAGATTCAGTGAATTTAATAACTACATGACTTCATTTTACTCATTTAAAGTCAATTATAGATTTAATATTTCTAACTTTCAATATAGTGTATACATCTTCACAAGATCTTTCAATCTTTCACTTAACGTTACAAGTCTTTCACATAGGGAAAAAAAAATCATTTTTGGAGTATTTTTAGCAAACTAAAATGAAGATCTGCCAATGAATATACTGAATATTCATTCTAAACAGTCTATATGCAAAGTAATTTTCATGTTAAGATAACTTTTCCAGATCTCAGATTTCCTTCTTATAATCCTTTAAACCTCCTAAATACATTTCAAATGTATTTTTCTAGTACAACTTTGTACTGCATCTGTTATTTTCTCTACCCTAATTCAAAACAGTTTTCTAGTTATGTGACAAGAACCATTACAAATTCATCTAAGGTAATCATTAAGTTTATGAGGAGAATGTCCCTTGCAGTCCATGTAAAACTAATGCTTACCTGTTCAGAACACATGTCATTTGATTGATAAAAACATGGACTTTCTGTTGGTTATAGATAACACATAATTAAACATATAATTTGAAGATAAAAACCTTGACTTTCTGTTAGTTATAGGTAATATATAACTAAACATAAAAGTGAACCATTAACAAAGCCTGAAAAAGAGGATGTGACAGGAGGGTTGTGATTTTTTATTTAAAACTCTGTAACCAAATGAAATTGAAAGCTACAAAAAGTATGGTTTGACTGAGCAATGAGAGTATTATAAAAAGCAATTTGCAGTTAATTTCATGCATTTTTAAATGGTGGTTGAAAAAAAGATGCCCAGAAAAAAATGTTACTATGTGACAATGGGGGAAGTGTAGGATTTTAAAAATATTTCCTTATGAAATTAAAAACTTAAAACTTATATACTATTAAAATACAGATTATCAGCTAAGTATTTATGCCATACTAATTTGTAAAATATAAACAAAAAGTGCTTTAATAAATTTTGAATGTAAGACATTCAAATTATCTGTCGTGTGTAATAAAGGATACCTGGGGTAAAAGGGATAATAAGATAGTAAGGCTGTGAAAAAGTTATATGAATTGGCCAAGTACTCGATAAAAATTTCTCTTTATGGAATAGTTACTTATTGTATGAAATTAAAAATACCAATGATTACACAACATTGTATTGGTGTGGTATGAAGATAAAACAATTGCATAACCCAAAGTTTAGGTCAATGGCTATAATTATTTCATTATGACTGTATAAAGCTATGCCATATGATTGTTTTTATTGCATTATAAATGGTAAATTTATTAAAAATATCATATTTAATGGAATTACATGTTAAAATTATCATATACTTATGATACAAATATGTAGATATTGCTTATAAGATATTAGTTCTTATAAATGCATATGCAAAATTTGCATTATGTTGTCATTAGCCTGAAAGAGGTTGAGCAAAGTTAATAAAACTGTTTTTCATCAAAATAGTTTAAATCCACAACATTTTCAATTGGAATTTTTTTCTTCTATAAGGCCATATAAAACTGACTCATTTGGTAATATTTTAGAAACTAATATATGACTAGTTTTTTGTATTTGTCAGATTATTAATTAAATTTTACCAAGGCTACCTTCATGAAAAAGTAATTCTCACAACATGAACATTTAATGAGGTAAAATACTTGCAATGATCTAACTGGTTCTTATTCTACATAACATTCTATTATTCTTTGAGAAAAGAAGATCAAACATTCAATCAACATGCTAATAAACAACCTACATATAACTGAAAATCAACTATAAATTATCTTTGAACAGCTTAATTCTGTATATATTTTCACTAGTTATGCTATAAACCAAAACAAAGAACTGTAATATTTAAAAATTCATAACTCACCATGTCTAGAATCTGTAATTTAAATCCATATGCTGGCCCTCTTTTGGCTCCATTCATATAATTCCCAAATGCTAGGATTATCTTTAAGAAAAAAAAATCAATATTTAAGACTATAAAAAAGAACAACAATTAAAAATAATCTAATTTCTTAAAAAACAAAAGTATCAAATAAACAACTTATGCATATAAATTCAATACATATCAATCATTAATATACAATTATAATCTTCATAGAGTCCATAAACAGGAAGAATATATATACATCTTTAAATATTAAGCCTTACCTCTAATATCTTTCTTATTTTTTTGGAATTCTTTATTGATCTGGAGGCTGTGATGATAGAATGAACTTGCTGAAAGGTGAGTACATGAAGATGTTATAAACTGTTAAAGCCTGCTATGTATATATACATAAAACCATCAACTCACACATAACTACTATGGTATAACAATTAAATAAATACACTCATAGACATAGCCCCAACTTTAAAAGCAACATAACTGAACTACTAAATTTATTACAAATAATTGAATATATTATGTTAAAATTATTTTGAATACTGAATTTATCTGGAGTTTCAAATGTAACATCACATCAACAAAAATGTATCACACTTGGGAAGGGTGACTAAGAGCACTTTCTGATGCAAAATATTCTTACATACACATCATAAATATGTGTAGATCAGGGATTTAAAGTTTTCCAGAGAGGAAGTATCCTTTATTTTAATGTTATGGAAAAATAAAGGATTATGCATCAAGTTGGGATACAAGAATCATCTAGAATAGGACCTCAACAAGTCATACTCAAACTGTTGTATGCAAACTGATATCCTGTAACAACAGGAAACCTCCAAACACAAAAGTCAGCAACAGAGATCATCCATATGCCTAAGGTAGCAGTATGCAACAAAATAAAGAACGATCTCCACCTGGAAAATCAACTCAATTCATGTGTGCAAGGTGCTTCCTTCCAGATTTAAGAAGGGAAAATCAATTCCAGCAAACTGCATCAACAGTACCAAGTATGAGTTGGAAGACGTAGCTTGACAACTGTTAGAATTGATGTGCCATTTTGTATAAGTTAAGGGGTGAAAAATATTTTAAAAAGTGGTACAATGTATTATGTAAAACTTTATGTACACAGCTGGCCAAAATCTTAAGGCCAATGAACATAAAGAAAAAATATGCATTTTCCGTTGTTAGACTCAACTTCTTTGAGTAGAGCTTCAATTGATTGATTGATTTAGTGTTTTATGGCACAAAGCAGTTAGGCTATCTACACCAAATGTTCAATAAAAATATAAAAATAAATTAAATGTAGTAAAATACATAAAATAGAATGAAGGAAAAACAAAACATTGAAAAATAGAAAAAGTATAAAATCAATGTTGACACCTAGTCTACAATGTTAAGAGAGAAAGCAGAGTAAGAGAAGTTGTAAAGGACTTTCTCTAGCAAAATGGTAATAATCATAACCTGCCAGGAAGACAAACAGGTAAGTACAAGAACCACTATCAATCACCTGAAATTGGCCTTTCCAGTCCTGGTTCCGGGTTATGCTGTCATAACAGTTATTATTAAATAGTAAAATAAGAAAAGTGTTAAAAGACATATTGCAAAATCATAATAACAATTAGTCCAACATCCTGTAAAAATGTAAGAGTAAAGTAAGTGTAGTAAAATTCATAAAAGGAAACAAAGGTAAAAACAAAACAGCAATTAAAACACAAAATGATGTAAAACCAGTGTTGACATCCAGTCTACAAAGTTGTAAAAGACTTCCTGTATCAGAATGGTAATGATCATAACCTGCCAGGAAGACTAACAGTTAAGTACAAGAACGACTGTCAGTCACCTGAAATTGGTCTTTCCAGTCCTGGTTTCTGGTTATGTGTCATTATGGCCAACACTAAAAGGTAAAGTAATAGAAGTGTCAAATGGCATGCAGCAAAAGTGTAATAGCAACTTGCCAGGACAAATAACGGGTAGTTCAAACAGAAGTGTTAGTCACCTGAAGTTGGCCTTTCCAGTCCTGGTGTTGAGTTATTTAATGTTCTGGCCATTTTGCAATATCAAATTAAACTAGAGAGATTGAGACTGAAAAGGGAAGCACAATTAAAAAGGTGTAATGAATAAATATCCAATTATTTTGAAGGCCATTAAAAAGCTAATAAACGTTATCAAGGTTGACAGTGTTACCATCACCAGTAACACTGTCCAATGTTACAGACAAACTCTGCGTTAGAACATGTTTAAAATAGTGCCGTCATTGAGAGTCTTAATGATGACAGGAATGTAAAATGTGGCTTATAGTGATCCGAGTGTTACACAAACTACACATTGGTGCATCAGTTCCAGATAAAAGAAAACGATGAGTTAAAAAACTGTGATCAATGCGTAGACTAGTTATAACAACTTCCTCCTTCCTAACCTTACGGAAGCTAGATGGCCAAAGCCCAATATAGTCCAATATTTTTCAAAAAGCTTGTTGTCATGTTGCTCACTCCAAGTGGACTGCCAGGTGGCACAGAGCCAAGTCTTGAATACAGGACCATAGTCCATGTACAGAATAGGCACAGTGGTGATAGTGCCAGAGCAGACAGATTTAGCTGCCATGTCTGCAAGCGCATTCCCTCAAATACCAACGTGGCCTGGTATCCAGAAAAACTGGATAGAAGTTGCAGTTAATGAGAAATGGGCCAGTCGGTTTTGAATATGAGAAAGAACAGGGTGTGAGCCAACGTGTAGTGATTCCAAAGCCAGCAGAGAACTAAGGGAATCAGTATAACTAGTGCAGTTGGAGTACTGCTCAGCTTCAATATGACCCAGGGCAAGAGATATGGCATACAGTTCAGCAGTGAACACAGAAGCTGCAGAGTGGATTCTGCACGTAACAGCTGAACCGCAACAAACCATGGCAGAGCCCACAGAGTCACCTGATTTTCAACCATCCATATAAATTGGAATCGAAAGAAGGGCTGCAATAAGCCATGGGCGGATGGGCTGACCAGTGGATTCTGCAATGTTTTCCAGGAACAGACCCAATTCATCCAATTGCGCCTGGATGCAAAGGCCAAAAGGAGCATTGGCAGATCATCTGTTTTGAAAAAGTAAGGCCCACTGAGGAAGAAGAATACATCCCCAAGTGGGATGCTTTGGTAATGAGCAAAGTTTCTAAGAATACAGTAGAGTCAGTTGCAAACTGTGAAGGTGCAGTGAAGGTTCGTGCAATTCCACACATAAACTCTGAACTGGGGAGGGGAAGAAAGCCACAGTGCAGAGTCAAAGTCCTTGATGATGAATGGGGTCCAGCATCTTTAAGGCTGAGGGTCTGGCAGAGCCATAGAACATTGATCCAAAGTCGAGTTTTGAATGAATAAGAGCATGATATATCTTTAACACAGAACAACGATCCACTCCCTAACTGGCAGTAGAGAGGACACGGAGGATGTTCAATGCTCTTGTGCATTTGACCCGTAACTGCTTTAAGTGTAATATAAAGGTCAGCTTACGGTCAAAGATAAGCCCCAAGAACTTGGTCTCAGGAACTACTGGCAGCAAAACTTCACCGATAAGGAGTTCAGGATCAGTGTGGATACCCTGTTGGCAGCAAAAATGCATGCAAACGGTTTTAGAGAGATAAAAATTAAATCTGTTCCCTGTGGTCCACTTCAGTACATGATTGAAGGCAGATTGTAGTTGCCGCTCAATATATCTCATGTTCAATGACTGATATGAGATGTGAAAGTCGTCGACATAGAGCCTGTTTGCAAAAGTGAGGGGGAGTTGTTCAGTGATGGTATTTATCTTTATACTGAAAAGTGTGACATTCAAAACACAACCCTGAGGAACCCCAACGTCCTGTAGAAAAGAATGGGAAAGTATTGAACATACACGAACTTGGAATCTCCTGTCCATTAAATTTTTTTTATAAACATGGGTAAATGGCCACATAACCCATTTTTATGGAGGTCTCGCAAAATGCCATACCTCCATATTGTGTCATAAACCTTCTCAATGTAAAAAAATATGGAAAGAAAATGTTGACATTTGAGAGAGGATTCTCTGATTAATGTTTCATGTCGAATTAAGTTGTCCATGATGGAATGCTGTCGTCAGAACCCACATTGGGTTGGGAGAAGAGGTTGTTTGAATCAAGGAACCAAACAAGATGAGTATTAACCATCCTCTCCAAGGTCTTACAGAGACAGCTCATCAAAGCAATTGGACGGTAGTGTGAAGGAATCTTGGGATCTTTCCCAGGTTCAGAGAAAGGTAAGATAATAGCCTGGCACCAAGCATCAGGAAAACATTCTCCTGCCAAATCCTGTTAACAACAATTAGAAGAATATCAAGAAAAGCAGGAGAGAGATAGCGCAGCATGTCATAGTGTACATCATCAGGTCCAACAGATGTACTGCAAGACCAATGAAGGGCCATTTGCAGTTACACCAGAGTAAAGGAACAATTATAATAAAAAAGACAGTCAGTACGAAAGGAAAAAGGTGAATGCTCTGCCCGAGTATTGATGGCCAAGAAGGTGGAGGAACAAGCAGAAGTGCTAGATACCTGGCAAAAGCTTTTACCTAGAGTATCGGCGATGCCCAGGACATCAGCTACCTCTTGGCCATCAGAGAGTAAAATGGAGAGGAGGACATAATTGTAGTGCCCACTGACCTTTTGAATCCTGTCCCATATGACCTTGGAATTGGTGGTACAAGATATGCTAGTTGTGAACTGGAGAACCATTCCGTTTACGATCACGTCTTTTTTCCTTACTGTCCTTATTCAGAGGAGGTCTGTTGACCACCGTGGATCCTACACTGGGTCGACTGGGCTGGTCATTGTTGCTGGAAGGGGTTATCAGTGACTGAGGATGCAAACGAATTGTTGTTTTGCATCGTAGTGTTGGTGAAAAAGAGGTATCAAAAGAAATCCCTGCATTTGAAACCAGAGGATGTGGATTTTGAGATTTGTTGAACTGTATGGGAGGAACAGAGATGGATGTAGAAGTAGATTCATCAACCATTTTAACCATGGAAGTCAAAAGTCTTTTCATCTGTTTTGAAAATGATTCTCTTGGAGCTACAGAGAGATCTGTCTGCACTTCTACTTTAGTTGTGAAACAAAGTGCAGCAGCATATGTCTGAGATGGAGTGCCAGACAGCAACTTCCAAGCCTCAGGGTAATTAATGTTATGGGTTGTTTTCAAATGCTGCACCTCTTTTTCCTCCAACCATTTCGAGCAAGAACGAAAGTAGGAAGAATGGGAACCATTGCAGTTGACACAATGTGGGTCCGTGTGGCACTCATAGACATCGTGATCCATGCCACCACAACAAGCACATGTCAGGGAACCACAACAGGACGTCTTTGAGTGTCCGAACATTGGACACATCGAAGAGGGTTTGGAATGTACGGCTGTACCCTGCAAATTAGATTATCTGCCTTGATGGTGCCAGGTACACATGGTGATGTAATTGTCAAAACAAGTATATCTGTCGGCAGTGTAACTCTGTCTTTGCGAGTGGAGATGTGCCTCACTGTAGAAACTCTGAGCGGAGATACCAGTGAAAATCTCCGACTTGGGGATCATTCAAGGTAGCATGAGGGGTAACCTCAGTAGATACATCCCCAATTGCCTATGAATTCAAGAGGAGTTCACTGTGTTGGTATGTGAACGTTTCAATCAATACGTCTCCAGATCGAAACTTCTTTACTGACTTTGGAGAGCCAGCAAATCCCTGTAGTCCCCTCTGAATAAAAAAGGGAGACATTTGCCCCAAAGGTTTTTCTGAAAGAGAATGTAACATAAAAAAATGGAGTATAGGTGTTAGAGATGTTGAAGATTGCTGCTCAGAGTCTTCAAGACGTGGTCATTTACCTACTGACTGTATTTTACCATTTTTATTTAATTTTTTTGTTGGAAGATCCATTGGGAAAAAAGGAAACTTTCAGTACCCACTGACCCTAACCACCATGGAACCCAACGAGGGGATACTCTACAATATCAGGGTATCGTGAGCACTATACACAAAAACCAGCATCAGACACAATGTCCACAACACCCGTTGAGAATTTCCAACACTGGTACTTGGTTAACTCTAGCCCAAGTGGACCAGCCGACTGACCCAAGGGGGCCACCCAAAGGGTGCCCGTTTACAGGAATTCTAGGCCAAAGTTGTGTGTTACGGTTCGACCTATCAACAACCAGGATCGTCTCCTCCCCTTCACAGGTCACCAGGCACAGCAAACACATTGGTGGATGTTTAGATCCCAGAGGAGGTAAACTGAAAGAACAGAACCTTCTCTAGGAGGTCCCCTCACCACATACAGGAATCCTCCATAGAGCTTTCACCAACGATGAAAATAGGAAAAGAGAAAATAAAAATAAACTTTTTTTAGCATTTATTAGAGAAAATGTAAACACTATGAAATTAGCCTAAATTTACTAGCTGGTCAAAAGTTTAAGACCATACCAAAAAGAAGTCCTAAATAGGGTAGGAAATGCCCAACAAGGGGTCTCAGTAGTGAGATGCAAGGCCATCATTGCAAATAACTTAAAACATTCCATTTGGCATGTTCAATATAAGTGTTTGCAGAAGGATGGTTGGAATGTCATTCCAAGCTGTGAAGATGACTTCACAAAAATCACGCACTGTTTGGAACTGACGTCCATTTCTATAGATTTTCCTTGCCATCCACCCCCAAACATTTTCAATGGGATTCAGTTCAGACAAACATGCTGGATGGTTCAAAAGAATCACATTATTCACCATGAAAATGTTCTTTGTACTGCAGGCATTGTGGATTGTTGTGCTGAAAGATCCAGTCATTTCCACACAAGCAAAGGCTTTCAGTCAATAAGAATGCTCTCTCCAAGATGCCAATGTAGCCAGCTGCTGTTTGACGCCCTTGTATAACCTGAAGCTCCACTGTTCCATGGAAGGAGAAAGCACCACAGATCATGATGGAACCTCTTCCACTGTGTCGTGTAGAAAATGTCTCCAGTGGGACATCCTTATCGTGCCAGTAATGTGGAAAGCTATATGAACCACCCAAGTTAAATTTTTTCTCATCAGAGAACAAAACCTTCATTCAATTTCTACATCCCATGTTTGGTGCTTCTCAGCAAAGTTTAACCGAGTTGTTTCATGGTGTGGAAGGACATGTAGTCTTTGAAGACATTTATGGTTTTTAAAGCCTTTCTCTCGTATATGCCATTTTATTGTTCTTGAGCTGCATTCTGTGTCCATAAGGGCTAAGGGCCTTAATCTGGTTCGAAGATTGGCTGGTGTCTTGCCAGATAACCTGTCGAATCATCCTGCTTATTGCCAGTGAAATTTTCTTTGGCTAACCACTTGAAATTCCCATTCCATATCTCTCAGGGTCTTAAGAAATTTGTAACAGCAGTTTTACTATGCCCAATCTTGTCAGAGATGGCATGTTAAGAAAGAACTTGCTTTTGCAGCTTGACAATACTACCACATTCAAACTATGTTAACTTTTTACTTTACTCAAATAAATGGTTAATTCTAACAATACAGAATGCATATTTTTTTCTTTTTGTTCATTGGCCTTAATATTTTGCCCAGCAATTTATATTGCACTCAAAGCAAATTAGGGATCAGAAGAGTGTATACAAAGGTCTAGGTGAATTCTACTTACTATTAGACCAATCTCCTGAACCATTTGCACAGTTCAGAAATATCAGCTTTGTGTAAAAATGAGGTCAAAAGGGTATCAATTCACCAAGATAAGGCTTCCAATGTAACCACTTGTTCAACCATCACATATCTCAAGCAGTTGGAGAATGTAAAGTGTATACAGACTATTTCATATGATAAAGTATTGGTCAACTTATGAGGCATAGTACTCATGAATTTATGTTAGATTAGACTGTTAAAACAGTTGTTGGGAAACCATCCTCGTACATTATATAGATTATGAAAAACCTGCAAAGAGGAGTGATGTGTTCATAACACAATAACCTTAAGGTAGAGCCTTTTGCAATGGAAACTACACAATAAGGGTGTTGTAAAGATACTATCAAAAATACATGACCAAGTACTTTGACATGAGCTATAACAGCTTGGATAAGCCCAAAAATTCATTTTCATATGATGTTCCAAAACCCCTGCAGTCTTTTTAATTTCAATATGATTTAAAAACAGTATTAGAAGTGGTGTAAAATTATCATAAAAATGTTAATTCTTTTTCAGGAAATATCTATCATTATGTAAGACAAGGCAGAATGAGAAGAATTAAAAACATGCCAATTTTGTGTAATATAACACTCAAACAACATTTAACTTTTTTTACAGCAAAAATATTGTATTAAAAATATGTATGAAAAATAGCAAGAGTTTATTTCTAAATCCTCAACAAATAGCATAAAAATACACATTCTTACATATCAAGGAAACATATTCCCTTTAGCTACTAAATAAACAGTGATACACATTTTGAAATGCAAATAAGTAGTCAGGTGTTGTAAATATTACAAATTTACTAACCGGTGTTATAAGCTGAATATTCTCACCAAAACTTGCTATATAACTCATGATGTTAAGTTTCTGTGACAGTCTCTCAACTTTGGAAAGCTGTAAGAAAATAAATATCAGTATTTCACTATATATAAAAATTCAAACAGCTTGTGTCTCGCACATCAGTCAACGTAAAATCTGATAAATACATTACAATATTCTGAGCACACATACACTTATTCACAATTAACTTTTACATGCAGATTTACAGAACTTATTAAAAAACAATAACAGTTTAACTTCTCAAATCTATGATTATATGAACTGTTAAATCAAACATTTTGCTATTATATATTTGATTTTCATCTTCAAGCATAGATGTGCCACCAGGAAGCTACAGGGGTCATGGCCCACTCACTTTCCCTGCTTGCTGATGGTATTACACAGTTTGGTATATATAAATATATACATGTCCCACATTTATATAGTCATGTGAAAAAGTTAGGAAACCCTGTGTATATCTGTAACATTTTTTGGATACATAGATATTTAATCTCAATTTCAACAATACTGAGAGATTACAGGAATATAACTAAACAATTTAAACTGAATAAAAGACTAAGATCTTCTGCAAATATAATTCTACAAAAAATGCATATTCTAACTGAGGAAAAGTTAGGACACCCTACCCCCGAATAGCAAGTGTTACCCCCTTTGGCTGAAGTAACTGCAGTGAGACACTTCTTGTAGCCATCTACAAGTCTCTGGCATCTGTCTGAAGAAAGTTTGTTCCACTCCTTAATGCAGAATTCTTTTTGCTGTGAAATGTTTGAGGGGTTTCTTGCATGTACAGCCCATTTCAAGTCACCCCACAGCATCTCAATGGGATTAAGATCTGGGTTTTGACTTAGCCATTCCATTTCTTTGTTTTTACCCAGTCCTGGTATGTTTTGGGTCATTGTCATGTTTTAAGGTCCAGTTCTGCTTCAGCTTTAATTTTTGTTCAGATAGTCTCACACGATCCTCAAGCACCCTCTGAGACACAGTAGAATTCATGGTGGATTCTATGATTGTGAGCTGTCCAGGTCCTGCTGCAGCAAAGCAGCTCAAACCATGACACACCACCTAGATGCTTCACAGTTGGTATGAGGTTCTTTTCTGGTGTCCAAATAATGCAATTTTGAACTCATCTGTCCAAAGAACATTATTCCAGAAGTCCTGGTCTTTGTCTACATTCTCTCTGACAAACTTCCATCTGGCCTTGATGTTTCTCTTAGAGAGCAAAGGTTTCCTCCTTGCACACTTCCCATGCGAGTAAAACTTGTGCAGTCTCTTTCTGATTGTAGAGGCATGCACTTTAACATCAACAGTAGCCAGAGCCTGCTGTAGGTCCCGTGATGACATGTCAGGATGTTTGGAGACCTCTTTTAGCATCTTGCAGTTTGCTCTCGGGGTGAAATTGCTTAAATGACTAAACCTGGGCATGTTGGCAGTTGTTTTGAAAGTCTCCACTTGTTGACTATTTTCCGGACAGTGGAATGGATGATTTCGAAATCTTTTTAAATCTCTTACCAGACTTGTAAGCTGCTACGATTTTCTTTCTGAAGGTCTTATATACAGCTCTTTTGCTCTCATCATGTGCTCACTCTCACTTCAACAGTCAGGAGCACACCAAAATAAATGTCTGAAGTTTAAATAGGGCAAGCCTCATTCAAAATGCTGAGTAATGATCTTCTAATAATGTGCACCTGGTGTGATACACCTGTGTGTGAGTTGAGCCATTTCAAGTGGAAATAAATATGGGGGCATCCTAACTTTTTTCCTCAGTTAGAATATACATTTTTGTAATATTACATTTACAGAAGATCTTCAAAAGTTTTTCTTCAGCTTTTGTTTAGTTATATTCCTATAATCTCTCAGTATTGTTGAAGTTGAGATTAAATATTTATATATCCAAAAATGTTACAAAAATACACAGGCTTTCATAGGGTGTCCTAACTTTTTCACATGACTATAAAAAAAGACAAAAAGAGAGGTACATATTTTAATCACTATTTACATTTTTTTCAATGATCTATTCAGTAGCATGGTGATGCTGTATATTTTGAGAATTTGTTTTTTGTAGCCATTGTCACAGGCGGATTCTTATCTTAGAATGTTATATTCTTTGTCTCTCTACCAAGTGTTTCTATCAGTGATGAATATTTAAATTTTGGTTCTTCTGATATCTACTATAAATGTGTGTGTGTGTGTGTGTGGGGGGGTCTTATAGCAGAGCCACATCAGGCTATTTGCTGTATCTACCAAGTGGAATCGAACCCCTGATTTTAGTGTTGTTAATCCAAAGACTTATCACTTTCCCAGCAGGGGACTACTATTAATGACAAACTGATAGTTAATGTTTGCAAAAGCATTGCTACAGAGGTATAATATGTAGATTTATGATTTATTAAGTGTTGTGGGTCTGCTCTGTCCAACACTATGCCCTCCTCATTTTTGTATATTCATTACAGTATCCTTACTTTTGTACAATAGTCTATATTTTCAACAAATAAGATATAAGCAATGTTTTCACATATGAAATAACATAAGCCATGGAGTTAAATACCTCATTCCTATCATATTCTACTTTATAACATAGGACGTACAGTCCTCACCTGAGGCTGGATTGTACCTTAACATTAATGACAATGCATACAGCCTACTAACAAGTAAACAGAAATCTCCAAGATGTCACATGCAAGTAATCTCCAACATTTGCAGACAGAATTAACTTGGCAATGACCACAGAATACAAACAGTCATGCCAGATGTGGAGGAATCCCACTAATTAACCATACTTTATAAGGTCTTGCAGTTAGAGAAAAGATTAATAGTATTTGATATTCTCAGCAAGTTTGTAACAATTCACAATATAAAGGCTTCCAAGCAAACTTCATACATATGGTAAGGAATAAAAGCAAAATCTCTGCAAAAGATTTGTATCAACTCTCAGTTTTCTATCTACAAATGTTCATGGATAGTGGATTTACCGGAATATTATCAGTATTTTAATGCCATTTAAAATCATGTTATCCAGCTAAAAACAAAACAGGGATTTAAAAGGAAGTGATTGGCTTCATATGGATATAAAATCTATCTACTGACAGACACATTAAAACACCAGCAGAAAATAGACTAACCATTACACTAGTCAGTAGTCTTACTGATGTGAAAACCTAAGTAATCTAGAAAAACTAATCCAGCAGATATACTAAGCAGCATCTTAAGGAATTTTACCTCAAAGAGAAATGTACTTTAATTGCAGAAGCTGATGTCATTATTCTGGATGAATTAGAGAGAAAGAGTCTAATGATCAATGTTAGTGTTAGCAACAGCATATCCATAGCTTAAATAAGAAAAGATAATCAAAGAGAAGTTTAGAGCCTTATTATTCATAATACCAGTTTAAAGCATTATTAATCATAATGCCATAAAAACTGCTCATAGTAACTGTCAAGAACGCTTTAAGAATAACAAGCATGAACATTAAAAAAACACAAGAGAAAGCATTTCCTGTTGTTAAATTATTATTCGAGAGCTTGGGTTTACTAAATGACTTAGCTCTGATGCAGGTAGGCGAGTATTGCAAATGTTATACTTATTCTCCATATATCAAGTATTATCTCCATCAACTATTGGTGAAGCTGCTTTTTTTCAAGTTTGCTCTTAATGTTTTGATATGTAAAATTATTGTTAAATCTTAATTTTGATAAAACCAGTACAAATTAACAAGTTTATTAAATTCACAGTATGTGTTTATGAAAATTCTAGAATAACATACACATCATATTCCTTGTTCGGCAGCTATGATTTGAGCACTGTGATACAGTAGTTCTGGCTAGAAACTAGTATTGACTATATCATTATTATACATTGCATTAAGTTTAATGTGACAAATGATGAATTTCTTAAATTCACACATTACAATACATTAGTATCAACTGAATTCACTTAACCTCCATAAACTAAATGGGGAAATTGGAAGATACAAGAAACCACAAACAAAATTAATACAGCCTAGTTGCTCTAATCAGAAGTACTTTGTTACCTCAGAATCTTTTGATACAGAACTTTGAAACTATGCTTTAAAATACTCTATTAAGTTGAAGATCAGTGACTTACAAGAAAGAGGCATTATATTCTGAAAGAAAAGGAGTTCAGAGGCAGCAAGGATACTTGTAACAGTAAATAGCATTTTGAAGCACAAGTTTAAACAGTATCTGTTTGGATCCTTTGTCTACAATAGCACCTATAAAATGAGAGGAATCTATTATAATGGCAGTAATGAACAAGTTTAATAGCAGACAGCAGATTATACTAAACACAGAAGGTAAAATAATAGTGCAGAAGTATGACTATTATGATAAAGATAGCAAGTGTCAGAGAACTTCATTCTGATGAAAGACATGGCTTTGAGTCATTTTTAACTGATATGTGCAAAACTCTGGAAATAAAGCAATCTAGGATAACAGATTCTATTTTTTATGGCTTAATAGTAAAATGACAAAACCAAATTACATGTAACATAGTCATAGATAAAGACAAACGAAAATGGAACTAAAATACAGCAGTGAAATATGAAGGCTAATATATATAACAACATACAACAGTATAGTCATAAAGCTAGAATTCTATCAGACCTCCCAGATTGCTACTTAAAGCAAGTCCAAGCTAACTTTAATATATAAAAAGTACCAATCATTTTAGAGATGTAAATGATATCAATTTAACAAGTTTGCTCACAAGAAATTGAAATCAGCCATAAATAAAAATAAAGTAATAAGCTACAAACATTGACAAATTTAAATCATAACATGACAATGGTGTCATTAGGCAGCTTGAAGAACAAAGGGAATGCATCATACAATTTTAGTTAATATTCAAATGGTCCATATGCACTGATAAACATTACAAGCAATGTATTGTGTTGCAAAATACTGTAGTTTAAAAACCACATGTTCATATAAAGCAGCTCCAGAGATACCAGAGTGATATGACAGATTGTCTATTACCAAACAGTGAACAAATGGTATGGAAATTTCAAACAAGGAATTCAAAATTTCTTTTTTTAAAAAAAAGGAGCCATAACTTTAGCCTGGAGAAAAAAATCAAGCCAAAATTCCAAGTACTGCTCAATGATAAAACTAAACTCAAAATGTCCAAAGCTGCTGGGGGTTAATGATGATGACATAGGTGGCTGACACAAATAAAAAGCACATTTCCATCTCTTATTGAAGAAGCAAGCTATATATGCTACTTCCTCAACCTTTTCACTTGGTGTACACATGCACTATTATTCAAAACTATCTATTCTTAAAATTGGTAAATTATTTTTAATACCAATATTAAACACCAGACTAGAATGACAAAATGATTACATATTCACTTACAACTGCAAAAGTAATATCACAGCTTTTAACATACAAACGTTTTGAACAGCTGTTTATTATTACCTGTAAGAACAGTACTTGCCTTTGTGGATAAACACTAAAATATCTTCTTAGTCTGTTAGAAATTCTCTATTGTGATTTAAAATAAAGTTGACAAACTTGTTTGTTTTTGTTTACCCATTTTCCAACAATGTTAAGCATGCCCTAATCATGATTATCCAGAAAAAGAAAACACAGCTCTGTTACATCATTCATTAAGAACAAAACAAAACAAGTCTTGTCAAGCAGAAGTACTTCTTGACAAAACCAAGAAACACGTAATGCAACAGTTACAAAAATTGTCCACGTGAATTCATTATTTAGGAAGGAAGCAGTGTTGTGCAATGGTATTTTAATTATTACATAAATTCTTTCTTTCCAACAATCTAAATAGATATTGTGTTGTAAATGTGTGTTGTCTTTGAAATTCTGAATTACAATTTTAACTAAAACTATTTACAATACCAAACCACTATTATGGTGAAGTTTACTTCAAAGTGTTGTGCCAAATGTTATGGAAGCTTCAGTGAAAGACAAACTGAAGCATTTTGCAAAACATCCAATTAAAATATCAAAATATAACATTAAGCCAAGGCAGAGCTGGGTTTGTTTTAGAAAGATGAATGAAAAATAAGATTTCAAATGATTCATTTTAAGAAATTTTAAAGTTGCTCTTACCAGTTGTGAAGTTATTCAGTGAATTTACTGTTTCACACATTCTCAATTAATTCATGATATAAACTCATCTCTGTTTATTCAAATTAAATAAAATTAAAGTTGTATATTTTGTTATAGGCATACAGGTGGAGTTGAAATTGCAATTCTTTTGTGTACTGAAGTTTCAATATTTTTTGAAAACTTAATTTGTATTGCTTTTGCCTCTTTTATAAATCTTCAAGCATTTTTCACAATTTTTGTGAGTCATCAATCAATCCTAAAAAAACTCAATAAAATTCCCATAGCACAAAAAAATACAAGTCTTAGCATATTCTTGTGTAGTGAATTCCTGTCTAACAAATGTAAACATTTACAAAAATTCAAAAAGGTCTTTATCACTGTAATTAACAATCTGTAAAAACATTTTGTCAAATAGAATAAAACAGGTAATAATGCTGCTGTCAATTACACACTAAACATTTTATTTCTAAATACCTTTTAACAACATATATTTTAGTAATGTGAAAACAAAGAAATAAATCAGCTAACTATCTAACAACAAGTGAAGTTTGTCATATAATGCAATAGGCACACGGAAACAAACTCACTAACTGTAAATAAATATTTCTGTATAATCTGAAGTGTAATACAGATAAAGTTCAATAATTCATTAAGCAAATATTAAAAATTGAAATTTGGTGTAAGCACACTGTAACAATCATTACAACTGTATCTGACCTATAAATGACAATAACAAACTTCACAAATAAACAATACTTTCAAGATTAATAATTGTAAGAAAAGCAGATATTAAATATTTTACTTTAATAGAGTTTCTGTTAGAAATAATTAATTTGCTTAATTCTCTGCTGGAAAAAACATCAAAATATAATAATTTCAATTACAGAAAGAAGGAATTTGTCCTCATCTGTCAAGGAATCAGTTGCCTTCCTCTGTCTTTCATATTCTCTGTAGGCTTTTATCTATCAAAATATAAAACATTTATGTGTATGAACCTCACATGATATATGTCAATATAAGGTCAGTGTTGGTAAAAAATATATAAGAATAGTGATAAATATTTTCAGAACTATCGTGAGGATTACCCTTATTTGATTACATAATTTCTAGACTTTTAACCTCCTAATTTCATTCTAATGCACAGAAAAAATATTAATTATCACACTTCCTCAACATTAGAACTTATTTAATGGTTAATCATTAAGATTTAAGTTCTAGGTTACAGTGGCTTGATACTGTATGTACTATGTGATATAAAACATATGTATTATAAATTATGTAAAGCAGATTATTATTTTATTTCATACATAACAGTATATAATTATATGATTTTATATGCTTTTGGTGTGATTTCTGCTGTTGAAACATTTTATTTGATCCTGCAAAACTGCTATGGGTTAAACACACAAGTACCTACCTAATGTGTAATCATTTATGTAAGCACATGAACATTCTCTTACAGAACATTATATTTTATGCTATTGTCAACTTTCATGGTGAGATTTGCCTATCAAATGCAGTATGAACTCAAAACTACCACATGAATCATTTACAATTTTGTGAAGCTGAAATACCAGAACAGCTTGGTTGAAACTCTGAATCATGAGACAAGTGATAGCAGATATTTTTCTCAACATATGATATACTATAAACCAGTACCAGGTCTACTTGTACTGATGGCCCACTACAAATACTAAATGGTGAGTACTGCCAGGACTGGTACCAACTACGAACCCTGATGCCACCAAGAAAGGTTAAGGCTACATCAAGAAGAATTCAGTAACTATTTCTAGATTGGCTGACTTTACAATGATATGCAGAAATTCTAGAAACTACTGTCATATATACAAACTATCCCAGGAGGAAAAATGTAATAGCATGAGTTTAAATATGGAATGCTCTTGATTGTTCTGAATAATGTGTAATACTCTGTAATATTTCAAAATAATCTCAAATATGCAGATATAATGCAAGTTACAATATAAAATTTAATTTTCCTAGAACCTAAAAAGTTTATTCAATATGGTGGTTATTGGAACAGGATGAGAGGACAAGAGTATTGTGAATCAAAACTTCAAAAATAGAGCCACCCTAATCATCATAATCAAATTTAAATATTTATAACATGAGCAAGCTAACAAATTAAATGAAAAACACAAAATCACTCTGCCACTTTTTCAACAAAACTTAAAAATAACAAACTAAACATTAACAACATCTTTATCATCAGGAATAGTCTACTATTCTTGTGTCTCTACAAAATGTGTATAAAATGAGTACATTTTGCAGAATCTCAGTCCTAAAGAAAAATAGTTTGTTTTTACAGTAATTAGAATACAGATTTCAAAATTTATTTCCTCCAGTTGTTGTTGTTGTTGTTGTTTGAATTAAGCACAAAGCTACACAATGGGCTATCTGTGCTCTGCCCACCACGGGTATCGAAACCCGGATTTTAGCGTGTAAGTCCGCAAACATACCGCTGAGCCACTGGGGGGCTATTTCCTCCAGAGCCAAACAAAATGTATTTATCTGTCAAAGTTTTGAGACATATTCAATTTCACTCTTAATCTTTTGAAAATAACTTGTTCACTTTTCAGTATACCACAACAGAATGAACACTCTTGTTCTCTCATTGCCTGTTTAGTATTTAGTAGTCTAAACCATTCTCCATGAAGTATCTTCTCCCTTATATTAACCTCTTTCATAAAACTTAATGACTGAAAGCAGTGACAATATACGTTTTTCAAAGCAATATGACTGCTTTTATTCTGCATTGCATCAAAAAATTATTTAATGTAAAAAAATCACAAATTTAAAATTAAACATCACAAAAAATGTAATATTTAATTACATATAACTGCTGACCTGTCAAAATGTGTGGTATTTTTTCAGACTTATGAATAATATTTCTCTTACTGATTTTCAAAACATAAAATTAGCAATGCATGACACTATTTAATAGAAATCTGAATATATTTCACCAATAAATCTTAATATTAAAAATATAAAACAAAAAACCTCTAATAACTTAAAAAGTACAAAACATAGAACAACTACTACTAAAATATTTGTTTTTTATTTTAAAATTTATGCAAATCAACACCATGGCTATTTTCACTACCCATTCATAATTTATCAGTGTAAGACTAGAGAAAAAGCAGCTAGTCATTATCACCCACTGCCAACTCTTTGGCTATTATTTTACCAAATAATAGTGGAAATGAGTATTACCTTATAACTACCCCATGGTTGAAAGCACAAAAATATTTGGTGGGATAGAAAATTGAGCCCGCAGCCCTCAGATTGCGAGTCAAGTGCCTTAACCACCTGTCCATGCTGGACCCTACAAAAAAAATAACACTAAGTACTGTTATTTGAAATGATTAATCAAAAGTAAGTTTTACACATATTGCTAATAAATAAAACAAGTCTCTACCTCCTTTTCATTTGGCACCATTCGCAACAATATTTCTACATATTCTTGAATCAATGTCTTCAAGTCCAAAGCATTTAATGCTCGTACCACCATCTCACGAGGTAGCTCCAACTTGCGAAGAGAAATGGCCACATTCCGCAGACGATTATGCTCTAGCATTGTTATTTTCTCTGGAACCTGTACATGTTTAAGTTTTTAGGGCAGAAAGAGAAAAATATGGTATGATATTTTTACTTACAAAACTACAAATCAAGGAATCTTTCTAATTGTAGAGTTAAAGTAATAAACCGTTCACTGTGGCTGTGACAAGTATTTCCCATTGTCATTCAAAATTACTTCTTGTGACATATGGGAGTAAAATTAATGGAAAAAGCATTTATTTTCATCTCACTTAATACTGATAAATGTTTTCTACTCCTTCCTTCAGTAATCAACAACATGCATAAATTGAATCTACAACAGCCATACGTTGACTGTGGCTGCATTCCTGAGCTGCAAATTGTACCTTTACTTATCTGATGTGTTTCACTTAAAGATATCTGAAGAGTGTCAAGTGGTGTTTAAATGGACAATGATGATGAAAATGCAATGAAATGAGAGAATGGTAGTTCTCCATATAGTGATGATAGACAAAATAATGAACTTGGACTCAATAGAGAGAGGCATAAATAGCATCAACAATGGGAAATATTTGTCCAAGTTGCAATGTGAGGGGGTAGGAGCACTAGCAAATATACATCTCAGCCACAGTTAATGGATTAACTTTAAAGAGATCAGTACTCTTTTCTATAACTGTTACAAGGTCATACTTAGTTGTATTCAAAATTCAGTTCAGCAGATATATGATCAATGTACGTCAGTGCAATCAGAATTAAAATTTGATACAATTCAATGTTTTATATTATATAAATTTTAATTTTTTATTTTTAAAAAAAACTTAAAGAAAAATTCTTAAGCATCCAGTTATATTCTAACGTTCTGCAAAAGTACAGAAAGTTTGAACTTTTCATTTCTGTAATTTAAATACTTCATTTACACCCTACTTCTTACTACAAATAAAATCCAAGTTAATTGCAATGTTTATACATTTTGCTTTCAAGCTCTTTAGGGTGTGTTTGAAAAAAGGAGAAATAAACTGATTTAAGCCTTTGGCAGATGCCACATCCATTTTCTACACAGTTTGTTGGCATTTTACAGTACAAGCAACTGGTAAATAATTTAAAATAAAGTATAATTACTAAAATTTGTAAAGTCCAGTTTTTGATTTAAAAACTTAAATAGCATTAAAAAGGCCAATGGCCCTCAAAAAATTGAAAACACTTCTGAAGTGGACAAGGTCACCATCACCAATGACACTGTCCAGTATCAGGAGCAAACCTCTGGATGAAACATGTCTAAAATGGCACCATCATTCAGATGGGCACAATTGTAAAATGTGGGCTATTGTGGCTTCAATGTCACACAAACCACACATTTGTACACCAGTCCAAGATAAAAGAAAATGATAATTTAGAAGACCATGATTAATGTGTAGTTTAGTTAGGACAAGATCATCCTTCCAAATCTTATGGAAACAAGATGGTCAAAGTCAGATAGAGGGTTTTATTTGGAAGAGCTTGATGTTAAGTTGGTCACTCCAAGTTGATTGCCAATTGGCAAAGAGCTGAGCCTTAAATACAGAAGCATAGTACCTGTATGGACAAATACAACAGTGATAACACTAGAGTAGACAGACATACCTGTGATGTCAGCAAGCCCATTCTCATGAATACTGACATGGCCTGGTATCAAAAGAATTGGACAGAAGTAGATGTTAAAGATATATGGGCCAGATGGTTTGAAATATCAGCAAGAACAGGGTGAGAACTAGTGTGAAGCAATTCCAGGGCCAGTAAAGAGCTAAATGAGTCAGTATAAATAGTATAATTTGAGTATTACTTAGCTTTATGTGATCCAGGGAAAGAGACATGGCATATAGTTTGGCAGTGAACACAAAAACTGTAGAGGGGATACTATTTGCAACCACTGAACCACAACAAACCCATGGTAGAGTTCACAGAGTCACCAGCTTTTGAACCATCCATATAAATGGGAATGGAAGAACAGTTCAGCAAATAAAAGATGGTACTTTCAATCAGAAGTATCTACCTTTCTCAGGTGACTCAAAGAAAGGTCACACTTGTGGATGGTAATAAGCCAAGGACAGACTCAATTCATCCAATTATGTCTGGATACAAAGGCCAAAAAACAAAAATAAAAAAATAACAAACAATGGAAGATTGTCTGTTGTGAAAAAACAGCCATTGAGGAAAGAAAACACAACCCCAGGTAAGATGTTGTGGTAATGATCAAAGTTTTGAAGCATACATTAAAATCATTTGCAAATTGCAGAGGTGTAGAAAAGGTTAATGAGACTATGTACAAATTCTGGACTGTGGAAGTGCAGAAAGCCTCTGTATAGAGCCAAATTCCCAAATGATGAACAGGATCCAGCATCTTCAAGGCCAAGGTCCTGGCATAGCCATAGACCTGTAATCCAGTTTTGATCAAACGAAGGCAAGACAAATCATAAGCACTGAACATCGATCTGATCCTCAAGAGGTGGAAGAAAAAACATGGAGGATGATAAGTGCCCTAGTTCACTTGTCTCGTAGTTGCTTAATGTGTAGTATAAAGGTCATCTTACAGTCAAAGATAAGCTCCAAGAAGTTTGTCTCAAGAACCAGGGAAAGCACAACCTCACTGACACAGAGTTCAGAATCAGAATATATACCCCATTGGCAGTAAAAGAGCAGGTAAATAGTTTTAGAGAGAGAAAACTTAAAACCATTTGCTGTGGTCCACTTCAGTAAATGACTGAGTATAGTCTGTAGATGCCACTCAATAAACCTCATATTAAACTCCTGACACAAGATCTGGAAGTCGATAAAAAGCCTGTCTACAAAAGTAGGAGAGAGCAGTCCAGTGATGGTATTAATCTTTATACTGGTAAGTGTGACACTCATAACACAGCCCTGATGGACTCCAAGTTCCTGTAGAAAAGAACAGAAAAGTGTCTTACCCACAATAACTTGGAATCACCTGCCCATTAAAAATTTTTTAATAAAAATGAGCAAATGGCCATGCAACCCACAAGTTGAGATCTTGCAAAATGCCATATCTCCATGTAATATGTAAGCCCTTTCAAGGTCAAAGAATACTGACACAAGATGTTGACTGAGAAAGGCTTCTCTGATCAGTGTTTCAAGTCAAATCAAATGGTTCATGGTGGAACAATGTTGTCAGAACCCACATTTGGTGGGCAAGAGGGGGTTGTTTGATTCCAGGAACCAAGTAAGACTAGTATTAACCATTCTCTCTAAGGTCTTACAAAGCAGCTCAAAGCAACTGGACAGTAGTTTGAAGAAATCTTGGGATCCTGCTTTGGCTTAGACAAAGGTAAGACAATAGTCTGGTGTCACACACCAGGAAAACCATTCTTGTGGTCATATCCAGTTGCAAACAACCAGAAGAATAGCAAAAATAGCAGGAGAGAAATGCTGCAGCATCTTGTAGGGTGTATCATCTGATCAAACTGATGTACTGTCAGACCATTATAGTGAGCTTGAGTTCTACCAGCGTAAAGGAAAGAGGCAATCACTCTGCCAAAGTCTTGATGGCTAAGAAAGTGGAAGATGAAGTTTAAGTGCTATATACCCAACAAAAGCTTTCACTAAGAATATCTGCCATGCTCTAGGCATCAGCAACTTCCTGGCCATCAGAAAGCAGGATTAAAAGGGAAATAGAGTTATACTGCCCACTCACCTTTTGAATTCTGTCCTACATGACTTTAAAATTGGTGGTAGAAGAGATGCTGGTTGTGAATTCAATCCAAGATATCTTATGTCTTAACAGCTTCGCATGTGCATGGGCCTCCTGAAAGGCAAAGAGGTTTGAAAGTGTGGGATACCTATAAAAGGTATTCAACATAGACAGTCTCTCGCAAAATGACAGGAAAATGATCACATTCTCGTGGGTTATCACCAACCCTCCATGAACAGAGAAAAGTGAAAGGGAGCAGACCAAGAGGTCAGCAGCAATAAATTAAATTAGGTGCATGAAAGTAAGTATTAACACCAGTATTGAAGAAAAGGGTTACAATCTGAGAGCATAAGCGCTACGAAGTACCCCTCCCATCAATATCACCTCTTTAGAGCATATGTCCATTAAAGCCCCCAAAAATTAAAAAGAGAGATGGCACGGTTCAACAAGAGTATCAAGGTCTTTCCAAGAGACAGAGAGAGAAAAAACAAACAGTAATGATACAACCCAAGGAAACACAGAGGGCTATGGCCTCCAAGGGCGTGTTGAGTGGCAAAGATAGGACACGTACATGCTGATAAACTTGTAGTGTCACCCCTCCATACACTCATCCATCACAAAACATACCATTTCTTAACAAAGAAAACTGCAGAAGGTTAATTGTATCAGCAGGTCTCAGAAACGTTTCCCATAAGGAAAGACACACAAAATGAAAGGAATTAATCAGTGCTTTGATATCATCTAAATTAGAACAGTTACCTCAACGGTTTCACTGTATCAATTTGGCCATTTTCATTTGCCTGGAGGAGAGCCCTTTCGTTTTCAACCATGTTTCTTCTCTTTATTAGAAGGAGGTCTACTGACCTTCAGACATCCTGCCCTAGGTTGAGTGGGCAGGTCTCTGTCGTTAGAAGATTCCAGCAACTGAGGGCATGGAGAAATAATCAGTCTGCATCTTGGGACAGGAGAAGAACAGGGATGTGAAGAAATGCCTGAACAAAGAACCAAAAAAAGTGAATCTGGGGATCTACTGGGAAAAATGGTGGGGACAAGGATGGGTGTTGATGTTGAGTCATCAACTTTCTTAGCCATGAAGGGCAAAAAACTTTTCATGTAGTTTGAAAATGATTCTTTTGGAGGCACAGAGAGATCTGTTTACATTCCTACTTTAGCAGTGGAACAGTGTGCAGAAGCATATGTCCAAGATGGAGTTGTGGACAAATAACTTTTGATACTTGGGGTTAGAAATGTTGTGAACTGTTTTCAGACACTGTACCTCTTTTCCTTCTACCCACCATGGATGCCTAAATGGGTATACCTTACGAAAGTAAGATGGAAAAGAGCCACTGCAATTAATACAATGAGGATCCATTTTGCACTCATAGGCTTCATGGTCATTGCCACCACAACAAGCACACATCAAGGAACCACAGCAAGATCTTTTTGAGTGACCAAACTGCTGACCTTGGAAACATCTGAGAGGGTTCAGTATATATGACCATACTTTGAATTTAGATAACACATCTTGATGGTGGCAGGTGCACATGGTGATGTGAATGTCAAAATTAAGACACTGATTGGCATCATAATTCCATCTTTGTGAGTGGAGATGCATCTCACTGCCAAAATTCCTTGGGTGGAGAAACTGGTAAGGATCTCTGAATCAGGGAAGTTCTTCAAATCCCTCTCAACAATAGCTCCTCATAACAAATCCAAAGTAGCATGGAGAGTAACTTAAATGGGTACACCTTCAATGGCCTTTGAATGCAAGAGGAATTCACGGTGTTTTGAAGTGGATATTTCTATCAAGATGTTCCCAATGAAAATATTTTTGACTGACTTTGGTGAGCCAGCAAGCCCCTTTAGTCCCTTTTGAATAAAAAGGGAGACATTTGCTCAAAAGATTTGTCAGATAAATAATATAATATCAGAAAATGAGGTACAGTTATTGAAGATTGCTGTTCAGAATCTTCAAGACACTCATTTACCTGTGGTCTGTTTTTTCACTACTTCATTTATATTTCTTGGATCCATAATAAAGAAGGAATATTTTGGTGCCCACTGACCCAACCCATCATGGAGCCCTATGAGGAGATGCACTACAAGGTCACTCATATCACACTGATGAGCCACACTGTCTTCACTGTGTATTGAATGGTCACACCAGATATTTTATTTTTAAAACAACACAACATGCCAAAACACTAAAGAAAAAAAAAAGAGACTACAGACTAAAAGAAAAAAAGCATTAATGTCAACCATGGTTGATAAACGTTTCTCTAAACAAATTAAATTCAGAAAAACTTAATTTAACATATATTTATGGTTTTAACAACTGAAGAATGTGTATGGCTCGTCTAACACATATTCCAAGAAGATGGTAGATACACAGATGTGATGCAACAGAGATTTGCTGAAAAATTCCCAGATACACCTGTTCCACATTGCAATGCAGTTTATAACCTTGTTGATAAGTTTCAGGAAACAGGATCAGTGGATGATGCCAAATGCTGTGGAAAGCCAATAAAGCTATCAGAGGAAAAACTGTTGGATATTTTTGACAGTGTGATGCAGAATCCATAAAAATCATTATGAAAGTTAGCTCAGCAGCATGATATTGGTCTTGGAACTGCTCATTAGCACATCAGAAAAAAATTAAAGCTCTTCCCATACAAAATAATGGCAGTACAAGAACTGGAAACAACTGATAATGAAAAACGAATACACTATTGCAAATGGTTTAACCGATTTATTGAAAAAAATACAGCTAATATGTTGAATGTGACCTTTCTCACCGACAAAGCATGGTTCCATCTCTCGGATTACATTAATTCACAAAATTCAAGGTTGTGGACATCCGATAATCCTCACAGCTTGCACGAAACACCCTTACATGATTTCGAGGTTGGTGTGTGGGTTGTGATTTCCAGACATCTAATTGTTGGTCCTATTTTCTTTATGAACATAATAAACAGTGAGCACTATTGTTCAGAGATTATTCACACCTTCATCGGTCAAATGACAAAATCAATTACTTATGGTTTCAACAGGATGGTGCTACTGCCCACACATCTCACAAATCTATGTGGTTATTAAAGGAATGTTTTGGAGACCGCATTATTTCCAAAGATGTGTAGCCCCCACACTCAGCAGGTCTTAATCCACCAGACTTTTATCTGTGAGGAACAGCAAAATCTGCAGTCTATCTTAATTGACTGCACATGCTGGATGACTTAAAAGCAGCGGTAATAGTATTCATTCAGTCTATTTCAAGCGAGCAACTAATAGCGGTGTTTAGAAACAAAATAAGAAGGATCCAAACTTGTATTGAATGCCAACGGGGGTCACTTTCAACATTGTTTATAACTGTCAATCATATTTACCTCCTGTATTCTATATTGAAACATGTCTGTTAATAAATATACAAGTGCACAATGACTTTATGAACACCATGTATATTTGTGTGTGTATATATCTAAAAGAGCATGTATATGTTTGCTTCTTCTTTACATGAATATATGAATAAAAGTTCTTATTTAGAAATACAGCATAATGTTTTCATCACCATAAGCCCTACAATAATGCGAATTAACCATCAATAATAAAATAATGGTAAACAATGATTCATATATTCGTTGATTGAAACTGAACTTTTAATATTTATCACTATGAAATATTTGCAGTATTTCACTACAAAATGTATTCCTTTTGAAACAAGAGAGTTTACATATCTCACCCACACATGCAAACACACTTGCTGGTTGATAAATATTTGACCTCTAAACAAGAATGAATATTATGACACAATCATAAATGTTTTTCTATGTGTAAAAACAATCTATGAAGAATCCTGTGACATGACCATCAATAGAGTGAAAAATAAAACAAAAGGTATTCTTCACTAAAGAAATCTTGTCTGTATTAGTTACAAGCAGTATTCAAAACACTTCAGGCTTAAAATTATACCTCAGATTCAATAGTCATAATCCTACATATAATGCAGTTTACTTGTTCATACGTACCTGTACTTTACTAAATTTCAAATATAATGCAGTTTACTTGTTCATACGTACCTGTACTTTACCGTTACTTTATTTGTGTCCTGTACTCAACATTGTCCAGACAGATATTGTACTCATTAAGCAAGTGATAGCATGTCGTTCATGTGACCTTGAAATCCTTATTTAACAGTCAACCACATCTTTTCAACATTTGTTAGCCTATTTGTTCCTAAAATATTTGATGTCACAAATAAAATAGGCAGGATCTGAATATATTTGTCCTATTTGATGCAATTAAACTTTTTTCAGAAAGCAAAAATTCTTAAACTAGCTTTAAAAAGTCAGAGTAAACAATGTTTTATCAACAAATGTATTGAATGATATTCATGAGAAATCTGAATTGGAATGTGATTAGAAAATCTTGAATGATTTATTTTCTTAAATAGCTTGTAAAGAGGTTTTAGATATTTTAAGTTTTCTTACAGAGCAGTGAAGATCATAGTGAAGGCTTCTGCAGATATTAATTACAAAGTGAGGATCTCACTGAAGAACTACAAGTAGAATATAAATGGATTTGTAGTAGGAATATGTTTAATATCTAATTAAAGCTGTTTCAACCCATGTATAGAATTATGATACATTATATTTTAATTAAATTTTACCACACATTTTTACTGCATTGTGACTTATTGCTCTTCATTCTTCCAAAAGTATTAGTTGACTTAATTGTAAATCAAGAATAAAATTCTACCTTAAAACGTTTACTGCAATTACTTTCATCTGTTCGATCAGCAAAACCACCTTGCTGACAGAGCTTAAAATGTTCTTCAAAATCAGAGAAGTTGATAACCTATTGAATAAGAAGGTTTGAACATTAAGTTACATTTGTAAAATAAAAATCATATACTTTATCATATCTGATAAAGCATCCAAGATGGTATGTATGTATATATATCAGTCATGTGTATTTTCACTTTGAATGAAACCATTTTATGAATAGTTTTCACCTATATCCACTCTCTCCTATAACGTTGTAAATTACTATGTGATACTTTCTTTTACAATTAGTAAATAAATTCAATTTACTCTCAAACGTTAAATCTTCTGGTTAATAGTTCTACTGTTTGAACCTTCTGTAGATATAAAAATATAAACAATACCTACAGGATGCACCTTTCAGCAATTTATTCTCTGCATAAATTTGGCTTTTGGATCCTTGTAGAACATATTTTCTATTATATATCAGTTAAACATACATTCGGTGTGTACTGCCAATCATTTAATACTTTACTTTTTTGTATTTATTACTCAGTTACACTGTATCATAACAGTACTGAATGCAAACTTTAAGATTAAATATGTACAAAATCCTTTAAAATAAACAATATACATATAAATTTCTGAAAACATGCATAACTAAATTTCAAATATTTTCTCATACAAGTTCTTAATATCAATAATCATGATATCTAAAAACCAGAACACAAAATTTCAGTTAGAAAAATATTCAATAAAGAGAAACATTAACTTTCACACTTAATATAGTGTGGCTCTACCTATAGCTTTTAAGTAAAGTATCTATAGTACTTTGAGGAGGAACAACCACTTAAGAAATAAAGGTATCAAACAAGTGCTGTTGATGTTGTGGGAAAACTATAAATTTAAGTTATATAACAAGTTCTAAATGAAGGTTATAATCAGTGCAAGAATTGAGTAACAGAAAAAAACACAAATACACAAGAACTACTCTTATACTTTTGACCAAAGTCACAAAAATAATACCTTAGTGAACAAAGAGTAAATCATGGATCTCAAACAGATAAGAAGCAGATGAAGTTAAAAACAAAAATTAAATGGTTAATAACTCTACAGTAAGTCAGTAAAACAATTTTAAAAACACAATAAGTTTATAGTGGAAATTTTTTCTTTCCTGACAGAATTCACAATTACATTAATGAAAAACAACAGATTACAGAGTAGATAAAATTTTTTTGGATGATGACTTGTTTAATAAATCAAACAAAAAAAGCACCACTGTATAAAACTCAATTTTCACAAACAAATTAAAACTTTTATGCAAGTTCACAATGAAGTAAAACATGAACATGTCAATAGAAAGCATTTACTAAATGGTTCAGAATCCTCATAATTCCATCATTTGGAGATACAAAACAAACACAATACTTGTAATAACAACAGAAATACGAACATAAGAAGTAAACAATTTGAATACACAAATATAAGACAAGAAAATGTTTTAATTTACTATTTTTATTTGTCACAAGTTTAAATCAAGTAAAGACTGAATTATTCAAGGATTGAAGAAGCAATTTTATGTAAAATATTTATTTTATTAGATATTCTGTATCAAGTTTGGCTGTTGAGAGAACTTTAAAGTTGAATTGAGAAATTGGATGTCCTTTTTTGTGCTGATAGACAACTGAGTTGGGAGGGTTTGTAACCTTTCTTCCAGTTTTTATATATATATATTTGTTATGTTCACTTGCAAGTGATTTACTAAACCTGAAATTTACTTGTTACATCTAAAAATGTGATGAATTCTTATGATGTAAACCATATGATAGGTAATAATGATAATAAATAACCAAATATGTGATAAATGACACCACCTGAACATACTATACATATATGCACAAGTTAATGTAAACACCAGGTATTTTAAACTGTGCAAACAGATATCTTAATATGCCTATACTGAAAAAGGTGAGAAAAGATTAGATTGTGCAAACCTCTTAATTCTAACTTAAACATCCATATAAATATTAGTATAATTCTACATTTAAATTTAAGATGTATTAAAAACTCATGTAGTATTAACTAAAATAATCAGCTGTGAAATGGAACAAGCAAATAGTAAGTGCACATTACATAGTGAGATGCTAAAGAAAACAGAATTTAAAGTGTTTATTTGTTTAGAATTTTATACAAAGCTACAAAGGGCTATCTGCACAACAGTTTAAAGTGAGCATGTAATATAAGGTTACATACTAATAAAAGATGTGAATTCAGTTGTAAATGTAAACTTACTACAATAATATTTACTTCGTAGCTAATTCAGAAAGTATTGCATACTGTGTGAAATTATTGACAATATCATGCCATATAAGGCAATAAATCTTGATAATAAAGCAATAAAATGAAGACAAAGTTAAAATAACTTAGCTTACAAGCAAGGATGAATATCAGAACACTGCTCCTCCTCACAATAACATACAAGCAATTTCAAAATCTGTGGTATTTGGATAAACAGGTGAATAAAGTTCTTTAATTTTACCTTGTTGGTCACAGAAAACTTCAGTTAATGTGATGGTCTCAGAAGTTTAACAAAACATGAACGTGGTGAATAAACAGGCATTTTTATTAAAAAGTGTGATAGTGATAACATAATAAGAAGCCTAAACAGTAATCCTTAACATGAACTTCAAACATTATATGCAATAAAATTAATGAATATTTTTACAATTCAATGATACTAGTCAATAATAGATCTAAAAACTCACTCTATACAACTTGTCTTCATCCAGCTCACTAAACACAGTCCCTTTAACTTGGTTTGGCTTCAGTGCTACCCAGTTAAGACTGGGAAGTTTATATTTGGTCTGGTATATTTTTTTTATTGTCATGGCTGCAAGAGACAAAATTAAATGGAAACTTAAATCAACAAAAATATAATTATTATAAGTATTAAACAATTTTTTTTCAATGTACTCAAAAACCAACTTGCTAAAATGTAATTTTTGGAGTTTAATAGCCACTAAGGCAGATTTTAATCGGCTACATTAGCCTTGAATTAGAGGTTGCAAGTCATGAAGAAAATGAGTCGCATGAATTAAAACTGAATATAGTGTGTTTAAGCTAATTATGAATGACACTGTTGGCAGTCATGTTGTGAACCAAGAGGGCATTTCCAATCATTTTTTTAACTAAAAAAAACAAAAAATACACTGAACAATGAAAAAAAACTTTTCTTTTTGTATGTGTGTGTGTCTGTGTGTGTGTGTGTGTGTGAAGGTACACAATTAGCTAGGTGCACTTTATCCACCACAAAAAATTAAATTGAGATTTCAGAATGTAAGTCCATAAACTGACCACTAACCAACTGAGAAACCTTACTTTACAAACATATAATGGTCATCATTCATATGTGGATTTACTCAGGACAGACTCTGCATTGAGCATTACTACAATGAATTAGACTTCAAACAGGTAACTTGTATGACATGGACTTTGGGAAAATCATACAGGCATGGAATGTAGTAAATTGTAAAAAAAAAGACTAAAAAATCTGGAATCTTAAGAAGAATTTGAAATTAAACATGCTACAAAATTTGGTAATTTACTGACTGACTGCAAACTATGAATAAGAACAGAGTAGAATATTAAAAAATATCAAAAGCTTCCACAACACCATTAAAATAACATTTCTCGCATATGTTTGTATTTTATATTTCTACAATAAAACAAATATATAATTTAATGCCATTCAAAATTACACTTAAGAAACAACATTTTCTTATAAATAAAGTTATATTTTGTTTTAATATTTCTGTAAAATATTATGAATAAATATAAGAATGTTAACTAGGAATACTGACATTTAATTTTAAATATATTTTAAGTTCACATTGCCATAGAAAAGCCTTGATCCATATTTTTTCATAATTTTTTTTTTCAACCACAACAAGTTCATCTTACCATTAGCAGGAGAGCACACCTGTCCTGGTGGAGGTGGTATATCATATGATTTACTCTGGAGTGATGGAAAAGCAATAGGTGGTGTTGGAGGAGGAGGAGGTGGAGGTGGAGGTTTTGGAACAATTATTCCTTCACTCACAACACCAGAGATCTCAGGCAAATTAGTCCCTACAATAATTATTTACATAATTAATCAATTAATAATTAAGCTATGACACTGACACATTGTATCAAATTATTATCTATATTTGGCATAAATAACTCAAGTGGAAAATAACAGAACAGCATTGTTGCAATGTATATCACTGGGAGGGTTCTTTTGGATTATTGTTAAAAATAATACCAAGTCCAGTCCATGTAACAATATTGATTTTATTTCTACAATAAATGTTTGTTATGATCTTGTTCACATGTACATCAAAATGTAGTTGAATACTGTTTGAACAAACATTTTAAAATTAATTCCAAGCTGTAACTAATAAACACATAACTCACCATGTAACTAAATACTGAAATAAGTGCAATATTTCTGACTATTAAACACTGAATAACTTTTCTTACATTGAACTGAATCACTTACTGGTTACTCATCTTTATAAATAGTATACCCTATGAGATTGAGCTTCTTCATTAGTACATAATCATAGTTAGCAGCTCTCTCTAGCAAGGAAATAAATTATAACATTGAAGACACAGCTTCCCTCAATGCTTTTAATATAAGATCACACTGTTTATTATTTCTATTTTACTTTCAGATTTATAATAAATATGTGTACTAAAATTTTAACCTCTGGGCAAAGACTTCTGATATATTTCAAGCTCTTCTATCTTTGATTCCAACATACTCTGTCTTTGGAGAGTTTCTTCCTCCTTTTGTCTAACAGTTTGGCGTAAAGAGTTAAGCTCTTCATCCGTTTGTTGGTGCAATTCCTAAAGATTATTTGAAAGTTATCTAGATGTTATATATCATCCACTTCTAAAGATGATTATAATAGACAATTTAAAAATTCTGGGTTTCTGCATTAAATATAAACTTAACATTACTTCAAAACTACTTATTATTTCATTGCATAATTTCATGTTAAAATATATTTAATTCACCATCAATATTTTATATGAAAAACATTTCTTTGTGGTCTAGTTTATTTAATCACTCATGAAGTATGTTTCAATATTTTAAAAAGGTAGTTTGTGGAATATATCAATTTTACTACTTAAATTTATCATTTACTATTTCATTGATATATTTATTTATTACATGGAAAAATAAAACATATATAAGAACCTTACTAACATTTTAATATTCTTCAGAATTCTCCTATCTTTTGTTGAAGTCTATAAGAGCTTTGTTATGCAATTTTTTAATTGTTAAAAAAGATCAAGAAATATAGCATGTTCATAAATTTTGAACCACTTTATTAATTGAACAGAGCAAAAATTGTATGATAAACAATTGTGGTTTGGGTACGGTAGATGGTATCATTTGTGGTTTGAATATTTCCCAGGCAATAATCTGTCTTAACCAATATATATATACAGGGTTCCAGTTAATCCATATTCCTGGGTCCCATATACACAAGAATTTTTTGTGACACATTCACTGCAAAACAATATACACAAGGCAAGCAAAAAGTCTCTGCTTCAGACATTGTACCATAAACAGCATAAAGTTTACATACAGCTGTCTACAATCAACTTCTAACAGATTTCATCAACAATAGTAAATTGCATGAAAATAAGGCAACACGAAAGTACAACATGGTTAATCCTTTTTCAAAGTGCTCATGTCACATCCTTTAACATACTTACATTGAAAATTTAATTGAGCTACTTTATCATCAATGTACATGAATATAATCAGCATACATAAATCAAAATTTAGTATCACTTACATCCTAAATTCTTAATTTTGTGAGAAAATATTTAAAAAAACAAATTCTCAATCTCCTTGATTATGAGGGCTGTTGATGTCTGTTATCTATGCTTTACCTATTCCCTTACTTTTTTTTTCTCCTCTGAGAAGAACAAATTTAATGCAACTTACTCATTATAATGTTTTCATGAGATCTAACCAATAGTTGTCTCCAATGTTTTCAAACTACATTATTTATAACCAGTAGAAAGCCAAAGTTTTTCTCTATCTGAAGATGTATGACACTACACTGTTGTCAGTAAAGAATATACTGTCTATTTTCCTTCCATGTCAAACTTTATTCCAACAGGAAACACATCAATCTCTTAGCTGAATTTTTAATGGCTTTTGTCAAAGAAGTAGAAAGCCAAGCAAATGTGATAATTATGGAACATTGTTTCCTTTTTGTACATTATTATTCTGTGTTATTTGGTGCATTATTCAATTAAATAGTAATTATTTAATGTAGTAGTACAATTAGTATACAAAAGTAGGGTTAAGTTTCATTGACAGGCAAGAGCAAAAACAAAAATATGCAGGTAAATATTTTATTTCTTTATTGTGATATATATATATATTCTTTAAGTAATTAAAATGTGAAAACTGAAAACTTTCTCTTTTTGATAATGTAAACTAAATACTACTACTACTAATAATAATTTTTATGAGGTATGTTTGTGCATTATGTGATGCAAATCGTAGTTAGACATGATTCAAAGGGCAGTAAAATAATAAAAGTGAAGTATAAATATATGTATAATTTTACAAGCTTTAAGCTATTTAGATTACACAACTATGCTTTTCTGTTACATTTTGCAGTCATTCCAAAAAGGAAATAGGGTAATTTAAAATTACTTCCTTATTCTTTACATCAGATATAAAGGCAGTCAAATAAAATGATCTCATACAGAATTAGGTTAAAAATATAGCAGTTAAAATATAATTTTTCTGAAAAAAATTTATTATTTGTTTAGAAAGTTTTACAAAGTATGCAAATATTTAAAAATTACTTTACCCTCATATATGGAAACAACACAGTGTAAATTCTAAATAGTTTTTCATTGAATATCAACATGCTTTTTTTACACTTCATGAAGATAAAAATGTAGAGTACATAGTAAATAAAAGTTTTTGTTGATGTTGAGGTCGTTTCTTTTGCCTTTTCTTTTTAGTTGATTAAATTCTACCTATGCAAACTTTGAAAATCTCACTGGGACTCTTGAAAAACAAAGTTGAGAGTCCACGACCCTGGTGAGACCATAATATGTTGACATCTCTGAAATAATTATCACAGCTGCATGGGTTATTCGAGTAACATTACCATATCTTATAGTAAATCCCCTTTAAATAACCCTAACTAAACAAGTGGGAAAAAAACTTCAGATATTTGTCTTTCATATGTCACAAATCACAACTGTTTTTTTTTGTATAATTTATACTAAATTAAGAAAGTGGTTCAATAATTTACATCGTGATATTAACAAAAATCTTGCCTGTAAATCATTTTTTTCCTTGCGTACACATTCTAGCTCAGTTTCAAGTTCCACTAAAAGAATAGTACAGACACTCATTAATAACTGTCAAGCAAATGCATCAATTTAATTTGTGACACATCTTACTTCACTAACATAGAATATATCAAATCTCAATTAAGGTATCATATCTTTAAGTTTACAAAAAAATATACACAGACATAAGAGTTCAAACATGTTTTATACACTTATGGTGAGAAAACAGTTTAGCATAAAGAGTAAAGCTTTTTTGAACTTTAGCTGAATTTGCAGTAACTATTTTTTGATATGTTGATTAAAACTATGTTAGGAATTATCGACTATGATTACATCTCTGCTTTAAAGACATTTTTTCATATGCCAATTTGAGCTACCTAGTCTTGCATTCATTTCATTCTCCATCTCGAAATATTCTTCATTTGCCTATAAAACATCAAAATGAAAAGGTTTTCAGTAATAATGTATTTCATTTATATATTCAATTCACATTTTATTATAACTTTTAATTATTATAGTTAAGTTTCTAAACAACAGAAACTTAGTATTAAAACTTACATTTATTAAAGTGTGTGTGTGTGTGCGCGCATGTAATACATACAAGTCATTTATACAAATGACTTGTAAGAAGAAAACCCAAAGATAGTAGTTTACTCAATTATTAATACAAATCAATTAAGCAGTAAGGATTACAATAGTATTAAATAAATATTTTCCAGCTATATCTTTAACAATAATTAAAGTTCCTTATTTTTCAGAAAAGAAAAATATATCAAACAGCCTCTTCTCCCATAAAACTTACTCTAGACAATTGCTCTTCCAATTCTGCCACTTGCTCTAGAGCTGAAATCTTTGTTTCAGAATCTTCCATGAGGGCTGCAACATCAAAAACATTATCAAGATATGCAGAAATCTGGATCTGAAGTTCCTCGCTTTCTGACTGACGAAGCTTCTCCAAGTAGTCATCTAATCCAAGTTGTGTAAATTCATACTGCAAATGTATTCGGAAGTTCATGTCTTCTACAGAATGTACCACAATGTTGATAAATTGCATACATGCAACCTGCAGTGAGAGTTGATTTTCAATTGAGTATTATATTTCCTTGGGATTAGAGGCACAACAATTATTGATTCTTCTTCCAACTATCACAGTAAATTTGCTGCTTTTCAAATCCCTTCCAAAACTAGTTTTCAAGACTTTAAAATATGATATAGAACTCAATGAAAAATAGTAAATTAATGATAGAATAAAAAGAGAAGAATATTTAAATGAAAGAAAAATGTATTACAAAGTCAACCTCAGAATTATATTACATTGGCACACAACAGCTTACAAGCATAAAGTGAAGCGTACTCCACAAAGAAACTGATCTTATTATGTAAACACAATGTCACTAGCTAATTCTCACATTATTAACAGAAAAAAAAAGACTATGTTGTTTATGAGTTATGTTGTTCACTTTTTTAAAGAAATGGGAAGGTTAGACTAAAGTTAGTTACTTAAGGAGTGTATTCTATTTTTTTATTATTTGTACTTTTTGAAACAAATATCACACTTATCAAACGTTTATAAGAACAAAACTTTTGTAAAAAGTTACTCAAAGGAAAATGATGGAAAAAACAAATGTCTATGCTTTAAGTAAATCATACAGTTGTGTAGTGTTCTCAAATCTATAAACTAATAACACATTATTTATCTTACCTAAATTAACTGAGTTGTACCTTTCTTACCATAAAATCAATGTTAAAAACTTCATAGTTCATGAAATATTCCATAAGTGTCTGAAATCTTTTTCTTTCCACACAAAGTTCCTTGAATTGATCAAAAGCATTCAGAATAATTTCATGGCCCCCTTTCACAAGACAGATTGCTGCAAGAAGCTCCAAAGCAAGGGCTTTTGTTCTGAGAAGAAAAAATGCATTTACATAGAGTTAAATCCTATTGTAAAACTATAAAGATGTGCAAGTGTCAGTGTAGAATATCTATTTACATGCAGTAACTTTCAAGTCAAGTAACAACCTTAAATCATAAATAGGACATTTAATGTTTCTTCTTAAATAAAAAAAAATGCATCTGAAAGAAAAAAATATCAATTACTGCAAAAAAGCTTGAGATCAGTGTTTCATGCAACATCTGAACCTCTTAATCTAATCTGTAATAGACTATGATAAATTTACTTTGAAGACCTCATTAGTTAATACGGTAAAGTATCTGTCTAAAAATGTTATTGTGAGATGAAATCCCTGAATTCCAGTTGCTTCTGATAACTACAAGTATTGATGTTGATAAAATGTAAACATCTATAAATACTTCTCATGTGGTGTGAACTAAGCTATTTATTTGGATCTCATGATGGTAAGAATTAACATAAATGGGAGAAATGTTCTGATATTGTGAAGAAAAATAGTAATGAACAATAGTAAAGGTTGGTTGGTTGGGGGTGAACCCCTGAAAGTTCACAGTTAGTACAAAACTGATCTTGAAATCAGATCTTAGGTTCCATTTTTAGTTGAAATAAATTTCTCTTCACTCATTTCCGATTCTTAGACATCTCTCAGAGATGTGTATTTATAATATTCCTAGTACTTAAGTGTCACCATAATCACCAATTTCTTAGTATGTATGTTATAATACGTGTTACAGAACAAATTACATTTTATGGCTTTTTTTTTTATCTCAGCACAGAAATATAGAGAATTTCTGTATATTATGTCCAGCAAAAGCTATGTATACAACATATACATGGTTACAAAGCATTTCACATTAAAATCTTTCAGTTAGGACTTTATAACTGTACCATTATTTTTTTCTTTGTCAACAAAAAATGATTTTGATCAAAATATATTTAAAAGTTATATTTACAAGAAATTCAAGAGTATGTTATCAATAACTTTACCTTAGACTTTTGTGGTTGAGACTTAAAGTAATGCAGTTAATGGCTTCAGTGTGCTCTATCACCATGTTGAAACCATACTGTAATAATTGAAGAAAGTACATTCAAAAATATAAGATTACTTTTCTGATCAACTTCAAAAAAAATGTTTAAAAATATACTTATATAAAATCCAATATGAAACAAGGCTTGTTTTAAAAGTATATAATTCATTAATACTCAACTGTATATTTAAATTTGGACTTGAACTTGTGAACACGACATCTGAAGCTAAAAAAGATAGAACCTTAACACTTCAGTTACAAAATAATATAGCTGAATGTAACAATCATATTTAAAAATTTCAATAATTAAAATTTTCCTAAATTCAGTACCAAGCACATGGTAAATTATGAAATATAAAGTAATAAAATACTTAGATATAATCATACAGCTTCAGGTATTACATACAAATGACAGTTATTCTGTTATATAAATTTAAAATAAAAAAGTCAAACAAGTGATGCTTTTTTACCTTATTATTCATGATAGCTCGAAGGCACATGATGCAAACATGAATATCATCTTTAGCTTCCCCCATGTTTAGTTTTGCTATATGTCTTGAAGCCCTCCTAATCTTTGGTGTATCAAACTCTGGGATGAAATGATGTGAAGCTGGGTAACCATTATAAATGGTTCCATTCTCATGATTATCATGAACATGTGTATCTTGTACAGCTTGTTCATGTCTGATTAATAAAAGGTAAAAGACACAAGCCTAAGAGATCATAAGAATACAGCATTTAAACAAACTAATAGTTTATAACATAGTTTTAATCTGTTTATTTACTCAAAAACAAACAAAATCAAACAATGACAAACTGACCATTATACTTTTAAGAAAATCTTTGACAACTTACTTCAGGATCATAAGTCGGAATGCTAAATAGTCTATAAGGACATCCAACCCTTGGTTTTCCTCATTCAGAAATTCTCGAACCCATCTAAACAAGAGAAGAGATTTAGTTTAATCTACAACTTAAGGTGTGGAAACACACAAAAGCCTTAAAAGTTATGTAGATATGTTATTGTAAGATAATTTTATCTATAAATCAAACAAGTTCACACATCTAAATATTTATTTTATCTCTAAAAACTGAACAATTAATTAATTAAATGACAAAGCATACACTACAAATTATTTATTCTAGCAACTTTTTCCTAAAGCTTCCCTATATACATTACATATATGAAAGTAATCATTATAATGTTACTCTTATACATTACATTTTCAGTATTATGCCTTTGTTTAAATACTGTCAAAAGTACTTACTACAGTAGTGTATACTAGTAGTATCAACTTCAAACAAGAATCTGCAAGAACAGTTTCTAATACACATAATGGTAACAAGGGTGCTCACATTTGTAATTTGATACAGAAAGCAACATTAAGATTTTATCTGCCACCGACTACAAGAAATACCAAAAGTATTTTGTACACAAATACTAATAACAATTGTATTAGAGAATGATGTTTATCTGAAAGATGCTCAGATACACTGAGATCTGGTGGCTATGTTGTCAAGGAAAATAGAAATATCATTTTTATGCTCTTTGAACCAACTTTTTACAATATGAGCATGGTGTATTGTTGCATGTTATTTTAAAGGAGCTCCTGTCCATTAGAATGGACAAAGATGACAACAACATTCAGGTATACTCTGAATATTGTTAACCATTCTCAAGGAATCACACAAAACTAGAATATTCTTCACATCATTAAAAATATTTAATTATATTGCACTATCAGAATAAGACAAGTAGAATGAAGTACCTCATGTGAATCTCTCCATATTTCTACTTGAGTCTCAGTATGAAGCATAGTAAAATTTAAAGTCTGCCTCACGTACATATAGACAGTAAATGAGTGACTACAGCTTGTATTCCAGTACAACCAAAGCCAAACTTTTCTGTTTACACCTGGAACAATGAATTTTTTACCAATAGTAAGCTAAACAATGACAGTTTCTGTAATGTTCTTCACAAACTACAACTGAAGACAATTCAATACCAATCATTGTGGAAGCTACTGGTTTGATTTGGGCATAGTATAAAGAATGGTAAAGGCTTTAGAACAAGTTTTAGCTTTAGTTAGTTATCAATGGTTGTAACCACAGTATACCCAAGTAACATATGCCTTTCTTTTCTGTTACCACTATATACAGGTTGTGATAAAAGTATTTTAACTTTAAGAAACTGATAAAGAAAAAAAACAATCTCTAATATCAAAATTTCTAAAAGGATTACATTTGTTGTAATGCTTATTTGAAACTCTAAGTATCAAACAGATTAACCAAGTTATTTTTTTTTGTTAATCAAAGCTACACAAGAGACTGTCTATTCTGTGAATATCACAGTATTCAAATGTAGGTAGCATAAACAAGTTTTATAAATCACCTAACATGTCAAAAGATTGGTCTATGTTGTAGATGTAAGTAAATGTATGTTGGGGGCAGGGAGAGCAGGATGCTAATAAAGTGCTGGCCAACATGTTTATAGTGTTCAACTTTTTAAGTGCACTAAATAAAAACTTTCATGCCATTTTTGTAATTTTTAAATGATGAAAGGAAAAACAACAGGCTATAAAAAATTTAAATTACTGTACTAACAACACCATACAGATTTATTAAAGTGACAGAAAAAGTATGAAAGAAATAAATTAATATTAACTTGTTTATTTGTTTGTTTTAAATTTTGCCCAAAGCTATACAAGGGCTATCTGCACTATCCATCCCTAATTTTGCAGTGGGAAAGCAGTTAGTGATCAACATCCACCACCAACTCTTGGGCTACTCTCTTACCAATGAATAGTGGGATTGACCATCACATTATTAAGTGTCCATGACTGAAAGGGCGAGCATGTTTGGTGTGATGGGGATTCAAACCTGTGACCCTCAGATTACGAATCAAGTGCCTTATCCACCTGGCCATGCCAGGCTTAATATTAACTTACTTACATGCACACAAAACACATTTCAATACTCTCTTACTCTATGTGATTTGTTCGTAAGGATATCTCAAGATCCCGAAGAACCTGTGTTGACGTAGCATCACCAAGAAATTTTCTTTTCTGAAATTAGAAAGAAAGGACTGTTTTGTTAGGTTTTGAGTAATTTCATAAAGTTACTTATGTTATTCATTCCTAATAAGAAGTTATAAATTAAACTTGTCAACATTACAAATTGCCAACCAACTGCTAGAATATCAACTAAAAGCAGAATTGATCATCACAGTAACGAGTTTCCTGGGTTATTGTAGCTTTCAAAATAAATAAATTTAAAGAACTAATCAGATTTGTAAAATAAGTTAACTATTCTCGCTGTTTATAAAGTAGTGTCTCATATTCCAGAATTCATAAGGCACAGTATGGCATAATCAAAGTTGATGTGCAAAAACATTTTATTTCATTAAAAGTTGCAAGTTTATAACTTTAAGCAATATTAATAAGAAAATCATAAAAACAAAATTTTTAAAACTGTACAAAAGAGAAATCTTATTCTAAATGACAATGCTATATGTACCATAGAACAAGTCGTGTAGTGAGTATTTCACTTGGGAGGCCAAGTGGTATAGCAGTATGCGTGTGGAATCATACTGCTAAAAATACTGATGATTGAAATTCAAAATAAGCTACACAATCCATTAGCTCTGCTTCAGTTTTATTAATGCTGACAATATACATTTCTTTGGTATCTAACCCATTTTTACTCTTTCAATATTACCCTCTCACACGTTTCCTGGAAGGTCAGTGGCAAGTCAAAGTATTTACAATGTAAAATCATATGGTGGACAGAGCGCAGATAACCTGTTGTGAAGATTTGTGCTAAAAATAACCATCCAATTTTTGATAAACTGTTGAAAGAAAGTTTGAAAGTAATATTAACAAACAAGCCAAAACAGTAAATTTTGTTGAAATAAAAGAATTAGATTACACAACCATATTTCAGACCTAAGCAGCCTTCCAATAGCATTCCAAGTTTCGTAAGCTGTTTAAGAGTGACTTTTGGTAGAAAAGATCCTGCACTGATGAAGTAGTTGTTTTTCTTCAGCACTCACCTCCATTACCTTGGATATTCACAATTTTTAAAACTGCTAACAGCTACCATTGAGGACCTGACATCTGAGATATCCAACATCTTATACCGCTATTTCAAATAATTATACTAACAACCTTTTAGAGAGCATCTACCTGTATTAGCACTTTCTCAACCAAAGGACTTAAATAATGATGATTCTCTTATGAATCTTTATAGGATCATGTCTTTGCTACTAGTTTCACTTGAGTTATAAAGCTTGTTGGTTTAACTTACCAAAACTTCAACAAAATATTTGATTTCACTCTTTCAAATGTAATTATCATGTTGAATATATCTGCTGATATTCAACTTCAACCAGGCCCAGCATGGTCAGGTAATTAAAGCACTGGACTTGTACTATGAGGGTTAATTGTATGAATCCCTGTTGCAAATACTCACCCTTTCAACTGTAGGGGCATTATAATATAATGATCAATCCCACTGTTCATTGATATAAGAGTAGTCCAAGAGCTGGCAGTGGGTGGTGATGACTAGCTACCTTCCCTCTAGTCTTAAACTGCTAAATTAGGGACAGCTAATGCAGATAGCCTTTGTGTAGCTTTGTGCAAAATTTAAAAAACAAAGAAACAAACAATTTCAATTAAACTTTGAACTAAATTACATGCTGTATAATACATTTTAAACATGAATTCTAATTCCTTCCATTTCATAAGTCACTTCATACATAAACTGTCTGCATTCTAGTCTTTTTGCTTTTTAGGACACTGCTAGGAAAGAAAAACTTCAGCCAGCTGAATTTTCTTGTCGCTAAACAACTGAAAAACAGATTAGTGCATCTAGTTGAAATGATTAACAAAGTGTCATGTTTCACTCTTTTAAAATTTGTAGAACATTTTTTTCATTTTCCAAAAAGTTTTCCTCTGAAGATTATTGTCAAAACTGGTGGCAAAATATTCCATTTTACTTCTACAGGTCCATATTTTACTTTTCTTAGTTCTTGTTGGGTCACCTGATCGTGAACAAATATCTGAAAAGTCTAGTTCCAGTACCTTGTTAGTATCTTCCTTAAATATTTCTTCATGTGTGGAAAGTCCTCTTCTGCTATTTCTACGTTTGTTCTTTCTTTCCCTGTATACTGAATGTGATTTTATTGTAGTTCATTGTCAACTGAATACAAGAAATAAAGAAATTATCAATTGCATTTTTTTGATTGTGCATGTGATTCTTCAGATTGCTTTCTCTTCATCACACCACAGCAAACGGTTTAGAAAATGTGACTATTAATTTGTATATTTATTTACTGTTTAAATCAAGAATACAATAAATGCTACTTTTACAGTAAACAAGTTCTGATTTTTAATTAGTGTTTCAGCCCACAGTATACAATCATAGTCAGGTACGAATTACATTGTTTAAATTATTTACTTTCAATTCTTTATGAGTTACTTGACAGCTTTTATGAGCATGTTTCATGTATAACAATTCACCCACCATGAAAGCTTGTACTCATTTTTCCAAAATGACTTTCAAATATAGAAACTACTTGCCCAATGAGCGACTTAATTGACTTGCGCTTGTAATGACAGATACATGTATTACATGAGATAAACAATCTACTGTGGTTGATGCTAAACATTGTAAATAAAATAAAATAACTCTTATTTGATTATAACTAAATACTATGGGTCTAGGTATTGTAATTATTGGAAACAGTACTCTCCTACTTCAAAACTGCTTTTATTATATTTGAGAATTAATTACGCTATGTAACAAAATTTTTACTTTTCTTGTTCCTTGGCAGAAAGTGTTATTTTCCAATTGCTTATGCCTGAAGTAAATGAAAAAAGACCTATATTTCTCTTCAAACTTTGCTTTTGTGGCCTGGGTAATAAAATTTTCAAATTTACCAATTTTCCAGAACATTCCAGGTAGATTCAGTGTTTAGTAGCTGATGCAGAATATACTCCAACTCAAGAATTTTCGAGAACTTTCTAGAATGTCGTAGAAGTTACAAGAATTTTCTAAAATTTTCCATAATAATATATATACAGGAGCTCACCCACTCACCACTTCAGTTTAGTTCTAGCTGCTTAAATGAACACATAGACCTATCTGATTTTATCAGAATTGGCATCAAGAAGATGCAAGCATTCTCCAGATGCACTCTATTATGTATGTAGCCAATTTATCAAGACAAGAGCGAAAAAGTACCTGTGACAGCATCTGCTAAAATGTGTGAAGCTACAAAGAATATTTCGACATGTTGAAGTTCAAGACAAACCCTGGGAACCTCCTTTTACCTGCGAGTAAGATTTTATATTATACAAATTTTAGATCTCTTAAAATTTAAATATATTTTATTTTTTTAATTTCCAAAAGTATAGAAAAAATATCAAAATATTTTGCATGACCCTCTCACATATTAGTTGTGGATGAAATAAATTTATTCTTCATAATAATTTTATTTTGATCTTTTACAAGATAGTACAGAGGGGAAAAAAAGGAGAGCCACAAAATTCGCTATTTCAAGAATTTGGCTAAACCCACTGACCACTCAAGCAGTTGCTACTTCTGCATGGTGGATCCTTCCAAACGTCCGGCTGGCAAGAATGCATCTGCTATCATATATCTGGACCTTCCATTATCCGTCACTCCATATCACACTGTCCTGAGTTCCCTGTACCCACTCCGCCAGAGAGAAAGCAGCCATACTCAGAAGAGAACAGCAAATCCTTCACGCTCGTCTTGATAAATTCAAGGAGAACATGGGAGAATACTCAGAGGAACAAGACAAGCGCTTCCACCAAGATATACTGGACTTCTAACGCCGCTTTCAAGGAGCGTATGACGAAAACATGATGGGAGACTACATTTGGGGGATGATACGTGAAAGTGATTTACATTACAGTCGCAAATCTCAAAACACTACTCGCTTCTAAACATTTTTGTACAACTTTAGTATAAATACATGTAAATATGATTCATTTGTTGTTTTACTGAGACCGTACGTTAATAAAAAATGCGCAAATTTGCCCGTTTTTACACAAAAAATGTAAATTTCTAAATTTCGTTATCCAGATCATAAAAGCAAAGTTTGAAGGGAATAATGGCCATCACAACATAATGCAATTACGAAATAACACATACTATCCAGGAACAAAATCTGTGTTACATTGTGTTACAAAGCTCAGCAGATATCTCACTAAACGTTAATGTGTAATTTATTCCTCGATTTAAGTTCTTTATTTGGTTAATCCTATTTTTTAAAAATAATTTGATTTCAATGCTTTCTGAATAACTTGCAAGCTCTTGCGCGCCCGCTTTATTGGTAACAGTTCCCCCACCACAAAAGTTTGTATGAACGCTTTTGAGATGGCTTAACTGGCTTGCTACCTGCAACAATGTAGGTTATATCTGGGCTAATGCTATCGACATCAAGTAAAATAAAACAATAAGGCAGTGCTTTAAAATTCATCACAAACTTTTACATTTCTAAAGTGATACTAAGTGTAAGAGGGGATACAGTCTCTTCCTGTCAATAGTACACCAGCTCAGGAATCATTACTGGTTCAGAAGTATGTAAAACGCTATCTATTGAAAAACAATGTTTACTTAAAATTGTAATAAAAGGTTACAAGTACACTCTGAACAAAAACCTAGCAACCCTAATACAGTGGAACCCCTCTAAAGTAGCCACCTTTAGGACTGAGACAAATTGGCCTGATTAGAGGGGTTCCACTGTACATAACTGGGGATTAATGTAAACAAAAAAGGGATTGTGATTGAATGGCCGCTTTCAAGGGGTGGGCCGTTTAGAGGGGTTCCACTGTAAATATATTCTAATTTTTGTCTTAGATAACTAGGGATTTTTTTCCGTTGTTTAAAAAAGCGAGACCTTTAAATTCTCATTTGTACGCGTGTACTTATAATAGAGATGTAGGAGGCAAATTAAAAGTTGGAGGTTCGAGGTTTAAATGACCGAGTGTAACGAGGGAATAAGCATGTTAGGGTCTCGGGATATTTTGGATTGTAGGTCTGTATTTTACCGCTTGGAAAACATAATATACGTATATGATATTCATTATTGGCATTTTTTTACGGATAAATATGAATTTTATAACAAAAGTTACTCAATCCTGCTGTCCATTATCGTTTTTTGTACTACTCTCTTTATATTTTTTTTTTAAACAAAGCTGGTCAAACTCGTAATATAAGCATTATGTGGTAAACAATCTTTTTTGTTTCAGGAATTGCTAGTAACGTTAATTTCTGGGTTCATGATTTTGAGTCATATTCTTGAAAGAATTACATTCGAAAGTTGATCACCTTAACCATCTGGCCATGCCGGGCCTCGGTCACACCGGAGTAAAACAAAAGTCTGTAATGGGTACCTTAGATTAGATTATTTATATCTGGTACAGCAATTCCCAAACTATGGATCGTTCGCATAACATAATTTTTACTTTCAAATTATCTATAAAATAATCATTCTGTAATGTTTTTGAACAAAGCACAAGGCAATACAAGAGTTTACCAGAATATGTTAGAACAGAGATGTCTTATACTGTAATTGAACATGGGTCCCAGACTTCCACTTGAGGAAATATAGGAACTCTTACTGTGGTATATAAGCTTGAAATTAGGAACAGCAGAGCCTTTGTACAGTTATCGCATTAATTTTAAACAAACAAATAATTTGTTCAAACGACTATTATAATTGGCAGAACAAACAAATACGATGGTACAGTGTTGACACAATGTCACAAGAAACGTTTCTTCGCTTGTTGTTTTGAATTAAGCACAAAGCTACACACTGAGCTATCTGTGCTCTGCCCACCACGGGTATCGAAACCCGGATTTTAGCGTGTAAGTCCGCAGACATACCGCTGAGCCACTGGGGGGTGCGTTTCTTCGCATGTTCTCCTTACTGCCCTTCTTTTAACCCACCTACCAGACAAATTAAAATTAGATAAATCACAAACCATTTTCACTGTATATATCTTGAATATTTTATTAGATTTACATCTTACAAAACAACTGCTACTTTTGTTACTGTACACTTAATTCACTACGCATCACAAAATAATTATCTTAATTATTGCATTCTTAATTTACTACGCATCACAAAATAATTATCTTAATTATTGCATTCTTAATTTACTACGCATCACAAAATAATTATCTTAATTATTGCATTCTTAATTTACTACGCATCACAAAATAATTATCTTAACTATTGCATTCTTAATTTACTACACATCACAAAATAATTATCTTAATTATTGCATTCTTAATTTACTACGCATCACAAAATAATTATCTTAACTATTGCATTCTTAATTTACTACACATCACAAAATAATTATCTTAACTATTGCATTCTTAATTTACTACGCATCACAAAATAATTATCTTAACTATTGCATTCTTAATTTACTACGCATCACAAAATAATTATCTTAACTATTGCATTCTTAATTTACTACGCATCACAAAATAATTATCTTAACTATTGCATTCTTAATTTACTACGCATCACAAAATTATCTTAACTATTGCATTCTTAATTTACTTCGCATCACAAAATAATTATCTTAACTATTGCATTCTTAATTTATTACGCATCACAAAATAATTATCTTAACTATTGCATTCTTAATTTACTACGCATCACAAAATAATTATCTTAACTATTGCATTCTTAATTTACTACGCATCACAAAATAATTATCTTAACTATTGCATTCTTAATTTACTACGCATCACAAAATAATTATCTTAATTATTGCATTCTTACTTTACTACACATCACAAAATTATTTTAATTATTGCATTCTTACTTTACTACACATCACAAAATAATTTTAATTATTGCATTCTTAACTTACGTTAATAATTGTTATTGTATTATTAATTTATTACATATTACAAATGGCATGGCCGAGCGTGTAAGGCGTGTGACTCGTAATCCGAGGGTCGCGCTAAACATGCTCGCCCTCCCAGCCGTGGGGGTGTATAATGTGACGGTCAATCCCACTATTCGTTGGTAAAAGAGTAGCCCAAGAGTTGGCGGTGGGTGGTGATGACTAGCTGCCTTCCCTCTAGTCTTACACTGCTAAATTAGGGACGGCTAGCACAGATAGCTCTCGAGTAGCTTTGTGCGAAATTCCAAAACAAACAAACAAACATATTACAAAATAATTGTAAATGTATTTGTCACAAATACGAAAACTAAGTTAACTCCACTTTGGCTAAAATACAACTAACACGACAGGGTCGATACCTTCAATAAACTTCGATTAGACAGCCAGAACGTATATGTTTAAGAAAAAAAAAAACAGAGAGAGAGAACTCATATATCAGAAGGTTTATATCGTTATTTTAAAATTCCGCCACATAATATTTTGTAAGCGCTTGTTCATCTATATAAATGAAAACAGAGATGTACAATGTATGTATTAGTTAAGGCTTAGTGTGAATAGGTATAGAAGGCGAAAGTTGTACTGATTTCATACAAATAGCTAAACGACTTCAAAAGTTTATATGAATGTTTCTAATGTCTTAGAATAAAAAATTGTTCAACTTTGTTACTGCTTATTTTTTAAAAAATAGCGTTGTTAACTTTACCATATAATGGATGGCATCGGAAATTGAATAAATTCAAAAACTCCTTTACGAATGCATGATACTACAGTTTGCTTACTGTTCCAGCTATATCAAACTTTAATAAAACTATATATGAAACGTATGTATGATACGCATGTACTGATAGATGTTTAAGAGTGCCGATGTTGAACATTTCTACTACATAATGTACACTACAAAAGATTTACACAAACATTAATCTCTAACCAATCACACTGCGTAAACATATTATAGTTATGTGATAGTATATACGTTAGTTTGTTTATTCTGTATTTCGCGCAAAACTACACGAGGGCTATCTGCGCTAGCCGTCCCTAATTTAGGCGTGTAAGACGAGAGAAAAGGCAACTAGTTATCACCATCCACCACCAATTCTTGGGCTACTCTTTTACCAACGAATATTGGGATTGACCGTAAGAAGCATGTTTGGTGTGACGGGGATTCGAACACGCGACCCTCAGATTACGAGTAGAGCGCCTTAACCACCACATATCGGGCCATATACGTTAGTAATGTGATTGGTTACACAAATGTTTGTGTAAATTCACACAAAGACTCTGTTAGTATGCACACCATATAAATTAACACATACACAACACAGAAAGTCTATATAGCCTTATATACCAGAAAATCCAAGTAGATTACAAGAAATATGTAATTTTCGTTATCTTAATAGAAACGTGTGTATGTATCAATTAAATTTTATAATATTACATAAAATATTTTGGAGTTTTTCAGTGTATTATTTGAAACGCTTACCCGCGAACTTCTAGAAGCTTTAGGATCAAGGTATGTCTTCAGCTTTCTAAGATAAAACGATGGAGACTCTTTGGCCATCACCTTCTCCTTTTATAAAAGGAAAACAATTGTATCAATGACACTGTTTTTCAGTGAAAATTGTCAGCAAAGAAACAATAAAATAATGCTAAAAACTGCCGATAGAAAGATGTCTTAAAGTACATTATCTAAAAACTCAAGTAAACGAAATAATGATGAGTTACTCCATCAAACATACTAAATTTCATAAAGAAAAATGCATTCAATGAAATTGAAAGGTGTGTGTGTCTTTTTACAGCAAAGCCTCATCGGGCTATCTGCTGAGCCCACCGAAGGGAATCGAACGCCTGACTTTGACGCTGTAAATCCGTAGACAAATCCTGTACTAGCGGGGTACGCAAATTAAAAGGAATACAACGTCAAAATCATTACACAATAAATAATTATTAAAAACGGGAACTTGCCCTGAATAAATAAAAAAAAAGACTACATAAGACATTTATTGCGTAATGATTCCTTTTCTTAGTAAATATATATGTATTTTTTTACACTGCTGCCGTTTTATCTTGATGAAAACTTAATCAAAACCTGTTAAATTCCTCACAGGTGCTAAAGAAAACCACCCATAAGATAAACGTATATAAATGCAGCATAATTACGTTTATTTCTTTAATCACACCATATATTCTTATTTACTACCTCACTGGTCTATTATTTTTAATATATGGCGTTCAGCTAAGCAAACAAAAAAGTATGAAGAACAAGGTACAACTAAAAGTCGGATGTAATATACATGTATTGTTTGTTTCTTACATTCCCTTTACAAGCTTAAACTTATGTAATAGAACTAAATCAGAAACACCACAAAATATGGCGTATAATTCACTCTACTTCACGTAACAGAATCATGTAAAACACTTGTATTAATCGTTTGGTGAGTCCTTTGTTCTCAACATATTAAAGATAACTGTCAAATGCTTGACAAAAAACATATAGGAAAAGATAACCTGTAGTTTAAATAAATTAGTCGATACAATATACATTTCCTCATATCATCCATTTTAATGAAAGTGTGATAAGTTTAATACATAAACAGTATACCTGATCACAAACCATGTCCCACTTCTTTCCATCATCATACTGTTTCAGAAGTTTAGCTTTATCTGGAGGAAGGTCCATGGAAGCCTAGAAAATATAAAACATAATAGAAATTAATCAATGCGTATTGTGCGTATGGGTTCAGACATCTGATTGATTTCTTTCAAGTCAGATTAGTCACTTCAGACATTTCAGAAATAATTACCTCAATACGCTATTACCAACGTTAGTCCGAGCATAGAGTATATTTAACCCTATTTAAATTAAATTTTGAAAGCAGGTGAATTTCTCAACTACTTTTACAAATTTTAAAGATGAACAGCTTCGGTATCTCACCAACATTCTTCATTTTTTCTTACTTACGTCTCATAGAAATGACAATACAGAGACTTCAAACTTTCAAGAATCATTGGCACAGCTTTTGTATTCTGCAAATAATCGTAGTAATTATGTACTAGACTACAAGGTTTGCGGTATTCTGGACTAATCAGAACGCTCTCAGTGAACAAGGACGGTTAGGAGTCCCACTTGGTTTTAATTCATTCTTCTCAGCAGTATGTCTAAATATATATATATATACATATCTGTTATGTATTATACTTTATCTCAAACGAATCCTCAAATTCATTATGTTATATATTACAATTTGAACTAGCCTAAAACTGGGTTAAATTTTAATTTAGATATAGAAGTTAACAAAATGTCGACATGCATTAAATTTATGATATTTGGAACCAAGATTGACACACAGTTTTCTTTCTTAACACAAATATATTTTAATATACAGACAATAATACAATTTATAATGACGGTTATTACAAAAAATCAATTACATACAAAAGTTTTACAAATAATACTAAGTCTTTTATCTGATTCGGAACTTCCTTGATATCCTTTCGAGGATTCACAATGAGAGAATTAATTTCGAGTTGATACAGACACAAATCACTTAACGGAGAATTAGCTGTTTCTTTGCAGTTGAAATTATACCATGTCTTCGTAAAAATACTAACGTCTGATGGCAATCCGTTGAAGTTAAACTGTTTGTAATGTTCGAAATCTATAAATGTTCCTGATCAAATATCTGTAGTTTCCCGATAAATAAACGTTCATCACAGTTATAGTTTCTGACGTTTATAAGTGTAGCTACTGTAGCATTGGTTTATTCTTATAAGCTTGAGATGAGATTCTGGAAATTTCATTTAGAACAATAATACTGGCAATCACTTGTATTTACATATACAGTACATTGCTGATTCTTACAGTCGAGAACTTTCTGCAGCTTTAGTGAACAGACGTGAATTTCGCAATACATATTTAACAGTACAAGTTACATACATTTCTAAGTTTCACTGAAACAAACAAAAATCTTAAAATAAATATATAATAGTAAATCCGTCATAATATCTCACAGTAAATATGTATTCACAGTGAACATGTAACCTCGTGAAACAGAGAAATGTAATGTTGATTATATTCATCAAGTACATTTCTTTGATTGTATGCCTTAAAATTTTCCAGAACTTCTGAGGTTAAGCCTAATTCTTTCACTCATCTACATGAGAATACAATTAATTTAATGTCATAAATGACCAAAATTCTGTACACAGGAGAACAGTCAATCAGTAAAAATTTTCTTAGGCAGTATTAAGAAGTTTTTTCTATCTTTTATCACGTACACGATACGCGCAATTTAGTATTTCTATTACTCGTTTTCTATTACAACCTAATTATTGAGTAGAGCCTATTCTAATATACTGTACTAAGTAGAAAAAAAAATGCTGTAATGATGCCTATTGCATATTTTGACAAAGAAAATTTTCTGGTTGGTATTAGTAAACTAAGGCTAAAGAATGTGTGTGTTTGTGTGTTTTTATTTTAGTAAAGCCACAACGGGCAATCTGCTGAGCCCACCGAGGGGAATCAAATCCCTGATTTTAGCGTTGTAAATCCGTAGGATTACCACTGTACTAGCGGGGGGCAGGCTAAAGAAAGCTGTCTCACACATGATTCACATAAACTATAGAGAATTTGAAACTTCTACAAACAACTATTTTTCCAAACTGCTACATAAGCCAGAAACATAGAAACAAACCTTGAAGTCGTAAGAAAAATTGTACAGAACAAGATATTCCTTTCCCTCTTTTTGTTAATATTCAAAAGTAACGTCATCGAACATTCGATATGTTCACAGCTAACCGTTACATTAGATTTACCTAAACAACGAGCCTACTTATTGTATATAATTATTATTCTTACAGTTGAAAGCTTTATTTATGAAAATATCGTTTCTATTGGCTGCGATTTTACAAAACCTCGTTTGTGTTTAAAACCAAACTTCTGAAAAAGTATGTCTATTTGATTATAGGTAATTATTTTGTTTTGAAAATTGCATTACGTTACTCAGATAAAGAGGTGTGCTTTAAAACTTGTTAGAATGTGTTTAAAAACTAAACATAATTATAACCATTAAAGCAACAGGGAATTATGAGAAATATTTAGAGAAAAATAAATTATATATTTTAACATCATTTAATAAACAAGTCTCATATTCTTGACACCAAACAGTACTAAATTTAGAAATTGTGTTATTACTAAAGAAAAGTGTCTAACATCATGAACCGGTTCAAGAGAGTTTGAAAGCGATTTTTTAAAAAAAAATCCATTGAAGGGATATTACTAGATAAAATCTATAGGCGGAGAAACAAGTTTCTGAGTGGGAGAGTAAGGATATAAATGAGGCTGACAGTGGGGTTTAAAGATTCTTTACGGGAAAACGATTTTAAGTTTATCAAGAGAAGCAAAAGTGTCTTGTAAAAGGAAAATTATATCTATTTAAACACGGTTCCTATCTTAACAGTTCGCGATTGAAATATTTAGTGCTCCGTATGTTACGAACATTAACAAAATCTCTCTCAGTTTTACTGGTACGTTATTTATGAAATTCATAAATTCTTAAGTCCACATAGATAAATTACAGTGTATACGTTAAAGTACTTATAATGTCGTGATACTACATGACACTTAAATCCACAGTCTGTTGTAACAAAAATATTATTCACTTTCCCACAGAATTGAATAGATTGCGTTTACAATGCGCAGTAAAAAAACCTCGATTATAAAAAATCAAAGTGAGTTCACGAGAGTTACCCACAAAATCTATTGTACCTGATGAATTGAGAGTTGTAAACATTGTAACTAAACGTGTGGAAGATTTTTTTACCTGGAAATGGAAAGTTTATAGTTTCAAGTTTGAAGATACACGTTTTATCAAGAAAAAACAAAACAGAATGTTCGATTGGTGTTGCTGATATTTAAATCCAGATACTGTGTTGCACGGCTGTGTCTAGAAAACCTTGATAATTCGGTATGAAAATACCAATATATCTGCACGCCCAACTGAGGTGTAAAGCTTTACTGTAGTCTTCCTTAGTAAGGTTTGTAATGTATGAAAAGTCTGGTCACAATAAATATAAATCTGCAACTTCCGGGCTGAAGTCACTGCCCATTATAACTCTGTATCTGTTGGAAGATTTCAGGTAAAAATACACAACTGTATTATCAGTAAAAATACATGAGTGACATTGTCGTAAAATTTTGTATTTACTGACTCATAGTAATAATTAACCAGAATTACTTCGAAATTAAGAAAATATTAATATTATCAATAGGAAGACAAGTGCAAAAATCACAGAAAATAAAAGTTTCTAATATTATAGTTTCGAAGCCTTTATTTTGCTTTTTACATTCAATGAAATTTCCGGTTATCATATACGGATTAATACTGGTTCGCTCTTAGATAATACTGCAGTATTTCTATAAATTTTCTTCAACGTATTTCAAATTATTACATTTCGGAACTGACCAATACTTAGTCGTATTTTTTTTTAGCCCAGGAAAAAAACTATTTGTCTGCTGTTTTAAGTATTTTGGAAATCAAACATAATTTAGGTATTACATTGATTTAACTGACTGTACAACAAATTCTAATAAAAACGAAACGCAGTGTATTTGTTTATGATACTTTTTACGTTCGTTTCAATGTGTCTATAAACTTCTTTCGTTACCTAACAGTTTAATATGTTTAAATTCTAGTTGATTTACATAGTTCTAATATCGTTTGTTTTTCACATATGAAAACTAAAGCTGTAGGAATGATGAGACATCTACTATGTAATTAATCAAAATGTCAATAACGTCTTTTATATTTATTGTTCTTAACAGTGAACTTGAAGTATATTAGGCGTATATTATGTTTTTATTTACCCAGTTTCTAGATAGGATTATTTCTATATTTTCTTTTGTTTGTTTTTTCTCAGTGTATGCAAAATGTCTTTCAGTGATGTACTGTGGCTTTTCTGATTAATTCTAACTTTTGCAACTAATTTCTGGGCATTCTCAGAATTTAAGACCATATTAATAGTCGTAAACCTTCGTGAGTCACGATATCAAATACATGATTGGTGACAGAATAAATGTAAGGAGGTTAATTACATTCGTATTTAGAGGATAAAACGTTCACGATTCCTCAGTGTATTACAATAAAGATTTTTTCTGCTTATTGTCCTCTTGCAGGAGGTAGCCAAGTGTTTTACAATGCAAGAGGTAACAATGTTGCATAGATGTGTGTTTGATTACAAATTCCAATTTAACTGGCTATATACATTTTTCAATAAACGGAAACATAATATAAACCTCATTCCATGTTTTTTAGTCATTGTTGTTTCGGGTTTAAGTAATGACAAATAGCAAATAAAAGGTAGTTTATGTTACATATCAGATTTGATGACACACATGTTCGACTGAACACAGGTAAATCTATTAACCGATAGTACGTACACATCTCTGAAGCCTTTTGTTTGATAAAACTTTAGTTGTTTTTTTAATAAGGTGCCTTGGCCCTGCTTGTTCTGTGCTCACATCCGTGGCTACTGACGTGTAACAGATTAATAAATAGACGAGTAAATTATAGACTGAGTCTTGAGAAACATTGCGTTTATTTTTAACACAGTCAGCCCGTTGGGATAACATTTAACTTGCGTTTTCACCTAATGGAATCCACATTTCTATAAGTTGAGCGTGTAAGTTAAAATTTTCACATTGTATCAATATTAGCAGCTGTGTGTGAGCATTTAAGTTTTATCTTGAATAATTGAAGTGTTGATACAAGAAACTTAAATATCTAAGTAATTAGATAAAAATGATTGGTTTGACATGCTTAAATGCCTGTCTCAGACTAACTGTACACAACAATAACTAGTGACAATATTCTCAGACTAACTATACACAACAATAACTTGACAGTATTTTATCACGAAAAATACACCTTAACAACAAATATTCTCCTCAAAAACGTCTGCTTCATCGATTATAGAAGGCATATGAAATATTACAATAGGACAAACTTGGGCTTCGCGTACGATGCATGTACTAAGATTTACTGCAAAAACTCTTAATAAAGCGATGTTATATTATATATATAAACCATCATAAAATCAAAAAGTGTACAAATTAAATATCTTTATTTGTCGCGTTATTATTTATTTTTGTTCTCTTCTATAATAAAATCAACACGCTTTTACCCTCTCCTGAAGCTCTTGGAAAGCATCGGGTCCACTACTAGGCTTGCTCAATTATTGAAGTACGATTCCTAATTTTTCACAAATTACTAGTAGTTTTCTTTTACTTTTAAAAACTATATTATTTATAACAAATACAAAGCCAGAGTTTAAACAATGAAATGATGAATTATATTAGGTTGTTTTCTGTACTTATAATTGTCTATTTCGTCTCCAATTCGAAAATTATTCATACGGCATCACATCGACTAGCTTAGCTGAAATCTTAAAGGTTCTTATGGCACAGTTAGATTGGTTTGGTTTGTTTTGAATTTCGCACAAAGCTACACGAGGGCTATCTGCGCTAGCAGTTCCTAATTTAGCAGTGTAAGACTAGAGAGAAGGCAGCTAGTCATTAGCACCCACCGCCAACTCTTGAGCTACTCTTACCAGTGAATAGTGGGATTGACCGAAACATTATAACACTCCTATCGCTGAAATGGCGAGCACGTTTGGTGTGAGTACGAGTGCCTTAACCACCTGGCCATGCCTGGCGCAGGCAGTTAGAAAGCCAGAAAATTGTGATAGTTATAGAACATTGTTTTGTGCGTGTAATTATTCTGTTTTCATGCAAATTATTTAACCAAATAAAAATAATTTAGTTTAGTAGCGCCACTGATTTAAAAAGCACGCTTAAGTTTCAACCACAGTAGACAGAAGAACAACAGGTAAATACTATGTTTATTGTTTTTCATGTGAATTATTTACTCACTACAATAAAAGTAAGTAAATTGTGTAAATTTGATACGATTACAATTAGGTAATATAATACTCAATAACTAATTCCTCGATAAGTATGCTCGCGAGCAGCTCGTACACGATAGTGTTATTTTTTTGTTTTTGTTTCTGAATTTCGCGCAAAGCTACACGAGGATTATCTGCGCTAGCCATCTCTAATTTAAGAATTTAAGACTAGAGAGGAGGCAGCTAATCCTAACCACCCACCGCCACCTGTTGGACCACTCTTTTACTAATGAAGAGTGAAACTGACCATCACATTATAACGCCCCCACGGCTGAAAGGGCGAGCATGTTCGGTGTGACGAGAATTCGAACCCGCGACTCTCGGATCAAGAGTCGAGTGTCTTAACCACCCGGCCATGTCAAGCCACTTGACAGTGACGGAACTATACATTCGCTGAACGATTCTAAAGTGTTTTTTTATTTGAAAGCAGTAAAAACTTGAACTTTGTTTAGTTTTTGTTTTTGAGAATTCGGGACATTTGCCAAGCACGTCGGAAGCTACTGTAAGATTATCTATACATTCACTATACAAATATTTGAAAAAGCCGTTTTTAAGCTGTAATCATGCGTGTATACATGAATGTTTATTTTATACAATTTTCTTAAATATTTAAAATAGTATACTTTATTGATAACATATGTATGCAATGGTATCACGTTTCACCAATATATAGCATAAATATTTTATGACATTTGGCAAATGCCTAGCTAAAGTTTATTGGGACTTAAAACTTCTAAAATAAAAATAAAAACAAAAATGGGTATCGTTTAACCCTATGAAGTTCCATTAAAGACAAGGTCAGCGAACAACGACTGTCGCTTTCAAGTCAACACGAAGAATATTCTTGTGATATGTTCAGCTATTTCTTATCACTTTTATGGCTACAAATCATTAATCACTGACAGAACTCTGTAGACTCTGTTTCAACCATATTCTCAAATATTGTGCCATTATTTAACACTCATATCTTACTATTGTCATGCATAACTAGATTTTTTCATTGTAGTAAAATATACCACATACTAAAGTACTTTTTTAATTCTTTACACAACTGTATTGCCTTTGTATTCGATGACATATTGACCCACGACACTACCTTAGAAGTATGGAAAGGAAAACAAATAAACCCAACTCAATACTATATTTACTCAAACATGGGCATCTGAAACTCCCACGACACTACAACTTCAGGGCGTCTACAGGAAATTCTTCTTCGCAGTTAATTAGTTTCGCGCATAAATAATTTAAAGATGTAGGTCAAAAACAAATGGCGTCACAAATGTACGACGGAAACAATGTTTATTTGGTGTACAAACTACAGCATGAAAAGGATAAATTTATCGTAATAAAAAACCTTTCTCACTGGATTACATTTTGCTCTTTTAACACTGTACTTTGTATTATAGAATTTTATAGTCCTGCATGCGCATTTATTTTGGCCTAGTTCGTAAAACGTAAGAAAAAAAAAAGTAATTCAGCCGAGAGAGATGACGTTTTAGTACACTGAGTACACTAAGTTAAATTTCTAATTCATTTCTTTATCCTGCAATACACAGGAATCTGAAAAAAGACGTGTTTAGTCTGTTGTCATGTACGTGTATGTATATAATTTTTTCTTTTACAGTATTTTTAAATGTGATTTTTTAAATATACATCTAGTTTAATTATTCACTGTTACCCTTAACTTATTCGCGGGTGTGTGGTGATAGAGCCCGTGTTCTATCTAACTACAACAATCGATTTAGCTCAGACTAAAACATGGTTCCCCAACAACTAATCAGCCACTCTTGTGCATCTATAATGAAACTATATCTACAACGAACTATAATAAAGAAGTTATTGCTTTCCATTTGTTAAAGACCCAGTTACAGTGTTTCAACTGAAAACGCATTACTAGATTATTTGGCCCAGCATGGTCAAGCGTGTTTAGGCGTTCGACTCGTAATCCGAGGGTCGCGGGTTCGAATCCCGGTCGCACCAAACATGGTCGCCCTTTCAGTCATGATGGTTTTGTAAGGTTACAGTCAATCCCACTATTCGTTGGTAAAAGAGTAGCTCAAGAGTTGGCGGTGGGTGATGACTAGCTGCCTCCCATTCGAGTCTTACACTGATAAATTAGGGACGGCTAGCGCAGATAGCCCTCGAGTAGCTTTGCGCGAAATTCCAAACAAACAAACCAGATTATTTTTAAGTAAAAGTCACTCGGTAAATGTGTCATAGAGAAACCGCGTGTGCTTTTCGAAAGGTTAATCTAAATTATTGCTATCTAGGTTAAATGACGCCCTGTACCACAAATAACTGTCTATTACGTGGCTAGAAGAGACCATCCCTCTCAGTTAAGATGTTACAGCTCAAACGTCGAGCTACGAGAATAATCCACTCAGTCGACATTCACAAACAAAAACAGAATTGTTTCCTAACAAGTCACAAAAGCGTCTAAATGTATCGTAACTCTATATCTTAAGATTATATATACAATTATTCACCTTTACTGGGGTTAAAAGTTCGTGATCACATATATCATAGATGCTGGTATATAATATGTTTGTAACTTTAAGTGCCTAATAATTCTCAGAATTTAATAATACCTAATAGTTAACAGAATGTTTTAGTTCATTTTCACAAAACTTAAGTCAGCACAGTTATGAAGTGAAATAACAGTTTTAACTTACACTCTGAATATACAGGGTGGCCCATAAGTCCCTACCCATCCATACGTTATTATGTTATAACCAATTACGCATGTATTATAAATTTGTTTATTTTTTTCAGAGAAATTCGGCCGATGTAAGCCCATTTACACTTGAAGAGCGTATTATGACAAGTATGTGGGTACATGAGCGCAAGAATAAGGGAGAGCACACAGATACACAGGATACATGGAAGGGTAAAAACTTACGGGACACCCTGTAGATATTAGTGTTTCCTTGTGAGGATTTACAAGAATAAAATGAAGGAAATCCACTTGCCGATCCTCCTTATCCAAAACTAAATAAATTCTGTAGTTTTTTTTTCTAACAACAGTTTTTGTGTGTGTTTTAAGTGTTCTATCTGGGGAAGGGGGAAAGGATACAAGTGAACTGTATCCCAACCAATGGTACCCTGATTGATCACTAACTAGTACATGCAACAAATGTGGTGAAGCGATACTGGTACAAAATTAGCTAAAATATTACTAAATACTAATCTCAATGTTTCAGGTATTTTGGAAGTGGTAACTGGTCTTAAATGAAATCTGAAGAATAGATTTCTTAATATCTGACCAAGATACATGACCTTTAACGTCTACATGAAAACATCCGACAACAGACTATTGACTTGACCGCTATATAAATACAGCGCACAAAATACTGTTTAACTTTAAGATTTAATGACGTCCCGTTTAAATTATTTGCGGTTACTGTGTAGATATCCATATACAAGTTAGTACTTTTTACTTTCTTTTATGTGTCATAACCCAATATTTATTTCCCCGAAAATCCTTCTGTAAATGCTAACAAAATCCAGCTTAACGAGAAATGGTGCATTTCCAATAACATAGGAAACTATTTACGTGAAAAATGCTTCTTTCCATGCTTCAGGGAGGAATAACTGCTTGCATAGCGCTGTACAGGATTTTGATATGTTTGTTGTTTCACGAAGAATGAATTTTTAAATAAATAGGATTAACACATTTTAGATGACATAAGAACATTTAATGTGGATCACAAAACACATATTGTAACATAAAAACAACATTTAATGTGGATGACAAAACGCCTCTTGTTTCTTAAACCAACATGTTTCAGGAAAAGACCATCTCCTTGATTAAAAGATGTTTGCTTGTTTCAAATCTCCCAAAAAACTACACGAGGGCCATCTACGATAGTCATCCCTAATTTAGCTGTGAAAGACAAGACAAAAGGCAGCTTGTCATCATCACCCACCGCCAACTATGGACTACTCTTTATCATGAAGAGTGGGATTGATCGAACGTTATAACACCCCCACGGTTGAAAGAGCGAGCATGTTTTGTCGGACGGAGATTCGAGCGCATAACCGTTATTTTACGAGTCGAGCGCCCTACCAACCTGGCGACGCCGGACTTTATTTGGAAATTTCAAATTATTGCGTGTTAAAACATCTGTAAACATTAATTCCGTGGATCGTGGCGTGTGAACAGAACTTTCAAGTGAACATTAGCGCAGATGTATCTGTACATCGAATATAGCGTGCTAATATTAGAACAACAACAAAAGATTCGTTTCGAGTCCTTTTTGCAAATCACTTTTACTTTGATGTCTCCACTATCCCCATATTTATAAAAAAAAAAATTTCTTTATGGTGTTGCAGTTGATATTTCGAATTATATGACATTCATATCCTTATCTTACTGTTGTGTTCATAATATCGGTACGTCATATTAATTCGATGTAATTAAAAACAAGTCAAAAAGCTCTGAATTAATAACATGGTTCTTACTTTTTTTTAGGTCTACCTCTTGTGTTAACATCAGAAAGTTATTGTAACTCACAGATGAAGATAAATTGAAGGATATATCGTAAGGTTATGGAAACCATTCTCGGGTTAAATACTCCCGAAATATAACAGAAGAATTAAACGATTTCCTCTTAAAAGTGAAGAAACATATCGATCAGTAAGTTTACGAATTTACAATGGTAAAATCTGGGGTTCGATACCCTCTGGTAGACACACCAGTTTGCCCAATACGATTCTGCTTTCCGATAAACCCTCACAAATATTTATTTTGGGCAGCACTTCATACTGAAATCTTACCACCCAGCTGTTTCACGAACACTCACCTTTTACAGGGCTGTTTTGAATCAAACAAAAACTAACAATCAACTAAAACAACCAACTTGACAATCATAATGTGGAGTTTAATCAGCAATGAGAATTTCCAATAACAGTATTTACATTCTTCCTGATATGGGTTAAAACAAACACTTCCATGTGCATCTAACAGTAATCTAAAACAACCACGTCAACAATCATAATGTAGAGTTTAATCAGTAACGAAAATTTCTGATAACATACTCTACGTAATATGGATTTAAACAAACACAAAAGCATGTTTTTACAGCCCACACATTAAAAAAAATGTTGACTAAACACTCGTAATGCCTTATACACACAATCTTTTAGAAGTGATTAAAACACTGGTATCTGTGCTATAATAAAATTGGTGAAGCTTTAAAAAGATACTAATACGCTGATGACCCTCTTGTCTTATAAGCTGAAATTATATTTTAACCAAAGAGTATAAACAACATTTCAACAGAACGTGAGTGTCACACAGAAACGAACATACTGTTGGACAAAATGATATTAAGCCGGAAACGCGTAATATACTGTTCATTTTATATGGAAAATAAAAGTAAACAGAGAAAATCTTTGACTTAATGTTTGTTGCTGTGATTAAGATAAACTAAATATTTTTCAAAGAAACTTATCAGTGCCTTACAACCCAGGAAGTAAGGACCTTTATGTATTTTATGACTCGCTTATGTAAATAGAGATTCCAGTGAATGATAATCGTAAAACCCATGTAGAATATGTATATTCGTTTTCTGTAGCTAAGAAAATTCACAATATTTAGTTAACTAGTTTTTGTCTTATAGCTAGCTACGAGAACGTTTTAAAACGTTTGTGTTAATGGGAGAAAAACGTCGAGGAAACTGTATCACTAATGTAAAAATTTCATTTTCGCGCGTGCAATAGTTAAATTTCACAATACAGTTATTGCATATACTAAGTATTAAGATTTTAAATAGCCGGAAATTTTAACTCAGAAGTTAATTAAATGTTAACATAAATCGAATATACGATATTGCTTACAAGACTGATACACACAATTTTCTTTTTTAACATATATTTTAATATATAAAAAAAATACAGTTTATAATAACGGTTGTAACTAGTACTTATTACAAGTGATGGTTTATAAACAACAGTTTTACAAACATCCAGGAAATAGTTTTATATCCAGTCCAGAACTGAATGTTTATTGACGATCCGGGTCCATGACGAGCAAATTAATTCTAAGTTAATACTGTCACAACTCGCTTAAACTTGCCAGCCTGATTGGCTGCACACCCTTACTTTTACCGGCGAAGATAATTAATGTCCTCGTAGAAATACTAACGTCAGAAGTTAATTCATTGAAGTTGAACGGTTTGTAATGTTCGAAATCTATAAACGTTCCTTGTCCAGTGTTTATACAGCACCCAGATACAACATGCTGAGGCTTGTGCTCCGAGATCCAGAATTTATTAAAGATTCTCGGACTAGGCTTCCGGGTTCCATCTCACATGGTCAGCTGCCCTTCAGTTCACTCAACATACAAATTACCTTATTCAAACATGTCACGTATGTGACCATACATTATGGACGGTGGTGAGCCAACATCGTGAAATAAGCAGTAATTACGTCACTATATCGATTTATTGTTTCTCTCTCTTCCCTCCTCCTTTCGCTTTTATTTTCACCAATACGAATTACTTTCCTGAAAATGCATGAAGGATTACGGTGATTTTGGTTGTAAAAGACAATGTTAATTTAGTATTTATATACAACGGTTCATTCTTGTTTTATATACAGATGATATTACTAAATTTAACACATATTAGGCCACAAAAAGGGATTAACTTGATTAACGATACATCCCCCTTGTTAGTCGTGTGCTACATCTTCGGATACCTTACTTTTCCCACAATGCAGTTTGTAGCCCTCTATCATCTGTCTCTTCTTCATGTGCGACTTTTATATTTTCCTGTTTTTCCGAAATGTTTTATACAGGTACCATGTTCTTAAGTTCTGAGCGGTTTTAAGAGCGTTGCTAATTGACATATGTATGTTTGTGAAATATTAGTTTGACAGTTTCCGAAAGTAGTAATAGTTTTCAAACACTGTTAAACAAGTGTAACACCGAAACTGTGAAACGTTCGCAGTTGATATGTCTATTTCCAACAATCTAACGCAGTGGTTCCCAAACTGGGGGTAAATTACCTTCTGGGGGTAATTTAACAACTTATCGGGGGTAATGGAGGGGTGACAGAAAAAAGTTAAAATTCTGAAAATCAAGAAAACATTCAGGTAGCTGGTATTAGGATTAATGTTAACTTAGTCTTAGTATGTAAAGTTGTAAATTAAACCTATTTTAAGTATGTAATAAAGTTAAACCAAATAACAATAAGCATCAAAAACTAATATACAGTAGTAGAAAAGAAAAAATATGTATCTAAGTGTGTGGTAACCTAAAAGTATTTTGACAAGTATGTTTCAGAACACAAGTCACTCAGTAATCATGATGACTCATCGACGTGTCCAGTACGCGTCACTCACTGCCTGAGGTTGCCTCTATTTCACACTGTCAGTTTCTATGTAAGCATCAGCCGAGGTAGACAAAACCTGGTATGTATGTGTGCTGCCCTGTGCAATATAGTTAGTATTTACCTACTATTACATCATTCCTATGCTGAATAATCTCTTTTAATGATACCTAGAATGCCATGAAAAAAATAAATAATAAGTTCACATTGTTCACACTTTTTTATGCAGTTTTTCTTTTTCTGCAGATTAAACAATAAAATGTCTAAAAAGCACACCTACTCTGACGCCTTTCTTCGCTATGGCTTTGTGAAATTACCTTCTGGTGGAGAGGATCGGCCACAATGTGTAGTATGTCACAAAGTGTTGACAAATGAAACCCTCAAGCCATCAAAACTCAGCTCACCTCCAGAAGTGCCATCCGAATCTTCAAAATGAGGATCAGGCTTATTTTCAGCGGCGGGGTGTAGCACTGAAGAATATCCAGTTCGGTTCATCTGGAATTCAAGCCCAAAAGCTCAAGCTGCGGTCGAAGCATCTTACTTTGTTGCATATAAAGTTGCCGAACAACAAAAATGCCACACCACTGCAGAGAATCTGATTATGCCTTGTGCATACGAGATGGTAAGCAAGGTATGTGGAGAGGATCAAGCGAAGAAACTGAGTATCATATCTCTTCTATCAAACAACACAATCCGCCGACGAGTCGATGACATGGCATCAGATATTCTGTCCCAAGTTACAACAGAGATCAAGGAAAGCTCATATAGCAAATTCTCCTTACAATTTGATGAATCGTGTGACGTAGCCAGTTGTGCTGTTCTCCTTGGGTTCGTTCTTTACGTCCACCAGGACAAGATCAAAGAAGAGTTTCTATTATGCGAAGATCTGCTGACAACCACGAAGGGAGAAGATATCTTCAATACCATCAACATCAACAGTTTCTTTACCACGAATGGATTGGATTGGAACAGCGTTCAACAGGTAGGGAGAGATGTTTATATAAAGTCTAGATTAGTATAAATACAATGAATTACATGACATAGAGTCATATAGTTTTATTTATTGTACAAGTAGCTGTAGTGCAGCTAATATTTTATACATAATTCACAAAAAAGTATCGTGCCTGTCGTACTGAAATACTTAAATACCAAAATAAATTAAATTAAAACCATATAATTATAACTCAAAAGATAAGTAAGAATGACTAACTGACGCAATCTATAATAGTTTTTCTTTTTTAATCTAGGTTTCCGTCGATGATGGGTCGTAATCGTGGATTACGGGGCCTCATACAAGCTGTGAATCCAGAGATTTCTGTAGATCATTGCATCATTCATCGGTACTCTCTTGGATCAAAAAGCCTGCCTGGTAATCTGAAATTAGTGTTTGAAGATGTGTTGAAAATCGTCAATTTCATCAAGTCCAGGGATGTGAATTCGCGCATATTCAGGGAGCTGTGCAAGGAAATGGGAGAGCAGTATCAAGTTCTGCTCTACCACACCGATGTTCACTGGTTGTCACGAGGCAAAGTTGTACGTCGAGTCATTGAGCTCCGAACGGCTCTTCAGGAATTTCTGAAACAAGAATAATCTTCTTCTGCTACCAAGTTCACTGATAAGGAGTGGCTTGCTCGACTTTGTTACTTGGCTGACATATCTGCGGAGCTGAACAGTGATAATCTGCAACTCCAGGGCCAAAACACGACTGTCATTGATGCCCATCACACTGTAACTGCATTTCTGGGTAAACTGAGACTCTGGATTCGACACTTGGAGAAAGGAGTAATCGCTCAGTTTCCCACCCTAGACCAGTTTGTTGAGGAGAATAGTTATGATACTGGATCACTTTTACAGACCATCAACAAAGAGATAAGCGACCATTTGAAACAAGCATGCAGCACTACTTTCCAGAGAGTGACCTAAAAACAGCCAATCTTCAGTGGATCATTCATCCCTTTTCTGTATCTGATGAGGCCATTTATGATGATGATTTCCCTGCAAAGGAGGAGTGGATCACAATGCGAGCAAATGAAGCCTTGAAAGTCAAATTCCAAAACCAAAATGTAGATTCCTTTTGGATTTCACAACTAGCTGACTCGCCAACTCTGTCCAAGAGAGCCTTGAAGTTGTTGGTATCATTCTCAACAACGTATCTGTGCGAGAAGGGGTTCTCAACCGTGCTGGGGATGAAGACAAAAAAGAGGACTCGCTTGAATGTTGCAAACAATGCCAGGCTGGCACTTTCAACCACAAAGCCAAGAATTCCTAAATTAGCTTCAAGTATGCAACTCCATCCATCCCACTGATGTTCTTGACATCTTTGGCAATATTCATTAGAAATGCACAATGATCAAATACAATAATTAAAAGTGTAATTCAGTGTAAATAAATTATATAAATAAATTGTAAATAAATAAAGTGCAGTATATTTCTAGTTTAATTTAGCCATATATATCAATGTCGAAAACATTTTTGAAAGGGGGTAACATGCTTAATGTGGCATGTTAAATTGGGTAACAAGCTGAAAAAGTTTGGGAACCACTGATCTAACGGTTTCAAGCTTTAACAATAAAATTATTCTGCTACAAACATACAACCTAAAAGAGTTAAATGTGCAGGTTATTTAGTCTAAGTTAACTATTTGCTAAGTCTTGCATAATTAACTGAAAGATAGATTATTTTGCATTTTTTAACAAAATATTTTACTCATCTGAAGTAAAGATATGCTAACGAAAAACCGATTTAAATAAAACAGCTACAGTAGATTTCCCCGCTAGTCACTATTTCAACTAAACACTCGCAGTGAAATACAACAAATTAAAGTCCTTAACGTTCTTCAGTCGCCACAAAATAAATACACATCTGAAAAACGTTTCAAAGTTACACAATAAATTATTTTGTAGCTCTTACGGTTTGTATTACTCGAATCAACTTAAGTTATTTCAACAATTGACCAAATTTGCATATATTTTATTTGAATTTTTGGAAACTTTTCCATTTCGCTATTTCTTTCAAATGTGAAAAGATTACATCCTGACGGACAACTTACTTGTGTAATTTCAAACAGCAAATTCCTGTGTTACACTGATATCAACATCTTCACGGAAATATAATGGGTTGGTTGGTATTTTATGGCATAAAGCAGCTAGGCTATGTGCGCCAAACATCCGGTAAAAAGTTAAAATTGAAGTAAAATAAGGAAATTTATAAAAGAAAGTTAAGGTAAATAAAATGAAGTTAAATAAACCCATAAAACCAATGTTTACATTAGTCTACAGCATTAAGAGAAAAACTATAGTAATACACTTTGTAGAGGACTTTCTGTAGCAACTGTAATTATCATAACTCGCCAGGAAGAGTAGCAGTTAAATACAAAAACCGCCGTCAGTCACCTGGAGTTGGCCTTTCCAGTCCTGATTTCGAGTTATTTGACTTTATTGTCATTTTCTAATTTCAAATCGAACTAGATGAACTGTGGTCCTTAAGATGGAACCACATTAAAAAATGTCTGAAGCATAAATTAAAAACATAAATGGCATTAAAAAGACTGATGGCCTTCAAAAAACTGAAAAATTTAGTGAAAAAAACATACCAATAAGGCCCGCCATAGCCAGGTGGTTAAGGAGCTCTACTCGTAATCCGAGAGAAGCGGGTTAAAATCCCCGTCACACCAAAAATGTTCGCCCTCTCAGCCGTGGGAGCATTATAATGTGACAGTCAATCCCATTATTCGATGGTAAAAAAGTAGCCCAAGAGTTGGCGGTGGGTGATAATGACTAGCTGCCTTCCCCCTAATCTTAAACTTCTAAATTGGGGACGGCTAGCGCAGATAGCCCTCTTATAGCTTTGCAAGAAATTAAAAAACACGCAATCAAAAAAGCTTTCAGGAGCATTTTATCAAGGATGATCGTTCTTTAAATATAAATGAATTCCGAAGTTCTGGTAGTTTGTATTACAAAGTTGAAGTGGGATCCATGAGGTTAAAAACTCACTACTGTATATATACACTAAATAAATGTTCGTATATATTCACGCAAAGGTTATACATAATTCCAAGTTCTTCTTATCAAAGCAACTAAAACAATCTCTATCTCTCTCTTGCACACACGTGATTAAATAAATGTGTGTGTTTTAGTGATGACGAGAAAACCCACTTGTAGAGAAAAATATAGAAGTAAAAACGGCTGGTTTGGGTTGAGAAAATGTTTTATGCAGAGGAGAGCATAAAAATTTTCTCAACCCAAACCAGCCGTTTTCACATATATATGTGCGTGCTTCAGATATTTGCTCAACAAACTATCAGTGTTGAATCGCCCCAGTTTCACTCTTGGTCAACTCTAATCGCATAACGGAAGTTGATCGTTATTCTTATGACGCATCACGGCCCAAAATTGCGGAGATGCACGTTTGTAGTGATGGGGGTGTAAATCTTAGACCACTGTCTACAGCTCGGCAAGCTAACCCACTAGAGCACGCGTAACCCATCACCGAAGGAAACCGCAGATCACATACTACTAGTCACAATGAAATTGGCCTTACTTCAGTGATCACTGCCGTAGTTGCTACTAGTTACCGAGGTTCAAACCTCGGTTAAAATTTGAAATGCAACGTACAATTTAATTTTACGACAATGTGAAAAATATATACAAACACTAAGATTTGTTGGTGTTTGGACATCGGGTAAATTTTCGTTCAAGCTACAAACACTGCATGAGATATATACTGTTAGAAGGTTTTACTTTTAAACAATAAAGGATACTTCATGAGCAGTAAACATAATGTAAAATTCACATTTTTCAGCTGTAACAACGATTTATTATTATTATTGCTGGGAGTTAAATCTGCCCTCCGAGCGGGTGTAACTGCTAGTTCATGTAGAAAGCTTTGCGGTCTGTGACCTTTCCTGAAATTGTCAACGTTTAACAATAAGTTACTCATACTTGATATTCAAAATCATTTAACATTCATGAGAAAAATAATTCTTTTCTCAAACTTTAATTCAAACATGAGTTAGCATCACAGTAGATTCTACTAAAATATTTCTTTGTAGATGCAGTTAGCAATGAAAGTGTCTCACTCCTGTTACAACACTGACATTTTCGCTAAAGAAAAAAAAATGTTTTGTATTTGACACTTAATCCTTTTTTGTAATTTTTATTGGTGAAATTAAAAATGTTCTATTTATTGTTCAGCTATAAACATACTATCTAGTTATTAAAAACATTACCCAATTATGATTGGTAATGATAGGTGCGATAGTTTCAAGATCCGAGTTTTGAACGTATACATTACAGGTTCCATAACAATAGTATCTTTTCGTGACACACTTACATCAAATGTAACTGATATACAGTAATCAAAGTTGAAATGTAAAACGAATACATATTGACATGTAGACGACATTGCAGTAAAATGTTAATGGATAAAAATAGGTTAAATTCAATTGTGATTGAATAGTTATATATTGCTGTATGTTACTTCTTGTCTGTGCTATGATATATTGATGATGCAAATTTCATTTCAACTATTTTGTTTGTACTGTTTGTAAAGAACCGATATTAAATCATCCCTACATTTACTTACTTTTTGAAAAGTTTATTTACTTCTATCCAATAGAAGATGGCCGCATGGCCAAATGGGTTAAGGTGTTCGAGGGTCACGGGTTTGAATCCCGGTCGCAAACATACTCGCCCTTTCAGCCGTGGGAGCGTTATAACGTGACGGTCAATCCCACTATTCGGTGACAAAAGAGTAGTCCAAGAGTTGGCGGTGTGTAGTGATGACTAACTGCCTTCCCTCTAGTCTTACTGTAAAATTAGGAAGGGCTAGCGCAGATAACCCTCGAGTAGCTTTGTGCGAAATTAAAATAAACAAACAAGCTATCCAATAGAACGTACATAAAAACGAGGAAACAATATTAATTATAATACACACATATATACATACTGTTCATTAAAAGACTGATTAAAACCAGCTGTTCTTTAAAAAACAGTAATAATAATTTCCTCATCTTTGATTTACCCACCCAAAATAGCGTAGTTCTCTAAATTTTATTCAAAGAAACAGATTTCTCCTTATTTGCACTTAACAACCAAACAAAATCTTATGGATGGCACGTAAAAGTATGCGTGTAGACACGAGGCGATATCACGTGGCGCCAGACATCGAACTACTAATTCTTAATTGTTAACTGGTCAGGAGCCACGTAAACAAGAACTAAGGCATGTTAATAATTACACTGAATCACACCTGATGGTTGTAAATTTATGTTAAACAGTGTATCATACATAAACACAATTTACTAGACGTTTAGTACCCTATAAAATGCAACATTGTTCTTCTTTACGATCACAATCTTTACCACAACGCAACGGTTTATATCATCTACAATAAATACTTCAGTTTATGATTTTAAGTCAGTTTGTATTTGTAACGTTACATTAAACAACTCGTGTTTCAAAAACTAAAAGATTCGAATTAAGTGACCGATTCTTAAAATGGCTATTGTATAAAACATTCAACGAATATAAGAAAGAAAGAAAAAACGGCGCTGATTTAAGGCTCAGTTTTTGATGAACAAGTATACTTTCTCGTTCTTGAAAATAAGTTTATGCCCAACGCAACAAAAACGCTCGTACAGAGAACCAAACAGTTCAGTATACACTTACGAGTTAAAATTAGTGGAATATGGGCGGAACCGGAATGTAAAGGGAGCTACTGATGACATCACGAGACGTTTCACGAGAAACTAATAACTGTCAGAACAGCTGTTCATTCACAAAACTCCCGATAATTACATAAAACCGCTTCATCCCCAATTATAAGCAATTATACTTATCAGTTTTAATACTTGTAGTTCTTGTTAACTGATTCTTTGGAATATAAATAAAGTAATAATAATGAAAATGAAACAACAAAACAAGAAAAAGGTTTGGTACTGTAGTTTTTCCAATCGAATATCCTTTTGTGCATTAACTGTTGAAGTCTGGTGTTTGGTTGTAGTTAATCACAACAAACTTCAATGGTATATCTGTGCGCTACCTGTCACGGGTACAAAACCTAGTTTCTAGCATTGTATGTCTACAGATGAAGTATAGTGACAATTAACACACAAAAACACTAAAATAAGGTTAAAGAATATGTACTGTACTAGAAGAGAAGTTGGTAGGCTCTAAAGAGCAAACTTTGTATTGACGTAATAATGATTACATATAATATTAAATATGATTTATATAAAGTATTCCAAGTCTGAAAAAATGTTCTAAAATAGCTATTTCCAAGGAACGACATCGTATCACGAAAATATCTTAATCATACTTTGAATTCACGATTATAGTTTTGTCAAAAAGACGAAATAAATGAGCAGTAGGAAAACAGTCAAGGTTGTTTTTTATTAGCTGAGTACTACCCCCCTTCCCCCAATGACGTACAACTTGCTTTTTAAATTGCACTAAATAAATTTAGTCGAAAGAGAGTTTGAATGACTTATAACGCCTGGAAGTACTTTTCAAAAAACAATCATTACAATACAACTTTTTATGTTTCGTAGTATAGTGATGATCCCCCTAAATCTTCGTTGAAGTAAACTTTTATAAAGAACTGTCGGGCTACTATCCATAACTGACAGATAGGGTACATGAAAAACAAGCGTACAGAACTGGAATTCAAAATAACAGCGTAAAATCATCAACAACAAATATATATATATATATATATATATACACACACATTGTAACGAACTTTTGTATGCAAATTATACTACCGCTATACATACACTACCAGTAAAATACTAGAGAAAGTCCCCGTGGTCATATTGAATTAAATACAACGATATAAATATACTGACGCGACAGAAAGGATTGGCGGCATGAAGACAAAGAGAGGCTCGTCGTCATGGAAAACGATGAACATTTGAAGCACAGGGGTGGAATCTTGTTGCACGTGAACTCTGCACGCTCATGGGGGGAGGGATTGATAATAGCAATTTCGTATAATTATATCGATAAAAATGATTCATAACTGAACAACATTTAGCACTTACATACAAAGTCCTTTCGTCACATTTCCATATAAACAGTGTCCTGCAGCACTTAGTCACATATATCCAATCCTCTGCCATGAAAGAAAATGAGGTAACTGTTTAAGGCACTTAATTGGTACTCAATAACCCATAATGAAACAGCAACAGATGCTATGCGTTTTCAGTGTGAAGGTATATCATGACCTGATTTAAACTATATATACTTTAGAACTTAGTTTGAAAATTTGACCCTACATAAAGTTTTATCTCGGACAGTCCAGTCTAGTATCCAATCTTACCGTAATGGAGAAATGTCCACTCTATATCAGTTAGTATTTAATATAGATCCGCTTTAAAAGTACAGTATTTCGTAATTTTAAAAACACCTAGATAGCAGAAGAGCACTTGAACAAGCAGTGAACTTTGGCAGAAGGCTGCAAAAACAATAAATGGCAAATACTGTAACGAATTAAACAGTCATATATAGTTTAAATCTATATTCAGATGTTCGTGCAGCTATTCTATAAGTATTACAACGTCATTTTTTAAATGAAAGTCGTAAACATATACTATCACTTTCACTCAGGAACTCGTACAACTTTGACTCTCTGGAGTGAATCTGGTTTGAATTTTGTACAAAGCTACACGAGGGCTATCTGCGTTAACCGTACCTAATTTAGCAGTGAAAGACTAGAAGATATACTAAACATCATCACTCACCGTCAACTTCTGGGCTACTCTTTCTCCAACGAATAATGAGATTGAATGTCGCATTATAACGCCCCTAGGGCCGAAAGGGCGAGCATGTTTTATGGGACGGGAATTTCAGTCTACAACTCTCAGATTGCGAGTCAAGCGCCCTAACCACCTGGCCATGCTGGACTTTCCTACTGCCCATCAGATATTTGTATAGTATGAAATGCATTATATTATATTTTCTTCTGGGAAAGTAATTTGGAATAGGTTCTAGTTTTACGTATCTTTAATGTTTTGATAGATTATGGTGGTCAATCGAGATATTCTTTTTTGCTGTATTGGATATGGATGCGTGCGTATTCCTCTAAATCCCAGCAACCAGTTAGTCATAACAGAATCAGTATGAAATAACTGACGGCACATTTGTCATTTTGAATAACTATTTTAGTCATTTGTTCATTTGTTTATGTGCTGTTCATGTTAAATTTATTCTATACATAACCTGTCTAGAATGTGTATTTTTTTAATACTTTTAAACTTTCCAATATCAGTGGATCTTAATACCACAATAAGACCAGTCCGGAATAGCCAAGTGGTTAAGGCACTCGACTCTTATTCTGAGGGTAGCAGGTTCGAATCTCCGTTACACCAAACATGTTCGCTCTTTCAGTTGTGGGGGCATTATAATGCTACTGTCAATCCTACTATTCGTTGGTAAAAAAAGGAGCCCAAGAGTTAGTGGTGGGAGGTGATGACTAGCTGCTTCTCCTCTAGTTTTACAATGCTAAATTAGGGGCTGCTAGCGCAGATAGCCGTCGTGTAGCTTTGCGCGAAATTCAAACCAAACCAAAACCATAGTAAGACAAATCAAGGACCCAGAAAGAAACTAGAAAGTTAGTACTCAAGTATTTAGAATGTGAAGTTATAAAAATTAATAAATCACAATACCAAATAAGTTTACAAGTCAATTCAGCAGCAGCAATTAAGTCTCCACAGCGCATGCTTAAAGCTTAAACTCCTGCAAGAGTTTAAGAAAAAAAGTTAGCCTAATTGAGTAAGTAAACCTAATTCAAAAGTTGTATATTTTCAAACTGAGAATTATTTTAGGTAAAATGATAATGTATACGATAAGAGACAAGAAGCAAGTTATTAAATCCAACGAACTTTGAACAGCACACTGGAAAATATGAAAATCTTCTTGAATATCAAACCATTCTTACAAAAATTACAGCAGCTTTCAAAATAATGTATTAACAATTTATGTTTAGTTAAACTTTAGCGTAATGAAACCAGATACACGTTACTTCACAAAACGGTTATATGAATCTTACGTCGAGATTAATATAAAACAAAACCTCATTAGAAGAATTCTAAACCAATTAATCTTGATACATAAATATAATATTACAGCAGTAGTCCAGCAGACGAAACGTGTAATCTACGATCACACATCCAGTACACGTGCTAAGTAAACCTTTTACTGTCTATATCCGGTAGAAAAACAACAACAACAAACTAAATCAATAAAAGGCTGGACGTAATATGAGGCAAGTACCTTTGAGCAGTATGTGCTTGAGAAAACTTTTTTTTCATAATCTATATCCAAGAAAGAACTTCATTCGAACACGACAGAATGAACATTTAAAACATAAGTAGCTTTGGGTGGCACGATTCTCGACATAAATTGTTATTTCCTTCCACGTGTCAGTATAAGAACTGTTGGTAAGTTGTTACATCTTTTCACAACTAGTTACGCCAGGATATGATTTACATCGTTTTTTAATACAAAGGGAAGGGCAGCGTTTCTAAACTTCAACAGTCTAGCATGGTCTAGTGGTCTGAGAACTCGACTCGCGACCTGTGGATCGTAGGGCCCGCTATTAAGCCGTGAAGAAGCTACAATGTCACGTTCAATTTCATCATTCGTTTGTAAAATAGTTGATAATTAACTGCATCACTTCTATTTTATCACTTTAAAATCAAGAACGCCTGCGCAGATAGTCCTTGAGGAATTTTGCACGTACTTCAACAACCAAACGAATCTAAACTTCAGCATAAGTATTTTGTCGTTGATACATACACATGAACAACGTATTAAATCTGCTTTAAAGCAAAAATATCTTAGATCGGCTCGCGCCTTAACATGGAAGAATGCAATATAAAATAAATGCGTTAGTGTATTCCAGGAAGTTCAAGTGTCATCTCAAACAACTTTATTAGAATAGACTAGCTCATTACATAAATTACCCTACTTCCTTTAAAAGGAATGTATATATACATTTTCTCGCTCTACAAATATTAAAAAAAGATAAGTATTTGCATAATAGTATTTCTAGTATTCTCCGAAATGACGAGGAAGTTATTTTCAGAAAGCAATAATTTAGCTAAAATGGTTTATATTGACACTGTCTATACAAAACTGACATATAGAATATGGTAATTTCTTTTTCTTTAATGAAAAATTTATGTCGCTACAAGTACATAAATAACACGGTTAGTGTTCATAAACTGTGTCTGGTAAGTATAAATGTATATTCAACTAACAGTAGGGAAGAAACTGAAAAAACAAACAAACGAGTATGACGAGTAAGACTAGTTCGAGAAATCCATCGATGGGTTTGAGCAACATAGAGATAAAACATGCTGGTACCACAGAACGATCCACATGACTTTCACTCTTACTATTGCGCAGAGTTGTAACTTTATTTTAGAGCAAAACCACATTCGTGCTATCTGTTGAGCACCTGATGTGAGTGTTGTAAGTCTGTAGACTTTAAGAGTTGTAAAATAATAATAATAGCCAATACTTTAAAGTTTCATTTAAAAAAATAATATATATGGAAATTTTCTTCGTTGAGATTAAGAGGTATCAGAACGCGTAAAATCATTTTAACATTGGAAGTTGGCCTCTAATAACATGTTTATGTATACATCCAATACTTTAAGCACTTACAACAAAACGTATAGAAATTCAACTGGTAAAGCGCGCTCGAGTAAAGAAGCATGTGTTCTTGGCGAGTTTTAAAAATATTTAATTTATAGGTTAGTGATTGTAATTCGTAAGTTTGCCAGTTTTATTATCATTATTTTACATAGGTCTTTGTTTTTGTTTCTTTTTAAAAAACGTATTGTCATTAGTCTTAACAAATAATACTACTTTTGATTAATTTTTAGGCTTAAGCTTTGTCCTAGAATTTTTGTCATTTACCTTAGGCCTACTTCTGTTGGATGCGGGAAAGTCACACAAGAGCAAACTGTGCTCTGTCAACCGTGGAATTTTTATAGTAAAAAAATTCTCAACTTGCATTCCGTGGGCAGTTCGACCAGTACAATTTGTAGGTACAAAGTTTTGTATAAATATTTTAATTATATATCCACATACGTTCGGTGTATAAATCTGAGTGAATTTCCTGAAGTAAGAAACAAAAGTTAGATCACTAATAAGTAGCATTTACGTTACTTTACAACCTGTGTGAGGCTTACCAATTAGGGCTAGCAAACATTGGGCTGGTTCAGATAGCGTCACACTGAAATCTTTAGTAAAAGTGAATATTTTACGAGACAAAATATTCTATTTTACAGCAAGTACTACAGGAGAAAAGTGTTCGGATTGTACTGATAAAAACCGTGTTTTTATCTATTAAATGTGGTATAATTTGTTTAAAAAAATATTTTTTTTAAACTCCATCCCTTAAAAAAATATTTCCTATGGATCCTACAAAAAATTTAAATAAAATTGTAAAAAAAACAGTCAATGGGTAAGCAACCACGTCTTGAATACTCAGAACAGCAATCTCCAACATCAGTAACACACGTACCTCATTTTCTGATATTGCATTCTCTTTCAGAAAAACCTTTAGGGCAAATGTCCCCTTTTTTTATTCAAAAGGGGCTAGAGGGACTTGCTGGCTCTCCAAAGTCAGTAAAGAAGCTTCGATCTGGTGACAAATTGGTTGAAACATCCACATCCCAACACAGTGAACTCCTCTTGAAATCAAAGGCAATTGGCGATATACCTATTGAGGTTACACCCCATGCTACTTTGAATACTTCACGAGGAGTTATTGTTGAAAGGGATTTGAAATATGTTCCTGAATCGGAGATTCTCGCTGGTCTCTCCACTCAAGGAGTTTCTGCAGTGAGACGCATCTCCACTCGCAAAGATGCAGTTACACTGCCAACAAATACCCTCGTTTTAACATTCACTTCACCATCAAAGCAGGTTATCTCATTTGCAGGGTTCGGCCATACATTCCAAACCCTCTTCGATGTTTTCAATGTCAGAGATTCGGCCACTCAAAGACATCTTGTCGTGGTTCCCTGACATGTGCTCGTTGTGGAGGCAAGGACCACGATGCCTATGATTGTGACAAACCCACATTGCGTCAACTGCAATGGTTCTCACCCCTCTTACTTTCATTCTTGTCCAAAATGGTTGGAAGAAAAAGAGGTGCAACGTTTGAAAACGACACATAACATTAGTTATCCTGAGGCTCGGAAATTGCTGTCCACAATCCCATCTCGGACATATGCTCCTGCACTCCATTCCACAACTACAGTGGAAGTGCAGACAGATCTCTCTGTGCCTCCAAGAGAATCGTTTTCAAAACAAATGAAAAGCCTTTTGCCCTCCGTGGTTAAAAAAGTAGATAAATCGACTTCCACACCCATCTCTGTTCCTCCCATATCTTCCAACAAACCTCAAGATCCATGTCCTTCTGTTTCAAATACAGGCATTTCTTCTGATACATCATTTTCTCCCACCACAATAAACAAAAAAATTCGTCCGCATCCTCAGTCACTTGATTCCTCTTCCAATAACAAAAACATGCCCACTCGACCCAGAGCAGGATCCATGGAGATTGATAGACCTCCTCCGAAGAAAAACAGTAAAAAAAAAGACGAGGTCGGAAACCGAAGGGTTCTCCAACCACTTCACCTGCCCGTACTTAAAAATGGCCACCTTGATACAATGGAACTGTCGAGGTTTACGTTCTAATCTGGATGATACCAAAACGCTGATTGCTTCCTACCATCCTGTTTGTCTTTCTCTACAAGAAACATTTCTCAAATCTGCTGATACAGTCTCCATTCGACAGTTTCTCTGTACAGAAATGACAAGTTGTGTGATGGTAGAGTACATGGAGGGGTGGCACTTTTGGTTGATCAACATGTGCCCACCCTGTCTTTGTCACTCAACACACCCTTGGAGGCCGTAGCCATCCGTATTTCCTTGGGTCGTACCGTCACTGTTTGTTCTCTGTACCTGTCCCCTGGAGTGACATATGATCAATCAGACCTGGATGCTCTCGTTGAACACTTGCCATCTCCATTTCTAATCCTGGGGGATTTTAATGGACACCATCCCCTCTGGGGAAGTGCTGGTATTGATGGGAGGGGTCGATCTGTAGAGCAGATGCTCTCTGATCACAATCTTTCTCTTTTCAATACTGGTTCTTCCAGTTACTTTCATGCACCAAGTCAGTCATTCACTGCCATTGATCTCTCAGGTTGCTCCCCTTCATTATTCTCCCACTTTTCATGGAAGGTTGACAGTAATCCACTAAGCAGTGATCATTTTCCGATCGTTTTGAGAGAGACTGGCCGTGGTCGATGCCACCCTACCCGCGTGCCCCGGTGGAAGCTGGATCAGGCAGACTGGTCCACTTTCACTGCTCTCGCAGAACTTGATACTGCCATCGTAAATCAGCCATCAATAGACAACTGTGTTGCAGCGGTAACTGATTGTATTCCTAAAACCTCGACACATTTCCCACGATATCCTCGTCCATGGTGGAATTCTGCTTGCAACTTAGCACGGAAGGCTCAAAAAAGGGCCTGGGATACTTTTCGTAGATATCCCACACTTTCAAATCGGGTTGCTTTCCAACGGGCCCGAGCACATGCCAGGTGGGTAAGACGTCAAAGCCGGAAGGTATCTTGCATTAAGTTCACAACCAGCATATCTTCTACCACCAGTTCCAAGATCGTATGGGACAAGATTCGAAAGGTTAATGGGCACTACACTTCTGTTCCCCTCTCGATCTTACTCTCTGATGGTCAGGAGGTGACTGATGTCCGAAACATCGCTAACACTCTAGGTGAAAACTTTTGCCGGGTATCTAGCACTTCTACTTGTTCCTCCACCTTCCTGGCCATCAAGACTCGGGCAGAGCGATCACCTCTTTCCTTTCAAACTGACTGTTTCTTTGACTATAATAGTCCCTTTACCCTGGTGGAACTAAAAATGGCCCTTCATTGGTCTGCCAGTACGTCTGTTGGACCTGATGATATTCATTATGACATGCTGCACCATCTATCTCCTGATTCTCTTGTTGTCTTTAACCGGATTTGGCAGGAGAATGTTTTTCCTGATGCCTGGCGCCAGGCTATTATTTTACCTTTCTCTAAGCCAGGGAAAGATCCGAAGATTCCTTCAAACTATCGTCCAATTGCTCTGACGAGCTGTCTCTGTAAGACCTTAGAAAGGATGGTTAATGCTCGTCTTGTTTGGTTCCTTGAATCAAACAACCTCCTCTCGCCCACCCAGTGTGGGTTCCGTCGACAGCATTCCATCATAGACCACCTAATTCGTCTTGAAACATCTATCAGAGAGGCCTTTCTCAACCGCCAACACCTTGTATCGATATTCTTTGACATAGAGAAGGCTTACGACACAACATGGAGGTATGGCGTTTTGCGAGACCTCCATACATATGGGTTACGTGGCCATCTACCCATGTTTATTAAAAATTTTTAATGGACAGGAGATTCCATGTTCGTGTAGGTTCGGCACTTTCACGTTCTTTTGTACAGGAACTTGGAGTCCCTCAAGGCTGTATATTGAGTGTTCCACTCTTCAGTATAAAGATAAATGCCATCACTGAACAACTCCCTCTCACTGTTACGAATGGGCTATATGTTGACGACTTTCACATCTCGTGTCAGTCATCAAACATGAGATATATTAAGCGGCAACTACAAACTGCCCTCAATCGTGTACAGAAGTGAACTCTTGCAAATGGCTTTAATTTCTCTCTTTCCAAAACTGTATGCATGCACTTTTGCCGTCGACGAGGTATTCACCCTGATCCTGAACTTCATATCGGTGAAGTTTTGCTGCCAGTGGTCCCGGAGACAAAGTTCTTGGGGCTTATCTTTGATCGTAAACTGACCTTTATACCACACTTAAAGCAGCTTCGGGTCAAATGCACAAGAACACTGAACATCCTCCGTGTCCTCTCTTCTACCAGTTGGGGGGCAGATCGCCGTTCAATGTTAAAGATATATCGTGCACTAATTAGATCGAAACTTGACTATGGATCAATGGTCTATGGCTCTGTCAGACCTTCGGCCTTAAAGATACTGAACCCCATTCATCCCCAAGGACTTCGACTCTGCACTGGAGCTTTCCGTACCTCTCCAGTTCAAAGCATATACATTAAATCTCATGAACCTCCACTACACCTTCGCCGTTTGCAACTATCTTTACAATATACTTCAAAACTTCGTTCCTTACCAAAGCATCCCACCTGGGAATGTGTTTTCCTTCCTCGGTAGGCAGTACTTTTTCAGAACAGACGATCTGTCATTGCTCCGTTTGGCCTTCCCATCCGGGCGCAATTGGATGAATTGGGTCTGTCCTTGGATAACATTGCAGATTCCACAGGTCGACGCATCCCACCATGGCTTATTACAGCCTCCAAGTGTGACCTTTCTTTCAGTCACCTAAAAAAGGCGGACACTCCAGACTGGAAGTACCGTCTTTTATTCAATGAATATCTTTCAAACAATCATTCAGTTCCTATTTAACAGATGGTTCCAAATCAGGTAATTCAGTGGGCTCTGCTATGGTTTGCTATAGGTCAGTAGTTGCACACAGAATCCCCTCTACAGCTTCTGTGTTCACTGCTGAACTGTATGCCATATCTCTTGCCCTTGATCATATCGCAGCTGAGCAGTAGTCCAACTGCACTATTTATACTGACTCGCTTAGTTCTATACTTGCCTTAGAATCACTTCACATTAACTCACATCCTATTCTCGCAGATATTCGAAACCGACTGGCCCATTTCTCATTAGCAGCTACTTCAATTCAGTTTTTCTGAATACCAGGCCAGGTTGGTATTCATGGGAACGAGCTTGCAGACATGGCAGCTAAATCTGTCTGCCTCAGCACCGTCACCCCTATGCCTATTCCGTACATGGACTATGGTGTTGTCTTCAAAGCCCGGCTCTGTGCCAGTTGGCAGTCCACTTGGAGTGAACAACGCGACAATAAACTTTTTCAAATCAAACCCAAAATTGGAGTTTGGCCATCTAGCTTCCGTAAAGTTCGGAGAGAAGAAGTTGTTCTCACTAGGCTACGCATTGGTCACAGTTTTTTAACTCATCATTTTCTTTTATCTGGAACTGATGCACCAATGTGTAGTTTGTGTAACACTCAAATCATTATCAGCCATGTTTTACTTTCTTGCCATCGTTACAATTCTCAACGACGGCAATACTTTAAACATATTTTTTCCCAGCGTCAGTCTGTAACATTGGACAGAGTTATTGGTGATGGTGACTCTGTCCACCTTAATGACGTTTTTAATTTTTTAATAGCCATTAATCTTTTTAATCTCATTTAAGTGTGGTATGTTTATTTATTACACCTTTTTAATTGTGGCTCCTTTTTTAAAGTTTTATTCTCTCTCATTCAGTGTGACATTAAACAATGGCCAGAACATTAAATTACTCAACACCAAGACTGGAAAGGCCAACTTCAGGTGACTAACGCTTCTGTTTGAACTGTCTGTTTGAACTACTCGTTAGTCTTCCTGGCGAGTTACTATTATACTTTCGCTGCATATCATTTCGCACTTTTACAACCTTTTTGTACTGGCCATATTGACTCATAACCCGGAACCAGGACGGAAAGACCAACTTCAAGTGGCTGACGGTGGTTTATATACTATCTGTTAGTCTTCCTGGCGGGTTATGATCATTCCCATTCTGCTACAGGTTGTCCTTTACAACTTTGTTGACTTGATGTCATTGATTTTTGCACCATTTCCTGTTTTAATTGCCATTTTGTTTTTATCTTCAATTACCTTTACACATTTTACTCCATTTACTTGACTTTTATCTTTTTACTGGACATTTGGCTACTCTTTATTACGATTTTGCTGAGTGTCTTTTAAAACTTTTATTCCATTATGACACATAACCCGGAACCAGGACTGGAAAGGCCAACTTCAGGTGACTGACGGTGGTTCTTGAACTTATTCGTTAGTCTTCCTGGCGGGTTATGATCATTATTATTATGCTATGAGTAAATAGTTTATAACTTTGAAGATTAAATGTCACCATTGGTTTTTTTTTACACCATTTTCTGTTTTAATTGCTGTTTTGTTATTACCTTCATTTTCTTTTACAAATTTTACTCCATTTACGTGACTTTTCTTTTTTTACTGAACATTTGGCTACTCATTGTTGTGATTTTACTGTGTGTCTTATAATACTTCTATTATTTTACATTTTGATACTGGTTGCTATGACACATAACCCAGAACCAGGACTGGAAAGACCAACTTCAGGTGACTGACGGTGGGTCTTGTACCTGCCTGTTAGTCTTCCTGGCGGGTTATGATTATACCTTTTTGATAGAGTAAATACCTTACAACTTTTTACACTTTGCCTTCTATCTTAACCTTGTAGACTAGGTGTCAACATTGGTTTTATACTTTTTTTGTTTTACCTTCATTTCCATTTGTCTTACTACATTTACTACATTTTTACCGGTTGTTTGGCGCAGATAGCCTCGTTGCTTTGTGCCATAAAACACTAAATCAATCAATCAATCAAGAAATTCAACTACATAAAGCTCCCAGTGGCACAGTGGTATGTTTGCGAACTTATACTGCTAGAAACCGAGTTTCGACACCCATGGTAGGGAGAGCACAGATGACCCTTTGTGTAGCTTTATGCTCAATGACAGACAATAAACACAAAAAAAGTCTTTTTACGAAGAAATATTACGTAGCTTGAAACAAACGAAAAATTACAAAACGAAATATGTTTTTAATTATTGTTTATTTGTTTGCTTTTGAATTTCGCGCAAAGTTACTCGAGGGCTATCTGCCCCAGCCGTCCCTAATTTGGCAGGGGAAGACTAGAGGAAAGGAAGCTAGTCATCACCACCCACCGCCAACTCTTGGGATACTGTTTTACCAACGAATGTGGGATTGACTGCCACATTATAACGCCCCCACGGCTGGATAGGCGAGCATGTTTGGTGCGACGGGGATGCAAACCCGCGACCCTCAGATTACGAGTCGCACGCCTTAACATACCTGGCCAAGCCGGACAATTTTAATTATCAATGAACGACGTAAAACCCCGAACATAAAGACTAGGGATTTTAAGTCGTTCATTATTAACAAAATTAAAATGTGCTGAACAAGGGTTAAGTTTATTGTAACTCGCAGTTCATTGTAAGGCTTACCAAACAGGTTTATATACAGGGTGTCCCAGAAGTCGCGCACCATACGTTCATATAATAATGATTTGTTTTTTATGTTCCAGATATGGGTGAAAAACTAACAATACAAGAAAGAGTTACATTGGTGTTTATGTTTGGAAAAAATGGTACTACATACCGCTCCGTAGCTGAATAATTCAACCTTACTCATCCTGATGATTTGATGGGCGCGATAACAACTGAATGTCAAAGGATTAGCACTGCAACCCTCAACAAAGTAAAAGACAGTTTTATAAAGAGAATTGATGAATGTATCAAAGCAGAGGGTGAACAGTTTGAGCATCTGTTATGATTATTATCAATAAAATTGTTATACATATGTATTAACATAAAAATTTATATGGTGCGCGACTTCTGGGACACCCTGTAGATCACGATGTTCGTATTTGAAAGCATAACACAGGAACAAAACAACATCGAAACCCTTCGTGACTCATTATTTTTCAAACACACTAATTTATTATATCAGCATAAACATCACTTGTTTAATTAACTGGACTTACAATTTGTTGTTATACTTGTAACAGTATTTATAATCATCAGATTAAATTATCATAAATACTGTGACAAAGCTAGTTTTCTTAGAAGCTATACCTATTCTATTAAAATACAAAACTATTTATTAATCTATTTTCATGGGCTATATTCTTCAAAATATACTTAGGTAAGAATGCATTTAAAATAATACAAATGTTCTGAAACTGAAAGCAACAAAAACAAAAGTAATTACGCAGCCAAAGAGTGTAGATTTTTATGGAGAACAATACGGCCGTTAAGTGGCGTCTTTTATACTTTGACCAAATACGACACAAATTTTCATATATTCAGAAAAGGAAGCTATTGAGCATACCTATAATTTTTTTTCGGGGGGTACTCTAAGTTTAAGGAAACTGTAAATTGCTCCCATAAAAAACAACAACACTATGTTACAATACTAGTTCCCAAATTTTAGTTTTTAGTATTTTTAATACTATTACATAAAACTTTAACTTCATTTGTTTTATTTATATTTAATTTACTTGCTTATTATACTCAGTTTCATTTTAAGAGCTTTTAATATTGCTCTTCCCCAGATATACCAGAAGAGTAAAACATCACATAACTGGTTGGTAGCAATATGTTTCATGAACAGAATTTGAATAAAGTTGAATTAATATAATCATTTCTTTGTTCTGCCACTAAGAATAAAACTACACAATTACTATACGTGCTGTGCCAACCACGAATATCGAAACCAGACTTTTAATGTCGTCAGCCCTCACATTTAATGCTGATTTACTGGGAGTATTATACGAGGGCTTTTTGTATATCTAATATTTCAGCCACTGATTTATAAACAGATTTTTGGTTCTGGCTCCTTTATAAATTAGAGATAACTCCCTTCTAAAGGACTACAAAACATTTGTGATAGCGTAAAACCTGTAAAATGAGAAATTTGCGTTTACAGACGCAAAAATATTAATTCTAAGTGGTATTACTCTCTCTGACTTTATGAACATATAATGCAAATCGTAAATACGAACAAATAGGCTTTCAAATGCCGTAGAATTGGTACATAATTTAACGCTTCTTTCAAGGAGCTTACGTTCGCATGGCTGTGTTCCGCGTCATGCTATTCTGAAGTGGGTTCACAATTATCGTAAGTGGCGCAGATTTCTGTACAAGCTGGTATGAGTCGAGGGTTCGGCCATCTTCCTTAAATACGTGTTTGGTGGTCAACATTGTTGTTGCTCATCCAAGAACTGTGGGATATCACACTAGAACTTATTCTGGCTTAACAGTGTGGTATTTTATCATGTGTGTCCTTTGTTGGCGCGTCCTAATCATAATCCCGTCTTTTTGCTGACGACTTTTTCTTGTTGTCATCCTATTCTATTCACCATTTGTCACCTGCACTCTTTCACCAAACCTAAAGGTAAGGCAGGGAGTTACAATTTACAATAACGTCTTTGTTTATTTTTTCATTTCTGTTATTGCTTTACCCTGTCCTAGTTCATTTTAATGTTCTGTAATACATTTCAAAAATTTGCGTTTTTCGAATATTCGATACTTTCCTCACGTGTATCGGTACACCCGAATATTATATTACATACAAAAAGTTTTGCAGAATTTCTAACCAGCAAGTCTGTTCTTAAAAAGTTACATATCCTTCTTTTAGAGACCAAAAACAAAAAAATGAGGTAGACGTTGAGCACATCTAACGGTAGAAAGTAAAACCTTTGGAAGCGATCCATTATGCATTTGTAAGCGTGTGATTATGTGGTATGCATGAATCAATACACAAACATTTAACCCATAACTAATGTGAAACAATTAACGCGAAAAATAATATAAACAAGCGTTATACGATGTGCAGCATAAACCCACTGCATTTTTTAATCATTGGTTTCAATCTTTGTCGCTTACGTTTTTACCTTACCACATTGACTTAAAGCGCAAACGTGCCTGTGGCCTTTTATTCACGATTTTTTTAAAAGCTTTGTACGGGGATACGAAAATCATGATTATTCCTTCATCGGTAACAACAGGAAAGCCGCTAATTAAAGCACTGATGTGCTTACCCACCTAAAATTTATGATCGCCGCTGAGATGATCAGTTAATACACAAACCTCTCATCCTATCCCCAGTGACATTCGAATAAGAAACTTGGACATTGAAGTAGATTGTCATAAGTCAGGCGGTTTGAGATACACTGCTGACAAAAATCTTGAGGCCAATGAACATAAAGAAAAAAAATGCATTTTGCGTTGTTAGACTCAACAACTTGTTTGAGTAGAGATTTGAAAGATGAAAATAAGAAAAGGAAAAATAAAAAAAAACATTTTTAGCATTTAAGAGGGAAAATGTGACAACAGGGTCTTTTAAGAAATTTGCAACAGCAGTTTTATTACGCCCAATCTCACCAGCGATGGCACGTTGAGAGACCTTGCTTTTGCAGCTCGACAATTCTGCCACACTCAAACTGTCAACTTTTTAGCCTTTGCCATGTTTTTACCCAATGTAACACAGGAGATATCAATGAGAGATGTTGATAACGCTAATGTTTGAACACAAATACCTAGATTTCGTTACGTGTTTACCGATTAACGCTTCATTCCAGTATGGTTCTAAACATGACCAGCTAGTATTTAGGCTAATTTCATAGTGTTCACATTTTTTCTATTAAACGCTAAAAGAGTTTCACATTTTTATTTTCCCTTTTCTTATTTACATCTTTCAAAGCTTTACTCAAATAAGTGGTTGAGTCTAACAACGCAAAGTGCACGTTTTCTCTTTATGTTCATTGGCCTTAAGATTGTGGCCAGCAGTGTATAGTGTTTGAGACAATCCAGCAGTTTCTGACCAGCGAGTTCGGTTTTCTGAAATTTCAAGAATTCCACGTCCTCCCTGCACGAATCCCAAACAGTAAGATACCTTTGTGTGTAACTATAACAGAAAAGCTTCTGTAGAAGCTAAAAAGTAGGACCAAAAACAAACTTTTATTACTTTGCTTTGCTCATCGTGACTTCTATACTAGACACAATAAAGGGCATTAATTCAAGTCCTCTCTGATGGCCTGGTGGTTAAGGAACTGGACTTGCAACCTACGGGATCGACACTTATCGCCGAACATACTTGCTCTTTTCAGTAGTGGGGGTATTATAATGTAACGGTGTATATCGCTATTCGTTGGTAAAGAGCAACTCGAAAGTTGGTGGCGCTGACTAGTTACTTACTCTCAAGTGTATTACTTCAAAATTATGGATTGCTACTGCAGGTAGCCCTCGAGTAACTTTACAGGAAATTTAACAAACCTCTTATATGTATACTACATTGTTTGTCTAACAGCTATATATTAATGAAGTTGGAATTACATAATTTTAAATGAAAGACACATTTACCTACGTTATCCTGGTGTCTTATAGTTTTATCGTGCTTTCTGTAATTTTGATTTCCCAATGTATATATTAACGGTAAAACCTTTTCATTTGTGGAAAATATACAGACATAAAAACCTAAACACCCATAAAAATGTTAGCATAAATAGATGTGTGCACTCTCTGTTTACTAGAAACAACGCATGAACACACCTATAAAACATTCCACTCCCCCTATACCCCCCTAATTATGTCCGGTATACTCGAGTTTAGCTCCAATCAATTTATTTAAAGGATACAACTGTATTGTGTTTAACGCCTCCAAGAACTGCCCAATTATTTTTTCACTATTCTGTTCGTATACATAGATAATGACATTCTTGTCGACAACTAACATAATAGTACTATAGTGAAATATGTTGTTTATTATTAAGTACAAGGTTACACAAAAAAATATCTGTGCTCTGCCCTCCACGGGCATTGACACCCGGTTTCTAGCAGTATAAAACCGCAGACAAGTCGCTGTGCCACTGGACGGCAGAGCAGTACGAGTTTATTTCATCTGCATCTTCTATATGGAAGCCATGTAATTCATTTAGTTCTCATCTTATAAAAGGGTAGACATTTATTAATCATAGCTTTTATGACTTAAATGTCATTATATATCAATATTTAACAAGTGTGTCGTCCGCACATACCCTTATGGCCCAGATGTGTCACTCCCGATGAATCTATGTGCTCCTCACACTATTACATTGATCTCTTTAAACTTGATCTGGGAGTAACGTATGGGGGTCAGTATTCGGATCTACCTCCCTATATGACATCCTAGAATCCCTATGTCTTTCCCATGCTTTACGTTTAGGAACTACTGAACTAGTTTTCAACAACTTTGGCATGTATCCTTATGCTTCCCTGGGGACTGACTGCCATAAAGATTTGGGAATTAAAACTAATACGTTAACCCCAGGAACTACAAACACTGGCGTTTCAGTATCTTTAACATCGGTAATTACTTATAGACGAAGGTTAGAACACCGGGAAGATTTTAAAAAAATTGTTTTAATGTAATGTAAATGAAATGTGACGTAATGAAAAGTTAAAAGGACGTAGATGTTTATAATCATTATATTTCATGGCAGTTTAGTGTCGAGGAAAGAAAATATGAAACATAAAAAACTTCGTGTCTTCTCATAGTTCTCTAAAAGTAACAAGATAAATGGCTCGAGTGTTCTAATCATGCACGTATCATTATACAACCTAGCTATGTCATTAAACACACAAGTAGGTCATTTACAAATTTGAGTTACTGATCTGTTCAGAAGCTGTTTTCAACAGCGTGCTAAATGATAGAAGACTAAATTATTACCCCAGGTACTAGTATTTATGACAAAAAGACAAACATACATGAGTCCAATCACTGCGACGAACTCCCTAGGAAGGAGGCGGGTCAGGAAAGCCACCATCAATAACCAAACATTTAAATTATAGCACTCATGGCTACAAAGTTAAATTAGCGAAATTTACGATACATGCCACGTTTAACTTCTTTCTCCATGACGGTGGCTCATAAATGATCCCATAATCACCTCGTTGTTGGGTAGTAAACATCTGCAACTAATTACAAGAAGTTTTCGAAATTCACTTCATTGCTGCTAATAACGTTTCACAGTTACAAATCTTTTCACGGCAAGTTTTGCTCACTTTTGCTTGAGTAAGAAGCATAACACTACCAAACCCTAAATTTCAAACTCACGAGACAAATAATAACAGTAGTATTTAATGGAATAACTATTTAAAAGAAAAAAATGCATACATGGTACAACAAGACTATTTACCGCACATGCCATGTTAGATAAATTAATTTTCTCACACAAATTAATGCAATGAGAGCATACTGACCTGACAGAAAAATAATACATATAAAATGATAAGCCCTGAAGATTCTTTGTTACCGACACTAGTCGGTTAGAGATTTTTTCCGCGTTTTCCTTTTCACTCTTAATATTGTGGAATAACATATTTTCGTAATCCGAAAGTCAAGGGTTCGAATCCCCATCACACCAAACATGCTCGTCCTTTCAGTTGTGGGAACGTTATAATGTTACGGTTGATACCACCATTCGTTGGTAAAAGAGCGACCCAAGAATAGGCAGTGGGTGATGATGATTAGCTGCTTTACTTTTACTTTTACACTACTAAATTACGGACGGCTAGCACAGATAGCCGTCGTGTAGCTTTGCGCGAAACTCAACAATAAACAAACAAATGCCACGTGTTTATATGAGTCATGTTCATACACTGAAGCCATTAACGAGATACTCAGAGAATATGTCAGCATCAAACAAACCTAGTAAAGTCAGCTGAGTCATCATCACTTACACCATTTTGCAACAAGAACTACTTTCTCGCAGAAATTACTTAATGAATGACTACTTGTATAACTGCACATAATACGCTAACTACTATCGCAAAACTATAATCCATATGCTATTTTAAGCATCACTTAGAATCGCTCACTTTTACTTTGTATGAGCATTAAAGGTAAAACCTACCAGAACTAAATAGTAATCCGTGATGACGAGAAAACCCACTTGTTGAGAAAAATATAACGGCTGGTATGGGCTGAGAAAATATTTTATGTGGAGGAGCGAACAACGTTTCGACCTTCTTCGGTCATCGTTAGGTTCAGATGTGTGTATGCATATAGACATACATACATACATGGGAACTTCGAAGTTGTCCATTATAATAAGACCCTAAGTGCTTTCTTTGTTTATGTGAACCAAAATTTTCATTATTCATTTTATAAGTATGATTAAATATTTTCTATTGCAGTCGCTATCTGACTTATTGGTTGCAAATCATTCACCGAATCTGCTACTTATTGCGGATTACTTATAACTCACCTCATAGAAAATAACTTATTTGAATAAAGCAAGAACAATAACCTAAAGTACGGATTATTTGTTTCTGAATGCGAAAAGAAGACAAACAGTATTTACACGCTCTTCAATACCACAGAGATCACACAAGAAGTCCTCGGTACAGATCTATCCAACACGTTAAATTACATAGTGTTTTTTAGTGATAGATTATCCAGAAGAACATCACGAAATTTTAACAATATATATGTTATGCAGTAATGTGTGCAACTGTCACATGTGCATTAAAAGAAACTAAACGAAAAATATGTGAACGTGCATGTTAAAAATAAAAAAAATTCTAATTATACAACATAAACAACAAGAAAATTGTTTTGTGGGTCTGCTGTCATCTTTAGCAATAAATTCTTAGACAAAAATAAATTATATTTAATTAAAAGATATATACAATTCAAATACACTTACTATCTTTTTGAAACCGACCGTGAAATTTTACTCCAAATCACACACACAACAAAAAAATCAAAATCATTAATTACAAACTGAACCACCTACAGAAGCCTTGGGAGATAATTAATCAGATGTTATAACAAGTAATAAATAAGAATATTACGTAAGTCGATTTCTAAATGAAGGAAGAGGTGTTTCTAGAAAGAAGAATATAAAATATAACACATTTTCATTGGGATTATGTTACCAATGCTACACGTGGAATAAGGAAACGGCAAAAAAAAGAGGAAAAAAACATGTTCTAATCACGTCCTTCAGATTCTGAAAAGATAAAGGTTTAAGAGGCCGGGTGGTTATTTATTCCAGCTGAAAGAGCTGTGGTATAATCATTGTAAAATGTGTAACAAATGTCTGCAAGCTCGCGAAGGACGCTAACGATAACGTTGACTATATAGGATAAAAAAAAAAAAAGAGTAATTCGTCAGGGTTTTCGTAGAAGCGTTACGTCTTTTTACAGAAAGGAACAAACTACTATTAGGTGGAACACTGCGTGGGTAGGAATCTTATTGTAATATCCTAACCACAACTGTCTGTGTTCTAAAACATACAAATTCGCCATTCACTACTGCATATTATGCGTCATATATTATCTTCAGTCATTTATATGTAAGAGGAAACAGCAATACCAATAAAACAACAGATGTAAATTTATTACAGCTCTTCACCCTTTTTCATCAAAATATTTTTCTTGTTTTTTTTATTATTCTGTTAAAAGTTTCCAAAATTGTCCCAAGTTAAAATAACTAGAACAAAACATATCGTCACTATTGCAGAGATTCAAGTCTGCTACTGATCTATGAAGAAAATGTTAAATATTTTAACATTTCTGAGGGAGTTTTGTCACTAAACACACTATGAGCAGTGTTACCTCCGTTGCTGGTGATTGAATCGTGAATTTCACTAGTCCGAAGTCTTCGAGTTCACCGCTAAGTCACGAGAGGATATTTCTGACAGGAAAAAAACTACACTGGTGATATATTTTTTTCTAGTACATTTGGGATAGTCCGGTTACAGGTTCAAGCAGAGAAGTCACACATAATAGTTCATATCACTATACAACAACATTAATAAATCAATGCTTTAAAAATATCAGTCTGATTTTTACGTTAAAATTCAGATTTACGTAAATTTTGCGACTTACATGTCTGATTTAATTAATCATTTTCAAATTCTTTGGTTTAACAAGATTTGCAAGTAAAAACAGATTTAAACAGGATAAAATGTAAATCAACGATTTCCAGCCGATCCTTTATTTTACAAGTGATTATTCTGAACATTTCGTAATCTTTCTTATTTAAAAGAAAATTGTTTGGTGGAACACAACATGGACAGAAGTCTCGTTATATTACCATAACCACAATTTTCAGTGTGCGGGAAAATCCACAGACATTTCCCTTTTCTCCTTTTTCTAGTCAAACTTCACAGCATTCAATACAACATTGGTCAAGAACACGTAACTCAAAAAGAAAACAAACCTAAAATTTTACTCAACCAGGAACCTGAAACAGTATCTCAATACCAAGACCACGCGAAATGGTTATGTAGCAGGAACAATGACCTTTCAGTTTAAGGCAATGCCAACATGGACATCAGTAAAAAACAAAACAAAAAAAAACTCAAACAGAGTGACAAAGAAAAACAAAGGATTAACAATGAACACTGAACAGTGTGACAAACACGGAATATAACAATGGCTACAATATCTTTAAGAGCTCGGTTTTGGACATAGCAAACACTCAGTGCAAACTTCACGTCGAGAACTGAACAATTTGGGATACCACAGCAAAAGGGTTTATATATAAGCAATCCATTAACGACACATAACGACACATTTTATATTTGCACAGATGCAACAGTTAAAATCACAAACACAGAATTTTATTTCGGAGTATCTATATCAAATCCTCGGTTGTTTTATGAAAAATTAATTTGCTTTTGTTATTTTACAATTTTAGCGTAAAGCTACACAAAGTTATAACTGTATAGCCATCTCAGACTTTCTAACTGATACAATAAAGAGAAGGTAGCTAGTCAACAGTATCCATCGAATAATTATTCGACACCTCTTGCCTCACGGAATAGCAGGATATCATCGTTTACTTACATAGTTCACCCACAGCCTCAAAGTACAGAGCACCTTTTTGCGAAAGGGGCCGCGAATCAAATTCTTGAACTCATAGTTCGGTCCCGCTATTAAAACAGGTTATCTGCAAACGAAAGAAAAAACAACAAAACCTAGCATGCTACCAGTCAAAAAACTACTATAATATTGAAAAAAAAATCATTTTTATTTTATTACACGTGCAAACCTTCCACCTGCATTACAGCCTTAGGAAGTAAACAAAGCAATTTGCACGGGGTTATTTCCATTTCGTTTTACATTCACAACTAGATATTTATAAGTCAAACGGTTTTCATTCATGACAATGAATATTTTTTAGTTTAAGGTGTACACAAAGTACTTCGATAATGCTAGAGACATTTTGTTAGTGAAATGAATATTACAAAAAGTTATTAATCTTTAGCAGGAAGTAAGAACGTCATTTTTTGTTTCTTAGTTTATTATGACAAATACTCGTTCTTAAAAAAATTATGTTTGAACTCCCTACCTTTAACGTTTATAGTATCAGTAAATAAACCTTCAACAGGCACAGCAGTAAATTCATGATTAAGATTTTAGGTTTGAAATTCTTGTTAACAAGAAACCCACTTGAAATAAAAATGTATCTCATCTTAATCACCTAGTGAGGTCAAAACGTTGTTCTCTGCTTATTAATAAAAGTGTAAATACCCATAGCAGTCGATCTAAGATACGTTTTTAGGCCTGAAATATTTGTTTTTCAGAAAATCAAATACATATGTGAAAACTGTAGTCACTTAAAAGTTTTTAAGGGAAGAAACTTATCAGTCATTATTTTGACCTTCACTCGAATGAAATACTTAATTACAAGATGAAGCCGAGCGAGCGAAAATGCACCGGTATATCAATGATCTAACTTTTCTGCTGTTTAAACAAAACATTGTCATTTCTTGTTCATACCATAATAATAGATGGAATTAAACTGAGTAATATGGACGTTTTCAAATTCCAGCCTTACTCCTAAAACCAGTTCGATTTCTATACATAACCCCGGATTAAGGCATGGGCTTACAGGGCTGAAGCCCAGGGTCTCACACTTTAAGCTATAACTATAAATGTATTGCACGTGGAGGTACTGTCTCTAGGGGACCTCCATGAGTTAAAAAGCCTAGGGCTAATAAAACCCTTCATTCGGCCTTGTCTATATACGTCAATATTAAATAAGCAAACACAATGAATGAAGTTTGGTGACCAACTTTAATTATACAATTCAGATTTTTCAGCATGACAAGTTAGTAGTAATTTAAGTACAATAGATAAATCAAAAACAAACTGTATGAGTAAGATTTTTACTTATCAAAATGTGAAAGTGGTTTTCGTTAATGGATTTAGACTTACTCTGGACCTTACGGTTAGCTTCCACAGACTGTCAATCAGAAAATGCTTGATTGGCGTTTCGCCACGCAATGAACTTACTCCACGCTTTAGGACCGCGGGCCCTTTGATACACTGACGACACAATCCTAGTATTCCGTCACATAAGAGTAATCTAAGAGTTGGCGGAGAGCGGTGTTGATCAATTGTTTCCGCACATATTTGTGCAAAAAATGGACTGCTAATATCCCTTTTTGTTGCTGTGTGCGAAATTCTAAAAAGGTTTGGCATTGAGCAATTTTAGCATCAAATGTTTTAAAGAGCTATTCATACAATTAAGGAAATGGTATAAATTAATCTTAATAAAGAAAATGAACATATGATAGGGTTAAAAATTAAAACTTTTGAGCCAAGATTTTACAAATAACTATTACAGTGACACGACGAGAGTACCATCGAACTACTGCCATACGGTATGTACTTCCAAACCAAGGTTTTACAAATACACGATTATTAGAGTTGCATGACTAGTGTACCACCAAACTACTGCCTTACAATATGCACTTTCAAACCAAGGTTTCAAATCAACTACTTACATTCGTTAATCAGAAACTCAGTGGAATTATATCATAATAAAATAATTTGGTCTTGTTTCTTCATTAACAGGAAGAAGATTTGTTTAGTTAGCTAAGAAGGACTGGGTGAAGTTCGCAGTAATGTGGGACACGCAGCATGGTCACAACCCAAAAATAATAAAAACTTTTCTTCACAAATTCCGAAAAAATTCATCAAATGTCTTTCTTCATTAGGATTTGGTCCATGTTTTGGACCAAGAAGGGTCAGGCTCAGAGTTGAATTCTTCCTCTCAGGAACTGATATTTCGTTTGTCCCATTACTGAATCCTAGGATACAACTCGTTATGCTATTACATTATTCGAAGTATTTTTTACTATTTTTGTGCCATGCCCAACCCACCTTTTTTTAACAGTCCACCCCTCAAGTCGACTTTTCCAAGCTTTTATTTCTCCTTTTCCCCACGAAGGACTCAGCAGATGGCCCAATGGTGCTTTGCTATAAGAAAATACACACGCTTTCTCCTTACTCTCGCTGAAACCTCGTGACACGTGCGTATCATATGCCCATGGAAGCCCTTCCCTTTTTCAGCCCTGCGAAATGATTTATTGAAGTGTGCTGTATTGTAACACTTACCTGCACTATGTAATATTACATAACTTTTATAATAACGCCTAATAAATTCACTAAATACAGGAAAAAAACTAAATATTCGACGTTTTTTAAAAAAGCACACGTGGTTACAATTATAAATGATACGTCATCGATTATGTAATGTTCTACCGTAGACATTCAAATTTGCTTCGATATAGTTTGTACGTAGTAACCATTTTGGAAAGAAACTACCCCATTTCTTCTTCACATCTTATCACTTGATGTTTTATCAATCTTTTAAACTTTGATTGTTGTTTCTTAATAACTGTATGATAGTGTTACATACGGAGGTTTTAGATGGATGTACAGGTTCATGGAGCTATTCCAAAGTTGGGAGTCAGAAAAACACAGAGAAAAGTGGGAAGAAATAACTTGTAACCTCGCCTTATAACCAAGCTATTTGTGAAAACAATGTCAATAAACTATATATGTTTCCTCATGACAATATAGTCGCCAGGAATTACCAGTCCTCGACCTCCGTAAACTCAAACCTGAAATAATGTGTGGTGATTGTCAATGTAAGACAAGAAAAAGCAAGCCTGTATCTCAGAATGGCTGGTATGAGTATTAACACTTTTACTGATAAGGAGAGAACAACGTTTCGACCTTTCTAAGTCATCTTCGGGCTAAGGTCGAAAACGTTGTTATCTCCTTATCAATAAAAGTGTTAATACCCATACCAGCCGTTGTGACATACATTTTTGTTTCAAGTAGGTTTCTCATCATTAAGAGAAAGCAAGTCTGAGAAGGGTTGAGAACATTTGTTATAGCTGATGTATCGTAATTTTAGAATAAGATTATTCCAGTGTCTCCATAAAGAATGCAGCAGGAGGAATCAATGTATAATCGCAGGATATACGAAAATATTTAAAAAACAACTTTGTATGGTCGTATGAATGAAAAATAATTTGCCCGGCATGGCAAGGTTATCCTGAAGACCTCATGTTCGAATCCCCGCCACACTAAACACGCTCACTCTTTCAGCAGTGGAGATATAACACTATCGATCCCACAATTCGATGTTAAAAGAGTAACCCAAGAGTTGGCGGTGGGTGGTGATGACAAGTTGCCTTCCTTCTAGTCTTAAACTACTAAACTATGAACGGCTAGCGCAGACAGCCCTAGTATAGCTTTGTGTGAATTTAAACAACACAAAAAGAACAACAAACAAAACGAACAAATAATTTATCAGATTTCTCTTACGAACTGAAACAAAGAACCTTGTGTCCGGAACATAACATTGAAAAGCGAGATCTAAATTACTCTAAATTCTAAGATAAATCTGTTACGAAAGCCAAGCTAATGGTTCAGCTTCAGAGCTATCAAGTTCAGAACCACATAAAATACTGCAGAAGCTGTAACCCAAAAGGAACACATTGTAACGATACGATACTTTTAGTTCATAATAAATAAAAGAAAAAAGTTCAAGCCACATAATGACACTGTGCAGAAGTCTTTCCAATGCTGCTGTCAACACGATTACATCTCGATTCTTTATAAACGTGAACTTTTGGGAATACAGGCAGCACCGCCTGTTGTACCGTAACTAAGTTACGCCCACGCAATTGCACTATATCGTAAAAAGTTAAATCAAATTTACCGGGAATAAAAAGTCGCCCTAACTAAAATTTTTTAAGCAATGTGTTATGGTTTCTTTTGTTTCTTAAGTAAGCATAAATAAATACATGTATATTTACATTTACGTAAAACATCTCAAAGTAACTTGCCATGAGTGCATCATTTGAGTAGAACAAAAAAGAAAAAAAGACGTTTACTACTACCAGAAATAGCATTATTCGATTAGTAACTTACACATAGGCCTTTCAGACTTCGTTATTCCTTCCAGGTGTCCTTCACAATTATAGGCATTTTCACAAGTGTACAATTGTTTATTGTATTACGTATTATAATCAATCTTGGTTGAGTCATAATAAATTGAAGACTCGTCCGAAATTACGATTTCAAATAGCCAGAAATTTTAACTTTAATTAAGAAATTAATCTGACATCATCATGTATTAAATTTATATTTTCCTACAAGATTGACATACAGTTTTCTTTCTTAACACATATATTTTAATATATTTAAAAATAATGATTTATATATACAAATTTTAGAAACTCACAAACAATATTCAGTCTTCCATCTGGTCTGAAACTGAATATTTTATCAACAGTTCAGGTCCACAACGAGCGAATTAATTCCGAGTTGATATTGCTACACTTCGCTTAAGCTAGCTGGTCTTTTCTTGGCTGGCTCCAGGTCGCTTACAAGCTGTTTTTTTTTTTTTTTTACGGACAAATATATTTAATACTCTCGTACAAATACTAACGTCCAAAGTTAATTCACTGAAGTTAAACAGTTTGTAATGTTCGAAATCTTTAACACTCCTATGAAAATTGGGGCCTAATAGGCTCCAGAGCAGGTTGAAAGGTTATTACTATTAGGCTAATAATTTTGTATTTAAATGAAATTGCCATTAACTGACCCTATCCCTTTATATTTTAAAGAGCAATAATATTGACTTTTCAGACATTTGCGAAATAATATTTAAAAAAAAAATTAAAACATCCACTAAGGGTATCACTTTAGTGGATGTAAATATTTTTTTTCGTAGCAGTGTTAAACGTTCTTTGTCTAATATCTTTTATTATCCGATTGATAAGCGTTATCATAATTATAGTTTACCAATTTATAGTACACTGACTGCAGCGGCCGAACAATATTGTCTCTCGATGCATCGTTGGTTTATAAACGTTAAGTCGAGGTTATAGCAAATTCAGTTGGACCAGCAATACGCCAGTGCTTTCGCAAAATATATAATGTTCATTCTTACACCAGAGAAACTTACACACATTAAGAGAACAAGTGGGACTTTCGCAATACACATTTAACAATATAATTACCTACATTTCTAAATATGTATTAAATTAAAACAAAGATATTTAAATTATTAAATCAGTTACAGTTCTCATGTACAAATGAACAGAATGGCACAATGGGCTATCTTTGCTCTGCCAAGTGCAAATATTGAATCTTAATTTTTCGTGATGTCCATGCTACACTATGAAAGTTTACAAAAAATTGGCAAAGTTTTCCAACAGATATTATCGAACACTGACCATAATAAAGTTGAAGTCTACAGACGTTGTCTAAGTAGCTATCGGTCAACAGTTCTTACTAGTTCCTACTAGTTTATATGAACACACACACACACACACACACATATGCATATTATAGAGAGAGGGAGATAATAAACAGATGTTATGATCCAAATTAATAACAGAAGTGAAATAATTTCGAGATTATTTATTGGGCATTTATCCAACTAAGTATAACACGTGTTTAGCATATTATATTTTACAGTGAAGTATAAAAGAGATAGGATGGGAATATCCCCAGTTTTAAGAAAGACATTTTTCTTCCAAAGAGAAACTACACGTTTTGTTTCTCCATTTTCTTGACAATGCATAATAAACGCATTTTTTCGTGATCTCTCCTCCTCATAAAGCATACAAATAAAAATATTTTTTTTAAAACAGCTATTGGACAATTTCAAGGTTCTAACTGAATTACACGAACTGTATTTATATTTCGTTAAATTAAATGTATGCTTCTGAATCGGGTGTACGCTGTGACTTTACTTAACAACATAATACGTTAAAAACCAAAAATACCGATAGAGCATTTTTATATTTTAAAAACATCGTCCCAGTCCATCACAGAGATATCGCTTTTGAATTTGAAAATTAGATAAGTTAAAAACAAGATAAAATATAGTAAGTGTTCCTAGACGAAAATACAAAGTTTATTTAACACAATAATTAAAGTACAATATAGCAGGACTTTATGATTTTTTAAAATTTAAAACAACTACGCCAAAAAATTAAGTCCATAAGTAGGACAAATAAATTTAATGTACAAAAAAACAGCGTGATTGAGAGAATGTATCCCATTGTAAGAGGTAGCATACACATATCTGTGAAGATATTCTCACAAGCCTATACGAAATGAAATTGGAACTCAGAACGTCATACACTTTAAATATATAATAGTCATATAAATGACATCTTTGACAGTGTAGCAACATTTGTGTAACAATACATTTCACACAGATGTTACAACCTGTATTGTTCTTTACATCTTTCATTTGTTACACACGTCGATAGCTGCTGAACAAGCTGCAGCTATTCCCTATATTTTTACAAACTTTGTAGTTCGTGTCGCGAAGGTTTTGAGCCATCGAATCAAAGATCAATCATGGAAACATGTATAAAGTAATATATAAGCTGGAAAAAAAAAGAAAATATCGAGTTATAATAATGAATTAAAAAATATATTAACTTCAAGCAACGAATTAAGTTCTTGCACTCAACGGGTTCCATCATTCTTTCTTTACACGGTGTCATTAAAAGTCGAAATAAAATATCCCATTTCTAGAAAATAATTTAAGAAATAACAAACGTATGAGTTATACAACAGTGTGGTGCACCCAGCACAGGGAGATGCGCCAAACTTTGAGGACGCATTAACGTTCATATCATGAAGTAATATAAATTATTCTTTTCACATTTAGAAGTTTATCAGTAAGTATTCACGTTCTTAAAACAACTTTTATGACGTTCCTCATTTAAAACTACAAAAAAAAAAACCCATCATACTTTCGGAGAAGAAAAGTGGTCAAGCGGACATTAGATTTAGCCTGATATTTCTAAAGCTGGATTTTCCAGAATTTACATTATCAGTTGTGGTACAACTGATAACACAGTTCAGTTGAAATACATGTGTATGTCTCCTGCATTTTGTCTTTGTGCTGAGGAAACGTTTCTGATTCCATGCTGAGTCCTTATTCTCAGGAAAGAAAAAAAGTTGTGTTTCAGACACTACGCGAGCGTCAATTTACAGTACAAGAAATGGATGTTTTATGGTGCACGAAAAGATAGTCATATTATATGACATCTCTCACAAGAGGAGAAAAAAACAAAATACATTTCTGATAAAGACAGAACGGAGCCAAAAAGGCTGATAGATCTTGAACTAGAGCGAAAGAAGGAGATATATTGAGATACATTTTTAAAAATGCACTTAAGGTACTTACACCACGAACAATAAAATATTGTATCTCATACTTTCACGTTCTTCTATATTAAATACCAAGATTAATACAGATTTTAATATAAACCCAAATTAGGACGAAAAACGCGGTTTAAGATTGATCTTTTATTTATCAATTTTGTTAATTATTCGCGGCTTGCTTGTTTTCAATTCCGTGCAAGGCTACACGAGGGCTATCTGCGCTAGCCATTTCTAATTCAGAGTGTATGACTAGAGGAAAGGCAACTAATCATTGTTTTTTGAATTTCGCACAAAGCTACTCAAAGGCTATCTGTGCTAGCCGTCCCTAATTTTGCAGTGTAAGACTAAAGGGAAGGCAGCTAGTCATCACCACCCACCGCCAACTCTTGGGCTACTCTTATCAACGAATAGTGGGATTGATTGTGACATTATAACGGCCCCACGGCTGAAAGGGCGAGCATGTTTGGCGCGACGGGGATGCGAACCCGCGACCCTCGGATTGCAAGTCAAGCGCCCTCATCACCTAGCCATGTCGGGCCGATTATTCATATTTACTTCCAGTTTGTGGGCATAATGGACAAACGTACCCGAGTGAATGTGCAGCCTTGGCTGATCGTTCTACGATATACTATACATATACACAAGTCATGCCTTAGGAATGTGCAAATATTACACTGCTTTATAAGTAGTACTTTAGTTAATCTAGTAAGGTATATACCAAGTTTATTTGTTCAAATTATATTTCTTGAATTGACTGAGAAACCCCCCACAAAAAAAAAACGGATTTTATTACCGTATATCCATTACAGAAATAAAATGATTAAATTATTAGTGGAAACTAAATTTCCCAAGTTCTCGATGGTAAAACTGTGTCTTGAGGCTCCATCTGTGAAGAATGCATATTTATGGCTGATACCAGATGGCTCTGACGGTCTCTTAGTCTTCAAAGCTTTAAAAAGCTCGTAAATGTGTAATAAGAAAAAACAAAGAACACCTTATAAATGGAAGGTAGCTATTAATAAGGTTTAAAACAAATCATGTGTGTACGTGTGTGTAAGTACTAGAAATATAATATTCACCTGTTAAAACGCTACAAGTAGGTTAATCATATTACTCACTCTAGCCCAAAATATTTAACGAAATATTGAATCCTAGCCCAGAACTTTCCACAAATTATTGTACCCTAGTTCAAACATTTACCGGATTGTATCCTCACCTAGAATATTTAAAGGATTATTATTTTATCCTAGCTCAGAACACTTACCAAATTATTGTACCCTAGTTTGGAACATTTAATTGTTTGGTTTTTATTTCCTTATATGTATGCGTAAAGTACCTGGAAAAGTTCTGTTAAGGTTGAACATGTGATGAAATATTGTTTAAATAAATACTCTAAACATACCTCAACAATAATGGAATTCTGTAAAGTTTGGCAAGCCATATTGTATTTAAGATGCTGCTGCTCCATATATACTTATTAACAAATTAGCAACTTGTATTTCAGGAAACGAACCAACTAAAGGATTTGGGTGTAGGGGTATACGTTGTCCTACATTACCCTCACCTCATTGCCCTAATATTATTCCACCGGGAGCTTGTTGTCCTGTGTGTGGTAAGTGTCTTTGTTGTTTTTTGTAATATGACGTCATACAGACTATCTCTTAATTTAATGTGTTGCCAATCGTTATAGAATAACTTATTGACTTTTAGGTTTAGTTTTACAGATTTCTTTTTGATATTAGAACCGAAGTAAAAACATCCTTATGACTAAGGTAGTTAATTTTAGGTATACCCATGAGTTACAAGAAACTTTATACTAAAACGAAAATAGAAATGTTTACTCTGTGAATGTTTTTGATACAACCTCTGTGGGTACAGACCCTAGGTGTTACTGAAGACAAATGTAGGTGTTACTGATGGCAGTTCTGAGTGCTATTGATAACTTATATTCTTCATGACGAGAAACCCACTTGAAATAAAAATGTATCTCATAACGGCTAATATGAGTATTAACACTTTTACTAATAAAGCAGAAAACAACGTTTCAACCTTCCTAGGTCATCTTTAACTTTAAATGTTACTGAAAACAATTTTGAGTGCTATTTAACTGTTACCGATGGCAACTCTAGATGTTGCTGTTGACATCCAAGTGTTCAGAGTTTTAGTTCTCAGTTTGCTGATAGTTGTGGATGTTATTTATGGTAATTGTATTATTGTGGCAAATCTCAATTCTGATTGTTGATGAACAATCAATCATATATTTTTATGATATCTGTGTTGTCAGTGGTAATTTATTGTCTCACTGCTCGTTTCTGAGTAGTACTAATGACAAATATCCTTCACTATTTATACATTTGTTATTCTAATAATGAAAACTTATAAATGGCTTAGTGGTATCAATACCAGCTCATTGTTTTACGATACACCGATCTGGATATTGCTAGTTACACAACGTTTAGTAGTACCGATACCATATCATTATTTTACTATAAACAGATCTAAATTTTGGTAGTTACAACTGTGTATAACACATAACAAACATTGTATAAGTTGTGATAATAGTATCATTAATGGTAACTCTCTCAGTTACCAAAGACAACTGAAGGTATTATTGACCACAACAATAAGTGGTACTACCTCACTGACACTGTTCAAAATTTGCTAAAAGCATAGAAAACAAGCAAATCAGTGTCGTAGAATAAGGAATGAGAAAACTGAAAAATAATGAAAACAACTTCTTATAAAAAATAAAACGTTTTGAATACCACCTCAGAAGATCCATTAAAATGACACAAAACTTGCTATTACTGGTTCACAGATAGAGGTAAAAATCACAGACTTGAAGCACCATAAATGAAATCAGAAACAGAGAAATGGTGTAGCTCCAACAGCAAAGACAAGTTGAAAATGAGTAACTCATTTAGACTACTGAATTTTGACCTTTAAATATTCAGTCAAAATACTACGAAGGAGCCACTCCATCACAGCTTAAACTACAGAAGTGCATTATCACCATCTATTTGAATTTTTACTTTCCATAAACATTTCTGTAGAGTTAATTATATAAAATGAAATGGGGCTACACAAAGAGTAAAGAATCAAGAAACAAAATATCTCAGCTACAATGGTTGTATTTTAACTTCATAACCTAACATGAACTAATATCGCGTTTAGATAATTACAATTATCATAAAAAGAAAATGGTATGTATGGATAATGCATTACACAGGTAAACAAAAATGTTGAGTTTAGCCTAATTGTAATATAATACAAGGGAATCGCAAGCCATATTTTGTGACTGAAGTGATACTCAAATTTGTTACCGACAACAATTAATCGTAGCACATTTTATTTTATTACAAAGAAATATATCCTTCACACAAAAGAGTAAAGAAAACCCACATCTACTGACATTTAATTACTATTGTTTCATATACAAAGGCAGACGAACGTTGTATACTGCCACCACTGTTGTCCATGTAGATAATATGGTTAAGGATTACTGACAACACTGGAGCAGTCGAACTGTGCTCACACAAAACACTGTAAAGGAGGTTGTGTATTTTATAATTATTTTGACTAGTAAAACAGGAATTTATAGCACTAGAACAAGGACATACACACATGTGAACAGCCATGGTCGTTATAGTGCCACGTGCTTGACGAACCGCTGAACTAAACGTTCCTTTTCAAACGTTCCACAGATACTATTGTCCTCTTATCAACCGAAACACGGACTCTCCACGAATTACTTCAGATATTCTCTTTTTTGAAAAGCGCAATAATTAGTGCCATACATCAAGGTTATCATCGCGTACTTCTGCAATTGACACAAGAAACTTGGAAATGTGCCATATAAAAACTCCTTCGTGTACAAAATGAATCGGTAATTGTCTCAGCCAAACGATCTATAACGCTCACGAACAACATGGACAAAATTTCAATCTGGTCAGATATTATTATACAATTACTAAGACGAAAACAGAACAATGCACATCTAATAGCTCATTATTAATAAACATGGTACTGAAACAGCGAAAGAACTTTAGAAAGCGAAAAGTCATGTTACAAGCTATTTAGAATCAATCTAGAAATGCAAACAAAACAAAAACAGTTCTGTTTCATTATGAAATTAAAGGAAAACGTAAAATGCTGCATGTAAAATAAACTACAATATGATATTTAACGTAGTGAGGACAAAACATTTTCAGTATGAACTTGGATGTCACTGAGCAGTATTGGCCAAAGCGGGTATGTGGAGTTTTGTCGTTGCTAGTCTCAGGAGGTGAAGCAGAGAAGAATCCGTGAGGCGACTTCTGTTATGATTCTTAATGAATTTCATCATGGAAAACACAGTTTCACACCTGTATATGCTACCAAACATTGGTGTCATTTTCTGTCCAAAAGTAGTTTGAAACTTGGTTCTTTTTCATGTCTGGTTTGCAGAAATGGATCAAGTTGAACGTCAGCTTGTTGATCTTCCATGTCAACACAAAGAGGATTATTGAACAGCTCTATTCTGGTTTTTAGCATTTCAAATTATTCGAATCTTGCATTAAACTCGTCTACGATATCTTCAATATTTACACAAAATCCTGAAAAATCAAGTGGCTCAAGTCGTTGTTTTCTAAACAAACTTTGAAAATTTTTAACTTATTTCGAAATCCATTAAATCTGACACCACCTGGTTCCGCCCCTGGAGCTTCAGGTTGAGATCCTTAAGGTGAGTAGTGATGTCTGTGAGAAAAGCCAGTTGTCTCAGAAAATACCTGCTTTTGAGCTCTTCAAGTTGTGTTGTATCCAATGAAACAAAATAATCAACGAATAGGGATTTTTCTGTATTCCAAAGAATCGTTGAAGACACTTTCCGGCACTGTACCACCTAACTTGGTTACAACAAAGAGCCAAATCCCCATATGCTGCCTCCATATCCTCCAAAAACTGCTTCAGCTACTGATGTAGAAGAGCTTTGTTTTCTCCATTTATCATGCTCATAACTTTAGAAACAAGTTTAAAAATTTCGTTATGTTTCACTAATTTCCCACACAAAGCGCCTTGATGAACAATACAATGAAATGTTGGACGAGTTACTTCATTTTCCCCTAATAAAACCAACAAAGCATAATTTTTCCAGTCATCGAAAGTGCGCCATCTATCACTCTTGCTGAACACTTACTGAAACCTCCGAGGCAGTGAAAAATTCAGTCGATAAAATCGAAGATATCCTTTCCTTTTGTGGTCCCACAAAGAGCACATACATTCAATAACTCCTCTTTCGTTGAAAAATCTTCATGAATAACGCATAGAAATATAAACAGCTGACTTAAATCTGCTTGATCAGTACTTTCATCAAGAAAAATAAGTACTTTTCTCAACCAATCCAACAAGCGAGTTTTCTAATTGTCCTCCCACATTAGTGACCCTTCTTTGTATAGTTTGGTTGAAAACCAGCACTGATTCAAATTTCTCGGCAATTTTGGCATCCCCAAATGCCTTTGCCATTTCCACAGCACATTTTTTTTTTTTTACTAAACTATCATGAATAAAAGGTTTCTTTGCTCTTGCAAGTTTAAGAGAAGCAATGTACGAAGCGTTCAAAGCAGATGTTTGCCTTTCTGACAACTTGCTAAACATACTCATTTGTTGTTTCTCTTTCTTGCTGAAATCCACAATCTGAACTTCTCGAGTTTCTCCTTCATATTTTTCTTACTTTTCTCATGCATCATTGTATAATGCCTTTCCACATTAAATTCTTTGGACACTGATAAAATTTGCACACAAACCAAACACTGCAACTTGGCGTTATTATTTGTAATTAAATATTCAAGTTCACAACGTTCCTGGTACATTATTTTCACTCTCAATCTTACATTTCTTAAAAACTTTGCTCGTTTATATTTACCACAGAACTGAACAGTGATAATTTACAATACGTCAACCTCCACAACAGTAAACAGACTGGCAACAGCTACCAGACGAGCGAGTTCACTTTGTCTGGCAGAGTGGACGAAGTTGAGCGAGTCCACTTTATCTAGCAGGAGATATGGTGGTATAATAAGCCGAGATACATGTGATATAATTCAAAAGCTATTACTATAAAAATATTACTGTAAAATTATAGAGCCATAAATAATAAACATACAGGGGTACACAAAATAGATTTTAAAATTTCATTAGTGAATGTCAGTTGGAACTTTCATGCATTTTTATCTAGCAAGTAAGAAATATTTCATTTCTTCACTACAAAAAATATTATAAAAGCAGGTTATTTTTCAACAGACCGTCGCGGGCAATACAAAACCATGCCGCGGGGCACATGCGGGCAGCAAGCTGCCCATTGGAAATTCTGGACCTAGAGTCTCGGCGATGTTCCAGGTATCAGTTACTTCCTGACCCATCAGAGAGAAGACTGAGAGGGAGTCAGAATTATATTGCCCAATGACCTTTCGAATCTTGTCCCATGTAACTATGGAACTGGTGGAAAAGATATGCTAGTTGTAAACTTAATCCAAGAGCCCTTCTAGCTTTGACGTCTTACCCTCTGAGCATGTGTATGGGCCTGCTAGAAAGCGATGCAGTGCAAGAGTGTAGAATTCCTACAGAAAGTATCCCAGACCCGTTTTTAAGTCTGTGCCATGCGGAAGGCAGAATTCCATCACAAACGAGTGTATCTTGGAAAACGTGTCGAGGGTTTAGGAATACACTGTATAATACAGTCAGTTACTGCTGCCACACAGTCATCTACTGATGGTTTACAGACGATGGCAAGATTAATTTCTGCGAGAGCAGTGAAAGATGGCCAGTTTGCTTGATCCAGCTTTCACCACGGCATGCGTGTCAGGTGGCATCGACCACGGTGAGTCTTTCTCAAAATTACGGGAAAATGATCACTGTTTCCTGGATTACTGTCAACTTTCCATGAAAAGTGGGATAACAGTGAAGGGGAGCAAATTGAGAGATCAATAGCAGTAAAGGACTGATAAGGTGCATAAAAATAAGTATAAGAACCAATACTGAAAAGAGATAGGTTGTGATCAGAGAGCATACACTCTACAGAGCAACCCCTCTCCATCAATATCAGTACCTCCAGAGAAAATAGGATGTCCATTAAAGTTCCCAGGAATAAAAAAGAAAACGGCAACTGTTCAATAAGTGGATCAAGGTCTGATTGATCAAATGTCTCTCCAAGCGACAGTTAGAGAGAACAAAGAGTGATGATATGACCTAAGGAAGCATGGATGGCTATAGCCTCCAATGGTATATTTAGTGGCAAAGACAGAGAGGGCACATACTGATCAACCAATAATGCCACCTCTCCATCACACAGCCTGTCATTTCTGTACAAAGAAAACCACTGAAAGGTGACTGTATCAGCAGGTTTCAGAAGAGGATTCCAGCGACTGAGGACGTGAACAGATGATCGTTTTACATCTTGTAGTGAGAGAAGATATACCAAAGGAAATGCCAATACCCAAAACCAAAGTAAGTGGATCTTGGGGTCTGCTGAAAAGTATGTTAGAGACGGAGATGGGTATCGAAGTTGACTTGTCAACGTTTTTAACCACAGAGGTAAATAAAAACTTTTCATTTGGTTTTAAAACGATTCTTTTGGAGGCACCAAGATCCGTTTGCACTCCCACTTTAGTAACAGAACGAAGTGCAGCAGTATATATCTGAGATGAAGTGGTGGACAACAACTTTCAAGCTTCATGATAAGTAATGTTTTGAATTGTTTTCAAAAGCTGCACCTCTTTTTCTTCCAACCATTTAGGGCAAGAACAAAAGCAAGATGGGTGAGAGTCATTACCATTGATGCAATGAGGGTCATTTCACATTCATAGGCATCATGGTTCTTGCACCTCAAAGAGCACACGTCAAGGAACCACAACATGATGTATTTGAGTGACCAAATCGCTGACACTGGAAACATATGAGAGGGTTTGGAATGTATGGACATACCTTGGTATTAAGATAGCCTGCCTTGATGGTGGCAGGTGGACGTGGTGATGTAAATGTCAGGATGAGGACATTTGTCTGCCTCATAATTCCAACTTTGAAAGTAGATGTATGTCTCACTGCTGAAAGTCCTTGGGTGGAGGAACCAGTGAGAATCTCTGACTCAGGATGTTCTTCAAATCCCTCTCAACAATAACTCCTCATGATGAATTCAAAGTATCATGAGGCATAACTTCAATAGGTATATCCCCAATCACCTTTGAATGTAAGAGGAGTTCACTTTATAGAGATGTGGATGTTTCCATCAATATGCCACCAGAGCAAAGCTCTTTACTGACTCTGGAGAACCAGCAAGTCCCTTTTGAATAAAAAATGGGGATATTTGCCCTGAAGGTTTTTCTGAAAGAGAATGTAGGATGAGAAAATGAGGTACAACTGGTGATACAGACGTTGATTGATTGCTGATCAGATTCTTCAAGACGTGGTCGTTTACCTGTTGAATGTTTATTCACTATTTTGTTTAAATTTTTATTAAGATAATCCATAAGAAAAAAAGAAAATTTCGGTGCCCACTAACCCCACCCATCATGGAGCCCTACAAGGGAACAAGCTACAATGCCAAATAAGGACACTGCAGCAATGCTAGTGTTTCATGAGCACTGTACCCAAACACTAGCATCAGACACAATGTCCACAACACCCATTGAGAACTTCCAATACTGGTACTTGGTTGACTCTAGCCCAAGTGGATTAGCCAACTGATCCAAGGGGGCCACCAATGGCTGCCCATCTACAGGAATTGAAGGCCAAAGTGATGTGTTAAGGTTGTTAGACCCCTCAACCACCAGGATCCTCTCCTCCCCTTCATGGATCACCACACACAGCAAACACATGGGTGGATGTTTAGATCCCAGAGGAGGTAAAGTGAAAGAACAAAACCTTCTTTGGGAAATTCCCTCACCACGTACGGGAATCCACACCGAGTGGACAAAGTTAGTCACTAAATAAGAAATAAAAAATAAACTCGTTTAAATTTGCAAAATGAGGTTAATACGGTTTTCAGATATTTAACAATTAACAGTCCATTTTAGTGTTACTTGAAACCCATGACTCATAAGGAAGAGGGAAAATAAAACTGAAACAGTTGTTCAAGTAAATAATTGTTACAAATTAACAGTGATTCACAGGTTTAAAAAGAAAAATATTTACTGACTAAATGAAAACAGTTTTATCAAGGCAGTTTTATGTGTAATAAATTTACACAGAAAAAATAAATAAGCTGTGTTGTAATAATAATTATTAAAGTACTTTAAAACAGAAGAGATATACTTTTAAAGATATATTTTTTGTTAATTGCAATACTAGACAAAAACCTATCTGCGCTCTACCCACCAAGAGTATCCAAGCCTCATTTCTAGTGTTGTATGCCTTCAAACTTACGGCTGACATTGAGAAGGAGGTTATCATATACTTACAAGTGTTGTAAATTAAGCAAGTTTTACTGGATGATGTATTAACCGACACACATGGGTTTGCACAATTCAATTAAACATGTAATTAATTTTGTAAATACATAATGTTTTGTTTCAAAGTCAGTTGTTGAATATCCGATTGTTTTATTATTTAATGTTAGGAAAAAAGTGATAGTTTAAATGCGAATGCAGCCAAGATAATTTGTACAAAATTATGGGTTGTTTTACAAATGGGGGGTTTTATAATAATAATAATTTAACAAAATATTTACTTTCTGATATTCATGCAAAACTACCTAAGTACTATCTGTGCTTACTGTTGTTAATTTTGAAATAAACTGAATGGAATGCATTCAGTCAATTGCACTTAAAACCAAATCTCGGCATGTTATGTTAAAATGAGTCAGAGACATTTGGCAGTCAACTTTTATAACGTAACATTTGTCTCCTAACAAAACGAATTGATAAATAAATAAAAATAAAGAGGCAAAAAGACTTAAGACAGAATTTTTAAAAGTTAACATGGTAATAATAGCTGCATAACTTTTTTTTTTCGTATAGCAAAGCCACAAAAGGCTATCTACATAAGATGACAATCGCGAGTTGATCAAACAAAAGTTGCTATGTTTTGATTGAAGTACATTTTGAACAAGCACAAACCTCCCAACTCACTTTCTATATACAAATAGGAAGAAGAGTCTATCAGATGCTTAGAAAAATGCAGTGAAACTTTGAAAATGTTAATTTGGTACCACTGAAAATATTCCCAAAGCAAAGCTACTTTTACTTAGAATCAACCTGTTTTTAACTTTATTTGCATTATAAATATATATAATTTAATAATTATAGTGATTGGCTTACAATTAATGCTGGAGTACCACAAGGTTCTGTTCTGGGCCCTTTATTATTTCTCATTTATATAAATGATATTCTTTACCAACAGTTTTCTGGAGATATCCAAGCCTATGCCGATGATATTGCAGGTTGTTTATAGTAAGCCAAATCTAATTAATGAAGCCATTATTTCTAGTGATCTTAATAAAATTAAAAATTGGCTATTCTGTAATGGCTTATCCTTAAATCTAAATCTTTTCTTCTTCAGTTTAACCTTTATGGTGTCATTCCAGCTTTTCCTTCTATTTTTTATCATTCCAGTGATTGTTATACTTACCCAAATTGTAAGTGTCCCAAATTGACTCAAGTTTCCTCTGTTAAATATTTAGGAATTATTTTAGATCAAAAATTAAATTGGCAATTTCATATTAATTCTTTAGTTAATAAATTAAAATATAGTTCTATGCTAATTTTTGAACTTAGTCATTGTGCTCCTTATCATATTTTGTTAAGTGTATATTATGCTCTTTTTCAATCCTTCTTACAATATTGTATTTCAATTTGGGGTGGCACATATAAGACTTTTTTTAATTCCTATTTACAAGTTGCAAAAAAGTGTTTTCTCTCTTATTTTTACCCATAGGCTTGATACTGATTCCCGTAAATTTAACTCCCCTCTTTCATATGATAAACTTTATTTATATTTTTTAGTTTTATCTACATTGCATGTTTCTTTTAATAGGCCTTTTAAAGTCACTTCATATCTTACACGACTTCACTCTTTTTTTCCAATTAATGTACCCACACCACGTAAAACAGTTACACTTCATCAATATTTTTATTTGGCACCTCGTATTCATAATTTTATTCCTTATAGTATAAGATCTTCTATTAATTGTGTTAATCAAAAGAAATACTTAAAACAATGGATCTTAAATACTGATGATAATATTCTGGGAACTTTATCTTGATTTTGTAAATTTTGATTTTACTTTATTTTGTGTTTAACCATCACAGGACAAGTTAACTCTTTGCTGATGGTTTTGTATTGTTATTTGATTTTTTGTGTTTAATTTATTGCTTAATAAATTTATTATTATTATTATAAGGATACTCTACACATTTAGTACAAACAATAGTATTCTTCAACTATTATATTACGACTATTTGTTTGAGATGTGATCAATTACTGGACAATAAAGATGGTTACAATGAGAAAAACAAAGAATCCCATTATTACTGTTCCTTCTGCAACCAGGTCCATTATACATTTCCCTTGAGTTCTAACTTCCTGGGCAACCTTTCTTTCTAAAGTCTCTGAACTTTTACAGCTATCTCATGCTGGCTGCACCTGCAATGTTTCTATTTCATTCACACATTACACTCTCAAACCTTGGACCCACAAATGTGCCTTGGGTAAACATCATTTATGGACTTCTTCAACTATAACAACAGGCTTACCTCTGAAAGACAATTTAAGAGCCTCTCTTTTTTTTTTCTTTTTTTTTTTAAGTATTGTATGACCAACACCTGCCCTTGATTTCTGTACTTTTGACTTCCAATTTTAAGATGAAAAATTAAACTGCATAAATAAACCAAAAAATGTAGAAGATACTATGGACAAAGAATGGTATTCAAGGAGTAGCAATCTAAAACTGATGAAATTCTGAGTTGTGATACCAAACCATTTCATACCCTACTAAAACTTAAATTTGTGGAATGCAAAAAGAAAGTGATATTCATAAACATTGATTGATTGATTTAGTGTTTTATGGCACAAAGCAACGAGGCTATCTGCACCAAACAACCGATAAAAATGTAGTAAAAGACATAAATGGAAATGAAGGTAAAACAAAAAAGTATAAAACCAATGTTGACACCTAGTCTACAAGGTTACGATAAAAGCAGAGTGTAAAAAGTTGTAAGGTATTTACTCTAGCAAAAAGGTATAACCATAACCCGCCAGGAAGACTAACAGGCAGGTTCAAGACCCACCGTCAGTCACCTGAAGTTGGTCTTTCCAGTCCTGGTTCTGGGTTATGTGTCACAGCAACCAGTATCAAAATGTAAAATAATAGAAGTATTATAAGACACACAGTAAAATCGCAACAATGAGTAGCCAAATGTTCAGTAAAAAGAGAAAAGTCACGTAAATGGAGTAAAATTTGTAAAAGTAAACGAAGGTAAAAACAAAACAGCAATTAAAACAGAAAATGGTGTAAAAACCAATGGTGACATCTAGTCTTCAAAGTTATAAACTATTTACTCTAGCATAATGATAATGATCATAACCTGCCAGGAAGACTAACAGATAGTATATAAACCACCGTCAGTCACCTGAAGTTGGCCTTTCCAGTCCTGGTTTCGGGTTATGTGTCATAGTAGCTATTATCAAAATGTAATGGAATAAAAGTTTTAAAAGACACTCAGCAAAATTGTAATAAAGAGTAGCCAAATGCCCAGTAAAAAGAGAAAAGTCAAGTAAATGGAGTAAAATGTGTAAAGGTAATTGAAGATAAAAGCAAAATGGCAATTAAAACAAAAAATGGTGCAAAAACCAATGTCGAACATCCAGTCAACAAAGTTGTAAAGGACAACCTGTAGCAGAATGGGAATGATCATAACCCGCCAGGAAGACTAACAGATAGTATATGAACCACCATTAGCCACCTGAAGTTGGTCTTTCCGTCCTGGTTCCGGGTTATGAGTCAATATGGCCAGTACAAAAAGGTTGTAAAAGTGTGAAATGATATGCCACGAAAGTATAATATTAACTCCCCAGGACAGGAAGACTAACGAGTAGTTCGAACAGAAGCGTTAGTCACCTGAAGTTGGCCTTTCCAGTCCTGGTGTCGAGTTATTTAATGTTCTGGCCATTGTTTAATGTCACATTGAATGAGAGAGAATAAAACTGTAAAAAAGGAGCCACAATTAAAAAGGTGTAATGAATAAATATACCACACTTAAATGAGATTAAAAAGATTAATGGCCATTAAAAAATTAAAAACGTTATTAAGGTGGACAGAGTCACCATCACCAATAACTCTGTCCAATGTTACAGACTGACGCTGGGAAAAAATATGTTTAAAGTATTGCCATCATTGAGAATTGTAACGATGGCAAGAAAATAAAACGTGGCTGATAGTGATTTGAGTGTTACACAAACTACACATTGGTGCATCAGTTCCAGATAAAAGAAAATGATGAGTTAAAAAACTGTGACCAATGCGTAGCCTAGTGAGAACAACTTCTTCCCTCCGAACTTTACGGAAGCTAGATGGCCAAACTCCAATTTTGGGTTTGATTTGAAAAAGTTTGTCGCGTTGTTCACTCCAAGTGGACTACCAACTGGCGCGGAGCCGAGCCTTGAAGACAACACCATAGTCCGTGTATGGAATAGGCATAGGGGTGATGGTGCTGAAGCAGACATATTTAGCTGCCATGTCTGCAAGCTCATTCCCACGAATACCAACATGGCCTGGTATCCAGAAAAACTGGATTGAAGTAGCTGCTAATAAGAAATGGGCCAGGCGGTTTCGAATATCTGCAAGAATAGAATGGGAGCTAATGTGAAGCGATTCCAAGGCAAGTATAGAACTAAGCGAGTCAGTATAAATAGTGCAGTTGGAGTACTGCTCAGCTGCAATATGATCAAGGGCAAGAGATATGGCATACAGTTCAGCAGTGAACATAGAAGCTGTGGAGGGGATTCTGCGTGCAACTACTGACCTATAGCAAACCATAGCAGAGCCCACTGAATTACCTGATTTGGAACCATCTGTATCAATGGGAACTGAATGATTGTTTGAAAGATATTCATTGAATAAAAGACGGTACTTCCAGTCTGGAGTATCCGCCTTTTTTAGGTGACTGAAAGAAAGGTCACACTTGGGGGCTGTAATAAGCCATGGTGGGATGCGTCGACCTGTGGAATCTGCAATGTTATCCAAGGACAGACCCAATTCATCCAATTCCGCCCGGATGCGAAGGCCAAACAGAGCAATGACAGATCGTCTGTTCTGAAAAAGTACTGCCCACCAAGGAAAGAAAACACATTCCCAGGTGGGATGCTTTGGCAACGAATGAAGTTTCGAAGTATACTGTAAAGACAGTTGCAAACGGCAAAGGTGTAGAGGAGGTTCATGAGATTCAATGTATATGCTTTAAACTGGAGAGGTACAGAAAGCCCCAGTGCAGAGTCGAAGTCCTTGGTGATGAATGGGGTCCAGCATCTTTAAGGCCGAGGGTCTGGCAGAGCCATAGACCATTGATCCATAGTCAAGTTTCGATCTAATAAGTGCACGATATATCTCTAACATTGAACAGCAATCTGCCCCCCAACTGGTAGGAGAGAGGACACGGAGGATGTTCAGTGCTCTTGTGCATTTAACCCGAAGCTGCTTTAAGTGTGGTATAAAGGTCAGTTTATGATCAAAGTTAAGCCCCAAGAACTTTGTTTCCAGGACCATTGGCAGCAAAACCGATATGAAGTTCAGGATCAGGGTGAATACCTCGTCGACGGCAAAAGTGCATGCATACAGTTTTAGAAAGAGAGAAATTAAAGCCATTCGCCAGAGTCCACTTCCGTACACAATTGAGGGCAGTTTGTAGTTGCCGCTCAATATATCTTATGTTTGACGACTGACATGAGATGTGAAAGTCGTCAATATATAGCCCATTCGTAACAGTGAGAGAGAGTTGTTCAGTGATGGCATTTATCTTTATACTGAAGAGTGTGACACTCAATATACAGCCTTGAGGGACTCCAAGTTCCTGTACAAAAGAATGTGAAAGTGCCAAACCTACACGAACTTTGAATCTCCTGTCCATTAAAAAATTTTTAATAAACGTAGGTAGATGGCCATGTAACCCATATGTTTGGAGGTCTCGCAAAACGCCATACCTCCATGTTGTGTCATAAGCCTTCTCTATGTCAAAGAATATAGATACAAGGTGTTGGCGGTTGAGAAAGGCCTCCCTGATAGATGTTTCAAGACGAATTAGGTGGTCTGTGGTGGAGTGCTGTCAACGGAACCCACACTGGGTGGGCGAGAGGAGGTTGTTTGATTCAAGGAACCAAACAAGACGAGCATTAACCATCCTTTCTAAGGTCTTACAGAGACAGCTCATCAGAGCAATTGGACGATAGTTTGAAGGAATCTTCGGATCTTTCCCTGGCTTAGAGAAAGGTAAAATAATAGCCTGGCCCCAGGCATCAGGAAAAACATTCTCCTGCCAAATCCGGTTGAAGATAATCAGAAGGACATCAAGAGAAGCAGGAGATAGATGGTGCAGCATGTCATAGTGAATATCATCAGGTCCAACAGACGTACTGGCAGACCAATGAAGGGCCATTTTTAGTTCCACCAGGGTAAAGGGACTATTATAGTCAAAGAAACAGTCAGTTTGAAAGGAAAGAGGTGATCGCTCTGCCCGAGTCTTGATGGCCAGGAAGGTGGAGGAACAAGTAGAAGTGCTAGATACCCGGCAAAAGTTTTCACCTAGAGTGTTAGCGATGTTTCGGACATCAGTCACCTCCTGACCATCAGAGAGTAAGATCGAGAGGGGAACAGAAGTGTAGTGCCCATTAACCTTTCGAATCTTGTCCCATACGATCTTGGAACTGGTGGTAGAAGATATGCTGGTTGTGAACTTAATCCAAGATACCTTCCGGCTTTGACGTCTTACCCACCTGGCATGTGCTCGGGCCCGTTGGAAAGCAACCCGATTTGAAAGTGTGGGATATCTACGAAAAGTATCCCAGGCCCTTTTTTGAGCCTTCCGTGCTAAGTTGCAAGCAGAATTCCACCATGGACGAGGATATCGTGGGAAATGTGTCGAGGTTTTAGGAATACAATCAGTTACCGCTGCAACACAGTTGTCTATTGATGGCTGATTTACGATGGCAGTATCAAGTTCTGCGAGAGCAGTGAAAGTGGACCAGTCTGCCTGATCCAGGGTAGGGTGGCATCGACCACGGCCAGTCTCTCTCAAAACGATCGGAAAATGATCACTGCTTAGTGGATTACTGTCAACCTTCCATGAAAAATGGGAGAATAATGAAGGGGAGCAACCTGAGAGATCAATGGCAGTGAATGACTGACTTGGTGCATGAAAGTAAGTGGAAGAACCAGTATTGAAAAGAGAAAGATTGTGATCAGAGAGCATCTGCTCTACAGATCGACCCCTCCCATCAATACCAGCACTTCCCCAGAGGGGATGGTGTCCATTAAAATCCCCCAGGATTAGAAATGGAGATGGCAAGTGTTCAACGAGAGCATCCAGGTCTGATTGATCATATGTCACTCCAGGGGACAGGTACAGAGAACAAACAGTGACGGTACGACCCAAGGAAACACGGATGGCTACGGCCTCCAAGGGTGTGTTGAGTGACAAAGACAGGGTGGGCACATGTTGATCAACCAAAAGTGCCACCCCTCCATGTACTCTACCATCACACAACTTGTCATTTCTGTACAGAGAAACTGTCGAATGGAGACTGTATCAGCAGATTTGAGAAATGTTTCTTGTAAAGAAAGACAAACAGGCTGGTAGGATGCAATCAGCGTTTTGATATCATCCAGATTAGAATGTAAACCTCGACAATTCCATTGTATCAAGGTGGCCATTTTTAAGGACGGGTAGGTGAAGTGGTTGGAGAACCCTTCGGTTTACGACCACGTCTTTTTTCTTTACTGTCTTTCTTCGGAGGAGGTCTATCAACCTCCATGGGTCCTGCTCTGGGTTGAGTGGGCAGGTTTTTGTTATTGGAAGAGGAATCCAGTGACTGAGGACGCGGACAAATAATTTTTTTGTTTATTGTAGTGGGAGAAAATGATGTATCAGAAGAAATGCCTGTATTTGAAACTGAAGAACATGGATCTTGAGGTTTGTTGGAAGATATGGGAGGAACAGAGATGGGTGTGGAAGTCGATTCATCTACTTTTTTAACCACAGAGGTCAAAAGGCTTTTCATTTGTTTTGAAAACGATTCTCTTGGAGGCACAGAGGGATCTGCTTGCACTTCCACTGTAGTTGTGGAATGGAGTGTAGCAGCATATGTCCGAGATGGGATTGTGGACAGCAATTTCCGAGCCTCAGGATAACTAATGTTATGTATCGTTTTCAAATGCTGCACCTCTTTTTCCTCCAACCATTTTGGGCAAGAATGAAAGTAAGAGGGGTGAGAACCATTGCAGTTGATGCAATGTGGGTTTATGTCACAATTATAGGCATCGTGGTCCTTGCCTCCACAACGAGCACATGTCAGGGAACCACGACAAGATGTCTTTGAGTGGCCGAATCTCTGACAATGGAAACATCGAAGAGGGTTTGGAATGTATGGCCGAACCCTGCAAATGAGATAACCTGCTTTGATGGTGAAGTGAATGTTAAAACGAGGGTATTTGTTGGCAGTGTAACTCCATCTTTGCGAGTGGAGATGTGCCTCACTGCAGAAACTCCTTGAGTGGAGAGATCAGCGAGAATCTCTGATTCAGGAACATTCTTCAAATCCCTTTCAACAATAACTCCTTGTGAAGAATTCAAAGTAGCATGGGGTGTAACCTCAATAGGTATATCACCAATTGCCTTTGATTTCAGGAGGAGTTCACTGTGTTGGGATGTGGATGTTTCAACCAATTTGTCACCAGATCGAAGCTTCTTTACTGACTTTGGAGAGCCAGCAAGTCCCTCTAGCCCCTTTTGAATAAAAAAAGGGGACATTTGCCCTAAAGGTTTTTCTGAAAGAGAATGCAATATCAGAAAATGAGGTACGTGTGTTACTGATGTTAGAGATTGCTGTTCTGAGTATTCAAGATGTGGTCGCTTACCCATTGACTGTTTTTTTACAATTTTATTTAAATTTTTTGTAGGATCCATAAGAAAGAGAAAAAGTTTCGGTACTCACTGACCCCACCCACCATGGAGCCCTACAAGGGGACGCACTACAAAGTCATGCAAGGACAAGGCAGCAACGCCAGGGTTTCGTGAGCACTATACCCAAACACCAGCATCAGGCACAATGTCCATAACACCCGTTGAGAACTTCCAACACTGGTACTTGGTTGGCTGTAGCCCAGGTGGACCAGCCGATTCACCCAAGGGCCACCCGTCTACAGGAATTCGAGGCCAAAGTGGTGTGTTAGGGTTGGACCCCTCAACCACCAGGATCCTCTCCTCCCCTTCACGGGTCGCCACGCAAACACGTGGGTGGATGTTTAGATCCCAGAGAAGGTAACCAGACAGAACAGAACCTTCCCTGGGAGGTCCCCTCACCACGTACAGAAATCCACTCCGAGGGGGATATTCATAAACAACCAATGAATGGTAAAGGCCTCAGAAGATAAGATTACCTTGAATTGGCTTACAAGAATGCTGCTATTTTACAAAAGAAGACACTTTCCAGTAAAGTGCATTACATGTTTTGTTAACAACAAATATTTCTCAAAATCAACAGAGTTATCATAAAGTAAGTTTTAGGAATATGTATACAGGATGGTGATGAATTAATATAGTTCAGAACTTAAAGATGCTCAACATATGGACTGTATATTGGCCTTATGATTATGGTAATTACAAGTGCAAAAATAATCTGTACAGATATCAGTTCCTAATAATCTTCAAATTAAGATAATTTGAACTCAGTTTCTTAAATAAAATGGCAACATCTTCCATATAATTTAAAATAGAAGAAACTGTGGAACATTTTTAGTTACCATATTCAGATGCACTTTGTAATCTTCAATCTTCTGACAGATGGAGACTGGTATTAAAAAGTTCTAAAGTGGTTGTGTGAAATGGTTATCTAGGTTAATTATCCTTAAGCTGTGTAATACAGGTGCTGAATCTGCAGCCAGTGATAAAAAATAAATATTCCAGTAAAAGCAATGCCAAAAATTAAAACAATCAAGTATTGTAGTACTGCTTGTTAATGCAGGAGTTTGTGTCCAATGAACAGTAAAAACCCAGCAGACATCATAGTGGTGAAGTATTCGACTAAATGTCCAGAGTAATGTACAAAAAGCTGAATAATCTGTTAAAACTGTTTAATGAGTTTATATCAAAGTAATGAGTACCCAAATAATTTTCAAGATGTGTTTAATGTCAAAAACATACACAATTTTATGATAAGGCAATTCAGGACAATGACTTCATCATTATTTAGATGAATATATATGGTATTAATCCAATTGGATATGCACATTGGAAACCAGAAAAAAAAAGGGGGGACCAAGATCTGATACTTCTCACTGTAAACGTTAATGGCCTGTGAAATAACATTTTAGAAGTAAACCAAAGACAATTTTATGCTAATAAATTACACAGCCTATACAAACACCTATCATGGTGAACAGATTGTTTTATAGAAAATTTGTTCAGAGATTATGGTTTGCAAAGGCAAACATAAACCTTTAAACCTCAAGCTGTATAATTAGCAAATACTCATTAATATTACTCCATACAAAATTAGAAAACTTACAGATGAACTTATTTTACAGTACAATATAACTTTTAATGACATAATTGAAATAAATCAACCTACTCATGTTAGATGAGTGAAAAGATCAATTTTAATTTTCATTGTCATATTGTTTTACATTAATGTAAATTTTTATACAATATACTATCCTAAGCCTTAAAGTTTATTCTTCTTTTAGATCTAACATACTAATTAGAACACTTAAGTACATATTACACTTCAAATTTGTATTAATCACCATGTTAAGTGAAAGAATATTGGCATAAAATCTCAAATAACTTCTGTACCTCCAGAGTAAATCTGTATATAAATTAAGTATTATGATAAATAGTTTTTTGTTTTTTTTTCATAATTGCAAAAATTATCTTAACAAATAAGAGTACTTATGACACTAAAAACTGTTCACAAGTCAAAGTATAAACCAGACTGGACACAACATGGTATGCTACTTTAATGGCAAGCACATCAAACAAAAAGCAATGTTACTAAAAGAATAGGATAAAAAATTAATTTCTGTGAACTCTAGTTTTTATAAGTCTACATAATAATTAATAGAATTTCTTTTTGTATGTAATACAAATACTTAAATACAGCCAATGTCATGTTTAGATATAATGTATACAAGTTAAGCAAAAAGTTGCATTCTATCATTCTATTCAAAAATTATTTGCACATGATACATAAAAAATATTTATTTATGCCCAAAATAGTCTAAATTACACAAAGTAAATGAGAACATTAATAATTGTCTTGTCTCATGTTACATAACAAATATACTGTGTAAATATATTGAAAAACAAAGTAAATGTTAAATAAACTGGGAATTTGTTGAAGTAATTTAAAGCAAAAGTTTCTGTATTTATGTTTGCAGTTAAGTTCAACTCACTTTCTAGTAAAATATCTGAAGAAAAAAAATACTAGAAACAAAATGGCAATTGTACCTTTACACCACTCACGTCATATCAGGAATAACTGTCCATAATCAATCCACTTGAAAGAAAGGTAATTTCCATTTTAATTTTGCTCAACACAAAGTAGAATATGTTATAGCTTGTGGTTGTGCATAACATTCAAAATCTTGTTTTCATTTACAATTACAATACACTTTCTTTGTAATTTTGTTCTTTCATTTGCTGGTTCTTTTAAATTATCTGATGAAAATAACACAAAGTCCAGTCTATATAACAACAACACATTAACTTTAGCAATACATTAGCGTTCCTCCGCAGAGTTGGTACATTTTCAGCAATATAGCCTTACTTTACACTCATGTCATTTGTGCTACGCAAACGTAAAAACAAGTTACTTGCAAAGTAAATAAATACAAGCAACAGCTTTCATACATCAAACAAGTAACCATAATGACTTTTTTACTCTACAAAACATCTATCTTCTTAATACTTCAGTGTTTCGTTGCAAGCTTACTTCCTTATTAACTGGTTCACCAATATTTATACCTTGCCCTTCTTCCAGATAATTCGCCAAACCTACAAATTTTTGACATTAACTTCGTATTTTATACGCCTATTCTTATACACGCAATTCATCTTAACGTTAAACGCCCTCTAACAAACACATAAATTACAACATAAAAAAGCAAGTTCGTTAACTTTTGATTCTTTACTGTCGAAAAAATGTTCATAAAGATTTTATCATACCTAAAAAAACATATGTCACTTCTATTAAAATACCAATAATGCATAATGAACTGTGCAGACTAAAACGTTTGATATAGCTAATACTACACGTAAAGTATGACGGATGGCATATTTGACATCGAATTACATTTAATAATACCCTCTAGTTACTACTAAAGTGATAATAATACAGAAGTATCGTAATTATATAAATTACAAAACAATTTGTTTCAAAAAGAGCTGACGAACTTGGGTGATAGAGCATTTCAAAAGTTCTCCAATGTTTAAAATAAAATAATCTAACACTAACTCTCCAAAACGTGGCTTTTAAATTATTTTGTTCTTATTGTCAACGACATTTTTAACTATTACGTCCTTACTTAATTAAAAAAATTCTTCTTATTTAAAGTTAAACATTATTAGTTATTGAAACTTGTGTAAATTAAAGCCAAAATATGTTCCAACAAACACGGTTTATCCCATCACCATAGCCTTTCGACCAGTACCAGGTCTCACAGGGCTGGGAGGAAAGGAACGGACAAAATAGTTAATAAGACAGTATTTACATCATTAATTCCACAAATAACAATTAAGGAATGAAATTATGTAGATAACAGTTATTACCAATATAGTTAAAGTTATTTACAAATCAGATTGAGGGTAAAGATTGATAACACATTATTTATTTAATACCACAAAATTATTATTATTTTAACAATAATTAACTTTACTAGTTTTTAGAATTGGCGTTTAGGAAATCATCTTTTTAGGAGTATAAAATTATAAAACCAAAGTGGATGTCTATTTGATTTTGAACGCTTTATTTTAAGCAAAGCACACTCACTGTCAGCAAGTGACGGCAATGTTTTGTTTTAATATCGGTACCACTAATTTCCAGCCTGACTAAAATTTGTCTTCGTATTAACATAATTATTATGTCTTAAAATTAAGCTTTATATAAACTACATTATATCATGATAAAGAAAAATTTGTTCATGAGAAAAAATGCCAATGGCACTTTTTAATGTATGAGGTAATATTTTATTTGTTCAGTTACTTAATGTACATTTTCTATAGCATGTGATTTTCAGAAATACAAATATTTCGATCGAGTATAGATAATTCAACTTAAGTATTAATTTTGTTAAATTATTGCGGCCTGCTGGACACACCAAGTGCTCAAAAGTTTCAACTGAGGCCGTAAGGACTATTATGATTTGTATTTATAATTAGTACACTGCTGCTATTATTACCAAACAAATTATACGTTAAAAAGTTATTTGTTCAAACTTAAATAATTGTGATATTATTTTGAATTAAGAGTGCAAAAACATTACTATTTATTCAATACTCCAAGAAAGAGATATATTTTAAAGCTTACCAAAACCAAAGTGAATCTTCTTTCTAACTCATTTCGTTCTGGCATGGGATTTTTGATGCCATCAACTTCGGAATGTTTTCGTAACGAGGCCATATGACTACGAATATGATTAACTCTGGTATTATGTGTACTTTTCGAGTTTCCCATATTTTAACAGTTTGACGGATTAAGATTATACCCGCTAACTTTCACATGCTAATTGTTATACATATATCTATTATCTTGAACGTGATCTTAGTTTTTGATACTCACAAACATGTACACATCATTTACCGTTCTCTATTTTTCGTCACTCCTTCGTCTGATACTACACGAATAACATAAATTATCCTTGTCATACTTTCTAACATTGAACTACTGTGATCTAGACTTCGAGTCGACGCAAACGCTTTCTCTCACACTCTTTGGTCCAATCACAAAACACTTTTCCACGGACCTTTTTTTTTTTTTTCAAGTATTCATTTTCTTCTCGCTAGATAGCAGCACACACAAAATAAAGAAATAAATTTCGATAACAAGACGAAATTGACATGACTGTACTTAAAACATTGTCCAGTGTTACATTAGAAACTAGACATGATATAACCAAACACGTGTATTTAGCAGCGTTCCTTTAAAATTATTGTTGTAGCATGTTCTATCGTTGAACAATTACTTTGGATCATTTGATAAAAATAGTTAAACATACAGTGTACGTAACGATAACAAATTGTATTAATTCTTTTTCATCACTCGCTTAGGTTGTGTTTAATGTAGATTGTAGCAGGCCCGGCATGGCCAGGTGGGTGAAGGCGTTCCGTTCGACTCGTAATCTAAGGGTCGCGGGTTCGAATCTCCGCCACACCAAACATGTTCGCCCTTTCAGCCGTGGGGGCGTTATAACGTAACGGTCAATCCCACTATTTGTCGGTAAAAAGTAGCCCAAGAGTTGGCGGTGGGTGGTGATGACTAGTTGCCTTCCCTCTAGTTTCACACTAATAAATTAGGGACGGCTAGCGCAGATAGCCCTTGAGTAACTTTGCGCGAAATTAAAAAAAATATATAGAAAAATAGATTGTAGCCTAAGTTCCCAAACTTTCAACATAAACTCTGAACCTATAATAGGCCTAACACAAATATGATAGTTTGGAGAAAATTCCTTGTTTTAAAATAAACCTGGTAGTTTACTGTTAGCTTAAAAAAAGCACTAACTCTTACTAAATGATTTTAATTTATCAAAATATTCTATCGATTATTAATACAATAAATATTTCACTGAGTTTTCAGTCAATGAACTAACTGCTCTTTTATTACTCATTAATCGTTTTTATAACTTGTACAAATCTAGATGTTGGTCGTCGTCAAGATTACCAGCTCTATATAGAAAAATTCAGGTTACAATAATACTAAGAAAATATATGACAACGATAGGGTATGTTAAAGTCTGTCTAGATACGCAGTAGTTTGATGTTTTAAAGATATGATAGGGATAAATTATGTTATTCAAGTAGTATCATGCACAGTTACACCACACAACACCTTTGCATGGCACATTTTTATGAGCAATGTTTTACAAATTTTGATGATTGAAAAACACTGCATGAACAATCAAAAACTAAATATTATTTACTGATAATACTTATTTTTAATGAACTGAAAGTGCCAGTCAAGGATTCCAAGATCTCATAAATTCTAACCTTAAAATTATTGAAAAGTTTTTGTTTTTTTCCGTTAAACATAAAGTTGCACAATGGGCTATCTATGTTCTGAACACAAGAGTCATAAAATGTTGGAAGTTAAAAATAAATGTCAGTGAATATCCAGAAGTTATAGTGCACCGATGTTATTTAGATTCAACAAAACCCTTCTATTTCAATTTAAATGTGTATAATATACATATACATATATATATATATATTTGGATAAGAAACTTAATTGAGTGTACAAAATAAATAATATACATTTTCCTTAAGAAATATAAAGTTTCAATATTATTATTTTGAATTGATTAATTAAAAATTTAAGGATTATAATGCTTAATAAAATCATATAAGAAAGCTCAATTTTACTAAAAATGTATATTGATGATATGAGAAATGTTTCTGTGGAGTAACTCAGTTGGCAGTTCTTTTAACAACATACTTCCAGTCTTCGAGATAAAGCATCAGTATTCCTATGGTTGTGTCCAGGATAATGCATGGCATTAAAGTTTTTCTTTTTACATTTTTGTAGTCATTTTACTATTTGGCTCTCTTGATTGTGAAATTCACCAGCCACTTCAATGCTGAATTGATCAGTTCAAATAATAAAACTTTACTCGTAAGGTAAGGGTTGAAATGATTTAAAACATAAACAACATTGTTCAAAAATTTTTCTCTGCAACATCTATTGTCTTGCTGTATCAGTTATGACATCTTATTTTCCATGCTTTACTTGTGATAACACTGCTCTCACTGCAAAGTCACTAGTGTTTTCATCTAGTGGGGTTAATTATTTTTATTTTATTGAATGCTTATTCAAAATCAGCATTCATAAAATGTTATTTGACTTTTCAAATAATTTGTGCAGAAAACGAGTCATATCGGAGAATGACTTTATAACAGCAAAAGTACAGTTAAAGATGTCCTCTTACCCCATACATGTTTCTTGATTTTGGCCAAGTCAGATTAGATTTAATCTTAGATGGGTCTGTAGACATTCCATCTCTGTTAAATATGTGTCGTAGGAAGCTCACGTGTTTAAAAACAAACTTACATTCACTGAAATTCAGCTTAGATTTTGGAAAGTTGACTTTATATGAGGATATGATATCAGACTTCCTACATCTTGTTTCAAAGTGACTTCTACTGATATCGGATTTTGAGGTGATAGCTGTACAATCTTTTGTCTTGCAATGCTCCATATAGACTTTAGTCGAATTTTGTGATTCATTGTGTTTATGGCTCTATTTATGAAATCTTTATTCTTCCGACCCATTATAGTTCTTTTAATCATTAATCTTTTAGGAAACAATTGGGTATTTAATTCTACTATATTCCAATCACTATATGTAAATTTGCTTCTAGTAACTTCTTCGATGGGTATTTAACTTCTTGGTGATACAATGACTGCTCTCCTTTTTGATGAGAATGTCAACTTCTGGTATAACTCTTGTCATTTAGTGCACAGTAATTTGCTTATCGTGATCTGTAAAGCTTAACATGAAATAATTCCCAATATGCACTGTTCCTTGATGCCATTTATCCACACATTATGGGATAAAAAAAAGCTTTCTACAGTAAGGGCAACTTCCAACTGTTCTCTCACTGGAACTTTATGTTCATTTGCATTTTGCATCAATCCATCGTCTTTAATTATTATTGAAGACAATTTTTCACTTTCATTATAAAATCAGACAAACTGTTGTGACTGTAAAACCAATTACCATCAGCATGTTTAAAAATTCCCATTGATAAACCTGTGAAGTTGTAAAATAAGTTGTGAATTAATGAGCATCTTATTTCATTCAGAGAAGATGAGATATTTTCAGCTGAGCTTCGTCTCATAATTTCAACAAATTTCTGTTTGCCAGTGTTTGGTTAACTCTTTGTCATTACTTATCTTGTTGGGCATGAAGACTCATCTTCAATGTAATGCCTCTTTGGTGTTTTAACAATTATTCAATTGATTTCTCCAACTCTCACTATAACTTTCAGGTTTTACACATCCAGCATAGTTCTCTTTTTTGTTATTTGTTTGGAGGAGTTTTTATTCCATAGTAAGTTTTGTTTGTATTTCCTGGCAATACGTCCTTTCAGACAACACTTGAAACAACTGCTATATTGTGGTTTATTTTCTTCATTGTATTTATTCAGTTTAACTGATCCTTTCTGCTTTTCTGGACTATATTCATTTTCAATACTATTTGATCTGGCAATTTTATATGCAAAAACGGCTCGTTTTGGGTTCAGAAAATATTTTAAATAGAAGAGCGAACAACGTTTCGACCTTCTTCGGTCATCGTCAGGTTCACACAGAAAGAGGTAACTGACCGGAAGCTGACCACATGTTTGGAAGAGGTTGTATAACTGAGTGTCGCAATGTAGAGGGCGCGGTAGAGGGCGCCAAACTTCCCAGGTAAAATTACAAATTTATATTTTCCAGAAACACCTAAAAACAACATCTTAAACGATTTTTCAAAGAATTTTCTTACAAAACTATCAACATAATTTCACAAAACAGAAAACTAAAAACAACCTTACAAAAAGAGACATTAATTCCATTAAAAACCTAAAACAAGACAGAAACATAAAAATTCTAAAAGCAGATAAAGGTAACGCTATAGTAATAACGAACACGAATGAATACATACAAAAAATGAATAACATCCTATAAGACACGAACAAATTTAAACCAATACACACAAATCCAACAAAGACACATGAGACGCAACTAAACAAATTACTACTACAAATGAAAAAAGCCAACACAATTTCACAAACACTTTATTCCTACCTACGTAAAACCGACTCACGCACACCGGAAATATACGACATCCCCAAACCTCATAAACCAGATTGTCCATTACGACCAATAATGTCAACATATGAATCGTTTAATTACAATCTTGGTAAATACATAGCATGGGCATTCTCCAAATATGCAACATCAGCCAGCTCATTCATCAAAGACTCTTTTAATTTCAAGTCTAATCTAAATCAACTTAATCATAAAGCCTTAATGGCCAGTTTCGATGTTATATCCCTCTTCACAGAAGTTCCAACAACAGAAGCCTGCAAGATAGCCTTAGAACTCTATATTCGAGACCCTAACCCAATTATAGACATTTCCAGTAACCAGTTAGCAACCCTCATAGAATTCACCACAATAAAGACAAACTTCATTTTCAACAACCAAAACTATATACAAACAAATGGCCTAAGCATGGGCAACCCAGTATCACCAGTTCTAGCCAATATTTTTATGACACAAATTGAAACACAAGCAATTAATACTGCATTACATCCACCACTATAATGGTACAGATATGTAGATGACACGGTTGCGGGATTCAAATCTACAGAACACATACTTAATTTTTTCACTCACATTAACTCTATACATCCCAACATTAACTTCACATGTGAACAGGAAGAAAGCAATCAAATATCATTTCTTAACCAAAAATTATAAGAACCGACACACAATTCAAAACAGAAATCCACCGAAAAATCACCCATACTGGACTATACATTCCTTGGGACTCAGCACATGAAACAAAACAAAAACTCAACATACTAATAAACCAGATAAACACAGCCATAAAACTGTGCTCACCAGAAAAAAATTAACGATGAATTAGACAAAATAAAACAATACTTCATCAACATCAATAAGTTTCCTCCACAAACCGTAGAAAACATTATACGCACACACCTAGACAGAAAGCAAAATCAACCAACAAAAGTAAATATATCTCACGAATCAAAAAATCACGAAACCATATACTGCTGTATACCATATATTCCTGACATCAGCAAACAAATAACCAGCATTTGGCAAAAACTAGTAACAAAATATAACATTCCAGTTAACACTAAATTTATTCAAAAACCAGGCACAAAACTAAGGTCTATACTATGTAAGAACTACATTGACAAACACCACACCAACATTATTTATAAAATACAATGTGATAACTGCCACGACTTCTATATAGAAGAAACAAGTAGAAAAATGGAAACCAGATTCAAAGAACATAAAAAGTCACCTTCACACGTTTTCGAACACTGGAAGTCAAATGGACACAACATAACCATAGAAAACACTAAAATACTAAATAAAGAAACAAACATAAACAAACGAAAAATTAAAGAAGCCTTACTTATACAACAACTTAAACCCAAAATAAACCAATATAAAGGAACGCCATTATACCTATATTAATATTATAGATTATTATATATTCAAACATCTAACCGCGCCCTCTACATTGCGACTCTCAGTTATACAACCTCTTCCAAACATGTGGTCAGCTTCCGGTCAGTTACCTCTTTCTTTGTGAACCTGACGATGACCGAAGAAGGTCGAAACGTTGTTCGCTCTTCTATTTAAAATATTTTCTGAACCCAAAACGAGCCGTTTTTGTATATAAAATTCTCAACAAGTAGGTTTCTCGACATCACTGATTGATCTGGCAATGCTTTTATTTGACTCATGTTTCATCACCTATAGCAAAGCTCTCTTTAAATATGAACACCCACTTACTCATCTCTTATGGCATTTAGAAATTGATCATGTGCTATTATTTCATGTGAATAACTAGTTAAGATAATTGGACAAACATTTCCAAGTCTTTAGTAAGTTTGACCAATGTCTCTTTTCTCCTCTGTACCCTGTTCTGGAATTTTCCCTGGACACTTCTTTCTGGTAATATCTTTCTAGCCTTCTTGAATAAAGTTGCTATAAATGTTTGATAATTGTTACATCTCTGTGCTTGAAGGTTAATTGATGCTATTGAAGGTTTATGTTCACTTTTTTACTTGTTCACTTTGGAAATTATTTTGCACTGAGCCTGTTATGCCTCCCATAGTACATTTACATCGTCATCTGTTTATTTTTCAGTCAGGTTGTGAATTTAATTGGCCAGCTAAGTTCTGAAACTGTATTTGGTTGTGACATGGTTGGAATAGTTTAGGATTATTTTGAAGTTACAGGTGAGAGAGCAGTCGTAGTTAGAAGTAACGGTTAAGTAAGTTCTCATTTTACACATTTTATAGTAGATGGTGTCTTATATTAAAATTTTTGGGCACGTGTAAAAAGAGGTTTTGTTGATAATTAATCTTTAGGTTTTCAAGTGTTTTATTAAGTGAATGAAATTATTTTCTACCTCAGTTATCTCGATTTTGTATCTTTTGTTTGTTTTTGGTTTTTTGATTTCGCACAAAGCTACTCGAGGGCTATCTGTGCTAGCCGTTCCTAATTTACCAGTGCAAGACTAGAGGGGAGGCAGCTAGTCATCACCACCCACCGCTAACTCTTGGACTACTCTTTTACCTACGAATAGTGGGATTGACCTTCGTATTATAATGCCCCCACGGCTGAAAGGGCAAGCATGTTTGGCACGAAGGAGATGCGAACCCGTGACCCTCAGATTAGGAGTCGCACGCCTTAACACTCTTGGCCATATCGGGCCCTGTATCTTTTGTGTACTTCACTGACGCCTTTCTGCACTTCTCCAAACATGTTTGCGTAATCCTATTGTATACTTTCAATAACTTCATGGAACTTATTTTCTGTTAGAATTATATTTGTTCTTAATTTTGCCTTTTCCTATTATGCATTTTCCATTTGACTTCTCATTTAAATCTCGGCTCTTATATCTCAATCTTCATTCATTTTTGGCCCGGCCTGGCCAAGCGTGTTAAGGCGAGCGACTCCTAATCTGAGAGTCGTGGGTTTGTATCCCGGTCGCGCCAAACATGTTTACCCTTTCAGCCGTGGGGGCGTTATAATGTTACAGTCAATCCCATTATTTGTTGGTAAAAGAGCAGCCCAAGAGATGGCGGTGGGTGGTGATGACTAGCTGCCTTCCCTCTAGTCTTACACTGCTAAATTAGGGACGGCTAGCACAGATAGCCCTTGAGTAGCTTTGTGCGAAATTCCAAAACAAACAAATATTTATTTTTTCCAAAATTGTCTTCATGGTCTTCTTTTAATTTTTATCTCATTATTTTAATTATTTGTCTCATTTTATTATTTATTTAACCACTTCAACATTTTTAGCCCAAGCTCTGTTTTATTTTTATAAAAATAATTCCCTTTATACAGCAACATTGTACTGTGTTCTATCACTGTGGAGTTTGTTTTGAATCCTTTGGTAAAACAATGCTAACTATAGTTCATATAATGGTATCAAATTAAGTTATTTCTTCAATAACATTTGCTACACTTTTGACAGAATTTGTAAGCCTGAATTTAATAAACAAACATTTCAACACATTTTAAACTATATTTTGCATGCCTAAGACGCTGATCAGAAATTTCTTTAGCTGATAACAAATATTAAACAAATTATTGATAATTAGAGCACTTGGATTGTTATTCTCGTATGTAGGTCACGGAGTTGACTCCTATGAACAAACATCCTCCCCTTTCAGCCATGGGAGTATTGTATTGTACTTGTCAATTCGATTTTTTGTTGGCAAAGAGTAGCTCAAGATTTGGCAATGAATAGTGTGGATTAGATGCCTTCCCTATAAACTATTACTTTTAAATTGAGGTAGCCTAGTGCTGATAACCCTCAAATATGTTTGCGCAAACTCAGTAAACAAACAAACACGTATCAGCAAGTACGCATCTGCACTATCTTACACACGTTTTTTGCTCAGTATTACATATTAACTAACACATAGTTGCAGCATACTTTCCCACACAGCATCAGATGCCAAAGCTGCGACAAACAATGTCAGTGTATATCACGCTTCCGATGTTTTGAAATGCATGTTGCAGTTTCAGGTTCCAGCTCTCGATTAATAACAAAAATAACTCAACTTATATAATTTATAAGAAAAACAATCACAGAAACACAGCAACACATAAATAGCATTGCCGTCCCAATTAACCAAACAGTTCACATTCAAATACAGTAGAAACACAAAATAGAAGTAAAAAGTTTGTTTAATGTTGTGATCTACGAGCCAGCTCCACTTAAAATACTTTCCATCTTTATCCCACACTCTTGAGATTAGAAAATCCTTTTCACTGGTTAAATATAAAAATTAACCCAGGTCAGACGAAGCAAAATCACATACCATTTATCAAGATTTATATGACCTGTTTTAATTGCTCGTACTGGGTTAGAGCAGAACTCTTTCATTGAACTCTAGGATGACTGATATATTTATATATATACGTGTCCTAAAACAACCTTTCAATAATCATGAATTTGCATAACTCCCATTTGAAATTATGTAACTTCAATAAAATTGGCTGGTACCATTGTTTTGGTTTGGGGTTATCGTGTAATAAAAACCTAGTAGAAAAAAAACGAGAAATTGAAACTTTTCACTTTTTATATTTACAGACATTTTCAGAATTTGTGATTACTTATTCGCATTATAACGCCCCCATGCCTGAAAGAGCGAGCATGTTTGGTGTGATGGGGGTAGGAACCCGCGACCTCTAGATTACGAGTCAAACGTCCTAACCATCTGGCCATGCCGGGCTCTCACTGTGAGAATAGTGTAACAATATATTCGAACTGGGTGTGAGTTGGCGTCAAGAATGAACCGGTTGAAGTTGAACTAAATAACAGAAAAGCGATACGCAAAATATGAACAACATAATAACCAATAAGAAATAAAGGAATACCACCTCAAAATTATATAATTAGATAAATAAGTGAATGTTAACCAATTATTTTTCTCGTTTTAATATAATACAAAAACTAACATTACTCTATTGTAAATAAAAAAATAACTTGTTTTGTCTTTTCGGACGCACTCATTTTTTCAACCTGTCCTACCGTAGTTATCTGAAGATCTGATCAGTCAAGATTATACGGACACAGCAGCATGTTTGCGTACCTAAAACACTGGAAACCGTGTTCCAGTACCCGTGGTGAACAGAGCAAAGATAGTTCCTTGTGTAGTTTTGTGCTCAACTGCGACCAAACAAACAATCGATCATTTATGACTCAAGAAGGCATAAATATCTACTAAATTTTTGTTATATTTGATAAATTATTATTTTTTTACGTGTTCACATGAAGATTATTTTTATTTATTTTGTCATTTCTTAAACTCCAGTGGACAATATATTATTTGTAAGCTGTGGCCATATTATCCTCTAGTACAGTGCTTTTCAACTGGATGAATGGCTCACCCAAGGGTTAATGAGTTTAGAATCCGGATATTCCCCCGCTAGTACAGCGGTAAGTCTACGGATTTACAACGCTAAAAGATGGTGTTGGATTCCCCTCGGTGGACTAAGCAGATAGCCTGATATGACTTTGCTATAAGAAAAACGCATGCACACAGAACCAAGATGAATGGCAGGGTGAATGAATAATATTATTTATACAATAAATACAAGTTATTAATGTAGTTTGATAAATTCGTTTATTTCTTGTATGTGTTATGTTGTACTCATTCTTATATAGTTTTATGTATATTTAAGTCATCATAAAGAATTTTGCATTTTAATTTAGTAGTTTGTTTCGAAATTAGATGAGTGAAATGTTGTAAAAACATATAGGGGGAATGATGTTGGAAAAGGCTGAGGAGCATTACCGTATTACCATACAATTTTTTTCATTTAGTGAGAATAAATAAGTAACTCGGTAATGAATTCTGAAATTAATTCCACACTATTTTAATCGAGCACGCTATATAAATACTAAGCTCTTCATTCTTTCTCCGCCAGAGGGACTTTGTTAGATAATATTAATCGAAGGCTTCCTTCGTGTTGAAATTGTACTTAATAAAGATAGAATTTGTTCAATTTCAAGACCGAGTGAGTAATAAAAATGTCTTGTAAATATAAATTTCAAAATCTTGTAATTTTTAATTGCAATAATATATTATAATTATAACAGTTGTTAAGAGAATGATGGTGAAAAAGTTTAAGATAAAATTATAAACTTTAGAGTGATACAACTACAAATAAAATATAGAACGTGTAGTTCATTGTCATATTGTTTAACCCTGAATAATATACATGCTAATTGTGCATAGTTTTTAGCTAACTTGTATTAATACATACGTTGTGTTATGGCGTAATGAACTGACATTCAACAATACATTTACGAATGAATATAGTGGTAATACCACTCATTCTCAGGCAGTATCAAAGTTGAATATCAAATAATAAACTACAAAGTAGCAAATGGGGAATTAAACATTTCATATTTAGTACTAGTAGTAAAGATACCACACTCGTGTTACCTACATATTACAAAACAGTTATATTAAATTACTTTTATAATAACCTTAAATATGAAATTTTGAATTTGCCATTAGTTATTTAATGTATATCTCACTGGTATATCAATATTGCTATAAATTATTTGCTTGGATAAGTTATTACTTACATTGTACTGTATCATTCTGTCCAAACATATTGTGGTAATTAATGTAACATATTGCATGTGTGATTAATTAGAAATATTAGGGGGCATTTTGTTCGTTTGGAAATAGTGAAATTACCCAAGTTGTTAAATATTGCATTTCAAGTGTTTGGATAGCCATAGACTAGTGTTTAACACACTGGTCTGTTAATAAGAGGGTATGTGGTTTGTATGCCATTGCCACAAAATTGTGTTCTACACTTTGTGGTGTTTAGTAGATTGTAATGGTAATTATCAAATCTATTTATTCAATTGGATAAAAGTAGCCCATGGTGATGGTTGTTGTCCGCCTGTTTTCCCGCTAATCTATCTGTTAAAAATTGTTAATATGAAATACAGATTATCATTTTATGGCTCTGCACAAATGCATAAAACCAATTGAAACTGTATTGATTCAACATTTAAATTTTAAATTTGAAGCATTTGATCTAGCTATCTATCTCACTTGTGATATTTTATTGTTCATTGTAAGACAAAAAGAATTGTTTCTGATTCCCTCCAAATACATAACAAATTAACTTTTAAATTTCAGATGTTTATTTAACAGATAAAAATTATGTTGAAAAGGAATTAATCTCTTTGTTATACAATTTTTGAAAGTTTTTTTCCAAATTAATCTTCAAAAAGCAATAGTAGTTGTAATAGTGTTTCATATGTCAAATTGTTATTTTGTATTCAAAGAATTTTTTAGGGAAAAGATGAATGTTCCACAACATTCCAACATTCCCTCAGTTGATCGAGAAAAAATTTATCAGTGGATAGTAGAACTGTCCAGTCCAGAAACACGAGAAAATGCTTTGCTTGAACTCAGGTATGAATATCATTGTCTAAGTTGTTTATTAATTTTTTTTTTTTTTTTACATTGAAGTGAATTTGATCTAGTACTAAGGTGCATATTGTCAGTAACTTGATCAAAATTAATCTCTTTTAGTCAGAAAACAACATTGCTGCATATAAGCTTTGTTTTAAATAGACAAGACACCTAGATGAATCTATAGGTATCTTGTGGTTCATATACTTTGTTATAATTTGCAGTAAAATCAAAATGTATCATGTTCAGAAAGCATTGATTCATTTTATGCATCCTTACTGTTAACAGCATTGTGTTATATACATAATGTACTTTTAATATGATAAATATAAGGAGTTGCCAAAATGTATGAAAGAAGACTAAGTAGTATCTGAAGTGTTGTCTTGTTATTTTGATTGGTATAAGTGCAAAAAAATTCAAAGAAAAATAGTGAATTTATCTAAACTTGCTGTCATACAGCATAATTTTTTCATTTTCAGTATAACAATACTTCTGTGGTTTTGTTCATACACAGTAACAAAAAAAACTGTTTGGGCATTCTCTAATATATTGGAGAACAAGTCTAATTATGAACGTATTAATAAAATACAAAACAAGTTGATGTTTGTTCATGAACCTAATTATATACAATGTTACACTTATCTTTTATGTACACACTCTATTAGTGACATTTGATCTGGTGGTTCATTGGTCATTAACATAGTCAATGCAACTAGTAGTCAACCATTGGTGTCATTCTCCAGGTAGCTGTAAGGATCCATCCCAAGTGCATTCAGCAGTTATAAGTAGTTGCACACTTTTGTCAAATAATGGCTTGAATTGTCTCAACAGATATCACTCTCATGGTCAGTGTGTTTTTGCAAGTGGTAACGCAAATAGGATTTATGTGTACAGAAATATTGAATAAAAACCTTAAGAAGTCATATTTTCATAATATAGGTCTTTTTTTTTTAAACCACATTTCATGTTCTTTGTCCAGTTTTGGTCTTGGATCCCTTATGATATTGAATATTTGGAGAGAGCTGAGCGGAGGGTTACTAAAATAATACTTAAGATGGAAAAGTTGACGTAGTCGAAAACAGAAGGGCTTTCTGCCCAGTTCTCCTCCACATAAATAAAAATAGCCACATTGATACAGTAAAACTCTCAAGGTTTCTATTCTAATTAAGATTATGTTAAAGAACTGATTGATTCCTATCATCCTGTGTGTCATTTCTTACAGTCACCTTTCAGCAGTTTTCTTTGTACAGAAATGACAGGTTTTGTGATGGATGAGTGCATGGAGGTGTGGCAATGTTGGTTGATGAGCAACTTGTCTTTGCTGCTCAACATACCCTTGGAGGCTGTAGCCATCTTTGTTTCTTTGGGTTGCACCATCACTGTTCTTTCTACCAATCTCCTGGAGACATCTATGATCAGTCAGACATTGATGCTTTCGTCAAACAGTTGCCATCTCCATTTTTATATCCTGTGGTACTTGAATGGACATAATATTTTCTGGGGAGGTGCTGACATTGATGGGAAGAGTCATTCTATAGAAAGTATGCTCTCGGATCATAACCTTTATCTCTTAAATACTGGTGTATGGCTCTGCCAGGACTTTGGCCTTGAAGATGCTGGACCCTGTTCATCATCAGGAGCTTTGGCTTTGCACACGGGCTTTCCACACTTCTCTTGACCAGATTTTGTATACAGAATCTCAAGAATCTCCTCTACACATCTGCCATTTGCAACTATCTTTATATGCTTCAAAACTTTGATCACTACCACAACATCCCACCTGGGTTGCTTTTTCAGAACGGACTATATACTATTGTTTGTTTGGCTTTCATATTCAGGCACAGTTAGATGAATTGGGTTTATCGTTGGATGACATTGCTGTATCCACTTGTCAGCCCATCCCACCATGGTTTATTACCATCCCCAAACATCACCTTTTTTTTGGAAGTATCATCTTTTATTTGCTGAACATCTTTCAAACCATTCTTCCATTCCCATTTATACAGGTGGTTCAAAACCAGGTATCTGTGTGGGCTCTACCATGGTATGTTGTGGTTCAGTGGTCACACACAGAATCCCCTCTACAGTTTGTGTTAACTGTTAAATTGTATACCATTTTTCTTGCCCTGGATCACATAGAAGCTAGGAAGTACTTGAATTATAATATTTATAACAACTTACTCAGCTCCTCTACTGGCTCTGGAATTGCTTCACATCAGTTCTCGTTCTTTGTTTGCCGAAATTCCAAATCGACTGGCCTATTTATATTTAACATTTACTTCTATTCAGTTCTTCTGGATACCAGGCCATGTTGGTATTTATGGGAACGAGCTTGCTGACAATGCAGCTAAATCTGTCTGCTCTGGTGCTGTCATATCATTGCTCTGCCTGTTCCATACATGGACTGTGTTTCTGTATTCAAGACTCGGCTCTATGCCAGTTTGCAGTCAACTTGTAGTGATCAACATGATAATGAGCGTTTTTAGATAAAACCGTCCATTGGACTTTGGCTGTCTTGTTTCCATAAGGATCAGAAGGAGAAAGTTGTCATAATTACAGGGTGGCCTGTAAGTCCTTACCCATCCATATGTTGTGTCTAAACAATGTTGTAATACTAATGATGAGTTGAAGGCAGCTGTTACTGCAGCATTTGGAACAATGACCCCTGCTACATTGAGGAGAATGTCTCACAGAATGTGGTGTTGCATAATATTATGCAGTGAGAATGAGGGATAGCACACAGATACACTGGATACATTAGATATATGGATGGGTAGAGACTTGTGGGCCACCCTGTAGATTACACATTGGTCATGATTTTTTAACTCATTGTTTCTTTTATCTGGAACTGATGCACCCATGTATGATTTGTGTGACGCTCAAGTCACAGTAGCCTATATTTTACAGGCTATGCTATCGTTAGGACTGAATGATTGCACCATTTTAGACATGTTTTATCAACAGGCTTACCTTTGATGCCGGCCAGTGGGACTGGTGATAGTAACACTGCCCACTTTACAAATGTTTTTAATTTTTTTAGAGCATTTGGCCTTTTTAATGCTATTTAAGTTTTTTAAATCAAAAATTGAACTTTGTTTTGTTTTAACATTATTTCTTTTCACAAATTTTAATAATTATACTTAAATTTTTCACCAGTTGTTTGGTGCAGATAGCCTAGTTTCTTTGTGCCATAAACACCAAACAACCAACTGACTCATAGTATAGTTTATCAGTAATACAGTTATTAATAATAACATTTTTTACTTCTTTTACCTAGCTGACATTCAATCCAATAAACTGATACTTCTTTTAACACTCACTGATGGGATTTTCTTTCCTACTCTGTGGAACCTTCACAAAAAGTTTACAATTTTTTTCATCTTTTACGTGAAAGAATATCTGCAAATATGAGTTAACACTCACAAATTAGTTGAAAATTATTTGACGACATTTTAAACATGCTTGTAGAAACTTTTGAGTACTGCTGAATTACCTGTAAATTAGGTTTTGGTAACTGTCTGTTTGAATGGAATGTTAATGAAATCGTACCTTTGTCCCAGACACCTCTTGTATACATGAATAAAGATAGTATAAATCTTGTTAATGAAAATTCACAGGTAGTTATTTATAAGTTATGATCAAAAGTAGGCCAGTTGTGTGGATCATAAATAAGATGTAATCTATAAATTAATAAAACTGATCCTATAAAATTGAATTTGATCTTGCTACCAACAGTATATTCAGCTGTAATTCCAGTACATTGACTCTAATAATGTTTGGTTAGCTTAGGTCTTAAATTGAAGAATAAGATTTCAGACAAAATGGTTGCCTGTACTTTACTAATTGTTCATTGAGTTTATATCTTTTTTTGTCTTCATTAGCAAAAAACGTGAAGTTGTTCCAGAACTTGCAACAATGTTATGGCATTCTTTTGGGACAATAGCTGCTTTGCTTCAAGAAATTATAAACATTTATCCTGCAATCAATCCATCTACATTAACAGTGAGTAAATATTTTCAGATTAATATTGTCTAGTGTAAACCTGTACTTTAGTTTGAAGATTTAATGTGTATATTGTGCATTTAAAAACGAATTTACAGTAAATACAATTGCAAATAATTTGATTATTTGTTTCTTCAAGGAATATATTTCTGATGACTGTTATGAAACAAAACAGTTTAACTTTTAATAGACCATACCATATCAACTCTTTTATTTTATTATATTTACTATTAAAAACAGAAGATCATATGAGCAAAAGATAGATGTTTTTTATTATCATTCTTTAAATATGGCAGAAGTTTCAAGATATATAAAGAATTGCAAAGAGCTCCAAATTCAGACTTTATTTCATAGAAAATGAACATTGAGATATTGGTGTTTCCAAAATTTGCATATCTCGCTTATACTACAGTTATTACTCGTGTACTTGGGTTTTTTTCCTTTGCTCATTTAAACCCTTATGATATTCTCAATGCCACCATTTTCTCCCATGTACCTGTAGTATTTCTATTATATTTTGGACTTTATTTTAGAGCTATCAGATATTTGTTGGTTAAGGGTGTAATGGAAAGAGTTGTCCCAGTTCTTGAATTTTACTCCTGTCTCTTTTTCTGTTTTTGTGAAGATGGGAGATTGGTATGTGGTCATGTACCTTTCTTGTCTAAATCAATTTTTAGGCCCACCAGACTTCACAATGGAGTTATTCCTCTCTCTACATTGGCATTTTTAGTTGTTGGATTCTATCTGAAGCATGAGAGGAGGTATGCACATTTTGAAAGTTAACATTTTCTTAAATTGAAAATATATCCATTATAATACTTACCCTCATCTGACACTTATTCTGCCTGTACTTCCCACTATAAGTAAGTGTCAGAAACTGTGGTTTGTTTTGGTCTTGAAAAAAGCTATAACATTGTCAGAAATGAGTTGCATATATACAGAATCAGGATAGAAGGTGCATTGATGTAGGTGGAGAGTGTCACAAGATGGATATTGACAAGAGTACGTAAGGGGAGAATGAAAAACTGGAGCAAGCATGAAAAAGACAAAGGAACGATGCTTAGATGGACAAAGCAAGGATACCCTAATAGTTAAATAATGCATGTAGTGAGAGTCTCGGGAGGTATTTATTATTAGAAATATATTTTCAATTTAAGAAAATTTTAACTTTGAAACCAAACAGCATTGTCTGTACATATTGGATAAAAAACAAGTTTAGAAACCCTTAAGATTCAGGTTTTAGTCATCTATTATTTTGAGCTATTAATTACAGGAAAGTCAGCTAGTAAGTAGTAGCATGATTAGTTAGAAGATAACTGATTGTGAAAGAAATAGATTGTGAACTTTCTTCAGCAAATACATTGTTTATAAGATTTTTTGTACTTGTATGTTTAGAGTGAGCTGAGAAACGTAAAAATGTTGTTTAACTGTTGACAATTAATAACTCAGCTGTAGTAGATTATGGAGTTGGAATTTACCACTAGATTGGTTGGAAAAACATCTTGAGTTGACTGTTATATTGAAAATTTGAAAATTACAAAAAGAGAGGTAAAACATACAACCTACTTACTGTAGATACTTTATATGTCACAAGCTTTGATTGACTAAAGGGATTTGGTATTGGTCTGTACACCATAGTAAACCACCTTTTGCCACACATTCAGTCAGTTTCTGCATTCCGTGATAAAAGTTGCGTACTTAACATTCAGACTTAATAAGACCAAATGCAATTATACAGAAAATTTTTCCAAATATTTAGTGTGAAAGTAAAAATTGTATGATTTTGTTTGAAAGGTGATAGATATTTATGAATTTTGTACAAAGTTATTCTGAATGTCAAAATTGTTAAAGCAAAATCTTAATTTTTATTACACATGTACAATATATCTAACAAACATAAATAAAAAAATTTTGATTTTTCATTCAGAGTATAGTAGTTAATTGAAATATAATAGCAATAATAAAATTAATCTTTTAGGCCTCATACATAATTTTGTTATAATATTTGCCATTATATTTGTCACTGTGTATAAGGTAAAGCACATTTCTCTTGATAGTGCAAGTAAATAGGTTTTTGGAGACTGTGTAATTTTGTCATTAAGTAATCCTTTTCACTTTTAATTTATTCACCATCACTCTCTCTCATGCATGTACTGATGAAATAAATTTGACTTGTAAGAAAAATAAAAAGGCAAAAATAATTGTTTATGATATTGAGTGTAGGGGATAACCAGTGGTTTATAAGAAATTAATTTTTTATAAAATTTTATTGCGATACAAAAATGCCTATTATTAATGTAAGAATGTTTCTGAAGTTTAATACTGGTACAAGTTTATAAATCTATTGCCAAAAATTATTATACCTTTATTTAAAAGTTTTTTGTGAACTAATTTGATGTTATAATGCTTAAGAACATTCTCACAATTTTGCAACTATTTCAAATCTCAGTTGGTATGGCTGTGAACTGGTTTTGGTGTCAAATAATACAACCTTAAAAATAATATGTTTATTGATAAAGCTCATGAAATTTACATGTTTATAAAAAAATCTTTTAGTTATTGAAGAGTTAGAACTTGTCCAACTAATACTAAACTTAAGTGACCTCAGAGTAGTAGGGAAGATTAAAAATTTATTCTGCGATAAATACACACAACCTAATTTTTATTGTATTGATCAACATAAAAAACATTGTAAAACTTGTATGTTTTAATATAATATAGTTTTGTATTCTACATACAAGAAATGGCTATTTAGGCAGAAACAAGGTAAAATTACCTACTGGTGTTTTCACTTTTGGGTATTCTTTAGATGTATTAGTAAAAAAGTAAAGAAAAACAGAATTAAGAAACATTATTTATTGGAAACCTTTTTTTTGTTCTTATGCCACTATACCAGGAATCATCTAATATTAAAGTACAAGCAATATTTGCATTTTACAGTTATGTTCCTAGAACTCTGAAGATATTTACAAAACAAGAAAACTTTGAAATGAGTTGTTACTAATGGAATATGAAACAACTGAAAGGGGATTTAACCCAACTCTTGTTGATAAAGCAGTTCAGGAATATGGTAATAATAAATTCAAGTAGTAACTGAAAACCTAGTTATAAAATTCAAAGGAACATTTAGTTTTTCTGGTTTGGTTTGTTTTGAATTTCACACAAAGCTACACGAGGGCTATCTGCACTAGCTGTCACTAATTTAGTAGTGTAAGACAAGAGGAAAGGCAGCTAATCATCACCACCCACTGCCAACTCTTGGGCTACTCTTTTACTAATGAATAGTGGGGATTGATCATCACATTATAATGCCCTCATGGCTGAAAGGGTGAGCAAGTTTGGTTGATAGACATTTGAACCCAACACCCTCAGATTACGAGTCGTGTGTCTCAACCACCTAGCCATGCTGGTTTAGTTTTTCTGCATTTTCCTGGTGTAACTAGTAGTTTATTTAAAGTGTTTTAAAAGCAGCAAATATTTTACTCTTCATTTAAACTGATAATGGAAAACAACTATTAGGTAATACTAAAGATCATGTTCAGTTAACAGGAATGTTGATAATTTATAAAATTGAATGTGACTGTGAAAATATTTATATTAAATAGACAAAACATAATGTAAAATATTTTTAGAACACAGGGATGTGTATAAAAATTACTGAAAATTAGATCATAATAGAAAAAAAACAACAACCCCAAACCATATGGAGAAAGCACTAATTTTGGTTCAACCAAAGGGTATTAGAGCCAATGATATCTATGAATATGTAGAAATAATGAAGTTTAAAAAAGACCATGAATTATCACATTGAGTCAAAGGTATGTTTTCTGGCTTACAATGCTAGAAATCGGGTTTTGATACCTATGGTAAACAGGAAAAATGTTGCACATTGCATAGGGTTGTGCTTCAGATAAGTCTTGTGTTATTTTAAATTTATACAGTAAATTTATTATCTTGTGACTAAGGATAGTCTGGTTTTTAATAATTGAATATTTATTCATTAAATATTGTTTTTCCTAAAAAAATATCATCAGCAATTTAATTTGCTTTTCATTAATGAGTACAAGATTGTGGTGCAAGTTCCTGTTCATTTTCCCTTGGTGTGGATTCCTGTACATGGTGAGGAGGGAAGGTTCTGTTCTTTCAGGTTACCTCCTCTGGGATCTAAATATCCACCTATGTGTTTGCCATGAGTGGCTACCCTTGAAGGGAAGGAGAGGATCCTGGTGGTTGAGGAATCCAACCCTAACACATCACTTTGGCCTTGAATTCCTGAAGACGAATGGCCTTTGGGTGACCCTCTTGGGTCAGTCGGCTGGTCCACTTGGGCTAGAGTCAACCAAGTACCAGTGTTGGAAGTTCTCAATGAGTGTTGTGGACACTGTGTCTGATGCTGGTGTTTGGGTATAGTGCTCATGAAATGCTGGCGTTGCTGCAGTGTCCTTGCCTGACATTGTAGTGCATCCCCTCATAGGGCTTCATGGTGGGTGGGGTTAGTTGGCACTGAAATTTTCTTTTTTTCCTATGGATCCTTCTAATAAATATTTAAATAAAATAGTGAAAAAAAGTCAACAGGTAAATGACCACATCTTGAAAAACTGTTCAGCAATCTTCAACATATGTGTCACCAGTTGTACCTCATTTTCTCATCCTATATTTTCTTTCAGTAAAACCTTCAGGGCAAATGTTCCACTTTTTTATTCAGAAGGGACTGGAGGGACTTGCTGGCTTTCCAAAGTCAGTAAAGAAGCTTCAATCTGGAAACATGTTGGTTGAAACATCTGCATCTCAACTCAATGAACTCCTGTTGCATTCAAAGGTAATTGAGGATATACCTACTGAGGTTACCCCTCATGCTACCTTGAATTCATTACAAGGAGTTATTGTTGAGAGTGATTTGAAGAATGCCCCCAAGACAGAGATTCTTGCTGGTTTCTCCACTCAAAGAGTTTCTGCAGTGAGGTGCATTTGCACTCGTAAAGATGGAGTTACACTACTGACAGATACCCTCGTTTTGACATTTACATCATCACTTGCACATGCCACCATTAAGGCAGATTATCTAAATGGCAGAGTATGGCTGTACATTCCAAACCCTCTCCGATGTTTCCAATGTCAGAGGTTCAGTCACTCAAAGACACCATGTCATGGTTCCCTGACATGCTTGTTGTGGTGGCAAGGACCATGATGTTAATGAGTGTGACATGGACCCACAGTGTGTCAACTGCAATGGTTCTTACCCTTCCTACTTTCGTTTTTGCCCTAAATGGTTGGAGGAAAAAGAGGTGCAGCATTTGAAAATGACTCATAACACCAGTTATTCTGAGACTTGGAAATTGCCGTCTGCCACTTCATCTTGGAATATGCTGCTGCACTTCATTCCACAACTACAGTAGGAGTGCAGACAGATCTATCTGTGCTTCCAAGTGAATCATTCTCCAAACAAATGAAGAGCCTTATAACCTCCATGGTTAAAAAAGTTGATGAATCAACTTCTACACTCATCTCTGTTTCTCCCATACATTCCAACAAACCCCAAGATCTACATCCTTTGGTTTCAGATACAGACATTTCTTCAGATACATCTTTTTCTCCCACCCCAAGATGCAAAACAATCATTTGTTTGCAACCTCAGTCATTGGAATCCCCTTCCAACAACAAAGACCTGCCCAGTTGCCCCAGGGCAGGATTCTTTGAGGTCGATAGACCTCCTTTGAATAAGGACAGTAAAGAAAAAAGATGTGGTCACAAACAGAAGGGTTCTCCAGCCTCTTCATCTCTGCTTCATTAAAAATGGTCATCTTGATACAATGGAACTGTCGAGGTTTACGTTCTAATCTGGATGGCATCAAAACACTGATTGCTTCTTATCATCCTGTATGTCTTTCCTCACAAGAAACACGTCTAAATCCTGCTGATACAGTGACCTTTAGGCAGTTTTCTCTGTACATAAATAACAGGAATTTAATATATGGAAGGGTGGCACTGTTGGTTAATCAGCATGTGCCCACTCTGTCATTGTCACTCAACACACTCTTGGAGGCCACAGCCATCCGTGTTTCCTTGGGTCTTACCATCACTGTTTGTTCTCTCTACCTGTCACCTGGAGAGACATATGGTCAATCAGCCCTTGATGTTCTCATTGAACAGTTGCCATTTCCCTTTCTAATCCTGGGGGACTTCAATGGACATTGTCCCCTCTGGGGAATTGCTGTTATTGACAGAAGGGGTTGCTCTACAGAGCGTATGCTCTCTGATCACAACCTTTCTCTTTTCAATACTCGTTCTTCCACTTATTTTCACACATCTAGTCAGTCCTTTACTCCTTTGCTCCCCTTCGTTATTTTCCCATTTTTCATGGAGGGTTGACAAAAATCCACGAGGCAGTGATCATTTTTCTATACTTTTGAGAGAGACTGGCCATGGTCGATGCCGCTCTACCCATGTGCTTCGGTGGAAGCTGGATCAGGCAGACTGGTCCATTTTCACTGCTGTCACAGAATTGTCTGTCAGCCAACAATAGATACTGTGTGACAGCAGTAACTGACTGTATTATACAAGCAGCTGCTCAGTGATTCCTAAAACCTTAACACGTTTTTCACTATATCCTTGTCCATGGTGGAATTTTGCCTGCCACATGGCACAGAAGGCTCAAAAACAGGCTTGGGATACTTTCCATAGATATTCCACACTTTCATACTGCATTGCTTTCCATCAGGCCCATGCACAAAGCCAGTAGGAATCTTGGATTAAGTTCACAACTAACATATCTTCTACCACCATTTCCAAGATTATATGGGACATGGTTTGAAAGGTCAGTGGGCACTACAATTCTGTCCCCCTCACAATCTTACTCTCTGATGGCCAAGAGGTAGCTAATGTCCAGAGCATCACCGATACTCTAGGTGAAAGCTTTTGCTGGGTATTTAGCACTTCTACTTGTTCCTCCACCTTCTTGGCCATCAGGACTCAGGTGGAACATTCACCTCTTTCCTTTCTAACTGACTGCCTCTTTGACTATAATTGTCACTTTACACTGAAAATTGCCCTTCATCGGTCTGGCAGTACAGCTGTTGGACCAGTTGATGTACAATATGACATGCTGCGCCATCTATCTCCTGCTTCTCTTGATATTTTTCTAATTGTTTTTAACCAGATCTGGTAGGAGAATGTTGCTTGATGCCTGGTGCTAGGCTATTATATTACCTTTCTTTAAGCCTGGGAAAGATGCCAAGATTCCCTTAAACTGCTATCCAATTGCTTTGACGAGCTGTTTCTGTAAGACCTGAGTGAGAATGGTTAATATTCGTCTTGTTTGGTTCCTCGAATCAAACAACCTCCTTTCACCCACCTTGATAAAGTTTTTATTTTTTAATGGCCATTAATCTTTTAAATCTCATTTAAGTGTTTTATATTTCTTCATTAAATCTTTTTTTATTCTGGTTACCATTTAAGAGTCACAATCTCTATAGTTCAACTTGAAATTAGAAAATGGCCGTAACATTAAATAACTTGACACCAGGACTAGAAAGGCCAACTTCAGGTGACTAATGCTGCTGTTTAAACTTCAAGTGTTTGACAATGGTTCTTGTATTTACCTGTTATTCTTCCTGGAGGATTATGATAATTACTATTATGGTACAAAAAGTCCTTTATAACTTCTCTTTCTGTAATTTCTCTCTTGACGTTGTAGACTGGATGTCAACATTGGTTTAATGTCATTTTCTGTTTTTAATTGCTGTTTTGTTTTACCTTTATTTCTTTTTATGAATTTTACTACATTTACTTTTACCTTTTTACCAGATGCATAGCAAGTTATTTTTTCAATTTTGCTACATGTGTTTAAAACTTTTCTTACTTTACCTTTTGATAATGGCCGTAATGACACACAACCCGGAACTAGGACTGGAAAGGCAAACTTCAGGTGACTGATGGTGGTTCTTGTACTTATTTGTTAGTCTTCCTGGTGGCTTATGATAATTACCATTATGCTATGGAAAGTCTTTTACAACTTCTTTTACTCTGGTTTCTTTCTTAACATTGTAGACTAGATGTCAACATTGGTTTTATGCTATTTATGTTCTTCAATGCTGTTTTGTTTTACCTTCATGTCCTTTTATGAATTTTACTTCGTTTGCTTTTACCTTTTTACCAGACGTTTGGTGCGGATAGCCTAGCTGCTTTGTGCCATAAAATACTAAATCAACCAACCAATTTTGTTCATTTAGTTAAAGTACGATATCACATATGCTGTAATCCACCATTATTGTAAATCATCTTATTAAAAGTATTTTATGATTCATGCAGACAAGTGTTGATAATTTATTAGATTTATAGCAAATCATAAAAAATCTGGCATGAAATTTATAATGCTGTTAAAATAAGTTCTGATCACTGGAATTAAACACAGCAGAATATTCTTTAGTAGGTGCGAAATCTTGAACTGTTTCTAATGTAAAAACAAATTGCAGATTAAGAACCAGGAAAAGATGCTTTTGTTTTCAGGTATGTTAATATTTTAACATGTCACTCAGAAAACATCTATTTAAAATAATTAGTTTAAAATACATATTGAATGTTTTAGTTGTTTAATTATATTTTCAGGCACAGCAATCCAATAGAGTGTGTAATGCATTAGCATTACTGCAGTGTGTAGCATCACATCCAGAAACAAGGTCAGCTTTCTTGCAAGGTATGTCTTCTAAAGAACTAGAATGTTCATTACTATAATTAAATATTTTTACACATTTTAAAATTTTAATTATTTTTCCATTGGCTTGAATATAATACTGCAGAAATTAGTTCAACCAAAAATTAATTTCAAAGTACTAGCACTTAATTATTTGTGATAGGCTATGAAAAATTGTTTCATTTACGTGTTGTATTCATTAACAAACTGAATGACATGAATGTTTGAACTTATTTGAGACTGTTAGCTACTTGCTTTTTATTCCTTACAGTCCTCGCTTAATTTGTGTATTACAAAATTAAATTCCAAGTGGTTTGACAGGTGTTCAGCTAAATTAACAGTGGGACTCTGGACTAGCTATTTTATATTTTATATTAATACAGTTTTCCTTCTTAAATATTGTACCTCCTATTCAGCAGAACATCATGTTTTGGATTATTATCATGCTGAAAATGAAAGCCAAATGAGTATTTTCAGAATGTTTAAGATGTTGTGATACTACTACTTCATCACAGTATCATCAGTTTTGACAATATTTGTCATTCCTGCCACAGAAAAACACCATCAGTCCATTTTAAATCAACCATCATGACTGGCTGCTTTTTAACACTTTTGCTTCATCTTCCCTGTTTTAACATTTTTGTACAAAAAAAATTTCCTAGTTTTGTTTTATCAATCTATGACACATTTTCCTATTCCATCTAATCTTTTTGGTCCTTTGCAAACTTTAAGCACTTTGTCACGTACATGTTAAATAGGAGGTTTTTTTTTTTTTGTAGCAACTTTTCATTAGATGTTACTTTCTTGAACAATTCCATGTATTTTTTACATTAATTTTTAGTGTTTGAATTTGATTTTATGTTAAGATTTTCATTCAGATATTTTTGTTGAAATTTAAACTATCAGTTGCTTTAATTTTCTTTAAAGTGTATCTTTGCTAATATTAAGTTTTTGAAACAATATTTCCTGAGTTTTTATTTTATAAAGTAATAGTTTCATTCTTTAATGGTTATTCATTAGCTATAAATAAAATCACATCAATGATTTTAAACAGGAGTGAAAAATTAGTAATTGTAAAAGTGTATATCAATGGATTAAACGAGTTCAAACTGCATTCGATGGTACCTAGCAGTTTGATATGCAGTTATAATCATTATGCAATGAATATAAGGTTTTTATAGTAAAGCTTGTTAATGGTTTTCATTTGTGGACTTAAACACCGTAGCATTTCTGAATAACTATTTAATACACGATAATCCTTTTAAGAAGTGTAGTTCATATATTAAGTAATAGAATATGATAAAAAACCAAGAAACTTGTTTATATTGATATAAAGTTGTCAGTATTTTACCCATGCTTATAATTTGTATTTATTTTACTCTATTTATTCAAACAGCCAACATCCCTTTGTTTCTTTATCCATTTTTACATACTGTAAGTAAAACAAGACCATTTGAATACTTGAGGTTAACTAGTCTGGGTGTTATAGGTGCTTTAGTAAAGGTAGGCTACAAGTAATAATTTGTTATTAGAATTGAAAAGAAAAGTTATTGTTGAATATTTTAAAGAATTATCAGAACATCATGGATTATAAATAGCTAGTTCATGTTGATATTATGACTGTTAAAATGTTTTACTTAAACCTGTATCAACAAAGTTGTCCCAAATTAAAATAAATTTTTTTGTAATAACAGGAACATTTGAGCCACTAAAGTTCTATAATAATTTTGAATTGCAAACTTGTCATGTGTTAATTAAAATGTAATGACTGTCAGTTATAGATTGGAAGAATCTATCATAAAAGTGACTGAAAGATTATATTTAATTGTTTTGAATACTGAAATATAACTTAGTTGAGATTAACTATTAATAGCATGGTTTAGTTTTCATAATCAAACTAAGATATTTTAAAGCAAGTTCTTGTTCATTTTATTTAAGGTAAAATTAAATATCACATACGCTGTGTTTTGTATTTGTGGTTAAATATCATAGAAATATAAGATACATTTTATTAATTATCCATTAATTAAGTTAAACTTCAACTTCTGTTTTTCCACATGTAATGTGTGTTGTTTTTTTGTGTTTTCAGACTGACGAACAAGAGGTGATAAACTTCTTGTTAACCACTGAGATCATACCTCTCTGCCTGCGTATTATGGAATCAGGTAGCGAATTGTCTAAAACTGTAAGTTCAGTTATCAGTTGTGTTTACTCAAGAAACAAATTGAACTTTATGCAGTACATTTCACATAGATTTTCAACATAAGTTCTGAAGTATAAGATAATGTCTTTATTCATGGCTATATAAAATTGTTTATTAAATTTTGACTCAAGAAAAACAGGAAAACAAATCATGATAGTGCAGAATCAAGAAGTAATTTAATGTATTTTCACATTGTTCCTCTGTCACTTTGACACTCAGCTTAAAATATTTTCATATAGAGCATGAAAAAAAGTAAAATTTGAGTTAACAAGTAACCAGCTATTGCAAGTAGAAAGTGGTGTCTATTAATGGTCCTTTTTTTTTCTTTATGTAAAGTACTTTTAAGCCCTGCATTATTAGAAAATTCTTAGAAATTACTGATTAAGATAAAGTAATCAGAAAATTTACTAGCTTGGTTATTAAATATAAACTGAGAAAAAAAATATTTTATTGGTTAACATAAAGTGCATTGAAGTTCAAAAAGTATGCCATTAAAACTTTTGATATTAAGATTAGTATATTATAAAGTATCAAAAATATGTAGTTAACAAATAATCTTGAAAGTTGTAATTGATTAGTTAAATAAAATTAAACAAAAATTAATTTATTGAAAATCAAATGAGGTATTAAAAAAAAGTTAATATTTAGGTTTTATAAGTGTTTTCATTTGCTATTCCAACCCTCCCCCATTATTTGTTATCAAAATATGTTGAAAAAGGTTATTGTCAAATTTTAACCTCAGTCATTGCTATTTTAGGTAGCTACATTTATTCTTCAAAAAATATTGTTGGATGACACTGGGCTTTCCTATATTTGTCAAACTTATGAGAGATTTTCACATGTGGCAATGATTTTGGTGAGTTATATAATTTTTTATATACATAATAGAGCTAAGTGTCTTAATGTTGAAAGATAAAAGTTATACAAGACATGAAAAAGAGATTTAATTAAACTTTGAAAGAACAAAGGTCAGGGTCCTCTGCAACCTTTGGAACTCATTCTTCAGCATAATTGTGCTGAGTCAGAGATTTGTGATTATGTATTATTGCAATTTTCATCTCCCAAAATTTTGAAAACATAAATAAAATCATGACCTATATCTCCAGAATGTATCTTTATTAGCTCATTAATTGTTTTTTATAGCTTCTTGAGGAAAGTGAGAAGAGTTTGAATTGTTTGTGACAAGAGTCTTGATATGTTTAGACTAAAGATGTTACAGTGAGCAGTTATGGAATGTCTTGATATATAGTTAGAAAGCCAGGTAAATCATAGGAGTTTTGAGATCAGCTGTTCTTGTGCTTGATATATTTTCTTTGTGTTCTAATGCATATTTTAAAGCTACCTGAATTATTTTTTGAACAATCAATACAATGAGGAAAAATGTTTGCTGCACAATATATCTGAGTGAAAAGGCCTTAAGGCTACAGTAAGTATTCAACTTAAGCTCCTGACAAAGCTGCAAAAGCATAATATTAAGCGAATTAAAGATACATAATGGAGATACAGGTTGTGATATTATTTACATTTCGGGAATGTCTCATAATTAACTCCAGTTTGCGATAAACAAAATTAAGAATAATAAAGTTCTGAAAAGTTATGTAAAGTTAATCTTTACATATCGTATACTCAACACAGTTTTTAGCTTTATGTACCACTTTTAATTTACACCAAATATACAAAAGCTCTTGCATTATGACAATGTAGTTAATATTTGACATATATTTTATTCAATAAGTAAAAGAATATGTTATATTGATCAAAGTATTCATTTTAAGTCTGGGAAGAATTTTAGTATATTAATTTCCAGTGTAAATTGTTTGAACTTAAACTTTCAGGTGAATATTTAACTTTATACTTACCTTCGGTTGTTACATATCTGATATTTTGCACAGTTTCCAAGCTACATGGAAGTGCAAGTTAATGAGAACACTGTTTCAACCACATGTACTTTTGTAGATACATCAAATATAAACTTCAGTTTAATACATATACATTCATAAATAGCTTTAAATTTGTATTTGAGGTAGAATATAAGACTTTTTTTACTTTAGGGAAAAATGGTGTTGTCTCTAGCCAAAGAGCAGTCGGCACGTTTACTGAAACATGTTGTTCGTTGTTATCTCCGGCTTTCTGATAACCCACGGTGAGTTCTTGACATGTGATAAAATGATTTTTTACTAATATAAAGTGAAAATATTATCAATTTATTGAACATTCTTGGTTTTAGATATTGTATATAAAATATTTTTGAAAAATAAGTAATCTAAATCTTTCATCAAAAATACAGCTTATAAGAACTTTTTAATCAATGTTTAATAATGAAATAACAGACACAGTGGACTTTCCAAAAATATAATTTTTATTATAATTACTCATAACATAGTAAAAAAGTGAATCAGAATTTTATATCGAAAAGAAGATCCACCTTTTAAAAAGTGTACTTGGATTATAGGGTTTGTATTTTTATCTTAAACTGAATGTTTAACTTACATGTTCACCAAAACATCAGAATTAATATTGCCAAATAGCTCAGTTTGTAAACAAACTTTCACTTCAAGATTGCTTGTTAAGATTTAACTATATTTTGTTTTTAAACTAAGATTCTGAATTCAAATGGATAAATAAAACTTGTTAATCATATTCATATTATACCCCAACTTTTCTCTTTATTTGTAAGGACTTCAAATTGTGTACTTGATTAAAAGTGTATACAATAGATATTGGCAACCCCGAATACAAAATGTCAACCTCTTCTGGCTTTACGGAGATATCATTATTTGTTCAGCTGACAGGACTTTACCATCTTCTCTTTTAAAAAATGTCTGTTTGTTCTTTCTAATATTGGATATGTTTATTACCAAATGAAAGAGCATAATTTGAACAATGCAAATCAGACATTTTTGTGTTAGCTTTCAAAAGTGAAAGTTTGTGAGAAACGTTTTCATATACTTAGACTAAAGATTTTGTAGCAAACAATATTGGAATTTCTTAACATACTTATAGGTTAGTTAGAAAGCCAGGTTAATTGTGTTGCAGTTTTTCAATTTTAATTTTGTTGTATGTTAATAATTTTACGACAACTAATGCTAGAGTAGATAAAAATACTGGTGTTCATTTAGGATGTGCAAGACGTTTTGAAAACTTTAAGATGAAAAAATGTGTATTTATTTTTAGCGTGACAATGATTATTCACTCAGATTGAGTTAGGAAGTGCTTTATAAATTCACGTGTAAATATTTATTTGAAAAAGTCTTATAAATTCTAATATTGTATTGGTAAACATCAGCATATCTTTAATGTACTGTCTATAGAGTAACTAAACGTTTGTAAGATTTATCATACAGAACCTGTCACTCTTCTGCTCTGTTTAGAATTAATTGTTTCTAAAAACATGCCAGTTCAAAAAACTAGAAAACTATATTGTCCAAACAGTAGTACTTTGACTACTGTATCATGCACCCACTAATGAACTGTAAGTTTATCTCAATGGGGGTTGTTATTGTACTTGTATAAAGAAGGTTGGGATCAAGGAAATGACCATAGTGTGGAGCAGTTTTCCTTTGGAGGGTGAAATATTTAACGATACAGCATGTTTCAATCATTGTAAATATTTCATTTTTACAATGATTTGTCTTCCTTCTACTACATCTGGGATTAGGTATTAAGATAATCAAGAAATCCAATATAATGCAAGAAGTAGACTTTCTTCTGGAATATTAATCAAGACTGTAGATGGTTTGATAGTATTGTGAAATAAACCATTTTTATTTAGTTCTACCAGAAATAAAATCCAGATTGGATAAAGAAGCACAAGAAAGTAAAGCATTATGGCATTGATTGGTATGTGTGTATTAGTTTATAACTTGTTTGTTAAAACAATCCACAGTAAAAACAAATTAAACAAAATTGCTGCATCAACTGACTAGCTCCCAGGATACAAGTTACAACATAGAATTATAAAATGTATCGTAAGTTTTGGAGGCTACTGAAGAAGTAGGACCCACATTGCAGTGGGGATACACTGTCTACCAGTCTTAACCTCCATTCACCAGTCTCACATAAGAAATAGAGTAGCAACAGATATAGAATTAGATATAGAAATTAGGAGAGCGAGATATGGGTGCTCAAGCCCACAATGTCCCACATCTGTATCACTCTTCATTGCCTGCAGACAGTTGTAGGAAGGTGACTGCTCTCCCAGGTAAAAAATCAATTGAAATAAAAAATAAAGAAATAAGGTAAAACAATTTGGAGGTAAGCAACATGAAAACTTTACCTCTTGATGTTACCATTCCTTCCCCCAATATTGTAGAAAGGCACAAATTGACAACACAGAAAATGAACTATACCAACATGAAGTGCCCCATCCAGCTGTCCAAACAAACTGGTATAGCTCCAAGCCATCACCCATTCATCAAGTCTATGGTGACTATCATGCTCCAAACAAGACTTTTTGTGCAGCAAGGTGTACATCCATATAAAGTAGTGCTAAGTTGTTAAATGATTTTATTCTTAACTGAAAATAGTTATTAGCAGTTTTAAGTAAAAGTTCTCTGATTTTTATTTCTATATATTTATGTTCTTGTATTTGTTACAGAATAATTTAATAATTTTATTCATAGTTTCTTTTATTAAATTCATTGAGTATTAATTTTTATATCAGTATTTCAACATTACTGATAACATATTGTACTTTATTACAAATTTTACAATATCTGAACAACTGCGAAGTTGTGTTATAACACAGCAGGGTCTGGTACATTATGATTAAAAGAGGGTAAACCATAAATTGGAAAAGTAAAATATTTTCTTTTATTAAAAATATTTACATTGATATCCTTATCAATAAGTAATTATTTTACTTTCTAAATCTAAATAATGTATTTAGTATTTAGTCAGAACTTTGATGTTGACATCATCAAATAACATTTTGTGGATGTTATGTTTTTCAGATGAGTTTCTCTTTTATTACCTCCTAACGCTGTGCTTTCACATGAAGATGTGACCAGAGGGACTGTATAGTACAGCTTGATCAGTTTGAACCTTTGAACATGTAAACTTTGCTGACAGCATTAAATTAAAATTTTTTGTAACTGTATAAATTTTGATTTCCTACTGTTGTTGTTGTTTTTTATGCTTGACACTTTCACAGTTGGAAGAGAGTCAGAAGATCATCAGGCTGAAATTTGAGCTTTGCTTTGTTAGTTAGATTTCTCTTCATGCCATTTGTGAAGTTAGAAGAATCTGATCTATGTCCTTTATGAAAGAAAGATTTTCTTGTTCAAAATTCTCAGTAAGGTTTTTTAGAATCACATCATTAGCCTCAAAATACAGTTTATGCATACTGCTCTTATTACTGTTTGTCTTTGTCATGTTGGTCCATCTCCATCAGCAACACCAATGTATTTTCAAGTTGAGTTGGAATTTTTATGTTGAATATTGGTCTCGTTCCTGCTTTCAATGCCTAATAGATTTTTGATCTCACTTAAAGTGATGAAGCTTCTCATTTCCTGAAGCATTTTTATGGTGTGGCTGATGAAGAAGATGGCATAGTTTGCATAAATGTCAATGGTTTGAAGTTTTTTTGATAGTTTTTTTTAGGAAAGCTATCAACTTTCTAGTGGTATTAAGCTGAAACATTGTGCCTAATGACATCGGCTGTTTAAGTACTTCTGTGATCCTCACTTTTGATGTCTTGTAAAATCATTCCATCTCACTGTAGGGCTTTATAATGACATGCTCACTTAAGAAATTTTTTCTTTGTCATAGATAAGTTTTGCAACTACAAAATGATATAATCTTGTGTTACTGTTTATTATTTAGCTTTTTTCAGAATGTTTCCAAAAAGGAGGACACATGGATAGGCACCAATAGCAGCATATAATGCTTGATGTAGGTCTAGTGTTGATGAAAGCATCCAAAGTTTTAGTGCATACTTCACTAGGTGTTTGTTACAGTGGTTAAACGAGTAAACATACATTGCACTGAATGAAACTTCTTTCATCTTATTCACCAAAGACTTTACTCATGAAGCCTTATCAAAACTGTTGGCTCTCATTTTCTGACTGTCAAGGTTGTATCACAGAAGGATTTCTACTATGTATTTTTTCAAGCCATTGGGCAAAACACCTTGATGGCACTAATAAATTCTAATGAAATTGTCATCAATTTTATGTGGTCATTACATGTTCTGATTGAAAATGGTAACTTGTTTTGTTTGAAATGTTGGAAGATTCATTGACAAGAATTGAAGAGATCCTTTTTGAAAGTATTTTGCAGCAAGTCACCTTGTATGCTCAGTACCAACATCTGCTCTTGTTTATCCAAGATATGAGCTGTTACATTGTGGTTCTTGTCTAACAGCTGTTTTAATCTGTTATCTGTTTCTTTATTGAGGTCAAAATGGTAAACATTGAACCTTGTCTGAGTTACCTTTTATAACCACACCTTAGTGTAGGAGTGTCCTCATGATCTGCAAATGAAAATTCAAACCTTTCTATCTAAATTGTTGTTTTTCTAGGTGTACATAATTAATCCTGGAAACAGTGGTTTTGAAAGATTTGTGCTGTAGAGTATACATCTCTTCACATGCAGCTTCATGAACAGTGCTCCTGTAACTTTTCAGGCACTTTTTTCCAGTTGTTTAATCCAAGTCCAGTTGCATGGCTGAAATTTCTTCTTGCAGGCTTATAATTTCTGTATATGTCACACAATACACCTCATGCTTTTCTGTATAAAAGACAACCCATTTGCATTGCTTCAACCAATCCAGTTGAAAATAATGACCAGTCGATTTACTGTTATCTTTGTCGTTGGTATAAATACATTTGCATTTCTCACCCATACATTTATACATCTTGACCTCTTCTATGGAAAGGTCAACAAGTTCCTCTGGCTGCACATCATTGTTAGAACTTTTCACAGATGTTTCTTCAGATTTCCTGTACTCTTGCTTCAGTAAAGTGAATTGCGTATGTCCAGGTCTTGCACCAGTAGGCTGCGTTCTTCCAAAGTCAGGCAGTCTTTGATATAAGATTAGTAAAAAAAATCTGTAAGTGAATATTGTGAGAACTTGGAATAATGGGGCTTTATTGCTTGATCTTTTGACCTGTTGTCTAGTAAAGGGATTAAGGCAAATATAGTAGCATCCCTAACTATTACCTCCACTTTGCACAAAGATACACACACATTTTACCATGCAACTTCTTCCTTAACCGTAAAATGGAGCTTTCATTTTGACCATGCTATTGCTTGTAATATGTTTTATATGTCAGAAATAATATTTGCTGATGTAGGTTAAAGAATAGGATTTTTCAATCATTCAAAAGGTGTAAAATACAACTTTTACTGAATAAGGCTTTATTATAAATTTGTTAAATTTATTGCTATGAAAATAAATCGTAATCATACCTTATTAGCTTATGCTAAAAATAGGACATTTGACTGAATATTCTGAAGCACAAAGGAATTTGTTTTTAGGGCGTTACCTCAGTCTTAAGCCATAACTGTAGTTAATTATAATCGTATCAGCTTGTTTCATATTAACAAAATGAATTATAAGTATTAGTATATATAACTTTTAGTAAATGTCAGGCCTAATGCTAGTATATATGCTTAGCAGCCTTGTAACATGCTTGTGTAGATTATTGAGAAACTAGCTTTAGCCTAGATCTTCATTTTGATGTTTGTATTAGAACCTTCTTTCATTCATTGATATATAATGTATAAAATCAAGTTATTTTTGGAATTGATTCCTGCATTTCTGAAACACAATGCGTGCTGAAATGGGACACTTGTCTGTGCCCCATGCCTTTTTTAGACTAATTCTTGCATTTTGCATAGATTTATGAAATAAGATTTGGAAGTCAATCCCAATCCATAGTGATTGCAGAATTTCTTTATTACAGTGATTATCAGTGACACTAAGCTATTAAAACTCAAACAAATTCTTGTTCATTGTAATAGGCCTTGTTTGCCCTTTCATTCAAAAAAAAAAAAAAGTATGTTGTGTGGATATGAATTTAAATGTGTTTTACTTTGTTCTATTTTGATCAAATATTTCGTGTTGAGAATAAGAAAAATGTATTTCCATACATACTTATCCATATCTACTTAGATGTGTTAAGGTAAAGATAAATGCATTACTGGAACTAATATGGATAAAATATTAAAAATGCTTTGGAATTTCACATTGAGAACTGTTTGAAACTTAAAAGGAAAAAATGAAAGCTTTTACTGTGATGGTTCACAATTTACTTGGATTTTAACTTTTTTTTTCTAGAATAACTTCAAAAGGTTTATTGTATTACAAAATGGTGTAGTGTGACTGAAAGAAGCAAAGTCTATCATATTTTTGTTGTTTGACTGTAGAGTTTTAAACTGACTTTATTTTGCTGTATAATATTTAAACCTCAGAAACTGTAAATTTACCTCTACTCTTTTGTTCTGAATTCTGTGAAGCTAGTATTTATCAAAAGAAAAAAAACAGCACTGTTTGAATTAGCCTGCCACCTTTTACTAATAAAATCTAAAGTGTAAAATGTAAAAACATGGCAGTGAAGATGAAGTAAATATAATAGTATCAGGTTTTTGTTTGTTTGTACAGTAAAGAATATGACATTTGTTGAAATAACTACAGGTATCACCATTTCAAAGGTGAATATTATTGTTAGCAATATCTATGATCTGTTTACTGTTTCTGAACAAAAAGAGTTAGCTTGCTTTATTGTAATGTTTGGTCATAATTGTGAAATTAGTAATGATAAAAAACAACCTGAATTTAAAGAAACTTAATTTTTTCAAAAGTACAAAAATCATGAATTAAAATTGTCTGTAAATAGAAATGTAACACGTAGTTTTAAGGTAATGTGAACAGTAAAGTTAAAATTGACCTACAACAATATTTTCATTTTTTTCTTTCACCAGTGGATGAACGAGTATATTCATGGTCCTACAATGTTAAAATGTGTGATTTCATTATCTGTGGCAGATAGGGCACAGGTAGACTATTATGTAGTTTTGCACTAAAATAAACTTTTTTATTATTTAAAAGAAATGAAAGTTTATAGATTGTCATAATGAATTGACATTTGCAGTACTTCAAAAAACACATTACTTACACTTCTGCTATCACGCACTAGCATAACATAAAATTTCAAACAGTTACTAGAACAAAATATGCGAGTCACTTGATAGATAATACTTTTTTTTTTAATCAGTAGTGGTTTGCTGATATTGTGAATCCAAGGAATTGTTGTTGTCAAAACATACTTTTCACTTTGAAACTGTCAGTTAATGAAACCCCAAGTGTTGGCAGTTATTGTTTTGTAGCTGTCTTTCTTCTAGTCTAGCAGTTCAAAATTAGTAATGGCTTTTTCAAAGAAGCCCTTTGTGTAGCAGCGTACAAGAAATTCTGAAATGAAAGTCTTGCACTAAATTATGGTTGTCATTGGTCACTATATCTGATTTTCTTTTTCTTTTTTTTAATTTACTTAAGACATCAAGTTGCATGTCAAAAAATGCTTCAGTTCTTGCTAATTTCTGAATTTCTTGCCTGCCCAGACTTATCTACAGTCAGGTTGTAAGCTTGCACTTTCACCTACGAATTTGACAACAGTTTACAGGTGTTATATTTTTCTTTGAAAATGTGTCTCATTCTATTTATTGTTTTGTTTGATAAACAGAAATATGGCTGTTATAAAAAACCCGGTTGTGTACATGTCCTATGTAGATGCATCTTTTAGTTGGTAGTTAAAGCTATAAAGCTTGGAAGCTGATATTAATTTCCTAAAGTTTTCACTCTGTTTCTTAATGTAAAAGACTTGTGGATTTTTATATATACATGTGTGTGTGTCAGTATTATAATTTCATAATTTTTCCAACTACGCATTAGTAATTGACTGGCTAAGCTTGTTTTCTATATATGTTTACCATTAACATGCTCAATTGCTTTGCTTACTGTGGATAGGACTGTTTAATCTTATATAATGTTATATAATAAGCCTCAAACATATCTTGCATAGGATATGTTTCTCTGTGGTTGAACATAGTTCAATAAGCACAAATTTCTTTGGTAATTTAATAATTTGGTTATCTTTTAGTGCCCGTGAAGCCCTTAGACAGTGCCTGCCTGATCAACTGAAGGATACAACTTTTGCCAACTGTTTAAAGGACGACAAATCTACTAAACATTGGCTGAGTCAGTTATTAAAAAATCTGGAAACTGCTTCAGTTTCAGATCCTCGTCTTCCCTATCAGCCAACCCTATCTCAGTAGTCACTAGGTCTGTGAGCTTACTTTTAAAAAAAATAAAGTTGCATAAAAGTGAAATAACTGTAATGAAAAATATTTTTGTCCTACAAAACTGAATGGTTTCATTTTAAGTAAAATCCTTGTATATATTTAATATTGTTTAAAATTAAAAATATTTCCTTTCTTTCAAATACATGACACTGACTTCTGAAAACCTAGAGTTGCCTTCTAAATCTTCCTCTGGATTTTATTTTTAAATAGAACTTAATTTGTAATTAAGTGAATAAGAGAACCATTGTAAGAGAAAATGCAATCTATTTTTTTTTGGGCTTTCATATTTTAAAACTTAATTTTATGTAACTGTAGATGTTTTTATGAGTATTCTAAATCTTTGTTTATGTATGCAAACATGCAAGATAAAAAGACATGAGGTTAAATCACATTTCTAATCAGATAAGTGAATTTAATGAGTATTAAAATTCGAATGATTAATTCTGAAGGTTATTTGCCACAGGTTATATTAAATGCATGTAGAAAATATATGTAATGTAACCACCTCATATATAGTCCATGTGGTAGAATTACCAGTTAAAGAATTATGCTAATATTGCTTCCTTTTGATAAGCATTTAGTTTTAAAACATTTAAACACAGATTTGAAATGTTGTGATCATTATTTAATCAACATGATTTAATTCATTTGTAAATTACCTTTGTGTGTGTTTGTATATATTTGTGCATGCAGACTTCAATAATACTTTCAATATTGGTAATTTTCATTTACTTGATCATTCTCACAACTTATAAGTCCAGATACATCTCTTAAAAATACTTAACTGCAAATACAAAAATTGGTAGAAAGTCTTTAATACTTTTAATATTGATATTCATATGACTTGTAGTTTAGGTTTAAAAAACCAGTGTAATAAAGTCAAAAGTTTGAAATTATTTTATGATAATATAAAACATAACTAGAATCTAAATCTGCAAATTAAGCTGTTACTTTAATATTTTTACAATCAGGAGTAGCCTATAGTAAAAAAAAGTTCCCATGTTGTTAGATTCTGTGAAATGATTACTGACAATAATTGGTTCATAACTGCTAAGTGTATTTGAAAAGGTACAAGTTTAACAAATAAAAAGTCAAGTACAAAAGACAAGTTGTATTTTTCCAAGATAAACTTTTAATTCCTAATGCTACATCTATATTAGAACATGTAGCAATAAACTATACTGTGTGTGTATATGTATCTATGTCTATCTCTTTAAAGAAATTAAAATTTTGTCGTTAGCACTTAAAGTAGTATCTCAAGGTCAAAGATTTCAAATTAATTATCATTGGAGTAGCATATAATTATTGAACAATGTTGTGGATTGTCTCTTATTAAAACAGGACTGTATATAAAGAATTGATAACAAAATGTTTTTACAAGTCTGAAGTTTATAATTGTCATTGTTCAGAAACTTAAACTTTCTCAAGAAATTTATGATATGTTTTAAGAATAGTTTATCCTATCATTTTATGAAGTAATTTTTATAATTTCAGTTAAAACTTGGAATATGATACTAATTAGTTGAAAAACTATTGATGACATTGAGAGACCATTTATTTTTTTTGTCCCAATGTGCATTGTTTATTAAAAGATGAGGTAATAATGGAAACACGTTTGTTTTTTATTTTTAAGTATTTTATTTTTCATGCTTAAGAATTATATTAAAATTAGGAATTCAAAATTTACTTGAAGAATAATGTATCTTGACACTTGTTTGTCATATAACTTAAAGAAGTTAGTTTAAACACCAAAAGTTGGTAAAATACTGTAAAACAAAACACTATATCTGAATTTAGCTTGTTTTTCAAGTTAAAGAAGTGTAAAGCAAAGTAATTAGGCAAGAGATGGTATATAGTTGTACACGTTGTAATTTGAAATGGAATGTTAAAGGCAAAGTAATTATAGGTGTTTGTTGATGAATGAAAATTCAAGAATTTGCTAGTGGAAAAAAAAGACAGCCTTTATGTAAAGTATACAAATTAGGACACAAACGTGTTTGGTAGTGGGTTTCTATCTCATGATCTGCACATTTGGATCAAGCACACTTATCACCAGGCTTTTCGTATTTTAATATTCTCTTTGCCAAATATTTTAAGTTTTTGTTTCACATTGTGCTTGTTTCGTGTTTGTTATTCATCTATTAATCCTGAAATAATCTAGATAAAATCCTGTAGCATTAAAGTATTTTGGTACATTAGCTTTTAAATCCCAATTTTTAGACATATGTACATTTTAATCTCACGTCTTGTTCTTACATCAAATACTTTGTTTGAAGTTTAGACTTCAACATTTTAAACAAAAATTATTATATTGTTGCTTGAATGAATTGTATGCTTTCGTGTACATAAGAGTATACCAATGTTATAACCAGTGTGTTATGCCTTCTATATTGATGTATAAGTTAGTATTTTTGAGTACGTTATAGCAGCAACTTGTAGTCTAGTAAGTCATTAACAATACGTGCTTAATTTATTTGTGGCCTGGCATATCCAGGTGAATAAGGTGCTCGACTCGTAATCCGACGGTCGCGGGTTCGTACCCCTGTCACTAAATATGCTCGCCCTTTCAGCCGTGGGGGTTTTATAATGTTACAGTGAAGTCCACTATTCATTGGTAAAAGAGTAGCCCATGAGTTAGCGGTGGATGGTGATGACTAGCTGTTTTCCCTGGAGTATTTCATTGCTAAATTTGGCATGGTTAGCACAGATAGCCCTCGTGTAGCTTTGTACGAAATTCAAAAACAAACATTCTTGAATGAAAGGAAGCCGTGAAGCAGTAATGAACTAAACTGACACACTATTATAACTACGGTTGAACAAAAACAATTTATTGAACTGTAATAATTGAAATAAAAGTTAGTAGTCAACAAAAATACGGTTAATAAACTCTTGCCTGGCCAAGAATTGATACCAATGTTAATGAATAACGAAATAGAGATACCGAGAAAAAGAGCCAGAAAAAGAAAAATTTACTTATAAAACAAAAAACGCGATTTTGCAAAATCACTTTTTAGTGTTACTAATAATATCATGTGATAAATAGCAGTAATTTGCTGCCTTGTTACTCAATTCATTAAGCTTATGGCAAGGTATTTTATTAAGTTCAGTTAGATCATGAGAGTACAACTCGTGATCATAAATTAGCATAATCTTTTGTTACTTCAATGCAGTTTGTACGTCACGCTCCTCCAGTGACACAGCGGTATGTGTGTGGAATTGCAACATTAGAAATTAGATTTCGATACCCGTGGTTGACAGGGTACTAACAGCTCGTTGTATAGTTTTGTGCTTAACAAACAAATACGTCACCGATAGAGAAGGTGGTGTCTGTTTAATAATACATTGCGGGAAAAAAAATTCACATCAAACCAAATTGTCAATTATCACGTGGTGTGACTTGGCAAGCAATCATTTGAAATTTATACTCTCGATTGATTATAAATTTAATGGGCATCGGCTTCGGAAATATCTGTTAACATTTCAAATTAGAGCATGTTAGAGGAAGTTGTGGTAAACGGTTTCTGAATTTTCATTGATTGCGATTTAGCCCTATAAGATTAAAGAATATGTAAATATAGTTTCAGAAGATCGATAAAGATAATACTTTACGTTACATTTCGTAGGTTTTAAAGATGGACATACAATTCAAAATAGCTGAGAAACAAATATCCAAATTCTCATACTAGGAGAATTTGAGGTAGTTTTTGAATATTTATTTGTATGATTAAAACTGAAAAAAATATAATATTTAAACGTGATTTATTATATTTGGTTTGATGTCAAACTTATTTGTATACCCTGGTAATTAACATGAACAATTTGCTAAGGGTTAATCACGCATACGCATGTACCTACCTGACTTGCAATCAGTCACACAGGCGCATTCACATTATCTTCCAGAGCGTAGGAGTCGCCAGTTTTTTATACTTTATACTACTGCCCATTTTCACGGGGAGGTTCGCTTACTGACTGAAGTAAGAACTCATAACTACCACGTCAGTTGTATAAAAAGTGAAGCTGAAATACCACAGAAGGCATTCGATTAAAACTCTGAAGGTGAGATGTATGATAACCGGTATTATTCTCAACATGTGACATACGAAGTCTGTTCAAAAAATCCGCGGACTGTTTGAATTGCGTGGCTTCAGTTGGTTCCAGGGGAATCCGCTTGGTGTCGTTAGGTTTGCACAGATTAGCTGATTACGACGCCATTTCCCGATTGCAGATATCTTCATTTGTGTATTAGCTACGCGGTTTTAAGTGAAGTGCGATCTTTTCGTTTGGCGGATTTTAGAATGAATGACCTGAAGAAGCAACGACTTGATGTGAAATTTTGTGTTAAACTTGGAAAATCTGCGACTGAAACTTTTGCTATGCTTAACACGGCTTACGGTGATGTTTCAAGTGGCACGAACGTTTTAAGGATGGTCGACAGTCCATTGAAGATGATGCGCGTCCTGGACGTCCTTCCACGTCAACTGACGACCCACACGTCGACAAAATCAACATCCTAGTACGGGCAAATCGACGTCTGACTGTTAGGGAGCTTGCTGAAGAGTGTGGAGTATCAGTTAGATCTTGTTACGAGATTTTGCCCGAAAAATTGAAGATTCACCGCGTTGCTGCGAAATTTGTGCCACGTCTGATGACGGACGAACAAAAAAACTCATCGCGTCCAGGTTTGTCAGGAACTGCTTGATCATTCAGAAGAAGATGAAAACTTCTTGTAAAGGATCATAACAAGTGATTAATCATGGGTTTATAGTTATGAAATTAAAACGAAGGTCGTCCATTCGTCCCAGTGGATGGGTGAAATATTCCCCAGACCCAAAAGAGCTCGCCAAGTTTGATTCAAGGTCAAGGTGATGCTAACAGTTTTTTTCGATGTTAAGGATGCTATTCACCATGAGTACCTCCCCGAAGGCTTCACATTGAACCAGACTTACTACATTGAAGTTCTAAAACGTCTGAGGGACGCCATCTGTCGCAAAAGGCCAGAAATGTGGAGGAGTGGCGACTGGTTTTTCCATCACGACAATGCTTTAGCCCTCAGAACTCGTGAGTTTTTGGCCAAACACTCGATCACTCACCTGACCTTGCTCATTGCGATTTTTTCTTGCTCCCCAAACTCAAAAGACCCTTGAAAGGAAGAAGATTTGAGACGATTCCCGAGATTAAGGCAAATGCGACGAAGTAGCTGGAGGAAATTACAAAAGAAGCGTACGAGGACTGTTTCAACAAGTGGAAACACTGTTGGGATAAGTGTGTGCGTTGGGGAGGAGAGTACTTTGAAGGGGTCCCAGACCTGTAACTTCTAAATAAAGTACATTTTATTTTATAACGTCAGTCCCCGTATATTTTGAACAGACCTCGTACTGTAAACTAGTACTGGTACTACTGATACTACAAGCGTGTGTTACGACCACATTCACTCACTAGATAACGGGCCTCGACTCGTAATCCAATGGTCGCTGGTTCGAATTCCTATCACACCAATATGCTCGCTCTTTCATCCATGGGGCGTTATAATGTGACGGTCAATCCCATTCGTTGGTAAAAGAGTAGCCCAAGAATTGGCGGTGGATGGTAATGACTAGTTTCCTTCCCTCTAGACTTACACTGGAAAATTAGGGATGGCTAGCGCAGATAGCTTTCGTATAGCTTTGGGCGAAATTCAAATCAAATCACTAGAAAATTTTCATTTCAATACTTTTATTGCAGCACCTCTTTTGATGCACGAGCATGTTGCGCATCTGCTGTTATGCGAGTTCGTGCTCGTCAGCTATTCCATAAGGTAGTTATTCTATATATTTCTGTGGAAACATATGTTACCACATTATTAAATAGAAGTCCAGACTTCAGATCTACTTGGAGTTGTATTTCTCACTCAAACATCAGGAAATTTAAAAACAACGAGTCAACTATTGCTCAGTGGCGTGATAGGCCATCAAGACCCACAAAAGGTGCTTATCCAAATCAGTTTGATAATAGTTAACAACTTACCAAACATATGCTTGAAAATATGCACTGTCTTTTTGGTAAAACTGTTAGACTTTTTTGCCATTTCTAACAATTGGCACAGCTTTGGCTGTTAAAGTTAGTCTTGAACCATGTGGACCTTTCCAGGATTGTCAAAGCATCTAATCTATTGTTCAGTCAACATATCTGTGATACATTGTGCTGTGAGTCAACTAGTTGATGAAGTTTACAACAAGCACATATCGAATACTTTTTTTCAGTTTCGTGCAGAGGACTTGCTAAGTATAAGGCAATTATTTCAGAGGTTTCTCTGCGACCGACAGTTTTTTACTGAACAGCACACTGAGTTCAGTGTCCACAATATTGTTCAATGTCTTTACACGTTCGTAATAGAAAAAATATTATTCTCAGTTCACGACCATCGTTCGTACTCTAGATTCCAAAGAATTTCCTGCCTTAGAACTCTGGGAATCATTAATTGCATGACACGTTGGTTGACGCATCTTTTGTAGTCCATAGCGATGTTGCAGAAAACCACTCTTTAGTCATAACTAACTATAAGTATGCTTGAATTTGCATACAGAGAATTTTTACATGAGTTGTGCATTCAAAGTAATATATTGAATGTCTCAAAAAATGTATACACTTTGAAGGATTGTGAATACAATGTTTATTAAGATATATCTAGGTTTTATAATCCAAGTTTAAGAAAAAATGTAAAATATTTTGAGTTGTCGCAGATATTCGAAATGATGACCATTTTCATCCAGACACTGCTAATAACGCGGACACATGAAGTTGCAAACGTCACGAATTCTTTCATGTGGTATTTGGGTGCATTCTCTTTCAATTGATACTCTCAGCTCATTGGTTGTTGCAGGTTTTGTGCTATAAATCTTTTCTTTGACGTATCCCCATAAAAAAAAATCCAGAGATGTGAGGTTTGGTGAACATGGGGGAAATTCAGTACTACCTCTTTGCACAGTCGATCTGTTCGGCAAATTTTTGTCAAGATAGGCCCTCACATTACGATGGTAGTGAGGAGGTGCTCCATTTTGCTAGGGCCTGGCATGGGCAAGCGCGTAAGGCGTGTGACTCGTAATCCGAGGGTCGCGGGTTCGCGCCCGCATCGCGCTAAACATGCTCGCCCTTCCTGCCGTGGGGGTGTATGATGTTACGGTCAATCCCACTATTCGTTGGTAAAAGAGAAGCCCAAGAGTTAGCGGTGGGTGGTGATGACTAACTGCCTTCCCTCTCGTCTTACACTGCTAAATTAGGGACAGCTAGCACAGATAGCCCCCGAGTAGCTTTGTGCGAAATTCCAAAACAAACCATCTTGCTGGAAATAAAACTCCTCATTTCCAAATTGATCTCGAATGCGTGATCCTTGCAGCAAGTTCAGATAGACGAGACCAGTGTCTGTGTTTACAAAAAAGAATGGGTCCAATTACGCCTGACCCTGATTATCCACACCACACTATAACCCCTGGTAAGTTTACATGGTGTTCAGCCGTAACATGCGGGCTTTGAGGTGCCCAGTAGGTGCAATTGCGGCGATTAATTGAGGCATTAAACTTAAATATGGCCTAATTGCTCCAGACAATCGTATTTGGAAATTGTGCATCCTCTGCAGAATTTTCCAGGTACCACTCACAAAATTTAACTCTTCAGTCAGGATCATCTTTATTGAGGGCATGGACTAATGCCAGAATAAAACCTTTCCAATGAATGTGCTTCAACATGCGATGGACGCTCGATTTTGGGTTTCCCGCCTCACCGAACAGATTTTCTTGGAGATCGGTGGAGACTTTCTAACAACAGCTCTTCTTCTCGTGTGGGACTGGTGGACGACCGGGGTCTTCCAGAACATCCTTTATGGAAGTCTTGGACAATTTTATTTGTTTCAAACTTATCTCTGATGCGAGTGATGGTGAGTCGCGTTGATGGATCTGTTTGAAACTCCCTTCTAAACCGTCTTTATACTTCAGTTACGTTCCCACATTTCCAGTGACACTTTAAGATAAATTTCCCATTCTTAAAGCTTAGTCTTCTATTTTTTCAAATCAGTTACACCTGTAAAAAAAAAAGTTTGAGCCAGTTATAAGTGTGTACACTTTTTGGGGACACTCTGCATGTAAAATTTTTTTTCATTTCTAAATATCAAGTTTTTATCCGTTTTCTAACACTCGTAGTTACACAAAATTAGTCACTTTCCATTTCAGTTTATATTTCTTCTGTATTTTGTCTCTTCCTTAGCTGTGCAGTAGTCATAGCTTGTCGTGTTGACAGCATGGGCTGAACAACAAGAAGAGTTGGGCCTGGGATTATAATAATTATTTCTTTGGTTTGTCCAGGGCCATGTAACACAAGTGAAGTGGTCATAATTGTGGGAGGAGTTACTAGTTCCTTAAACTAGGATATACCAATTTTTATACTTAATATAATTATGATTATGAACATAGTTGACAAGATTGTCATTCCCCAGATGTCGGCAGCTTTTGCTTTTTACCCTTTTCACTTCTTAATTATTGAAATAGGAATTACCTACATGAATTACAGCTTTCTCAATTTTGAGTTTTCATAGAATTTGAAAACAAAAGAAGAAAAATGACCTCTGGTCCCTAGCCGTATGATAGTTTGTGTTTTCTTATTGCAAAGCCACATCAGACAATCTGCTGAGCCCACTGAGGGAAATTTAACCCCTGATTTTAGCGTTGTAAATTCGCCCTTTACTAGCGGGGCGCTTTTTGATGTTTGTTAAATGAAGTGTGACATTAAAATTAAACAGTTCATTGTCATAGATTTAACTTTAAATTTTATCTTTATTAATTTGATAAGCTTACATTCATAAAGTTTACAGCCTTTTCCACACAGTCTGTTTTTGAAACTGTTTTACTTTTTTGAAGTTCAGTTGTATTAAATAACTTATATTTAATGTTTGTAATCTTAGAAATGAATTAAACACGTAACTGTTTGACCGAAAGATATCAAAATCAGTTTGTGATATTCATTCTAATGGTTGTGTGAATGAAGTGAGCGAAGGGTGCATGATTATTTGGATTTATTTTAAATACTTATCGATTTACCTATTTTGCTTCATTATAATAGTTATGATAACCAATGCATAATAACTATTGTAATAAAGTTGTTAATTGTCGTCCACATGTATACAAGACTGGAAAAAATCATAGCAATATTTTGAAAGCAGGTTTATCAGTACTTATCTAATAATTATTATCTACATGTACTTAAATTGATGGTTCTAAATTTTATATACAATTAACAGTTTGCATTTGATGTTGTTTTTATTTCTTTTCCCCATATATTTTAAGATCTTTCATGTTAATAATGTCCCATTCAGCTTATATAATATTTAGTTTAACATTCAATAAATCTCAGGACCCAAAATGAAACGGAAGTTTCACCAAAGATGTTCAGGGATTGATACGTGTCATTTCTTATCTACCAGTGAAAGGATAGGTAGACAGAATTTTGGACTTGGATTCACTCTAGTGATTTGGAATAGTGACTGGAGACGCACACCTATACAAAAAGAGAAGAGGTTTAGGGGAAGTTATTATGATATGTCATCACACTTATCACATAACAGGGGCCCTTGTTGAAGGTTCATTAGATGTGAAACATTTTCTGTTTAAACAATGTTTGATTATTTATTTTTTGCTCAGCTAGAATATTTTTATTTATTGATAATAAACGTGTCCAAGAGATGGGTAGTATTAGCTTAGACAATATCCAAAACATAATAGTTACTTAGGGTCGTGGATGTGTCTAGGGGATAACGTTTCAGTATAAGTATCATGGTGCCTCTTGAAAAGTCACCCACGTGTTTGCGAAAATTTGTGTTGTGTGAATGACTAGGGGAAGGCCTAGTTACAGTATCTATGGATAATTTGAATCCGATTTTGTTTTATTTATTTTATGGTTTATTAAATTGTTATGGTAAATCGCGCTCTCGTGTATTAAATAGATTGTTTTCACTTTACTACTAATTAACTATTGTTAACAATCAACAGTAAAGAACTGGGCGTTTGAATCCCAAAATGTAAATTAAATTTGAATGTAAATTATGATTTGTTAAGGTCAAATGAAATGTCTGGCTGATAAATCGCAGTATCCAACGTTACAAAATGTCTAACAACTCTGTATGGACAATATTTAGGACAAATTTGTACAAAGTTTCATCTATAAAGTTGAGTGTTACTCGGGGAGGCATGATATTTTGTATTACCGTATTTTCCGCCTAATAAGCCGAATTTCTGGCCCTAAATTTTGGACCTGATTTTTGGGGGTCGGCTTATTGGCCAATCACCAGCTTTGGACCAAAAAATACCGAAGACCAAAATCGGACCCAAAATCATACCTTTGATCTCTTAGTTACGGCAGAGTTATTTCAGTTGAATAAACTTTATTTATTAATAGAAAAAGGTCTATACATTACGAATGACATGTATTCATAGAAATAACAAAATTCTTAATACCTTAATAGCTGTCACCAGGCTATTGTCTTGCTTTTCAAACTATCATCCAGTTTCTTTAACGAGCTGTCTCTGTAAAACCTTAGAGAGGATTGTGAATGCTCGACATGTGGGTTCTGACGACAGCAATCCACCATAGACGACCTGATTCGACTCAAAACGTCAATCAGAGAAGCCTTTCTCAAATGGCAAATTGTATCAATATTCTTTGACGTTGAGAAGGCTTATGATACTACATGGAGATATGGCATTTTGCTTTGCGAGATGTTCGTTTATATGGGTTACATGGTCATTTATACATTTTATTATTTTTTTAATGGACAGGTGATTCAAAGTTCTTGTGGGTTCGACGGTTTCCCCTTCTTTCCTACAGAAACTTGGAATCCCTTAGGGCTGGGTTTCGAGTGTTACACTTTTCAATATAAAGATTAATTCCATCACTGAACAACTCCCTCTTATTGTTGTAAACGGGCTCTATTTCAACGACTTTCAAATCTCATGTCAATCATCGAACAAAAAGTGTATTGAGCGGCAGCAACAGATTGCTCTCAGTCGTTTACTGAAGTGGACCACAGCAAGCTTCTCTCTAAAACCGCTTGTATGCACTTTTGCTGCCAACAGAATATTCACTCTTATTCTAAGCTCCGTATTGGTGAAGTTGTGCTATCCGTGATTCCTGAGACAAAGTTTTTTGGGCTTATCTTTGATCGTAAGCTGACCTTTATACCACACATCAACAGCTATGAGTTTAACGTTCAAGATCATTTACTATCCTCTTTTTGTTCTCTCTTCCACGACTTGTGTAGCGGATTGATGTTCTATGATAAAGATATATTATGCTCTTATTCTATCAAAACTAGACTCTGCGTCACTGGTCTGTGGCTCTGCCAGGGCCTCGGCCTTCAAGATGCTGGACCCCATTCATCATCAGGGACTTCAGCTCTGCATTGGGGCTTTCTGCACTTCCAAAGTCTAGAGTTTATACACAGAGTCTCATGAACATCCTCTACTTCTCTGCCGTTTGCAGCTGTTTTTACTGTGTGGTTCGAAACTTTGATCCTTACCACAGCATTCCACTTGGGGTTGTGTTTTCCTTCCTCACTGGGCCATGTTTTTTTTTCAGAACAGAAGATATGCTATTGTTCCTTTTGGCCTTCGTATTCAGGCTCAGTTGGATAAATTGGGTCTGTCGTGGGATAACATTGCTGTATCCACTGGCCAGCCCATCCCACTATAGCTTATTACAATTCCCAAATGTGACCTATCTTTAAGTCATCTGAGAAAAGTAGACACTCCCAATTGGAAATGCTGTCTACTATTTGCTGAAAATATTTTTAACCATCCTTCCATTCCTATTGATACAGATGATTCGAAATCAGGTGACTGTGTGGGCTCTGCCATGGTTTATTGTGGTTCGGTGGTTGTGTGCAGAATCCCCTCTACAGCTTCTGTGTTCACTGTTGAACTGTGTGCCATTTCTCTTGCCCTTGATCACATATAAGCTAAGCAGTACTTCAACTGCACTATTTATACTGACTCGCTTAGTTCTCTATTGGCCCTGGAATCACCTAACGTTAGTTTTCACCCTGTTTTCTCCGATATTCAAAACCGTCTGGCCCATTTCTCTTTAACATCTACTTCTATCCAGTTTTTCTTTATATCAGGCCACGTTGGTATTCGCTGGAACGAGCTCTCCGACACCCAAGTTAAACCTGTCTTCTCTGGCACTATCACTGCTGTGCCTGTTCCATTGACTATGATCCTGTATTCAAGGCTTGGCTTTGTTCCAGTTGGCAGTCGACTTGAAGTGAAAAACGTGAAAACAAGCTTTTATAAATAAAACCCTCTATTTGGCTTTGGCCGTCTTGGTTCCGTAAGTATCGGAAAGAGGTAGTTGCCCTAACTAGACCACGCATTAGTCTAGTTTTTTAACTCATCGTTTTCTTTTATCTGGGGCTGATGCACCAAAGTGTCATCTGTGTGACACTCAGGTCACAATAAGCCACATTTTACTGTCTTGCCGTCGTTACGACTCTCATTAACGGCACCATTTTAAACATTTTTTATTTCAAGGTTTATCCATAGCGTTAGACAATGTCATTGGCGATGTTGACACTGTCTACCTTACAAATGTTTTTAGTTTCTAAAGGTCATTAATATCTTTAATGCTATTTAAGTTTTTAATTTATGAATTAAACATTTTTTAATGTTTTTCTTTTTTAAGAATTTTAATACAATTTGTTCAATTTGAAATTAGAATATGGCCGTAACGTCAAATAACTTGAAACCAAGACTGGAAAGACCAATTTCAGGTGACTAACGTGGTGTTTGAACTTACCTGTTAGTCATTTTGACGAGTTATGATAATTAAAATTATGCTACAGAAAGTCTTTTACAACTTATGTCACTGTAAACTAGATATAGAAATTGGATTTAACCATATTTGTTTTAATTCAAAAATTAAACTTTGTTTTGTTCTACTTTAATTCATTTTTACGAATGTTGATAATTTTATTGTAATATTAACTTTTTACCGGATGTTTGGCGCAGATAGCCTTGTTCCTTTGCCAAACTAACCAAGTCAGTAAAATTTCTTTGTATGACATTCAGTTAAACTCTTTCCATGGACAAACCACATCAGTAATGCTATTCAAAATACTAATAAGAGAACTGCATACCTCCGTTGCATAGGAGGCATCAACAAAGGATGCAAGAATCAAACAGTTCTGACAGTATACAAAGCTTATATTACGCTACTATTTGAATATGATTGTGCTTTATCATGATCTACCTGGATCAAAAGATTAAAGTATACCTCAATGGGCAGTTTCTGGTATTTGTAATTCAACGTCATATGATTAAATCCCTTATGCAGTAGCATGAGGCAGTAGAGAAAGGGCATAGTGGCAGCAAGTGAACTAAACGTCTCGAGACTTACTTGTTTTTTTTTGGAATTTCGTACAAAGTTACTCGAGGGCTATCTGTGCTAGCCGTCCCTAATTTAGCAGTGTAAGACTAGAGGGAAGGCAGCTAGTCATCACCACCCACCGCCAACTCTTGGGCTACTCTTTTACCAACGAATAGTGGGATTAACCGTCACATTATACACCCTCACGGCTGGGAGGGCGAGCATGTTTAGCGCGACGCGGGCGCGAACTCGCGACCCTTGGATTACGAGTCACACGCTTTTACGCGCTTGGCCATGCCAGGCCCGAGACTTGGGTGGTCATTATAGAACTATGAAACAATGATGAACAAACTCCAACACGTCAAGCGTCTGTGTGCAGTCATTACGGTCAATAAAACTGGTAAAACATGTTTCAGGTAAAGTTTGATGTATTTCGTTTTAACGCCGTCAGGTGAAGCAATTCTCTCAATTCTACTGGTGATGCTTTAAAACCACGTCCTGTGCCACATGTCACAGCATTAAGATTGCAATGAAGACAAGCATTATTTCACCCTAAGTCATTCTATTCAGGACTTTCTTCGACTACGTCACATTCTATACAAATTTTATGTTTGTAGACTTCCAAGAAAAGGAGAAGAACGCCTGAAGATTTTGTTTGATTCTCTGGGCACCTGTTGGTGATGATGTAAAGTAGATAAACCTAACAATGATGAAAGAAACTCCAAAGGATACCTAAAGTGTTCTTTCGTATATTTCATGTAAGTTTTTGCTTAGAATGAATACACTTAAAGGTAGGTAGTTTTATGCTGATTTCGGGTAATCCGTAGCTTGTTGGTTTAAAGCACTTGGATGAGGCGTGACTTAGTGACTTGTACACAGTTTCTATAGGGTTTATCACAGATTCGACTTTTTGGAGAGGTGGGCAATCTATGCCACCAATTTCAAAGTATGAAGACAGGATCTCAAGAGAATTTGACAAATTTTGCAAACAATTTAAGGAAGATACACAGAATTTCATATCTCACTATTTCTCCTGAATATTACGGTAAGGTGTTCAGTTAAATGTTTATGAAGAACTTACTGAGTAAACCCATATTTTTCCACATCTGGGATTGCAGGATAACTTATTCCTCCTGGAGGCAGCCACATCAAGCCTCACACTTGAAAATAGAAACCAATCTCTGTGGAAACTGCAGCTGCAGAACTTCCTCCAAGACAAACTCCACTGCATGTAAAGACTTTGAAAGCATTTAAGATATATCAGTGTTGTTCTACCAAGTATACTGCAAAATTCTTAAAGGCAGCACGACACAAAAGTTATGGAACTAAATGGATCAGGCAGGTTTTCCTGGCCCAAATACTATGACACCATCACCAATACGATTATGCAATAATCAAACTCTCAGAAGTACTATAATTTCCAGGAAGGAGCACTTGAACTCTTATGAGAATATTCATATCACGTTATCAGATAAAAATATTGGATTCGCAGAAATACCAACACCAAGGTTTAATGACTGCAGCAGCACCTATTGGTTACAACTACTAGAGTCCACGTTGGATCTGGTCACCTTCTTTGGTGAGTGAAGCAATCAGATTGCAATTAGAATTTTACATTTGGTCTGCGGAGAAGGTCATGTATTTGGTGTCATGTGTCAATAATGATACATGGGTGTGAGTTTGAGCTTTTTGTGAGTATTGGGATAATAAAGGACTTAAACATAATCTGGGCACTCTTTTCCCACTCCCGCTGGTACAACGGTAAGTCTACGGATTTACAACGCTAAAATCAGGGGTTCGATTCCCTTCGGTGGACTCAGCAGATAGCCCGATGTGGCTTTGCTATAAAAAAATGGACGCATTTTCCTATGCTAGCAGTAAGGTAGCACGTATCTATCACAAAATGATGACACGTAATAGTTATGTGTGGAAAATGTGGCACTTCTGTAGTCAGTTACAAGTGCAGAATGATATACTATACTATCAACATAAAGCACCGACTGTGGTAGATACGTATGATACAACCGGTGGTTCTCAAACTATAAGATAGGAAATTATTTAAGTATTGTATAATACAAGAACATGAAGGCAACAGAGGATGTTATGAACTATCTCCAGTGTATGGAAGCAGTTTTTTGGCCAGATTTATGTAAAGATTTTGACTGATGATATATACACACGCACACTGAACTGTACTCGGCAACATATGGTGGCGAGATATTGTTCGGGTACTTTGCAATAATTTTTCGATATATCTAGTATGTTGTGGTTGTATTTGTGTGAAGAAACCATACAGAACTCGGCAGGATAGCTGAAACAATTGGGTGAAGATTCTAGAGAAAGTTACAGTCGATTTTAACTGTTAATGTTAACTGAATATTTTAACAAATGAGTTAAAAGGACAATCAGGTTAAAGCTTCATGGCAAATGTTTTCCAATAAATGCTCAACCTATAGGGTTGATTTGTATTCTACAAATATCATTAAAGCTAGAACAGTTAAAATTTTCAGACGAAAGTCGCAGAGAAAGCTAGAGTTCGATTCAACTACTAATAATAGCAGAGGATTTGAATGGCTAAATTCGAAGGATGTTGTAATCAGTTTTTCATCTTCTGAAGTCTTGTGGCAAAATGTTGGAAGACGTTTGCTAATATATATTTTTTTTTCTTGAGTGAACCCACTGTTTGCATGTAAGTTGAGGCGACTTTGTATTGTACTGTTTTGTTAGATCGTGTAAGCTCGGCATGGCCAGATAGGTTGGTTAAGGCGTTCGACTCATTGTCTAGTGATGCAAAGGGTTTTTGAGATTAGAACATTGGTAAATAGATCTGTGACGTCAGAACTGACCATAATATCCTGGGATTTTGATGTGTAACTTTCTGAGTTGTCCTAAGAAACATGTCGAGTTTTGAATGTGATGTTCACTGTTTCCTCGTAATGAAAATAAGATAGGTACGAGGAAAGTAGCCAGTTGATGGCAAGGTGAGTTTTGAGCATTGACGATAGGCTTTAGAGGTATATTAGGTTTATTTATCTTAAGTATTTCTTAAAACTGAGGAGGGAAATTTTCCTTGGATCTTAAGTCTTTGGTTAGTTTTTCGTTGATCAAGCCTTGTTTCTTTAGTTCTATTGATGGGTCTCTCGGTCTTTTCTGTAGGATTTTTGGCGATCTTTTTATATTGGTGTTTGTACAGCAACTGTTTGATCATCGTGTCATAATTGTTCACGTTTAGGATAAATATACTGTTTCATTTGTATGCTGGTAGAATCTTGATGCTGTCTTGCTTGAAACGGTTCAGTGCGTTACATTCATGTTTAGTGATGTTCGATTTTGGTTTCTTGACCATTCTGAGGATGGTGAAAGTTTGATATCGTTATTTTTCAGCCATAGGGCTAGGAAGGCTTTGTGCAGCAGTTTCTAAGGTTGTAGCTAAGAAATAAAATCTTAAAAAATCATTTTCTGAAATTCCATGTTCCTGTAACGATACATACATTAAAGAAACAGAAAGAAAACTCGCTACAAAAATAAAAAAAACCATAAAGACAATACAAGACTTATAAAAACAAAATTCAGCCATTGCAGAGCAACTGGATACAGAATAAACTGGGAGAAAACTAGAATCGTAGACACAGACAAATTCTGGAAGACAAGAAATGAAGCGAAACGAACTTGGCAGGAGTTTAGTTCAGAGAGAGAGAGAAATTTGGTGAATTATCTCCCCAACAGGGGTGGTCAGGAACGTTGTAGTTCCTTTCGTCCCAACTCATGAAAGATTATTCATTTTTATGTGGGAGTTTTCCTGTATTTTGATTTAACTTGTCTAGTGTGATGAAGTTGGGTGTAGTAGTTTGAAAATGACGGGTGAGAAAGGATGGGGACACAAAGGAAGTAGGCCAGGCCAGAGCCTAGAAGACAAGAAAAATCAAAGAATCATTTTGTATTGACACTATTAAACCTTTACTAAACAAAGATTCCGGATTAGAGGTGAGTAGCCTGTGGCTGCCATTGATTGAATCTACAGGAAATATTTCCTCCAATCAGAAACGGTGATAATCCAACCAATCATAAAACGCTCTCCACAATCCATCAGGACACTATAAAAGACCGACAACACCTACTAAAAGACTGACTAAACCTAATAACAATTCACGAAAGTGGACGAAGAGGAACCACAACGATCCTGAACACCCCAGTTGGAGAGAAAATTCTTACGATTTCTCTCTCTCTAAACTAAACCCCTGCCACGTTAGTTTGCGTTTGCACAAAGACCGACTTAAAGACGAAAGGCGGAAGACTTTCGAAACGTCGTCCTCTTCATTTGTCTTCACAAGAGGCAGTTGTTATCCATTCTACAAAGTTTCATTATGGTTTATGTATTTTTGTCTTTTATTATTATTATATTAACAGCGATTTAGCAGAATACCTCTATTTATATGTTCATTGAAGGAAAAATCATTATTCATATTTGTATGTAATCAGAACAGAAACTTATCTGACAACAACAGACGTGTAAGGGAAGTCAAAAGATAATCGTTAAAATTTCAAGTTAGTGAAATTTGGGACTGGGTACAGAAGAAAAGAAATAAAAAGAGAACTGGTGCTCAAGTTTAAAGAGGTGCAAAGTTAGGACGTTTACCCTTTTAATTATCAAACACAAAAGGAAGTAACAGACTGGCAATCTCTTCAATGCATGTTTCTACTTTACACGTTTATCGTTTCCTCCTGTTGTACATGTGCAATCCAAATGTACATGGTAAAAAAAAAGGCTTCTTAAAACTGCTGATTTAGCATCCTGTTCTTATATTCATCAACTGTTTACTTTTGGCAAATTCTTAACGACTTGAATGGTGTGAAATTATTTTCTCAGAAAATATTAAATAAACAGGAAAAAGCACGTCACTTGTGTAAACGTATCGTTTTCTTTTTTTATTGTTTGAACCACAAATCTCTTTGTATTAAATATATACAAGTTTCTTATATACTTTTGCAAGTACCCGTGAAAATATAACTTGATTTTCGTAATGCATCTCTTATTTCGTGCAAATAATCCACTTTTCACTGCAGCGTAGTGGTAGAAATGACTTATCACTTTCCTTTTCTTAAATTCAAGCTGATGGCGTTTTACGTACTACTCGTAACATCTATAATTACACATTTTCAACTTAGGCCTTGTCTATCTTTTTCCATGTTGGGCTAGTGAAGAGTTGTTGGTAAATATTGATTACGTGTAGGGTATAAACTTCATTACGTCAAATTATAACCACACTCTCTTTTTCTGTAGAACAAATGAAATAAAGTACACGTTCGTTATAACAGGACATAGATAATTTCGACAATAAATTGAGGTACCAACTGTTTTAATTCTAATGTATTCAAATTCAACACTCGCCTAGGGTCATGTCGTAATTTAATACCCGATTACTCAATTATTGAAGTCGTTGTATTTAAAGGGTTGCTAAAACACTTAGTAGTTGTATCATGACAATCGTGAAAACAATTGTTTAAAGACTAAGTCTAGAAACAGTGAACTGATAGAGCATCGTTTGGTACAGTTTGTAGATTTGTATTCTTACGAAAAAAACGGAGTCTTGAAATTCCAGTCTTTCCTGTCCGACAATTGCGTTGTTTTTTCCATTTGCATTATTACATAACCTGGAAAAGAAAACACGAGTAACTCAGTACTTTTAGCACATAAATGTAAAATATAGAAGATAAAACATATTCTCTTAAACTAGGTAATCATTAACCCATTAATGAAAGTTCTTACCATGGTTCTAAAGAGATTGAACAAAGGATTTTTATTAGCCATGTTATACACATTGATATTTCAATTCCGATAGTATGTTTCATTACATAATCTACAAAGACACAATTGAAAAAGAAAGGTTATTTCTGCAGTTAAAGAGTATGAACTGCTGTATATAATTGCATAATGCCAAATTAGATTCGATAAATCAAACATTTTTTGCTGCAACTAAAGAATTTAAATTGGGGTTTATAATAAAAAATTACATCACACGCATTTCTCACTTAGATACATTCAGGTTTATCGAAAGGGAACCTTCACTTTTGATGCAAACGCATCGACATCACGTAGGTCGATATCGGCAGTGAATATTGATTTTTGTATTTCATGTGCCTACACTACGATTTTGCGTATAAACATTTTACAAAGGTCATAATGCAATAGTCTGTGGTATTTCGATATAAAACTTCAAGTTGCATCAGAATATTTATTGTCTAGGAGCACCCAATGTCAAAATTATTAGGTTTAATGAACCAGAGTCAAGGCCGTCTAGTTGGTGTCGTTCAAATAGTAGTTTGTTTTTTATGAAACTGCAAACGATGACGTCATTCATGTTTGGGACATAGTTATGCAAGAGGAAAGGTAGTAGTGGTTGTATACTCTTGAAAGTTCGAGAATGATGAACGCAAGGTGAATTGTAGGGTGACTTGTCTAATTCAAAGTTGGTTGTGGAATATTTATGCAAATAGTGCATTAAGTAGTGTCGTTAACGGCTTCATATTTGTTTATCGAAAATGTAAACATCTTCTTTCTAAGATATTTTTTGCAAGCAGTAATTAATAATACGGTGTTGATATTATATACAAAGCTAGTTTGTTTGTTTTTGAATTTCGTACAAAGCTACTCGAGGGCTATCTGTGCTAGTCATCCCTAATTTTGAAGTGTAAGATTAGAAGGAAGGCAGCTAGTCATCACCACCCACCGCCAGTTCTTGGGCTACTCTTTTGTTACCGAATAGTGGGATTGACGGCTGAAAAGACGAGCATGTTTGGCGCAACAGGGATGCAAACCCTCGATCCTCAGATTACAAGTCGCACGCTTTAACGCGCTTGGCCATGCCGGGCCTAAGCTACATCCACAATGGGATGGGGTGGGGCGACAGAATAGTAGAAACATGATGATATATAAAATTAAGAACATGACAATACCATGTAAAAATAGAGTTTAAGGGCGTCTAAAGGCTTATGTTGTGAAATACGTTAACTAATTTACAGCATATTTCTGAGTTATTATTGTCATATCTTATTATTGAGAATGTAATAATGTTATTTTACAATACATTTTTTATTTGTAAGGTTATTCCAGTAATTAATTACAAATATATCGTGTATAGGCATGAAAGACTGTGTAACTTGATTGGCTCAAACTTGCTGGAGGTTATTGGTTTTGTTGCCACGATAAAGATTACTACAATGCCGTTCTTTAAAGTTTCAGACTTATAGTTTTTTCTGAATTATTTCGAAGTTTCAGAACTATTTGTACAATTGCTGCAGATATTTTATTATTTTTTTAAATGATGGATTATTCGTACATACTTACACGAAGGTTTTCTAGTCCATAAAACAAAATCAGTTATCTATGTTTGAGAAAATTGAGTTTAACTGATATTATATGTAGCTTAACATGTATTTGTTTACTTCCCTTTACGTTTTCGCTTTGAATATTCTCCACCACCCAGTGGTATATCTGTGGACTTATAAGGCTAGAAACAGGGTTTCAATACTCGTGTTGGCAAAGCACAGGCAGTCCATTATGTAGCTTCGCACATAACTCCAGACAAACATAAAATATTTCCGAAGCAGTTGGCTTTAGCAGCGTTGAAGTTTATAGATTCACATCAAACAGTGACACTGCCCGATAACGCTCATTTTCCAAATGTGTTAAATTTTATTTAATATTAATGCTAAAGATAAACGCAGCAGTTTAAAGTATTAAAAATTAGGTCTTGTGATTAGCGTTTTGGGCTCTTTATCGAGAGGTCCAACAATTGAACTGAGTTGAACTCTAAATCAACTCTGCACTTTAAAGTAATAGCAACCTCTTCATTCAGTGTTAAAAGTTAGACAAAACCCTTGTGGCGACAGGTGGTGCTGATTGGTTGCTCTCATATCAGGAAATAGTTATGTACGGTTATGCCTGAACCTTAGAGGCTTCAGATACCCCTGTGGTACGGCGGTATGTCGGTGGACTTACAACGCTAGAAACTGAGTTTCGATACCCTTAATGGGCAGAGCACAGCGTATTGTGTAGCTTTGTGCTTAATCACAAACAAACAAATAGGAGCCTCAGATCAGGTCGTTAATCCCACGTGCCGATACAAATATGAAAATTATAGAAAAGAAAATATACTACACAACGTTAAATTAAAAATAATTAATCTATATGAAATTTGATAGCAAAAAAGAAAAAAGAATGAGCTGCACTGAACACTTACAACAAATATTCGTAAGGTTATTGTGAGAATTATAAAGTCGCAATCTGCTACAAGCGGAATGTTTCATATATCTTGCTGGAAAAATTAATTCCAAAAGTCACTATTAAATATGCATGATTTTTTATTTATCTAAATAAGTATAACATAGAACAAGTATTAATTACTGGATAAAATATGATTTGTTTATCAAAACAAAGTAATAAACAAATCAATCCATGGTGTGAAGGGTAATCGGTAAGTAAAAAATCCTAATAGTGCGAGGCGAATATAATCCAATGAAAAGTGAACAATCGTTAATCTGTTGTAACATTGCATGGATAAATGGGGTTGTTTATCAAAACAAAGTAATAAACAAATCAAGAATCCTTACGTTGTTTATACAACGTTACTATCAAACAAATAATATAATCAATAAAGATTTCACTCGCATGTTTTGTCGTTTTTCAAGGTAGGTAAAATACAGCTCACAGTCGTTCTTATATTATTCATAATTATTAAGAAAGACAATTACTTTGTGTTTTGCCAACGGATAATGTTCTAGATAAAGACAGGATGTATATTGATATATTTAGTGTATTGTCTTCCCTGAATGTCTTGAATTTTATTGTTTGTATTTTTCATGTTTGACAGTTTATTTTATCCTCATTTGAAATTCCACGCGAATTATATCACTATGAAACACGAAATCTCAAGTAATATTTAATCTCGTACACGTGATAATTCTGTTTGTTTGTGCTTTTGCTAACGAGTGACATAGTTTTTAAATAAAGTAAAATATACGAAAAACAAATATTTCAAGTATGCAAAAATTCAGTCATATAAAACATTTGAAAGTGAAAGGTTTTATTTTCTAGGAAAACAATTTATTCACATGTACACACTATTAAACACGAACCAAACAAATATGAACATTTGCACTTACAACTGTACAAATTGGGTTTCGATAACTGTTGTTGACACAGCTCAGCTTTTCCATTGTATAGCAGTATACTTATAAACACAATGAAATATTTTAATCTAAAATAACTATTTTACAAACCTATATAAAGGACAACGTGAAATGTACAAAACTGATAATACATCGAAATATCTGAAAATCTTTCACGTGCTGCCTTGAGGAGCAGAATAATTAATTGGGTTATTAAAATTAAATAAAAATGCCTTACGTAACAATACGTGACCTCTGATGAACTTTTTCTTTTCAACGTGCTCAACAATACGACACGTTAATCTAGAGGCTGAGGAACCCCATTTCTTTAGTAGGTCATGAATTATTGCTTAAACAAAATGCATGCTGTGTGTGTAAGACGTTTAGTGTGTCACATTGTTTACTTTTACGTTTTTTTTTTCTTTTTATAAAGCAGTCAAATAAATAAAATTACTTAGCTATCCTTGTCTTAAACTACATCGTTTCATGAAAACTCGGTTACAGAGAAAACATGTTAGTATTGCATATAACAGTTACTTAAGATTAAGAATTAATTTTCTTACGTCACTTCTAACTCTACAATATTTAACATTATGTCTTGCTCTTACAAAAAAAGATTACTTCACACAGATCACGGATGGTAGTTTACAGATCAGTATTTATACAGACTCAAGCCATTAAGCACATTGTTTGAAAAGTGTTTCTTATTTATTATAGCAAAAACTTACATCCATGGTGTGAAGGGTAATCGGTAAGTAAAAAATCCTAATAGTGCGAGGCGAATATAATCCAATGAAAAGTGAACAATCGTTAATCTGTTGTAACATTGCATGGATAAATGGGGTTAACATAAATATGTATGTTATATTCAGGGGCGTAGATGCTGGGGAATGGGGTACACATCCCCCCTTAATTGTAGGTGGGGGTATGGTGCATACAATCATTCCCACTACAGTTTGGTCTGTTGAATTGTTTTATTGCATCACAGGCATACAAATTGCGTGTTTGTTCTTGTGATTCTCGTGTTCTTACCAATCGAATTACATAATTAGGCCTAGATGTAGGCTTTTTTAAGTAGCCGAAATGTACACCTTTAATATTGGCGTGCTTATAAGCTATTCGATCTAAGCGATAGGTCGTAAGTATCAGTCAGTAGGCCTAAGTATACACGCAAGTATCGTGGCAAGAAGATTACTCTGTGACTGCATGTTTACAGCTTTCAAGTAATCAGAGATTACCAATTTGCAAATTGAACAGTCCATATAAGTGGTTGCAAAAATCATCCCTCCCATCGGGTGTAAAAAAATCTACGCCCATGGTTATATTACAGTAAAGTACTGTACTATCTTCATGTAGTGTAGTATAACTCGTTAAGTTATATTACTAATTTATGCAACTCTGTACAACAATAGTATATTAGTTATTTCAGTCATTGACTGTCCTATATGTGCATGTATGCTGTTCACTGTTTCAATAAAAGTGTTGATGCCATTATTGCTAGAAGAGGTGAACACTTCACTCTGTAATACAGCAGGAAGTACCTTTATGTTAGATATGAGAAAAGACCGCGGGGAATTAAGACTGGACGAAATACAATAGCGATGAATCAAATTTACTCAGATTACACTATTGCTATTTATGTTGATCAACAAGAGATGTGAGACAATACATTAACATAGTATATTTTTCTTAGGATACAGTTTGATAATGATGCCGGTTAATGAACAGATGGAAAGATCCGGGAATACAGGACACATGCTAATTGAATTTGAACAAACGTAGTGACGTTAATAACCATAGAACTAACTCCAACATATAGTTGTTTACAGAATTTTATCAAGTGTCGGGAGTAATGAATATATGAACTTCAAAATACCAGCTTAAATCTGATGAATTTACTCAAAGAGTAATACAGACTTTCAATTATATGTTAACCAAGTTTGTTAACCCTGACAAAAATGACTGGATGAATATCTACCATACGACATGATGACGTATTCCAAATGTTTGAACGAGAAGTACAGCTCTATATGGATTTAATTTATAATCAAACACAGTACTGAAGTACTTTAGTGTCCAAACAAATATCTGAAATTACAAAACCTATCTGGTTCACTGTCAATAGAATTAACTGAAGGATAGAGCACGTGAAACACTTTGGATACAAAGCTAGGACAGCTGAAGCTGTCAGACGAAACTTTTAAGAAAATGTACAGCTGGATTCAACTCTCAATGACGGTCTGTCATTCTGAATAATAAACTAAAAGGTACTCGCAGTCCATGTTTTCCAAACTCTCAGGTTACGTCTAGTGCTAAATGTGGCAGATGTCTAGCTATATAAATTTCCTAAGCAAATTTTCGATTTCACGGGTAAGTCAGGAAGACTTGATGTTGTGCCACTACATGATATTGCACCTCATGATGCCTTACAGTCTTCCTGAAGTGCAGACGTGCTTGGTCACATCATGGCTAAATGATTAGAGTGCTTAACTTGCAACCTGAGGGTCGTGAGTTTGAAACACCATCCCATCAAACATGTTTCGAATTCCCGTCACACCAAACATGCTTCCCCTTTCAGCTATGAGGGCATTATAATGTGATGGGTAATCCCACTATTCGTTGGTAAAAAGAGTAGCCCAACCGTTGACGATGGGTGGTGATCACTAGCTGCCCTCTCTCTAGTCTTACACTGCTAAGTTACGAAAGGCTAGCGCATATAGCCCTTGTGTAGCTCTGCACGAAATTTGAAACAAACAAACATCAAACATGCTCACCCTTTCAGTCGTGGATTCGATATAATGTGTCATAATTTGAGTTTGCGTAAGCGTAATACAATAGGCGGCATTTATCGTTCCAGCGCACGTTTAAAAAGTAAGTGGAGTGAGCAATTACCACTAATCAGTCGCTAGAGAGACCATGAAGTCATTCAGTGGTATGGTACAAAGTTACAAGGTGGAGTTATATTTGGCGACCAATTTTTATAGGCAAAAATTAAATCACTTTGTGTATGCATTGCGTACACGAATACAGTGTAAAGAAGTATGTACAGTTTATTTAGCCAAATAAATAAGTTTGATTAGAATTATAAAGATTGAATACATTTGGCAGAAAAATGCAGAGATCAGCTTCAACTGTATTGAGATAAAACCACTGCATGACCTGCGTGTTCTTTTATTGAAAGAAAGGGTATTTCACACTTGGTGTGAAACTGAGATAGTTGAGAGCAAGTGACTTTTACTGAAGGAAGAACACATTTAGTAGAGGACTTAAAAAGAATTAACTGAAATAATATAATTAAAAACACTGATGTTGATGAAGGAATATCTTAGAACTTTGGCAACTAAAATATTCGTAGGTTATATGTTGAATGGTGACCCCACGATATCATTTGACAATAAAAAGAAAAAGAATATAGCGTGCATATTGTTTGTTTGCAAAGCTACGCGAGGATTATCTGCGATAGCCGCCCCTAATTTAACAGTGTAAGACTAGAGGGAAGGTGGTTACTCATCACCACTCACCGCCAACTCTTGGGCTACTCTTTTACCAACGAATAATGGGTTTGATCGTACCATTATAACGCCCCCACGGCTGAAAGGGCGAGCATGTTTGGTGCAATGGGGACTCGGACCCGCGACCCTCAGATTACGAGTCGAGCGCTTTATCACTTGGTTATGCCGGGGCAATTTACGTCAAGGGCACAGTCTTCCATTGTACAAATGTATTATATCGTTTTTTAAAGCTAATTGTGGACATCAAAGTTCAAATAATGCTGCTCTGTTGTTTATGAACTCACAAATGTGTTCATTCATTATAGGATCAAATTTTATTAGTAGTTCTTCGGCTAAAACATTTTGATTTTCAGGTTAATTTAACCTATGAACAATTCCAAGAAAACCTTAATTTTTTTCCAGCGAAACAAATAACTGTTATAATTATATACTCTTCAAAACAAGAAACGCAAAAGGGATATTTTTGTTATTTTAAAGAGAAATATATGTAATAACGTTACAAGCTCAGAGTATATGATGTTACACGTGTTAAGGCACTGATTGTCAGACCAAAATGACAATAAAAGCTGTGCACTTTGAAAAGGGAGGAAAACATTGGATTTTTCGCCAAAACGCATTCGTGTCCAATAAATATGTTTGAGAGATCCGCATGTTCTGTAAGTGCAACATGTGCAAAATCCCTATAAAAGTGACGGGTTCTCGGTTTCCATAGCTCAGTGTTAAGCCACCGAGACGCAATACAATTACGCCAAGACTGACTGAAGCACAACGCAGCAATGCTATTGGTCGCTTGGAAGCAGGCGAATCTTGATCGGATGTTGCCAGAGCTGTGAATGTCCACCCAAGCACCATAACAAGGCTATGGAATCGTCACCAACAACATGGATCAACTCGTGACCGTCCACGATCTGGCAGACCTCGTGTGACCACGCCTGCACAAGATAGCAACATCCGGTTACGTCACCTTCGGGATAGGACCACCACTGCGACGTCTACTACCTCAACCACACCAGGGCTGCATAAGATTTCCGATCAGACCGAACGCAACCGTCTACGAGATGCAGGAATCCGGCCTTGACGTCCATTCAGAGGTGTCATCCTCAACCAGCAACATCGTCAAGCACAGCTGCAGTGGACTCTGACCTCATCGACGATGGAGGCGTGTTTGGTTCAGCGATGAATCACGTTTCATGCTTCGTAGGCAGGATGGAAGGACCCGTGTTTACCGTCGCTGAGGTGAACGTTTTGCAGCAAACTGTGTGCAGGATGTTGACATATTTGGTGGTGGGAGCGTCATGATGTGGGCTGCCATCGCCTACAATTCCAGAACAGACCTTTTGCACATTCGAGGGAATCTTACGCTTAACGATACGTCGACGAGATTCTTATGCCCCATGTGCAACATACCATGGTGAACGTCAACGACGTTTTTCAACATGACAACGCCCGTCCTCACACAGCTCGACTCACCAATGTCTTCTTGAGACACAACAACATCCACGTTCTTCCCTGGCCCTCCAGATCACCAGATTAAAAACCCATCGAATATCTTCGGGACGAGTTGGACCGACGTCTGCGACGGCGACAACCTCAACCGCAGACTCTACCTCAGCTTGCAGTAGCTTTGCAGGCTGAGTGGACAGCCATTCCACAGGATGTGATTCGTCATCTCCTCGCTTCCATGGGCAGGAGATGCCAAGCAGGTATTGATGCTCACGGGAGGCATACTCGTTGAGTGACGTTAAACTTCACCTAGTAAGCGTGGACTTCGCCTTTGCAGACTTTGGATGTTCAGCAGTGAATGTGCAAAGTTTCTCACATGTCATACAGAACTATCCAGAATAAACTTGTTAACAAATTGTCTCAAATTTTGCCTTTTGCGTTTCTTTTTTTTGAAGAGTATATTATTTAATACACTTCGAGATGTTGCTATTCAACTTAAGTGAAAGTTTGAACTATAATAGCTACCACACAAGGCATTTTAAAGATATATTTGTTTTCTCATGACATTCCAAATTTAAAAAAACCCTTCATGAAACAGCTTATTGTAAAACAATTTAAATGAAAAACAGATCACAGTAACTGTTTTATAAGAGTACACCAACTATACATATAGCACTCAACATTTTTCATTTCTTAAAAATAATTATGCTTAAAAATTCAAGACGATTTTCATCAGATGGAAACACAATGCCTTTAAAAATTTGGAGCATATTTTACTAACATAACTTAATTAGTTGTGTATATTTTTGGTCAATGTTTATTTGAAGTTAAGCACAAAGCTACACAATGGGTTATCAGTGCTTTCTCACCATGGATATCGAAACTCCGATCCTAGCGTTCTAAGTCCGAATACATACACTGTTTCACTGGAGGGCTCAACCAGTAGAAAAAAAAAGCAGAGTTGCTTTTTATTTTTATGCTTATTTTTATTGATTTTCATGACGCCAAATTTGTCCTTTTTTCGGACCTTTAATCATTTTGTAAATGCCTCCCAGTGGCACAGCGATATGTCTTCGGACTCACACCGCTAAAAATCGGGTTTTGATACCTGTGGTTGGCAAAGCACAGTTAGCCCGTTGTGTAGCTTTGTGCTTAATTCAAAAACAAACAAACAAACATTTTGTAAAGAATTATACACTTTAAAAAGCTAAACTTCAGACAACCGCTTAAAAAAAAGACAATTGACAAAAAAAAAAGAAAGAAAAGAAAGATGGTAACAGGACGAGGGAATGTAAAACAAAGATCAGATTAATGAACACTAGGTTTCCTCAGTTAAGGAAAGACTGTTTGGTTTTCGAATTTGCACCATTGTAGATTGCGTGGCGTAATAAATTGCATACAGTAATCTCGTTTGCAATATCAGTTACAATCGTGGTGGGCAGATTGTCAGACATTTGTGTAAAATATATTAAGTGAAACAAAATGCACATCGCTATCTTGTTAAATAAATATACAAGTTTTAATGTTATTTTGTAGATGATTTAGGCAGTCATTATAATGAACAAAGGTGAAACAGGCAGCAACTTGTAGAGAAAATCCTGGAGGACGAAATATTATCCTTCCCATCTGTATTTACTTTTAAAAATTAGTTCTCCTCAAATGTAAAGCTGAACTAGGCATTTGTTGCCTATTTCACCTTCGTTTAAGTTTTAAAGGGGCCCGGCATGGCCAAGTGTGTTAAGGCGTGCGACTCGTAATCCGAGGATCGCGGGTTCGAATCCCTGTCACAACAAACATGCTCATCCTTCAATCGTGGGGGGCGTTATAATGTTACAGTCAATTCCACTATTCGTTGGTAAAAGGGTAGCCCAAGAGTTGGCGATGGGTGATGATGACTAACTTCCTTCCCTCTAGTCTTACACTGCTAAATTAGGGACGGCTGGCACAGATAGCTCTCAAGTAGCTTTGTGCGAAATTAAAAAAAAAAAAAAATTAATAATTACTTATCAAATTGATTATTGACAAATTAAAACCGTTATCTTTTGCTATACCTAATGAATTAAACAAAATACTGATATATCTTTTTTAATGTACCGTATAATTTAACTGAGTTATAATCATTTGAAACCTGTATCATGATCGAAGTGCCCCAGACAAGTGTCTTTGAGTCTTCGGACCCTGGCAGTCGCAGAGATAGGATGGTTTTACTTGTCGGTTAAAAGAACAATGAAAAACGAGTTATTTAAAGACCTAGATCACAATTTATATAACGCTATGTTCGTTACTCTGTGACAAGAAAACAGTAAAACAATCAACTGTTTCATCGGTAATGTATTGGTGAAAAATCCCATAAGCACCGGACCACCTCCGAATTACAACTAAATGGTAATTCAGCCTACTCGAATATGATAACCGATAATTGTAAATCGATACATTAAATATTTAAAATTACTAGTCTAGCTGCTTCCTAACCTGTTAGTAATGGAGTTATATTGATAAATATTCAAGTTAACATCAGTGAACAAAAAAGTCAAACACAGTATTTTATAAGAATTATTTTTCATGGGAAAACATTAAGGGTATGTACATAAAACGTCCTCATAATAAGGACGAAAATCATTGGCTAAAAAGAAGGACATTTGTACGAAAAAGGAAACCATTAAAAGTAGCAGGTTTGATAAGTATTAACTGATTCCCTGATTATGCAATTTTTGTCTCTCCACTCGAACTAATGAAAACCCTGTGACTACTGAGGAGTCAGCAACCACCTTCCGGAAATGTACAGGCTAAAACAAACCCTAACATGGGTGGAGTTTCAATGTTACTCATGAACGTCCTGGGATAAAAACCAATATTTTACCTTAATTTTTAAAACCGTGACGATTGTGTTTTAAACGAAAGCTTAGCTGATAGTAGGGACAGTGATACGAATAAAAGTATGAAGAAGTCAACATCTCGACTTACTTATACTTAAACTACATATTTTATAGTTAGAACAATTTAGGGCTATCATTCAGTAGCTGCGAGACCAGTCAGTTATCTCACAAAGGAAATCCCGGTGTGACGTAGGTTCCGGGCGTTTTAACTAGCTCTGAGTCTCTTCTCTGCAAGAGACCTGTAGGCTGTAGGCTATTTTGTTCTGGTGTTCACGTGGTGTTGGACACACTTCGGATTCTACGTTGTCCGTGTTGGAGATTAATGATGTGTATATTTTTCAAATATCCCCATTTCGCTTGTTCGGGGTAGTTCGAATTGAACCTTAATTTTAATCTCGTGTTTTGCAGCACTTTTAAAAGAAAACACTTAATTTTGAACTATTCTTTTGACTCTCGCGTACGTCGAACAAATCAGACCAGACGTATTATTATGGCGCGAGCTAAAATATTATGTATCCGGCATCAACTTACTGCATATCTAATACTATTGTCATGGAGTGGAGTGTTAGGGTTCAATGTTGATACGATTTTTCCCATTTATTTTAAAGGACCATCACAGGGTGCATATTTTGGTTACAATGTCGCCCTTCATAAAAACAGAGTAGGATCTCTGTAAGTACATTTATTTTGATATTTTAATTTTAGCCTTAGGCTTTAGAGGATATTCTGTTTCACGTACCTTTTCTCTGCTTTCAGGTTTTTTTCTTTCTTGTGTTTTACTTTTACGTCTGGTTTATTGTATTATTTATTACAACATTTTCGAGGTCGTATTTGTATATATATTTTAATGATAACAGTTTAATTGAAAAACACGAATAAAATAACGACTTTCCATTGTCTAACGAACCACTGTTTGTTTTGTTGTATACGAGCAATAACATTAAAACGTTCGATTCATATAGAACTTAAAAACGATACAGTTCGTTGCTTTTAGCACACCTGGTTCAATCAAGTAGATCATTACTGATAACGTGGAAAAACATTCGATCAGAAGATGGAGTGTTAGTATATACAACTTTTCTACAGCTTATGCAAGTGTTGCATTGTTCTCTTAGAACATTGACGGTTTTAAGATTTTTTTTGAAAAATGTACAATTTGCCATTTTTTTTAAAAAAAAGACCATTACTTTAGAACCAGTAATTCAAAACGACAATTAAAAGCTGAACATTCAAACTTTGGTCAAAACAAAACAGGTCATCTTTTTAATGGAAATTAATGTAAAAAAATATTTTTAATATAGTGTTGCTTCTCTCTTTCAGGTTAGTAACGATTCTAAGTATTATGTTTTTAGTTTTCAGAACGTTTTAGTTTTCTAATGATACAAATTATCATATAGATTAGATTTTATCCAATCCTACACCTATTTTAACGCATTGTAAGTTTGTTAAAAGAAGATAAAATATTTCTGACGCCACATCTCATTTTAAATAATTAAAACTTATTAGTGTGCTGTTCGTTTTGGACCTTGACATTATAATTACTTCGGAGCATTCCTCTGTACAGAAAAAAAGTTCACGTGACCACCGCTTCGCTGTGCGTATATCTTGGTTAATCATTACTTCTTGCAGGTTTACTCGTGGAATTTTAACACTTTTTTTCTTAAGTTATGCGTAATTTTTACGTAAAAGTTATAGAAAAATATAGGATCAATAACTTTAGGTTAAAGGTTGAGTATTTGTTTAACTGTGCTTTGAAAAGTTTATGATTTTTAATATGCTGAGGCACATAAAAGCAAAGCAAAGTGATGCTGGCTGTTTAGGTCTGGGTTTATAGTTAATATGACACATTCGGACACTGTGCGAGATGCATATGGGGTAAAGCCGGGTGATATTGACTGTTTAGAAGGCCTGTGTTCACAGCTATATTAAGAGAAATTAGTACCAGCTGTTTAGGCTTAGGTGTACAGCTGCTTAGAAAACAGAAGGTACACGTCAGAGTATTGTATCATTCATCACTTGTTTTGTATGTGATAACATGGTTATTTATAGTCCGGTTTACATATTTTGTATCCCCTAAAAATGCGTGTTTTTCTTTCATAAACACCACAAAAGATTAGGTAGCAAGGTCACAGAGTAAGACCGAGAAATGCTTAAGGCTCTAGCTTGGTTTGTAAGTAAACACTTTGGAAGCCTAGTCAGGTAATATGTTAGTAGTATATAAAATGTCCTACTTTAAATGTCGTGTTGGAGTATTTGTTTAAAATGTTATATTTCTGGTTGAAGTTGTGTGACCTGAAAACGCTTGAATGATCAGAAAACATGAAACTTGAGCGACATCGAATAGTAGACTTCTTTTTTCGTGGTGCGAAGTCTTGTATTGCAAATGTTACAAAAAGTATCCTACATTTCATGTTTAATAAGTTTTGATACCCAGGAATTAGTATTATTATATTTTAAGAACAAAAATAACGATTGATAGTCTGTGGTAACATTTGATCTTGATATCTGGAAATGGTCAAACTAGTCTTACTTGAGATTTTGATTTTCACACAATAAATTGTATTGAAAACATATCATTGTGTTTAAAAATGTATAGTATAATTCGAAAGTATGAAGTAACATCTTTTTTTAAATGGCAACGTATTATGTTTTATTTTGTTGTTGTCAACAAAGCTTTAATCAAGTAAGAAACATAACTTCTGGATAATTAAACCAGGTTTAATAGCGATCCATGCACTTTCTAGATAGTTAAACAAATTTTACGCTGTTGCTGTGTGCACTGTAAAAGTGACTGGATGAGTCATATAGTATTGCCGTTTTCACACCATAAAAATCGAACTCTCAGGGACACCTAGACCACTGAACCTCCAAAAGAGTATCCCCACTATTAAATGTCAAATAACCTTGCTGATTGTAACATTTTCCTTTGTGGCGCCCCTCAGTAGCAAAGTAGCATAAAACATATTTTATGTAAGCTTACATCTTGGTTGTGAACTCGTTTATAGGCAAGAGAGGTAAATACTGATATTGTCCGACATAATTGCAGTCACTCGTATAAAGGTACTCTTGTCAAGCTCTAAATGTGTATAATTTAAATAGTTCATTGAAGTATAAGTGACACAGTTGAAATCAAATTTCAGTCAGAAGCTTAACAACATAAACCTAGTTTGTTACATTACTGTTAATGAGGTGTAATTTTGACTTCTATTTTTTAATGTTTTTACAATTAGTTAATTATTCATAAATATCACCACAAGGAGTACCACGTGGATTTTCTCAAGTCAGTTCACTGTACGTAAGTTAAGTAGATTCGATACCAGCGTAAATAGGTCTCACTCTAACCTATATATAGATTTATATATTGTATTATAATAATAAGACAACACGTGATATCCAGATGTACCTAAAAACATGTTCATTCAAAATGAAACTAAGTCCAGTTATTAAAAGAAACATTCTGCAAAGAATTCACTGGATGAAGATAAACTTCTGGCCTTAACATCAGAATTAGAAGAAAAGATTTTACGTTGTTATATAAAATATACACACTTATCTCTCTACCAGAACGACCTCTGTTCATTCTGAAATTGATTTATTCTCACCCACTTAAAATGTCTATTATTATCACACTTAGCAGAATGATAGACAGAGCTTCTTGTAAACCCTATGCTGTCACGAAAAATATACAGAGTATTTTGTTGCCAAAATCCAAAGTTAATATCACGTCAACTTAGTTGATTTTTAGATAAAAGGTTTTGTGTTTATTTCGATAGTTTTCGTGAAGTGTCTCAGTAACGTGTAAGCAGATTGAATTTAGATGCTAAACTCAGGAAGTTGGCATTTTTTAAGGCTTTTGGCGACAACACCATTAAAATGAATGATGATATTGAAACATTTGCTCTACCTCCCACTCTTTACCTTATTTGGCAGCAAGGTTTCTTACGAAATTTTTTGAAGTATACTCACCCTTCCACACCCTTATTCCCAATACTTCACCCAATGAGACTTTGTTTGTGCAAACGATGAGTGGTTAGTGAAAACTGTAATAGGATAGTGATATATTTTTCATTAGAATTAGTTGATGCCTCTGGCCCGGCATGGCCAAGCGCATTAAGGCGTGCGACTCGTAATCTGAGGGTCGCGGGTTCGCATCCGCGTCGCCCCAAACATGCTCGCCCTTCCAGCCGTGGGGATGTTATAATGACACGGTCAATCCCACTATTCGTTGATGAAAGAGTAGCCCAAGAGTTGGCGGTGGGTGGTGATGACTAGCTGCCTTCCCTCTAGTCTTACACTGCTAAATTAGGGACGACTGGTACAAATGGCCCTCGAGTAGCTTTGTTCGAAATTCCAAAACAAACAAAATTGATGTCTCTTTTAACATATATATAAATAAAATTTTTCGCTTTGCTCTAATACCAAGAGAGTTGTGACCATGCGTTCAAAATTATTGTAGGCTTTGGTTCATATTGTGTGCTCCAAACCTTCATATTAAGTTAAAAGTCACATCATTAAAATCCATTTTACGACTTCCTAGTCCCAAAAACAGTTAATTCGCAGAGTTTTACGACAACATTAAGATACGAGGGTTTAGTCGTGTAATAAAAATTTGTCTCCTCTCTGTATTCCAACAAGCCTACAGTAAGGTCTGTGAAACGATTCGTGTGAAAGAAGTTATGAACATTCCAAAAATCGGAACGATTCAAACTGTAAAGTTAAAAAATAAGCAGAATAATATACGATATTTATAAAAAGCGCCCGTATTTCGTAAATGTGGAAGAACAACATTGTCTACTTATAGTTGTTTTTTTTCCACTGTAAATAAGCAATAATAAATATAACGCGTGTACTTAATTAATAGTAAATGGTTTCATGCTCAGATATTGCCAATATTTATATATATACATACATACATACATAAAGATTAATGTTAAATATTGCTTCTAGTAGCTCAGTGCTAAGTTGAAGGTTTATACTCTAATAATCGAGAATATTTGTGATGGGTGATGGATTCAGAGCAGATAATTATAATCAGTTTCGTAGTTCTGTGCGTAAATACAGATATACAAAATTACAAAGTTTGCACAATTAAAGCTGCCGCATTATAAACGTCAAAGAGCAAATGCAAAGAGAATTGAAAAATTTAGTTGATAACTTAGAAGGTTTGAAAGCGAACTAGAGTTTTCTTACTGTAAATTATTTTAATTGTTCGTTTTGGCTACTTTAAGAGCATTACGTTTAAAGTCAGTCTTAATAAACTGTTATAAATATAATCATGTGTTTTATCTTCAGGTATGGCAAATACATTTATTCATTTTTATTGAGATTCAAAAAGGCATTTTTATTTTTAATATTTTATATATATCTTAAAAATCATCTTAATTTTAGGAATATCGTTGGAAAGTGACTTATGTGCTTAAATAAGGAAGAAAAGCTTTCAATTTTAAAAATCAATTATATATATATATGTGTGAGTGTGTGTGTGTATGTTTGCTTTGAATTTATGGAAGAATAAAATCCAAACTATGACCTTATGCTTGAAACAACACAACTACCGTTAAGGTAGTAGTTGTAGGAAAGTAATGACATTTTAAATTGTCCCAGATGTTAAGCATCCACAACCATTTAGTTATGTTATATAGTGAGAGTATAATAGTCTGCTACCATTAAATTTGCTGTATTATAATTATGGCTTGTTTTATAATATCTTTTGTTAATGTGCGTTTTCTCTGAGTATTGTTGGGAACATTTCAAATATTTGCTTCCTTTGATGTATTTATTATTTGATGTTGAACCGCTTGGTATTATTCATGGCTTGAGAATTGCGCTGTGTATGTTTCAACACTCAGTATTCAGTTGTGTAATGTGCTCCATTTCATTCATTCCGGCAAGATATATATGTATATTTGTGAGAAAAACATTTTGTTTTTGCACACTTCTTGTAACTTTAGATTTTGTTAAACATCTTTGCTTTGCAAGCTTGATTGGTTTCACAAGACGGTCTCAGTCCCGTCATTGTTTGAAATATTTATTTTTCTTTACGTGTCCGCTATGGACTTAGATATTTCTTTTCGGAAACAGTTATAGTGTAAATGTTGAAACTGACTTATTATGTTATTACTTTGAAAACTAATTACGTAATAGTTATAGTAACATGAAATGCAACATAAAAACTTATTTAGAAATAAGTTCTCCAAATTTTAATTCATATTTCTAAAACCTGCAGCTAATAGAAAGTAATAGAAAATGATTTCTTCATGAAAATATTTAAAAAATACTTCTAAATTTTTCATTCAATTTGCTACATTGTCACTAGTTACTTTGTATTGTTTTTCAAGTATATAGATTTATATACAATGTTAATAATAATAAAAATATATATTTATATTTTTCCGAATTGTAATTTATATTTCTGAAATCAGCATTATAAACTATATTTATAAATATGTTTTTTTTTTTACTATTTGAACGCAGTGCATTAAACAGTTTGTTTGGAATTAAGTATATTGCTACACAATGGGCTATCTGTGCTTTGCTTATTATAGCTATTGAAACTCAGTTTTTAGCGGTGTTATTTCGCAGACATTCCGCATTAAACAGAAATATAACACGCCCGTACGCAGAATATTTGAAAGGGGTTTTCTTATTTGTGAAATTAAAAGTTCAAAGTACGCAGTGAGCTGTCTGCGCTCTTCCCCCGTGAGTATTGTAACCAGAGGTTTAGCATCATGAACTCAAGGATTTATTGCTGAACCACAGACATGCAGCATTTTAATCTCATTGTGACTTTCAGGGGGCCCGGCAAATTCAAGCGTGTTAAGGCGTTCGACTCGTAACCTGAGAGTCGCAGATTCGAATCCCGCTCGCACCAAACATGCTCGCTCTCTCAATCCCACTATTCGTTGGTAAAAGAGTAGCCCAAGAGTTGGCGGTGGGTGGTGATGACTAGCTGCCTTCCCTCTAGACTTACACTGATAAATTAGGGACGGTTAGCGCAGATAGCTCTCGAGTAGCTTTGCGCGAAATTCAAAAAATAACAAATAACTCTCAGGGACGAATCGAAAAGAGCTACCAGAAAGTAATCGTAACCAATTAGAGTAATAGGTGGTTAAAGACAATTCCTTTTTTAGCAACAACAGAGTGGTACTAAGACCGAGTCAACATCTGTTTTTTTTGTTTTTGTTTTTTTTACGTCTTTCCTGTTTCGTTGTTGTGAAGTAGGAAAGTGTAGTTATAAGAATTTCCGGAAGAAATGGGTTTTACATGAATAACAAGTCTTTCATAACGGTTGTCACGAAGAGGATGGAAAAATAACAAGTTCGAATAAGTTTATTGATGGTTCAAACAAATATCGTTATATTGAATAAATATACATGTAATTTAACCACAGCAATAGAGTAATTTTTATCTTACTAATCCAGAATGTTGAGTAAGAATTTAGTCAGACTCGTGCATGCTTTATATTACGTATAACGTTACATTTGGAGCAGGATGTACACTGTGTTGTACACCGAAATCACGTTATAGCTGTTGGAGAAAAATAAAGTAACAAATTTGGGTTAAGTGTTGAAGCCACTGTTTCAACGCGTTAAATTTTTGTTCCTGCAAGGAAGAACAATATTTTCTTATACAGAAAATTCTATTCTAATGTCTTGGCATTACAACTAAATAACATTTACCTCAATTTGTAATAAAATTATAGTTATTTCATTTTACGTTTATTTTTATATATTGTGTTTGTATGTGTACATTTCTTCTTATTGAAACGAAATGGTTTGGTTTATTTGTGTTTACGCATTGGACTATTTGCTCTGTGCCTATCTCGGGTATCCAACTACGAATTTTAGCGTTATAAGCCGTCTATCTTGCTGAGGAGCCCCCTAGGGAAAAGATGAGAGTGAAATGTAAATTTTGTTTTAACTCTGTAAGTTAATATGTACAGGGATTAGCTTCTGTTTATTTGTGATTAAGCACAAATCTACACCACGGTATCGAAACCCGGATTATAGCGTTGTAAGTCAGTAGGCACCCCGCTCCGCCACTGAGAGCACAGGTATTATCACCGGAATAGCAAAATGTAAGGTTTTGACACATCTTGTAATTTTCTGTCTTAAAATAAGCTTGTTAACGTTATTTTTTATTGTTTGTTGTTATCAAAATAGACTATCAGCCCTGTGTTAACCAAAATGATTAACCAATACTTTTCTAGTTAGAAGCTCTGTTTAATGTTGCCTATGCATTGTAACAGTGTATTTACTGATTTATCCTGATCGAGAGTTTAATTTTCACAGATGGACGTTTTCAAGCATTATTAATATTTGGTTGCTATTGAAAAGAGAGAATGTTTCCATGCGATAATCTGTGTGTGTGTGAGTAAAGAAGGCATTAGACAAAGCGTTGTCCTGCTAAAAAATACTGTAAACGGTATATAAATGTACTTTGAAGCGGAAACCAGTCTCTGTAAATAATCGGTTACATACAAAAACAAACCTTGCTGTAGATGGCTTGACTGTGTAGAGTTACATACTCCATCTTTCCATTCCCGAGAACAGATGAACCCCAGGAGCATCCAGACACTCTTCGTAAAACCTGTGATCGTCCACAGAAGCATATGCTGTTAAGATGTGTGCACCACTTATTTCTGAAAATATAAATGTGTACGTGCGTGCTTAAGCATGTGTGTATTAAGAGGAAAGGTTAATGAGGATGAACTAATCTTTGGTATGATATTTCAGCGATACTCGTGTGAGACGTTTGTTTCTTGACATATTCCTTATCAATATGTGAAGTAATAAAATTGTATGAAGATTATTTATAATGTTTTAGAGAACTAATTAACCTCTGATATCTCATAGATTTTCCTACTAATGTTTAAAATTAGCTAAAACTAATGTAACGTCACTATCATTTCTAAAGAAATTATCTTTATGCGGTACACAAACTTGCGTATAAAGGGTTAAATATAATTCTATATTTTCTGTATTAAACAATACTAATCATCCGAAACTTTTCTCTCACTGTTTAAGATCGAGAGTTTTCAAGAAATGTGTAATAACAATACATGATTACTTCACAAAAATATCAGTAAATCTAAGTCAGTCGTGTGTATTGAACTAAAAATATATTTTTGGAGGAGTCCTTGAAGTTTAACTATGTTTATTCGAAAATAGAGTCATTCAAACGGAAATGTTGTGCAGCTTCCGTTTACGAAATATAGATCTTTTGAATTTGTCGATTTTTTCCCCTATTTTCAGCGGAATGAAATATTTCGTTCTTGCTATTATTTATGACACTTTACAAGCTGGGAATAGATGTGTAGCATTTTTACGTACCACATGTTGATTTGTTTGTTTTGAATTTCGCGCAAAGCTACACAAAAGCTATCTGCGTTAGCCGTTCTTAATTTAGTAGTGTAAAACTAGACGAAAAGCAGCTAGTCATTAACACCCACCGCTAATTCTTGGGGTACTCTTTTACCGCTGAATAGTTGGATTGACCGTCACATAATAACGCTCTCACGGCTAAAAGGGCGTGCATGTTTGGTGTAACGGGGATTCTAACCCGCGACCCACAGATTACGAGTGGAGTGCCAGGCCCATACCACATGTACGTACTACTGCCAGGGTTGCCATTTGATACTTTCCAAGACCAAAATTGGGCAAATTTGGTTCTGAACAAGGCTATTTGGTTCCGAAAATAAAGATTTGGTACAGAAGCAAAAGTTTGGTATTAATTTGGTCTAAAACTCGAATTTCTGAGACTAAGCACATGAAAATATATTACACTGGTCTTTATTAGTTTTTGTGTGCACAACTAATCGATACTTTTGACATCATCAGCCACATACTCTGTCATCTCTTTTCGCGCTTCTTATCACGATCGCGCATGCGTACAGTATGCCATTACCAAATCAACGTTTCTTTTGCATGACCAAACCCATCAACTAGCGCTGTGTAAAGTTAAGTTATTGTGACGAAGACGATGAGACGGTGAAAACATCATTTTTGAAGCTTGTTCGCGTCGTATAAACAAATGAAGAAGTTCTTAACGAAGCACTGTTATCTCAGCTTGGAAAAAAGAGAGTTGAGTTTGTCTAATTGTATTGGTTTTACCAGTTATGGAGGTAGTGACATGGCAGAGGAAAATAATTTCATTGTGGTCGAGACTTCGAGATGCGTCATTAGATTTCGTTAAGATACCATAATGCACCTCCCCCAGTCTTGTGCTTTGCATTCAGGAGGGCTTTAAAAAACTGCCTTCGAATTAAGGTTTTCTTTTCAGTGAAATTCCTGAATGGTTCAGGAAAAGTACCCTTATGCATTCAAATTTTAAATATTTATTCGAAATTATGAATGCAGGCAATGAAAGGGTTGGCATCGAGGATTGTTCTTTCTCAAACAGATCGTCTATCTTTCGGGGATCTTCCATTTCAGAATCTTCTACAAAAAGCAACAGATGCGTGTGACAGCCAATACCACAAAATTTTGTGTCACCCTTGGAATGAAGAAAGTAATGTGTTTTAAAGATGGCGTAATTCCAAAAGATCCTGTTGAGTGTTGGGGAGGAATTATGAGATATCAAGATGCTTTCAACGCACATGTTTATGAAGATAAGTAACCTACGCATTATCCTGTTTGACCACCCCAGTGAGTAATACAATTGTCGAACGCATATTTGCCCATGTCACCTCTGTGAAAAACAAGGTCTGCAATCTATGGGATTGTGCATGTTAGAAGCCATTTTGAGAATCAGAACACACCTTATGATGAATATTAACTGTTGCAAATATTCTAAAGCAACGGATAACATGCTGGAATTATTTATTACGAAAATGTATGATAGTAAAAATGACGCAGAAGAGGATCTTGATGTGTTCTTTGTCTAATCAGTATGGAGCTGAGATGTTCAGTGAGAGATGTTCACAAGAAAATAAAAAAAAAGAATGAAAGACGAATCATCAAGGCAACAAATTGTTAAAAAGTCTTTATCATGTGTATTCCAACTGTTAAAAAGTCCTTATCATATGTATTCTGTTGCTTTCCTTACAGTTTGAGTATATAAAGGTCATTCCTCCCGAGTTTTTAAATAGTAAAAAGCAAGAAAGAAATTATCATGTATCATTGTATTCGATTTTACTGAGAGGTTGTTTGCAGTGTTGGTATCATGTAGAGTACTTCAGTGCCCCAGTAAACAACAATACAGTGTTAAGGACATAAACCAGGCTCCTTAAAGTTTTTCAGTTTTTAACTCTGGCAGAACCTCACTAGTCACAATGCCAACAGAGACAACATTTTTGAAAACTGTCAGTGAAGCTCATGTTATTTTGTGAGTTTGTTTGTTTGCTTTATTTCCATAGAGTAATATGCAGATATCATACAGGTCATTTGTTGATCATATAGCCTGAAACAAAAGAAAAATTTACAAAATATAACAAGCCTTTACACATGAATGATATGATGGGACATAAATACACATGAACAATAGATTAAAAAAAAAGTATTTTAATCCATTTTTCTTGCAAGCTTGATATGATGATGCATTTTAAATTATTTGATTATTTTGCTACTGAGGCTACTTAATTTGGTCCCAAGACCATACAAATTTAGTCTTATGCGGCAGAAGACATCTGGAAACCCTGATTACTGCTGCCTGTTCTCATTTGACATTTGCAAACTATCGCAACGACATGTTTATTGATTTTTTTGATAAGGAAAAATCTAAACGATGGGCTATCCATGCTTTGTTCACTGCGAGTATCGAAACTCAAACTTTAGTCTAAAACTTGCAACTGAACCATTGAGGACTCATGACAATATGTACAACTGAACTAAAAAATGGTATTAAAAATGTTAAACTTGCACATTTATGGTCTTGAAGCTTTTGTATTAAGAAATGGAATTTTCTTTAGGGTTTATTTAAAAGAAATCGAATCTCGATTTAGTCGTTTGGTTCTTTTATCACAGAAATAATTGTTGCTTATTTTTGCTCATTGCCACATTTACTTCAATAATTTCTAGTCTTTAAGGCAAAGAACATCATGAAAGAAAATAAACGATGAACTCAAAACAAAAACCTATTAAAATGAGAAGTTTTTAAATGAATTAAAATTTTAGCAATTATTGTTGCTAAATAAACTCGAAATATAAAACATTTTGCTGTTTTGTTTTTGTTTTAAAATATACGTTAATGGTGGGATGTGATAGATAGCATACTACATGTATAAGCTATAATTTTTTTTTTTTAAAAAAAGCTTATATCCATTCTAAGAACTTATGAGTGAATGCTCAGAAAAATGTGTTCCAGTATGTTAACCACATTATATCTCATATATCCAAGACCGACAAGGCCTTTCGGTCAATACAATGACTCATCAGACTGGTTGAAATACGACAGACGAAGTACTGGTTCATACACTGTTTATATTATCAAATTGTATGAACCACAACTGCTGTGGTGTGAACTAGGTTAAGTTGATAAAATGTAATTTTTATCACAGTATCAAAATATAGCTCATATAGAAATTAAAGAGTAAATTTTAAACGTTCGGTATTTTGCGTGTGTTTTCTTTATTTTTGGTGAAGATAATATTCTTTCGGTTCACAACATTAAAAACCTAAACAAAACCGAGAGCGACAGTGAAGATAATGTAATTTTTACATTTCCCTAATTACATTTTAAATGTGATAGCAAATCAAATATTTCGCTTCTTGACCTGATCATTATTCAGTTCACAGTATTAAACTGCTCTTTGTGGTGTCACAAAATTTAATAAGTACCCACTATATGCTGGTGTTTTTGGCGATCAAGAATGATAAATAACCACAATATAAATATCAAGGAAAAACAGTTTTTAAAATGTACCGACGTTAAGACTAAAGCTTCCAAAGAATTTCAGTATTTCAAAGTAATGTCAGTACTTGCCTCGTCATAAGTTTCAGTAAACTAGTCTTCGTAACTAAATTTCGTTATTGCTGGACTTTAACCTTTCGTTTAGGGCTAACGAAGTTGAGCCATATTGCACGAGACACAGACTTTTGTAACTTAATCTGTTTGGTTTGATATCGGCGCGAATACACATGATCTAGAACAACCTTTGCGCTATGCGCAAATGTCACAAAAGTGCACAAACTAGGCTGTTTTGTCTTAATTAAACATTCTACAAGAAATATCTTGTCTCATTTCATTACAATAATAAATTACTAGTGAGGGGAAACAAAGTTACCAACTAAAGCAATTAAATTGATTTATGTAAGACTGTAATAAATGTTTGTTTGAAGTTAAGCATAAAGCTACACAATGGGCTATCTGTGCTCTGCCCACCACACGTATCGAAACCCGGTTTCTAGTGTTGTAAGTCCGCAGACAAACCGCTGTGCCACTGGGGGGGATAGAGCTATCGTAACCCTATTTCTAGTAGTATAAGTTTGCAGATATTCTGCTGTTTTAAGCTTATCAGTAGTGCTATCAGTTTGGTTTGGTTTGTTTTGAATGTCGCGCAAAGCTACACGAGGGGCTATCTGCGCTAGATGTCTCTAATTTAGCAGTGTAAAACTAGAAGGAAAGCAACTAGTCATCACCACTCACGACCAACTCTTAGACTACTCTTTACCAACGAATAGTGGGATTGACCGTACATTATAACACGGCTGAAAGGGCGAACATGTTTGGTGTGACGGGAATTTGAACTCACGACCCTCGGATTACGAGTCGAGTGCCTTAACCGGCTGACCATGCCGGGCCACTACTATCAGAAGTGTTCTGAAAATAGTTCACACTATTTCAGTGTTATATTTTGTTTATTTAGCGAATTTCGCGCAAAGATGTTTAAGAACTATTTGAGCTAGCTATTCCTAGTTTAGTAGAAGTAATGCACTAGATACCTGAAAGGCATCTACTTAACACCACTCACCGCCAATTCTAATGATGTGGAGTTTAGAAATAAAAACAACAACAACACTTCACTTAACGTTTAAAATCACTTCCAAATTTTAATAGGAATTCTAATCAACCTCCTACGAGATTAGAACGATCAGTTTCTCCTTGTTTTCCAGGCTTTAAATGATCAACATCTAGTTTACAGTTAAACAATGAAACAAGTGAAGTATGAAAACTATTTCTTTAAAGATAGCACTGCGAGTGCTCAGGTTTTTGGTGACAACCGTAAAAATCTCTAACAAGATTACGAACACATCGCGTCAAAATGTTATGCTGGTTACAATTAACAACTGGGTCAGCCCAGCATTTTTATAGTATGAAACCCTGAAGGCAACAGATGTGTCAATTCTGAAGCCAATGAATTAAGGGGTATTTCAATAGATTTCGATGGACGAAGCTCGGCACAACTTTTAAAACGATAAAATAAGTAAACAAACTAGATATTAACGAAAATATGACATGATAAAAGCTATATGGATTATACCATGGTATAAATATTATTACTTTTCATTGCAGAAAATGGGATTTTAAATTGCCAGAGAAATCGTATTTAATGTATTGTGCATCTGCTTCAGTATTGCATATTTTATCTTTGCTGTGTCGTTAGTTTCATACAATATTGAAACTAATTATTTATATGTATATATGTCCCAGTCTTCTTTTTTAAAGATAACGATACTGTTGAGCTATATGTTTAAGATTTCTCTCTGAGTTCAGTAATTAACTGAAGGAACTCCGAATCAGTTGTTATGTCAAATCTATTGGGATGTCTTCGAATAAATTCTTCAGCCATCTGACCTGGACCTACAATTTATCATAATCGTTACACTCATTTCATCACATTCACAACAACATCTAGAACATTTGAAGCGTTTTTTTATTGCAACACCATTTTATTTTACATTTGCAAGTGAAATTCTCCTTGTTGGCTCTTATGGTCTTGGGTCTGGTCCAGCGACCTAGACCTTGAAAGTAGGGCCAAACTGTTTCTTTTTATGTTATAAAAATAATCCACCAGAATGAGATTATTTTAACCACATCAAGATGCTGGGCTGACTTGTATGGCAGATGTTGAAATTCATTACAGAGCAGCGAACCTCGTGTGAATTTATTACGTGAAGAGTCGTATGGCGGCACACCAAAACAAATCATTTAAGAAGAATTATCGAATTAGGTGATTCTATAAAAACAACAAAAGACTGATGCACTGGCAACTACTGTTGTTTTAACAAAATTAAACGGTCATTTAAACTGCAGAAAAATTACATTGGTGTAGTATTTTCTACTGTTAAACTACCAAAACTAACCACTGCTACTAAAAGTTTGGTGAAATACTTATTCCAAGAACTCAGGAAAGTGGTAAACTAATAATGTCATTATTTCGTTAAAGAATGGGGAAACTAAAGATTTTTTTGTTTATGATATTGAGGTCTAATAAAAACTTTTTCTTTGCATTATTATCAATTTCGTTATTACTAATATCATTTTAACGGTACCTAATCTGTGGGATGCAGGATTAAACATGTTCGTCCTTTCAGACGTGGAGACATTACAATGTTACGGTTAATCCCACTATTCGTAGGTAAAAGAGTAGCGGAAAAGTTAACGGTGGGTAGTATTCACTAGCTGGCTTTCCTCCAGTCTATCAGCTCTCACCGTGCCTTATAACTGGGTGCGAACATTATCAAAAGCATTTTTTACAAATACAATTATTACCAGACATCCATTTTAAAACGTTATGACGCCATTGTTAGTGATATCATACTACGTTTATACCCCAGCACGTAATTAATTACTTATCACGTCGTCTCGTTTTTCCACAAGATTTTTTCCCTGACGTCAAAATACATGCACAAGTGAAGTAGGCCAAAAGAACATGCACAACAACAACCGAACTATCCTTTCTTGTGACAGAGATTCTTAAAAGAGTGTCTCAGTCTGATACCACCCTGGCTTCAACATGGAATCAGTCACTGACTAAAGGCAATATCTTCTAACATTATAACGGAATTCACGTATACTGTGTCAGTAATAATGTTACTGCCGCTTCTACGAGTTGAATCATTTATGATTTCTCGTTCCTAGTTCAAAGTTAAAACCATTTGAATCAAAAGGAATTCTGAATTATAACTACAATGTTAGGGAAAATATGTAGGGGAAGTCAATTACTATTTATGTGTAACTAAGAAATAACTCATCCTTTCTTTTTTAATATTCAGTATAAGTTAATGGTAAGGAAGGTCAGTTTTATTCACTTATTTTTTAAACATTTCATGTAAAAATAAGCAAACAAAAATACTTATTTTTCCCCCGTGCTATTTCTTTATCTGAACTTCACTGGTTAACGGAGGAATCTTGTATGTTGAGAATCCTATATCTGAATACTGGTTCATATTGCTTCTTATGGTAAGCAGTGTATAGTGAAAAAGAAAAATGTTACGTTGAAAAAAGTCAATATATAATGCTACAGATATTAACGCGTGATTGTTTTGCTGTAATTACTGTAGTGTAAATTTTAATTTAAGACCATCTAATAAAATCTCAATACCTTTATCGTGACTGTTTTAGAACAGCATTAATAAAAATAAGCAAAACTGCAAACTTGTATGTTAAGTAAAATATTCGAAATTATTAATTTGAAAAATATAACTAAACTCTTGAATATTTTATTTTTTCCAAAAAAAAGTAAGGACTAACTTGTTCTAATTTTATTTTAGAGCGTTAATTACTGCACCTCAGGCCAATTGTTCTACTCGATTTCGTGAAATCTATCAACCTGGAGTTTTATACAAATGTTTTGTAAATAGCAAAACATGTGAAGAAGTGGAACTGTACAAAGAAGGTAAGCTCAAGTAGATTTCTGGATGATAAATATAAAAATGTAACACAGATAAATTGTTTCAATTTATTTTCCCTGTCATAGATGAATACAATAGATTGCGTCACTTCCCACGAGCTGCATTGTTTGTTGTTAAATACAAAGCTACTTGATAGATTACCTGTGTTTTGCCTGCTGGATTTATCGAAATTCCAGACGCAATGTTTTAAGTACTCAGTCTTGCTACTGAGTTACCAGGGGCCATCAATTGGATAAACATGCTAAGTTCGGCGGCTATCTGTTCTTGCCGTATCTAATTTAGTAGTAATACACTAGAGGAAAGGCAGATGGTCAACACCTCCAACTCTTGGGCTACTCTTACGAATAGTAGAATTGAACATCACATATCGCGCTCCCACGGCTAAAAGGGCGAGTATATAAGGTATGAAGGAAATTTGAGCTCACAGCTACAAATTGAGTGCCCAGCCATGTCAGGCCCAACATATTAAGCAATTCTAAAAAGATGAAATGGAAGTGTATCCAACTGTTTTATATTTTATTACATATAAAATTTAAGTCCAAATAGTGGATATTTTATTATATAAGAAAAACACATGATTTCACCAGGTGTACTCTCCATCAACTCTTGCGTGTTTTGATTATATTCTTAAGAATTAACTTCGCAAATATTTATATTATTAGAAATTCAGTGATGTGCCAAAAGATTGTCAAATTCCTTTACTTTTATAATTTTTATGATACTAGAAGTATTAAAACATTATATAATAGCTACAGTTGTTTTACTAGTGATTCTAGCATTTCACAATACACGGGGAATTGATCTATAGTAAACCTCCTCAAATGAGGGTTTGTTTGTTTTTGAATTTCGCACAAAGCTACTCGAGGGCTATCTGTGCTAGCCGTCCCTAATTTAGCAATGTAAGACAAGAGGGAAGGCAGCTAGTCATCACCACCCACCGCCAACTCTTGGGCTAATCTTTGATTGACCGTCACATTATACACCCCCACGAACCCGCGACCCTCACATCACAAAGCGCACGCCTTAACACGCTAGGCCATGCCAGGCCTCAAATAAGGGAAAAGGAAACCAAACGTAAAGAACAAACCTTTCTTCACTAATGTTTAGATGTCCTAACATGATCAGTGAATCGTATGTTATTACAAATATCCAAAGTGTACATTTGATCATGTAATTCCCCTCCTGGGACAGTGGTAAGTTTACAGATTTACAACGCTAATATCAGGGTTTCGATTCCCCTCTCTGGACACAGAAGACAGCCTGATGTGGCTTTGCTATAAAAACACACAACAAACATTGAGCATATAAATATCCACGTCATGATGTCGCATGAAATACAAAATAATTAGTATTATTTTTGGGATAAGTTGCTGTTCATGTTGAAAATATATGAATGCTACGTAAGTTACTTTTTTGATGTTTTACAGTCTGTAACATTTTATTTCATTTTTAACCGATTGTAGGAAACACAGAGTTTAAAAATGGGGAGGAGTTCACTTACCACGACTTGAAAAATGGATCTTGGCTGGGGGTTAGTTTAGCCGTCCAACCAGGAGGAGAAAATTTTATTGTGGTAAGTATTATAATTTAATTACATATATTTATTACTGTAGACCTAGAGAAAAAATGTGGTAGAGAAATTGTTTTTTTTTCTTTAATCTGAATAATTAGCTGAGTGAGACGAAATACGAATAAAATAGTTTATCTTATTATTGTTTTTGTAACTCTGTTTAAAAAAATAGTAAAATATATCTGAAACTGCAGTCCATATTTTTAATGTGGCTGCATTTCATTTAATGAGATGCATAATGTAGTTTGAAGTGCGTCACGGTAAAATCTAATTCATTTTTGAAAATATTGCGATCAAAGTGGGTAGTCTGGGGGGAGTGTTTTTTATGGAACATCTATTTTTAAATCCAACAAAAAAGGGTGATATTTATATTTTACTTTTTTGTAAAAAGTACATGCTGACCTTATTAAAACAATGTCGTATTAAATAGTGTAAAGTTATACCAAAATTCTTAGTAGTTTTGAACAGTGTGGTATTAATGTTATGATTTGACAATTGGAAATGTGTTAGTTCTGAGAAATAAAGCATTATTGCCAATGAAAAATATTATTTCAATCTTTTATGACTATTAAACCACTTTAAAAAGAGATTGAAATAATATTTTTCAATTTCGTATTTTTATCCAGTAATAGGAGACGTAAACCGATGGCTGATTATGCGAACATGAAGTTCAAAAATAGTTAACTGAGACCTTACGTGAAATACTTTTATAAGCCTTGGGGTGCAATTAATTCTAGCCTCGATAAATAATAGCCATCAAGGTGAAGGAACTTGTTATTTTCAAAATACATGTATGTAAAGTTGATAGAGTGAGTATTATTTAACTGTTTTTTTTTCTTTTCTTTCCTAATTTACAGACTTGTGGGCATTTATGGAAGAACCAACGTTATAATAACATTTACTTAACCAATGGGATTTGTTACGTTATTGATAGAGAACTCAATCCGAGCTCTGTTGTCAAGTTAACACCATTCTCACGAAGAAGTAAGTTTTTTGTCAGAGAAAAAAAAAAGAAGTAAATTCGTATTGTCAGAAATGACGTTACTCTTAACATTAGAATTACCGATGGAGCCTATATCCCCCTCGTTTTTTATTACTTCCCTCCAAACTTTCAGTATTTGTGCTTTAGTAATTTTCGGCACAACAACTAGTTTTACAGCGTCCTAATGATCAATGGGTCACATAAAAAATTTAATAAAAAAATTTCACCAGTTTTACAGTATATTTAATTACGGACTATTTTTGAAATATTTTTATATAAAAAATTGTCGCTTTACTTCTATTTCTTTGGTGAGTTTGTTACACTGAGTGTTGTGAAAGGCAAAATATCAAATTAAAAATTAAATCAGAAATTGAAGGGTTAAGTAACAGCTAAATACCATTTATGAATATGAGGTAGTGCATTCAAGAATAATTCGTTTTAGTGATATAATTTTTGTAATTCAAAATTTTACTTTATTTAAGGCTCGAGTTTTTGAACAGGTTACAATTATTCACCATAAATATAAGATAAACAAAAAACGATGAAATAAATTGAACATTAACTAAAAGACTGAATTTATTTATACCTGTTTTTAATTCAACCGAATCGCGTATTGTAGGCCCTTTTCAGAATGTGTCTACCCCTAGTTTACTAAATGGCTGAAAGTTCAAAAATTCTTTTTTGTTGTTGTTGTTTCTGTTCATCTATAGTTTTTACATTTCTGACAGGTAAACAAAGTATTCAGAAACATAAAATCTATTACCACGCCTTCGCCCTGGGTGGATTCTCTGCAGTTTACAGTGAGGTAAATGGACAAACACGCCTTTTCACTCGCGTTCTCTGCACTGATAATATTAAAAAAAATTGTATAAGATTATCAGAACTTACATTTACAAAAAGAAAAACCTTTTTGATTTGTGCTGGTTATCGTTTGTTTTGTAAACATTTCGTTTCATTTCTTGAACACTTTGGTTGACTTTTAAAAATAGAGACTTGTTTGGTATTAGGCAATTTTAAAATCTGTCAGCATGACTAAGAAAGGAAATACTGAACTAAATAATGTAGTAGTAAATTTGCTATTGGTGTCACAGCCTTAACCTTTTTGTGTTACATTATTTCAGCAGCTTACACTGTTTCTGTTTCCGCTTTACAAATCTTCATCGGAAATTTTGGCAAATTGAAGAAAAAATATGCAAGTTAACTCAATCAAATAGTATGTTTTGTATAATACAAAAATACATTATAATCCAATTATTCACATTAACGACAATACTGCACTTAAAGTAATGTCAACTAATATGGAGTTGTTATCTTAAATATGTAGCCCGGCATAGCCAGGGGGCTATGGCGTTCTATTCGTAATTTGAGGGTCGCGGATTCGAATCCCCGTCGTACCAAACATGCTTGCCCTTTCAGACGTGGGGGCTTCATAATGTGACGGTCAATCCCATTATTCGTTGGTAAAAGAGTAGCCCAAGAATTGGTAGCGGGTGGTGATGACTAGCTGCCTTTCCTCTAGTCTTATAGTGCTACATCAGGGACGGCTAGTGCAGGTAGCCCTCGAGTAGCTTTGCGCGAAATTCAAAAACAGTACATTGAATATGCAGGGTGCACTAACACAGGATTGGGACAGTTAAACCTGAATTAGGGTTTCTTGTTTTCAACACTTATTACAAATTGGCAGAGGACAGGATACATAATTAAATCAGTACTTGTGGTTCTTAATTTCAACATGTACCAGAAACTCGCTGAGGACGGGACACATAACTAAACTTGTATTTTCAACATGTTTTATAGACACTTAGAGAATGGGATACATATTCTGTTTTTGTGCTTTTTATTTTCAACAAGTATTACAAACCCACAATGAACAGGAGACATAACTAAACCTGTATTTTCAACACGTATCACAGACTCTGAGAGAACGGGACATATATCCCGTTTCTGTGTTTATTTTCAACACGTATTAAATAAGAACTCGCAACGGATGAGATACAAAACCAAATCTGTATTGTGGTTTCTTATTTTAAACACGTAACTAAAATTCATATACTACGGGATATATGTAACCAAGCCTGTTACGTGTAGTTATTTTTTCTATCGTTAATACGACCATGATAACAGAGGACAAAATATAAACACACACGCACACATTTTGAACATGTGGTAGAAACTCCCAGAGTACGAGATATATGTAACTAAACCTGCATTTGGGTTTGTTGTTCTTAATGCGTACCACAACCCACAATAGACAGGATACATAAACTGTATTTGGGTTTGTTATGTTGAACACGTTTAACAAATTTTATATGCAAAAAACGGCTCCTTTGGGCTCAGAAAACACTTCAAATAGAAGAGCGAACAACGTTTCGACCTTCTTCGGTCATCGTCAGGTTCACAAAGAAAGAGGTAACTGGCCGGAAGCTGACCACATGTTTGGAAGGGGTTGTATAACTGAGTGTCGCAATGTAGAGGGCGCGGTTTGATGTTTGAATATATAATTTTATCTATAATATTAATATAGGTATAATGGTGTTCCTTTATATTGGTTTATTTTGGGTTTAAGTTGTTGTATAAGTAAGGCTTCTTTAATTTTTCGTTTGTTTATGTTTGTTTCTTTATTTAGTATTTTAGTGTTTTCTATGGTTATGTTGTGTCCATTTGACTTGCAGTGTTCGAAAACGTGTGAAGGTGACTTTTTATGTTCTTTGAATCTGGTTTCCATTTTTCTACTTGTTTCTCCTATATAGAAAAATGGAAACCAGATTCAAAGAACATAAAAAGTCACCTTCACACGTTTTCGAACACTGCAAGTCAAATGGACACAACATAACCATAGAAAACACTAAAATACTAAATAAAGAAACAAACATAAACAAACGAAAAATTAAAGAAGCCTTACTTATACAACAACTTAAACCCAAAATAAACCAATATAAAGGAACACCATTATACCTATATTAATATTATAGATAAAATTATATATTCAAACATCAAACCGCGCCCTCTACATTGCGACACTCAGTTATACAACCCCTTCCAAACATGTGGTCAGCTTCCGGCCAGTTACCTCTTTCTTTGTGAACCTGACGATGACCGAAGAAGGTCGAAACGTTGTTCGCTCTTCTATTTGAAGTGTTTTCTGAGCCCAAAAGAGCCGTTTTTTGCATATAAAATTCTCAACAAGTGGGTTTCTCGACATCACTGACGTTTAACAAATCTTCAGAGAATTTGATACGTAATCTCATTCTCATGGTTGCGAGGGTCATTTGAAACAGCGAATTTTACTCTTGATTTTCAATGGATTGACGAATAATAAGGTTCATTAAATAAATTTAATGTAGTTTTACAAAACAATTGATGCGGAATATAAATTATTCCATGGAAACAAACGAAATGGGGAACAAAACATTTTTTTTTTTTTGCCTTGGAATTGTCCTCCAATGTGTCAGCAGTGGCTTTTCGGTCTTTCAACGCAAACAATCCGAGGTTCGTTTACGTGCTGTGAAAAAAGCATTGAAACAACGAAATTCTTTACGATTACATGATGCACTTCTCATTATTATCCGAATATCGTCAAGTAAATGAAATACCAACAGCTCATAAACTACATTAGTTAACTTTCCGGTTGATATAGTTTTCAAGATTTTATTGTATTATTTCTTTTTACCATAAATAAACAGAAATGTTTGGTGGAAATTAAGTATAAAGCTACTCAATGAGTAATTTGTGCTCTTTCTCCCACGGGTATCGAAACCCGTATTCTGGTGTTGTGAGTCCGCACACTTACCGCTGTGCCACTGAAAGAAAAAACAGAAATGAATTGGCACTTAAAGGTTTTTAATACAGTTTTGCGACAAATGTAACTTTAATACATTTGCAGCCACCAGTAGTATCAATAAAATTATTCATTCAAGAGATAGCGAGGCCTGAACATTCATAATGTCCCAAAGTTGTATGCCACAAAAAAATCTGGCTTTGTAACAGAATTGTCTGTGACCTTCCTGTATCAACGTGATCCATAATTGAAAGTCAGTGTTGACAGGCAACGTGTTAAATTCAAGGTAGCTAAGATATTTTGACAATTTTCGATTGCAACAATCTTATTACTGGCTTTTTTAGGTGATTTTAGTTATAGTTTTAGTCTCGTTGCTCTGGAATTAATTTACACACACACACACACACACATATATGTATGTATGTATATATATATATATATATATATAAACGCTTCGTGTGTGTATGTGCCTTTAAATCTTAGCCGAAAAATTAACACAACATCACGTTTTTTCTACCAGAAATAATGTTTTTGTTGTGTATGTTTATAATCAATATTTTTTAGGCTCGTACACTATCAACTTGAGAATTAGTTTTACCATATATGGTTTAAATATATTAGAGTAGCGTATCATGAATCAAGGGAAGTGATTATAACAGGAGTGAATGCTACCATATCTAGACATTTTAGGGTGTATTTTGTTCTAGAAAATGATACTTCTGTTGCTACGTCAGAAAGGGTGTAACCTACAACCCACAACCATTAGATATGAAACCTTGAGGGGTCGGGTGAGGTGTGATGAAACTGATAGAAGAGTTGGGGTTGTAACAGTTAACTGTTGTGAGAAACAAAAAGAGAAACATCGACCAATCAATGCATTTTGAACACACAAAGTGTTATAATTCAGTTTAGGGAACACCTGTTCAAAACAACAAAAAATAATAAATCATGACAAGTATTTTACACTTTTAACATTTATAAATAGTATTATAAAATTCAAATGCTAAACAGTTATCAAAGTCTTGCATAAAATTAACACTAGCGTATTTTTATTTAACAATGAAGCTAAGATCTTAAAAGGCTAATAACAGGGTTTCAATACCCATGGCTGGTACAAAACTACTTATGTAAGTTACACTAAGTTTAATTAAGAACGCATCCTTCTTAACCCTTACTTAATCAAAAGATCCTCATAAATAAATTCAAATGTTCTTAAAAATGTCACATAATTATTGAAAACCAGAAAGTTTGGGTTTATGTATATATATCTTTGTATGTTTTAATACAGGTGTTTTTCGATGTTCACATTTTAATATAAATATTACATTAAAAATAAATAATATTTTTTATCAAAGAGTATGCGATAAAATTACTTAAAGTAAATTAGCAAATACATATTTAACATTCATACTGAACAAAATTATGCCAGTATTATCGTTTAAAAGCAAAATAACCGATTTGAGAAAACGAGTACGTATCGGATAAAATAATTTCAAATAATGTTCATATTTTTAAAACAGACGAGAGGAAAATTACCATTTACTCCATATAAATCGGAATTTATTTTGTACCACTTTTTTCTGTTAGGGCTATTCCGGGGCTGACAGAATACTGATTTTTGTTTCGAAGGTTGAGTTATGTGTGAAATTAGAACCCACCTAACCATGAAAATGCATTATGTGGTAATTTGCCAACTTACAATGACCTATATCGTTGCCTCCTTTCGCTGCTTGCAGCTACTTATTTGAAAGTTGTAGCTACGAAAAATTTAATATGCAAGGCTCACATTACAAAGAAGCTAATGATTAATACAGTAGTTTTATTTTACTATTTACCATTCAGTATACACATGATTTTCTTCAAGGTTTTCCTGTTCATTTACATAGAAATCTTTATATCATTACTTTCATTCATGTTTATTCTTTTCTAGATGATTTCAGAGAACGTTTAAATTCTTTTAATCTGCTTTTTCAGGAGAACTACGACTTTTTGTTAGGAGCGCCAGGGATTTATGATTGGACAGGTAAATAGAATATTTTTGTTTACAGTCTGCTAATTTGACAGCAAAGTCATGTGAATTTATGACTATATTATTTTAACATTAAATAATAAGGAAAAATTTGATTTGTTGAACATTTAAAATTTTTTTATAAAGTATAATCATTTCATGAAAGTTTTTAAACAATGAAATAAAAATGTAAATTAATCGTTTTTATTTAAAGAAGATTCACTGTAATCTCATTTAAAGAGGACTCTAATAATTATGACAATGTTCGGGGATGAGGTCAGATGCAAGGTTACCATTTGTCACTTTTCAAAACAAAAATTGGGCAAATTTAGTACTGAACAAAGCTGTTTTGGTTCCAGAAATAAAGATTTGGTACTGAAGCAAAAATTTTGTATTACCTCGAATTTCTAAGACTAAATACATGAAAATTTATGCTGGGCCTTAATAGTTTTTGGTGTACAACTAACCTACATTTTTGATATCATCAGTCACATACTCTGTTATCTCTTTTCTCTCTCATCCCCGTCGCGCCAAACATGCTAGTTTCAGCCATGGGGGCGTTATAATGTGACGGTCAATCCAACTATTCGTTGGTAAAAGAGTAGCCCAAGAGTTGGCGGTGGGTGGTGATGACTAGCTGCCTTCCCTCTAGTCTTACACTACTAAATTAGGGATGGCTAGCACAGATAGCCCTTGAGTAGCTTTGTGCAAAATTCAAAAACCAAACAAACTTTTCGCTCTTCCTATCACGATCGCGCATGCGTACAGTATACTGTTGCCAAAGCAACATTGCTTTTGTGTGACCCAACCCATCATCAAGCGCTTTGTAAACTTAAGTTTGATGTGCAACTAACTCGACATCGTATAGGCATTCTCTCGCTTGCATTAATACGTTAAATATACTAACAAAAGTTTGAAAATGCCGAAGTGAAAAGATTACGAGACTGCAAGTATCATCCCGAGTGTAAAAGAGAGTACCTTTGGCTGAGCTAGAGTACTGATGGGAATGAGCAGACATATTGTAAAGTATGTTAGAAAAATCTGCGTCCCAGAAAAGCCACCTTAAAGACACACAGTAAGACAAAAGAACAGAAGGTTAGAAGTGCCATTCTTTCCTCGTGCAATACTATGAATTTTCCAAAGACAACATTAAAAGTTTCTAAAGAACTTAAAAAATGTGAAATAGAACTAGCGGGTTCGGTTTGTTTTCATTGTTCTGTTTGTGGTATTGATCACATTGGTGATGTCATCAAGAAGCATGATAAGGGAAGTTGCCTCAAAAATCTGCGATTGCACCAAAGTAAGTGTTCAATGCTCATTCATAACGTGATTGCTCTTTATTTAGAAAACGACGTAATGAACAAAATGAGAAACAAGAAATATTGTTTGTTTGCTGATGAGTCTACTGACCTATCTGGTGATTAAAACATGAACGTTTGTGCAAGATATTATTTCAGGGATCTTCCATTTCAGAATCTTCTACAAAAAGCAACAGATGCGTGTGACCGCCAATACCACAAAATTTTGTGTCACCCTTGGAATGAAGAAAGTAATGTGTTTTAAAGATGGCATAATTCCAAAAGATCCTGTTGAGTGTTGGGGAGGAATTATGAGATATCAAGATGCTTTCAACGCACATGTTTATGAAGATCAAGTAACCTACGCATTATCCTGTTTGACCACCCCAGTGAGTAATACAATTGTCGAACGCATATTTGCCCATGTCACCTCTGTGAAAAACAAGGTCTGCAATCTATGGGACTGTGCATGTTAGAAGCCATTTTGAGAATCAGAACACACCTTATGATGAATATTAACTGTTGCAAATATTCTAAAGCAACGGATAACATGCTGGAATTATTTATTACGAAAATGTATGATAGTAAAAATGACGCAGAAGAGGATCTTGATGTGTTCTTTGTCTAATCAGTATGGAGCTGAGATGTTCAGTGAGAGATGTTCACAAGAAAATAAAAAAAGAATGAAAGACGAATCATCAAGGCAACAAATTGTTAAAAAGTCTTTATCATGTGTATTCCAACTGTTAAAAAGTCCTTATCATATGTATTCTGTTGCTTTCCTTACAGTTTGAGTATATAAAGGTCATTCCTCCCGAGTTTTTAAATAGTAAAAAGCAAGAAAGAAATTATCATGTATTCTTGTATTCGATTTTACTGAGAGGTTGTTTGCAGTGTTGGTATCGTGTAGAGTACTTTAGTGCCCCAGTAAACAACAATTCAGTGTTAAGGACATAAACCAGGCTCCTTAAAGTTTTTCAGTTTTTAACTCTGGCAGAACCTCACTAGTCACAATGCCAACAGAGACAACATTTTTGAAAACTGTCAGTGAAGCTCATGTTATTTTGTGAGTTTGTTTGTTTGCTTTATTTCCATAGAGTAATATGCAGATATCACACAGGTCATTTGTTGATCATATAGCCTGAAATAAAAGGAAAATTTTAAAGGATAACAATTTCTTACATGCAAGTGATATGATTGGACATAAATATACCTGAACAATAGATAAAAAAAAAATATGTATTTTAATCCATTTTTCATGCAAGCTTGTTCTGATGATGCATTTTAAATTATTTGATTATTTTGGTGCTAAAGCTACTTAATTTGGTCTTGTGTGACAAAAGACATCTGACAACCTTGGCCAGATGCTATGAAAGAATGATTTGTGACAGAACCAGTTCTTGCATGTTAAAGCTATGGTTGATGATTTAAAGTGAATAAGAAAATGTATGAAGTATACTTGGGCTGTTAAAGCAACTCCAAGTTTTCACACTTCTTAGAAAAGTATACTTACACCTTGTTTTACTTTCAACAGGTTATTTTAGTTTAAATACATTTAGGTTAAGGTAGAACTAGAGTCCATTTCAGTATAACTTATTTTGAACTTTTTTTTCAACTTGGGATGTTTATTAGTGTTCCTGACTACATTTCTTATGTTGTCAAATTTTTAATTTGGAAAACAAAGTGAAAAAATATCATGTTTTGATATTCTCTATTCAAGATAGAGTTGGTGAGATTCAATTTTTCTAGTATTAAATACTTGGTATGCAACAGGAATACCTTAGGTTTTATAAACCCTGCTACTGTAACCAAGATAAAGCTGGGTTAATCTGTTTGAATACAAATCATAAGAATTATCTTGATGAAGACAAGAAATTAATAATGAACAACAGTATGAAAGAGTGTACTGATCACAAAATAATTAAGGAATTTGCCTTCTTAAACTTAGAAGAATTTCTTTATCCATCTTACTGATAAAGTATAAAATAAAGTTTTTGAAATACATGTATCTATGTCTTAATGTAATAACATGAGTTATAGTCAGTTAAGGCATCGGCTTGTAAAAAATGGGCATGAGTCACATAAATTAAAGAATTTGATTAAATTGAATTAGTAAAGAATCCTATGCTTAAGCATTACAGGATGCTCTGTAATATTAGAAGACAAGGTGAGATAGCAAGGATATTCCATTTAATGTTCAAACAGCTGATGTGCCTTCAAGACTTAAACCCTTGTCATTAACAACCACATAAATATCTTGACATTAAGAAAGTTGCTTGATATTTGTTAACTGGCTTTCAGGATCTGTGGCAGATTTCAGAACTGGAAAGAACACAAATGATACTAGCTTGGTTGGCATTCCTATGCCTCCTTGGAATCAAGATCCATCTCAGCAAGCTTATATAGGTAGGTTCAAAGTAGCAAAAGAAACTGAGCAGTAGGTGCCATTGTTGGATTTGTAGCAGCATATCTGTCACTTTGTCACATTACCATACATATCTGTATATTTTAATATTAGAATACTACTCACTTTTTGTTACTTGTGTCTTTGCTTCCTTGTAGCAAAATTGACATCACTATCATGTTTTGGCTGCTAATTTTTAAATTGAAAGAAGTTACATTAGATATGGATATTCTATTTTTGTGTAAAAAGACCATCATTAATAAGTATATCTTATATTCATGAAATTGCTTAATATGTCTAAATGTGCTATTCCATTTATAAAAATCAAACAAAAATATAAGTCTTAGTTATTTAATTTCACAATATGTATTCAAATGAGCCTTTATACAACAATTGATTTGTTTTGAATTTTTTTTCAAGGATATTCTGTAACTATGGGCAGATTTTTTGAATTTGGAGGAGAATTATTTGTGACAGGAGCACCACGAGATGCTGATAATAAAGGCAGAGTATGTAACATTGTATAAATAATTTGTTATTGACAAATATGTAGAAGAGGTTTCTCTTTGCCCTAGGAAAGTGATGCCTGATATTGCTGTCATTATATTCTGTCATTTGCATAAACATTAATGATGAAATTATTTTGTTTTATCCCTTATATAGAATGGCTGTAAAATATTGTCCTTAGACAGGCAAGCCTACTACTTGAAATTATTGTGAACTTAATGAAAGTTTAAAAGTAATATTATAAATATGCAGTGTTGGGGTTTGATATATGGGTAGTTACGGTGTCATGTAACTTGACAGTTGCACAAATAATTCATTTCTCTTTTACATCAGCTGCAGCATATTTTATGCTTATCAGTGGAAATTAATTTCAGCATACAACATAACATTAAAAGACAACAAAGAACTTTTTGGGCCATCCTCTTATCCACTAGTTTAAAATAAACAGTAAAAACTGAAGACAGTCTTTATCATTCAAACACTTATCAACCAGTTTTTTAAGCTACATTAAATTAGTTGCCTCTATTATATCTGAAAGCGATCTGTTCTAAAGACCAACCAATCTGTTAGAAAAACTCTTCTGAAAACTAGGTTGGAGATCTTAATCTATCCTCATACAATGACCTTTGATTACATTTCCAAGAATTCAGTGTTCTTTCTAAAATAAGGTACCAAATACTTAACACAGCACTGCAAATGTAGCCTTTTGAATGATCCATACAGTGATAGTATAACCTTTTTAAATTTATATTCACATTTTTATATATACAATCTAAAATTCTGTGTGTTCTGCCATTAAAAACAGGTTCCACTGTGAAACAGCAGTAAATCAAGAGACTTGCAATGCTAAAATTTGTGGTTTCTTGTGGACACAGCATAGCCAAATGTAACTTTGCTTTTACACACAAAATTAGCAACAGAAAAAAATCACTTTTTTGTGGAACTCAAAAATGTGTTTTAACATTTAGTTTTTTCTCTTTTGCTGGATGAGATAAAATTGTTGAAGAGAGTATAGGTATGATCTTTTGTTATTATAAACAAAATTAATTTGTATATTTTTTATTTATAGGTGTATATTTTTGATGCTTTGAGTATCATTAATCCAGTATTTGATGTTAAGGCCAAAAAAGAAGGTGAACAGGTAAATAGATGTTACTTCAATTATCAGTTCTAATTATTATCATTCACTGATCCATTTTTTTCAGTTCCCAACTTGTACAGAGGTAAGTTTTTAGAGTTATGCTAAAATTAGGAATTCAATTCTCCTTGTGAAACATTGCCTGATGTGGCTTCAGTTTGTTCCTCTGTAATTTTCTTTCCTTAGATGTTTAAAACATCTAAATTATTATGCTGGGTATCTTTAAGTCTTGAATTAATTTATAACTTATGTATTTCAAATTTGAAGAAAAGCTTTAGTCTATTTTAAAAGTGAATGTTTTCATGGTTAAAACTGTTTGGCTGTTGAAGTGTATAGATAAATGTTACATAGAATTTTTTAATGTTTCTAATGAACTTCAGTAACATATTAGTATTTTAGAATTATATACATATTTGTTTTTATTTAATGCCGAAACTGATGAAGAATGGTTCTTTCTGGGTATAAAATGTTGTATTTTCAAGCCAAATCATCATCTTGAAAAGTATCAGGTAAATCTACAGCAACAACGAGTTATATTAGAAAACAAGGGGAATATTCTAAAGTATATAAATTTTAATTGCATGAAAAATAAACAGTTTGGGCACTTTTAAAAGGCACACACACACACACACAAACATTGTGGGTACTGATATAGACAAGTGGATGATTACCTTTACTGAATCAGTGAATTGTTTTCCATCTGTCAAGATGAACCTTTGTTGAACTAGTTGCTATAAAAATCAAATAGAACTGAACAATAAAAGTGTGCAAAAAAAATTCAACAGGTAAACTCACTTTCTTTGTCCATTTGACAGTGTCACCTTGTTACCTTTATTCTCTTACAGCATAGGCCAGATGTAGATTGGTGATCGTCATAATTGACCAGCAAAGGTTATTAAAATATCAAGTGTTCTAACCTTGATGCTTAATATATTACTGCAACATCCCTGGGCGCCAAAGATACATCACATACCATAAAAGAACAAAGAAATGAAGCAACTAGAACAAGATTATTTGAATGAATTTTGTGACAATATACTACTACCGTTATTGCACTGAAACTAAATAAACAAAACGTTTTAAAATATTTATCTCGCTTAAGAAGACAGAAAACATATTTTGTGCCTACATATCACAGAAGTACAATAAAAATGACAAGAAAACTAAATGCATGTACTTGTAATATCACTGAAAAGCTTAATTTCAAATATATATGTATTCTAGATGGGAGAATATTTTGGAGCAGTAGTTTTGGGAATCAACTTGAATAATGATCGATTCACAGACCTTATTGTTGGAGCCCCATTGCATTCCAAAGAATCAGGAGGGGATGAAGGAAAAGTTTATGTATATATCAGTGATGGTGTGGTAAGTTATTTATATTAGGTGGAATTAACTTTCAGGTATACTATAATATATTCTCTCTGTAGCATATAAAATGTTTCTGGCTCAGTGTTTCATCATGCATTCATGTGGATTCATACTGACTGATAGATACTAGTAATTTTATATGATTGAATTGCCATGATATTTATTTCCTGAACTAAGTTTGTTTGGCTATGCATCTACAAGTCTTGTGTTAATAAATGAATTTTAGAAAATACAAATAAATGTAAATAAGCAGAAGTAGCAACATTAAATCATGGAATAAATTTTTGCATTAAATACACAGATGAATATATACATTTCAGAAATAATATTTTAATTTCAATATTCACTTCTATATTCAGATAGCTATTTTTCTCTTAATGTTGTTCTTATTTGCCTGGGGACTTGCATTTCACCAGCCTTGTGAAAACTCTCACCTAAATTCATGTGAGCTTGCTCTACTACATGATGACATATCATGCAGCATAACCCTCCACCCATAGTAGTGCCACAAACTTCCTTGACAAAAATCTTCCCTCTAGATTCACTCATAAGAATCTTCATTCTTTTCCTTGGCACAGGCATGTCAAGACATGTTTTGTTCACCGAGACTTATCAAAGAACAGTGTTCTCAACTTACTCTGGTTTTATTTAAACATGTATTTACAGTTTACTGTAAATTATTCAGTTGATATGGGTAAAAATAACACTTGTGCTGTTTTAATTGGTAACGTTCCTTGAAGCTCTTCATTTGTGGAAGACATGATAGCCATTGCCCAACATTTGATGTGGCCTATAATGCTGTTGGGACTCTCTTATTCTGTCTCTAACAAACAATTTCCTTCCCATAAGTTTGATACAAACACTGAGGAGAATGATTTTGAATGGTTTGCTTTGGATAATTCCATGCCTTCTAAACAATAACTTCAATGTTCTTTGAGTTTTTAGAATATTGTTACCCAGGTATGTAGTATTCTTTCTCTTCCTTCAAAACATATGATGACTCCAGTTTCTTCCTTCTTAACTCTTCTCCTCACAAATTCTTTTTTTTCATCTTCACCTTGTATCTCCATTGATGCTAAATTCTTTGTTAACCAACTTTGTTTATGTAATTTTATGCCTTGTTCCTCCTTCCTGATTGACTCTATCTCTTTGCATATAGACATTATTCTTTTCTTTTCCTTGATACTTAACATTTTGAATCTCTTTTGTCATTTTAAGGATTGGATTCATTGCCAGCTATCTTCTTATCCCAGCTTCATGCTTTCTTTACTACCTTCCTTACATACCTCTTCTCTCTTCACCTTATGATGAAAGTGCTTCATCATTTTCTTGAAAGATTTACTGAGGACACCAGAGTATTTGTATTCTTTTCATTGGTCATTCCACTTCCTTTACCCTTTCTTTTCTCCTTTGGTTACCTTTTCATATAAGAAAAATACATCCAATTTTCCATTCAAATTTTCAGCCAAAATTGAAATCTCTCACCTAAATTCATGTGAGCTTGCACTGCTACATAGTGACATATCACACAGCAAAACCACAATTTTCTAGTGTGGCTTTTTGTATTGCTTCATTAAAGAGTGAGAATTCTTCCATGTGAATTTAATGGAGGATTTTCTTAATGAGGTATGTTACATTTCTATTTTACTGATGATACATTGTAATGTAGTAGCACAAGTTCCCATTAATGTTGGTGGGAGTTTTCACATGGCTTGTAGAATGCAACTCTTTCAGGCAGTTTTGTATAGCTTCAAGAAGAAAGAGGGTGGGTGGAAATATGTATGGAGGTGGGTATTTATTAAGTAATATTTTTTTCATGTGAGGAAAAAGATTTTCATACAAACTTACAGCAAAATAGAATAATAAACCTAAAAATACTTTTGGACACTGTGGAAAAATTTGCATATGAAATACCAAAATGTTTAAAATTTTAACAAGTAATGCTTACAAGGGATATGATTTTGAAAGGGAGCTCCTATTATTATGATTATGTGTGATGAGGAAGATAAACAAACAGTACATAAAAACAAGATCTTAGAAATGATAAAATTTAGTGTTCAACTTAACAAGTAACACTTTAAAATTGTACATCTCAGTGAAATGAAATTATATTTACTGAAGTTGTATCTTGGGCTTTATAACTTTGAGTTAAATGGCATTCCTTCTGTAATAAATAATATATGTATTGTATTTTATACTTAAAAGTACCTAGGTTTCAAAATGTACCTGAGTTTCATAGTGTAATCATATTGTAGGGCCTACAGAATACTGAATATAAAATAATGGGATCTGAGAAGCCAAATGCCAGATTTGGATCTGCAATAGCAAATGCTGGAGATCTCAATCAAGATGGATATTTAGGTATTTTTACTAGAAATTATTGTGTTGTATTTACTGCAGTTGCTCATAATCATATTTAACATCATATTGCATATGATATAGTAATGGAAATTAGTGAAAAAGCCTTTGAAACAACAAATTACAATTTATTTGCACTGATATTATTTTTTATCCCTTTTTATAACAGATGTTGCTGTGGGAGCTCCATATGAAGACACAGTCGGAGCAGTATACATTTATCATGGCACGGAAAAAGGACTATCTCCTAAGTTTGTTCAGGTAGAACAAAATATTATGCTTTGATATATAAAATTTGTAGCTTTTAATGAATTAAAATTCACCTTTTTTTTTTTTAATATTGATGAACAGAATGCAAATAATAATAGGCACTGAAATTAACAATGCAGTTAAGGAAGTTACATAAAGATAGTTCCAAAACCCCATTGTCCTTGGACATGGTGACTTGGAGCCATTAAGTATTGTGTGCTTTAAAACTTCTGTGTTTGTAGAGCTGTTCTTTGTACTTCATTACATATAAAGGTGTGACAGGAATTAGCACATTCACCATTTTTTCATCATTTGCAAATGTTTTATGTTGCAAAACAGCTATAACACAAACACTACATATGCATTATGTTACTATGAGACATACTGTGTTGAAGTTAATATTAGCAGGAATATCACTATAGCTGATGAAATAGTGTGTTTTTCAGCAAATATTTACCATTTTAGATGAATGATATTTTAGTGCAACTTGTATGATATGCTACTAGCAGTTGAACAGTAAGCTAAACAGTACTGCTAGGGTCTGTGAACTAGTTAGTACAGTTTCTCAACCACGCTTGACAAAAGACCCCAATCTCTACATTTTGGTCAGATGACCCTTCATTATCTCTTTAAGGTTGAAACAACAATTTGTTATAGTTCATAACAAAGGTTATATGTGCACTTATAAGACACCTTAAAAACTCAAAAAACCAACGAAAACAACTCATTGCAGACAGCTTGTGACACCTCTGTAAACCTATTTATAACCCTTGAAGGGACATGAAGTACCATTTAAGAAACACTGGGCTTGCATATTATGTCTTCAATCTCTGTTGAATACATTCTACCTTTTTTTTTATCTTTATGAAAGAAGTGTTCAAACATTTTATATACTCTTCATTTATTAAAAGTGGTGTGTATAATAAGTGTCTTCACATTATATTGAATGCATTCCAGAAAAATAAAACTATTAAAGAAAAATAAAATCTGTTTTCTTTTCACTTATGCATTTTATTAAATTTAAAGAGTCTTCAATCAATATTTGTCAAATTGATCTAGTGATAGTAGATTAATACAATGACATTCAAAGAACTGTATTTTAAGATACATAAATGGAAAATGGCAGTTGTGCTAGGAATCAGGAGATTGATCCATAGATATCATATGTTGTCCTTGATTAGACTACCACACATATGAGATTTACTTTAGGTGTGTAAATAGTTAGTGCACTAGAAACTTTAATTCTTTAGCACAGTGCTTGGCACACTGGATCAATGCAGAAATAGACAAATTTGACAATAAATATATCTACTTTCATATGAGTTATTCTTATGTTCAGTGGAGTCCAGAAATGCCTTATCAGTAAAGTTATTCTGTTCCCAGTCACTGTTTGGCAAATGTTGATAAGCTACTCATTAATTAAGAAGATTGAAAACGTTGTTCTTCATTACTCCTTGGGATTCTTAATAAAGTGTTGTTTTTACTATAAAATCATGCACAGTGGTGTAGGAACATGTGGGAATTTCATTCTCTTTTGTTTTTGTTTTAGCTGTATTGCTATTTCTTCACAATTTCAAATTAATTCAGCCTTATAACTCTTATAATGTATGAAGTTTTGCTCATTCCTAGAAGAAAGAAGAGATAATCTTTTCATCTGGTTGTAAGCAAGTAATCAAAGTGTGATGGGCAGGCCAGTAGGCTTGATGTTGGAGCTTTGACTATTACTACCAGTCAAAATTTGTTTACATTTAAATTGAGGAAAGCAGTGGCAATTGGAGTGTACAAGCACTAACTTGAGGAAGTTTACAGTTAAAGTAAAGAATCTGACCCTGAGACTAAGATTCAAATGCTGAAACACTTTTAGTGTGTTTTTTCACAGTATTCTCTGTTATAATCAACTTGTACCATATCATGGAATGAGTGAACAAACTCTTCAGTATAATTATAAAAATGTTCTGTAATTATGCTTCTAATTATGTTACTAAAACATTTATACTTTATCTATTTGATCATGTTACTTGATACTAGGAAAGATGGCAATAATTTATTTACAGAAAGCTTAGGCAAAAAAACATTAGGCAAGTCCACAATAAGGCTAGTCATAGTTCTTCTATAGGCCTCAGTGACTCTGCTGGTGACTTCTCGGATGAAACTCAATGACAACAACTTCTTGTTTCTTGTCTCTCCTTAAACTTTCAACTCCTCAACTAGCTTGAAACATGGGTTTTTATACAAAATCTTTCTAGTATTTTGATGATCTTCCAAACAGTGTACACAACTACCTGTGAGTAGATCTGACATTTAATTAATTGTTTTGTAATTTTCAAAACCAGAACCAAAACCACTTATTTATTGATTATAGATAAAGTTATTAAATTGGCATCCTTACACACACTTTTATACAGATGTAACATCAAATTTCCAACTTATACCTTTCTTGCCAATTTTGTGCTAGATAATGTAAATATCTCCTGGAGTCATCTTGCTGCTGTAGTAGTGATAACGATCAAATTTTTACCTTAGTTGCATCATTTGTATAGAGCACCAACAAAAACGTTTTTCAACATACTTTTCTTCTTGGTTAATCACCATTATATTATAATTTCTTATACCTTTTCAGTATGTATTACATTTCTCTTCACTGCATATATTTATTTCACCTGTGATGTTAATAATTTTCATTCATTTATGGACAAACTATACTGTTTATACAATCAGCCTCTTAAGGACCAAATAGAAATTGAACAGTCTGCATAACCAATATGAAAAACATTTAATTACACCAATATTTTCTTATGAACCAACTGGGTCACAGCCAGGTACTTGTGATTCCATTCTGAACATAATTTCTGAGCTTTGTACCTCAGATGTTAGTGAGTGTCAAACAAAGATGTGTCCATGCTGTGGAGAAAATGAAACAGAGTTCCTTTGTAAATGTTTCAGATTGTCATTTTCAAAAACAATCATAATGTAAAGAGAATTTCTAGATATCTGTAAGCAACAAGTTCCATCAGATTTGAATCCATTAACTGGATGTTCAAAAGTCATCCCATGCAGTTCTTTTGAATGTGAATGAAGCTTTAGCAGCATGAACCTTATCATTATGGAAACAAGGTATAGGCTGCTAATCAGCCATGTTGACATATCTCATGTTCATTAAACTTTACAGCTTTCTGGTTCAAAACTGGAAACAAGATGGCCATGTATACAAATGGCTTAGATGTCATTGTTCAGTAACTGATTTGCAAACGAGGGTAGCCAAGTCCAAGGAACTGACTATGGACCAAATTTGGAAGCTCTGTTGATACGTTATCTAGTATTTCAAAAGTTCAATGTGAGACAGAATTAATTTTTTATTGAAACATTTTCAAATGTAATTTCAATCACAAGTGACAGATAATATTTCTGACATATGTTGGTTTTATGTATAAGCAACTTAGTAAATACTAATAATCATGTGTGCAGAGTAGATTTTCCAATTGATGGGGTCAGTATGCTGACTTCTCTGAAAAAGTAAGATCATATCTTTGTTGTTAAGAATCAAAAACTGTAAACATAATCTTTTCATTGCAGCTGGTGCTTTTACTTTTCTAATACATATAGCATAAGATCAAATAAAATTCAAATAAGCAATAAATTTTAATGATTCTTCTGATGAGCAAAAGGATTGATCATCTCTTCCATTTTGTTCTCCATCACAAAATTTATTTCGCATTCAATATTTAAAATGGTAACATGAGACAGTCTTTCTTGTCCAGTGGTAATTTGTAGTAAGTTTTGATTTGACGTAAAGCAAAAAAATAATTTTTCTGCAGAACAGAATGTGTCTGGAACAGTGCTGGATATTTTGCCAACTGAGATTAAGTTGGAAGGAGTTGAGAGATGCCATTCTCATAAATTAATTTTGACATATTATATCCTAAAGACAAATGGGGATTTTGTTTTTCTTGATTTCTTGATCCAACCACAATCTTCTTTATGAAGATAATTGATTCTTATTCAGTCCATAAAAGTCGCAAAGTAATGAGACATCATCTGTAGCATTTTCTTTTTCTGGTTGCATTATGACAGAAGAGAGACCACAAAGAATATTTAATCATTTTCATCAAAACGAGAATGAATTTGCTCTTTGGAAGCTTCAACAATGGGAAAGAAGATGGCATCTCTTGCATAAGATGTTGGACTCAAAAATCTGCAGTAGCGTATGCATATCCAGCTTCTAAAGCTCAATTTGTCGGTATTTGGCAGCAAGGAATAGTCAGTTCTTTGAAACTGATATTTTGTTCTTCCTTAATTATTTATTTTATGACTTTCATCAAACTTGTGGCTTTGTTACATTGCTTCAAAATGTTTTCCTTTGTCTGTAGTGATGTAAGTTTGATTGTGGCATCAGCAGATTTTCTCACCAAAAAGTTGACAAAGATGAAGTTTCACAAAAAGTTTTTTCCAAGACTAGGAAAGTGAAGATGAATTCTAAGTCACCTGAGACTAAAATGCTTTTATCTGTGGCCAAAGTGTTAGGATTGTTTGAAACTATTATAAGAAGGGCAAGAATTGTAGCTTCGATGTATTTCTTCAAGGCTGCTACTACAGCATATCTAAAGGCCTAGTGGGTCTCACTTTGAGACTGAAGTACAATGACTTTTTGAATTTCCTGAAACATTTGGTGATGCTTGGAGCTTCCCTTGACAAAAGAATAAACTTATTCTATATATTCATTATTCAACCATAATCAGATGTAAAAGAAAAAAAAATGAATTGATACAGAATTACATTGGTCATTGCATCATCTCACTTGATCAATTGTTTACTGACACTCATGCACTTTCACTCTGACAGTAAGGAAATGAATGAAGAAAAAACAAAAGTCAAATCTTGATCTTGATATTCATAATAATTCTTATCTGTTTCTTCCATATTTTCTTTTCCCTCTGATTTTTTTTCCTTTTTTTTTCAGTCTTCCTCTGAGAGCATATGGTTTTTTCTCTGATGCTTTCTCATTTTCTCTGAAATGACCCTCCTGACATCCCATGTCTTGTGGGCATGCTAATAACGATAACACTTTCAAAATTCAATCTGCCACTTGTTTATTTTGCACCACAACAAACTTTGTTTAAATTTCCTTCAATTATGTTATTGTTATATTTAATACTTAGTTGATTAATTGCATCTTAAAATACCAAAATGATAATTTGAGAATTAACTTCAATTTATTAAAAATCTCCGAAAAGGGTTTAGAACTGAAGGTTGCTGCCTTACACAGTTTGATTTTTGTGATGCTTTAATGCATATCAGTAATAGGTCTTACATATTTATTTAGTTCAGTTTTTCTTTTCAATATTTGTTTAGAGAATAGGTGTCTCAGATCTAGACAAGGGATTAAGAGGATTTGGAATTAGTGTTGGAAGAGGACTTGATATTGATTCTAATTCCTATCCAGGTAAATTCTTTTTCAAAATTTTTCAAAAAATTAAATATTATACCATTAAACACAGTTGAAAATATTCCAATTTATTCGATAATGTTAGTTTAAATCACTTCATCAAAAAAAATTTTGAAGCATGTTTAAAAGAAACATTAATTTTTTATGGTGAAAATTCACATGCAATGATATATTAATTTAGTTACACTCATGTATCAACATTTTTGATATTTAAGGTACTTATTCAAAGTTTAATTATTTTTAATATTTTACTGACTAATTATTACAACATTTTCCTAAACAGCAATAAGGAGGACAAGGTCCGTTTTAGCACAAATATTTTAATAAATGTCTATGCATCCTTCATTGTATGTGAAAATTAGGTTCCAAGCTCTGCTTGGTTGCTTGCTGAGAATTTGACTGAATAAGACTGCTATGTTTGACAATGTTTCAAATGCAATTAAAATTTATTGAATTTCATTTGGAGGTACATGGGGAAATTTATGACCCTTTTTTAACTCCAATTTCTTGTATGGTAGTAGAATATACATTCAGCTTCATCAGAATGTTATTTTTTCTGTTGAATATGGTTTCTTTTTGTGAACTGTAGTTTCCATGTTTCAAATGAGAGCATTGTTTCTGATTGGTGGGATATAGCTGCTAAACTCATTGCTGTCTTAAATACTCCTCTGTTTAATTTTTTCCACTTTTTTTGAGAGCACCTATGTCTTCCTTCATTCAGAATTTTGTGCCCTTTTGGTTTTATATCATTTAACAACCTTGTTCTATGGAAATGATTATTCATACAGTGTTTAATTCAGATCAACTATATCTTAATCTGGATGGTGTCACTCCACTGTCTATGGTTGCATTTGTGGTGAGGCACAGTTACATTAACAATGCGTGACATTTGTATTACATGTCACTAACCTTCTGTACACAAAGATTTAGTTTAAAATAAAATAATTGTACTTCAAGTGAAAAAAACATTGGAAGGTATTAATATCTATTATGTTTTTTATTTGAGACATAGTTGTTGCTAACTTCAAGACCTTATATCGTCACAACTTGAGTAAAGATTCATACAATTTTTATTATTTTTTTTTTAAGATTTGCTGATTGGTGCCTATGATTCTGACCAAGCAGTACTCCTCAGGTAAGCTTTTCTTACTTGCTGAAATATATTGAAATTATAATAAAGAAGTACAATAAATTAATGTAATGCATTTTCAGTTAGCTTATGTTTAATATTTTTATAAATTTTATAATAAATATTTACTTGTTTTTCACTATTTAGATTCTCTAACTAATCATTAATCTTTACTTATTTATTTAGGTCCAAACCAGTTGTTCATGTGGCCTCCACAATTGAGTTTAACACAACACAGATCAATACAAGTGTAACAAACTGCCATCTTGGAAATAAACGGTTCACTTGTTTTGAAGTTAAATATTGTGTACAATTTACTGGAAAGTATATCCCACAAACCTTGAGTGAGTGTATTTAGATGAACTGTTTATGGTGTTTTAATAAATCAGTAAAAGTGCTTTTAATTTTTCTCAATATTTATGTTTAAAATGGTGTTTTAATAAAGGTTAGTAATTTTATACAGTACTTAAAAATATTTAGATTTTCAAAATGAATGGTAGGACTGAATGCACTTATAATGCATGATATGAAATTAACACTTTTGGTTTCAGGTTTTCATTTTATTTTTGGAAATGAGCTTAAACAAAAGGAGGTTTATGCAGATTACTTTTGCTATAAAAGAAAACTTTAAACAGGAATATTGGCTAATGTAATTTTTATTTTAGAATTTAGTTTTGGCTTGGAAATTGACACAGTCCGTACAGAAAACAGTCTAATAAGAGGATACCTACTTGATAAAGTCCGGTCTGTGGAATATGTCAACAGAACTTTAGATTTAATTTCAGTAAATGAAAACTGTTTCAGTGATATTGCTCTTATGAATGTAAGTACATGTTCACAGATGTAGCGTATCAACTCTCGGATATTAATATAATTATTTGATTTTTCATAATTGTAACTGGCTAGGTAATCAATATAGTTTAAAACTACATTTTTCAAAATAAGGAACTGATATATTCTTATACTATGAATTAATTATTTTTTCAATGCTGTACTTTTACAAATCTTCATACAATTACAGGCTAGAATATCTCTTTTTTTCAAAGCTAGTAATTTTCAACTTGCTTTTTTTTTATAAGAGAAGTACAATCAACATCTATTGCAAAGTATATAATTAGTGAAAATGATGTTTTTTTATTAAAATTAAGTATTTCATAACACTGATTTTAAATAACTGGTGAACACTTCAAATAAGTACAAATCGAGCAGTTTATTTATCAAACATTTCATTTACTTTGTGAAATAGTTTATAATACTGTAAAAATTAAATTCATAAAAGTGAGTACTTAATATTAGGTGACAAAGTAAGAAATTATTCAGTAACATCACCTAGCATGTAGTATTACTATGTGTTGATTATTCCAAAACTAACTGTAATAGTTCAGTTCACTAGATGTACATGACAAATAAAAGGTTATAATACTATTGTACTTTTTAAAATATTTTTAATCATAATAAGAAAAGAGCAACTGATATCACTTGAAAATAAATGAGTAAATATTTCTTTTTGGAGCATGACCTTGACTGTGTATTAAGTTCTTTACAAAATTTGGATTTTATAAATGCATCCAATTTAGAAGTATAAACAGTAAAAATTATCTAATTATTTTCATTTGTTTCATGGATGTTACATAATTACTCAAATTTCGTTTTTTATATTTTCAACTCTTGTTTTTATTTTAATTTTAGTGTTACCACACTTGTTGTTTGGTAGTACCTAGAAGTATGGCCCATTTTTGTTTTGTCATGGTTATGTGAGATAATTTTTGTTGTCAACTTTTTTGTAAAGTTTAACAAATTATTTATAATAAGTTTAAAAGAGATTGTACCTGAATAATGCTAATTGTATTGAATTTGACAACATAGTTAAAAAAAAATTGTATTAAAACATAGAATTGCATAATCATAATAATCTAATATTCAATTTTGTTTCTCTTTTCTCTAAAACAATTGACAAAACATTTGTTAAACATTTTTCTGTATTTTAATGTTCCAATGAACTATCTTCATTGTTTATTCTCTTTTATTAAAATCAACAGAAAATTATCCCATACAAGGTTGAAATGATTATTTTTTGAATAAGGATAAAAAGTTTGACAGAAAAATAGATGCTTTTTAACAACATAAGTCATGTGAAAAAATAAGGATTCCCTATGAAAGTCTGTGTATTTTTGTCACATTTTTGGATAAAAAGATATTTAATCTCAATTTTAACAATATTGAGAGATTGTAGGAATATAACCAAACAATTAAAATTGAAGAAAAGACTTTTCAAGATCTTCTGTAAATGTAATTCTACAAAGATGCATATTTTAATTGAGGAAAAGTTAGGACACTCCCACATTTATTCACACTTAAAATGGCTCAACTCACACACAGGTGTATTACAGCAGGTGCACATAATTATAAGATCGTTACTCAGCATTTTGAATGAGGTTTGCCCTATTTAAACCTCAGACATTTAGTTTGGTGTGCTCCTGACTGTTGAAGTGAGAGCAAAAGAGCTGTCTGAGGCCTTCAGAAAGAAAATTGTAGCAGCTTGCAAGTCTGGTAAGGGATTTAAAAAGATCCTAAAAGATATTGAAATCAGCCATTCCACTGTTCGGAAAATAGTCAACAAGTGGAGGCTTTCAAAACAACTGCTAACATGTCCAGGTCTGGTTGTCCAAGCAAGTTCACCCCAAGAGCACACCACAAGATGCTAAAAGAGGTCTCCAAACACCCTAACATGTCATCACACGACCTACAGCAGGCTTTGGCTACTGTTGATGTGAAAGTGCATGCCTCTACAATCAGAAAGAGAGTGCACAAGTTTTACTTGCATGGGAGATGTGCAAGGAGGAAACCTTTGCTCTCTAAGAGAAACATCAAGGCCAGACTGAAGTTTGTCAGAGAGAATGTAGACAAAGACCAGGACTTCTGGAATAATGTTCTTTGGACGAATGAGTCCAAAACTGAATTATGTGGACACCAGAACAGAAGACATGTTTGGCATAAACCAAATACAGCATTCTAGGAAAAGAACCTCATACCAACTGTGAAGTATGGAGGTGGAAATCTCATGGTTTGGGACTGCTTTGCTGTAGCAGAACCTGGACAGCTCACAATTGTAGAATCCACCATGAAATCTACTGTGTCTCAGAGGGTGCTTGAGGATTATGTGAGATCATCTGTATGAAAATTAAAGCTGAAGTGGAACTGGACCCTGCAACACGACAATGACCTAATACATACCAGTAAATCCATCAAGGACTGGCTGAAAACTAAGAAATGGAGAGTCCTGGAATGGCTGAGTCAAAGCCCAGATCTTAATCCCATTGAGATGTTGTGGAGTGACTTGAAACAGGCTGTACATGCAAGAAACTTCTTAAACATGTCGCAACTGAAAAAATTCTGCATTGAGGAGTGGGGCAAACTTTTTTCAGACCGATGTCAGAGACTGGTAGATGGCTACAAGAAGCATCTCACTGAAGTTATATCAGCCAAAAGGGCCAAAAGCTATTAGGGGATAGGGTGTCCTAACTTTTTCCTCAGTTAGAATGTGCATTTTTGTAGAATTACATTTACAGATCTTGAAAAGTCTTTTCTTCAGTTTTAATTGTTTAGTTATATTCCTATAATATCTCAGTATTGTTAAAATTGAGATTAAATATCTATATATCCAAAAATGTTACACAAATATACAGGCTTTCATAGGGTGTCCTAACTTTTTCACATGACTGTAAGACAAACTTTATAAGCTTTTCATAATATTTATTGTGTGAAGAGTTAATTATTTTCTTCAAGTTTTTAAAAGAGACTAAATTATATCTATTTGTCATGAAATGGTTTTTTTATAATAAAGCTACTTAGTGAGTTACTTTCAGTATTTTTAAAGTATTTTTTATCATTATTTTTTTAAGTAGAAAAATGATATATTTTTTAAAAGTATTTTGATAAAATTGGAATTTTATTGTTTAGGTTTTCTTGCAATGTTTTCAAATGAATTTATTTTTATTTCAGGCAAATATTCAAGATTTTATCACTCCTGTCCAGTTTCGACTGAGTTATCGACTAGCTGGTCGCTCAAAGAGACAGATTAATTTCTGTAAAACATGTCCAATTTTGGATGTGACAGAGCCTAACTTTGTCACAAAAGAAGTAAAGATATTACATAACCTATTAGATTGATTATTATTGTTTTTTCTATCCAAAAGTTTGCTTTTAAATATAATGTTTATTTCTTGTTCATGATTCTTTCTTTTTTATTAAACAACAATTTATTAGATAACTTATGAAATCTATAATAAATTATTAATTATGCTTTGATATATATATAAGGAAATAATCTCAATGCTAGCTTTTATCATTAAAATATTTATTAAGCTTTCCTTTAAATCCCTTAAATTAACTATATCCAGCACATACAAAGACAACCTGTTCCAGAGTCCAACCACCCTGCTAGAAAAATAAACTTGTTTTAGCTGAAATCATGAAATAAGATTTATGTGCCTTGAAATTGACAACTGAATTAGTTGGAGATACTGATCAGATTAGTAAAAATATTGAAAATAAATTCTTAAGTATTCAAGATATGCATGTTCTTTATAGATAAGTCAGTAGCTATAAGTGAAAAACCAAATTAGTTCACAAAGGATATAAAGAATAAAATTAAAGAAAACTATTATAAATATGAGGTTTGGATTCATTGCTTTGATGGGAGATTTTGAAGATTACAGCAAATCAGAAGAATTTGTCAAATGATAAATTAGGCAATAAATAAACTACTTAAAAAAAGGTTTGCTGAAATTACAAAAGATGTCTTCAAATACATTAAAGGGTAAGCAGAAGATAGGAGTGGAGCCTTTGAACATTGATACCAAAAGGCTATTATGCGATCCTTAGTTAAGTTATTAAATTCCACTTTATCTTCAGTTTTTACTAATGAAGACTTAAGCAATATTCCTCAACCTGAACAGCTGTTAGTTGTTGAAGGACGCCAGATAGTATTTACCCAAGGATTTTCAAAGAGGTTAATGATTGGGTGTGTGATCTTCTTGCTATTTTTTTTCCAGTCCTTGAATAATGGGAAAGTATCACAAGATTTCAATTTGCTAATTTTATTCCCTTTTTCAAGATAGACATATATGTGAAACAAAAAGATACCTGGACTTTGTTTTCAGTTTTTTTAATTGGAAGGCCCAAAGTTTGAGACACAATACATTATTGAACATACTCAGTACTTTCAACTTTGGTTGTGTTATAAATGGCATAGTCAATGTTGGTATTTAGTTAGGGGTAGTCATGCAGGGAGCAGGTGTTATTATTTGGTTGTCCTCTGGTCATCAGTTCCAATTTAGAGATGCATAAGACATATTTGAGTTCGAAAATATGAAAAGCCTAAGTCTTAATGAGAATGGGACAGTAAGACGTTAAGTGATTTTTTTTTATCTTCATATAGTTTTTTATAAATTAAAAGCAACAACTGTTGTTGAAGATGTATATTCATCTTCATTATTTTTGTTATTTTTTCATATTCATACTATATGTATGATCATAATATGATTATGAAACTGAATTGATTTGATAAATATAATTCATAAATTGAGAAGTTTCTTAAGTAGTGGCATAAAACTACTTGGCTTAACATTGTGAAATGTTTTTAAAGGTTTTATAAAATAAGGAATCATTTAATATTTTAGTTTTCTTTTTATAAAGCATTGCTAAAACCATTCTACACTTACAATATGCTACATCAGATGAATATTTATATATTAACAAATAAAACAAAAAGTTCATTACTTGCTTAACCTGCTGGTAACATCATAATTAATAAATACTTAATTAAACAGATTTAGTTATGTTTTATCACATGTGAATATTAATAGATATATTACCAAAAGATAATTTTTTTCAAAAGTTTTATAACTGAAAGCTGTCTTTTAGCTTAATTGTCTTTAATAATTTTCTCAGATAGCCTTTGCAACAGGTTGTGGTGAAGACAACACATGCCAATCAGACTTGAAGTTATATGCTCAGTTTGTTAACTTTAGGTAATATAGCATACAGTAAAATTCAAATTACATGAATGTAATTTATTATAAAGTGTTTTTACTTTTATCTGTCTGTCTCTCTCTTTATATATATTTATATTAAAGGCATGATCAAAAAGTTCTAAGACTTCACTTATTTTGAAGAATAATATATATACATCAGTATTATATGCTATCCCCTTCAAAGCAATCTTTCCCAGCTGATACACACTTGTTTCTGCCTTTTTTGGAAGCAATGCTGAAACTCTTCAACTGTTATGTGACTGTGTTGTGTTTTCACACTATCATGAATGGTTGGAATGTCATCAAATCTCTTTCCTTTCAATTAATTTAATTTTTGGGAACAGAAAAAAAATCGCACAGTTCAAGATTTGGAGAATATGGGAGGTGGGGTATCATAGGGTTGTGGTTTTTGTTTTTTATGCCAAAAATACATAAATAGATACAGCAGCGTGTGAAGGTGCTTTGTTATAATGAAGAAACCAGTGACTATTCTGCCACAGCTCATGGTAGTTTCTTCTAACATTCTTTTTCAATCAAATTATGACCTTTTTATAAAAGGCCTGATTAACTGTCTTTCACCTTAGCGACCATTTCAGCAGTGGACAATGTCGAAGGTCATCCAGAATGTGGGCCATCTTTGAGTGATTCCCAGCCATCTTGGAAGTGTTTTATTCACTAATAAGTGACAGTCTTACTTAAGCAGTCATCACCAAAGGCAGTGTTTAACATTTCGAGGATTTCTGTTCCTCCTTTACCAGTTTTCACACAAAACTTGATGCAAACATGTTACTCTTCTGTCCATTTTTATCACAACAGGGACAAGAGATATGCTTCTCTTTGAACACGTTTTTTGCAACAAGGCCAGAAGAAATGGCTTGTTTGTGGGGTAGATCACTATTTGTTCTTTGTACACACTTTAGTGAAGCTCACTGCTTTTGCTGGCATCTATAACAGAAGAAGTCTTAGAACTTTTTGATCAGACCTCGTGTATATGTATATATATTGCAGTTTGTTTTACTTCATCCATACATTTAGTTTCTTATAACTAAAAAATTAAAAATCAGTGTTTTTGAAAATGTTTTGATGTTTCACCAGCAGTAAATAATTTTTTATTTTGAAATTAAAAGTTAGATCAGCAAGTTTTGCCATGTATTAACACAAAGATTGCATACATAAACTTGAGACAAGTATTTTTTGATCGATTGTTTAGGCAGAGTATTCATAATGAAACTTTGTACAATGGAAGACTTTTGAAATGTTGTATTCTACACTTGTGTCTCTGCAATAGGTAGCTGCTGTCCATTTTACAAAGTTTCATCATGAGACAAGTATTTTAGTTTACTTTATAGTAATTAATTAATTAATATATACATGCATTTTTATATATTTCAAGCCAGAGAAAACATATTTCATTATTGTGTATGCAGGAATGATAGATATTTTCCACCTTCTGTATTTAGTAATGCAGATACCTAAAGTTCATGTGAAGGTTTTCAAAAAAGTTTATTGCATACAGGTATATGTAATTTAACACAGAATGTTTCTCAAGGAAGTAGCTAATTTTACCCTAGTTACTTTTTATCCTGGTTCATTTACATGTGGAATCATAAGTACATTCTCATATGGGAAAACTTTCTATAAATCTCTTCTTTCAGTTTGAAAGTTGACTGATCATTTCCACTAATAGGTCTGGTGATACCTTAAGGTTATATCATGCTTTATTTTTCTACTAGTATGGCCAAAAGTTATATATTTACCATGTGTCTTAAGAGGAATGACAGTAGAGAAGTTTGGATATAATGCTGTGATCTCTCAGTTAGCTCCTTATTTTTGTCTTTCTAGCTCAGGTCCTCATTCTGATAAGTAAAGTACAAGTTCTTTGTGTAACTAGTAAAAATTTCTCACTAATTTTAACAGGGAAAGTTAACTAGTCCTTCTCAGTCTTCTTAAGAAGTTCTTAGGATAATTTTGAGAGAGAGTAAACAATCCAGAAAAGGTGCTGTGTTTTGTTTTTAACACATTTACCTTTTGACAGCATTAAATTATTGAATAACAAATGTTTTGGGAGTGTTTAATTTGCACCCAACCTTATTTTTTACTCTAAATTTGGTCAAAATCAGGATAACTGAATTTAACTTTGAAATACATTTTTTGCCTGAATCTCCTCTTATCTTGTGAATCCCACCTAACTAATCAATGGAAAATCAGTTAAAGTATAACCTTTTATATGTGGATGTAAAAACATGTATAAAAAAAAAAGCATATTTATCTTATCTGTACATGAGGCACATAAACTTGTTGGAAACATTAATGATAAATTTATTTTTTTTATGCTAGGGAGGAGGAAATACTTGTTATTGGAGAAAACACAAGCCTTACGTTGAATGTAGAAGTCTACAGTAGTCAGGAGCCAGCTTACCAAACAGTGGTAGAGATTATGCTACCACCAGATGTAGGTATTATTAATCAAGCCAACTGTTATATATATGATAAAAAGGATTCAAACAGCAGTAGTGGGCTAACATGCAATGTTGGAAATCCTCTTGGAAATGGACAGAAGGTAAGTTAGGCTTAAGTATTAATTTTAGATGCTTGTAATGATATTATTAAAATAATTGTATATTATTTGACATTGTGTATGAAAATCAAATTTCTATGTTGACTGGAACATAAACTTGTGCATTAAAACTTTTTGTTATATTTGTAATTGTATTTGATGGAACTAAATTATCACGTGTTTAGTGTTTAATATTTTACAATAAACTGCTGTGTATTTAGTAATGTATAAATAAAACTTGACTGAATGAATATGTTGTCACTGTACGTAATAATGAAATAAGCCAGATTTAAGAATATAGTATCATTTTGAAATACTATCTTAGATATTTTGTGGATGGTGTTTATATCTATGTAAGCAGTAACTGTAATTTATAAGTAGGACAAATGTCATCTGTTAATTAAAATTTTATGTAGCACAATAGTTAGAAAATGAATATAAGTAAGGATGACAGTGCCAAGAGTTCCAGGGAATGTTCAATAACTAAAATTCTTTTTGGTTTGCATACTATCTGAAAAAAAAAGTTAGTTTATCAAATACATAGCATGAATTGTTTAATATTGTATCTGGAATATTTTAAGAATAAAAAATTTAAAGTCTTTACCCATTGCCTTTGCTAATTCAGGATTGAACTTGATGCATTTATTAGTCTGACAAATTATAGATCTGTAGATGTGTCATTCTATTCCTGTAACCTTAAAAGAAATCTTGTTTTCCACCTTGGAATGATGGGTGTATTATGAGAGTAAAGGTCAAATCCCATTATTCAGTCAGACAGCAGTAGCCCAAGAGTTGGAAGTGACTGCTCTTGACTAGCTGTCTGTCAGTTCAAAATTAAGGATGACTACTGCATTAGCACTTGAGTAGCTTTGCAGTATTTGAAAATATATAAATCATTTGTGCACTTTGTAAGGATTGCATGGTGTGACTGATTTTTATACTTGTTATTTTAGAAATTGGATTGAAGATGCTAAATGATTCTCTTTAGAAGACCATTTATTTTTTATATTTAGATAAATTAAGAACTTATAGCAATATGGAAATGAAATGGAAAGATCTAAATGTTTTACAAACCTAGGATTAATCAAAATCACACCCATTACATGATAAGTGTTAAATATTCATCACAACTGCATCTGAGACCAGCTCTCTGCAGACAATCATACTGTTTAATAATTGTTTCTTCTTTCATCCTCCAAACATTGACTGCTGTTATTTTACTTCTCAGTAAATTGACTTGAAACTTGGTGTGGTTTTATCTTTCTCTAATATGTCAAGATGCTTTATTTATATTTTTGATTTGAGCCTTTTTTTTTTTTAAAGGATTTTACTTATCAAAGTCGATGACAACCCAAAAATGTATATTTCTGGCTCTTATACAACAATAATGATGAAAATTAGCACAATTATAAATTTTCATGCATTTAATACATTGACATACAAAAAGTTAGATTTGCCCATTTTGAGTTTTTTTTAAGGAGATCAGAGCTCACAAAAAAGCACAATTTTTGTGTTTTTGTTCAGTTACTTGGCTGTATTATAATCCAGTAGTGATATAGCCAGTTCTTCAATTTTTTTGGTGTCAAAATTGGCTGTGTTTGGATTATGTGGCAGAGACATATTGCATTTACTCATGAATAATGGCTTCTTTAAATTCTACTTCTTTCTATTATGCAGGATAGGGATAATTATTTAAGAAATAAATGTAATCTTACAGACATCTTAATAAAATGATAAACTGTTTTTTTTAGAGTTTAAAAGATAAAACATTTTTAAAATAATATAAATTCTAAATTATATTTTTAGGTGAAATTTCAGATCAAGTTAGACACAAGTAGAATCACAAATGATGTTGAAAAATTAAGCTTTGAACTTGTGGCCAAGACAAGCAGTACTGAGATGAAATCAGATGATAATCATGTTGTTTTGACCCTTCCTTTTAAAGCCTTAGCTGATATTACTATAACTGGGTAAGTCGCTGTTATAAAACACAAAACCAGTTTATTATTGTCTTGGATGAAAAATATTCTTTGTGGTGTAAATGAGAATCAATTTGGTTTTTTAAAAGTTTTTTTTACAAAGTATTTTCAAACTAATAAACTTAATCTTAAATAAATTTAATAAAGTTGATCTGTCATCTGTATTGCATATACTAGCATATGTTTTGTACTACACATATAAGCATATTTAGTACACAGCAACAGTAAGAAAGACTTTTAAATGATGATAATAACAAAGCGATATGGAATAATAGAAAATACATGATCAGAATACTCTATAATTGATAGGTCTTTTTTTATTATTCTGCTATTTGTTTTATAGAATAAAATAATCATTGGTGTATTTTGATTTATATTACAGTTTTTATTTTGTTATTACTGTAATAGAAAATAATACTAGTCAAGCAAGAATTGCCTTGATATTCATGAAAGTTGTTTTTTATATCAAGGTTACATGTCTAAGGGTTAGTTTCATAGTTGTCATTCCTACTTGTATTTTTATAGATTTGCCAATACAGAACAGATTATTTATAAAGAACAAAAGCAGGAAAAAGAAGAAATTGCATTCACTCATTCTTACATTGTAAGTAGTTATGCTGTTGTGGCTTTACAGTTGAAGTAATAAATTTACAATAGCCTTAATCTTTGGTAAAATGTTTAGTCAGAGTATTCATGATGAGTACACTGAAATGGATGCCAACCACCTGTTGTAGAAAAATTGCAAATGTAGAAGATCACCTTCAAAATTATACTTACCTTTGCTGACAATAGGTCTCAAGGGTTTCCACTCTTTCTCCTTCTATGCATTACAAATGTTTGTTCCAGTCTTTTATACCCCACTCAAATGCCCTAGGTAAATTATAATTTAGAAATTTCTCCATCAACTTCAATTTACTTCTGTCTTTGTATTGTATATGAGCACCTCAGTCAGATAATGTTAATTACTTCTTCTCAACAAAGCATTTGGCATGAGTTTTTATCAGGAGGAATGTTGTGCTTGTTCACTGTTTATGATGTGACTTTGAATGCAGTTGGTATTTCTGTGGTTATCTTTTTACTTATATTTATCTTTTACTTAATAAAAAGAAATCATACCAATAGGTATGAATTTTTGAGTTATTATTTTTACTATATAGGTCAACCAGATGTCTTCTTTTCCACCTCTGCTATCTGGTGTTTGTCAGTAGTCAAGGAAAGGGTCACTTTCAGTCAAAGCTGTCTGTAATACAATCCATTGTCAAATGGAGACATATCTGCAGACTGAGGGTGTCTCTCTGGGGAGTTCTGAGGTAGTTTTTGCAAATGACCCTGGAATGACTGGCAAGAATTTAGATTTGCTTTTTTCCAGTTCCTTCTTCAATTAGATCAGCCTCAAAGGATGATCATTTTGATCAGCTACATCCAGTCCATTTTCTTCAGTTAGTTACTTGGGTTTGTAAGGTTTTGTAGGTCTTTTCTGTTGCATTTGACTTTTTATCTTCCTTGTTAGCAGAATGGATAGAAAGTGATTACTTGGTTTCTCCTTTTCCTCCTGATATTCTTGTTCATACTAGGAGATTTGCATCTCAGTTACATGATGGGATAGCCATGCCTTGTTCCCCATATTTATTGAATCAGCATACTTTGGTTCAACACTACCAGGAGGAGGTTTATTTTGAGTTTCAATGGATGAACTCCATTTTGGAGCTGTTGGGTTCTAGATTGGACCCTGTGACCACTTTAAACAGATCACAGTTTTCTTGGATTTATCTTACTCTCATGATTGTCATGAGGTTATCTTCAATCTAACTTTTGTCTGAAGCCTATCACTGTTCCCTCAGCAATTTTAGGATGAGTTGGAAATCTTGCTAACATCTTCTTCAGTTCTTTTTTTGGTTTCCTGGCTGGTTTTGTTGGGATTTTTATGGTAGAGATTATTTGTTAGAAAGTGTTCATTTACTGTCTTCTGCTCTCAAGTAGTCACAGGGAACTTCTTTTTCTCCATCACTTGTTACTTGCTGGAGTTCCAGAGAGGTTAATTAATACAGCCCTTTTACATTCTTCCTTATCATCATTGGCTTATTGTCTTTCTGGTGCTAATTTGGGAGTATTGGTCTGTAGTGATTATTGACCTTCTCCCTCAGTTCCCATCTCTAATGGTTCTCATAATAGGATTCATCTATTTACAAAGATCTTTGGCTCAGATGAGCCAGTGACAACTGCATCAGTGACTCTCTTGGGGGAGCACAATTACATTACTTCCTGGATATCTGGAGTTATTCCACCAGGGAATCATGAGTACTTCATGTCTGGCTTTAAGATTATTCATTCAAGTTACGTCACCTCCACTATTGTCTGTTTAACCTATTGCCTTTTCACCTCCTACAGATTCACAGCAAGTGGAGCTTTATTCTCAGGCCATCAGAGAGGCATCAGTCAAAAAGAATGTAGAGAGGGTTAATTCTATTCTTAGAGGAATTTATTCCTGTTTATTCATTGTACCCAAGAATACAGGAGATTGGCATCTGTCCTGACTTAATCAGTTTTTAGATTTTTCTTGCTTTTCCATGGAATATTTTCTCAACCAATGATGACACATTGCACCAGGGCTCTGGATAACCAAGTTCTATGATACCAATGTTTATCTCCATATTCCTGTAACAGAGTCTTCCTGGAGGTTTCTCAGGTTGGTGCACAAGGGTCAGGTGCTGTAGTTCAGGGCTCTACCTTTTGATTTTGCATTAACACCTTATGTCTTCTGCAAAGTTGTTCAAGCTTTTTGATGTTACCTGTATCCCTTGAACAACTGGCTCTTTCTGGGTCCATCCTTTTAATTTGAAGCTTCTCCTTTCAGAAGCCACAAAAGTGGGCTTCTTTATCAGACTAGAGAAAACTTTTTTGTCATTATTGTAATATCTTATCCATCTTAATATGTTTTTTCAATAATCACTTAAGCCATGACAAAACCACACCTAGAAGGTTTTAAGTGATAAAAAGAACCATCAGGCTTTTAGTTGTGTTTCTTTCTCTCACTGCAGAAATGGTTCTCTCTGTTTCCTTGAGCTGCTCATTTGTTTGAGATAAGCACATGAGGTACCTTTAGTGGTCACTGTGTATCCAGTGGATCATCCTATCTCATTACTTAGAAAAAACATTTTGTGAATGGTGGTTGTATTGGAACAACACTACCATCAGGTTACCCATTCCACCAGTTCGTTTCGAGATCCATCTGCTTACAGACACACCTATTGAGGGATGTGAAGTTTATCTTCAGGGTCAGGAATTCCAGTTATTTGGATGGAATATGAGTTTACCCTCAATATCAATGTTCTCAAAACTCCTTGCAGTACACTTGGTAATGGTGCAAGGTTTGTCTCTCTTGCTGGGAAAAATTGTCATAATACATTCAAACAATTCAATGGTGTTACCTGATATTTCTTGGCAAGAGGCATACATTCTTGAGACTTTTTCTTCCACTGCACTCATTCTCATTGTATCAGTCTTTTAGTGTATCATGTTCCAGGAGTGATTAATTTAATTGTAGATTGTTTGTCTTGACTCAAACGGATTTTTCCAACAGAATGGATACTACACCATGAGGTTTTTCAGTGATTTGTTCTCAGTTTGGGCCTCCAACTGTTGATGCATTTATGACTTATTGGAATTCTTAACTGCAGTTGTTTTGGCTTCCAATACCTCATCCTCGAATATTGGCAGTAGATACATTCAGTCAGGTATGCACAGGCTTATATCTGTCTGCCTTTCCCCTGATTCAGCTATTGTCCTGGGTTGTGACAATGGTTTGTTCTACTCACTGTCAGGTTCTCTTGGGTGTACCATGTTTGAGCTGGCCAACAGACATTCTTCACCTGGTTGTTTGGAAATGCAGTCTTCAAGGTTAAAAGTTATGTGGTCCTTTACACAACATGAATTTACAAATGGTGTATTTAAAGGAATTTAAACCCTCTTCATCCAAAAGTATCTGCCATATCTCATTCAAGATATAGCTATATTGTCAGTGGAGGCAAATATTATTGGAAATACATTTTCAGATTAGAAAGATGTTAACTTTTGAAAGTTTTCTGGCTAAAAATGAAAGATGGAAAATTTTTGAAAAACATCACCCTCTACACTTACATTTCTTTCTAGAACAGACATATGTATAAGTTTTCTTTTGAACTCACTTTAAATTTACTGAATCCACAACATTCAAAGACAATCCATTCCATAGGCCAAACATCCTATTTGAAATATAAGATTGTCTGGCTGAGGCTGGCTTTTACCTTGCCCAGATCTATATTTGTGTCCCCTAATTTTGAAATTCTCACTGTTAAATATGAAAAAGGCTGATGCATCAACATTATCAATTCTTTTTACAATCTTAAACACTTCAATAAGATCCTCTATAACTCAAGAGAAAACAGTTTTAAGGATCTTGATCTCTACTCATATGACAACCCATTCATCCCAGGTTTTTCTTTAGTAACTGTCCTTTGAACCCTTTCCAACAATTCAGTATCTTTCCTGAGGTAAGAAGCATAAGACAGAACATAATACTCCAAATGTGGCTTAACCAGTGACCTATACAATGAAATTATAACCTCTTTAGACTTGTATTCAGTATTTCTGTAGATACAACCTAAACTTCTATTTGCCCTACCACTAACAAAAGCACACTGTTTGGATGGTATAAGAGGCTGATCAACCATTACACCAAGATCCTTTTATTTCTTAACGCTGTCAAAGTAATTCCTATGCAAGTTATAATAATAATTCAAATTATGATAACACATATGCAATATCTTGCATTTATCATAATTAAAACCAATCTGCTATTTATTTGCCCAACTCACAAAATAATTTAAATCCTTTTATAAAGTAGTACTTGTACACTATTCAAGGACTTACAAAAACTGTGGCAAGTAACTCACATATTCAGTCTTGACCTTCTTTAAAATCCTCAGGGAAGAATTATCTGGCCCAGGAACCTTATCATTCTTTAAATTTCCCAATTTTATTCTAAAAAGCTCAAAATTTGTGTAATTATCTTGTTCGACTTTGTTTCCAACTATCAATTATTCAAGATGAGAAATACTGCTTAAGTCTTCATCAGTAAAAACTGAAGAAAAAGCAGAATTTGTTAACCTACCCATTTCATAATCATCAGATAAGGTCTCCCTTTTTCACCCTTCAAGGGTTCTATCCCAATCCTAACATTTTGTTTACCCATAATATACTTTAAAAAATTCTTACTAGTAATATTAATGTTTTCAGCCAAATTTTGTTCAAACATCCTCTTGAATGCCCTAATTTCCCGTTTTTTCCACTTTCTTGATTTTTTAAATCTTCTATAACACCAGCCAATTTAAATATCTTAAATCTGTGATGGTTTTATGTAATTTTATCTAATACACCTCTTGTGAGCCAACTTGGTTTTTCTAGTTGCGGCTACCTTTTCCCCTCTGTTAGGAATATATTTGTTTTCAATATTGAAAAAACTGAATTTTAGATATACTGAGTGGGAAATGCTTAAGCCATCCCATGAGGGGAAAAAAGTTTCTGGAAGCTATTCAAGATGAATTTCGTCATCAATTGGTCAAGGAACCTACTATAAATAATGCTGTTTTAGATTTATTGTTAACTTCTGATATAGAAATGGTTGAGAGGGTGGAAAATGGGGAACACCTAGACACAAGTGATCATTGCTGTATTAGGCTTGACTTTTTACTATATAAGTAAATTTTGAAGGGATACAACAAGAATTATCTCTTGTGAATTGGGCTCCAGAGTTATTTGGAGACACTGAATAAATGTGGTAGATTCTTCATACTTCTCTTTATCTATTTCTCCAACTTTAATTAGAATAACCTCCAACTTTTCTTTCAACCTGCAAACTACATATAAATTGAACATTCTCACTACCAGCTTCCTTAAAAGTGTATAGAAGTCCAGAATACACAAATAAAACTCATTATTTGCACCTATCACACCTAATAAACTACAAAGGCTTAACTATGGTATCATTTTTAGAACTAAAATAAACATTCAATACTATAATTAAATACCAGTAGCCTGTTACACTTTTCTTTCCAGAGAAGCCATAAAGAGGATTGAATAAAGAGTGTAGAGATTCAAAATGCAATAAGCCTGTTAGTATTGTTTTATGATGAAATATAACTTTCAATCTTTGTACAATTCCTTTGTATATTGATAGGTACTGAAATACTTACCAAGTCCTATAAAGTCAGCTGATGTAACTTTGTCTCTCCCAACATCACTGAATGGTATTAAGTTTATAAAGCTACAAAGCGTTGAAGTAAGTTCCAAATGAGTTGTTTTTTTTTCTTAAGTTTTTTGCTATATATATAGTATGATATAGAACATTACAAATTCCAACGTTGTACTATGCAATAAAATTTAAAGTATCACCTTTTTGTTACTATCTGTTTGAGTAAATGTAAATTGTATTATCCTTGTAAGAGTGAGTGATGAGTAACATCTCTTCTTGCAAAAATATACTTAAATAGTTCTTATGGAGTTAGTATTTCAGTGCTTAGTGAAGTATGACTTTATTTGACATAGCTTTGGTTCATTCTTTCAAAATGTTTGTTTTATTAGATTTTATCAGATATGTTGACAACTAATTAATTAATAATTTTAGTCTAGTATTCATTCTTTAATTACTAAGTATATCATTTTAGTCACTAACAATGTTATTTCTATAGAATAGGGAATATATTTTAAAATTTTTCCTTATGTTGCTAGCATACAACACTCAGTACTCTAAAGAAGTTTCACCTTGTTACTATAAATTGAAATAGATGTAATGGAGTCTCCTTTTGAAATAAAAAAAATGCAATAAATTATTTACATTCTGTAAAGTAATCGTTGGTCTTTAATTTTCTTGCATTGCTTCTTAATTTAAAAAAAATCAAATATACCCAAGAAAATTCTGCTCCCTTTAAAAAAAAAAAACAATTTTAAGAGGAATGTACTGCTGAATTTTGTTAAATTATTGTAATTTTCAGATTAGCAAAGCAGCAAACATTTCAGAAGTTGTAATTGCTCATCTAGTAAAATTGTCAGAAGTGATAGCTATATAACATTTGAATGTAATTGCGTGATGAGTATACTTGCGGAGTTCTGAACATTCCCAGAATGCTCTCTTTGAGTTGAGAGCCACCTAATAGTAAAATTTATACATTCCTGCTGTGAAGAACATATTTACATCCTTGAAAGGAAGAACAGTTTTTATTTTAACTATGCACTCAAAAGCACTTTTAATTTCAACATGTTGATAAACTCTGTCTAATGTTAAAGCTAATTTCTTTTTCATCTATTGTGAATGTTGTTCTAAATTTGGTTACACAATTACTTCTGACTTTTTTGGGACATGAAATATAAAAACTTTTTAGAGTGGTTTTAAAAGCATATTTTTAAAGGGAGCAACATGCGTCTCTTAATGTGTGATGTTATGCTACAGAATTACTGGTTAATTTCATCTACAAATTATACTAGTATTTTTAATTATCATCGTAAGTACAAGAAAATTAAAATATATCATTTTTAAAGGCATTAATAGAGATGTTTCACATATTTACAAATATAATAGTCAAATGTTTAAAAATTGTGAAGTCTTAGTAAAAATTCAAAAATTAGGTAGATGAAGGGAGAGCACTTCAAGTTCCTGGAAGTTGCAATGTTAGCATCATAGAACTGGAGCCAAGAACGACTCTGCCAAAATCAGATAAAGAAGTTGTGGTCAATGTTGATGGAAAGAACCCTGAAGTGTCAAAGGATCAGAAACACTCAACATCCTTAGCTGGACGGAAGAAAAGAGCTGCAGACGATTCCAAAGACAAGCCAGTATCCAAAGATTATTTAAAAAATCTGGAACTTGTAAGTATCATTACATATTTTTTTTTTGTATTTAAGTCATGCATCTTGCTAGTTAAATGAATACTACATCCAATTTTCATGGGCCAGATGTGGTCTGTTAGTTAGCATGTCAGGTTGTAGACTATAAGGTCCTACATTCAAGCTGTGATATACTACTGAACATACTTTGCAACTTCAAAAGTGGAGGTATTATAATTTTGAAAATGGTCCTATTACTTAGTGAATAAAAGCCTTGTTGGTGAAAAGTACAGCTCACCATTTGCCCAACCTATGGTTAGCAGTTCTAAACTACAGATAGCTATACTTGAAGCTTAGGGTCTGTAAGGTGACTATTTAGCCTATATGCCATTCACGTTTAAAATAGTGAGTACAAACTTTTGTTTCCAACAAAAAATTATTAATTGGCAGATGAATAACTTAAGAAAACATATATATGTGATATAGTTAACATTGAGCATAATGATCTGATGGTGTAATATAATCTGACATTTCCATCTGTATGTGCACATCTTACTTTTAAAAGCCATTTACTTATGTAGATGGCTTGCTTTCAGTCAAAAGTCCTTAAAATTATATTTCTGTTTTGCTTTGAATGATATATCTATATATACACACATAAAGACAGAATATATGTATAAACACATATATAGAAGTATATAGAAATAATAGTGTTTTGCAAAGACATGGAAACATGTGACCAAAAGATTTTAGTACAAAGTTCGTTATCACAAGTATGAAAGGATAGCAGTTATAGGAATAGAGTAAAATATCAGATTTCTTCAATAAAATCTACCTTTTTCTTTCGAGAATATTGAATAAGGTTTGTTAGTTTTTGTCACATTTTGCACTAAGCTACTTCAGGAGTGTTTGCTTTAGCCATCCCTAATTTTGAAGTGACATACAAGAGGAAGGGAATCTAGTTAACACCATTAACTCTTGAGATACTTTTTTAACAAAAATAGTGGGATTAACTGTTATATTATAATGGTTTCAGAGCTGAAAGGGCAAGCATTTTAGTTAACGAGATTAGAACTTGTGACCTGCAGATTGCGAGTCAAATGCTCTAACCATCAACCTATGCCAGGCTTATTAAAATAGGAAAATGTTGTCAACTATAATTTGAAGAATATCTCATTATGGTTTGATATGACTGTTTATCTGACAGTAGGTATACAAAAAAGGCCTTTCTCATGCTTGAATATTACTCAAATTGAAGTTGAATACCCTGATTTTTTTCTTTAAAGATAAGTGTAAAACATACGTGTTGTAAACACCTCCATATAATTTTTTTTCTTAAGAGTTGTGTTTCTGCCAGCTGCACCCAAGTTACTTGTGTTGTAGGACCTTTTACAGATAACAAGCAATATGCCAAACTGAAGATTGATGCACTGATGAATATGAAAGCATTAGAAGGCATCAAGGTAAGTTATCATGGTAAAAGGATTAAGTAAACAGAATTTTATAATGAAATTAGCACTGGATTAAAGTGAAATATTTATACAAAACACTAATCGTTCCCTTAGTTTTAAAAATGCTTTCTTGTGGGCAGTATTCAAAATAATAAAAAAAATATATTGAAAATCCACTCATTGGAACACTTTTAAAATAAATTTTATTTCTTCTTTCTGTAACTTTCTGATGTGTGCACATATCATGTTTTCTTCCTGCTTTAGTTACATAGAAGTTTTAAAAATTTCTTAGATGTGTTTAGTTCCATGCATTAATGATGGCAACAAGTGGTTCAAAATACCATTGAGATTGCTTTGCTCTTGTTGCTTTGTGCTGTATACCAGGTGATATATATTCTTTCTGATAGGATATTGCAATAAAATATAGCAACCAGCCTGAAAAGATTACCATCATAATATCATTTTCTGGTTGACATTGTCTAAATGGCACAGCTGATCAATGCTGTTAGAGAACAAAGGCCATGAGGTGATGCCTGTTACTGGATAAAAAAAGCAAGTTCACCCCTCTCATTTATGCTTACTTTCCTCAGTCAGTTCTATTAGTAGATTGTGAAGAGAGGATTATTCCTGAAGTTCATTATGTTTATTTCATTTTCTTGAGAAAGAAACCTGCAGAACTAAACACACACTAGTAGAATCAACTGTGATTACATCTGTGCAAGTATGCACATTGTGCTGTTTCATTTACACTTATAAAGTCTCATTACTTTATTTGTACATAATTTAAACAAATGCAGAACACTCTTCTTATTTTTTGGTCCAAGTTGCTGTTATTAGCAGGATTACCTAAAATATCATGACCTCACCTGTTTATCTCATGATAATAATTTAGTAAATTTATATGGAATTAGTGTGCCAATTCATATCCTGCTACGCTTCAGAATTATTCAAGTTTCTATATTTTGGAACATAGTTGTTGTGTAAAGGATGTTTAATTGAAACAAACAAGAACATAAAAATGACATATGTAGAGTTAAGTTGACTTTCAACAATAATGACTAATACTTTATGAAGTGTCTGTACTTTGTTTTTTGTGATGTACAATTTTATCATTGTTAATTACTTTGACTGCAGGGGAAAAGAGATACTATTACAGTTGTGTCAGAAGGAGAAGTCAAAATAAATGATGAAAAACCTGGTATCCAGCCAGATGATCACCGACCAGACCAGACCAAAGTTAGTACTAGCTTATTTCTAGGCAATGTATAGTTATTTTCCAACTCATTCATTTATTTAAAATATCCTTCATGCATTTCAAATGCATGGTTTAGCACTTCAGTAATAACTAAAAAGGAGAAAAATAAGCAAATTAAATAACTGAATAAACCAGGTTTTAGTGGAATATAAAAACAATTATGAATATTAATTGAGAAGTAACCCAAAAAAGAAAATATTTTTTTAATTTTTCAATTCACCATTGTTGTTTGAAATGGCTACTTCTTATATACTGCTTTTGTTTGCAGGTTGTTTCTACGTTTGTCAAAGCTGGACCCCCACCTCCTGCTAAATTACAAAACTGGATTATTGCTGTTAGTATAGGAGCTGGAGTCCTTTTGTTGATCTTGATTCTTCTTGCATGTATTCATGTAAGTACAATTCTTTGTCAAATTTAGATTCTCATATAAAATATTACTTTATCAGCAAAATGCAGAATTATTTACTTTATTTGTTTTTGCAATAACTATGTATTTTATTTTACTTAACTTTACTACATAAAATTCATTGGTAAGTACTTAGATGTCTTGACATAATACCATAAATGTCTTTTACAAAGAAAAGTTGGTGTCATAGTAAATTAAATGCAAGTTTAGAAGAATCATTCTGATGCTATTTTAAAAATCAATGATACATTTAGACAATGTACATTTGGGTGAAATTTTTTGTTTATGTATTACTATTTTTATCTTATTGTTTAATTTTATTGTTTTTGACATCATGATAATTGCAGTGTTATCTGTATGTTAAAATTCTAGGTCAACCTGATGAAATTTAGCAGATTTTTATTTTCTTACTTCCAACAGACTCAAAGTTTATGTCATTGAAGTTGTTAACATTTTTTGTGTTGTAGAACCAGTAGAGCAACTGCTGTTTTTTACATCTATACTACATTTAATTCAACTTACAATTTTCAGTAATTTGCTTTTAACATTTTGGGGAATTAACATCTGTTATACAGGTAAGTACCAAGTAGAGGAGATAGAGATTGGAACCAGTGAATGAGTTCTTGGTTATTTAATTACTATGGTAGACTTGTACCGATGATCTAACATCTTCACCTATCTGAAAACGACAGAGATTGTTTGTCATTGGGCTTATTTTAAAATTGATTTTTATTTTTAGTAAGATTTAAAGAGAAATTTACTTATTAAAAATTGAAACTTTAACACTTGTGATGGTGAAATTAATAACCACTTTATTTGAAATATAATGTTTTCACATTCAGTTCGGATTCTTCCGAAGAAATAAAAAAGAAGAAATGGAACGGATGAGACAACAAGCAGCACTACTTGAGTGGCAGCCTTATCTTGTCACTGACGAAGAAGTGGAACGAGAAAAAGAGGCATACAGTAATGCAACCACTGAAGGTACAGATAAATAACAAGCTCTTGGTGGAAAATAAAGCTTACAAAAGATGGATTTCCACACAAAAAAAGCATAAAAAGTTACTCTATCAAAGTGATGGTTAATTAGGATTTTTTTTATAAAATAATGGTATGTAATTATAGTGACAATTATGAACTCAAGGTTGTACAGCTCATATGAAGTACATTAACTTACTCACACTCATTTGAATGAACTAGTGAGCGACCATTGTATAAAAAACAATTTTTTATACCATGCCTTATATGTGGCAACTTTTTTTTTCACTAAATTTGCAAAATATTAATTTAATATTAATATATTTATGTATTATTCTAACAGTACCTATTTAAGTGTTAAAGTCTGAATTTATTCTGCAGACTTCTGTGCTATTTTTTTTAAATAGTGTTTTCATGTATTATTTCTCAAGTGAAATACTATAAGTACTAAAACTTGACTTTTATTGTGAGATATAAACATAAGTAGATCAAAATTATGTGCCAATTGAACTGCAAGATTGTGGTGAACTATAAAGTTCTGTACTCTCTCCTAACAAACAGATATTTTCTTAAAGTCTAGTAGTACTAACATGTTTGTGGTACTAATAAAACATTTTCTTAGTTTTAAAAAAAGGTGATAAATTACTGATGTAGTCTTTATAACATCGTGTTTTGAAACTGAAAACATAATTTCATAAACTATCAAAGTTTCAAATTATCCATAATGTTCCTTGAATATGTGATAATTAAAGTTTAAAAAAGTACCTTACAGTTAGATTATATTTGTGTCATCTTTCATGATAGCGTTAAGTTTAGTAACTCAATTGAACAGCATATGTCACTGCCGAGATAACACAGATTGCTTAGCTTAATGCAGAGAAGGTATGGGTTAGATAGTCATATTGTATTGACTTTATCTCATGTGCATAAGATCTAAACACAGTGAAAAAAAGTTCAAGCATTTAATTGTATACTTTTTGGTGGAACTGTAATATTTTAATACATGTATAGTTGTGTTATAATAGTGAAACCCATAAAAATGAGTATAATACCCATGAAGATAAAAGTTGCATTTTGTGCAAATAATCATAAAAGTAACAAATCATAACTTTGATACTCAAGATGTAAACTAAGACAATATCATTGCTACTCCATTAGAACCTATTATCTAAGTAAGCTGCATCCACACAACTGAATAACATTATCAAATACAGAATATGGGAGAACTACTTAAATTTAAAGCTACATCTGTGCTGACAATTTAACCTTGTTCATCTCAAATGTTTAATATTTTGCTTGAATATTTTTGAATGTTTTAGGTTAAAAAACATCTTTGTTTTTCACTGGACACATAAAATGAATAAGGTGTTTTATTATCTTGCTAACAAGTAAAAAAAGAAAAACTTCAATCTATTTTTGCTTCCATTCTAATTTACTCTTAATCTGAAAGAATTAGAATAAAGGAGCCAATACTAGTACAGAATTTGCCCCTATAGTAAGTCTGGAGGCTTATAACACTAAAAACTGGATTTGATACCCATGAAGAAGCACACAGATAACCCTTTGTATAGCTTTGCATTTAACTACAAATAAACAAGTAGCCTAAAGAGCTGTAGGTTCTAAGCAGTGAGGTATAAGGATTACACTACATACACTAACTTTTTCATGACAAGGCATTTTGTATTTCCAATATTTAGTAAAAAGTGAACAAAATATAATTTTCTTTGTGATAGATTTATCATATATCACTGCATTCAGTGTGAAAACTCTTTATCAAAGTATGCTCATATTGTCCCTTGGAATATTAATGGTGGGTGTACCAAGTATTCCCCTATGGTAACAAGAGATTAATGCAGGAATTAAACTATGTAGCATATAACTATGTTAGTTCACATTCTAGTCAATAAGTTTTTTTTCAATAGGTTTTAATATAGTTTACAATCAAATTTCCTGAACTAGATGGAGTGATTGCAGTGCTCAAGTTCACTTTGGTAATATATACTAATACTTCATTTATAATTGAAGAATCACTTTGGCAAGTATTTGTAGGTTTTAAAACCATCATACAAAATTATTACAGTAGCAACAGAAAAATACCATGCTGCTTTGGCAGTACCACATTTTATTAAGTCCAAGGCATTTATTGCCGCTTAATCAACTAACTACAACATAATGCTGTTTGATATTGTCTAGACACCAAAACCTAATAATGCTAAAACTATTGTAGCAAGAATAACAAGCAAAATGCATTTTATTGCTGTTAATGGCTGCTTGCAGATTCTCTACAGTGTTTACGTTTGAATTATTTGTAAATGATCAAAGTACATAAATACTTAGCTTATGGTTCCATATATAAAAGAGAAAATGCACTGCTAAGTAAACAATGTTTATTATTTATAAAAAGTTCCATACCTTGATTTATTTCCAAGTATTTTGTTGATTTAACACTTCATTCATTATTTGTTTTTGTATATTGGTTGTAATATTATTGTGTAAGTTAGGTATTTAAGGTCAGATGTATAACACATTCTTTGTTACTAAAACCTGTTTAAAATCAAATATTTTACTATTTAATATAAAACTGTTCTTTGTACTTTATGTAAACACCAATAATAATAATAATAAAAAAAGGTCAACAGTAACTGAAACAGCTTGTTTTCATTCTAATCTCACAATTTTGGCCTATTTTTCAGAACTTACACCTGTTGTAAATTTGAAGGAAGATTTTCAATAAGTTGTTCAGTTAGACATTATGTAATTAACAGACTACCCAGTTTTTTCTTTATTTTTATACACATTTTATCACTTTGATAAGGTATTTTTTATGCTGCACACTTTTCTTTGGTTCATATGAATAAAAACAGATAAAACTGGAAAATATATTGAGCATAACTCAATACATCTTATGAAGGATTGACTTAACTAATATATATTTGGTTGTAACAGTCCAACTATTGACCCTGGTGGCTTTTTAAGTAAAGTTTTCCAAAATATTTATACACTAAACTGTCCAAAGACCATAACTTTGTTAATTTAGTAATTTTAATATTTTCATATCTTGCATACAGGATCTGAACCTGGGACTCAATGTTACAATGAGTATTGTAACAAACAAAAACATATAATTACGCAATACAATGCTACATGGACTTTAACACTGGTAGTGAATGGTATTGAAAGAAATTGATTATTGTTAGCTTACTTTAAATCAGATGTTATTCACAATTATAAAACATTTTAAACATATATACACAGCTTAACATAATATAAAAAGATGAATTTTCTAAATTGCATTTTACTATAACACAAAGGATGAATGAAACCTTATGGTTATCAAACTAGACTACGAATCCAATGCTCTATGCTTCACAACCCATTGTTCTTAACATCTTGATCCAAACCTTGGGGTCATGAGCACATTATGAAAATGACAGCACAATTCACTATACAATTACAACAGCTCAAACTTAGGGTCAGCCATTATGTAACTTTCAGTGAATATCTGGAGCAAAAATGCAAATCTCTAATACAAACAATCATTCCTCAATTAACCAGTGATGTATAACATCTTATGTTGGAGACAAGATGAATAAATGTATAATATTAAATGTAAAGGTAAAACAGTAACAAAACATTTTGAAATATCAAACCAAAAGCTTCAATAAAAAATGAGTTCATTTTAAAATGCTTAAAATATCTGCTTGCAGTATAACAAGTTTATTATTATTGGCATCATTAAATAACTTCATACACATATGGAGGGTAGACAATGATTTTAAAGCCTCACTATACTATTCATTACACCCCATGCCAAATCATCTGGTGCATGTTCTGTCTGATAACGATGCCTTTTGACAATAGCCTTGCAGTATAATTTCCGCTGCCGTGAAGTAAGGCCTTTATGCTGTTTGTTTTCCAATACTATTGGGTAGAAAAGATGTATGCAATTTGAAAATTATCAATGTGTAATCCAGTTACATCTTTATAACCTGAGAGTTTGAATACCTTGTGTCAGAATGATGCTGTTCCATGCCTTACCTAAAAATGATAAATTTTTCAATGGTATCATACTATCTAAGAATTGCTAAATGATATCAAAATGTAGCAGTAATGTCATTACACCACAACTTTATATTTGCTGTGGTTATAATTTCAGCTGCATATTCAAAACAATTTTCGAATAATATATTCAACTCTGTAGATCTTGCATAGCCCAAATGCATTCAAGGGGATATGAATTATTAGTATTAAGAGAATATGTAATAGTGATTTATTTTTTTATATATCCCTCACAAACCATTTTGAACAATTAAGATATAAGAGAATGACTAGCTTATTTGTTTAATTTTGTGCAAAGTTACCTGAGAGCTATCTAAACTAACAAACCAGATGAAAAGCAGCTGGTCAAAACACTCACCAATAACTTTTTGACTACTTCAAGACTGAACATTACACAATAATGCCTCATAACTAAAGGAGTAGGTAAGATCAGCAATGGGTTTCAATTCCATGGATTGCAAATCAAGTGTAATAATCATCAGGCACAATGAATGCCAAGACATTAAACAGCAAGGCACTACACAACTGGAGATTCAAGTGGCAGCACAATTGCAAACATTTCCCTTCAAGAATTACTGACTGGTATCCTTGACTGAGTTTTCTTTGGTGCTACTTGAAAGTAACATACAATAGAGGATGCAGTAACTTAAAGTGTATGGAAATTCCCAGCTTCCAAATCATAATGATACATCATATGGTATCATAGCAAAGAGGATGGATGCACTGAACAAGTCATTCAAAATCTATTGAATCTACAAAGTATGTAGTGTAGAGATGTGAAATGAAGTGCTGTTCATTTCTTACATAACATGTATAATTGATAGAAAATCACTTTGTACTCAGGCAATTATGCATCTATCACTGAATGCAAGAGCCATGCATGACATAATGGATAACATACTCAACTGTAAATCCATGGGTTTACAGTTTGCAGTTGTTGTCCTAAAAATGCACTCTACACTTTAGAGCTACGGGTGGATTATAAGAGTGATGGTCAAATCCCTATAATAGACCAGACAAGTAGAAAAGTTTGTAGCTCTTGCAGTTGACAAGCTGTATTCCTTCTAGTTCATCAGTTCAGAATAAGAGATAGTAGCTATGCTTAGAGCAAAAATTCTGAATCATAAAAACAAATTTTTTGGATAGAGCCTAAAAGGAATTTTTAGTAAAATTGATATGAACTGTAAGTGTACAATAACAGGGTTATTTTATCATATTAATGCACTATGTACATGTATCGTGATAAATCAATTTTATTTGGCTTTAATTTACATGGTTAAAATGTTAATTATGGAGGCCTTGTGCATTATTTGATGGGAAGATGTTTAAGTAACTAATGTGTGTGGTCTCTCAATATGACATTATTTCAAAACCTATTCTTCAACATGAACATCCTTCTATTCATTGAAGTGTTATAATGTAATGGTCAATTCCCCTATTCAGGAACTGGTGGTGCATGCTACTGACTAGCTCCCTTTCGTTTAGTATATCACTTCAAAAGTAAGGATAGTTTGTGTTGATAATTCTCATGTTGCTTTTAAAAAACTAAACAAAGAAAGGATCAAGAAAATAGAAAGCTTAATACACAATTAACAGTTTCTATGTTTAGAGTTAAGCACAAAGGTAAACAATGGGCTATCTTTCCTATGCCTACCAAGGTATCAAAGCCCAGTTTCTAATTATATAAATTTTAGAACTGCTGCTGTGCCACTGTAGGGCATATTAGTTACAAAGAATAATTATTACCTCAAACTGGATGAATATGAAAAAAATACAATCAACATAGAGAAAATCATTTATCAAACATTCACTTCACCTGTGACCAGAAATATATCAAAAAGTTACAAATCATATACATAAAGGAAAAAAAAAGGAAACTGTAGGGTAACAAAGAAAGATGACTCAGATGCCATTAGTGATTTTCAGCTGTAAGTAAGGTTGTGAGTCTGAGGTATTTTTATTCATGGGTTTTTGATATTTCCAAGTGTTTAAATTTTGTAAGACAGAAATTTAAGATCATATACAACAAGCAAATACAGTGTATACAAAAAAATTAACTAAAACACATTTTCTCCTATCATATAAATAATCAAAGTGAAGTAAATGAAACTGAAAAATAAGAGGAAATTACTTGATTCCTTGTAACACTCTAAATACTTGATATTATTACTGGTATTCAGGGTACGGTAAATTCTATCAGTAAGATCAATGCTACCAAAATTATAGTGGAAGTAAATCAAATTAGTCTACAAATTCAACATCCAATTGAGATCAAACTACCATAATTCTACAGATACAAAATATCCCATTTACAGTAGACTTTCAGCACATTTACTCAATATGCCCACACACCATAAAGCAAATGTTTTAGCCATCTCCTTAAAATTAAGTTGCAATTTGTGTGAATCAAGTTAAAGTTAGCACTTCATGATCCACATATTTTAACCTTTCTGATGTAATCTCATTATTCACTATTGCACCTGCAATTTTAAACATTCTAATCCTGCATACCAAACTTAAAAGCATATAAAACTGATTTAAAGAATCTATTTTAAATCTTTTTTCTTTTTTTTCAGTAACTTGTCTTTTATCTTTTCTTGGATTGAAGATATTTACCAAATGGCTGTTGGAATACCAATTAACCTTTGTCAAATTCTTATAATACATTAACTGTTTAAGAAAAATACAGTGTTCCTGAAACACCTCATCAACTGGTATTATTATAAAAAATATTATACAAGTTTCTAAAACACTTACCTGTCTGGCATTAAAAAAACAAAGATTTACACAGTTCCTATACAAGTTCATGAAATCAAAATCACTTTGCAGATATAAGATAACAGACAACATTTCTTGACACACTTGTGATCAAAATAGCTGTAACACCATCTTAAAAGAACTTCAGAAAACTTGCAAAAAATACAGTAAGTCAACTATCAACATCAAACTCCTTATGAGAAAAACCTAGAACAATTCCTTTCTCATACATAAAAATTAAGTTTTTTTTGCTTCACTAATGGAAACTTTAGCAAGTATATCACATGATAAAGAAGCATATAAGTGCATTTTGAAAAATATTCCAGGAAACATTTTATCTACCAAAGGTTGCAGTAATACAGTCAATGCAGTTATGGTGAGAAGAAGAAAGAGGCAAAAAGAAATTTTTTAATGTTTCAATAGCATGTTTGATAGCATTAATTTCTAGTCACAAATTATATTTACCATAACATGCTACTTTTATGTACAAAACTAATTCTCTGATTTTTTCAGTTAAGTCTACCTATCTACCTACTAGTATTGAGTTCTCATATATGCATTAAAATTTAAAATCAGATTTTGACCTCCAATTTAGTGACTACAATAATTTTTAAATTCACATCTTGTCAGGGTTGAACAAAATAACTCTTAACTGAGAACTAATAACAGATTATATATTCAAACATCTAACACTGCCCTCTACATTCAGATACTCAGTTACACAACCCCTTTCAAACATTTGGTCAGCTTCCGGTCAGTTACCTCTTTCTTTCTTTGTGAACCTGACGATGACTGAAGAAGGTTGAAATGTTGTTCGCTCCTCTACGTAAAATATTTTCTCAACCCAAGCGAGCTGATTTTACACATATAATAACAGATTACATGAAATAATAAATAAAAGCTAGTTGTTGTACAAGTCTAAATATTTTTAGTTAAATTAATGAAAATTGTATTTATTAATAATAATTTAGTTTTGTAATAAGCATTTGTGTCTGATGTGCATGGAGTCATCCTTCTATGTTTGGCAATCTTGGCATCTTGATGCTATCAATGTTATATTTAATCAAGAAGTTGTTGAATCAGTAACAATGAAACTTAAATTTACAATAGAATAAAACACTCATAAAAAGCATAAGTCAGTTGTTGCAAACATGATTTTTAGTGTACATATATTACGCTGTAATAAGACCATATGTTTAAGTTTTTATATGGTAAATACTAATACTTTGATATACCACAAGTTGATAGTAGAAAATTCACACTTTTCTCTTCCACCATTGAATTCTTATATATAATCAGATAACTCATTTTACTGAGGGAAGTAGATTGAGCACATCAAACTATTATTTACAGACACAAATGCTGTTTTATGCACGATCATTTTTGTTAATTCAAGTGGCTGATCAGTGTCCTAAAGTTTGGAAATCCTTTGATATTTTTTGAAATAATCTTACCACATAAAAAGCACTGATGCACATGTATGCATTTTATTAAGTTTGCATTTATGCTACATGATGTTTAGTTTGATACTATTACATGCATGATTTTATTGTTTAAGTGATTTTGCAAACCAGTGACCACTAGTATTGCATAATTTAATGTCCTGCAGTAGTGCAAAAATAAAAATCTATATTTACAAAAGAAGATATTTTGATGCACAGAATATACAAGATGTTCTAATTATTTTAAATTTATAAAAATGTAGTTCTACAATTGTACATTGTAAAAGTAGAATACTGAGATAAGCCAACTATTTATCATAAAATTGTAACCTTAACTGTATTGAAAAGAAAGGTGCATTTTATTTGTACAGGGTGTTGCAAAAGTCTGGATCTGTGGGGTAAATAAACATTATATTTTCTTAAAGTTAAATAAACATATTTCTAATGTCAGTCCCACATATTTCAGTAAAGAAAACACCCTGGTTGTACAGTATACCAAGAAGTTATATATGTACAGCTGCTAATTGCATGCAGTTTGAATAATAAATAAATTAAAAATACATATTTCCCTGTGGGTCAACCACTGGATATTATTTAGATGACTTAACTTACATACACTAACATTGTTCATACACAGTTTTTCTACCCAGTGCAGAATTATAACTTTAGTTTTCGTAGGTTAGTTTGCAACTTAAATATAACATATCTGAAGTTTTTAAAATAAGAAATTATCACAGTTGTTTGGAAAACATCAAAAAGGCATTATTTAACATGTAACACTGGGAAAAGAGGCTACTGATAGTGGCATAAAAATGATGCAAATTATCAGCTAATTAATTAATAATTGAACATCTCTGTAAAAAAAAGAGATAACATGGAAACCGACTTCTTTGTGATATGGTACAAGTATTATTTTTAACATAATAATGACAACCACAGTAAAAAACACTTCTGTATCACCAGTATAACAATGCTGAATCTTAGGCAATGATAATAATAATAAAAATATAAATAACTTAACGTTGTCTTAACGTTGATTTTCTATTATTATATGTAACATCACATAGCTTTCTGAATAGTTTTAAAAGTTGGTCATCTAAGCCCTACTTCATCTTCATTACTTGAAAATGAAGTAAGAATGTTACTGTGACTGAATCATCCAACATGACGTAGAATTATTCCTACATGCTTTTGGCATGATGTTCTCTTTTCATTACACATTAATATCACAAACAAGACTGACACCTAACTTCTGTTGAGATTTTTCAAAGTGCTGCTAAAATACTGCACTATATGAAATATAAACTATTTCTGATTGTAGCACGGCCTGGTCACAATCAACCTGTACTGAGCATTGTAGTCAGTGTTATACCTATTATTATTAAATTTTAGATACATCTTCATATAATTTGCATTTTCTGTGCAACACAAGACATGATGCAATGATTATTGCATTGTATTGATATAAGTCAAGCACGTGTAGTAAACAGTAACATGCCAGTATAAGAAAATATGATTAAATTAAGGTGTTATGTTTGGCCATATCAAAATCAAGTATTATTTGTGTACTATGTTTTTGGTATTTATATTAAAATAAATGTCATTCATTAATATTTTTAATGTTCTATGCATGCATTCTTTCTTTTGCAGTTTACCCCACCAAGATAGTGCAATTGTGACAAGTTTGACATCAGGATTATTAAAATGTGCACTTTGTTATAAATATCTTCACCTGAGCATTTAATTATATAACATTATTGTTATATCATAATTGTGGGTCATTTTATGTCAAAATTGATGTTTAATGTGATGCAACTGACACGACTGTTTATTTAGATGAAGTAGTTCTTTCTTAACATTGACTAGAGATGAATGCCAGTACCTTTAAGCGTCAAATGTCTTCAGAATGTGGTGTCCATAACCCCTGACATTACAGATACCACGGAGTATCTATATTGAAACTAATTTACTTTTCTATAATGCCCTTGATTGTGTGTAGTATAAAAAGTAATTTTGATAAAGCATCACTACAATTAGGGTAGCCAGCATGACTAGACATGTTTCAAATGTAGTGTCCATACCCCCAAAATACAAGTTTTTAATTTCATCTATGCAGATACAACTTCTCGTATCAGTTGGCCAAATATTTTATTTGATATATACACTGATCAAAGGTAATTTATTGATAAAATAACCTTCTTTGAAAGTGTGCTGTCAATAACATATGAGTTAGAAAGTTGTGCTTTTGGGGTAATGTAGAAATCAATAAACATGTAAAATATTTTAGGGTATGCTACTACATATTAGCCAGGAAATAAAAAATCCATGAATAAGATGCATGATTAAAATTTTAATGAATGCATGGGGGGAGAGGGGAGTATTCGGATCAGGGGGTATGGACACTACAGTTTTATACAAGAAAAAGGCAAGGGACCGTCAAAGAAGACAGCAAAGGAGGAAAAAGTTGAAAGAACAGGATGAGAAAGCAGAGCTTCGTCGTAAGAATGCTGTATTGCAAACACAGCGTTGGCGTTTGCTTGTAAAACTTGGGCAAAAAACAGCCGAATGTGCGCCAGAAGGAGAAATAAGTATAACACCTGGTTCGTCAAGGACAGAGAGGCGAAAAATCAAACAAATAAAGCAGACTCTTCCAAAGACACCTATTAGGAGAGCAAGGATTGTTCAAAAATTGGCCGAGCCACCCACTTGTTCTGGCAGACTGCTTAGTCCTTCTGTGGTAAGAAATCTTTCCCTTTCTAATGAATTGCAAGCATCTCTCATTGACACTATCAAAGAACTGAAATCTTCCTCAGGAGGTGTGAGTGGCCAAGGAAAAGAAAGTGCTCTGGCAGGGGTTAAGCAGGTCATCAATCGGATCAAGGGGAAGTATGGACTTAAGAAAAAATTGCGTGTGACAGGTATGAAGTCAAATGTGAAATATTGGCTAAGACCAGCCAGATGTCAAAGGAAAGACCGCATCAGTGACACTGTGAGGGAAACAGTGAGGAACTTTTACCGAAGTCAAGAGATAACTAAAAAAATTCCAGATAAGCGCAAAGTAATGACCGTGAAGAATGATGAGGGAAATGAGGTTGTTGTGCCCAAGCGTAGCATGACCGTAACAATCAAAGAGGCATACGATCTGTTTAAACAACTTAACCCAAGCCTGAAAGTGGGCTTAACATCATTTAAACTGCTGAAGCCAAAAGAAATAATACATGTCTCTGAAACCAATATGCGAAATTGTCTTTGTCAGCAATGCCTTGCTCAAACTCCAGGCCATTAAAAAGTTTGCTCAAACAACTGACTTTGCAAACTTGGAGACCAGGAAAGATCACCTGATCAAACTAACCTTGTGCAGCTATGATGGTCATTTTGGCAATTTGAGATGCTATCAGCGGGACTGTGAGAGCTGTGGGCCTCAAAATGTTGTGGAACATTTCCAGCCTCTCATTGATGCACATGTAGATGCTGATATAAAATGGAACAAGTGGAAGTACATTGAGGTAGATCGAGATGGCTCATCCAAACGTATTGTTTCCTGTCTTCCAATAATGACCAGTCTGAAGGTTTTAATTGAGGAACTTAAAGTTGATTTTCAATGGCTTCCAGGACATTTATTTCGAGCTACTTGGCAAAATCGCCAACTCAACATTTGCATCCAGTCATTGAATAGCAAGCCAAACCATGCAACAGTAGTAATGGACTATGCCAAGAACTACACATGTAGGCAGCAGAATGAAGTGCAAAGTGCTTACTTTGATACTGCTCAAGTAACTTTGCACCCTATGATGGCATATTATACCAAAGATAACCACCTTGTGAAACACGCTATCATTGGAGTCACCAATGATTATTGAAAAGATGCTCATGGAGTCGAATGCTTCCTGAATATGCTCACTAAGGAAGATCTGAAGTTCCATCTCTGGAGGTGTTGAACCTTTGGTCCGATGGATGCAGTTCCCAATATAAAGGGAAAGTAGCCTTTTTGTATTTAGCCCAGTGATCTCTCAAAACAATACACAATTTTTTCGAAACAAGCCATGGAAAATCTGTTTATGATGGGCTGGGTGCCACTGTGAAGGGAAGTTGCATCTGTGCTGTAGCTAGTGGTAAAGCAACTATTACAGGTCCTGAAGATCTATTTGCCTTTCGCAATAAAAAACTACAACATGAACCAAAGGTAAATCCTGATGGCTCTGTATCACGACGTGATTTTATATATGGTCATAATATATAGGTTAATCACTTTATTTGATTTTTTTAAAATCAAATATTGCAGATTTTAGAAGTGTCTGAGGATGGTGAGTTTCATCTCTCATACATGACTCCAAGTGGAAAAGGTTATAAGTGGCCATCTGAAACAGATGATGACTGGCAACCACTGGACAGAATTAAGAGAAAATTGCAGCCACCAGTTCTGCTAAATTTTAGGGAAAAATTCAAATTTATGGACTTGTAATCAATTAGTTATGAACATAAATGATAAGTGTTTCGTTGGACTTTAAATGATACAATTTTCATGATAAATGGCAAGCTGCCACATATATGTTAGTGATGATGGTTGATTTCTGCTCCAGGTGAGGAGATAGATTTGTTAAACAATACTGTTGATTTTTATGTACCTTTAAAATGAATAAGTGATGTTCACAATATATGTAAACATCATGATGCCTGATATGTGTCCGCTGCAATATGTACACCATGGTAGTGTCCATACCCCTAAATGATAAGTGTTCTGTTAGGATAATCCATCAGCAGTAGTGTAGTTTTTCTAATTAAATGACTATTTCCAGAGAATGTGTTGCACCATAATGTGTAGGTCACCTTTTGAGGTAAATTGTAAAATATTCCACTGCTCACTTTAGATTTGACTCTTTTGTTGATATATCATGCAGTTTGACATTACATAAGATGCAAAAGGTTTGAATATCGATAAGGACAGCAAACAAGCTGTGTTAAGAAAACATTTGTATGTAATATTATGTCATAAAATTAAAATTTTACACTTTTGAATAAAAAGAAGCTGTAAAATATTCGTGTTATGCATAAATATTTTCATGTTGTAGTGTTCATACCCCCATTGATCCCATGTAATGCAGTTGACACTGCGCAAAAAGTAAAATCAGATACTCAGAAATATTTTGGAAAAAGTAGTGTCAGACGTCATGCATCAAAATGGTTATAAAAGTTAAACAATTTGGTAGAGTTGAAAAAATTATCTTTATGGCCACCCATACCACAGGTTGATTGTGACCAGGCTGAGCAGTTATCTGAGCTAATTTAACAATTATAAAAAATTTGAACATATATAAAACTTAAGAAGACTGTGTACCTTCTAAATACAATTAATTAACATTCCAAAAAACATCCCTTTCAAAAACCTTTTTTCAAGGAATATAACCAAATTACTAAGGGGTCCACAGTTTATTTTTATTACTGTTGGAATACCCCAAGTATGAAAGCATAAACACTGTAAGAAAACCACATGAATAACAATGTTCACTAAAATATTTTTCAAAATTTGCCCTGTGGCCTACCTTTCTCTTACATATAAATAATTTAACATTGAAACTATTGTAAATTATATGAACTATCAAAATTATCAATTACTAATGATGATGATACTTGTTAGTCTAAACAGATGTCAGTAAAAGAAAATAATGTGGAAAACCAAAAGTCCAGCAGTTTTTAATGTTGTAAGTTAGTAAATATTTTGCATAGGTATGTTGAAGCTAACCAAGTAAGTTGCTAGATTTCACCTGTTTCAATATCTCTCAACCATTCACAGTATGATACTTCATCATTAAAAAGTAATTATTATTGAAGCTAACATCAATACATTTATTTTCATAAGAGATTGCATAGAAATGTGCTAAATAACAATAAGCTCAAATATTTTCACAAGAAGACAGCAATTACCTCTTTACATTTCATTTATTAGCTTTTCCAGATAGCTCCTTTTCATATTCTATCAGTTGTTGCATGAAACCATCATTGGGTCTGATAAATGGTCGCACATGTTTTACTTTACTAATAGCCTCATCAAGACTTAATTTTTCCCTGTTCATCAAATATCCAACAACTATTGTAGCAGAACGAGACACCCCAGCATTACAGTGAACCAAAACACCACCCTTTTGTCGACCTCTATCAATGAAATAGAAGCATTCATCAAAAAATGTTCTGATGTTTGTTTCTGGAAGGTCTAAAATATTGATCCTTTTGTAGATAAATTCTTGTTCATAAATGTTTGGAACACCAGTAGCAACATTTAAAATGTGTGTTACATGCATATGGTGTAGAACATCTAGATCCTGGGCAACATCTTGAGATCCTGGAATTAATAAAAAATTATTACTACTGCAACCATTATTATTTCTATATACTTATATTTTACTAGCTGGAGTACTTGTCCATTGGACAAGAGAAATGAAAAGCTTATTTCTAACAAAGGATGGGAAAATTTGCTTGTATTTTTTTCTCTTAACATAATAAACATTAAAAAAATAATACAAATACATAAAGGTACCAATACTGAAAAAGAAAGACATACTGTTCTTAAGAATTCCAAAAATACAGTGGTTACATAGTTCATTCTTATGTTGAAGGATATAAAACATTGGTAGTTTTTCCAAAATAGATGGAAGGTCCACCAACCCACTCCCATGACCTTTCACATATCATCTTGTATCACTGTGTCAAATTTGGTGCTCACAGGTCAAGAAACGTGGAAATGTATAAACACAGATACACACATACTCATGTTTATTCATATAGATAACTTCAACAGATATAAGCTGGCAAATAAATTAAAAATACTAACTTCTGTTGTTTACATGTTTCAATATTCTGATAATGCAAAATGACAAGAGTTAGTTAAACAGTACTCATCACTTACCCCTATTACAATTCACTAACATTAACTTAAATGTGGAATATACACATATTCAAATACTATGTCAAAGATAAGCAAGCATAAAGGTCACAGTATCCCTGATTTATAACATTAACTTACATTATATACTTTTACTATGCCTATGTTTTAAAATTAGATTTTTTGTCTTTATTACATTATTTACTGGGTTGTAGGAAGTGGTAAAACCAGTTAATCTATGGCCTGACTCATTTTTTCCTTGCAAGTATAACTAGAACTTTATATGCAAAAACGGCTCATTTGGGTTGAGAAAATATTTTAAATAGAAGAGCAAACAACGTTTCGACCTTCTTCGGTCATCGTCAGGTTCACAAAGAAAGAGGTAACTGACCGGAAGCTGACCACGTTTGGAAGGGGTTGTGTAATTGAGTGTCGCAATGTAGAAGGCGGGGTTAGATGTTTGAATATATAATTTTATCTATAAAATATTAATAGAGGTATAATGGTGTTCCTTTATATTGGTTTATTTTGGGTTTAAGTTGTTGTATAAGTAAGGCTTCTTTGATTTTTCGTTTGTTTATGTTTGTTTCTTTATTTAGTATTTTAGTGTTTTCTATGGTTATGTTGTGTTCATTTGACTTGCAGTGTTCGAAAACGTGTGAAGGTGACTAGAACTAATGTATCAAAACTTGTTTTTTTTAATACATAATATTGTGTGAATGCAGTATCTGTTGTTAAAATGGCTCAAAATTTCATCTTATAGCATTAAATTTTCAAAACTTTTCTTGATGGAAAATGACCCCAGACCCCTCTATAAATGACAATGTTTCACATCCTCATCACTCTAAAACTGTTTTATGTAGAAATGGTTTATTATGATATAAACACAGTTAGAAATGATTTACTGATGTTGTCAACAGATGATAAAATCCTTAAATAATAGTTTTCCCATTCCAGCAAAATGTTTCTAATAACTTCATGTTTGTAGGGCACAAAGTTTCTTTTTAAACTTAATCATGAAACAAGAAACTAGTTAAAATTAACTCAAAATTGTCAAACTGTAGTCTGTCTCATCTGCTCAACATCCATGTCAAGTAACTAGTTTCTGCTTTTGACAACCACAAGATCATCAATAAATATTAAAGGTAGTATTTGTGATTACACAGGTAAAACTTCCAGATTATAAAGTTAGTTATAAAATCTGTATCAAGTGGTGGCTACATGAGGGTATTCCAAGCATGTGTTTGAAACTTTAATGCTAAGAATGATCCAATTCATCATGGACCTTTTAAGTACTGAAAGTCAGTACTTCTGATACAGTTTAAAAATTTGAGAATATGACTTTGTATGAAACTGAGATCGATGCAGGTAATTCTGTTAAGTTTGGACTACCTGCTACTACAGAATATGTAAAGTTAAAATAAAATTATCTTGAAGAAGGATGCTTTATTAACTTAGATTACACAGATCTGTTATGGTTTTATTGTCTTGAAATTTTTACATATTCTACAGTAATTTCCATATGCTGAATCCAAAAAATATCAATTTTGTTCTCCATCACTTAGAAATTTTTCACAAAATTCCATATGTTCCTTTACATAAGTGAATCATTTCCATTGAAATCAGGTCTCATTTTGTTACGCTTAAAATGCTGACAACCACTATCTTTTGATTTATCTAGACCAATCACAACGTCAGTCTTCATTGAACATCCTAGACTCCATAAAAAACACACTAGAATATAAACGGTTATCCGGCTGCATGTTGTGTCATTTCTTAATCGTATTTATTTGTACATGCACTTTGACGTTACTCTTTTTTTTCCTATATTATTCACTTGTTGCAATGGCAACAAGAATTGTATGAGTAATCCAAACATATTCTGTTATATATATTGTAAATTTAATCTATGTATGATTTCTTTACTTCCTGATTTGTTAAAAAATTCTTATGTGACAGAAAAAAAGGAATATCATCTTTAAAATCTGCATGGCTGAATTATAAAATTTCATTATTAAAATCAAAATAACTTTTATGAAGTACAAACTCACAGACCTGTGTTATCAAGTCGTCTCATTGGTTCATTGTCCTTCTTCCAACCATCAACCTATAGGTTCAATGCCATTTTTTAAAAGCTGAATACATCTGGTAATTCTGTCAACAAGTTTTCAAATAACATTCCACAGTAGTGAGATATGAAATCTAAAATACATTTCACACTCCATTCACAACTTTGGTCCCTTCTGTTTGGCTCCTGATTTGTGAGTGTCAGTATATGATCATCAAGATTAAGTAAATATATTCCTTGATCAATTGTTTAGGCAGAGTATTCATGATGAAACTTTTTACAATGAACAGCAACTACCTGTTGTGGAGACACAAGTGCATAGAATGTTTTCAAAAGGCAGAAGACTTTAGAAACGTCATCCTCTACACTTGTGTCTCCACAACAGGTAGTTGCTGTTCATTCTACAAAGTAAATATATTATTAAATAAAATGTTAATATTATACTGTAAGTTACGAGAAATGCAAAGTTACTTTAATTATTGAAATGATACCTAAATGCACTTATATTAATCACTGTAATAAACTGTAATTCAACTTGTACCTAGTGGCAGGTTGTGACCTTCAAATAGACTTGTAGAAAAAATCAGTATAAACACTAGTGACAGTTAAAGTTACATGTAGTTCTTGATTTAATTTCACCACTGACACACAAGTTACATGTTGTTGCAATCACTACTTCAGCCTTTGTTAATATAGTAATGTAGTCATCTATATTTATAGAATTGAATGGTTAAAAATTAAGTAGTTGAGATTTTCCAACTGTTATATTCAAACTACACTATAATCAAACATACTCTTGCTCTAAATGTTCTTAGCCATGAAAAGTATTTCTGAATCCTAGATATAATACTAATATGCTTAAATACTGCTATAATGGAATGAAGTAGCACCACTGAAACATTGAAACAAAAACAAATAAGGTAGAAGAACCTAGAATAAAAAAACTTCCTAATATTTTAATAGCTGGAACAAAAAAAACAGAAGCCAAGACACGGTGTTAAAAAAACAACAAAATCTGTTTTACAAAACCACAAGTACCTAATCTTTTTGTTGTACCATGTGTATATCAACTCTGAGTCCTCTTATTATGGTAATGTTGAGACTGAAAAAAAAAACTAGTTTTGACAATATTAATCTGACACTTTAGAAAATCAGTAAAGAAATCATCATTGCTAATAATATGTCATATATACAGAAGCAATTTTTACTATGGTAAATGTCACAAACATCAAAGTCTAACTGTTCAAAATAAATTAAAGTTTTTTGTTTTCCAAAATTCAAGAAAAAGTGATATTACAGGAAACATAGAATAATTATTTTCTAAATCAACAGAGGTGAAATGATAAACCTGATAAAAAGAAAGCAGTTGACAGTTGGTTGTTATGAAAACAGAGATGATATAATTACTGATACTGAAACTCACATCCTAAATCATATTGATAAAAAGAAAAAGACTTGCTCATAATTAAGTGCCTTGGAAGTAAAACCAAAAGTGGAGCATACTCTGATGTATTAGAAACAAGGAATCAAATGAAAAGCATGTGCAGTGTACTGGGGTGGCATTTGCAAAGTTCCTTATTAAGGCCTCTACCAATACCATCAGTGTATTTAAAATGCACTTTCATTATCTACAACTAAAATTAGAAACACAAAATTATAAAAAGATAATTATTCTAATACCAACAATGAGAACTGAAATAAATTTCATATAAAATATATTTTAGAACATTCATTTCTTGATGTAGTTCAGAGTTAATACTAAATCACAAAACATTTTTATAATAATAATACAAAACTCTTGAGATCTGATTCAAAATTATCTTTATTATATTATGTAAACTCTCAAGGTCACATGACAAATCACTTTGGGCATTTGTTGAGCAAAGGCTTGAATGATGTGATAGAGTCAAATACAAGTTAAAATGACAGGCATCGGATTATGGGTTAATCCAGTTACCTATAGTCATAGGGTGTTCTCTTTCTAATAGAACATACTGTCAAACACATAAAAACAATTACACACAATTTTATCACACTGAAAGAGTTATGATTTTTATTCTAGTATTACTGTAACTCAAAACTCAATTTACAAATTCAACATAAGCTAGAGATTATGCTTCTGCATTTACCTTGTTACTTGTGATAATTAACCAAGTCAACACAGTAGGGGAACCTCTCAATGCTTCAGGACCCTGTGCAAATGCATGTATTGTTTAACATTGCCCTTAACAATGTACTGTGCATACCTAATTCTTGAGGTCAATGATGCTGTTAAAGGTAATAATGAAATGAGTGATACTTATGTAGTAAATATTCACTTAATTTTTAATCATTAATTATAAGCAAGGCAGAAGTTAACAGTAAAGAAGTTGAATGCCACAGTGGATAGGTGACTTATTTTCTTGATAGTTGATACATGGATGTTTGGAAGGTATTACTAAAATTACACCCAAAAGTAATTTCATAATTAAACAAGACATCATAATCTTAATCAGTAGAAACATCAGAAAAATGTATTTAATTATTTACATTGATGACTTATGTGTTTTTTAATGTCATTCTACGTATATAGCTCTTCTCATTAAAAGTTCATATTAAATACTGAAGGTTCGACTAAACCCATTCTTGAAAGTTAGAAGTGGGATTAATGCAAAAAAGCAATTTATTTGCGAATGGACAGGTTTTAACTCATGATCTTATGCCCCCTAAGCAAAAGTAAAAGAAAAAAAAAAGCCTTAATAATTTTTAACCTGCAAATAGGCAGTTTGTTAGTATGATTTATTTGATTTATTGCAACATGAAGTGTGTGGGATAATTTGAGTAATTTTTAGGTGCATTTTTCAATTCCAGATCACACAAGTGCACAGACCTTTTGGGGATTTTGTCCTTATACTCTTACACCCTACCAGGAGCACCTGTTGGTGCCTTTGATGCCATCTCTATAAAACTTTGCCCCTGTCCCATGCACAAACACTAATTCTCAATCTGCCAATACATCAAAAAAGGCTATATATATCAACATCAAAAATGTGAACTACAGTTTGACAAAGAGCATGCAATTCTAGTAAAGTTCCACTTTGATAACTTTTAGACAGAATGACCCAAACCACAGTTTCAGGGTTACAGTACTTCTTAATAAGATCACTAAACATCTGGCTGGCAAAAAACATGAGCTGTGGGAAGATTAGTATTTATTTTTCTGATAGCTAAATTATTTTAATTTCAATTACTTTTTGTTGCATGAAGTATGCAAAATTTCAAAGGTAAAAGCCATTTCATATAAGCTATGTGTTTTCTGTCATTTACAACAAATTAAAGAATGAAAACACACACAAGTAATAATAATGTGTTCTAAATAGATAAAGCAGAACAAGAGCTACCAATAAAAAGCCTTGGTGATACTTCTGCCACTTGTAAGTCGGGTCTTAAGTCTCCAACATAACCCAAACATCTGCCTTCTTCTCTCATATGAAACCTTCCATGTCTATCCCTCTTTTCCCGCAGCACTCTTCCACTCTCTGTTGTGATTACAGTTTCTACAGATCGAAGATTGCTGTGTGAGAAATCTTGTAACTCTTGTAGAAAATTTTGTTGTTCCATGACTGTAATGTTGATATAGTTATTTCATTTGAATCTCTAAGATGCAATAATAATGTTCTATAATATACATTATACAGCAAAATAAATACATTTTGTTCAAAGAGTTAGAAAATGTCATAACAGAAGATCATGACAAAGGTTCTTAATAATTCTACAAAAAGAACAAAACAGAATTGTCAATATCAAGTATGTGTATAACCAATTCACTTTTATTATGCATCAAGATTTCTAACAACCTACTGTCAAACTGAAATTATTTAAGGCAGGACTAAAGTTCAAAACTCCAATGATTACCTCAAGTCAGTTAAGATATGGCAGAGCTACAACTTAAAAGTCTGTAATTGAAAAAAAAACAAATCTCTGAATCACTCTAGGAGCTGCTATGCTGCTCATAAAAATGTAACAATTCTAATAATTCATTTCTTAAAGTCTGACTTTAACTGGCATGCTGTAGTTGGGGTAGAAGAGTACAGTCAAATAAATTTACTCAATAAAAAGAAATTTAATTGTGCATGTAACAGTTATGTATCAAGTGTTTTGTATGTGGTACTTCACCATTTAACAATTAAACATCAGCCATCAGCAACTACAACATTTCCACTGTTTAAGTTAATATTTGTGGTTTGGCCTAATTTCAATCATAAATCTAGAACTGTTTTACAACCTTTAACAAAAGTTTTTAGAAATTTACAATTGATGATATTACTCTTTAGTATATGCAGAGCTGTTCAATCTTACTTTTGTAGTAATTTGCTTGCAATGGTAAAATGGATGCATCTCCTACATGCATTTCCCAGACTTCATCTGGTCCATGCTAATATTTAGCATGTTTAGATAATTAAAATTTAAAACCCATATTGCCCTAGTACTTTAAATATCAGTATACACATTTTTAGTAACAACTTATATAATGTATTCTCATGGTTAACATGCATTAAAAACCCATTTTCAGATGATATTTAGTTAAGTGGGGTTGAAAGTTGACATTTTTATTCTCCTTAAAAATGCACTTTTTTTGCTAAATATTGAATTTTTTTCTGAAAGTATTTTATTTTCAGCATCGATTTTGATTGTATTCCTTGATTTGTCCTTATATTAAAAGTGCCATTGATATATACTCCAACAATTTTAAAAAATGTTAAATATAACCATTCACATATATGTGTAATTGTCCAAAAGAATTATACAATAATTAAAAATTACTGCATAAACCATGTTGTTATGCAAACCATTTCATAAGTTTATAATTAATAAAAGAATAATCTGTCAACATGAAAAAACAAGTATCTATTTCTCAAAACTTAATTTCATTACCTTTAACATTTAACTTTGCACTGTTAATTTTTTTATATTCCATCAATCAAACACAAAATTACCGAGTCATCCTACCAAGTTTTAACACCTCAAATTCTTCTATACCTCAGAGAAAACAAATTCAAAACCTTATTATATTTGTTACTTCTCACATATAAATGGCTTAAACCAAAAAACCTGGTTTGTCCTTGTTTGAAATTTGTGTTCAGTTTTTGATCATCTTATTTTAAGAAGTATATTAAATTTTTCACAAGGGTTTAAAAAAGAAGAGACCTTTCCAAGTTTAAAAGAAAACTGCTTGATGATTTACATAAAAAGGAATTAAAACAACTGTATGTAATAAAATTAAAGAACAGAAGCTTAAGCTTAATAAGATCTCTGACAGTACATGGTGTTACTTTTTTAATAGCAGTGTGCCAGCAAAAGTTTGTCTTCAGATAGACGCTGTAATAGTGAAGGAATTAACAAGGAAAATGGGGCAATCATTTTATTAATCATTATTTGATATTTGAAAAACAAAACGTTTCTTCAAGTACTATGAAACAAGAGGAAGTAAAAATGGGAGACCTGATGGCCACATGGCTCCTGAGAAATGAAAAATCTTATCAAAATATTTCTAATGTCCAAATAAGATATATTTACTGCATTATTCATATTTAAATGAAACATTTACAAAAAATATAATTTACCCCGAAAAATAAAACATCGTTCATTAGCATGATAAAATATTTGTCGATAAAAACCTAGTTGTTTCTATCATCAAAGATACAATTCATAATACTGAATTACAGGGATAGCTCAGTTTCTGTATACTACAAAGGAAAGAAAGAGACAGAATGATTAATATTCAAATGACGATATTTATATTAGTCATATGAAAATACGATTAAAATTAATATAAAACCATCATTGGGTATAACACACAAAACACGCGTTGGACAACACACATCAGAAGGAAATCCAGACAAATATATATTCTCAATAAGTCAAGTATGAGTATTAGCACTTTTCATTATAATAAAGTACAGAACATTTAAACTTTCTTAGGCCATCTTCTGGTTCTTCGTTAACCTGAAGATGGCATAAGAAGGTTGAAATGTTGTTTGTACTTTATTTTAATTAAAATGCCAATACCCATACTAGCCGTCTTGAAAACACATTTTTACATCAAGAGAGTTTCTCATCATTGTAAATTAACCCAAACATAAATAAGAAAAGTTAGACAACCTAAGACAACGCCGAATAAAGCCGACGGAAACGTTTAGTAGTTATAAACTCTGTAGGTAGCGCACTATTAACAGAGGAAACCGACTCAACAGCCGATCCTAAGAGAAAACGAGGTGTGTAACTTCGTAATATAAATGTCGGAGTCGAGTGATTCCCAAAGCAAAGTATTAAAGAAAATGAAACGCCTGACCACGGTTATTCACAAGATTAGGATTAAGAAACAAAAATCTAGAGCAAAATTCTAAGAAAAAATCAGTTGTCAGATGATGAAATCCCCATGAAAAAAAGTTCTAATCCGTCTCATCAACATATGAAGGTAAAAGTCGCACGAAATATGGGACTGCTTGACAAAATAAAATTCAACACCATACTGCATGTCATCATATAATGCAGAAACGACGTAGTATTTTGTGACACTGTACAATAAACAATTATGAAGCACTTTCAGTTAATATGCATATTTATTAATCCTAATATATGTATAAAACTGAGCCAATTCTCGCGAATTGGTTTAACTAACACAGTGAATACCACCATCCCATAAACACTTCAAAACATCTCTCTCTAATAAATCAGGCCTGGCATGGCCGAGCGCGTTAAGGCGTGCACTCGTAATCCGAGGGTCGCGGGTTCGGGCCCGCGTCGCGCTAAACATGCTCACCCTCCTAGCCGTGGGGGTGTATAATGTGACGGTCAATCCCACTATTCGTTGATAAAAGAGTAGCCCAAGAGTTGGTGATGACTAGCTGCCTTCCCTCTAGTTTTACACTGCAAAATTAGGGACGGCTAGCACAGATAGCCCTCGAGTAGCTTTGTGCGAAATTCCAAAAACAAAGAAACTAATAAATCAAGAGAAGGTTCTTTTATATGTAAAACCTGGAAAGGATACCATAACATAGAGGCCAGTGATAAAATAACGATCAGCACCCTACCCTTTACAGATAAGTTTCTGTGACGTTAGAATGTTAAAAATGCGTATGATGTGTCAACAAATATCATGCCAACTGATACCACACATCACAACGCCAACAGGATGAAACTGGATACCAAGGACCTTTGATAGCTTGGAAAATACTGTAATATTTTCAATTTCATAGCCACAGATCCATATTCTTATAATAATTATACAGACAGTCTGACGCTCTCCCATAAAGTTGACAAATTTTTGTAACTGAAGATACTGAGTGTCAAAGATGTATTATCAGCGTGCTGTTATATCAGGCTAGTACCTTACGAAACTGGTAAATCAGAAATACCATTATGCTAAATAATCGTATAATAGAAAGGTTCTGCAAAAATAACGTGCAACAAAACCGATAAAGAACACCTCTGGCGGAAATCTTGAGTAACACTTGAGTTAGTAAAATATCCATTATATGTTGTAATATCAGAAACTTTAGATTAACAGATAGTGATCCATTTGAGGAAGTTGTTCCCCAACCCACACCACTTAAGCAACAAGAATAAGTAGCCATTTTTAACACAATCAAAATCTTTGAACAGAATCCCTCCCCATTGTGTTTGGTAGAGAAAATCTTTCAACAACTTTAAAATTAGGAGGACCCCAACTACATCCCTACACGGCATACACCCAGTCTAGTCTTTCGAAATAAAACTATCTATAATCCGAGATAGTCTAGCAGTTAATATTTTAGTCTAAACTTTATACTTTATGGTCACAATTAAAAAGCATTAACTGACAATAGTTCTTCGGTAACCTTTTACCTCCTCATTTTGAAAGCAAAGTAAGTACACCAGGTTTCATTCTATCAAGTAAGACACCTCCTAAGAAAAGCCCTTGTAAAACACGCACAAACACCAAAAAAATTCGATAGTAAACCTATCTTCACCTGAAGATATGTTTCCTTTTAGAAGCTGTAAACCGTTATCAACATATCAGCATCACACATAAGACAATCATAGTCGCTCAATTTGGTGGACACATAAGACAATACCTCTATCAAATACGAACCTTCTAAACTCTGTGACTTACGAAGGGCATAATAAGAATTGTATAAAACAACCCAAGTATCTTTAGAATTACAAACTAACACACCATTTGGAGTGAAAGCACGCCATTTTTTTTACAATTTTCTACACCGAACCAGTTCAATACGTAATACATATTTGTTAAACTTTCACCTTCTTCAAACCACCTCACATGAGACCTTAATACTGTACCTTTCATCCTTTGCAAACTTATTCCTCCATATCATAAAAGTTTTAATGGATTGAAAATAACAGGGTGAAAACAAAGTATACTCACGCTGTATAGCCTTCCTCAAATACGCTAGAAGTGCGTTATTAGCAAGAACTCGGCGAGCACTACAAACTAAAGTAAATTGTTTGGCAGCATCCTTCAACCTCACATGTCACTCACAAATATCCTGACGATAAACAAGCCAACATCGACTTCATTGTAATAAACAAAAAGCGTTTCAGCATATTCAAAATCCTCAGCAAACAATTATTAAAAAGCCAAAACTCATCATCACGAAAAACATTATTAAATTGAAAATCAACTGTCAACAGAACATGATCTGTTCTTGGAAACCAGCGCCACCCCGTTCACTCCAATACTTATTTACAGGTGCTACTATTATTGTTATTAGTGGTGTATACTAAGTAAAACATACATACAGAGGCCCGGAGTGATCAAGCATATTAAGGCCTGAGACTAGAAGGAAGGCAGCTAGTCGTCACCACCCACCGCTAACTCTTGGGCTACTTTTTTATCAACGAATAATGGGATTGACCGTCACATTATAACGTTCCTAAGGCTGAAAGGGCGAGCATGTTTGATGCATCCAGGATTCGAACCCGCAAACCTCGGATTAAGAGTCGAATGCCTTAACACGCTTGGCCATGCTGGATCCCGTAGGGGAAAGAACAACAAAAAGACACAAACCTAATACCAGTGTAAGTTCCTTGGTCCAATTTCCATATGAAACCACTTTTAACTTCACACTCACAATCATTTAATCTAGAAATAAGGTTTTCATCCGTAACGTACTCTGGTAAATCAAAAATATGAAACAAATAACGTACTGCTGGCCGGCCACCCCTTGAACCGCATAATTTTCGTCATGAATATTCAGTCAAGAATTTACAACATGCAACGTTTTTGGTTAAAATAAATGCAACCTCATAACTCCCGGGGCAAGGTACAATAGAATACATGGAATCAACACCAAAAGCACGGCATGGCCAATCGTGTTAAGGCGTGCAATTCGTAATCTGAGGGTCGCGGGTTCGCATCCCCTTCGCACCAAACATGCTTGCCCGTTCTGCCGTGGAAGCGTTATAATGCAACAGTCAATCCCACTATTCGTAGGTAAAAGAGTAGCCCAAGAGTTGGCAGCATTATCAATGAAGAGGTGTCCAGGGTTTGTCTTGATCCCCGACAGGCATGCTTAAATATGCCTTCTAGGCTTCACACATTTTAGCAGATGCTGTCACAGAGTACTTTGTCGCTCTTGTCTTGATAAATTGGCCACATACATAGCAGAATGCGTTTGGAGAATGGTTGCAGCTTCTTGATGCCATCTCTGATAAAATTAGATAGGCATATGTGTTCACTTAGGCAGCTAGAAGTAAAATGAAGTGGTGAGTGGCAAGCCTCTGTATATATATATTACTGTGAAAAGTTCTAGAAAATTCTAAAAGGTTCTTAAAAATTTTTCTAAGTTCAATAATGTTATTGAAAATTCTTGTAAGTTCTACAATATCCTAGAAAGTTCTTGAAAATCCTTGTAAGTTCGAGAAAATTCTCTATCAGCTTCTCAGCACTGAATCTACTTGGAATGTTCTTGAAAATGGATAAATTTGAAAATTTCCTTACTTAGGTCACAAGCAAAGTTTGAAGAGAAAAATAGTTTTTTTTTCCTTTTACTTTAGGCATAAGCAATTGGGAAATAGCACTTTCTGCTTAGAAACAAGAAAAAGTAAAAATGGTGTTACATAGTGTAATGGGGGAGGGGGTAGCAACGACCAAAGCTCGGATGCAAGAGTCTTTTGAAAAATCCAGCTGAAAAACACTAAGCTAAATAAATCATATTTCGGTGTTTTGAAATTGTTGCAGATAGTTATCCCTAAACCCATATAGCATTTTTAATAATCTGTGTAAGCGCAAAGCAACATTTTCATTCAGGATCTGATACAATAAATATTTATCTGAATTGCTGTCTTAAGTTTTGATAAATATTTTTATTTGAACTTAATGTAGAAAATTGCTAGATAAAATACAAGTTACTATTACGTTATTAACAGTGCTCACGAATTATTCTGTAAAGGGATTGCATAATACTCATAACTTATTGTTATATATGATAGAGCATTGCTATTTGACTATACCTCCAAGTGTTTTCCTAAGTGGTTAGGGCGGCTCCCCTCGCGATCTGCAGGTAACTTCAGTAACTTTGCCAGAAAGAACAAAAATGTAAATCTTAAGAAATTTAATAACATGATGGACTACTTTCTAAAAATCTCTGTTTTAGTAAAAAAAAAAAAAAAGTCAAGTCGGTCATTATTATGGTATTAGCATAACAACGAATTTTGTGTGTAACTACAAGTAAGTTAACTGGGATGACATTTTATTAAGACTAAACAGAATAGTCAGTATTCTTTTAATAAATATAAAGTAGCGATTTTTGCAAGAAACGTTTAAAATGTTTTGTTACGGAAAGTTTAGAATTTGGGGTTAAATCGATTGCAGAAACAATAATCTGTGATGTCATTGTCAGGTTCGATGACCGAAGAAGGTCGAAACGTTGTTTGCTCCTCTACGAAAAAAAGTTTATCAATCCAAATGAGCCGTTTTTACATATACATGTATATGATGACAGAAACAATTCGCGTTATAAATATTACACATATGTATCTACCGCCATCTGTCGACATCATATATTTACATCATATAACAGGAATCTTTAATGGTGACTTAATAAAGCCAACGACGATGTCCAGCAACTGTCAATCATAAATATACCACAGCAAAGTTTTTACTAAAAGTATAACTTTTTATTATGACGCTATCAACTAGTTGCATTGAAAATGAAATAAAATGATATTTTATCCGAGTTATGTTTCATTGATAAATATTTTGTAAATTGACACCTATTAAAGTAGTGAGACAACTTGCTTTTGAAGTTAGATAATTCTAATTGTTTCGATTAATGTAAACTCGCATCAACCACTATTTGTACTGATTAAATAATAAAACAATGAAAATCATTTAAAAGACAGTTTGTTCTTCTTGCACTATTCTTGCATCTATTCAAGATGTTTCATTTTTAGGAGGTCTTCTTCTTTGTTGATATATATATATATATATACAGGTCTTATTTGATTGTTTCTCAATGTTATTTCTTGCTAAGACTTTTCTGAGTGCTCACCACCACTTAAAACAACAATACAGAAAACGTATAATTACAATTTCTCAGATTAATATTTACATGGAACTTTATTGTACTTTTCTTTTACAAATTAAACATATTAGTGTTAGGTATAATTAACCAAAACGCAACCTTATGAGACACAAACGCTGAAAGACTAGGTTAGAGGAGTGAAGGACTAAAGATAGTCTTTACCTACTTTAAAATCTATAACCGTACTTCTTTTCCTACATTGCTTATGAATCTTTTTTTTTTAATGATTGTCCATAACAGCACTTATTCGGTACTCGCGCACCCAAAGAATGCCTCTTCAGTAGGGGTCGACAGATGAGTAAATTCTGAAAATGTTCACGACAGGATCTTTAAGTCTATTAATTGGATTGGTTTGCCTTTGGTTAAGTCTTTATTGAAGTAATTAGTTGGCTGTTTTCTTACCAATGTATTTCCAAAGATAATGATAATAATTGAATTTTGACTTCAGTGATGTCGAGAAAACCCACTTGCAGAGAAATATATATGCAAAAACGGCTAGTTTGGGTTGAGAAAATATTTCACATAGAAGAGCAAACAACGTTTCGATCTTTTTCGGTCATCGTCAAGTTCACAAAGAAAGAGGTAACTGACCTGAAGCTGACCACATGTTTGAAAGGGGTTGTGTAACTGAGTGTCAGAATGTAGAGGGCGGTGTTAGATGTTTGATTATAAAATTTTATAATATTCATTGTATTATTTTTAATATAGGTATAATTTGTTTGTTTGTTTGTTTTGGAATTTCGCACAAAGCTACTCGAGGGCTATCTGTGCTAGCCGTCCCTAATTTAGCAGTGTAAGACTAGAGGGAAGGCAGCTAGTCACCACCACCCACCTCCAACTCTTGGGCTACTCTTTTACCAACGAATAGTGGGATTGACCATCCCAAGGACGTGGGCGCGAACCCGCGACCCTCGGATTACGAGTGCACGCCTTAACGCGCTCGGCCATGCCAAGCCTAATATAGGTATAAAGGTGTTCCTTTGTATCGGTTTATTTTGGGTTTAAGTTGTTGTATAAGTAAGGCTTCTTTAATTTTGCGTTTGTTTCTTTATTTAGTATTTGGGTGTTTTCTATGGTTATGTTGTGTTTATATGACTTGCAGTGTTCGAAAACGTGTGAAGGTGACTTTTTATGTTCTTTGAATCTGGTATAATTTTATTTATTTTATTATATTAATATAGGTATAAAGGCTATCCCTCATATTGGTTTATTTTGTCCATTACGACAAATAATGTCCACATATGAATCGTTTAATTACAATCTTGGTAAATACATAGCATGGGCATTCCCCAAATATGTGACATCAGCCAGCTCATTCATCAAACACTCTTTTAATTTCAAGTCTAATCTAAATCATCTTAATCATAAAGCCTTAATGGCCAGTTTCGATGTTATATCCCTTTTTACAGAAGTCCCAACCACTGAAGCTCGCAAGATAGCCTTAGAGCTCTATATCCGAGACCCAAACCCAACAATAGACATTCCCAGCAACCAATTAGCAACCCTCATAGAATTCCCCACGATGAAGACAAACTTCATGTTCAACAACCAAAACTATATAAAAACAAATAACCTAAGCATGGGCAACCCAGTATCACCAGTTCTAGCCAATATTTTTATGACACAAGTTGAAACACAAGCAATTAACACAGCATTACATCCACCACTATACTGGTACAGATATGCACATGACACGGTTGCGGGATTCAAATCTACAGAACACATTCTTAATTTTTTCAATCACATTAAGTCTATACATCCCAACATTAACTTTACATGTGAACAGGAAGAAAGCAATCAAATATCATTTCTTAACCTCAAAATTACAAGAACCGACACACAATTCAAAACAGAAATCCACTAAAAAAATACCCATACTGGACTGTACATTCCTTGGGACTCAGCACATGAAACAAAACAAAAACTCAACATACTAAGAAACCAAATAAACACAGCCATAAAACTATGCCCACCAGATAAAAATTAAGGATGAATTAGACAAAATAAAACAATACTTCATCAACATCAATAAGATTCCTCAACAAACCGTAGAAAACATTATACGTACACACCTAGACAGAAAGCAAAATCAACCAACAAAAGTAAATATTTCTCACGAATCAAAAAATCACGAAACCATATACTGCTGTATACCATATATTCCTGACATCAGCAAATAAATAACTAATATTTGGCAAAAACTAGCAATAAAATATGACATCTTAGTTAATACCAAATTTATTCAAAAACCAGGCACAAAACTGAGGTCTTTCCTATGTAAAAACTACAATGACAAACACCACACCAACATTATTTATAAAATACAATGTGATTACTGTCACGGCTTCTATGTTGGAAAAACAAGTAGAAAAATGGAAACCAGATTCAAAGAACATAAAAAGTCACCTTCACACGTTTTCGAACACTGCAAGTCAAATAAATACAACATAACCATAGCAAACACTCAAATACTAAATAAAGAAATAAACATAAACAAACGCAAAATTAAAGAAGCCTTATTTATACAAGAACTTAAACCCAAAATAAACCAATATAAAGGATAGCCTTTATACCTATATTAATATAATAAAATAAATAAAATTATATATTCAAACATCTAACATCGCCCTCTACATTCCGACATTGAGTTACACAACCTCTTTCAAACATTTGGTCAGCGTGCGGTCAGTTATCTCTTTCTTTGTGAACCTGACGATGACCGAAGAAGGTCTTTGATATTTATCCACTTAAATGGCCAGTTGATTTAAAAGTGAATGGCTATATATCTTTATCACACCGCCAGAAGAAGGATGAGGGCTGTTGTTCTGGCCATTTTTACTGTTCCTAAGGGTTTAACATATCTCTGAAAATGAGGCTGATTCAAAGTTTAGTTGAGATCCACAAGCACTCCGAATCTTGAAACAAATTAATTGACAAGTATTCTTGCTACAGTATATGCTTCTTGGTTAGGAACGTCATATGTTTCCGATATTTTGGCGAAATAATTCATATTAACAAGATTTATTAATTTCCACTGTTGGTTTAGGGTACAGTACCAAAAATATTCACTGATCCTAGTAAGATAGGAAATACAGGATTGTAGCTAAAGGCGTATTTAAAAAAAAAAATTAAGGCTTCAACATGGAAGAGACTGTTTTTGCTTTTGTGTCAAGAGGGATGAAAATAGATTAAAATACAAAAAATACAAACTAGAACTTAAATAATAAAGAGTTTAGATAGGGGTGAAATTCACATATTGCACCTAAGCCCAAGAATTCCCAGGTGCTACTTCATATCCTATCGACTTTTGAAGCACAGTTTTATAAACCATTTACGCACTATACTGCTTGTTGGTTACACAGTCCATAATAACTTATAAACCACATAAAAATAAACATAATAAATACTGCAATTCTATTTGCTTATTTCTTTGTGTTTAAGCTCAAAGCTACACAAAGAGCTATCTGCGTTTTATCCATGGTAGGTTTCAAACCCTGATTTTTAGTGTTATATGTCCTAAAGCTCCCCGTTAAGTCTGCGAAGGATAATGTTGTAATTAATATTATTCATTAATGCTTGTACATTTTGTGCTTTACGTAGAATATAGTGATTTCATCTATTTTATTTGGTCAGTTCTTCACATTCAGTGTTGTGAGAGGCAAAAATATAAATTTACTTGTTAGGATGTAACATGTGAATCACACTAGTAGTGACGGGTATCTTTAAACAAGCCAGTAACGAAGAATTAGGATAGTTTTTCGAGGTGGTGCTTGCTACAAGTCACATTTCACTTTCGTAAATACTGTTATGTATATTGAAAATAGTTTAAATTTATTTGTGCTTTCTCTAGCTGAAAAGATTACTTCAAGTGAGATAATGCGATTGAAATTACTGAAGTTCAAGAAAAGACACATTAAGAAAGGTAAAATTTGAAAATCTCATTAATAAAGTGAATTAAGATAATCCACTCAGCTTACAAGGACAGAACCCACCATTTCCATAAACGCAGAGATAAAAATTGTGAAAACTTTGTTCCTCAGATACGAAAAAAAATTATAGGTTTAGAAAACGTTGACTGCACTTCTACACCTTTTAGAAGATTAACTTCAATATTCTTGTATTGAAGACCGTTTCTGTCCATGGTCAAACTACACCTATTTCATATGCTTCTTAAAATGACTTTGCAGTATTTTTTTATGGGGTTAAGTTTCTCTGTAGACAGCTATGTCAGTTCTCCTCTTTCATTTTCTGAAGACATCACCAAGTAGTTCAGAGAAGAGATTGAAGGTTTATATTATTAACATCTGGGGTTTGATGCACATAAAACAGTCTTCCCCAAACCAGCTGATGTATTATGGATAGGATTTTGAACTATTCATTTAAATAGATCAGAAACACAAAAAAATTATTGGAAATATACCGGCAGACGGAAAGAAGTAGACTTTAATAAGTATGTGGCCAAATGAGGTATGACTAGAAGATAATGACCTTTCATCACTTTCAAGTCCTTGTTTATTTTCTTATTAACAGTACCAAGAGATAAATTGAACTTCACAATAAAAACGAAAAAAGGAAACAGAGGGTTCTGTCTTCTTATTTGCATTTTGTGATTAAGGCTGTAATTACGGTAAATTTAAGATGTGGTTTTCGAACTTATTTCTGCCATCGATTCTCTACTGTGAGGGTTTCTCCATTTCTATATAAAACGTCAACATCATTTAAATTGTTGGTATGTTTGGTTGTGTATTGTTTAATTATCTCGGCAGACGAATGTGTTTGGTTTGGTTTGTTTTGAATTTCGCGCATAGCTACACGAGGGTTATCTGCACTAGCCGTCTCTAATTTAGCAGTGTAAAACTCGAGGGAAGGCAGTAAGTCATCACCACCCGTCCCCAACTCTTGGGATACTCTATTACCAACGAATAGTGGATTGGCCGTCACACTATAATACCCTCATAGCTGAAAGGGCGAGTATGTTTGGTGTGATGGGGATTCGAACCTGCGACTCTCAGGTTACGAGTTGAGTGTCTTAACCACCTCGCCATGCTGGGCCTAGACGAATGTGTCTCGCAAGAGAAAGCGATTCAATCCTTCCAGTCATCGATCAAGTGTTGTTTGTATTCTACAAGCCTAATCAGTGAAGTTAGCTTTTATACTTGAGACATATTCACAGGATCGCAATTCTTGAAACGTTACAAGGAAACAATAGCTAAATTGAAAGAGCTTATATGATTTGCCAGTGATACTCTGAACAATTTTGTCAGTCCATTCGTAGTTATAAGTGTAATTATACCTTTGGTAATTAAGTTCGCCACCCCCCGTGGCTCAGCTGTCTGATTGCGGACTTACAACGCTAAAACCCGGGTTTTGATACCAGTAGTGGGCAGAGTACACATAACCCATTGTGTAGTTTTTTGTTTGTTTTGAATTAAGGACAGAGCTACACAAAGGGCTATCTGTGTTCCTCCCATCAGGGGTATCGAAACCAGGTTTTTAGCGTTGTAAGTCCGCAGACAAGCCGCTGAGCCACTGGGAGGCGCCCATTGTGTAACATTGTGCTTATTTCAAAAAAACATTAACATTATTTGAACTTCACCACAAAAAAGGAAATAGAGGGTTCTGTCTTCTCATATTGTTATTTCAAAAGAACATCAACGTGGCCAAGCGCATTAAGGGGTGCGACTTGTAATCCGAGGTTCGCGAGTTCGCGCCCGCATCGCGCCAAACATGCTCACCTTCCCAGCAGTTGGGGTGTTATAATGTTACGTTCAATCCCGATATTCGTCGGTAAGAATATAGCCCAAGTATTGGCGGTGGGTGGCGATGACTAGCAGGCTTCCCTCTAGTCTTACACTGCTAAATTAGGGACAGCTAGCACAGATAGCCCTCGAGTAGCTCTGTGCGAAATTCCAAAAACAAACAAACAAATAGAACATCAACAAATTAAGTTTATAAATGAAACGCGAGAAACATAAGATGTGAATGTGTTCGACTTTTATTTTTGTTTTATTTTTTCTTCACAAATATTTCCAGAAATTACTTGCAGCTTCTTTTGCTGGCAACCAAAACAAACCTGATTTCTAATCATATTCAAGTTATTTACAGGGTTAATATTATTCTATGAAATACAAAACTACTGAACATATTCACTAAATTATTTGCCCAACTAAATAATAAAAACATAATAATATTTAAGTAAGCTGATTTCTACATGCTTTTAGACATTTCCTTTTAAATTTTTCACCACTTCTGAAACTCTGGTGAAACTTTGTCCTGTTATTTTATACGTTACACTTGAAATATTGCTAACAATCTTATTGTTTTTGTCTTCTTATATATTGCGAACTGTTGTGTCTGTCTAAGCATTCGTCTGTCTTCTGTTTAAAAAGATGCGCATGCAGTAAAAGCTCAACACATTGTTTGTTTGTTTTAAATTTCGTGCAAATCCACTCGAGGTCTATCTGCACTAGCCGTCCCTAATTTAGCAGTGTAAGGCTAGAGAAAAGGCAGTTAGCCATTACCACCCATCGCCAACTCTTGGGCTACTCTTTTATCAATGAATAGTGAGATTGACCGTAACATTATGATACCCCCACGGTTGAAAGGGCAACCATGTTTTGTGTGACAGGGACTTAAACCCGTGATCCTCAAGTTGCAAGTCGAGCGCCTTAACCACCTGGCCGTGCTGGGGCCTATACTTTCGGAGGTAACGACAGGAGAACAGGCATGAATAATGTTGATGTCAAATTATATTATACGTATTATACGTAAAGTTGCTAGGAATCTCACTTTTTGCACACATTTCAAAATTTGGTACAAATCCGATCACACTTTGCATAGTTATTAACTCCAAACTGTAAAAACGCCCTATACTGACTTTCCATCACGTATAAAGTCTTTAAATACAATGGTTTGTTTCTTTCCGATATTCGAGCGCGGAAACGTTATCGGACAGATAAACACAAATTCGATTACAATACCCTCTCATCATTTTTCTGGAAACGAGAGAAAATAAGTTATGCATCAGACTTGAAATCGCTATGAAAAGAATACAAACAAACAATTTATTTTTCAGGTTTAAATCCAAGCATTGAAAAACTTAGTTTATTAGGAAAAAAAAGATTTTACAGAGTGTTCACTGCATATATTACCGAAATTATTATTAACAGTTGAAATACTAAAAGGTAAAATTATTATTTACTTAATTTAAGACATGCATATTTGGTCGGTGTGACGTGACCCGAAACTATAAAAGAAAAAATTACAATCAGAAGGTACATTTTGTGCACTTATTTAATAAAGATCATGCCCAGTCAAGATAAATAATTGTGATATTTTAAAATACATGGTTTAATAGGTGTTTTAGAAACATCTGAAATTTACATTTGCAAGACTGAATTCTTTTACTACTTATTGGCCAGTTAGGAATTTTCTGGTAAATCACCAAATGGTTTCATTAACTTAAGAAAATAATCCAAATAATGAAGAAAAATAAAATACATTTATAACATCACAGTAGTATTGTAATATAATAGTGTTCTGGTGTCATTAATAAAAAACGGGACACTATAATAATTGATTTATACATTTAGTTGTTTCTGAACTTTGAGTATTATTTCCCTTCAAGATTGATTTATTACCTTATCTTATGCCATGTCATCTAATTAACCTCCCACCTGGCTCACGCATTCTTTGACAATTTGCTCGAGTTCCTCTTGTATTTCCATCTGAAAAATGCAAAAGTTTATCAACTTGCAGGTTACATTTTAATGAAAATACATTGTATAAATTACATGTAATAAAATAAATATGACTCTGAATCTATTCACATTATCAAACACGCTCGCCTTTCAAGGCGTTGGAACGTTATACTTTAAAGTCAATTCCACTATTCGATTGGCGTTATCTAAGAGTTAACGGTGAGTGGTATTGACTAGCTGCTTTTCATCTAGTCTAGCGCTTCTAATTTAGGGAATACCAGAACAGGTAGCATCCATCGAGTAGCTTTGCGCGAAATATAACAAATAAATAAAGTCGCATGCAATATTTACTTCTTAAAGTTGTAAAATGTTTAGAATGGTATGTTTACTTTCGATAGTCCCTCAAAACTACACAAGGACTAGCTGAATTAGCCATCTATAATTTCATTTCTTAGGTTAAAAGAAGCTATTCTGTAATGACCACAAACAATTCTGATGTAATCTAATCGAACAGTGACGTCTGACACTCCTTTTTATAAAGTCATTTGGCACCAATATGTGGTAAGTGATTTTTGATCTCGTGAGGAACTAGTCCTAGGCTCGTTGATTCACAGTCCAACAAATCAGGCCACGTCAGACCCTTTTTTCAGACGGAAAATTTAAATATAATAATATATATATGCAAAATTTAAAAAAAATATTTACAGTGAAGATAATTTCTATAATCAAAACATGTTCAAAAAGTCGAAATCCCCTCAAAATCAGTTTATTAGTGAATTATTGAAGAAATAACTCTGAGTATTGTTTGACATTCAAAATATAACAAATATATACTTACAACCTCTGGAGTCATGCACATGGAAAGCTATCACAAAAAAGAAAAAAAATTAGAACAGTAATTGAATGATGACATTTTATGAACATTTCAAAATTTTATTTAATAGCAACACATAAACTTGAAGAAAATACAAGTGGATGGATTTTTCACTTTTTGTGAGGTTACCGTTACTAAATAATACAGACACACACACATATAACAGGGATTCTTGCACATTTATGACTTACGGTAATAAATCAAGAATGAGTGTTTAGGCCTTCTTTTCCGTCATCAAAAAAATGGCATGTTGACTTCAACATATGACATTCTAGGTGCTTTTTCGTTATACTGCTATTTTGTGAGCATCATGCTTCCTCACGTTATAGCGGTGTCAGAAAATTAACAAGATTGTATATAGGCGTTAATACTGACATTTTCACGGTCAACTTAATGTCTTACTAAACATCATATCTATTATCTACAACCAAAAAATGTTTTTGCGACATATTGTGTACAGTTATTGAAATGTTGTATCGTGTGCATAGTGATAATGAATTATTTGGACATTTTCAGACACTTAAAGTTGAGTACGCATATGTTTTGTAGAATGGGACAACACATTTTTGTCAATTTTGTCGCTCGATAGATTTCGCGAATATAGCATTGGAAAGCCACCCTCCTGTTATACTGTGTATCTTAATATAAAAAAGTGTTATTCACAATCGTGAGAAGATGTTCCTACACTAGTTGCAATGGATCGCCATGTGCTTGGATTATTTTTGGTGGTAAACCTTTTTTTAATACCACCGATGTATCTCTGTTTGTCGTTCGTGGAGTAGCCACCTACTGAAGCAACATTTTATCTTTTTTTACTGTTGAGGTTTACCATTACTAGCATATTTTTCTTTACTTGTAGTAAATGCAATCCTCCTATAAAGGGTCAGTTTTACGTGTCATTTGAACTTACAAATTACAAGCTTCAACTATTTTGCAACAAATAGGGTCGATAACTTAAATCTAGATATGACGTCAGGTAATGGTCAAGAACAATAAGAATGGATATCAAAACTGTTACAATAAATCATAAAAAGAACCCTTAAAAGTGGTCTTAAGTAAGTTCTATGGTATATTTTGCTATAATATGGGAAGAACATACTTAGCCAATAAGGATGAACACCAAGCAATATTATGTGCAACGAATTGAGGTACCCATTCTTTGTAGGGGTTATGCTCTTAAAAAATGGAAGAATGAATGCAATGATAAATATAATAAAACTCATAACTTTTGCACAATTTATTTATAACATAACATATTACTACATTATTCATTATTACCTCAACTGAAGTTTTGTATAAATTTTGAAAATTCAATGTGTGTACATTTAAATCTTATTATACACTTTGCGATTCTCAAGGTGACTTTTTAAAAATAGGTAATGGTCAAATTTGTGACGGTATACTTGTTATTTGTTTTCAGCATCCATCTCTTAATGTCTTCTACAGTGTTTCACAAAATTATTTAATAGATAGTCGTTGGATACAAAATTGTTTTACAGGCAGAAATTGAAAGATCACAGGTCAAAGCAAAAAGTTGGTATAATTCAACCCACAGTTCTTCATGTGAGCTGTTAGCTGTTGGAGTAGAAACTTTAGCTAAGTTTATTTATCATTGTAATTGTAGAGCAGTTTTTCATTGCATTCTTCCACAGAGAGTGCTAGCGCGCTATAAGATATATAAGACGTTTGTGTGCTCTTCTCTTCGCACCGTGTAAGTTGTGTTACAGAAAATTTAATGAAATTTTGTATAAAGACCTGACGCCATCTATGGCTGTAATTAACGTTAACTTACGTGAAAAATAATAAATACTCGATAATTGGGGTGGAAGGGTTTGTTTTATCCCAGTAAGTTTGGTTGAGTTTAACTCAGCAATATTGGAGTAATTAGACAATGACGATATAAATACACAGATTTTTTTGCTTTATGCATACATACATATATATGTAGATGTTTTGATATCTTGATGAAATTTATATGCATATTTAAAACAAATGATGAGTCCAAGCTTGGAGTTAAAATGAACAGTCTATATTCTTTACATTGTGCCACTGATCAATTATTACGAGATGTAGTGGTAAGTTTGACAAATTATAAGTTTTTTAGGACAAAGTAAGTTATGTGATGAGAACTTTTAGAGTGAAATTAGAAATTTCAAATTTCGAGACAATAACGATAAGTGAAAGTCAAAACATCAGTCTATGTCGTACCCAAAGTACGCATAAAGGTAAGTAAATACCAAAACTTATTCCATGAGAACAAATCTCGAAAATATAAAAACTAGTTGCTTTAGCATAAGTAGCAAAAAAAATATCTCGATTTTGGGCTCATGACGATTAATTATAAATTTAAACTATTAAAAACTGAAAATTTACCTCATTTGCTATCTCAACGTTTTTGCATAATTTCTTCATGGCATCGATGTCAGAAGTTCCAGGCATAATTTCTTCTTTGCACCGTTCATATTCTTTCATAACCTGTTCTTAAAGAAAGACCAATAATAATAAGAAATTTCCAAAATACTGTTTTGATGAGATATTAAAATCTCAAATTAGTAAATTAATTCGAATAATTTTATTTTTTGGTGAAGCGGTATCATTTGAATATTGTTTGAACCAACCCAGAGAGGTTTGTAGACGAAAGATTTTCAATATATACTAACAACAAAGCATCAGAATAGGCTTAATGTTTCGTATCTACTCAGACAGAATACTGGAGTGGCCCGTGCACGAATTCTGGCATTAAACTGTGAACAATTTACTTGCGAATACAAAAAGGTTGAGCGCATTATGTTAAAATGACTTCTAACAAACAATTAATCTAGTCATATGATATTCGCAGCCGATGCAAAAACATGGTAGAGCAGCATATAAGAGAGTTACATTTCGACATTTCGTAAATATATAGTATGATGCCACCGAAATTTGTTGATTACGATAAAAGTATATAACAACAAACTTGGACATAAAATATTTATCTACTAGAATAACAAAAATATGTTCAGGTCAAGGTTTTAGAATCTCTAAAACCTCGATATCCCTTGTACATAATGACATAAGATAACAACTAAATATGGATGACCTGAGGATTCAGGATCACTTTGAGAGGAAATTGTAACAAGTCGTACTTCATTTGTAGTAAATAAAGTGAAACGTTTTGTAACAGATGAGGATCCACGAACACAAGGACTAGTAACAAACGCCACCTATCTATCTCAAAGAACAGTACACATTATAATAAAAAAGGACACCGGTCTGGAAACGAGACCAGCAAGATATATGTTCACCAAGATAAGGTTTTCAGCCATATCTTCCGTTTAATAGTTGCATACTTTAATCAACTGAAGTATGGAATATGTATTCATTTTATTCCATTGAAGACGTACTGATGATGTCGACAGACTTGACAACTCTGCGTTTCTATGCCATTGGACAACTGAAATATGTGCTGAAAAAATGTTGTAATAATGCACAAGACGTATTACGGAAAGTTGGCAAGGAGGATTAATGTACTTTATTCCATTGAAGACGTACTGATGATGTCGACAGACTTGACAACTCTGCGTTTCTATGCCATTGGAAAATTGTAATATGTGCTGAAAAAATGTTGTAATAATGCACAAGACGTATTACGGAAAGTTGGCAAGGAGGATTAATGTACTTTGAACATGACAAACTTATGGCGGAACCTTTTACAAAAGAAACTAGGCTGAAAAGCTGTTGTTGAAATAGAGAATAGATGAATATGACGACATGACATGTAAGACGTGGTAAAATTCCAAGATCGTTTAGATATAACGTTCTCAGCCAATTGTAGACTCTAATTATCCTGACAACAGACTCTGAAATAGTAAATGTATTTATCTAAATAAAATCATTTGCTCAGATTGGGGACTTTAAGTTGGTTTAAAATACACATGAGGCAGTGGAATTCCATTTGAAACGTGTTCATACTTCAAAAAATGATTCCTTTTTGAACATCTTTTTACTTAAAAATGATATTTCTCTTGGAATATATACTTGCTAAGATGAAATCTTCTGTTTAGAGAATCTACATTTGTGGTTTTATCATCTGGTTTAAAATCCAAATGTCACACTTATGTAATATATGGGTTCTGGTTATCCATCTAAACTTACAATTTGTAAGTATTGCATTTACTTATTCAAATAAGGAATGAATAGATACAGGGTGGTACGTAAGGCTCTGCACACCTATATGTTATTATATTATATTCAATTACGCATGTATTATAAATTTGTTTCTTTTTTTTAGAGAAATATAGCCGATGTAAGCCCATTTACACTTAAATAGCGTATTGTGACAAGTATGTGGGTACATGAACGCAAGAATACTGGTGACACCCTGGACACATAAGATATATGGATAGGTAGGGACTCACGGGCCACCCTGTAGATAAACGTTACTCTTAGGTAGGAATACACACCTTTGTAAGAACAACGCTTATGCAAATTCTCTTCCGTTTCTCTATCTCATTGTTGAGTTAGAAGTATTTCAATTATAACAAGTACTTACCCACAGAGGGACCTTCTCACTTGCACACATCAAGTATTTTTCCATCTGGTCTTCGTTCAGTTCTTAAAAAGTGGCGCAAAATATATTTATAAAATCTTTGTTAAATAAAACAACAATTCAGCTTTATAACTCGTTTATTCTATATAAAAATAAATATTGCAACATATAAAACTAAAACAGGGAGCTACCTTTTCTTTAAAGCAGATTTCCGTTTTTTTAATTATTTGCGATTTGTTTTCTAGCAGAAAAAATAAAAATGTTCAAATTTACTAGACTCAAGAAAAACAGAAGAAATGGTTTAAAGGTCACTAACACTACCGGTAAATAAATATTTATATTTATTTAATGTTGTTAGAATAACGAATAAAATAAAACGTTTGTGTAACAACTAAGAAATATTCTAATTTTATATTAATTAAATTTCTAGTGACATCAACTAATATACATTAATTACCACAGAGGGCGTCTGGGGGAGTTTGACATAGTACTGTAAAACTGAAGCAACAAAACAATAATATGCTACTCAGAAATTTCATTTCTAACTTGTCTTTCTGTTTCAATAACATCAAGTTAATGCCATTTCTCTGTTTAGTCTTTTATATAGATATCAAATAAATGTAAAACTTGTAAATACAGATAAATATAATCTTGAACACAATACTTGCTTTGCTCTACAAATGAATGATCTTAGTTTTATCAAGGTAACTTTGGTACGAAACACCTGGCTGCGTTTTGTCGATACTTGAGATAATTGTCAGCTGCATATACCAGTGTATGATATGATCGACAGTAAGAGTAATTTTTGTTTTCACTTGAAGTTCAACAAACACATTTCGAATGTCAGTTGTATGTATTTCAGAAAAACAAAACACCAAATGGCACAGTATAGTAAGAAATTATGTGTGGCTGTTAATTGGATGAAATTTGAACAATGAATAAATTAAAAATAAACTGTGCATTTTCTCTTCACGGTCAAGAAATTTTAGGACACCCTGTACATAAACGTAATTTAGAGCTGTTCTGTTGCAAATATATACTGTAGTTTCTAATCTGAATTACCTTTAAATCTACCATTTTTTAAAATCTATGAGCTCAGTTTTCTTTTGTTTCGAAGTTATAAATCGTTCTGCTATTAATTAAAGTACCAGTACACTCTTCTAATTATTTTGTTATGAATCTTTAGCTCTGAATGAGTACATTGTATAAATATATATTTAACATGAATTGAATAAGTAGACGTTTGAAATAACAATAGATACATTATTAACTAGCTATAACTGGTTTAGGTATTAAACAGGTTTTTAACAGACAGCAATACATATATGTGACCTAAAATCAGGCACTGTTTATATTATTTTTAATTAAGTAAGTCTGTCAGGAATTAATATTAAATAAATGGAATAAAGACAAGACCTATCTAAGTCTAATACTGCTTAACAAACGTTTTAGATTATTTGGAATAAACTAGCAGAATGTGTAAAATAATCCTTAACTAAACAACCACTAATACAAACAAATGGTGGTATATTTTGTGTCAGTTATTGTGCAACTAGGTGTCACATTTACATTTACAGACCAGTTTTAGTTATGAAATTAGGGTAATCTTACACAATGTCTTTACTAATAAATTATTTATAAGTGTTCTAATCACTGGTGACATGTTTCCACGATATCATCTAAAACTTTAAATATCTTTTAGTGCACTTTAGGATACGATAAGTAAGTTTTCAATATTATTAGTACTGAAATAGTATCTGACTAAATTTACATGTGTAACATTAGAATTCGGAATGCAACTGCAATGAATACAGAAAATGTTGGTATATACAATTGTATATACCGCATAGGTGAGATAACTAATACTATGATCACCTAAGGTTATTATGCATAAGATCGTCGCTTGCAGTCCTGTGCTCAAATATTTCACAATATTAGACATAATGACATACACAGTTTAAAAAGCTTTGTTATCAAATGTGTTACTCAGAGTCAAAAGTGTTTCGACTTATATAGTTGTTAACAGAAATATAAAACACTGATCCTAGGTATATCAGAAAACAGGCCCGTTTAGGCCTTAGAAAATAGAATGGAGCTGATCTTCTCACAATCCTTTTAGATATTCTAGGCATAAGAGACTATGGTAAGAAAAGGGTTGCTTTCAGAAAGAAAACAAACACCTAAGTACAAATAACTAATAAAAAATGTTTACTTAATGTTAAAAACAAAGTAGATTAGTTAGGTCAAACAACGCTGCAAATTTTCATGCACTATTATAATTTTTCGTATATTTCTGACAGGTCACTTATATTTTTGACTGAATTAAAAAGAAAAGAAATACAAGAAAGAAAATGTAAACGATTTTTTATCTCGTCTTTCCAACTTTTTTATGAACGACGTTTGGTAAAAGTAGTTGTTTATATCTAAGTCCAAGGTATCTAAGATAACAACAGTGCCTAGATTTCAATTCATCTTTGATAAAATAGTCTGAAATGCCTACAAACTTGTAAAGTAATGAGATTTTTGTAGAATTACTGAATTCATAATTCCTCAGATTTACGTTTGACTAATGAGGCTGTGTATTGAAAGACAAGCATCTTAGACACTGACTAAAACCAAAAAAATCTGAAATTTCAGTTTAACATTTTTCTGTTTCAGATTTCGTGAAGGGAAAATTAAGATAACTATGAAGATAAATATCAATAAGTAAATGTATTAATTAAAACACTTTATAACACATTAAAAATTACAGCAAATTTGGAATTAGAAATGTGACGACAAATGACTCAAAACTATATTGAATAAACCAAACTGTTTTAAAATAATAAAAAGGAATAAATAATTAATATATCGTTACAGTTTGAAATCAAATCATAAAGCATTTCAGTTCATTACTATAATTTTTAATTACATCTCACGATATTTGTTTTGAATTATAGATTCCTTTTTGTTGAAGTAATTTTGAGGTGAAAAATATGCGTTTCAAAAATACCATTAATGTAATATAGATACGAATTAGAAGATCATATACAAATAACAATAGATAAATAAAGTTATAAAAGTTGAGTTTAATTTCTATCATTGTTGAATTTCTACCAAGTTAAACTATCTCTATAGCTCATGCATCAGAAAATTTTCAGTTGCCTGGTAAATTGGATATTTCAAATGATTGTTTAAAATATTTTAATGTTAATTACCAGGAGATTTCTTCCAATTAAAGAAGTCTATCTTACATTCTGTATTTGTAGTATAATTTAATTGAACTCAAGCACAAAAATAAGTCTTCAAGACTCCACCTATTACAGTATGATAAAAGCTACCTTCAATTTATTCCAGGATAAAAAATGATGATAAGATGTGACTTTTCCTGAAAACGAGTTTCGATACCCTGATGTACTTAACTATTGTTATGTAAATGTGTAAATATTTTGTAAACGACGGCATGTCGTGTTGTGTTTGGATTTTCATTTCTATTATCTATGTTTCCATATTTATATTATTGTTTCAAAGTTTAAACTAATAAAATATGTTGTTATTCGTTTAGGGTAACATTTAGAATTTTCTTGAATTAAGTAGACCAATCATATGTTTGTAAATGAAATGCTGGCGACTTCGTGTCTAGACGTGTAGTCTCGTGCAAGAACGGACATGCGCGGATTGCTCTGGAGATCTGTAGAAATTTCGCGGTCTTTCGAGGAGTTTAGGCCTATAATATATAAACAGACGAAGATACGCGAGAAAGAAAAGAGACAGACATTAGTTTTATTTCAAAAGAAGAGAGTCAGTTATTTGAAAAAGATTAAGTGTTTGCTGTGATTATTCAGCTTGGATTTGTGACTGAAGTTAGATCTACAGAAGCTGTGATTTTATTTCGTCAATCTCTACGATTCATCTGAATTACTGCTTGTGCTGAGAGTCGGCGAATTTGTGACGTTCATTGGAGGCAACGTGAAAAGAACGTCGAATTTACTGAACTGTGAACTGTTTCTGAACTTCTTCATTTAAGCTTCGGAATTTCTTCGTGGGATCAAATTCACACCCTAGACTGGAATTTGAGACTTTCATTTTAGATCATTATATTAGATACAGGCCAGTACCATTTTGTATTGTGATTAATTTTGAAGTTTGAAACTAGTATTATTTTGTTTTGTAATTAATTTCGAATGTTGTAACTTAATATCTGTCACTGTTATTATATAATTTATGTTATATCTGTTATATTTGTTAACAGTTTAGTGTAATAAATTATACAAGCTGTTATCTGTGTTTTTCTGTTGCGTTTAGTCTACGAAAAACATAAAACATACGTAACACTATAAAGAAACATATTCTTGAAAACACAAGTGCCTTCACTGATAAAAATTATTACATTTCATCACACGTTATAGAATATCATAAGGTGTTAGAAAAACTTTGCAGTAACAAGTATGTGAGAAGTTCGAAAACGAAGACTTATGTTAGTTTTTAAACATGATTCCTAACTATAGGATTACAGTGGTATGTTTGCGGACATATACTGCTATAAACAGGGTTTTGATACCCGTTCTGAGCAGAGCACTCAATCCTTGGTGTAGCTCTGTATTTAATAACAAACAAAAAATTGACGATATTAAACATTTTAATACTACAAAATCGACTGAGTTATAAACACAATGCTGATGTGACGAACAGAAGAATGATGGCAACAGTAACAAACATTTAACACGTGTATGTTCAGTAACGAACATTTATTTCTTGAATATTTCGGAATATGGATGTTTCATCTTCAGCAAGCTGTACTAAACATAGCAATTTATTACGTACAAAAGTTTAAAAATGTTTAAACATTTTGCAAAAAGTAATGAAAGTAGATACAAAAAGTGCATTGCCCTCAGTGGCTCAGCGGTATGTCTGCGGACTTACACGCTAAAATACGGGTTTCGATACTCGTGGTGGGCAGAGCACAGATAGCCCATTGTGTAGCTTTGTGCTTAATTCAAAACAACAAAAGTGCAAGTATGTGTGGTGGAATGGATATCCACCAGTCAGTGACCCTCAGAAGGACATTTCGGGCAGTTTTTTTAAGCCAGGAAGATTATAGACGATATTTTAGCTCTTAGATTTTAACTAAAGTAATTTCAAACTTACTTTTTGTTAGATGCTTCAACAGTTGTTTAATTTTGCTCTATTTCAAGACTTTTAACAGTTGAATAACAACAGTTTTTTTAACTATTAAATAAATACGGTGGACTCAGCCGATAACACGATGTGGCTTTGTTATAAGAAACACACAAACAATAAATATATATATATATAGCAGAAATAACTATCTTGTTATATATATATATATATATATATATATATATGCATACAACAATGAAAACATATTTAACTTGAAGAAGAACAATTAAATATTTTACCGATATCAAATAATTCTGTGATTAATACCAAATAAGTTGAAAAGTCATAAATTAATTTAGATGTTATACGCTTTGAAAGCATTTTGGATTATTTTAATCAGCCTAACAAACTTGTAAGTTATACATATGAATCTCTCTATGCTTTATGTCAGTTGTGTCTGTATTCAAGTACATTAGTGACTTTAAAGTTTGTGTCGGTGTGTGTCTCGTTGGTTGTTTTGTTTCCAGAGCATAGACACATTCGGCTCTCTGCTGTTTCCGCTCTTGAATCGAATTCCGGGCTGTAGCGTTGTAAGTCTGTAAACTTACGGCTCTTCTGTTGGCGTATGTGTTTTTTAGGAATGTATTTCTACAGTATCGTTTTGAATTGCTTTATGAAGATACGTTGTAGAATACGCACTTCGATGCAATTTTCACATAAACTGTTGCCCAATAGAGACATCCATATACATATATATATATATAATATAAGCAGATTAAAAGCTGCGTTATATTTAGATCAAGAAGTTGTTGTTATTAGTAGAAAGCTACGCAGCGTGCTATCCCCGTCACACCAAATATCCTCTCCCTTTGAGCAGTGGGGGCGTTATACTGTGAGGGTCAATCCTAATTTTCGTTGGTAAAACAGTAGCCCAACTACACTGTTAAATTAGGAACGGCTAGCGCAGATGGCCTCCGTGCAGCTATACGCGAAATTCAAAAACAAACAAACGCAGTGTGCTCTCTGCGCTCCGTTCAAAGAATCCTCACAACACTGCTTTATAAACACGCTTTCTGGATATGTCATGGTTTATTACACTTTAGTTGGTTTATCTCTTCGAAACTTTGTATGACCTTCTTACAACTTTCGCAAAAACCTATTACCCCCTATTAAATACACTATTTGATGTTGAAAGTTATCTTTCTCCACTTATTCAATGTTTTAGTTTTCAAAAATTAGTCTTACCCAAGTAAATGAGTGTTTCTCATTGGTTGTTTAATTTCTACATATTCTGTAATATAAATTTGTTAGTCCTAAATTCTTTCACTTTAGTTGTATTCGCTGATTTAAGTTTGAAACGCTGTAATCCATCTTTAACAAAACCTGGAAAATATATGACATATTCTCTTTTCTGTTCATTATTATTTGTTCTCAAAGGGAAGAATTCAAAGAAATGAATATGGATAGTTTGTTGATTTTTCAGTTTATAACAAATTATTATCCTAAATTTTGGCCAGACATGACGTAGTAGCTAACAAGTCAATTGTAGAAATATGACTTTGACAATCAACCACACTATTCATTTAGCGGTAGCTGCTAGGTGACAGGCACTACTGAATTGTTTCTTATCCTCCCTGTGGTTAGCAGTTTTAAATGAAAGGAAGCTAAGTCTGAACCTCTCATCTGACCATTTAGTTCATGTTTCGCTTAAAGTACCGCTCATGCTGAAAATACTGATGTCAGCCACCTCAGATAAGAGAGCAAAAGAGGTAAATAAATCATTAATTATTAGTGCCCTTTGGTTGTGCGTCACAATTATCTATTGACTTCGACTTAAGAAGGAATTCACTTACATTTCTTTGACAGCTAAGTGATTTCTATTTACTGCTTTAAATTTGTATTAAACATATCTGAAATGTCTTTAAACTGTTGAAAGTCAAAGTATCTTACAATAAGAAACTAACAGATCGAAATAGTAAGTTGTAATATAAACCAGTTTTTATTTGATGTAAAAATGTATGACGTCACTCGCACATAAATGATTAAAAGTAACATACTTCCAACCTTTTCTAATATTTAAATTTTGAAAAGTATAATCATATTGAATTAAGTAAACATACTGAGACACACACCTTACATAACCACACTCTTATGTGTGGACATTAAGAACAAACCACAGAACTTGTATGTATATATTTATTTATCGGAAACAACTACCAATGGTTAAAGTCCCTAACCAAACTCGCATGAGGTTTGGTCTCGTGCACATAGAAGCTGTAAAAGAGAATCTTGGTATTAGATCACAGTGTTCAAATATATGGATATTTCATACAGTTTATTATTTCTTACAACAAATGGGAATATTTCAAATTACATGGGAATACAGATATATAAACATTGTCTTTGGGAAGTTGAACTGTTTCATTACCATTTAGTTGAGTAATTTTCTATACATCTATTACAAAAAAAGAAAAGAAATGAATTACATTTATAATTACATAATTATACTGCAGAATAATAGTGTTCCACTATTATTCACTTCAATTAAAGTAGCTATTTCGTGGTTTGATAGTATTGATCGAAATTTCTGTCAGTCAGTTCATTTTCTTGTATTTTTTCTCAGTTTCTAGCACTGTATTTCACAATATACATGTAATTATCTTACCTCATGTTTTGTTATAGATGTAATTATCTTACCTCATGTTTTGTTATAGATGTAATTATCTTACCTCATGTTTTTTTATAGATGTAATTATTTTATCTCATGTTTTGTTATACATGTAATTATCTTACCTCATGTTTTGTTATAGATGTAATTATCTTACCTCATGTTTTGTTATAGATGTAATTATTTTATCTCATGTTTTGTTATACATGTAATTATTTTATCTCATGTTTTGTTATACATGTAATTATCTTATCTCATGTTTTGTTATACATGTAATTATCTTACCTCATGTTTTGTTATACATGTAATTATCTTACCTCATGTTTTGTAAAGCATGTTAACCTTCCGCCTGACGCACACATTTTTCAATAATCTGGCTAAGCTCGTCTTCTATTTCTTTCTGGAAGATATTTAGTTCAACAAATGTTGGGTTTAACAAAGAGTATATCATTAGCATTGTTATGAAACTAAATCAACAATTTATCTACAATTGAACTTTGAAACATAACAAAATTGTAAAAGAACAAAAGATGTTTGTGTGTCAGATCACACAAAATGTTTTTAAAGGCGCCAGTTGTTCTGGAATTGAAATGAGATCAAATGTAAAAGTACACTAGTATCTTCGTATGTGTGAAATAAGTCTATTAAAATATTTTTTCCGGTAGACACAGTTTGAAACTCAAATAATATGAAGTTTTTTGCAATCTTTTAAGTCTAATTTATTCATTACTTGAACTTATAATTTGTATCATTTTATCCTATGAAATATGAGATACTTAAAAGATGAAAAAGTATGTACTTACAATATACGGATTGACGCACATGAAAAACTGGTAAAAAAAAGAGAGAGAAATGTGCTGTTATTAATGAAGAAAGGTATTTTTCTAACATTTTAAAGTAGTTTCACACACACATACACAGTTAATATATGTGGTGAAGTAAGATATTTTAGTGACTTTTAAGAATATCATACACTAGTCATGCGTTTTTATGTAACGAAGCTAGACAATAACGATCTATTATAAACTTTGTTTTGCTGTAGTTTCCTTAATTAAATAACTATTGAGTAATTACTGCTTTCTTTCCAGTACTTTGGAAACCTGCTATTAAGCTTTAAGATGTCAAATTGAATGTCTGTTGAGCTATTTACGGTGTAGAACAATTCACTCTGATATATTAATAACAGAAAAAAACGGTAATTTTAAAACTTATCTTAGTACAACAGTTATCCTATAAACATGTTAACCGAATCACAACTATCCCGTAATAAGGGCTTAAATTCAGTATATTTTTGAAGCAATAGAAAAGCAAAGATGCACATGATACGCCTAAGCTATATCACAGAGTCATGTGGACGCAAATAAATAAATAAATAAGCATATTTTATAAATTATGTAACATGAATTTAAAATCAGTGATAATTTTGATAAACTGCAAATCTCATGTCACGACGATTAGATAGGATTTTAACTTTTAACTAAATAGAACAATTTACCATTTTTGCAGTTTCTCCATCTTCACACCCTTTCCTTAAGACCTGGAAGTTAGTAGCACCGGGCATAATTTCCTCTATGCACTTGTTGATTACTTTTATAACCTATTGACGTGATAAGATGATATTTTTAACATATTATTTTCGTCAAATGTTAAAATACATAATTAATTCTAAAGCTAAAAACCGGGTTTCTGTAGCTTAGTGCTTGATTACAAATTTACTAAAGTATTTATGTCGAAAAGAAATTAAGATACACAAAATACTGCCATCAACAAATTGATTTTTGTCCTACGATATACGATTTTAGACAAATAATACTGAAACTTTTCAGAAGTATTGCTGTCTGTTCTCAACTCTTTAACTATCGTTGATATTTTTGTTTGCACTACCTTTTATTGTTACTCTACAAAGAAGCTTCGTGTCTTTCAAAAATGGTTAAAACAAATCTTTACAGAATTGTTAAACAATATTTGATGAATAGTGGTAGTGGTGCTCTTCACGTTTCGTGTACATGCAATTAATATGTATTGTAAATGATATTTCTGTACACACGTTATTGTTTTGGACTTGGCCTGGTATGGCCAAGCGCGTAAGGCGTTCAACTCGTAATCCGAGGGTCGCGGGTTCGCGCCCGCGTCGCCCTCCCAGCCGTGGGGACGTGTAATGTGACGGTCAATCCCACTATTCGTTGGTAAAAGAGTAGCCCAAGAGTTGGCGGTGGGTGGTAATGACTAGCTGCCTTTCCTCTAGTCTTACACTGCTAAATTAGGGACGTTTAGCACAGATAGCCCTCGAGTAGCTTTGTGCAAAATTCCAAAACAAAACAGGTTTTGGACTTTTTAACATAATATGTATCTCTGTAATATGTCCTCCCGCTAGTACAGAGGTAAGTCTAAGGATTTACAACGCTAAAATTAAGGGTTTGATTCCCCTCTGTGGACTCATCAAAAAGCTCAATGTGGCTTTTCTATAGAAAACACACACAAATCACTGTAATGGTAGCTTATGTTATATATATATAAAATTATAGTTATTACTAAGAAGCTCTTGAATAAATACCAACAATTCGAGTTCACCCTTCTATTAATGTTCTGAGAGTACTTGAAGAAAAGGACTAGGATATTATGATGACATCACACTGCAAGACTCGATTATATATATATATATATGTTTTGTAGTAATAATAATAATGATTAATTTTTTGTAGTTTATTGTATGTTTATTGTACAGATAAAATATTTATTCAATGTTCACCTGTTTTCTTGTGCAGTAGATTCTTAAGCGAATTACTTATTTGATAAAAGTAAAAAGATTCTTGAGGCGTCTCATTAATTGAACACATTACTCTAGTTTTGATCATGTACGTCATCTAAAGAACTTTTTTCATAACATCTACTTTGTGAATCCTAGAACTTCCATACTGATCATCTACTTATTCGAAAATGGTTTATCTATTTAGATAAACTGAGAATTTCCACATGAAGGATATTTTCATCGAAACATAGAACTTCATTTTGGATTTTTTTTACACAAATAAACGGTTTCTTCTTGGAACATCTACATATCTACACTTTCATTTTAGCATATACTTATTCCAACAAGAGATATCGTTGGAATGTATATGTTATACACTAAAATACTTTACTTCTGCGTGGAATACCTTCTTAACCTATATATAAGACTTTCTATTAGAGCACCTATTTATTCAAATGGAAAACTCCGATTTATTTATCTACACGAAAAGCAATTTATAAGCATGTATCGTGCTTTACCAAAATGCTGCCTTAGGCAATATTCTGCCCCTTAAAAAGCATTCATGTATTTCTTTAAATAACATAGAGTGAACAGTTTTTCCATTAGAATTATTATTTACTCATACAGAATATTTTTTTATGTTCTGAACATACTTAGTGTTACAGAAAACCTATGAATAGTTTATGTGCAGAAGTTTTTCAAAGTCTTGTATTTTCATTCAGACTATAGACTGAAACAGAGACCTTCAAATACACGAAGTGGCAGCCTAGACAGGACATTTTTAAGTGGATAAGAACTTATCTCATATTAAGACTCTCATTTGGTCCACATAGATAGCTTCGGGTAAATAGCTAAGAAAAATAAAAAGGACCAGTTTTGTTAGGTATGCTTTAACCCTGGTGAACATTTCTTTAACTGACACATTACCTTTTAATAACATCAACTACTTACCCACACAGGGAGCTCCTTATTTTCGCATTCCACGTACTTTTCTAACTGCTCATCATTCAACTCTTAAACAGAAAGCGGTAAAATCTATGTTTAGATACTGAGATTTTTGTTACATAAAATAATTCAGAACACTTATTTAATAGAGAAAAATAAACATTTAATTAAACCAGCTTCTCATACGTTTATTTCATTCGATGTAATTTTAATTAAATATTAAAAAGAAGAAAACAACAAGAACAAATGATGCCACTCTCAATAACTGTGTGAACAACTAAATAAATTTCTATTTAACCATGACAGAGAACACCATTAATTATTTAATGTTTAATAATATTACAGATAAACAAATCTCACTTTATAACTATTGTGGAAACAGTTTATTTGTTTTTAGTCAAGCACAAAGCTACACAATGAGTTATTTGTGTTTTGCCCACAACGAGCTTCGAAAGTGTGCCATTGGGGTCATTGCGGTAACAGAAACTAAACTCGAGTAAACTCCTTTGAATAACAAATGAAAATATTATTCAATCTTTCCATTAATGATATGAAATACGTCGTACAATAATAAACGTTACTTACTACAGATAGTAGGTGGAGGGGTCTGGCACAGTACCGTGGTACTAAGACATAAAAACAACCCTACACTGATTAGGACCTTCATTTTAAAAATGTTCCTCATCTTAGAATATTCTTTATTTCCTAAAGCTGTTATATAAATAACAGAGAAGACCTCGAACACTTCATATCATACGTTAGAAATAGATAAAATGTTAATCTTATCATGGTAACTTTGGTAAAACACATGGTTATTATTTATTATTCTTTAGAGTACCTACCAGATATATACATGAATCAATCATATTCGTGGTATTATTTTGACTGTGTGTTTTTGCAGGTGAAATAAATTTTAATAGAAATTATAGTTACACCATTTTAATTAATTACACTATTATTAATTATATTAATTAATACTAACTTTTTATGTGCGATATATTTCTGAAGTTAAATATCTCTGACTTGAATTATGGTTTGAGATAACCTTTAATTGATTAAGAGTGTCATCTCTTGGCAGCGTTACCACCTGGTGGACCGATATGATTATGCACCAGATGATCGTATTCTCACAAATGTTTACGTAGTATCGTATTTTAAGTAGGTTATTTAACATCACATTTTACCTTATATACCTATAAGGGCTGAAACCATCATTAACAACGAGGCTACACAAATGATGACCTGTGGCAAAATGGTCATTGAAGTTTTTGTAGTTTTCTTGTCATTCACAATTAAGACTAATGATTATAAAATGTAATTTTTATTGAATATTTTAAGACCTCGATTAGAGAAGTTATTACTTAAGCTATCTTTTTATGAGTAGAAAACTTCTACAGACAAAATATAAGCATATAAAAAGGACACCTCAAAGAATAGAATAAAACATATTAAAATATATAAGAGAACAGTTACTTTTGTTTATCTTATTGTAGACACGGGTAAGCCAAATGGATATATATGTGTGCGTGACTATGCTTGAGGTGCTGGTTTAACAAATTATGAACTTTTTAATTATCTATCGCGGCCCTGCATGGCCAAGTGTGTTAAAGCGTTCAATTCATAATCTGAGGGTCACGGGTTCGAATCCTTGTCGCACCAAACATGCTCGCTCTTTCAGCCGTTGGGGTGTTATAATGTGACGGCCAGTCCCACTATCCGTTGGTAAAAGAGTAGCCCAAGAGTTGGCGGTCGGTGGTGATGATTAGCTGCCTTCCCTCTAGTCTTACACTGCTAAATTATGAACGGCTAGCGCAGATAGCCCTCGAGGAGCTTTGCGCGAAATTCAAAAACAAACAAACATACTCATCTATCTTCAAATCCAAATTTTTGTATTATTAGTAAGAGGAATCTAATTAATTTACCCTTTTTTAAGTGATCCGTTATACCACTGTTATCTTTAACCATATTTAATAGATAACAAAATACTTACATACAAGATAATGAATAATTACATACTGAAATGCACAAGTTAATTACAAATTTAGCGAGTTTAAAACGTAACCAAATGAATTGACATTTTGCTGAAATTATATAACTGTGTAATTAATTAACATTGAAAAGGTCGAATAAACATAAATAAATGTATAACAAATTATTTAACAAACATTTCAAATAATTTTAATCATATTTGATGATGTATTTTAATTTTGAACTGAATTATTTCTGATATAAACAAAAGTATTTAGCTATTTTTATTTCTCATTATATCAGCCATGTGCACCCATGACTCCCTTGGATACTCAAAGCTTGTGCCCGATTATTTTAGAGAACTGCATGATTGACGAAATAAATATATTTTACTAGGGCTTGAAAATGTCGATCATTTTCAGGTAATTAATTTCCAAAACTTTGGTTAGTATAGAAAAATATAGAAACAGGATACGATGCAATTAATTTCTTTCAGATCAAATAAATATTATAAATCCTGAAGAAAAAGCAGTTTAACTACAGAGATTAGGACTATAAATTAACCTAATAGTAAGTATAGCGAACATAATACGCCGTTGTTACTTATATTGATTAGAATGCATTGATTCTTCAGTTTGATAACTTCGTTGTTAGTGATATTTTCTGCCGTAATCCCAAAAAAATCTCCTGAAGTTCAGCCAATTTGGGTTACTTTGTTACAAAACTGTATAGCGGGTCTGTCTTTGTTCTGTTTATTACGGGTATCAAATCCCACTTTGAGCATTATAACCTTTCAAGCCATCAAGCCATATGAGTACAGGTCAGCTTAGGAGAGTTAAGTTAGTTTTAAAACAATATAATAAGCTAACAATGCAAAATGATTTTCAAAGAAAACATATGCAATAAAATATAATAAATAATAAAAATGAATACTGTAATATAAAATGTAGGGGTAGTCTGTGATATTTATTATTCTTAAATTTTAATATATGTTCAGCATTTGCTAAAAAAGGTAAACAACAGTAAATAAGTTGAGAGAATTAATGAATATAATATTTTATTAGTGATTTAAGCTGTCATGTTAGGGATAACAGAGATTTATATTACTGTCATTTTACAGGCAAGCCAAAATTCATTAAAAGTCTATCCTGTTCTGAAATGCTTTGTCTACTTTTAGTAAACCATACACAATAATTGTGTCACAATAATATCATAAATTAGCAAGATAATAAATATCGGTATTTTACTGATAATTGTTAGTTTCAGAATAGAACAGTAGAAAAGCGAGAAATGAGCTATAAGCAAAGTGAAGATCATAAGTTGTATTTGTTTTGCCCCCCCCCGCTAGTACAGCGGTATGTCTTCGGATTTACAACGCTAAAATCAGGGGTTCGATTCCCCTCGGTGGGCTGAGTAGATAAACATTTTTGGCCCCCCAGTGGCTCAGCGGTATGTCTGTGGACTTACACGCTAAAATCCGGGTTTCGATACCCGTGGTGGGCAGAGCACAAATAGCCCATTGTGTAGCTTTGTGCTTAATTAAAAAAACAAACAAACAAAAAGTATTTTTTTATTATATTTTGTGCTATTTGTCGGATATCTGTGTTAATACTGTATTTACTTGTTACGTTTCATATTTTGCTGATAACTGTGCTGTCAGTAGTATCTGTTCATTATTACTAATATTTTCTTGGTAACTGTGTATTGGTGCATATCTGACTAGCTATTTTTAATATTTCAGTGGTAACTTAGTTGTTATACACATTTATCTGCTTATGATGAATATTTTGTGAAAACGGGATTATTGTATTTATTTATTGTTAATATTTGATGGTAATGTGTTATTGCACATATTTGTATAGTTATTAGTCATATTCAATATTAACTGTGTTTTTACATGTACTTGTCTGATGAGTTTATTAATATTTTCTATTAACTGTATTTTCACATGTATTTTCCTAATTTTAGCAATGTTTTCATGTGTATTTGTCTAATGTTTTCAATAATATTCAGTGGTAACTGTGCTTTCATGTGCATTTGTATAGTATGCTTACAAGTATTTTATATCTGTATAAAACGGCTGGTTTGGGTAGAGAAAGCACTATGTAGAGGAGCGAACAACGTTTCGACCTTCTGACAATGACTGAAGAAGGTCCAAACATTGTTCGCTCCTCCACATAGTGCTTGCTATCCAAACCAGCCGTTTTATACACATATAACTTTCTCGAAAAGTGTGTTTTCTCGTCATTCATCGCGGTTTACAAGTATTTGTTAGTAACTATGGCTTTAGATATATTTATCTAAATATTTTAGTTATAACTGGTTGTTTTCATGTTTTTTAAGGAGTTTTCAAAATATTTATAATAAATGTATTTTAACATCTAATTTTATAGTTATTATTAACAGTTCCCTAGTAACTGTTTTGTTACACATAATATCTAGTTTTTACTAATATTTAATGGCAACTATGTTGTTATATGTGTTTCTTTAGTATTTACAGAAGCGATAATTTATAGAAGCATCACATTGTGGAAAGACTGTGCAACCTTAATTTAACTTAAAAGAAATTTGGATAGAAAATATGACCTAAAATATTGTAAAATTAAAATTTTTGTTATGGATTATCAAAGACATGTTTTTTTTCATCTTGCTAATCTCAAAATTAAACCAGACTTCCAGCTGGCAATTATCGTAGTCAATTATATTGCCTTTCTTTTTAAGCAATTATACAGGATGTTCGGAAAGTCACTGTACACTTATATGTTTATTAACAGACAAAACTACACAATGACTTTCCGAACACCCTGTATTATTTATTAAGTTGAAAGAATGTTTATGAAAGTGAAACATGAAACTGGAAAGTATGTCAAAGATTGTATCACGTATTTTGAGAGCAGTTCATCAATAAGGAAAATCAGCAGATGTTTTCAGGGAAACCAGAGTTTTCAAGACAAGATGGTGATGCCAGAAAAACAGGTGCAAAGTCATTGGCTACCCAGACTCAGGTATTGTGCTCAGGGTTAAGCAGATAATACCTAAAAGTTATATAACCATGAGCTATTTTGTTCTGGTTCTAGGAATCTTTGAGAAACATCCTACTTCCAGTATTATAAAGCTGTTCTATAAAACTCAGTAAGTTAGTCTCATTCACAAGTTGTAGGAAAATTTGATTGATTTTTCAGAGGGCCCTTCTTGGTGTGAAATCATTATGGTAAGTTTTAAGCATTTCCACGTACATGTAATTTAATTTGATGTTCCACATGATACTTAAAATGTCTGTTAAACCTAAATTATTAGTTTAACAAATTTATTGATAAAAGTGATTGAATTATTGTTAAAAACTTAGTATAAATCTGTAAAAGCAACCTACTTAATCTGTGACATTCTTTTTGTACATTGTTCATTAATATATGTTGAAGTAAATAAAACTGTACTTTGTGATATTTGAGCTCTCCGTCTGAGTCCTTACCTGATAATGCAAAAACTAGTTTTCAATGTCCTTGGTGGTCACAGTGCAGACGGTCCATTGTATAATTTTGCACTTAACAACAAGTTAAAAAACAAAAGATCCGTTCTCCTTACATAAAGCCTTCGAATTAATTATCTGTGCACTCATGACTGCATAATACTGGCACTTCAAAGAAATAAGACTTGTAATAATTATTCTCTCTCATCTGACATGAACATTACAAATTAGCATATTCGATGAGTGTTTTGGATTAACCAACAATAAGGAAAGAGAATATGAGACAGTTTGAGTTAAGTTTAAGTAGAAACAAGTAGTAAAGTAATAAACATTTCTATAACAAAGGTAAGAAAGAGAATAGTGAAAGATCTAGATCTAATGTAGCAAAACACATAGGATCAGATCATGCGACACCTCCATCATTCTTGTTGATAAATTGCTAAAATCTTCAGAGGATTCTTCCAGCTGTCAATTTCGATGTAAGTTAAATTATTATTTCCATATTACCTGGCAACATAGTGATTTATTATAGGTTAAATTGCCTGTTAAAACCCAATATTAATATAAATTTAATTAATTTGTTGACAAAAGTGTTTCAGCTATGGTTGAAAATCTTAGTAAAAATCTCTAAAAGTAAACTAATCAATTAGTGACATCTTTTCTGCATTGTATGTTATTACAATAAACAAAGTTGTGAGTTTTGTGATAGTTGGACTTCTTGCTCGAGTTCTTATTCTTTAAGTAATTTCCTTGAGTTTGTGGTGTACGCAGTCATGACTGTATTATCTTGGTATTTCAAATAAATATTACCAGTATGTTTCTTTGCTAATGTTCATTGTTGATTGTGTTTTTACTAATATTTGATGTTACTGTTTGGCGAAAAAGTACTTCAAAATTATCTTCCCTACTTGAAAATTTTAATAATTTAATTCCTTAAAAAGAACAATTGTGCAGTTTTAAACAATCTGTAACCTAACTCAAACAGTTTTCTTGGGTTTATTGACATGTCAATATGCTTCTACATATGCACTTCTAACCGACATTTGATTTTAGTCCACATTCGCTGCAACATGTTCACAATTTCAGTGATAACGACATCCGTTATAATAGTATTTAGTTTCATGATGTTCGTTATAGGTGTGCAATACATAGTATCCTTAACATACCCATATATTACTTTCGCGTGCTGACATATGTAACTATGTTGCACTACAGTCTCTGACCTGGTCTCTGTAAGTGAAATGATGCATCATGTTATTTCTTGTATAATTGCGATTTATGGTGTAATACTACTCCCTGGAATGAAAAAAAAATACAAGAACATGACAATAAAAACGGTTTGAGTTTGCTTACAAGATGTTGAAAACTGGATGGTTGTAATTCTTAGTTATTTAATTATTAGATTTTAAAATATGAAAGATAATTATGAACCATCCTGAGTTTGTTTAGTTTTGTTACCAATATTTAATGGTAACAGTATTTTCCCGAATATTTTTGTGCAAATAGTGGTTGGTATTTGTATTTCATGTGTATTTCTCCAGTTGTTTTCGTAATAGTTGATGTCACTCTGCTTTAACGAGTATTTGTCTTTTACTTTTGACAATATTCGATTACTACTGTGTGATAACGTGTCTTTTTCTAGTTTGTTTTTAAATATTTGCTGGTAACGGTGTTTGTACATGTATTTGTCTAGAATTTTTAGCTATACTTAATAGACACTTCATATTCATACCTATTATTCTAATTATTATCATTCTTATATTCTTACTTATGTTAGAGGCTAAATATTTTGCTTCGTTTAAAGTATTAACGACTCCATACTGTGAATTGTTTGTTTGTTTATGAATTTCGCGCAAGGATTGTTGTTGTTTTGAATTAAGCACAAAGCTACACAATGGGCTATCTGTGCTCTGCCCACTACGGGTATCGAAACCCGGATTTTATCGCGCAAGGATATACGAAGGATATCTGCGCTAGCTGTTCCTCATTTAGCAGTGTAAGACTAGAGGTAAGGTAGCTAGTCATCATCACCCACCGCCAACTCTTGGGCTACTCTTTTACTAACGAAAAGGGATTGACCGTCACATCATAACTCCGCCACGGCTGAAATGGCGAGCATATTTGGTGTGACGGGTATTCGAACCCGCGACCCTCGGATTATGAGTCAAGCACTTTAACCACTTGGTCATGTCGGGCCCGATACTGTAAAACTGTTAAATTGCAGAGCGGATTTGAAGTACCTGAAAACGTCCATTAAGTATCATTTCGCTTTCTCATGCCCCCCAGTGGCTCAGCGGTATGTCTGCGGACTTACACGCTAAAATCTGGGTTTCGATACCCGTGGTGGGCAGAGCACAGACATCCCATTGTGTAGTTTTGTGCTTGATTCAAAACAACAACATCGCTTTCTTATGAAATATGAAAAATGACTGAACAATTAAACGAAATAAGTAAATTTGTTTTCTATATTAAGAATATTTACAATCACATGTATATTCACGATAAATATTATAACAACAATAAAAAATTACACTTACAGAAAAACTTACATATTTTCAGTCTGTAAATAATTTACACAAGTTAATAATTGTAGGTATTCATAAATTACGCTGTACCTTTATAAGCTTAGAAAAACAACAGTCACAAGACCGTAAAGGTAGGTTAATATCAACAATCAAAAATCGAATGCAGATTTTGTCTGTTTTACGTATTTTGCAACTGTCGCCTTCCTCGTCCGTAATGAAATGTTTAAGTCAAGTATTGTTACGATTTAAGCTCATAAATATGTTCTAATTTCGACTTTAAATGTAAATCGAATTTCTTTCGTACGATAATTTATGGATAATATCCTTAATTAAGAGATATTTGTGTATATTTACAAAACAAAGTTTCAAAAATATACGTACAGTTTTATAATGCTAAGTCAAAATAAATCTAAGTTACATTATTTCATTATTAGATTTATGATTTCGAATTCTGGGAAATAAAACATAAAAGCTGTTTGATATAAGACGACGAATCTGTTGAAACACGATCTCCATTCAATGTTTTGAAACATTTCAGAGGAGCTGGTAAAATATTAAATATTCTATCTTGGTATGCACAATTTCCACTTTTAAAGCTAAAGTTAACATTTTAAAAACATTTACTTTGTTGTTGCGGACTATTCTAGATAAGGTATTTCCCACAATACTAAAACTCGTCAAATATACTTTGTTTCAACACCCAAACCTGATACCAGGGAATATTTCCTCTTTTGGCCCCCCAGTGGCTCAGCGGTATGTCTGCGGACTTACACGCTAAAATCCGGGTTTCCATACCCGTGGTGGGCAGAGGACAGATAGCCCATTGTGTAGCTTTGTGCTTAATTCAAAACAACAAAACAATTTCCTCTTTTTATAGATTAGCAAAATGGTGAATCATGAAACAATAAGAAGAATGAACATTTAAATTAAACGGATGTTTAACACTAAAATTCTCAATATTTAAACTCAGCAGGTTTGATTGTTTTTTGTATTCGATAGATTACCTTGTCGTTAACCAATTGTACTTGGCAGCGAATGGGTTGAGGCAAACTTATGTCCATGGTTTATTGAAAATATGTACAAAACATATTTACAATAACGTGTTTATAAATACTTCCAGACTTATTTAGTTATAATATCTCATTTTCTACCTTAAAAATAATGAAATATTTTAATATTGTTATTATTTCTAAAGATGTTATGCTAAAGTATTTGTTATTATTGTTTCTTCCAGTATATTATAAAGTCAAATTTTCTGTCTCATGGTATTTTCTATCTTTTAAACACATTATATTGTACTTCGAAACTTTCGACGTTTTTATTAGAGTCTGTAATTCGCAATCATATAATAAAAAATATCTGTTTTTAATACAGTAAGTTCAATACTATTGTCTTACGACAAATATAATATATCTATGTAAATAAAGCACAAAAATCTGCGTGTCTGTCTGTTTGACGTTATGTAACTACTCTTACTTTGTGGGATGTTAGTCTGGAACAAGGGGCGCGACAGTGGTGTGTTCACAATCCCTCCGTCTTTATTATTCATGTTGTTCAGTATTTATTATACTTGACATAAGCTAACGTTAACTATATTCACAGATGGCGCTACGTTCTTATACTTTTCCCAAAAAATGTCATATATTTTGGAGAGTGATAGCGCACTCTTTATGAGGAAAAGCAATGAAAAAATGGCTGCCACTTTTTCAATAAAACATAAACTCAGATGAAGTCAATTCTAGAACAGCTACCATCCACAACACTAATATGAAGAGTCGTTTCTTGAGCTATACCCACTTCCGACTGTAACCTGTGACCTAACAGCTTCATGTTGTGAGACACTTCTGCAGCCAACAACCGTAAATTAATTAGTGTCGGAGAACTTTAAGAGGTAAGTGTTGAGAGAAGTTAAGAGATAACACTCTGACTAATTTTTGGCGGGATAATAACGAATATTGTATTAATTAATATGTTACGTTATAAACAAACTGTGTGTAAGTTAAAATTTTTATGTTATTTCATCATTGCGTTCATTCACATATTTTTCAAGTTCATAAATTAAGGGTAACTCAACTTGTTGAATATAAAATTTATATCTTATTTTACTTAAGATGATTAAAACGATTCATTAAAATGATATAAATGTGTCGCAGGAAAAATAGTGGGTTTTATAATTTTTCCAGAAAAGGTCATTCCGTTAACAACTAACCAGGATACACTAATTTAAGTTCTTAAAGCATAATTGGTTGGAGCCTGGCATGCGCTCGTAATCTGAGGGTCGCGGGTTCGCATCTGATTCGCGCTAAACATGCTCGCCCTCCCAGCCGTGGGGGCGTTATAATGTTACGATCAATCCACTATTCGTTGGTAAAAGAGTAGCCCAAGAGTTGGCGGTGGGTGGTGATAACTAGCTTCCTTCCCTCTAGTCTTACACTGCTAAATTAGGGACGGCTAGTACAAATAGCCCTAGAGTAGCTTTGTGCGAAATTCGAAAACAAACAAAATAATGGGTTGGACAATGGTAGCACATATTCACAGATATCAATTTATAACTTGAAAGTTAATTTATTAAAATAAATAAAAAACCTAACATATATTCAAACTAACTTTTCTGGAAAACTTTCTTAAAGCTGTATATATTCTTATTTTAATTAATACATTATTCTCGCTAATTATGATGTTACCTTGAATCTTGTTCAGACTTGGTTGTTTTTTTAAATAATTTACATTGTGGTTAATAGAACAACAGCTAATGCACTATCAAAGCATTAAATAATTTCTTTTACGTTCGAGTTTCAAGATAATTTCATTGAATGAGTATGAATCACAAATAATAACAATAAAAATAAAACAAATTTGGAATCATAATTTTACACGTATGTTATATTTACATAAGTATGTGAATAAAACAGTGCTAAACACTTATTACACATGTCTTAGAAGTAATTCTGTCTAATCTACAAGTCAAATGATACTTCAACTGTTTTTTTTTAACAAACCAGACAATACTTAAGTACAAGAAGACGAAACTACAGTTTTCCATTACCAGTCACCAGAATTGTGACGCTTAAGGCGCCGTCTTGGCGACCAAACCATAAACTGAAGAAATGAAGATACCCTAGATTATGACCTTTCTAGAGCATTATTGTAGGCGATTGAATATGTTTGAAGAAGTGTCGTACGAGGACAAAACTGATTTCAGTTAGTCTATTGTACAAGTAGTTACAGCTTCATATATAAAATGACAAACATTACACACATTCACATATAGAAAGCAAAATGTTCGTTTTTCTGTGTCATTTCATACTTTTGAAACATTATGCAGCGAAACTTATATTCTAAACGTCCAGAATGGAAAGCGGAATGTGAAGAAAGCAATTTTAACGTTGCGTTTGATGTCATAGATAAAGAGTTATGTATATACTGGAAGAATAATACGTTCATATGTAACATGAGTTGTTTCAGTTATTATATGTGATAAAAATGATATAAATACTGTGTGGATGGGTGATACTATGAACAGTAGATATGGTTTTTGTCATTGAATACCAGATTTTGACTGTGATATTTTACCTTTCAACTGAACTGTATGATTAAACATTCCATGATTAGAGAGTGATCCTGTTCCTCTATTTACAATAAAACTACGATTTCCTATGTTGTATTGTAATCAGTCATCAGGTGGGACGGCGCTAAGTTTACGGACTTACAACGCTAAAATCCGAGATTCGATATCCTGAGGTGGAAACAGCAGATAGATGTTCGATGTGACTTGGCTCTAAACTAAACAAACAAATAGTGTAACCGAAAACATAATGTGCAATGTGTTATATGTCAAAATTTTAAAATAAAAAAAGAATATTATCATTAATTGATTATAAAGAATATTATCACTAATTGATTACCAATAACGTTTAATGAAGTTGATGGAAATATTTCATCTTTAAAACTTTATTTTTTTACAAATCCTAAAATATTTAAATAAAACATCAATATTCCAGTTTACAAATCCTAAAATATTTAAATAAAACATCAATATTCCAGTTTACAAATACTGACATATGTTTTAAAGATTTGGAAAGTTAAACGAGACAAAAAAGTACTTAGAAGCATGTCGGTCGTTTATTTTTTTACACTTTATAACGTTTTAAATTACTTGTCTTTCAGAATTTGAAAGCACTTGACTACGAAAGGTGATGATGATTCTACCACAAGATAAACTTTTTTTATTCATTGTTCTGTCATTTCTGTCGAAATTGTGTCACAGGGATATGTCTGTGAACTTCTACTACTAAAAACCGGATTTCAATATCCTAATGGGCAAAATATAGCCCTTTGTGTAGTTTTGTGGTTAATAACAAACAACATCTGTTGAAACTGCAACATATTCTAGGTGTTCATAGTGATGTCATTTACATTTAATGAAGCTTATTGATAAACGTTTAAAATTACTTTATAGGACAAAACTATGTTTTGGATACATTAAAATATTTGTTTATTTATTTATACAAAAAAAAAGTTATGTTAGTAGAAAAGTGTGAGAAAGTAGTATGCAATACTTTGAAAGATAGAGAGCGTCTGGTCAGAATGGAGTTCATAGTCCAAGAAAACTGTAAAACACTCGAGTTAGAAACAATAATGTTATTAGTTCTGGGTATATAGGACAAAAACTCCTAAAGTGTAAAAGCCAATATATCAGATCAATCTCTTACATTTCAGTGTATCCTGGTGTTTATGTCTGAAGGGCTGGATAATAATACCATCGTTTGAGTAGATGGAATTTTTTTTCAGTTTTTCTTCTGCAAACAATTGTGTTCATATGTCAAAAAACTGCGCTTACATTCTATCAATCACATTCAAATTTCATCTTTAAAGTAGACACTTTAATAGGAATGTGGGAATTTTGCATGCGATTTATGATTGATATTTTTACATGGTCTAAACATCACATGTATTCCTACTTTACTTCCTGTAAAATGTCTTCAACTTCGATGGGATCTAGACGTTAAGAAATAGTTCAACAACAGCCAACTGCTTGAGGTAGTTCCTCAGGAGGATTTCATAATCTATTTCGACTAAGGAAAACTTATCACTGTAGCTGACACACATGTCTTAGTTACGTTTCAGTTTCATTACAGTTTCCGTGTACATTACTTGAATGTACACCTAGAAGTAAAATGAGAAATAAAAGAAAATGATTCAGCTCATTACACACAAACACACATATGAATAACATTTATTATATTTATAGGTTTATATGATTCACTCGAGGCCCGGTATGAGCAAGTGATTAAGGCACTCGACTCATACTTTGAAGGTCGCGGGTTCAAAACCGCATCACACCAAACTTGCTCGCTCTTTCAGCCGTGGGTGCGTTATAACGTTACGATCAATCCCACTATTGGTTGGTGAAAGAGAAGCCCAAGCGTTGGCAGTGAGATGTGAAGACTAGCTGCCTTTCCTCTAGTCTCACACTACTAAATTAGGAACGGCTAGCGCAGATAGCTCTCGTGTAGCTTTGTGCGAAATTCCAAACAAACCCAAACCAATAATGATCCACTAGAAAGCACATAAAAGAGAGTAACATCGACGAAACTGTTTTGCTATTTTATTATTACCTCATATTAGTCTCTAGATTTAATGAATTTTTAAGCGTTTTAATATTTTTGTTAAATAAAAAAAATATTGAAAATGTTTAAAAATGGGCAGTTTCCGAGACGATAGTTTTCAAATTATATTTCTTATTACTTAAATTTGTATATACACGAGTACTGAACTCGCATGATAGATAAATGTGAATATCTTGACTACACATCAAATACATAATGTTGTTAAAAGTTTTATGCATTCAGCAGTTTATTTTCTAAAGTTTGTCCCTTCATCCAGTTTTCAATATTTCAGGATAGGCTGACACATTGTTGATGCTCCATTTTCCCAAAAGATCCAGTTTTCAATAATTCAGGATGGGCTGACATGTTTTTGATGTTCCATTTTTTCAAAAGATTTTTGAAGAGCGACTTTAAACATAATTTTATCTGTTGTTGTCCAAGATTCGTTCATACGTTTTTTCTTTTACTTTCTGTAAAGTTAAACACTTAATATAACTTATAGTTATATGTATAAACCTATTCATTTTTGTGTGGATGTCCATTCATTTTTAGTTTTTATAATCCAAAATCTCTGTACTTCGTGTTTATGGTAAAAACTAAACCAATCAAAGGCTGAGAACCATATTGTTAAATCAAATAATGAGACAATGTTCACAGTGGATTGGTTTTTTTGGGTTGACGTCACTGCTGGACTAGGTCCAAAACTTTCCCCACAGAAAATTTAAAAATTCAGTAAAGGTGATAGATTTGAGCTCTCCTATATTGAATACTTTCATTAAAACAAAAATGGGTAAGTTGATCTTGTCTTTGTTATCTTAATATTTCTGAAGAATATTTAAGCAACGCATTAACAGACAATATTTAAAAAATGCACAGTAAATAAAGGAAATAGTAAATAGCGTTTTTTCTTAGAAGAAGTATCATAAGCCAGTTCTGTTTGTTTTCAAAAGAAAGGATTTTTTTTCTTTGAATTTCGCACAAAGCTACTCGAGGGCTATCTGTGCTAGCCGTCCCTAATTTAGCAGTGTAAGACTAGAGGGAAGGCAGCTAGTCATTACCACCCACCGCCAACTCTTGGGCTACTCTTTTACCAGCGAATAGTGGGATCGACCGTCACATTATACACCTCCACGGCTGGGAGGGCGAGCATGTTTAGCGCGACGCGGGCGCGAACCCGCGACCCTCGGATTACGAGTGCACGCCTTAACGCGCTCGGCCATGCCAGGCCCAAAAGAAAGGAAGTAATCGATTCTATCGTCAAAGGTAAACTTACAAAGTATGGCTTTCTTCTGGTTGAATAATTCTTCTGAAATTGGGATTGCTCATAATGAAAGAATCAATTTAAGATTTTTGTAAAGTTCGTTTATGAAAAAAAAACTAGTTTGCAATGGCTGCTTAAGAAGCAACGATAAAATTTGAAGACGTAAAAAAAAACAAAAAAAACGCACGCTCTTATGGTAAAGATATAACCACAAAAATTTTATAAAGAATATCTGTTAAAATAACTCTAAAAGTATGTTTTTATAAACATGATAAACAAAATATGTGTGTCTTGGAATCGAAACTCTGCTTTAAACATTCTTGCCCTTTCAGCTATGGGGGCGTTATAATGTTACGATTTATTTTGTTGTTCGTTGGTAGAGGAGTAACCAACGAGTTATTGATGAGTATTGGCGGCCGTCTTCGATAGTTCTAAATTAGGGACTGAGACAGCCTTAGTAGCTTTGACATGAATGAAAACAAAAGAACAATAAATTGAAGAGTAACAGACAAAAGATATCAGTCAGATCTTAGATAATCAAAATAAGTTTAATTTATATTTAACTTAATTTAAGTTATCAGAAATGATACAAATACAAAAAAGACTATAAGAGACTAAAACTAGTCTGTATTAAACCCATATCAACTTTTCAGAACAACAGTATTTATTCTTTATGCTAAACACCATAATTCTAAGAGCACATAGATAATTAAATATATTTGTTTTGTAAAATAATTATATCCATAAAATTAAGATACGTGTGTGTGTGTATATATACATACATAATTATTAATTACAACTTGAATTATTGTCTAATACATTGTAAAAGTTTATTCTAGTCCTTTAATGAATAATATTATTTTTGAAAAAGAAATGTTTTATTTTCTTTCAGTATTCAACAATAAAATTTCAGGGAGTCTAAAGGAGCCTTCTGGTAACCCCTCAATAAATTTGGGAGTATATAACACAGAAAGATTGAGTTCAAGCGTATATAACCTATAGTACTGCTTTGCACTTATAAAAAACAAATAATTACACAACTCATTTGTATATTATATTTTATAAAAATATATTAAAGCCAGCTGCCTCTAATTTCGAACTACTAACCTGAAGAAAGACAGCCAGTCACTCTCACTCTATCCCCTACACTAATATGTTGACTGTCACTCTCGTAACGCATTCACAATTTAAAGTGCGGCTAAACGCAGTACTCTACTACAGGTCCAACACTCATTAAAGAAGGACTTTTTAATGATATTTGGTAAAATTCGAATATTTCTTTATTTCCCATCCACTTTTTCATGTAATCGAAACACAAAATTAGTACGTTTGTCTGTGAAAAAACTGTCAAGTATTAATTTTCTAAGCACTTCCATCAGGTTATAAATACTATAGTTTCTTTAAATACTTGTTTATATGGTCAATAGACAATTTTGTTTAACCATAATATTATTATACCAAATATTCTTAAGAGATACAAAGGATCTCAGTTATAGACCAAATTTTAGCCACATGTATTTATTATTCGTTAAAATGATTTAATCAAACTAGACTTTTTTTAAAGATTAAATTCGACACAGTTAACTAAAAATAAGATTAAGCTTGTTAGTGTCACAACCTAATATGCGTCAACTCAAGTAAGAATTAAACAAAAGACATTTCCAGAATATGCTGACGTTTTCTTCGTCAATCCCTCAAAATCGGGTTTCAATATTCGTAGTGGGCCTTTTTTTTAATTTCCTACAAAGCTACTCAAGGGCTATCTGTGTCAGCCGTCCCTAATTTTACAGTGTAAGGCTAGAAGTAGTCATCACCACCCACCGCCAACACTTGGGCTGCTCTTTTACCAACGAATAGTGGGATTGACCGTCACATTATAACGCCCCCACGGCTGGGAGGGCGAACATGTTTGGCGCGACGGCGATCCTCGGATTACGAGTCGCACGCCTTAACGCGCTTGGCCATGCCAGGCCCCGCAGTGGGCGGAGTACAGGCGGTACATTCCGAAACTTTGCGTTTAGCAATAGAACAAACATTTGTGTGAGTTATTACGGGTAACTGAAGCTATCTGCGGTGCTGATGACCAACAGATTATCAGTTTATTGGTATTTGATTTAATTGGAATGTCTTAGTTAAATGCATTGCCTTGTGACGTCTTTAATTTTTATTTTTCCAATTTATTGCTGGATTGGAGTTCGCAAACTGGAGTCTGATAATGAAAAAACGATATCACAAATTTGCTGATTGCAATTTTTTATTCAATAATTTTTCTAAAATATCTCAATCGTTTTCTAATTTACAAGTGCTTCAAACAAAAAGTTAGGTTTGATATTTGACCTTTCAGTTTATTTTAAGGGGAAGTCTATAATACCATGTTACTACTTTATTTACCACATAAGTTATAGTTCGGTTGTCTTAGTTATAAAGCATGATGGTTGTACTCATTAGTACATTTCTCTTTATTTGTCTTGAATCGAGGTGAAATCACTTATAAAATGCATTGGCCATCCGTTTCTCATTGATTGTTTCCAGCTTAAAATGAAAATGCTTCGATGCCATGTTGGTAAGACTTGTAAAGTTCAAACATACACTGCTGGCCAAAATCTTAAGGCCAATGAACATAAAGAAAAAATACGCATTTTGCATCGTTAGACTCAACCACTTATTTGAATAGAACTTCGAAAGATGAAATTAAGAAAAGGGAAAATAAAAGTAAAATACTTTTTAGCATTCAGTAGGGAAAATGCGAACACAATGAAATTAACCTAAATTTATAATGTGTAAATATTTCGTTTTTCTCAGAATATTCAGTTTCTTTGTTTTGTTTTGAATTTCGCAAAAAGCTACTCAAGAGTTAGCCGCCCCTAATTTAGTAGCGTAAGACTAGAGGGAAGGAAGCTAGTCATCACCTCCCACCGCCAACTCTTGGGCTACTCTTTTACCAACGAATGGTGGGATTAACAGTTACATTATAACGCCCACACGGCTGAAAGGGCGAGAATGTTTGTTGTGACGGAGATTCGTAACCGCTACCCTCGGGTTGGCCCGGCATGGCCAAGCGTGTTAAGGTGTGCGACTCATAATCTGAGGGTCGCGGGTTCGCATCCCGGTTGCGCTAAACATGCTCGCCCTTTCAGCCGTGGAAGCGTTATAATGTGACGGTCAATTCCACTATTCACTGGTAAGAGTAGCTCAAGAGTTGGCGATGGGTGGTGATGACTAGCTGCCTTCCCTCTAGTCTTACAATGCTAAATTAGGAACGGTTAGCACAGATTTGTGGGAAATTCGAAAACAAACAAAGCTGCCCTCGGATTACGAATCGAACACTTTAACCCACCTGGCCCTGCCGGGCCCCTGAATGCTCAGGGAATTTATAATATTTCTATCTATTTACACTTTAAAAAGTACACTCAGACGACAAACGTTAAGTGTAAATATTTGTTTTCAGGCATTTTAATGTAACAACTTTAAAATAAAATAGAAAGTTCCGTTTTATATCGTGGTGCTAAGAAAATGTTACTATTAAGACTATTGAAGTATGCTCTGCTTGTATCAGATCATTTCTTTAGCATCAGTAAAGACCATAAGTATTTCTGTAATATTTAAAGCGTTTCTAAGAAACTCTGTTGAAAATCCTAATGTTTATTATCGTAGTATATGAACGTAGTTTGAAAGGTAACTGTTCTAATTCGGTTGTTGTTAAGCACAAAGATTAACGATGGGCTATTTGCACATTGTCCATCGCAGATATCGACCCGCGATTTCAACGGTATGAGCTGCTAATCTTACCTACGTTACCAGGGGTCAGAAAAAAAGGAGGAAAAAAAGACGAATGGTTGTTTTATTTCTAAACTGCACAAAGACGAATAAGAAAGTTTCGTTGTTTTATTAACGTAGAGAAATTATTTGAACCACTAGATAGTGGTCTCTATATGAAAGTTATGTCCTAGTAATAAGATATAAAATTCTGTTTTTTCACAGGCTCACCTGTCAGTTTTGTGGGCTTAATATATGTATTTAATATCTTTATGAAAATGTAAATCTGAGTTATTAACAGTGTTATTAGTTCGATAAATTATTTACATATTTTTATGATTTACAAAAGTGTTCAACAGATCTAGGTAAACACTCTCCTGATGGAAAATAAAACTATACGAGTATCTAAAACTCTATATATTTTCCAAGTAGTTTAATAGTAAAGCCACAATGAGTTACCTACTGTGCCACCGAGGGGAATTGAATCCATGATTTTAGCATTGTGAATTCTCAGATTTACCACTGCCTTAACGGAGGTGTGGCTTGTTTTGAATTCGTGAAAAGCTACATGAGGGCTATCTGCATCAGCCGTCCCTAATTTAGCAGTGTGAAACTAGGGGGAAGGCAGCTTGTCATGACCACCCATTCTTGGTCTACTCTTTTACAAATAAATAGGGGATTGTCCGTCATATTATACTGCCCCCATTGCTGAAAAGGCAAGCATGTTTGGTCGGAGAGGGATTCGAACCCGCACCCCTGCAAGTACGAGTCAATTACCTCAACCACCAGGCAATACTGGGCTGTCTCAACAGAGGACATTTTTGTTTAGTTGTTGATAATCGATTTTACCTATATAATTTTACCTAGCGTAAGAAGTGTTGTAATTTTTATCAACAAATGCTTATATTTTAAACAATCAAAATGTTTACTTAGAACGGATTTATGTTAAAATTTTAGCAACTCTCTTAAAGCAAGTAAAAATAGGAAAATTTTCAGAACTTAAATACTTGATAACTTAATAAAATTCGAGGTGTTTGACAAATGACTTTCTTGAAAATGGAAGTTATTTTAGATAAATTTGCTTGTCATAGCAAAACAATTAAGTGTGGTTCTAAATCTTATACCATTACTGAAGGCTGTGAAGATAGACAAAACTTAGCTAAAAGTAAATAATGTTGTAATAGAAATAGAAAAGCTAATTGCTGATTGGTTTATTAATTAGTGCACTGAAGTTTCAATTATTCATTAAGTTTGTTACAGTAAAAAAACGACTTTCGTATTGTTTAAAAACTCGATAAGTTTTCGGTTTTTGGTAATTGAATATTTATTGATCAAATTTTAATGATTTTAAATTGACCCTTTTGTAAAATTACATTATTCCACTTTCGTGATGACGAGAACCCCACATGAAGTAAAAGTGTATCTCAAGAAGATCGGTAGGGATGTTAAAACATTTGTTAAAATCCATACCAGACGTTTTGAGATACACTATTCCAGTTTCAATACAAGAGGCTTTATAATAATTTTTCTCTGTAGAGTAGAGGAACTCATCTCTTCCTTTACATGTTGATAGAATTTACGGGCCCGGCATGGCCAAGCGTATTAAGGCGTTCGACTCCTAATGCGAGGGTCGCGGGTTCGAATCCTGGTCGCGCCATACATGCTCGCCCTTTCAGCCGTAAGGGCGTTATGATGTGAAGTATTCGTTGGTAAACGCGTAGCCCAAGAGTTTGCGGTGGGTGGTGATGACTAGCTGCCTTACCTCTAGTCTTACACTACTAAATTAGGGATGGCTAGCGCAGATAGCCCTTGAGTAACTTTGCGCGAGATTTAAAAACAAACAAACAAGAATTTACGATAACAATATTTCCTGAGAAAAATGCTGAAACTTCTATTATTAAAATATTTTTTAAGGATAAACTGTTTTGCAGATTAAGCCTAAAACATCTTCTGGTTTCTTTTTTTCAGACAAGTAGATAATTATGTAATACTTTATCGTAATAAATTTTGATATGAATTAGTGATATGAATTAAAATATAAGCAAGGCTTAACAAATATTTGGAAATATGTTATTCGTTTTGGTTCTTTTTTTTTAGTTTATCGTTCATTCATACTACTGACACTTTTTTGCTTTATTGGTGTGTTGTTGGTTAGTACAAAAATGCTACTTACCAACACGATCTGGTAAAAACAGAAAAGTGCTGTTAAAGAAGTCCTGCGAGGAATGAGTTATTACATTCTACATTTTAAACACGATTTTATATGTTATGAGTATCCTCGAAAGTTTAGTTTTAATTATTATCTTCATTATGATTGATAATAGTTTTAGTTTTTAGTATTACTCGACCTTCGCTGTTTTCTCTCATTATTTATAAATGGAAAAAATATAGATAAGTAAATTTTCTCTGTTTCTAGTAAAACAAAGTATCGTTGTCGTGTATTTCATGCTGTTCTCCAATTTAACAATACATGGCGCACGTAAAAGAAGCAACTGTGCAGTAATATCGTCGTTATTGCTTATATTTCCCCTATTGTTTAAGCAGACAACATTCTGTTGGAGATTAAAGCAATAAATGTGTTTACTTACTCAGAAACGAATATTTCGATCAAACAGTCTTCTGAAGTAAAATCCTTTCTTTCTTTTGAACCTAAAATCGGACATTACTTAAGGGATGGCCTGATATATACTATTATTTCTAAACTTCCAATAGAATACGAAAACTCGTCTCAATAGCTAGCGTCTTTTATTGTCGTTTTTTTCAGTTAGAATATTATGAACCTACTTTCTGAGATATTAAATCTCATAAAGAAATTTGAAAAATAAAAATTCTGAAACGTCCTTAATTGAAGCTGCTTTTTGTTTTTAATATTTATAATAAAACTTCGTTTTCCACTCGATGAATAAAAGATAATTTTAAATTGCTACTGTTTGAAATCTGCAACTTACGAAAGATTTCCATCGAAAATATAATGCATGAAACTTTCTTTCAGCTATTAGAGTTAAGCCAGGAATATAATAACCAAAATTTCAAGGCGGCTACAGACTTCCTCTACTGATTCAAAAGCGACATCTTATGATTATGTTTTCTATCATAAAAAACTTTGAATATTAATTATTATTCGTCATTATCCCCTTTTATTTACAACTGATTAAAAAGTATAATATTTTTGCCTGTATATATATTATTACGAAATTGGGAACCTATTTTGTGTAAAGAAGATTAATAGCCATCGATATTTATGAATAAATGCGCATACGCACAAAATGAAGTTACGTAGTGGGTTAAGAAGCGTGTATTAGATTAGAGATTGATTAAACTATATGAAAAGGTTAAAAAACAAATTTTCCTCTTCATAAAACAGAGAAATAGACGTGTGTATTAAAAAGAAAATATAGCAAAGAAAAGTAGAAATAAGTATATTTTATTTTGTATAGTATTTGGTAGAGCAAGCTGAATGTCAGACAAACAAATAATAATTTATTTAGAGGATATTTATTTTAAAGATCAGCAAGTACAAAACCCTGAACGAAAACGTCTTTGGTTTAAAATCCAAAAAAAACAAACAAACCGATAACAACAATGTTATTATTCGCACATGTTTGAAAATCATGTAAGTTAAATTATTCAACAATATACAAATATCTACAAATACACATATCATTGATAAACAATTTTTCCGATCTATTTTTAAAACAGCTACATTATTTTCTTTACAATCGACATATAGGATTGTTTATACTTAAGTACGTTTTTTATAATATATACATATTTACATATAATTTTGAAAAGGCACTTTTTATAATACACAGTTGCGTATTTAGCTATTTTTATATTGTATAAATTTCAACCTGAGCTGAGTCTTATTCCACAGTATTTATAAAACTTGTTACAAGTGGTTATTGCTAACAAAATATTATGCCTGGTTCTGCACTATTATTTGTCAGTCAGATTTTACGTCCTGAGAAAGCCTAGAAAAATTCAGCCAACTTGAATTTTGTTGTTTTTTTGTTCATTTGGAGTTAAACATAAAGCTACACAATAAGCTGTCCATGTTGTGCTTACCAAGGGTATCAAAACAACCTAGTTTTTAATGTTATATACCTTTCAACTTACAACTATGCCACTATGGGCTTGAATTTTGGGAAGGGATGTGTATTCAAATCAAACACACGTCCAACAGTCGAAATTATTTTCTTATCTACCGAAAACGCGTACCTTATGAGTAGTGTCCATAAGAGTAGTAATCCACGAATTAATGTTTTAAACTAAATGTTCGTTGTTTAACTACAGTATACAAGCCTCTCAAATATTATAACATATATATATATATATATATACACACACATCTATTTGTGTAGGAACAAACTACAGGTAGTTCCGCTCACACAGTATTTGTTAAAAGTACTGCCAGTCTCATCAGCAGTTTTGTTGACACTTGTAGTTGAAGCAAAAATTAACTATTTTTTCATCAGCAGGACTATTCACATTGGACCTGAGTTTCACACAATGAAATATTATCTCATGTGTTTCTGTACCACAATTTACATAAGATGTTATTTTATGACACAGTAAAAAAAAAAGATGCTTTACGAAGATTTTAAGAGTTTGGATTCACATATTGTAACTTTAGGTTTGTATGTCGAAAAAAAGTTTCTAAAACTATTATTTTGACATAAAGCTCAGTTTCTGAAGAAAATAGAAAATTAATTCAAAAACTCTTCACATTATTCATTTAAATGATCTCCCATAATGTTCTAATAGATATTTAAATGTAGGAAAAGAAAACTCAACACTGACTGTAAAGTAACAAGTTTTGCTCTACTATACGGATTACTTTGAACCGCAACGTTACGTTTTGTTTGTATTTTATTATAAAGAATAAACTATTTGTTTCCAGACTAGCTTGTTTAATAATAATTTTGTAGATTTCTCTGACTGAGAAACTGACGGAACTAGTTTCACTTGGCTGTAACAAATGACAACCCATATATTCTACACGAGTCTAATCGAAAACGACTTTGTGATAAGCGAAAAGAAAACAGTACATAACAGGACTTACAGCTAGTCGAGATCTAAAGCACCGGTGATATTGGACATGTCTAGATACTATAGACAGAAGCCTTCCATCCTCTCTTTCTTAGATTTCAGTTTCAACCATTTTATGTTTATTTTGTATATTCGTTTCTTATTTGACGTTTAACAGATGACTGTTTCGGGGAAAGTTAAAATTTGAAATTTTGTTTAAGAACAGTAGGTGAGTGAGGTGTTTGTTTTCTATACTAAAGATGAAAAAATGTTTGTTTGTTATGCAGAAGAAATCATAGCATAATCATAACATATTGTAACAATATAACAAAAATATTTTGAATACACTGAACATTCTGCTTTTCCAGAGAGAACCTTTGATTCTGTTTAACTGGAAACTGAATCAATCACTGAAGCAAATGTGCCTTGAAGCACTTAGTCACGAAATACTGTGTAAAAATAAATTGATTGAGTGTTTCGTGTCTTTGTGAAAACAGTATTTTCTTCTTATAGTTTCACATTAAAACGTTGATATTAAAATAAACTGCTTTTATCTTCATAAATTGTTCTTAAGTGATCTGGTACTGAATAATAGAAAAAATAAATTTACAAGGGAATAAAAACAATAGCATAATAAATTAGTAAACACACGTAAATTGTAATACAATAAATACACCTAATCAATAAAAATAGCTAATTGATTTTACTTTTGTTATTTATGAATAAATAACAAAATATCATTTCAACACTACTATGAAATGATCAGTCCAGTTGCTATGACACGTCAAATCAGACAAAACCTAACTTACATCAAGTAAAATCATTAAAGCTGGTCTTTCTCATTCACGGATAAATATAAGTTAAACTTGTGCAAAAACAGACATGCATATATATATATATATATATACCTGTACATACAGCTAGAAAATTTCAAGTATAACTCCACTGTCTTGTGAGATTCTTCTCTAGTCATCAATATTTTCATACAGAAATAATCAGTGTTAATGTCATCTTTGGGAAAAATATAAACTCCACTCTCCTGGGAAATCATAAATAATTGATACCCGTGTTTGCTGGTTAACTGTCAGGATACCAATCATCTATGTAGTGTCAAGCATAAAACTAAGATGACTAGTGTGAGCCCTGGAACATATAGAAAGCTAACTGCTGGAGAACAAGCTGAAACAGTTCCCGGTAGAGGGCCTTCCAAAGATGCAGCAAGAAAGAGAGATAGAGAAAGATCCGTTAAAATGGCAGGGCTGGTCATTTCCACCAAAGTCTTAATTTTTTCAGCTTCATTTACACACGTTTCAACTTGTAGAAAAGTAGGTGTCGCTGTGATAGGGGTTACTGTGACAATTACTTCTGACTCGAGGCTGAGATAGGAGAAAACGTCACACTCTGCGACTTTCACATAATATCTAAGTTTCTCGGCAATGGTCTGAACAACAATGGGTTTAACGTCTTGTACAACTCTGACTATAATATCTGCCTGACGACGGCTAAAGAGGAATGCCACAACTGCTCCTGGTGGAAAGATAACGAAGTGCATTAACGTATGTATATCGCATTCAACAATGACAAGAATGTATATTTTTCAATAAAGGTTGAGTGATTCGCATGATTACAAAGCCACTTGGCGTCTGTGTATGTCAGAAACGTTTACTACAAGGCCACACACTTAACTTAAATGTACTTCTGATACAACTTTAACCATTACAAGTTTGTGTTTGTTTCATCATTGTTTTCTTCATACATGTCAACATGCACACAGGTATCATCAGTAACTCGTGATGTTGTGGTCAATAAATCCAGATAATTATGAGTAATGACACTTTTATGATAGGTAACGTATGCTTGACATAGTAACACCCCACAGATGTCATCAGTAATAGTAATACCAAAAGTTGGCAAATGAAGGAGTTGTTATTACTGATATGATATCACTAATGGATAGTTGTCGTTAGTAACACAAAACAATATTGTTAGAACCACCTATTGTTGTGGTCAATAATACCTTCAGTTGTCTTTGGTAACTGAGAGAGTTATCATTAATGATACTATTATCACAACTTATACAATGTTTGTTATGTGTTATACACAGTTGTAACTACCAAAATTTAGATCTGTTTATAGTAAAATAATGATATGGTATCGGTACTACTAAACGTTGTGTAACTAGCAATATCCAGATCGGTGTATCGTAAAACAATGAGCTGGTATTGATACCACTAAGCCATTTATAAGTTTTCATTATTAGAATAACAAATGTATAAATAGTGAAGGATATTTGTCATTAGTACTACTCAGAAACGAGCAGTGAGACAATAAATTACCACTGACAACACAGATATCATAAAAATATATGATTGATTGTTCATCAACAATTAGAATTGAAATTTGCCACAATAATACAATTACCATAAATAACATCCACAACTATCAGCAAACTGAGAACTAAAACTCTGAACACCTGGATGTCAACAGCAACATCTAGAGTTGCCATCGGTAACAGTTAAATAGCACTCAAAATTGTTATCAGTAACATTTAAAGTTAAAGATGACCTAGGAAGGTTGAAACGTTGTTTTTGCTGTATTAGCCGTTATGAGATACATTTTTATTTCAAGTGGGTTTCTAGTCATGAAGAATTTAAGTTATCAATAGCACTCAGAACTGCCATCAGTAACACCTACATTTGTCTTCAGTAACACCTAGGGTCTGTACCCACAGAGGTTGTATCAAAAACATTCACAGAGTAAACATTTCTATCTTCGTTTTAGTATAAAGTTTCTTGTAACTCATGGGTATACCTAAAATTAACTACCTTAGTCATAAGGATGTTTTTACTACGGTTTTAATATCAAAAAGAAATCAGTAAAACTAAACCTAAAAGACTAAGTTATTATTCTATAACGATTGGCAACACATTAAATTAAGAGATAGTCTGTATGACGTCATATTACAAAAAACAACAAAGACACTTACCACACACAGGACAACAAGCTCCCGGTGGAATAATATTAGGGCAATGAGGTGAGGGTAATGTAGGACAACGTATACCCCTACACCCAAATCCTTTAGTTGGTTCGTTTCCTGAAATACAGGTTGCTAATTTGTTAATAAGTATATATGGAGCAGCAGCATCTTAAATACAGTATGGCTTGCCAAACTTTACAGAATTCCATTATTGTTGAGGTATGTTTAGAGTATTTATTTAAACAATATTTCATCACATGTTCAACCTTAACAGAACTTTTCCAGGTACTTTACGCATACATATGAGGAAATAAAAACCAAACAATTAAATGTTCCGAACTAGGGTACAATAATTTGGTAAGTGTTCTGAGCTAGGATAAAATAGTAATCCTTTAAATATTCTAGGTGAGGATACAATCGGTTAAATGTTTGAACTAGGGTACACTAATTTGTGGAAAGTTCTGGGCTAGGATTCAATATTTCGTTAAATATTTTGGGCTATGATACAATATTTTGGGCTATAGTGAGTAACATGATTAACCTACTTGTAGCATTTTAACAGGTGAATATTATATTTCTAGAACTTATACACACGTACACACATTATTTGTTTTAACCTTATTAATAGCTGCCTTCCGCTTATAAGGTGTTCTTTGTTTTTTCTTAATACCCTACCAGATTAACTAAAGTACTACTTACAAAGCAGTATAACATTTGCACATTCCTAAGGCATGACTTACGTTTAAAGATGCCCACAGCTACACATGGGCCAGTGTAGTCTACCGTGGAACGATCAGCCAGGGCTGCACATTCACTCAGGTACGTTTGTCCATTATGTCCACAAACTGTACCCCAACGACTGCATCGGTCCTGTAACATCAAATAAATGTTTGGAAATGAACGAGAGGCTTATACCTAAATATTTTCACACAAATACTTTTAAAATATTTCATAAACCAGCAGATAAAACAATAAATAACTTTGTGTTTGTTTATAAAAGAAAAAGTTGATTTCATTAGGTTTTGTAGTCCAAGAGTTGGCGGTGGGTGGTGATGACTAGCTGTCTTCTCTCTAGTCTTACACTGCAAAATTACGGACGGCTAGCGCAGATAGCCCTCATGTAGTTTTGCGCAAAATTTAAAACAAAACAAACCAGTTTTACTCCCTTTAATAAACATTTGAATACATTTCGTAGCATTTTAACAAATATAAGTATTAATCAATACATAGGTATCTAAATTATGGAATGCAAAGAAAAGTTAAAACATTTCATCGTTAAATCTTTTGAAACATTTAATTTTAGCAACTGTTATATTAGCTAACCCTTACACAAAAGTAGTGAAAACCTTTTAAGTCTGCAATGTAGATGCCTTTTAACAATATAAGAATATAAATAATTTTCATAGACGATTCCTTTATAACCCTCGTCATAAAAAACTGTCATTAAATTATACTAAATGAACTCATACAAGCAACGATATTATTACCTAACAACATATTCGTACGATTCGACTCATTTTTATACACACGCAAGAAATACATTGGTTGGTAACATTGATACTCAAGCAGTACGTTTATTCCTTTTTTAATCAGGCTCGGCACTCGATTCGTAATCCAAAGGTCGCGAGTTCGAATCCCCCATCGCACTAAACATACTCTCCCTTTCAGCTGTGGGGGCGTTATAATGTGACGATTAATCCCATTATTCATTGGTAAAAGAGTAACCCAAGAGTTGGTGGTAGATGATGATCATTAGCTCCCTTCCCTCTAGTCTTACACTACTAAATTAAGAACGGCTACCGCAGATAGCCCTTGTGTTGCTATTAATACCCAAGTCAGTCTATTAATGTAAATAGAAAAAGGACCTACAATTCCATGATGTATCTTTATTAACTCAATATTTTGTTATATGAAGCTACGTCATGAGTCGTCGTTAACCTAGAAGATCAATGATCCAGACATACAGTTGGATTAGTAGGTTAATGATACTTCCTGATAAGTTGTATCTCTATAAATAATATGTCTGAGTTTGCCAGTTCGGAACTTTTCTCTCAAATTTCTCGGTAAAATACTGCAATTCTCATATCATTAGAAGGGCAGTCGACTGAGGAGTCCAGATTGCATGTTGGCTTTTCCATTTAGAATCATGTTATATGTCTTTCTTAGTCTGCTATGACAACTTTTGGTTACGTTTTTCTTTACTACGGGTATTATTCTTTGTTTTTGTGAGTTTCTTAGTTTCAACTCATAAAACTATCATACAGTGTTTTCATAACCCCTTTCATACTTTGTACACTAGTATAAGTACAATTACCATTACCATATTGTTTACTTTATGGGTAGTTTTATTAAATAAAGTTACATCTTCTTAAGTTTGTTTGCCTTGCTGAGTACAATATTTTTTAAGTAGACAAGGATTTATCGATTTAACATAAAGTGCCTGCAAAAAATTGTAACTTAAATAGCATGCGTGATAGAAAGGAAAATTTAAGTTGAGGGTATAAAAAACTACTAAAAATATTTTGTGGTCTGTGGCTAGTAGAGAATTTTGAGTTAATAAAGATGCATTCTGGAAATATAGAGGGGTGGATAAAAAGTGCCTTCCCCCAGTGAATGTTGTTAATTTTTTATATCTTTTATTAGATAACAGAAAAATATGTGAAACTACATCTTTTAAGAAGCACTCAACGAGATCTGTTCAAATATGATTTTAAAATCCTAACTTTAAAACTGGCTTTTATAAACACCTGAATTTTTCATGATTTTTAGTTATATTTTATCATAAAAAGTGTTGTGCACGTGCTGTTGTTTCTTAGTTCTTCTTATTACAATTAGCCTACAAAATCATCAAACAAGTTTCTTTTTTTATTTTCAAATATATCCTCCAGAGACATTTGACTTGTGCTGTTTATACCACATCTCCTCGAAATATTTAACATGGTCACCTTAAAACTGTATAGTGAATTAAGACTGAGACGGATAGAACTAGACTATATAGATTCATTAGCAGTCATATATTCAAACAGGCTGTACTGTGTGTTTGTATTTTAGAGAAAAGCCATATTTAGCTGCCATGGTCACCACATGGAATCGAACTTCGAATTTTAGTGTCATAATAAGTCCATAAATTTACCGCTGTCCCACTGGGGGACCAGGCTGTACTACTGTTTTGTGAAATCTAGCTTTAAGTTGCTAGACAACAGATAAAATATAAGTTTGTTTTGTATGTCTTTCTGTACTTTATAGTAACTCAGAGTATCAAACGTGAATAATGAATTATGTATTTTAGTTATTAACAATGCTAGTTACTTATGTATAACACCAAATTTCCTAGTAATTCGCCAAGCAGAGCCAACCTTTGGAGATGTTATTGTGTTAATGACCAAAGACACTGCAAGCACTGAAAATATCTAATTTTTGACTTAGATAGTATTCATATATATATATATTGTAGTTTGTCTGTTTCTAATAATTTGAGCTATTTATCATCAATTGCAATTATTATTGTAGAGTGTTAATGACTCTTCTAATAGAATTTATTACATAATAATATAATAATAAATAAAGACTTTCACCATTAGTTATAAAAGTGTCGATTTCGTGGAATATGACCACAACAGTTTATGTATTAAGTTTATATTCACTATTCACCACTAAATAATAATAAAAACAAAATTTGAACTGATAAAAAAACATAATAATACTTATTACCTTAGCTTTTAACATTTTATTTGCACCCCGCTGGTACAGTTGTAACTCCATGAAATTACAACACTAGAATCAGGGGCTCGATTCTGCTCAGTGGACTCAGCAGATAGCCTGATGTGGCTTTGCTAAGGAAAGCACAGACATTAACTCTTTATTTAATAAAAAAATAAAATACAGATGTGCTTCCAAGTTGCGAGTTTGGAAACTGTATAAACTTCAAATATTGAGATAGTGTATGGTATGGAATTTTGGATGAATGATTTTGATGGAATTACTTTCCACACCTAAATTCTTGATTTGTGCATAAAAATGTAAAAAAATACAAGAAAACATTTTAAGAACATGGCACTAACTAAAACTTGCAGTCTAAACATTATAAATAACAGTTTAGGAATTAGACTCAATATTGAACGACTTACTAAACACTTTCCATGATAGGCTAATGTTTTCTTCTGTTTTAACAACCAGCACAGGTTTCCGTGTTCAGTGTTTTCTGTATCACACACTGGAGCCACGTGAAAATGGCTACAATCACTACGAGTTGACACTATAGTAAAATAGTAATTAATTGTTTAAGTATTAACAGATTAAAAACTCTCTCACATACACACACTGTACATTTTTTCACAACCCTATCTGTCAGTCTAAAATTCCAGTTACGTTTTTAAATGGTTACAAGTCTCAAATCATGGTTAAAGTTTGTCTCTCTCTCTCACACACAAACATACATAGAAGAACAACATATAAAACTGTAACGAAATGATAGATATACTTTTTCATTAACTTTATTCCTAATGTGCTGAAACGTAAGTTCTAATCGTAACAGAATTAAGTGACCTTTACCGGGAAAATCTATGCATACAAAACATTTCCAAATCATATGGAACATACAGATAAAGAATTATATATAACTGAAGGACATCATCACACAAACTAGTTAGGAATTGTGTTCAATAAACGTTGCAAGAATTAGAAGGAAAATGACACTTACCACAGTCATACTGTTTACACCTGTGATGTCGATAGCTCAAACAAATTCGTTGTTTGGGAAAACATCTGGAAAATATACAAGATTCAGAAAGATAGACCGCTAAGTTCTACCAAAATAGTTATGAATAATGACGAACTGATTTATTAGCAATTTCTTTTTAGGTGCACAATGACTACCTGAATTATTAGCCTTTGAGCTTACCTTTAAGCCACCAGAGGGCTATGTATAGTAAAATTATATGTGGTAAGATGTGCTAATTTCAATACTTTTTGTGAAATAGTAGGAGTTGAGCGACAGTATATCAAGTTGAGTACATTACGTAGCTATGTTTTTGGGACCTCACTACATTTCACGTCGTTAGTCACGCTATTTCTAACAACTGTGCTTTCTGGCAATATCCTTCTACAGTTTAATTTCTATTGCAAAATGCGTCGTCGTAAGAGTGTTATATTCATGGCTTGTGACACTTTTCTAGATAAAGACTGTTCTTGTTTAAGTTGCGTATTGTTGATTTGGGCACGTGGACGGTTTTTATCACTGATCTGTGTGTTTGTTGATTCTTACCTATTTACCAAGTCTGTAGCATGACTTTTTGCAGAACTCTTTCTGAATAGTCTTGTTGTTTCAAAATGATCCATATTTCTTTGTTTACCAATCACATTAAGCAAAATGGCTATTTCCATCTTGAAAATTTTAAGTTTTGATCTGTATACACCTTTATCGTTGAATAGAAGACAATTTTGTGTCTGAAAATGCTGCTACGTACCTATTACAAAAAAATAATGTTCGGTGGTACCACACTATCTACAAATTCCAAACGACTTCAAATGTTCTTCCAATACATTTTGGTAAAAAAACGACATACATCGACTGTAGTAGTCACTTGATGTGGAAATTTTTATGTTACGATCGTTTTGATATAGTGTGCTTAATCCTCTGTATTTTAAAAAAACTTTAGCTTCTAATATGTTCAACTATTACGATTTAATTTAAATATACCTCTGAAAAAGTATTTTCCATATCAGTGTCTGAAGTATATCGTTTTCTATCGTATATATCGTAATGGCAGAATTTAGAGGAAAGTATTATCCAAATCCTGGAAGTTACTCATTAGGTTTGGCTAAGGATTTTAAACCTTTTGGAAACAATGGATTGGAATTCACAATTCATAAACTTGAAGATTAAAGAAATGCTAAGAAACTATAAAGGTTTCATGTTATGGAAAGAGGTAACTCTGTAACTCTAAAAATATGGCTTCAATACCCGCGGGGAGTCCAGCGCGCATAGCCCATTTGTCAGCTATGTACTAACATTAACCAAAGAAATAATAACATACTATATTGCTCCATTACAATAAAATTGTTTGTTTGTTTTCTGAATTTCTTGCAAAGCTACACAAGGGCTAGCTGTACCAAATTTTGTAGTGTAAGACTACAGGAAAGGCAGTTAGTCATCACTACCTACCGTCAACTTTTGGGATACTCTTTCACCAACGAATAGTGGGATTGATCATCATATTATAATATCCTCCATGGCTGAAAGGGCGAGCAATGCTATGACAGAGATTCGAACTCGCCACTCTCAGCTTACAAGTCAAGCGCCCAAACCACCTGGACATGCCGGGCCTCCATTATAATAAGAAGAAATTCCACGTGATCCATGTTTAAACTATAATGGTGTTGGTGTAAATCGCAGGGCTTCTATTGAATAACTGACGTACACTGTAATCGTTTCACAGGATGTCAGGAGTAAACTATGAATATTTCAGATAGGGTTAAGCATGAAATATGCCACCGAAAACAAACCTATTAAGAAGAGCAACATAAAATTCCATTTGATATTACTAGTTTAGTACGTATCTTATTATAAAGTATATTTCACTTTCATTCAATAATCTTTACTTCTATATAACAAAAACATCCGAAAATCGGTACGTTCGGTTTAATTGTGATGACCGAATTGTGTTAACCAAGCAAATACATATCTTGCACATTACTTAATGTTTGATATGAAGTGTGAAATTTCAAATTCGTGACAGAGCTGTTTTGTTTTGTGGGTCACACATGCTTAGCATTTCCATGATCTAATTTGTGTTGTTATGACGAATGATTTCTTACAATAGATTCTTCTCAACTAATTAAACATTTCACAAATATTCAGACAACAAGACTGAGCAGTTCAGTGCGAAATGATTTTATATCTTATAGATCATCGTTTAGAAACCAACAATATTATCGCCAACAAATCACAGACTCCTATAGCGAAAGGATCCTCAGCTCACCTATACTTAAACCTCTAACATAACTTTATAAATTAACAGAGCTGTACCAAAACTACCTAAAGTCTAAAGAAAATAAGAATAGCGACAACAGACTAAAGTAAAATTGCGATCCAGGTTCTCTCTGGATACCGAGGTTATAAATCCAAAGCTCATATGAGCTGCGATGAATTTCTGATATGCTTTTCTGAAGTGTTGTAATACTTACTTCTGATGATGACGACAAGGGTTAGGCTTGCACGGATCGACGGAAGAACAAGCACCGAAATCAAACTGTTTCTCTCGAAGTCCTGCACACCTAAGTAATAATGAAACCCAAAAATTACATTTACTCAAGAAATTTGAACGGTATTCACACTTGGGCGATGACGATACTCTGAGGGACAGCGGTAAGTTTATGGACTAAAATTCAGGGTTCATTTCCCCACGATGGGTACATTTTTACACCCCAGTGGCACAGCGGTATGTATTTGAACTTATAATGCTAGAAACCTGTTTCGATATCGATACCAGCAGTGGGCGAAGGACCAATAGCCCATTGTGTAGCTTTGTGCTACAAATAAACATTGTTTTAGTTTGTTTTTTTTAATTTCGTGCAAAGCTACACGTGGGCTATCTGCGCTAGCCGTCCCTAATTTAGTAGTGTAAGACGAGAGGGAAGGCAGGTAGTCATTACCACTCACCGCCAACTCTTGGGCTACTCTTTTACCAACGAATAGTGAAATTGACCGAAACATTATAACGCCCCTACCGCTGAAAGGGCGAGTATGTTTGGTGCGACCGGGATTCGAACCCGCGACTCTCAGATTACGAGTCAAACGCCATAACTCACCTGGTCATGCCAGGCCACAAACAAACATAATACCCAAAGTACGTTAAAGGTTGATGAGTACTAACACCTGACCGATGACAGTATTAAATATTCAATGACAAACGTTGCTTAGTATTTATACATAAGTGTTTGTTTGAAGTTAAGCACAAAAATACACCATAAGATGTCTGTGTTCTGCCAACCACGTGTATCAAAACCCGGTTTCTAGCGTGGTAAATCTAAAGACATACCGTTGTGTCACTGGAATGCAACATAAAAGTTAGAAAATATCCAAAATTACATGGAAAAAGTTGATTAATATTCGTGCCTAAGTTATGACAATACAACAAGTGATATGAAAATATTATTAAACTGAATTTACTTGGGCATTTTAATGGGTAAAAGGCACACATTTCCCATAACGTCAAACACTGACTGTATTGAACTGGTATAAAGCTCCAAACGTATTGTTCATATGCGAGATTTGTTTTCTGATAATTGTAGTGAAATGCACCACTTTTGCTTCATTCCCACGCTCACCTTCTCCACCCGGGAATCACGAAATTCTCACGTGCTCAGTTTGTTAGAACATTCAAAAAATCCCTTAATTGAGTATAAAAGAGGTGTAATCGAATACCTTTTTATTAGGTGCCTCTCAGTTAGTCACTTTGCCTCCAATCTTCATCTTCGGATCGTACCCGTGATATAATAAATTATGTAAAGCTTTGTCTGTGATATCTTTTAAACTCTAGTTCTGAAAACACAAATTATTCTATATATTTTTAGAAAATTATTTGAGATGTTGGCCGCCTCCAGTTCAGTGAAGTCTGAAGGTGAAGAAAGAAAAATCATCCATTTGTGGAATATACAGTACTGTACAAGAGTGTCACAACAAGAAAATAGTTTGTCGTTTTTACTTTTCAATGGGACTAATTCTTCCACACCATTACAGTGTGTAAATTTCAACACTATTATAATGCTTCACTAATCCCTGTTAACAACTGAATAAGCCAAGATGAGAATACTTATCATTCTATAGAATTCCTACAGATTTGGCAAGAATATTCAATCAGAAAGAAATTGCTACATTGGAATCATTCAAACAGGCTGTCAATATTTACTTAGAAAATCATAGAGATTGTTGTTGTTGTTTTGAATTAAGCACAAAGCTACACAAGGGGCTATCTGTGCTCTGCCCATCACGGGTATCGAAACCCAGTTTTTAGCGTTGTAAGTCCACAAACATACCGCTGAGCCACTGGGGGGCAATCATAGAGATGAAACTATGCAGTGATTATTGGTGATATTCTTAAGATTTAGGATAGGCTTTAGGATATTACTAAAAATACAATTCACACTCTTTCCCTTAGATAGCTTTCTAAAAGATCTAGATACATTGAGAGATGAGTGTGGTGAACACTTTTACCAAGGTATTTTTTCAACATAACAGTGATATCATAAACAGTGGAATCCTGCGATGATGGGAGATTACTGTTGGTTTTTACAGCATGAAACTGAGAACATACGTAAAAGATATACAAAGTCAAGGATATATTTTGTAACAAAGAATAATATCATGATGAGAGTTTTGAACATAGCTTGAATATATCTTTACTATATAATCTAACAATACTTACTGCTTTTTTTAAATTATATTTCTAATATGTATAGTTTGTGAATGTTCTTGAATGCAATTTTCAATAAATAAATAATTATTTTCAAGATATTTAAGAATATTTTGGACAAATGTGTCATAACTCGAAAACTAGAAGCAATCACTAATTTTCAACATGATTTTGTTAGAACCAAGAAGCACTATAAAAGGATTTTTAAAATATGATTATTTGTCTTTCACTTTTTAACCCTTCTTCTAGAATCAGGACAAAACCTTTATTCTTTTAATATTTCCAGTTAGTTTTAAAGTCATTTCATATTTCTTGTGATCACATCAATAGTCTTTCATTTCAGTTAAACAAGGAATAAAATAAAAAGTAATATATGGAGAATTACAGAAAAAATTATCTATCTATGAATATAAAGAATTACTGGTGGTATTCGTGATTCAGCACCAAAAGTAATATTACTTACTTAAAACACCTACAGATTTGTTAGGGTTAAACTTGTACTCATAAAACATAGTCAATGTTACTTCATAGATTCATAAGATTTATACGTACATTGCCAAACAAGCACTCGGGTATGTTTTTCCGTTGATTCCACACACAGGAACGTAGTGATCCGGGCAGTTACAGGGTAAACCTAAAACAAGATTGTACAATAAATCAGTTCAACCTATCCAACAACCTTGTTATTCTCCCTGTTTCGTATTATTAACATTTATTGACAGATGCATCACAATGGCTAAATTACTAAAACGTTACCTGTAGTTTTTTTTATAATCTGTTGCAGAATTAGTAATCAGTAAAAATTTTATAATCAAAAGAAGTTAAGGATTTCACTGACTCCCTGTGTCAGGGGGTGATAATTCTGATGGATTATAACGCTAAGATCCAGGTTTCCAGGTTAGCCCAAAAAATAGCTTTGTGATTAACAGCATACAAAATTATTTCATTACTTTTTCATTTCATGATGGGGCTTCTTGTCTGACTATTCATGAATCAGAGCATCCATGGTTCGAGCCCCATGGGTGCAATATTGTGCCCTGCATTTATGAGGCAACTTTCTTTTCGAAGATGAGTTCTACTTCACTCTGCAGCCAGATAACAGGTTTACGCTTAGTTAGAGAGATTCTGGAATAAATAAACACACCATTTTCATATGTTTATGTGGCCCATTTGTACAAGGTGAAATTACGTTGCAAACAGAAATGCAGATTTGTGAGTGTGCAAACATCTACATCTCATGAAAAGGTATTGTTAATAATAAAAGTTATAGGGACTGCATTATATGACCCTTTTGGGCTACCATCTATTGGTACTGTTGATTCTTACTTCAGCCTAGTATTAATAATGTCAGTTTTTACTGTACTAAACTAACACCTTCTAAGAAGAAGAGATACGCAGAATGCAGACTTTTATGTTTACAGGACTCTTTTTCTCACAATACACTACAGAAATTCCAGAGGATAACTCAGCTGACTTCATAACGATTCTGATGCCAGACTTCCAGATTTGGCGCCAGGCCATTCTGTTTGTTTGTGGTGAACATACTTCAGACTGAAGTAAATTCTACAGATGTAAAACCACAATTACTAAAGGTTAACTTATGTCTGTAATTTCAGATAAAAAAATGGATGATCAAATACCTGATTTTTATTTTAACTAGAAATGGGTGAATACGGAGGAAGTGATTGCTATCATTTTATAACAGTGATTATGCCTTGATATTGTAACCGGAAATATTAGAAGTGAAGAAAATCATCCACATAGGTACACAAATACAAAAACATCTGGATTTAAAAAGATATTTGAATTTTACAATGTATACTAGTAGAAACAATAATGAGTAAAATAAGCGAAAAACACTTCAAGTTGGCCTAAATTGTAACAATATTTAAAAGGTACAAATATCAGAAAGTAAATTAGTTTGATCGGTAAAATTTATGCATTACTTTAAAATCTCAGTTTCTTAATACTTTTGATAACGCTGTAAATGTTTTACCAGTAACACTGATTTAATATATTCGCAACCGGAGTAAACAAGGCTCAGCTAGCAAAAGTTTGCGATCTACCACAAGTCTGAACAAAAAACGGAGTGGAATTTTAACAACCTCAGTAACAAAGAAAATTTTAGGCTTATATCCAAGCAATTTAGAACTAGTAGTGTAACTACTGACAGGCATGTTTCCTAAACATGAGCACGTTGCCACAGTAACTCAGAGAAGCTATTTGCTTGACATTTTAAAGTAAATAACCATTATAGCACAAAGACAATCATAAGTCAGTACCAGTTACAGATGTAAAAATTCACTAAGTCAAATTTGTAACTTCGAATTTCATTGGTTAGATTTTTTGAGATGGATAAAAATCTACTTAAGAAATCGAATTGGAAGGTTTTTAATAAGCTGGATGACTTGTGCCTTTCATAGGCCTATTATAACGAGAATGAGTAAAGTATGGAAATATTTGCAAAAAAATATGTAACTTTGAACCTGACTTTGTGTTATGTAAATGTTTTGTAAACGACAACATATCGTGTTGTGTAGATTTCCATATCTATTATTTATATTTCCATATTTATATTAATGTTTCAAAGTTTAAACCAATAAAATATGTTGTTATTCATTTAAAATAACATTTAGAAATTTCTAGAATTAGGTAGATCAAATATATGACTATAAATGGAAATGTTTGGCGGCCTAGTGTCCAGACGACAAGTCTCGTGCAAAAACAGACATGCGCAGATTACTCTGGAACTCTGTGGAAGTTACGGCGAATGTTCGAGAAAAGTAGGTCTACTAGTATAAACAGACGGAGACGCGAGAAATAGAAGAGAGTCAGACATTAGTTTTGTTCAAAACAAGAGATGTAGTTTTTCGTTTGAGAAAGTTTAAACGTTTGCTGTGTGTTAATTCAACTTGGATTTGTGACTGAAGTTAGATCTACAGAAGCTGTGATTTCATTTCGTCAATCTTTACGATTCATTCGAATTACTGGTTATACTGAAAATCAACACGTACAGGACTGTTTAGGGGAGACCGAAGCGGAAAACGAGAAGTTGAAACATTCATCGAAAACACCGTAAAAAGAACTTCGTCATTCTCCATTCAAACTTCGAAATTTCTTCGTGGGACCAAATTCACACCCGAGACTGGAATTTTGGATTTCTAATCTGGACTTTTGGACTTTCATTCTAGATCATATTATTAGATACAGGCCAGTACCATTTTGTATTGTAATTAATTTTGAAGGTTTAAACTGAATATCTGTCATTGTTGTTATGTAATTTATGTTATATCTGTCACATATATAATAGTTTATTGTAATAAATTATACAAGCTGTTATCTGTGTCTTTCCGTTGCGTTCATAAAACATAAAAAACGTAACACTTTGTTAATTTTGAAGCATTAACTATAAGATAGTGTATATTAATTTTAAGCGCTTTAAACTCGAAACTTATCGAATTAAAACTTATTAATGAATGACATCTAAAAATGTTAAGGACATACTGTAAGTTTTTGTTTCAGCTTTTATTATGAAAACTTATAATGCGGGGCCCGGCATGGCCTAGCGCGTTAAGGCGTGTGCTTCGTAATGTGAGGGTCGCGGGTTCGCGCCCGAATCGTGCTAAATATGTTTGCCCTCCAAGCCGTGGGGGCGTTATAATGTTACGATCAATCCCATTATTCGTTAGTAAAAGAGTAGCCCAAGAGTTGGCGGTGGGTGGTGATGACTAGCTGCCTTCTCTCTAGTCTTACACTGCTAAATTAGGGACGGCTACCACAGATAGCCCTCGAGTAGCTTTGTGCGAAATTCGAAAAAACGAAACTTATAATGCTTTATCATGCAAGACACTTGTTTAACTGCTTATTATTTTAAAACAAAACAAGAAGTGTAAAAATATCATAAACTGTTTGTGGTTTATGATATAACAAATAATAGAAGCAATACCTGAGCAAAAGAACGTACATGTAAATAAGCGTAATTTCTGTTGGATTTGCCCCCCAGTGGCTCAGCGGTATGTCTGCGGACTTACACGCTAAAATCCGGGTTTCGATACCCGTGGTGGGCAGAGCACAGATAGCCCCTTGTGTAGCTTTGTGCTTAATTCAAAACAACAACAACAAAACAACATCTGTTGGATTTTTCATTCAAAGGATTCAGTTTAAGGTTTTGGGTATCACTAATGATATCACTTACCGGTGTACACATACGTAGATTGTTTAAGCTCAGTATTAGGATGACAGGAACGTTGAGAACACACAATTTCACCAGAAAGACAGATACACTTGTTGCAGTCAATGTAGAATTGAAAATTGTGTGCTGTAGGGGAGTAAAAAAATTACATTAGTTTAAATGTACATCGTTGTTCTTATTATACGATACTGAAGATCGTAGATAAACATTCTGTGAGTGACAAACGAAACAGTTAAACGTTTAAGTTCTGCAGCAATGTCTTTTAATAATTATAATGAAACTTAGCAAAACCATCTGCATTTTGTAATTTGTATTAGAGGTATTTTCCTAAACATAAAACTCACGTATTTTGTCCCCTTTCAACCAACAGCTCTTCTGGTCCACACACGGTAGATTTATGCACTTTTCTAGTTTTCCATTGGCTGAACATTGACAAATTTGCTGTTCTTTTTTACAGCGGTATTCATGTGATACCTGGGGGATTCGAACATATGACCCTTTAGGAACAACGAGATGAGACATTTCTCCTAGCTTACATCCTGAAAAGTATATAAAAACAATTTCTTACATTAAATTATATAGAAAAAATCATACTTTCCAGCGCAGTCATATTTATTTTTGTTTAACTTGGATGAGATAGTTGTTGTTAAGACAGTGCTTATGCATTGCTCAAAACAGGCTAATAAAATTTAACTAACTAAAATACGCTAAAAATGCTTCTGTTTATAGTTTATTCACAGACCTGTGATGTGTTTGAAATATTCTAAAAGCTTAGAAAAGAAAATCTGAAATGTTTTAGTCCACGCTGTTTGTATGGTGTTCATAAAGTGCTATCACGGTTTCTGGTTTTATATGGAAGTGTTACTTATATATGAAGTCAGTCTCACGGATAGAAGAACTTATTCCTGTTTCAATAGCTCAAACATTTGATTTAACTATAGTCCTACCAACTGTTGTTCCTATTCGTAATCTATTAGGTTGTCCAGAAATAAATGTCAGAATTTTCACGATGACCTTCAGGAGCTGAATGTTGAGTAACTTATTGTTAGTGTTGTAGCTCATAAGGTATCTTAATTGTCTGCTATTCTAACTCTGTTCAGAGTAAGTTTCGCAACCACTAAGGCACCATGTATAAGAAAGATTCTTGTCTGATTTTCCTTTACGACTTCAAACTTGGACAAAATGCTACCGAAACTACACGGAACATCAACCAGGCATTCGGCTATGGGTCTGTTATTAAACATACAGTTCAACATTGGTTCTAAAGATTTCGACATGGAGACGAAAGTCTTGAAGACCACAAGGTCGTGGAAGGAAGTCATCCTTAAATGAAAACACATTAAGGGAAACAGTTGAAACAGACCCTCGCACAGCTGTATGTGAGCTTGCAGAAAAACTAGGCACAAACAAATCAACCATTTGTAACCATATAAGTGAGATTGGAAAGACAAATTGGATAAGTTGGATAAGTGAGTTCTGCATGAGCTGACTGAAGATCAATAGAATTAGCATTATGAGACCTATCAAGGATGACGCTACAAAAATTGAACGAATTGGAAATTGAGGTTCTGCCTCGTCCACCTTATTTTCCAGATCTTTCTTCTACTGATTTTCATTTTTTCAAGCATTTTGACAAATTTTTGAATAATAAACGCTTTCATAACCAGCCAGCTGCAGTAGAAGTTTTAAGGAAGTTCATTGACCTTTTAAACTATGATTCCTACAGTAGGAGGCATAAACAGCATTTTTACACATTATCAAAAGTGTGTTGAAGCAAATGGTGCTTACTTTGATTGAAGTATGTTTTACAATATTGGTTTATACTTTTCTAAACTTTGCAGTTCAAAAATGACATTAATTTCTAGACAACCTAATAGTTCCATTACTTAATTTTAATCAAACTGTGGAAGTTAATTTGTGTTTTATCTGCTGAATTTAGAGTATAATAACACAAACGCTGACATGGATGTGCAAAATAGAATCTAAAAATAAACAAGGAAAATGCAGAACAATAATATTATGCACAATTTTCAGATAGTTGAACATTTATGTTAGTAAACTTTTATGGTCTGATAATGTTTATATTTGTAAAAAGTGTTCTGTTATCACTTTCCGGTGATAAAAACATTAAAAACTATACTTGGGATTTAAAATAGTGTCATCTTAACTTGACTGAAATTTAGATTATAAATCACAGTAAGTGGTTAGCTTGTTGAACAGAGAGAAGATTAAAGGGTCAAAGAAGTGAGACGTAAAGTCGATAAATATGCTCTATTTTCAATTGTGGATGTGTGATAAATATAACAGTCAACTATTTTGTCAGATTCAAAGAGCTTATCATTGTATTTGTAAAGGAGGGTGCTATTGGTTATATTATTTGTACTGACACTGGGCGTTAGTTAACATTGTTGATTATTAAACGAAAAACCTGTAAAGTTTTAAGGAAATCGTTTAGCTTATGTTTGTTTGTTTGTTTTTGAATTTCGCACAAAGCTACTCGAGGGTTACCTGTGCTAGCCGTCCCTAATTTAGCAGTGTAAGACTATAGGGAAGGCAGCTAGTCATCACCACCCACCGCCAACTCTTGGGCTACTCTTTTACCAACGAATAGTGGGATTGACCGTCACATTATACACCCCCACGGCTGGGAGGGAGAGCATGTTTAGCGCGACCCGGGCGCGAACCCGCGACCCTCGGATTACGAGTCACACGCCATTACGCGCTTGGCCATGCCGGGCCACCTATGTTATAGTTCAAATAATTTGTTTTGTGACACAAAAATCAGCTACATCGCTATTATATTACAATATTTTTTATTGCTAGTGTTGTAGTTTTCTGCTGTAATTTTTATATACCCGTTCATATTTGTAGTCTGAATTCAGATAACATATTTGCTTATATTAACAATGCAATAAACCGAAACTAGTTTTAATATTTACATTTTTTTGCTCTCTTTTAAAAAGAGTAATTTTCTGATTTGTTGTGCAAAGTGCAAGTAGAACTTGGTATTATTCTTCATAGACACAAAATGGATAGTATATTTTTAAAATATTTTTGAAGTACTTTATTTTTCAAAAATTATTGTCCCTCAAAAGATCAGCAGTTAGTCTACAGATTTACAATACTAAAATATCAGAGGCTAGGAATGTAATTCCCTTTGGTAGATAGCATGTAGATGGCCCATTCTGCACCCCCTCTGGCATCTTAGTGGTAAGTTTGAGGGCTCAAACAGCTAAAACCCAGAGTTCGATTCCATTCAATAGATAGTGTGTAGTTTTACACCAAGATAGGAATAAAAACGATTTTTGATCGTTTAAAATAGGATTTCCCAATCCTTTATCAGTTTTTGAACCTTTGCTGAACTTATAAAGTTGACATCGCTTGCCTATTAAAAAAATGTGCATGTACTCATGCACGTGGATAAGATAAGTAATAATACCCAGGTGCACGTCCTCAGGATCTACTTGGTATGGAGGCAAAATTTCAGTTTTCTAGGTTTTCCTCTTAGAATTATAGCGGTCACACATATAGAGATACGCACATGCACACTTTTGTCTATCTGTAATATTAAGAACCACTTATTCTCGGTGTGATATTCTCCTAACTTGGCTTCTTCAAACGATATAGTTTTGTTGCTAAGCAATATGACAGAAAAGGCATTGTTGGAATGCACTGTTATCAAAATGTACTGGCTTTTCTATATATTAGAAGCTGTTAAAGAAGGAACCACTTTTTTATGTACTTTTTCGCCAGCTTGCTTCATTAAAAAAATATACCGACTTTTGACTGTCTCGACTGCACTTTTCTGATTCTTTTGTTGGTCAAGCTTGATTTCGCTAAACTTGTCCAGTTCAGTTAGCTATCAAATATGAGGTTAAGGCATGCTACTCGGTGTGGGTGGTAGTACTTGTTTTATTAGTTTTGACGGGCTATATTCTGGTCTCATAATATCATAATATCATATAACGTCTCCTAATAGTTAAAACACTTTATAACACACTTTAACACGTAAAAACTACCGTATAACAACTTGTAATAGTTAAAACACTATAATATTTCATATTAGTTTTGTTGCTGATGAGCGATGATGTGTATTGTTTGTCATTACCAAAAAAGGAGTGTGAACAGTTAACATCTCATTTTATGTCTCTTTGCAGGTAAAGCTTTGTTTTATTTTGTTATCTATGAAATGTGACGTTAAGTTACCTATGGAGTGGTGGTTGCGATGCCATTTTTGATGGTTATATGCTAATAATAGTTAAACAACCACGCTATTCCAGGCCATATATGCTAGAAACTCTTTTTAACATTCCATAATAGTTAAAAACCAATATGTAGCATTCCACAACAGTTAAAACTATTATATAAAATCTCCTAATATTTTTGAAACCACCATAACGTGTATAATAGTTAAAAACATAAAACATCCCACAAATGATTACCCTTAGAGCCCAGTTACTATTGGTGCAAAATTTCAGGTTTCTAGATTCTTTGCTCTTAGAGCTATGGCTGTCACATATATCTTCCTAAGTATTTTTGGTTAGTTTGCATCATTAAAAAAATGTGCACGCGCATGGAGAAGTAATAATATCCAAGTACACACCGTGTATCTATCTATTTCCATGTGGTTCCAATTTGTAACATAAAGAACCACTTCGTGTGACTTTTCGCTAGTTTGCCCATTAAGATGATGCGTACACATGTACGCACATGAATGACACAAGTAATATCAAGGTGCACACTCTACGGTGCATTCAATTGTGGGTGCAAAATTTAGATTTCTACGTTCTTTCCTCTTAAAATTATGGTGATCACAAACACACGGATATGACTTTTTATTACTATAGATAAATGAAACTTCAATATATAATCAACTTTTATGTATCATAAAACTGTCGTCAAAAACACGTGGAAAATGTAAAAGAAGAACGAGATTTTAATTTTCTCTAATGAGATGGATGGGCCTTATAGATTTCAACAAGCATATAGAAGCCATTTTGGGATTCATATTGACCCTGGGTCTTTATATATATATACCCCTGTGCATCGACCACTTTGGAAAATCTTGGTTTAAAATCAATGCAAATGTGGCCTGGAATGGCCAGGTGGTTAGGGCGCTAAGGGTTGCGGGTTTGAATCCCCGTTATACCATATATGCTCGCCCTTTCAGCCGTGGGTGCTTTATAATGTAACGGTCAATCCAACTGTTCGTAGATAAAAGTTAGCAGTGGGTGGTAATCACTAGCTGCCCTTCCTATAGTCTTACACTGCTAAATTAGGAATGGATAGCGCAGATAGCCCTTGAGTAACTTTGCGCGAAATTCAAAACAAAACAAACAATCAATGCAAATTGCAGTTATTCGCATTTTTCGTTTATATTTAGCGTGAGTAAACTCAAAGTGGCTTATACTTAAAAATATTTTTATAAAAATTACTAACTTTTATTTTCTCATCAGTGACACCTACCTGGAAGACATTTGTGAGGAAAACATGGTCGATCATATGAACATTCTCGGTTTACGATACACACGTCAGTTCCATTGCATGTTCTTGCTGTACAAGGATACGTCACTTCCGCTGCTTCTCTCACATGAATACTTTCTTCTGAAATTCAGAAAAGTTAGACATTTATAAAAAAAATACAATATGATACAGGGAGCGGCCTAGATGATTAACACGGGCAACATTTAGAGAAAATCATTCTGATATATTGTTTTCAATGCCTTCATAACTATATCCTTTTTTTTTTTTTTACTATTTTATCTTTCAAGTTATAGCATGTGTAAAATTATCTTCTCCAGCCGATAGAAGAGTGGTAAGCTTATGGACTTGCAAAGCAAACAACTGAAATTCAACTCTCCATGGTGAATACAGTAGATGTGGTTTTATTCTAAAATAAACACAATTCAGTTTCGCCAACTCCCTGCTGGCATAACGATATGTCTGTGGACATACAACGTAAGAAACTGGATTTCGATACCCGTATTGGACATAGCACAAGTAGCCCATTGTGTAGCTTTGTGCTTATCTTCAAACAAAGAAATATAAAACAATTGAAATAAAAAAATAAACCATTTTATACAATGAAAAATCTAGGGGGCTAAATTAAATGCACCACTTATTATTAGCGAATGTCTTTGAAGCGATTGGGTACAAGTAATTACATTGATTTTATACGTGTAATCCGCAGATCTCACTTCGTTAGTGTTCTAGTATTAACAAACTGCATTCATTATTATATATAATAATATGTTACTGCATTTTTTTAAATAGTTATGATAACGGTCCGGAAATCTTAATTATTTTTTTTCTTTTCAAAAGTCACGTAATAAAGGTTAAATAGTAATTACTACCCAATAATGAAGACAAGAATCCACATAACTATACATGACTCATACATAATTTTAAGGGGAAGAAATGATTTATTTTAAGTTATCAATAATGGAATACCAAGATGTGATTAACTTACTTATCATAATTGTACGTTTCAATGGAAATACCGTTAAATCTTCAATGAAATCAGATTACTCAATACTCACCTAAGTATGGCTTTAAGGATATACAAGGTGGATCCTCTCCAGGTGGAGAAAGCACTTCACAAAGTGTCGTAGGAGTCTGATCACTTGGAAGTCGACTGTAATCCACACATTTGCTCAGAATGTCAATACAGTCAGATCTAAAATTAATTCGCAGATATTTTAAGAGATTTTACTAGACGTATATTACTTGATGTATGTATTATTTGTAGAAAGTTCGTGAAAACGTCTACGAGAAGTACTTACTTGCAAATCATGTTAGTGTGTGACCTCTGGTGGCAAGGTTTAATTTGTAACACACAAGCTATGGCCTTCCAAGTTTCGGGATAGCACGTGGTAATATCTAACACGGGAACGTCCAACAGAGGTAAACGAATCACACCTTCACGCCATAGTTCAACGTCACTACTGGCAGCACTATCTGCCCTAACTTCACAGCTGCGGAATAGTTGCGTAGGGCGGTAGTTGAAGTTACTGCAATAGTTTAACCCTTCGCAACCTAATTCACAAGGCTCTTCTGCTGTAAGGGGGAAATAAGATTATCAAGTTTCTTTAGGACCCAGTAAGTAACTTTGTAATCTTATATACGTAAAGATATAGATAAGCTCTCTCCAAAGAAATTTGGGCCCGGTATGGCCAGGTGAATAAGGCACTCAACTCGTAATCTGAGGGTCGTGGATTCGAATTCCCGTCATAACAAACATGCTCGTCCTTTCAGCCGTGGGGGTGTTATAAGGTGACGGTCATTCTCACTATTCATTGGTAAAAGAATAACCCAAGAGTTGACGGTGGGTAGTGATGACTAGCTGCCTTCCTTCTAGTCTTACATTGCAAAATTAGGGACGACTAGCTAGCCCTTGTGTAGCTTTGCGCGAAATTCAAAACAAACCATTCAAAGAAATTTAATAAATATAAAAACAGCTCATTCATTAATCGTAAGATGTATCGTTTATCATTTTAAATTTATCAAAATAATTGTCCCACTAATATACTACATAGATCAAAATTTTAGCTACGGAGATATCGATTATTGCATTCATTTTTGGAAAGAGCGAGGTTTCAATACTCTAGCATTGCATTTTTGTTCTTGTTTTTAATTATGAGCAAGTAATATTGTTAAAATGTTTTTATTGTTATGCCTATTATAATATTAATAAATAAAGACGATTACATTGATCATGCTGTTGGCTTCCAATTAAACCACCTCTTTCATTTCAACACAATAAATCCGGTTGTAGTAATTTTAAAACCTCAGCTGGTATTATCCGAAAGTTTTGTTTTTGTTTTTGGCAGAGCCTCACTTTGGGATATCTGTGCTTTATCACTCCAATAGCGGAAAGGACGAGCATATTTCGTAAGTTGAGAATTCGAACCCACGACTCTCAGATTAGGCCTGGCGCCTTAATCACCCTGGTCATGCACATTTTAGTAAAGAATAATATTTGAAAATGCAAACAGAAACATTCTGATTTCTAGGAAGAAACAACAGAAGTACGATACGTCGCTGGGCACTTCAATAATACTATTTTATCTATTACAAATAGACATAAAATATACCATTGTGGTACTAGTTAAATTCAAGTGGACAGAAAACCTACCGTCCGCTAAACAATGTAGCATGTCTGCCTCTGCTGGTTTATATTGGCACACTTTGTGGAATTCATTCCATGTTGTTGTCCATTCATTCGAAAATGTCTGAGAATAAAAGTTCATATTGACATTTTTAGCACGGTAAGTTATGACGCAGATATATGGATTACATGTCTTACTTTTACATACCAAGAAGAAATTAATTTTATCGTAGATAATTAGATATGGAAATATTCTTTTTCTTTATTATTATTATTTTTACTTTAAAGGTGAGAAAATAACAGGTTTACATGATTTTAGTCTCGGTAATATTTAGAATTTCCGATTTTGGTCAATAATTTTGCCTTTCTAAGTGAACATTTGTTGTTTTATCGATTTAACTACTTATTAATACGAAGTGTACCTGATTGATAGGTGCTGCCACCTATTCTCAGTTATATCTATTTATTAATAATTTAAATACCGTAAATGGCACCGAGAATTCTCTTAAAAAGTTACATTCAAACTCGACAATACATCACTTTGAACGCTTAGAAATGTGAACGTATACCGTTTTTATAACATATACCAGGTGCAAAGATATCAATGGTTTTTGAGTAATAACAAAAACATAACATGAAAATTGGTACTTTAACAACAGCTTGCTCGACAAAGACATCAAGTATAATACCTGAGTCATAAAAAATAGTTTGTGTAAATTATAGCACTAAAAAGAACAATAAATAAAATACGGTGTAACTTGCAAAATTACCTTTAAACACAATCTTTGACATGTCAAGGTCACCGCACGGTAGCAGCACTGAAGTTTGGCACTATCCAATCCTGTAGTTTCCACTCCAGTGGAGGTCCCTGGAACCGGGTTAGAAGAATCAGCGTTTGCCAGAAAACACTGCCACAGTTCGTCCTAATATAGAAGTTACTGGTTACATACAAATCTAAACAAAAACATATTAGTAGAACTTTTTTATACTATGGATGCCTACCTGACAGTTTTAAATAAGTTTATACATATATATTTACATAGTTAAATAAACAAGATGGTGGGAGTTTGAATGGTGTTTTTCCATATTACATTTTTTTTCACTGTCTTTTGTAAGAGGATTAGCATTATTCACGACTTCGACAATTATTAAGAAGAAAAAGAGAGAGAGCTAACATAATCTTAAGGAACATCCTTACGTCTATATACTATCGGCCCGGCATGGCCAAGTGGTAGGGCGTTCTAATCGTAATCTGAGCGTCGTGGGTTTAAATCCCGGTCTCACAAAACATACTCATCCTTTCAGCGTTATAATGTTTGGTCAGTCTTACTTTGGTAAAAGAGTAGCCCAAGAGTTGTTGATGGATGGTGATGACTAGGTACCTGCCCTCTAGTTTTACCCTCCTAAATTAAGGACGGCTAACACAGATTTTGCTTTGCGGAAGATGACCTAGGAAAGTCAAAAAGTTGTTCTCTGCTTATTAAAAAAAAAGGGTTAATACACACACCAGCCGTTTTGAGATACATTTTTATTTCAAGTGGGTTTCTTGTCAACAAGGTTAATAGTTTAGTTCAGGAGTACAATTTAAGATGACACTAAACATTCCAAAACAAAGAATGAACGAGCCACAGTTTTGTATTTGTGTTAAGTCACAATGTAAGATAAATTATTTTTAATGCCTTTTAAAATATTTTGAACGATTATTTATTTTAAAAGTGATTGGTTGATGTAAATGACGACAGAGTAAATGTTTCAGTGACACAGTTAAATAAAAAGTGAATAAGTCATGCTATGTTTTAATTCTTTGTTCACAATTTAAAAAAAATTATGAGCAAGGTCCGGCATGGCTAGGTGGTTAAGGCATTTGACTCGTAATCCGAGGATCAAAAGTTAGAATCCCCAGTGCACCAAACATGCTCGCCCTTTCAGTCGTGGAGGCGTTATAATGGTGCGGTAAAACCCACTATTCCTTGGTAAAAGAGTAGCTCAAGAGTTGATGGTGGGTGGTGATAAATAACTGCCTTCCTTCTAGTCTTACACTGATAAATTAGAAACGGCTAGCTCAGATAGCCCTCGAGTAGCTTTGTGCAAAATTCAAAACAAATAAACAACTTTTCGTTGGTAAAAGAGTAGTCCAAGAGTTGATGGTGGGTGGTAATAACAAGCTGCCTTCCTTCTTCACTCGTTCTTACTGATGAAAGTTGGGAGATATTATCATGAAAATCACTGATACCTCTGTTCCTTTCCCAGATGACCACTGGAACAATGTACTTCATCCACGCATAAAAACTAAAGCTTTTTCAAGTGCAACACTTCATTTGCACATTACAATAACGATGCACATTCAAAAAAGGCTTAATTTAAAATGAAAATATTTAAACACAACCAGTAAGTTCTAGCGCGAGTAATCTTGTCGCTGCTACTTCATTTAGAATTCACTTCACTAGTTTCTTCTGAATGTCATTCACTTTGTTGGGCATATTGATCAGAACTATTGTTAACAATATTTCTTTACTTATTTAATTACAAGAAGAAGATAACGTCTCCGGTTGTTTCGATGGGTCTGTCAATCTTTTTTTTTTGACATTTAACAATGGAAATGAATTTACTCACATGAGGTAGAGGTGGACCACATCCCCCTTGAATCAAGCTGTCAATTATCTCTTGATCGGTTGTCTGGGTATGAAGGACATCACGACAGATTTCACGGCATTGCCGATTGGATGACTGTTCACAACAATGGAGATCTGAAAATTAACCAAAAGAAAAGTGACTTAGCCGTGTTTAGTCAATAACTTTTGAAATTAGAATAACAAAACGTTATTAGAGGATATATATTTGATCGTTAATTCCACTTATAAAGAAACGCCAAATATCTTCTACGATTATCTGTTTTTAAGACCTATTGGAATTTTAAATAGATTTATTGGATTGCCTATGTATAGTAATGGCTGCTCATGGGGATTTCGATCATGGTTCATTCATTGTTGAGCAGTTGTTTGTATGACATTACCTCACTCATAATAAGACTAATAACAGATTTTAACTACATTTTTAGTGACTTTATATGTGTTTCTACACCAAAATCTGTAACTGAACTTTGACTATATGACTTATGTGCAACTTATTTATTCAGTTGGATATGTTCTCATGTTTTTGCTGCTGTAAATCCATACAGGCCCTGTAACGAAGGATTCATTACAAATTATAATCCTATTGTGATAATGTCATACAAGCAACTGATTTTTTTATCAAGTTTCGGCGGCACAAAACATTATATTCCTGGTAATTGATATGATAAAAGTATTTTATGTAAAGAGCGTTTCGACAGAGGCTTTGTATATTGCATACCTATCCAACTTGATGAGCTCTGGTATTGAGCTAAAGACCTCGTAGGCAGCAGCATTTCTGGAACACAAATCCTGCCAAACTAGAAACTTCCACATTACCAGAAAAGAAAGATTCGTTAAAAGTTGTTATTAGTTATATTGTGAAGCAACGTCACAAAAATAATCGATCTGTAATCGCACTCTTTCTGTATAAGACATGAAACCATAATGATTGATGGTTCAGATTGGATCCAAGCTCTGGATTTCGGAATTTGCAAATCTGTTTGAAATCCGTGTGATATAAAAAAATATTTCAGATGCGGTAGTGTTATAAAAGTAACAGTCAGTTTGTTAGGGTGGCTGGTTGATGGTGAGGTGCTTCTTATTGGTTGTCTTCCACTTTTTCTATAATCATTAACTCAAAATTTAAGATGACGGCAGATAGGAAATTAATTTCAATTATTTGAAGTTTTTGTGATCAAGTTTCATCTCTACTGTGCAATATTATTTGTTATAAATAATATAAAAATGCATTCCTAACAGTTGCACAACGGTATGTCTGCAAACTTACTACACTAAAATCAGAGTTTTGATACCCGTGGCATAACATAGATAATTCATTGTGTTGCTTTGTACTTAAAGACGTAACACAAAAATGCCCACTAAGATAAAAAATAAAAGCTGTTAAGCCATTCTTTATTCAAGCCAAAATGTGAAAATGTATATTAAAATAAACTATATATTGTATCTACCAAGACGACGGTGATAATTTCTAAAACGCAAGACATTTTTTTTAAAATTACTCATGTTTTTACATAAAATATACGATGAAAACATTTCGTTGATTTGTGATCAGTGATGTCGAGCAAACCCACTTGTAGAGAATAATATATGTAAAATCGGCTCGTTTGGGTTTAAAAGTTTAAAAGCTGGAGGAGCGAACATCGTTTCGATCTTCTTCGGTGATCGTCAGGTTCACAAAGAAAGAAAGAGGTAACTGACTGAAAGCTGACCAAATGTTTGAAAGGAGTTGTGTAACTGAGTGTCGGAATGTAGAGGGCGGTGTTAGATGTTTGATTATAAAATTTTATAATATTCATAATATTTTTTTTCATATAGGTATAAAGATGTTCCTTTGTATCGGTTTATTTTGGGTTTAAGCTGTTGTATAAGTAAGGCTTCTTTAATTTTGCGTTTGTTTATGTTTGTTTCTTTATTTAGTATTTGAGTGTTTTCTATGGTTATGTTGTGTTTATATGACTTGCAGTGTTCGAAAACGTGTGAAGGTGACTTTTTATGTTCTTTGAATCTGGTTTTCATTTTTTCCACTTGTTTCTCCAATATAGAAGTCGTGGAAATTATCACATTGTATTTTATAAATAATGTTGGTGTGGTGTTTGTCATTGTAGTTTTTACATAATATAGACCTCAGTTTTGTGCCTGGTTTTTAAATAAATTTGGTATTAACTGGAATGTCATATTTTGTTACTAGTTTTTGTTAAATGTTGGTTATTTTTCTGCTGATGTCAGGAATATATGGTGTGCAGCAGTATATGGTTTCGTGATTTTTTGATTCGTGAGATATATTTACTTTTGTTAGTTGATTTTGCTTTCTGTCTGGATGTGTGCGTATAATGTTTTCAACGGTTTGTGGAGGAAACGTATTGATATTGATGAAGTATTGTTTTATTTTGTCTAATTCATTGTTAATTTTATCTGGTAAGCATAGTTTTATGGCTGTGTTTATTTGGTTTCTTAGTATGTGGAGTTTTTGTTTTGTTTCATGTGCTGAGTTCCAAGGAATGTATAGTCCAGTATGGGTGATTTTTTGATGGATTTCTGTTTTAAATTGTGTACTGGTTCTTGTAATTTTGGGGTTAAGAAATGATATTTGATTGCTTTCTTCCTGTTCACATGTGAAGTTAATGGTGGGATCTGTAGAGTAAATGTGATTGCAAAAAAATAAGTGTGTGTTCTATAGATGTGAATCCCGCAATATCGTCGTCTACATATCTGTACCAATATAGTAGTGAATGTAATGCTGTGTTAATTGCTTGTGTTTCAACTTGTGTCATAAAAATATTGGATAGAACTGGTAATACTGGGTGACCCATGCTTAGGCCATTTGTTTGTTTATAGTTGTGGTTGTTGAACACGAAGTTTGTCTTCATCATGGTGAATTCTATGAGGGTTGCTAACTGGTTGCTGTGAATGTCTACTTATGGGTTAGGGTCTCGGATATAAAATTCTAAGGCTATCTTGCAGGCTTCAGTGGTTGGAACCTCTGTAAAGAGGGATATAACATCGAAACTGGCCTTTAATGCTTTGTGATTAAGTCGATTTAGATTATACTTGAAATTAAAAGAGTGTTTGATGAATGATCTGGCTGATGTTACATATTTGGGGAATGCCCATGCTATGTATTTACCAAGATTGTAATTAAACGATTGATATGTGGACATTATTGGTCGTAATGGACAATTTGGTTTATGAGGTTTGGGAATGCCGTATATTTTTGGTGTGCGTGAGTCGGTTTAACGTAGGTAGGAATAAAGTATTTTTGAAATTGTGTTGGCTTTTCCTTTTTCAGTAGTATTTTGTTTTTATGTTTTTGTCTTGTTTTAGGTTATTAATGGAATTAATGTCTCTTTTAGTAAGATTGTGTTTTAGCTTTCTGTTTTGTGAAATTATGTTGATGGTTTTGTGAGACAATTCTTTGAAAAAAATCGTTTAAGATGTTGTTTTTAGGTGTTTCTGGGAAATATTAATTTTTAATTTTTTCCAGGAAAGTTTGGCTGTTGAATGTCAATAAAATTGTCTAATTTGTCTTCTTTCTGTTGGTTGTTTTTGGTTGTTTTTGTTTTCTGTAGAAAGTATCACAAGTCTCTTGGCTCGATCTTCGAAACATGTTTTTATTTCTAAGGTTGGAATGTACCTTGGTGTTATTGCGGAGTTGAGTCCTTTATTAAGTAGATGTATTTCCTCTGTGTTTAATTGTCGGTCGGATCTGTTAATTATGAGATTAGTCACGGTTTGTCGTGTTTTCTTTTCTGTTCTTTGCATCTTAGTTCTTCTAGTTTTTTGTTGTGGCACATCTTTTTGTCTCTGCCATTCCTGGTGTTGATTTGGTTTATGTTTTGTTGTATAAGTCCGTAAATCTCTGGTTTAATGCAGCATGTCAGTTGATGGTCTATGTTCATTTTTTGCTTTTTAAGTCATGTAATTCTTTGTATTTTGTGTTCAACATGGCTTTAAGTAGTTTTTTCCGTAAATTTTGGATAACGTCTGTGTATTTATTAAAATGTTTTGATAGTTTTACCTTTACAAAATTAAGAGTTAGTTGTTCCTTTCTACATTGTTGAATAAAATTGATGTCATTTCTTATATTGATAATTCTTTGGTTTAAATTTCTTAGTTTCTTAACGATCACATGAGCGTGGAAAACATTATACGCACACACCTAGACAGATAGCAAAATCATCCAATAAAAGTAAAGATATTTCACGAATCAAGAAATCACGAAACCATATACTGCTGCACACCATATATTCCTGACATCAGCAGAAAAATAACCAACATTTAACAAAAACTAGCAACAAAATATGACATTCCAGTTAATACCAAATTTATTTAAAAACAAGGCGCAAAACTGAGGTCTATATTATGTAAAAACTACAATGACAAACACCACACCAACATTATTTATAAAATACAATGTGATAATTTCCACGACTTCTATATTGGAGAAACAAGTGGAAAAATGAAAACCAGATTCAAAGAACATAAAAAGTCACCTTCACACGTTTTCGAACACTGCAAGTCATATAAACACAACATAACCATAGAAAACACCCAAATACTAAATAAAGAAACAAACATAAACAAACGCAAAATTAAAGAAGCCTTACTTATACAACAGCTTAAACCCAAAATAAACCGATACAAAGGAACATCTTTATACCTATATGAAAAAAAAATTATGAATATTATAAAATTTTATAATCAAACATCTAACACCGCCCTCTACATTCCGACACTTAGTTACACAACCCCTTTCAAACATTTGGTCAGCTTCCGGTCAGTTACCTCTTTCTTTCTTTGTGAACCTAACGATGACCGAAGAAGGTTGAAACGTTGTTCGCTCCTCTACGTAAAATATTTTCTCAACCCAAACGAGCTGATCTCACATATATATTCATTTCGTTGATTTAAACAAGTTTGGTTCAGTTAGTATGAATGTGACAAAGTATTAAACTAGCTACTAGCCATGACCTAACTCTTTATCTATCGTTGGACTTCAGTAATAGAAACGAAAACGATGGTCAACAATGTGTCTTTTTTATTTCAACTGTAAAAACAGGTTGACAACGGTATCTTCTACAAATAGCCGATTTCAGTTTGTTCATGTCTTAGGCCATCGCCAGTACAATCTGAGGCCGTGTATATAAAAACATAGAGCCACGTTTAGTTAAAACATATTCAAATGAACAACTTACTCAAAAGTATGTTACAAAGAAATGTATAGAACATTACAATTTGTACCAGAGAATACAGATTAAATAAGACAACAACTGATTTTATTTATCTGAAAATATCGTCACCAATTAAAAACAAATCGGTGTCGAGCACCACATACATTTTATACCTTATGGATGTTTCTGTTGGGATACAAATAATTTTCAATTCAGTGCACGTTTTTAGTGCACCGAAGACCATACTTACTACGGGTGGGATTATCAGCAGGTGTGGTATGCGTATAATTGCGAAGACAACGAAGGACTTCAGGACTGTGCTGTGCACACTGATTGAAGACTGCTTCTCTAATTGTCTTGCTGGGGGTCATGGCAGAACGAAACACTTCCCAACAAGCTTTGCGGCATTCCGGTCGTTTAGACTGTTGACAACACGACTCTCCAACTGCAAAGTACATCGTCCTTTGTCAGAATTCTTTTGGTACGATTTAGCTCAAACTTTTAAACAAACTGAGAAGGTTTACACTTACAGCATTTACCCGACAGCTAAGAATCAGTTATCAACTTAATCGACAGCTGAAAGCAACGTGATTCTGTCCAACGGTATTTATATTGATTTTATAAATTCTTTCGAGTGAATGCTGTTTTTTCCTGATTGCAAGAAAAAAAGCTTTGTACATTAGGAAATCTACGTTTTACTGTTTAACTCAAATCATCAGCAGTTTGCACAAACAAACACGAGCCAACTTTTACATACGAACGAAGTTTAGAAAATGCCTCTCATAGCCCAGGTTTAATAAAAAAAACTTTCACTTTTTTGTGGTCCTTAAACAAGATGATAAATTAGTTTAAAAATCGGTGAATATTAACTCTATCCTATACCTGAATGGATTATTTCACATCTTAGCTGCGTGACTAAACATTACTGATAGAATATATATTTTTATGTGCTAACCCTGTACATGTAAATACTAAGATATCTACACTTGTAACTACGTAATACATATATAGTGATAATATACGAGTATTTTGTTAAATAAATATATATATGTGTGTGTGTGTGTATTATATGTACGAATATTATGACGAATATAGTTGTATATATACGTATATAGTGCAAGATTACATGTAAATATTGTAATAAACGGACGTGTATCCACACTGATAGTATACACGAAACCATTGTGAGAAATATAATTGTGTACAAATATGTGAGTGTGTGTATGCAATGGTTGTATACATGTTAAGACTGTGATAGTTGAAATGTATGCATATTTTGAGAACAATATACGACCAAAAGTAATACAAGTACACTTAATGAAATGGGTACGAAAGTTTTATAATGTATGTAAATATAAATATCGTAATAATAACCATATAAATAAATTAATAGACATTTACGCAGATTTTTAAAAACTTGAATACGTGTACTATTATGAAATAGTACTAATATGTATTCTAATAAAAGTTACTGCGATAAATAGAAGTAACGTACTTATTCATACATGCTGTGGTCATTTCTCGTGTAGATAATGCAGTTACTACTGTAAATATTTTTGTGAGTTTAATGAGGTTGAAGGAGAAGTCACCTATTCAATTGATTTTGCGATTTACTTGCTGGAGGTTACGGATGAACCTTTTAATAACACCAAGTGTACCTACATTTTCCACGTAATCTGATCATATTAAGTTTCAAGTTTTCAGTGTAGTTTATATTGAACGCATCGTCATGATTATTAATCGTGGTTTGTCTTTCCAACTATTCTATCGGTTTAGCAAACACTAAATATCAAATATATTCTGAACTTATGTTTTGTTTTGATTAAATTTAGTTTTTATTACAATGCTGCTAATTTATGTCCATTAGTTATTCATAAACAACTAGAACATTTAACGCACACTGCAATTATTGACCCAGTACACTGCATTGTTTCTCATATTTAGTGTGCAAGGTTAAGCAACGCACGCGAATACAAAACTGTAGAAGTGAAATATAAAAAAATATCCAATGCACGTATTTCACTCACCTTCTTGTCGCTCGACACAAAAGTAAAATGAAATTTCGTCACTACGACGACAGGTACCCGAAACTTCAGGACGAGACTGGGCCTGCATAAGACATGTTACATAAATAAACATCATGATACGAAACAAATGATGTAATAACTACTATAAGCATTCTTTTTCTTACACATATACACACATACTTATCAATGCTACTGCCATTACTTCACTTTCAGCTTGGAAGCATATCATATACGAAAAAAATGGACATCAATTGAAGTTTAACTGTCTCATTCGGATAGCAGTAAATACAATAGTGTGATAGACCTTTGGTCTGTTGGTAACACATGAATATGTGATGACAAAGTTATGCGTTTTTTAGAAACTCATTTTCTGGGAACTGTCTGATAACCTTGAAATACAAAAGATCCTAAAAATATACAAAATAATTTATTTTAATCATTCAACTGTTAGAAGTTATATTAGTTATATTTGTCCTGGCTTGAAAGGAACTTATATGATAATTAATCACGAATTTTCATATTTCATAGTAAGTGTTTGTTTTCCGAATAAAAATTAAACAAATAAAATGAAATATTAAGTTCATCACTTTGCATAAGATTATTACTGTAAAAAACACCTCTTTGTGGCGTTTGATTTAAAGTAATACTTGCTGTCTGGATAAACAATGACCTATATAAATAAAAACTAGAAACAAATCTTTCTCATCTTTATAAGAAATTACAACTCACAAGAACTTTACTGATACTATAAAATATTAACCAATAAACAAAACAGGTTTATTAATTCACGAGTGAATTATTAAATGATCTTTAATAATCTTTCAAGTTCTAGTTTGTTTATTCATACATAACACGCATTTGTAACAAAACTTCCTCTTACATTTAACGTAAGATATTGACTGGCCACTTTACCATAATTTCTACCTTTTATCGAATCCAACCATCTTTTGCTGCAGAAATATAAAAAAACAACTTGTGATTATTATGGCAAAGCCTGTACAAAATATCTTAACGGTTCTTGTTTGGTAGTAACCCGTTCACTCAAGAATATGGATAAAAAGTTGTTCAAACGCGATGTTCGAGTTTAATAAAAAATTGCCTAATTTATTAACATCCAATGCACAGTCTAGAAAGGATGGCTAAAATGTTGTTATGTTCTTGGAAAATATTGAACAACACAAGGGCTGTGAATTGTTACCATATTACACAAGTCTTTGTTCATTAGTGTTCAAATCCACCATTATAGGGTGCATTTCATCGATAACAACTGTCGGATACATCTTGTGTGACCCCAGTGGCTCAGCGGTATGTCTGCGGACTTACACGCTACAATCCGGGTTTCGATACCCGTGGTGGAAAGAGCACAGATAGCCCATTGTGTAGCTTTGTGCTTAATTCAAAACAACAACATCTTGTGTGTTATGCCCTTCTCTAATGTAATAAAAATGATTCATCAGACCACCAGCGCATTTACAGTCACCAACTATTAATAGTTTACATTCCAAACACAAAAACATGTATTATTGTCTATATTTCAATTATGATCACTTTTGAGTTAATCCATTATTGAGCCACTACACGCGTGACAGTTTTATCCTCCTGTTATTTCCTTTAAATTTTCGCGCAGAGCTACAAAGGGCTATCTGCATTAGCAGTGTAAGACTAGTCATCACCACCCATCGCCAATTCTTTGACTACTCTTTTACCAAGGAATAGTAGGCTTGACCATCACATTATAACGCACTTACCGCTAAAAGGGCAAGCATGTTTTGGTGTGATGGGGCTTTGAACTCGCAATCTTCAGAATACGAGTCGAGCGCCCTAACCACCTAGACACGCCATGTTTCCCTCGCTCAGTTATCACTAGATAGTAACCACAGTGCCCCCCAGTGGCTCAGCGGTATGTTTGCGGACTTGCACTCTAAAATCCAGGTTTCGATACCCATGGTGGGCAGAGCACAGATAGCCCATTGTGTAGCTTTGTGCTTAATTCAAAACAACAACAAAGTAATCACAGCTTTTCTCAGGAGTTGATATGTCCAGTTTTCCCAAGAAAAAATGTATGTTCCATATTGATTGGAACTCGTGATTTGACCTAATGACAATTTAATTTGAACGGTTGATCACAGAAATGGTTTACAAATGAGATTCTTGTTAAAGTAAATGATCATCCACTAGCATGTCCTTCTTTAATCTTTGAGGTATGCTGTTATTGTCGGTATATCTCCGTTTACAAGTTAATTCGTCACTTGACGTATACGTACTTAGAGTGCTCGTCAGGAAGTCAAGTAAAATAGCCAGTCAGTAAAATAATCTTTACTAAATAAATAGCTACCTTACGTGTGACTAAATAAACAGCTTTCTTACGTGTGACCAAATAAACAGCTTCCTTACGTGTGACTGAATAAATATCTTCCTTACGTGTGAAACAGATCAAATAGTTTATTGATTCCTTTCGAACACATATTGAACCTACCTTTTAGCCCCCCAGTGGCTGAGCGGTATGTCTGCGGACTTACACGCTAAAATCCGGGTTTCGATACCCATGGTGGGCAGAGCACAGATAGCCCATTGTGTAGCTTTGTGCTTAATTCAAAAAACAAACAAAAAAAAACCTACCTTTAAACAGGCTAGTCTACAACTTGCTGTTTGGGGAACGTTGCAACACGGACGTCCGACCCAATCCGCTCCACGATCCACTTCTATTCAACAGTAACAGTTAGCGCAAATTTTAAGCTCAATCAGTTAAAGAATAAATAAATAAAAGCAAGATACATCTGTTCTCCTGCCATTACATGATAAAAAGCATTTAGATCGTTATTATCGATTAGTGTGACTATAATTGTCGTTTAGTGCAACTGAAAGAAATGAAGATATGGCATTTCAGTATAATATCAGTATAATTACATATAAAACGGTTAAAGTGCGTACGTTTTAAACTGAACTAAAAATTGGCTACAACATCGAACGTAAGCACATTTTAATAAACCATAATTTCTTCACTGTGAAGAATTGTAAGCGGTACAAGCAACAAACTGAAAAGTAAGTAACAGCAACTCCTCACACAGGTGACTAAATCTGCTTTATTTCATGTTTTCACACGAGGGGATATTTGTGTGATTAAGAGCAAAGCCACCCAAATAAGATATTATTCCTCAACAGATCAACTCACAAATTTAGATTTTAAATCCAGATCTACACGGAAAATCTCGCATATAAGTTGTCAATTGGCGCCACTCATTCATTGATAAGGGTGGCGGACACTTTGAGCAACTGTAATAAAAGACTGATTTAGGTGTCATGTAACTACTACTTAATCATGAAGAAAGTGCTACTGTCTTACTTCTAGCGTTTCTCGTTATGAAACAATTGTTGTTTTTGTCATTACTTCACAGAAATGTTACCCTAAAGACAATTTTTATCATTTCAAAGTAACAAACTTTGTCTTCTGAAAGAAAAATTATCATCGCAAGTTTTTTCATTATACTGGTATTCTATCTTTCTCACACAAAGCAAATATTTCAACAGATAAATGCAACGTAAAAAAAAATTTAATACCGACTACACAGAAAATTTACACTACCCATTCTTTCGAATGCTTCGTTCAGTAATAAATTTCACGCATGTTTGGTGGTCAGGAAAAACACAAAAACATTTTTTTTTAATGAAGAATGCTCCTTTGGAACGAGGTTTTGGTACACGTGGAAGCTAAAACCAGACGGAATCCGAAACTGTAATCATGGTTTCAGGATGGTTTGCCAACTTTCAACATTTCTACACCTCAACAACGAGTCTGACAATATCACAGAACACTGGACATGTGCTGATGCTTTAAAACACTATAGTTCGAATCTGTTAAGTAACAGCTCCTACACGAACATATTACGCAGCTATTGTTTAGTATAAATGGTTATTACTGAAAGAAAGAAAGAGAGAGCGAAATAAAGAATAGTGATAGAATAGGAGAGTGAGATTTTAATTCGTTTTCATATGTAATTCAAGGATATTTAAGGTATGAATAATAGCGGTTAAGGCCCGGCATGGCTAAGCATGTTAAGGCAAACGACTCGTAATCTGAGGTTCGCATCCGCGTCGCGCCAAACATGCTCGCCCTCCAAGCCGTGGGGGCGTTATAATGTGACGATCAATCCCACTATTCGTTAGTAAAAGAGTAGCCCAAGAGTTGGCGGTGGGTGGTGATGACTAGCTGCCTTCCTCTTGTCTTACACTGCTAAATTAGGGACAGCTAGCACAGGTAGCCCTCGAGTAGCTTTGTGCGAAATTTCAAAACAAAACAAATAGCGGTTAAATAATACGTGTGTAGGTTAAGACTATTTTTGTAGGACTTGATATTCTGCAAGTTCCTGTTTTCCTGTTTAGTTATCAGTCAATGAATCCTTCTTGTCGTCTTGGCAAGCGGCTACCATTTAGTTTAATTGCGCTCAATCAGAATCGCAAGATGATCTCCGCCCTCGGCCTATCAAAAAACTGAAATACAACCATGGTAATTACATTGTCTGTACAGCTCGTTCAGAACAATACGCGATAAATTCTGGAGAACTTGGTTCTTTGGCCTATCCGTCACGCCCAGCCCATGATAAAATAACTAAATATCTGCAAAAACTAAATGTAGGCAGATTAAACTTTATCTCATAAACACGTTCTTGTTTTTAATGCGCCATCTGCTGCTAAAAGACGCACGCTGCAGAACCAACTTACGGTGTATATTCAGCGTTTGAAAGTATTTACGTTTTTCTTTCGTGTAGGTTTTCAGGAACTTAAGTGTTCCTTTATTTCCCTTTTTAAACTATTATTCAACAGAATAATACCAATTTTAAATAACGTTCACGGATTATAGTTGTCAAAATTTGAAAAAACATTGTTTATTTCTTGACAATCATGCATGTATGTTTTCTTATAGCAAAGCCACGTCGGGCTATCGGCTATGTCCATCAAGGAAAATCGAACCCTTGATTTTACCGTTGTAAATCCGAATACTTACCGCTGTCCCAGCGTGGGGGGCGGTATGGCCAGTGGGTTAGGCACTCGAATTGTATTCTGAGGCTGCGGGTTCGAATCCTCGTCACATCATACGTGCTCGCTCTTTGAACCGTGGAGATATTATAATTCTGCAGTCAATCCCAATATTGGGTGGAGATGACTAGCTGCCTTCCCTCTAGTCTTACACTGCTAAATTAGGGACGGCTAGCACAGATAGCCCTCGAGTAGCTTTGTGCGAAATTCCAAAAACAAACAAACAAACATCTTAAGAATTTAACGAACATTTTTATCGCCAGTCGTACAAAAATGTTATCCGCAAAATCGGTTTGGTTTCACTTGCAAAAAGAGCTCGCAAACTCTAGATTGAAACGTACGAATTCAGATTTATTCATTCAGAAAGAGGTTAGATAAGAGAACAGCGGAAAAATTTCTGAAGAAATAATATATTCAAAGATAATTGTAAAATGATGATATCTGAATAGATATAGAATACTAAAATAAATGTTGCAAAGAAAATAGCCTATTTTTGATTTTTAATTTAAAATATTTTAGTAGCATTTGAATAAGGTAATATAAAAGCGCTGAAAATCAGTTTGTCTCTTTCAGAGCCCGGCATGGCCAGGTGTTTAAGGCAGCTCGACTCGTAATCCGAAGGTCGCGAGCTCGAATCACCTTCGTACCAAACATGCTCGCTCTTTCAGCCATGGAGATGTTATAATTTTACGGTCAATCCAACTATTCGTTGGCAAAAGAGTAGCCCAAGAGTTGGCGGTGGGTGGTGATGACTAGCTGCCTTCCTTCTAGTCTTGTACTGCTAAATTAGGGTCGGCTAACGTAGATAGCCCTGGAGTAGCTTTGTGCGAAATTCAAAATAAAACAAACCAAAGGGTTTTCTCAAAGGGTTATCTACACATATAAGTCCCTAATTGGAACTAAAAGTTTAAAGTGAAGGCAGCCTGTCGTCACCAACAATATCCACCGCTCACTTTTGGGCTATTGTTGTCTATTTGAATATTTGAATTAAACTGTCATTCTTATAATGCACGACAGTCTCAAAATGCGATCGCGTTTAAATTCTCGAATTCAGATACTACATAATCAAATCACTAAATAAAAAGAAGGGGTGAAAAATACTAGAAGCGAGTGAAAAATAAGATTACAATTTAAAAAAAATATATTATATACAAGTGATATGGCAGCTCGAGAGTAAGATGACATGCGTGAAAGTTTCATGTGTTGAAGTAACATGATACTCACTGAGGATAAACTTTCTCAGGATATTTTGGTATAAGGAATCTCTCATCTATAAGCAAGCATACATGATAAAATGAAACTTTTACCCTGAGGACTGTTTCTTCACGCATCATAAATTTCAATAGAATTCTTATTGGTGAAGGGTTACATCGATAGGTGACGTCGTTAAGACATGTAGGCATACACCAGAAACATATACCGTAAGTGTAAAAAAAAACCCACAAAAAACAACAACAAAACAAAACAGAAATTAAAAGAGAGAAATTATAATGATAAAATTTTCAATCAGCGAAAATTAACAATAAATGGACTATTTGTGATCTGACTGTCATATGGATCGAACCCAAAATTTTAGCGTAGTGAGACTGTAAACTTATCATTAGTCCACCAGCAGAGAGTATCATGTTACTAAGTATTTTATGCCCAATAAGACACTATGGCGAGATTCTTATACGTTTATATGACAAACATGTTAACATAAAACATAACAGTTATACTGAATGACATTCGTAACATGAACTTCACACGAAACGAACTATACACATGCGTTTGATTGAGTTTACTCTGGTATTTGATTTATATTATTAGATCTTTGTGGTTCAACACAGGTTAGAGATAAAGAAAACTAACAAAAGACATAAAAATGTTAAGTTTATATTTCTAACCTAATATTAATTCAATTTATCAGAAGACGTCAATTTCAAGATGTTTCAGAAAGAGCATAATCTGAAAGAAAATGATATTGTTAAAATATTAAACGCTCTATGAATCAGTAACTGCAATCTTACATTTTCAAGGGATTTCAAACAAAGTGATTTTGAAATGTTATACAAGATAGGAAATGTTGGTAAGTTAGTTTTTGATAACAACTTGACCTTTATAAACTGTTGACAGTGACTCTCCTCTAAATAGACTAAGCATAGACTAATGGTTGTTGTGTGCTAGACAATAATCTGTTAACACAAAGTTACACATTAGGATATTTGTGATGCACTTATCACGAGTATTAACACCTGATCTTCAGAGTTATAATTATGTCCGCAGACACCGAGTCACTGGAGGGGGGAAATGTTTTTTACTGCATACTCTAGAGACTATTTACTGGTATACAAATGGTAAAGCATACTCTAAAGCCTACATATTTCGTTCATAATTCTTTATTCGGTCTATGACCTTCTGATCACTTCATATTTAACTAAATCCCCAGTGTTTCAACTGGTGTATATTATTTTAATTCGCAACCTTTTTAGCTTGGTATTTAAGACATGTTCGACATAACCGATATAACCAACTGGTTAAGGCACTCGACTCATAATCTTAGAGTCGCGGGTTCGAATCCCCCTCCCACCAAACATGTTTGCACTTTCATCCGTGGAGGTTTTATAATGTGATGGTCAATCCCACTATTCGTTGTTAAAAGAGTATTCAAAGAGTTGACGGTGGGTGGTGATGATCAGCTGCCTTCCTTCTAGTCTTACACTGATATATTAAGGACATCTAGGGTATATAGCCCTGGTGTAGCTTTGCGCAAAATTCAAAACAAACAAAATGACTGCACAAGAAACATTTTCCCTTGTAATTTTTACAAGTTGAACGTACAAGAGAAAGATACATATCCTGGCAATAAGTGATGTAATATTGTATGTGTTAGTGTCATTGTGTGACATATTAGATCAAAGAGGCGCTAAAATGAAAATCCTTGAACGTAGGTATCACGTTTATTTCGTTATGAAATTTTAATCGTACAGACTTTCTTAATCAAAATTTCTATTGGTCATTGAAGCGAAATTTTAGTTCCTCTGATCAGTAAAATAAATATGTTAAATTCGAGGAAACCTATGTCGACAGTTAATCTGTTATTTTCTATCTGAGCTTTTTTCGTTTCAAAAAGTATCGTAAGTGGTTTAGTTAGTGTTTTGGTTAATATATATAGAATTGTGTAATTCATACTATTATGTATGTAGTTCAAATTAGAGTCTTAATTCGGATTTATGATATTGTTTTGGTTCGTTTTGAATTTCGCGCAAAGCTACACGAGGACTATCTGAACTAGTCGTCCATAATTAAGCAGTGTAAGACTAGAGAAAAGGCAGTTAGTCATCACCTCCCACCGCCAATTCTTGGACTACTCTTTTACCAACCAATAGTGGAATTGATCGTCACATTATATCGCTCTCTCAGCTGAAAGGGAGAATATGTTTGGTGTGATGGGGATTCGAATTCGCGACTCCCAGATTACTAGTCGAGTACCTTAACCACTTGGCCATGCTGGACTATTATATCACATACAAGTCAATTAAGATGCGAGGTACGTAAGCGTTTGATTTTGGTTTATTTGCGTGAAACATTAGCGGAACGTTAATTTAAATTAAATTAAGATAAAAAGAAGATAATAAGAAAGGGTACTTTAGAAATGAAACAGAGAGCTCGAATATTAAAAAAATATAGTAAAATATTTAGTATAAATATGAAGTAAAGTACAATCTCTGGTAAAATAAATTCAAAACAGCTTGATAACAATTATTAAAATAAAGTTGAAATAATTACCTTCTAGCGTTTCGTTCATGCATTTCCAAAAGCCCACCTGCAAAAGGAATATATATATATATATATATAAATAAACGAACAAAAAAGAGCAAGCACTTTTATAACAGAGAACGTAAAATAATACATGCACTTCAAATTCTCATCACACAAACATACTCGACCTTTCTGTTATAATGTTATGTATGGTCAATCCCACTATTCGTTGGTAAAAGAGTAGCCCAAGAGTTGGTGGTTGGTGATGATGACTAGTTGCTTTCTCTCTGGTCTTACACTACTAAATTACGGACGGCTAGTGTAGATAGCCCTTGTGTATCTTTGCACGAAATTCAAAAACAAACAAACAAACGTACTTCAAATTAGAAAATAAAAAAAGAAATATAACAATATTAAAAGTGTACTCGTTTATTTTGATGTTAAGTGCAAAAACTGCACAAAGGCTGTGTTGGGACCATTAAGAATAACGAAATCCAGACTAGCCACTGAGTCACTGGTGGGGACGGGGGAATGTATCTAAGATGCTACAAAAAAACAATGGTGAAACAACAGAGCATAGAACCATTTTATTCTGTTTAACTTGTTTCTTATTTGTGCCACTGTTGTTGGGTAAAATGTTCTGAAAGATGAAACAAAGAAGACTGAATCTTTACGGTTGTAACCATAACTAATCGTGTGTTGGTGAAACAAAGAAAACTAAATCTTTACGGTTGTAACCACAACTAACCGTGTGCTGGTGTAACAAAGAAAACTAAATCTTTACGGTTGTAACTACAACTAACCGTATGTTGGTGATTCCTGAAACATGTTTTTTCCAAAATGTTCTGCTTTAAGTTTTAATGGAAATGAACATGTTCCTTCTTTTCTTCTTCTTTGGGGTAGACTTTTGTTCTAAAAATGGCGTTATATTCCATCGCGAAGAATAAACTCGTGGTTTCTTTGCTTTATTGAATTTCGTGCAAAGCTAGTCTAGGGATACCTGCGCTAGCCATTCACTCATTTCGAAATCATAAAATAGAGGAAAAAAGGCTATTCAACATCATTGACTGCCAACTCTTGTGGCGGTAAATAGTGGGATTCACTCTAACATAATAACACCCTCGCGTCTGAAAGGGCGAGGAGGTTCGGTGATAAGAACGATTTCTCAACTCAAACACTTTAACTACTTAACCAGTTCTTCTCTAACATTTTCGTTCGAAGACCACTCACAGGGCAAAAGACCCTGCAGACCACCACCGGTCTTACTCCACCCATTTTCGATTGCCTCCCACAAAGAAAACAACAAACAAACTAATCAGTGTTTTGCATTTTGGACAAGCCAAAGGACTACCAGGAGTACCTTCTAGAAACCCCAGTAGTTCATGCACCATACTTTGAGAACCACTAAACTTAGCCATAAGAGGCTAACACATTCAGAAAAATGCGTTTTTAGGTCATGAATAAAGGGTTATATTTTTGACACAAAGGAATCCTACTCAGCAAAGAACCACAACCATACGTTTTTATAGAATATTAACGTTTATTTCTATCTCATGCTTATCTCATTCTGTTGCAGATTCTAAAAGGGCTAGAGAGATTAGTTTACATACAATAAACCCTTTCCTAAATACCGAGTTTTTTCAAAATAAAAATTATCTCAGTAAACGTCTTTTTCACTGGAGTACTCATAGAAATAGTGAGTGGAAAGTGAGGTTAATTGTAGATGTCGGTAATCTTTAAATATTACTCCCCTTCATAGGCTTGACAATAAAAAAACAGATGTTTGACCTTGCTCCCCTTCAAAGGCTTGATAACAACAAAACAAATGTTTGACCTTGCTCCCCTTCAAAGGCTTGATAACAACAAAACAAATGTTTGACTTTGCTCCCCTTCAAAGGCTTGATAACAACAAAACAAATGTTTGACTTTGCTCCCCTTCAGTGGTTTGACAACACCGGAACAAATTTTTTTTGTATATAAAAGTGAACATAAAATAAATAGACGCATCGAACTTTAGAGTCATTAATAAAACTATATGGAAATAAATAAATGAGTAAGATCGTCTGAAGAACAGTAGCGCCAACTGGGGGCTCGAAGCAGCCACTCCACATGAGCGTTAATTTTTCTTTTTTTGTTAGGAATATATAACGTTTGATTAACGAGCTACGTTCAAGGGAAATTACTAGTATTAATATATTATGTTAATCTACTAAGTTTGGTTAAGATTTGTTTAAATACCACAGAGTATTTCACGAGCAAACAAATGCTTTGTTTTTGTATCAGTGGATACAAAGCATAAAGTCAAAATTCCTGTTGTTGTTGTTTGTTTTTCATTTTTTACAACCTCCTGACTCTTATGTTATTATAACAATTAATGCTGGATTTCTGAAACATGTGACATCATCATCAGGTTGTGTATTTTGTGGAAATTAGGGTTCAACTTTGTTTTCCAAGATTTTGCCAAAATGAGACTTCTACCTAAGAGGTAACATGAGGTATTATAGAATATAGAGTTCTCGCAAACATGGTTAGATCGATTAGAAGCAACTGTCTCTGTGCCTTTAGAAAGAGGAAAATTGAGGTGTAAAAATAAACTTTGGATATTTTACTGTGCGTTCGTTGTAATATTCTACATACATCACGATTCATCTGGCAGGTACTTTTATTTAAAAAAAAGGTGGTTTTGTTACACGAGTTACAGGTTTGAAGCTTACATTTTGAAAACTGTAGCAGTTAAACTACTTTTTGGATGTTAACGAAAATTAATTCAGCAAAATGTAAAGTCCACGTATTTATTTATTTGGTTTCTTTATCTAGAAGCGAGACTTGGTAGGTCTTGTGATTTTTGTATTACAAATACATCTAGAGAGAGAGAGAAAAAAAGAATAATTATAGTGAAAGGTTAAGCTACGGGAAACAACATACAGATAATTTCTCTCGTTGTTTTACAGATTATTTGCTTCTAAACCTAAAACTTCACAATGAGTTATCTGCTCTGTGTCCACAACGGCTATCAAACTTTTAGCGTTATAAGCTCTCAGTTTTACAGCTGTGTGTTGGTTTGAAGTTAAATACAAATCTACACAATGGACTATATGTGCTTTTTCTCACCATGTGTATCGAAACCTGGTTTCTCGCGCTGTAAGTCGGTAGACGTGCCACTGTGGCACTCTATTGGTATAGATTGAGAACGATTATCTTCGAGACAATGTTAGATTTTTTTTTAATATGATCTATCTATGTAAAAGCTCTATTAAACAGGATCATCTGAAGATGCACAAAAATAAAAACAAATCTACGAACGACTCATATCAATATAATTAAATTAGAAAAAAAAGAAAGAAAATTTAATTTAAACGTGTACTTTTTATTTATTATCTAAATATTTAGTTACAACCGAGTTCTATTTTTATACAATGACGATTTTCTTTAGCTGTGATGACTAAATAAAATATATTATTCGTTTCAGGTTAAACTCTTCGTACACAGGAGTTTCCGACTACCTAATATATATTTATATTCGACCTATACTTTCATAGATCTAGCTTTATGAAACATTAGCGGATTTTTATTTTGTAATGGATTTAATATTATATATTCAATATCTATGCTTGTTTTACTTTACTATATATTTAGAAATGCATGTAGCTTATATCATTAAATATGTATTGCGCAATTCCCGCCTGTTCTTTAAATTTATAAAAGATTCTTGAATGTAAGAATCAACAATGTATAATGTATGTAAAATACCAGTATTGTCGCTTTAGCTGATATTTATAGAAAATATTCCCTCAAGCTCATAAAAAGTTATCATCCCCCCGCGATGAGACAGTTTAATGTTGTTGGTTTGCTAGGGGTGTTATGCTATAACTCCCTTAAGCTATAATTGTGATTTACACTTATTAATCGGAAAAGTGCATATACTTGTCCAAGAACATTTATAGATTTCGAACAATACAAACCATTTAACTTCATTGAATTAGCTTCGGACATTACTATTTCTACGAAAACATCGTATAACTTGAGTGGAAAAAGCTAGTTAGCTTCCTGTTAAGTAAAGTGTACTCCTGTATCAACACAGATTAAATTCTTTCGTCGTGAACCGAGGTTAAAATATTAAGTTCCAGACCAGACGTAAGACTCACTGTTGTCGGTAAAACTTTTGTATATAAATCATTATTTGTAATAAATGCTATTGTTGTTAAGAAACAAAACTGTGCGTATCAATCTTGTTTGAAAATATCATAAATTTGATAGATATCGAAATTCAATTAACTTCTACAATAAAATTAAAATTTTTGGTTATTTGAAATCGTAATACGTAACGTAATAAATCGGAGACTTGTTCGAGATAAATTATAAGATGTAACTATCTACATTCTTACGTACAACTTAACAAACAAAGATCTAGAACACATAAACTGTCAACAATGTTGTAACTTATTTCAGAATTGTCTAAGTAACACAATTTGATTCAGTACATCTTAATTAATACATAACGTTTCCTTTGTGGAATCAGGATAGCGCCCTTTCAAAGTGTCAAAATAGCGATAGTTTGGAAAAACAATTTCCTTTTATAGACAAGTATTTAATATGTTTCAACACCGTGTTTCCATTCTGCCTGTGTTCGTGGTAAAGAAGAATCGTCATCGGGTGTACATATTCAATAATTGCTGTTATGGCGAAAATTCAGAAACACGGGACTTTCGTGACACGGCTATATATATAACATCTTTCGAAACTCACTAGGATTTGTTCGAAATAAACTGTGAGAGAAGGTAGATTGTTTAACGAATGTTTTTTGCACTAATTTCTCTCTTCAATCAAGATTTATTCAGCTTAGAAACTTTCCCTGAGCGAAAATGGCGGAAAATCTATATCATAAAAGTATGAAACATAATTACTCGTAGATTAACTTAGTGTATCCCTTATAACCACTCTTGTCTTCTAAGTAATTTCAAGGTCAGCGTAATAACAGAGCGATACAAGATGAAAGATTTATGAAATTTAACAGCTCATTTGTATGATTTATTTATCGATTTTATAAATAAGGGCCACTGTTTCGTTTTATTTGTGGCTAAATCTTTATTGGAGTATGTGGCCATGTATGCAGAAACCTGCCTAGATTTTAGTGGCCATCCCCACTGACTGACCTATATTTGTCTATCACTAGAGCTATGATATCTATGTATTTTAAAAAGAAAAATAACGCCCCCGAACCAGTCCTAATTGATCACCAAACTTTACTGCTCTTTTTTGTTCAGTCTCATTTTGACTCTTCCTCCACTGTCTTGCTTCTGATTAATAAGACTCGCTGTTTTTCTTGTTCAGTCTCATTTTGACTCTTCCTCCAATGTCTTGCTTCTGATTAATAAGTCTCGCTGTTTTTCTTGTTCAGTCTCATTTTGACTCTTCCTCCACTGTCTTGCTTCTGATTAATAAGTCTCGCTATTTTTCTTGTTCAGTCTCATTTTGACTCTTCCTCCAATGTCTTGCTTCTGATTAATAAGTCTCGCTGTTTTTCTTGTTCAGTCTCATTTTGACTCTTCCTCCACTGTCTTGCTTCTGATTAATAAGTCTCGCTGTTTTTCTTGTTCAGTCTCATTTTGTCTTTGCTTCTCTTGTCTATACCTTCGTTCAGTTAGTCTTGCTATTTTTTCTAATTATATTTTATTCAGTATTCTTTCACGTTCAGTTCTAGAGGACTTAACAGTATTATTTTCATTAAACCTCACAACATTTTTTATTTCATTTGTTTTTTCTGTTCTTTTTAAGCCTCTCTTGCCGACATTATTTGGCATGATCACACCTTGATTGGTGTATAAAATACAAAAGGAAATAATGTGTAAATTTAAGTCTCTTATAATAAAGCATACACTGTCACGTACATACGCAGGGGTATTCGAGGAGCCTTAGTCGAAGCAACTATTTTTTGTGATGTAAAAGAATTATGCTTACATAATTGTAGAAGGGCTGCTTAATAACTATTTTATATGAAGATACTGTATCACTTTGCTATAATATAGCACATTTATAACACATATATTTGTGTTAATTTAATTCCAGCTCCCCATGCAATGTTGCAACAGTGTTGATATATCGACTTTTCATCGGATGTTTGTGGTGTTTATGTTAACAGTGATACAATCCTTTAAGCTACATTTCATGCAAAGTTTCTTCCAGATTGTTCTCGTAGCACCTATTTTTCAAAAACGTTTGGGGGCATTTTCCCAGATCCCCCGTGGTATTAGCATCCTTTTACATACCGATTGTGCTTGACACAATATCTCAGAAAATAGTTGTTCCCTTTTAAACATTCTGTGTGCAGGCCTGTCTCTTGATAAGTGTTGTTATGAGGTGTTTATATCAATGAATATTAAATCCCTCAACTGACTGATGAGATTCGGAAACAAAATTTTCAACATCTATGGATACATGTGTATGTGTTTGTTTTATTTCCCGAAAATGCCAGGGGTGACATAAAGACTGAATAAATATAATAATAAAACTATTCATGCTCAAGAGATGTTATTATTTAAATAACATTCCGATTTTATATTTTAGATCTTATCAATAATAAAAAAAACAGTAAGGTAAGTTTGACTTAATCACCTCTCTCTTAATATAAATGTGTCTGTCTTGAAAATATGTAAAAACATTGTGTGAAAAACAAGTCCCTGAAATCACTGATGGAATTTGAAAATGAAATGAAAAAAAAAATTACACTAAAGAACCGGATAATATATCATGCCAGTACTTCTAGCTCAAATATGAAAGAAATAAACGAGGAAACCATGAAACAGATTTGAACGCCTGACATATTGAGTGCTATGTCATCACATCATTTATAGTTTATTTCTCTTTATTTCTGCGCTTAACGAGCACATATAAAATTGTGCATTAATTACCTCAAAAGAACAAAGAAAACAAATGATTTGGGTAAACTTTAAAGTGAAGCCTTCTTGATAAATGCGAAACATTCATATTAGAAACTTCTCACAGATCGTATTACGTAAAGATTTTTAAAAACTCGCACATACGGAGATTAAATAATTAGTTTGGTTCGTTTTGAATTTCACGCAAAGCTATACGTGGGCCATCTGCGCTAACCGTCCCTAATTTAGCAGTATAAGACTAGAGAGAAGTCATCACCACCCACCGCTAACTCTTGTGCTACACTTTCACCAACGAATAGAGAGATTGATCATCACATTTTAACGACTCAACAGCTGAAAGGGCGTGCATGTTTAGTGTAACAGGGATTGGAGACTGCGACCTTCAGATTACGAATCGAGTACCTTAACCACCTGGTCATGCAAGGCAAGATCTCATAGATTAATGTACTCTAATAGCACTTAAAATAATTAAATACTAAGGTTACTGAGAATTTCCTTTTGTTTTCATTTTTATATCATACATTACAAGATTCGACGTTCGTGTGTTAGATTTCTCCAAACACTAAATATCAACAGAATTCAATTTATTAAACAATCGAAACCAAACAACCCTATGGTTTAATCTTAACTAAAATTGATAAATAAATAATTTACGATAATTACATAATCGTTCGAAAAGAGTAGCATTGTTTTATAGTGACAAGGTACACTGAATAACAGCGAGAAATTTAAAATAATTAAACAAGATATTTCTGGTTTCAGTTATCATCGTTAGAGTTTTTAATTTTCCTCATATCACCAAACTACTTCTTGAATCTAACATTTTTTTATTTATTTTAAATGTGATTTATAACTATGCTAATATATCGTACAAGTCAGTAATATCTCTACAGTTTAATCTATGTAGTCAGAGTACTTGATCACTTTGGTATTTAAAACAAAATCCAACTTAATCCATTTAAAAATTATCGCAATGTTTCGTCGCTGACTATTGCCATTATATGACAGCCACATCTTGAGCCCGGGATGGCTAGGTGGTTAAGGGCACTCGACTCATAATCCGAGGGTTGCGGGTTTGAATACTCGTCACACCAAACATGCTCGTCTTTCCAGCTGTGGGGTCGCAATATTGTGACTTACTGTTCGACTAGCGAGGGGCTAAAATTATAAGAAACGATATTAAGTATTTTGAAACTGCAAGCAGTAGTATTGACGTAAGGAACAAAATACGACAATGTTCAGACAATATCTGTAACGTACACAGTCGAACAGGCAACAAATAAATGTCTTTTGTAGAAAAAAACAGTGGACGATGTTTTGATGGAAGATTTTTCAAACGTCGTCCTTTACACTGTGTTTTATTTTCTACGACACACAGTTGTCACCCATTCCAGTGTATTCATCGTGAATGCTATATTTAAATACTCTATCAAATAATAATATATGAAGTTTTCAAGCCAAAGTTGGTTTGCGGAGGTCTTGCTTTCCTGCCAAGAAATGCCAATTCTTTTCCTTACTGGTATTTTTTTTTATGCTGCCATGTGACAGTATCTTCTGAAACTACATGAGTTATAGCTATTTCAAGCGTGAAAAACATTAAGAAATTCTGGGAACAGTTTACACAGAAATTTGTATCTTTAAAACAGACAGGAAAAACTTCCAATAGAGAAGTCGTTTGTTTTTTTCAGACACACATAAATGACACATGAGTAGAAACTGTAAAAACAATAAAGATATTATTTTTTTAAATTAAAATATTTTGAAAACTACATTTAGCTCTAGTCACAAGACGGCAACCAATAACGATTTTTGTTTCTATGTTTAGGTTTAGATATATTAAAAACTATATTTAGTTTCAGTCGCTATGTCAACTTTTGTCGCTAGAGGGTAGCCGTTAACTCAAACAGTACCTTTTGTGTTAATTTCACATAAATCAAAATTTAAACCTTGTTATTCTATTATTCAGCATAATAACATAAACGAATGAAACACTTCGGTTTTCTAAAATTTTAAAAAGTTGCAAATAATAAAAAATCGTTATCTATAAACGTTTTATATGGTTTTATATATACATAACATGTGCATTGTTCGCAAGAGTTGCTTGTTACATAAAGGCGTAAAGAGTAATTTTCTCAATTACAGTGCTTTATTTCTGAGAAATAAAATTAACAAATCTTTCTTTCTTTTTTCTTCTAGACGTTGGTCAAAGTAAAGGACAGTACTGGACAGTAATACTACATTAAAGATCCATACAACGTTTCTAAACCTTTGGATATAGATATATCCAAGACAGAAACTTAAGTGTTTTGATCGCAATGAAACATCGGTAAATCTATATGGAAAGTAAGTTTTTTAGGCGTAACATTACACCGTGCTCTATTTGTGTTGTACCTTCCGCGGGTATCGAAGACTGATAGCTGTTCAGATTTATACCCTGGGCACTCTCATAAGTTGACAGATTCTTTTTACCTGCAACTTGAATTAAGTCGTTGGAAACAAACTGTTATTGTGAGAGTTGTAAACCTTCACTGCTTATCACTGAACTGTCTTAAGGATAGTATAAAAAAGAAGAAATATGAACTATTTCCATACTAGTTGGGGTACCCTCCTCTGGATGAAAGGTATCTAAATTTGTGATTAATGGAAGGTTATTTTAGGTCATGAAAAGATGCTTCCTTATATTTAATTGTAAAAAAACAAACAAAAATAACGCCCATAAAAACTGAAAACTACAACATGTAAAACCGCAAAGTTGCATGTATTTCTGAAGAACCCAACAAACCTTCATACCAAATTTGGTGAAGATCCATCCACAAGGGATGAAGTAGTGGTAAAAAGGGGAAAAAAAACCCCATAAAAACAGCAAAACGTAAAACCGAAGTAGACCGCAGATGGAACGTTACTTATTTAGAACTTCATTATAATAAATCCCATGGACCAAAAAGTAATATAAAAGTAACTTTAAGATAAGTTGGGCTTCCAACGAAAATCAATTCTTTGTTTTATTAAATTTCTTATAAGATTCTTCAAAGACAAAAGAAGATTGAATTTTTGAATGTATTTGCCTTAGTTAACGTAGTTTCCAAACTATACAAAAATTAAAACGTGTTTGAAATTATACAAAACACAAACTGTTAATGCTACAGTCTCAACCCTACTATTCTGTGGTTGTAAGGTAACAAGTAAGGATTATGGGTTGTTTATTGATGATTTCGAACTTGTTTAAATAAATTATCAGTTTTTTTTTCATTACATATACCTAGCTGTGATGGAAACAGCACTTATGAATAGCAAAGTGCACATTACAACTAACACTATAAAAACACTTGATGCTTCTGTGCTTGAATAACAAAGTTTATTGAAATTAAAGTGCCAAATATAATTCGCTGTTAACATGATCCATCTGGCTGAACGACTCTATGTAACCCAGCTTGGCAGCAAATCTCAAAATTGAAATTAATTCCAGTCTGTTGTTGTTGTTTTGAATTAAGCACAAAGCTACACAATGGGCTATCTGTGCTTTGCCCACCACGGGTATCGAAACCCGGATTTTAGCGTGTAAGTCCGCAGACGTACTGCTGAGCCACTGGGGGGCAATTCCAGTCTGAACATTACACAATAAACCTGTTTTAGGCCTAACAATGTTTCAACCTATAAATAGTTAGTTCTCTTTACTATCTCTGTATATTATAGTCAAGTTTCTTGTGCACGCGTCAAATGTATATCGCAATAAAGTATAATAAAGTTAACGACTGATGTATTGAACAAACTTATGTAATATCTACAAGGACAGTAATTCTTGTAAATAGTATAATAACAGAAGAATAGTGACCAATATTTTCGCAGTTATTGTAGTGAAGTTTTGATGCTTTTTAAAGTTAGTGTGTAAAATGCCCCCTATAGGACTATGGCTTTTCAAAAGAAGTATACTATGCAAACAGAGAAAACGGTTTATATTTTGATGATTAGTCTAGGATCTACTTATGGAAAAAAATTATATCTTACGTTTGATAAATAATATGTTAAAGCAGGTAAAAGCACTGACAATAGTCTATGTTCAAGAACCTACATACATTTGAAACTTTAAAATGTATTCGGGGTTTCGAAAGTGATATTTTGTCAATTATAAACATTTTTAAAGTCGAATGTTGTTGTAAATAATACATTTCACACAAATGTAAAGAAAGTAGTCAATAACAGAGGTAACTTTTACCTTTGATATACGAGTATGAAGAGAGAACTGGAATTAGTCTTATAAAGGTATTTTTGTATTTATAGTTTTCTTTTATATATTTTAAAAAAACTGGTGAAAGCAAATAATCTTTCGCGTATTTCTAGTTAATAGCATGAAGTGCCTATGAAAAAAAGCTGAATAAAAGTTTGAACCAAAATAATACATTTATAACACTCTAAAGGCTTCTGTTTGCTTTCATTTGGAATAGAAACAACATTAACTAACTCAAGAAGAATCAAACTAAGTCAGGCTGACAGTAACCTCAGAATGAACAATCCCAATAGAACTAACAATAACCTCAGAATGAACAATCTCAATAGAACTAACAATAACCTCAGAATGAACAATCTCAATAGAACTAACAATAACCTGAGAATGAACAATCTCAATAGAACTAACAATAACCTCAGAAGAATAAAGCTGGGTCAGATTGGCATTAATTTCAGTATATTCAAACGAAGTTGAACCATCAATAACATTAAATTTTCAAATATCTAGCTGTCTATTTTCTTCAATCTTCGTTACAAAATTTTGCGAAAAAAATGTAAAAAATACCTGTTTCAAACAGTAATTTGCAATAAATTAACATAACAGCTAATCAAGATGAATTAAATAGAACAAGAAAGACGTACTAAACAGAACAAGAAGCATGTTTTGGAGATTAATAGGTTGAAAAATATTTTTTTAAAGTTATATTTCGAATTGGTCATGTCTCTCAAAAGAGATGAATTATCTGTTACTTGCAAGAGACAACAGACATAAGGGGTGACTTATTCACTCTTAAGTCTTCCATGCAAGGGGAATAAGGAAAAGAAAAGAAGAGACAGAGGGAAGCGAAATGTAAACATTAGTATTTAATGTGTAATTTAGCCTAACATTAAAATACTTTAGTTCATATAAAAACAACGCCATAAACTTATTTCTTTCTTGTGAAATCCTATTTCATAATTTCTTTTTTATTGTTTAAATGATATGAAAAAGTTTTGGAGTTTAGAAAGTTTAGTTTAGAAGTATAAATGTATTATAAAAATTAATGAAATACTTCTAACAGTACGAAGTCTAAAGATTAGAAAAATAAATAAAATATTCAGGATAAGAATAAAATCCACTAATTTCGAATAACGTGTATTAATAAACAGCTGCCTTTGATCGATTTAATGATTTTTCTGAATTAACATGTTCTCGGTTGTTCCAAATATAGCATTGTAATTAGAGCAATGGATCATAATTACCTTCTTGATATGTAATGTTTAAAACTAACTGTATGGAACGTTTAAGTAAAAATGGTTAAATTATGGTTGTAGAACTACTGCTATAGACAGTTTAGTATGCTACATTATACCAACTCACAGTCAGTATCGACTTGAGGCAAACAGACTTCTAACATAAAAAGTAGATGTCGAGAAGTTATTCGTGGAAAACGTGGTGTTGGGGCCTTCTTCTTCGGCTCAGCGGTATGTCTGCGGATTTGCACGCTAAAATTCGGGTTTCGATACCTGTGGTGGGCTTTGTGCTTAATTCAAAACAACAACATAATTCTATAATTTATTCATTTGTCATTTATTATTGTTTTTTGTTTTAAATTTTGTGCAAATCTGCACGAGAGCTATCTGTGCTAGCCGTCCCTAATTTAGCAGTGTAAGACTAGAGAGAAGGCAGCTAATCATCGCCACCCACCATCAACTCTTGGGCTACTCTTTTATCGACGAATAGGGGATTGACTGATACCTATAACGCCTCCACCCACGACTGAAAGGGTGAGCATGTTTGGTGGGACAGGGATTCGCACCACCGACCCTCATATAACTACCTGGCTATGCTGAGCTCATTATTTTGAGAATGATACTTTTAACTCTTACCTTTCTACTAATGTAAAATTAAGTTAAAATATTTGGTGTTTCTAATATTATGTATACATATATATATGCATAATACAAATATATTTATTTTGCCTTTCTTAAGATGGTCCTTATAAGTGCAGACCTCGATGAATTATTATACGGACCAAATGTTAATTAAGTTTATATGAACATTTGCGAACTTCTTTACGAAAACAAAGCATGTCCTTCATTTCTTACAAGTATTGTCGTTCAAGCCTGACGTAACAAATGACAGGCATTTGCTTCTAACACACCTACTGTATTTGCTTTATTTATAGAAGGTCTTATTTTTAGGTTCTGGTCATAGAGTAACGATCTTCACAACACCTTAAAATAATCCTTGACATTTTATTTAAATTTAAAAGTTTCCAAATGTCAGCTTCTATTTATTTATCCTGTCATTGGTCCAAGAATATATTTCTGTTTGTTCAGTTTAGCAAAGAGTAGTATGTGATTCTGAAATATCTCAAAACATGTCTCTTTATTTCGGTTAAGTAAGTAAACGTTCCCAATCTGTCAATTTCGACGGGTACGTGATAAAGTCCTGATGTCGAGGATATAACGCATAGTGACAAATGACACGAGCAGAGGGGCTCATGTTAGAAATTCTACAAGCGTGAGATTCTATCTAGAGATGACAGACAAGGTGTCGCGTCCCTTTTCTGAGGGTCCTCTCATTTTTCGCTCCCTGTAGGGGCCTGTCTAAAAACAGAAGAGAAAGCATTATCTGGAAAGGTTTAGGATAAGAGAATTAACTGATAGACCTCTCCAACTGTTAGAAAACGGACAGCAGCTGTCGAAAAAAGTAAAATGTGATATAACAATCGGTGGCACATTACAAATACAATGTGGATTCTAAGAAAGAATGTTCCAAAATAAATTAGTTTATAATATTATACAAAAACAGATATAACAGGCAAAATTATTTCATAACTATTTACATATATGTTTTATGTGTTAAAAATAAAACAAAAGTAATAAGAATTTGTGATTTTATGTAATTAACAGAACGTATTTCATTTTAATACCACGTTCTACGTAGCGTAAGTTTAACGGGAAGACTGGAGTCTCCACAACAGTTACACGCAATGTCGTCGACACACGCCCTTTGCAGGTTATATCAAACAGATAGTGATAGTTTTGTCAACGACTAGAATTAGTGTAGTTGCCCACAGAGATTCGCACATATGACTGAAGTACCGATGTTTGTTTTTTTAACGTTGTTACTCTTTTACTTTGCAAGATGGGCAAAATATATCGGGATCATAAAGATTTTCCTCCTAGGATTTCCACTAGTAATTCACGAAACAAAACAGCAACAAACAAACATTTTTATTTCAATTATTGTTATTCTAAGACAGTCACAATAAACTCCCGATACACTACCCACCACCACCATCAATCAACGTGAATTTCATATTCAAATACAACCATCTCTAATCCTTAATATCCATTTTTTGAATATCTACGACATGATTTTATTGTGATAAAACTATCTTTTTATGAAGATAAGTCACAAATAAAAATATGATATTTTTTCTCTTTAACGTTGTAATTAAATTCTTCAATTATATTATATAGGTCATGTTATCGCTCGATAGCGCGAATATTAGCCGTGTCTGGTTTTTGTAACAATTGAAACAACGATTTTTCATCCATATTAGTGCCTACGACAGAACCAACAATAAAAAAAAATATGTTTTGGACAAGTCGCCAGCATAATAATTTATTACCAGCAGAAGTCAGGCATGAAATATATGATTAGCACACGAAATACGATCACAGGTCAAACAAATGATATAAACCGTGTGGCTATAACGAGTTCGAGGAAAATGTCCCGATGACAGTTATTTATTATTATTTTCGGGATCTAAGTGTCTAGTGACTTGATAATGGGTTTAGGGGTAAGTATTTATGGTCGTGTTGCACATCCCATAGTTAATTAAGCTCTGATATATCTAAGCACGATATATCAAGTTTTGCTAGATTAGGCTAGGTGGTTAAAGCATTCGGCTCGTAATCCGAGGGTCATGGGTTCAAATCCCCATCACACCACACATGGTCGTCCTTTTACCCGTTAGGGTGTTATAATGTTACTGTCAACCCCGCTATTCGTTGGTAAAAGAGTAGCCCAAGAGTTGGCGGTAGGTGGTGATGGCTATCTGCTTTCCTTCTAATCTTTTATTGCTAAATTAGGGACGGTTAGCGAATATTGTCTTCGTGTAGCTTTGCGCGAAATTCAAAAACAAATAAACAAAAACTATTAGATTAGTAAACAAAAAAAAAGTGTAAAGTGCATTTATGTCTTCCTTATTCAAGAAACGAACCATGAAAGTTTGATCAAAAAGTGTTGTTGTTTTTTTTATAAAACTAACCCTCTGCTCTCCTCTACCATAGCCAAAAGCAACTGACTGCACATTATTGTACAATAACAAATAATCAAATATTGAAACGTGTTTTTATGAGTAACGAGCTCAGTTCCATGTGTAGATTGGTTGGGTGTGGTGAAGCTGTTAGCGTGCAGAGCAGTGAATCCGGAATCTGCGTCTCATTGCTGCAGAATCACACTCCACAATTTGGGGACGTGGGTGCGTTATAAGAGTGACAGTTAAATGCCACTATTATATTTGCGAATTCAATAGTTGCCGTTAAGTGCTGTTAACTAGCGACCCTTTTTATAACCTTTCGGTTCAAAATTAAGGGCGGATAGTGCATATACCTTTGTGAGAGCTCCAAGACAAAGAGTCCATATCCGAATCTTAATAGTCGCTATACTTCAACTTTTTCCATCATATATTAATATTCCATCTCTGAATACCAATATATTCTAACTTTCTTCCTTCCAGTTAACTTTATTTTCAGATATTCGATTCCAAAACATCATTATGACAGCTGTGTAGAATTCAAATTACTTGTTTTAATTGTTAATACTTTCCATATTTACAAATCTACACTATAAATAATGACACCCTTTAGATTTTCAACTGAAAACTGTATTAACAGTACGTTCTAATTAACTAACTGACTCTACAGCTGTATTAATTATACCATTAAGACCTCCACTAGTAACATATATCTATACATTTTTCAGAATTTTCTCAACGGGATATTCTTTCATATTTTTGAATTTATTATTCCAAACGTTCAATATGAATAATTTTTCAAAGGAGACTTATAATTAGAATGTGCTTTGAGATTCACGGCGCAAATTCGTCAGTTTAAATGATTTTCAGCTCTTCCCGTGTGACTAACTATTCATTAAAATAATTTTTCCGGCTTCACTTTTCATTCAGGCGTCTTAAATTGTGGGTTTAAAATATCACCCGTAGTGTTTAGGGGTAGGTTAACGTGAACAGGAGTATTAACTGATGATGTCAGCCATCTTATTCTAAACAAGTCTTAAGGCTATATCATAGCGATTAACAATACACATTTTTTATTAAAAGTCTTTGTATTTTCTTTTAACAAAGTTTCTACAGTGAGGTTATCTGGTTCAGTTTTTGTTGATTTTCTTCCCTGTCAAACGAAAACGTTGTTTTTCTTTTGTAAGCTCCAAGTGCCTACAGAACGTTTCAAAGAAATTTTTGTTTGCTTATAGCTAAAGTTACCAGAGACGACTCACGGATTTTGAGTTCATCTCTCTAGCCATCAAACCATGTTTTAAGAAACATATCTTACTTTACTTCACATTGTTCGAAGATTGTATTTATTTGAATTCTGTTGTTCAAAGGTATTGTATTTGTTTGAAATTTACTGTTCAAAGGTTGTATTTATTTGAATTCTATACGGTTCTCACGTGGAGTTTCTATGCTAGGAGCCATACATGTATTCACCATACTATTGCTTGGAATAAGGAAGGAAAATGCATGTCAGTTATTTCGGTTTGAAATTATTTGACCTCGCAACAAAAGCCTGTGGACAAATATAACTTGGAGTGGAAAATAAAAAAAAGATTGACAGGTATTTCAGTTTGAATATCTCTGTCTCCTTTGCTTGGAAACAGAGATAACCGGGGGTGTTCAGAAAATAGTTTTCTCTTCACCTCGCACTTGAGTTGGGAATGTGATGGTGCAACTTGAAAAAAAACACACGAAAATGAGCCGAAGACCGGCATCCGGTAGCGGTAGAAAATTACGAAAGCCAGCACTTTTATAGGTTTAATACTGGTGTGTACTGTCTGATTGGTTGGATGACAGACATTCACAGTTATACAACCAATCAGACGCTATCGACACGTCATTGCACTCTGGTTCAGTTTAGTTACTTGTGTGCTGTAGAGGAATAGTACATCCATAATATTTCCATGTTATTGTCATTTTACTCACTTTATATAATAGTGTTTTTCTAAACTTTATTCGCATTTACATATTCTTTTGCTACTGAAAAGCGACATTGGACATTCTTGATTTTTTTATTATATTTCCAATAAGAACCTATTGTAGCATCAATGTTAAACAAGAACCTATTATAGCACTAATAATAAACATTTCAGCACTGCATTCTAAAAACGGCTGGTATGGTATTAAAACTTTAATTAAAATAAAATACAGAACGACAGGTGATGATGAAACTTGAACTAATATAAAGTACAGAACACCATTTCAACCTTAGGTCATCATCACTTGAAGACAACCTAAGAAGGTCGAAACGTTGTTATGTACTTTAGTTCAGTTTAGGTTTTAATAATCAGCAGTTTTTAGAATTCACTTTTACTACAAGTGGGTTTCTTGCCAACATGAATTTCGGCCCTGTATTAATTAAAACGCTCAACCATTATTCTTTTACGTTAAACTTTGTATGTCATGGCATCGTACGTAACGTATAGAGAAATCAAAGAGTACAGTTGTTAAAAACAAACACCACTATACCTACGGTTATTGGAGAACTGCTAAATGTATCACACTTAGAAAATACTGACTTGATTGACATATCATACACTTATCACCAAAGATAGTTTTAACGTGTATACAACACACGAAATAAAAGTTTCTCTACTAAATTGCTTTGTTTGTTACTAAACACAAAGACAAAGAGTTGACTATCCGCGTTCTGCTCACAGCAGATGTCGAAACCCGAATTTTAACATTATACTTCCTCAGTTTAACCGCTAACTCACTGGGAAGAGGGCTAATAAAACGCATTTGTTACTGATGTAGTAATTTGTTATATCTAAAACAAAACACTATAGTCGATAATGTGTTTCATGATGCAATAATTATGGGTTTTGCGGGTTTTACAAGTATACAACAAATTTTGTACTAATGCATAAAAAGAATTATAATTCTTGGAAACGAAAGTTAAATTTTAATATAACATTATACTTGTGACTGGTGGCTAAATGTGTCAGTGATATGACAGTACCTTCAGTTTGGCAACAGATATCATTAGGTAGATGGAAAAAAAATAGGTTAAATCGACAAACATCTGCAAAGTCACTGTGGGCCACAATAAATACAGACATATCATAATAGCAAAATAATAATAAATAAAGCATAGACGTATTTTAACTTTAGAATATTATTAATAATATATAACAAAAATCCTCGAGTTAGTTAATATTTTGAAGAAAAAACAGGAAGAATAACAGTTGTTGTTATGTGTTAACCGGTGTTATCAAATAATTAAAAATATGAAAAAGAAAAAGAAATCAAAAGAAAGAAAACTACGCAATAGTACTACACAAACAGAGTAGACAAATTAACAGAAGAATGTGTGTGTATTTCTTATAGCAAAGCCATATCGGGCTATCTTCGAGGGAAATCGTACCCCAAATTTGTAAGTTTGAATACTTACCACTGTACCACCAGGAAGACAAAATTAAGAGAAGAAAAACAAATGGTTAGCCGGTGTAATTATTTTTGCTAAATAATCTAACAAAAAAATGAAATTTGATAAATGTAACTTAGATCAAGAAGCCGAGATACCGTTAGAAACAACTTTCACTGGCAAACGTTTTTTTATACACGTAACAATTATTTTCATTTTGTTCTTATCCAACTTTGTTTCACATTTTATTTTTACTTGCACTTAAAAGATAAATCTGAAAATCTACACTTAACCTTTCTGTGTATATTTGTTACGTAGTTTCGCGCATGGTCATTTATTTGTAACCTGTAACGTAAGTAGGATATAAAGCATTGATGTTACGCTGAGGCCATTTTGGATGTAAACATTTAATGCTGAAAACCTCAGGAAAGCCAATACAAACATATATAAAGAATACTACTAAGATGACACGTAAACATGTCAGTGCTGGCTGCCGTGGATACCATGACGTCACTAATGATCATTCAAAATACTTTCACACTTCCCGCTATTCCCGATCCATTCCCATAAAAGACCTTCCCAAACCGCTCTGGTGATCAGGTTTCTTTCCAAATCGAGTGAACTCATGTACGACGTATTTTTTTCCAATACTGTTAGTCTCATTATATATGAGGTTTCTGAAAATATGTTTACAAATCTATTTACCTTGTACATTGCCACATTACAAAAGAAAAAAAACCATAAATATTTGTATTGGGTAAATTAATACGAAACTTTACTTTAAGCAATTTGATTAATTAACTTACATCTATATAAGATGAAAAATGAAACTTACTAAAAGCTTCGAGCATAAACGGTTGAGGTTAGTGAGGTAATCTTGTCTTTTTCCTTCGTCGGTTGATATATCCACAAGCGACATCTATAAGCAGAAACATAAGTTGTTGAAAGTCAGAAATAATAATTTAAAATAATCGTAATATGCGAGTCTGTTTTATGCATGTGTTTTCTCATAGCAAAGCCACATAGGGCTATCTGCTGAGTGAACGCGGGGTAATCGAGCCGCTAATTTCAGCGTTGCAAATACGTAGACTTACCGCTGTACCAGAGGGGGAAATATAAATTATAGATAAAATAAATATTTACTCATAAACGGAAAAAGGAAGATTTTTTTCAAAAGAGCCAGAAAATAAAACAAATAAAAACGTTGTTTTTTTTTTACTTCTACAATGTACTTTTTTATTTCCTCAAGCTGGACAGAGTATTTTAGTATTGTATTTTACAGATGTACCATAAAATTGTTAATTGTGTCTTAGTATGAATTTTTTGCATATTTGCGCTCAACTCAGGCAATAATATAGTATCTCAGAGTTGCAAAGTTTCTGTATTATTAATTAGATCAGGTGTTCTGACATCAAGTTTTGTAGATTTATCACAGATTTCTAAGAAAATTCTATTTCTCTTGGCCCGGTATGGCGAGGTGGTTAAGGTACTCGATTTGTAGTGGGAGGGTTCGAAAATCCGTCACACCAAACATGCTCGTCCTTTCAGCTGTGGGAGCGATATCTACTCTTTTACCAATGAATAGTGAGATTAAATTATCTAGACACATAATTATATTATATTTTGTTTTCAGAGGAAAATGTCGGATGAACAAGACGTTAATATGACAGTTTCCTTACAGGATTGAAAAAAAATCAATAAACGTACAAATTTTTCACATTTTTTTAATTGTTTCAGTTTCTGGACTTACTCGACATCAAGATTCATTTCAAATCTGTTGATTATTTGTGCCACAAACGCCCCCACTGACCTTTATTATTGTTGTACTTTGCTTGAATCTTATGTTAGCTCTATTCCGATACATACCAGTATAGTGGATACCTATGCTTATTATTAGTGCAAAGATAATAATACATTTTAAGTGCATTTGTTGTTTCACTGTTGCAGTTGAGTGTCAGTTAATGGAATCATAAAGTAGACAAAGTTTCTAATCAGCATGCACTGTAGTGTGAGGTCTGCTATGAGAGATGGTTTTAAAAGACAGCGCCTGGAAATTTTTCTCTTCTATTATTCTTGGAATCACTGAAAGCCTGGTTTCGATAAGCGCCGTGAGCATAGCACAAATATTGTTTGTTTGTTTTGAATTAAGCACAAAGTTATACAATGGGCTATCTGTGCTCTGCCCACCACGGGTATCGAAACCCGGATTTTAGCGTGCAAGTCCGCAGACATACCGCTGAGCCACTGGGGGGCTAACACAAATATCCAGCCTATTGCATACCTTGGCGCTTTATAACAAAACAAACTAAATAGAAACAAATGCTGTCCAATCAATCGAAAGCATATGGGTGTTGGTAAAGTGGCGCCAAATGTTTGTTTTTAGTTTAGAAAAACAACAGAAAATAAACCATATACAGGTTAAATAAGCTAATAATTATTCCTTTTATATAAAATAAATAATAGTAAACTTATTTAAATATAAACTTTCAAGCGGGGAATTATAACCACTATAAAAGTAATTAATTCGAATAAACAACTTTTTATTTAATCTTAGCAATCTTAAACACATTTTTCAAAATTATACAAATACATTGTCTATTGGTTATCCAATAAAAATATATGCAGGTAAATAAAAATAAATTATCACAATATGCATTTTTAGCACACAGATATGATAATTTTATACATTTTCACGAGTAATTTAACATTATTTTTACTTTTTAATTTGAAACGTTTGTCTAAGACAGTCAATTTCATTACGCTTGTTTAGCCTTAGAAGTTTTTCGTAGCTGTTTCTTTCTTTCTAAAATGACGTATTTTAGGGCTCATATCGTATAATCTTAATATTAATAAATTTGTACTAAAATATTTCTCAAAACATAATGTTTGAGAGTTTGAATTCCAGTCACGCCAAACATGTTCGCCCTTAAAGCTGTAGGGACGTTATAAAGTGATGATCAATCCCTCTATTCGTTGGTAAAAGAGTAGCCCAAGGGTTGGCGGTGGGTGATGATGACTAATTAATTGCCTCCCCTCTAGTCTTACACTGCTAAATTAGGGATATCCTTCGTAAAATTCAAAACAAGCAAATCAACGAATTGTTTGTTTCATTTTGCTTTCATAGAAAATGGTGCAGAAATTTTACTATTAGTTCTTAATTTCGCGCAAAACTACATAGGATTAGTAAGCAGGAAAGTTGAATCTTGTTCTGCATCAGATAAGAGGAAAGTTACAAGACATTCCAAAGAAAGATGTAAATAAAGCGAAAAGGTGTTCGCGAATGTAAAAAAAAAAACATGTTTTTTGTGTACTTTTCAGATCCGGACAAAACTTCGCAATCAGAACTCAGGGAGAATTATTATCAAGATGAAAAGTACGAAAAACAAGACAGAAAACAACAGCAATATTGTTATTCTGTTTTTCGTGCAAGGAATATGGGAGTTGCTAAAAACAGAGTTAAGGAGAAAGAAGAACCTTTGTCGGCTTTCCTTCCCGTTCTATCGGACTGATTGTGAACAAATGGGCGTTGTTTCTAAGTTTTCCTGTGTTGTGTACACAGAAGCAAATGATATCTTCACTATCCCGATTAGGCTCACATAGTCTAAGCTATACGTTTGTTGTTTAGAGGAATGTTTCGTTTGAGACGTGTTTAAAGTGCTCTAAATACTGCTATAGTTGCCAATATCTGCGGTTTTAATGAACCGTACATTATTAAAGACAATATTAAAAGATTTTTAACAAAAAAAATATATATTAGATTGTTTCAAAAATAATGGCGGATTAAAAATTTCAAATTTAATGAATAAAAAAATTCAAAAGTGATAGATTGGGGAGTAAAAAAGGTGTGACAATGTTTTGTAGCCTAATTTGTTGAGTTTCTGGAACAACGTTTGGCCAAGGATTATCGTGAAGCACGATTGGCCATCTTCGATTGACTAATGCTGACATTTTTTCACACAACTTTCTGAGCATTTCTTCCAATTCTTGACAGTAAACCTCTGCAGTGATATTCTGGTCCTGGTTTAGCAAGCTGTAATGAATAATACCCGTCGCAGACCACCATGCAGTGAATATAATCTTCTGTTGGTGTAACTTTGGCTTTGGGAAGTGTTTTGGAACCTTTTCACGGTTGAGGTATTGGGCAGATCGCTTGCTGTTGTCGTAAACGGCCAACGTTTCGTCGCTATTGACAATTTGATCAAGAAATGGTCATTTCTGTTGCTCAAAATCAGCATAGAGCACAGTTCAAAAAGGCGATTTTTCTGATTTTCACTGAATTAGTGTGGAAACCATTTATTGAGCATTTTCACCTTTCCAATTTGCTCGAGATGATCCAAAGTCGTGGAACCGCCAACACTCAATGTTTTTGCCATTTCTCGAAAAGTTTGTCGCAGATTTCTTTCTACTAACGCTCTCAGTTGGTAGATTTCAACAAACAAAAGGATGTCCTTTGCCCTTATTATCTTCAAGACTCACATCTTCATTACAAAACTTTTGGAACTAACGCTACCATAGGTTCAGCGTTGATTCCCTTGCCCCATGCTTTGTTCATATTGCGAGCTGTTTGCGATGCATATCACCCAAGTTTGATTTAATGAAAAAATGATGCGCAACTTTTTTCCATCATTAATTGTAAGGGTCAGAAATAATGGAAATAAAGTTTTAGAAAAGAATAAAAGCCCTAATGAATAGAAAAAAAAACTTTAGTATTTCAGTGGTGTATATGAAATCATAAAAAGACAAGTTTATTACTCTTCTAAATGACTAAAAGTTTGGTATAAAAATCCGTCATTATATTTCTAACCACTTAATATAACCTGGTTTTATTCATAAAAACTTATTTAGTTCGTAAAGTTAATTAAAGCGGCTTTATTTGTTTCGAAAATTATTAATGATGGTCCAAATTACTTCGTAACTTATGCCGTAACATGTAAGAGTTAAAGTCCCGTAATATGGGTGGTAAGCACTCTAATTTGTGTGATAATCATACTTTGTAAACAATCTTGTAAGTTGTTCAGAAATCATTAAAAGACATTGATTTCAAGACCATGTATCCTATCAGCGTATGTTTCTTACATTTTACATATATTTTATGCTTATTTCATTGTAAATATTCGTGTCGGTAGAGTTCCAAATTCTAATGTTACAACTTGTACAACTTATTACTGAGTCATAGAATGCTATATTTTAAACATGGGTGCAAATAATTAAATCAAATGAATTAACGATATAATGCTAGTAAACACACCTACTCTTAGAAGTTTAGAGAGTGAAAAATATTCGGTTAATATAAAACAGTAATATTCTGGTGACATATAATGATAGTATTACAGAAACTTTGGTTTTGTTTGTTTTGAATTTCTCGCAAAGCTACTCGAAGACTATCTGCGCTAGCCGTCCCTAATTTAGCAGTGTGAGGCTAGAGGGAAGGCAGCTAGTCATCACCACCCACCGCCAACTTTTGAGCTACTTTTTTACCAACGAATAGTGGGATTGGCCATCACGTTATAACGCACCCATGGCTGAAAGGGAGACCATGTTTGGTGTGACGGAGATTCGAACCCGCGACCCTCTGATTACGAGTCGAGTGCCTTAACTATCTGGCTATGCTGGGTCATTGCAGAAGTGTGGTAGGATTTCCTCGTGCGCACTTGTTTAATAATTGGAAATTGTTTTCCAGATGTTTCTAAACCAAGTGTAACATGGAATATGTGCTCACTTTCATTTATAAATCGATCTTGTAGAACTTAATAAAATGATTAATCTGTTTTGTTAGCTTGTTTGGAAATATTCTTGAAAATATTTTACTTGTAATTTCAAATGTCACGAAATGTGATTTTCAAAGTTTGGGAAAGATACCATGCTTTCAAGAGCATTAGAAAATGCCAATTTAACGGTGGGCCACATCCAGTCAGTAAGAACAACCTAATAATGACAAACAAGTGCTCTTTACGTTAGTCAGTAACAAAAACCCAACAATGACAGATGAGAACCCTTTATATTTGTCAATCAATAGACACATTACTGTGAAATTTTAATATTGATGACCTAGCTCGATCAATCCGCTTTGGTTATAGAGTAAGACTCAACAGATAATACCACAAACCAACTATAGTTCAAATTATTCCACATACGGTGACAAACAGATTACATCTTGCAACTTAGAGGATTTATCTCCGAGTTCTTTTCCGAGACTAATTGCCATATGAGATACAAGCCCAAGAATACAGTAATATGATGATCATCCCGAACATAAATCTCATGAAAGACATCAGTCAAGGATCACAGTTAAGAACGGATTTCACGTATCAGATGTATTGCATCAGTACGGAAACGAATTTGTTGAAGATGTAGGAAACCATATGTGTACACTTATATACAGTACGCAGCACCATTGGACATAACGTTAATACAACATTAGCGTTTGATATCGTTAAGACTCGGTGTTATTCAAGAACACTTCTAGACTGTAGCAACATGTCAGAAGATCATTAATAGATTAACACTTCGTTGTTCAGAGGTTGAGCTGTTATCATTTTGCCTTAGAAATACAACAAACTTTACTTTTAATAATAGCTTTTGAAAAAGACTTTTGTGTACGAATGACATTTTCTCACAATCTGTTGATTTCTAAATTAAATTAAAAGTATTTATTTAGTGAAATCAAAATCCTTGCGACAAGTGAAAGGTTTCGTTGTGTAATATAGTTTCTTCCAATCTCAAAACTAAACATGTGGTATATAGAGTACTGAATAAAAATACAACTTAATTTGTAACAAACAAGGGTAACTAGATTTTTAAATAAAAACATGTAAAGTGAACCTCCGTATAAAAGACTGATTAAAATATCTTTTATAGCAGATGTATTCGTCTATTTTAATGACTTTGAAAGAGCATGTAAACTGTTGTAATTATTGCAAAAGTATACAACAGAAAAGTCTCGAAGTAAAGGAAAACACGTAAATAAATTTTATTTATAATCTTGAGGCTCGGTATGGCCAGGTGGTTAAGGCACTCTTCTCGTAATCTGAGGGTCGCGGGTTCGAAACCTCATCACACCAAACATGCTCACCCTTTCAGCCGTTAGGGTGTTATAACGTGACTGTCAATCCCGCTATTCGTTGGTAAAATGGTAGTCCAAGAGTTGGCAGTGAGTGGTGATGACTATCTGCCTTTCATCTAGTCTTTTACTGCTAAATTAGGGACTGTTAGCGAATATTGTCCTCGTGTAGCTTTGCGCGAAATTCAAAACAAAACAAACAAACAGTTTATAGCTTTCTTTATTTTCTCACAAAAATGGCACCTCACAATCTCAGTTGAACTGAATATTCTTAAAACACGTCATATTAACCTAAACGACTAAGCTGAGGATCAGTTATTCTAATCAGGTAGGCGAGACGACTAAGCTGAGGATCAGTAATTCTAGTCAGGTGAACGAGAGAATGGCTTCCTTCAACATCCACATCTGATGACGTATGATTAGATTTAATCTGACACCAATGTTTAAGAGTGCGTATAATAAGCGTGACAAGGTCAAGGTGTTATCAAAAAATATCATGCGGAGCGACTCGGCTACTATATCATGACAACAACTAGCACTGGTCTCGTTTATAACCGAATGAATTATTTAGGCAAATACAAATCAACTCTGAATCTATTTTGTTTTAATTATACAGCACTAAATTAGTCTAATTGTGACGAGAATACTCAATGAAATATACTCATTTCTATGTTTGGTAAGTAAACTTTTGAGCTTAGCGAATGGATTACCTTCAGTATAAGTAGAAATACAGTCTCGGTAGTTCGTCGTAAGAATACATTTTTATGATTCTTGTATAAAAGTTTTAATAAAAGTGGTTTTATTTCAGTAGAAGCCATATAAGAACTTTGCCGCTGATTATTTATCCATTAACCACAACATATTTCTGTGAAGGATTCCGTCAAAATAAAGTACAAGGATGTATTTCCTGACGTCTTCGGCGCTTGACGTCACAGGCGCCATCCTTGTCCTGAACCTGGTAAAATACCTTTAATCCAACCCGTGTCCGAATTTTGGAGGTTCATTGTTATACCTCATGATATTGCATATAATAAGTTGTTGTTTTTTTCTGTATATTTTACGTGTTAAATATGCATTAGGTGCATGTTAGCCACAAAGGCTCTACCAAAACAATGTTTTATTACGATCGTGTCGTTTCAAGACGTAAATGTCACCATACATTTGTTGTTGTAAGTATGAAATACATGCCCCTATTTGTCTTTTCAAATACCCTTGATTACTCACAAAAGCCTCAATGTACCGATCAAGCTTCAATATTATCTATAATTTCTTCTACAACTCTCCAGGGGTGAGTGGTATTTGAAAACAAACTCCGTTTGAGCATGAGCCCATAGACCTTAATAACTGTACCATGTTTGGCCCTTTTAGATTTTAAGTATAAACACAGTTTTAAACATGGAATTCTCGGAATTCCGACATGGGCTGGAGATTCAGGTTCAACGATCCTGATAACCAACTTTTAGAATTTTCATCACACATGGATGACCGAAATTTTGGTTGTGTTTTAGATTCCCTTGATAATAGTTTTCAAAATAAGAGTAGGGTGTTGCACCATATAAATTAAAATATCCCCTGATGCATCCCGAGTCTGGCTGCCAAATTTTATTCTTGATAAATACAAAACTGTGTAAGAATTCGCGGACACAAATTCTCAAAGAATGTGAATTAATAATATAGGATATTTCCTATGCGCATGTGATATTTTGAAATAAAGTAATTAAGTAAAATACTATTCATACACTGCTAAGATAGGGTGAAACGCTGTTCAAACAGAAAGCATTTGTTTTAAATTGTTCCAGTTTAATTACCCCATGATATATACTTGTTTAGTATGTGGTTCATTACGCCTTGCTTACATCATTTTCTGTTGTCACATTGTGTAATTGCATTCGATAAGTAAAGGTTAACTTTAATTATTTATTGAAACAAAATATCATTTTATGTTCTACAAGTTGTTAACTGTCTTTATTAATGAATATTTATGTTTTGACATCCTTGAATTTTCTGTTTTTAAAATGGTATTCTGTAAAGATATGAAGTATACGACTTTTTTGCGTGATTGATATGACGGTTATGAGGTTATTGATATTCTAATAGTAAGATCCTAGAATAATAGGTCTATTATATCAGTGAGAAGAATAAGTGAAATTCAGATTCAAGTTTTATCGCCACAGCAGTGAAGTAGGTTTACAGTTCCAATGAATGAGAATGAAATTAATTATTTTGTTTTTCATCAAGGTGTGAAGTTAACACTTAAATATAAAAATAATCTATGTAGGTTAACACCTTCAATAAACGAGGATCAAATTTAATTAGTTCTTTCTTCAGCTGGGTGTGAAGTCAACACTTTATTATAAAAAAGGAGCTACGTCAGTTATTTTGTTCTATCAATAGGGTTTTGGTTTGTTTGGAATTTCGCGCAAAGCTACTCGAGGGCTATCAGCGCTAGCCGCTCCTAATTCACAGTGTAAGCTAGTCATCACCACCAAATGCCGACACTTGGGCTACTATTTTACCAACGAATAGCGGGATTGACTGTAATATTATAAAGCTCGCACGGATGAAAGGGCAAACATGTTTGGTGCGATAAGAATTCGAACTCACGATTCTTGCATTACGAGTTGAGCGCCTCAACCACTTGGCCATGCAGGGCCATCAATAGGGTACATAACGGATTTACTAATATATATTTATTTTAACGTCTATGTTTGTCCAGTTTAATATATATTTAGAAATGCATGTGACTCATGCTGTTAAATGTGTATTGCGAAAGTCTCGCCTATTCTCTAAACTTGTAAAAGATTCCCGAGTATAATAATCAACAATATATGTTTTACGAATACACGTGTGTATCTCTGAATATTGTTACCACCTGCTCTTTCGAGGACCTCACTCTAAAAGTTTATAAACTAACGCGCCAAGAGATAGTTTAGTATTGTTGGTTCAGTACAGTTAGTATACAGTAAACCTCGGAAGCAGTAATTTGATAAATGCTTATTAAACAAAAAACTACGTATATTTGATAAGGAACGTTTACAGATTTCGAACATTACATACCGTTTAAATTCAAAGTATTAATAGCGGACATCAGTATTTCCACGAAGACATCATATGAATTCAGAGAAAAACTTGTGTGAAGAAGCTAGCTAGTTTACTGTCAACTGAGTGTGTCTGTGTATTATCATACACTTAATTCGCTCATCGTAAACCGTTGTTAAAATATTCAGTTTCAGAAGAGATAGAAGACTGTTTGCTTTTGCTTTTGGATTTCGTGCAAAGTTACACGAGGGATAACTCCGCTAGCCGTCCCTAATTTATCAGTGTAAGACTAGAGGGAAGGCAACTAGTCATCATCAGCTACCGCCAACTCTTGGTCTACTCTTTTACCAACGAATAGTGGAATAACGTAATATTGTAACGCCCCCACGGCTGAAAGGGCGAGCATGTTTGGTGCGACGGGGAGATAGAAGACTCACTACTGTTTGTAAGTTTGTAAGAATGTATATAAATCAGTTTTTATAATAAATATTTGTAATAATCTTTATTATAAAATCTAATGTTGTTTGCTTATTAAAATATATTTGAGTTAAGAAAAACTGTGTGTATTAATCTTGTAAATAAATATCGTTAATTTAATACATATCGACGTTTAATGAACTTCTAAATCCAAATCGTAATTCGCAACAAAAAAAATCTAAACTCGTCCAAGATAATACGTAACATGTAAGAATTGACAATTTAGTGATGTATTGTGCAATGCAACATTTTAGTTTTTAATTAGTATGAAATTAAGAGTTAAATGAAGAAAACTTAATGACAGTTGGTTGTGAAGCTAACAGTTTTACTAAATAAAAGGCAAATCCAGTGGGGTAGGAGGTTCAAAGTTAAAAAGCACATTATGACAACAATCATAAGAGATGATAGGATAAGATCATATTAATGAGTTGATTACATATGCTTAGTATGAGATCAACACTTTAAGGGGTTAAGTTATACTAAAATATAAATTATATTAAAACGATTTTGAAGGCTCACTACATCATTACAGTCCTTATTGTTACGTTCTACCATGCATTGTATGGCTACTGTGAATTTTGACAATAGCATTGTAGCATAATTCCCATAGAAAAAAACTACATAATAAGGTTGTCACGTCTAAAACAAACTAATCCTCCGTACATGTTTTCCAGAGGTCACCTAATGTACGATGAGGACAGTTTTCAATTGGCTTTGCAATAGTCCGATCGCACAGAGCTTTGCATCAAGCATTTAACTGATATGCCTTCTTATGGAACAGCATGATATCAGTTCCATTCTCCAATTGTTTGAGGTATGTGATGGTGGAACAAATATTTCGTAAAAGCAACTTGTATATACCTGACTTGTGTTGCTTTGTCAAATAAACATTTTTCTTAGTTATGTTCAGTAGTGTTGCATGGGGTACGTGGACGATTTTGCAATTGATTTTTATGTACACAGGATTCTTACCTGGTCGAAGATTCCTCACTTCCTTTTACTAGGGCTGAAATACTACGTTTAACTGGTCTCTTGCTTGATGATCATGAATTCCAAGTTAATCCATATCTTTTGTGTTTTCTAATGCTATTAATTACAAAGGATATCCCCACCTTGAAAAAACAAGTCAATATCCGCGATCTGGATATATCATTATGATCTCGGTTTACATTGAAAATGGTTGTTACAGACCAAAATCGATCAATATTCAGCGATATCACATTACCGACGAACGCAAAGGAATTTCTAAAAGTAGTTATTATACATTTCTTTCCACTCCATGTATATAACGATTGTATTTACTATGTGATTTGCTGATTTAATAATATGAGTCAGATATTTCTGCGAAGTATGAGGCTACCAGTTTATATAAAAGAATAAGATGATAGTAACAGACTGGATGCAACTGAGTAGTTTAATAACAGGATGATGAGTTGATTACATCAATATACTATATTAGGTTAACAAGTTAAAAGATCGATGATAATGGTCTTTTATTTATTTAATATGAATTTCGCGAAGAGCTAGTCGAGGGATATTTGCGCTGGTCACCCTTAATTTTGAAATGACAGACTAGAGAGAAGGTAGTTTGTCAAAACTATCCGCCACCAACTCTTCGGCTACTCTTTGGCAGCAAATAGTGGAATAGGCCGTTACATATTTAACTACCACCCTATCTCCACGACTGAAAGGGCGAACATGTTCGGGGAAGGAATTAGAAGCTCGCGACCCTTAAATTACGAGTCAACTGCTTCAACGACCAAATCATGCAAGGCTGTTAATAATGAATTATGTATAGCAGTGTAGTGTAAGGTTAACAATAAGATGGCAATAATGGGTTGGTTATAACAGTGTAGTGTGAGGTTAACAATATAAAACAGCAACATAAATATACCGGGTTGGAAACATCAGTTTGTGACTGCATAAGGTCAATAGTTGTTTTGAACGTATGTGCTATACTACTTGAGACTATTGTAGAGGCCACCCAGTGGCAAAGCGGAATGTCTGCGGACTCACGCAGCTAGAAACAGGTTTTCGATACCCATGGTGGGCAGAGCACAGATAGCCCATTGTGTGTTTAATTCCAAACATAGTTGTTGCAGAAGTGAGGTAAGAGTGAATGATTTGTTAAGAATTAATACCAGTTGAATAGTGTGTTACAGTGTTTTAATGCTTTAAGAGTTTAAATGATTAAGCTTATAACATACTAGGTCAGCAAGTTTTTATGATAATTATGTCACGTGTTTGTAATTTTTTAATTAAAAAGTCGTGAATCTCCACAATAGAATGATAAAATTCTGAAAGGAACGTAAAATGATCTAAAATTGTGATGTTTAGTTTTTCACATATAAGCTTAACAATATAAATAGTATAAAAGTTAGTAAGACTATCTCAATAACTTCAGCTAATTACTTCAATTAAACTAAATTAGTTTAAAGTAACTCATAGATTAAAGAAGTCAATAGCTCATAATAAACTGGCTAGTAATATTTATGGTTATAAGTCCATACTCCAGGAAATAAGTAGGATAGAAATACTACAGTCAATTGAAATTTGCTAAAAATACTTAATTTATGAACTTCTTTTATCAGAAGACTAAACATTCGTTGCTTATGAAACGTTCTTTATTTGGAAGTAACTAGCTCTGAATAAATTATAGAAGCCATCAAAACGAAATTAGAGACGCCCTCTAACGCCATGCCTTGTATAGGAACACAGAGCGTTAACGAGAGGAGACATGTGCAGTCGGGTTATTATCAGGGTTTCTTTAGCTGTACACAGCTGAACTGCTAACAAATCAACCGAGACACTTCGTGACAGATGAATTACAACGTGCAACTGTCTCTGTGCGAGACCCCTACGAGAAAACAAGGAGTGTATGTGTGAGATAGAGGGTGGTAAAAAAAAATCGACTGTTCTTCGCACAAGATATCACCCCTACATGACAATATTTACAGCTTCTATTCTGATTCGATGACCACCTTCATGAGGACTTAACATGTTGTTATTGGAACATGGTTGATGATGAAACGTGTATCAAACAAACATGACTTATTAAAAATGATAAACTCTGGAATCAAAGATGGGACCCTCATTTTATTTTCTTTATAAACCTTTTGTACAACAAACTACTTCTTGCGTCCATGACTGTATTTCTTATCTTACAGCATTCTTAATAAAATGAACCACAAAAAATGATACAATTAACATTAATCATTTCTGTCGAAGTTCTATATCTATCTTTTACAAATAATAAATAATTTTACATATTTGTTTGCTGTCAGTTCTTTACAATTGGAAAAACATAAAATTTCTCAACCGATGGTGCATCGTGTCGAGACAAGTCGGTAATGACAACCTTAGCTTCTAAGTATTCTTTTTGCCCCATGTTTTCACAATTTTAATTAACAGCGTAATGCGCTATTAATTTTAAAACAAAATACAATTCATTTGGAGAACAAGACATGAACCAAAAGAACAGCGTTTCTGACGTCAAAACATCTGTAGATCAAACTTAGAATTTTCTCGAAAGTGAATAACGTTAAGCGATTTGAATTGTTAGTCAATAGTTAGTAAAAATAAAGTTATTATTGAGGAAACTAAAAAATAAATTAAAATGCAAGCATATTTAGTTAGCAAAACAGAAATGACATATAAAAGACCCCCCAAAAAATTCTCGACTGTGTCGTCACCTTCTTTACCATTATAATAATAGCAAATTTCTAGTTTTACTGACAACTGCTCGTGATATAAACATACTAATAAAAATAGTTTTAATAAAAATACCAAGAACACGAGACAACAACCAACTAACTGTTTCAAAAGGCACTAAAAATAAAAAAACAGAGAGAAAAATATAAACAAAAGTATTTCTGTTATATTTGATCTTTAAACTCACCAAAAGATTATAAGGTTGTACAGAACCTGAAAAAGAATAATATTTTATCATGCAGTACTATATTGATGTGAAAGATTAAGTCCATAAACTTACAGGTAGTTAATACAGAACGAAATTTATTAGCACTGTTTTCTTGCTAGACTACTTTACATCGATGCATTGATAATTTAACTCCTCGTATATCATGTGATAACGTAATTGACAATTCATCTTAATGAAGTTTTGATCGAGTAAAACTTTCTATGATTATTTCTGACTGGTTTATGTTGGGTTTTGATAAACAGTAATTGTAAGGCAAAGGTAACGAAAGTATTCGTAATACTTTCTGATCATCTTCCGGCAAATAAAATGTGGAACATCATGAAGAATATGCAGGATGAAGAATAGTGATACATTTTTAACGTGTCTCGGACGGATAATTTCCTGTTAAGATGATAAACATTTCCTTTTTATTTTTTAGAAAAGTTAAGGAAAGGGGGTGAATATTTTCCTGTTACTTCGTTAGAAAATAGATATAGGAGATAAATATTCATTATTTGTTCTTTAGAGAATTGAAGTGAAAGGATAAATATTTTCCGTTACCTTGTTAGAGTATAGAAATGAGAGACGAATATTCATTATTTGTTTTTTACAGAATTAAAGTGAAAGAATAAATATTTTCCGTTACTTTGTTAGAGTATAGAAATAGATAAATATTCATTTTTTGTTTTTTACAGAATCAGAGTGAAAGGATAAATATTTTCTATTATTTTATTAGAAAATTAAGGAAAAAAACCAAATATTTTCCTGTTATTTCTTTAGGAAATAGAAATAGGTAACGAATATTTATCGTTTATTCTTTACAGAATCAACGGGGAAGAATAAATACTTATAAAACGAAGAAAAAATAACTAGCCTTTTTAGCCACTTCTTTACAGAATTAAGCAAAGGTGAACATATATATGCTCGATAATTTCCTGCAGAATAACTACAAACAGTTAAGTATATATTTGTGTCAGGTAATATACTGAAAAATGAAAATAAAAGTGAAAACATTTCGACATATTCAATGAGGAATCGAGCTAAGGTGAACATATTTCTAACATTTTGCTAATCTAAAAGTACTCCCTGCAAATTGGAGGTAAAAGTAGCAATTACATAAGGTTTAATAAATACGTAAGCTCAAAATTTGGTAAGTTTTCAGTGTGTTCTTGTATTATGTCAGGATTTTTATTTCCCTGTAAGCTGTGTCTTGGAATATTTCTTTTAAAATGAGTAGTTCCCTTTACGGAAAGAATCATACTGTTCACGCGCACACATGTACATACACATCACGAGGCACGTTGTTACTCCAATTCATACCCCATTTTTTATTTAATGCCACTCCCATCCTCTTTCTTAAACAAACTTAGAAAAAAAGGGGGGCTAAAACGTTTGTTACTTTCGCCATATTATCAGACCATTGGAGAGTAGGCTGTTAAAACTCAAGCAGGGCTGTGTCGAAATTAACGTTCTTAACACCAATGGAGTAAACGGTTCTGCTCAATTTCATTGGGTCAGAGGTCACCAGAACCATGAACTATCTTACTTTCAGGGCATTAAATTCCTCCTCGCCCAACTCACAGTCTTGGCGTCTGGTTCGCAAAACAACAAGAGTGAGGGAGAAAAATGCAAGAAGGAAATACTGATGGGTTGGTAAAGGAAGATATACAATACCAACATGATTAACTTACGCTGTACAACGTTCCCAGCTGGTACAGCTGTAAGTCTACGGATTAACAACGCTAAAATCAGGGGTTTGATTCTCTTTGGTGGACTCAGCAGATAGCCCGATGTGGCTTTGCTATAAGAAAAAACACACGAACACACGCTGTGCTAGTAAATATGAAAAATGTAAGTAATGACTGCAGGTGTATCGAATACAACTTTAAGTATCATTCTCCCGAAGAAAACTTAAAACAGGACAAACAGTAAAACCTAGATATGGAAAAGTACATGTATTTGCTTATGAAACCAGAGTGGGCTTAGTTACGGTCAAAATAATTATATTATTAGCGCAAAAAGCAAATATAATTATGCTAATAGCAAAAAGAAAAAAAAACATGTAAACGAAAAACGATGATTTCGATAGTCATTATTCAAGGAAAGCAATACAAACTAACATAAATAAATTTCATTTTACAATGACCAGTACTTACCTCATACAACAAAATTTATAAAAGAATCTCATACAACTTCTTACCCAAATAATCAAGATACGTTATTTGTTGTTTTTTTTACATATTTTGTAATGCAGGTTATTTCAGTGTAAAAACCGAATTTATTTTCAGTTATTCGCACTGAACATATTCATATTTTCACAAGAAATTACCTCTTTTAAACGAGTGGATTATTGTTAGAAGTAGAAAGGAAAATGACTAGTTTAAATACAAACAAACATTTTTAATGACACTTAACTTCTTTATTTAGAGTTTGTTCTTAAATTTCGAGTAAAGCTACACGAGAGCTATTTACGCTAACCATTTCTAATTTAGCAGAGGAAAACTAGAGGGAAGGCAGCTAGTCATCACTTCCCATCGCCAACTCTAGGGGCTACTCTTTTACTAACGAATAGTGGGATTGACCATAACTTTATAACGCCCTCACAGCTGAAAGAGCGACCATGTTTGGTGTGCCTGGGATTTAAAGCCGCGACCCACGTAGTAGGAGTCGACTGTCTTAACCATTTGACCATACTGGACCTATTTGTTAGAGGAAACATAAGATTCAAGGTGCAATGGATATGATATACAGTAAAATCTGTCTAAGCCAGAAAATGTATAAGGCGGAAACTTGTAGAAGCCAGTAATATCAAAATTTTGCAGCATTATCTTAATATTTCCCTTATAAAAGACCATCTATATGGTGGAACCTGCGTAAGGTGAACTGAAAACTATCTGTCACCTACCTCATCTGTCAACAAGTAGGATTAGAACCTGAGTAAGACGGAAAAATGTTTTTGATTAAATATTAATTTCTTATTTAATTAATATATATATATATATATATTTAAAATATTAATAAATTATTGTTTAATTAATAATTTGTTTGAATATTAATAAATCCTCGGACATTTTGTTACAGTAAGTATTGGTTAAATATGTTGTGTTATTTTTTCTGCCGTCATTATTCCGGAGGTCGCTATTCGAAAGAACGATTGACTGTACTTTGGTCGCATTTGGAATGGAAAGCGAATAATAAAGTGTGGATGACAAGTGCTGTATTTGAGGATTTTTTGAATAAATTCAACAAAAGAATGGAACAACAAAATAAGTATATTCTACTTTTCCCAGATAATGTAACTTGTCACACAAAAGTTCAAATTCCAAATGTTCGTTGAGTCTTTCTACCTCCATGTACAACATTAGTTCTACAGTCACTAGATAATAGAATTATACAGTATATAAAATTGAAATACAGAAAATTGACGCTTCAGCATGTTATTGCAAACATGGATGACTGTAAGAGAGCATCTGAAATGGCAATGAACATTGACGTGTTAAATGTAATTCCATTTGTAAATCATTGAATCAAATGCGTAATAAAGTGCTTTCGAAACCTTGCATTTATTCTTGATAATGGTGGAGACTATGGAGAAGTTATTTGTTATGACGATTCGAGTGAAATCCAAACTCTGATTGAGAAGATTGATCCAGATGATTCTGTGAACGTCGAAAGTTTGTGAACGTTGACAAGAATGTTATGATACGTTAATTTCATTTGAAAGTTAGTAGTTTTGATTTTGTTTAAAGTTGAGGTGTAAGTTAGCTGCTAAGAAAACCTCGCACAGCATAAATTTTCATAAGTCTATGTTTCATTTAAATGTTGAATGAGATGTTGTATTTGAATATGTTTTTGCATTAATATCAAAGTTTTATTATCGCCATCAAAGTGTTAAGAGTAGCCTCTCATACAAGAACATTTTATTATCAGTAAAACTATATCTTTTTTTTTTCTGAATTCGGTAAACCTTTTCCACAGGAATAAACATCGTTTTTGTTTTTGCTTCGAGATAGAAATATTGCCAGTGGAACTCAACTACGTTAGTTTGTTTTGAAATACTTCTCTGAGCTATTACAACTGCTATTAAATTTGTTGTTGTTTGTAGGATCTTAGTTATTAGAAATTTTCTATGCATTTCTCTTAAAGAATAAGTGATTTTACCCAATTGTTTTGGCCAACTAAAAATTGACTGTCGAAACTTGCAAGAATATAAAATTACTTAATTTGATGCAACAGCTGGACCTCCACGTTTCTACAATGCGTGTAAACACATCCGTATTGAGCACTATGGAAAGAGGATGAAACAGTTGAATACATATTGGTAGATATAAATATTTTTGTTTCAGAGGTTTGCTCTTATATTAATTGGCTTTGTTCACCACTATACAAGGTCAGTAATATGAGGGTTGAAATGAAAGTAAAATGACACATATATAACAGTTCAGATTTGTTAACAATATGATTACATACATCTGTTAAATTTGATTGATTTCTGTTTTTTTTAAAGGAAAGCTTCACTCGTCACGTGACCACCTAGCTGTATCGAACGCCGCATTTTACGCTCTTCGTCCGTAAATTTATCGCTCGCTCACATAAGAACGACATTAGCTTCTTTAACCATAATAAATTATTGGTTAATGAGAGTTTTTCATCATTGTTATTTCTGAATTCAGATCTAACCCATTCCGGCAAAGAAAATGGAATTCAAAGCGAGACTATAGATAAATATGTGATTTTTTTAAAAGTATATTCCGTGAAATCGAGAACATTTTAGGATAACGTTTTATGCAATTTAAGCACGCTTAGTAATTACTTTATTTTGTAAACTCTGGCCAAGATTGTTGAAATACATTTATTTTGTTCATAGTTCACAATGTTGCATCAAGGTGTTACGATTCCAACAGAAAAAAAAACATACTTCAATCTGATAGCATATCTCAATTTTATTTTTATTGATGGCTATGCTGTAGCTCAGAACGGTTTTAATTACGTTAGTTTTTAAGATAAAAAAAATCGGTTGTAGATATTCTGATAATACTGAAAGAAATTGTTTCTGGTTGAAAAGCGTTAATGTCTCTGCACTGTTATTCAACGATATCTGTTATGATGTACTGTACAATCAAACAAAATTTAGGAACACTTCTTGTCTGTAGCAAGAATGACAAAGAATATACGATTGCTTTCATTTATATTATAAAAATAACGCTATAGGACAATAGATTTAACGCACAAGGCAGTTTTCACAGAGAATACAATATTCCAACTGAACGACTCAGCTCAGTAAATACTGGCACGATATCGTACTAAGTTTAGTTCTCGTGCTAGTCACGTTCACCTCTCTTGGCACTATGCCAAGTATTGCTGTATCCGTTTTCTCCGAGGAGGGCTTATTTTTTATCGTCACTCATCGTGATTTTTTATCGACGTTTTGTACAACTTTTATGAAGAAAAAGAAATACTATCTTAACTCTTTTAAGGCTTTATATTGCCTACAGCACCGAAGATTCTCATTTTTTTTTGTTATTACATACGCTTAACTTAATGTACCTCACACTAAAAGCTGTAATTCTCAGATTACGGTTAATATAAATCAAACGTACAATTACTTAAAGAAATATTATGATAACATCACAAAAACATATTTCAGGAGAAAAAATAAAATCTTCAAAAATTAGTTAGAGGTTCTTTGTAAAGTAAATAAGAAACGATAGGGTTTAAAAACAAAACACTTTATTAAGAATATCGATACTTGTATGACGTTTTATGGAGAAAATGTGCCTCATTAATTAATATATTTATTATGATTTAGATCAACGTTTTCCTGTGAAACAAAATTAAAAACAAAAACAGTTACATGGTCATCTTATTTACTTGAATTATGAATATCCTCTTTTGATCTATCATCATTTTACCCATGACGCTGTCGTACGTCTCAAATGTATTTCTTATTCAGACCACGAGCTTTATTTACCGGTATATTCTTGAGTTTTAAACGAAAGGAGTTTTGTCATTGGCAAGTGTACCCACTCCTTAAACACTCTAGTAATACAAACATTCGCATTTAGCCCACTCACCATTAGACCATAGCTCTGTGGGGTCAGCGTGTCTGTGGCCCCAACGATAACGAATCCCCTTATTAGGTTAGCGCTCTCAAGGATGGTAACGACTAACAAGACAGTTTCTGACCTCATCTTGACCTCACCTAAATATTCTCTAACCTGAGTGCATGAAGAAATATATTTCCCTGATTTTTATTTCATCTTCATAACTAAATTTATAAAATAGTCAAGATGAAGTCGAAACTATAAACACAAGGATCCAACATTTTCTTCATTTGTCTGTTTTTAACAGCTATGAAAAAATTATAATTTTAACCGTGCAAAGAAATTTTGCATAACTAAACTCAAGAACGACAGAGGATTTTATTTAAAAGAAGCAACATTTATCTTCAATACCCTTATTATGTTTTTGTCAAAGTAATCAATTATATCCACATTATTTATCGGTGTACTGTAAAACTTACATCATTTTATATTCAGCTAAACTGTTTTATTAATAATTTTTTTAAATTTCGAGTAATAATAATGCCACTATGCCTAAATAAGGTTATACATTTGTTCTCTATTCTAAATGGCCTGGCATGGCCTAGCGCGTTAAGGCGTGCGCTTCGTAACCTGAGGGTCGCGGGTTCGCGCTCGAGTCGCGTCAAACATGCTCGCCCTCCCAGCCGTGGGGGCGTTATAATGTTACGGTCAATCCCACTATTCTTTGGTAAAAGAGTAGCCCAAAAATTGGCAGTGGGTAGTGATGACTAGCTGTCTTCCCTCTAGTCTTACACTGCTAAATTAGGGACGGCTAGCACAGATAGCCCTCGAGTAGCTTTGTGCGAAATTTCAAAACACACAAAACACTCTATTCTAAATAAAAACAACAACATAATTTTCAGTTAATTACACGCGCCATCAATACATCCTGTAATTTTTTCCCCCTAAAACAATGAGTTCGAAATAACAAGCATATCCATAACAAATAAATGATTGTATTAAAAGCTGAGCTTTGTATTACTAAACCAGTGATCATATTGTTAATACGACAACAAATCTTTTGTTTATTTTACTGGAAAGGCACACTGGGATACCTATTGTGTCTACCGCAGGAAATTGAATCTCGCATTTTAGTGTATTAAAGCCGTAAATTTTTTACTGTCACATCAAGAAATCAATGAATGCTTTTGCCTAGCAATAACTATTACAAGTATTTAAATAGGACATTTCATCATGTAGACCTATCATGGGCAGGTGATGAAAACGCTCGCCTCGCAGTATGAAGATCGCATGATCGATTCTTCGTCACATCAAACATGCTCGCCCCTTTTCGGGTTTGTAGTATGTTATAATGTTGCAATAACTCCTACTTTTTGTTGGTAAAAAAGTATCATAAGAGTGAGAGGTGGGTGGTGCTGAATGTCTACCTTCGTTATAGTTTTACACTACTAAATTAGGAATGGCTAGTGCAAATATCCTGCGTGTAGCTTTGCGCAAAAAAAAAACTTAAAATGTGTAACTACACCATGATAAAAATAAGAAAGGAGTGTTAAGAAAATATTTTTGAAAACGTTCAATTAATAAAAATATCATACAATAGAAATAATGTAACAGTAGATAACAATACTGCTTATTTGGAAACTAGACACCATGACGTCATTATTTGCTTGATTGAACGTTGTTGATAAGTTCTTAAAATATTTCTCTTGATTACGAAAGCCTAGTGCAAAAAAGTCTGTAACTGACCTCCGTAATTCCCTCCTACACAGTATAAAAAAACGTCGTAACAATTCAAGGACAACTAAGTACCAATACGACTTGTAGTAGATGACAACCAAACTAAGATAATAAACACTGTGGCTCCTCGCTTCACTGATTTTTCCATATCATTTGCTTTTCTACGATTCACAACACTACACTTGCGATGGATTGTGCACAATAAAGCCATTTATCCCTTAAGAATATATATATAAAGAAAAAATAATAGATAGGATTGGTAAAGGTCTTGTCAGAATACCTACAATATCAATAGAATTACTTCTTGCACGTGTCACCTGTTGGTTTTGTGCAACTACACAAACTCATTCTCAACCCTGTATTACAGGGTGACAAGACAGTGTGACTTCTGCTACAACGTAATTAACAAATAAAAAGAGATATTCAAGGTTGCAGGTGTTGAAGTTCAAACGTCTAGCGCAGGAGGACTGAAATCAAATAATGCTTTCATTCAAATCAGCAGGGGACCATCAGTATATGACAAGGTATATAAAGGTATGTGTGTTCGTTTTGAACTTTGATTGAAATTGCTTTGATAACTTTCTGACAGCCAACTTTTGACATCCAGGTCAAATCACCTTTACTGAATGAAAAAGAAAAAAAGACACATACAGAAAAAAGATCACAGAAAATAAGAGACAGGAATAATTATTTTGAATAACAACAGTAATTTTCACTTTCATGCCGAAACTATTTAACAGGGGTAAAAACTACTGTTCAAAAGGCCTAGCATGACCTGTTGTTTACGACACTGGATTCGCTCTATGACAAGCAAACCCACTATTCGCTGAGAAAGAGTGGCTCAAGAGCTGGCGGTGAATGGCATTAACTAGTTTTTTCCCTTATAATATATCATTTCAAAAATAATAGGCGGTTAAGCAGATAGTTTTGAAGTGGCTTTGAAGGAAATTCGTCAAAACAAACTTCAGTCGTTTCACAAACAGAGCCATTGGGGTTACAGAGCACTTTATTTTTATATTGTTCCAAAATATTTCAATAAACACAGGTTTAATGATGTACTAAAACAAATTCCTTAAACTTTAAGATGTAACCATTCACAAGAGTAGCTATGATCAATAGCAATTTTCAGAAATAACCCAATTTAAGAAAAATTGATTCTGATGTCGTTTCACGTGTAAATCTTAACATAATTATAATGAAAGTAATCCAATGAAATTCATTAAAAACGAAAACAAATAAGATACAACGTTCCAAGCAACTATGTCAATTTCCGAATTTAAACGAGAGAAACATCAGGTGCTTAGTAAAAATAAGAAGTTATTAAAATACTACGCATAAATCTATATCAAGTGTTTCATTATTTCACGTAGTCAATATTTATTTAAAATAAAAGGAAAAGATATATTGCTTGAGAAATGCATGAACATTCAAAAACTTGTTGTAACATTAAACAACTAAGAGACACATTTATGTAACTTGGTGAGTGAACAATAATAATTTTGTTTTAAATTTTACAGACAAATTCTAGAATTAACTTTTATAAATTAAAGTATTTTATGTTTATTTTCTGACACGCTATCTTTATGATGACTAAGAAATTTGAAAAACGTAACAAGTCAACAGTATAAATATGGATTCATCTCACTATTAAATATGAAACGTGAAGTGTAAACACACATAATAAAAGTTTCAGCAAAACAAAAATGCACATTTTAAAATTAGACTCGGAAGTGTTAGGTGTACTACTATAATAATAATAAACTAATTTCATTATTGGAAATACTTTTTTCTATTATGTGAAACTTTATTTTTTGTTTTTGTATAATTTCGCGCAAAGCTACACGAGGGCTATCAGCTCTAACCGTCCATAATTTAGCAGTGTAAGACTAGAGGGAAGGCAGCTAGTCATCGCCATCCACCGCCAACTCTTAGGCTACTTTTTTCCCAACGAATAGTAGGATTCACCGTCACATTATAATACCCCCACGGCTGAAAGGATGAGCATGTTTGTTGTGACGGAGATTCAAACCCGCGACCCTCAGATTACGAGTCGAACAATTTAACTTACCTGGCCATATCGGACCTGTGTAACTTTATAAAACACAATTATTCACAAGTTTCTGTTCAAATAAACACTTCAGTCAGTACTTAGCAAGTTTCTGTTCAAATAAACACTTCAGTCAGTACTTAGCAAGTTTCTGTTCAAATAAACACTTCAGTCAGTACTTAGCAAGTTTCTGTTCAAATAAACACTTCAGTTAGTACTTAGCAGAGTATCGGAGGTATAAATATAAAGTACATAAATATATACATTGTTGTAAGTGTTGAGACGATTCTTAATATGAATATATCAGAGCAAAAATCTATAACATTTTAAATGACTTGGCGAAGACAACCCTATGATATCCATGTTTGGTTGTCATTTACCAAGTTTACGTGCGTTTCAGTTAGACTCAGCAGATAGGCCGGTGTGACTTTGCTACAATAAAACATACACACGATTATATACAGTGGGTGCATTGTTTTTACAACACAATAATGAAACTGAGAAAATGTTAAAATTCTTACCTCTTCACACGATCTTCTACATGAACCTGTGACCTGGTCACAACAGGTAGGGGCTATGTTCAGCAAAAGAATGAGAGAAATGAATTAATGTAGAAGTAAGACCCTGAAACAAAATTATTTACATTTATGGATTTGTATTTTTTTTTTTTCAGTTTTCCCTTAGTGTTTCACCTTTTTAATACATAATTGTTTTTAAACTGTTCACTGAGGTGAAGTTTACATATTGAATAATGTTGTGCTTTTTTATTGTAAATTCACTCAATGTAAAGAACAGGCTAAACATTTGAATAAAATAACTCGTTTTCTATTTAAAATTCATGGGGGATCCCAGTCATAATTTGTGGGATACATTGCAATAGTGGCATCTTAGAGCAGTTTATATGTTATTAGAGCTCATATAAGTGACAAAATCCACAATAAATTTTGTGTAAAAACATGTTTTTTAAAAAAAATTCTTTAAAAAACCAATATGAGATATACGATTCTCATCAGTAATCTTAGAGTTAAAGACGTGTAGTGTAAAAAAACTAGTGCGTCTTTTTATGAAGCAATTATACAAAAAATAAATAGATCAACTTGGCAAGGTTTAAAAAAATGAGTTTTTACATTGTTTTTATTGAAGTAAAACCTGTAAGATGCATACATGTGTTTTACAGTCTCTTTCAATCCATCCACACTGCCCTCCCCCAGTGGTACAGCCAAAACATAGATATACTATTGTGTAATTTTTTGCTTAACTTCAAACAAACAATCCGCATTCCATGTTTTTATATGATGGTTGTTGTTTAATCATACTTTCAACTTAAAATGTAAATACTGTCTCAATAAAAATAAACTTGGTCAGCATTCATCTTTAAAATTGATGATAAAATTATAATTCTACTCTTGTTTCTGAATGCGTAAATTGTATACAATATTTTAAGGAGCGTATACACACGACAAAAAAAATGTAATAAAAAACGTATTTTATTAACGCCGTAAAGGAAGTTCACGCGAATCCTTTATTTTTAATTAAGGGTGTGGGAACAAGAGGTGTTTAAAGTGTCATTACACCTGTTGGTGTGTAATTGATTTTAGCACCTGCTCTCTAAAAATTATTATAGCGTCTTTTCTCCAAATTCACTTTCATAATCTTAGAAAATAAGACTTTGTATACCTGAAATCAACCAACTAAGCTTAACATATGTAGCTAGTATTCGTGTCTTTTTTTCATTTTGTGCAAAGCTACAAAAGAGCCATCTGCGCTAGCCGTCCCTAATTTAGCAATGTAAGATAAGAAGGAAGGCAATTAGTCATCACCATCCACCGCCAACTTTTGGGCTACTCTTTTACCAACGAATAGTGGCATTGACTGAATTATTATAACGTTCCTATAGCTGAAAAGGCGAGCATGTTTGGTGCAGTAGGGATTGGAACCCTCAGATTACTAGTCAAGCGCCTTAACCACCAAGCCATACCGAGCGAGCTAGTATTCGTAACTACTGTTTACTTTTTAAATATTCTACTCATGTTTATTGTATAGTGTTTTCGTTTATTTTGTTACGTTTCTTCGTCGTTTCTAAGCATTCTGTCATATTATACAACAATTTTCAATTATTTACTTCTATCATCAAAGGAAAAGATGCAACAACGTTGGGTTCGTTGGAAAAATATTTAAGAAAAATGAAATAAAAAGAACACAAAATCATATTTCGAAAACTTAATTTACGCCTTAAAATACATACGTTTTGTCCGACCCTAACACCATCACCATAAACATGTTTCAGACAACATAAACTGTAATATATTTGATGCATGTTTATACACATCTGAATAAATACACAAGAACCTGGCGTTTCTACGTGTTTTTTTTTTTTTTCCTTTTGCATAGCACATGTATTAACTCTTTCTTTATTGTCTTTTACTTCTACGATATTCAAAACCATTCTGATGTAAAATGAACCGATATAAAACTAATGTTATTATTGTTTTGTTCCTCTGTATTGCTTCTTGTCTACGTTAATAATAGGAAAAACCGGGGATGCGCAACGCAAAGTTATGTAAGAAAAGAAAGAATCAGAGCGTGATATTTTTCCAACCTGTGTACATTTAGGTGTAAGATTTAATTTGCAATGTGAAAAAACAACAGCAGAGGTTTAGAAGTTTACAATTTGTGCACGGAATGGGTCATATGAAAACGTGTACAGATAATATATGTGAAACAAGTTTCATAAAACATATGAATGTATTATAATGGGTTAATTCCATGCAACAATCAAAGCCTGTCTGAATATCCTATGAATCAGTTTCATCCGGAACGAGCACATATATGTCAATTTCCATAGTAGATTCCATCGAACCTGAAAGAGCAATTGTTCAAGTTTTGTTTTTATATAACTATAGTAATAGAATTTTGTGTTAGAATGTGTTATATTTTTACCTACTTTGTTATTTAGATGATACATCTGTCATTATCTCTATCTGTTTATTTATGCTGTTTTATATATGTTAAATTAAATTGAATAAATGTTACATAATAGCGATAATAAATACGTAGAAAGGAAATAATTTTAAATTAAAGCATGATAGCTTTCCAACATGTATACATATTAGTTTGTTATAATTTAAAAACCAAGTCGAAACATAAATTGTGCCCACATTATAACTTGTATCCTGGGATCTTTTCAATTAATGCAGCGTTTTTGTTTCAGCCTGTTTTTAAGTTATAATAAACTAATATAATTAGTCAGAGATTTCGATTTGTTGTTACGAACGCAGGCCTTCTTTGTGATTTTGTTTACTTAATTTTATCAAAATATTTTTTTATTTTAACTAATGTATATATAAATATATATAATCGTGCTTCGAAGATAGCCCATAAAGAGCTTTGCACTAAATAAAAAAATTACAACCATTTTTAAAAGCCTCACAGTTACAGTATCACTTCTAATATGGTGTGATAACGTGTGAAGGTGAACTAGAGACATATCCAAAACAGTGCACTAAAGATTAACTATTTTTTCTCCTAAAACCTCAAACTTTCATAAACTAATTTCGTAACTCTTTCAATGACTGTGCTTCGATATAATTAACGCTACATTATCGACACCGATTTAAGTTTTTGGAGGTATTCTTATCTATAATACTTGCATATAACTGTGTACCTTTAGTAGTCCGATATATTAAGAGATACATTTCAAAAGCAATGAGTTGATAAATGTACGTAAACGAATAGTACGATGCTGAATTTAAGTAAATCGCTTATAACGACATTAAAGACGTGAAGAGAGAAGACGTGGAGATTTTGCTAGACAAACGTGTTATGGTATAACCATGCTCATTTACTGTATTTTGTTTTGTTTACAATTTCAGGTGTTTTAATGAAAAGAATTGGAGCACTTTCGAAAACTTCATCTCATAAGTTCCACTAAATATGCTCGCCCTTACAACCGTGGGGACGTTATAATGTCACGACCAATCACAATATTCGTTAGTAAAAAGTAGCCCAACAGTTGGCGGTGGGTGGTGATGACTAGCTGTCTTCCTTCTAGTTTTACACTACTAAAGTAGGGACGGCAAGCGCGGATATCCATCGTGTAACTTTGGGCGAAATTCAAAACAAATGGTAGGAAGAACTGGAAACCCTTTATCATTATTTTGTCCGGTTAACAAGGGAGAATTTGCTAACAATGTTGTAAGATACATGAAAGAGTCTATATACAAAAGTATTCTTAAAAAAAAGAATAAAGAGAAAGACATGTCTTGATTTTCATATGCTATGATATTACCGGAATATTCTAAACAACTATTTCTCTTTCTCTTATTTTAAATCTCACGAGCATGTCTAATAGACATGTTATAATGAACTGAATGTTTGCTGTATTGTTTGCTCTATCGATTTATCGGCAACACTTATTTAAACAAGTGGATTATATAAATTTCACAATTAAACAGCATGGGCCTAATTCCCTAAAAGCAGTTTAACTGTTCAGATTCATTCATACAAAAACCTTCTCAGACATAATACAAATTCCTTTAGAATAAAGTGTATTAAAAATAATTATAAGTGACTTTTCACCTTTATACAACTGACCAGGAAAAATTAATTGAGCAGATAAATTCATTTAAGTTTTTTTATAAGATGAATTAAAGGATAACAAAAAGGAACATTTAGTTTCTAACACAGGTGATTTATTAGTCTTCCTTCTTATCGTGATTTTCAGGATGCTAGAGGCAGTATTTTTCCTCTCGGAAGAATTGTATTTACGAATGTGAATCACGTCCAAGGACTTCTTAGTACGTCCGCTACTGCACTGTCTAGCCGAAAGAGAGGCTAACTTACCCGTCACGTATAGAGAGAACTTGCGTTGAGCTAACCCTGAAACGGAAACGGTCACTTACCTAAGGCCGATACCCGAGATCCCAGGGCCGCAAGCACGATCACGCCGATCACCGCTACCATTCCACCCATAAGGAACACACATTAGACATGTCTGTACGTATACTTCACGAACTGGCTTTACTTCCCCATACTCACACAAGTTCATAGTCGCTCACTCAATCCTCGTATGCGGCTGCGGAGAGACGCAATACAGCAGCTGATTGGTTGACACCCTCACGCACGTTGCGTCCTAATGCACCCCTTCTCCCCCATCCCCACAAATCAGTTTCACAGTCAGACCAACCCCCACTGGCGCCGGTTGGCCACGTGCTCAGGAAGCACAAGATGATCCAACACAGGAAGGTGGTTTATCTGAATTAGTGGTCACTAGTAAAAATGTGTAGGAGTCAGAATGTCTATGCAATATTATGAAACACCTTAACAGTCATGGGTGTCGAAAGTGTAAGCCAACAGTAAAAACACCACAATAATATGCTACAAAATAATCAACCCAAAAATATAACTTAGATTAATGAGCATCCCAGGTACTAGCGGTATGTTTGTTTGCCTCCCCTGTTTTACGTCATAATCCAAACAATTAGTTCCGCTACTAAATAAATTATCAGAAAATTTAGTCTAGTAAACTGTGAAAGTCTATTGTTCATTATGTTTAACTCACGAGGTTTAGATTTTCATTCTCTATGAAATTTCAATAAATTAAAATTAATTTATCTAGAATATTTCAGGTCAGTTAAAATACAACAACAATGAAGCAAGGGTGTTTTGTTTCTGTTGAATGCAAAGCTACACAAGGGGAGCTATCTGTGCTGCGCCTTCCTATCGAATTATGATTTTTGACTTAAGCCCTTAGTTTTCACTGTCGAGTACACGGAGGGCAAGAAACAAAGTCAAAATTTTAAAATATTGGTTAATTTTCCTACTGGCTTCCCATTTTATAACACTTTTTAAGAAATCAGTTAATAATACTTTTATACTGTTTAAGTTCCCCGAAAAGAGCCGGATACCAACTGGGAGTTCGCCTGTTTTAACTACTCATACCATTATAGAATTATGTGTCGTATGACAGTAGATACTAAAATGATATTATATACGGCACACTTAACCTTACAATTTGTACTATCGTAACGTCAGTAAAACATGCACATGCCATGACTCACGAGAAGAATTAGGCACTCTACAGGCATAGTATGGCATGCTAATTTCAGAAGCAAGAAATAAGAATATTTATTACTCTTAACTTTGCTTCGGGTTTGTTTATTCTTGAAACAGAACCCTTTTGGTAACTGTGTCGATATTTATCGGTTTTAATATTTCCTCATACTCTTCACACATTGGTGGTTTGAATTTTCTTTTCAATGTATGTATTGTCCTGAATGTATGTCGGTTTTTTTTTTATAAATGATTAGCACAACAAAATATTTAAAAAATAAGCAATATAACAATATGCCATGAATCAATCAACACAGTGATATACTAGACAATGTTAACACAACTATATAATTCATACAACCTTTGTTGGCGGATTATCGAGTTTTTAGTAAATAACAAAATCTTTGCGTACATCTGTTGTCGCTCTGTGAATAAAATATATCTTTTAGAGAGTGACATAAAAATAGCTGATATTGGCTGTTCCTTATTTTCGGGGTGAACAAGGTTTTAAGTAGGTGGTTTGAGAGGGATTAATAGCTACAGACCCGTTATGATGTCTCAAGTGCGTGAGAAAAACCACTTCTTCACTCGTAAAGTAACCATTTTTCAATTAGTATATAATGACCTCCGCAAAAATCATTTTTATTAACCATTCTTCTCAAATGAATGCTACCCTGCTGGGATATGCGGGCGTGACAGTTATTTTTATAGATTCATTTACTATTGGACTGCTCCTTAGTAGTTTAGCGGTAAGTCTTGTAAGTGTGTTTATGTATAACTTTATAAACGCAAAACTACAAAAAGGACAATCTCTACTGTCACTATCCCAGGTATCGAAACTCGGTATTTAGCGTTATAAGTCCACAGACGTATCGCTATGCCACTGGGGAACAGTCAGCTTTCCATACCCGTGGTAGGTACAGCACAGATAATCAACAATGTATCTTCGTGTTTAACCATAAAGAAACAAAGCTATTGGATTGTAATTTCAGATCTTTGCTATTATAACCAAGTAAACAGATAGAGTAGGAAGAAGGTTTACGTGTATTTCAGAAAACCAAACACAAATATAAATACCTGTATGCAAGCATATACGTGTCTGTGTTTTTCTCTCTGTAGTATATGTATGCATTAATGTACAAACACACCACAGATACATATATATATATATATATTTATGTATTTGTGTCTGTGTATGTAAAATGTGTGCGATTTTCCGTTTTATTTATTATTTGGAGCAACAAATACGAAAAATAACAGTGAAACGGAAAACAGTCTGAGAACACGTGTTTAACTGGAAGTCTCTAGCAAGTAGTGTTTTGAGTATTTCGTGTGGGACACATTATGACCACATTGTAAATTAATACCCTTAAAAGTATAAGACATTAAAAAACAAGCTTGAAAATGACCAACAATTAAGATTATTGCAAAATGGGCGCAGATTTCAACATTGTATAGGAGAAAAAAAAGTGGGAAATAACTATTTAACAGTTAGTAAAAACTATAAAGTATACATGTAAAGAAATGGAAAAAGTATTTAAATATTAGTAAAGAACTATGAAGTATGCATGTAAAAATGGAAGTAAGTATTTAAAGATTAGTAGAAACAACTATAAAGTATACATGTAAAGAAATGGAAGCAAGTATTTAAATATTAGTAAAGAACTATGAAGAATGCATGTAAAAATGGAAGTAAGTATTTAAATATTAGTAAAGAACTATGAAGTATGCATGTAAAAATGGAAGTAAGTATTAAAGATTAGTAGAAACAACTATAAAGTACACATGTAAAAAAATGGATTTGTTTGTTTTGGAATTTTGCACAAAGCTACTCGAGGGCTATTTGTGCTAGCCGTCCCTAATATAGCAGTGTAAGACTAGAGGGAAGGCAGCTAGTCATCACCACCCATCGCCAACTCTTGGGCTACTCTTTTACTAACGAAAAGTGGGATTGAGCGTTACATTATACACCCCCACGGCTGGGAGGGCGAGCATGTTTGGCGCGACTTGAGCGCGAACCCGCGACCCTCAGATCACAAAGCGCACGCCTTAACGCGCTAGGCCATGCCAGGCCCCCCCAAAAAATGAAAGTAAGTATTTAAAGATTAGTTGGAACAGTTGTAAACTGTAAAATGGTTCTGTTGAATTAGTTAGTGAAATATTTTCAGATTTATATTCCTAATAACAGCAGAAACAAGAAAGATATCTACAATGAAAATAACTAATTACGAATTAAAATTTGAGGCTGATAATTACAAATGCCAGGATTGATACTGTATCACAGTATTCTGACAGAAAAACACGTATCTTTATATTTCTACAACGCAAACAAGTAGCCAGCACAAGTGGTTCTTTTAAAGTTATGTTTTTTAATGAATAGCGATTTGGTGTAAATGTCTCGCAATGGTAAAAATTCTTCACATTTTCTGGGTCAGTTATAGCATGTCGAGCTGCGAATCTTCCAAGAAACGCGACGTGACGCAGCTGAATGTGTTATCTCTTTTAACTATTGGTGCATTTAAGTGACAGACAATACCATTGCACATTTGAAAGAGCTTGGATAATTCTTTTGTGGCGGCAGGTGCTACTAACTAAACGTCTTGTCTTTGAATTGAGGATAGCTTTGGGATGTCTCTAACCTGATTGTTTAAATCAGCTGAACATAAGACGCTGATCAGTTTAAATATTTATAGTCTCACTTCAGATTTTATGTTCTAGATTATCCATAAAAAAAGAAATATGTTAGATTGAAAGTTATTGTGAAAATTATTGATTTCCTATGAACGTTTACTAGGAAAAGAAACGATGAAGTTTAATATCAAAATATCTAAGCGGAAGATAGAATTCGTTTATTATTACTTCATATAAATTAGATGTTGCTACCTAAGAGCGAACTCCATACACGTGATTTCAGTTAAAGGTATTTAACTACGCAAAAGTCTTTGACTTGTATAAACTACATCTCTCTCTCTTTTATAAATATATAAAACCTGCGAATGTATACAATATCACTTTCTTAATGTACAAACACACACACACACACCATATACATATATAAAATGTTCAAGGTGGGTGTAGCCTACTGGCTACATTGATAGATCCAAGAATCGAACTTCCGATATTCCGCTAAACCCGCTTCGCACTTTTATCCGTTACGTTTACCTCGGGAAATCGAGCCCCGTATTTTACACTTGTAATTCCGTAAATTTTATTGCTGTTCCGCTGAGAAACCGCTTAGTTTATGTGTCGAATGAAGACACCGTTGACATATAAACGTACCAAACTTCTCGTGACAGGATACTAGAACATCTCCTTAATACTTCTATATAAAATATTATGCGATCTTTTGTCCCTCGTTAAAGAGCCTAGAACATTTTTCGCGGAACTCGATTCTTCATCCATCACGCAAAAGCTGTTTGTTATAGTTAAAGAAATGTCCCTCAGCTGTGTTACTCCTAACGTTGTTTAATACCAGCTCTTATTTCATGTTGTCTACACATTTAATTCTTGAAATAACGGATGGAAATTCAGTTTGAACGACATAATTAATCTTATAAAATATAAATGACATGTGTGAAATATGCAAGCTTGCTTTTTGCATAAAGCTACTGCTCTTGTCAGTCCAAATAGTAGGATATAGTAGTCACTCCTATAAAGCGCTCACGTTCCAAAAAGTACAGAGTATGATTTTTCTTTTCGGCGGTAACGAGGCGCGACCCAGAAATCCTTAGTTTGGTATTTTAACCGCTGGCCCATTTATGAAACGTAATACTCAAACTATTCAACTTGAGTTACTTGATATAGCCAATTTTCTGCACAAGAACAAAATAATTATATTTGAGATTATCTTCAATTCAGTTATTTGTTTTGGTTGGTGAACAATATAAAATATTTGATATAAATATATATGCATACTCAGTACGTCTGGATTTTTCAATAAGTGTGTAAGCTATCTGCTCGGTTTGGATGTGTTGTTATATCAGTGATGGAAAATTGAGCGCATACGAAATGTCTATGTATGAAAAAATTAGGACTCTAACGATGCCTTTAAAAGTGAAGAAAATATCTTTATACAATCACTTTTGATTTTATAAAATTTTAATAAGAATAGATTTTATTTACCGTAAATTATTTATACAAAAAATGATATTTTTATTATCTAGGTCTGATATAGATTCGATTTGAAACTGTAAATATGAAATTAGTATAAAAGGACGCGTTGATTTTTATGAGATTTTAATTACGAGAAACGGTGGCTCATCTGTGAACCTCGTAAGTTTAAAATTGGTTTTGATACCCGCGGTAGGGAGAGCCTAGATAGTCTATTGTATAAATTTGTGCTTAGTAAGAAACAAATAAACAATCTTGAAGCGTTTAAGCATTGTAACCTCAAAAAATGAAGGTTAACAGCCATTGAGCAGGTTGAGAGTAAATTTAAAACAAACATATAACAGAAGAAAATGATGATTATTTACACACATTTCTGTGATTGTAAATAGCTTTTATATTCGAATTAAACATGTAATGTACATTTATGATTAGCCCAGAGGCTAGTGTGCCAAGCTATGAATACGAGGCTCGTGTCCCGTTAATGGTTGAAACAGGTAAAAAAAACACAAAAAGTGTATAATTTAGTGCAGGTCAAATTCCACCGCTCAAGTAAAACTGCTCGAAGTGGGAGAGATAGATGCTAGTGACTGCTTTAGAATGACAGTCTTCTCTCTAGTATATCAATTACAAATCAGAGATAATTAGTGCAGACAACCCTCTAGTAACTGCTTGAAAATCGAAAGATAGCAACAACATTACGTTACGAAATTTCGTGACATCTTAATAACAATGTAAATCAAGCAAATATTGATTAAACAACAACAACAATGAATACATAAACAACGTGAAAATAAATACAAATATTTTTGTTTTGAAGTAAAACTTTAACTGAATTTTAGTTTTAAACGATATTTGACTGAAACTAAAACGTCTTCAATTTCTGATGAAGTTTGTGTATGTCAACCTATCAAAGTTTGTAAGGATTTTAATACACATTTGACATAGGAGCACATTATTATTTTGTTATGTGCAATGTTCTTATACCAAGAAATAATGAACATGGAAAGCTCTTTTTGGGGGTGTTTGTGGAGATTTAAATGTAAGGTAAAAGCAAAAACAATTCTAGTTTTTAGACAGAATAATTGATTACAACGTTTCTTTCCAAACTTAGATTTTTCTCTATGGAACTCATTTTTAAATATTTTCTTTCTGTACGTTTGAATAATGATTGGTGATTTGGTATTTCAGGTTCCACACGGTGAATCAGGAAATGACAGGATACTGTTCAAACGACGGAAATTCATCAGAGGGCGATTCAAAATCGTCTCAATTTGTTGTGCCTAAGAGGCATTCTTTCGTAAAAGTTTTTGTGTTCGATTCTTTGCGTTTTCGACCGTTCAAGCCGTCATTCTCAACGAATAAAGGCGCTCAACCACGACGTAATGATGGTCATCAGTGTGGTTACCGATGTAAGAAGGTGAGAAGTACCTTGTGACAACTTGTGGGTCTTGACTCGACCTCAAGTCATTCACATCCGGGTTATTATTACTGACTAAATGCTGTAATTACTGCCTGAATTATACCAAAGGAGACCTTAATCTTAACAACAGTCTTTGATTCTCGTCGTTTGCTAATATTGACATAATAGAAGCTAATAATAAGTCATTAACTTCATATTCTCAAAACCTTTGAAAGTAGTTACGTGACAGGATAGTCAAATAATAACAGATCAGAGTTATGTAGCTAAACGAAACAAAACAAATCGTGCTATTCATATTAATTAAATGTATGAGGTAATGGAACTTTTTATTAGGGCTGTTAGAGAACAGTAAACATTCATTGCTTAGATTGATGGTCATTACGTTTAGTCTCCTGTAGGCTCAGTGGTAAACTCGAAAGCTTTTAACACTAAATATCTAGGTTCGATACTCGAGTCCACTTTCTCATTGTATAGCTTTGCTCTTAAGCAATTAATTAATCGTCACATTTTAATATACAAATGTAGATTTACTAAAGCACACTAACATTATTAATCGAATGTTTTATTTACTACCTAAATAAATATTCGAGCAGTGATAAATTGTAGTTTTCACCCACTGTCTCATTTTTATGTTCCATGCAAGTGCTTTTTATTCAACTAAAGATACTAAATAAAAAGTATTTAGTATACATAAAAGGTTCAGTTTAAGTATTCAAACGTTATATAAGCTTAAACATTCACAATGAGTTAACTGTGCTATGCTCACCAAGGAATTTGAAACTCGATTTTTACCGTTATAAAAATATAAGACTTGAGACTTACTGCTGATCCACTCGGGTAAAAGGAAATTCTATGTACCAGATATTAAGAATTTCAAGAATATTTGATGTAATTTTTGTTTTAAACCTATGGAACATGTACAAAGATTGAGATACCACTGAATGACTTTCAGGTACAAAATTAATTTATTGTGATATATTTAGATATTTTTTAAAATTAATCTGTTTCACTAAAGATAAATTATACTAGATCCAAGTAAAAGCTTGTTACAGAAGCAAAAAAGATTATTAAACATTCACTATCAACAAATAGTATTCAAGGCAACTAATTTTAACAATCGCCTAAGCTCAGTTCCGTTCACATAATTATTTCGTTAATTTTGATAATTTTCCATACTTCATTAAATATTGTTTTTTCAAAGAGTCATACTAAATAATTTATTATAAATGTGCAAATTTTGAACCCTGTACAATATTCAAATTGTGTGATATTGTATCATGCGTAACCAAGAAACACAACACTGACGTTTAACAAAGTGGTCAGGCATGGCCGAGAGGTCAAGGAACTTGACTCTTAATCTGAGAGTCGAGGGTTCAAATCCCTGTCACACCAAATATGCTTGTCCTTTCAGCTGTGGGGGCCTTATAATGTAACGATCAATCCAACTATTCGTTGGTAAAAGAGTCGCCCAATAGTTGGCGGTGGGTGGTAATGGCTAGCTGCCGTCCCTCCAGTTTTACACTTCTATATTAGGAACGACTAGCGCAAATATCTTTCGTGTAGCTTTGCGTGAAATTCAAAACAAATAAACAAAGCATTTAACAACAGCTCGTTTTACTTGACTTCACTGAAAGTATGTAAAACGATCGAAGTAATTTGTAAATTAGACGTTGTAACAGATGAAATATCAAATAATGATGTCACACATTATATTTTACTTGACAATAAGTCTACGATAAATGTAACTAGTTTAAAAACTGGAACGCGACGAAATAATATAACAAGCGAGTTAATGAACGTCAGGACGAGTTGATATAAATCATTAAAATATCTACACAAGTTCCATAGCTCAACTTAGAAGGGTTGACTCTGGCTTAGGGTATGCATAGAATTTCGATATTTTTGCATCAGCGAGTAGCGGAGCTTAAAATTAGCTTTTTATAATAAACACTTTTTGTTCAAAAACCGTCAGAAATTGTCGACATAACAAAGGAATGACAGATATTTGTTGTTGTTGTTTTCTCTCTACGGTGTCTCTGCCTCTGTTTTGTGAATTTATGTCTTAGTTGATGAACTAAGTTGTTAACATCTCTGTACAAATCTTGATAAATGACAATCTATCTCCGCGTTCGGGAATGTGGAGAAAACTGAAAAGAACTAAAACGTAATTCAGCAATTTTATTAGCATTAACATTTACGACTGGAAAGGATTGGGGCAACAGTATAGTCTATACTACAAAATGGTGTCTTTACACAAGTTGTGTGGCTACTTGGTGCCCAAATGATTTAATATGCAACAGATATAAAATCTTTACATCACAAACTTTGTGTGTAGCCTTCAATAGTTACAGTCTTTATTTGTCTGTTCGTATGTTACATGAGGGCTATCTGCACCAGTCGTCCCTAATTTAGAAATTTAAGATTACAGGAAGGGCAGTTAGTCATCACCACCTACGCCAACTATTGGGCTACTCTTTTTACCAACGACTGAAGATTGACCATCACTTTAAAACGCTCCAACGGCCGAAAGGGCAAGCATGTTTGGTGCGACCGGGATTCGAGCACGTGACTATCAGATTTCTAGTCTAGCACCTCAACCACCTGGCCAGTTGATCAAAAGGAAAACATAGAAAGAAAATTAACGTCATAGTAGCTGATAATTTTAGATCCCAAGACATGTGAAAACAGCGGATAGCACTCCTATGTTTATGGTATCTATCTATGAATAATGTAAAAAAATATTGTTCAGATATCAGGGTTAAAATTTCGGGTAAGAATAACTAATTTATCTTTTATGGCTTAAAAATTATCATTACTTTTGTCTTTAAAATCTTCTTAAGGTCGTCCTAAACGAACACGCTTTCTATTTGTTTGTTTTTGAATTTTGCACAAAGCTACTCGAGGGCTATCTGTGCTAGTCGTCTCTAATTTAGCAGTGTAAGACTAGAGGGAAGGCAGCTAGTCATCACCTCCCACTGAAAACTCTTGGGCTACTCTTTGACCAATGAATAGTGGGATTGACCGTCACACTATATCCCCCCCACGGCTGGAAGGGCGAGCATGTTTGGCGCGACGGGGATGCGAACCCGCGACCCTCAGATTACGAGTCGCACGCCTTAACACGCTTGGTCATGTCGGGTCCACGCTTTCTGATGTGTAGATAAAAAACGCGCTGATAATTATGAAGTACATTAGACACTGATATTGTTCTACGTATCCAAACAAATAAAACCACACCAGGAACACTAGACAGCAGATTAAATCGATACAAAAGAAAATGATTTTATTGTAAGAAGGTGGTTTGTCCGAAACTTCGATCACATGATTATTTTGTTTTCGTTTACAGAGATTTTGATTATTATTTTTTTGCATTTTCAGGTATATTCGTACAAAGCTGGCCGTGTGGTTAGGGCATTTGACTCCCAATGAAATGTTCGAATCCTTACCTCATCAAACATGGTCCTATCAGCTATGGAGGCGTTATTATGTCACGGTCTATCCCACTATTCGATGTTAAAAGAGTAGTCCAAGACTTGGTAGTGGGTGGTGATGACTAGTTAGTTGTCTTCCCTCTTGCCTTTCTTTGCTAAATTAGAAACGGCTAGTTTTTAGCTTTGTTCGAAATAAAAAAAAAACAAACGAACAATTAATATTTTAGTAGATACTCTTAAAATATCTCTAAATACAGAGTGATGTGATAAAGATAATGAGGTTTAGAAACAGAGGCTGCCTATTGTATGCTTAAAGAGAACAAAAGAGAAGAAGTGCAAAATTACAGATGAAGCCGAGATAAGACAAAAGTCATGTTAAATGTTATTGTATTTTTGTCGGTTTGTACGATAAGACCAAAGTCATATTAACTATTACTGTACTTTTGTTAGTTTGTACTATATGGTATCGCCATTGAGTTTGTTTGAATTGTCATTAATGAAAGCGACACAACTTTTAGGTCTTCTTCCAGCGTTAAAACACGGTAAGCTGTGATTGTAGCTGCTTGACCTTTTAACCCTGCCAACTATGACCTCAGGCCAACTGACTTTTACTCGTATCTAATCTGGTATCGACTTGTCAAAGCATCACGTCCTGCGATGTTGCACTTACGCTGATTATTTGGTACCAGATGTACAGAGGAAACTTGCCAGAACGTTTAGCATTTCCAAGAAACTTGTGAACACTTCACGCTTTGTGACGCGGTGCTGGTTTCTACATATGTGCATAACTGAAGGAAAGTGAGAAATTCCTGTTTTATTGGCTTATGGACTACAGCGATCCCAATCTTTCTAACTGCCCAGTGTGCAATGTTGAAATTCTAAAGAAAAACCCCATACCGATAATAATTATGCTTATAACTAGTTGTTTTAGAATGATGAAATTCACATATTTTTAACCATTCTACTACTGGTTATAGCCAGTAACGCGATAACGAAAATATTTTATCAGATAATGAAAAATTAAGCTCTATTAACGATATGTTTGAAACCAAAACACTTTAATTTACATATTTGTGGAAAGTTTTATTCAAGTTAACTCTTGTAGCAACAGGATAGGGTGCAGTCCAAAGTTATTCAGTACAAAGCTTTAAAACATATGTTAGTCTGACAGCTTTTATCAATTAATATTCATAATAATATTGGATTTTGTGTGTGTATATTATAACCACAAATTTTTAAACCAGAAACAAAACACATTAAAATACGAAGCGTATTTTATTTATCTTAATGTGTTTTGTTTATGGCTTAAAAAGTAACAGTTATAATATAATTAATTAGAGATCTGGATTTGCTGTTTCTAACGCAGTCCTTCCTCATGATTTCTTTTACTTATTTGGCTTAATGTGTAATTATATAATTTTATCAAAACCACAACGATCATAGCGAGACTTAAAAATGGAACAAAAATTATCCCTTAACAGTTTGTTTGTAAAGTGTCATTATGAAATGATTTTGGCTTTGATTTGTACTAATTTCATTGTTATCATATGCACTGATGTGATGGTCTTTTTATATTTAATGTTATTTATTAAACTCGAACAATTAATTTATATATGTAAATTAATATTTAAAATGTATAAGTATTAATAGTTAATTAAAACCTAACTCTGCTTTTAGTCGTGATGCGTTTAAAAATTGTTTTATCAATTCTATAATATTTGTTTTTATTAACACATTTCTCAAAGAGATGTTTAATTTTAGATGTTTTAGTTTTAAATTTATAAGCTTACGATCTTCAAAGATTTCTATTGTTAGAGTGATTAACATTCCATAACCTTTGTTTTAAAGCATCACTTTGCCGCTATTAGTTTTGGCCCGGCATGGCCAAGCGTGTTAAGGCGTGCGACTCGTAATCTGAGGGTCGTGCGTTCGCGCCCGCGTCGCGCTAAACATGCTCGCCTTCCCAGCCGTGAGGGCGTTATAATGTGACGGTCAATCCCACTATTCGTTGGTAAAAGAGTAACCTAAGAGTTGGAAGTGGGTGGTGATGACTAGCTGTCTTCCCTCTAGTCTTACACTGCTAAATTAGAAACGGCTAGCACAGATAGCCCTCGAGTAGCTTTGTGCGAAATTCAAAAACAAACAAACAAACAATCGTTCTTTCGTCCATCCGGATATTGTGAATAGCATATCTCGAGACTGGACTGGTAGATTTTGATCACACTGATACAACACGTACTGAATTCAAAGCTCTAGATCTGATTACCGTTTATCGCCAATCAAACAAACAATAGAATATCAGTGAGAGCACAGGTGCTTCCTAACCACAAATTGTACTTGTTGTACTTAAATCTCAAATAAGCTATTTATGAGAGAGTGAAAAAGGCAGTACTTTAAATTATTAACTGCTAAGTTTTGCTGTCATTTTGTTGAAATTTATCTGTGGTTTTACATCTTTGTCATGTTTGAGGTCTTTTGTGTGTGTTTTCTTACAGGAAAGTCACATCGGGTTATCTGCCGTGTCTACTGAGAAGAATCGAACCCCTGATTTTAGTGTTGTAGATTCGAAGACCTACCGCTCCAGCTGAGAACGAGGTCTTTTTTTATTTACTTTAGTATAAGTATTAATAAAACGCTTATGTATATGTTTAATGCTGTAAATATTTTAATCGAATTTTTATCATTTTATATTAAGGCATTTCACTAAAATTGTTTTTATTGTTTGCTAGTAAAGAAAGAAACACTGCTTAATTTATGAAGGAAAAAATAAAATAATGCTTATGACTGAAAGACTTGATTTTTTTTGAAAGACGAACTGAGAAAAATTGGTTGGTGATATGCTTTGAGGAAAGATTAGAAATGAAAGTACATCAGGTCGGTGACCAAAGTGAATGTTTTAAAGCTATGGTGTACTTTCGCACATGGTTCATACTAATCAAATGCGTTTAGAAATTAAGGAATATTTTTAAAAAATTGATTTTTTATGATGAAAATTTTCCATTTCACTGGAAAATAAAGGGACAGTACATTTTACACCGTATAATTTCTAATTACGAACAATCAGTCCTAAGAAAATTGTAGTTACAAGAAAATAAGAGTTGTTTCGCTGAAAAACTTTTATTTTGTCAAAGGTTAGTCAATGATAAATTATACATATTAAATGAAAGGGTTAAGTTATATTGTAGATCAAAGACACGATAATAAGTATGCAAAAAAATGTGTTGTTACTGGCAACATCCTACAATGCATAACAGAAGATGAGGTCATTATTGTAACAGTGAATGCTATCATTTTCGAATAAATGATTATGCAGTATTTTAGTTCGTTGGCAGATTTCCATAATTACCTATAATCCCAACGGAAAAAAAAGTGAAAAATGAAAAATATTTTCCTATTATGACAGAATTATGTCATCAACTTACCTATCTATGAGTATTAAGTTTGGGAAAATATAGGTTTAAAATTTTATTTTGTTTCCTCATATTTCGTGCCAACATTAATTCATTATAAACTTGCAGAACATTGTCCTAGGAGGATATTATCTGAAGTAGTAACTAATCGTCCATGTTGTCTGGACCACTACATGGGACAGCTGTATGTGTAGTCGAGCACCTTCTCACAGGTATAAAGTTTCATTTCGTCGTAAAGGTAAAATAAATTAATATTTATTTAAGAATTTCAGTTTTGTCTTTTTATTTATTAGCCACGAACCTTTGGCACACACATGTGCCAAGCCATCTTGAGCTTCCCTTCATTGTAAATCTTGCTATCTGTGGTTAATACTACAGCTAGGCAACTTAAAAAAATGGAATATTGAGGTTGAAATATTCAGCCACGATACTACAAAATACCGCTGTAATAATGAATCAATAACACACCAGTGTATTTTTATTAAAATCTTATTTGTGATAATTTGTACTCTGAACTGAGATACAAATGGATTCTAATTTAGCCAAAGTTTATAACTAAATACTTGTGGAAATGACTTTAAATTGTTATAATTCAAAACATTTAAGACTCAAAGTAGCCTAACGCGTGCTTAAGGCTTATAATATGTGTAGGGGGTAGCGTAAGTAATCTATAATGTTGCTTTACCAACAGACAAGTAAAACATTCGATTTTAATATGGAGTATGACGTTAATGTTGGATCAGATAAAATCCCTAGGCATCAGCGATCGTCCATTTGAAAGAATCATTGTCTAGGTATCCTAAACGCTTGAAGTTTCTTGACGGATACGATGTGGTTTTGTTTGATTTGTTTCGAATTCCGCGCAAAACTACCTGAGAGCTACCTGCGCTAGACGTCCCTAATTTACCAGTGTAAGGCTAGAGTTAAAATAACTAATCATCGCCACAAGGTTGTATCTTGCAATGTTTTCTCTCCATATGCTAACTATTCAACTAGTGTTTTATTTCAAGTATTTTTGTTTTTACCCCCTCTTTGAGGTGGGATGAATAAAGAGAAAAAAAAGCAGCGGTAAGTCAGAAGACTCATAACGCTGAGACTGGTTTAATGCTTGTAGTACAGTCTGTTGTGTAACTTCGTGTTTAATTACAAGCAAAGAGACTCAGCTGTAAGTCTAAGGGGATTTATAACGCTAAAAACTGGATTTCCATTCTTACAATGGGTACAGCACAGATAGTTCATTATGTAGCTACTTAACAACAAATATAATTGACATAGAAAAAAATGAGTTCTTAATTTTAGTTTGTTTGAAATAAGTTCAAAAGCAACATTGAAGAATGATAATTTGTGTTGAAAAACCTAACAACCATAGGAATAAAAAAATATATATAATTTTTTACAAGGCCTGGCATGGCCAAGCATGTAAGGCGTGCGACTCGTAATCCGAGGGTCGTGCGTTCGCGCCCGCCCTCCCAGCCGTGGAGCGTTATAATTTTCGGTTAATCCCACTATTCGTTGGTAAAATAGTAGCCCAAGAGTTGGCGGTGGGTGGTGATAACTAGCTGTCTTACACTGCTAAATTAGGGACGGCTAGCACAGATAGCCCTCGAGTAGCTTTGTGCGAAATTCAAAAACAAACAAAATTTATTTACAGTGTAACCGCCATATAATAAAGCGTATTTTGAAAACCATTTACACCACTATCCACCAAAAAAACAACACATAATTCATTTTTAAATACTAGATTTCGTATGGGAATATTTTTCCTAAATTAACTCAACAGTCGTAGAACGTTAGCTCCTCATTCTGCATTTATCATTGTCATATTACCACTGTTTATTTTGTATTGTGTTCTTATTTTTAATTCTTTAAATTAGATGTTTTAAAATTAAAATATGCATTACACGTCTAGCCTTTATCAACCACTCATCTTTCATGTCGAAATAAACTTGATTTTTATTTATAGTGATCATGTGTGCATTCTACTGAGTCATTCAAGTACACATTTTATTGGCCTTACCCTGACAGTTCATTCTTTGAATCAGCCAAGTGCACATTTCACTGACCTTACGCTGATAGATTAACCTTCTGTTTCAAACAGTTTCACACAACAGCTTCAAGCAACATGCATGCAGTAATAAAAAATAATTGTGTGACCTGGATGCACTCTGGATACACTTGCACTGTACTCCTATTTCATAGGAGTGTCTTCGATCGCCGGGAAAAATAATAATAATAAAACCTCATCGATATTTAAAAAGTAGGCGTATAGGACAGTTAGAGTCTACCCTAATTGATAATAAGCATAAGTATCTGGTTTACCAATAAAAAATACCTTGGGCAGTACGTTCAATCTGTTTTTGGCACGAACCACTCACACACTTTACCTTGGATCCCTTGCATTAACCTTAATTACGTTTAATGACGTGACAATAAATTGAAACACATAGAATACTTTACCTTAGTTGGTCAATTCGATTTTGTTAGAAAAATCTCCAGTTTCAAAATACATAAGCGATCCCTTCAAATGCAAACTGGTTAAAAAAAAAAGAGAAAAAAGACCTGTGGGACTTAGAGCTAATTTGAAAATACCTAAACTGTCACAAGAACAAAATTATAAAACCTCCTAGCAGTTGTTGTGTGTAATGCTTATTTAAGTAAAAGGATTAGCGCATGTTTATGACCTTTCGACATCAGGTTAACAAGAACATGCAGAACACTTACAAGAATATGAAGAAACAGAGTTTACCCAATTAAAGATATATTCTGTACTAATCATGCCATGATGCTAATGTAGAAGACAGTTTTACACAACTAACTTTATCATTTTTAGCCCCTGTTCCAGCTAAATGGTAGATAATTGATAATGCTGTCCAAAAGTATTGGACTGACCAGGGACTTTCCCTTTGAGAAAGTGCAGTACAGATTCCAAAACGTCTGAACGTCAATACAAATACATCATTGGTTAGCGTTACGTTAGCTGTCCTACTGTGGTCATACTTGAAAGTAAGCCCACAGAGAAAAATAAATGAAGCGTGGATGATCTTTGTACTCGTCTGGCACCATGTCCTGAGTTTTGTGGAAGATTTATTCAGACAAGAGATAGATTCAATGATTAGAAATGTTCTACTATTCTTATATAAGAATACGAGAGTAACATTAACGTTCGTACTCTCCAGAGGCGCAGCAGTATGTCAGCGGACTCACACTGCTAGAAACTGGGTTTCAATACCCGTAGTGAGCAAATATCCCATTGTGTAGCTTTGTGCTTAATTCCAATCAATCGACGTCCGATACATCACCTTATCTAAGCTGCGAGATATCAATTTATATTTTTTAGTAATTGTGGTTCTGTTTATCATACATTTGTCATTTCTTTTTGTCGTTTCGTTAATTAATGAATTTTTAGTTGCATAACAATGCTAATTAACCTAATAAACACTTATATTTGAGTAAATATGATGCAATTGACCCCAGCTTCCCCAGCTGTGACGTATAGAGACTTTTAGTTTAGGAAAAGAATACGTGAATTTATGATAACCTGATGTTGTTCTCTCGTGATTTATTCTGGTAATAAATATCCTGCCAGAAGAGTCATTAAAAGAGTGTCACTGGAGAGTATAGTTGTTGCTGTTTGTCACCTGTTACTGTGATTGAAAGGCATAGTTTGGTTATTGTAACTGTTTTATTTTTTAAATTAGGTTCTTTTTCCGTGTTCCATTATTAATGATTTATTGATATTTATTATATATTATTTATTAGTATCGGTGTGATGTCCTAGCCTGGAAATTGATTACTAACGTTGTTGAATTTATTTCTAATTGCTGTTATTGTGAATAAATTGTGTTTTATTTTGTTGTTGTTGAACCCTGATTTTCGAGTCATGCACATTGTAGACCGTTACAAAGTGATATCAAGTTAATCAGCATTTTGAATATTCGAGGTGATTAAAGTAAAATGCATAGATAAACAAATGTATTGCCAAAAGAAGGCTAACAGTCTGAAAGGATGATGAAAAATAATCGGTTCAAAACTGAAATTTCGTCGGAGTTTCAGAGGTGACATCGAATTGTGAAGTTCAATAAGACATTACAGCATACGCAAAAACACCGCTTGCATAAACGTAACAAAAACAGATTTAAATGCATACATTAAAAAATATTAGAGGGTTATAAAATTCAGAAATTTAGTATGGTCGAAGTGTTGCTCCCCGCTAGCATAGCGGATTTACAACGCTAAAATCAAGGGTTCGATTCTCCTCGGTGAGCTCAGCAGATAGCTAGATGTGGCTTTGCTATAAGAAAACACACACATACACATGGTCAATGTGGAATTCAGCTTTCCGTGGCTCATTTCTGATTTTAAGGCACATTGCTGTGAAAGATGTTTGGATGAAGTCGAAAGGATGCCTTTAATATCGAGGTTTTGCTGCAATTATTTATTCTTCAAAAAATTTGATTTTTTTTTAGAAGAAAACGTTTATTGTTTACTCCACCTCCTTCGGATAGGGAAATGTGTTTCTTACCTCAGAAATTATGAGCATCAAAATATCTTATTAAGTACTTAGGTTCAGAGAAAGGAGTTCTTAATCTCGTGGACCGGCGACGACACAGTGTTTAAAGTGTCTAGACGATGAATCGGGGTATTTAAGGTTTGTGTCTTTTGTGTCTTATGTCTACAATTTGTTATATAAGGAATTATTTCTTTAATCATAATATTATTATTATACAGCGTGTCTGTTTGTACTTTATTCAGGGGGAAACAACCAATATTGTCTAACCTAAAGCACTGCGAAGGTAAAAACTTGCATTGGATTCTGATAATATGTGATAGCAGTTTGTGACATCAAACATAAATGCAAAATATTTAACGCAACGAGAAAGTTCTTTGATAATAAATAATTCTTAATTTACTGTAATTTAGGTTTTTTTTATGTTTCTGGAAAATTAAAATGTTCAAGATACTTTAAACTGTTCTTCTTTTATCAGAATAGATTACGAATATACATACTGACATAGTTATCTAGAATATATCAACCTAATGACCAGAGCAAAGCCGAGAGCTTTCTGTAGTACTGTAATAAACTTTAAGTTTCACTTAAGAACACACATACGATAAAAAATACAACAACTCCAACTTCATTGATTTATTTATTATCATTAATTCCCATTGAGTTAGCGGTTTGTCTGAAACCTCATAATGCTAAGAATCGGGTTTTGATACCCGTGACAAACACAACACAAACAGCCCATTGTTGTAGCTTTGCACTTCACAAATAAATGTATTATTATTAATATTTTGGCGTCCTTGGCGGAACAGTGATAAATCTTTGGTTTACAATACTAAAATGAAGGGTTTATTTCACTTCAATGGACACACCAGATATCCCATTCTGAGTTTTCAATAAGAAAATACACACATAACTATTTTAAGGCAATATGCTGCTTCATTCTTTAGTGCTGTGTTTCTGCCTTCGTATTACTGAATTGTCGTGTTGATAATATCAAAATTGTCGTCATAAGAATGAAAAAGAAATAAACGTTTAGCCTATATCTCGCATATAGATCGTTCAGGTTGTAAATAGCAAAGTCAAACCCACGGATTCTCGACTTTTAATTCTTTTTTTTCTACAAATTACCGAGCTAAAATTACCTTTAATGTACTTCGTATAACTGTCGTCACATAAGCACACGTATATATGAATCCATTTCTATCAGTCTACATTGCCTAAAAATTTTGTATATCCACCATTTATTTGCTTGTTTTTTTTTCAATTTTTCGCAAAACATTGATCATCCTTGATGAATGAGGGCTAGTCGTTCCTAATTTAGCAGTGTAAGTTTTTGTTGTTTTTGCTTTTTCTATTGAGCACAAAGCTACACAATGAGCTATCTGTGCTCTGCCCACCACGGGTATCGAAACCCTGTTTTTAGCGCTGTGGGTCTGCAGACATACTGCTGAGCCACTGGGGAGCAACAGTGCAAGACTAAAGAGATGACAACTAGTCATCATCATCTTTTGCCAACTCTGTGTCTACTCTTTTACCAACGAATAATGGGATAGACCTTTACATTATAAAGCTTTCACGAGTGAAAGGGCAAGCATGTTTGGTGTAATTTGCTTATAAATACCGTAAGACAGAGATTCAAATGTTAAAAATGCCTTTTTTTCTGTAGCTGTGGATTGGTCAAAACTGTGTTTGTAAACGTTGGTATAATCATACAATATTAAACGAGGCAGTTTAAAATGGAAAACCTTAATAAAACCTCTCTAAGGAATACTTGTTAAAGATATTATTGATTCACATTTTTTCACAGTAATATCTTTCAAGTTGTCTTGAATAAGTTATCCTTTATCAGTTTATTTTTGAATGGTAAAAGAACTGACAATAGTTAAAAAGAATCAACCTCCGCGATACCATCACATGCTTTTATAGTTCAAGTGATCTCCTTTAGCAAAACCGTATGTACTCATGCGCACATATTTAAAGGGCGAAATCACGCATCAAATCAACAAGTCTTAAAAAAATCAGCAGGCATTAGCGAGGTAGAACATTGTAAAAATTTAATCTTTGTGGCCCCAAGTGCCACAGAGTAATTCTGAGGGCTTAACCGTGTTTCGATACCCATGATAGACATTGTGAATTAGTGGTTAGCTTCAATCAAATCTCGGTGCGTTTTACATCATGTGTCACTATCAGTAAAAGACAAAATAAATTATTTCGTAATTAAATTAAGGTTTAAGAGATAGTAAAAGGAGATTACAGGATTAGATACGTTCGCCCTGGCTAATAAAGATTCATGAATGATGCATGTGTATAAACATGTTGGACCACAATTTGGAAATCTGAATTTAAAATGCTAAAAAAATATTTAAAAACAATGTATGAATATTTATAGAAAAGGATCAGTGTTATGCTCATGTATCACAAAACTCTAGCACTTCTAAACCTTATATATAACATACATCTGGTGGAATTTTCTCTTTACTGCGGAGTAGACGCTCAACATCAGTTTAGAATCAAACTTCTAAATCTTGTGTAACTGCCTGAAGACTGAGTAATGTAAGAACCATAACAGCTTGTTGACATATCTTACTAGGTATAGCTAAACCAAGGATAACTTTTCATAATATTCTTTCTTTTTTTTCCTTTTTCCTTCGTATAGTAATTTTGTTTGTAATTTTAATATTTCTCTATATAGACAGATAGTTTGAGCTTTAAATGCGAAGAGAATAAGTTTTATGTAGAGTAGTCTTCACTTTGCTGACGTAAGTTTTGACGTTAAGCCTAAAGTATCTACTACTGGCGTAATTTAAGACCACGTAGTCATAATAGTTTTTTTATAATGAATATGGCCCGTCGTGGCCAGATGGTTGAGGTATTCGACTCGTAATCTGATGGTTACGGGTTCCAATATCCGTCACACCAAACATGCTCGCCCTTTCAACCGTGGGGGCGGTATAATGTTACCGTTAATCCCATTATTCGTTGGTAAAAGAGCAGCCGAAGAGTTGGCGGTGGGTGGTGATGGCTAGCTGCCTTCCCTCTAGTCTTATACTGCTAAAGTAGGACGGCTAGCACAGATAGCCCTCGTGTGGTTTTGCGCTAAATTCAATAATAAATCTAATGATTAAAAACACGTAAGTTAAGCCATTCAGCTATTTGCTTCATTGTTCACATAGGTTATGTTGTAATATTTCATTTCACTATAGCTGAAAATACAAATTAATAATTGATGATCTAAGAATTATACACGAACTTTATTCTACTTTTATTTGCGAGTTTTTGTTGTCCGATGAAGGCTTCTTTCTGTAAAAGGGCCAAAATTAATTTACCTACGTTAAGAGTCTTAAAAAACTAAGTGATCTAACTTACTACTGCATCGTTAAACTAAAAGTTTGTTCGTAAACATTAAATAAAAAGACAAAAAGTTGTAAAAGTTTTTAAATATTCTGAAGTGAGAAGTGAATAGAGCTTATGCATGACACAAATGAATGTTTTAGAACTAAGAAACCACGTAGTGAAGATGTCTAAGATACTAACTTAAACTCTAAAAAACGAACTATTTTAAAAAAAACATTACAAAATACTAAAGATCTTCAACCAACCATGATCGAGTGAGAAGAGGAAGTTTTCCCTCGTGCTTACCTTGAAGCAATAATTCCCGCCCATTATTATGTTACAGGCCACTGACACATCCACAGAATCTTCACACTTATTTTCTGAATATATTTTTTTCGCCCTCTGGCGATTTCAAGTGTGATTTACGTCTGTGTGCTTCCTGTATGGCTGTAGGGGGAGCAAGAGTCGATACCTTATTTGCTCAATTCCAGCTGTCGTGGTTACACATACATGTTGTTCTACGGTATAAGACAGCCAAGGTAATTACATGGTTTGTTTCTTTGTGAATTGGTGTATGTTCTGATAATTGTTGTACCTACATCATATCTTTTTTCAAGTTTCAAAACTAAATACAAAAGTTAGCTTTTGTTTTACTATTCATTGAATGAGTTGGGTCACAAACTTTGTAAATGGAAAGAAAAATATAATAAATAAAGGCTTGTTACCTGTTTTTTACTTGAAACATTTCTGACTATACAGCATAGAAAACAGACATATATCACAATGTCATACTAAATTAATATCTTGATTGCAGAAAACAAAAATAGTATAAATAACACATAGTTTGATTTGATACGTATCCTTAGTAGTACATTTGTCATTATATTGATTAATCATGTGATCTACGACGATATCAGAAATAATTTGACATGAGTAATGGATAATAACTGTAAATTATCTCATCAGGAATCTTATTATCAGTGTCAGTGATATACCAGTCGAATGAAAGGCAGAAACTACTTGTACTATATTAAAATTAAAGAAGTACACGTTAGGAAATGCACGCCAACTTGAAGATTTCAACACGTTTCATTTTTACCCCTTAAGCATTTTTTATGCGAAATTGATTTTAAACTCTTCACTTTTTATAGCTATCACTACTAACGTCAGAGTTTTGGAGCTGGAACTACCAAACAAGTCACTTGTTGGGAGCCACGTAAAACATATATAGTGTGCTACATATCTCCTAAAAGTTAGTATCTTCCATTTTATTATTAAATAATGTTATTATAGCATAGCAATAAACTTGATTGTGTATGCAATGGCAAAAAGAACAAACTACTATTCATAGACAGGAAGTATTAATCTACCTAAATATAATGTTCTTCCTCTTTCAAGTTTGATTCGATTTCAAGAAGGTAAATTAATAACAGATTTTCAAGTAAATATAGCACTCACACTTTTATAATTTCTAATTCTACTTTAAAATATGATTGGCACTTACTTTAATTTGTTTCTTTACCCAACAAGTCTAAAAGCAAGAAAAGAAACCATTGCTAAAACACCAAACAAAAAAGATGACTACCCACCAAATTGTTCATCTCTCTTTTTGTTGTGTTACTTGAGATAACTCAACAACCTCAACGACTACTTTATTGCTGACGTCAGTTTAAACCAAAATTCATTCTAGGTGTTTCCGGATAGTGTACTATGCCATCGCTTAGTTGTAGTAACTAATAGTAACTTTTAAAAAAAATCATAATTCAAGGGTAAACGATGTTATCACTACCTCCTTAAGTTAGTTTTTTTATCGGAAATCTTATGTTTCTTTAAAGAGCTTAAGTACAGAGTGAAACAGAAATAATTAGCCAATAGTAGATGAACATTAGATAACTGTAATATAGAGAATACTCAATGCTTTGCGCATTGTATAGTCTCTGTCTCTATGAAGTCAATCCCTGTATTATATACGAAGTGTAGGAGTAAAAATCATCATACATAATATTAAATGCTATTACACACATTTTTTTCTTTGAGAAAAAACGCCACAGAACAAGTAATAATATAATTTTATATGTTAAAACCAGTGTTGACATACACATATAGGGATGGTACAGCTATACATACATAATATATAGTTCATTTTCAATATTAGAACTTAATGTTACACTGTAAAATGCGTACTTAACTTTAATGTTACTAAAGTTGGAAGTTGTATTTTTTTGAAAGTCATATCAGGACAAGCATTAATGTAGTGTAACTCACAGCTTAAGGAAAACAAAGTAGAGTCAAAACATGTATTGATCATTACAGATTATTAAAAAAAAACTCGCAACGAGGTCGGTCAATCTGACCAAACTCTAAACCATTTTGTCAAAGTGCCCTTTTACAAAGAGTGTAATGTAGGGATGATGTATGTATACCTGTGTCACCTCTATATTTTGCTTGCAATCTTTTTAGTACGGTAATTCATACATAATCTTACATCTACAAAATGTTTATTACTTGTTTTAAATATAGGAGCCTGTAACTTTCATATCAAAAGCTACACAGTGAAATTGCGAAACGAATTTGTAGAATATTTCTCATTAGACGAAGCCGAAAATAAAAGATCACATTAATCTCGTTCCTAACTTCCACTGAATTAAAAATAATGTACGTAGATATAGAGAACTTTCAGATTTCACTTTCTGCAGAAGTTTACTTAATTAGGTTTCTTATTACACGGTGTTTACCCTATTCCTGTGACCAGTTGTTGAAAATGCAGTGGAACATCGTACGCAAATAAAAATAGAAAGAGAAAGATACGTTATACTTTATATATTTGTCATCAAAACATGTTGCACAGGTATGAAGATGCATAGTTGAGTTGTTTTTTTAACTGTCTTAATATTATTTTACTTTACAAAGTACAAACAAGTCGGATCTGGAATTTTTCAAAATCAGTAATACTCTCATGGTTGGTACTTTTAAAACACACTGAACCTTGTTAGAAAGAAATGTACTTGCATACAATGGTAATGTTGCAACACTCACGAACTTTTCATTAAAAGAAAAACAGATTTTTTTTTTAAGTTTGTTTGTTTTATAATTGAAATTTACTCCTTTTTGCCATTTTTACTGGTTAAATTTGAAACTTACTCATTTTTTAATTGTTATTGGTTAAATGTAAAACATATCATTTTTCTGGAAATTTCAATTATTTTATTTATAGCTTAGCTATGAAACACTCCATGATTATAAAAAAATATTACTAATTTTTGACGATCGGTGCGGTAGTTTCCGAAACCTCAGTTTCGAACTCATACATCGCAAGCTTGTCACCATGAAGATTTTACTTTTTTGTCGCAGAAGCACCAAACCATACGTATGAGAGCGGTACTCGACTGTTTTGAATTGTGATTATGAAACAGGTAAGAACAGATAATTGTTTAAAAGCGTATTACAGATAAATGCTCAGGTCAGATAATACCTACAAAAACGCATTGTTATATAAGAAGCTTATGATGGCTTCCAGCTATCGCATTGTAACATTTTCTAGCAAACACTTTGTAACTATTATTCATTATTTAAGATTTTGCAGTTTATAAAAAAGCGAAAAATAATAACACTCGAGACACAAGCTAACATAACAATAACAGTTCTTCAACATATTTAAAAAAATATGCTTTAAAAATTCAGAAAATTCTTGTCTTTGCATTGTAAATCGTTGTGATTTAGTTATATCATTATTTTGACACAGCATGACACTCAGTTTCTATAAATGGGATGACAAAAATTAGATAGAAGAAGCGACTTTGCCAAAACTTTATTTAATTTAGTAATACTTTTTTGTACTCGCTGTAGAGTAAAAAACTGCAGAACTTGCAAGGAGAAAGCCGCGAGTTTTCCCTAATGAAAATTGTCACAGCAGCAAATGTTTAACTGGCAGTCAAGATTGAAGTCTATGTAGTTATTTACTATTGAACTATGATTTTGCAAGAAAACAAATTTAACTATCAAAACAGTATTATGCACACGACAATAATTTTTAACTAGTTTCCTTGTTTTTGTATCTTGTAAATCCGTTAACACAATTTATATATTGTTCCATTAATCCTTTGGCATAATATGCTCTTTTGTGTGTGATAAGAGTTTTTAAGCACAATAAGGAGTAAGAAGTTTTTGTGTTGCGGACAGATTTACGTCATTTTCATTTCTGCAATAAATATCTTGTCTCACTGCAGAATCTTTTTATTTATGAGATTTTATTTTTTTACTTAAAATGATTAAGATTGAGTTAGAAAATGGATGAAATATTATGTAAAACGGCCCGGCATGCGCAAGCGCGTTAAGGAATGCAACTCGTAATCTGGGGGTCGCAGGTTCGCATTCGCGTAGCGCCAAACATGCTCGTCTTCTCAGCCGTGGGAGCGTTATAATGTTACGCTCAATCCCACTATTCGTTGGTAAAAGAGTAGCCCAAGAGTTTGCGGTGGATGGTGATAACTAGCTGCCTTCCCTCTAGTCTTACACTGCTAAATTAGGGACGGCTAGCACAGGTAACCCTCGAGTAGCTTTGTGCGAAATTCCCAAAACAAACAAACATTATGTGAAACGCTACACCGGGCTTACTTTATGAGTTACGCTGCTCTCTAGCTTAAAACTGGTGTACTATGTTGAAACACATAAATTGTAATATGCTCGAACATCTTTCTAATCTTATTTATAACGGTTACAACTTAATAGCGTAGCATATTTTACTCACGTCTGATTAACATAAGGTTAATTACGGTTGTCATGTTATTAACGACTCCATCAACAGCACGTCTGTTAACGTATACCCTTACTAAGATGTATTTAAAGGTTTATGTTAACATTAGGTTAATTGTGGTCGTCATGTTATTCATGATTCCATCAACAGCACTTTGGTTAATGTATAACCTTACTAAAATGTATTAAAACGTTCCTATTAACATTAGGTTAATTACGGTCGTCATGCCATTAACGACTCCATCAATAGCACGTCGGTTAACGCATAACCTTATTAAGATGTATTTAAACTTTCAATTACGGTAGCAGTTCAAGTAACTCGTATAACGAAATACGATACAGTTCATTGTCTAAATACCGAAGTATGGTTAGTAAATAAAATTATTGAACTCTATCTTAATACCATAGCTTCCAGACACGTGTTACAACAAGCCTATGGACTTTCTGACCGGTTTGTTATTTCCTCCCCCCTAAAAGAACTACATAAAAATCACACCTTTAAATAACAAGCCATACTTAAGTTTAAAACAGCATAATTATTGTTACTGTTATCTACACTTTTCCGTGGGTTGTTGCCAAGAAAGTCGGAGTAAATAGTGTTTGATCGGTGTACAAATATAAACATATCATTTCGATTTAAGGAATTCTTTGATTTATGTCTTCAGCTTCTTTCAAAACATTGCTGGATAGGTTTAAAAATTTTGATACAATTATGACAAAACCTCTAACTATTTCTGTTAAAGTAATTCTTACTTACATCTCATTCTTCCACATAATTTGCATCAGTTTTAATAATTTTGTAAAGAATCTCTGGAGTTACGATATTTCTTACGAAGGCTCACCGGTGGGATGGAATGATTGCTACAATTTGGTGATTAACACTACATCTAAAGTCAGACCATTAGCGGGAGGAGGTAATACACACGCCTATTCTAATTCTGAAATTTTCATTATCACTCCAGCTATTATCTTGTTGATATTTTGATTTCAATTTCACCCAAAGCTACAAGAAGGATGTCTGCACTAGCCGTCTCTAGTTTAGCACTGTAAGACTATAGGGAAGACTGGTAATCATAATCACCCGCCGCCCACTTTCAGACGACTCTTTTACCAACGAATGTTATGACACCATAACTCCCCACGGCTGAAAGTGTGAGCATGTTCAATGTGATTAGGATTCGAACCCGCGACGCTCAGATTAAGAGTCAAGCACTGTGTCATCCCGGACCGTTCTTAGTAGAACAAAAGCTTATTAATGCATCAATATAAAATTAATCAATAGATGCGTTAAAATTGTTATATATTAGTTTTAATATTTGCATTTCTTGTTTGATATCGACTAACATCAGTTCTTCTCTCCCAGTGGCACAACGATATGTCTGCGGACTTGTATAATGCTAGAAACCGGCTTTCGATACGCATTTTGGGCAAGGCACAGATAGCTCTTTGTGTAGCTTTTCACTTAATTGCAAACACACAAGCAAGTTTAAAATAAATTACTGTTGGGTATGTTTTGCTTATGGCAAAACCACATCGAGCTATCTACTGTGCCTATGGATAGGAATCGAACTCCAGATTGTAGCGTTGTTAATCCGTAGACTTACTGCCGTGCTACCAAGAACAGTTTCTGATTTTTTTTCCTTTAACTAACTAAATTATAAGTTGCAAACTATTAATAAATATGAAATATGTTGTTTTCATATAGTAAGATGATAGAAAAGTAACTGAAAACGACAGATTCATATTGGCTGTCTGATTGTTTAGATAGACAACTGACCTAGAGAATGCAATGGTCTGCATTTCACATGGACGATTTTCTGGACAACAGTGTCATATCTTCTTCTAGCACAATTGAGCTAAACTTATTTGGATGTATAATAGTGTTTGCTTGCCCTACCAAGCACACCTCGGAATTTTCTAACGTGGAGAACTGTCCAACATCTTTCTGGATCTCAGTCCCATAAAGTAAAACTGTGTCCAGTTTATCTCACCCACCAGAAACATTGGATCAGTTGGACATAAAGTAGGCATAAACACTGTGTGGTAAAACGTGACTTTATGGTTAGTATTTTCAACTAAGGCTTGGCACGGCCAGCTGGTTAAGGCACTCGACTCATAATCTGAGGGTCGCGGGTTCAAATCCCAGTCGCACAAAACATACTCGCCCTTTCAGCCGTGGGGGTGTTATTTAGTTAGGTCAATCCCACTATTTGTTGGTAAAAGAGTAGCCCAGAGTTGGTGATGGCTAGCTCTATTCTTACACTGTAAAATTAGGGATAGCTAGCGCAGATAGTCCTCGAGTAGCTTTGTGCGAAATTAAAAAAACAAAAAACAAAACCATTTTCAACTAATAATTCAAAAGTTGCGGGTTCGAGGCTTGACTGAGACATAACGTTGTGTTCCAGAACAAAACACTGTACTTCAGTTTCTTTAATCAACCCATATTTATGATGGTTACAAAAGATGGACTAGCATTCTATCCAAGGGAATGTCTCGTCATTTTGATCGGCTTATGCCACAGGAAACCGTAGTTAAGTACAGGCTTTATGTGCCTTTAGATGAGGATTAATTTATTTGTTCAAACATTCTGGTGAGTAGAATTTCCGGTATCCTTAAACCTCGAGGATGCTTCAAACACTCTTCCACACACTCAACAATAACAAATAAAAAAAGAGCAAGCAAGAATTTTAAATTGTCACAATGTCGTTGCAGGGTACTTCAATGTTCAGACGTTGGTGTATTATTATTTAGTTCAAATAAAATAATATATTTGACTTCTTGCTTAATGGTTTATGTGCTATAAGTTAACTATTTGGAACGTACATGTCGAAACTTTGTTGATACATAAGGTAGTTTTGCTCACTGTGATATTGTAGTGATTATTAGTGATAAACTAGAGTATGGTATGTTATAGAAAAACAAATCAGTTTCAGATTCTTCAAATTAATATTTGTTTGTCAAAGTTATTCTATTAACAGATTTCAGTATACAATATTATCACGAAAAACTTACTAACTTTTCTCTGCTTTCATTATAAGTTGTTGTTTTGAATTAAGTACAGTTGATTGATCGATTGATTGTTTGGAATTAAGCAAAAAGCTTCATAATGGGCTATCTGTGCTTTGCCCACCACGGATATCGAAACCCTGTTTCTAGCGCTTTAAGTCTACAGACTTACTGCTGTACTTCTAAAAGGCTGAAGTTATTGTTTGAATTAAATATCTGAAACATAATTACGTTACTGTTCATGATAATTTTCATTTTGATATCAACTGTTTTCAAGACTGGTAGGGCCCAGCATGGCCAAGCGGTTAAGGTGCTCCACTTGTAATCTGAGGGTGGCGGGTTCGAATTCCTGTCACACCAAACATGCTCGCCTTTTCAGCCGTGAGGGCGTTATAATGTGACGGTTAATCCAACTATTCGTTGATAAAAGAGTAGCACTAGAGTTGGCGATGGGTATTCTTACACTGCTAAACTAGGAACGGCTGGTGTAGATAGCCCTGATGAAGTTTTGCGTTAAATTAAAAGAAAACAAACCAACAAACAGGCAAACAAATCATGACTGGTATTTGGGAAATTCTTATGCAGTGATATCATTTTAACAATACTTCGATTACAGTGAATAAAACCTTTCACCTTTCAAAAGCATGCAGGTTGATAAAAAGAAAGCTAGCATCAGAAAACAATAACAACAGCAGGAAAAATAATCAGAACGTAATTAGAAAGTTTATTTCCTTCAACAGAAACATTCTAGGCCATAATACAACAAGCGTAATTTAAATGGCTTTTTAAAACATTTAAGGTGTTACAAACTATAAACTGACACACAAAAACACAATTCAGCCAAAAAGAGGGGAAATTACGCCACTTTCAGAGCTCTGAGGGACAATTATATATATAAAAAAACATGTTTGCCAAGCTTATTTGACTTTGAGAACTGTGATAATGGCGCAAGCTGTACGATTGGAGTGTTCTTACTTTGCATCACTGGAAATAACCAAATGCTTTTAAAATGTATATTTGTACGGGCACTATCGCTACGCAATGATCAGTCAATGTAATGTCAAACTGTACAACATTATACAAATAGAAGTAAGAACTTGTTTCAAAGGACGCTAAAGAAACAAACATTGAGATAATAAAGAGGGCTATATGTATATATACAAAGTTTGACCACTCTTTATTCTTCAAAAGTATCAAAACACAACTTTTGGTTTCGGCCACCAAGTACTGGAAAATAAAAAGGTCTTGTTTATTTTTGTTTACACAATATTTCATGAGCTTATATTAAATATATTAATACTTAGAACATTTTATAAACGTATGAGCCTTAATAAAGTAAGAAGTGACACATGTCAATAGCTTACAATAGTTTGGTTGAATCATTGTATATATATGTGTGTGTGTGTGTGTGTGTGTGTGTGTATCAATGGAAAATCTAAATTATGTACTACTACAATATAAGAAAAAGCAAACATAATCATTTTCACCACTTCTGTTATTACAGATTTACAACGAATATAACAATCTTAACTGTAGTAAGAAAGGAAACTGATTCTTCATTTTTATATATTTTGTTCAATTTGGGACATGATCCTAGGTAAAACCAAATACTCGGTCTATTTAACCAATAAACGAATATTTGCTGTAAATTCTTATCAATGTTAGAGATGTAGAGATTATTTTGGCCATCAGTTTTGATTTCATTCCTTTATGTTGCACGCTACATCATTTTTTGGACATCATTTCTTTTAGACATGAGGTGTTTTTGATTAGATACCGTGACTTTTTCGATACACACCAACAAACCACACCAGTAAGAAATAGATACTTGATAGTAACCAACATTAGCTCTAGGATCGCAACCCTATTATTTGGAACAATTCAATTTACATAAACAACTAGACTCTTTAAAATATATGATTATAAATTCTCTATTAAAACAGCGCTAATAATTTTCTGTATAATAACGTCACGAAAACTAGATTAACAATTTCTTGTCAACACCCGCATGCACTTGATACAGCCATGTGAAGCATCAATATTTATGCTAATTGCTTAAGATAATATTACCTGACACTAAAAAAACTCTTTAATTAGAAAATGTTCGTAGAATTCAACAAATCTGTGTTGACATGAATAATAAAGTAATGACCGTTCTCCCGTACGATTATTTTGAAAAATTGGGCTAGAAACTGATAATCTAGTTTGCTTGACCTATCCACTGCTTACGTATCTATACATCCTTTCACTTTATATTTGAGTTTCTCTAAATCAGATGTCTTTAATCCGAATGTCAAAAAAATTAAAAACGGTCAATCTTTATACTTAGTTTAAGCTTCCGTAAAATGTTAGATCGATAACTCACGTCACGTTTTGCATTGGCTTATCTAAAAGTTTTGGACAAAAATGAGTGCTTTTTGTTGAATAACTTTGCACCTGTGACACATATCTATAACCAGTTTGGCATATTATTGTAGGTTGTAAATATTTATTAGTGTACCAGATTTGAAAAACATCCATAAAGTTAACCATGTTTTTCTATCAAATAAAGTTTCAATACTTTTGGTGCGAAGAAGATACTGGAAGAAACTTAATCAAAACTGAGATTTTATATCTCATGTAATTTCTAAATAGATTGTATTGAAATTTGATATGGGAAGTAAGGATCTAGTGGAGAACATCCACTGTAAATATGTGCTTGTTTGGATTATTACAGTGTCAACTGCGAAAGGTGTAAATTGTTAAAATACTGCTCCTGTAAATAATAGTGTGTCCTGCATTTGTGTCCAAATGTGTTGCTTTGGTCGCATGATACAACGGTCCGCGATGGTACAGTGGTAAAGGCGCTCGACTTATAATCTGAGCGTCGCCGGTTCGAATCCCTGTCACCCCAAACATCCTCACCTTTTAGCCGTAGATTATAATGTAACTGTCAATTCCACTAGTTGTTGGTAAAATAATAGCCCAAAGATTGGCGGTAGATGGTGACGACTTCCCTCTAGTTTGGCACTGCTAAATTAGAGACAGCTACTTCCGATAACCTTTGTGTAGCTTTTCACGAAATCCAAACGATAAACCATTTTAAACGTGTACTAGCTAGCTTCAATATATGCGATTTGTTCTTTTATAACTTAAATAAGTGATGAATTAATATGTTATATTAAAGTGTTACTTTACGATAATTAATTCACCATGCTGAATTTGAAATATTGCTAAAAGTTATCTTTTTTGGCGTTGTAACCAGTCAGTGACTGCTAAGCATGAGTTGGGATAATTACAAACGAATGACTTAAAGTTTTTGATTTAAGATACATTTGTTTGGTCTAACAAGCAGCTTTTTAATTTTTTACTGGGTTGAACGTCTTTTCTTGTGATTTGAGCAAAAAATTTTTTTCTAATGAAAAATTACCAGTTGAGAGACATACAAATTTCTCACAAAAACAACAAAGAAGAATTTGAGCATACAGAGAATTATAGCGTAGGCATCAAATCCTGTTGTGAATGAAGAAAAATTGTATTTACCAAAATTATAATAGTTCGTGTAATTCACTTGAACTGAAACAGATGTTTACAGTGAAGAGCGGCTCGAAGTCGTCAAGGATATGCAAAACAAAAGTGTTATTTAGGAAAAACTCCTACGTGTTGGCAGTTGGTGTTCAATGGTACGATGTCACTTCTTACATTTATACAATGACAAAGAAGATTTGTTGTTTTGGTGTTTATAATAAACGAAATTTCGAAAATAAAAAAAATGTTATTACTTTAATAATGTATAAATTTGTTTTTCGAAATATTTTTTTACGAATTTATGTTTTCTTATTGAAACGGCCATTAAAACGTATTATTACTTTACAAGTAGCCTTCACGTTTCCGAGCAAGAACTTACACAGGCTTGAATGAAATATAGAAAGATATATTTCTGTCTCAAGGTTTAAGCAGTAATTTCTTCATTAAGTTCCTATTTCAAGGGAATTATCCGAATCTGCGAGACTGAATTATTAATTCGAGGATATAAGTTTCAAGTATCATTGTCTCAAACAAGCTATGGACCAACTAGTTAGACAAGAGTATCCTAAGAGTTTGCGGGCACTGTTGAATAGTTGTCCTACCTGTAGTTTATAATTTCCAAAGTAGAAAAGTTGAATATATTTGTGAAACTACGCCTTACAAACTATTCTTCCCACCTGAGGTCACTTCCTGAGGTTTGTTTGGTTTGGTTTGGTTTGTTTTGAATTTCGAGCAAAGCTACATGAGGGCTATCTGCGTTAACCTACCCTAATTTAGTAATGTAAGACTAGAGAGAAGGCAGCTAATCATCACCACCCACCGCCAATCAACGAATAGTGGGATTGACCATACATTATAATGCCTCCACGGCTGAAATAACGTGCATGTTTGGTGTTACGGGAATTCGAACCCGCGACCCTCGGATTACGAGTGGGGTGCCTAAACCACCTGGCCTTGCCACTGATTAGGATATAGCTTAGTCTGTGAGTGCCATACCTGAAATTATTACTAATTTCACCCTTCTTTAGCTAGTTCAAAATTTATATCTTTAGCAATGTATCTTCACGTAAGTTTTCTAAATTTTCGTGAATGTAATCATGATAATTTTTGCTAAACGGATGTACCATTTATTTTACTTAGGTGAAGTTATCGAATAATAGTTTGTATCGCTTTACTACAGCCTATCTGAGGATATAACACGGTACTACAGCTCACATGAGGACACAAACAGTTACTCTGTTATAACACAGATACTTGGTGTAAGTTAGAAGTATTCTTCCTTGTTTTTGTTATTTTGAATAGTCGATGAATAGTCAATGTAGTATTAGATCATTCTTGCTGTCTATGTTCTATGTAGAGAGTCTTTCTTGCCTACGTAAAAAGTCTGAATATACACGATTTAGTGGCCGGACAGTTTGGTACATGTATGCTTATACTGACTGAAAATAAAGACAGCTGTCATTTATTTTTGCCTTTGCTGTAAGACTCCAATATTGTTCTTTAGAGTAACTTTGTGGAATTTGTACTGTTGCGAATACTTTAAACTTACCTATTCGTATATCTGAGAATTTTTGGCTATCATATTTTTATTACAGGTTACATAACTTCTTAGTATAATAATACTATATAGATATAAGCTATAATAGTAAAATAACATAAAGTTATCTTGTATTTTTCAATATATATATATATATTTATGGCGTTTAAAATCTTCAATAATATTTAGAATTGTATCTTAATTTTCTCTCGATTATAGTTATCTAAACCAGAAACTGCATAAAGCGGAAACATGTAGAAGCCAGAAATATCAAAATTTGCAGCATTATCTGAAGATTTCTCTTATAAAAGACCATCTATGACCTGGCATGTTCAAGCGCGTTAAGGCGTTCAACTCGTAATCTGAGGGTCGCGGGTTCGCATCCGCGTCGCGCCAAACATGCTCGCCCTCCCAGCCGTGAGGGCGTTATAATGTTACGGTCAATCCCACTATTCGTTGGTAAAAGAGTAGCCCAAGAGTTGGCGGTGGGTGGTGATAACTAGCTGTCTTCCCTCTAGTCTTACACTGTTAAATTAGAGACGGCTAGCGCAGATAGCCCTCGATTCGCTTTGCTCGAAATTACGAAACAAGACCATCTATATGGTGGAACCTGCGTAGGGAGGTCGAAAAACTATTTTTCACCTACCTCATTTATCAAGAAGTAGGATTAGGACCTGAGTAAGGCGGAAAATATGTTTTTGATTAGATATTAATTTCTTATTTAATTAATAATTTGTTTAAATATTAATAAATTCTGGGACATTTTGTGACAGTAAGTATTGGTTCATAATATACTGTTCTTTTTTCTACCGACATTATTCCGGAGGTCGCCATTCGAAAGAACGATTGATTGTACTTTTGGTCGCATTTGTCGATGGAAAACTAGAGAAACCATGGGTGATAGGCAAAAGTGAAAATCTGCGCCATTTCAAACATTTAAGAAGGAATCAACTTCTCGCGGAATAGAAAGCGAATAATAAAGCGTGGATGACAATTGCTATATTCGAGTAATTGTTGAAAAATTAAACAAAAGAATGGAACAAGAAAATCGAAATATTCTACTTTTCATAAATAATGTAACTTGTTAGCCAGAAGTTCAACTTTTAAATGTTCGTTTAGTCTCTCTACCGCCAAGTACAACATCAGCTCTACAGCCACTAAATAATGGAATCATACAGCGTATAAAATTGAAATAAAGAAAATTGATGCTTCAGCATATTATTGCAAACATGGACGACTGTAAGAGAGCATCTAAAATGACCATGAAAATTGATGTGTTACATGCAATTGAATTTTTAAATCATTCAATCAAATGCGTAATAAAGTGCTTTCGAAACTGTGGATTTATTCTTCATTATGCCAGAGATTGTGGAGAAGTTATTTGTTATGATGATTCTGGTGAAATCCAAACTCCGATTGAGAAGATTGATGCAGATGATTCTGTGAACGTGGAAAGTTTTGTGAACGTTGACAAGATTGTTTAATAGAAAACTGATGAAATTGATTAAAAATCTATAATAGAATCGAAAGATGGCAACAGTGTGAGAGATTCAGAAGATAAACAAAAATTGAAAAAAATAGTGAGAAAATAGAAATTTCTACTTCATTGCAAGTGTTAAATTAGGTTAACACTATCAAATTGTATGCAAAAATGAATGGTGGAAAATAAACTCCACGAAAAGGCCGAGAATCGGCTTTCTCTTATAACCGCATGAGAAAGCCCATTAAAAAGAAACGAAACAGTCGAAATTGGACAATTTTTTTTAATAAATTTAATTAAGGGTTTGTGTACTTGTGTATTTCTAAATGTTTATTTTAGTTATTATTCCAAGAAAAATAACATAACCGTATAATAACTTTATTCACAAACGTCTTACGTCCTTTCCTTGAGTCAAGCAAGTGTAACGTTCCGCAAAAAAATTATATATAATTAAGGAAATTCACTGTCTCATTCAGAAAACCTGCTTAAGCCGAAAATTTTACTCGGTCCCGTGCGATTCCGCCATAGACAGGTTTTACTGTGTAATAATAACAGACATCTGTGCGTGTAGTATATTAGTAGAAAACCTCAATACTATATTAGCCATCCTACCATTAAATCAGAACTTATTTTATTTATTATTCTTACCTCTGCTGATGGTTTACGTAACTTGAATCTTCATAGGAGTGTTAAGCTAAATTCGTAATTAAGGACTTCCATGGTCTCTGTGCAAATAATGATTAAGTTCTTTCATTATCTACTGTGTAAAAGAGATAATGCAAGACGGCAAAGAAAAAACAAATAAACTTTAGACATGTAATATAAACAACAAAAAAAGCCTCACATTTCTTAAATAAACAATGAAAGAATAAGAAGGAGGTGGGTCAAAGGTTAAAAGTATACGGCTCCTGAGGGAGGTATGCTGTCGTGGTGTCAGGTAGACGGTATCACGCCTGTTACAGGTTAAAAGAGATCCTGTCGACTCCCTGGTGAGAACATTTATCAAGCTTGTTCACCAGGGGTCGTGGAATAACTTTAAGAACTCGTGGTATGATGCAAGGGGCGACGGCATCTATTGAATAAACTTTATACCTTGTAGCACGTGTACTAGTTTACCAAATATCGGATATAAAGTTAACTTACACTGCCTCGTATTGTTTAATAACAAAGGTTTCTTACAATACTGCTAGTAGTTGTTGTGGTACCTAGCCAAATGAATAGGTGGGGATGTTTAGTAAATTTCAGCTGTCTGATCGTTTATTATACTACCATGTCCCCTATAGCGTTTAAGTCAGTTTGTGTCAAAACTTCACAGTTTTTCTGTCCTTAAAATAATTGATGACTTCATCCACAACCAGGTAGAGGGGTTCAAGATGGCCTCGTAAAACACATGAATGTCGTCTGACACCAGAGAAGAAAGTACCGATAGTTTTAGACACGTGACTGCGTTTCTGTTGGTGGCCTAAAGTCTACCTCCCTAATGAGCTTTGATGAATTCTGACATTTACACTGTTTCTAATATTTTTGTGTTAAAGTTGATACACGTTCTAATGCTCCTGGTTTTGTGTTTTATTCACGTGGATTCCGCGAAAAACTGCTTTTATCTTTAAAACTGCGATAATTTATTAACTAAAACGTCTGAGGCACAGTTTTTTTTCTCTTTACCAAGACACGGATCTTTAATTTTTTTTTAAATCTCAGGTAGTTAGAGGGCGTGTTTTCTTTGCTTTCCAAATCTATGTGATAAGGCCCCCAGTGGCTTAGCGGTATGTCTGCGGACTTACAACGCTATAAACTGGATTTCGATACCCGAGTGGGAAGATCACAGATAGCCCATTGTGTAGCTTTGTGCTCAATTCAAAACAACAACTATGTGATAAAGTGCTGGAAAAATCACTAACTTAGGTTGTTTGTTTGTATAGTGTAAATATTTAAGTCCACATTACTTTTTAACCAGCAACGAAGAGTAATGACTAAGTGAATACTGCACAGATTTAAGTTCTTCTTTATAGACTAAAACGCTATTACATTTGGTTTGTTTTTAAATTTTGCGCAAAGCTACACGACAGCTATCTGCGCGAGCCATTCCTAAATTAGCAGTGTAAGGCTAGAGGGAAGACACCTAGTAATCACCACTCACCACCAACTATTGGGCTACTCTTTTACCAACAAATAGTAGGATTGAATGTTACATTATAACGTCCCAACGGCTGAAAGGCGAGCATTTTTTGTGCGACGGGATTCAAACCCGCGACCCTCAGTTTACGAATCGAGCGCCTTAACTATTTTGTCATGCCCGCTGAAATCAGCGGTTCGATTCCCCTCTGTGGACGCAGCAAATAGCCCAATATGGCTTTGCTATAAGAAAAACACACACACACAAACTCGTTTTGGTTCACGTTTAGACGTTTTTAAGATTTTAAAAGCATGTTTTATTTGAATTGTGGAATAACTGATTTTTTTACTCAATTATTACCAATAATTTGAGGTGAATTAGTGTTAGATATATCAAAAGAAATGTGAAAAACAAGAGTTGGGTTAGATTTCTTCTAAATTTTATTCTCTAAACTTCAACGTCTAAGTGGTAAAATCTTTATTAAAAAGTCTTTTTTTACTGTGTAAAATTACTCATCTAAGAGTTGAAGTTCTGGGGAAATGGAATTTTCTTGAACAAGTATTGTTGTTGCATGTATATCATTACATTATCATTATCTTCTGTTGTTTTGTTTTCATTGTGAAATGAGTTGAATGACCCTTCTTAAGAAGCTACAGATTCCAAGGTCTTTTCATGAAAAAGGTTTTTGAATATAGCTTAAGTAGTCTAGCATCAAACATGCGATATAATTACGTTGCTATTATGTTCTTGTACTATTTAGAATTATTCTACATTGGGCTTCGGTTTAAGACAGTGTAAGTTGATATAGTTTATCCTTGATAAAGTCAGTGTGATGAGTCGTTGATAAGAAAAATTTATCTGTTATTTTGTTGTATTCATTAACAATTTAAAACTCTACGTAAGTGGTTTTTAACTTGCAAATCTAGAAAGGAAATTGTCAGATTTATAAAATTTAAGTATTAACGAAAAGAAAGCATAGATTTTAGAGAACATTTTGAAACGAATGTTATAAGAAAAAGAAAACAATAACTGAAATTGTCTTCGCCAAAATGTTAATAAATATCCAGTTTAGTTTTCCAATTTAAACGTCCATGAGTCCTCTTTTACTTTTCACTGTTTGGAACTGTGAATCAGAGACCATTATATGATTATAAGAGGTCCGATAAGACAGTTTTATACACACACACACAAGGCCAGTATAATATAATTTTAAATACTTATAGCAGATTTTTAAGTAGTTAAAAACCAAAAGAACAGAATTTTGAATACAAAAAAAAGATGTAATAAACTTTTTCGATGCACAAGATAAGTACAATAGATATTTAAATACAGAAGTTTAATTGGCCCTAAGAGATAAATTCAATGCGTTTATAGAGTTATCTGAGTTGTTAACGTCAGCAGTGAAATCTCATCTAGTATAGAACAACTGACTGAACTTGAAATTATCTTTCACTACCAAATAATGTTGTGAAATTTTCCGTATAAAATTTGTAATGTTAATTGACGTCTGATTTTGAAGCTTACATTTTATGTTGGAATTAAAAAATTATTTAAAATAATGAAAACAACAACAACGTAGTATCAAAGTGTAATTACTTATTACACCATGTAGACTGAATTACACTGAACTTATTTTATCTAACCATTTTTATGAAATACAAGCATTTACGAAATAGCAGTTGACGTAAATTTATCCCATGTAAACCAAATGTTGTTCTGAAATGCTTTGATAAAAGGCATACTTTTTAAATTTTGAGATAGTAAATGGATAATATAAAAGTTGGTTGAACTATAAGCAACTCCACTGTTTCTTCTTAAAAGGACAGTTAATTCAACGGTGTTATTTTGACATTTAACATTAGTTGGCTAAGATTGCTGTTGAAGAGAGAGATAATGAGGCTACAAAATATAGAAATCATGTATGATTTCACTGTCCAGGCAAAGTATTTTCACCATGGTGATTTACATAACGATAAAATCAAATGTGAATTGGAGAAGTTAATGAGTGATTTCATGTCATCTTTATTACTTTAAATAAAAGTAGCAAACTATACTGTCTCTTATTGTTAAATAAACCTGATGTAATATATGTTTTTAGTCATCACAGTTGCACTTAGTACAGTTCGTATTTCCTCAAGAAACTGCAAGATCAGCTCGGTAATTATTCAATCTAGGCTTAGCAGATAATAACGAACAACCCACATGTAGCCTATAAAATCCTGCACTAAAAGAACGAGTTAAAACATTTATAAAAGAGACAAGAACAAAATCATATTTCAAAGATAATGAGGCAGTTGAGTAGGAGAAGTTACAGATGTTGCTTGACACGTGCGGGATTAAAAACTGCATTTGTGTTTGATAACATTTAAAAAAAACTGACCTGTATAATAGTGATCTTATCTATTCAGCAATATAAAATTCAATATTAATTAAACTGAGCACTAATTGTGTTATTTAAATGCTCTTACATATTTATTATTTACATTTCTGGAAAACAATTAATGATTTTCCAAGTTGTTTGTAAGTACTTCTTGGTAATCTAAATATACATTTAATTAATTTGTCAAACATTGTCACATTATAGAATTTTCTTCCTGTTTGTAAGCCAATGCCATATTGTGGGAAGGGTAACCTGTATAAAAACTAAAATTGATTAATTTCCACAAGTTGGAAACATAGGATGGCCTTTTCCTCTTTTCCGTAACATTTGTACTAAAACTTCCAGTAAAACTAAAAATAATTTAGAACTGGTATGATTATTAAAACTTTTATTAAAATAAAGTAGAGAACAACGTTTCGACCTTCTTATGTCATCTTCAGGTTAACAAAAAGAGTTTGCAACTGATTGTTGTCGGGCGCATGTCTTAGAGACAAGAATGTAAACGGATACGGGAGAGTAGAGGGCGTTGCAGTATATGTTAGGTTATTAATTAGAAAAGGTATAAAGTTGCTCCTTTATACTGATTTAATTTTAATTTGAGTTGTTGTACGAACAATACGTGAAACACAACAGAAACTTAACGTATTAAGAAACCAAATAAACGCAGCCACAAAACTATGCTCACCCGACAAAATTAAGGAAGAAGTCAACAAAATAAAACAACATTTCGTCAATATTAATAAATTTCTTCTAAAAACTGTTGAAAAAATTACATACATACACGCACCTAGATCAACAACACAGTCAAAAACAAACAAACAATAATAAATCCCAAGAAACAACAAACTACAAAACTGCTGCATACAATAGATTCCCGATACAAGCGAAAAAATAACCAACATTTGGAAAAATACTTATAACAAAATACGACATTCCAGTAAACACCAAATTTATTCAAAAACCAGGTACAAAACTGAAGTTCATACTTTGTAGAAACTACATTGACAAACACAACACCAATATTATTTATAAAGGCAATGCAACAACTGCCACGACTGTATTGGAGAAACAAGCATGAAAATGGGAACTATATTCAAAGAACAAAAATAGAACACCTTCACACAAAAATTTTTGAACATTGTAAATTAAATAAACACAACATAACCATAGAAAACACCTCGATGCTAAGTAGGGAAACAAATATAAACAAACGCAAAATCAAAGGAGTCCTACTTATACAACAACTAAAACATATGAAATAAAAGGTTTTCCACTGATAAAATTTTATACGCTTAGTGTGAGTTGTGTCTTAGTCTAAGCATATAATTGGTTATTGCTTTGTATTATATATAGAGAGAGCACCTAGTTACAGTAACTGCAGCTTAACATGTTACTCTTTGAAACTGAAGTGATCAAATAGTCAATAGCAATAGTAAATCATCATGAATCATATCAGCTAGCTACTAGTTATGTTTATTATCATTTCGATGCATGAAATTAACTTCAATATCAAGTAATCCTTTGCCCATAGTTGGGCATAAAAGAAGCCAACAAATAGGATGAATAAGAAATTAGGAATGTAGAAACCTGCAAATAGGGATCGTAAAAGAGTAAGAAAATAAAGTTAGAGGTAGCGTATACAGACAGACGTTATTTGCTCAAGCTACAAGTTTCTATTTTGACTCCAACAAATGTAATTCTAGGTTAAGAGCATGAAGGTAAAATAGGAATTTGTAGTTTGAGTAAATAATGTTTACGATAACTCCATCCATGTTTTCTTACGTTTTTACGATTACTATTTGTATGTTTTTACATTCCTGATGTTTTATTTAGCTTGTATATATTAAAGAGTCTAAATATATGGAACAACACGAACGATAAATTTCCTGAATTAAGAAGCCGTTTATGATAGCGCAAATTTGAGCTTTAAATTACAACAAATCAATTATAACTGTTAAACGTTTTTGTCTAGAGTTTTCATGTCATGAAATATATATCCTAGGTTGTACTCAGTTAATCAAGTGAAAAAACGTAGTCGTGCGTATCATGCCACGTATTGCCCGCCTTAAAAAAAACCAGAGAGTGACTCTTATGAATTGGTAAATATTCTGAGTGCATGTGAAGTGTAGGTTGGTAAGGTGCCAAAACTAATTATGTTTGGTGGATACCTATAAATGTCATCACAGAAACAGACAAGCTGACATGAGAACTAGTAATACAAAAGCTTTCGTAAAGTGTCTGATTATCGACAGTTTCCTTTTAAACTCGGCCCAGCATAGCCAGGTTGTTAGAACGCTCGACTGGTAATTTGAGCGTCGAGGGTTTGAATCTCTGTCACACCAAACATGCTCTCCTTTTCAGCCGTGAGGGCGTTATAATGTGGCCTGTAAATCCCACTATTCATTAGTAAAAGAGTAGCCCAAGAGTTGGCGATGGGTGTGGTGATGACTAGCTGCCTTCCCTTTTTATCTTTCACTTCTGAATTAAGTAGGGCTAGAGCAGATAGCCCTCGAGTAGCTTTGCGTGAAGTTCAAAAACAAACAAATAAACCTTTTAGATTCTGCTCAATATTTTCAATTAAATAAAAAATATAATTTAAAATTAAGAAATTACCGAAAATTAGTTATTATACTAAAGCTTCTTAACAGCGTCAGACACTTGCAGTACTTTTCGTATTTAAATACATTTACTTCAGTGTACGTTTACAACGAAACCATGTTCGTAACTTAAATTCTACGCATCTTTTCTCTATTTCTTGTTTGGCAAGATAGACCTTATAAGTAACTTTAACCTTTTATACAAATATAATCTTTATAATGCTGATGAATGCAGAAGGATAACAAAAGCAAAAAAAAAAAGCTTGTATACCGTTACTTATAAGTTATTTTAAATAACAACTTTTATCGTCTTGGACCTCAGTCGTATGGAATTTGGGATAAAATATTCACAAATTGACAACAACGAATCGCTTTTTAAGTTTTCATTGTGAAACATACTGATTCATGTTCAGATTTAGTAGAAATAATTACTATATTAAAAAGTCATTCCCTACAAGCAAGGGCAGAATTTGATGGATTTTTATTTGTGAATGATTTTTGTTTGTTTTTGAATTTCGCGCAAAGTTTCACGAAAGCTATCTGTTTTTAATTTAACAGTGTAAAACTAGAGGGAAGGCAGCTAATCATCACCACCCACCGCCAACTCTTGGGCTACTCTTTTACCAAAGAATAGTGGGATTGACCGTCACATTATAACGCCACCGCAACTGAAAGAGCAACCATGTTTGGTATGACGGGGATTTGAACACGCAACCATCAGATTATGATTCGAGTGTTACGTATTTTTTATGTTTTATGTTCTTCGTAGACTAAACGCAACAGAAAAATGCAGATAACAGCTTGTATAATTTATTACACTAAACTATTAACAAATGTAACAGATATAACATAAGTTATATAATAACAGTGACAGATATTAAGTTACAACATTCGAAATTAATTACAAAACAAAATAATACTAGTTTCAAACTTCAAAATTAATCACAATACAAAATGGTACTGGCCTGTATCTAATATAATGATCTAAAATTACAGTCTCAAATTCCAGTCTAGGGTGTGAATTTGGTCCCACGAAGAAATTCCAAAGCTTAAATGAAGAAGTTCAGAAACAGTTCACAGTTCAATAAATTCGCCGACTCTCAGCACAAGCAGTAATTCAGATGAATCGTAGAGATTGACGAAATAAAATCACAGCTTCCGTAGATCTAACTTCAGTCACAAATCCAAGTTGAATAATCACAGCAAACACTTAATATTTCTCAAATAACTGACTCTCTTCTTTTGAAATAAAACTAATGTCTGACTCTCCTCTTTTCTTCGAATAAAAACTGATGTCTGAATCACTCTTATCTCTCTCGCATCTTCGTCTGTTTATATATTGTAGGCCTAAACTCCTCGAAAGACCGCGAAATTTCTACAGATCTCCAGAGCAATCCGCGCATGTCCATTCTTGCACGAGACTACACGTCTAGACACGAAGTCACCAGCACTTCATTTACAAACATATGATTGGTCTACTTAATTCAAGAAAATTCTAAATGTTACTCTAAATGAATAACAACATATTAGTTTAAACTTCGAAACAATAATATAAATATGGAAAAATGAATAATAGAAATGAAAATCCAAACACAACACGACATGCCGTCGTTTACAAAATATTTACACATTTACATAACACGAGTGCCTAAACCATCTAGCCATGCTGAGCCAGTGTGATTTTTAAATGCATATTGGGAATGTGGGATACAACGTTCTTTATGTATTCGTGATGAAAAATAGATCTCAGCAGGTTCTCTGGAAAATTGAGTCTTTTAAATGGTAGTTAAAGTAATAATTCAAAATATGGTTTGTTCACTTGGATTTTGTTTCGTTAGTGTTAAACGCCCACAGACTCTATAATTTATAGTTGTACATTCGTTCTTCAAAGATTTATCTTTTATCTCTTTTACATCATAAGAATCATATGCCATAACCCTATCATACACCAAATCGAAAGATGTGATTACATTAAAACCGAAAAACATTTTCCTGAAATTTGTTACATATAAATAACGTCGTAGAGTTAATTAATTAGTAGACGTATTTCATTATCTTAACTCTGCACTTCACCTTCCTTAAATAGCACAGAAGTAGATTAAACACAATACAAACATAACATTTTAAGAGATTATAGAAGTAAAAGCAAAAAAAAAAAAGATATGTATTAATACGTCAACCACACTGAATTTTTGATACTCTCTGCAGACGATGCATTTCGTCCTGTATCAAGAACCGACACAGTAGTGATGTAGGTTTTATTTGTGTTATCAAACACTTAAATATCAGCTGTAAATATTTCCAACTAGATTTGGTAAGTGAAGTGTAATGATTATTACTTTTATTTATCTTCGTGTAAGGATTAATAATATTATTTATGTATGTTTAACACCAATTGCTTATTATTGTTATTAGTATCTTTATTTGAAGTAACTTTAGTAACATTCAGAACTGGAGAACCGCCAGGTTAATTTTGTTGCTTCCGGAATGAGTCAAACAACCACATAAGATGATCTAGATTACGTTATGAATTTCTTTAGTAAGTCTCTAAAATCTTGCTTAAATTTTTCCTTCTATAGCAACAAAAGCGGCTAATCTAAACATGTATAAACTATCATAATTACACTAATTTGTGTTTATTTTTTATAAGATTATTTAACAGTAAAACTGCAGGAAAGAAAACTTTAACCAACAAAATAATTAGTTTTAACTTATAAATGTATTTGTTTTTTTTAAACGTTTCAATTCGTCATTCCTTTTAAAGTAATGGTTTGGAATTTTTTTTATTCGTGTGATGTTGTTATGATGGGAATGACAGCGCTTCTTAGAATGTCAGTGTTATTACATCTGTTACCTCTACTTTCGTTGTGTGTATTCATTCAGCTTTATCCCTAATGTCTTCGTAGCCTGAACTGGTACTGGTCACTTTCATCCGGGTTACTGAAGTACTTGGTACTCTCTTAGCAGAAGTACCAACTTAGAGAAAAAGCTCACATGTTGAAATACTTTGTTAACATTATTTAAGGCATATTACATTAAAAAGCAAGTTACAGTTTTGTTTTATAACATCTCTTGCAAAATTATTCCATTATCTGCCTTTTTCCTTTCCCTTTCTTTAATTTCAACCAGATTGGCCTTTTTCCTGTCGATCGATTTTCGTTCACATTTAACAAAACGATGAATTACATACCCTCCCATTTTTCAATATAAAGTCGTATGTATCTATCACGATATAACTTCTGAACTTCTTCGTAGTATGCTGGCCTCTTAACTGTGATAAAGTGGTCAACTTTTAAAACTTGCCGCTATCACATAACCTGTATTTTGCTGAGTTTAGATTCGGGACATATAAACACGTGACAGCCAATAAAAGACCTCCCATAAACTTAAAGACACGCAAACAAATAATAATGAACAGATAAGCACAAAGTATATTGCCTAATATATAATGGTTTTATAACTAACTCGTGCAATAACGCTATTACCAAAACAAAGACAGAAATCTCTTAATCTCTTAAAGTATACTTTAAGTGAAACGTAAATAATAATTTTCCGTCCGTTTTATCTGTCGTTAAAAACTTTTCTTAGAACTGTTTCTTATCAATTGCGCGATTTCAACGAATAATTAACATGTTAGAAATTCTCTTTTGATTCTGATTAAAGCTTTACCAGTTCCATTATGGTATAAAACAAAATTATAACAATCTGAATAATTTTCAGGGCAAATATATAGTTTTATATAGTTCTATTGCACATTCTGAGAGCTAAATTATTTCACGGCTGGTTCCCCCCCTCGTATAGCGGTAAGTCTACGGATTTACAACGCTAAAATCATTAGTTCAATTCTCCTCGGTGGACTCAGCAGATATCCCGAGGTGACTGTTATAAGAAAAGCACATAAACCTAATTATACGAATGAAATATACTTTTTGTTAGGTTTACTTAACCTAATTAACCCTTAGTGAGTTCAACAAATACTTTGATGAAAAAACAACACCTAAATATTTAGGTACAGCAAACATTAAAAAAACATTAATGTTTGTCATACGATTACACTTGGAAACATTAAAAACGGGTTAATTTCTAACAAGTAATATTGAAAAAGTAATTGTTTGTTCATAAATTTATTACACTAAATGAACAACGAGCTAGGCTTGACTTTTCTTGCATTAAAAAATAAAACCCAGTTAACCCGTTTTCTGGTTTTGGAAACTGTTTTGAAAGTTCGTAGTTAAGTACAAAATAACAATGGAGTATTTTTGCTCTGTCCACCACTAGGGTAAAAAACCTATGTCATAGTTCCACAGACGTACCGCTATTCCACTTTGTGTCCATTCCACATCTTGAAAGGATATTGACGAGTCTCTACTTTCTTGATTGATCCGAACACTGCTTCTAGAAGATAATGTGATCCGAACACTGCTTCTAGAAGATAATGATATTGTTTTTTTATGTTACTTATGAATAATCACACACCCTTTGTTGTATACCCAATAATTTGACACTTATTTCTGACACATTAAGATATTTATTTACAGGATACTTAGACCCCTAGATCATACTTAGGTGACTGAACGCGTAATAACAAGCTAGAAAGTTATGTTTTTCAAAATCCAAGACTAACAACGAACTTGCTTTTAGTTTTCGTGATACCTTTATACGGCTCATTACCTGACAGCAATTTAACATATTTAGTCGAGATGCACAGGAAACAGTATGCTAGAACATTCGTGAAGATGGTATATTTATATTGTTACAACTTACAGGTGTTCCTTGTATCTATTCAGTCTGGCAGAAGTTAATTATTTTTTACTTTATTTTCCTTATCAAGATTTTGCCTTGATTTTTATTATTTATAGACACTGTTTATTCGTTACAATGTCTTTCTTCCACCCTCCATGAATTCTTATATTTCTATACAATTAACTATCAGTACTCCTCGTTTTTTTACTGTCTTTCTTTTCTGTTATTTTACGATTTATCTCCAGTTGGAAAAATTGGGAGCATTTCAATATATTTTTAAAATCCGTTTTACCAAAATAAAAATTTTCAAATGTATATTTAAAATTATTTCTTATAATCTTTGTTACCATAGTATATTTTTTCTCTGAGATTTCGCTTTCTTCATACCTTATCATACTTCTATTTTCTATATTTTTTTTCTAAACTCTTCTTGATACTTTCATTATCACTTGATAACCTAAGCACAAAAAATAGAAATAAAATATTATATTAACGTGATAAAAAGTAAGCATAAACAGTTACAATTTACAGAACGTCCGAAACGTATGTTGATAAAATGATTAACTTACGTTTCAGATACTTGTTAGTATAATTTTCGTTCACTATCTGTTAAAAATAAGTTAATACTTATATGCAAGAACTAGCTTTCTTATAATAGGAAGATGTGTATTCTATTTACAAGCTTGTTCAGTCTAAACATCACGAAAAGAGCTATTAAAACAACACAATTTGTTTCTAGAACATTGCCAAAGTTTATTACATATGGTTTAAATTACCTTACTAGCAGACCACGCCATCACATAAATCAACCAAAGGTTGTGTAAAATGCCATAAATTATTGAAAAACAAAACTGATTTTTTTCATTTCAAACTATCATAAAATTTAATGACCGTTATAAGCATAATATGCTTATGATAAATATCGTAATTGCAGTAAAACTGAAACCATTAGGCAAATACAAAATAACGCTATAACAGGAAGGTCTTTGTTCGGGACTGAATAAAATGGTTTGTTTCGTTTGAATTTCGCGTACAGTTACATGAGGATTATCTTCGTTAGCCGTATGTAATTTAGAGGTGGAAGGCTAAATGGAAGGCAGCTAGTCATAAGTACCCGTCGCCAACTCTTGGACCTTATTTACCAACGAATAGAGGGATTGGCTGTGACATTACATGCTCTCACTGCTGAAAGGGCTAACGTGTTTGGTGGGACGGGGATTCGAACCCGCGATCCTTAAATTGCGACTCGAGCGCTCTAAAAACTCTGAAAGGTCAAAAGTTCAGAAAGTAATATAGGGTTCAACGGCCCATCTAATTAGACCCTTACTTGGAAAAGTTTGCTATTCCACTTCCTGATTTTAAAACAAATGTAAGTTAAAAATAGTTTGGTAAGACAAGAAATAACACATTACACTTCTGATAGGAGTCACGTCTTCTTCAGAGGTAAATGAGTGAAAATAAGTTGACAAAAGCAAGAGAAGGTCTGATTGATTAGATATGGGTGAAACTACATGTTTAGTTACATTGATGTGAAACACGTTACTTATCATGGATTGCGTGGGTTTCTTATAACAAAGTTACATCGGGCTACCTGGTGAGTCCATCGATACCCTGATTTTGAACGTTGTAAATCCGTAGACATACCTCTATACTAGCGGGATACTCATGTAGTCTAAAGAATATCGAAAATATTTCGCCTTTTTTTCTTACGTTTGTGTTTCAGAGATATATTTTTTTTTGGTATTTGTAGTCTGGTTTATATTTTACACGTCTTATCGTCTAGACGGCCCTCCTAATGAATTTCATTTCAAAACGCGAATGACTATCTTTTCTCTTCCACTGACTATACCAGTTCAGTCTCGTAACCTTGAATATTTCTTATTGACCTCATTAACACCTATTTTATTATTCGTCTATTTATTTTACTTAATGGTTAGAAATGATGACCGAACTAATGTTCTTACTCGAGTTCGAATGACCTCATTTGGAGACATTTCTGGCTTCGCAAGGAAAGACCGATTCAACGAATTGTTGTAAGCATTTTCGCCTCATTACCAGTTTGTGAATTTCACGCATAACTAAAACACGCACAAAACGATTTGCAAGACAATCATAAATTGAATAAACCAAAAATAGAACAGTCGACAGGATTTATGCATTGCGATTTGTCAGTAATTTCATTTTCTGTGAACCTTGTGTTATCTACCTATACATAAATGACTTTATGTTTGGATAATTCCACGTTCTCTCAATTTTTTACAAAGTCTACATAAGTTTTATTCCATTTCCTGCTCTCTGTATGAAAAGCAGATTTTTGGCTGTCAACCAAGTAAATGCTATTTTTACTTCTTTCACAGTGAACTCTGGTTTAAAATATTTATTATTATTATTACATCTGACAGTTTTTGTTTTGTGGAAGTTCTATTCAAGCATCCCAGTTTCAAAATTTCAAGATGTGCCATTATTTTTTTTGAACTTGCTGAAACGTAGCTCCAAATCAAAATCATAAACTTAACATATTTAGAAGTTAAACCGAAGGTAACTTAGATATATCTGTTGGTTTCAGGATTTTTACAAGTTTTCGTATGCAAATTGCCAGTCAATTTTTTGATCCAATATGTTAAAATAAGGCAGCTATTCAACGAAACCCACTGCCTACGATTCTTGTCTGATAGAATAGTTGAATTTCATTGCTATACCTAATGCACTGTCGCAAACGCATTTTTGTCAGGAACGGCTCACGAATCAGAAACCCTGGTATTCACAGTTCGGGCGCGATAAATTAAGGGCCACAACTGGTCCTGTTTCTATAAATAGTATTTATCTTTGTAATTTTTAACAACTATGATGTACTGTACATATATAACCTTTAATACTCCACATGATCCGGCATGGCTAAGTGGTTGAGGTACTCGACTTTCAACCGTGGAGGTGTTATAATGTGACGGTCAATCCCACTATTCGTTGATAAAAGAGTAGCCCAAGAGTTGGCGGTGGGTGGTGATGACTAGCTACCTTCCCTCTTGTCTTACACTGCTAAATTAGAGACGGCTAGCGCAGGTAGCTTTCGTGTAGCTTTGTGTGAAATTAAAAAAAACTATGTATGTAACATTTAATACTCTACACATGTATTATTTAATACTCTACCCATGTAACATTTAACAAAAGTGATATACTCTAGATAATATTGCAATCAGAGGTGTTATTATTGTAATATTTACACTCTTTTTCATTTAACAATTAATTTACGTGGAGTATAATTTTTTCTTTTGCGTTTGCAACTTGTTTGAAGTTACCAAATTTAACAAACATGAAGCATTTCCATCAGTGTATCAGTATTACGCCTGTTACAAATAGCGAAACATAAACATCTTGAAAGTGAATAAATACAAGTTTGCCAAATGTTTGTGTCAGGAAACAAATACTTTTATTTCTCTGTGTTACCAGTTTCATTCAGGCATTCAGAGTTTTATGTACGTCGGCTTGAATTGTTTACAATAGGTGTCTGTGACTTGTTGGCGATAAATTAGAAGAATAAAAGGGCAGCAAACAATTCACTTGTGTTAGAATAATTTATTCAACATAAGTAAAACGTATATACAAAAACTCTTATCTTTACACCATAGAAAATCGCATTTTTTCTAAAAGTCCAAATAATTCTTTTCTCTTGTTAAGAGTTCACACAGGCTGATTCAATTACTTGAGAACCCAATTAACAGGATAACTTATTTTTTTCTACTTTGTTTTTACTATATGATCAGCGATAAGTTCATTCACGTTACTCCATAGGTTAAACACAGTTGTATCTCGAACTTTAAGTAATTGTCTCTTTCCTTCGTCAAAAGTGGCCTGCCATGGTTGGGTGGTTAAGGTGCTCGACTCGTACTTCAAGGGTAGCAGGTTCGAATCCCCTCTCACTAAACATTCTCGCCCTTTCAGCTGTGGGGACGTTATAAAATTACGATCAATCCCACTCTTCGTTGGTAAAAGAGTAGCCCAAGAATTGACAGTGGATGATGATGACTATCTGCCATCCCTCTGGTCTTACAACCCTAAATTAGGGACGGCTAGCGCAGATAGCCCTCGAGTAGCTTTGCACGAAATTCAAAAACAAACCAGTAGCAGTCTTTAGAATATCCATAACGAATATAAGTTTTTCGTTTGGACTAAAAATGTAAAGTATTTTCTCTGTCCTAGTACTAACGGTGCCGAAATCATGAATTGACAATAAAATGAAAAGTTGAAAAATACGAAATAAAACGAACAGTAACTTTGTTTCTTCTTCGAATTAATTTCAGTTTTACAAATTATTTGTTTTGACATATTTAATTGTCCACGTTTTTACGTACTTTTTTAAAATTTTATGGTATTATTGCCTGTACTTGAGACCTAAAACTGATTTTTTCGTCTGTCAAAAGTATGAAATCATAACCAAAACGGATTTACTGTTTCTCGTAAACAGCATTTTTATCTTTACTTGAACATATAACTGATTCTTTTCTGGTAAACTTGGGTGTCAGGAAACAAATTCATATAGCTTTCAAATATGTATTTAAAAACAACAAAAAATACCAGTCACTATTATGGAATGTCACAAAATTATAGCTTGTTTGAGTTTCTAAACAAGCAATAAATAGTTTAAAAATTCTTTTAAACTTTGAAGCAGGATTTTGAAGTTTACAGCCAAAGAAATTACGACAGGCTATAATTATACAACCTCCAAAATAAAATAACTAATTGGCTTGTGCTTATTATCGGTTGTCTATGGTGTACACAGTTCATTATCACTCTTGTATTTTAAAGCTATGATGGCTTAATGATTAAAGCGCTCAACTCGCAGTCTGAGATTTGCGGATTCGAATCTGTGTTATATATATGCTTGTCCCTTTAGACCGTGTGTTTGTCATAATATAACGGTCGATCCCACTATTTGTTGGTAAAAAAAAGTAGCCCAAGAATTGGCAGTGGGTTATGTTTACTGCCTGTCTTTTCTCAAGTCTATCAATTCAGGGACGACTAGCACAGTTAGCTCTCATGTAGCTTTGCGCGAATTTCAAAACATATAGCCCACTGTGGAGCTTTGAGCTTAATTACAGGCAAACAAACCGTATTAGCTGCCAGTAATTTGATTTTATCACTGCAAACTGATTATTTGTCATAATCCTTTGCAATGTAATATTCAAAGCTTGATTATACCGTTTTATTATCAATACATGTCAAGAAACGTGTCATGAAAACATAGTTTATTATTGAACATTTTATATTTTTTAAGCTTTTAACTGTTCATGTTAAATAAAGATACTTAAATGATCTCAATCTTTATTGTGACACGTCTGATCTCCGATTTCTCAGTTTCACTAACGTATAACTTCACTAACAACTTCTATATTTTTCAACCAATTTCTGAGTATCTTATTTAGATTGTGTGTTTATTAACGTTGGTGGAACGGCCTGGATAGATAAACAGGGCCTCTTGTCCTTACTTTATATTAGTATACGTATTTGTGATGTGAGATAAACGCTTAAATTTTAATATAAGACGATAAAGGTCAAACTTTCGAAAGTAATCGAGTCATATTCAGGATTATAGCGTTCCTCAGCTATATGTATATGTGTATATGTAGTTTTTGTAGTTTTTTCATGTTTACGTGAAAGCTTAATAAAAGGAAAGGAAATTGTCATGAATAGCCACAGGTTATGTAATATCAGTATTTTGTTCTTCATTTATTGTAATTATAGCATTCAAATAAGTTGTTTTGGTTCAATTGTTTTGGAATTTCGCACAAAGCTACTCGAGGGCTATCTGTGCTAGCCGTCCCTAATTCAGCAGGGTAAGACTAGAGGGAAGGCAGCTAGTCATCACCACCCACCGCCAACTCTTGGGCTACTCTTTTACCAACGAATAGTGGGATTGACCGTTACATTATAACGCCCCCACGGCTGAGAGGGCGAGCATGTTTAGCGCGACGCGGGCGCAAACCCGCGACCCTTGGATTACGAGTCGCACGCCTTACGCGCTTGGCCATGCCAGGCCTATTCAAATAAGACATGGCCAGTTTTGGAATAAATTAAATGTTAGAACTTTTGTGTATTTTGTGTAGGTTTAGGTGTTATAGTTAAGAGCAAATAACAATAGCATATGTGTTACAACTATGAATATCAAGTTCTCATTTACTGTATATATTAATCTTTAAATTTAAGAACAAGGCTTACATATTTGTCATACATGAACTTTTAAATGCTTTAGAATTGTTCTTATGTATTTAGTCAAATGATTTTATGGTAATTATGTAATTTGTATTGTTTATTTGTTTTTAATTTCGTGCAAAACTGCATGAGGGCTGTCTGCAATAGCCGTCCCTAATTTAGCAATGTAGGACTAGAGAGAAGACAGAAAGTTATCACTATTCATCTCCAAATCTTGAGCTACTCTTTTACCATCGAACAACGAGATTGACCGTCACATTATAATGCCTCCACCGCTGAAAGGGCAAGCATATTTGGTGTGACCGGGATTTGAACCTGCGGATCCTCGGATTACGAGTCGAGTGCCTTAACCACTTTGCCATGTTAAATTTGTGTTTCGTGTTTTATGTGGTCTTTACTAAACATAAGTTTTGTTTGTATTTCGCTTTGCGTTCTGATGTTTACTTAAAAATTATAGTATTTTATTTTAAATTATGAATTGTTTTCTATTTGAGTTTATGTCTTTAATGTGAAATGTATGAAACTAATTTTTGAACATTAGAAGGAACAAATTTATTCAATTTATCAAGGTTATCCATTATGCAAAACAATAAGTGCTAAAAACTAAATTAGATGAAATTATACACTTGTTTCCTCTTAACTTAAGTGTTTTTTAGTTGTTAAGCAATACGTTTAAGGGATTATAATTCTAAAATTCGAGGCTCAATTCCCCACAGTTGATAAAGCGAAGATAGCCTATCTTTTACTAAGTTTTTGCTTCACCCAAGGCAGTAACCTATCCTAAGTTAAAAGTAGAATTGTAATAAAAGCACATGTCACACAATCAAACAACCCAATCTATATGTTTGTATATCTTTAATGATATAGATAGCACTGACAATTACCCAAGCCTTTGTTTTGCTCTAACATTGTATCACAATTGACATGCGTGCTATCTTTTTATACAACTGCTAAATATTTTTGGCTTTAAGTAGTCGCATGCATCTGATTCTTTTGGCCCTTTGTGACTGGAATCTCGAAACTGTATTGCAACTGTCAGGTCTTGTAGGCGGAATTCTTTATAGTAGGTGTTGTGACTTGTTGGTAATAAATTTTAACAATAAACAAACAACAATACAGTCCGCTTGTTTTAGAGTAACTTTAATAAAACATTAAAACAAGTCAAACGTTCATAAAAAGGTTCGGTATACTATTGCTTATATCAGCTATATTCAAAGGAGAAGATAAATATCTCTTGTTTGTCAAAGCTGATAAATATACGAAGGGAATTATTCTTATATGCACCGTTATTACAGTACAATCTGTGATCATTTCACTTTAAAAATCGCCACTGTACGCTCTTTATCACCAAATTTATAATCACGCAGTCTGGATCTAAATAGTACTCTTTCGAAACGTATTATTACCCCCAAAATAATATTTCCTCCAGGTTTTGTGTACCTGGAGCGCAAACCGTATTCACTAGAAACCTATAGTCCCACGCTGGTACTGCAGTAAATCTACAAATTTACAACGCTAAAATCAGGGGTTCAATTTTCCTCGGCAGAGAGCCAATGTAGCTTTGCTATAAGAAATCATTAACATAAGAAATTTATAATATTTTATTTCATGTAAAATTGCTTCCAATTTAATTTCAATGCATTTTTTTCACAACTTTTTGAAAAGACATGCTACCAACCCCCGTAACATGAGCATACTTTGCACAATGATTGTCTTTCACACATTATGGGTTGGCTTTTGATTTCACAAATTAGAAGATTTAATTTCAAACACTCTGTATACAGGCCCGGCATGGCCAAGCGCGTTAAGGGATGCACTTCATAATCTGAGGGTCGCGGGTTCGCGCCCGCGTTTCCACAAATATGCTCGCCCTCCCAGCCGTGGGGCGTTATTTTGTGACTGTCAATTCTACTATTCGTTGATAAAAGAGTAGCCCAAGAGTTGGCGGTGGGTGGTGATGACTAACTGCCTTCCCTCTGGTCTTACACTGCTAAATGAGGGACGGCTAGGTGCAGTGGGTTAACAACCTTCTCACTTAAAGAAGCCTGTTACAGAAACCGTAGTTATTGCGGCCCTATGTTCCTCAAAGGAATCGAGTGGCGGATGATGATAACTCTGTATACATACCTGTATATATACCATTAGCTGTCCCTAATTTAGGAGTGACATAGTTATTTAACACAACTTACTGCGAATTCTTGGGATTCTTTTTACCGTTGAAAAGTGCGATTGAGTGTCATACAATAATGTACCAAGACCGAAAATGTTTTGTGATGGAATTCAAACATGTAACTCGCAGATTGCGACATGTTAATATCCTAACGAACAGGCCATGTCAGCCGCCATCTATGAATAACTACTCTCAACTATACAATTTTATTTTACAATATTAAAACATTCTAATGATTCGTTTCACGCTATAAAATGGAACAACAAAGGATAGAAACTTACACATAGAAGAATATATGTGTGAAATAAAGTTCCACGTATGTAATTACCAAGACTAATCTATTTTAATTTTTCCTTGACCATAATAACTCACTTGGATTAAAATTAAGAGGTAAGTCACTGGTCATAATATTGAATGTATTGAGTACTCATAAAATGAATTTTTCATTGTGGCTGCAACATTGTCTTTTTCACTCTAGTCATTATCAGAAATTTCTATGTACCTTCAGAGGCCTAAAGTGTCTGGCTCTTTGGTATTACAATTATAATTTGTTACGTGACTTCTGTTTATAAATATCCTGTCCCAGCCATAATGTACTAGTGACTGATATTTCTGTTGAAGTTACCTACAAGCACCTTAACTGGTAATATTCTGCTTCCATTCCTTTAACGTACTATGAATTAAACATTTTTTTTGGTAACCATTTGACCAGGCAATCAGACTAAAAATGATATTACAAACTTCAAACTTTGACCACTCTTAATACATGGAACACCCTGTTTAACAACGAAAAGCTAAAGTTGTTTCTATTGTATTCTTCAGGACTGACCATTACATTGATCATAACCACAGCTACGGTATTGGTTATTACGCATAGTTTAGTCCATTTGGTAAATTAATATAATTTCTCTTCCTAAATAAACCTTAAATTTATTTTTACCAAAGTTCTCCTTGATATGGCCAATTATTTCTCTGAGCAGTAAGAACACGCAAAGTAATATTGGTGTCGTTTTTAAAAATTTTAATGTAAGCATGTCCGTTCAAACTGTATCTACATGTTGATATATCATTTTGTATTGTTAGCTGACCCAAGATGTGTTAGAGAGAATGTACATCCACGCGTTTGCTACTTGATAATGGTCAAACTTCATTTTGCTTTAGAGTAAGTAGATTTGGGTCTTCAGTTTCTTCTTCCAAGATGGATATTATTTAAGGTGGCTATCATCTAATCAATGCTCACTGGCCTGTTAATTCCGTCATGGCAATGTACAAGATAAAAGCGGTTCTGGTTTCAGTTCTTAAACTGCCCATAATTAAAAGAAGGGCTTCATTTCTGATGGCTGAAGCATCAGCCTTCGTGATTCTCTAACTAAAGCACCAAGCAAGAAATATTAAAAATATATATATGTATTTTTAATAGAATCAGACTTTCTAAACATCCTAACGTCATAATGGAAATATTACTCTTTAAAAATATAAAAAAAAACTGTTCAGGTAAAGCATAAGCAATAAAGGTCTCGCAGCAGAACCATGAAGGGCTATGCTAATTAAATAACCTCGTTTGGAAAAGTACCCATTTATCAACATTCTGGTCTCTACTATAGAACTGATTTTACATCCATTTATTATTTTGTTTGCTGTTAGGTTTGCAACTACACAATGGGTTGTGTCCATTATAAGGCAATGATCACCAGATTTTAGTATTAAAAGTCTTGATGCTTATAACAGAGACAAAAAGATCTTCCACTTGTTAGCTTTGTATTGGTTATTCTTTTATGAAGAGGTCTACAGAAGACTTTCTAGATGTCAAGTACACAGCAACAATCGAAGATGTCCTCATTCCCAACAAGGAAAGTCTAATAGCTGGTAACATTATAAAATGATTTTAACTTTATAATTTCTTTCTAAATCTTCTGAAAAAGATTCTAACAACGCATATCAAAGATATAGGCTTTCAATTTTTCAAATCCTTCCTAGGGTTGTTCTTTCTCAGGAACTCCTTTATATTTAAGGAAAAGGGATAAAAATATCCTAAAATAAGACAAATTTCCATTTTAATAATATTTTGACTTTGAATTTAAAGGTACAAGTACTTATCAGTTGAACGAGTCAATTATTACTTTTCACAAAGCAGAGTATATAATTAACATTTAGTTAGGTCATTAAGGTTTTAATAACAAAATAAAGGAGAGGAAGAAATATTATCTCACATTGACTTTTATACAATTTTTGTTTCTTTAACGGGTTCCCTTAGCTAGTTTTATAAAAATTACCAAAGTGTGAAAACAATTTTGTTTGTCGTATTTATAGCGAAAAGTTAAGAAATGATGCAAACATTGTATTAAATGTGCTCCTCAGAAAGAACACTGAATGGAACAAGGTTAGTACTGGCGAAGAGTTGTTTGTTCTTTATTACAGTAAATATTATTGGATATAGCTGGTCGTCTTTTAGAGATTGAACAAAGTAACTGGTATCTGCGGGTCGTGTTTAGTTACTACATCAGGAGGTAAATTGTTTATAGTTTGTTCCTGAAAATGTTTTCAGGATAAATCATATTTGTTTGAAAGCGACAGAATATTTTTGCTTCACAAAACATCAGGTAAGCTTGTTTTTGTTTGTTTATTTTGAATTTCGCACAAAGCTACTCGAGGGCTATCTGTGCTAGCCGTCCCTAATTTAGAAGTGCAAGACTAGAGGGAAGGCAGCTAGTCATCACCACCCACCACCAAATCTTGGGATACTCTTTTACCAACGAATAGTGGGATTGACTGTCACATTATAACGCCCCCACGGCTGAAAAAGCGAGCATGTTTAGCGCGACCCGGATGCAAATCCGCGACCCTCAGATTACGAGTCGCACTTCTTAACACGCTTGGCCATGCCGGGCCATCAGGTAAGCCTGGAGAGGATTAAACATAAAAGTATGGTACTGCAAAATATTCTGATAACTTAAATTCTTATTTATTAAGTATTATTGTTAGTTTGGTTGTTTTGAAACAATACATAAAAATAAAAGAACTTAAAATATATGTGTAAAAATGGCTCGTTTGGGTTAAAAAAAAATTTACGTATAGGAGCGAACAACGTGTCGACCTTCTTCGGTCATCGTTAGGTTCGCAAAACGTTGTCCAACAAAAAGATCTCAGAAATTTCATGAGAAATCATATAAAACATAAATCAGATCATATGAGCTGAACCTTGATAACATAAAGTAAGACTTCAAACCACATTAACTTAAATTACATAATTGCTATTGATAGTGGCAATATTTTATAATGATGGGTTGGGTGGTATTTTGGTTAAATAAATTATTAATCATTGTATTCGTGATGACGAGAAAACCCACTTGTAGATAAAAATATATCTTTTTACATACATATTAATCATTGTATTGTTTATATACAAAAGTTTTACAAACTTATAAGTAATCGTGAGTTTTCAATTTAGTCCGGAATTGTATATTTTACCAACGGTTCACAAAGAGCGAATTAGTTTCGAATTGATATCAGTACAATTCACTTGACGCATAGCTAACTCGCTCTAACGATCTGCACGTGAGTTTCTCACCATTGAAGTTATGTAATGCTTACCTTTTCAGGCGTTGGGAATTTATAATGGGACGTTCAATCTCACTATTCGTTGGTAAAAGAGAAGCCCAAGAGTTGGCGGTGGGTAGTGATAACTAGCTGCCTTCCCTCTAGTCTTACACTGTTAAATTAGGGACGGTTAACGCAGCTAGCACTCGTGTAGCTTTGCGCGAAATTCCAAAACAAACAAAAACAATTTATCACACACTATTTACACATTCTTTTAAGAACAACACCTATTTTAAGTGAGATGTGTAAAGTTATACAGTACTTATCGCTTTTTGATAAAAGACTAGAATATAAAATGAAATTTTATTTGGAAAATTAAACCCAGCAGATATGAATTAATCTGTCCTTTGTGTACTTAGAGTTTTATATTACCAATGGTGTATATCGAAAAATAACTTTCATAAACCTCTTACTAAGTATAGTGCTGACACATTTGCAAGTCTGTTAAGTATACCAATAAATGAAAAATAATTAATTTGATTCAAATATTAAGGTAGTCATATATGAAAAGAAAATACTGTCGCTGATTTGAGGAAGATATGGGGTATCAAATATTTTCAATGATGTTGGCAGCAGAATATTTGCAGTTCTGAAAACTGAAATGTTTATAAATACTGGATTATTTACTTAATGAATAAAAGTAACTAGAGGTTGCACAGCATTGAAAGAAACACACGGGGTCACCCTATGTTATGTAATGTTAGTGAATAATATTTTTTTATTTCAGTCTAATTTGCATTTAGAAAACATGTTAATGTGGTCTAAGCAAAATGTGTATTAAAGCAGAAGGTAACGCCTATGCATAATTGCTTTGTACTTGTTTCAAATTATGTAAAGTATATTAGAATGAACTCATATCAAAGCAGGATTGTGTTTGTATATTTATTCAGTTACAAGCTAAAGGGTGATGGGTCTACAGAAATTAGTCTCATTTCAATTATTTGTGTAGGAGCCAATACTAAATGTTTACTACACTTTATCTCATATGGCCTGCAATTCGTTTCTATACCAGCCAGACAATGGTGAAATATTCTCGTGCGTATGGATGATAAGGTATTACCTGTGGTCGTCACCAGAAAATGATACAATTGAAAGCATATCTGACTTGGATGTTGAGGCGTACTAAATAGATATTTTGTACACATGTACGCATGTAGAGATGACACATGACCAGAGCAATATTTTGACACTGGGCACCTGAAAATATGTTTAAAGTGTATCTTTTATTTGTTACCAGAATGTTACAACTTTCTAAATTACAGTTCTCATTGGACTTCTGGACAATCAGAAAATTCTTGACTAAAGGTTACCAGTCACAACTCTTTTCTATATAAGATCAAATTCTTTACCCTTTTGACAATCGTTTTTCACTGAACATGTTAGAAGTTTGTATTTTTTATTTTATTGTTTAGCCCTTCCCTTCTAAATAACAATGCATGGTTACTTGTTTGGTGACTTAGATAAACATCCAATGATACCCACAGCTTACTGAATTGTCATAGGAAAGCTGATAAGAAATATGTGCTGTTTTCTGACACATCAGGTGTTCAGACTCTTGTGAGAATCACTAATGGATTCATTCTAGGAACATAGGAACCAACCAAATTGGCCACTCTCAGCCACTCTTTTAATCCAGAAGTCATCATTAAGTATACCTTGTTACGTTTTTGTTTATGTTTTATGTAGACTAAACGCAACAGAAAGACACAGATAACAGCTTGTATAATTTATTACACTAAACTATTAACAGATATAATATAAATTATATAATAACAATGACAGCTATTAAGTTTAAACATTCAAAATTAATTACAAAACAAAATAGTACTAGTTTCAACCTTCAAAATTAAACACAATACAAAATGGTACTGACCTGTATCTAATATAATGATCAAAAATGAAAGTCTCAAATTCCAGTCTAGGGTGTGAATTTAATCCCACGAAGAAATTCCGAAGTTTAAATGAAGAAGTTCAGAAACAGTTCACAGTTCAGTAAATTCGACGAAGTTCTTTTCACTATGCCTCCGATGAACGTCACAAAATTATCGCCTTTAATTTTTTCGATTTCCCGTAAATTGTTCCACACGTGTTGACTTTCAGTATAACCACTAATTCGGATGAATCGTAGAGATTGACGCAGTAAAATCACAGCTTCCGTAGATCTAACTTCAGTCACAAATCCAAGTTGAATAATCACAGCAAACACTTAATCTTTCTCAAACGAATGACTGACTCTTCTTTTCTAATGACTCTTGTCTTTTGAAATAAAAATAATGTCTGACTCTTCTCCTCTTTTCTTCGAATAAAAAATGATGTCTGAATCTCTTTTGTTCCTCGCATCTTCGTCTGTTTATATATTGTAGGCCTAGACTCCTCGAAAAACCGCGAAACTTCTACAGATCTCCAGAGCAATCTGCGCATGTCCGTTCTTGCACGAGACTAAACGTCTAGACACGAAGTCGCCAGCATTTCATTTACAAACATATGATTAGTCTTCTTAATTCAAGAAAATTCTAAATGTTACCCTAAATGAATAACAACATATTTTATTAGTTTAAACTTTGAAACAATAATATAAATATGGAAATATAAATAATAGAAATGAAAATTTAAACACAACATGACATGTTGTCGTTTACAAAATATTTACACGACATTTACATAACATTCTAAATATCATTGAACCACCATCTTTCTCTGCCACCCAGTTGGAGACGAACCTGCCTAGTACAGAATTTATGAAGCCAGCTGTGCTGGCTTAAACATCATTTGAGCTGAGATAAAGTGGAAAAGGTAAAAATACTACTACCATATAAAGTGCCCCATCAGAGACATAAAAATAACATCTTCTAATACTTTAAGATTTCGTTTAGAAACCAGAAAAGGACTAACAAGACCCTGAGACTACCTTTCATGATCTACCCCTACTTAGAGCTAAAGAAGGCCACTTGTAGGACCTCAATCACAGCACCACTAGCAGTCCAATTGCCACAAGTAACAAAGATTTTGTCACAACCAATGTTTCTAATAACAGTTCAATTGACAATACCATACCACTAATCCCTTCACCAAATCACCATTTTAAAGTATTATTGCCAGGCTCAAACAGTTAATTTTATAGTCATTTGGGCTTTGTGGTAAGTATGCACCAAGACTGAAATGACTAATTCAAAGTGCCCACTGATCTTTGTTATATCGATGTGAAGCTTTCCAAGACCAGGTGAGACGTGTAGAAAGCAAACAAATCTAAAAATGTCAACCATAAGTCTACAGATGTTGATAGATGGATAATATTAGATTACGAGTCTGGGGAAAAATGCATATACATATTTATTTAACAATTTATGATCCTATTAAAGGATATTTAACTTATTAACATACTAATTATATACCTGTAAGTGTCATTAATATAAATAAGTGTAAGCAAAGGTTCAAGTACTGAGCACTTACGTACATCTCTTAAACTAGCCTTAAGTAACACAACGATATTTATCCTTAGGTAGTCTTCAGTCTAACTAACTAGTCTTATCCCCAGCCCGAACCAGTCTGACTTTCTTTACTAATGTTATTTGTAAAACTTTATAAAAATTATTTTGAAAACCTAACTATACCATGTCCACACAATTTTTATCATTCAGTTAACAAGTAGAATCTTTGAAAAATAATGAAGTTAACAGATCATGACTAAATATCTTCCTTTAAAGAATCTATGTTGTTTCTCGTTTATTATATCGTATTTCCTTCAACTAGAGAATCTGCAAAGCTTCTTTTATCAGATTTTTTAGAATTTGTCCTATTAAATAAGTAATATTAATTTCCGGGCCAATTCTTGTCACTTCTTTTAAAAAATGAAAGCAACATTAGCAACTGTCCAATCCTCAAAAATCTGCCCAAACAAAAGTACAAGAGAGAAAGATTTGCATATCTAATATATTGTTTCCTTTAAAGCAATTAGAGAAACATTGTCAGCTCCTGATGTTTGCCAATTTTTAATCTTTCGATCTTTTTATTTACTTTGAAAGGGTTATGCGTGCATGATTTAACTCAACACCATTTTTTCCCAGGGAATTCTTAAGGTTAAAAATATTATCAACTTCTTTTCTTGTAAAGACAGCAAACTTAGACATTTTATTGTCCTCAACAAAAATCATTGCCATTGTCATTTTTTAAGTTCCTTATGGAATTTTACATACATACACGTTGAGATACATGAAAAAGCTTTGCAGATAGTTTTAACATTATTAGATAGCTGTTTTTTTGCAAGTCCTTCCTGATTTATCACTTTTTTTTTAACAAAATCGACGGTTTTCTACATTTTTGTAAATCTTCCACCATATTTGTCAATTTGAGTCTCTTAAGCTTGTTCTTTGTATTCCTGATTTTGTTATTAATAAGTCAATTAAGTTTTATATTCTTCGTTGTTTTTTGTATATAAACATATCTATCTTGAATCAAAAGCAATTGTTTTAACAACAACTCAAACTTAAGTCTCTTCCATATTACTTTGAATTTATTGTTTCAAGTTACTAGGATTAAATCTTTTTCATAACCTTAGAATTAGCTTTCTGAAATTTATGAACTATTTTCATTGTTTTTTATCTCAACATTTAAAACCTCAAACCTAATTATAAATTATTATTTTTACAAACATTTTGCGTCATTATCCATGTCAACAACAATTCTGATCTTGAGCTGTCGTCTGTTTGACACTGATTTGGTGGTGTCTTCTAAAAGCTGATAATTAAAAATATTCCACCCAAGTAAACCAGACTTATTGTAATGCATACAGATTCAAACCTCTTGGCTATTCTTTTTTATATCTTCACCTGTCAGTGTTAAAAACCCTATGATCTAGAATGTAGTAACACTTACTACTGTTAATAGTGTTCTACAAACTAACCAAGTTTCTGTAATTATTAGTATGTGAAGGTTTTTTATTTCAACCTCAGCCCTGAACTTAACTATAACATTATAAAAAAAATAAACTAAATTTTTCTTCAGTATTCCTGTTATTACAGATTTGTCTTTAACACTGTTATGTATTTTGCTATGCTATTAAATTCACAGGTAAGAATTTATAATTGTCAAGAAGTGGCTTTATTTTGTGGATCATACTACATATTTCGACAGTACATTTCGCTATCTACTTGAAGGAGACAAACCAATGTTCTATCGAAACATATGGTGTTGTCCCTCAAGTGACATCACTTCATTGTGTTTGAGGATAATTTCTGTCACTTCACAGTTGCACTGGTATGATTTATTCCCATTCACAACTAAACTGTTAAACTTTCAACAGTCGTTCTTCAACCCCTTTCTGCCTTATTTATTGTGTTAATTTGTTTTTATCTAGTTTCGCAAACTGACTTAAATCAGCTTTTTTAAAACTTCTCTGAATACTTTCTCAGACAATGCTTTAAAAGCAGCTCTCCTTACATACGAATTTTATGTTTGTAAAATTTGCTTGTATCAATATTCAAAAACAGTTAATCTAAATTTGTCCTAGCAATATGGTATGTGTTTACTTCCACGGATTATTTTTGAAAAAAATGGTCATTAAAATCTTAAACTTTTTTCCCTAATCGAAAAAAACATTATATTTTGAATTACTGGAAAAAATAAAAATATATAATTTTGTTTTCATATTAATGTGTTGTTTAATTTTGTCTTCAACGCTTATTAATATATATTTTTTGTTTATCAGAACAGTATTTTAAGCTGAGTCAGCGGTAAGTCTAACGCTAATATAAGCGGTTTGACTTCTCTTGGGTAAAATTGTAGATAGACCAATGTAGCGTTACTATATATATATATATAAAACAAATAAACAAACAAGCGAAAATGAAAAAAAACTTCAAGTGGCACAGCTGTAGGTTTGCTGGCTCACACTGCTAAAAATCGGATTTCGATACTTATGGTCGCTACAATACAGATAGCCCATTGTGCAGCTTTGTCATCAATTCTAAATAAACAAAATACATTGCACACATTCAGCCGCATTTATCTACAAAATTATTTCTTGATATGAATTTTTATAAAGTTTTATTACATATTGCTGATTATTTTTGTTTTCGATATTATAATTACACTGGTTAACGTTTCACAAATATAAAATAATTTAAACATGCAGTTTGATATTATATATTGAAAAACGGCTGGAGTGAGTAGAGGCACAGATAGAGGACCGAACACGTTTTGACCTCTTTGGTCATTCGTAATCCCGGGTCGCGGGTTCAAATCCCGATCGCACCAAACATGCTCGATATTTTCATAACGCCCCGTGGGGGCGTTATAATTATACAGCCAATTACACTATTCGTTGGTGAAAGAGTAGCCTAAAAATTGGCGGTGGGTGGCGATGACTAGCTACCTTCCCTCTTGTTCTTACATTGCTAAATTAGGGACGGCTAGCGCATATAGCCCTCGAGTAGCTTGCACGAAATTCAAAACAAACAAACCTTTGGTCATCGTCAGGTTCACAAAGAAAGAAAGGTTTACTGACCGGTAGCTAGCCACATGTTTGAAGGCGATTGTGTAATTGAGTGTGGGAATGTATAAGGCGTGCTTAAATGTTGAATATATGGATAGGTATAAAGGTGTTTCTTTATATTGGTTTATTTTAGACTTGAGTTGTTGTATAAGGAATGCTTCTTTAATTTTGCGTTTGTTTATGTTTGTCTCTTTATTTAGTATTTGGGTGTTTTCTATGGCTATGTCGTGTTTATTTGATTTTTAGTGTTCAAAAACGTGTGAAGGTGACTTTTTGTGTTCTTTGAATCTGGCTTCCACTTTTTTACTTGTTTCTTTAATATAGAAGTCGTTGCAGTTATCACATTGTATTTTATAAATAATGTTGGTGTGGTGTTTGTCAGTATAGTTTTTACATAGTATAGAGTTTGGTTCTCTGCCTGGTTTTTGAATAAATTTGGTATTAACTGAGATATCATATTTTCTTGATAGTTTTTGCCAAATGTTAGTTATTTTTCTGCTGATGTCGGGAATATATGGTATGCAGCAGTATATTGTTTCGTGCCTTTTTAAATCGTTGGGTATATTTACTTTTGTTACTTGATTTTGTTTTTTGTCTAGGTGTGTGCGTATCATGTTTTCCACGGGTTGTTGAGGAAACTTATTAATGCTGATGAAGTATTGTTTTATTTTGTCTAATTTGTTGGTAATTTTATCTGGTTACCACAGTTTTATGGCTATGTTTATTTGGTTTATTAGTATGTTGAGTTTTTGTTTTGTTTCATGTGCTGCGTCCCAAGGAATGTATAGTCCAGTGTGGGTAATTTTTCGGTAGATTCCTGTTTTAAATTGTGTATCGGTCGAAACGCTGTTTGCTACTCTATTAGTGCTTTCTCTATCCATTCTAGCCGTTTTTAAGTATAAAATTTTCTCTACAAGTGGGTTTTCTCGTCACGGATTGTTGGAGTTTAATAATTTTCATACTGCCGCACACATAATTTTTTTATCTCTTAAGCTCAATTTTTACATACTGAGTAGATTTTTGTATATGACATTTTACCAATGAGGTATGTTAAAAACAATAACAAATTATTTTGTTGACAAAAAATAATTAAAATTTGTTTAGGAATTATTAATGGAATCACCAATACCAAGAGAAATATAAAAATGTTTATAACGAGCGATGGCGCTACTGATACCCGGGAAATTTTTAAATACTTTCTAACTGATTAGGAGGTGGGTCAATCTTAAAAATCGATGTTGAAATAGCAATAATATTATGTTTTTATTTATAATATCATTTATCCTCGATTTACCATAATTACTAGAAGCATTCTAAAAGTGTTTGGTAAAAGTTGTTTTATGCGGAACTGATACAAAATTGGAAGCTAAATATGTTAAAAACATTTAATATTAGTCACTAATAAGTATAATGTATTACTTTTAGCCTTAGTGTTACTATTGTTAACAATACCGTGAGTCGGCGGGACTTTGTACTTCTGTGTGTTATCATTTTTACTAGTAGTAATTTTAGCAATTTGACTAGCCTAGGTCATTATTTGAATCATTTTTGTAATATTTAATATATCACGTGCCTCAGTAATTTGATTCACTGCTTTATGATATGCTTTATTAGGTAACATTAAAATGGTAGTTGAATCTGAGCACTGCTGATGTCCTCTTATAGCATACATTGTATCTAAATAATTTGGAGGTACTAATTATACACCAGCAAAATAATTAATATGGTTTTTGCTCAACAAAGAACGTGACAGTGACTAAAAGTGAAATAACTACTGCATTCTAAGCATTAATGAAACTACAAGCTCTATTCAAATTGTGCATGAAAACTGTTTTGAAAGTTAAATTATTTGGTGCTGTCGTTATGATTACGAATGTATGAAGTAGGCTGTAGTTTCATGTACATAGTATTAATATAATATCTTGTTTTTTTTTATGTGAAATCATCATGAACATGCCTGTGCTTTAATTTAAATGCAATAATATGAGCAACAAATGTCAAGGGTCACATTTATGTAACAGTTTTTTTTTACTAAATGCCATTCATTCTTCAGTAAAACGTATTTTTTATTAACATTTTAATTATACATTTTATTTTTTGTAGAAACAAGGAATGGAAACTGTGCCAAAGGATAAATACACTCCATTAAAAGGATATATAATTTATTTTGATTTAAAGTGTATTCCACAAAAAAATCTGTTGTATGAATTATTACGTCGTTTAGGTGGGGTGAGTTTGATTTGTGCACTAAATTATAAAACAGTAATTATAAAGAAAGAATTTAGTTATGTGCTTTATAAAAAAAAATGAACTGATATACTTTAGTATATGTATTAATTGCAATTGGTTATGGTTTTTGTATATATTTAGGCATTGCCTGAAAATTCTATATAATTGCATGAAATTTTATGAAAATTTTTTATTATATTACATATAGTAGGTTTTATTTTGTTTGGAATGCATTATCAATTCTAGTTTCTAATTTCATTGTTGATATACTTTCATATCTACAAAAACAGGTTCATAGTTTTTCTGACTTTATTAATACATTTGTATAAAGTAGCTGTATTGTATAACTACTTGGTCAAAGAGAAAAAATGATTTGTGAAGTAAATGTAATATGTATGTTTTTTTCAAAGAATCTTCAATTCTTTTCATTTTATATATTAAGTTATATTCTGAAGTAATTCTGTAAGACAAATTTGACAAATAAATGTTTAGCTTTAAGTAATGAGCTTATTTTGAAACATCTTCAAAAATGAAAAATCTAAGTGTATGTTATTCTTGCTTTCACTTTTATTTTTCTAAGACTAAAAGTATTGTGACAGAACTTTGTTATCATTCTAGACAATAGAAGAGTTTCTAAGCAAAGATATTAACTGTATCATAACTGATAAAAACCTAAAAAAGATAAACAGGGGAAGTCATGGAGACCAACCTTCATCAGCTTCTACTCCAAGTCCTCATGGTTCAAGTATAATGTAAGAATTCTGCCATTCATTTACATACACATAAATCAAATTCACTTTACAAAACTTTCATTGTATTGTAGTCATTATTTATTAAAAAAACATTCTTCTGTAGGTAACAAACTGGCTACAACTTAAGTTGGTATTTAAAAACGGCAAATTTTCCTGTGCAAAAGTAGTAATTGTAGTCTAACCTCAGAAATACTAATAGTTTGGTTTATTTTTATGCCATTCTTAATGGACTATTACAGTCTTTGTTGCCTCCTTGTATGTGTAAGAATAACTGTCAGTTCATTTGATTGTTGTGTGAAATATTCATGTACATTCCATGTGGATTGTTGTCATACACTCAGTTTGTTATACTAATGTAACAGTAATGGTCTTTTTTTTTTTCTTCTTTTTAACAGTATGTTTCTTACTGCTAGTTTTTCAATAACATTGCTAACCATTTTAATGTTATATTTTGGCTATTTTTGTTCTGTATTAACTTCTTCCATTGGCATACAATACATTTTACCTGAAAGTCATATTACTAACAAATCATTTTATTAATTTCAAAAATGTTCTGGATCAATCACTGAAAATGTGTATTTCTTTTGCATGCATTTTGTTTCCATTATCCAGTGGAAAAACAGATATATTTATAACTGGCTTATTTATTTAATTTAGAAATATGAATTATATCTTTTGGTGGCAAAAGTATATTATACATAATTTTGTACATATATTTAAGGAAAATGTCTTTAGTCAGTCAAGTGTGCATGTAAACAATATTTAGTCACACCACAGGTAAATTTCTACATAAAATATAGAATAAATTACTGATTTTCTAAATGCCATGTTGTTTGAAAGCTGAATTACTCTACATTTGTTATATACATGTTTGTCTTAGTTTTTGTTCTTTCAGGCTTAAATGACATAAGCTCTTTTAACTTTACTGTCCTCTCTCATTCCATGTGGATCATTTTATCTTTCAAGCTTTCTTCAGGAAGGATCATGATTTTCAAGTTGTTGAATAGGATAGGCTTTGGTTCTATCTTCTGTCATAGTTACAAACTAAGGATTAGAACTAAGTGTCTTACATTACCAAATTATAAGAATAACTTGATATTGTCAATAAGTTTCATGTTTTGCATAATTGTTTCATTTTTGGAAGTCTGAAGGATATAGTGTTAGTGACTGAGAAAACAGGAGTAAGAGCTGATGTTATTTGAAGTCTGTACTATATATATCGGATAAATATCTTTAATTTCCCATTCTGAATTCTGAAGACAATAAAACACTATTTTTTTGAGAAAGACATGCTTTAGTTATGACAGGTTTTATGATATGCCATTAAACATTCACTAATACTGGGATATCAGCAGCAGTGGACATCAAACCTTGTAAAAGTTAAAGATGATAATTGATTTTCTAAAAAGTAGTCAATCTTTTGAGAAATTGTTCAAAAATGCTATGTATCCTCATTATAAAAACAAAGTAAGCTAGGAATTATAAATAAAGTACACGAAAATGATTTAGTTCTGATAAAGTTGTGTTTATTGGACATCATCTTACTGTAAGCTCTGACATACTATATTCTGGAATGTATCTCAGGAGGGCTGGTATGAGTATTAACACTTTTACTAATAAAGCAGAACCTTAGGTTAACCTGAACAAGATCTAAGAAGGTCAGAACTTTGTTCTCTGCTTCATTAGTAAAAATGTTAATACCCATACCAGCTGTCCTGAGATACCTTTTTACTTCAAGTGGGTTTCTCGTCATCACGTGTATTCTGGTATGTTTGGAAATATTTGATTGAATTAAATCAGGAAAAAAAAATAATCTTTTGTTTGTTAAGATTACTTTGAAAACTTAGAGGTGTCTTAATTTCTTTTGAAGAAGGAAACATCAATTTTACTTAACTTGAAGTGGGTTGCTTTTTAATTTGATATTTTGAAGAGTAAACAGTGGTTTAAAGTAAATTTACTAGGGTTTGTATTAAGCAATTTAACTATTTTTATCTTGAAGCTTTTTCAAATATTTCCTGTTAATTTCATTCCTACAGTCATCTTGGAAGAATTTCATCTCTTCCTTTGAGAGAAACCTTATTATCACATAACAAAAGAATCCAAACTACTTTAGTAAGTATTCAATTAAAACAATAAATGTTAAATATAAAAACAAGAAGAATATTTTAAATGCATATTTAACTTTTCTTTGGCCAATGGCCATAATAAACATGGTTACATGTTTCAGTAACTTTAAGCTACCATTTTCATTGTCTAAATTATATTGTGCATTTTAAATGTTGATCTTTTTTTTAAATACTTTGTATGTAATTCAAATCCATCCCCACAAAAAAATATCGTTATGTTGGGTATCATGTTACATCTTCACATTTTTTTTATTCTTTAAATGTTTAATGTTTGCTTAAAATTTTATTTAAGTCTATATTCGCTGTTTTTTTAATTTTTTTAATGATTCAGTTTTTGATGGTGTAAATGCTTGTCTCAGAATTCATTGTGTTATCTTGTTGATTTCTATATAGAAATATAGATATTTACATTGTGTATCTTCACTGAATAGCCTCTGCTCTGTTTTAATTTTATAAGTGTACATTTAGAAATGTTGCTAATCTCATTTATCAAAAAAGCTTTTAATTGATGAAAACTAAATGAGGTTCTGTTTGTTTCTTTTGTTGTTGTTTTTTTAAAGAGATAACCATTGAGTGTTTGTCTAGTACTGAGGGTTAGCAGGTGCAATGAAATGCCTTACTGGGTGCTGTGCTATTTTAATAAGTGAATTGTTATAAAATAAAGAGGCAAAAAATATAAAGCAGAAAATTACAATACACTTTCTAACTGGCATACATCAAACAAAAATAGGAGAAATAATGATTAAGTTTTCTTAATTTTGTTTTCAAAAAAGAAATTAAAAAGACCTATGTCATCATTTGGAATTTTTTCACTCAAATTTGTAACATTTTCTATTATATTTTTCTACAAAATGTGTTTGTTTTTAATTATTTTGTGTGTAATAACACATAAATTATCTATTCCTACAGTTTCGAGGGAAAAATCTTGTTGATAGAGCTAACAAAACTCAAGTAAGTGTTATTTTAAGATTTTTTTTGCTCAAGTCAAATGGGAATGTGTGTGTATGTATATATACATTAATGTTTTTAATAACCCACCTACATTGGTCTACTTGCATTTTGTTTATTTGCTCTGCTATGCACTAAACACTCTGATTAAAGTCCAGATAGTTGTAGTTTCCTATTACAGATTTAGTTGAACTGTTCCTTTCTTGGTGATCTATCAGAAATATTCTGTTATTCTAGTTTGTACTGTTGAAGTTTGATTACACATTTACCTTGCTTGCATGTATTATTTGGAAACGTTTAATCATTATTATTTTCCAAGCTTCTAGAATGTTATGTCTATTTGGAACCAGAAATACATTGAGTAATTCAAACCAAGAACAGCTATTGATCAAAATTCATCCAGCTGTAGATATATTTTGTATTATAAGTGGAGTTAAATAAACTATGATCATCACCTTTTTATTAATTTAAATATAAGGATGATTTTGTTTTAAAAAAACTTAAAAAACTTAACTAATTTAGTGTGCTTCTTATTGCAATCAAATTAACATGTCAAGAAAACAGAGTTTTAAAACAAAAATGATAAAATTTGTGAACTTGGAGCCAAACATTTGCTTTATATGATACCAGAATTTATCAGCATATATATTTATGCGCACAAGTTTTCCGAGATAAATGTCTTGTATAAGAATATGTTGATGACTCTATTTGTGTATGCATTCTTAAAGGTTATATTAAAGTATGAGGTCTAAAAGAAAATACTGTGAAGGAGTTGACCTCAGATCACATGAAGTTGAACAATATCAGTTACATTCAGAGAACGTTTTAAGATACTAAACAACTAACATATTGCTAATGCCAAAGTAAGTTGCTTGAAAAGAAAAGTACCTACCGTTGTACCACTTCAAATGAATACCTGCACCTATAACTTCTTTTGCAAGGTCTGTTATACTTCAATTTGACTAATCTGTATGAAATATGTCTATTTGACGTAAGGTCCAAAACATAGACATAAACAAACAAACAAATACATCTGTGTATTCTTACATAATATGAAGAACATACACATATGTTTCAATGTATCAGTTTCATTTTAAAGTAGTGTCTTAGTTTTTTGCACAGTTGGCCTGGCGAGTTCACTGGTTGGTATATTTAGCTACCATTTAGAAGTTGCAACATTTCATTTCACAATATCAGTCAAACATATAGCACTTTCATCTGTCATTGTCTTATAAAAGTAATAGTCACTATCATTTCTAAATTGGAGTTGCCTGTGCCTTAATCCTGGATTTTTTTATTTGAGGATTTACCTTCTGTTTTATGATTAACCATAACACTGAAAATATCAGATTTCTGCACAAAATATTTCACTGCAGATCTTGTCTTTCCAGAGTTGATTTTCTTATGCTGAACATTTCTGTATATGGAGTAAACCCCTCGGTGTGGATTCCTGTACATGGTGAGGGGACCTCACAGGGAAGGTTCTGTTCTGTTTGGTTACCTTCTCTGGGATCTAAACCTCCACCCACGTGTTTGCCATGCGTGGCGACCTGTGAAAGGGAGGAGAGGATCCTGGTGGTTGAGGGTCCAACCCTAACACACCACTTTGGCCTTGAATTCCTGTAGACAGGCAGCTTTTGGGTGGCCCCCCCTTAGGTCAGTTGGCTGGTCCACTTGGGCTAGAGTCAACCAAGTACCAGTGTTGGAAATTCTCAACGGGTGTTGTGGACATTTTGCCTGATGCTGGTGTTTGGGTATAGTGCTCACGAAACCCTGGCGTTCCTGCATTGTCCTTGCATGACTTTGTAGTGCATCCCCTTGTAGGGCTCCATGGTGGGTGGTGTCAGTGGGTACAGAAATTTTTCCTTTTTCTTATGGATCCTCCAAAAAAGTTAAATAAAATTGTGAAAATACAGTCAATGGTTAAGTGACCACGTCTTGAAGTCTCTGAACAGCAATCTTCAACATCAGTAACAAACGTACCTCATTTTCTTATATTACATTCTCTTTCAGAAACACCTTCAGGGCAAATGTCCCCCTTTTTTATTCAGAAGGGACAAGAGGGACTTGCTAGCTCTCCAAAGTCAGTAAAGAAACTTCGATCTGGTGACATATTGGTTGAAACATTCACAACCCAACACAGTGAACTCCTCTTGAATTCAAAGGCAATTGGGGGTATACCTATTGAGGCTACATCTCATGCTACTTTGAATTCTTCACGAGGAGTTATTGTTGAGAAGGATTTGAAGAATGTTCCTGAGTCAGATATTCTCGCTTGTCTCTCCACTCTAGGAGTTTCTGCAGTGAGGCGCATCTCCACTCACAAAGATGGAGTTACACTGCCAATAAATACCCTCGTTTTGATATTTACTTCATCATATGCACCTGCCACTATCAAGGCAGGTTATCTCATTTGCAGGGTTCGTCCATACGTTCCAAACCCTCTTTGATGTTTCCAATGTCAGAGATTCGGCCACTCAAAGAAATCATGTTGTGGTTCCCTGACACGTGCTTTTTGTGGAGGCAAGGAACACGATGCTTATGAATGTGACATGGACCCACATTGCATCAACTGCAATGGTTCTCAACCCTCTTACTTTTGTTCTTGCCCAAAATGGTTGAAGGAAAAAGAGGTGCAGCTTTTAAAAACGATACATAACATTAGTTATCCTGAGGCTCAGAAATTGCTGCCCACCACTCTATCTCGGACATATGCTGATGCACTTCATTCCACAACTACAGTGGGAGTGCAGACAGATCTCTCTGTGCCTCCAAGAGAATCGTTTTCAAAACAAATGAAAAGCCTTTTGACTTCTGTGGTTAAAAAGGTTGATGAATCGACTTCCACACCCATCTCTGTTCCTCCCATACCTTCCAACAAACCTCAAGATCCACGTCCTTCAGTTTCAATACAGGCATTTCTTCTGATACATCGTTTTCTCCCACTCTAAGAGGCAAAACAATTATTCGTTCTCATCCTCAGTCACTGGAATCCCCTTCCAATAACAAAGACCTGCTCACTCGACCCAGGGCAGGATCCATGGACCTCCTCCGACTAAGGACAGTAAAGAAAAAAGACATGGTCGTAAACAGAAGGGTTCAGCCACTTCACCTACCTGTTCTTAAAAGTGGCCACCTTGATACAATGGAACTGTCGAGGTTTACGTTCTAATTTGGATGATATCAAAACACTGATTGCTTCCTACCATCCTGTTTGTCTTTCCTTACAAGAAACATTTCTCAAACCTGCTGATACAGTCTCCATTTGGCAGTTTTCTCTGTACAGAAATGTCAGGCTGTGTGATGGTCGAGTATATGGAGGTGTGGCACTATTGGTTGATCAGTACGTACCCACTCTGTCTTTGTCACTCAACACACCCTTGGAGGCTGTAGCCATCCGTGTTTCCTTGGGTCATACCATCGCTGTTTGTTCTCTGTACCTGTCTCCTGGAGAGATATATGATCAATCATACCTTGATGCTCTTGTTGAACAGTTGCCGTCTCCATTTCTAATCCTGGAGGATTTTAATTGACGTTAGCCCCTCTGGGGAAGTGCTGTTATTGATGGGAGGGGTCGATCTGCAGAGCGTATGCTCTCTGATCACAGTCTTTCTCTTTTCAATACTGGTTCTTCCACTTACTTTCATGCACCTAGTCAGTCCTTTACTGCTATTGATCACTCAGTTTGCTCCCCTTCATTATTCTCCCATTTTTCATGGAGGGTTGACAGTAATCCACTAGGCAGTGATCATTTTCCTATACTTTTGTGAGAGACTGGCCATGGTCGATGCCACCCTTGCCATGTGCCCTGGTGGAAGCTAGATCAGGCAGACTTGTCCACTTTCACTGCTCTTGCGGAACTTGATCCTGCCATCGAAAATCAGCCATCAATAGATGACTGTGTAGCAGGGGTAACTGGCTGTATTATACAAGCAGCTGCTTAGTGTATTCCTAAAACCTTGGCACGTTTTCCACGATATCCTCGTCTGTGGTGGAATCCTGCTGCCACTTAGCATGGAAGGCTCAAAAACAGGCCTGGGATACTTTTTATAGATATCCCACATTTTCAAATCATGTTGCTTTCCAACGGGCCGATGCACATGCTAGGTGGGTAAGACATCAAAGCCACAAGGAATCTTGGATTAAGTTCACAACTAGCATATCTTCTACCACCAGTTCCAAGATCATATGGGACAGGATTCAAAAGGTTAATGGGCACTACAATTCTGTCCCCCTTTTGATCTTGCTCTCTGATGGTCAAGAAGTCCCTGATGTCCAGAGCATCACTGACACTCTAGGTGAAAGCTTTTGCCGAGTATCTTGCACTTCTGTTTGTTCCTCCACCTTCTTGGCCATTAACACTTTGGCAGAGCAATCACCTCTTTCCTTTTGAACTGACTTTCTCTTTGACTATAATTGTCCCTTTACCCTGGTGGAACTGAAAATGGCCCTTCATCGATCTGCCAGGACATTTGATGGACCTGATGATGATCATTATGACATGCTGGACCATCTATCTCCTGCTTCTCTTGATGTTCTTTTAATTGTCTTTAACCAAATCTGGCAGGAGAATGTTTTTCCTGATGCCTGGTGCCAGTTTATTATTTTACCTTTCTCTAAGCCAGGGAAAGATCCCAAGATTCCTTCAAACTACCGTTCAATTGCTTTGACAAGGTGTCTCTGTAAGATCTGAGAAAGGATGGTTAATGCTCGTCTTGTTTGGTTCCTCGAATCAAACAACCTCCTCTTGCCCACCCAGTGTGGGTTCTGACGACAGCACTCCACCACAGACCACCTAATTAGTCTTGAAACATCTATCAGAGAAGCCTTTCTCAAATGCGAACATCTTGTATCAATATTCTTTGACATAGAGAAGGCTTACGACACAACATGGAGGTATGGCATTTTGCGAGACCTCGATACATATGGGTTACATGTTCATTTACCCATGTTTATTAACATTTTTTAATGGACAGGAGATTTCAAGTTTGAGTGGGTTTGACACTTTCCCGTTCTTTTGTACAAGAACTTGGAGTCCCTCAAGGCTGTGTATTGAGTGTCACACTTTTAAGTATAAAGACAAATGCCATCACTGAGCAACTCCCTCTCACTGTTTCAAATGGGCTGTATGTCGACGACTTTCACATCTCATGTCAGCCGTTAAACATGAGATATATTGAGCGTAACTACAAATTCCCCTCAATCATGTACGGAAGTGGACTCTGGCAAACGGCTTTAATTTCTCTTTCTCTAAAACCGTATGCATGCATTTTTGCTGTCAACGGGGTATTCACTCTGATTCTGAACTTCATGTTGGTGAAGTTTTGCTGCCAGTGGTTCCGGAGACCAAGTTCTTAGGGCATATCTTTGATCGTAAACTGTCCTTTACACCACACTTAAAGCAGCTTTGGGTCAAATGCACAAAAGCACTGAACATCCTTCGTGTTCTCTCTTCTACCAGTTGGGGAGCAGATCGATGTTCAGTGTTAAAGGTATATCGTGCTCTTATTCGATCAAAACTCGACCATGGATCAATGGTCTATGGCTTTGCCAGACCCTTGGCCTTAAAGATGCTGGACCCCATTCATCACCAAGGACTTCGATTCTGCACTGGGGCTTTCCGTACCTCTCCAGTTCAAAGCTAATTCGTTGAATCTCATGAATCTTCTCTGCACCTTTGCCATTTGCAACTATTTTTACTATATTGTTCAAAACTTTGTTCCTTACCAAAGCATCCCACCTGGGGATGTGTTTTCCTTCCTTGGTGGGCTGTACTTTTTTCAGAACAGATGATCTGCCATTTTTCCATTTGACCTTCACATCCAGGCCCAATTGGATGACTTGGGTCTGTCCTTGGATAACATTGCAGATTCCACAGGTCAGCCCATCCCACCATGGCTTATTACAGCCCCCAAGTGTGACCTTTCTTTCAGTCATCTGAAAAAGGCAGATACTCCAGATTGGAAATACCGTCATTTATTTAATTAACATCTTTCACACAATCATTCCGTTCCCATTTATATGGATGGTTCCAAATCAGGGAATTCAGTGGGCTCTGCTATGGTTTGCTGCGGTCCGGTGGTTGTGTGCAGAATCCCCTCTACAGCTTCTGTGTTCACTGCTGAACTGTGTGCCATATCTCTTGCCCTGGATCATATTGAAGCTGAGCAGTACTCCAACTGCACTATTTATACTGATTCACTTAGTTCTATACTGGCCTTAGAATCGCTACTCGTTGGCTCACATCCTGTTCTCACTGATATTCAAAACTGACTGGCCCATTTCTCATTAACAGCTACTTCAATCCAGTTTTTCTGGATACCAGGCCATGTTGATATTCGGAGGAACAAGCTTGCAGACATGGCACCTAATTTTATCTGCTCCAGCACTGTCACCCCAGTTCCTATTCCGAACATGGACTATGGTCTTGTATTTAAGAATCGGTTCTGTGCCACTTGGAGTGAGCAACACAACAACTAGCTCTTTCAAATAAAACCCTATATTGGGCTTTGGCCATCTAGCTTCTGTAAGGTTCGGAAGGAGGAAGTTGTTCTGACTACACTACGCATTGGTCACAGTTTTTTAACTTATCGTATTCTTTTATCTGGAACTGATGCACCAATGTGTAGTTTGTGTGACACTCAAATCGCTATCAGCCACATTTTACTTTCTTGCCTTCATTACAATTCTCAACGATGGGAATATTTTAAACATATTTTTTCCCAGGGTCTATATGTAACATTGGACAGTGTTATTGATGATGGTGACTCTGTCCACTTTGATAATGTTTTTAATTTTTTAATGGCTATTAATCTTTTTAATCTCATTTAAGTGTTGCATATTTATTCATTACACCTTTTTAATTGTGGTTCCTTTTTTACAGTTTCATTCTCTGTAGTTCAATTTGACATTGGAAAATGGCCAGAACATTAAATAACTCAACACCAAGACTAGAAAGGTCAACCTCAGGTGACTAATGCTGCTGTTTGAACTACTCGTTAGTCATCCTGGCGAGTTGTTATTACACTTTTGCTACATGTCATTTGACACTTTTATTACTTTACCTTTTAGTACTGACTGTAATGACACTTAACCCGAAACCAGGACTGGAAAGACCAACTTCAGGTGACTGACGGTGATCTTGTACTTACATGTTGGTCTTCCTGGCAGGTTATGATCATTACCATTCTGCTACAGGTAGTCCTTTACAACTTTGTAGTCTGGATGCCAACATTGGCTTTTTACGTCATTTTTTGTTTTAATTAGCCGTTTTGTTTTTACCTTCATTTACTTTTACAAATTTTACTCCATTTACTTGACTTTTATCTTTTTACTGGAAATTTGGCTACTCATTATTACAATTTTGCTGTGTGTCTTTTAAAACTTCTATTCCTTTACATTTTGATAATAGCTGATATGACAAATAACCCGGAACCAGGACTGGAAAGTCCAACTTCAGCTGACTGACGGTGGTTCTTTAACTTACCTGTTAGTCTTCCTGGCGGGTTATGATTATTACCATTTTGCTAGAGTAAATACCTTAAGATTTCTTTTACTCTTCTTTCTCTCTTAACCTTGTAGACTAGGTGTAACATTGGTTTTATACTATTTGTTTTACCTTCATTTCCTTTTATGTCTTTTACTACATTTACTTTATTTTTACCAGATGTTTGGTGCAGATAGTCTCGCCGCTTTGTGCCAAAAAACACTAAATCAATCAATCAATATGGAGTAAACCATCTTGTTTTTTTATGTATGGAGTTAAATGAAATTTAATATTTTGTAATATATCAGTAAAGTTACACATTTTTTCATTTATAAAATGTCAAAAACAAAAGTTGGTTAGTGCCATATTGCCAGTCATAGGTTTAGCTAGTTCACAGAGATATGGGTAGAGCTATTTTTTTTTTCTGTTTAATGAAAGTTTTTATTATTATTAATATATTGGTTTTAGGCACACAGTAATAGTAAATACATAAGGACAGGAGATTTCAATGCTCCTTTTTGTAAAATGTTGTAGTGCTATTTTAGTAAAACACTTTACTGTAATTTTTATCGATGTGATTTTATTACAAACACAGCTAAAAATTAGTGTTTGTTGTTGAATATAGTTTATAATTTATTTCCCAGAAAATCAGACATCAACATTAAACATTAAAATTCTAATTTTAAACTTTTATGAAGGAAAGTAATGATTGTTCTTTTTTGTATAACTGTCAGATGTTGCTTTTGTGGATTATATTTTCAAAATATGTATAACAATTCTTTTTGTCTTTCCTGTCAAAATGCTGTCTACCCAAGTAAGTATAAATGGTTTAAACAGTGGTCTATTTAATAAAAAATTGACTGTACTCAAAAACTGGCACACCATGTTTAACATCTTTGTTGTTGGATTTCTTATGTTTCACACTATACAACCTCTGTAAATTGTAGTTCTTTGCTTTCTCTGTCAGCCTTTTTTTCATATATAACAACAGCTGAGTATTGGTGAGACCAGGCTTAGACTAACCAGAACTCTGAATCAGAATGAGTGTACATTCTCTGTACAAAATTTTTATTACTTCATCTGCTGCTAGTAATTGAAATTCCCACAAAAAAATATAAATTTTTCATAAATTTAGATGTAACCACAAATCATTATAATGTTTAATATATAAAAAGTAATTTAAAAGATAATAATGACAAATATAAACATAGACTGAACAAAATCGACCATAAGTTAAATGAATTGTGTCAGAAAAGGTAGATACCAGATAGAATTTTAACAAAAAATAAATTATAAAATGTTATTACATGTTAATTTATTTAAAATGTATGACATAACAAGAAGACTAATTTGTTTTCCACTTCTTCTAAGTGATAGGAAAAGCTGATTAAAGTAAACATAATTGTATAAATTATGATTACAATGTTAAAATATATAAATCTAGTTTACAAAATAACAGTTGTTCATGTAGTTTGAAATTTTAAACATAATTATTTTAAATGATTGGCATTAATTTACACAGATCTAGTTTATAAAATAAGTTTTTTATGCAGTTGGATATTTTAAATAGCATCTTAACTACTAGCACTATTCTTATGTTTATCACATTTCGTCTGGTCTGATGAACTTTGGTATTTGAAGAAAAACTTATTGACACTAAATGTAATGATTGTAATGTGAATTACCTGTTCATTCTTTATTTTTATTCACACATCATATTATTTCTGTGGTTCTAATTGAAGGAGACAATTTACTCTCCATATATCATAAACAGTAAAGTAACTTTGAAAATAAGATGTGTGTGTAATTAATAAGCAATAGATTAATAATACAATTTAGTTCCAAGTAATGAAATCAGTTTGAAGAAGAATTATTTTATAAGAAACTAAAAATATAGAATTATTTTACTTGGTTGTAATAATGAAATTACAAAATTAATAAAATATCAGTTCTCCAAGTTACAACATTGAATTATACAAATGTAAACTTTATCTGTGATTGTGTTGAGTTACAAGTATTGTCATAGAAAATCAAAATAATTCAACGTAAGTTGCAAAGTTGTAAAAGTATTCATTTATTTTTCTTAGCAAAAAGGAACCACAGATGTCTTGGAATTTTCTAAACAATGGGGTATTCATATTGTAAACCTTCACAGTGTCTTGGAGTGGCTGGAAAAATTAAGAAAGAAAAAACTTATTAATATAAAAGATAAGAGAAAGGTAAGTTTTTAATATTACACATTTAGTAATTGGAGATGATGCTCGTCATATTTATGGTATACACAGGTAATTCACTGAACATTTGGAATTAGTTTCAAATATTTTCTTGAGTATAAAATACAGACAGTATGTATTCTTTAAATATCGTAGACAAAAACTCCACCTTAGAAATTGAAAAAGATAACAATTATTAATTTTTCCTCAGGTTTATATAAGCAGTTCCCAATCTTTTTTGAGCTGAGATTCTGATCAGACTACTTCAACTCGTATTGACTTTTTAAAGTACTACTTTTGTGTTGCATTGTAAAACAATATGGTTCAGTAGCTTTGTGGACTGAGTGCCTGAAATCAGCCTGTGGATCAGCATGGGTTCACAGAGTGGTGGTTGGGAAACACTAGTTTAAATCATGTTAGATTTCTTGAAGTTTAGCAAGAATTAAACTTGTAATCTGATATTTCTCAAGTCTAGAAAAATCAAATATTGAACGATGGTTGCATCAGATCTATTGTACGTGCATCTAACATGTATAATTATGAATGTAATAAGTACTATTCAGTAGTCACTGTATGATTTTCAACAAAAAACATGCAAGTACCAAAATAGATGGAAAGAAAAATTGGTAACAAACCTAAGAAAGAGTTATATTCAAGTTTGAATGGTGTGTATGGATTTTTACTGTATGTTTGTTATTGAATGTCATTCTTTTCAGCTCAGACTTCATTACTGTTTCTGTTTATTGCTGTAAAACTAAAATATATGTTAGCACTTATTCTTGAAGAATAAAATAAATTCTTTGCCCTTGAGCAGATGTGATGATGTTTTAAAATGGGTTGATCATGTATGAATATCTGTACACCCATGGTAATGGATGCGAGGATACAGATTCATTAACATTTCTATATTAACCTTTGTATTAGCTGAGTTATTATTATTCACAACAAAATATTCTTTTTACTGCACTAACTCTGAAATAATGTTTCAAAATTGAACTGCAACATAATATTCATTGTGGGTAGACATGTCAGCTCTAGTGAATGAATAAAAGTGATTGTCATGAAATTGATTACCAATACAATAATATCACTCCAGCCATTAGATACCAGTACTAAGAAGGTTTTCTGCTAGTTTTTTGTGGCTGAGGGTTCTTTTAGATTATCGGGTAAAAATAATTCATTGTCTGACCCACTTAATGAGACAGTTTGTTTATTTCTTCCTTAAAACATTTCTAAAAGCTGAAATCATTATAACACTGTTTATACATTGTTTTATTGTATGGTTACAAATGGTGTACCTCTAACAACAGTAAATGAACTAATGTATAATAAACACCTTCCTATGTATGGTAGTACAATAATCTTTAATCTCAACTAATTTGATGCTCACAATCTACCGTTTTTTTGGATATTTTTAAGACTAACATGAACTTTTAATGTCATGTTATGTCATTGAAAACTCTTGAGCTAACAAATAAATAATATATATACACATATAGAAAGCTTACAAGTCTCTTATGTTTTGTGTTTCTAACATTATATTTTATAATTTTAGCTCAGTGAAAGGAATGGCTACTCTAGCACCACAAGTGATATAATCAGATTTCATGGTCCATATATAAAAGTAGAGGACATTAACAAGTAAGTACAAACATGAGTAAGCCATGTTTTGTAAACAAAGTTTATAAAGTTGGTTACACTAATATGATAACTTTTACTTGTTATTGAGTAAACTAAAAACAGTTGTTAAATAGAAAGAATAATTGTTTAACATTCTGCTCCGAAAAAATTCAACATTTATAAAGTATAAATTAAGAAATGAGGACTTAGTGTTATTCATAGTTTAAAAAACCCAAATATGTTTTTCAATAAATATAAACAAAAAAATTTAAGACAAATGGATTTGTCAAAACTTGGCATAATTTGTGAATATGGACAAAATATGTGAAGGTCTATTTTTCTTTAAGTTTAATTATTTTATCTTATTTTTTTATCATGATTTGACAAAATTGATTTACATTAGTCTTATATTTGACATTGATTTTAAGATTTATTTTCATCATAATTTTTTTTAAATCTTTACAGATACTTGTATATAAGAATGCTAATAAAATATAGTAGCCTTAGAGAAAGAAAATGTCTGGACTTTTGAGATCCTCAATACATAGATTTGAAATGTTAAAATTCTTTGTTATTCATACGCTGTAAGATAAGTTTATTTCATTTTAAGCTTAATAAATTCCTTTTTTATTTTTCTAGATTATTGCCAAAAAGTATTCACTTAAAACAACTATTCCACGATTAATAAATAGAGATATTAGCTGTTTCTCTTTAGCAGTGCATTTTATGAAAAATGGGTAGTTTTATTTTATTTTTTATCAGTCTTTGTTTATTTTGTTTTCCTGTGTAGCAATTATAGACCACAAAACAAAAATCTTGGACAGTGGCCTGAACTAAATTTGATCTCTTTAAGAGGATCTTGTCCATTCCCAGCTTTAAAGCCTAGTGGTCTAAATAAAAAGCTGACAAGTGACTTTATTATCAGAAGAAATAAAACTACTGAAAACAGGTTTGAATATTTATTGTATTGCAATTTTTTTTGAATAAGGATCAGAATACAGTTTCTTTAATTTCGTTCATGTTTGCATTGTTTAGAACTTTTGAAGTACAGGGTAGATTTTTATGAATAAAAATACATTTATTTATATTGAAATTACAAAACTGACAGGGTTTACCAAGCTTAATTTTACTTTTTAATTTTATTTTTTGCATCTATGCTGTTTTTTTGGCTTTATACATTAGTGCAGAACATAAGTGAAAAAATATTGTACCTTTGGAAGATCAAGCCTAAGATTATCATAATATATTATTACACTAAAAAATACAACATGGTGGTATCTACTAATTGGAATTTGTCTGTAAACTGGAACTTTATACTGTAGTTAGGCTGAGGTATACAAGGATATTTCATGTATCCTACACCATTATTCAACATAAAGAAAATATTATTTACACGTATACATATGCTTAATAATGAATATTTAACCAAAAACACCTTAGGTGTATTAAAAAAAAATGTAATAACTGCTTTCATACATTAAATGAAACTATCCTTAGAGGTTAGTACATCATAAGCAGCAGCTTGTATCTGTGGATGAAAGAGTTCTGTGTTGTGTATAGAATTCTGTACTTTCAGGTTTTGTTGAAAAAAAACCCTCAAAAAAATAACAAGAACAGATTTTTGGATTTGTGTGGATCTTTTTTTTTGCCTTGATTTATCCTTGAGCCATTGTTTTAATGCATTTGATTTTTGCACAGTGATTTATACCATATTTAGTTTTGCACAGGTATATGTTGGCAAAATCAGAGGAACGATTTGTTTGAGTGCTCAAAATAAAACGATTCAGCATTGGCAAGATATTTTGCTTTCCAACGTAAATATCTGATCATGATCATGTCATTTTAGAAAAACAATTAGATTTATTTTTTCTTCAATTTGCTAATTTTGTTATTCATAAGTAGTTGTATTTAAGACCTAATAAATTCACAGAGATATTTGTATAAAAAGGAACTTCTGTAAATTTTAGGTTTAATTGCTTATAATTAATCACTAGTCTACTAAAACAGTTCGATGTTCATAAATGGAAATTCATATTAACATACTTTATTACTAAAACTTTAAGTTGAAAATTATTTTAAAATGCACTTTAATTTTTTTCATGTTAATTAGTTAAATTCTATAACATTTTTTCTTTTCAGTAAGTTCAACCTTAAAATACTTTCAAAAATTCAGCAGAGAAAAACACAGCTTTCTACAAGTGGATACTGTGAGATTTGTTGTTGTCATTTTACCAATCAACAAAAGGTACTGAAATTTATTTCAAAAATACATGTTTTTGTATAATTAAGCATATAGGTAATATATGTGATACTATGTTATGTTCCCAAACATAACCAGCTGTTTTACACCAACATCTTACATTTTATTACTAAGAGCATTAAAAATGTTGAAAATGTGTATTTTATTGGTGTTACAGTATTTATTATCCTGTGGAGCATATATTTTGTATTAAGAACTTAATTTTGAATTTTATAATTATATTAACTTCTACCATAGGCCCTGTTTTGTTAGTAAATTTTGTAGGATATATTGCTTGTTTTGTATATTGAATGTTTTTTTTAAAGTAGCTAGCTCATTTGATTTTTGAAAGTTTGAACTTTGAATATTTCATCTTTTAACCTACTAGCAGAAATGTGCCCTACAGGGGGATTGGATATTTCTGCTGGTAATTCATATCTCATTGTAAGAAAGTGAACATTTTCTAAAAATGTATTATTTTATGGGAAATACTGCATGGAAAACGGTGTTTGGATGCTGTTCTTCTGTCATATGCAATCCATTGCATCAAAATGATTGAATGAACAGAGCTCAAAATTCTAAAATTTTACTGGTATAAACTTCAATGTTTTATGTATTAAGAGTGCTACCTTTCATTGAAAGTTAGTTTTTTTTTAAGAATTCCAGTCTTTTGTACTACATTTAAAAAGTACATCAATATGGATATAATAAATCCATCACTTACAGTCTTAGTGAAAGCTGTGTTCTTGGGAGGAGAGTACTTTTACTTAAAATTGTTATTTAAAAAACAAAAAGGCTGCATATATTTTATTTTTCTAATTGTGTGTATCTTGAATACAGAAAGTGTGAAATATTTTATTGATGTTTTGTTTGTGATGGAAGTGATAGATGGTGTTATGTTACTTAAGTCTCAATTAGCACTTCTGGCATTGAAATCTTGTATTTCAAAACAACAGGTGGCACCATTGTACATATTATTTTGATCACGTAGATAGGTAGGGGTCGTAACATTGCTCCATTTAAAATTTAAAATAACATTTTAGAATTAATTAAAATTCATTTAGAATTATTCATGTAGAAATTTTTAAAACTAGGTAGATTAATCACTTGTATTGGCCTGGTGTTTGTACTGTGGAATTCTGGGAAGTTACGCGATTAGTATATAAACAGATGGCGATGCGAGGGAAGTCATCCATTTTTGCTCGGGTCAAGAAGTGAATCATCCATTTTACTCGGATCAAAAAGTTTGTCTCGTTTGAGAAAGTTTAAACTGAATTTATGAATAGAGCTAGGTAGACTAAAGCGGTGAAATTTTTATTCTGTCAATCTTTACAATTCAGTCGGATTACGGATTATACCGAAAGCCAATACAAATTGGACTGTGAATATTTGTTTGAAATTACCCATTCAAACTTTGAAAATTTCTCTGTGGGACTAAATTCACCGCCTAGATTGGAACTTTGGATTTCGGATTTGGACACTCATTCTGGATCATATTATTAACCACAGGCCAGTACCTTTTTGTATTGCAAGTTGTTTTGCAGGTTGAAACTGGATATCTGTTATTGCTATTGGATAATTTATTTTGTGTCTATCACATAAGTAGATCATTATAATAAATTAAACAAGCTGCTATCTGTGTCTTTCTGTTGCGTTCAGTCCACATAAAAAAAAACGTAACAGTATACATATGTAACAAAATCAATATTCATTAACTGTTTTGCAAATTTAAACTTCATAAAAGTTTTATTTTGTAAACAGACATCCCATAATTCAGCTATGCAGATTTGGAAAATATTTATTTTTTTCATATCACATGAGGATTTTTTAAAGGTCAGGAGGATAAACTTTGATTAAATTATCTCATTTATCACGAGTAGCATATATTTATTATTATGTTTGAGTTGTAGAATGATTGAGACTTGTCATGTTTGGTTTAGAGAAATCTGTAGACTGGTTGTCAACATTTTAAGTATAACAAAATGTGACCCAATTTCAATGAAAGTGACTGACTTGTGTGGAAGTACACATGGCATTTTGTGAAAGATCTTTACCAGACTGAGAGAAATGGATATTAGTTTTTGAGTTCAGTGTATAGGAATTACTGTAGAACATGTAAAAATTTCAGGGTAATAAAACCATCACTGGCTTGTGTTGGGCCATTTCTCTTATGAGTAACTGTCTTGAACTTGCCACACAATTTTGTATCTAAATCATTTGTTTATCATATGACCAATTAAAGCTTCCTAACAAATAATTATTAGTTATGTGAAAAAGAAGAAACTGTTAAGGTTTAAATTTCATAACCAATGAAAGTTTTGGAAATTGCTATGTGGAACAGATTGAGAGAAATGTGGAAACAATCCTCTTAGCCTCTTAGTTTGTTTGCTTTTTAACCACAAATTTTGTTAGTTTTCCTAAATTTTAAAGTACTAAACTACAAGTTCACTTGGGCAGCAATTTTTGGGAGGCAAAATTTAATCAGGATTTTTTATTCTTTTTAATAACATTAAGGTTTTGGTTTCAAAACAATTTTAAAATTTTACAGCATGTGACTACTGAAAATCACAAGGACGTTTTACTGAATTCTGAAAGTTTTAACAATCTAAGGAAGGAGCTTGCAGAGTTGTTTTCAACACAAAAATTTCTGTCAAAAGTGGAAAGTTCAACCGAGTTTAGTCAGTTTCCTTTAAAGGAAGGGTAAGTACAAGTATGGTTGAGTTTATTGCATATATCCAGTCTAAAGGTAAGTACAAGTAGAGTTTATACAAAATTAAAAAGTAAAAAAAAAGTAGTCTTCATGAGACACAAACAAAAAATAACATCTGACTGGTGACTTTGACACTTGTTATGCAAAAAAAATGAACTGAAAGATACCATTTCTATCATTCATGAACAGTACTAGGGCCTTGTAAAAGCTGAAATATAGAAAATTCAAATTATCTTCAATAGTAATCGGCAATACATTTTGTATGAAGGTGATTTGAAATTCACTTTGTGTCTTTGTAGAAATTTAGCTTTCATTGTCAAACAGTTTGTACTGCATTTAGTTATGATAACATAAAATGTCTGCTTTGTATCACATCATATTTCATATGAACTTTTTTCCTTATGTGAAGATTACCTACGGGCCATTAGGCTAATTTGTTGATAATATATTCATGGTGCTGGGAAAGCAAGTCTTGATATAAGACTATAAAATCTTTATAATGAGAGTGCTTTCAGAATTTTGTCATTTTTGTTGCCATTTACTCTATTTATCTTTCACAGTTTTTGATGGGTCCTCTGTCCTTTGCTTTTCTGCCACCCCTTTTCCTCCTGGCAGTAATTCTGTGCTCCACTTTTCTGCCTTTCATATTCAGTTATTTGTTGATGGATTCTTTGTCTTAATCGTTCCTAGTTGTCATGTGACGTTTCTCTTTGCCAGGAATCAACCAGTGTTTTTCTCCTGTCCTCTCCTTTCTGTTCTGCTCTGTTCTTTTCAGTCCTCCTTGCCCAACTCACTCGTCTGACTGAGACATTAAAGAGGTTTTGCTTTATCTTATCCATACCCTATTCGTTCCCTGCTTTAATTCCTTTCTTTCATATCATTTATCTTTTATGATTACCATTATTCTGCTCTCTTTACTTTGTATACATCTTATACCTCTTCTGATACACTTATCTTTTCCTTTCCATGGACTGATTCTTTCTTTCTCCAACGTCTACTGCTCAGACGATACCTCATACTATTATTTGTCTTTCACTTCTGCAGTGTGTGTGTCTTATCACAGATGTCTCCCTTTAGGGGTTCCTGCCTATCTGTTGCTATTGTAAGACTACTCTTTTTCCATGGACTTGTTTTTTTCTGCCCTAACTGAATGGGCCCATCAACTCATTGATATATTTGCTGTGGGATGTAGATGTTTGTAGACTGTTTCCCTTTTCTTCACATTTAATTCATCGTTTTTTTTTTATTTTTTTGACACTTCTTTGAAGCTCTGGAATAAGTTTTTCTATGTGGGTATGGAGACCTTCCACACATTCATTTTTTTTCTCTACACATTCTGGCTGTTTTATTTCCTGATGATTTTTGGCTTCCACAGGTTGCTGTTTTTTAGTCATCTTGCCATTTTTGAGAAGAATACATATTTCTTTCTGAAATCCCTATTTTGTTACATAGGATCCCTTGATGACTGGTGTTGCCTCTCAGTGTTATACCACACAAAATCTTCATCAAGCCAAGATAACAGAAAGTACTCTTGCAATCTACCTGGCTCTACATGTGCCACTGTCATAGATTTTTCTGCAAGGCCTCTTAAAGTATTTTCATTAAATATATATCTGTGTTCACTTTATTGTCTGATCTATGCTGTACCTATTCCAGAACTATTGTTGAAAAAATCTCAGCATTAAGGGATATTCTTCTAACTTCTGAATTACTCTTGCTGCCTTTAAAAAGGTGGGTTTATGGCAACTCATTACACTGTCCCCAGTAAAAGACCTTTTTGGACTGAAGAGCTGGGAATCCAGGTACCTTCTTTAGTTTTCTTTCATGTGAATTCCCTTCTCTTTATCGGTTGGAACACAAGCAACCCTTATCACTCTCCAGTTCCTACTTGAAGGAGTGGTGGACCACGGAGAACTTCCTCTGACTGGAACTCAACCAGTGGGGTTAGAACAAGGAGTACCAATATCATGAGAAGGTGATGGTAGTGATGCTGTTAGTGTAGTGTGGGTATCAGTCAAATACATCACTCAGGCCATGTTTAGCTTACTCCTTCGGCAAGAATTTTTTCAGTAAATTTTTTATGAGCACCCAGTTACATGTAAGCCAATACTTCAGAACGAAATGCTTTCCTCCTGCAGATAGAACCTATTTCATATTATCTGTTCAGTTGAGTCAGAGTGGTCATTTATTATACAATACTGATGTATATCTGACGAATGTGTGCTGCTTCTGCAGCTGATGTAAGTTTTATAGATGTTGATGGTAGATATGAGGCAAGTACTCCATATTTCATACTTTATTCTCACAGCTGGTGCTAGTTCCATTATCTGATGTTAGTGTTGAATCATTCACAGTTTGAATGTGCCATCCAACTACAGCCAGAGTGTGTCTTGTAGAGTTGAGGTGAACACAGGTACTTATTGCATGCACCTTTCTCCCACAACTGGTGCTAGTTCACTAGATTCTGATTGTATAGTTGAGGGGAGCAAACAAGGTACAGTCTGTACATGAACATACCCAACTTCACTATACATATGAGGTTTTTGATTATTTGTGTGCAAGTACCCACAGTAAGATCTCTGCAACACAAGTTTGGCTTCCATGCCTCTTCCCTCTTCCTATACAGCAGAAGAGCATATCTCAGATGTGACAAGGTAGTTTAACAATTTTTTAAATTTTTTTGCCAATAAATCTATAAAAACAGTTTTTATATTACAGCACATTTATGCAGCCATTTTTGTTTAATAGGCTTGGTTATCTGTAATAGAAATGAACATTAATTTTTTTAAATGTAAATATTTTATACAGTAAGATACACAGAATGTTTTTCATAATTATAAGAAATGAAAACACATAGTAGTCATGTGTAATTTAACTTTTACCATACTCACATGAGAAAAAATGTTTTATATTTATATATAAATACACATACTTATTAGGATGGCCAGTGGAACTTTATTTATCCATGTGCTTTAGGGAACAAAGATTTGTGGATCTGTGAAATACTTAGATAAATAAGGTTTCATTAATTGTAACTAAAACATAAGTATTTTAAACCAATCAACATTAGTGAAAGTGCCTTCAGTAGTGTTACGTATTTTTTGTTTTTCGTAAACTAAACGCAACAGAAAAACACAGATAACAGCTTGTATAATTTATTACACTAAACTATTAACAGATATAACATGAATTATATAATAACAATAACAGATATTAAGTTTAAAGCTTCAAAGTTAATTACAAAACAAAATGGTATTAGTTTCAACCTTCAAAATTAATCACAATACAAAAAGGTACTGGCCTGTATCTAATATAGTGATCAAAAATGAAAGTCTCAAATTCCAGTCTAGGGTGTGAATTTGGTCCCACGAAGAAATTCCGAAGTTTAAATGAAGTTCAGAAACAATTCACAGTTCAATAAATTCGACGAAGTTCTTTTCATGATGCATCCGATGAACGTCACAAATTTGTCGCCCTCAATTTTTCCGATCTCCCGTAAATAGTTCCACACGTGTTGACTTTCAGTAAAACCACTAATTCGAAAGAATCGTAGAGATTGACGAAATAAAATCACAGCTTCTGTAGATCTAACTTCAGTCACAAATCACAGCAAACACTTAAACCTTCTCAAATGACTGACTCTCTTCTTTTGAATAAAACTAATGTCTGACTCTCCTTTCTTCCTCGCATATTCGTCTGTTTATATATTGTAGGCCTAGACTCCTCGAACCACTGCAAAACTTCTACAGAACTCCAGAGCAATCCGCGCATGTCAGTTTTTGCACGAGACTAAACGTCTACACACGAGGTCACCAGCATTTCATTTAAATACATATGATTGGTCTACCTAATTCTAGAAAATTCTGAATGTTTTAAATGAAAAACAACGTATTTTATTAGTTTAAACTTTGAAACAATAATATGAATAATAGAAATGAAAATTTAAACACAACACATATTGTCGTTTACAAAATATTTACACGACATTTACATAACAAGTAGTTACACAGACAGAAGAATGCCTTAAAATGAGTTTGCTTACATGTAATTCCATTTTCTTACAGCTAAAAAAAATAAGAACCTACAAAAACATTTTGATTTTTGAAAAGTGTTTTTAAGAACATTTCACTCCTTTAAGGTGTTTGTTTCAAACCTGAGAAAGTTTGTCATAGTTTTGTTTCAGCAAGGTAAAATATGCTTGCTAGTTACTATGTGAAAAAAAATAAACCTGTACACTGGATTGTTATATCTTCTTTAGAAGGACATTTAAACAAATTGTTATCCTTCTTCCAATCCTTGCCCACATAGTTTTACAGTCTTGGAAATTAGTACACACACATTTTTGAAATTTCTGCATGTCCATCGTCACAGTTTCTGTAACAGTGAGGATAGTAAACCTCAAGCCACACATCAGTGTTATTGCAATGGGGAATACAGATTTTAACTAATTTGCCATTTCACATAACTCTGCTGTGATGGTATCCTCAGATTTTTGAGATAAAAGTTCTCAATTGTTTTCCATAGTATTGTTCCAGCTCTTTAAACAACTTGTATTTTAGAGACCATAAACCACATATATAAATGAAGTTCCATTGTATATGTACAAATTAGTGTAGTAATTGAAAGGTTACAGTTCTGTCTTCACCTGATTTGGTAATTTTTTTTTGTTTTATGGCACTAATATCTGTTTTATCCTGATAAACAAAGAGCAAATAAAGAATAAAACAATACTATGAATTTCAGAATGCTTGAAACTTTTACTTGTATTAATTTGAATGACATGATTCCCATTTGTCAGTAAATTTTGTATTGTGAAGTAATATATTTTATTATGTAAACATTTGTTGGTTTCGTATGTACGTGGTGAGGGGACCTCCCAGGGAAGGTTCTGTTCTGTCTGGTTACCTTCTCTGGGATCTAAACATCCACCCACGTGTTTGCCGTGCGTGGCGACCCGTGAAGGGGAGGAGAGGATCCTGGTGGTTGAGGGGTCCAACCCTAACACACCACTTTGGCCTCGAATTCCTGTAGACGGGCGGCCCTTGGGTGGCTCCCCTTGGGTCAATTGGCTGGTCCACCTGGGCTAGAACCAACCAAGTACCAGTGTTGGAAGTTCTCAACGGGTGTTATGGACATTGTGCCTGATGCTGGTGTTTGGGTATAGTGCTCACGAAACCCTGGCGTTGCTGCATTGTCCTTGCATGACTTTGTAGGGCTCCATGGTGGGTGGGGTCAGTGAGTACCGAAACTTTTCTCTTTCCTATGGATCCTACAAAAAATTTAAATAAAATTGTAAAAAAACAGTCAATGGGTAAGCGACCACGTCTTGAATACTCAGAACAGCAATCTCCAACATCAGTAACACACATACCTCATTTTCTGATATTGCTTTCTCTTTCCAAAAAACCTTTAGGGCAAATGTCCCCTTTTTTTATTCAAAAGGGGCTAGAGGGACTTGCTGGCTCTCCAAAGTCAGTAAAGAAGCTTTGATCTGGTGATATATTGGTTGAAACATCCACATCCCAACACAGTGAACTCCTCTTGAAATCAAAGGCAATTGGCGATATACCTATTGAGGTTACACCCCATGCTACTTTAAATACTTCACGAGGAGTTATTGTTCAAAGGGATTTGAAGAATGTTCCTGAATCGGAGATTCTCGCTGGTCTCTCCACTCAAGGAGTTTCTGCAGTGAGGCACATCTCCACTTGCAAAGATGGAGTTACACTGCCAACAAATACCCTCGTTTTAACATTCACTTCACCACGTGCACCCGCCACCATCAAAGCAGGTTATCTCATTTGCAGGGTTCGGCCATACATTCCAAACCCTCTTCGATGTTTTCAATGTCAGAGATTCGGCCACTCAAAGACATCTTGTCGTGGTTCCCTGACATGTGCTCGTTGTGGAGGCAAGGATCACGATGCCTATGATTGTGACATAAACCCACATTGCGTCAACTGCAATGGTTCTCACCCCTCTTACTTTCATTCTTGTCCAAAATGGTTGGAGGAAAAAGAGGTGCAGCGTTTGAAAACGACGCATAACATTAGTTATCCTGAGGCTCGGAAATTGCTGTCCACAATCCCATCTTGGACATATGCTGCTGCACTCCATTCCACAACTACAGTGGAAGTGCAGACAGATCTCTCTGTGCCTCCAAGAGAATCGTTTTCAAAACAAATGAAAAGCCTTTTGACCCCCGTGGTTAAAAAAGTAGATGAATCGACTTCCACACCCATCTCTGTCCCTCCCATATCTAACAACAAACCTCAAGATCCATGTCCTTCAGTTTCAAATACAGGCATTTCTTCTGATACATCCATTTTCTCCCACCACAATAAACAAAACAGTTATTCGTCCGCATCCTCAGTCACTTGATTCCTCTTCCAATAAGAAAAACCTGCCCACTCGACCCAGAGCAGGATCCATGGAGGTTGATAGACCTCCTCTAAAGAAAGACAGTAAAGAAAAAAGACAAGGTCGTAAACCGAAGGGTTCTCCAACCACTTCATCTGCCCGTCCTTAAAAATGGCCACCTTGATACAATGGAACTGTCGAGTTTTACGTTCTAATCAAACTGCTGATTGCTTCTTACCAGCCTGTTTGTCTTTCTCTACAAGAAACATTTCTCAAATCTGCTGATACAGTCTCCATTCGGCAGTTTCTCTGTACAGAAATGACAAGTTGTGTGATGGTCGAGTACATGGAGGGGTGGCACTTTTGGTTGATCAACATGTGCCCACCCTGTCTTTGTCACTCAACACACCCTTGGAGGCTGTAGCCATCCGTATTTCCGTGGGTCGTACCATCTCTGTTTGTTCTCTGTACCTGTCCTTTGGAGAGACATATGATCAATCAGACCTGTATGCTCTCGTTGAACAGTTGCCATCTCCATTTTTAATCCTGGGGGATTTTAATGGACACCATCCCCTCTGGGGAAGTGCTGTTATTGATGGGAGGGGTCGATCTGTAGAGCGTATGCTCTCTGATCACAATCTTTCTCTTTTCAATACTGGTTCTTCCACTTACTTTTATGCACCAAGTCAGTCATTCACCACCATTGATCTCTCAGTTTGCTCCCCTTCATTATTCTCCCATTTTTCATGGTGGGTTGACAGTAATCCACTAGGCAGTGATCATTTTCCGATCGTTTTGAGAGAGACTGGCCGTGGTCGATGCCACCCAACCCGCGTGCCCCGATGGAAGCTGGATCAGGCAGACTGGTCCACTTTCACTGCTCTTGCAGAACTTGATCCTGCCATCGTAAATCAGCCACCAATAGACGACTGTGTTGCAGCGGTAACTGATTGTATTATACATGCAGCTGCTCAGTGTATTCCTAAAACCTCGACACGTTTCCCACGATATCCTCGTCCATGGTGGAATTCTGCTTGCAACTTAGCACGGAAGGCTCAAAAACGGGCCTGGGATACTTTTCGTAGATATCCCACACTTTCAAATCGTGTTGCTTTTCAACGGGCCTGAGCACATGCTAGGTGGGTAAGACGTCAAAGCCAGAAGGAATCTTGGATTAAGTTCACAACCAGCATATCTTTTACCACCAGTTCCAGGATCATATGGGACAAGATTCGAAAGGTTAATGGGCATTACAATTCTGTTCCCCTCTCGATCTTACTCTCTGATGGTCAGGAGGTGACTGATGTCCGAAACATCGCTAACACTCCAGGTGAAAGCTTTTGCCGGGTATCTAGCACTTCTGCTTGTTCCTCCACCTTCCTGGCCATCAAGACTCGGGCAGAGCGATCACCTCTTTCCTTTCAAACGGACTGTTTCATTGACTATAATAGTCCCTTTACCCTGGTGGAACTAAAAATGGCCCTTCATCGGTCTGCCAGTATATCTGTTGGACCTGATGATATTCATTATGACATGCTGCACCATCTATCTCCTGATTCTCTTGTTATCCTTCTGATTATCTTCAACTGGATTTGGCAGGAGAATGTTTTTCCTGATGCCTGGCACCAGGCTATTATTTTACCTTTCTCTAAGCCAGGGAAAGATCCGAAGATTCCTTGAAACTATCGTCCGATTGCTCTGACGAGCTGTCTCTGTAAGACCTTAGAAAGGATGGTTAATGCTCGTCTTGTTTGGTCCTCGAATCAAACAACCTCCTCTTTCCCACCAAGTGTGGGTTCTGATGACAGCACTCCACCACAGACCACCTAATTAGTTTTGAAACATCTATCAGAGAGGCCTTTCTCAACCGCCAACACCTTGTATTGATATTCCTTGACATAGAGAAGGCTTACGACACAACATGGAGGTATGGCGTTTTGCGAGACCTCCATACATATGGGTTACGTGGCCATCTACCCATGTTTATTAAAAAATTTTTAATGGACAAGAGATTCCAAGTTCGTGTAGGTTCGGCACTTTCACGTTCTTTTGTACAGGAACTTGGAGTCCCTCAAGGATGTATATTGAGTGTCACACTCTTCAGTATAAAGATAAATGCCATCACTGAACAACTCCCTCTCACCGTTACGAATGGGCTATATGTTGACGACTTTCACATCTCATGTCAGTCATCAAACATGAGATATATTGAGCGGCAACTACAAACTGCCCTCAATCGTGTACAGAAGTGGACTCTTGCGAATGGCTTTAATTTCTCTCTTTCCAAAACTGTATGTATGCACTTTTGCCGTCGACGAGGTATTCACCCTGATCCTGAACTTCATGTCGGTGAAGTTTTGCTGCCAGTGGTCCCGGAGACAAAGTTCTTGGGGCTTATCTTTGATCGTAAACTGACCTTTATACCACACTTAAAACAGCTTCAGGTCAAATGCACAAGAGCACTGAACATCATCTGTGTCCTCTCTTCTACCAGTTGGGGGGCAGATCGCCGTTCAATGTTGAAGATATATCGTGCACTTATTAGATCGAAACTTGACTATGGATCAATGGTCTATGGCTCTGCCAGACCCTCGGCCTAAAAGATACTGGACCCCATTCATCACCAAGGACTTTGACTCTGCACTGGAGCTTTTCGTACCTCTTCAGTTCAAAGCATATACATTGAATCTCATGAACCTCCTCTACACCTTTGCCGTTTGCAACTGTCTTTACAATATACTTCGAAACTTCGTTCCTTACCAAAGTATCCCACCTGGGAATGTGTTTTCCTTCCTCGGTGGGCAGTACTTTTTCAGAACAGACGATCTGTCATTGCTCCGTTTGGCCTTTGCATCCGGGCACAATTGGATGAATTGGGTCTGTTCTTGGATAACATTGCAGATTCCACAGGTTGACGCATCCCACCATGGCTTATTACAGCCCCCAAGTGTGACCTTTCTTACAATCACCTAAAAAAGGCGGATACCCAGACTGGAAGTACCGTCTTTTATTCAATTAATATTTTTCAAACAATTATTCAGTTCCCATTTATACAGATGGTTCCTAATCAGGTAATTCAGTGGGCTCTGCTATGGTTTGCTATGGGTCAGTAGTTGCACGCAGAATCCCCTCTACAGCTTCTGTGTTCACTGCTGAACTGTATGCCATTTCTCTTGCCCTTGAACATATTGCAGCTGAGCAGTACTCCAACTGCACTATTTATACTGACTCGCTTAGTTCTATACTTGCCTTGGAATCACTTCACATTAGCTCACATCCTATTCTTAGTCTTCCTGGCGGGTTATGATCATTCCCATTCTGCTACAGGTTGTCCTTTACAACTTTGACTGGATGTCGTCATTGATTTTTGCACCATTTCCTGTTTTAATTGCCATTTTGCTTTTATCTTCAATTACCTTTACACATTTTACTCCATTTACTTGACTTTTATCTTTTTACTGGACATTTGGCTACTCTTTATTACGATTTTGCTGAGTGTCTTTTAAAACTTTTATTCCATTACATTTTGATAATAGCTACTATGACACATAACCCAGAACCAGGACTGGAAAGGCCAACTTCAGGTGACTGATGGTGGTTCTTGAACTTATTCGTTAGTCTTCCTGGTGGGTTATGATCATTATTATTATGCTATGAGTAAATAGTATATAACTTTGAAGACTGAATGTCACCATTGGTTTTTACACCATTTTCTGTTTTAATTGCTGTTTTGTCATTACCTTCATTTACTTTTACAAATTTTACTCCATTTACGTGACTTTTCTCTTTTTACTGAACATTTGGCTACTCATTGTTGTGATTTTACTGTGTGTCTTATAATACTTCTATTATTTTACATTTTGATGCTGGTTGCTGTGACACATAACCCAGAACCAGGACTGGAAAGACCAACTTCAGGTGACTGATGGTGGGTCTTGTACCTGCCTGTTAGTTTTCCTGGCGGGTTATGATTATACCTTTTTGATAGAGTAAATACCTTACAACTTTTTACACTCTGCCTTCTCTCTTAACCTTGTACACTAGGTGTCAACATTGGTTTTATACTTTTTTTGTTTTACCTTCATTTCCATTTATGTCTTTTACTACATTTTTACCGGTTGTTTGGCACAGATAGCCTCATTGCTTTGTGACATAAAACACTAAATCAATCAATCAATTCGTATAAACAGAAGTTCTTTATAAAGCTTTATACATTCAGGATAAAACTTTTAATTGTAGTGGATGATGTTACTGAGCATTGCAAAGATCATTCAAAAGATGTAGTTTAGTAACCAAGTAATTAGCTATATTTTGGTAAGCTTGTTTCATAAAAATATTAGAAAGTTGAACTACTTTTGTGTGGGTGTGTGTGTATTTATATGTAAATATAATACTCAAGAATCAAGTAAAATGAAATCAAAAGGAGTGACTGAGTTAAAAACAGCAAAACCAAACCTATGGCTAATGGCTAGTTATATTTTCTAATAAAGTATTTTTTTTTAATTTGTGCAGCATTTTTTATTCTTATTTTTTGTTTATTAGAAGAAAAAAATATGTGCACACACTGTAAAAATAAAATAAAAATGTACAAGATTAGAAGCGTGCTACTCCATGTAGCAAAAAAAAAACCAACAAAAACAACAACATTGCAAATTGAAATTTATTTTAGACCAAAATCGATAAAAGTAGTCTGTGAATAATTACAATTGTCAAGTCAATGAGAACCCTGAATTTATTTTAATTGTTTGTTTATCTTTCTCAGTAACTCAACGAAGTTGGTTTGTGATTCGCCTGAGAACATATCAAAGATACCCCAAGTTAATGAAATCTCATTTGGCAAGAATGAAAAGCACAAAATGATTAGCTCAACCCTTACCTATTGTCAATCCCAAGACACTGAGAATTGGGAGACTTCAATCAATTTTAAAAAAATGTCAGAACTGAAAGATAGGAACATTACTAGATGTTCAGCTAAAATGAACAAAACTGATAGTAATTGGAGAAAGTCTAAATTTCTTAAGGACAGCCAAAAATTTAAAGTGAAACATTTTTTAAATGAAAAAAACTTTGTTTTACCTGGACAACGACTAAAATGTGAAGTTAGTAGTAATTATACAATAGATACATCCCATACTCTGAAAAAGTTGAAGATGTGCAGTGAAGAAGACATGAACTCTGATAAATGGCTAGATAATGACCAAAAAGTGTACAGTGAAGGAGACAAGGATTTTGTGAAACATGAAATTATTTATCCTAGTTGTGAAACATCTGACTTGTGTTGGCCTTTCTTTGAAAACTTTCTAGAAAAATCTTGTACTAGAAACTATCCTACACATCTGAATATCTCCACTGACATCAAAGAAAAATGTTTCACTATGTTTCCAATTAATGATTTTTATAAAAGTAAGCCGTGCTGTAGCGATTGGAACATTGACACTAAGAAGTGCGTTCATTGCACTGGTGCTAAGTCTTATCAGTTGTCTAAGCAGCAAGATTATCCATTAAACTTTGAGAAATGTCTTGGTGATGATAACAATAGGCTAGGCTTGTTGATGAGAGGTCAAAGTAAGGAAAATGTTCGCAAGAAACTTGAATTTCTTCCAGAAAGCCTACCTGTTTCATCAGGAAGTGTAACTGTGCAGGAAAAACCTCAATTCACAGCTATGGAGTTAGAACATGATTCTACACTTGAAACCAAACCTTTTATTGAAGAACCTCTTCTGACAGTTATGAATACTGAAAATGATAATAAAGCTAGCAAGTCAAGTTTTGTTTCTTTAAATAAAGATAAAATAACATGTTCTATTGTAGAAAATTATTTTTATTCAAACCCATGTGACACAAATAAATTTGGAGTAGAACAGACAAATATTTCTTTTGTGGAAGATCCATATGCTTTAATCCCACATGCAGCATCTTTGTGTAGTGATTTTCCAAATGATAAACCTAAAGCTAACTACTCATTTATATCTTCGGCTGAATCATCCTTTTGTAGAGATAACCTGCAAAAAAAGCTAAAAAACTGTGAAAGTCAGTCAATTTGCCTCAGCTCAGAAGAAGTGATTACAAAACAATTAAAGCAAAGTACAAAATTTCCTCATCTTTCCATCAGGCAGTCAGCTTTGTTGACAGATGTAGTACCAAACCCTAGAACTGTGGTTCAAGTATTAACACATTCTAGTATGATGCAGATCATGGACAGTGAAGGTGATAAAGATTTCAGTGACTTTAGTGCTGAGGAAGTCAAGCTGCCTTCTGGACTGAGCTACACAGAGGTCTCCATAACTGCCTCAGAAGATGAACCTATAAGTAATATTTCACATGAAAATTCTCATTTCTTCAATTTTCCTGAAGTGTCTTTACATCCTGGTTCTGAGAATAGTACAGAGTGGGAACAATGTTTGGATGAATTCTTTGACCAATGCCTGTTGGAAAAGGTGAGTCCATGTACTGGCAGTAAAGTAGGATTTCATGCTCAAAATACATCATTAGCTCCATTTAAGCCAAGTAATTACAGTTGTGTGACAACTGCTCCTGTTTTACCAGGCTCCAAAACTTCCAAAGACTTCAGTGAAGAGAGAACAAGAATATAGTTGATACTGGTCATTGTACAGAAATAAAAACTATAGTGTAATTTTTTCTTTCATCTCAAGGTGTGGGCAATGAGTGGATTCATTTTTTATTAACTTGCAGAGCTTTAAGTACAATAAAACGGTAAACATTGTTGTAAAGAATAAATTATGTGATCAACATTTTCACAAAACAATTTACTTCAGTTGGATGATATGGCTGAAGTGTTACATAATTATTCCTTTTTAAACACATTACTTTTTTTTTCTAATTTTATCTCACTGTATTTGCACATGTTTGCTATTTGTGTTGTTACTTATGTTTAATCATTTCAATAAATATTAATGTGTACTGTTCTAAAGGGTAAGGTAGCAAATTTTAAGATATATTTTTAATTCACTCTTTTCTTTTTATTAGTATTAGTACACATGATTAAAACAAGGAGCAAGTTTTAATAAATTTGTTTTTGAATATTTGGATAAATGTAATTAAAATTATATGCACAATTCTCTTAAAATAATAGTTTTAATTATTTGCTATTTAGAAATTAAGTAGTGAGAAATACAGGTTCTCAACTAAACAGACCTGAATATTATGCTATCAAACAACTGGCCATTCATTTTCACATAACTTTGTTCACTCTTCTTTTTTTAACAAATATTTGCATTAAAATTTTGAGTGTAAAGTTCTTTAGGTTTTTCAGAACTAGAAAATTACATAACTTGTAATTTTTTGGATTTGGAAAACAAATTCTTGTTTTCAATCCTCCTTCCAAAATTTTCTTTTGTTTTTGTAAAGCTTTTCACTTTTTAAAAATGACTACATCAACAATCAAAATTGCTGATGAAAATGAGTTTGCATTGATTATGCTAGTTATAACTGCAGTTTACATCTTGTAAAATGTTTCAGTTTTAACCAAATGACATTCACCAACCTTTTATAGTCATCTTCAAGCATTTATTTTTAATAAGGTGAATGTTTTTTTTATTTACATTTAATAACATTTGCCAAAACCTTTTTATCCAAATAGAATATTTTTTATTTCATGTCAACTTTATTGTATTGTCTTTTGAATGCTAGTCAGGTCTTGTGAATAAAGTTATACTTTCAACTTGTAATAATGAGGAATGGTATGTGGGAAGAAACTGCATTGTACTCCTGGTTTTGTCTTTAGTATTTTGCACATTTGACCCACCACTCTTTTTTTCTTTTTTTTTTGCAGGAGTGCACATTGTTTAAATTTGTGTCAAAAAAAAATTACAATTTTGATGTGTCTTTATGTTCAAGTACTGAAATAATGAAGAATAAAAGTACTATTTGTGACTTAAGCTCACTCAAAATGCATATCTTCTTTCAGATACAAGAAATTAGGTGTCTAAATTACTATGTATTTAGTAAAAAAAAAGGAAAAAACAAAGTCATGAAACTGATTTTTAAAATGAAATTGCTATGGCAAAAACTATTTTTGCACAAACTTAAGCTACATTGATGAATGTCAAGTATATTTACACAGGACTTCAAGAAATGATTACAATAATGACTACTTACACATTGTAATCATTTCTTGTCCTGTGTAAATATTTTGACATTCATTAATGTATCATTAAAGTTTACACAGTTATTTACATAGGACTTCAAGATGTGATTACAATAATGTGTAAACACTCATTAGTATTGACTACAGAGTACAGATACATTACTTTAGTAGATTATATGTTTCTGAGTGTCTTATAGTGATTGGTATATTTGTGGAATTAAACATGAAATTAGTACAATAATATCCAATTAGTCTTAGGTGAAAACTGATAGCCACGACTTTAGTAAAGCTTTACATTTGTAGCTGTCATTCAATGATTATTGTATGAACAGGAAAGGCTACAATGGTCTAACTGTTAGCTTAAGATTATTTTTATTACAATTGTTAAATTTTATGTTGGTTTTTGTAATCGTATTAAGTACACGGTTCTTTTTCTCTGTTTGAGTTTGATGTGCTTTATAGTTTGTAATTAATGGATTATTTTATAAAACTAGTGAATAACTGTTTTACTGTAAATAAAAAGTTTAAACAAAATTTATTTCTTGTATTGTTAAAATTAAAAAGTACATTTTTATCCTTACAAAAAAAAACGTTTAAGTACTTTAACTAGGCATGCACATAACAGTTCAAAGAAATGTAGTCAAAACATGGAGCAAAACTAATTCTTTTTATGGTATTAAATAACTGTGGGTTAAATAGTTTTTCCTTAATACACTTCATTAGTTTAACTACATGCATCATTATTATAGTAATGTGCTTTAAATTATTGCATTTAAACAATACTTCAAATTCATCAAAACAGTTATTTTGTATTGAATGTTGCAACATATAAATAGCTGCCTGACAAGACTTGTTACATTGATAAGTAACAAAGGAATACTGCTAAGACATGATGGTGCATATTTAATTACTTTGCCTGGTGGCAGCAGTATTGTTTTCTCTGTGTGTTTATGTTGAATTCTCAGTTTCTTTTGATCTTTACCAAATTTAGTGCAAAAGACATTGAAGTCCAGTCATAAAAATAAAAGTTTTCATCTGATTTGAATCAAATTTTGTAAAAACATTGAATCTACCAAAATAATTAGTTATGATTGATGCTCAAACTCAAGTGGCAAGGTCACACTTGAGGCTACTTTTATTAGAATAGCAGTGAATTTGAATTTTCAAAAATGGCTTAAATCTAATAAAATCAAATTGGGATAGAAAGGTGATATTATGACTTAATTCTTGAGGATTACAAAGTGTATGGTGTGTACTTTAAGTTGGTTATTGTAAATGTCAAAAATATTGTGAAGTAGAGGTTATGCCCTAAGAGTGCTTTTCTAAGTTTAATTAGTTTTAAATAACCTAATATTAAACTACCTAGATCTTTAATACATGCCAAACCTTGATCATGACCCAAAATATTTCTCCTTAAAAATAATGACATCACATTTAACAGAAGAAGTATAGGAAGTGTTAAGGAAATATATGCAAATTTAATACAGTTTCACCCTGGTACTTATTGATTGTTTGGAATTAAGAATGAAACTACAGAATGGGTTATCTGTGTTCTGCTTCACCACAAGTACCAAAACCCAATTTCTAATAGTGCGAGTCTCCAGACATGCCACTGGGAGGGACATTTCCCTAGTAATAACGATCGGCAGATAGAAAAAAGTCCGTTTTTTAGGTTCCGTGAATTTTTCGAAATTTGAAAAAATCAGAGGTAATTCTAAAGAGTCTGTATGTGTTAAATTTTGTACAAATATTGCAGCTGTTACAACTAAACTCTCGAGTATTAGCAAGAAAATGCATGTGCAAAGTGTAAGAATTTTTAGCAGTCTTTTAGGAAATAATGTATACATTTTTAAATAGAAAACGTTCTAAAAACATTACAGTATACACTATAAAATTAAAGGGTGCAAGTGAAAAACAACACTGGAATCAGGACTTTCCGTACAGCTTGAAATTGCCACAAAAATGAAAGGAAACTAATACCAGTGATACGTGGTTTTTTTATTCTGTAATAGGAAAAGATTAATTAAATGTTTTACAAATATAACAATATCGTTATTACATGAACCACAAAACTTGAAGCAGTTATTGTTATTTTATTATTCTCGTTAATACAATATATACGATCTTTTTCGTAACAGTATATTAATTACTCACGATTTTATTATATTTTAACTCAATGACATAACGAAAGCACGAACCTTTTATTAATTATGGAATTTAACAAACACTCACTTAACAGGTTAAAGATCATCAGTCATTTTGTTTTCAATATTTCATATGAATATCTTCTGTATTTTATTTTTGAATTATTTTAAGCATTGTATATTCGTATAAAATATACATAGAGAATAAAGTAAAATATATTAGTTCAAACAAAATATAACTCGCAGCAAAGATGGACTATCAAATTGTGACCACTAAATCAACAGACTAGTTTTGTTTTGTTTCTTTTTTTAAAGCTGTAACAGTCTAAGACGAAATATATAGGTAACTAGAATGAGCAATTATGTCACATTTATCCATGATATAGCCCGGCAGAGCCGGGTGGTTGAGGCACTCGACTCGTAATCCCCGTCACACTAAACATGCTCGCCTTTTCATCCGTAGGAACGTTATAATATCACGGTCAATCCTATTGCTCGTTGGTAAAAGAGTAGCCCTAGAGTTGGCGGCGGGTGGTGACGACTAGCTGTCTTCCCTCTAGTCTGACATTGTTAAATTAGGGACGGTTAACACAAATAGCCCTTGAGTAGCGTTGTGCGAAATTCAAACCAATCTAAGATATACTCCAACACACTCGAACGTACAAATTAATTAACAGGCTTTTTCAAGGATGTTCACATGATTGGCAACGTCAGAAAAAGTTTGTTTTATCATTATTAATAATAGATAACCAATAAATCAAACAAGGTTTGTCATTTTTCAGTTGAAACTTATCAACCCTAAAATCGAGATTTATGTTATCATCAAGTTAATAATTTTTGGGTTAGATAATCTGCAGAACTTACCTGTGTATTTTCACAATGTAACTACTATGACTAGCATTTAAAGTATGTTTTTATGTTTGTTATTTTTTTGGCCTTAACTGTAGAATATTTAAAAATAAACAACTATATATCACAAGTATATTTTATAGAAACTGCAGGTCATAATATTTCTTAGACAGAAATATATGTATATATACACACATTATGCTATTAGCTTGTGGTATTTACTTAATGAGTGACAAGATGAATAACCGGAGATTCAACGATACATTTGCTGCAAATTAATCATATGCGGCTTTTAATTACAATAGTAACAAGAATTGTGTTACAAAGTTATATTATAAATGAACGACCTTCTGTCATTTAGAGAAGGGACTATATCCTTTAATACCCTCTCTTCTGTTAAGATAAAAATAAAATTATAAATAGTTTGAAAGCCATATTTACGATGCATAGAAGACATTCAGCTTTTGTTATGTTGTTTTTGTAGTTTACATGTGGAGCGATTTACGATCCATACGAACAGAACAAGCATGGTACGGTCTATAATTTTTTTTTTTTTTTGTATATTCACGCAAAGTTACTGAAAGGTTATATACACTAGTGTTTTCTGATTTTAAACTGATTAACGAGAAGAAGATGACAGCTAGTGAGTATAAACTACTTCCAGTTCATGAGTTGTTTTTGTGTGATCGAATAGTGATACTTTACTGCCACACTCATAATGCACCCACCTTTTTAAATTGTGCTATTGATTTGTGTGCATGTGTATCTGAGGGAGATGATCCACAGATCTATCATCTGGCACCTAACCGCTGAACCATGTTCGACTCGTTTTGTGCAGAAAATTCGTAAAGTTTTTCGTTTCGATTATCAATTTTATATTTTTATGACCAGGATCCTTAGTCAACAGAACTATAAAGCTTATATCACAAGATGTGCAAGAAAATAAAAGAAATTACGAAGATGCATTATATCAGTCAATTTCTTTGTTAGACGAGCAACTGAACACAAAATAGGTCAAAAGTAATTGTCTCAGATAAAAAAGACAGTCAATATAAATTACTTATCAAGCATTTATTAGTGTACATTTTTGAAATAACTAAAACCCTTAAAAGAGTTTTTTTCCAAAGAACTTTAGTAAATGGGATTAAGATCAAATCCAATGCCACAAATTTTGCTAAAAAACTTCTGAATAAAACGAAAATATAGAAGAAATAGTATATTATCCTATTCCTAGTGGAAGAACAATAAGTTTATGGAATTTCAACGCTAAAATCTTGTAGTTGATTCCTTAAGGTGGACGCAGCAAATAGCCCAATGTGTCCTTGCACATGCGATATTTCTAACCAAGCTTCTGAGCAAAAATATTTAGGTAGGAACACGAATGAAACTTCTAGTAACAACCGCCAGACAAAGGGCTTATGACAACAAAAAAATTGGATTTCAATATCTGCGCTGGGAAGAACGTATCCCAGTGTATGGCTTTGTTCTGAACAACAAACAAATACATACGCGATATTTTGTAAGAGAACCAATTTTAGTGTTACGGGTAACTTTCTGTTAGTAAACAGAAATCACTATACTTCGTAAAATTGCCTGAAATTATCAAAATTTAGTGTTCTAGATAATTTTCTCGAGGGTGAAAGATTCCTCGATAATATGATATCACTAGTGAGTAAATCGTTGTCCAATATAAATTTGCCTGATGTTGGAAATGAATAAGTATTAGTATTTTGTATCGTTTTTCGCGTCCCCCGCTAGTACAGCGGTATATCTCCGGATTTACAACGCTAAAATCAGGAGTTCAATTCCCCTTGGTGGGCTGAGCAGATAGCCCGATGTGACTTTACTATAAGAAAAACACAAAAAAATACACTCGTTTTGTGTAAACAAGAAAACTGCTCGAAATTGATCAATTTTAGAAATGTTAAAATTAATGCTTTATTTTAATCATTCGTAGGTTTTATTAGCTTACAGAACATTAAATAACTTTTCATTCGTAACATTCAGATTTCTTTAAACATACAATGCTACATATTTACAACTCACTTTTGTCATTATAGCATAAACATGGGTAATAAAGATGCCAAATTACAACAAAAGTTACTCATCACATGCTATATAATGCAGTTATACTCTTTATGTAGAATCATAACACATCTACCGGTATTTAATGTTTCATGTGTGAAAATCTATCATCCATACCTAACTCTAGCGTCTTTGGGCTTGGTTAAATCAATAGAAATTCGGAAAATTCAGCTTAGCACAGACGACAATGCTCGTTTTTCAGCAAACCGTTTTTTGTCATTTGTTCGGCGCGTGCCAAACTTCAGACATTGTTTTAATTTGTTCAACAACTGTGCGAATATACACCACAAACTTTATAAACAGAAAACATTTGTTTGTAGTTTTTTTTTACAGTTTATTTGAAAGTTAAAACTAGCCTTACAATGCATTGATGTGGCTCTATTTAATTAAGTTCAGTTCTTGTTACATTGCGAAGCAAGTTAGCACCATAGTACTCATAACTGACGTTTGGGTAACACGTTCATTGTAAACAGTAGTTGCCATCTTTGTTATAACATATGTATCAAAGGAATAGACTTGTATGTTATAATAACTGCTGTTTTTCTCACGCATAGAGGTCTTAGAGCTGGAATATAAATGCTTTCAAATATCTACTTGTATTGTGCCAAACATTTACTATCCCTGAACCATATTTCATTTAGCTTGTGGTTCACTTAGCATGAAAAAAATCCAAATGTTAACTAAACCCTTGTGTAAAGGTTTTTATATTTGGTAGTGCATATATTTATCTATACATATATCATGCTATGAATTACATTATTTGTTCATGGGCGATTAAAATCAGCAATTTCAGACAATAATGAATTTCATACCAAACAAAAATAATATAATGACACTATAATACACACTTATTCCTCCATTATCATTCCTCATTATCATATTTAAGGCTTGTGGTCATAGTGCCCAAACACGACGGTGATATTTCGTCTACCAAACGCCGATGTCAAACTCACCAGTAACTAAGGAGAATCAGTAAAGGGTTGAACCCACAATGCCTCAACTTTAAAGGACTTTCATTTTCAACAGCCAGTTGTGAGAAGGCGGTTATGTATCCTTAATATTTAGAAATAACCTTAAAATAGACTTAAACTACTCTAAACATTCTATAATTTAAAACTCAGAACCTCCGCCATTTTACTTGATATTATATAAAAAAAATCTTCTTACGGTGGATGTGAGAGACCCTGTATTTTTATTGTAATATATAATATGAAATAAAAGGGTAGAAGTTGAGAAATTTGTATTATCGATTTTTTAAGGTGTTACAAGTCTGCATTAACGTTATTTCTAAATATTAAAGGTAACTGCCTTCCCACAATTGGCTGCAAACAGCGAAAAGCAGTGGTGTTGAGATGTTTCAGGTTCAAACAACTCCCAAACATTAACTGATTCGTCGTAGTTGCTGGTGAGTTTGACATCAATGCCGAAATTTTTCTGATAGATGGAATATCACCATTGTGTTTGGGTGCTATGACCACAGATATTATCCATTATCACTTAAAAATGACAACGAAAAATAGTGGAAGAATAAATTTAAATTTTAGTTTCGTCATAGTGTTTTGGGTTTGTGAATGTGTGTATATATATATATGTGTGTGTGTGTGTGTGTGTACTTTATAGGAAAATCTCAAATGTTTTTTTTTTACTAAAAGGAAAGGTTTCCCAGCGCCCGTTCAAACTGTCTCATGACATAGAAATCTGTAAGCACTGTGGCTTACAAATTGACCAGTGTGTTGTGTTGAATATTACGAATATCCATTTAATATCCCTCAATGGGTCAGCGTAAGTGTACGGACTAAGAACATTAAAATCCGGGATTTAATTCTTCGTGGTAAACATAGAGCAGAAAATAAAAGAAATTACGTAGATGCATTATATCAGTCAATTTTTAAGCCTATTTCAATTCAATTTCTGTAATATATATATATATACAAGAAGGACTTGTACACTCACCAAAAAAGTGCTTTGAAGTTAAGGTTCAAGATCGGTGCCTGTTATTTTAAGACATTAAAAAACATAGCCCGCGTGTAGATTTGGGCGAAATTCAAAACAAATTAAACCAAACCTATTCAGGAAGTCTGTACAACAAACGTTATGGCGATATCAATAACACTTGAATAATATCATAACCATAAAGTCTTCAAACTCAGAATATTCAGAATGTTCAATGTAAACGTTTCACAAAATAACAAATCAAATGAATTCTTAAGTATTTTTGTTTAACTCTAGGATAGAAATCCTCATAACCAAAAAAAGGGTACAACAGTTCTGTTTGCTATCAAAACTTACTCTTATAAAATAGATATTTTGAAATGCTTATGATTTGAAACTTGTAAGTAATTTTTCTTATACAATTCATATTTTAAAATGTTATTAGAACAAATAAAATAAGTCATTGTGTATTTGTAGTTAAGAGCAAAATTTCACAATGGGCTATCTGTGATCTTCCTACCCCGGGTATCGAAACCGCGATTTTAGCATTTTAAGTCCATGGACGTGCCGCTGTTCTACTGGAGACTGATGACATATGAATGAGCAGTGAATATTCTTCTTAAAGCAGGCCCAGTTATGTTAATAATATCTTTAGATTCTTATCTGACATGCTTTGTTGATGGGGGTTTTTAGTAAATTTACTTGGCTAATTGTTTTCAAATAAGAATTTTGTAAAATAGAAATCGTTGTAAAAAAATTTAAGGAAAACCTATTAATTTTTTCTTATTCTTAAATTTCCAATAATTCGATTGAATAGCACCTGAACCAAATGTTCCAAACATTTCTCCAACTTAGTACCAATCCAGTTCCGATCCCCGCTTTCATAATAATCTTTTCAAATCAGAGAAACCTATAATATTTGTTTGTTTATTTTACAGCAAAGTCAAACTGGGCCGTTTTCTGTGTATACAGAGGAAATCGAACCCCACCATGTAACGCTGTAAGTCCGCAAACTTTCTACTCTCCCACTAGTGAAATTTTATTTCTTTTGCACTGTAACAAAATAAGTTTATTCGTAGTTATTTCCCTTTCGAATGAATAAGTCAGAAAGGTTTCTACGAGTCGGAGAAAGGTCGTGTGTATTAACAACTTCTAACCATAACTCCGTGACGTCCTTTTCGTTTACCCTTTCTGAAATACGATATCAACTATTTATTGTTTTGCAAGTCCTTCTCATTTGTATCTGGTTTATTTGACAAACTGTTCTACACACTTAACTAACCGCATGCTAATTGTATGCAACGCAAGTGATTATTTCAAAATAGCAATAAATTCAATTTCCAAGATCCGTTGTACTGTTAATATGGGATAACATGATATTGTATTCAACCGATCTTTAATCTTATATATATTTACTGAATAAAATATTGATTTTAGTTAATGTGAATATAGTTAAAATAATTTAGAGTGTAGACCCATGTATGTATTTTCTCAATGCGGCTGAGATTATATATTGTTAAGTTACCCCAAACGTGGATACCGAGAGAAATATTACACAATTTAATTTCATTTAAGTCATCCAATAATAGTTATTGTAAATTAAAATACTATGATCGAATACTATCGGTGCTTAGCTCATAATACATGTGTGGTATATGAGTGTATTATGTATTTTATACATGCCTTTAAGCGCTGTAATGGCAGAGCACGTTGCCCACAGCGTACTTAATATAAGTTTGTTCTAATTGCTTCATTGTTCTCTCTCGTAGATAGTGTATTTTCTACAGCAACCTGCAATACACGGGTTAAAAGGTTTGGTCACTTGTTTTTATTTTCGTTCAAATCCACACCAGAGCTACCTGCACAAGCGGTTTTTAATTTAACAATGTAAGAATAGAGGGAATCCAGTTTATAATCACTACCTACCGCCAGTTCTCGAGCTACTCTTTTACCAATGAATAGTGGGTTTGACCATCACATTATAACGCCCCCACGGCTGAAAGGACCAGCATATTTGGTGTGTTGGGTATTCGAACCCACGACCTCGGATTACGAAGCGAGTGTCTTCACCATTTGGCCGTACAGGGCTGGTTTATAGTGTGTTAATAGCAGGACCTTCAAGAATTTTCCCATTGGAACTTTTCACGATCATTGTGGACTCGAGCAGGATAACATGTTTAATACTATGTGCTGGAAGTGAAACGATGCCTTTAATTACGGATGAAATATGCAGTTTATAGTCAAAGACTATTACCTTAATAATCCCTTCTAAATTTTAAATTATTCTTCAAACCATAGCTGAGATCTTGAAAAAAGTGTTTCACTGTTTGTTTGAAGCTGAGCACAAAGCTACACAACGGGTTAACCGTGCACTGCCCACCACGGGTATCTAAAACCATTCTAGTGTTGTAAATCCATAATGTTTCACTGAAAAGTTTATGCTGCTGCCCATTATTACTTTTTATGTAATAGGTAAAAAGGAATTAAAAATACGAAACAACCTTAAGAAAGTTTTGTAAAAAAAATCACCTTTGAGCCGAATAAAATGAAAATTCATATGTAAAACTTAGAAAAAAAGTATAAAGATTAAGCAATTATAATGTAAATTATTTTCATAAGTCAAAATATCCTATTTGTTTGCTATCCAAAAGTTATTTATAAAACACAGAAGCGGCACATATAAGAAGCTTGGGAAGGCTTAGCCTCTACAAATAATCTGTCTTTCACAGGGTATCTTTCTAAACTCAAAAACATAACACAGAAACTTTTATCAAAGTATGAGATACACTCCGTAAGAGGGCATAAATGATCTCTCGGAGACATAGGGGCGATCAATTAAGGTAAAATAAATTATGCAATACTGCAAAATTAAACGTTTTAATTTTTTGTTTATTGATAATTGTAGTAAGTAATTACTACAACACATATAGCATTTTTAATGTGTATCCGTGTACTACATCTCTTCATTTAACTGTCACTCATTAAAAAAAACAAGAATGGCATGCGCAAGAAACCATATTTTTTAAGTTGGTGGTATACATTAAAAAACTTTAGGAAACACTGCCTTTCGGTATATGTGGAGAGAGAGAAAGAGAGCGAAAAAGGGTGTACGCGCAAAATGATTCTTTTCGACTATATAACCACCCAAACGTGACAGAAGAGCCTACCTGAACAAAAGACTCACCCGTCGCCTCTGATGAAACAGTGTTTTAAACTCACTTTCACAATGTAACGAGAGAAGTGAAGCGTTTGTTTATTTAATGATACCACCTGTTGTATCGCCGGAAATTGTTTGATAAAGTAAACTGGGCTGTTATTTGAGTTCCTCCCTCGTGGTCTATGTAGTCGTGGCCTTGGCAGTAAAGGGCGGATAGAAGGTCTTTGTAGAAGGTCTCTAAAGAATACTGTAAAACATTTTGGCAACCATATATTCATTTTAATGGAATTTAGAAAGGCAACCATTCAATTAATGGCACGATGGTATATCTGCGGACCTAAAACGCTATAAATCAGATTTAGAAATTCATACTGAGCCCATTGTGTAGATTTGGACTTAATTTCAAACAAACAAAAAAGTTCCACATAAAAGTAAAATTTAGCTGCTTTATTTTTTTGCCCCCCAGTGGTACAATGGTATGTCTTCAGACATATATTGCTAGAAACAGGGTTTCGATAGCCATGGCGGTTAGTGCGCAGCTTCAGATCATTGTTCCTTCTCTACAAAACTTTACAGTTGGCATTATGCATTCAGTCAAGAAGCGTTCTCCTGGAATCCGCTAAACCCAGATTCGTCCATCAGACTGACAGTGATTCATCACTCCAGAGAACGCGTTGACACTTGTTCAGAGTCCGATGGTGATGTGCTATACACCACTCCAGCCGACGCTTAACATTAGTCTTGTGTGTGGCTGCTCAGCCATGGAAACCCATTTCATGAATCTCCGGACGTACAGAGGCAGTTTGGAACTCGGTAGTGAGTGTTGCAACTGTGGACAGATAATTTTTACGCGCTTTAGCATTCAGCGGTCCTGTTCTGTGAGCTTGTGTGACCTACTGCTTCGTGGCTGAGCTGTTGTTGCTTCTATACGTTTTCACTTTGCAATAAAAGCATTTACAGTTGACCTGAGCAGCTCTAGCAGGGCAAAAATTTGACGAACTGACTTGTTGGAAAGGTGGCATCCCATGAAAGTGCCACGTTTAGTGTCACTGAGCTCTTCAGTACAACCCATCCCACTGCCAATGTTTGTCTATGGAGATTACATGGCTGCATGTTTGATTTTATGCACCTTTTAACAATGAATGTGGCTGAAATAGTCAAAGTCACTAATTAGAAGGGGTGTCCACATACTTTTGACCATATAGTGTATCTTTAAATTTTTCAATGATATTAAAAGGTTTGGACCTACGATACAGATATTTTCTTACATTTCAAGTCCTAGATAACATACTTCATAAATTATAACTTTGTAAAGTTATATTCAGAAGACTTTAACCACCTCTACTTTATAATAGCTCGTAATGGCATATCTGTCTTTCATAAAGAGTGGTTAAGGCACTTGACTCATAATCTGAGGGTTGCGGTTTCGCATCCCCGTCGCCTTTTCAGCTGTGGGGGCGTTATAATCTGACGATCAATCCCATTATTCTTTGGTAAAAGAGTAGCCCAAGAGTTGGTGGTGGGTGGTGATGACCAGCTGCGTTCCTTCTAGTATTACACTGCTAAATTAGGGACGGCTAGAACAAAATTTAAAACAAATTAAATACATAAAGAACATTTCCAAACTCCTCACCTTTTGATCGCTACAGAGATTCTAAAATCAAATATTTTCTGTTTCTCATTTTAACAAATTTGAAAATAATTACATTTTCCTCTCTTGTGGCTTGTTTTTATAAACCATTAATTTATTTTTAAAAGAATGTCGAAAACATTTCAGAATAGAAGAAAATGCTTGGAGAATTCTACTCATCTAAAAGTGAAATTAATTTCTATATGACAAGTAAAACCAATGAAATAAATTCTGCTAGTGGAATGTATACGTTTGCTTGTACTGTTATCAGTAAAAACCGAATATATGCTAAGAAAAATTAGCTTAGGCTCATATATTTCTTCACATATTAAAATATTTTGGTTCATTTAAACTAATTCGCTACATTTATTTACTTTTTGTTTTGTTTGTGTCAAATACAAAGCTGCACTACATAATTGGATATCTGTGCTCTTCTCATCACTAGTATGGAAACTTGAATTTTTGCTGAGTCACAAGGTGCACTTTCTTTATTATTTCGCAGTTCACAACTACACGATAGATGTACACATGTACACTCTGTTCACAGTGAGGAACTGATGTGCATAGCTGTACAATAGACCATATACACTCTGTTCACAGTGAAGGACTGGTGTTATACATAGCTATACAATAGATCATATATAGTGTTCACAGTGAGGAACTGGTGTTGTACATAACTACATAATAGACCTTATACGCTCTGTTTACAGTGAGGAACTGATTTTGTACATGGCTACACAATACTTTATACACTATGTTCACAGTGAAGATCTGATGCTGTACATCGTGAACCCACAAACGAACTGTCTAACTCACGGGGTAATATTTACCTTTGAGTCAAATAATAGTTTAAAATAATAAGAATTTAATTTTAACTTTTTGAAGCTATTTCAATACAAATAAACATGAATTGTAAACGATCAGGTCTATTTTTACAAAGCTTGATATACTTAAAAACTGTAATTTTAAAGTATGGTATTTAGTCTATCAGGAGATGCCAAAAATAGCTGGAAGAAAAATAACCTTTATAACATTTTATATTTGGTAACCTACGTTTACAAATTTAGGACACTAGGGTCTTGTAACTACATTTGTTAATTATTACTTTTGCATATTCATAACTCATAAACATTTGTATCTTACTATCCATTATGGATGTTTATTACTATAAGGTAAAATAATTTATTGAAAAGCAAACTTTTAGACTGGTTACCTTGTATAATTTTACAAATCGTAAATTGCACACATCTGACTGAGTTAAGTATACACCAAACGTACTTTCATTTTGAAACGGGCATTCTATACTTAACCATGACTTAACTAATATATGTTAAGAAGGAAGAATGAAATAGAAGGATTATATTGCAACAAATAGTGTTACAAGATAAAAATATTGTTTAATGTATATTAAAGAGTTTCATTTTTAGTTTAAGCACAAAGCTTCCCAATGAGCTCTGTGTGCAGTAAATATCGAAACTTGGTGTAAAGCAAAAGAAGTTTGGATTTTTAAAGAAAATATTTTAAATTGCACTCGAGGAAGTGAAATAATTGTAAATGTCATCACTATAACTTGTTTTCTTTCTTCTTTTGCCACAGCGAGGCCTGGCATGGCCGAGCGCGTTAGGGCGTGCACTCGTAATCCGAGGGTCGCGGGTTCGCGCCCGCGTCGCGCTAAACATGCTCGCCCTCCCAGCCGTGGGGGTGTATAATGTGACGGTCAATCCCACTATTCGTTGGTTAAAGAGTAGCCCAAGAGTTGGCGGTGGGTGGTGATGACTAGCTGCCTTCCCTCTAGTCTTACACTGCTAAATTGGAACGGCTAGCACAGATAGCCCTCGAGTAGCTTTGTGCGAAATTCCAAAAAACAAACAAACAAACAAGCCACAGCGAACTATTTTTATATCAATGTATATGTTAGCTAATATTCCAATTAAATTAATTTTCTTACTATAACATAAAACTATTTAATTTACAATGGGCTACAATGACCTGAAATTTAATATTTTAACGCTACCACGTGTAATAGCGAATGATAAATATCTAAATCTGGCATTTCATATATATGTGGAGGAAACGTGGAATAATATCATTGAAGCAGAATAATATACATATTTTTAAATAAATATTTTGCAAGATACAGGAGTAAACATGGGCTGTTTTGTAATGGTTCTATAATTGGATGGGCCCTTTTTGATCAGTTAGTAGAAATAACTTTACTTGAAGATAAAAAAGCGGTTTATTTCTTTAACTGTTGAGTAAAAGTTTTACAACCTTCTAGTGGCTCGCGATAATTATGAAGGTTTATATTGCAAAAAACATGTAAATAGCGTCAGTACAAGAAACCTGGAAATACCAGTTTTATTTAGTGCCTTTTGTTGTTGTTGTTTTGAATTAAGCACCAAGCTACACAATGGGCTATCTGTGCTCTGCCAACCACGGGTATCGAAACCCGAATTTTAGCGTTGTAAGTCCGCAGACATACCGCTGAGCCACTGGGGAGCTATTTAGTGCCCCTGATTGTATTTGATAACTCTACAATTTCTTGTTTCTTGCAGTCAAGAACGAATAATGTTATATTCGAAGCTGCGGATGGGTACATGGAGAAGAAAGGTTTGAGTGCAGCTGGAACCTTTCATGTCACGATCGACTATTGTAACTATGCAAATAATCAATGTAACAACGCCATCTACAACACTGCCAGTTAGACCCCGCAAAGTGCTCTTGTTGTTCTTGTATTTATGTTAGAGTCTACGGGGCAAGTAACTAATTAACTTTAGAAATGACTATAAATGTATATATATATAGATATGTTAACACCTTGAAAGTTCCGAAGTTGGTTAACACGATGTTCACTCAAAACAATTAACTCAATATCAGTTCATAGCTTGGTTTGAATTTTGCTCAAAGTTACTCGAGGGCTATCTGCAGTAATCGTCCCTGATTTAGGAATCTAAGATTCTTGAGCTACTCTTTTACAAACAAATAGTGTTATTGACAGCGACAGTATAACGCCCCCACGGTTGAAAGGTCGACCATGTTTGGTGTGACGGGGATAACAAAATACGTAGAATTTATTTTTGTAACGTTAAGCGTTTTGAACAAAGCATCAGACGACCATGACGTTTACTGAAAATGTTACGTTTAAAATTAATAACGACTTATTACATGTAGAATTATCTTCCACACATGCACATACGCAAAGTCAAATAAACATATGATTACCAACAAGTAATCTGTAAACTGGTTGTCAACATTTTAAGTATAACAAAATGTGACCCAATTTCAATGAAAGTGACTCACTTGTGTGGAAGTACATATGGCATTTTGTGAAAGATCTTTACCAGACTGAGAGAAATGGATATTAGTTTTTGAGTTCAGTGTATAGGAATTACTGTAGAACATGTAAAAATTTCAGGGTAATAAAACCATCACTGGCCTGTGTTGGGCCATTACTCTTATGAGTAAGTGTCTTGAACTTGCCACACAATTTTGTATCTAAATCATTTGTTTATCATATGACCAATTAAAGCTTCCTAACAAATAATTATTAGTTATGTGAAAAAGAAGAAACTGTTAAGGTTTAAATTTCATAACCAATGAAAGTTTTGGAAATTGCTATGTGGAACAGATTGAGAGAAATGTGGAAATAATCCTCTTAGCCTCTTAGTTTGTTTGCTTTTTAACCACAAATTTTGTTAGTTTTCCTAAATTTTAAAGTACTAAACTACAAGTTCACTTGGGCAGCAATTTTTGGGAGGCAAAATTTAATCAGGATTTTTTATTCTTTTTAATAACATTAAGGTTTTGGTTTCAAAACAATTTTAAAATTTTACAGCATGTGACTACTGAAAATCACAAGGACGTTTTACTGAATTCTGAAAGTTTTAACAATCTAAGGAAGGAGCTTGCAGAGTTGTTTTCAACACAAAAATTTCTGTCAAAAGTGGAAAGTTCAACCGAGTCTAGTCAGTTTCCTTTAAAGGAAGGGTAAGTACAAGTATGGTTGAGTTTATTGCATATATCCAATCTAAAGGTAAGTACAAGTAGAGTTTATACAAAATTAAAAAAGTAAAAAAAAAGTAGTCTTCATGAGACACAAACAAAAAATAACATCTGACTGGTGACTTTGACACTTGTTATGCATAAAAAAATGAACTGAAAGATACCATTTCTATCATTCATGAACAGTACTAGGGCCTTGTAAAAGCTGATATAGAAAATTCAAATTATCTTTAATAGTTATCAGCAATACATTTTGTATGAAGGTGATTTGAAATTCACTTTGTGTCTTTGTAGAAATTTAGCTTTCATTGTCAAACAGTTTGTACTGCATTTAGTTATGATAACATAAAATGTCTGCTTTGTATTACATCATATTTCATATGAACTTTTTTCCTTATGTGAAGATTACCTACAGGCCATTAGGCTAATTTGTTGATAATATATTCATGGTGCCGGGAAAGCAAGTCTTGATACAAGACTATAAAATCTTTATAATGAGAGTGCTTTCAGAAGGTGGGCCTTTCTTCTTCTGGTGTATTTAGTAAAATACTTAACTAAATACTAGTTATTCAGCAGTACCAACTGTTAACTAGGGTAATATCAGGCTTCCTTGTGATCCATAAAACCTCTTAAAGCCTACGTTTTAACAAAACTCACTTCTTTACACAGATTAATTATTTTCAACAGCACAGCATGACTGTCATAGGACTATTCCATGCCATTAGCCTAAAGAAAACTCACCAAATTTCACATTATTTCATATGAATTGTGCCACTGTATGATGATGTTATAATGTGACAAAACCTCTCCACCAACAAGAGTGACACACCTCCATGTTTACTAACTCCTCCTAAGAATCTCTACTCATGAATCTTCATTCTGTTCATCAATATTGTATTGTACAAGCATATTTAAATTTCTTTTCTGTTTTCAATTTATTGAAATTTGGATTGTTAACAAAAATCTGATTTTTTTTTCAAAAACTTTAAATTTTTATGAATTTTTAAGTGACAGTGACTTTGCTTTGTCTTGAATGTAAAATGTTGTTAACATTCAGTTCTTAATTTGTTGTAGCTTTTGAAGTCTCATTAGCTCTTAGGGTTATTGCAGCAATTGTTCAAGGTACTGTGGATTACCATGTGCTTTGTGAGTTTCCTACTTGAATCTCAATAGCCCAAATGTCTTTTTTTCCTCAGCTTAATAAGACTACAACCTACACTTAATTTGCTCTGGGTAGTACTTTATCATTTCTTAAGTGAACTTAACCTTTTAATTTCTTTCTTGTTTTCCTTCTCAGGTATGCTCCTTTCCATCCCTTCTGCCTGGGTTTTATTTTTCATTTTTTACTTCCTGACTCACAGTTCTCAGGTTCATCTTATTTCCTTGCTTGTTATTAGGATTTATACTGTTTCCATTGTCTGATAACTTTCTCATTCCCAAATGAGACATCCCTCTCATGTTTATGAATCCCTTATCCTATTTTCAGATTTTCACTCCCTTTTCCTGATTTCCTATCTTTGTTATCTGTCTGGTGGTTAGCTTAGGATTTGAGCCTTTCAATTTTTATTTCACTTACCAGTTCCCCATCTTTTTTTTTTTGTCTTATTCTCTCTACATTTCCTCTCTCAACTCCACCTTTTATTTGAGGCACTTAATGCTTTTGATGGCTTTTGTAGACATTCATTCTCAGCTCTGTTTGGCTTCTTCTGTTCTATTTCTCCATACTTTGTTCCCTGCTGTTGGGACTCATCGAGTTTAGCTACTTTACCCCCTTCTTCTTTGTGTTGTTATTGTTGGACTCCCTCTCGTTAATTAGATATATTCAATGATGTTCTTTTCCCCTTGTGACCTAATATGATACTATGTGATTTGTCCTTGTTATCTTCTTGGGTTTTTCCTCATTCTCAATCTTACCATTTATTCAGTTATATTTGGGAGTAATTATCACATGTATATTTCTTTGGGTATTTTCTCTTCTGCTATTGGTCTCAATTTCTACTGAAGTTATTTACCATTTCTACACCTTAGTCTCTTACCTCACTCCTCTTGTTTTCACTTTTCATTTCATTTTCTCCTACTTCTGACCCCATCTAGGGTCTTTTTTTTTTTAACCTGGTCTGTAGTTTATCGTGGTGAGTGTGTTATTCCTTTGTTTTCTCTTTCCTGTCCAGCAATTTTGTTTATTTTTTCATTTTTCCATTCTTTGCTCTTCCCTTTGACCTATCTCTTTTCTCTCTTGTATTTGTTGATATTGTAAGGGTCTTAATTTGTGACCTATATCATATCTGGTCACAAGGTTTTACACTTCTTTTCTCCCTACATGAGAGGTTCTTTTGCTTCTTTCTATCGTATTCTGTATTTCTTACAGTGGGCCTTGTGGACAAACGGTTTTATTTATTGGGGTCCTTTGTCCCCTCTTTGAGTCTCTTCTCAAGAAATTGTTTTGATGATTGGACCCTTACTCTTATTACTTCCTGTACTCTCATACCACCTCTCAAACCAAATATATTTCTCTTTGATGATTCTCTCTCTGATTAACATGATGTTTCAATGATAACAAGACTTCTGACAGTTGAATGCTGGACAAAAGTTCACATCAACATACTTAACATTTTTTATCATTGTTGGACATGTTCCCTTGTCTACATCTGTTGATGGCTCACTTAGTTTTGTTTTTTTTCCTGCTCGAACTATCCTTTTGGCTACTGTTCCAGGTTTTTTTGTTTTTTTTTGTTTGGTGTGCTAACCATATACTTCTGAGTCTCTTCATGTTCCTAGCTTGAAACTTCAATTTTGAAGGCAGATGGCTTTTCTTGGCCAGTCTATCTTCTATAAATGAAATAGCTTTTCCAATCCAGATCTTCTGGACATGTCCATGTTGGATGTTTTTTGCCACGTTTTTTAATATTGGGCTTCAGTTATGGTCTTATTTTCTTCATCCTTGGGTTTTAGCTGTTGATTTCTCACTCAGGCTTGGTGTTATCTATACATAATTCCCTATTTATCTCCTCCTTCCGGACTTTGGATTCACACACTGTTCTCCTTTATGGACACAACTGTCGGTGTTTCATTGACTACCTTAGCCTAGGGCCACTTGATATTTGAATTATCTTCTCGTTATCCTCTCTCTTTTGCTTCTCTCTCCAACCTAATACATAAAATGTTCCTAATCTGTCACCTATTAGGCCAGATTTTTCACTAATGTGACAATTTTGTCATTTTTGTTACCATTTACTGTATTTATCTTTCACAATTTTTGATGGGTCCTCTGTCTTTTGCTTTTCTGCCACCCCTTTTCCTCCTAGCAGTAATTCTGTGCTCCACTTTCCTGCCTTTCATATTCAGTTATTTGTTGATGGATTCTTTGTCTTAATCTTTTCTAGTTGTCAGGTGACGTTTCTCTTTCCCAGTTATCAACCAGTGTTTTTTCTCCTGTTCTCTCCTTTCTGTTCTGCTCTGTTCTTTTCAGTCCTCCTTGCCCAACTCGCTCGTCTGACTGAGACATTAAAGAGGTTTTGCTTTATCTTATGCATACCCTATTCGTTCCCTGCTTTAATTCCTTTCTTTCATATCATTTATCTTTTATGATTACCATTAATCTGCTCTCTTTATTTTGTATACATCTTATATCTCTTCTGATACACTTATCTTTTCCTTTCCATGGACCGATTCTTTCTTTCTCCAACGTCTACTGCTCAGACGATACCTCATACTATTATTTGTCTTTCACTTCTGCAGTGTGTGTGTCTTATCACAGATGTCTCCCTTTAGGGGTTCCTGCCTATCTGTTGCTATTGTAAGACTACTCTTTTTCCATGGACTTATTTCTTTCTGCCCTAACTGAATGGGCCCATCAACTCCTCATTGATATATTTGCTGTGGGATGTAGATGTTTGTAGACTGTTTCCCTTTTCTTCACATTTAGTCATTGTTTTTTTTTATTTCCTCACACTTTTTTGAAGTTCTTGAATAAGTTTTTTCTTATTACGCAGAAAATACGCATGCGCTTAGTCTCTGCGAGAAAAGTATATTTTCAAATGCTTCAATTACTGGCTTGCCTATAATTATTCTTTATTGTCCCCTTAATTGGCTGTTGGAGTTGAAAGGAGGTACTTATAATCACGTAAAAACAGGCCTAAAAATTCTACTTTACAGCCGTAATTCAGGTATAATGTGGAAAGTGCTGTACACCAAAGTTAATTGGTGCACACATAACCGACTTTTCTAAGTGATATTTATAAATATTGTAATAAACAACTGTTTCATATTGGTTTAAGTACCTAAAACATCCTCTGGGATGAGCTCTCTCGTCTCCAGGGCGCTCAAAGTTAAGCTCAAAGGTACAGAAAGAGCTATTTGTGCTCTGCCTACCACTGATATCGAAACCCTGTTTCAAACTTTGTAAATCTGCAGACGTATCACTGTGCCACCATGTTTACCACCTTTCCACATTAGTTTAACAAGAATTCTATACTACATGCAGAACACCTGCGCGAAAATGTAAAAAAAAAATTAAGTGTATCTATCTAACCGAAGTTATGGAAAAATAAAATTCTTGACTATTCCAGTTATTACACCGGCACTCAAGTTATACATTATTCTCTTAATAAGACTATATTAAAGTCACATAAGGAAAACTGGATTTTGACACACCTTGATTTAAACACCACGATCTCTTTCACTTAGGTTTTGTTTTGTATTCTTGTAAATATTAATGTCAAAGGTAAGTTTTACCAATATTCATGCTTGTGTTTCCTTAACTTCATCATGTTTAAAGTACCAAGTACTGAAGTATTAACAGTTTCTTGAATCGAATGAAGTGTATGTTTGAATAATGAGAATTATTCTGATTCACCTGAACAAGAGGTATCCAATTCGTGATTCAAGTTCATTGCTCAATGTTATAATAACGTGTGCGAAGGTTTGTTTGTTTAGAATTTCGCGGAAAGCTTGTTTGTTTGTTTTGGAATTTCGCACAAAGCTACTCGAGGGCTATCTGTGCTAGCCGTCCCTAATTTAGCAGTGTAAGACTAGAGGGAAGGCAGCTAGTCATCACCACCCACCGCTAACTCTTGGGCTACTCGTTTACCAACGAATAGTGGGATTGACCGTCACATTATATGCCTCCACGGCTGGGAGGGCGAGCATGTTTAGCGCGACGCGGGCGCGAACCCGCGACCCTCGGATTACGAGTCACACGCCTTACGCGCTCGACCATGCCAGGCCGTTCGCGGAAAGCTACACGTGAGCTATGTGCTCTAGCCGATCATAATTTAAAAGTGTAAGATTAGAGGGAAGGTAGCTACTAATCACCACTCACCGCCAACTATTAGATTACTCTTTTATCAACGAATAGTAAGATTGACCTTCACATTATAATATCCCCCAGCTGAAAGGGCGAGCATGTTTGGTGGGACCGGAATTCGAATCCATGACCCTCAGTTTACAAGTCCAGCGCCATAACTTCCTGGCCATGCCGGGTGTTGCGAAGAAGGTCAGACACTATCTTTTTTGTTTTTGTTTTTCTATCGTGTGATATTTCACAAGTTTTTTTATAGATATGGACAACTCCAGTTAAGTGCTTCAGCCATCAAACTTTATCAAGACTTAATGACAAGCAATTGCTTACAAATAAAAGATTGTTTCTGTTTTGAAGAAAGCTACATTACGTGATTTACTGCGTCCACCGCGAGGAATCAAGCCTATAATTGTAGTGATGAAAGTTCTTAAACATGTCGCTGTCTCATCCTGGTACCAAAGGAAGGAAAATAATAATTTTTAGAGAGTGATAAGTCGGGTATATACTACTAGAAACATCAAGTATAACATTTTTAGTTTTATGACATGCAGTAGTTGAATTTATAACACTGAAGCATTATTTTTCTTACCTATATACTAGCAAAGAACCTGGCGCTGTTCAGGTGAAAATGGTTCTAACTGATTCAGTTACTTATTTATAGGCTTGTTTATTGGTCTGCTGTGAAACTTCTTGAACACACTATTTATTCTCTTGCTGTCAAGAATAAAGAAGTGATTGTAAGCAGAGAAAGAAAGGAAAGTTCCACTAATCAGTGATGTCGAGAAACCCACTTGTTGAGAATTTTATATGCAAAAAACGGCTCTTTTGGGCTCAGAAAACACTTCAAATAGAAGAGCCGTTTTTTGCATATAAAAGTTCCACTAAGTTTTTAAACCATTTTAATACATGATTGATCGTAGGTAGAATGATTAGAAGAGGTTCTCACAGAGAGTAAACATAAATAACAGTCCGTTATCAAAAGAACCCGGCCTTTTCAATGTGAGACCAAGTTCACTCTTTTGTAAAAAATTGGCTTTAATTTGCGGCTTCAAAACGGCTTTTGAGGTCATGGCTACATAGCCCTTGTAACAAGGGCTTCCCGCACTAAGTTGTGTCTCTTCTCCGAGGCGGTTGTAATTTCTATCTTTAAAGACGTGGCCATGTGCATATAAGTAACAGATCAGAAAGAAACAAGAGAGACATTCGCGCTTTTATCTACATACAAATTTAATGTTCTTTTCTGTAAAACTAAATGTTTATAAATTTGGAGCAGATAAAGACAATTAAATGATAAAATCTCTGAATAGGTTAATCAATATTAATATGTAACTGTAAGTTTTAAAATTTATAAATACCTAAATGCATGAGTTATGATAATTTCAAGTGCAAACAACAGAAAAAACACTATTCAAATATATTAAAGGTACATCGTAGATTGTCTATCACAAGTTACACAATTTAAAGTTTTGTGAAAGCGATTCAGTGACATTATTATTAGAAACTGGGTTAGTTTAAACTATAAATATTAATGACAGAATTTAAATTATTTAGTTTGAAGGGTAAGGTAGCGGTGCGTGTGTTTTTCTTATAACAAAGTCACAGCAGTCATCGTCAAGTTCACAAAGAAAGAGGTAACTGACCGGAAGCTGACCACATGTTTGGAAGGGGTTGTGTAACTGAGTGTCGGGGTTAGATGTTTGAATATATAATTTTGTCTATAATATTAATATTGGTATAATGGCTTTCCTTTATATTGGTTTATTTTGGGTTTAAGTTGTTGTATAAGTAAGGCTTCTTTAATTTTGCGTTTGTTTATGTTTGTTTCTTTATTTAGTATTTTAGTGTTTTCTATGGTTATGTTGTGTTTATTTGACTTAAAGTGTTCGAAAACGTGTGAAGGTGACTTTTTATGTTCTTTGAATCTGGTTTCCATTTTTCTACTTTTCTCCAATAAAGAAGTCGTGGCAGTTATCACAGTTTTGTGCCTGGTTTTTGAATAAATTTAGTATTAACTGGAATGTCATATTTTGTTACTAGTTTTTTGCCAAATGTTGGTTATTTGTTTGCTGATGTCAGGAATATATGGTATACAGCAGTATATGGTTTCGTGATCTTTTGATTCGTGAGATATATTTACTTTTGTTGATTGATTTTGCTTTCTGTCTAGGTGTGTGAGTATAATGTTTTCTACGGTTTGTGGAGGAAACTTATTGATGTTGATGAAGTATTGTTTTATTTTGTCTAATTCATTGTTAATTTTATCTGGTGAGCATAGTTTTATGGCTGTGTTTATCTGGTTTCTTAGTATGTTGAGCTTTTGTTTTGTTTCATGTGCTGAGTCCCAAGGAATATATAGTCCAGTATGGGTGATTTTTCGGTGGATTTCTGTTTTGAATTGTGTGTCGGTTCTTGTAATTTTGAGGTTAAGAAATGATATTTGATTGCTTTCTTCCTGTTCACATGTGAAGTTAATGTTGGGATGTATAGAGTTAATGTGATTGAAAAAATTAAGTATGTGTTCTGTAGATTTGAATCCCGCAACCGTGTCATCTACATATCTGTGCCAGTATAGTCGTGAATGTAATGCTGTATTAATTGCTTGTGTTTCAATTTGTGTCATAAAAATATTGGCTTGAACTGGGGATACTGGGTTGCCCATGCTTAGGCCAATTGTTTGTATATAGTTTTGGTTGTTGAACATGAAGTTTGTTTTTATTGTGGTGAATTCTATGAGGGTTGCTAACTGGTTACTGGGAATGTCTATGGTTGGGTTAGGGTCTCGGATATACAGTTCTATGGCTATCTTGCAGGCTTCTGTTATTGGAACTTCTGTAAAGAGGGATATGATATCGAAACTGGGTATTAAGGCTTTATGATTAAGTTGATTGTTATGTAAATGTCGTGTAAATATTTTGTAAGCGACAACATGTCGTGTTGTGTTTAAATTTTCATTTCTATTATTCATTTTTCCATATTTATATTATTGTTTCGAAGTTTCAACTAATATTTTGTTATTTATTTAGGGTAACATTTAGAATTTTCTTGAATTAAGTAGACCAATCATATGTTTGTAAATGAGTGCTGGTGACTTCGTGTCTAGACGTGTAGTCTCGTGCAAGAACGGACACGCGCGGATTGCTCTAGAGTTGTATGGAAATTGCAAGATTGTTCGAGAAGTAGGCCTATCGGTATAAAAGACGGTGACGCGAGATAGATTCAGTCATCAGTTTTTATTCGAAAAAAGAAGATGCAAGAGATTCAGTCATTAGTTTTATTCGAAGAAAAAGAGTGAGATTCAGACATCAGTTTTATTTCAAAAGAAGAGAGTCAGTTATTTGAGAAAGATTAAGTGTTTGCTGTGAATATTCAACTTGGATTTGTGACTGAAGTTAGATCTACGGAAGCTGTGATTTTATTTCGTCAATCTCTACGATACATCTGAATTACTGCTTGTGCTGAGAGACGGCGAATTTATTGAACTGTGAACTGTTTCGGAATTTCTTCGTGGGACCAAATTCACACCCTAGACTGGAATTTGAGACTTTCATTTTAGATCATTACATTAGATACAGGCCAGTACCGTTTTGTATTGTGATTAATTTTGAAGTTTGAAACTAGTATTATTTTGTTTTGTAATTAATTTCGAATGTTGTAACTTAATATCTGTCACTGTTATTATATAATCTATGTTATATCTGTTATATTTGTTAATAGTTTAGTGTAATAAATTATACAAGCTGTTATCTGTGTTTTTCTGTTGCGTTTAGTCTACGAAGAACATAAAACAAAAAAAAATACGTAACATTGATTTAGATTAGACTTGAAATTAAAAGAGTCTTTGATGAATGAGCTGGTTGATGTTACATATTTGGAGAATGCCCATGCTATGTATTTACCAACATTGTAATTAAACGATTCATACGTTGACATTATTGGTCGTAATGGACAGTCTGGTTTATGAGGTTTGGGGATGCCGTATATTTGCGGTGTGCGTGAGTCGGTTTTACGTAGGCAGGAATAAAGTGTTTGTGAAATTGTGTTGGCTTTTTTCATTTGTAGTAGTAATTTGTTCAGTTGCGTCTCGTGTGTCTTTGTTGGATTTGTGTGTATTGGTTTAAATTTGTTCGTGTCTGATAGAATGTTATTCATTTTTTTGATGTTTTCATTCGTGTTCATTATTACTATAGCGTTACCTTTATCTGCTTTTAGAATTTTTATGTTTCTATCTTGTTTTAGGTTTTTAATGGAATTAATGTCTCTTTTTGTAAGGTTGTTTTTTTAGTTTTCTGTTTTGTGAAATTATGTTGATGGTTTTGTGAGAAAATTATTTGAAAAAATCGTTTAAGATGTTGTTTTCAGGTGTTTCTGGAAACTATAAATTTTTAATTTTACCTGGGAAGTTTGGCTGTTGGATGTCACTAGAATTATCTAAGTTGTCTTCTTTCTGTTGGTTGTTTTTGGTTTTTTCTTTGTTTTTGTTGTCTGTAGAAAGTATCACAAGTCTCCTGGCTAGGTCTTCTAAACATGTTTTGATTTCTATGGTTGGAATGTACCTTGGTGCTATTGCGAAGTTTAGTCCTTTGTTAAGTAGATGTATCTCGTCTGTGTTTAATTGTCGGTCGGATCTGTTAATTATGAGGTTAGTCAACGGTTTGTCGTGATGTCTTTTTTGTTGTTTACATCTTAGTTTTTCTAGTTTTTTTGTTGTGGCAGATCTTTTTGTCTCTGTCGTTCTTAGTATTGATTTGGTTTATGTTTCGTTGTATAAGTCCGTAAATCTCTGATTTAATGCAGTATGCTAGTTGACGGTCGAGGTTCATTTTTTGTTTTTGTAAGTCATGTAGTTCTTTGTATTTTGTGTTCAACATGGCTTTAAGTAGTTTTTTTCTGTAAATTTTGGATAATGTTTGTGTATTTATTAAAATTTTTTGAAAGTTTTACCTTTACAAAATTAGGGGTTAGTTGTTCCTTTCTACATTGTTGTATAAAATTGATGTCATTTCTTCTATTAATAATTCGTTGGTTTAAATTTCTTAGTTTCTTAACGATCGTGTGAGCGTGTACTGTTAATAGTGGTGTACTGTATGCTTGTTCAGACATGATGGTAACAGATTAGTACAAATACACTGAGAAAAAGTGTATATACAATTTTGCATATACAATTCTCAACAAGTGGGTTTCTCAACATCACTGAAAATAAAAACTGTCTAGCATTAAATATACCACACAAAATACAAAAACGTAATGAATAAATAAAACAACCATTTTAGAAATATGTTTGTGCGTTTTGCCTGAGAAACATTTTCCGCTTTTAAAAACTTGAAATTAAATACTCCAACAGTTCTTGACACAAAAGTACATAATTTATTGGCAACTCTAAAAATATAGTAAAACAAATTATAATCTTTGTATGATAATACTGTTCGGAAGAATTGAAAATGACTTTGTATACATTATTCGTTTTGCTGTACTTCTATACTTTAATTATTGTTATTCCTGAAAGGTAAGTAAAAATGTTCTAACTAAAATACGGAAATTATAACTGGATATTATTTTATTCATATATTTTAGTTAATGGGACCGAGTTTAAGAACATTTATATATTAGTACTAAAAATACTCTGATAAGATTTATAAATATTCATTTGTTGTATTGGTAGCTCTGAGTTCCGCCTCTACCGTAGCCTGAAAATAAAACAAAATATTCGATAAAAAATTGATAAATGTACATATTAAAAATGTTTTAAAATTAAAGTTTTTGATTCTAACTAAGATTTTTTATTTATTTATCTTTAGTGAGAAATATGTCCTACCTTGTGCCAGTTATCCTTATAAAACAATAATTTATATTTTAATATAGCTGAAACATATCTTACCCTGGGGTCCATTTGTTTCTTAAGAATGTCAACCTGCTTGAAACGTAACGTTTAACTTGTATTAATTATCACTAAGGGGAAGGATCAGACAAGAAATTGAAATTATATGTATCCTTTATATGTATATATATATATATTCTCTAATGGCTCAGGAATAATTGTTTGTTATCTTGTAGCAAAGCCACGTTGAGCTATCTGCTTAGTCCACCGAATTGAACAGCTGATTTTGGCTTTATAAATCCGAAGACTTAACGCTGTATTAGAGGGGAACGGATCAAGAATAAGTTCGAAAGCTAAAAGAATAAAAATCTGAGTTCGATCTGTAAGTGAGTACGGTGCAAATAGTTCAATCTGTAGCTTTACTCTTATTATATATACATGCATATAAACTTCAAAGATAATAATTATATTGTGTTGTCTTTGTAAAATTTCTGTTTGATGTCTTCGGAATATTTTATTATTATAATAATTATCAAATTACGTTGTGGTGCATGAATTACCCATGATTTGCAAGTAATTTAAGAATCCAAATAAATACGGCGTTTCTAACTTAAAGGACGCAAGTCCTAAAACGTAATTTTAATTGCATTAATATCTAAGAATTTGCGTAACTTTGTTTCTTACACCCTTCACAAACACAAGCACAACTAGTTTTAACCATTATTCGAGGCCCAGCATGGCCAGGTGGGTTAAGGCGTTTGATTCATAATCTGAGGGTCGCGGATTCGAATCCCGGTCATATCCAACGTGCTCGCTCTTTCAGCCGTGGGGGCGTTATGGACGGCTAGCGCAGATAGCCCTCGAGTAGCTTTGCGCGAAATTAAAAACAAAACAAACCAATATTCGATTAAATATTTGATTACATTCTTTAAAAACCTTTTTATGACACAAAATGCAAAAAAAAACAACCAATCATAATATCGTTTGTAACCACAGTGCACAAAATAAAACAAAATTTGATAAATCTATTTTGTGATGATAATTAGTTCCGGTTCCTTAGTATGATGAAAAAACATTACAATAAAATTATTGTACCTTTTAACAATTATTTTAATCATTTAAGTTCGTGAAACTTTATTTATTTGCTTTTATACAAATGTACTTTTGCGTTTTTAAGGCCTAAATGTAAAGCTTCTTTTTAGTTGTGATTACATTTAGATTTGTCATAGTATTAGTAAAGTATGCAGATCGTATGGAAATATATAAACTTGTGTGAAAATTTTTATTATGTACACACAAAAATATCTAAGAGAATGACGTTTCTCAACACTCTTTCTTTATTTAATTAAACTCACTAGCCATAAACAAGTTCAACGAGTTAAAAGGTAAAAGTATTTTCTTTCCTCAGAATAGATGCCTTATTATAGGGCTTGTTCCACTGAAATGTATTTGTTAACTTCTTTTACTCACCAAAGCGTGAATTTCATGATAAGAAAGTAGCCTAATTTATTCATTGATTTGTTAATCGTGTTACAGCAGACTAGTATCGTGACGTACACACTCCATTGACGCTACTTGGAAGAGTGAAACAAAGTAAGTCTCACATTGTGGTGTAATTGAGAATGCTCCTCATCAGTTTTGATGTATATTCCTTTATGCGCCACTAATAACCTTTAGTATTTCAGGTTGATAGTGGTTAATAATAAATTATACATAAAAACCAAGTTGGTAATTTTGTAACACCTCTCTTTCTTAAATTTTTCTCGTCGAAGCTCCATTTTGATGTGTTCATGTAGTCTGAAATATTTCTTCTAAATTACATTCACGGATTACGGAATAAACTAGTTAAAACACAGGACACAAAACATGGAATATTTATGCTGGAGCTACAGACATGATAACTGTAAATGAAACGGTGAGTTCAGGGTATACAAGAGTCCTGAGGTCAAGATAGAGAAGGGCCGTTGTCCCAAAGGCAGTTAACCAGTTGACGGTAACATTTTAATAATTTCGCATGCATTTGAATTCAAGTAAGTTTTAAGTTTGAAAAATAAAACTATTTTTAGGCTGTTATATTTTAGTGCAAAGCTACATATTCGGATGTTTACCCTCTGTCCATTGTGGGGAACCGAATCTTGGATTTTAGCGTTCTAAGTACGTAGTTTTACCGGTGACTGACCGCAGCACGCCAGGTGAAGGCGTATCTTGCATACCCACGAGATATGTTATTGTGTTTGGTGTCTCTCTTTTTCAACATACAGTCAAGTTCAAATATTTTGCATTGTGTCATAGTTATTAAGGAGAAGGACTCTAAAACAACGATTGGCACCTAATTTTTATTTCCTGTTTCAAGATTCACAGAATTTTAAAGCCTAAAACCATCATTCCCTACTTTTATTAAAAAATAAAATATAACATTACCTCCTGGCCCAAAGAGGGCGCCGTAACAGGGATTGTTGCAATAGGGCTTGCCTTCATGCTGCAGAATTAAAATAATAACATAAAATAGAATTGAAAATAATAAGTTAAATGTTTAAATACATGAAATAACAAAACATTAACACCCTGTGTACCGACGAAACAGGTAAATAAAACATCGTCATTTTTGTTTCTTTTAGCTGACACAATATATGAGGAAAAGCTATTACTGGTTTCTTTTATTTTGAATTACGCGCAATTCTACACGAGGTCTATCTGCGCTAGCTGACTAGAGGCAAGGAGCTAGTCATCACCACCTACCGCCAACTATGGGCTACTCTTATAGTAGGATGGAGCGTCACATTATAACGCCCCAACGGCTAAAAGGGTAAGCATATTTGGTGCGACGAGGATTCGAACCCACGACACTCAGATTACGGGTCGAAAGCCTTAACCATCTGGCCATGTTGGGCCAACTATTATTGTCTGAGTATTCTAAGTCATACATGAACTAGGTTAAAATAAAATAACTTATTCTGTTTAGTTGTTTGTTTGTTTTTTGAATTTTGTGCAAAGCGACACGAGGGCTATCTGCGCTAGCCGTTCCTAAATTAGCAGTGCAAGACTAGAGAGAGGCAGTTAGTCATCATCACCCACCGCCAACTCATGGACTACTCTTTTACTAACGAATAGTGGGATTGACCGTCACATTTATACCGCCCCCACGGCTGAAAGGGCGAGCATATTTGATGCGATGGAGATTCGAACTCGCGACCCTCAGATTACGAGTCGAACGCCTTAACCCACCTGGCCATGCTCGACCTAGCTTATTCTAAATGCTTTAAAGAAAACCAGCAATACGATTCGTGACACAAAATTGGCAAAATATCATTAATATAACTACTGGCTTAAATGTAACATGGTAGTCCATACGATTATAAAACAACAACAACAAAAACGAAAGATTTGGACGAGAATAAATATTATGATTAATAAGTAATAAATAAATGAAGTACTAACGGATTTAAACTTCATTAATAAAAACTGAAATAGAAACATAGTTGTGTTTATCTCGTCAGTTCATCTTTGTATTTCTTTTTCACTTTTGCTCAGTAAATGTGATTTTGATTCTTTGTTCGTTATTAAGTTCATCACTGTTACGTATTTTTTGATGTTTTAAGTTCTTCGTAGATTAAACGCAACAGAAAAACACAGATAACAGCTTGTATAATTTATTACACTAAACTATTAACAAATATAACAAATATGACATAAATTGTATAATAACAGTGACAGATATTAAGTTACGACATTCGAAATTAATTACAAAACAAAATAATATTAGTTTCAAACTTCAAAATAAATCACAATACAAAACGGTACTGGCCTGTATTTAATGTAATGATCTAAAATTAAAGTATCAAATTCCCAGTCTAGGGTGTGAATTTGGTTCCACGAAGAGATTCCGAAACAGTTCACAGTTCAATAAATTCGCCGTCTCTCAGCACAAGCAGTAATTCAGAAGTATCGTAGAGATTGACGAAATAAAATCACGGCTTCCGTAGATCTAATTTCAATCACAAATCCAAGTTGAATATTCACAGCAAACACTTAATCTTTCTCAAATAACTAACTCTCTTCTTTTGAAATGAAACTGGTGTCTGAATCTCACTCTTTGTCTTCGAATAAAACTAATGACTGAATCTCTTGCATCTTCTTTTTTCGAATAAAAACTGATGACTGAATCTATCTCTCGTCATCGTCTTTTATACCGATAGGCCTATTTCTCGAACAATCTCGCAATTTCCATACAACTCCAGAGCTATCCACGCATATCCGTTCTTGCACGAGACTACACGTCGAGACACGAAGTCACCAGCACTCATTAACAAACATATGATTGGTCTACTTAATTCAAGAAAGTTCTAAATATTACCCTAAATGAATAACAAAATATTAGTTTAAACTTCTAAACAATAACACCAATATGGAAAAATGAATAATAGAAATGAAAATTCAAACACAACACGACATGTTGTCGTTTACAAAATATTTACACATATACATAACACTCTCCCCCTTAAAAGTAAAAAAAAAAGTTTGAACTTGTGAAAACTTTTGTTTGTTTGTTTATTTGTCTTTTTAAACCAACTTAAAAGGGTTAAATCCAGTAGATTCAGAAATACTCTTATGAACAGCAAACAATGACAAGGGAACACCCCCATCCCAGTCCTTTGAGTGTTCGTGGCAGTAATTTGGTGGAAACGTTCAAGGACACCTTGTGATTCAGGATGGTATGAACTGGATGAAATTTGGTGGACGTTTAATTCATGTGTGGCTTGTTCAAATAGCTTGGACATAAAATTTGTGTCTTGATCTGATTGTACAACTTTTGGAATTCCGAACATGGTAAAGGATTTGACAAGAGCAGTAATTTTTCTCAAAGGGATTGCCTCAGGGAAACGTGTAGAAGCACACATGATCGTCGAGAGGTATTCATTTCCTGCTTTGCTTTTTGGCATTGGGCCAACACAGTCGATATTGACCCTTGAGAATGGTTCTTCAAAGGCAGGAATAGGCTGCAGTGGCGCTTTTGGAATCCCCTGGTTTGGTTTTTCTGTCATTTGGCAAGAATGGCATGCCTTACAAAAGTCAACAACATCTTGGCGCATCTTTGGCCAATAGAAATGTCGTCGGATACAATCTTGGGTCTTTCTTACACCTAAGTGTCCCGACATTACATGGTCATGAGCCAGACTAAGAATATCATTCCGATAGCATTTTGGAATGACGATTTGGTGAATAATATTCCACTCTTCATCAGCAGCAACGTCAGGAGGTCTGTATTTTCTCATTAGCACACCTGACTTTTGGTAGTAACAAATAGGGACAGTTCCTATTTCATTTTCACCAACAGCCAGTTGTAGAAGAAAACGAGTTTCAGGATCATTGTCCTGTTCCTCAATAAGTTTGTTTCGATGAAGAGAGTCGAAAAATGTCTTAGAGTCATCAGTAGAAATTAAAGTTGAGTCAGAAATCTCATCGATGTGAGACATGAACGTATCAGATAAAGAGAAATCCTCTTTGGACTCCTGAGAACGAGTAACAGCACAGGCGGGAAAAACATCAGGAAACTCTTCAACGAGTTGCTCTGTACTGGGGCTAATAACAGGTGCTTCAACAACACGAACCTCTGGTACCACCTTACTACCAGCCAAATCATTCCCCAAAAGCATAGACACACCTTCAACAGGCAATGAAGCTTTAATACCCACAGTCACTGGGCCTGAAACTAAGTCCGAATGTAAATCTAATCTATGAAGAGGAATAGAAACGACGCCACCTTCTACACCAGAAATGAGCACACTGGCTCCAACGGATGACTTTTCAGAAAACGGAAGTACACTTTCCAAAATCAAACTCTGAAAAGCTCCAGTATCCCGCAGGATTTTAATTGGTTGTAGATGTGAATCGCCAACAAAAGAAACAAAACCTTCAGTCATGAAAGGCTTAAATTTGTCCTCAACAATATCTTCAGGTACATCAATAATATTGGACTTGGAATCCACAGTGGACTGAACAGGGTCAAAATCATTGGGAACCAATGACATATCAAACAAGGGCGAAATGAAACTATTGGGTGATGGCTTGTTTTTGAGCTTATAACACTCAGAAATTAGATGGCCAGGTTTCTTACAATAAGCACATGTTTTGGATGAGAATGACACGTTTTTAGTAGATGATGAGCTTATAGAATAAGATGGAGTCTTCGTTTGAGAATTATAAGTTTGCTCTTTTTTGTCTCTGTCGACATTTGCATAATATTTGATTGAGTCATTGGGTTTCTTTGCTGTGTGATTTATTTTGCTTTTGTATGAGAAATCTTTGTGAGTCAAAGCATACTCGTCTGCCAAGACAGCAGCATCATGAATTTTGGAAGCTTTTTGTTCATCAATATAAGTTTTTATCTCTACGGGAATACATCTTTTAAATTCTTCAACTAACATGAGTTCTCTGAGTTTTGTATAATCCTCTTTAATTTCTCTGGAATCACACCACCTATCGAACAGAGTTTCTTTTTCACGAGCAAACTCGACATAAGTTTGGCTGTCAAACTTTTTATAACCACGAAATTTTTGTCTATATGCCTCTGGCACCAATTCATAAGCATTCAAAATGCATTTTTTGACGTGCTCGTAATCATAACTTTGCTCGGCTGTGAGCTTGGAAAATACTTCCTGAGCTTTACCCTTGAGAACACTCTGAAGTTATACTGTCCAATATTCGGTAGGCCATTTTAGCCTAAGGGCCAATTTTTCAAATTGCTGAAAATATGTATCTACAGCTTTTTCATTGAATGGAGGTACTAAACGAATTTGTTTGGAAGCATCAAAATTATCCAACTGCATTTGGACAACATTTTCTTCTGTCTGTGCCTTTCTCATATTGATTTCTTTATCAGCTTTAATGCGTTCCATTTGTATTTCGGCATCAAGGCGTTTGTTTTCTTGTTCTGCCTCAAGAACAAGGCGTCTGTTTTCCTGTTCTGCCTCAAGTCGTTTGGTTTCTTTTTCTGCCTCAAGACGTTTGCTTTCAATTTCTAAACGAAATTTCATTTCCATTTCCATTTTTTTTAATTCGAAATCTGGGTCAAAATGAGTGACAGGCAATTGTTGTGCAACTGTTTGAGGTAAAACTTTTTGGCTGACCAAATGTTCAACAATAATTTGTTTAATATCTGCTTTATTCATTGATTGCTTCACTTCTAAATTAAAACGTTTACCAACATCAAGCATTTCAGATTTTTTTAATTCACTGATTAATTCGAAAGAGGGATTCCGATTAAATTCGTTTATAAAATCTTCAAGTTCGAATGCCATTTTAAATATACAAGCTGTCTATCTGTATAGAATATAAATCTTATTTTATAATAAAATTAAATTGTTTATTCGATATCCCGGACGAGCCCCCAATTTTCTGTTACGTATTTTTTGATGTTTTAAGTTCTTCATAGACTAAACGCAACAGAAAAACGCAGATAACAGCTTGTATAATTTATTACACTAAACTATTAACAAATATAACAGATATAACATAAATTATATAATAACAGTGACAGATATTAAGTTACAACATTCGGAATTAATTACAAAACAAAATAATACTAGTTTCAAACTTCAAAATTAATCACAATACAAAATGGTACTGGCCTGTATCTAATATAATGATCTAAAATTAAAGTCTCAAATTCCCAGTCTAGGGTGTGAATTTAGTCCCACGAATAGATTCCGAAACAGTTCACAGTTCAATGAAATCGCCGTCTCTCAGCTCAAGCAGTAATTCAGAAGTATCGTAGAGATTGACGAAATAAAATCACGGCTTCCGTAGATCTAATTTCAATCACAAATCCAAGTTGAATATTCACAGCAAACACTTAATCTTTCTCAAATAACTAACTCTCTTCTTTTGAAATGAAACTGGTGTCTGAATCTCACTCTTTGTCTTCGAATAAAACTAATGACTGAATCTCTTGCATCTTCTTTTTTCGAATAAAAACTGATGACTGAATCTATCTCTCGTCATCGTCTTTTATACCGATAGGCCTATTTCTCGAACAATCTCGCAATTTCCATACAACTCCAGAGCTATCCACGCATATCCGTTCTTGCACGAGACTACACGTCGAGACACGAAGTCACCAGCACTCATTAACAAACATATGATTGGTCTACTTAATTCAAGAAAGTTCTAAATATTACCCTAAATGAATAACAAAATATTAGTTTAAACTTCTAAACAATAACACCAATATGGAAAAATGAATAATAGAAATGAAAATTCAAACACAACACGACATGTTGTCGTTTACAAAATATTTACACATATACATAACAATCACGGATACTTAAGCTGTCAAATGGGCTCTGGAAAACCATCGTAATTACATATTAGATGGATTATAGAAACAAGCAGAGAGGAGTTATGTGCTTCGCCCGTGACAATCTTAGGACAGGATGTTTTGTAATGGAAACTACACTGCAGAGATATTATTTATGTGCAAGATCATCAGATAGATTATGACTGTACGTGGTGACAGAGACTGTAATGACGTTGGAAGGTTCAAAAGTCGTTGTAATATAATAAATTCAACACCCTTGTATACTTGTTTAACCCGTTATTACTTTTGGTTCCTATCACCAAAATTTATTATTTAATATATTCACTTTCCAGTCATTTTCCTTTCTTAAAGTCTTATCTTTATAAAGCAGGAATTGCCAAGAAATAAAAAGAAAAATAATGTTACCACGAACCTCAGCATGTGATCCTGGAGTCAAGGTCTTGTTACATTTTTCGCATTTCAAACATGTCCGGTGCCAGTCTTTACCTGTGGACGTCACTTTTTCAGCTTAAAAAATAGTCAAAAGGTCTGTATTTCAAAGGTATAAGTACATGAATTGAGTTCTTAGAATCTATCAGAAAAATATATTTTCTCTTTAGCTTTCTGAAGATCTGTGAATGTATTCTATCTAAACTACCAGCATTAATTGCGATATTTTTATGGTATTCGTGGAGCAAATATTATTGTCTGATTTTATCATGCTTGGACGAATAACCTGTAGTGTTTAGTAATTCAGATTAAGAATGTATTTTAATATATACTGAGCTTCTAATAGTTTATATCCACACGTGAGCGGCTATACGGAAATATTTTATTATTCTATCCATGATCATTTCATTGTTTAGAGTGGTGATTTGGGGCTCCATGTCATTTAATTAGATAACTCGTCAGACATGGGCAGAAATATTAAACTACATGTTCCATTAGATAACCTGGTACATTCTTGTAAATTCGACCAGAATTTGGAGATCCGATTGCATTGTAGCTGTTCCCACCCTTTTGTAAATACAATGAAAATGTGGCTTACGTCATTCTTAAAATGACACTATTTTTGTGATCTTCATACAATTGCTTAAAATCGGATAAAAAATATAAAAGATTAAAATTCTCATTAAACATTAATTTATAAACTCTGTGAACTTTTCTATTGTGTCCCAATCTTAATACAATCATTTTTAATCGGATAATTTGTTTGCAACAAGCTATACATAGAATAACGTGTCAGTTTAACTGTTGCTTATAATCGAAAACGTTTTATTAGTTGTTTGTTTTGTATTAAGCACAAAGCTACACAATGGGCTATCTGTGCTCTGCCCACCACGGGTATCGAAACCCGGATTTTAACGTGCAAGTCCGCAGACATACCGCTGAGCCACTGGGGGGCCGTTTTATTAGTGCAACACGCAACCGGTGTATGTTTGAAATATAGACTGATCATTTTAATCGATCTATTAGTGTTGGTCCGGCATGGCCAGGTGGTTAAGGGACTCGACTCGTAATCCGAGGGTACCGGGTTGGAATCCCCGTCACACCAAACATGCTCGCACTTTTAGGCGTAAGGAGTGTTATAATGTGATGGTCAATCCCACTATTCGTTAGTAAAAGAGTAGCCCAACAGTTGGCGATGGATGATGATGATTAGCTCTCTCTAGTATTACCCTGTAAAATTAGGGACGGCTAGCGCAGATAGCCCTCGTGTAGCTTTGCGCGAAATTCGAAAAATCTATTGTTACATTGAAACAATGAATAATAAGGAAAGTAATTTAATTGAATGTAAAAGTAGGAGTAAAAATATTTTAACTGGCTGATATACATTTGTAGCTTTCTTACAACTTTTTATCTAGAACATATGAAAATAATACAGTAAAGATCGTGTCTTCAATTTATGCGTCGTAAGCCCTCATGGTTAAAGGTGAGAAATAAGGGCGAAAATTATAAATTATAAAATTATATAAGTTATGGCGCTTATATAACATTAAAAACCATGTGTGCGTTAAATTTATGAGTGTTCAGGTTTAAATTACATGCCAAGATCTTTATAATGTAAATTCATTCTCTACAGTCTTTCTATGGTACTATGTAACGTAGGTGCGGTTTTGTTACAGTTCATACAGATCAGTGTTCCCAGAGGAACTTGATAAGGACTGAATGGTTACCAAAACAAGAAGAAGTAAAAAAAATAAAAAATCCTATTACCTGATTAAATACCAATAATAATAAATAATTCTGTAACTTAGTACTCTTGTACGTTCTAAAGAACAAGGTTCCATATATAGTAAATGTAAATCTCTGTATAAGCAACATGTCTTAATTATCGCACAGCTTTTAGGAAACATTAAACAATCAGACAGTGATATTTCTGAGACAGACAAACCTCGGCTACTGTCATATCTTGAAAGGAAACGCAGAAGATAGTCTAATGATGCAAAACAATAAAATCAAAATAAATAAATAATTTTAACCTGTTTGAAGAATACCTTAATTTGTTAACTTTTTTCAGCGCATTTTATGACCATATTTCCGCTTTATATTTTGTCTAACGCTAATTTAACAGGGTTTTTCGACCATATATACTGACTTTTTTATTTTTGTTTACGAAGGTTTTTTACTCATTACAATACTTGAATACAACGGTGTTATTTATGCGTACAGAGCAACTGAATCGTTTGTTTCTGGATATTCACTCAGAGATTGGTGTTTTGTGGCACAAAGCAGCTGGGCTATCTGTGTCACTCAGATATGGTTGCGCATTAGACATCCATAATGTAATCTGACAGACTAGGGAGAAGATTTATTTGCTGGGAACTAAGCACAAAGCTACACAGTGGGCTATCTGTGATCTGCCTACCATGGGTATCGAAACTTGTTTTTTAGCGGTGTGAGAGAAGGCAGCTAGTCAACTGCACAGACATCGACAACTCTTGAGTTACCCCTTTTTAACTAAATAGTGGGATTTGATCACCCTTATAAAGAACATATGGCCCCATAATACAGAGCGCGATTCCTGGTTTATGTTTATTTCTTTAGGGTAAAGGACGCGAATGCAAACCCGCAAATCTATAGCTGGACACGCTAATCACTGATCTACACCAATGAAACGGCGTGGTGGCTAGAGTGCTACATAAGCATTCTAAAGGCCGCGAGTTCGAATCTCTGTCCCATAAAACACGCTCGCCCTTTCAACTGTGGAAACGTTATAATGTAACAATCAATCTCATGATTCGCTGGCGAAAAAGAAGGTTGGCGGTAAATGATCATGATTGGCTACCTTCCCTCTAGTCTTACACTGCTAAATTAGAGACGGCTAGCGCAGATAGTCCTCGTGTAGCTTTGCGCGAAATTCAAACCAAATTATAAACTACGTAAGTTTTTGTCTTCTATTTATCTCGAATTGTAACCCTTCCATAAGTTTGTATCGTATGAGAAATCTGCTCAACATTAAAACAGCTGTTTTTCATTTTTATGATTTTATCGCTTTCAAAGTAACACGAACAACTTAGAATTAATGTTTCAGTGTTAAAGTAACAACTTGAGATCGAAATAGGAGCCCAAGCTGGTACCATTTTCATATTATTCGTTTTTCTGTTTCACGGATTGGACATTATTATAGGCCTGGCATGGCCGAGCGCGTTAAGGCGTGCACTCGTAATCCGAGGGTCGCGGGTTCGCGCCCGCGTCGCGCTAAACATGCTCACCCTCCCAGCCGTGGGGGTGTATAATGTGACGGTCAATCCCACTATTCGTTGGTAAAAGAGTAGCCCAAGAGTTGGCGGTGGGTGGTGATGACTAGCTGCCTTCCCTCTAGTCTTACACTACTAAATTAGGGACGGCTAGCACAGATAGCCCTCGAGTAGCTTTGTGCGAAATTCCAAAACAAACAAAACAAAGACATTATTATAATTTATAGTACATAATTTTATGTATTGTATATTATGGAGAAAAGCACTCTAAAAGCACAACGAATACGAATATAATTGTCAAGAAATTAATTATAATTCCAATACCATGTTGTACTTGAAGATGAGGAAATAAAATGCGTTTATTATTTTGATATTAAATCCAATACTTGAAACAGTTTTGTAATTAAAGTAGGCTAAGAATAACTTACCAAAATATACTGGTTTGTCGCATTTCGGGCAATTCGGCATTACTGTTATTATTAATGTTTTTAGCGTTCAGAGGGTAGAAAAAAATAGCTTCGATTTTTTTTAACTTATTAAGTTTTCTGGGCAAAAATACATGATATAGACGGTATTGTTACTGCAACTATGTAATATATGCCACCTGTAAATTTTGCAAGCTCTCTTCCTAGCTTAGTGTCGTGTGCAAACCGAAGCCCTCTGCTGTCAGGCTACCTGTACATGCGCAAGCAAGCAAGTTCAAAACACAGATGTTCAATAAAATATTGATGAATAGAGTGGATTTATTTCTATTATTTATTTTTTGCACCTACAAGGTTTGAACAACCGTATATATCTTATATTAGAAACCTAAGGCTTATTAACTTAGAGTATAAACGCCAGTACACGTCAGAGTAAACTAAGTTACTGCCTCGATTTTCAAACATTGAAGGAAACTGTCATTGGAGTTTTGTTTTAGTAGGCAATCTAATTATCACTGTTTACATGTAAATGCTTCCTCTTGAAAGCTCCCAAACAGAGAATATTAATAAAAATGAATCGAAATGTGGTCCTGGGCTTGTTGGTTGAAACTTGGTCCTCACTTTGGTGGTGGAATGTATGGCAACGGGTATAGCTAACTAAAATCCGGGTTTTGATACCCGAAGTAGGCAGAGCACATATATCCAATTGTAAAGCTTTGTGCTTTACTTCAAAGAATCAGTATCCGGCATGGCCCGGTAGTTAAGGCACTCGATTGTTAATCTGAGGGTATGGAGTTCGAATCTCCCTCCTACCAAACATGCTTGTCCTTTCAGTCATGGGGGTGTTATAATGTTCGGTCAATTTTAGTGTTCGTTGGTAAAAAAGTTAGCGGTGAGTGGTGGTGACTAGCTGCCTTCCCTCTAATCTTAGATTACTAACTTAGTGACACCTACCGTAGATCACCCTCGTGTAGCTTTGCGTTAAATTCAAACAAACAACCTTTTATTATATTTTTTCCCAAAGGTGTACAAAGTGATATGTGCGTATAACCATTTCTAATTTGGAACCAATAGAATAGAGTGGAGGCAGCTACACATTAACATCCACCGTCAATCTGGGACACTTTTATCTGTAGAGCAATGGTTTTGAACACCGGTTTTCCAACAACAGATTCACCACCCGATACGGTAGCATTAGGCCACGCTCGACTTGACATTACTCCTAAAGGTAGACTTAGAGGTATAGAGCACGAACTTAATATGAATAGTAAATAGCTAGTACTTATGAAAAGAAATTTAAAAAAGGAATCAATACATACTAACTTAGAACGTTTAGTTTAAAATAATTGGTTGATTTTCTCAAAAGTCTCGAAACTTACTCGATCACAACATCATGGATAGTGAACCACTTCTAACAACAACTGATTGACTCGCAGATCCTGAGAAACTATCACAATAAGGATGGTAAACCACTTTTAACAACAACTGATTGACTCGCTGTTCCTGAGAAACCGGCTCTACCACAACAAGGATGGTAAACCACTTTTAACAACAACTGATTGAGGAAAGTGTACTTCACTACGGCATTCCCTTTGTAGACAGTCATTCAACTGTGACACGTATGTTTATTAGTACCACATACAGGTAGAGAGAGGCCGGGATCATTTATACTAACATTAAACTCCGCTGATCCTTTGACCGCTTAATATTTTGGGGGTACCAATCCATTATATGCATATATTATCTTTCAATTATAGATGTTCCTACCAATGCAGGTGCTCTGGTTTTCTTATTGTTTACCAACTGAAGTATCCGTCCTCTGGACGGAAGTTGTATAAATTCTTGGTTAATGAAAGGTTAACTTAGGATGAAAAGTTGCCTCCCTTATATGAAGTTTTAAAACTACAAAATATGAATTGTGAAATAGAAACTTTGTTTGTTGTTTCTCATAGATCCAACAAACCTCCATGCCAAATTTGGCGAAGATTCATTTATTTTGGGCAAAGTAGTGGTAAAAAATTCAAAATGCAAAACTGAAAATGTTTGTATACCCCGCATTTGTATATCACTCTGCGAAATAAGTTTATCGATACTTAACAGACAATACTATTATATTTGTATAGATTCTGAAACATTAATTTCACTCTTCAGATGAAATTGTTGTTTAAGATTTTGGACAGTGCAAACTTTCTTTACTTTGAGTTCGCTATTGTTATCCTTAGCCAACAATACTGTTCTTTACTATCAGTATACTGATAGCTTTTGCAGATTCTACTATTTAAATGTTGAAAAAAATCAAAGTGCAACTGTTACGAGTGCTGTAGAGTTAATAAAAATGTAGCAATATTTACTTTCACATGGTTTTGGCTTACATACTTAATAACTCTTCCCTGGTCTTTTAGTGGTAAGTCTGCAGACTTAAAACAATAAAAATATAATTTCGATAGACGTGGTGGGCAAAGCACAGATAGCCCATTGCATTATTTCTCGCTCAACAAAACGAAATGAAACTTAACAGCCGAGTTGGAGCTCATTACAAATACCCTTAATTCTTTGGGCAATAGATTGTACAATCAACTGACCATTGATGGTGGAGTCTTCCGATGGGACAGCGATAAATTTCCAGAAATACAACACAATTATCTGGCAATACCACGACTTTGATTATGCTATATGGACATTCTGTACACTATATGAAATATTAAGTAATCATCGGAAAACATGATATTACTGTAACAAACATGTCAAACTTATGTTTGTGTGATACTTTACGTTTGTTTTTCTGTTTCCGATTTGTATACAGAGCAACATACATTTAACACAAGTTAAGTCTTGAGTGACCCAGAACAGCGGAATTTCAGCGTCATCCTTGTACGGCATTCACGAAGTGCGTAACGAGTTCTTGTGTCAGCGATACGTAAACCAAGAATCCTTGGATTCACAAGCCGGGTACACTAACAACTAAACTAACCTCGGTTTACTTAATGTGATGCCATTATTCATATGAAAGTGCATACCACTGACGTTAAATCTGGTTTATAACACAAAATGTAATTGCATAAATTATGTTTATTCTAGTATTTTAATAGTAGCATGATAAGTTTTGTTTTAAATATTGCATATTGTTTTAAATATTTTTAAATATAAAAAATTACAGAATTTTCTTAATCTATTTCTACTGATGATTTTAGAAGTACATGGTAGAATATCAGACAATTTACACGTGAGAATACCATTAGAACATGTAATCGGTTTATCACTGAAACTTTTTTAAGTTAATTTATGGGTTCCTTAAAGCCCTATATATGTCTGCATAGCCGTCTTTAAAAACATACACATTTTTATTCTTAATAATGTTTAATACGAGATAATGAAACAAATTGATATTTTTCTCCAAAATAACTTTTATTACGAGACTGTATTTAAGAATAAACAGAATAATTTAAAAATAACTATTAATGAGAATAAATATTCTCACTCTGGTCACATAATCAATGCCAACAAACTCTCAACAATCGCTCTTCAAAGGAAGATTTATGGCGTCATTCGTACGGACGACAACAGAAGATGGATCGGATGACTTGATAGAATGGATAGGATTGTCATCGGTCCTATGCGTCAACAGAGCAAAGAACAAGAACTTATAGAAAATTATGATGTCACGAACCATGATCTCTGGCCTTCAGAAATGAGAATTCATTATTGGGCTGATTTTTAGTTTTGAGCTAAGTACATACGTTGTTTTGATCAAAAGTGAATATTGCAGCAGCTTCAATATATTCTAAAACACGTAGGTCCGAGAAGTATTAATAAAAATTAAATAGAAACCCTATAACCAGAGCACATTTTTTGTCCATGAAGAAGAAATGTCCATCTTTTGAAAGCGCTCAGGTTATAGGGTTTCTATTTCACTTTTATTGCAGTAGTTGAACTGATAAATAGTAACTTAATGGAAACATATATTAGGCCTTAAATGGAAATCATTGTGGATTGTCACAGTGTAAACTGTGGAATCAAAAGTGTAATTATAAACTGATCTTGCAACTTTCGTTACTGCAGGTAAATTTAATTATACAGTTTAGAAGATTCAAACTATTGTAACACATTGTTGGGGAAAACTCTACCTTATACAAGTTCTATTAGCATAATATTTTAAGTGACGCAGTTTTAAAAACTTTATATGTGTATTTATCGAAAATAAATTGTCCATTTATGTTAAACTTATCTGACGATAGCAAAAATACACGATAATGTAATCTGCAAATATACATTGATTCACACTTTTAGGAGTAGATGGCAGCACTAATTATATACTGAATATATTTTAAAACGATCTCACTAAATTAGATATAATGTTATTTACTTTAGTGATTTTTTGTTTTATTTTTTAATTTTGCGCAAAGCTACACGAGGGCTATCTGCGCTAGTCATCCCTAATTTAGCAGTGTAAGACTAGAGGGAAGGCAGCTAGTCATCACCACTCACCGCCAACTCTCTGGTTACTCTTTTACCAACGAACAGCGGGGTTGACCGTAACATTATGACGCCCACACGGCTGAGGGAGCGAGCATGTTTGATGTGACGGGGATTCGAACCGGCAACCCTCGGATTAGGAGTTGAGTGCCTTAACCCAGCTGGTTATGCCGGGCCACTTTAGTGATAAACACACACAAGTATGTGAATATATATTTCTGATTTTTGCCTGTCGGTACTTCTTTTTCTGAGTAAATAATTTGATAATGATACTCATTAAGGCTACAATCACCAACATGATACTCATTAAGGCTACAATTACCAACATGATACTCATTAAGGCTACAATCACCAACATTAAACATCTATCTAATCATAGAGAAAACAATTTTGTTTTTATTTTAAAAAATACGAAACAATAAGTACAGAAAGGTTAATCTGTGACATTTTTGTTTTGTGACGTCATTTGGTAAGAAGCTAAATCTTTTTAAAAATATATTCATTAAATGAAATACACCAGGCATGATTTTTCTTATATTAACGTATAATTTCAATCAATTCCTGAATGAAAAACTATAGTGTCATTAACATTTTAATTATTACAACTTCATCTGTATTTTCACTAGTATTTAAATATCTGAGTAGCTAACTCACATGATTAGAAAAAGGATAAGTATAACATAATCTGTATTCACAGTTCTCGTTTAAAGTAAAGGTCTGGAACTTTAAAAGTTGGCAAAGCATCATATTACAACTGGCTTAAAAATTGATCAAAATCACGTTATATTCCTAGTATTTGTTTAGCTCTCATACTTTTCTTGGTTTATCTGTACAATCAGATGTGAATCTTTTGTCTCAAACAGTCATTGCTCTGGAGGCTTATTTTTCAATAAAAGAATTTGTTAGTTAAACAGAGCGATGAAACACGAAACCCTTACCTGAAAAAATATTTATACATATGTATGGTCCAATCGTTTTTAAATAAGCGTTTAAAAATCAATAGCAGCGGAAGCATCTGAATTGGCCTAACATCCGTCATAAAAATTGCTTTATTAGTCTCAAGTCTCAATTGGTTTGGTTTGGATTTCGCGCAAAGCTACTCGAGGGCTATCTGCGATAGCCGTCTCTAATTTAGCAATCTAAGACTGGAGGGAAGGCAGCTAGTCATCACCACTCATCGCCAACTCTTTTACCAACGAATAGTGGAATTGACCGTCATATTATAATGCTCCCATGACTGAAAAGGTGAGCATGTTTGGTGTGACGGGGTTCGAACCTGCGATCTTCGGATTGCAGGTCGAGTGCCTTAACCATCTGGCCATGCCGGACCACTTTGCAAGTCTAAATTGAATTTTTGCAATGCGTATAATATTATTTTAACAACAGATCATTTTAACAGTTCAATCAATGTCAAAGAAAAATTGCTGTCTTCAATTTTTTATTCTCATTTCAAGTTTTCTCCTTGGAAAACTGATCATCATAGAATGCAAGTAATTGAAGAAGGCCCTGGCATGGCAAAGTGGTTAATACACTCGACTCGTAATCTGAGGGTCGCGGATTAGAATTCCCGTCACACCAAACATACTCGCCGATTCCGCCTTGAGAGCGTTATTTAGTTATGGTCAATCCCACTATTCATTAGTAAAAGAGCAGCGCGAAATTAAAAAGAAATAACAACAAACAAACAAACTAGAAAAGCACACTATCATAAAGTAATAAATCTTGTTAATAATTTAATTCCATTATAATTGTGTCAGTGAAAGGAAAGAAGTGACTTTACTCAACTAGTTAAAGAACATAATCAGTATAGGGAATAACCACATCAACAGTGAAAATAACCTCCTATAAATTATTTATATTTTACTTGAATCACAGGCTAAAAAAAACAACTCACCTGACTGCGAGTTTTTCGGCATTCGTACAGTAGTTTGACTTGAAATTTTTTTTCCAGCAATTGCTAGAATTATTGGTTAATCCTTTATCTGAAATGAAGGAGCACTTACCTCATTTGCGATAAATCTCGAGTTCGACGGGTGTGTATGGGTAAATTACCACAGAAAACACTGGCACCCAACTTGGAGCAATAGCATAACCCTGAAATACAGCACGAGAAACAGCTTTGTTTGTGAGGGGAACGTAATTTGGTGACGTCCCCATTGCCACCCCGGGATGATTGCAGAATCACACCTTTAGAAACTGGGTTTCAATGCCCGTGGTGGGCGCAGCACAAATAGCTCATTGTGTAACTTTTTTGCTTATTTATAAACAAATAATTTGTTAGTTTGAACCTTTTTGGTCAGTCACTGGTACAGCAGTAAGTCTACGGATTTACAACGCTGAAGTCAGGGGTTTGATTCCCCTCCGTGGACATAAAAGGTAGCCCGATGCGGTTTTGCTATAAGAAAACACACACACTCTCTTCTCATGCATGACGTCTTTGTTACAAATCTAAGTTGAAGAAATATTAAAAAGTAAACTATCACATATAAAGTGGAAATTATTATTTTCAAACAGATGTCATATATTACTCAAAATTCCAGCTTTAGATGTCGTTGTTGTTTTGAATTAAGCACAAAGCTACACAATGGGCTATCTGTGCTATGCCCACCACGGGTATCGAAACCCGAATTTTAGCGTGTAAGTTCGCAGACATACCGCTGAGACACTGGGGGGCTCCAGCTTTAGAAATACAGAATAAAAATAATTAAGTTTGATGCAACAGGCTCGAATAGACACGTGCGTAAACAACTTGTTTTCCTATAAAAACTCCTTAGTTCTTTGTTGTATGATATAACATGGTATACGTTACGAGTTTGAGTTCAGTTATTAGTAGAAATAGTATATCGTCTCTAATTAAAATAGCATGTTAGTTCACGAAAATGCCGTAAGGGAAAAATTGTCATAATAGTGGTGTAGAAATTTACATTTGTAGTAAAAACAGTCTTTTAACAAGAACAATAAAATATTTTCCTCTCAAAAACGTTGCAAGATGCAATTACATGATTCACTTAATGTGTGTCTGTGAAACATAGAGTTAATTTCAGAAAAACAACAACAAATAGACAGATTTTACTAGAATGCACATATTTTGTAGTAATTAAGATTAATATTCAGAGCAGGTACAACGTACCTGTTCTAAAGACAGTAGTGTCATTATGTCCAGCTTTGATAATCTGTAAAATTCATGCGAATTGATAATTAGTTCAATAGGTAACAACAATAAATTCTAGAATTTAAACACGTTGTTAGGTTTTGAATGATTATTTTAATACTAAAACATTCGTTACTATAAAAACTTGTATACTTGATTGACAATGATCGTACCATGTCCGTTATGTATGTCACACTGATACCATGTCCGTTATGTATGTCACACTGATTTCATGTCCGTTATGTATGTCACACTGATTCCAGATTATGTGAAGGAAGCTCTCATTCAAGTTCAGCAGGACAGAACTGAAATCATAACAGAGTGTTTTGAAACCGAATACATTTTAATATTTGGTTTCCTAATTGGTGGCTTACAAACAGAAAGGGACGGATAATATGCTAACTTTGAAACGTCTGTTTGGCATAACTGTCAGAATTATGGTAATTCATGCCGATTTCTTCTTTTCTGTGTAATTCTATTATGACTGGACAAAGAACCATTATATTTAAACTTGTTTGTTACATTTTTTCTTTGGCTGAATCTCGCATAGCATAAAGAAATAAACTGGAGAGGTTCCCCGCTGGTACAGCGGTAAGTCTATGGACTTACACCGCTAAAATCAGGGGTTTGGTTCCCCTCGGTGGACTCAGCAGATAGCCCGTTGTGGCTTTGCTATAAAAAAACACACAAACTAGAGAGTAGGCAGCAACTCAATACCATCTACTGCCAATTTCTGGGTCACTCTTGTCAAAACAAATCGAGTATTTGATCGTAACCCTTATAATGTATACATAGTCCCATAGTGTAGTGCAAAATGTGGGGGGAGGGTAACGGGACACGAGCCATAGAACCTCAGATCCACAACCCTAACAACTAACCACATGGCCGCATTCATCACGATATTTTAACTTAGTGTTAGTTTATACTAGCATATGATATGTTGGAGTGATGGCCTGGCATGGCCGAGCGCGTTAAGGCGTGCACTCGTAATCCGAGGGTCGCGGGTTCGCGCCCGCGTCGCGCTAAACCTGCTCGCCTTCCCAGCCGTGGGGGCGTATAATGTGACGGTCAATCCCACTATTCGTTGGTAAAAGAGTAGCCCAAGAGTTGGCGGTGGATGGTGATGACTAGCTGCCTTCCCTCTAGTCTTACACTGCAAAATTAGAAACGGCTAGCACAGATAGCCCTCGAGTAGCTTTGTGCGAATTTTCAAAAACAAACAAAACAAACAAACGTTGGAGTGATGATAAAGGTGTTAGATTTCATATTTAGTGTAAAGTTGTGGGGGGGGGCTAGGATCATATTTCTAGACAGCAAAATAAGACAAAACGCCAACTATAGCTTCTAAAATACTGTAGTTTTAATGATTTTTATAAATACCTAAACCTTTTACGTTTATAACTAGATATAATATTGTTAGTACTCTGTAAACGACTCTATTGCCTTTTAACACCCAGCAGCATCAATACGATTATTTTTCGCGACCGTGAGAACGGTCGACAGGGAAAAAGTTCAAGTTTTCTGAAACTGGAGCATTAATATGATTCAAAACGTGCAGGGTAGTTTGTCATGTATACTGTATTATAACATGAAAATATCAGAGATACAATAGCTCAACATAGTCTATATATAAATGACTCTATTCATGTCAGGGTTATGTTGTAATATCTGGTAAAGTGTTAAAATCATAGAGCGTAAAATCTAGACCTATATTTTGGCCGAGTGTAGTTGTTTATTAACCTTATTATTTTCTTTGATTCTTTGTTTTCATTGTTTTGCAAATTAAGAAAAGTATTTACACTGTTACTGAAATAAAAATGATAGATTGACTGTTGGTTAATTAATTCGGACAAATACATCACTAGCATGCTTTATAACCGACTGTAATAATTCAATTTATATCTAATGAATCAAATCCTATAATCACACCCAGTGTCTGATTCTATGCTGTTCCTTAGAACGTCTTCACCTTTGCACCATACATTGAGTGATAGTAAAAATACTTCTGCAACGAAAACATATCATTTTGTCGTAACTTGTCAAAATGGGCTTATAACCTTAGTGGAAAATATGATCCACACGTGTAGAATGTTCAGCAATTGTCGAGGTTCATGACCTATTGATTCATAGCATTAGGGTATATTACAAGAATTGCTAAAACTGCATAATATTAGAAACCTCGTATTTAACGCCAACTAATGTAGAAAGATATGTTTATTAAAACTGGTAATATTTAACGTCATTTGTCAATAGCTTCCTTATGTAGCTGGAAAATCATTTTTAGTATCAATAGGTTGTTGTGTCATCGTACTACGAAGTTTTCGCTAGAGGAAATGAGAGTTTAAAACACCGGGCTACTGACCTAACGTAGCTACACTTGTATAAAACGTAATGTTTTATAACAAAGTTAGTTACTATTGGAAAGATATAGTTCACCGACTTTAATCTCAACTTCATGGGTCAGAAACAATTTGATTTATAATGTCATTCAGGATTTCCCGGGAAATGAATAGTTCCTGCTAACACCTGCTGTTAAGGTGGAATGAAAACTCTCGTATATTCTTTTTACAGTCGCGTTAGCGACACTGGAATTTACATTTTTATTGTGATAAAGTTCAAGCACAGAAACACCTATGTGGCAGCATGGTACAGTTTCAGTTAATACTATAATATAGTTACTACTATCGATCCTCTGTAGACAGTAAAATAACTTCGATCTCAGCTGTGTTTTAATGAACTTGTCATATATTAATAGTTAGACAAATTTAGAAACAATTTATCTTTCAGTCATTTAAAGCGACGAACCGATTTCTCAAATCTGTATCGTAAACAATGTGATATGTCTATATCAACTTTCAGGAACCTTTGAAATGTTGGTTTTAAAATAAAACTGTAATTGACTTTTAGTTTTCTGTTTTCAATGAACTATTCATATATCAATAGCTAGAAAAAGTAGGATTGATTTATTTTTCAGGCATTTAAAACAAAAAAACGATTTCTCAATTCTGGGTAGTAAAAAAAAAAAGCGATATGCGTATATCAGCTTTCAGGAATCTCTCAAATTATGGTCTTAAAATAAAATTGCGGTTGACATTTAAAAGATCCATAATCGTAACAGCGACTGGGTCAGTTAGATTTTTGTTTTGGTTAGGAATTAGAAAGTCAATGTTATTATTATTTTTTCACTGACGTGTTTATTCATATCATTTGACATTAATAAATCATATTATCTTATCAACAAAGTCCGTCGTGTTCCTTAACATTAGAAAAATACAACGAGAATAAAGTATGAATTATTAAACTTATTTTTATTTTATGTGAAAAGATATCGTAGTAGTACCTAGCATCATCTCCTTATTTCTTAATATAGTTATTCAGTGTCGTTTTTTAAAATGGATAGCTCACTGATACTCCTTTTGAAGCATACTTTTTATTTCGGCCAACGTTTCATCATTGCATCTTTATCAGGGTTAGCAGTACAAAAGTTGCTTCATATGAAGGTGTACATTAACTTTTTAAAACTACTTTTGGTGTTATATTAGTCAGGATTTTCGTAACATACTTTTACAATGATATTGTTGATTTACAATTGTTCAAACATTGTGGTTCAGATGTCATATTAACCATGTTACTACACAGTTGTCGAGTGGTGACTTTATGGACTTCATCGCTAAAATCCGGGGTTCAATTTTTCACAGTAGATACGGCATATTTTATTGCTCTGAAATGAAAATAAACGAACACAATTACTGTACTACCATTTGACATATGTTACTTATATGAAATTCGGAATTAAAGACATTTGCAAAATGTCTTACTTTTTGCTATAAATTAAGCAAAAGTCGAGGCAGTTAAAAAACATTTTCAATTGAAAGAACGCAAAACCTTCGGTTTAAAATGTAAAAAAAAAACCCTCTAATTACGTACTGTATAATTTTATCTTTCATGTGTGTGAAATAAGAAACAAATTCTTAAAATATCGGTCGTAAAACAAAAGGTGATACGTCTACGTTAGCTTCTAGAAATATCTTAAATTGTGATTTTGAAGTAGTAAAATTGCGATTGACATGTATACTACTTCGTAATATTTCAACATACAAGTGACTTTATTGCTGACATGGTTACAGCATTAAAGGTGCTGGGTATGATGGGTGTATTTGTATGTGTGTATATTGATGGGCATGTAGTACCATCCTTTATCTCTGTTTACTTTTGGATAATTTTCGTTAATGAATTCAGATATTTTCTTTGCCTTTCACAATTTTTGGGTTCACGTAAAATATAAACTTAAATGTATTTCTCATTGCTTTAGATTTAACTTCTATATTTCTGTAGGAAGTGTTTTATATTAACAAGTTCCGAGATACGTTCGTGTAAAGGTCCTACGGTTTTTTCTGCATGTGTATTTCCACGTCTATTGCACATGATTTGATGGAATACGTTTTTGATGTGGTATTTTTTTCCAGCACATTTTGTTTATGAGTATTGCGAGTAAAGTAACTATTTTTTTATTGTTGTAGTTGTTGTTTATTTTCGTTATTAGATTCTCAGTTACGAATGTTTAATGGCTTTACGAATTTTGGTTGTTACTATGTTGATTAAGAATAACTGCTTCCAGGAGGGGCATTTATGGATGTCTCTTTTTTGTTTTCGGGTTTGTTGTGATTGTTGTTTTTGTTTTTGTATGCTTTAAAAACATTAGGGATATCCGTTTTGTAATAGTAGTATTTTAGGATCGTTTTGAGCTATTCGATTAACATTAGGCATAGAGAAGTTTTGATTTATTACAACTTAGTTCTTTTGTTGTTGTTCCTTTTTTGACAGGCCCGGCAGAGCCAGGTGGTTAAGGCACTCGACTTGTAATCCGAGGGCTGCGGGTTCGAATCCCCGTCACACCAAACATGGTCGCCGTTTCAGCCGTGGGGGCGTTATTTAGTGACGGTCAATCTTACTATTCATTGGTAAAAGTGTAGCCCAAGAGTTGGAAGTGTGTGGTGATGACTAGCTGCAATCTCTCTAGTCTTACACTGCTAAATTAGAGACTGCTAGCGCAGATAGCTCTCGTGTATCTCTGTGCAAAATTCATAAACAAACAAATAAACAAATCTTTTTGACTTATTAGGAGTAGTGTGATGTATAACATAGAAATAGCTCAGTACTTCTCTATCTTAAACAACAAATCTGTTGTTTGTTCAAAGTATCTCCGAATTGAAAGTAATTGATTAATTAAAAAGATATATGAAGTTAATGATGTTATCTATGTCTCCTTCTTTAGGTTTTTATGGGTACAAGAATATTTTCAAAGACAAACAGAATGAAGTCGTCGCATAGTATTCGTATTAGATATTGTATTTCATCTAAGAGGTCTTTTGTATTGTTGAGATGTGATGGATGACACTTTAAACATAGATTTGGTTTGAGTTGAATTTCGTGCAAAGCTACACAAGGGCTATCTGTGCTAGCTGTTCCTAATTTAACAATGTAAGACTAGAGGAAAGGCAGCCAGTCATCAACACCCACCACCAACTCTTGGGCTACAATTTTTCCAACGAATTATGAGATTGACTGTCACATCATGATGTCACCACGGTTTAAAAGACGAGTATATTTGGTACTATGGGGATTCGAACCCGCCACTCTCAGGTTACGAGTCGAGTACCTTAGTCACCTGGTATTAAAGATAAAATTTGTTTGTGGTTTTTAGTGATTTAGATGAAGCACAACTTCTGCCAGCCAATGTTGTTGAAGTTACACTTTGTTAGATGGAGCACAACTTTTGCCATTCACTGTCTTAGATGAAGCACTACTTATACCACTCTTCGTTGTTGAAAGATGAAAGTTGGACCTGTGGGTTTTTACGACAGCGAATAATTTATTTTCTTCTCATTTTTTGCTATTAAACATATCGAAAATAAAGATCGACACCAGTTTATTGACTTTATAATATGTTTATTAAAGTCAAGTTGAAATGGTGACCCTATTAAAAGGGCGTTTATTTGTACGAAAACGAATATCCTTTTTCTTCTCAGCAACGCCATCCTCATCATCGAACTCTCTCTTCTCGCTGCCTCTGCATCCACCAGACATTTGCCAAATTTTTCTGTCAACAAATGTCAATAATTTCCCAAGCTACAGCGTGGACATGCAGGTTTATAAATAAGAAAGGAACGTCTCGTATTTGATGTAACATGTTTTAAATATGATAATGTTTTTGAAAAGACATTATAACTAAACTTGTGGGTATGTAATACAAATTAATAAAATGTTAAGTTCAATTTCTAAATTTAGCAATATTTTGTGATCGAATTGTTTGAGTGCAAAGATGCACAGTTGGTTTCTGTGCTTTACTCACCGCATTGATCGAATTCTGTTTGTTTGTTTGTTTGTTTGTTTCGAATTAAGCACAAAGTTATACAATGGGCTATCTGTGCTCTGCCCACCACGGGTATCGAAACCCGGATTTTAGCGTGTAAGTCCGCAGACATACCGCTGAGCCACTGGGGGCTATCGAATTCTAAATACTAGCGTTATTAGCTTTCAAGTCTATCACTGAGACCCTGGAACAGGGATAACGTTACCTTTTATGTACTAATTTGCACAAAATTTAAAACAAACCAAAGTAAATCCTAAATTCATTGAAAAAGCCAAGCTTCATCACATATACATAAATAATTTGCGTATTTAGATTCTTAGTGTAAAACCCATCATTCACATGTTTTAATATATAATGATTTTTCATATTATGGCATTCAGATGGTTTATCGGCAGATGGCATATATGTATGTCATCCCATAAGTAATGCCCAAAAATTTAATACAGAAAGTACATCATCATTTTTGTCTTTGTAGAAGGTTTTAATTACTAAAATATGTTTTAGGACGTGAACAGAAATGTTCAGATAAATAAAAGAAACTAACACAACTCCACTTTTTCAGATTATTAATCAAACAAGCCCTAATGAGGATGGATGTTTCTGAGGAGCACATTAAGCATATAATATTTATGAGTTTAAAAAAGGCAATAGTGCAAAAGAAACTACACGAAATATTTAAGATGTTTATATCAATGAAAGAAAATGTCGAAGGTGGTTTTAGAAGCTCAGATAAGATGACTACAGCTTAAGTGATGCGCCACGTTCAGGTTGTCCTGTTGAGTTTAATGATAACTTGCTGCTAACTGCACTTGATGAAAATTGTGCTGTAACAGTTAAAAAACTAGTACAGAAGCTTAATTCAACCCATTCGACAGTTTACCTCCATCTGCAACACCTTGGAAATGAGTCAAAACGTGGAAAATGGGTCCCCCAAGATTTTACAGAAGTCAACCTGAGAGCAAGAGTGGACATTTGCACTCTCGTGAATGTAACTCACCTTTTTCGGATAAATTAGTGACTGGAAATGAAATATGGATATGTTATAAAAATATTAAGCACCCAGACAATGGTTTGATGTAAGTAAATTGGCTACAGCACAGCCCCAAATGGACTTCTACCCTATGAAAGTCTTGGTGAGATATTGTTAGTGTGATCTATTTTGAGTTGCTGCCACTCAATGTAACAATTACATTAGACTTCTATTGTCAACAGTTAGAGCATTTGAATATCGCATTGAAAGAAAAGAGGCCTGCTTTGATCAGTTGTAAAGGTGTTGTGTTACACCAGGATAATGCAGCACAGCCCCATACAGCAAGGATCATATCTGCAAAGATTGAAAAGCTAGACAGGGAAAATTTCCACATCCTTCTTATTTTCCATACTTTGCCCCATCTCATTATCATCTATTCCGAAGTTTGCAGAACTATCTTGATGGAAAAGAGCTTGAAACACATGAAGATGTAAAAACTACTTTCTCTTAATCCTTTTCTTCCAAACATCAAGAATTTTATAGAAGTGGCAGAAGCTTGTGAATCGTTGGCAGGAAGTAATTAATAATAATGGGACACACATTATTGAGTAAATAACATTAAAAATGTTTGAAATCCTTTCTCTTTTTCTGGATCTAAAATCGGACATTACATAAGGGATGGCCTGATATACACTGCTGGCCAAAATCTTAAAGCCAATGAAAATAAAGAAAAATATGCATTTTGCATAGTGTTCACATTTTCCCTATTAAATGCTAAAAAAGTTTTTTTTCCTTTCTTTATTTTCATCTTTCGAAGTTTTATTCAAATAAGTAGTTGAGTCTAACAACCCAAATGCATATTTTTTCTTTATATTCATTGGCCTTAAGATTTTGACCCGCAATGTATATAAAAACATATTTGAAAAATATTTGTCAATTAACATTTACGTTTCACAAGGAGTGTTATTATTGCTCATAACTTAATTTATAACGCTAACTGTGATAATGGGTTAACATTCTTAATTATAAATTCTGATTTCCCACCAGAATTAAATGCTTAGTTGCTTAGTGTCCAAAAGAAGAAAAAAAAATGGAATATAATTTTTCCTAAACAACTTTAATGGTGTATATCGTGATCATCAAATTTAAACCCTTTAAACAATAAACATATACAGGTGGTTAGGGCGCTCGACTCGCGATCTAAGGGTCGGGGTCTTGAAACCCCTTCACACCAAATATGTTCGGTCTTTTAGCTATTGGAACATTATACAGTGATGATCAATTCCACTATTTGCTGGAAAAAGAATAGCCCAAGAGTTGGCAATGAGTCTCACACGGATAAATTAGGGAAGGATAGCGAAGATAACCCTCGTGTAGCTCTGCTTGAAATTCAAAACAAGCGCTCTAAACGATGAAATCGCAATAAAACATTCTTAGTACATTCCAAACATTTCTTTGTTTCATTTAATAATTTATAATTAACTTTGTTTTTATTTACATTGTTATTTCTAAGTTTTCAGATGTCGCTACGTAACAATTTAATCAATGACAAATTTCAGGAAACGATATGTAAAGCTGTAAGAATATGGTTAACAATGTATCAAGTTTAGAGAATTACTAACTTTATGATAATTATATTACAATTATTTGTGCTATAAGGAAATTAGTATTCTCACATTTTCTTTTAAAATTTCACAATATTTTTTGCTACGATTTATTTTCAAATTCCAGTGGAGAAAATCGTCGTCTAACCATAGTTTATCATTGTCTTCATTACCTAGAAGAAAGTTACATCTTATCTCATTACCATTTCAAGAGTTATATTTATTGTGTTTTAACAATAATCCAGTAAATTGTATATAACAGCAAAGACAAAATACGTTAAAGTTTGCCAGTGACGGCAAAACATATTATAATAGATCTGATAAGGTTTCTATTAATCGCTTGACCAATTCTTATTTTAAGTCTCTACATACGATCTCGATTTTGAAGCACTTCATCGAACATGAAAAATGAATTCACGCTCAAGAATACAAGGGTGTTTTCATTTCCTTCATTCATGGCGTGACTGTTATGATTAACTGCTAATAAGATTACTGGACGTAGACCTTATTCAGGAAGTAATGAATACAACTTGTTAATACAACTCTATGGTTGGCTTGACTTTCTTTTAACAGATGTTCTTTAAGAATTTACAAGAATGTATCGTAATCCTCTGATTAAGATATCTTCAAACTGCAAATTTTGATCTCTTAGGAACTCCTAGTTTTTTCCATGAAAGGTCAACATTTTCAAAGTTTGTTTTGATTGTTTAATTAACCTCATTTGTTCTTTCCATGTAGTTTATTTCTCATATCGATATATTATACATAAACTAATCTTTATTTGTAAAGTATAACTCATAACTTTATTTCTTTGAGACTGTATGAAACAATCTTTACATACATATGTATATTTATTTTAACAAGCCGTTATTTCTTGAAAGTAATGAACATATTTCCTCAAACAAAACGCTAATCCCCACAATGGTACAGCAATATGTCTGCGAATTACAACGCTAAAAACCGTGTTTCGATACCCGTGATAAATAGAGAATTGTGTGTTTTTATGCTTATCTTCAAACAGATTAAGTGAAAATTAAAAACCAAACCCGATCATGATAACAACCGCAAGATTACAGAAGCTAGTCGACTGAAATGTCCAAGGACAATAATTAATAAATCTATATAATAGAGCTTTTTATAAGTCATTTAACGTGCCATAAATAAGTTACATTTATCTATATTTATTTGAAAGATTTTGTTAACTTTGAACATTTTGTGTTTTTTTGTTAGTTTTAGTAAACAAATACATATATTTAGAGGTAACGGCATGTTTGTAGATAAGCACAAACCTGCATAATGGATTACACTATGTAACAAAATTTTTACGTTTTTGAGCAGAAAGTGTTATTTCCCAATTGCTTAAGCCTAAAGTAAATGGAAAAAACCGGTTTTTCTCTTCAGACTTTGCTTTTGTGACCTGGGAGCGTATTACAAAAACATGATGGAAGACTATATTTGGGGGCTGATACGTGAAAGTAATTTACATTACAGTCGCAAATCTGGAAAAACTACTCACTTTTAAACATTTTTGAATAACTTTAGTATAAATACGTGTAAATCTTGATTCATATGTTGTTTTATTCAAGCCATATGTAAATGAAAATGTGCAAATCTGCCCGTTTTTACATAGAAAGTAGGTTAATTTCTAAATTTCATGATCTCGGTTACAAAAGCAAAGTTTGAAGGGAATAAATAATGGTCATTTTCTGTACTTTTACAACACATACTATCCAGGAACAAAATTTGTGTCACATAGTGTTATCTGTGTTTTAATGTAACGAAATAAAGTCTTTCATCTAAATTAAAAAATATATATACATTAATTTTTTTTTATTATGGCTTTTTTTATAATAAGCTTTTCTTAGAATTTAGGACTTAATTTATCTCAGAACGCCCATAGGAATAATAGAAGGGTGTTTTAAAAGAGATTATATTTGAAATTTTAACAGGCGTGTTTAATTATCCTCAAGTGAATATCTAATAAACCAAATGCTTACCATTATGAATCCAATATATTCAGTTAGCTTTTGGTTATATTTATTCAGAATCTTGGTATCGCCTCTTTGTTTTTGTTTTTTTTTCTAATTTAAATATGAAAGTGGTGGGTCTCTTGTTGTCTATAGGTGTAGTCTTGTTAACGAGTTACTGGAAATGACTTTGATTATATTACAGCATTCAAAACAGGTATTTTTAGAATAAGAATGAAAGGGGTGTTATACAGTGATTTTGAAACAAGGTTTTATTATTCCAATATGACATTGAATAGCATCTTTTTAAAGTCGAAAGTTGTGCTTATATGTATTTAACCCATGCTTATATTTTCATGAATACAGTGTTCTATGAAATGGAATTTTATTACGCTTGTTTGAAGAACAGTGTCATGAAAAATGTTCACAAAAATGATAAAGAATGAAAATTATCTATGAAAATAATGTAACAAAACTTACACATTTCATATCTTAATCATCAGTGAAAAGAAAAGTGAAGCAACCTCTTTCAATTTGCTGATTTTATTTGGAAAAAGTAAACAGAACTATATGGTAATTTAAGAATACTGATGTTCTCTTCTAACTTGTTCCTCGCTGGTACTGCGGTAAATCTACGGATTTACAACGCTAAAATCAAGGGTTGGACTCACCTTAGTAGACTCAGCAGATAGCCCGATGTGGCTTTGCTATAAAAATACACACGCGCACACTAATAAACTACACTGATACATTAAATAAACCCTATGAAACTTAATAACTTGTTTCTAGGCGCGTCCGGTTTCTCTCTCTTAATACATATAAATATACAGAGGGATAGAAACGCAAGTAACATGTTTCACTAGCTTTTACATATTTGTTATAACTGAGAATATAGAGATAAATACTTTCGAAGTTTTAGTTGCTCTTTAGGCCGTAAATTTGTCTGCGAAAAGGAGTAGAAGACACGTTTCACTAGATTTCACATTCGTATTATAAACGATAATCCAGGGGATGGTATATTAGTTACTATAAGGGCAGTCTTTAGAGATCCTGATTCGTCCATGGCTGGACAGCAGTAATTTAATGGATTTACAGCACTGAAATTGGGGGTTCGATTTCCTGCGGTGAACACAGCAGATACCCTAATATGGTTTTGGTCTTAAACAAAGACCCTGAATATACCATGTAAAAAAGGAGTTTGAAAAGCAATTGAATAAAGAAAATTTTAATGGCGAGACAAATTATATAGTAAGCATCTAAAAACGTCTTATAGTCTTCATACAAATTTAGGTTCAATATTAGCACATAAAGAAGCAATATAAAAGTAGTAAAATATTAGATTTAACAATGGTTTGGTTTGTTTTTGTTTTGAACTTCGCGCAAAGCTACATGAGAGCTATCTGCGCTAGCCGTACCTAATTTAGTATTGTAAGACTAGAGGGAGAGCAGCTAGTAATCACCACTCACCGCCAATTCTTGGGCTACTCTTTTATTGCCGAATAGTGGGATTGACCGTCACATTATAACGCCTCCACGGTTGAAAGGGTGTTATGTTTGGTGAGATGGGGATTCGAACCCGCGACTTTCAGATTACGATTCGAGTGCCTTAACTACTAACATGTCGGACCTAAGGTTTAACAATGAAGAATAATGTTCGACGAAAGAGATTGTAGCGTGAACTTTTTGAAAAAAAATAATTTCAAAGCGTATCGTTAAGTTCATTAGGACATTTACAAAATCTAGCTTAAGGTAATAACAAAAGTCAATTTTTTTTAATTTGGAGGATTCTGTAGGTCCAAAAAAGTATGATTTCCTATTTTTAAGTCATTATTAATTTTGAAACTTTTGCGAGTTTCAGATAACATTTAAAAATAACTACTTCCAAGTGAGACATTAATAAGAAACTCATCTTCCATTCTAAGAAAACCATTATATTACTGTTGAATCAAAATAGCCATCTCTCTGTAAAGGAGATAATAAATAAATATTTACAATATATACTTTTACATATCATTTAAACAAATCATTCTGAAAAGATTGCAAGATCATTACATACATCAGCCTTTTTTTTCTTTTGAAGCTTGCATAAGTCTTTTTTAGTAATGTAATGATGGTTATTAAAATTCGTATTTTACAAAATAGATTTGTTTTCAAGTTATTCGTTGAGTGCATTTAACTTTTCTGCTTTTGATTCTTCTGAAACATAACCAGATTTCGGATTTACAGTAAGTTTTTCCCCATAAAATTCTTTAAGTTTTAGTTTCATTGTAATTTTTTTTCTAAATCCATTCTCTCTTATACTTCATTTTCAATATAATTAAATACTGAAACTTAAGACACTGATAAGAGATATTCATTATAATAAGAACTTTCATTATTCTTTCTTCTTACTCTATCCTCTTTTCTAGAGTATAGTTCCTTTTTTTTCAATAGGTAATTTTCGAACGTGATTTATATCAACTTGGAATATTTTGTCTATTGTCCTTTATTTTATGAAAATTCTCTCTGTATTGACAGTTTTGGTATTTTACATTTCATGAATAATGTACTGATGAGTTAGAAAACTGTTTTTTGTAGTTTTTATATCGTTTCTTCTTCATCAAGTCACCTCGCTGCACTCAGAAGCATGCCTCTTTTCATTTTTCACTTCATATTTATTGCGAAACTTTTGTTGTTTGACAAATACAATTCATCTCCCATAAACCCTATTAAAAATAATTATTTATTTCGCTTTACAAGAGACGATAATAATCAACATCGATTTTATCAGCTTTGTTTCTTTAAGAACATGCATTTAAAAACTGAGTTATTATAAAATAATTTCTTTATTAAATATAGAGCAAATAAGAAAACAAATATGGTGGATGTCCTAAAAGTATGATTTGAAGCTCGTTTGTATGTAATAACTTGAATATTTTTTTAATTGTAAGAAGGTTCGTTTATTTGAAAGAAAATCATTGATTGTTTAGTTGGTTTTATCTCTAAGAAACCTCCAAAACTGTACAAAATTATACTATATAAAAATATTCCCAGTCTATAGTTCAAATGCTTCCAGTTCTGAGAACCTGGGGAACAGTTAAAACTGTAAAAGCGCCACACTTTAACTGTTAGTTGCAACAACTAAACGTAAAAATCAGTGCAACATATTGTTTTTCATTTTATGTTTTTGGAACTGTTGAATTGCTTTAGTTTTATATATATATATATATATATCAACTAGTATGCACACGTAGCTGTATTGTAACCTTGTGAGTTATTCTACCACTAGAACGTGAACAGTGGTATGTCTGAGAAAATCCAGCAGAACATGTTTTTATGACACACTACATTTAACTAAATTATCTGGTCATCAGGTTAGTAGGTAAAGGTTCTGGTACTATTTTAAATGTGATATACTTATCTAAATGGAACCCCGAGTAAATAGTACTGTTAAAAAAGTATAGCTTTAATGAGCCATTTCCAACAGCTTCGAAACCTTAACTCAGAAAACACTGATTTTATAGTTCGTCATTAAATTCTTGTTTATTTGTTTTTTTGGAGGGAGGCGTGTGTGTAAAACTAAAAAAGTTTATTTAATTCCATATGTCTTTTTGTATTATATATTATTGAGTGTCAGATGGTATAAGAAAAGATTGATCGTCTCTTATAAATGCTAATAAATAATACATATTTTCCTTATGTACAGTCATGTGAAAAAGTTGGGACACCCTATGAAAGCCTGTGTATTTGTGTAATATTTTTGGATATATATATATTTAATTTCAATTTAAACAATACTGAGAGATTATAGGAACATAACTAAATGTTTAAAACTTAAGAAAAGATTTTTCAAGATCTTATGTAAATATAATTCTACAAAAATGCATACTCTAACTGAGGAAAAAGTTAGGACACCCCCTGCATTTATTCCCACTTAAAGTGGCTCAACTCACACACAGGTGTATCACACCAGGTGCACATGATTAGAAGATCGTTACTCAGCATTTTGAAAAGATCCCAAAAGATTTTGAAACCAGACATTCCACTGTCCAAAAAATAGTCAACAAGTGGAGGGCTTTCAAAACAACTGTCAACATGCCCAGGTCTGGTCGTCCAAACAAGTTCACCCCGAAAGCAGACTGCAAGATGCTAAAGGAGGTCTTTTAAATCCTTACCAGACTCGTAAGCTGCTACAATTTTCTTTCTGCCTACCTCAGACAGCTCTTTTGCTCTCACCATGGTGCTCACTCTCACTTCAACAGTCAAGAGCACACCAAACTAAATGTCTGAAGTTTAAATAGGGCAAGCCTCATTCAAAATGCTGAGTAACGATCTTCTAATCTGGTGTGATACACCTGTGTGTGAGTTGAGCCATTTTAATTGGGAATAAATGTGGGGGAGTCCTAACTTTTTCCTTAATTAGAACATGCAGTTTTGTAGAATTACATTTACAGAAGATCTTGAAAAGTCTTTTCTTCAGTTTTAAATATTTAGTTATATTCCTATAATCTCTCAGTATTGTTAAAATTGAGATTAAATATCTATATATCCAAAAATGTTACACAAATACACAGGCTTTTATAGGGTGTCCTAACTTTTTCACATGACTGTATGGAATGGATGCAGCAAAATAATTGGAGTGACGAGCTGTAGATTGGAAAGTCCAAGATTCGCACTTATATGCCTCATTTTAATCAGTGAGTGTGTTATAAGAGTACAGTCGTTTTAAAGCTGGGCATATACCTTGATAAAACGAGTGCTTCTAACTGACTGCCTTTTCTCTAGTCTGTAGTTCAAAATTAGATTACTCGTATACCTTAATTTTATGTGTCTATAATCTAACATTATTACCTTCACTCCTGCAGTAAGCCTCATTGCTTATAATGCTCAAACTTAGATTTCGATACTCGCAGCTCATTTTGTAGCTTTGTGCATAAAAAAAGCAAACAAATTTATTGCTTCCTTTGATATTTCAAAGAAATGTTTTGACTTATTTACACTAAAATATAATTAACTCACAGAAGAACCAATATATTCTCTAGAAACAAATTATATAAGCACGTAATGCTTTTTTTAAAGCTATGACTAATAACTTTACTCTACGTATAGATGTATATGAACATATTATACTCTAGCTTTATCAGAGACATTATTACGTTTCACATCATAGATTTCATTACGAACTAAGTGGCTGTGTTCAGGGTACTAAAAGAACAGTGTTTGCGTGTTTTAGTAGAAAATAAGTGAGTAACCTAAGTTACAAAAGATATTTCTAAAAAAAACTTCTTGACAGATGAAGAATTCCAGTGAACATAACACAAGCAAACAATTTAGCTCTGTTACTGGTATTGCCTTCTATTATATTCTCACAAAAGCTATTTTGGAATTAGAATTTCTGATTAATAGAATGGTTGATAGTGTGCCAATGCCATTCTCAAACACTACTAAAATGCACTTCCCGTGATTTCTTATGCGTGAATGCAAAATATTTTGCTCGAATGTTACATAGTTTGCCAAATAGCCATCTATAATAATACAACCATCCTGTACCTTATATTGCAATAGAAACGCGGTTTTCTTCGTATTTTCTCATCTATTCTTCCTCTCGGTGGACTCAGCAGACAGCTCGATATGGCTTTTCTATAAAAAACACACAAGATTCATGTAATATGTTAAGACAGCATTTACAAAATAAGAATTTACTATTTTCCATATTTTCAAAGAGAGAATTAATTTGGTTTGTTTTGAATTTTACACAAAGCTACACCAGGGCTATCTGCGCTAGCCGTCCACAATTTAGTAGTGTTAGACTAGAGAGAAGGCAGCTAGTCATTATCACTCACTGGCAGCTCTTGGGCTACTCTTTTACTCACAGATAGTGAAATTGATTGCCACATTATAACATCCCCACGGCTGAAAGAGGGGACATTTTTGGTGTGACGGGGATTCGAACGCCCGACCCTCGGAATGCGAGTAGAATACCTTAACTACCTGAATAAGCCGGGCCGAGGATTACGTTATACCGGAAGACATAACGAATATTTTGTCTAATTTGAGCTAAAACAAACATGTTGCAGAAAAAAAAAGACCTTAAAGATAATCAAACAAGTAGAATATTTTGTTTAGTCCAGTGGTTTCAATAATAACCACTATTTATTTATTCATTTATTCACTATTTGTTTTTGGATGGTCAGCTAATCTTTACCAGTAAACAGCAGCCTTTACTGTTTCAATTTAAGGTCATTTAAGAGTACTGAAATATGTTATAAACGTTATGACGACTTCATTTTTACTCTCGGGTATTTGATGTTTTACAAAATGTTATATTTTTGTGTTAAAGTATTGAACAACTTGGCAAGCATAGTCAGGCTCTCTCAGAAGTTTAGAGAGGCTCGAACCACTTCTATTTTTTGAGGCCCCTGCGATAATAAAAAAGTAGAAAGAAGATAGTACATGAAAACAAATAAGAAAATTATTAGCACAAAAGAAAAATGAAACGCAATTCGAATACTTTATTTGTATTCATAATTTACGACTCCGAATTGAGAGGGTGTCACATTTTGGTGTGATTGAGAAGTGCATAAAAAAAGTCGCCAATCTTAACAAATGCAAAAGAAAAAAGTATCTAGTCTGAGGTCTTTAAATTTGAGGACGCGGTCAAATGGCCCTCCTGGCCACTCCCTCTCATTGGTTATAAGCGTAACAAACGATAGAATGAAATTTTAACTTTAATGTGCAGCAAGAGCTGGTAGAATCATATGAACATAAATAAAGATATCAGAAGTCCTTGAAGTGTAATTCAGCTGTCAAACACATTGCTTAAACTCAACACCTGTGTAACAGTTATTATTTTCTTAATTATGAAAATTCTATACATTATCTCTGCTTTCACAGAATCACATAGCCACTTTCACAACAGAAAATACGATGAATGATCAGTTCATGTAAGTGCGAACGTACTTGGTACTTGATATCAACCACTGTACGGTCGTGGTTTAAGCTGTTTTAAAAGTGCCTTACAAGCCCGCGTTAGAAGGATATTACTGTCGCTATAACACTTACGGAAGGTCTCAAGTTAAATTCAGAAGCGAGGAAGTACATCGTGGTAAAATATCAGACAAAGTTATGCAGTATGAAAATCACGATAGAGAGGTATGAATATTCACACTTGCTTCCTGCAAGTTATTATTTACACTCGTTTCCTGTGATGGATATTGTTTCACACACGTTATTGTAATTTATACAAAATAACTATGATATTTAATCTACTTAATATTCACACTTTCAAAGTGATCTCTCTTGTTTTTTGTTTGATAACTGTTGTAAAAGTAAAAATCTTACTATAGTGGACATGACGTGTGTGTCATTATCTGTGTACGTAACCAAAACTTTTGCACCATCTACTGAATGACAGTACAGACAAAATTCAATAAAAAAATTCACACTTTGGGGTATTCAAGATTGAGACAATTAGAATAATAACTGTGGTATGTTCAACAACAATTTCTTTATAACAGAACATAGTTTTAAATAAAAGTTCTCTCCTTACAACAATAACACAACTTTCATTGGGACCGTAGTGAGATTTTCATTATATCATTATTGGTGTAATTTTTAAATGTAGTACTGAGTAAGTGGAATTCTTAAAAACATTATTTTATCAATAAACAGTACTGCTTTCAATATATAAAAACATTACAGTTTATATCAGTTTGATTTATGAAAATTTTAGCCCTGAACATTGAATTAGTTTAATAAAATAAGTTGTATATCACTAAATAATACAATTCGGACACTTTTCCCCGTGCAGCACTTCCAGAAAACAACAACATTGTTCTGAAAAACATTCACTTTTACAAATCCTCTCAACTGAGGTATGAACTTTACTGTTAGTGATTACTAGTACAAACAGCTGCCTGCAAGGTGGCGTTTCTGCTAATAATAGTAATGTCACCTTTGTACTTTTTGTTTTTGAATTTCGCGCAAAGCTACACGAGGGCTATCTGGGCTATTCGTCTTTATTTAGCAATGTAAGTCTAGAGGAAAGGCAGTTAGTCATCACCATCCACCACCGACTTTTGGGCTATTCTTTTTTCCAAAGAATAGTTGGATTGACTGTAACATTATAACGTCCCCACGGCTGAAAAGGACGAACATGTTTTGGTGCTCGGAGATTCAAAACTGCGACCCTCCGATTATGAGTCGACCACTTTAACTACCTGGCCAAGCCAGGCCCATTGATGCTTAAAGTATATTTGTAAAGAATTTATTATTCAGGATACTTGAAACAAAAGTAAGTCTATAATACAACATATATCAGTTATATGAATTTATACCAATGTCTTATTAGCACGGATGTCATATAATATTTTCACAAACATCATAGTTTCACTTGTTGGGTTTTCGACTTGGGTTTGCACATTGTAATCCATATGCTTCAATTAATTTTCGTAGTGTCATATATGCTGAGGCTTTAATTTTTTATGATAGAATTGTCATAATACTTATTTTCCAGAAATACGCAATACAATTTTTATTTGTTTTCAAATGTTCACTTATATGAATTTCGTCTGTTTTATCTTATACATATTACTTGTTAAATTTGACCCGCAACGCCAACTGTTGTATCCTTTTTGAATTATTTAACGGAAAAGTTTTGTTAAACAAAATCGCCAAGAAGAACGTTAAACCGTATAACTACAGCATATGCACTCTACTTAGTCGCTAATTAAAACAAACAAACACCGTACAATTCTAAACATTTCAATTGCGAATGTCGGGCGAACTTAATTAATGGTTTGTGACAAATGTCTAGTTAAGTGAATTTTTTTACGCATTTTGTCATTCGTGCAGTTTCTCTTAATTTGCAAGTGGCACGTTATGAGCTAATACGTGATATGTCTTGGAAAATTTTATTATTTGCAATTTTTTATTTAGGACAATAAAAATATGTTGAAAATTGATAGCTTATGAATGAGTTGAAATTGAATAAATGAGTATTCCATAGTCCTAGAAATGTCTCGTTACTAACTGTGATTTCCAATAATTATTTATATATATTCCTAAAACATTGTTTTTATCTATGCATCTTTCAGTTGTAAACCTTTAAAAACTGAGTCATGTCAATGCCATGTGTTTACTTCCTTTATTACATCGACTCTCAAGGGTGACCTGTCAGTATCGCTTCTAATCGACCAAATGGAAGAACAGGTAACCAACCACTGTTTGACCTGTTGTACTACACGGCATAGCTTTAATAAACGTTAACTCTAGTTTCTTTCCTCCTGGGCCTAAGAGTAGCGTGACGTCTGATGGAAGTCAGTCTACTGGAACACTTGCGGAGACCTGAAGCTGAGAGTAGGTGACTAGGAAGTGTATTGCATAAATTGAACAGGCAGTCCTCACGTGATACAAGAGCTAAGATCACTATAGCGATAGGTTTATTCTCAACGACTAGTGTTGGAAAGGAAATAGTTGTAGTGTTTACTAACATTTGCTCGATACCATTATACTGTTGCAGTGTGTATGACTTGCTAACATAGGAATTAAACTGTGATAGGGTTTTTGCTTGCGCCAAACGTTCGTAGGGCTTTTGTGCGGTAGGTATTTTTGTTAAACCCGAAAGACTAAAAGTTAGTTATATTCGAACTAAATTTTCGTGAATATATATTTCATCAGTACAAACATTTAAGGAACAGACAGACAACGTAAACAGGCTTTACAAAGCATGAAAATAATTATAAGGTCATGAGTCCTCAACCACCTTTACCCCTTGACCTTCAGCAATATATAGGAACCAACCTTATTTCACATCATTTTCGGGAAAATAGGAAAGTATGGAGGAATGACAAAATAGACTTCAAAAACAGATGCCGGACCGGAAGAAATTCTGGTGGTATTATTGTACCCGTCTGTACTTGTTGTGGAGGGGTTCAAATACAAAAATCCAGCAGCTTTACAGAATTTCAGAACTATGCATGGACTGGCGTGCCACTGATCAGCATGACCAAGGGACGCCGAAAAAAACCACAGGAGAGTAAAAACACCAGATCTCAGCCCTGGTCTTCTAACTCTCCAGATTATGAATACAGTAATACACCCAAAGTGAACGCAACTGCACCTAAGTACCATACTAGAGGTAAGTATGAGAAAGAGGCTATTGAAAACGAGTTGTCGTCCATGTCGAAGCTGGCACTTCATACTAAGGGTCCTCCCTTGGTTGTCTCCAGAGAAGACATTATAACCAAAGAAGACCCGAATTTAACAGCAAAAATACTGAAGGGAAGAAGTTTATATGTGGGGAGTGAACTGTACTTCCACCCACAACATCTTTGGATCAAGAACGACACTGAGGTGTCTGAAATAGGCAAAACTTCCTCTGATAATGTTCAGTTGGGTTTGAGACTGACACCAGTATTAGATGAAACCGACTCTGTCAGTGGGGAATCAGATATGAAATCTGAACCTGATCTGAATGAATCCAGTGCATTTCATCAGAGCGACAACGTGAGTATCACTTCCGATTCTTCTGGTTCTTCCGATAATAGTCTTCCAAGAATCATAAAGCCGAGAAAGCGAAAGAAACGAGACCGTAAGATAAACGAACTAAAAGGTCAGCATATAGGTGTAATCGTAACACTAAAGCCGTACCAACCACTCTGTTTTCCTTACAATGATAGGTTGAAAAAAACCAAGAAAACTTTATCGTGCACTCGCAGTCTTGTTTATTCAACAGGATCAGGGCACAGACTAGAAAATATCTTTGGTCCTGTAACGATGACCCAACTTTCACTTTACCCCTACCCTCCATCTTCATTATGTTCTTGTAGACGTTGCATCACCCAATCTACCTCTCTTTTTTCTCCTTTCCTTTCACTTGGAAACCTAAATGAAATCACGAAGGAATCTCTCCAAGAGTCAGCATGCGAAGTGTCCACTCGCATTGTTACCTCACCATGTGGAAGTCGAGATCTGGAGATAAAATTTATTACAAGCAATCAGAGAAAAGATCCAGTTTGCCAGTCAATAAAAGACGCTATATCAAAATCAACTTCAGAATGTAAGTACTCCTGAGTTTTCTTAGCTATTATCAAATCTATTGCTTTTCATTTAGAAAAAGTACTTGTGGGTTGATAGATACTTGAGTGTGTTGTATGTTGCACGTTTCGAAGTAAGCAATGTCAGTCAGTACAATGTTTTCCGACAGATGTTCGTTTCTAACTTAATCAAAAGTTAACAATTGACAAAGGGTTAAACAGAAATCACCTCCTTCTAGCCGTATTCGTTTTACCAGTAACCAACCTCAAAGCCTTATGTTTTGAAATCTGTCATCTGGTAAAAGTTCATAAAGAATAGTCTTACTTCTGAGGAGAGATTTTCAAGAACTATTCATTATATTTAAAACCGTTCTAAAATATCATATTTCGGTGTCTTATAAAAGTAATTATATATATGAAATAGTAAAAAAAAAAAGTTCACAACAGAGTAAAACGTTTACACATACACTAATAACGGTTATTGTACTTTTATCTTTATTTTAATGAAAAGAAATTCACACTTGAACTTCAATCTTATATTAATAATAAATTGGTTCCAATAATTTCTCTTTTTTTAATCATTTGCTAGAACACGTTCTACAAAGTGTTATTTAAAAAGCTAACAGATAAAAGAACTTGTATGAGAACTTGCATAAAAAGTATATTGAAAGCAAATATTAAGAAAAAATAATAAATTAACGCAAGATGCATTAATCCGTGAAAAATAAGCAGTTCAAAATATCTAATATGTTTTGGTTTCTGTACATTTCTCTTTAGTTTCTTACAAAAAACATATATTAGTACAAAATGTTATTTACCTTTTCCAAAACACAACCGTTTCGCCTGGATTTTTATAAAATTTATCCCAAAAAAGTCGAAAACCTGACTTTTGAAATTTTGTACAAAACTCTTGTTTATCTGGTTTGTTCAAATATCTTAAACTAAAACATCATCTTTCTAAGTGGACAGTGAAATTGTATGAAAGAACTTGTTGAAATACTAAACAATACAGACATCGATTAATATGGTAAAAGAAAACGTAGATTACATTTTAAGAAAGAAATGTAAAGCTAGGAATAACAATTTTAACAACGTTTTTGACCTATTTTAACTAAAGATCTTTGATGACTACAAATTGAGATCATACGTGACGCCTAAAATGATTAAATACCAAATCAAACTTTGATACAAACTATCTGTTAGTCTGTTTTACCATGTTGAGAAAATGTCATGGGACACAACTAATACCCGGATGTACGTGTTTCATTTCAATGTGTTCCTGTTTAAACACAGTTTACTGAACCTTAAGTACATAGTTTTCCTGGGGAAACATTATACCATATAATGAGTTGAATATAGTTTTCTGTTTGACCGTTTTTGGTTGTTTTTTTTCCTTGCACTGACTATGTCTGTGCTACGTTGCTGCACAAGACAGGTTAATCCACTATAACAGCTCTCTTTCTTCTTTACTATGAAATTAGGCTTGAAGCAGAAGAACAAGCAATTCGGTGAATTACCTCTAACACCACAAAAAGTAGTCCGATCATTAGTGAGCAAGGAAAATAATTATTTCGAGTGTTTCTATAAAATCATACGTGTTGTAACGTACGTGATTTAAACTGTTCAGTTAAATAGAGGTCAAGGGTAAAAATAATCCATTGCACAAGCAAAATGAACAAAGGTATAGAAATACTTGTGGCCGTTGGCTTCAGATTCAATTTAAAGAGTTATATATTTTTGTACATGTAATAGCAAGCAAGCTGCATTAACATATTAGCACCCCATATATTCAGAGACGCCCCACATTTGAGGATTGTCATTATGTGATGATATATATATATATATATTCAAAACATTGGTAGTAAGAGATGATATTATGGTACTTTGGTGAAACAAATCAAAAATAAACATTGAGTTCAAGTAGATACTTCGTGGAAATTACTGCAATGGTTAACAAAATGCTCCTCCCTCCTCACTTAGTGGCACAGCTGTGTGTTTGTGAACTTATAGCGCTAAAAACCGTGGTGGGCAAAGCACAGATAGTCCATTATGTAGCTTTGTGCTTACCTACAAAATAAACCAACTTAAGAATTATGTGAATCAGTTTTCAGGACAGATCAAATGACGTAATTTGGTCTTTCATACGTTCTTTTGCGTGATAAAAAATACCATTGTTGATATGATGCCATCAGTTTCTTTAAACTGAAATATAGCACCGAAATTATGGTATTGCTACACGTTCTAATTTATATTTTCACACGTAGTTTTGTATCTAGACAGCTCTCACTCATGACAAAGATAAATAAATGGGAACTATCAGAAAAAAATACGATAACTGATATGATGTTAATCTTAATACTGTAGAGTGGGTTAACTGTGTCGTGCACACCGCGAATATGAAAAATTGATGTTTAGTGAACGAACCGCGGAACCATTGGGGTCGGAATAAAAGTACGTATGTGACTTTTATACCGTCTTATTTCTGTTGCATGTCGTCTATCTATTCTAACAACTTGTTCGTGTACCTTCTAGTTGTTTACCATGCTTTTGTCATTAAAACAATATATATTTTGTTAAATTTCGAGCAAAGCTACACGAAGGCTATCTGCGCTAGCCGTCCCTAATTTAGTTGTTTAAGACTAAAGGAAAGGTAGCCAGCTAATTATCATCTCCCACCGCCGACTCCTTGGTTACCGTTTCACCAATTAATAGTGGGATTGACCGTCACAATGTAACCCCTCCACGGCTGAAAGAGTGAGCATGTTTTGTGTGACGGGTTACAAATCGAGTGCCTTAACCACCTGGCCATGCTGGGCCTAGAACAATATGCAATAAACAAAATGTTATCAAATAAATAAATTAGTAAATATCACAATATACTTCAAATTAGCAAAGGAAACATCATTATTCTATTCTATACGATATGGAATAACAAATTAGATATGATTTATTCTATTTCTTAACTATTCAAGAATGTATTCATTCATGTTTCTATCTTATTGTAGACCTAAAATTAAACGAAATTATTTTATACAATAGCACGTAACACCCTCTTAGAGGTATCTTATAGATTTGCCCTCAGCTAGTACAGCGGTAATTTTACAGACTAACAATGCATAAATCAGAGGTTCAATTCCTCTCGGTGGGCTCAGCAGATACCCCGATATGGCTTTGCTATAAGAAAGCACACACACATACGTAGTTTATTCTCTATAAGTGGACTCCCACATTACTGAAACAGCCAAACCCTCCAATGGTTTAAACTTTGGAAAAAAAAATATTTTTGCTTTATATGGGGCATTTGCGGAAACATCTATGTCGTATGACGAGTGAGTCTCGTGCAAGTGCAGGGCTATCTAGTACCCTTTTCCTGGTTTGGTTTCTCGCTTACCAGAAAACTTACGCCCGTTTCAAGGTGAGGTCAACGAACCCGGCTTACCTGACCTCGTCCAGTCGACCGTTCCGGTAACTCTTCTTTGTTCAAAGCTAATTATAACGGTACCGCGTCTCACGTTTTGGATATCCAAGGCGACATACAGCTTGTATTGGAGAGATTCGGAAATTGTCTTTGTTGACATACGTTTGTTTGCTGTTTGAAAGGAAAGGTTTCGGTTCCACCCTTAAAAACGCTATGGCTCAGACCACTGAATAAATGCAAAAGACATAAGGTTTGAACACTAAAACGTGAAGTTCAAATTCCGCTAATTTACCAGTTAAAAGTCAATCGCAGTCTTTTCATTTCGCTGCATGAATAAGTTTAACTACCTTGTGGTTGTTTTGTTTCCTCTTTGTGACACATTTCAATTATAAACTAAAAGAATACTGTTTATATGATAAAACGTTAGCTTTTAATATCACGGAATAATTGTCTCAATGAATCCAAATTAAGAATTTAGCAAAAAGAAACACACCAAAAACAAAGTAAAAGTTATAATATTTAGTTTTATAAAAAGAGACAAGGTATCACTGTAAATTTACAATGCTGTTTGTAGATATTCTACAAAACGTTAAATTGGGAACAACTGAATTGTTTATTTGTCATGTTGCTAAGTGTAAAGCCATATACAAGGCTATTTGTGATCTGCTCACTACCAGGGACGCAATAAAGAGGTGTCTAACCTCGTAATATTCCGCATACCACAGAAATACATTTATTTTGTGAATATTATTCGTCTTTTTTATTTTTTTCTGAATAAAATAGATAATTTCTTGTTATGACTAAATATTGACTAATTAGAAGATGTGACGCGAACTAGTCTACCAACGATTTTTATAGTTTAAGAAATTTATCGTCGTCTCCACCTATTCCATTTTATGAATATTTGGAAATGTAGTATATTGTCGCAGAATTCAGTCTAGTCCGGCATGACCAAATGGTTAAGGCGGTTGACTCCTAATCTGAGGGTCGTGGATTTGAATCCCCGTCATACCAAACATGCTTGTTTTTTCAGCCGTGACTGGAGTTATAAAGTGACTGTCAGTCCCACTATTCGTTGGTAAAAGAGTAGCTCAAAAGATGGCGGTGGGTGGTGATGATTAACTGTCTTCCCTCATGTCTTACACTGCTAAATTAGAGATAGCTGGCGCAGATAGCAACAATATTTGGAAATTTAGAAATACATTTTGCGAACAGAACTTCTGAACCGTGATAAAGAAAATTACACAATGATGTAAAAGTAAGTGTTTTTCTTGGTTCTTCTCTCCCCTTAGTGGAACAGTTGTGTGTCTGCGGACTTACAGTGCTAGAAACAGAGTTTCAATACCCTTGGTGGGTATAGCGCAGATAGCACATTGTGTAGCTTTGTGCTTAGCTTTAAACAAACAAACTTTTTAAATTAAATAATGTGGTAATGAATTTTGAGCAATTTATGGTGTATATTATATGCTTTTTTATTTTTAAAGTGAATAAACATTTTAAGCAAATTATGTAACTACCATTTATAAATAACTTGTTCCACAAATCAAATCCATTATTGCATGTCTGCAAGCTAGCAGTCGCATCACGTGTAAACCCATACATGATTGGTTATCTGAATGAAAACGTAAGTGTTTCGATTCTGTTTAAACTTCATTGTTTAAATCTGCTGAAAAGGACCTGGATCTATAATGACGTCCATAGCAGTGCTTTTTATATAATTGTTTTATATAAATACTTGCACTCATTTCCTGGTTAAAAAAAACTTTTATTTTAGTGCGATGTGGCGAAGGAAATTAGCAATGACAACTTACTTTTGTGCGCGAATCTTTTGAGTGTAGATCTCCTCCCTCAGTGGTATAGCGGTATGTTTGCCGACTCACCGCACAGATAGCCCATTTTTTTGGCTTTGTGCTTAATTTCAAACAAATTGAATCAAAACCTTATCAGCGTAAATCTAATGAAAGTAGTATTTCAACTAAGTCCCACATAAATGCTACAGTGCTAAATATGAAGCTAGAAAAACGTATTAGGTGAGCAACAATAACAATATAATTGTGATTTGATGTGCAATCAATTATACAGACATGTTCGAACAATAATGTGTTCTCAATGTTTCTTTGACGTTAAACTCTCAGCAAAACAGATAGACTTAACTATCATTCTGTTTTTCTATAACTCAGTTTAAATATGATCTAATTTACTGATGTCACGACGTCAATTTAGAATCTACTGACTGACTGACAGACAACACTTTACTGTATAATGGTATGTGTGGTTGAAACAGATACCTATAGAGGCGGCCTTTGCCTGCCCTTTTGGGGAGTTAGACAGTTAAATAAATTCATAATTATTCTGTTGTTATCACTAAACCAGCAAGTAGTTCTGATGTGACAAATGAAAAGAAACATAAATTTGTGTACATGTACAGTAAGAACTCCAGGGTCGCTGGTTCGAATCCACGTCACACCAAACATGCTTGTTTTTTTTAGCCGTGGGAGTTATAATATGACGGTCAATCCCACAATTCGTTGGTAAAAGAGTTGCCCAAGAGTTGACGGTGGATGGTGATGACTAGCTGTATTCTCTCAAATCTTACACTGCTAAATTAGGGACGGTTAGCGCAGATAGACCTCGAGTAGTTTTGCGCGAAATTCAAAACAAACAAACAAATAAGAACACAATAGAGGGTAAATATGTGCACCAAACACTTCCAATTTCAGCTGCTACACATTTCCATTTCCTCAGTTACAGTTTGAGTCTTGCCTTAAAGTTCTACTTTAAGAACTCTTAAAAACTACTTCCTTTCCACAACTGGTTGCAGACAGTGAAAGCCAGTAGGAGTTGTGACGTTTTGGGTATAGGTATACTCGTAGGTACACAGCTCCCAACCTCTAACTGATCTTTTATGACAGCTGGCTAGTTTAACAGCAGCTTTTGCATTTTTATCAAGGAGTTGAAATATTCCCAACGAATATGAGGGCGATTACCAGAGACGCTATCCGTTTTTACATCAAGTTTACAACTAGGACCGGCGTTGACAATTCTACCATTATGCTCATTATATACACCATTCTTCAACACAGAACGTGATTAGAAGTGGTTAGTAAAGGAGAAATCAACAGCAAGAAACTAGAAAAGCTTGCAAAATCGTTAAAAATCACTAATTGATATTACAGAAAAGGTATATAACGTCTTAAGGCAAAACTAGATAGCTGATTTTAAGTTGAAAGTTAAGTAAATTACCGTTGTAAGTGACTGCATTTTTACATTTCTAGGGAAGAAACTGAGAAGTCATTTCTACGAAAAACATAGTAATTAGTTGGCACAATTACATACATGTTAAAAACTGGACAGTCTCACTGGCGTAGAGTTTAAGGAATTTGGTCAAAAAGTCTTTAACTGATAAAGAGAGATTTAAAACTAACGGGATAAATAGAAAGGACAAAGATTAATTTTAAATACAAAAAAATGAAGCAAAAACAACAAAAAGAAACAACACCAAGGTTTAGTGACAGTGACAATTTAATGTTGCTGTTTAACTTCAAGTCTAACGAGCCCGGCTTGACCAGGTAGTTAAGGCGTTCGAATCGTAATCCGGAGGTTGCGGGTTCGAATCCCCATCACCCCAAACATGCTCGTCCTCTTAGTCATTGGGGCGTTATAATGTGATGATCAATCCCACTATTTGTTGGTAAGAGAGTATTCCAAGAGTTGGCAGTGGGTTGTGATGACAAGCTGCATTCCCTCTAGTTTTACATTACTACATTAAGGACAGCTAGCGCAGATAGTCCTTGTGTCGCTTTTCGAAAAATCCAAAAGCAAACAAAGTCTAATAAACACAGAATCTTAATATAGTATGTTCGTATAGCAAAATGTAACGACTTTTATAAATTGAAAATATTAGCAAATTTTAGTCGTTTGCTCAGTTCAAATCCCAATATATTAAAACTTTTAATATTTTTCTGCTCAATATAATGTTCAACGAATAACAAATTATCGAAAAAACATAATTGTTAGCTTCTTTTTTTTAGTGTCACTCGTAATTTTTTTCACGCGTAAACTTCTAATTTTTTGCATATTGTAACACGAAGTCAAAATATTGCTGTTGTAGATAGGCTAGTTGAAAGCAAAAGGGTGTCGTATTTTTTTTACACAACCGATAATTAATTCTAGATGTTGCAAAGTTTAACCAGGCAAAGAGACCACTTTTTCAAGGTTAGTCAAGCCCATTTCTTTTCTTTTTTCGTTTTCAAGTCGTGACACGAAGCAAAAAAAGAACAAAACTACGTTATTTATTATTGTAGTAAGAATTATTGGCAAATTGCCAATCTTCATAAACTGCGACTAATTCCATTTAGGTGACACCTGTACGTTTCGTTCTATCTCTGTATTATCATCTACCCGTTCCGTTTCAAATATATAACATGAATATCGAAGATAAGGCATTCTACTCTTACAACTGGAAATATGTTTTACAATCGAGCTTGGAGTTCACTCCAACTATGACGAATAATGTCCAATTTTCTTTAAATACAGAATCATTTTATAACAGAAAAGTAATTTGAGTTTGTGTAAAGAAACAAACAATAACTACTTTGCAAGAATCAGTAAAACTTTGCTAAATGGCAATCAGTAAATTACTATTACAAAAATTAAAATGTCCCATAATTTCTTGAGAACTTTTTGTCTATTGTAGGTCATTGTTAGATCAATGAAAGAGAAAAAAATGCAACATACGTGGCTCAATAATCAATAACATTCATTCGTGTAACACCAAACCAAAAACTATATGTTTGTTTTAACACATAAAGCATTACAATCATTGATATAAAATTTCACTTTCTTATTCTTTGAGACTTCTATTTCAAACTGTACATTTAAATATCAATTTTACACAAAGGACCAATGGATATTTGGAAATGAGTATTTTATTCCGAAACTGTTTTCATAACTTATAACTTGAAAACATGTTTGTTGTTTCACGCTATTTATATTACACTTTTTTATTCAAGTTTTGTAGATAGCTGTGGAAAAATATGCCACCAATGATCTTTCTAAAATGTTAAATTTGTTTTTGTTTTTTTTTAAATTTCACACAAAGCTATACGAGGCCTATCTACGTTAGCCGTTCCAAGTTTAGCAGTGTCAGACTAGAGGGAAGGCAGTTAGTCATCACTATCCACTGCCAACTCTTGAGATACTCTTTTACCAACGAATAGTAGGATTAACCGTAACATAATAATGTCTCCACAGCTGAAAGGACAAGCATGTTTCTGGTGTGACGGGGGTTGAACGGTTAAATATTAAAAAAATATATATAGATAATTATTTTTAAGAGTGCGTTGTAGGAAAATCATTTTTTACAATTTTCAAAATATATACTTATCAACATCAACACGTCTATCTTCGTATGTGCTGAGCAACCACTCTAAGAAAAAAACACAAAACTGATTAGGAACAAAAATATTTCTATCTCAAATTGATTGCATGAAAAAATTTGAAGATAGGAGAATGAATAGCTAAAAAGGCATAAACACAGGACAGTGTTTCAGTATATATTAGTTATTTTACAGTTTGTTTGTTTATATATATATAAAGCAATGTCGGTATTACATACATGATTTTACTTTATCATGTCGTATAAAATGATTTGAAAACATTACCTTTCCTTGCGGTCTTTCCTTGTTTGTACTCAGTAAACAAGAAAACTGTAATATTCTAGTTGCACCCATTTCATCGAAAAACAAAGATTTTACCATCAATATATTGTATTCAATTTTTTCTGTTTAAAAGCAAACGGAATAAAAACTTTCACTGTTCGTATAACATATAAAATGACAAGAAACAGTTATAAACGGCCCATGAATAGATCATATTTCAGATACACTCTGATATCTTTTTATATTTATTCATCAATATTTTGTGGTAAATTACCTTTGAATTATTTCAAGGACATCTGCTTGTAAGAGTCTAATCCAACTTCATTCACAAAATAACGACATAATAGTTTTACTATAAACTTAAATATGGCAAAACGTATCTAATTGCACTTAAAATATATAACCTTATAGAATATTCTGCTGAAAAGAAAACAAACGTAGCTAATACGTTAGTTGGCTTGGACTGTGAATCCAAGATTCGCGGCCCGTTTTCGCAAAACCTCAGCACATTAGGCTGTGCTGGTGTAACAAGAGTGAATGTGAAAACTTCACCATTGTGTGAAACAAGAATAGCCATATAATTGGCGGTGGATGTTGTCAACTAGATGTCTTTAGTCTAGTGCATCAATTCAAAACCCAAAATAGCCCTTGTGTACCTTTGCGCAAATACTTTGAGAAAATGTACATATTTTCTGAAAATAGTAATTAGCGAATACAATTATGGATATACTTCAATGACCAAAACTCAACCGAGTCCATTCTTTGGGTTTTTTGTTGTTGTTTTAAGGAAAGCTACACAATTATTTGTAAATCCGTAAGCTCATTAATGACCCACCTGGTGGACTGTTTCTAAGATATTTCTATAAATGTTTTTATAAAGATTGTACACTAAAATACCTTACTTTATGATGTCAGTTTCAGCTTTATCGCATTAAAGTAGAGAAACGTTATATTTTTAAAATAATGCTGCGGTGTAAGAATTTAACCCAAAACATTAAATAGTTACTGAGTAACTTACGCTATCAGTAGTCAATGCCACTGACTCATTTATACTAGCAGTGGTTACTTTCACTGCGTGATTGGCCTAATGAGCTCGAAGGAGTTAGGATGCAAACAAACACACATTTTGTCTTTATATATATATATATAAGTTCACATAAAGCTTGCTTTGGTATCGTTTCTTATTCTCAGTTTAATGTTTCTTTACTTTAGTTTATCTTGAATTGATGTCTTTTCTCTAATACCAGCTTTTGTCAATTACATTCATAACATGAATCACAGATTTTCCGAATGTATTCTCTTTCCTGATACACATATATTCACTCACGTTTCGCGTACACAAAACGTGCTTTTATGTACCATAAAATTCGACTTTAGATCATTCTAATTCACATTTCTTTAAGCTACAGGCTACTTAACTTTTGTACTTATCAGTTATAGAAATAAACGAATTATGTAAAACTTTCATATTTTCTGTCTGTCGTTGTTGTAAACTTTTTAAAATTTTTGATAACCCAATCAACTCGAGCTTCTTTTACATTTTACCAACTTATATACTTGTCTTCTTATTTTTTTATTTTTCATCTTGGTTTTTATAAACAAAATTATTAGGCATTCCTAATACCTCGACAAAACCCAGACAAAAGCTTCAAGCCAGAGCAGAAACATAATAACAGATGAACTGTAAAGTGAGAATATAACTTGTATATCGTTTTCAAGCGGCATCAGCGAAAATAAAGCTTACATAACACTAAGGATGCATCGGATTTAATTCCAGTTTGCTATTTTCGTGCATGCGCGCGCGCACATACGCACGTACACACTAAGTTACATTACACTTTATTCCACCTTTTTTAAACATATTGGCTAGATATGTTAAAACGTTTGACTCATAATCTCATTGCGGGTTCGAATCTCATTGCATCGAATATTCTCGTCCTTTTAGCCGTGGGGGCGTTATAATGTGATAATCAATCCCAAAATTTGTTTGAAAAAAGTAGTCCCACAGTTGGCTGTGGGTGGTGCTAACTAACTGCCTTTCCTCTGGTCTTACACTACTAAATTAAGGTTGGCTAGCGCAGATAGCCCTCGTAGCTTTGCATGAAATTCAAAAAACAAATAAACAAATATAAACGGATTGTGACGAGATAGCGGTTTTCAACTCCTTTGATGTGAAATAAAAAATACATATATAATAAACCAAAACTTAACAGACTTATGTTTCTAGTCCTGAGCCATAACTTATTATGTACTGATTACGTCATATTCTTTCATAATATGGATAACACTAGTGTATTAACATAAATATGGGCCGTCTAACACTTTAACTATACAAAACATAGTTGGTATCAAGTTATATATTTACTTTAATAACAAAGGTATGGTTGAAATCGCAACTGTGAGAATGCAAAACGTGAAAACTAATAATGTTCCTAATTAACCTGATCCTGCCACTTTTTCCTGTCGTATTTTACAATGCACATCGACTTGTGGATGCAATAAATTGCAGCACTAGTCCAATTTCGCCATTAAACAACAAAACCGCTTTTGACAGTTAGATGAAGGGATGTGAAACGTCGTAATTACACGGGGCATAATAGTTAGCATGACGTAATGCGGGTCAGAAGGTCCAAGGTTCACTTATCACGCTCCACAACTTCCGTTGTTTCTTTGCTGTAATAATAACATTGAAATATCTTTAAGTAACTTTCACAAAGAACCTAAGGTTTCGAGTAATTATTCTTTTGTTTGGTTGGTTTGAAATTAAGTACAGAGCTACATAATAGGTTATCTGTGCTGTGGCTGTCACTGGTATCGAAACTCAGTTTCTAGCGTGGTAAGACATGTCGCTGAGAGGCTTTTTTTGCATTTTATTTTTGTATTAATTCTTATAGTATCTCAAAATACAGAGAAGTATTAATTAGGTACATTAAGAAGAACGTGACACTTAAACGGAATAAAACGCCACTGTAGTTGGAAAGAACAAAGAATGGTTTAATATAAAGTCATTAGTCCAATAACTAGCCGAAGTCAGAAACATCTAGAAGTTCATCGAAAGTTTTTGACGTTACATATTGCATTAAGCCCTTAAAGACTATCTTTAGCTTTATCTTAACCTCGTCAAATATCTAAGATAATGAATTTGGAAATATATCTCAGGGAACCTCACAAAAACAGGTGAAACTTTAGCAAATATTTGATTGTTTTGAATTTCAAACAAAGCTACACGAAAGCTATCTCGCTAGCTCTCCCTCATTTAGCAGTGTAGGACTAGAGGGAAGGCATCACCATCCAACGCTAACTTTTAGGCTACTCTTTTACCAACGAATAGTGGGATGGGCTATACATTATAACGCTCACAAGAATCAAAGGGTGAGCATGTTTTGTGAGGGATTTGAATGTCATTTACCTTATGTTATAATTGTTGTGCTATTTCTATGCTGCATTGTTCTTTACTCAACCTTAAAAAACTTAATGTGAGCAAGTTAGTAAACATGCCACAGATTGTCATAAAACCTGTAACATAATGGCAACAGTTGTTTAGTTCTAAAGTGTTGTTGGAACCGCTTACAATGCGTAGGATTCTTGTGATGGAAGCACGAAGTACATTTGTACTTTACATTCTAATGTTCGAAAGTCAGTTTCAAAGCTCGTAGTATAGACCCATTACTCTTTCCATACACTCGCTGGAAATTTTCAAATGCAAAAATCTAAGATAAAAAGTAACTGTTAGCAATATTTTATTTGTAGAATAAGGTAATTACTAACTTATTAGTATCTTACGCCAACAGTGTTTCAGTCGCGTAAAAAACAATCCATATAGAAACGGAATAAAACAACTCCAGTTTTCCTCTACAAGAGTCAGCAAGTTTGATACGATTGAGAGTAAAATGAAAAATTAAACTATTTCTTGAAGCATAACCAGCTCACTGAAGCATGGAACTAATAATAAAACGGGAATCTTGACCTACCTCTAGAAGTAAAAAAAGAATATATTGTATTTGAGGCTAAAATATTTTGGCCTCTAGCCTTCTTTGCGGGCTTGCATATATTCGGAACGTTCCGCATGTTTTCGATCCTCTTTCTTTAACAGTTTCAAAATAGTCATTCGTTCTCTCGGAGAAGCAGTCAAGATAAGTATAAACACCCTGTAAAAATATTACAGAAGCTATAATGAAGCTAACGTCTGTCTTCAGTTAACCAGTCCAAGAAACGAAAGTTCTTTGGGAAACACCGTGATTCCAGTAACAGAAAATGTTACTTGTGAAACTTCTTGTACTGTACCTGGAGCTACTTGTGTTGGAGAAACAAGCAAATTAATTCAATACACTGCAGGTTTATTAAATATTTAAGAGACCTACAAAATTTCGAAACAGAAAATAATGATGTAGCAAATACAGTTTGTGAATAAATATAACCCTTCTACATTAGAAGCTACACTTAGTAGCTCAATAGTGAATATGCAGATTAACAACACTAAAATTTAGGGCTAGATACTCCTAATGGACAAGACCTTTGTGTTTAACAACGATCAAACAACCATCTCATAAAATCTTCTCAGGTTGGGTTTGTATTTCGTGCAAAGCTACAAGAGGGATATCTGTGCTAGCCGCCCCTAATTTAGCAGTGTAAGACTAGAAGGAAGGAAATTAGTCATCACCACCCACCGTCAACTCTTGGGCTACTCTTTTATCAACAAATAGTGGGATTGATCGTCACATTATAACGCCTCCACGGCTAAAAGGGCGAGCATGTTTGGTATGACCGGGATTTGAACCCGCGACCCTCAGATTACTGGTCGAGTGCTTTTACCATTTGGCCATGCCGGGCTCCTGAGGGTGGATATAATAGACAAAAATTACAATTTTTTTTGTTTTTTCTTTTAACGACTTTAGCTTATTTCAGTCCCAGTCAAAAAAAAAGTCAGTGTTTCAGTTTACTTGTCACTTTAAACAAAACTCTTTTTCATTTCGTACTCAAGATTTTGCATTTCACATATTTTTTTATTGTATAGAATACGAAAACTTTAAGGCTTTTCCTAAACATGATAATTGATCTAACTTTTTAGAAATTACTTTTTGAAAATCAATTTAGAAAACTCTGCCCTCAGAACAAATCTATGAGGATACTGATTAACACTGCGTTCCTTCTTCATCTATACATATTCCACTTTTACTTATATCCTTAATTTCGTGCACTACAAACTTTCGAAGTCAGAGACCAAGTTTTAAGCAAAATAAAATAACCATTTTTGAGTTAATGTTTACAGAGGAATTAAACACAGGGAAGTGATGAAGATGAAAATTATTTGACGCAAAATACACAAAATATTCATAACACAAAAATGAGTTTAGATCCCATACACAAACTAGTTGTTAGTAGAACTGTGTTTAATAAATTTTGAAAGAAAGAAAATAAACAAATAAGGAAAAATTCGTAAGACAATGTTATTCTACTACATTTGAGCGATATCCAACAGATATGAACTTGTGGACAGAAGCCTTTGAGATCAAGTTTAAAAGAGTTCTTGGTTATAGTGAAACATTTCATGTATCATTTACATGAATGGAACATGGTGCACTTAGTTACCCAGTAACCTATGATTTTACAGAAATCTCATGTCATTAACACTGAAACTCGAAATGCTACTTATAGTTTTTGTTTTTAATATACGGTTACTGCTCTCCTAGTTCAAATTATATAGTGACCGAACTTTTTGTGTTTTGACTGCGGCTGAAGTAGAATAATCACCTCTGAAGAGAAAAATGCATTTGACGCAACAGAAAAAAGGGTTAAAAGGTGTATTTTTCACAAGAAGAAGGTGTGATTTTTATTACTGACTTCTGTCTGCCTTTATGACTGGAATCGAACGTAAGAAGATTGTTGTGTAAAATACGAGTTTACAGATATCTATATAAAACTGTAGTCAGATGACCCATAACCTGTACCTTTCGTCTCATCAAATAACCTTTTACGATATCATTTCATGAACATCAGTGATCTTTAATAAAACGTACATTTAATTCTCAGAGTTCACCAACAAGCAATGAACTGAACAAAATGTATCGGAATAGGTGAGTAAAAATATCATGATTAAGGATCTAAGAGAAACATTTTGGATTGAGAAAAAGCAGACAAATTAAAATAGGAAGATTTATTAATTGTGAAAATCTAGCAAATAAAACTAGCGCAGTAAATTCTTCAAGGATAGCAAACAAATTACCTTCACAAACTGTATGGTTTCAAATAGTAATTCTGTATTACTGTATTAATCAACATCAAGGACGAGTTCCTATAGGTAATTTTTCTATATCAACAAAGATTTAAATGCTTAACCATTGTGATTGCTTTAGGAAACCTGATGTGCATCGCACTGGTTCATAAACTGAATAGGCCCGGCATGGCCAGGTGGTTAAGGCACTCGACCTGTAATCTGAGGGTCAAATATGCTCACCATTTCAGCCGTGGGGTGTTATAATATGATGGTCAATCCCACTATTTGTTAGTAAAAGAATAGTCCAAGAGTTAACGGTGGGTGGTGATGATTAGCTACCTTTCTTACACTTAGTCTTACACTGCTAAATTAGGGACAGCCAGTGCAGATAGCCCCCACGTAGCTTTGCGCGAAATTAAAAATAAACCAAATATTAAACTGGATTTAATTCTGCTGGCGTATCGTTTTAAAATATTCTTTATTTTACCCTTATATAAGAATGTATATTTACTGAAATACCTATAGAGGTTTCTGTAAACAATTTTCACGTAGGTGTTTTGGTTTTAGTTAAAGTCTTTGTGAAAAGGAGGCAGATGGTCGTACATTTCCATTAATTCTCATCAACTGAAACTAAATATCACAGTAATATAGAATTTATGCTGGTTTGGCCAGGCTTCTGAGTCTGGATTACAGCTAAGCAGATATTTGTATAAGTTAGTAAAAGCTGAATGTAAATCTTTCTTTGAAAATGCACAAGAAAAGTTAATGCTGGCTTATGTAATCTGCCAATTGAGAATGTGTGACTTAGCAACATGATATGAACTCAATTATTTGATCTTTTGTGAAGAAGCTTTAACAGGCAGAATAATTAAAAAACCAACAGGCCGGTACCAATTTCTGTCTCACGATTTGCATAAATAACTGCAGAAGAAAGCCTAAAATCAGATTGTTCTGAGCAAGGAAATCGTATAAAAGACTGCCTAGTATTTGTCACTCCGAGATCACGTGGTTTTTGGGTCACATTAATATAATACTGAATGTAATCACAGAGTATTTCTTTAACGTAAGGTCTCAAGTAGAAAGACTTTCAAAATTACTAGAAATTTTACAATACATTAAAAAGGGCAAAAAAGATTGGAAGAAAATAAACATGATGATTCAAGACTATATGTTGATTAAGTCAGACCGTATAAACGTTATAAAACACTAATATAGGGGCAAAGGAAATTATAACTACCTAGGGCAACAAATCTCAACTCTAATCAAATAAATCTTAGGGTTAAATATTTGAAGTGAAATATAATTAATTACAACAGACAGCAGGGCAAAATTAGATTATTTGAAGGCACTAAGTGCAAGGTCACATGTTAAAAATATATTCATATATTATAGATGAATTCATTTTCTTAACCATAATCATTTTTTATGAAAAAGAAAATTTACTTAATTTATCTAATTAAATATATCAACCATTGTTAAGCATGAACTTAGAATTTGGTAATATACTCCAAAGAAGAACAATTTTAATTAAAGTGTTACGATAAAAGAGTTATTGGCTATCTTTACTCTGTGTTTAAAACACAAACAAGCTTACTCATTTAATAACTGCATTTATAGCTAACACGGGCTACTAATAGAGCGTGGGTGAATATGCTTACCACTGTTAATGATAAGTTTTTTAGGTTTTTTTAGGTTTTAACTCCACTTGTTTTCCTGTTTTACTGCCTCCAGTTATCATTGACCAATAAACAGTTTTTAGGGATTTGCACCACTAACTCAGATTTTGTTTTAGTGTACATTCTACACATACCTGAATGCTATCAGTTCTAATATTTAAATACGGTAATTTTCGTATGAGTTTTACTTTATAGAAGTAGGTCACATGGACTTAAAAAAATAACTTCACAAAACAGTGAAGGTTTATGTGTTTTCTTACAGCAAAGCCAGATCATGCTATCTGCTGTGTCCATCAAGGGTTGGCCTGGCATTGCCAGGTGATTAAGGCACTCGGCTCGTAATCTGAGGGTAGTGGGTTTGAATCCCCGTCACACCAAACATGCTCGCCTTTTCTGCCGTGAAGGCATTATACGGAGTCGGTCATTCGCACTATTCGTTGGTAAAAGAGTCGCCCAAGAATTGGTAAACAGTAACCTGCCACCCTTTATAATGCGAGAAGTAATTTTATGGTATCGCCACGTGGGTTTGATCATTATTGGCTAGCTTCGAAATCTAGAGCTTTATCACAGTAAAATAAAAAACAAAGTTTTTCACGAGAATGGACATATGTCCGTTCGATAACAGTAATGACATAATACATGTACACTATTGTAGTGTTGGCGACTCCACGTACAGTAATCACATCATACATGTACGCTACTGTTGTAGTGGAAACCACATGTATATTATCATTGAGAAAAACACCGTTAATATGAAAAGACATGACCATTTATCTGACATAAAATGTCTGTGTTTTTCGATATATTTATACGAATTATTTTGAGCTATGAAGACTTTACTAAACTGTTTATGAAGTATAAAAATGTAAAAATTAAATAATACTACCAGCATAATTTTGGGTAAATCTTATTTATTTTAGTAAAGCTTCACAGCTTGAGTAATTAGTTATAATTTTGTCATCAGCCAGAAAATAAACATAGTATAGATTTTCAGATGAATTCTGTAGAACACCAACAAAATTATGATTAAGGTTGTGTGAAGTTCCAAAATGGAACTGAATGACACGTTCACCATTTTGTTTCTATCAATGGCCTTTTTAATAATAGGCTTTACTCTGTTTTTGTTTTCATGTTTCACGTTTAAAATAAGCTACAAACATTCGTTCTTCACCGTAAATACGTTTGGTTTGGCTTGTTTCGGAATTTTCCGCAAAGTACATGAGGGCTGAAACTTTGTAAAATGGACGGCAACAGTTAGTCGTCGTCCTCCACATTTGTGTCTCCGCAACAGTCAGTTGCCGTCCATTCTACAAAGTTTCATTCTAAATACTCTGCCCAAACAATTTATCAAAGAATACACGAGGGATATCTGTGTTACCCGTCCCTAACGTTACTGAATAAAATATTTTATTTAGTAGTGTAAGACTAGAGAGAATGCAGCTAGTCAACACCACCCACCGCCAAATCTTAGGATACTCTTTTATCATCGAAAAGTGGGATTGACAGTCACATTATAATGCCCCCTACAGCTGAAAGGGCGAGCACGTTTGTCATTAGTGTCCCTCCCTAATAAGTTAAACACAAACGCGTAAAACTGGTGTATAAAAGTAATTTTTCTCTAAAACTTTTTATTATATAATAAAATTTTCCTCCAGCACAACTGTAAAGGTAATTTCCATACTCTCCCCAGTGGCTCAGCGGTATGTCTGCGAACTTACACGCTAAAATCCGGGTTTCTATACCCGTAGTGGGCAGAGCACAGATAGCTCATTGTGCAGCTTTGTGCTTAATTCTACACAACAACAACATCATTTCCGTACTTTAGGGGGAACTGACACGAGTTTTTTTTTATGTAATTATTTGATCGGGAGATAAAAGCTATCGAATCAGAGTAATCAATGGATTTGTAGGAACTTTATTTTCTGTCTCACATATCAATTTACTACTAATATGTTTTGTGCTGTTCTTGCTGGCAGCTGCGTATACATGTATACATACACATCCACACTCACACGTGTATTACGTAGTTTTACTTTTTCGTGAATTTCTGTAAGGGGTAAACGGTTTTATACAAATTAAATATACAAGATTTCTTACTTCATTGTTTGTTCCATGGTGGAAAAGCAGTAACTCGTCGGATTTACAACGCTAATATCAGGAGCTCGATTCCCCTCGATAGTTTGTTTGTTTCGAAATTCGCGAAAAGCTACACGAAGACTACCTGCAATAGCCGTCCCTTATTTAGTAGTGTAAAACTAGAGGGAAGGCAGCAAGTCAACACCACCCACCGCCAACTCAGTAAACGTGTAGCTTTGCCTGAGATTCAAAAACAAACTATCAAGTTCAGCTGGACACATTATGGTGGAAATAAAATGTCATTGAAAAAAAACAACCCTAATTAGTAGTGGAACTTTTTATTTTCTAACGACGTAAGTTATAAAAGGTATTTATTTAAACACAAAAAAGAAGTCTTAAATTAATTATTATTTTTTATGTTTATACTTATGTATTTGTGTGTAACGTTTACATTTTCAACGATAAAAGTTTGTATAAGATATTTACATAAGTCTAGAAAGAAATAAGAATTATAATAACTAGTAATGTTATATGTGTTTGTGCATCTATCTATCTATATATATATATAATTGAAACTTTTAGCTAATTAACGTATTGCATTTCATCTTTCCTACACCCGCAAAGTAAAAAAAGCCTTTAAAAACCATTACGACAATAACTTATTTGTTTGTTTATTATGTATAAAGATATAATATATTTCGTATCCACCATTTGTCGTAAGTTACATTGCAGTTGTTACAAATAAACCACTAAGGATTAATTTTAGGCACAGGTTCACGAAAAATTTAGATATAACATTTCAAGTGGATGTTTTCCTTTAGACATTTTGGCAAAGCATCTCTCATCATGTAAAAGAATATCGTGTAAAATAAGAGACGTCTAATGAGAACCAATATTACTGCTTGTTTTTAAATGATTAGGGTAAGGAATTATATTTATGTTCTTGATTTTTATGGCTGAGTTAGATGCATTAAGCACATATATGGTAATGCATTAGCTATGTACAGATACAGATGTTCATTAGCTGTAATAATCACATTTAGTTAACGCGTTTGGTTGCTTGCTGCCTGCTACTATTGCACATAGAAAACCTTGAAAGTGTTCCGGTGAGTGTCAAGGCCAAAATCGCAAATACTTACTTTCATTCCCTAATGAAAACCGTCTGAAGGTATGTGAAAGTGAGCTCGTGGTTGTTTCGTATTAATGTTTAGTTTTTACTGGCTAGTTCTTATTGAGTATTTACATATGAATTGCACTCTATCATAAATTTCCCATGTGTAACTTGTACAAGATGATTAATACTATAAACTTTTGAAAGTTGGTTCGTTGTATGTGCAGTAATATACAAATGAAGCTAAATGTCAAATAGCTTCCACGTGCATACGAAGCTAACTATATGTGGAATAATTTGTTTAATAAAATTAGGAAATAGATTTTTGTTTCTGTAACATATTAATGGTTTTTCGATAACTTGTCATTTCAAAAAACATCAAACAGCAATATAAAATATCGAACACGTATTTTTTATCATGTGCTTAAAACATGCCAACGAAAAATAAGTACATGTTAATTAATGGAATAGACAGTTGTATGAGATCTAATATATAAATATAGATTACCTCATATATAAACAAAGCTCAAACTAAGACAACTGGAATCTTTATGGAGTCAGCTCACCTGTAGAGTTCACCTGGGATATTCATAAAGAAAAGCAATTAGTGAAGATTTCTAGACCAAAAAATTTACAATTGAAAATTCTTTGGTGTGTCAGGTGAAAGATTATGGATTATTAACTTTAGAGTTCGAGGTTCCATTCTTCTCAGTGAACAGACCGATGTTATTGTTTTCTTACTGCAAAGATACACACTGTGTTATCCGCACTTTGTCCACTGCAGAAATCTAATCCGGGATTTTTGCGTTGGAAGTCCATAAATTTGCTTCTGACGTAGTGCGAGATGAACAGAACGAGCATTGTGTAGCTTTGCTATTAAACAACAACTATAATGATGTAAGAAAGATCCTTTAGTATATGATCCTCTACCATTTTGTAGTAAAGCCCCAAGACAGTTAAGGGCAGCTTTGTGTCTTAAATCATAATTATTTATAAAATTATACAAAACACCTAATCTGTAAGCCTGGCGTGGCCAAGTGGCTAGGGCGTTTGACTCGTAATCTTAGGTTTACGGGCTCGAATCCCTGTCACACCAAAATTGCTCACCTTTTTAGTCGTGAGGACGTTATAATGTTGCAGTAAATCCAACTACTTGTTGGAAAAGAGTAATCCAAGAGTTGGCGGTGGGTAGTGATAACTAGCTGCCTTCTCTCTAGTCTTACACTGCTAAATTAGTGATGGTTAGCGCAGATAGCCCTCTCTAAATTCAAAAGTAAACAAACAAATATATAAAGAAAAACTTTGTTTTCATTTTAACTTCTCCGATCCTATTGGACCAATCTCAACCATAATCCTCCCCCTCGGTGGCACCGCAGTATATCTTCGTACTTAAAACGCTAGAAATAGGGTTTCGATAGTCGTGATGAGCAGAGCACAGGAAGTCCTTTGTGAAGCTTTGTGCTTAACCTAAAACAAAGAAATTCAACTAAAATTCGTATGTAAATTGTATTAACTATGGGAACTGTCCTAAGGAGGTCAAATGTTAATATAACTAATAACACTTTCATAAACTCAAAACGAGAAACAGTTTAAATAAAAAAAAACATATTTTTCAGTTGAAAACAACCGCCATCTTGTAAATGATCTTTCCAGTCCTATATTTTACGAAACAATATTACAATATTGCCAATTTGATTATACCGCACAACTGAGTAGTCAATTTTGCACGGTATACACCAATATGTGTGTTATATTAATTATAAATTGTCTACATTTTTGCTATTGCATGTGTGTTCAAGTTCCAAGGTCGTTTCAATTGGCTTGCAACAAAACACACGTCAACTATAAAGCAGAGATAATGAATTCAACATGTTAGCTCCAGTTATTAATTCTTTTACCTGTTTTCTGTGCTACTGTGGGTTGTAATTAAAAGACAATAAGAAAGCCAGTTTTACTCCATGTTTGGAATATCCAGGCGTAGAATCATTTTTATTAGCGGTGGTGAAGGGGAAGAATATTTCATAATTGTTGTTTCTATACACGTAAAAAGGTTTCGTATATTGCACCGATATTTAGCAAGTATCAAGTTAGAAAATAGTGCTTGAAAAACTGTATTTTAAATACCGTGCAATAATATTTATGTGTACATAAAAGTGTCATTTTGCGTATGAAATCTGTAAACATTCACTCTCGTACGTATCATGTCAACATTTTATTCTACTACATCGAAGTATTACAAAACTTGGTTAACAATTCATAAAACATGAAATGTTCAAAAATAAAAACCTTCTCTAATCGAGATTGTCAAGCATATTTTTGATATTTGTTAAAATTGTTACTTTTGTGTTTTGATAATACTTAACTAGCAAAGCCTGGTTGAGGTATTGCTAATACATGGAACTACTCACACATGCCTTGGTTCTCTTTACTGATGACATCATTTCTAGCGTTGTTACACGGAGTCATAGAAGTTCGTACACTCGCAACATCTTACAGATAGGCTGAGCATGAATAGTATCACAAATAACCTGGATTCTATGAAGAAGTATTATGCACAATTTGCATCAAAGGATGTATATCTATAAATATATTTATAATTTATTAAGTCATGTTATGAGAGTGATACCGTCATTTGTGTAACACGTACCAATAAATATTATGAATAAAAGTATGTGTTCTAACTGCGTCACTTAATTGTATTATATATATCAAATTATGTATTGTATATATTACACTTAATTATATTATACACATGATATTTATAACATACATGCTCTTAATTATATAGTATAGATAACACAAAAGGCTTAATTGTTGAAAAGGTTCTGCCTTAACAACATCCTGGACCATGGTAAGCCAAATAGCCAACTTTCTGAAGTGATGCTTCTTCCACCTTGCTGTTAAATTGACCGATTCTCCTCTTATACTGTCTAAAACCTCATAATACTATTTTTGATAGCAGACTTTTACTTCTGTATGTCTGTGATTTTCAGAACCATTTTATATTCATGAGTATATGTTTCTAGCGTGGCAGAACAGGTGGTTCGGCCCCAATCCCTCTAATTTATTACAATAAAATAATTTCTCCACAATTCTACTGCTTTCTTTCTTGGGGAGGAAGCATTCTGCAGAGATATTTTTTTTCCTTGGAGGATAACCGAGAGTTGGAGAGAAAACCAGTAAATCTAGTTTCGATTCCAAGTTCGTTTGGAATTTTTTCAGCATGCTAAAAAGGTCACATGCTATTCGAGAATATTCGTCTGTATTATCTGTCTGGTATTTCTCCAGAGTTTCTTTGAGGCCATTATAATTTTGTACTATTGCACCTTTGTTCCCTGTCCTAACTATTCATCTAACAGGCCACAGCAATTTTAAACTAGGTATATCAATATTTTTGAACTTCTCAAATAACATTGTTTTGTCAGGGACAGTTTGAACAACTTGAAATTGTTTTGCCGCTCCTGATATGTGCTCCTGGAAGCTTCCGGCTTCATCATAAACTTAGATACAGAAATCGACTACTTGTAAAGTAAGACAAGTGAAAACGTTCCTGATGGCAGTTACGAAGATGAAGTAGTCGAATGGGATATTTATATATTATTTGGTGTTCATCAACACATTTGAAATATAGTACTAACTGTTTACGATTTGCACAGCCCCTGACTTCTTCAACAAAAACGGAAAACCATTTCATTGAAGCAACCTTATTGATAACTTGACATGAAACTAACTGTGCCACCAGCTCGGGAAGCTCATATAACATATCAGGTGATAAGCACTTCTTTTCTGTCAGCTACAAATTTTCGTCCATGCACTGTGTTATCAGTTGGCTGAGGTCGTCACCACTATGACCCTGTACAGCAAGCCCTAGACGTAGAAGATATCGTATAGTTTCAATATACTTTGACTGTGGCTGGCTTGGAGTTTTGCGTGTTGAACACATAGTCGTGCCTTTACACGGTTTTCTATCTGACCCTATGTGAACTCAGAGTCTCAAGATACATTTTTCACTTTTAGTGTTCATCAAAACATTTTAAGCCTTTCTTCCAATACGAAAATCCCTTTGCGGTGAAAGCTACTTCCAACTTTGTTGAAAAACTGTCTGATCAACAATGTGTTTAAAATAAAAGCATTATGGAAACTTAGCGCAAATACAATCAATGAAGTTTATTTTACCACACTGACAAGAAGGTTCTATACCTTGATCAAAAACCCTGTGTGTGGATTCAGTCACTGTCTTGGAAATCCGAAACTCTCTGAATAACAACTTGTCGTGACGCTTTTGGGGAAGTTACTGGAAACAAGTATATCAAAACGCGACTATGTGGTCATACCATATTGTGATATACTGTGGTATAAAGAATTATTTTGTGTTTATTACAGTGTCAAGTTGTTAAATACATTTTCATTCCACTTTAATAGATAAATATTACTTGAACTGTGGACACTACAGGTTATTTATAATAAATGTAGATAAAAATAAAGGCAAAATTAAAATATAATATTATAAAGTAATATTAAAGGAAATTTTATAATTGATAATATATAATCAATTGTTTAATGACAAAAGAAAACTCTATGGACTAGAAGTTTCTTTAGAGATGACATAGAAAACGATTGAAGAGAATTATTGGATACCAATAAGTTGAAATGTCTAGGCTAGAGTAATACAGCAAAAATAAATGCATATTTTAAAATAAATGTAATCGTTTCTGAGAGTATATGAAAATACAGATATCGGTCTTACTGACAACTAGGCTTGGCATAGACAGGTGGCTAAGGCACTCGAATTGTAATCCGAGGGTCGTGAGTTCGAATTACCGTCACACCAAACATGCTCGTCCTTTCAGCTATGGGGACGTTATACTGTGAGGGTCAATCCTACTATTCGTTGGAAAAAAGTAGCCCAAGGGTTGGCGATGGGTGGTGATGACTAGCTGCTTTCTCTCTCGTCTTACACTGCTAAATTAGGGACAGCTAGCGAAGGTAGCTCTCGAGTAGCTTTGTGCAAAATTAAAAAAAAACAATATCACCAAGCATCATTCGTATTCTTAACAAAATGTCTGCCTAATGTATGTGTTTTTATTATGCCAACTTTCTGGTAGTATAAGATACATTACTGTTAGAAAAAGCTATGATGATTATGTTTAGTATATAGTACTGCATGATTAATCACTCCTTAGGCACAGTTGTGGCTGCTTTGTTAAACTGTTAATAGCATAAGACATACTGTTAAAGTACAGTTCCGGTGGCTTTGTTAATTTTGTAATGTTATAAGATAAGTTATTCTTAAGAAACAACTTTGGTGGCCTTATTAAGTTTGTAGTAGCATAAGATACGTCACTCTTAAAGCACAGTTCCGGTGGCCTTGTTAACGGTGCAGTGAGGTAAGATACCGTATTTTCCAGTTAATAAACCGAATCGCCGAATAAGCCGAGGCCAATTTTCAGCTCTGAAAATGAGGGTTTTTGCTTATTACCGCCCAATAAGCCGAGGCCATTTTTAAGAAGTGACAAGCTTCTTCAAATGATTTCTTAGTCTCGTTTCAGCGTCAGCATGCATGTTGTGTGTGATCATTGGCGTTCTGTAGTAAAGCAGAACGTGTCCTATTGAGACAGAGATGGAATCAATATGTCATTCGTTATTGGCTCCACTCACTGTAATTAGGTAAACAATGAAATTCCAGAATTTTTACTCAGTAATTAAAATCACTAACCCAGGGTATAAATACCAGGGGTATGTAGTGGGAGTTTATCATTGTACCGTCAAAAGCCAAAGATGTCTACACCTGCAAAAAAAAGAATGCGTTATGATGCTGCTTTTAAACTGAAAGTAGTAGAGCTAGCCTTAAAAACCTCAAATATGAATGCCGCTCGCCATTACTGTGTGAATGAAAAATAGGTCCGTGAATGGAAGAAAGCAGAATGTGTACTAAAAGAAATGTCGAAAACAAGTAAATGTAACCAGAAAAATTAACCGAAGTGGCCAAAACTGGAAGAAGATGTAGCAACATGGGTGAATGAAAACCGGCAGAGTGGCCTGACTGTCACGCTTGCCCAGATCCGTATTTTTGCACTGAAGTGGGCTGGTCGAAATGAAGAAAATTCAAGAGACTTCAAGGCAACCAACAGCTGGTGTACCCGCTTCATGAAGCGACACAGCCTTGCACTTCGAGAGAAAACGAAGATGATGAATTTGATGGATTTTAATAAATTTCTGAGATTAAAGTGTGTATTTTTTTATGAATTTTGTTGTTTCTATGAATACATTCGTAATGTATAGATCTTTTTTCTATTAATAAATAAAGTTTATTCAACTGAAATAACTCTGCGTAACTATGAGATCAAAGGTATGATTTTGGGGCCGATTTTGGTCTTCGGTATTTTTTGGTCCAAAGCTGGTGATCGGCCAATAAGCCGACCCCCAAAAATCAGGTCCAAAATTAAGGGCCAGAAATTCGGCTTATTAGGCGAAAAATACGGTAAGTTATTTTAACAGCACAGCTCTGGTGACCTTAATAAGTTTGCAGTTGTATAAGCTATGTAACTTTTAAAAACTGTGATGATTATGCTAAGTATTTGATGGCTTTATTAGTATTGCAGTAGTATAAGATATAGCATTTTCAAAATACAGTTCCGATAGCCTTATTAACTTTCTAGTTGCATAAAACCCACTCGTAAGGCACGCATCCAATGGCTCTTGTTAACTTTGTAGTAATGTAGGATACAACATTCTCAGACACAGCTCCCATGGCCTTGGTAAGTTTGTACTACACAGTAGTTGTACAAGATATACCAGTATTATATTATATTATACAGATATAACTTAAGATATATCCCTCTTAAAGCATAGCCCTGACGTCCTGCTAATTTGTTCTTAGGAGCAGTTTGGATGTTGTTGTTTTGAATTAAGCACAAAGCTACACAATGGGCTATCTGTGCTCTGCCCACCACGGGTATCGAAACCCGGATTTTAGCGTGTAAGTCCGCAGACATACCGCTGAGCCACTGGGGGGCGAGCAGTTTGGAATAAGGAATAATTTTTATTTATTAAATGTACGAAGTGTGTTAAATAACTTCATTACATTGGTGTATATTAAATAAATCTATTGCATAGACGTGTATGAAATACTTTCTCTGTTTAGAGATCCAATCCAATATACTTACTAGCTCAAAGAACTTTAGTAAATTTCACTAAGTGATTTATAAGTTATTATTAATTGTTTTTGTATGAAGCTTTGTGATAACTGCAAACCAAACTGTTTATCAAAACAGAGCTGAAATTCAGCAGTTATTTTAATATACCAGAAACAGTTTTTGTATGTTATATCTGAAAACTTACGGTTGGCAAAATATCAAGGCACTGACTGTACGAACATATCACAAACACTCGCAGTTAATTTAAAAATACACTTCCGTTAGATAACGAGGTACAGTGGTGAACCATATAACGGATTTGCTGTAATACATATATTTTCATATTTATGTTTAATTCAATTTAATATACATGTATTAGAAACGTGTGTAACGCATATAGCCAAATAAGTCCCGCCTGTTCTGTAAGTTTGTTGAAGATTCTCTAGCGTAGGAATCAACAATGTACGATGTGTGTATTTAAAATACTAAAAAATGCTAAAGTTATTGCCAACAGAGTTTTCGAAAATCTCGCTTAAGGAGTATCAAAAACAGCGTTCGCAACAATCGTGAAGACAATTTAATATTGTTGGTTTGCTGCAGTGAATATACTATAAACCTCAAAAGCGAAAATTGTAATAACTGTTTATTAATCGTAAAATTACAGATATTTGGCCAGGAACATCTGTAGATTTCGAAAATTACAAACCTTTCGACTTCAGAGAATTAACTTCAAACGCTAGTGTTTCTACGAAGACATCGTGTAGCTCAGCGGAAAAACTCACATGTGAGCAACAAGAGACAGTTAAGTGAACTGCACCGAAATTAACATGGAATTAATTCATTGATCGTAATTCGTTGATAAAATATTTAGTTCCAGGCCACAAAGAAGACTCAATATTGTTTGTAAGTTTGTTTGTTTTACATTTTTGCGAAAAGCTACACAAGGCCATCTGCGATATCTGCTAAATTAGCAGTGTAAAATAAGAGGGAATGCAGTTAGCCATCACTACACTCCACCAACTCTTGGGCTACTCTTTCACCAATGAATAGTGAGATTATAACATTATAACACCCCCATGGCTAAAAGGGCAAGCATGTTTGGTGTGACAGAGTTTCGAACCGATGATCCTCAGATTACGAGTCGATTGCCCTAACCATCCGTCCATGTCGGACCCTTGTAAATTTGTGAAACTTTTTTATAAATCGTTACTTGTGTGTGTTTTTCTTATAGCAAAGCCACATCGGGCAATCTGCTGAGCCCACCGAGGGGAATCGAACCCCTGATTTTAGCGTTGTAAGTCCATCTACTTACCGTTGTACTTACGGGGGCTTGTTACTTGTAATAACTATTTGTAATAATTATTATAAATTGTATTGTTATTTGTATATTAAAATATATTTTTGTGTTAAGAAAGAAAAGCATGTGTATCAATCTTGTTGGCAAATATCATAAATATGGTAGATATTGATATTCATTTAACTTTTAAATTAAAATTTCAGCTATTTGACGTCGTGATACGTATCGTATGTAACATAATAAATGGGAAATTCGTCCAAGTTAAATTGTAGCACATAATAACCGTAAGGCCAAAAAGTTAAACAAGTGTACTTTTATCATAGTGATAAATTAACAAAATAGGATATGTAAAAAAAAGAAAGCTAAAGGAAGATCCTTCATAGTTAGCTTGTCTTCTTCCCACAATCCCCAAGCAAGGGACAAATAAACAGAATCAGATATGGCTCATTACGTGAAGACGTATTTGATTCATAAGAAATTGGTTTTGAATTATGGTTGTTTATTCACTTTTGTGCAAAGCTATTTGCTCTAGCTTTCTGTAATTTAGAGGTGATAGACTAAAAGAAAGGAAGCGAATGAATGTCGCCAACTCTGGGGCTACTCTTTACTAACGAATGAAGAGATTGAATGTGACGCTATAACGCCTTCACAGCTTAAAGGACACGCGTATTTAATGATGTGATTCAAATCTGCGATGAGCAATGTGCGTGTAAAGTGCCATAATCACCAAGCCATATTATATCTTTGAATTATAGAAAGAGAGAGGAAAAAGAAGACGTGTGTGTTAAACCCGTTTGGACATCTTAGTTTTTAAGTGTATTTGAAACATTTGTTAATAGATATTATGTCATTTTTATTGTTATTTGCAAATCAATTTCACTATGTGCCACGTTTGTAATTTGGTTCGTTTTGAATTTCGCGCAAAGCTACACCAGAGCTATCTGCGCTAGTTGTTCTTAATTTTGAAGTGTAAGCCAAGTGGAAAGGCAGCTAGTCATCACCACCCACCGCCAACTCTTGGGCTACTCTTCTGCCAACAAATAGCGGGATTGACAGTCACATTATAACGCACCCACGGCTGAAAGGGCGAGCATGTTTTGTGTGACGAGGATTCGAACCCGCGACCCTCAGATTACGAGTCGAACGCCTTAGTCACCTAGCCATGATGGGCCGCCAGGTTTATAAACAGCATTACAAACATGTGTAAAGATATTATAAATGAAAGTGAATTTTCTATAATTTACTAATTTTTTACGTTTTCAATTTTTTCTGCATTATAAAAATATATAAAAGCCTTGTTTTATTTACTGAAACTGTAAGCTAAACGTGTTACTAGTGTGGGTGATGTAATGATTTTCGAATAAAATTTATAATGTGTTTTGATTCTGTAATTTTTTGTTAGTAATGTTTACTATGTTTGTGGCAGTTACTGTGCTACCAATGCAAAAATACACAATTGACTACTTGCTGTTTGTCATACGTGGGGAACTGTACATCAGATTAGCTTTGAAAATCCCTCGTATTACTCGCTACCCCACCCGTGATTTATGTTTCCGTGATTGTATGCCATTAGCTATAATACAACAATAATATTTTGTGTATAGGCAACAAAAATAATTTGCCATTACCATTCAAACATCTCATGAATACATTTTATACACATTAGTTATTAAGGATGTAGTCGTGTCGAAACCCGGTTTTTAGTGTTATAAGTCCGTAAACGTGCCGCTGAGCCATTGCGGGTAGGGATGAGTATTGTAACTTGCACCACGTGGTCAGAAATACATTTTTATGTAACTTGGTTTCACGCATCATATATTTCTTAAAGAGGTTTAGTAGTTAGCAGCTTGGTTTATTATCTTGTGCTGTTGAACATGTTCCAAAATGAGTGTATTTGATCTGTGCTATGTTATTTATATGCAGCATGGTAAAAAAGGTTACGTTTTGTGTTTATTTATTATGTTGTTATATGCAGTGTTCCCTTGCCACTTCGCGGGCTCGGCCGACCCCCACATATATATATATATATATATGCATATATATAAAATAATAAACATTAAATCTATAATATAGCATTAAATACCATTAAAATATTAAAAATAAATATAATTAATAGTGTAAAGAAAAAAAACAGGTATATTTTGAGATATAAACATATATTTGAGTTTATAACAGCGTAAAAATGGAAACAGAACCAACTGGAAAGGCTATAGATGTACGCATTGTGCGTCTGCAAAGGCTACGCGAGATCAGCTTCATAGCGTAGCGATGTGCAAGACGGGCTATGATTGGTGCAGAAATGAAAGACGGCCAATGACAGCTACCCATTTTGATTGCCTGTGATTGGTGCTGTCAATATTCATGTCTGGCCTGTGATTGGTGATTTCATCCACGGCAGTATCTTTGAACTTTTGTGTGTTTAAAGCCCCTGCAATGGCTCCCAAAAGTGCTAATACTTCTAAGGATGCTTCTACGCCTAAACGGTCACGGAAAATGATGACCATCGCCGAAAATGTGAAGATATTAGATATGGTAAAAGAAGGAAACTCTTATGCGTCCATAGCCCACCATTACGGAGTGAACGAATCCACCATTCGCTACACCATGAAGGACGAAGTTAATATTAGGAAGACTGCTGCTATTACTTTTAATACAACGGCTAAGAGGGTTGTTACCACTCGTAATAAGAGTATCGTTAGGATGGAAGCTGCTTTCGCCATATGGATAGCTGATTGCCATAAGAAAGGTGTTCCCTTGGATACTAACATTATCACAACGAAGGCTAAGATGTTGTATGATAATTTCGCGGAAAAGGATGAAGATGAAGAAGACGTAGACAACCAACAGGCAGGAACGTCCAGTGATTTCCAGCCTAAGAAACCGTTTTCTGCAAGCAAAGGCTGGTTTCAGAAATTTCAGTAACGATACGGCCTGAAAAACGTATCGTTACATGGAGAGGCTGCTTCGGCTAACAAGGAGGCTGGTGAAGCTTACGTTCGGGACACTTTTAAAGAAATAATCGCTGAAGGGGAATATAGGCCTGAACAGGTATTCATCATGGACGAGACTGGCCTGTTTTGGAAGAGGATGCCTTCCCGAACGTTTCTGTTTAAAGATGAGAAAAAAAACCCTGGTTTTAAAGCAGCTCATAAAAACCGGTTCACTCTCTTAATGACTGGTAATGCTGCTGGTTTTATGTTGAAGCCGACATTAACTTACAAGTCTAAAAACCCGAGAGCTTTAAAGAATAAGAACATGAACTTGCTACCGGTCCATTGGATGCACACTCCTACTGCCTGGATAACGAAGCCTCTGAGCTCTGATTGGTTCCATCAGAGTTTCATTCCTCAAGTTAAGCTGTATTTATTAAAGAAGGGCTTGCCATTCAATGTCCTTCTTCTTTTGGATAACTCCGGTGGCCACGCAAGAAATCTTTTGTATGAAGGCGTTAGGGTTGAATTCCTGCCAGCCAGCACTACGTCCCTTATACAACCGATGGAGCAGGGAGTTATCAGGGCTTTCAAGGCCTTATACATAAGGAATACCATCTCCAACCTCGTATGTAGCCTTGATAACGCCACCAAAACCGAAGCCGAAAACGACACGTTCACCCTGAAGAAGTACTGGAAGTCTTTCACCATTGCTACATGTCTTCAAAATGTTCATAAGGCATTGCAAGAGATGAAGCCCTGCACCGTTAATGCAAGCTGGAAGAAGTTGTGGCCTGAGGTTGTGCACGACGACAAGGAATTCACGCCTGAAGAAATCCAACACTCGGCTGTTCAAAAAGCTGTACAATTAGCTTCGTTAATCAAAGGTGAAGGATTTGCCGATATGACGAAGGAAGACGTAGATGAACTGATTGACTTAGAATCCGAACCACTCGCCAACCAAGACTTAGAAGCACTGACGAAGTCTGCTGCCGAGGAAGACGACGAAGAGGAAACACCGAAAGAAGCCGAGGAAACAATCGAGCAAAGTGGATGGTCGTTATAGCGGTTAGGTAAACTAATGAAACTAATTAATGAAGTGAAGGAGTGCTCACAGGAATGGGACAACGATATGGTTCGATCAGTACAATTTTGCAATAAAATAGAAAACTGATGACTCCTTATCAAATGATTTTCGATAGGCTAAAGAGGCAGAGAAAACAACTGCCAATAACAATGTTTTTCCAGCCGAGCAAGAAAGAAAGGGTACCGGTGGCAAGTACTGTTCCTGAAGTTGTAACGACCGACGAAGAAATTACCGATTCACCTTCCACAGAAGAGGAAGTGGTGTTCCCCGAAAAGACACCACCTGCTGAAGATATGTAATTTTTAATTTTAAGGCTTAATATCTTAATAATTGTTCTTATTATTTCAACAATAATGAACAGTATTGTAATGGGAGGGTTAAATAGTTGTACAGGGAGGGTTTTAAAAGTCTAAATGCACATAAATATATACGTAACAATCGGCGATCCCACTTCGCGGAAAATCTCCTTTCGCGGGGGGTTTTGGAACGCATCTACCGCTATACACGAAAGAACACTGTATTGTGCATATCAGGTTTCAAAATGAGTATGTTCTATCTTGGTGTATTTTGTTGTTCGATACAGCATTTTTCAAAACTAGTAAGTTTTGACGTTAAATTATCGTAAACGCCGGAATAATCTTTAAAAGTGTTTAATTTCCTATTTACGATATTGATTTTCTTCTTCGGAGATAGCTGTAAGATAACCCATGATAATTACAATTATACTCTGAAGTAACATTTAGTTTAACCTGAGCTACTTGTCTTAAGCATAATATTTATCTTGCAATAACATGTTATCACTGTACATTTAAACTAGGATGAATGTAGCAGCGTATGTGTTTCCAACTTTCCTGTTTTATGTTTTTAATTTTATAATTCACTGAAACGCTTGTTAATTAATCTTACAAAACGATACAGTAATATGTTTCGACTTTACAGTGAGTATAAATACATTGTAAAAGTTAAGTCTGCTTGACATCTCCGGTTTCATGGTATGCTTATAGGACTGTGGTCAAATAGCTCCGAGTACCAATAATGAAGGACTGAATGAGAGTAGTTCAACTACGTTATTACATGTATAAAACTTCACGTGCTAGTATCTCCAATAAAGTATACGAAAGCCTTGTTTTGCTCCTCGTAAGGAGTTCTTGCGCTTATATATACATTATAAGCACTGTTTTAACTTTCAGTAAAAAGTTAAGACAAAGGTTTGTTTGTTTGAAATTTTGCGCAAAGCCATACGAGGGCTATTTGTGTTAGCCGTCCCTAATATAGCACTGTAAGGCTAGAGAGAAGGTAGGTAGTCATCATCATCCACCGCCAACTTTTGAGTCACACTTTTACCAACAAATTTTGGGATTGATCAATACATTATAACGTCACCACGGCAGAAAGGGCAAGCATGTGACAAGGTATAACGAAGGATTAACCTTCTAAACGAATTTGTTTTTAAATTTTGGACACGTACAGCACGGTGCTAAGTAATTTAAATACTTTATATTTACATCTATGTGTAAAGCACAATGTTATCATTCATAATTAGTTTCTATACATGTACGTATATTACCTCGTTATTATTTTAGATGGATATAAGTTTCAAGCTAAACAGAATCAACCTTTATAATGAGTTATTTTTCTTTTATAAACTCACTGTTTATGTACCTTTACCTTTGCCTATTAATCTTCGTATGTATAACAGTTTACATTCACCTTAAATAATTAAGAGACAGGTGGAGTTTCGATTACTTGGATAAATGAAATAAAAAAGCGAAGATAATTGCTTGTCCTTGAAAGAAAGCTTACATCTTACTGATGGAAAGTGAAAGTCATTTTCAAGGTGAATTTTTTCCACTATTTGCCGCTAGCATTAAGTTGATGCAACTTTAATTTCTCCTCAGTAGTACAGCTGAGGGGATAAGAATTTACTGAATTTATAGTATGACAAAGTATGTTTTTTGTTGTGCATTCACTTTCTGGATTTGCCAACATCTTAACAATTTATTTTCTCCTGATGCTTTAAATCATACGTTATTGTTTTACGTATAGAACATTGATAATTAAAGATTTGATAGCTGCCTATACCCTCGCCTTCATCTCATAGCAGGCATGATAAGGATGTACATGGAAGAGATAGCAAAATTATCAATATGATAAGAATCAAAGGAACTTTGAAGAGCAAGCTTTGCCACAAAGTACGCAAGACTTGGGAAACCGGCCATCTTGGTCATACTTTTCTAAAACTCGTATGGTTTAGTTTGTTTGTTAGCTATACGTAGGCTATCTGCTTTGACTGTCCCTATTTTAGCGGTGATGAATTGGAAGAAAGGTAGCTAGCTAGTCAACGCCATTGACCGCTAATTCTTAGGCTCCTTTTTTAATAACAAATATAGAGATTGAGCGTACGTTATAAAGCTCTACAGGTGAAAGGGCAAGAATGTTTGGCGTGGCTGGGATTCAAACCCGCGACTCGCAGAGTGCGAGCGAGTTTCCTAAACCCTAGCGAGGCCGTGCAGTTTGGCGCTTTTCATTTACTTAATATATTATGGCCAAGCGCGTTAAGGCGTGCGCTCGTAATCTGAGGGTCGCGGGTTCGCGCCCGCGTCGCGCTAAACATGCTCGCCCTCCCAGCCGTGGGGGTGTATAATGTGACGGTCAATCCCACTATTCTTTGGTAAAAGAGTAGCCCAAGAGTTGGCGGTGGGTGGTGATGACTAGCTGCCTTCCCTCTAGTCTTACACTGCTAAATTAGGGACGGCTAGCACAGATAGCTCTCGAGTAGCTTTGTGCGAAATTCCAGAACAAACAAACAAACTTAATATATTAGCTGTCGACCAACATTTAAATTCGTATCGTTAAAATTTAGATGAAACTTAAAATAGATAAACTGATCTACTTCTGAGCGTGTAAACCTTCTTTTTTGAAGGTCAAATTTCTCTCTGGGGTTGAATATTTTCCAAATCCTTATATTATTAGGTTTCTCATTTTGCAATCATTATACAAAAAAAAAACCCGATACGCTTTTTTCTCTACTTTTTAAATATTTGTTTATTAAATATTAATTGGAACACCTTGAAGATTTAATTATTTTAAGACTGGTTTATGACTGAGTGAGGAACATTGTATTATCTCACATTAATTTGTGGTGTGAGTCTGTCTGTTAACTCTTCCCAAGTGGTTTGGATCTAGCAAGACCAAACTGGTCAGGCGTATTCTGAGAGGTCAGGAGCTTGACCTTATATGTAGTGTTCCCCTCTTAAGTGAAGGTTACAGAAATAGGTTTTTAGTGCCTTTGAACCCGAATATTTTGTGTTCTCAATTCTCCTCTTTATCCCAAGGGCGCCATTTTTCAAAATGTGTTTATACCCAGGAATATGTTGCAAACATTGTCTTTTTTTGCCGCATAGTTAAACAAAAGACAGAAATATATTATTGAACTTTCAGGGCTTTAACTAAATAAATGATTAGAAAGAAGGTAGGCTTTTAATTTTACCTTGAAGCCGACTTAAGTTGCTTTGTAATTTTTTATGTTAACGTGTAGATTTATTCTTTTCCAAAAACACTAATACCTCTATTATTTTTTGAGAATTTCACTCCTGCCTTTGATATAACGTGCTTTTAGAAAAGTGGAATAGAATTGTTTTGTAAAATGTTTCTAGATATACGTTAAGAAAGCATAAATTCCAAATATTTAGGGCCCGGCATGACCAGGTGGTTAAGGCACTCGATTAGTAATCCGAACGTCGCGAGTTTCAATCCCCCATTGCACCAAACATGCTATCCCTTTCAGCTGTGGGGGCGTTATAATGTTACGGTTAACCCCACTATTCGTTGGTAAAGAAATAGTCCAAGAGTTGAGTTAGCGGTGGATGGTGATGACAAGCTGCCTTCCCTCTAGTCTTACACTGCTAAATTAGAGACGGCTAGTGCAGACAGCTTTCGTGTAGCTTTGTGCGAAATTTAAATAACAAACAAATTGCTTTTCCTTAATGTTTCACGTGTTCTATCTGGTATATTATGGATATTGATAGTCAAGCTATTATTTTCAATATCTTTTATCTATTCTTTGCTAAGATTACCCCGAAGAAAATTATCTTTGAAAGCCTTATTGCGATAAAGTTTCACCTGTAGGCATAACTGCAAAAGAGATTCTCTTCCAAGAAAATAAATTTGAATATATTCACCTTGTGGTGCTAAAAGAAGTGACCTTGAAAAAATGTAAATGTTTTACATTTATGGCTTTCCATTTTTGTTTATTTCGGTAAAGAATTCCAACTTATAAAAAAACTGACGTAAAACTGAAAAAAGAGTAATTTTAATGAATTTTAAATGTGCATGAGACAAATATTTTATTAACTTTTATTTAATTAATTTGTGTGAAATGCTCTGTCGTGGGTCTTCTTTTTGAAATATGTAATGTAATAAAATATTTTGCCCCAAAGCAATCAAACTTTTATTTTTATACGAGCAAATTCCAATTAAATATTGTCCTATAAGTAAGAAAAACAATAATTTTAAAACAAGAATTTCTGTCATGAAACGTTGTTTTCCCGCTTGAGTAATGGTTGACCTTCAAGTTAGACTTAAGATGGTATCATTTCATATAGTTTAGGTATTCCTTTCGATGGGTACAATCCACACTATGTAATTTTTTTAATGGTTTTTGTTTATTTTTAAACAGAAGACTACGCAACTGATTATACATACTTCCAAACCCTGGTATCGAACCCTGAACTTTAGCGGTATAAGATGTCAGGAGGGAGTGTTTTGACTATTATTAGTAAAGTACTTTCCTACATTAATTTCACACTCACATACCACAGCAATAATCTCAGCTGTGGTACACATAATAAATTATTTAAAGTTGACACCTAGTTGTTGGAAGATACGACCACACAAAATCGTTCACACAGTTTTCTATTGTTACTAATATAGGTATTTGTTCGCCAAGCATAAATCAAGCGAAAATCATTGATCTTGCGAAACGCATTGACTGAAAACGTAGAACGAAAAGTTTTGTACTGAAACAATTTATTTGTTACGAATACTAGCTGAATACACACATGTATATATGAATTATTACAATCAAAACTGTCATCATTTCCCAGGTGAAACAGATGTAATTCTATGGGTTTATAAGGCTAAAATTAAACCAGATAGACCAACGTGGCTTTGCTCTAAAAATTAATAATATTCTTATGGAAACATGTTTCTTGCTATCTATGAACACGTGTTTTGATGAAACATGTTTGTTTTTTACAATCTGTTGGGTCTATGAATATATGTTTTGTTGTGAAATATTTTTTTATATTAAATGTAGTGTTCATTAAGCAGTTTTTTGGTATTTAGAACGTTACGTGACACATAAGATAAGAGGCCAGGTCAGGACTATAAATTCAACCACAGCTATCCCCAATTTAAAATTGCTCATCATAGATAGAGGGGAAGGCAACCTCTTTCCGCTTTCCACACGACCACTTTTAATAAAATAGTAGAAATGGCTGTCACATTTGTATTGCTTTCACACCTTTAAACAGCATTACGCAGATCGAATATTGGATCTCTCAATACTCAGCCCACAGTCTTAAGCATAGACAATACAAGCAATTACTTGTGTATGGGACTTTAAGAGACTCCTCACTGGTGAATAGAAATATCTTTCAAAATTAAGATGTGTCCATTAGTTTAATTTCGTAAAACAAAAGTTTGTTTGTTTTTTAATTTCGCGTAAAGCTACTCGAGAGCTATCTTCGCTAGCCGTCCCTAATTTTGTCAGTGTAAGACTAGAGGGAAGGCAGCTAGTCATCACTACCCACCGCCAACTCTTGGGTTATTCATTTACCAACGAATAGTGGGATTCACCGTCACATTATAACGGCTGAAAAGGCGAGCATGTTTGGTGCGATCGGGATTCAAACCCGCGACCCTCGGATTACGACTCGAACGTATTAACACACTTGGCCATGCCGCGCCCGTAAAACATAAACATCTAATTCAGACATCAATTTTTAAAACATTTTGTTGGAGGTCACTCATCTCAACTCACCTACTACACACAGCCTGTCGAAAAATAGATTGGTTTCTGGTTTGGTAAAACCAGCAAACAACGCAATTATCATGAAGTAAACACCTCCCCCTTTTTAACGTACTATCAAAGCCGAGAGAAGTCCAGTTATCAACCTGCCGTACGATGAATTCTATCTTATAGAATGGATCCTATTTTCCGTGTAGAAACTTCGTTATTGAAATACAACAAATCAATAAAAACCTAAAATCTATTGTCTTTCGCGTTTGTTTTTTAAACCCTCCTTTAGAAAAATTGTTTAGCGATTCAGTGCACAAAACTTTTTCTTCAGGTTTAAAGATTACAATTTCTCCTAATAATACTGAGGTTGATTGCAGATATTAGTATTCTATCTATAATTGTACCAAAACTCATTTAGAATTCTTATCTTTTTCTCCGCTTTTTTGTTCTCGAGGTTGAGATTGTTAAATGAAGCTCAATTTTTACATGATTGTTCATGAACCATCGACAAAATAATCTGGTTTTGAATTTCGCGCAAACCTACTCGAGAGCTATCTGCGCTAGCCTTCCCTAATTTAGCAGTGTAAAATTAGAGAGTAGGCAGCTAATCATTACCACCCACCGCCAACCTCCTGGACTACTCTTTGATCAACGAATAGTGGGATTGATCGTATCATTATAACACCCCTCAACTTACGAGTCGAGTACCCTAACCACTTGGTCGTGTTGGCCTGTATATTTTGTTGTTGTTTGTTTGTTTTTAACAAGTAAGTTCTTTTTAAACACAATTACCATTTCGTAACAAATCATCTCAGCTTAAATATCAGATACTTCTCTTTTTTTTCTTTCGTATTTACTGAATTACCAGTGGGTGGACCATATTCGTCCTGTCGAATTTTTAACGCATTTTTGTAAACAGTTTGCTTACCAAATAGTTGGCAGGTCTGTGATTTAATTGATATAGGATTCCTGATAGCATATGAATCACATATATGGGTAAATAATTGAACGAAAATACCGTCAGCACTGAATTTAATTCCATTAAGTACTACTAAGATTTCCTATGCATTTTCCTTAGGAAATATGCAGTTTTTTTTCGGTATTTTTGGCCTATTCTTTACACTGATGTAACTCAATATGATGCACTATGTGAGCCACCCTGGAAATGAACAACATATATAAATATGCAAGTCGATAATGTGAGGCGGTTTGGGTTGTTTAAAATCACTCATAATTTTGAACTAATAGATTAGAATGAAGGTAATGAGTCAATTGCGCCATTTCTTGAGCCACTCTTGCCTGACCAAACAATAAGATTGACCGTCACTTTTACAACACGCTGCCAGCTCTAAAGTTCCAAAGTGGTTTGTACCAAAAAAGGACCCTAGTTATGAACTTTTGGGTTTATAGCCAAGGCATTTTTACCACTACGTTATGTTTACACTTTTAAGATGTAAAATGAAGTATTCAACAAAATTAGTAACACATACACCAAAGGACATAAACCGATATGTCTGAAAGAGTTATACAAAAAAGATGTAACGACAATTTACAAACAAAAGAAGCTTTAATATAAATTTCAATGCATAGAAATTATTTTTTGATATTAATATATGCGTTGTGGTTTTGAATGAAATCGTAGAAACTTTGAAACTCTTAGCTTAATATATTAAACCTGTCACAATTTACAACCAGGTAATCTTTGTGAATAAGCTGGTTTTAATATTGTTGTTGTATTCATTCATGTGGAATGTTGTGTTCATTTAACTATTCATATACACCTTTACTGATCTCAATAATGTTTTGTGTTTAGAGACAGGATATGTATTTTGACGCGTGGGCACGAGCGTGTAAGTCGTTGCTCATATCATAAATATAAATACATGCACATAATTATTATATTGTTTAGAGGAAAAGGTTCGCTGTGTCCGCCTTGTGAAAATGTGTTGTCACGTGCTCCGCATAACTAATTTTACGAGGGAGACAAATGAAATTGCTCAACAAGCTCAACTATAGTGCTACCTTTTATGTAGACAAACGTTAATTCAATTCTAATGTTCTGAAAAAATATCAGTGAAAAGAAGGGTGTTTAACTCTTACTTTTATTGGAGTTATTGTGTAAGGATTTTAAATTTTCCAGGTTCAGAAAATATGATCTTGTCATATATAATTTACTCTTTACACGGAAAGGCAAAGTCTCAGTGACTGTATATTGTTACACCTTGGTATTCATAAGGACAAATACCGGAAATAGATTAGAAAAACTGTATAACAATGGCAAATCATATGGTATTTTTAGTGCGGTTTCAGGGATAAAAAATGAGTTCTGTTGAAAAAAAAATGTATCATGACTTTAATCAAATATTTCAGTGTTAAACGTAAGAGTAATAAACAACAAAGACCTAGTGACCCAGTGTTAAATCTGTAGGTTTACAACACTAAAATCGAGGTTTTGATAGTCGTGGTGGGTGAAGCACAGATAGTCTATTGTGTAGATTTGTGCTTAACTTCAAACAAATAAGCTTCAAAGTTCACTTTTTAATGGAACTGTTCATTTCTTTACTTTAAAGTTTTGCATCGTAACTAGTGGGCCCGAGCTCTGGATAAATCCACGATTTAAACGTAATTATTGAACTAGTAATAAAAGTTTCAATTCAGGAATAATATGTATTATATTTTCCTACAGTGATATAACGTTTATTTATGTTTGTCCTTATTTAGTATTATATGGTGTTATTAAAAACTGATGACAATCCTTCATATCTCAACATAAAGGATTTGTTTGTTTGTTTTGAAATTCGTGCAAAGCTACACTAGGGCTATCTGCGCTAGCCGTCCCTAATTTAGCAGTGTAAGTCTAGAGGAAAGGCAGCTAATCATCACCACCCACCTCCAATTTTTGGGCTACTCCTTTTTCAACGAATAGTGGGATTCATCGTCACATTATAACGCTCCCACGGTTGAAAGTGCGAGTGTGTTTGGTGTGATGGGGATTCGAACCTGCGAGCTTCGCATTATGAGCCGAGTGCCTTAACCACCTGACCCTGCCGGGGATTATAATTAGTATTCTAAAATTATGGTAAGATTAACAGCAAAGGTTAATTATATACTGTAAGTAATGGCAGCTCCGGCAACTAAATCGTAAAGGCTAACAACAGTGGATTAAATATACAATAAAGAAGGTAATTGAGAAAGAACCGCCATAATGTGAAGAAAAGAAATGAAGAAATGGTATTTAACTTGTTATATCTGTGAAGTGTAAATATTGATGCCTGGTTATAAGATGTAGGGTAAGGTAAAATGTATAATACATAATATATATATGTACAACTACGTTTCAGTTCTATAATATCCCGAATTTGGTTTGATATACAGTCCACAAGAGAATATAAACTATTTAAAATCATTTGTGTTTCTGAAAAAGACTAGCAGGTGATCTAAATCGGCTAGTCTTATGACAGTAGTCCGAAGTGAACAAAGCACATAACAAATTCTGATTGTCATGATGCTATGAAAACACGTAGGTTCAAGAAGACTCGATGGAAATGAACAGAAATCCTATAGCCCAGGACTTTTGAAAGGTGGACTTTTTTACTTTTTCCTTCAGGAGCCAAAAAGAAGAAAGGTTCACCTTTCAAAAGAATTTGGGCTTCTATTTATTTCTACAAATTATTGTAATTAACCTGTATATTTTAGCTTGTGAAAGCGTGATTTTCATGTTAAGCTTTACTCATTTACTTTTTTCTAACAGCTGATGTCTCACTACTTTCTAGACCATGGATGACGTCATATAAAGCAGTGGCTGCTGAAGACGTATCGAAATGTGAGTTGAGGTCAAAGTTACATTGTCACTTTAAGGGCTGACAGAACTATATAGCTAATTTAGTGAAGTTATATTTGGTTAATTATCACTTATTCTGAGTTGCAGCAGAAAGAGCCGCTAATGTGGCAAATAATTAACGACTTTTTTAAACATAGTTTGTTTTGGGGAACAAGAAGTATAACTTAGGTAACAAAAGAAATTATAGAATCATCTGAATATCTTGAGTAACACAACTTCTCCTATGAACGGCTATAACGAATACATTTCCTGTACATGAAATGTATTCGTTTTTAACCAGATGGTACGTCTGCTGAAACTGTACCTGTTTCGATATCATATGTATTGACGAGAACACTCACTCTTCTTGTGTTAAGTGATCTATGTACTTTCTTCGGCACAGTATTGGCAGTAAGAACTGTTGTATTCGGAACGGTGGACAGATAAAAATGTTAATGGTGGTATGTTGTATCGGTAAATCATTTTGTTAGGGTGATTTTATATTTCGGTTTGTTATAACAGTGTATATCGATATTGATAGGTGTCATATTATATTGTTGTGAAAAATACTATGCTTTAGGCTTTACCTCCAACTAGATGTGACATATGCGCGTGACTTAGGTATTATTTTTGTTTCCCTTCAAACATTAAACATGTTTTCAAATCAGACTTAAATAGACTATCTTTTCAAATGTTCATGCTTCGTAACTTAGCATGTTGAGTTGTATAAACTAAAGCAAAAAAGATAAAATAAAGAAAATTTCGTCTAACAGTTTCAACGTATAAGCAACGAGAACCCATTCTCGGTTTTATCAAATGGTTATATTTTCACCAGAGATGTTGTATAACCATTTGAAAAAACCGAGAACGAGTTCCCGTCGCTTATACATTGAAACTGTTAGATGAAATTTTCTTTATTTTATCTAGGCTAGAGTTTATGAATATTTATGAAAGTTAAATAAACAAGATTTAATTGTCACGTCCTTTTGCTGGCCATGCTTAATTTTAACATTCTAATAATAAAAGAAAAACACACCAGCGAGGTTTCTAATCTTTATTATAAGGCGACTTATTAAACTGTGTTATTTATTACACAAGATTAAATAAGTCTCGATGGTTAAATTACTCGAGGGAACTAGCATTTAACCTTTATCATAATTAAAGTATTCAAATTATACATGTTACACGTAGAAGGTATAGTTTATATCCTGAACTTCAATCTAACATTTTGAGATATAGTTTCTTATAAATATAAAAAATACACATGTTAAATGCTACAATAAACTTATTTCTACAGCCACTTGTAAAGTGTGAGAAGATAAGTTGATTGTACGTGAGCGTAATTCTGCTTCATCTTTAAACAACTTTTTAGAAATTCATACTATTCGTCCCAAACTAGATGTATTACTCAAATAAGGAATAAGACGTTTTTATATTGTCTGCTCACTTTAAAAAGACCTCCAGCTGTTTCTGTGTTTGACCGTCTTTCACCCAATAATAGCCCGAAGTCGGCGGAGGATTACCGTAGTAACTGATTTTCAGTCATATTGTGATCTTGTCTCTGTACTGCTGGGAATTAGATTACTAAATCTACTTTCGTAGCATTCTAACTTATATACAACAATACCATTATTTCGGATTGTTGTGTTAACGTCTTAGAAGAGCTCTTATATATACAATGTTGTAAGATAAACAGGATTACCTGTATGTGTATAATTTAGATGTTTATCACCTTTTTAAAGGACATCCTCCAACAGATCGTTCTCTATACTATTACACCACCTCCAGCAGCTATCAGTAGTGGAACAGAACAAACAATGTTATTTAAGCGCTTCATTTAGTGTTATGCATAAGCTTGACACACTGTTACTAAATTGTGTGGCTGATATTTTAAACCTACGTATGACTTAGTTTTACAGAATTTCGTGAAAAGCTGAAATAGCACATCCAGTTCTACTTTGTTTAGACCCTAAATTGTAACTCAAAATTATATGTGATTTAAGTTCATAAAGTATAAGTTATTATTTCATTTATTTGTTATTGTATTTAATGAACCATTCGTAGCTATTTCACGTCATTTTAATCGCGTTAAAGTCAATAATAAATTTTCTCGTAACTTAGCACTTTAATTCAATTATCTGGTTAATATTATAAACTCTTAGAAGGATAAATAAACCACAATGAAGAATACTATATTCCACGTAAGTTTTAATTATGTATCTTATTTTAGTTTATACGATATTTATATGTGATTTTACCAGCGTGCACAACCACGAACGTTTGTCCCCGTTAAAATACCAATAAATTTCATAATTAAGTAATCTTAGGTTCTACAAGCGAATGAAAATGTGTGTTGCATACGAGCTGAAAAAAAATCATTTAAAACTATACATTGAGTTCTAATACTGCGTATGTTTGTCAAACATTTTACTATGAATGAAACGTATTTGGTGATATTTAAGCTATATATACCCGAATAAAAAGATAAACATTTGTAATAATACATTTAAAAAGTCAAAGTTAAAAAACAAAATAAAACACTGTAATTCTGCGAGATATAGATTAATGCTAGCTGGTTCTTCCATACTGTCCTTTTTTTATTTAAATCGGGCAAACTTATCCTTAATTCAGCAGTTTAAGACAATAGGGAAAGTAGCTAGTCATCACCACCCATTGTCAACCCTTGGGCCACTCTTTTACCAACGAATAGTGGGATATACCTTCACTTTATAACGCTCCCACGGCTGAAAAGGCGAGCATGTTTGGTGTGACGGGGATTCGAACCTGTGACGTTTTTGCATATAAAATTCTCAACAAGTGGGTTTCTCGACATCACTGACTGTGACTCTTATATTGCGAGTGGAGCACCCTAACCCCCTGGCTATGCCGGGCCTTTTCCATACCGAGAGGGTCCGCGAAGTTAAAATTATAGACTTGCGATTTTGACCACGTTTTGTTTCACTATTTACTCGTTAGAAAACTCGTAAAACTTTGTATAGAGACTGGCTATTTGTTGAAGCTCATTCATGTGCAACAGTTAATCGTATTTAAAGAACAAAACAGATGCTTATGGTTTGAAGTGTCTTTCCTTATCTTTTTCTCTTTACGTTACGTAATAAACATGATCATGTTCCACACGGGGGATTTTATCACTGTGAAAAATAAGAGTCATTAGACAGACTTCTTGATGAATCTTTGTTCATAGGTTAAGTTTTTTAGTATTTTAAAAATCCTTCTTAGTACTGCTATAGAAAACAACAGTTAAACTACAGAGTTTCTCTCAGTCTTTCTGTAGGTGTTTTTCTTAGAGTGAAGCCACATCGGGTTATCTCCTGAGCCTACCGAGAGGAATCGAATCCCTGATTTTAGCATTGTAAATCCGGAGACTTTACTAGCTGTACTAGCGGGGGCCTGTAGGTGTTTACTACTATATATGAAAATACTAAACGTGGTGACTTTTATTTAAATTTGGCAGATGTTTTAGTAATTAAATGTTTTACAGCTTTATGATGTAACGAAACTTAGTTTTACAGGTTTGATAAACAGAGCAGATCGATAGTTTTTTTGTTTTGATTTTCATTAAAAATCTTATAAGCGTAGGTATGGTTTTAAATAGGAACACTTAAATTACGAACATCTCTAATTGGCGTTAATAACAGAAAATCAAGTATTTTTCATGAAAGAAATAATAGGTAGGGAATAATAAAAAACACTACTGGTTTTTGTCATAATATTCTCTAAGCATCGATAGAAGCTTTACAAGGTCAGAGAAGGGCTTTATAACAAACGTTGCATAGTGTTTTTAGTTCCTTCTATGTGTCAACAATAACGAAAAAGATTCAGACAAGACTACAAACCGTTTGTTTTATTAGTTAGTAACTCCCTTTTAGTGCATCGTACTTACTTCCTGTGTACATTTATGTGTACTGAGGGATGTTTTATGTGTGTACGTGTGTGTGTATAGATTACGTTACTTATCAAATAGAGCACAACTATGACTCGCATATACGCAGTACCTGAAATAATGTAATTAGACATGCAAAAACAATAGAAGGAACGAACTGTGACAAGTATTCCATGTTTTGGTATAAGCATTAAAACATCGACCCAGTTTACCACTTATCATGTAAAAAACGTTATTACGAATTCCAATCTATCGACAGTACTGTAATAACCTAAATCTAATAGTTCCTAAGGGATAATTGCAATTATGTTAGTTTTGAAATGTCGTTCAGGTTATCTCTATGAGCACGGATGGGAGTCAAAGTGTGCACGCTTTCTACAAAGAGCCAATCAACATAGAATTAAATATGTAATGCTATCAACTATTCATTTTGCCCCAAACTGCTGATTAGCAACACTTTGTGCCAGAGAAGAGTAAACATCAGTTATAGCATAAAGGGATACCGAAAAAATAATGTTAATTTGAATTTAGAAGGTTCTAGAGGTTATGCAAGATGCAAACTGTATGATGGACTAAAGTATATATAATTTTACGCGAACATCACCTTGCACCATAACGTGTCCGGGTTTGAGTAAGACTAACTTTGTTATTCCACACACACACACATCTCGAACACAAATTCCCTTGCAACGCATCCGATTTTTGTGTGTACTACAGATGTATATTTTACTCAAAGTTTCCAACATTTCGTGTATATACGCGTAATAAATTCGGAATTATATGTACTATTCCATTTGATTATTATACTCTGATTTCACCATAGTGATCTTCTATCTTTTACAACTTTCAGGAATGAAAGTCTAAGTGAGTCGCAAAAAACTGCTATCGACTACGAGCAGTTCCAAAGTTTGTACTCTCAACAATAAAAAACGACTGTTTCTAGCAAAATAACAGTGGAAGTAAATAAACCAATGAATGAATCTATACCATACTGATGTTTAAAATTTAGTTATTTGGCGATTAGACGTGTATTTATCTCGACATTGGTCGTTCGATAATTTTTTTGAACAATCGTGAATGAGGTAAAAGAGATTTTGTTAATGCACACAGGTATGTTAATATTGTGCACATATATATGTATTTTATTATTGTACGTGTGTAACCTAAACTCATTTGTGTCTTACTTAAACCAGGTACTTTCACTGTAATGTCCTACAATATCTTGTGTCCGAAATATGCATCTCATCAAATTTACAGCTACTGTCCGACCTGGGCGTTGGACTGGGAGTACAGGCGTAAAGCCATCATGGATGACCTAAGGCATTTCTCTCCCCATATTATCACCTTACAGGTATGTTTAAAATGTACTTAAAATATTTATTTATGTCACAAACTTATTAAAAAATCAATTTATATAATGAGTGAAATGCCTCGTCAGCAGTGGCATACAACAAACACGATATACTTGAAATGGAAACTGTAATGGGCCAGTTAAGAATGGCGTGCATTAAACTATTAGTGGTTTGATCGACCCTAGGACAAAACTGTGGCTTTTAAAAAAAATGTTTTTTTACTTATAGAACATTACCCAGCCTAACCTTATATGGCATTTAGTATGATACGGGTAAGAAAATAATCAATCTTGTGATTCAATGTGATATTAAGAAATAATTCTAGAGTATTCTCAGAAAAATAGTTGTATCATGATTCATGCTGCGACATCACACATATACACATACGTATTCAGGAAACAAATAACATATACTATAAAACAATTAATGAATAATAAAATAAACGTTGTTTAGCCCTCCATAAACAATACTTTTTACTTAAATTTTAATGAAGTACAAGGAGATTAAAATAAATATGTAACATAGTTTCACCCCAGAAATTAAATGTTATAAAATCACAGCAAGAGGTTAGCTAAAATTAAAGCGTTAAGCGTTCAAGTTAACAACCATTGACATACTAAACAAGAAATGCTTCCTTGTTAAAATAAAGAAATCTGTATAAGATTTTAGAACATTACTTCTTCGTTTTATTATGTGATAAAAGTTTATTCATGGATATTAATTTATAGGCTATGTCATCTCTCACGTTTATGTGAACTTTGAACTATGTTGTGAACTTTCGAACGGCAAGTTTTAAATACAGATTATGTGATATGAAATGAACATTGGCTTCGGATTCTTTGATAGAATAGCTGGTACAATTGATAGCTTACAGTCCCGTTACCTTACCAAAAGTGAACAAAGCCCTATTTTTTCTTTGTTTGAGCTTTGTTTTGGAATTAAGCTCAAAGCTACACAATGGGTTATCTGTGCTCTACCAACGACGGGTATCGAAACCTGGTTTCTAGAGGGGTGAGTCCGCACCCTTTAGTCAACGGATGCTACTGATTAGTTGTTTTCCTTCTGGTCAGGTAAGGATGGTCAATGGCGTTAAGGCTGAAAATACTAATATCAATGAAAACAAAAAACACTTTCACTATTAAATTAACAGTCGATCTTTAGTAATGACCTCAGTAACTACAACTACAATAAAAATGACTATTATGTTATTGCTCATTTTAACCATATTAAAGTGTGCCTTTCTCTACATATAGTGCTTTCTGTGAATTTTATATACAAGTCTCTCGGCCAATTTACTCACCCGATAGATAATACACTTTATACAGAAAATATAAAACTCTTATTAGTCTATTTTAGGCCATAATTTTACAAAAGTTATCACCTTTATGCAGTGTATCAGCGGTAAATTTGGGGACTTAAAGCGCTATAATTCGAGGTTCGATTCTCCGTTGTGGACAAATTGCCAATAGTTTATTGTGTAGCTTTGTTCTCTGGAGGGATAGTCGCTAATTTAGTGAAGTTACAACTTTAAAACCCGGGATTGAATTCCCGTGATTGATACAGTTGAGAGCTCAACATGGCTTTGTACTGAAACAGACGTGTAGTTTTAACCTAACAAAATAATAGTTCTTCCCCTTGTAGCTAAAAGTAAACTTAAGGATTTATGATGTGCAGCACAGATAGTTTATTGTATAGCGTCTGTTTAACGACAAGTAAAGAAAATCCGGTGAAGAAAAACTTAAATTTAAAAAAATCTTAATTACTATTATAATTAAAAATAATACTAAACATTTTTTTGTGTTTAATTTTTATTACTATTTTGTATTTTTATTTTCTTGTTTAATGTTTACTATTTTTATACTTATTGTTCATAGCTGTTTTTATGTTTATTACTACCTTTTTCTTATGCGTAAAGGAAGTAGAGACTGATCAGTTCTACGAGTTTTTCTTACCCGAACTGAGAAGAAATGGATATGATGGAGTTTTTTCACCCAAGTCCAGAGCCAAGATTGTCTTTGACAACGAAAGAAAACACGTGGATGGTTGTGCTATATTCTTTCAAATAAACAAGTAAGTAATAAAATGCCCGTATATTATAACTCGTCATCGGAGAGCTCATAAGAAGTTTAAAAAATAACTCAGTTTTTAAAATATCCATGTTAAAAGATTTATCTTAGGAAAACTGGAAAAATAAAGTTGCTTTACTTTGCTTACGTATAGATGTTTCAACGCAATTTTACAGCGTATTTATTTCTATCTTCTAGTCATTTAACAAAAAGTACGATAAAAACGTATATTGCATTTATTTCTAGATTTTCTTTAATGAAAGAAACTTTAGTGGAATTCAACCAGGTTGCTCTGGCAACTGCAGAAGGTTCTGATGATATGCTGAACAGGGTTCAAACAAAAGATAATATTGGACTAGTTGCTTTACTTCAACCAAAAACAGGGCCAATAACAAAGTGTATGTATAAATGTAACCAATTCTATATAAAGTAAATATCTGATATCTTATTTTATGACTACTAAATAACATGATTTTGAGACGTATTTTGTGGAAAATACAAAATATTCAGATACCAAAAATAAGTTGCAACAAATGTTATCATGTCACTAAATATCATTTAGTGGTGGCCATCTCTGTTACTACGGTCACAAAAAGTACTGATTAGTAAATTTTGGACGGTAAAAATCGTAAAATTACTTAAAACCTTCGTCTGTCCACCGACCCTTTACTCCTGCCCGTATCACACTTATGTATGAAAACAACGTTCAATGTGGTTCCATATATTCTCGGCCCGGCATGGCCAAATGATTAAAGCACTCAATTCGTAATCCGAGAGTCGCGGGTTTGAATTCCCGTTACACCAAACATGCTCGCCCTTTTAGTCGTGGGGGCGTTAGAGTGTGAAAGTCAATCTCAATATTCGTTGGTAAAAGAGTAGCCCAAGAGTTGACGTTTGTTGGTGATGACTAGCTGCCTTCCCTTTAGTCTCACATTGCTAAATTAGGGACGACTGGCGCAGATAGCCCTCGTGTAGCTTTGCGCGAAACTCAAAACCAGACCATATACTTTCCAAATTAATGAGTTCACACATGAACAGGTATTTTTATAATACAGTTACAAACTTTATTGATCAAAACAGAAGCATTTTTACACCTGTATTTCCAGTCAACACAATTACACACCAAGAAAAAGCAAAAGACTGGAGCACTCAACAATTGATAAATCATATCACTGTAACAGAAGTCGTAATAGCTATTAAGAACACAAAAATCAAAGCCCCTGGAGAAGATGTGATTCAAGCTATCCTCCTAAAACAAGGCATTCAGAGATTATATGAACACCTAACAGCATTATTTAATCACTCACTATCAGCTGGATATATCCCCGTTTCTTGGAAGGAAGCAACAATATTAATGTTCCAGAAAGAAGGAAAGCCACCGAATAAACCAAACAACTACCGCCCAATTAGTTTAACCAGTTGTATTGGCAAAGTATTAGAGAGGATAATTAGCAATCGTCCGTCAGTTTACTTAGAAGAAAATTCAAAATTACCAGAAATACAAAACGGATTTCGAAAATTCCGTCAAACGACAGACCACCTGATTCGACTAACAGAATCAATTGCCGACAGCTTCAATAAACATGAATGCACTGTAGCTTGCTTTCTCGACATCGAGAAAGCATTTGACACAGTGTGGCATAACGGTCTACGACATAGACTACTGGAAATGAAATTACCCCAGGAAACTATTTGCTGGCTCTCCAACTTCCTGGATAACAGAATGTGTAAAGTTAATGTAAATGGGGCCCACTCAGGGCCCTTTTCACCCGAAGCAGGAGTTCCGCAGGGAGGGGTTGTTAGCCCTATACTATTTATCATGTACGTGAGCAATATGCCTCTGTTGGACCTAAATTTAGGTTATGCATCACAGTTCGCTGACGATGTAGCAGTCTGGAAAAGTGCCCCCACTCCATCGAACCTGCAGCCTGTCCTAAACAGCATTGAAGAATACTGCCAGAAATACCGAATCAAAATCAATATCCCAAACACCCAAGTTATATTATTCAGCAGACGGAATAAGCTAAAAAAGATCCACCAAAACTATATATGAATGGATCACTTTAACTGACTGCTACTTCTGCTAAATTCCTAGGTCTAACCTATGACTCAAAATTAACGTGGATACCACACACCAAAAATGTACTGACACGAATCTGGAAAAGAGCAAATTATGTAAGAAGTCTTTCAGGTAAAAACCAAGGAACACCACCAGCAAACATACTTAAAATCTACAAAACGTACATTAGACCAACAATAGAATATGCATCACCTACATGGATTAACATAGCACCTACACATATACAGAAACTTCAACGTATACAAAATTCAGTACTAACTTCAGCTTATAAAGTACCACGTAGCACCTCAACCACATTCTTGCACAAGTATGCAAACATAGACACAATATCTGAAAGACTCCTGCATAATACTCTAAAATACTTCAATAAGAATTGGCATAAAAATGAATTAATGTGTGATCTCGACAGATATCACGTACATGATAAAAATAGTCCTAAATACCTCTCCCCTTTTAACTTATATTTAAATAATGTAACTCAAGCTGGCCACTATGCACTAGACTCTTAGTCCTTGATTACTATTTATCATATAACTATTATTATTAATATATTAATATACTTACTCTTATTTGTGTGGGTGTGCATGCTACTACACGTAGTAGTAGTAGCATTCTTTCTTTTAAAAAAAAAATCTTATTTCGTCCATGCATGGTCTGAGCCCTGAAATGGGCCTGAGCATCAAGTTATACTTTTACTCTGGCCCAAAGCTATAAAAATAATAATAATAACAATAATAATAAAAAGAATAATAAATAAATAAATAATAATAATAATAATTGTAAATTGTTTTGATGCTATGAATGTTCGGGAAGGAGGAAGAGGTCAAATGTACCTGACCCTCCTGGGTATTTAACAACAATACTCAAATACCGACACATCGGAACGTAATTAATGAGTTAAAAAAACGTTTTCAAGCTGTTTCTTAACAATAAACTGAGATAATAGTTTCTATCCTGCAGTAAATGATTAAATAATTATTAAGATTAATAATATTTTATCTAAGAAACCCACTGTTGTAAAACAATGTTAACAACATCTTTCAGTTAATATACAAACATATTAGTGCAAGCTTCTGATAATTATGTATAATTTACCATGTGATTTGAAATACAAGAAGTGGTTGATCATTCATCGAACACACTTTAAAGAAAATCTGATGGAAATTGTTCTACATCTTTGTAGTTCATGACATTTCACTTCGGTAAGGAACATAGCCACCTGAAACAGCAGGGACAGACAGGCTAGCATCGATGTTTCAAGTTTAAACACAAATAACTGACACATTTTTAAACTATTCCTGGACACATCTTTAAAGAACTGTTTCCCAGGCATCTTTAGATCACTTGTTTGGACGCGAAACGACTTCAAAGAGCATTACGCACATAGTTGATGGGCTTGAAATTCGATGATCGGGTTACCTGTTCCGTTCGGTCAATGTATGCCCATTAACATTTTATTGCTGTCTGTATCACACTTATGTGTGAAAATGAAGTCCACTGTAGTTTCATATTCTCTCCAAATGAGTGTAGGCTGTTTGCTGGATGCGAGTTGAAGCACGACTCATGTCAATGCAAATAAAATGTTCACCGGTCAGGCTTTTAGTGCCATTCGCTGATTTACTTTTTAATGTGAAAAAAATTCATAATGTTGATAGTCTGACTTACAAGTGGACTTTATGTAGTCTGTTTATAGCTGCCTATGGACTTGCATAGCATCCAGTTACGGCTGCTAACTTCTATTTAGTTTCTCATATAATGATCCCACCACCGAACATGCTCGCCCTTTCACACATAGTGTGATGGTCAATCTTATTTTTCATTGGCAAGAGAGTTCCAAGAGTTGGCGGTGGATGGTGTTAACTAGCTGTATCCTTTCTAGTTTATCATTTCAAAATTCGGATGGCTGACTCTCGAGTAGCTTTGCGCGAATTTCAGAAAGAAACAAACTTTTACGACGAGCAAAAAGAGACATATATATATGTATATACAGGGTGGTCGCTAGAAAAGCGGAAAATTTGTCAAACAGCTATTTATTTTTACAAAGAATAACTTTTCAAAGTTTTTTAAAGGCATATGTTATGTTACACTCATAGATGCTCAAAATGCATTTTATGATATTAAAATCATGCATTTTATTCACGATGTAAAGAAATCAAAATATAAATGAGTAAGCACGCATTTTATTCATGATCTCATCTGACCCTCAAATTTTCCGCTTTTCTGTGTATATAGTGCGTCTGTTAAAGTTATGGATAATGGTCTGCTTTCTACAGATCTCTGGGAAAACGTTCTATTAGCCTGGAAGCAATTCTGTTCTCTGCCAAAGACAATTCGGTTGTCTATAATTAGTTAGTAACACTTTGTTGTGATTAGTGATCATGTTTGATGTGACGGAGATTCGAACCCGCGACCCTCGAATTACGAGTCGAGTGCTGGGCTCCGAACAGTTAATGTACTGTTAATGTACTTGATGTGTGTGGAATTAATATTGTTATTATAACCTAAATGGTTATCATACAATTACCAAGTATTTTAAACTATAATGATGATAAAAAAAAACTTCTTGAAAAAGAAATCGATTTTTTCCATACCTTAGGAATCGACAGAATTTTTTTAATTGATATAATTTCAATGATATAAACAGCGACGAAGATAACCATAGAAAATGTGGGAGGGATAACTAAGTCTTTGTGCTTTAAATTGTAATATTCATAGCACTTACTTTAAAATACATCATTTTGGTAGCAAACACCTTTGGCTTTCTGCTTTTATTTTAGATTTCACACTTAAATCAGACTTAGAATCACGTGTTACTTATCGTCTTTGAAATTGTTATAAAACCTTAGCTTAAAAATGGCTTCTTTTCTACTTCTTATTTCTCTTTAGATTTTATTTTGCACATCAATATTTTTTTGTATTAGGTGGCTCTAAACACTCCCAGTTTCATCAACCAATCCTGGTCTGTACCACCCACATGCACTGGGATCCAGAATACTCTGATGTGAAACTTATCCAGACCATGATGCTAATGCATGAGCTCAGACGTATCGCCCAAGGTGTATCACTAAATAACCATAACAATGAGAAAGCATCAGATGTCAATACAATTCCTTTGTTATTATGTGGTGATTTCAACTCACTCCCGACTTCTGGTAAGCCATGGTTTACACAGCTAAGTCTGAATGTTTTCCGTTATGATATAAACAGCAGGTATGGAATAATTAATCTCTATTCGTGATATATCGACTTCTTTTTTAAATTTTGTGAAATTTAAAAAAAGCTGTAACTAATAGATAATAGAAAAATAAGAAAAAATCATATTGTTAACATGTGCAATTTTCAAATCTGTGCCAGTTGTATAGTAAAGTAAACAACTGCGAAAACTCGTAAGAGATGCACTTACAGGAAGTACAAATGAAGAGCAACGGCAACTATACAGTGAACTTATTATGAGTACAAGACATTGTCACAAGATATATAAAAGTTCTACAATGCACTAATGCTGATAGATCCGAGTGTGCATGTACCTATCGGCAGTGAGAGTGCTATCAATTTTGTGTAGCTTTAGGAAATCGTTGGTTAGCTTGCACTCCGAAACATATGTTGATTCCCACTATACTCCACTGTAGATGTTTTTCATGACAATCACGTTGTTCTCCATTCTGTCACTGAAAAGTTCGAACTTGTCATTGTTTCTACAGAGCACATATCTCTACCTTTTCTCATTCCACGATATGCACTCCGATGGGGAGTTTCAGGAGCAAAACTTTCGTTTCAAAAGTGGGAGGGACATTCCGTGATATTGGGGTATAACAAAAGACAGTTCCTAAACAAAGAGAAATAAAAGGATTCTTTTCCATGTTAATTTCGTCTTTTTCATCTTTTATTAATGCTAAATATTCACTGAATGCTTATAAAGATTTAGAACCATTTAAAAACCTTCAAAGATCTAGTTGGATACTTTGAACAGAACTAGTTTTTCATACCACATTTTGTACAGTACAACTTACGAAACAGTAATAACACTGACGTCAGTCTAACGGATTTACTGTTACACATATTTTAACACTACGTTTGTTTCGGTTTGATGCATGCGACGTATACTGTTGGATGTGCATTGCACAAGACCAACATGTCCTCTAAATTTGAAGAAGATTCTTGAGAGTAACATTATACTTTGTAGAATGGACGACAACTGCCTGTTGTGGAGACACAAATGTAGACGACGACGTTTCAAAAGTCTTCCGCCTTTCATTTTCAAGTCAGTGTTTAACGCAGACGAACTTCGCAGAGGTTTAGTTTAGAGAAAGAAGTCTGAAGAGTTCTCTCCCCACTGAGGTGATCAGGAACGTTGTGGTTCATCTTTGTCCCCTCACGTGAAAGATTACTTAACTGTGTTTGAAACTTTGTCTGTAATTAATTTTTACTTGTTTAAGGTGATAAAGTGTGATGGGGCATTATAAAATTAACGGTGAATAAGAGCAAAACAAAAGCGGCACCGGAGAAGTGAGCCAGGCCAAAGTCCGACAGGCAGGTAAAACGACCCGATTCAGGGCTTGGCAATAGTATTGTCTTGACTGGGATCTAAAGATCCAACGTCTGAGATTTGGATGTGGGGGGAAAACGGGAGTGCCCCGAGAAAACCCTCTTTCACAGTACAGGCGCTGAAAGTTTTACCTGTACTGTGCCCGAATCTGAAAAAAGAAATATATTTAAATATATACATGAATCTATCTTATCTGTGATTATGTATTTTGTTGAGTGATTTGTAATTGTTGAAATATGTTATATGGTGAAATGTATTTTGTAGGTGCCCTGACTAATTTACATAATGATTCAGTTAGTTGATTTCTGTGTTCTGCTTTTAAGTAATATTTGTATGATATTTCCGTGAGCCTATTTCTAAGAGTTGGTAAGTTACTGATTTGGTATATATAGTTTGCGGGTGTGTATGATGGTAGTCTGTTTGGTGTTTTTAGTATTTTATTTTGTTGTACTTGGATTTTCTATAGGGTGTTGTTAGACATATTATATGTGACTTGACATCCATATTCTATTAACTGACGGATGTAAGCCTTCTATATTTGGATGATGGTCTTTGGTGAGCAGTTTGAATGCTTGCTAGATATGATCATTAAATGTGAAATGCGTTTTTTGATGGATAAGTGAATGCTATTAACATGTTTTTTCCATGTTAACCTTGAGTCGAAAGTGATGCCAAGGAATGTGATGTGCTTGCTCATAATGATAGGTGAATTGCCAAGTATGATGTTTACTTTTTCCAGATTTTTTCTGTCTTTTAAATTTCCTATAAAAAGTTATTGCTTGCGTTTTTGTTGGATTTAAAACCAGTCTCCACTTGCTGCTCCAGCTCGAGAAAGTGGGTTTTCTCAGGACACTCCAGTTCCCCCCACATCCAAATCTCAGGCATTAGATCTTTAAATCCCAGCCAAGGCAACACTATTGCCCAGCCCTGAATCGGGTCGTTTTACATTGATATTTACGTTGATATCTGCTTGTTGGGCTCTGGCCTGGCTCACCTCTCCTGTGCTGCCTTTATCTCGCTTCCCCCCCTTTCTCACCCTTCATTTTCATAATGCCCCACCGCACTTCATCACCTTAAACATGTAAAAGTTAAATACAAGCAAATTTCCAGGCACAGTTAATAATCTTTCATATGAGGGAGACGAAGACCACCCCTTTTGGGGAGAGAATTTTTCACACTTCTCTCTGTCTAAACTAAACCTCTGCCAAGTTCGTTTGCGTTTGCACACACACTGAAAATTAACTCTAGCCGCGTGTTGGGTGAAGAGAAACAAACTTTTCTGACCGCCGCGGGTTATTTTCGTCCACCTTCGGGGAACGAAATAATACTTTAACCCAAGTACCTAACAAGAAATACACACACACACTGACTTGAAGACGAAAGGCGGAAGACTTTCGAAACGTCGTCCTCTAGACTTGTCACCACAACAGGCAGTTGCCGTCCATTCTACAAAGCGTCATCATGAACGCTCTGTCAAAACAATTTATCAGAGTAACAATATACGCGCTATGAAAACACTTATGTATCTTCAAATATTGTTGAACGTCCGAAAATCTCACCTAACTGGCATAAAAGCTAGCCGAGAAACAGTAATAGGGTATTGTTTGGTCGCTGTATACAGTCAGTGTTCTATAAACTTCCGAAGCTATAATTATGATAAACACTTATTAATTGGAAAACTACAGACATTTGACCAGGAATGTTTATGGATTTCCAACATTACAAACTTCAGTGAATTAACTTCGAATTTCTACAAAGACATGAGATATTGTCGTTGGTGAAAAACTTCCGTATGCCTCAAGCTAGCTACCAGTCAAGAGAGGTGTACCGGTGTATCAATGCAGAGTTAATTCGCTCTCCAAGAAAATCGAGAAAATATTCAGTTCCAGACAAAATAGAAAACTCAGTATAGTTTGTAAGTTTGTAAAACTCTTGTTCAAAAATCATTTTGTAATAACCGTTATTATAAAATGTATTGTTGCTTGTATATTAAAATATGTTTCTGTTAAGAAAGAAAATTGTGTGTGTCAATATTTTCGGCTAATATAATAAATTTGATACATATTGACATTCAACTAACTTCTAAATTTCTGTTTATTTAAAATCGTAATACGTCAACATACGTAATGTAACAAATCAGAGACTCGTTCAAGATTAATTATAATACGTAACAGTTGCCATTTATTTATAAATTTCTGTTATCATGATCAGTAAATTATAATAAATATTAATCACAGTTTCTACGTTAAATCTCTTTAAGATTTAATAAAGTGAAGAAAGGATATTGAATTACATTGAGTAAATTTAATTAACTAGAACAATTACATATGCAGATAAAAAACTACAAAGGATACATTACCATCTGAACCTAAAATATTTGTACATAAACGAAAAAATCAAATAAAGAGGATATCACAAATATTAACATACTACCTATTTGTTTATAAAACAGTTAGCTAAACGAGTTCTTAAGTCAACAAAACAGAAAACAAACATCTGCTATTACTTTACTATGAGTTCCCGGTGAGTCTACAAATTTACAATGCTAAAATGAGGGGTTCGATTACCCTTGATGGACTTGGCAGATAACCCGATGAGGGCTTTGCTATACGTAAAAACATCCCAGCACCAACACTTTGCTAAGCCTCTCATCTGTTTAGTGTTAGTATTTAAACATTTCACTCATTATTTAATTCTTAGCTTGTCTGAGTACCAACTTGAATATGCCTTTCGATTCGTACTATAGTTGTACTTCACGTATTATTTCCACTCGGTTAATACTACGTATCAGTAATTCCACGCGTAAGACTTTCCAACGTTCAATAACGTATTGTAAGCTTATTAACTTATTTCCGCTGTAGTCATATTCACGAAAATCCCTTCTTATGCAACAACTCAAACAATACATTTTCAACAATAACTTCATAAATGTATGTTTTTACGATTTTAATTTTTGTCTTTCTCAACAAATCCATAGCCAAAACAAGAATAAAAACCTAAACTGAGACTAAACAGGATGGCTAGCTCATAAAACAAAACAAAAAGTGAATACAAAATTATTTTCAGAAACACTATTATTCAATATTTACAGTGAGTTTTTATCAAACGTTTTTTAAAAAAATCACTTTTTTTTCTCATTTAGATTATTTTCTCCATACAGATATTAGTTAAAACTTATTCCAGTGAAATCGTGGGTATAATTTATCTAACTTTACCATACGTTTAGCTCTCTATAGGGACGATTCTTGCTTTTTCTTCCTAAGGTGCCAGCGACCTGGATGTATGATACATCAAATACTTGTGTATCAAGGCTGAGAAAGTTGCAATATTACGTGAGTTCCCGCATGATCCTAGTGCAGATTTTGTTTGTGGTGATAACTGGTTTAGGTAAAATAATTAATAATGTTTATTCTTCCCGAGGCTGTTTTCAACCTTTTAATGTGATTACTTTCTGACAGCCGCAGTTTTGAAGCAGTTGTAAGTCAACTAGATCTACTGCGTGACAATGTGTTTTACTGTTCACGAGCTAACGCTCACACCTATATTTACAATAAGGTTTATAGAAAGATCTGTACTAGATTATTTTCTATCCGGTAAAGAACAAGTTTAGAGGTACTTAACATCGCTATTGGTTTGTTTATTTGTTTTAAAACAAAGCAATTTTGCGATATCCACTGTGTCTCACGGGAAATCGAATTTCGGATTTTAGCATTTCAGTTTCAGTTTCTTACTCCCAACATTTAATAAAAATGTCACTTTCATGTAAACTTTTCAGAGTCTTATGTATACAGCTCCAAAGGAGATATCGAATATTCTTGAACAATTTTAAATTTTGATTTTTTACATGCTTGTCGTAAAATATTTCATCTGTGAGAGTCATGAATGTTTAGACAACCAGAATTTTTTCGTGAAATATAGTTGAAACATCACAAAAAATAACAAAAGCACACGAAATAACCGATGGTTTAACGGTTAGTTTTATAACGCTGAAAATCAAGTTTCAATGCCTGCTATAGGCAGAGTCCAAATATCATATAGTTTTGTTCTTAGCACACACACACAAAATAGTTATAAAGATAAATCATCTAATTACTTTTTATTTTTTAAAGTTAGTTTTCAGATAAAAACTAAATGTTTTTGTATGTATGAAATACTTTTCATGTTCGCATCAAAATAAAGTACATTGAGTGGAGTGTACGTTTTCAAAACATTAAGAAAATTTTAACCACGCACTTTTCTGAAGTACTGCATTGCAATTAGGTTTTAACATATACATAAAAACATTTAATAAAGGAAGACATTAATTTGTGCCATTTTTGGATATTTTAGGAGTGGTTGAGTTCCTGATCACGGGGAAAGTTTCAGCTGACCACATTGATTTCAAGGGATTTGGCTACAAAGACTGTCTTCAGAAATTGAGCACCTCTGGACTTCTGAGTGAATACTCACATGCCTTCCAAATTTCTCCAGCTTATAAATATGGCGACATGCACTTCACCAACTTGACGTAATATTTTAAACTCAGTTTTAACGAGTTGTTTTCATTTGAATTTCTGTTCCGCCGTTTTCTAAACTTTAAACACATTCAAAACATCTTGCCAACCCTGGTCTCTTATAAAATAGTTTTGGTACATAAACAAGTGTCACGCAAAATAATATTTACGAGCACTCACCCAGTGTTGAGCTTGGAACTAAATGCTTAGTTTTAATGAACATTAACTTCAGTAATAATTTCAGAAGATATATTAGATCAAGCAAGGTCATTTGGATATGTATATCGTTTTTGTTTTCAATATATATAGCAGTCTCTCAGGAAACATTTGAGTGAGCATTCATAGTAATGACGCCTGTAAACAATATCCACAAACATTATTTTCATCACATAGAAAAGTGTTTAAAGTTGTATAAATGTCATCACAATGATATTGCTTTCATTACTAAAGCCTTAGGGTATAAGTTTAAAGTTTTTTGTTGCCGATGAAAATTCTCTTTTACTGGTTCAAGTATGGTTGAAAATCAAATTTCTAACAGAGTTGCTCGAAGGCTTTCATAGGTATATAACAATAGATTTTAAATTTGCCTACGCCTAGAGATAATTACATAAATTTAATTTACCTAATTATTATGTGAACTTATTTGACAACTATATCAAATAGTAGGTTCTCTAGAAGAATGAGAAGTTATATATATAGTTAAAAATATACGTTGTGTTGTAAACAGCAGGAAACGTGTGTTCTTAAAAATACTGTAATGTCTTATTTATTCTAAACATCAAATATTTATTTTCTCGTTTTCTCAAGGCCTTGGCATGGCTAGTTGGTTAAGGCACTCGACTAGTAATATGAGGGTCCCGGATTCGTATTCCCATAACACCAAAAATGCTTGCCATTTCAGTCGTGGAGGCGTTGTAATGTGATGGTAAATCCTTCTATTCTTAGGTAAAAGAGTAGCCCAAGAGTTGGCGGTGGGTGGTGTTGATTAGCTGCCTTCCATCTAGTTTTACACTGCTAGATTAGGAACAGATAGTGCAGATAGCCCTCGTGTAGCTTTGCGTGAAATTAAAAAAAGTATATCGTTTTCTCAGTTTCGAATATCTTTGTTACTTCGGTGTAGACTAGAGTTCTGGTGACATTGCTTTCTATTGAAAATAAGCCCAGGTTACTCAAGCGATTTCGCATCGTTGTGTTTCTTAAATACGTTTTGAATAGTTTATTAAAGTTACGTTTGCGCTGGAAAATAGCAAAAAAAAAAAGAATAAAAAGTTAAGATTCTTTCATTACGAGAACACCGTACATCTTTTCTGTACCTAATGAAGCAAATAGATAAGTTGCTTCTTATAAAGTCCTGTTTTCTATGTAAATATTTCCCATAAGCTTGACAAACTGCAGCGATCCTGCTTGAAATTGTTTGTTGTTCAGGTCTTTAGAATATTCACTAAAGTTTCATAAGGAAGCTCATTGCTTTGCAAAAATCTCAACTTTGTTCCCATGAAGAAACTGAAAACTTCCGCAAAATCAACATTCAAATCTAGTTTAGCAGGACTCAAGCTCTGAAATAAAGCAGTCCAAAATTATAAGAAAAACTCCATATTTACAAGTTGTTGTTTTTTATTTTGAAAGGAGGCGAGGCTGTTTCAAGAACTACAATTAATAAAACGATTGGGTTTAAAAATATTAGACGATGTGAGGTATCACCGTATCAATGCTGGGCATAACTTTAACAAAATATGTATATTTGGGGGATATGAATATTACTTTATGAATCTTCTTTGCCGAAATCTAAATTTGAGATACAAAGTATAGTTTCGGATCAATGGCAACTTGCCCTAACTGCCACATCCTTCTCAAGGCTCTGGTTAGTAAGGAATTGCAACAGGTTTTTCAATTTCATAAAGACGTTTAGCAGTATTTGCAATAAACAATATTCAAACTCTAGAGCCAACTGTAAGCAAGTAAGACTGTTTAAGATGTGTTTGTATATATTCTACTTTGTAAAACTGTTTAAGATGTATTTATATATATTCTACTTTTTACTAATAGTTCTGCAAACGTTTTATTTTTTATTTATGCATTTAACATTACTTTTTTTTTTCCGAAAGCGCCTCGTGTGGACAGTTGTTTAGCATATCGAGAGGCCCGGCATTGCCAGGTGGGTTAAGGCATGCGACTCGTATCTGAGGGTCCCGAGTTTGCATCTCCGTCGCACCAAACATGCTCGCTCTTTCAGCCGTGGGAGCGTTATAATATGACGATGTGACGGTCATTCCCACTATTCATTGGTAAAAGAGCAGCCCAAGAGTCGGCGGTGGGTAGTGATGATGACTAGCTGCCTTTCCTCTAGTCTTACAGTGCTTTATTGGGGACGGCTAGCGCAGATAGCCCTCGAGTAGCTTTGCGCGAAATTAAAAAACAAACACACAAACAAAGAAGCATATCGAAATTTAAGGGTCACGCCATCTTGATACAAAATCGCGTTCTGCTACGTGTGTGCGCGTGGGTTCGTATAGTGATTGCCAAATCTCGCTATTCGATTGGTGAAGAACTGACAACAGGTACTGTTGAATAGCTGCCTCTCTACTAGTTTTTCGACTCGTAAGTTGTGAAAGCTGAGTGAAGAATGGCTGGTGTGCGTACCCAGCTATTCAAGTTTATTGAAGCAAAGCACAAAACATAATGGTGGTTTGATATTGTGATGTTTATATAATTATATGATATAAATAGCTGGTGGCACGCTGTTCTCGTGAAATCGATACTAAAGAATTCAAAAATAAAAACTGTAATAAAATACCGTAACGAAATATTCTAAGTTAGTTTGACATTGTTCTTAACATGTTAGTATTCTTTTCACCGTAAAAAAAAAATTCCATATAAAAGATTAGTGAGGCATTTCCTTCAACAAAGCTGCTAACTGAATGGAAGTCGTCAAGTTGTTTATATTTTTATTTCAAGAGGAATGACGTTTTGAGCTAACCCTCTTCGGCAGATTATACAGTTTATAACAAAACTTGAATTTTTGTCTCCTATACGGCTAGAACCACATTTGTCTTTTCACAGCCCGTGGCTAAGGCAACGCTACTTATTCTATGCTATATTATAAAATGACTAATCTGGATTAGAAGTGTGACGATCTGATTAAAATTTTCTTCAAATTCTATCCAATATTTCATTAGACTGATATGTGATTTTGATGTTATCTGTTGTTGCCTTTATATATATTTATATCCGTTGTAGCTTTAATTGAATGTGTTTGAAAATGCCGATTATTTACAGTACAACGTACCTATTTTCGCGCTAGTGAGAGTGGTATTGCATATGTCTGTATATATATTTAATATGGAAGTTAAACAAGTGAACCATGTATATCTGTGTAGCAGTCTAGCTTCAGATAATCTGGAAATGTATCCAAGGCATGTTTTATCTTAGTCGGAAGAGAAAACAATTAATGGAAAATTTCTAGTCTTAAATACTTTAATAATTTAGAAATATAATTATATTACACTTGTTGTTGTTGTTGTTTTGAATTAAGCACAAAGCTACACAATGGGCTATCTGTGCTCTGCCCACCACGGGTATCGAAACCCGGTTTTTAGCGTGTAAGTTATATTACACACACACACATATACTTGTTTATACGAAGAACAATTCGAAAACTTGTTTTTTGGTTACTTATTAACACGTATTCTGTTATTTATTGAAACGCCACGCCCTTTATGTTCCTCGTGGAACTTTTGCTGAGAAAAAGTTATTTTATGAATAAGTTGAGGGAAGAATGACGAGTGTAATCCAAAACGTTTTATGAAAAAAAACCCTTTAAAACATGCAGTTAATACTAGTTAATCTGTTTTGTATATTTGAAGTTTGTCAACATTGTGTAGATGTGGTGTTTATTAGGAACATAATCACGTACATCGCTGTCAGTTCTGTTATCCCAAAGACAGCGTTGACTTTTAATTATTCTCGCTTTTATGGCGAGCCGATTTTAACAGTGTTTTCTTATAATAAAAGTTCCATTCAAAAAGAAAATCTTCAAATTACGCTAGCATATATTAAACAATAGTTTTGTCATCGCCTTTAAATCGGAATCTCTAAAATGTGGCTCAAAACCAGCAAATCATAAAATTTCATAATTTGCCAATTGTCGTGAATGTTTTTATTGTTGTTGTAAGGGAAAAAGAACGGACTTGAATACAGTTACTGTGTTTAAAGAAATACCTTGTTTGTTTAATGTTTCATGACATGATCATAAATTACCTTCATTGCGTCCTTTCAGAAGTTTTTCTCGTAGCGACGTGACTTAGACTCGAGATTAGTAAAAGAGAGTTAAATTATTTTACAGTCGTAAAAATTATCGTCTATTATTTATGCCTCTTTCTCGACCAATAAGCAGTAGTGATACAAAACAACAATTCGTTATGTCCGTACAATTAAATTAATGACTAATAAAACTTTTTAATACTACCTTTAACAAAATCACTATAGCAGTGTTCAAAACATTTCGAAAGACAATGCAGATAACTCGCGTCAAAATAATGAATTATTTACTGTTTTTGATTTTATTTTTAAGACTTAAAAGTAGTTTCACGAAAAGTTATCTCAAACTGTAGTATATTGCATCAGTAAAATACATCTAGACTTTATGGAATATTGTTTGGAAGAAAATTTTGCTAATGATATAAAATCAAACATTGTATATTTATATATGTATATATAATATATACATTTGATCGTTTTAGAACAGATTTATGACACAATCTGACACTAAAGTTACAGTCAGGCATTTTATTACTAATTGCCAAAGGTTCGCAAAATTGATTTTTTTTTCTTTTTAAACTAATATTAGTTCACTTAATTATAAATTTGTAGGTCATTTTGCTTTCATTTCTCAAAGTTTTTGTCAAGGACAATTTGTAATTTGCTTCAGTTTTATAAGAATTTTCAGTTAATAATACAGTTGTTTTATGTTGTATAACATCCTTACGTGCAAAGGTTACACTAAATTAAGAAATAAAACTGACGTTGTGACGTCATTTGGTGATCCTCATTTTATAGTAAGAAAGTTAAAGAAAAGAATAGATAAAGTTATAATTTATGAAAGGTTTTATGTGAGAATTACTTTCAAACCACAACTAAAAGTTTAAAGTTTTGTATAGAGTTAATAACAGAATTCTTGCTCTTAAACGATCACATATTATTCACATAAGTGTCTTCGGAGTGAACGAGGTTAAATGTGTGCAACAGTTCTAACTTTTAAAATATACACTAAAAAGTACACGTGACTACACCTGGTGAATAAAAAGCTCTTTCAACCGTAGAAGGTGTTATAATGTATCTGTCAATTCTAGTTTCTGTTAACAAAAACTAGCCCAATAACTGGCGGTAGGTAATGCTGATATGCTACTTTTTCTCTAGTCTATGACTTCTAAATCAGGAGTGACTATCACAAATATTCCTTTAATAGCTTTGTGCGAAACTTAACAACACGAACGCGCAACAGTAGCACAGCAAAGTCCAGTTGCATGTTGGAGCATGCAGAAAGCCAGTATACAATATGTACCACAAGGCAATAAGGGTGAGATTCGAATGAGGAAACACTTAAGATCAAATAGTCTTTATGTATTTAATTGTTTAAACCAAACCTGAACATGAATCAGCATGTTTCACCGTTAAGGTTGAAAATGTGATTCGTTTTGGCCGAAGAATGGGTTGTGTATGTGTGTGTTTTCACAAATAGCAGAGCCACATATGGCTATCTGCTGAGTCAACTGAAGGGAAACAAAAAATCCATTTGCTCTAACTGTTTTCCCAAAAATGGACACGTTCGATTTTGTTATAATGGTTAAAAGTTTACAAACGTGTGTTAATATTTATGTATTACCATGTAAGAGGGCTACCTTTTTCGTTATTATGTAAATTTCGAACTTTTTGTCATAAAGGAGGTGTTATATATTCTATAATTTATGTAATGAAAAGAACAATAACAGAGACCTCTAAATACAAATATGGGAAGTTGATTTTACTTTGTTTTGCGAAAGTTTGCAATAGGAGAAATTGTGTTAGTGTTGTGAAACTTTAGAGGCGTTATAATTAGTTTTATACATCTGTATTACTATCAGAGCCGTAGCCAGTCATTTTTGCGCCCTGGGCAAGTTTCACGAACTACAATTCCTCTTTTCTTCGTGGCCCGTACTTGTGGGGAGAGCTCCGTATAGTGCACTGGGCTCCAGGTGTGCTGAACCTTTGTGGCATACATCCTTGCAGAACACGTAATTTATTCATGATCGCTGTTCCATCAAAAGTAACCGTCTTCATAATATAGAATAATGAATAAGTGAATTTTAAAGGTAATTACTAGAACCTAAATGAATTACTGAACACATCAATGTTCCACATTTAACTGCAATAAATCTTAGTTTTTACTTTAATTTATAGCTATGACAGTAGAGTAGAAACCACATTATTCTTTCGAGCATACCTGTTTATTGGCTAGCAAAATTTTAGAACGCCCCACAACATTGGGTATGCTATTTCTCGAGCCCTATTTTTCCTTTCCCTGAAAACATATAAATATGATGAAAAAAGCATGTAACTAAATGAGGTTATAAGTTCTACAACACTAGAAAACTTAAAAATAGTTTTAAATATGTTATAACTTACAAAATAAAAAGACGTAGTTGAATAAAAAGGAGTAAACACAGAAATGTAAGTACCATATTAAACATAGCTCATTATCTTGCTTAATTCAGTAAAGTTCAAATGGTCAGATTTTCTATTTGTCCCCTAGTCTGTAGAGTTCAATTATTAAACAACAGTCTCAGTGAAATTACTTATGTGGTATTTATCAATTTTCAGTGCCATCAAGTTTACTGTCTTATCTTCATGGAATATTATTTGCTTGTCAATGTTTTAGAAGCGCAATTTGTGTAGTGGAAAAATTTAAGAACAACCCGGCATGGCCAGGCGATTAAGACACTCTATTGGTAATTCGAGAGTTGCGGGTTCGAATCCCCGTCACACAAAATATGCTGGCCCTTTCATCCGTGGGGGCGTTATAATGCTTGGGCAATCCCACTATTTTTTTGGTAAAAGTGCAGCCCAAGAGTTGACGGTCAGTGGTGATGACTAGCTGCCTTCCCACTAGTCTTACACTGCAAAAGTAGGAACGGCTAGCACAGATAGCCCTCGTGTAGCTTTACGCGAAATTCAAGAAACAAATAGCTAGCGTAGATAGCCTTTGTGTAGCTTTGCGCGAAATTCAAAACAAATCAAACTAAGTTTAAGAACTGTTTCCCTCTGCATTTTTTAAAAATAGATATTTATAACTTTTTAATTTCAACATAAATATGACATTGCTTAAAATTTTTGGATTATTGAGAAAAACAAGGTATTGACATTTGTACCTATTGTCTTTGTTCTTGCAGGAACGATTTTAAAGGTATTATTGACTATATATTCTACCCTGACCAATACATGCGTGTCGTTGGATTGCTTGGACCACTTGATGACCAGTCGTTGAAGGAGAATAATGTAGCTGGTTTTCCACATCCTCTCATACCATCTGACCACTTGCCCTTGCTTGTTGAACTTGAAATGACATGCAGTTTTTAAAATATGTGAAAACTCAAGAGGATATCTAACGAAGCTGAATATAACGTATAATAGAATGTAAAGTCTGGAAAACAAAGTGTCCTCAAGTTATGTTAGTATATATTTACGTGTATTGCGGGAGCAGTAACTTAAAACCTGTGCAACGGTAGCCACAAGAACTTTATTTGACCAACGAAGGTCCACTGTAGCATGCATGGAATATTCTTTGAGAGTGTGAGACAGGTCCTACCTTAATTTCAAGCATCCTGTAGAAACAGCATGAACCATGTTAAAGTTAAATGGTTATAGTTTAAATTGAAATGCGTAAAATAGCACTGAAACGTTCGCAATCGTTAAAACGCACACAATAAATTAATAAATAAATTTGTTTTTTAGACATCAGTTTGTAGCAAACATAATTTAAAAAAAAATCATATTTCAGCAGATATTTAGCTCATGTTATTGTATGGCTATCAGTATGAACATTTACTGTTTATACAGATTAAAAAGATACTGAAAATGAAACATCAAACTTGCAGATTGATGTAAACGTATGCAGAACAAATGTATGGCGTTTAGAGCATAGTCTCACATAATTGGGATATTTTCTAGTTATTAGTGTTATTAATCATTGGATTATTAGTGCTGTGATTAACAAAATTGGAAATAAATCGAATATACAAACAACACCAGTATAAGAGAGTTATATATACATTGGTCGTACCTTTATATCTAATACGAATTTAGTGGTCTATTCGGCACTTTGAACGGTTTAAAAAAACAGACGTAAAATTGTGTTTTGATTTCAGAAAGAACCTTTCTTTCATTTTTAACAGTTTATACCAAGTAAATGAGTTTTTACAAAACACTCCAAACCAGTATTATTTGTGACGTTATGAACGTGTGTCTACTATCAAGAATTTTCTTGGTCTAAATTATAGATATGACAATTTTCTGTGTTTCATATATATTATATAAGGGATTTGTTTTTTATTTGGGTTAGTACTGGTATAATTTTTTTGGTAGATAGTGGGTTTTAGGGCCGAAATGGAAAGAATTTTTATTCTTATTTTCATAGGTGGCAGGAAGTCATATAACAGTTGCTACAGAGGATGATTAATAAATTACTTATTTTGTAGTCTGTGAGCATTGCTGAATTTTTGTGTCCAGGTTGTATTTTTGTTTTTTGAATAAAAACGCACGCCTTTCAGTTCATAATTATTTTGTTATAGCAATACAAAGAAAGAGGTAGAACAAACAAATAGAATTTAAGTAAAAAATAAATTTAATTAATAATGAGAAAAAAAATCATTATCTTTGTTTTATATGTAATGCTGTACTTTTCTTCCAATTACAGTGTCAGAAAACATAGGATCTGTAAGTTTTCTTAAATAGTTACAGGTGTATTAAATTGGCTTTTCTACTTTCTTCTGTAACTATACGTAAGTTGTTGTACTGTTTTCTAAGCAGATAAAACAGTCTTAGTGTCCATGTTTTTTAAAGTATAAATGCTACGTTATATACTTTCTATTATTTCAAGTGACTAGAGTAAATTCTGAAAGAAAAAAGGTATAACTGATAGACAAATTTAAGAAAGTATATGTCTGTGCGTGTTTGTTATTGCTAAATTTTAGGGCACACTTTTCTTGTGATTATTGAATAAAATCGTGTTCTTATACAAACATATATATAAGTCTGATATTTTATTTAAAATTTATTTAAATTTGCATCGAAAATCTATAAATAAGAAAGAAACACTTGGCTCCTGTGTTTTTCGTTTTTGTTTAACTTATATGCGTAAATTACTATCTTGTTAAGATGATTCTATCATAGAAGGTTTAATATTTCGAACATAACTTTGTTTGTAGATGGTCTGGACATAGGTACCCTTGTAAACGTGTCTATAGTGAGAAAAAACAGTAACTGAAATTTAGTGGTTTATTTAGTTTAGTGGTAAAAACAAAAGTGTTTGATGATATTGGTAGAAAACTGATGATGCTACGTGTACAAATAGATATATCTGTAGCATATTAATAAAGGACTTCTTACTGTTGGTAAGAACAATGATTCTTCATTCTATAAAGTGTGGCATCAAGCATAGGAGGTCGTAAAGAATGACTTTAAAATCATGATGTCTGTGATTATATAGAACTGTTACAGAATATAGGTTAAAAAATGAAGTACGAGGCTATTTAAAGAATTTCAAAAACACATCAAACAAAAAAACAAACTAATAAAATGGTGACTATGATCAAATGGATGGTTGAGTCTGTTAATGGAAGGATTAAAACTTGAAGGACCTGGATAAAATCCTGTCCAATTCACACGTTCTCTAGTTGTAAGAATTATTTATACATTATACAATAATTTATGGCGTTTTTTCTTCTGATAACCACAAAGAAGAAGTAAAATTCTGCTATTTGGACATGAATTAAGTAAGTTGTAGATAACATTTAAGCAAAAGAAACTCCTAGCACATAGTATAAGACTTCTACTGCATTTTCTTATTTTCCCATACTTTTATTTGGCCATTGAAATCAATTCAAACAAACAGTCTAAGATTCAGACAAAAACATGTAGGATTTTGCAAAGCACAATCTTCTGTGAATCATGTTACCTTTCACAATGTATATCATCAAAGATCTATTCTCTACGAGCCTAGTGTAATAGAATCAGTTGACCACAATGAAAAGGATTGATTACCTTAAATTGGAAACACATTGAAACAGAAAATCAGCTCATGGCAACCACAGTCGATATACAAGTGCGCTGGAATGTTAGATACTGGAACTCCTTTTTCATGTTGTTTAGCATTCGCATGCAGTATAATGGTATCAAACATTTCTCAGGAAGGATAAATATACAACGCAAAATGCTTATACATTCAGATCGTACAGATGTGTTCAGAACAGAGATTTATAATTTCTAAGACAGGAATATTCCTTCTTCTTGATTTCATTGGAAAACAAGGAAATATGAATGAAATCTGGGACCAGACTTATCCAGAAAGAGACCTCAAAGTTGTACCCCAATTATGGCAAGCAAAATATAGTGCCTAGTAAAAGGTGATAATCAATGAATACACAGGTAAATAACAAACGCCATTCTTTTATTCCAGACAGCAGAGGGCCTGGCATGGCCTAGCGCGTTAAGGCGTGCGCTTCGTAATCTGAGGGTCGCGCCAAACATGCTCGCCCTCCCAGCCGTGGGAGTGTATAATGTGACGATCAATCCCACTTTTCGTTGGTAAAAGAGTAGCCCAAGAGTTGGCGGTGGGTGGTGATGACTAGCTGCCTTCCCTCTAGTCTTACACTGCTAAATTAGGGACAGCTAGCAAAGATAGCTCTCGAGTAGCTTTGTGCGAAATTCCAAAACAAACAAACCAGACAGCAGTATGCAACATAATAAAGATAGACCTCCATATAGAATAGTGACACAAGTCAAGTGTACATAAATTGCTTACACGATACAGTTTTTCGGCATTGTATATTTCAAGCACGTGAAAAATAAAACATAAGTATTTTTTATACACTACATGAAGACAAGTCAAATTGGCAGATTTTTATGTAACCAGAATGTTGCTTAAAACGAAATAAGATGATATAAGTTTCTCTATCTGTCACCTTGATTTAACAAAAGCATTATAGAATGTGTTAATAAGTATACACAAGTTTTTATAACAATATATATAATCTGCACATCTTATTCTGACCAAGAATGGTAAGAATGTGTTTTATTTCTCCACATCTTTCTCTGTGATGTTTTGTTTTGCTATATGGCATTTTTAGAAATGTTAATCAGTGTACGTGTGTGTACATTTTCTACTGCTGTGTTGATAAATATTCAAATAATGCTAATATACGTCAGTTTGTTTGATTTTTGAATTTCGCGGAAAGCTACTCGAGTGCTATCTGCTATCATTCCTAATTTAGCAGTGTAAGACTAGAGGGAAGGCAGCTAGTCATCACCACCCACTGCCAACTCTTGGGCTACTCTTTTACCAACGAATAGTGGGATTGACCGTCACATTATAACGTCTCCATGGCTGAAAGGGCGAACATGTTTAATATGACCCGTATTCGAACACGCAACCGTAGGATTACAAGTGGAGCTCCTTAGTCACCTGGTCTATGAATAAAATCCACATATTAGAAAAATATATATCCATAACTGAAAATTAGGGACAGCTAGCGGAGATAGCCCTCGCGTAGATTTGCGCGAAATTCAAAACAAACAAAATTACCTACGAATTGTGGAATTAATCGCCCCCACGGCCGAAAGGGCGGGCATGCCGGACCATATGTACATCTCAATTGAGCTTCACGAAATATAACATGGCAAGCTTTCAGCAGCTGAGAGAAGTCGTGTATTCCAGTCATAGTAAGCTTAGTTTAGGGACACTTTTACAATCCTATTGTGAAGTTACGTGTTGATTGTTTGTTTGTTTTGGAATTTCGCACAAAGCTACTCGAAGGCTATCTGTGCCAGCCGTCCCTAATTTAGCAGTGTAAGACTAGAGGGAAGGCAGCTAGTCATCACCACCCACCGCCAACTCTTGGGCTACTCTTTTACCAACGAAAAGTGGGATTGACCGTCACATTATACACCCCCACGGCTGGGAGGGCGAGCATGTTTAGCGCGACGCGGGCGCGAACCCGCGACCCTTGGATTACGAGCACACGCCTTAACACGCTCGGCCATGTTACGTGTTGATATTCAAATAATCTTATAATATAAAAAATGTTTCAAAAATATATAAGGACTATGTGAATAGTAATAAAAAACGATTTTTTTTTGCAAAGCCACATCAGCTATCTACTAAATCTATCGAGGAGAATCAAACTCCTGATTGTAGCGTTGTAAATCCGTAGACTTACCGCTGTACTAGAAGGGGATGAAAAAAAGTAAAATTTGTTCAGTGTATTTAATATTTAATTGTTCGTTTCTGAATTTTGCGCAAAGCTACACAATGGCTATCTGCACTAACCGTCCATATTTTAGCAGTGTAAGATTATATGAAAGGCAGATAGTCACCACTATCTACCGCTGCCTTCCCTCTTGTCTTACACTACTAAATTAGGCTAGCACAGATAGCTTTCGAGTAGCTTTGTGCGAAATTCCAAAAGTAAACAAACAATCAGTAAATGTGAATGAAAAGTCTGTTGAATTATTTTTTATCATTATGATTTGGTTCTTGTGCATGGTAATTTTCCATTCATAGAGGCTTGAGAAGAGGAAAGCTTTGTCCAGTAGACTTCTGGTTGCCTGAGTTGCAAGCAGCATTTCCACAACTTTATTGACATTGTGGCCATTATTTTTTAACGAAATTATCTAATTTTCTATCTCCTAGATACGTTTCCCTTACTTTCCTCAAAGATTAACTTGAATTACATGGAACAGTTTCTCCTCAGGAACTTTAAACTATTCTTTACTCCCTTTTTTGTACTTTTAATGTTGTTTCTTTTACCAGTTCTCAAAAGTACAATAATACCAAATGTTTCCTTCAAGGTATTTTTTAGTGCAATGCAGAATGCAACTAGTTGGTGTCCTTTATAATATTGGCTTAGAAAACTTTCTTCTGACAATGTACCAAATCATGAAGGTTTTAATGTTTTAAGTTTTCCTGTAACACTCTAACAGTTTGATCACTTTAACTAGGCTGAAGTAAACTTTTGTTTTTTTTTATGAGTTGTTACTTGGATTTGACTCCATGTAATTACAATTTAAACTATAATTTTGGTTTTGAATAATTGTCAGAAAGGTTTTAGTTTAACATAAACTTTATAGAAAACACCAAACTGACAAGTTTGGAAACAGTCTTCAACTTGCTCTTACCAGTTTGATACAAACCCACAACCAATTGCCCATATTTCGTTTTTGTATTTTATGCGATTTTTCATGAATAAACATTTGTGTGTGTGTGTTCATTATCATACTATTAGAATCTGATCTTTCTCCCACACAGTCCAAGTTGTGGGTCAAAGAGATCATTATTCTACATAGTCTGGTATTCATTGCACCTTTTCTTAGCAGGCCTAATTGACAGAGAACACCACATATGGAAATTCAGTATGTTATGCTTTAAGATTACAAAATGTACATCAGATTTACAACTGTATCTCCTGAACTCAAAATGATGTCATCTCATCTTGATTCTCAAACCAGTTTTATCTTGGTTTTTGTATGAAATTACAACAACTTCATATTACAGGTTTATTTTTAAGAGTAGGAACATTTATAAATATTTTTCTTTGTGTGTGGTATTAAAATTTTTATTTTTTAACCTCTTACTATCCGATTTCCTTTTCTTCCTGTGCTACCATATAAGTGGAATGTATGTTTAACTCTCAATTATTGTCTCCTTGAATATTGTGGGTTCTTCTTCTTTCAGAAAACTTTGTTTCACTGCAGCAGGTTACCCCCATTAAAATTACAAATCTGTCAGTTTAGTACCAGCCATTCACAGTTATACTGTATTTCTTGTGTAAACTGCCTCTGGCAAGATATGAATACTCCTTTACAATATTCATAATGTTACAAAAACACATAGGTGGAAGAAATCAATTTAAGTAAAAAATACAATACCATATAACCCAAGGGCTTTTAAAATATGAACCTTTCTTATTCAAGGGCAAACTCTATAATATTTATATTTCAGTTACAAAGAGCATTTATTGTTTAGGTTTTACTACCGATGCTTGCATTACCAAATTTTCTTGGTCAAAATTCAAAACCCATTTCTTACAAATCTTGCTGAGTGGCCTAATTGTAGCTCTATATTGTTTAATGTAATGAGAGAGAATGTTTCAAAAGCCCTAAGAAGTATGGCATCTTTCCTGATGATTCTCTGTTTGGCAAAAACACTAAAGTCTTTTATTTTTTTTAACACAACACATTCAAAATTATTTTGTTCTTGTTTAATTTTGAATATTCACTTTGAGGTTCTTTTTTTTGTCAATCTGGAGTGGAATTACATACCCTGAAGTTATTTTTAGTTTCACCACTTTGTAATCAACAGGCTAAATTACTAAGACTCCACAGCAAAGATGAGCACTCTATATTAAATTTTAAGTATTTTGGAACAATGTGGGACCTATTGTTCTATCTTAGCTGTTCTACCCACTAACTGAAGTAAAATCTTAAAGCCAGCACTTATAATTCATGTAGTTACCAAGCTTTTTCTTAAACTCACTTAAATTTACTGCATATTTTCTGTAATTTTTTAAGTCTCCTATCGTACCAGTAAAGTTACATTTCTTAAATTTATGATGCTTTTCATTAATATTATCTCTTAAACTCTTTGTGAGCCAACATAGTTTTTACTTGCAATTACTTTTTAATTTCTATCAGAAACATATGTTTATATCAAATACCTACAAATTTTCCACATGTAATGGGTATCTCCAAATAACTCGGTTGCTTAATTCTGGTTGCATCCCTTCAGGGTGCACCATGGTCAGGTGAGTTTAGGGGTTCAACTCGTAATCCTGGGTGCACCAAACATATTTGTTCATTCAGCCATGGGGGGTGTTATAATGTGATGGCCAATCCCACTTTTTGTTGGTAAAAGAGTAGCCCAAGAGTTGGCAGTGGGTGGTGATGACTAGCTGCCTTCCCTCTAGTCTTACACTGCTAAATTAGGGATGGCTAGCGCAGACAGCCCTGGAGTAGATTTGGGCAAAATTAAAAAAACAAACAAATAAGCATACCTTCAGAATTTGCTCTTTCTACATTTGTATTCAAAAGATCATTATTCCTTATCTACACATACAGCAACACATCAAACGTAAAAGAGCAAGGACCACTGCATCCAGGTGTTCTTCAATTGCTCCCCCCCTCAATTACTTCTATATTTAAAGTTAATAATAAATCTAAAATAGTATTGCTTCTAGTAAGTTCCATAACTAACTGTTAAATAAATCCATCTTTAAAACTTTCAAGAAACTGGTTTGACTAGCATTTCTCCAAAAAATTAACTTTTTTTACTCTTTAAGTACTCTTTCTAACTTCATGAAAGCCATTATTACCTGATGTAAAAGCTTAAGCTTCTCCCGAAGTTCTTCTGCCATTTCCCACAGTCTACACTTCTGTTTACCATGTTTCCTAACATATTTGTTGCTAGAATATGGTAAAAGAAAACACTATATATTTTTTGTTTGTTGCTAAACATAAACCTATACAATGGGCTATCTGTGTTGTGCCCACCATGAGTATTGAAAACCTGTTTTTTTGTGTTGTAAGTCTTCAGACTCACTGCTGAGCTACTAATAGAAAGGCAGACACAATTTATTGCATTACTAGTGACAGTATCTGGATAGAAAGCTTTTATTTAGATCTAATGTCAACAGAAGTTAATACCACATTAATACTATAACATTTTTTTTTTCTATTATTTTGAAGCTTTTTTCTAATTCAGTAACCTACATGAAAACTTACAAATAATTAAAAACTTTTATAAGAATGAAACCATCAGAAGTTTTCACTTGTTGATATTGACAGAGTTTAGAAATAGCACATTAAAATTAGTGGTTACATTTTGCAGTACTTGCTACAGAAAACTATAGAAACTCCTTGCATGTTGAGACATCAGTAAATTAAGCAATGTATCACATACTGCAATAGTAGGCAGTATTCATGTGGTATGTGGCATGTCAGATATTTGTTTTCCCTTTACAATATTTCTTATCTGGTTAGAGACAGTCAGAATTAAACAGTTGTGTTTATATGAATGGGTTAATTAATTAATAATGTTACACAATGTTGGACTAGTACTAGTACTCTGTGGTGATTTCCAAGACAAACACAATTATTCAGCAATCATTTTTTGAACAAATAAAGAATGTTAGCTTGCCATAACTTTTTCCTTTTTGCTAAAGTAATCTTACTGTAAAGTAACATTCATTGCATTTGTAGCTTATAATAAGAAAGCAATACAAAAATCAGATGAACCTATACTATTATTTAGTCCAAGCAACAAGCATCACTGAGGCTACTTGTGTAACCAACAACCACCAGACCACACTTCTCCATTCTTGACTTGTGTACACTCTGGTGATGCAATGATACATAAAGTATGAAAATATTTATCAAAATGTGGAAGATGTTCTGATGTGTTTGTAATTCTTATTTGTTGATAATGAGTAGCCTAATTAATGAAAAAGTTTATGTGATACTAATAACCCAGCTCTAGTCACTGGTACTATTGTAATATTTTATCCTATATTTCCTTATAAATCCTATTGACATTAGATCTATATACAAGCTCTATAATTAATTACTGTCATTAGTAAAACAGTTTGATTGATGATAATTACATAAAATATTGTTGAAATAACAAAGGTAGAGAAAGTCATAGAATATTCTAATAAAGATATTTAATTTACTGTATTTAATTTAGTTTTTTGAAATTGAATATTGTTACTAAGAATTATAATGCTTGTAAAAGTGAAAAAAACAACAAAGGACTAGTAAACAGCCAGGAACTGATACTAAAAGCATAAGAATGAATCATCATTATATGTTGTTTATTTATATCATGCTACTACAGCGTAAAAGTTCATTTGATGTGGCTTATTTTGTAGCATTATATTGGTGTTTTTTTTAAGGAAATCTTATGTTGTAAAAGCAATGAGAATTTGAAGAAATAGCCAGAAGTTAAAATTTATATTGGTTATCAACGATACTCATACTTAAATATTATAATGTTGTTATTATTGAGATGATTGGTGCATAGATAAAAATACAGCCATTAACAACATTATCTCAGAAACTGTATAATGTTCATATGTCTATATTCATACAATACACATGCTTCTATTTTTGGGTGAAGCCATTCAGAATTTTTGATTATATCATTTGATATTTGTTACCAGCAAAAATATGTAAGTTTAATTTTTTTTTTTTTTTTTACATAGAACATAGAGTTGATTTAAAAACTCAGTATTTATTAATCTACCTAGATAGAATAACTTCATTAATTTCATTATTCCTATCCATATATTCTTACAAAAAGATTTATACTCAAATTCAATGAATTTTGTTTTCCTCTACAGTATATTGCTGTTTACAATTAGTGTGTTATTAATGGTCAAATAATAAAATTTAAAAATAATACAAAGTGTAAAATTAAAATACTTACAATTTGACTGTTTTGTGTAAAAAAAAAAATTAAAATTTTTCCAATAGTGACAATATTTGAAAAGGTGTGTGCGTGTGTGTGTTTTTATAGCAAAGCCACAATAGGCCATCTGCTGTGTCTACCAAGGGGAATTGAATCCCTGATTTTAGCATTGTAAATCTGAATACTCACTGCTGTCCCAGCAGGAGATAAGCTTTGAAAAGCTTCTCTACAAAATCTTACTAGATAGTTTCATAACATAATTTTTATGTTCTTTATATGCTGAAACAAACTATGTTTAGAATTTATTGAAAACAGTAGAATTACTCTAATTTTATACTACATCATGATAAAAGTTTACAAATGAGAGTTACTTTCATTAATAACTAACTTATTTTTAGATATGTTTTACATTACAATTACTCCAAATTAAAAACACATTCATTCTGATTCATATAAAATTTCTACTTAAGAAATCTCTTTCAGAAATAATACAATCTTATAAATTTTACAAGCAACTGAAGTTATGTTATCTTCAAAGTCAATAATAAAGAGCCATGATTCCTTAAAAAGATGTACATTTGTTTTATTTTTCTTCAAATTTATAATTCATGCTAAAACCTATGCTCTTTGCTTTCCTTTCATTATTTTTCTGTATGGAGATATTTTCTCAGCTTCAGCTACATGTATACATAAACACTACACATGAACTGTATAACAAACTACCCAGGTAGTCATGTTGAAACTACTCAGAACAAAAGAAGAAATTAGCAAATATGGCAATGTCAAAATAATAGATGTAATTTGTGATTTTGTTTACTTAATGTTAGGATATAGTAAAACATATAAATGAACCTACAGGTTCATTTAGAAAATTTTAACAGAACATAGTTAAATGTTGAAACAATAAAAAAAGAGAAAAACAACAAAGACTTCAGCTTGATTTGTTTTGCAGAACCAAGACACAGAATAAAACTTTCCAACTGCTGTTAACAATAAAAACCAACAAAGTAAATCTGTAATGTTAACAACAAAATCTTGATGTGATAAAATATTCACCTGTAAAAAATAGAAAAGAAAATATAAGACAAGACTACCTCCTTGATCCTGTCTGATACTATTGATTAAATGTGTAGATAATAACTCTCTGATAATAAGAGTTGAAAAATCATGAGAATCAGTGTTACCACAGATGACGCTGGAGACAACTGTAGCATGGAAAGGCCCACATGGACTATAACCAGTAGTTAAACACTAAACCATCCCACATCAGGCTAAGATTTCTGAAAAACCTTCAGATGTCCAGTTGGAATTGTGGCTCCTCCTGATGTTCTAAATGTAAAAATTTTCAAGGAAAGTTTAACATCATAAATCTGATATTATATGCAACTGTGATAAAGGAAACATAATAAGTACATCCAGAATATTTGTGTTTTTATCTATCTACACAATAATGTATTACAAGAAAAAAAATTATGATAATAATACATACTATGTCTAAATCAGTAAGTATACAAGAATGTATAATAGACTTTGTGAAAAAAAATAAGGGTATCCTGACTAAACCAAATACTCGAGATGATTTTAGAGTGTAACTAGTTTCAAACCAATACTTTGTTTTATTATTTTTAACACAAAGTGATAATACTGAACATTCTAAGGTTCTACTTAGATAAAGTACTTTGTTAAATATATTAAAAGTTATACATTAACAATTTCTATGCTGCCTTGCATGTGTTTAGAACACTTGGTTTTAATTAATTAATTTAAAAATAAGGTTTCACACTTTGCTAGTGTATAATTTGAATAAACAAAGTTAATAAAACTTGCATTATGTGTGGACAGTACCACAATTGTAATTTTGTAAAGCTGAAGAATATTTAACTCAATTACAAAAACCTGTGAACTTAAACTTCATGAAAGTTTATTTGGATTTAGTAATGGATTCATTACAAAACTGAGCAATAATGGCAAGCTTAGCTGATGACGTAACATCAGTACTCTCATCAAGACAAATGGAAAGAAATTTACATGAACCAATATCTTTTGTTAGCAGTTCTGCCATGTTTGTTTCCATCTTTAATATTCTATCTTTTACTGTGTTTCTACTCATTGGCAGTTCCTTAATGTGCTGAATAATTATTCTTTTCCTGGAAAACTGTCAAAAAGGAAAGGAGAACATTCTATACATGATTCTTTAATATACACCCCATCACTGAGTTGTTTTCCATATTTGAAATCTTAAAACTAGCAGCAATTAAGTAGGAACTACCTAAAACAAATTTCATCAAAACATTTGACTGCATGTTGTTGTTGTTGCTGACTTCTTAAGAAATGTGTTATTTTTATTCTTGCTCACTCTTATCACAATGCTGCTTTACAGAGAAAGTCGTGCACACCACTGTTTCAGAACATAAGATACATAATGCTTTATCATCCTTTTTTATCATAACAAATCTTTCAGTCCTCCATTTTTGAAAATCTCTGCTGCTGCTCCTTCCATTTGAGCATTTTTGTTTCTTTGCTGGCTGAGCTGACATTCTGACAAGCTGAGTAGGGTAAATACAGTTTAAAAATACCTCATCAATTAGCTATACGATAATTTAACTTACCATAATGTAACAGAAGGTGAAAATTTGTCATTGATATAAATCTATAATTAACTAACTGATAAAAAATATACAAGTGTCATGCCAAATAACATAATTTGAACAAGTGATAAATTTACTGTGATAAAATAAATGCATATTTACCATTATTATCACTAAATATTCATTCACAAACAACAGAAGAAATATATTAGTAGAGCAAAGCCAATACCAACAGTATATTTATGTTTTTACTCAAATACTGCTGTGTACACAAGATTTGCGATGAATTCAACACATCATCCAATGCCGCACGTTCCAGCAACTGTAAAGCTGGTGCCAAGAGGGCACGAGACATCTCCTGTGAACATTTCTCACTGCCCCCAGGTTAGAGAAAATCATTTGCTGCTGCACTGGCAATAATGATAATCATTATATATATACTCATGTATTATGGGTTAGTTTTATAGTTTAAGGAATCAAGGTGGAACTACATGCCTCATGCAAACAAATTTTTTCACGTGCCTCTTGGGCACGCTCTCTATAGGCTTGCCATCACTGGCCTATAAACTATTAAAGAACCAAGGAAGTCTCTGTATTTTGCTTTTCTGAAAACAGCCTGGTAAAATAAAAAATAAATAATCCTTCAAAGTTAAAATTCAGAAGTTTAATACAATCTGTCTTCACCTAATGTCTTCATACAGATGCTAAAACCCCCACTTGGAAAACTGTCATCTGTAACTTTTTATTAATGCTTTTATTTATTCTATATTAAATGTTTCATTAAAAACATCTTTATTATGCTATAAAACTGTTCAGATGAATGTGTTAATTTAAAGAATATTTCTTTGCCTTCAAAATATTGAAACAATTAAAGTGAGTATAAAAACTTTGCAGTTTTATGACTCATATTATAAAATATGTATTCAACTTTATTCTATTTGTACTCAGGTGAATTCAAGAGACAAGAAAAGTGCCACTGAATAACCAAGGGCTTTTGAATTTATTTTTGATAATGGGCTATTTACAGGTATCAAAACCTGGTTTTCAGTGTTCTAAGCCTTCAGACTTATTCCTGAGCCACTGACAGTAGAGGATATGAAAACCTTTAGGTTTCAATAATTGAAAGGGATCAAAAAAGGTGTTATATATTTAATCAGTATTACTAATTAATAAACAATTGTCAAATATATACAAGTCTTACTGACATTGAAAATAACAATTTTAAATAAGCAATAATAATTTAGCAAATTTTACAAACATATTTAAATAATGTGTAAAATGGTGCTAACAAGAAAAATATTCTATATACTAGTTATCTAAAACTCTGGAGTATAGACATTTAATTCATCTTAAATACTGCTCAAAAGAAATAAAGGATAATCAAAGTTTTCTGTATTTTCTATATAATAATCATGATAAGATGTAATTACCAATTAATTAACAATGTTATTAGAATCCTTGAGTACACCTTTATGCAAAACAAGCTGGCCATGTGATATGGAAAACATCTGAGATTAAATAGACCAAGAAATATAGTGAAACATGCCAAGGCTTCAATAAAGACACTTAGATATTTCCATGATGTTAAGGTCAATAACTTGGTCATAAACAAGCTTCATTGGATTGGTTTTTATTCCTGATGACCAGTATGGTAGCTTCTCTTAACATCCCTGTTTCAACAATGTGAATAACACATGGTTTGATCAAACAATATTTGGATGAATTTCTCACAGACGAATCATGCTTCAGGTTGTTGCAAGGGATGTGTATATATTTGAAGAATGCAAAGAGCCATATTCAGGCTCAATTTCATGGAAGTAAAGCATGCATACATTGTTGTGCTGAGATTAGTACTGGTGGTGAATCTGACCTTTATTTGCTAAGATATTGCACTACAAATGCTACTGGGCATTGCAATATGTAGGTTAAATTTACCAGAACTTCTTTTGAATAGTGCTCAATAGTTTTGGAACTTGCATAAAGAAGATGATATTGAACAAACAGACTAATCAGCATGTTTATCATACTTGAAACCAACAGAACAAATATAAAATGTTTGGAAATACCAGAACGATTCATTTCAAAACAGTGTTGATGAACTAGTAGAAACTATGGAGAAGTGTCATATTAGCTCCACTGCTTATTAAAGATGGGCAATTCACCTGATTAATCAACAGAGTACCATTAAGATACAAGTACTGATTATGTCAATGTGTGACATAAAATTAATGACTGATCAAAATTATGAATAAAGCAATTAATGTCTCAAAAACAATAAACTAATTAAAAATTAATATTTTCCTTACCATAAAATGTATTCCCATTAGATAATTGCCTTCTTACATAAAATAATTTCTTGTGCATCAGCCTATGAAATTTGCATGCCAATAGTCTTTAGTTAACTCCTACCTTATAATCACAAGTTTAATGTTAACTGCATTAGTGAATGATAACATCATCATATGACAACAGTCCTACACTAATAGGAAGGTGACATAACCTCCTTGTACAGTAATTTCCCTTAAGCACTTTACTCAAAATAACTTCATGCTAAGAAGAAGCTAGAAGAAAGTGCTCTGAAAGTTGGAAGGATGGGTGGAAAGATCTGAAGAGGTATCTGTTGAAAATACATTTTAAAGTAGAGGAAATATTAACTTCTGAGACAATAACTTATCTATTCACACAGAATAGATAGAATCTCACATTTAAATTGTAGAGGAGCAGATTCAAACAATAAAATTAAATGACCAATCTTCTGAAAGTACTTAATGGGATGGACATAAAATGTGATTCTGTAGGAGCATACTCATTGGAGAGTGTATATTATTTCAACAAAGGTGTACACTTCTCCTAAAAGGGAAAAATGCAGAAAGTTAAAGAGTCCACAGTGTTGCAGAAATGAATGAGAGTTTTTTGCAGTACCTACCAAGCAACCACATCTAAGTAGTCAGCAAGTCAAAAGTGTGGAGTGATTGGGACAGGAGGGCACAACAACTGTTGAAGAGTGACATACACTCTATTAACAGTGTCACCACTTTCCTACTTCCAACCATATTGTGTTGTACACAGTCACTGAGGAACACTACAAGTGGGCAGTCATGTCTTTTGTTCTGTTTTTTCTAAGATAAAACACTGAATGGTACAGTACGGCTCAGTAAAGAAATGCAGACTTTTTGTTTGCATAATGTACCCATACTTAGTTGCCACACCTGACTCATTAAGAGTGATATGTCATTACAATGCAAGAAATGAAGATACTGAAACTACTGTAGATTAAATGAGTATATCGTGTTGCAACTAGAACTGTTATTAACACTTCCATGTTTTAGATTGACTTAGGCATCACAAGAGAACATGTAATTTTGTTGAGTATATCAATACGACTTAAAAATTATAACTTAATAAAGAGAATAATGAACTTATTAATGCAATGATAAAGAAAAATTAATCCTACTTTCATAAAAAACTATTTTCAAATTCAGCACTTTTATGAAATATGAAAGTATAATATTGATTAACTTTACTCTGTTAATGAAAAACAAATTATTTATTACACAATTATATAGGGCAGAAAAACACATGAATATTATACCCAATGTTTTACAAAGTAATTTATTAATCGTACTTTTATGCACTTTTTCATATAATACACTGTTTTCTTCTTATCTCTAATGGCCTGTAAACCAAAATAGTTTGGTATTTTTTGTAAGTCAAGAATGTTTACACCTGGGTGACTGACACAGATGGCAACCATAAAGGACAAGCAATTTCAGCTCTAAAGATTCAAACTCATGACATTTAGACTGTAAGCCAAACACAGTCTGAAATTATGTAAGACTCAGTAAAATCTTAATATTTCAGTAGTTTGCTTTCTCTCATTGGACTGCTTGAAATTTGAATCCAAAGTTTTAGCTGGTTTTCATTTCATCTTGGAAAAACATGCCAGCTAGTATTACTACAGCCTGGTATACAATATTCTGTTGATGAGATTTAGAAATTAAAACCATTACATTGCTAAGTCTACTTACTATTTCTTTAAATTGTGAAATCTCACTCAACAGTACATCTTCTAATATAACAAAGTCAAACACGTTTAAGAAAGAACACAAATTGGTTGATTAGAAGTTTCTACTGCTAGATAACTGCATGAAGATATAAATATACATCAAGTCTCCTGTTGCAAGTTTTTATGTAACAAATTCTAAAACAAATTTAAATTTACCCTGATTTCCTCCAGCACTTAGTTTCTCAGACAATCCATTTTCCACAGGTTTATTCTTTGCTATTTGAAGGCCACAAGATGTCACCCCTGGTATGGTAGGCATGTTCCTGGGGGGTGTTTTTGCAACTGGAGAGTTTTTTAGTTGCATCAAGAATGCCCGTTCATATATGATTCGAGTACCTAAACACATAAACATTTAAACATTTCAATGAAAAATATATAAAAACCAAATGCAGTACTTGGTTTTTCAAAAATTTACTTTCTGCAACAACAATTATAACATTTGACAAAAACTTTGTATACCTAAGTGAAATGTCAAAAGACATTAACATTAAGAATTAACATTGGATTTATAAAATATTATTATGACAACCTTACTGAGGAGGAAAGAAGTATTTTTAAAGTGTGGATTATTTTCAAAATAATATTGTTTTCACAATTGAAAAAGTAATATCTTATCTGATCAATTAAGTTTTACATTCTACTATAGGTGAGAAAATATTCAAGAGAAGACTCATAGTTTTCATGCTAGTTAAACTAAAACTATAAAACAATGGGGGAGATTTAATTTTAACTTTTAGAAAGTAGCTAAACACTAAAAAAAACATTCAGAAAAGTATAAAGCTTATTAATATGACTTCTGTTGTTACATGTTTGTAAGATACTGAAATCTACTAAAATTAGCAGTAAATAAAATGCATGTCGTTAATCCAAATGCTATGATCAGTTCTACACTATTTTATTTTTCACCAATAACTTCAAGTTTTATATATTATAAATTCAACAAAATTACTACAAATGAAGTTCAGTGACACTGGAACAGGGTTCACTGTATATTCTTACACATACTGGTAAAATTCTTGAACACAAAGTTTAAGTGATTAAATGTTGAATATTTAACATTTGTTTATTTGTTTTGAATTTTTGCACTAACCATTCCTAATTTAGCAGCATAAAACTAAAAGGAAGTCAGCTAGTCATTACTGACCTCCCAACAATTCTTGGGTTATTCTTTCACTAATGAATAGTGGGATTGATCATAACATTATAACACCCCCATGACTGAAATGGCAAGCACATTTGGTGTGACAGGGATTAAAACCTGTGGTTATCAGATTGACTCAAGCATCCTAATGATCTGGCCATGCTGGGCCAAAAAGCAAATTTTAAGCATTTGCAATGCTGAGATATATCCCAATACTGAATGCAAGACACTACATTCCTGCTATTAGAGTTTCAGTGAAAGTTTCACCTTGTTTTTCATGTTTTTATTTTACAAATTCTTATATTTAATACAACACTTTATAAGTGCCATATTTCAGTTTAATATAATTATAATACACAAATTCCAGTATTGACATTTAAAATTGAAAAGATTATTATAAAGTTTTATAAAACTAATTACCAATTAAACTTTATCTAAAGTTTATTTTATACAACATACATGTAAACATACATGACAATGTGATACAAATATTTATTTTTATGTTTAAAATGTTAAATACATTAAAATCAAATTTTCTATTATTCATTTTCACTTCAATATATCAGAATACACGTAAACAAATACCAACTAATTATGCAGGAAAATAATATCATGTAAATGAAATATTCAACGACTGTTTTGGACGAATTAAAAGTATATTAATTAAAATAATGTTCCATGTTTATCAGCTGTCTATTTCGGAAAGTTAAATTAGTTCTTGCACATGACAACTTATATAGTTCATATTGCAAACATATAAACATTACAAACTGTAAAGAAGGACCCTGTTTTTGAATATACCTGAAACAAAAAAAAACATAGGTAAACTAAAATTGAAAGAGCATGTGATCAATAACTATCACTTTCATGTCAAAACAACATCACGTGGTTCGGATACACCATGATTGCTTTGAATTGAAAGAAAGCAATATAGTCCAATACTTTACAGTGATCTATAAGTTCAGATACTTAACGACGAGTTAAATTAACTCTCTATCAAAAATAATAACGTGTGACATATGAGATGAAACTTTTTATTTCTACGAGTAAACGGCTTCACTGCTTTGTTAACGTAATGTAATGAAAACAAAACAAGGTCATCCAATGTTATATACCTACCGCCTGGTGTTGTAGAGAAGATGGTGCCTCCTGGCGTTGAGCTGTAATCGCTCGGAAGGTGCGATGCGTCATTCAACATAATTCTTGCTGGTATATTTAGTGTTTTACTATTCATTTGTTCAGGGCAGTGAGCAGACATCTTGGTTGTTGATAAAGAAAATTCAACGTAAACAGCAACTGTCTACTCGTATCTTCCACTATTTCTTACTTCTTATGTCACTTGCTATTACTTTCACTTTAATCAAACACTTCACCAGAAGATGGCGCTTATTTTCCTTAAAAGGTGGCATCTGATAATTAAACTGCAGTGCGTGTATAAACACCAGTTAGTCGCATTTCTTCGTAATAAATATTTAACAGTTCTCTATTTCTCTAAGTTAGAATAGTGCAATCCTATTAAGAAATAAGGAACACGCAATAATAACTGAAATCACTATACATGAAAATCGTACTTTGGTGTTATTCTACTTCATTTCTAGGGTTATCAGACGTCCCATTTTTTATCTCAGTGTCTAGAGAAAATTTTTTGTAAGGAACGAAACGTCCTATTTTTATGATAAAAATATCAAACTGTCAGTTCATCGAAGTACAAATATTTTTTTTGAACTAATTCCATTATAATAAGGTCTTTTCTGTCTGAAGAAGGGAGTCTGTTCGAAACGACGCAATGAAATAAAGTAGAAAAAGTTTTCATTTAGATGTGTGTATACATTTTCTTATAGCAGTGCCACATCAGGCTGTCAGCTGAGTCCACCGAGGGGAATCGAACTCCCGATTTTAGCGTTGTAAATTTGTAGACTTACCACTATACCAGCGGGGGATCATTTAGATGTGTTACTTTATTCTGTACCAGCGAAAGTACACGGCTTTGCTCGGGTTATTAAGTTGATAATATTACAGATTACTATATTCCTGATAAAATAGTTCGATTACTGTCTGCCAATTACGACTTTAGCGATGGGATGCAAGAATTGGCCCGGCATAGCCAAGCGTGTTAAGGCGTGCGACTCGTAATCCTAGGGTCGCGGGTTCGCATCCCCATCACGTCAAACATGCTCGCCCTCCCAGCCGTGGAGACATTATAATGTTACGGTCAATCCCACTATTCGTTGGTAAAAGAGTAGCCCAAGAGTTGGCGGTGGGTGGTGATGTCTAGCTGCCTTCCCTCTAGTCTTACACTGCAAAATTAGGGACGGCTAGCACAGATAGCCCTCGAGTAGCTTTGTGCGAAATTCAAAAAACAAACAAACAAAACAAGGATGCAAGAAGGCCGAGAAATATAAGTGTAGTGAATGTTGTGATGATTTATGAAAATTACTAAATAAGCATAAATTAAAAACAAACTGTGATGGTTCGGAATGGCCATGTGGTTAAGGTAATCGACTCGTAATCCGAGGGGCGAGGGTTAAAATGTGATACACGTCATACTAAATATGTTGGCCCCTTCAGCCGTGGAGTGTGACAGTCAATCCCTCTATTTTTTGGTGAAAGAGCAGCCCAAGAGTTGGATATAGGTGGTGATGACCAGCTGCCTTCCGTCTAGTCTTACACTCCAAAATTAGGGACGGCTAGGTCGTATAACTCTCGTGTAGCATTGCACAAAATTAAAAAACAAACAAAAATAGTGTGAGATAACCTACCATATAACCAAATACATAAACTTTATCATGAAAGTAAAACTATCCATCCAATTTTAAACTTAAAACATTTTTGAATTAAGTTTTTGTTATATAATCAAACTTTTAATAAAAAACAAACCTTTTTAATCAATGAACATCTAAATTAAGAAATCAATAAATATTTTTCAGTATTGTAGTTTATATGTTTAAGAATAGCAAGCTATACTTCTTTGTTGCTAAGTCAACATGACATAAAAGCCACTATTGCAACACATTGTTATCAATATGCACTGGCTTTTCTATATATTAGAACTGTTTCCTTCCTATGTGGTTTTTACTAACTTGCCTCATTAAAAAAATTCAAATGAGCGCATATACGTGGATAAGATAAGTAATACCCAGGTGCACACCCTCGCAGTCCACTTAGTATGAGAGGAAAATTTTAGGTTATTTTCTCTTGCAGATGTGGCAGTCACATATTCTTTACCTGTGAATTTTCTTTATCTTATCTCATGAAAAGATGCACAAGTAAGTACGCACGTAGAGTAGTAATAATATCCAGCGCACACTTCAGGGTCCACTTAGTATATATGCCCAGTTTTATGTTTCTAGGTTCTTTCTTCTTGGAATTATTGTGGTCGCGCACACATAGATACACGGACCTGCAGACACACCTCTTTTATTATTATAAATTATCATTTGTCTAAGAATGTAATAAGCCGTTTTGACTTGCTCATTGTTGTAATAGGTAATCTCCTACTGATAGATTCTCTAAAAAATTCCATATGTGCGTGATAAGAAATATAGTTCTGCGCAGGTTTTTTAGTTAATGGTATTCTAGTAAACATATAGCTTTTGGTGAATATGATTCTAAAACTATAGGAAAAGTAATTACATTATTTTTGTTCCTTTACTTTTATATCTCTAAGTGCCTTCCAGTGGCACAGCAGTTTGCCTGCAGACTTACAACACTAGAAACCAGGTATCGATTCCCTTAGTAAGAAGAGTACATATAGCCTACTGTGTAGCTTCATGGCTAGCTTTCAAACCTCGTATCATATATTAATTCATCTTATGTGTGTGTTTAACTTTGAATAATACGTATGTGTTGATTACTTAAATGTATTATACCATATATTGCTGAAAACAGGAGTTTTTTTCCCCTCGTTGAACATAAGAGACAACTCGATGTTGGTTTGCTATAGCAAACATATACATTGTCTATTAGATCCAATACTACTCTTCTCTATTTTCTTATGCTTAGCTGTTGATATCCTCACGTATATTTCATTAATTGCGGTATTTCAAAATATCACTGTTTCTACCTTCTTGTAATATTATAGTGTTTATTCTGAATTGATAATTCGTTCTTTACGTATGCAAGTTTAACACAGTCAAGAAAGTTGAATGTTTTGTTCCAAGCTACATTTTTTTTTCATTGTTATTCTTGGAAAAGGATATTACCTATTAACATCCGAGAGGGTATTGCTGAATACGACACGTTGTTTAAGAATGTCAACAGCAATGTCCTTCAACTCAGTGATTTGTTTAGAGATACACTGATAAGTTAGTGAAATCGTATGACTGATTGATTGTATAGAAGTATGGTGAGCAAGGACAAATAAGTTACGTCTAAATGTCCAGGGAGATGGTGAAAAAGATCCTGAGGTATTTCAGACAAGTCAGTGTTTAGACTGGATGGACTCCAGAATGACCCCTTCAATGCTTCGTCACTGTCAAACATCTAGACATGGAGCAGTAGAAAAACTGGTTGGCAATTGTATAAAAGCTACACCTCTAACATGAACTGGTGAAGTATCAGACGATCTTTAAGGGTGAGATTAAGTCTTGGAAGAGGATTGGCACTGACTGCCTTGATGCCTACATTAATGTTTTTAACAAACTACATGGGATGACACCACTGAATATACTGCTGCAATATGACCTTTGAAGATTAAGAGAATATCTTGTCCGTTAATTTACCAAAGGAGTCCCCTAAGACGTTATGCAACAGTACTTGGGAATGTTTATGGAAGTAGTGTTTGTAATGACAGATTTGAAAGTGGTTGATCCAGGCCAATCGGCAAAGAAAGAAGCCTGCCGTACTGTTAAAGGTGATTAGGTACCTCCACTACATCAAGGTAAACATAAGTGAATGGCTAAGAGCCAGTCACCCACGAATGTTTACAACTCAGTGCAGCCATGCTGTTCTATAGAAAGTGGGCAGAACCATGTACGTCCACTCGACAGCAAAGTCTGCCACGGGAGTTCATGCTGCTGCACGTATGTTTATAGAACACATCCCCTTGCAAGGTCTTCCCAAGGAGTGTAATCCACAGCAAAGAATGATGCCTTCCACCTGTAATTTATACAGAATGAAAATAATAGAGCATTTGCTTTGCCTGTGAGTTACTAAGAGATTAGCAAAAGCTTGGGTTTACTTTGCTGAGCACCAAATAGAACTAATATGTTTAATCAATGTCTCACCAGACTAAAGCCAACTCAAAATATTATCACTTTGCAGATCATTAAAATAAACAAAGTTATTGTTACTAACTATCATATTAATAAGTTCAGAATTATCAGCTACAAGTGGCAAACACTGTGAAAAATGCTCAGAAAAACTGACAAAACCCACAGCATGATCACAGTCTTTGGGAAATACAGAAAACAGAGCTGGGAAATGTGCCTCACATGTGTTGATAAGAACACAAAGGTAAGCTGATGAATTCTTGATCGAAACAATTGTAGCATACACACTGTTGAATCTTACAATCTCTTTCAAGTCCTTTGAATGAGTCCACTTATATGAACAATTGATAATGGATTTGTTCTGGCAAATACCAGCAGATTATACATTAGAATAGAAACGAGTCTCTAACTCAGTCTAGGGGTGTTGTTCAAGGATTTACTTTAGTCACTTCCAACCTCTGGTATGAAATTGGCATCTTAGTATTTCTGAGAAATGCACGAAATACTGTTCTGGGGAGAAGTCATCCACTGCCGACCAGATCAAGTTCGAAAACAGTAGACTGTCCAAGTGTATGTAGCAGAGGGAATACTAGTGCCTCCTTGTACTTGTTGACCTTTTGTGGTTTAAGCTAGATGAAATATAATGCATTGGTGCCTAGTAACATAGTTATAGTAGCCAATCATGTGATTAACTATTTTTTGTCCAAAAAGCAGATTGCATTGTCTAGGGTTGCCATCTGTTTAACAAGAGATAAAGTCCTAGCAATTCTTTGTAATTATTGTTGATCAGCATATAAAGCAAGGTGGAAGTAGCTAATGCTAGAGCTGCATTTTTGCCGCAAAATGCTAAAGCAAATATGAAGTAACCAACGCACCATAGATCATTCGGCTTGAAAACTTTAACGACGAAATATAGTGAAAGCAACTCAGTGATTTGTCAGGAAGTATGCTGATGTGTTTGTGAGACCAGATGACATTACATGATTTTAGATAGGTGAAAATGACAACTCTTATTGAAGCCTTTCTCCTCCCATGAATATATTCATGTCTGTTTTTGTTTGTTTTTGGAATTTCGCACAAAGCTATTCGAGGGCTATCTGTGCTAGCCGTCCCTAATTTAGCAGTGTAAGACTAGAGGGAAGGCAGCAAATCATCACCACCCACCGCCAACTCTTGGGCTACTCTTTTACCAACGAATAGTGGGATTGACCGTAACATTATAACGCCCCCACGGCTGGGAGGGCGAGCATGTTTGGCGCGACTCGGGCGCGAACTCGCGACCCTCAGATTACGAAGCGCATGCCTTAACGCGCTAGGCCATGCCAGGCCCCACATTCATGTCTAGGCACGTTTAAAGGTTCCCATGGCTCAACAATATATGTCTAGGATTAATATATTGGCAAGTTTAAATAAGAAATGGAAGAAAGACTGAGACTGTTTTTAGACTTCTTTTGTAATTTGTTATCTCAATCAGTTTGTGTGATGCACCAGCTGAAAAGGTGAAATAAGAAGTTTACTGTTTTTCGCTTTCATCATTTGTTGTAAACTTCTTAAAGATAGTAGTATCACTGTCAGCTTTTAAAACGTTTGTTTTTAAATTTAGGGCAACTATGCTAGTCATCCCTAACTTAGTACTGACGGAATAGAGGGAAGACAGTTTGTTAACGCACCATCAACTCCTTGACTACTCTTTTATCAATAAATAGTGTGATTGACCATAAAATTATAGTGCTTCATAACTAAAAAAAGGCCAGAATATTCAGTGCAGGGATTCAAACCAGTGATCGACAAATTACAAGTCAAGTAACCTAACCACCAGACAATGCCAGACTTTCAAGAAAGAGGAAGTATACTTTATGGAGTGATGTATGTGTCAAGCAGTCTGATCCTTAAATCTTGCTTTGGTTGGTGTTTCAATGTTGACCTACCCATGTCGAGACTATGAATTCCTGTTGGGCACTAGCAGTAGTGATAATGGAATCAGAGAAATACTATTAAATGTGCAAGCTGGAATAGAACAACACATTAATCGTACATTCATGGCTCTTGAACACACTATATGACAAAGAATGAGCTACTGGCATTTGTAATCTTTGTAAAAACTCTATTGCTTCTAATTGTATGATAGGAAGTTCATCACTTGATGCAAAATGTTTTGTTAAAGTGGATAGTAAATTTTAGAAGCACAAAAAGGATGATAGCATGTTGGATAACAATATTGCATAAATGCTACTTTGTCTTTGTTCATTGTCATGACGGAAAATACACAAACAGAGTTTATACATTTCACCACAAGGTGAGACCTTGTCAATTCGTGAAATATCCTGACGCTGAAAACTTTGTGAGAGTTAAAAACCTTGGTTATTTCAGCCATACTGAATTCTAAGCATAAAGTAGGAGATTTCAACGGTGGATGGAAGCCAAAAATAATGACCCAGAAGCTCTGGAATGAGCAATTGAATGACTCTGACCTAGTGTGTATGTTTCTTGATGTTCAACAGTTATAAAATATAATGACACTGAAGAATCTAGCCTGTGACACCTAGCTGTATGATTAATTACACATGCTGGAAAATGAGTTATACAATTGCTATCAGCACATGAGCATTGTAGTTATTAGTCCCTATAACTCTGTGGAAATAAATTTTAAAGAAATATATAACACAAAGACTACATGACACGACGGGGTAATTTACACAAACATTACCATTTGATGATGGTTCTTGACGGTTGCAAGTAGGTTGGAATATTTCGTGCTGGTTTGAGAATTGTACGGTATGTACTGCTTAGAAAAAAATCTTGTCAAGAAGGGCAAATTCCAATAGAGAATTTTTCTCTTTCTTCTGCCTTAGATACTGCTGGTCTACTCCTCGAGGGTGCAAGAGGTTCATCGAGATATACTCATTCCCATAAACTATTTCACAATATAAAGCTTCATGTGCTAGTACACGCTGTAGCAAATACATTGACTGAGAACTGAATAGCATGATTTGGAGAATCTGAAGAAATCCAGAGAATCGTTGAGGCAGCTTTAACAGCCAGTTGTATGTTGAGTTCTGTGAAAGGTGAGGTATTGTTAAGATTCATGCTTTACCCTATCAACCCATGTTTGATGATTTGAAAGAGTTGGTAATATAAAGTATCAACTATTATTCTTATTAAATTTATTAATCCTGACAGAAGTTAGTGAGACAAACATTTACCGTATATTATGATGGCAATATAGAATAACAAAATAAGCTACTTGCCGAACCTCCTAATGTTTGGATTAGAAGTGTTGCTGTCTGCGGACATGATGTATGGTTCTTCACTTGAAAGAGTTGCCTAGTGTACCCAAGAACAAGTAGAGAGGCCGAAATTAAGGACCAAAGTAAACCAATGTGCCAAGCAACAACTTGGAAAGCCAGCACATTAATAGAAGAAGTGCTACTATTGGATAATGAATAAATGAATAATCCCTGAATAGGGATGTGATGTGTTCCAGCTACACTAAAGCGACCCGAATTTAAATGGATCGATCCAGACCTGAAGATAGAAGAGACTAACAGCCTTTATTAATAGATAAAATAATACAATTATAGTCACACTCAACAGAGGTGAGAATGATAAGTGAAAGTTAAGATGATCATGGTGTAGCTCGTGGTGCTTGAAAGAAAGTGGCAGTGTTTGCATTCCAAGCTATCAAGCGATGTACATTCCATATATATGCAAAAACGGCTGGTTCGGGTTGAGAAATTTTTTTATGCAGAGGAGCGAACAACATTTCGAAATTCTTCAGTCATCGTCTGGTTCACAAGGTCAAAACGTTGTTCGCTCCTATGCATAAAAAAAAGTTTCTCAACCCACACGAGTCACTTTTACATATATATTTTTCTCTACAAGTGAATTTTCTCGTCATCACTAATGAAGTTCTGTTCAAACTTATGTTTTGTACAATTTTTATATATTGTTCTTGTTTGTTTTGTTATCGTAAAGCCATATCGGGTTATCTGTTGAGTTCACCGCTGTTCTTACTTTTATGAAAGAGATGATGAACAAGTGTATAAAAGACAAATACGACAAAAATAACGTTTCTTTATGCGTGTGAATATGAGATGTACCAGGGCATAATTACGTGTTAATATTTTACAGTTTGATTATCTCATCTAACCAGCTAAAATGTACCACATTAGTATGAAAATATGAAAGCACAAGCATTCATACTACACTCTTCAAAAAAAAAAACGCAAAAGGGATATTTTTGTTATTTTAAAGTTAAATATATCTAATAGAGTTACAAGCTCAGAGTATATAATGTTACACGTGTTAAAGCACTGATTGTCAGACCAAAATGGCAATAAAAGTTGTGCACTTTGAAAACGGAGGAAAACATCGGATTTTTCGCCAAAACGGATTCGTGTCCAATACATTTGTTTAAGAGATCTGCATGTTCTGCAAGTGCAACATGTGCAAAATCCCAATAAAAATGACGGGTTCTCGGTTTCCATAGCTCAGTGTTAAGTCACTGACACGAAATGCAGTTACGCTAAGACTGACTGAAGCACAACGCAACAACGCCATTGGTCGTGTGGAGGTCGCTTGGTCGCAGGCAAATCTCGATCAGATGTTGCCAGAGCTGTGAATGTCTACCCAAGCACCATAACAAAGCTATGGAATCCTCACCAATAACATGAATTAACTTGTGACCGTCTACGATATGGCATACCTCGTGTGACTACGCCCGCATAACATCGCTATATCTGGTTACGTCACCTTCGGGATAGGACCACCGCTGCGACGTCTACTGCCTCAACTATGCCAGGGCTGCGTAGGATTTCCGATTAGACCGTACGCAACTGTCAACGAGATTCTTAGACACCATGTGAAACCCATCATGGTGAACGTCAACGACGTTTTTCAACATGACAACGCCCGTCCTCACACAGTCCGACTCACCACTGTCTTCTTGAGACACCACAACATCAACGTTATTCCCTGGCCCTCCCGATCACCATATTTAAACCCCATCGAGTTGGGACGAGTTGAAACGACGTCTGCGACGGCGACAACCTCAACCGCAGACTTTACCTCAGCTTGCAGCAGCTTTGCAGGCTGAGTGGACAGCCATTCTACAGGATGTGATTCATCATCTTATCATCTTTATGGGCAGGAGATGCCAAGCAGTTATTGTGGCTCACGGGAGGCATACTTGTTATTGACGTTGAGTGACGTTAAACATCAACTAGTGAGCATGGACTTCGCCTTTGCAGACTTCGGATGTTCAGCAGTGAATGTGCAAAGTTTCACACATGTCACACAGAACTACCCGGAGTAAACTAGTTACCAATGTGTCTCATACTTTTTCTTTTGCGTTTTTTTTTTAAGAGTATATTTTTGATAGAATAACATCTTCTGTCATATTCTCCAGGATTTGAATACCACATAACCATCTCGAAGTTAAATTTTCGACTGATTCGGGATATTTCATGCGAAACATTTCGAAAAGACATGTTTCAGTAAAAGCTGTATGTAAGAATTTCCAGGTACACGGAACCGGAACTGCTAATAAAATAAGTGGTTGGAGAAGAAAATCAGAACTGTTTAAAAATGTGATGATGTCCATATCAAAGGATATTTTTCGCGAGATAAACAATAATCGAGTACATATCTTGCTAATAATTTTGCTGTAAATGTAGAAATAAATGTTAGATACCTCTAGAACAGTGTGATACACATCAGCACAAAGTAGTCCCGATAGACAAGTGGCTTTTCAAAAACAACTGCTAAGAAGAATTAAACAAAGCAAAAGATTGAAATGTGCAATAGATCACAAACAACTTAATGAGAACTCTTTAAAGGTGAAACTAGGTTCCGACTGTTAGGCAACAATCAATGATGGCGTGTTCGAAGGAAGAAAAGAGTATCGTATTAAAAGTACAAGATATAGTGAACAATAGTGAGAAATCGGTAGAAGTTTTTGACGCATCTACACAAAACTTATGGTACGTAGACAGCTGACAATTACAAGTAAGATTTCATCCATAATGTCCTCACAGAAGCAAGATTCATAGAGAAGAGATTCATTTATGAGTAAGATAGTTTTTCCCAGTGTGGTGAAACTATGTCTTAACATTGATGGAATACATACAAAGACCATGAGAGACAGGGAACGAGAACTTCAAATGGTCGGTCCAAGAAAATTTCGCCGGAGTAGAGCAGGAGGATTCGACGGGTTGTTTGCAAGATTCCAGCCAATCGTCGAACCAGATTAAGGTCCTTACGGATTCAGAATGCAGCTCAAGAACAACAAGACGGCAATTACGAGAGAAAGGCTTTAAAAACCGTAAACGTCTTCAAAGGCCACGCCTTCTTCCACACCACGAAACAGCTCGGTTAAACTTCGCTGAGAAGCAACAAACATGGGGCGTAGAAAAGTGGGCGAAGGTTTTGTTCTCTGATGAGAAAAAATTTAGGGGCTGATAGGGCTGAAGATTATATTGCTAAGGGGCATTACACATAGCTGTTAAGAAAGAGCCGAAAGTATTTATCTGGCTGTGTTGAGATTAATCTGATAAAGAAATATATGAAGACAAGCATGGAATGTTCAGTGGCTGGTTAATATATTAAGTGGAAACCCATGGTCATTATTCCTGTAATTAGCTGCCAGATTAATAACCAGCTTGTGCAAACACTGGAAGTAGTGATCCTTCCTTACTAAGCTATCAAATCATATTTACCTAGTAACGTATGCAATACTTTATATGATGCCTAGTTGAATATCAACAGCTAGGATAATCGTTTCGTCGAAAAACAATGATCGAAACTGTTTTCCTACACTCGCTTCATGAGCTGTTGAGCTAATTTCCATTATCAAATGGTGGAAAAAGCTTCATATACTATTGATCAACCTTATTTAAGCAGTGGCAGTTTTTAGAGAAGACTGTGGATACTCAAGAAAAGCTTTTTCATGTTCACTTAACTGTTTGCGACACTTTTATGTGCAGTGAGGTAGTTGTGTTCTTTAATAATACAGAAGAATTTAATAATACTGCAAACCTGGAAGAAGATCATTCACGAATTTTTATAAAACAAAATAAGTTGAGGCATTTTTTTCAATGCAAGCCAGTGTTAGTGTGAGAACGTTGTAACTTCAACAGTGAAACGTTTGTCAGGTAGTGAGTGTTGTTGGAAATAAATAAAGTAACAGCCCATACCACATTTATAGCAACGCACAGTTAACTCCTTATTTCATAAGTGGGGTCTGATACAGTTCAGCTAATTTAAACTGAAACGACATTGGGTAAAGTAAAATTACATGTGAAAAATAAAAGTAACAAATAACATGGTGTACCAAATGTATTTTTTACTTGTGTTTGAAATACTTTTATTCATGGAAATTATATTTTTTCAAGTTACTAAAGTTTCTGGATATTATCTTAACACGTTTCAGCGTATGGTCGATTGTAGATGTATTGAAATGTAAATTGTGCACGTAATGCAAAAGATAATAACTAACACCTTTGTGGTGTTACTGTGTAAAAATTCATCTCTGTACTAAGCTTGTATTTGATAAAAGACAAGAGAGAGGATGGTGAGATGTTGGTGTTACTGAACTTCCGTGGTCAGGAATATTGAAATACATCCAAGTATTGTTGAGCTGTCTCTACTTCTTTCTTACTGTATCCGATTCATGTTTTGAATTATAACCAGAAACTAGTGGAAGGAATATGTTAGGGTTCCGATTTATGTTTTGTATAATAACCAGATACTAGTGTAAGAAATAAATTAGGGTTCTAAAATAGCTGTAGATCATCATCATGGTAATGACCTTAGAGACAATGCTTTCTATTTGGATCATTCTCAGCATCAGAGAATTCTTGATTTAATCAAGAAACATGCAAGTGATAAGAATCTTTTTCTCCAAATAGATTAAACATAAGTCTACATAAGTTTTTATACATGCAGCTTGACTACTAAACTTCATCTCTGTATTTTCACATTCTGTTCTTAGAGTATAATTAAGGAAGAACGTTGGTATAACAGGACTGTAATAGCTTTAGCTGCACTCTTAGCCGGGTTTTTCTGAGTAATTTAAGCTATTTTGGCTCCACATTTTCAGTCTCACGTTACTATTATTTAAGATCAAATTATTAAACCTTCTGGTTATCTGTGGATTTCAACCTGTCATTTGTGAGTGACTGTCTTCGTTTCTTTCCAGACCCTAACTCCTGTGCATAGTTTACTACAGGACCTATTGGTGAGATTTTTTTTCTGATGTTTTAGAGTTTACTGCATTGTGAACTACTTCAAGAGGTGACCTTAAATCTATGTTATCAGAATTGATGAATGACATTCACGATCTAGAAGAAGCCATTAGCAGATTTGTCTTACACATTCCATAACAATAGAAGCTATCACTTGCTACCACACTAGTAGTATCTATCTCAGTGACAGAGCAGAATTGTTTGAATTTACAAGAATTCTTGATTTCTAACCTGCCAGCTTGCAATCCAGCTCATAAAGCTGACACTGGAGAACATACCTTTAAAGTGGGAAAGTCATTTCACTACCTCAGGTATCACCACAGAGACATCAGCACAACTATCGTCTGTAGAAAAGCATATATGCCAGATACAAACATAAATGATACTAGGTTACGTGTACGAGGAACTTGACAAAATCATTCTTGTTTTGTTGATATTCATGTACTTAGTATTTAAGGCCAGGTTATTCCCTGTGATTATTTGTTTGTGTTTTGAATTTCGTGCAAAGCTACACCAGGACTATTTGCGCTAGCCGTCCCGAATTTAGCAGTGTAAGACTAGAGGGGAGACAGCTAATCATCACCACTCACTTCCAAATTTTGGGCTACTCCTCGACCTACGAATAAAGGGATTGATCGTCACATTATAACTCACCCACGGCTTAAAGGGTGAGCATATTTGATGCGACCGGGATTTGAACCCGCGACTCTCAGATTACGAGTCGAACGCTTAACCCCCTGACCATGCCCGGTCATTCCCTATGAAGCAGATTAGATTATGATTTGAGGTCTAGAAAAATATTGGATTAGAATTTCTGGCTTTAGTGTTTTACATGCTGACTTTAACTACACAAGGCTATCTAGCCCATCACGTGATCGTTATCTACGTTACTTTGAAGAAAAGACAGTATGGGTAGAAAGTCACAAGTGTGAGGTGCGTGGTGTGAGCTTTTTTGCATTTTGGTATTTAAAGTCAGGAACTCTCCTGTTAGTACAATTTTGGTAGAAATTTTGTAATGTTGAAAGCGCTTTGATCAGAGATCTAGTTACATCGAAAAACCCAGAGTTAAATATTAGTTCAACTGGCGGGTTTATATTTAAATCAGACATTATTTTCATTTAGGTTTTTCTCTTTTTTTTCTTTTAGCTTACACGTAAAGGATTATCAACCGTTGTTTTGAATTTTTGTGTATTGACTTGTTCATCAAGACAAAGTTAATCAGAGTTTGGAAAATAATGGACTCGTACTTAAGCAATATAATATTCGCTGGTCCTTTTGTTAAACTCACCATACATACAATGCTGTGAGGGAAATTCGTGTGCCATAAAAATACAACACGTTTAAAATAGTATCTCCACACAAAAGTATTTAGGAAATAAAAAGAGGCTTAAGAAACTAAATATGTTTCCCTAGGAATACAAGATAACAAGATGCGATTTGATTGAAGTCAATACAATTGTTAGATTTTAAATATATGTCTAAGAATGGTAGAATAACATGAATGATCGAAGGTCATGGTATAACAATGATAATAAATATAACCCTTAAAAGACCGAGTATACACTTTTTCTGTTTTTTTTTATTTAAACTTATTTCTCCATAGTTTGTGTGATGATATGTGTTGCTTGCTTACTTTTGTTGAAATGCCTGTTAAATAATAGAGCTAAGGATTATAAAATTTGTCTAACGGCAGTGGTAGAACAGGTTTTTATGTGTGGTTTTAATTTAGAAAGCTAATTGAATGGGCTTTAGTTAGGTTTCTTTAAATTTCGCGCAAAGCTATACGAGAGCTATCTACGTTAACAGTCATAATTTAGCAATGTAAGACGAGAATGGAAGACAGCTAGTCATCACCACCTACCACCAAGTCTTGAACTACTTTTTTACTATTGAATAGTGGGATTGACCGTACATTAGAACGCCCCAACAGCTGAAAGGGCGAGCATGTTTGGTGCGATGGGGATTGGAATCCGCGACCTTTGAATTATGAGTCGAGTACCTTAACCATCTGGCCATGCTGGGCCAGTTGAATGGGAAAAAATTGGCACAGTCCAGATGTTGCTCATACATTTCCGGTGTGGAGTGTCTCATTAGAGTTCAGATGCTGTTAATCAATAAATTTATGACTGCTTTTGACGTAATTGTCTTTTCTGAATTTTCAGGTTGCAGTTGTGTTAATGGTGTATATTCCAGCTGCTAATGAGACGATTGAAATAAACTTACGCCTATTTTGTTTGAAAATAAAAATAATCAAAAGTAGAGAGTATACATTGACTGCGCACATTTAATTTGTAGAATGAGAATAACCAATGACAAAACTATTTTAGGGTTGAATGCGAGACATGAGCTTTTGGTTCCGAATCTGAGGTCATATATTTGATAGGTGAAGAATTACTTAGTATCTTTTCTCATTTATTAGTGACCCTATAGTGATATTCTTTCAAATGCGCTATCCCAAGTGATGCCAATCGAACCTGTGATTTTAGCATTGTAAGTCAGTAGAGTTACCGGTGACACATTGGAGAACACCATTTAATACTAAATTTTTAGAGCTATCAGAATGACCACTTGATTACTACGATTGGAAAGGTTAGTTACTAAATTAATTGACAGGTAAAGTATATCTGACTACTTTGATGAAATATTGTTAAGCTTGATGGACAGAGTTGACGTACTGGTCCGCTAAACAAGAACTTACTCTGTCGCAATGAATTGTTGGGTCAAACTGCTACAAACATTAACATGTGGTTCTATTTGATAATATACAAGAATGTCTACAACTGTTTTAAAAAAATTTGAAACGCGATAAGTTGACTTTTTTTCTTCAGTATTTTCGGTCAGATCTTTTGTTTGTTTGGGAATTTCGCACAAAGCTACTCGAGGGCTATCTGTGCTAGCTGTCCCTAATTTAGCAGTGTAAGACTAGAGGAAACACAGCTAGTCATCACCACTCACCGCCAACTCTTGAGCTACTTTTTTACCAACGAAAAGTGGGATTGATCGTCACATTATAACGCCCCCACGGCTGAAAGGGTAGACATGTTTGGCGCGTCGCGGGCGCGAACCCGCGACCCTCGGATTACGAGTCGCGCGCCTTACGCTCTTGGCCATGCCAGTACGACACATTTCACAAATTTTAAAGTACAAATTTCGTACTATTTTATAGAACCAATTCAAATTTCTCTACTTCATGATAGTATTAATATAATCTTCTACTCATAATGAACAATTTGTCCAGTGGTGTGTTTTTCTCTGTAATTAAACGATTCTAGCCGGATGTTAAGGAAGATTATATTAATTAATAGTATTTACAACAAACAATGAAAGAGAAAAATCAAAATCATTTGTCAGCTACATAGAAGTAACAGAGTTTTATATAATATGACTCTAGGATGGTTTAAACATATGAAGTGAAAACATTATTTTTCTTGTTAAGCTGCCAGAGTTTTCCCAGTTGGGCTCAAATAGTATAATCAACCACAGGGGCAAAGTTATTAAACATTCTAATTCCTATTAAGACACTCCTTCTCAGGCAATTCCAAGAAAACTTAGTTCACTATAAAAAAAGAGAAGTTAAGAATCACGAGCATATATTATGGGAAAAACCGAGATACTCGTGCCAAGTCAGTCAGAGCTTGCCAGATAGAAAACGAATGTAAACTTCAATGAATTACTCTAAAATCCAGATCCACTTATTCCAACGTGTTCAAAATACCTTGCATATTCCACAATGTTTTAACATAGAGTTTTTTCAGTTCTTTCGTAAAATATCTGGTTTCACATTAAAACCTACAATAAAGAAAGATAAACAAGAACATTTACTGGTGAGGACACAGTTTCTGGATAGCTATAGTCGTCTTTATTTAGTTAAATAATTTTTATTAGTTGGTCAAAAACGTGTATTTTTTAGCTTTGTTCACCAACTCACTGAATTTATTCATTGTACTACATTAAATCGGTTGAAACCAAAGGCCAAATTAATCTTTAACTTTTCCAACAACCAGAAAAGTTATTATGGACCTCACCGTCTCCTTCTAGACTTTTAACTAATATCAATACCAACAACAAAAAATAAAACTTACTTCCTCTACTACCTTTCCTTCCTTACAATTCTTTCTTAGCCTCTAAATAATAGTTTGTTCATAATTAAACACAAAACTACACAAGGGCTGTTTGTACTCTGCCTACCACGTGTATTGAATCCCGGTTTTTAGCACAGTAAATCGGTAGACATTTGTTAGTTTTTTATCCTAGCATCTTCTACTTATTGGATACTTATTTGAAGTTTGTTTAGCTGTATAGTTTTTGATATTGTTGTTCTACATATATGGCTTTAGTTTATTCACAGTTACTCTTTATCCAAATGGCTTTATAATGATTTATATAATATTAAACACGAAACAAATCTCTAACAAAATGTATGGTTTCTAAAGTTCGTTAAGGGTGTATATAATAAAAATGGAATAAATTATGAGCATTTTATATCCGTGAATGTTAAGTCGTGGTATTTTTATGATAACTATAAAATTGAATAAATCTATCATTCTTAAAAGTTCCATGTACAGTTTATTTGAAATCAAATCTTGCAACAAGTTCTAATTGTTATTTAACATGTTTTTATTTTAAAAAAATAATTCCAAAATCTGAAGGGTGACTGAAACCAATTAGCCTATCCCCACCATATATAGCTAACGCTCTGCTCGTTACTGTAGATTACTGTCTTTCAAAACATATAAGGACAAAAGGAAAATTTGATGCTTTATTCAATGTTGCTCACTGAATTTTTTTTCAGTAATGTCACAAAAAGTAGTGTTAAATAGTTTTATTATAAAATTAGGAATGTTAGTCTGTTGAAGGTCGATTATTTTAAATTTATATTTTTATCGCCTACTTTATAAGCTGAATTTGTATGCTTTGTAATAAAACTGATTAATTTATTTTAAATCACTGAATCCTAGGTGTTAAGTGTTTCATAAAGAAATAGGTACTATCAAACGGTGCTTAACATCTACACTGATACATTGTTTGTATCAGATTGTCCTATAAGTAATATCCGAAAATTTAATGGAGAAAGTGCATCATCATTTCTCTCTTTGCCGTGTATAAAAATGATCAGACAAATAAAAGAAACTAATCCACTTTCACTTTATGAGATCATTAATCAACTAAACCCTTATGAAGATGGATGTGTCTGAGGAGCACATTAAGCATATAAAGCTTTATGAGTTATAAAAAGGCAATAGTGCAGCAGAAACTACCCGAAACATTCAAGGTGTTTGTGGTGCGGAGTCTTTTAATGAAAGAAAACGTTGAAAGTGTTTCCAGAAGTTTAGATCAGGTGGCTACTGCTTAAGTGATACGTCAAGTTTAGGTTGTCCTGGTGAGTCTAATGATGAGTTGCTGCTGGCTGCACTTGATGAAGATTCTGCTGTAACAGTTGAATAACTAGCACAGAAGCTTAATCCAGCGTATTCAACAGTTCACCGTCATCTGCAACAGCTTGGAAAGGTGTTAAAACTCGGAAAATAGGTCTCCCATGATTTGACAGAAGCCAACCATGGAGCAAGAGTGGATATTTGCACTTCTCTGCATTCTCATGAACGTAACACACCTTTTTTTGAACAAGTTAGTGACTGGAGGTGAAAAATGGATATTTTATAAAAATATTAAGCGCTGCAAGCAATGACTTAATACCAAGGAAACTGGCTAAAGCACAGCCTAAAATAAACTTCACCCTAGGAAAGTCTTGTTAAACGTTTGGTGGGATAAGTGTGGTCCACTTTGAGTTGCTACCACTCGATGTAACGATTACATCAGACTTCTATTGTCAACAGCGCTTGAATGTTGCACTGAAAAATAAGAAGCCTGCTTTAATCAATCATAAAGGTGTTGTGTTACAACAAGATAATGCAAGGCCTCATACAGCAAGGATCACATCTGCAAAGATTGAAGAGCTAGACTGGGAAAAACTTCCATTTCTTCCTTATTATCCAGACATTGCCTCATCTTATTATTAACTATTCTGAAGTTTAAAGAACTATCTTGATGGAAAAGAGTTTGGAACACATGAAGATATCAAAACTACCATCACTACATTCTTTTCCTCCAAACACAAATAATAATGGAACATACATTATTGATTAAATAACAATAAAAACGTTTGAAATTATTTCTCTTTTTCTAAACCTAATTTTTGACATCACTTAAGGGATGACCTGACACTTAAGCTCAAAATTCACAAACGGCTATTTGTGAGCTATTCTCCATGCGTATAGAAACATAGTTTCTAGGATTTTAAATCCGTTGACATACACTGTGTCACTGTAGGATGGTAGTTTTGCGTTCCATTTTCAAAAAGAAATAATTGGCTCGGCGTGGCCAAGTGGTTAGAAAACTTTATTTGCGATCTGAGGGTCGTGAGGTCGAATTCCCGTCACACAAAACATGCTCACCTTTCAGCCGTGGAGGATGTTTTAATGTTACGAGCAATACCACTATTAGCAGGTAAAAATGTAGCCTCGGAGTTGTCTTCACTTTAGTTTTATACTGCTAAATTAAAGACAACTAGCGCAGTATAGTTTTGTAGTCGTGTAGTTTTGCGCAAAATTGAAAACAAACAGTTCATGAAAAAAGATAATATACATATATGGTGAAACAAAATACCCACGGTTTGATTTTGAATTTCATGCAAAGTTACTCGAGATCTATCTGCGCTAGCCAACCATAACTTAGCACTGTAAGACTAGAAGGAAGAGAGCTAGTAATCACCATCCACCACAACTCTTGGGCTACTCTTTTACCAATGAATAGTGGGATCGACCATTACATTATAACACTCCCAAGGCTAAAAGGGCGAGCATTTTTGGTGTAATGGGATTCGAACTTGTGACCCTCATATTACGAGTCGAGTGCCTTAACTACCCTGCCTTTCCGAGCCGGCTTAATAATAAGTTTTTCACTAAAACGGAGCAAATAAAACTATACTAATGAAACAGGTACAGTTAAATAAAACTATACTAATGAAACAGGTACAGTTAAATAAAACTATACTAATGAAACAGGTACAGTTAAATAAAACTATACTAATGAAACAGGTACAGTTAAATAAAACTATACTATTGAAACAGGTACAGTTAAATAAAACTATACTAATGAAACAGGTACAGTTAAATAAAACTATACTATTGAAACAGGTACAGTTAAATAAAACTATACTAATGAAACAGGTACAGTTAAATAAAACTATACTATTGAAACAGGTACAGTTAAATAAAACTATACTAATGAAACAGGTACAGTTAAATAAAACTATACTAATGAAACAGGTACAGTTAAATAAAACTATACTAATGAAATAGGTACAGTTAAATAAAACTATACTAATGAAACAGGTACAGTTAAATGACAATTTAATTTTGTTGTTGATTACTACAATCCACAAAATAATTTGCAGTAGTACACAGTTATACTTTTGAAAGATGCAATTATTAAACAAAAGTAGTTCTTTCATTCGAAGAACAATATTGATTAAACTGATAACAACATAGCTTGGTCATCAACAACATTTAAAAGTACTGCTATTGCCACTACCAATATCTTCTTTTTGCGCAATTGATTTTTTAATTGTAAAAAGAGTTAGTAAAAGCCATAGAATGGTACGAAATAAACATAAGATTATAAAAATGACTTAACGAGATTACAAGTGATGTTTTCTTGGAAAATCTGTTGTAATACATAACATCTTCTTAGTATCAGCATCACATACTTTGTAAGCAAATCGTTATTTGGGTCAAGTAAAATAGATAAAACCAGAAAGCTAAATCTAGTTCTCATAGGAATCGGAACACAAGTTTCAGTCCTAGTTACAATTACAGTGGTGTGAAGGTTCTTTTTATCATTGAGGAAAAAATAATAGTTTGCAGGAAATAAACTGTAATAGGTCACATAAGACAAAAGTCATAAAATTATAAATTGGTCAAGACACTCGAGGGTCGCGGGTTCGAATCTCTGTCACACCAAACATTTTCGCCCTTTCAGTTGTGTGGGCGTTATAATGTATCGGTCAATACCGCTATTCGTTGGTAAAAGAGTAGTCCAAGAGTTGGCGGTTGATGATCGATTCCATTTTCAGTCTCTAGTCTTTTCTCTAGTCTTACACTGCTAAATTAGGGATGGCTAGCACAGACAGTCCTCGTGTAATATTGTACGAAATTCAGGATAAACTTTCAATCTTGCGTTTTTGCACGTGTACATTACCATATTAGTGGGTTTTATCACGTTTATTTTATTCTGGATGAATTATGACTCTTTTTTTTTTTCAGGTACAGCTCGTTTCTTGAAAAAAAAACTAGCATATTAGTAATATTGTATATACCATTTTCGTATGCTGCGCATTTTTCCTATTTACTGTTGAAAAACATTCACAGAAGACGTAAATAAAATACTTGAAAATTTTCCGTAACTGCTTGGTATCTTGTAATGATGGATTAGTAGGTTATTTCTATTTATTAAAAATTACATACATTTATTATCAATAAAATTTGTCCCCTTTGTGAATATTTTATCAGTCATATGAAAACTCGTGAGTCTGCGTGGCTTCAAAAAATAAATTTCTGATTTAATGTGTTACAAACAAAAGTATGAGATGAGTTCCAGTAAAAGAAGCGTATTTTCTTATTTTTCAAACGACAAATCCATTAAAAATTACTGGTAATCTCATACCTTTTGTTAATTTCCTTAAAAAAAGCAAATGCTTGTTTGTTTGCTTATTGGTAGGCTACATTCAAAAGATATCTTATAGATAAACTATATTCACAGGTCTCAAATTGAAATAACAGAGGAAAGCTTTCTTTGTTAAATTTTTGAATTTCGCCAAAAGCTTCTCGAGGTCTATCTGCGTTAGCCGTCTCTAATTTAGAAGTGTAATACTAGAGAAAAGACAATTAGTCATCACCACCCTCTGCCAATTCTTGGTCTTCTCTTTTACCAATGAATAGTGGAATTGATCATCACATTTATAACGCTCCCACGGCGGAAAGGGCGAACTTGTTTGGTGTGACAGGGATTCAAAGCCATGGCTTTCATATTGCTGGTCGAATATTCTAACCAGTTGGCCATGCGGGACCCCAGAGAAAAAATAAAAATTTTTGGTTAGCTGGTAAAATGTCAGATGTGAAGGTAGTGTAATTCCTAGCATTCAAAAAAGATAATCCACTTGTTTTGATAACTATATATCCTGATTTAAATTTTTAGCGGTTAATTTCCTTTCGTACTTTATATTTATCTTTTTTTCTTTTAACTTGAATGTGTTTACTTTCTAAGCACGTGGTGCAGATCAACCAGTTTCTTTAAATCACTATTTAACCGGGCATAAAAGCATATACAATAAGTTACTGATCGCACGGTTGACCATAGTTACACAGGTTGTAACTTAACTTCCTTGTTTGATTAAAACAGTTAATAAATATTGCATCAACCTTCGAACTGTCTTTCTATAAAAGTAAATAACTAATGTTTAAAAATCGTACGTTTGTGTTTTATTGCATTTCATCATTTAAAAAATGTACATATTATTGCCTTTACATTTTGGATTAAACGTTATCAATGACGGTTCTGCATTTACTATTGTCTGATTATTCGGAAATTAAGAAACATATAGTTGTTACTGTAAAAGAGCAAAGAATAGACAATAGTGTTGTGTTCTTCTGAAATGAAATGTACAGTATGAAATATTTTGCAAACTATTTTGTAACATGTACTTTTTATTTAAAGGTACTAAATTAGAACAAAAAATCTTCATTATTTCAGCGAGTTACATTCATTAGGTTTAATGTTGTGATTCACGTAATGTTAAATTACGTGTGTGTTTTATTATAGCATAGCCACATCGGGCTAGTTGTTGATTTCACCGAGGGGAATCGAACCACTGATTTTAGCGTTGTAAATCCGTAGACTTACCGTTGTACTCGCGGGGGATGGTTAGTTACATCCCGTGATAATCTTATATTTCGGATTAAGCTTAGGCGTAACTGCTTAGAATTAGAGTTTCTAATTAATGACAATTTATAGTTTGTTACTTAACAGACTTTAGTGGTCTTTGGATTTTTCAAACTATGTTATCCAAAAAAAATCAATCGAAGAGTGAGCTAAAAACGACAATTAGAGCTGTTTAAATTTTCAAAGGTGTTTTGCTGTTTTTAATGTATAAAAATATAAAATCACAGTACACATTGTTTTATTAGTATAATGCTCTTTGTTTACATATTTATTTACGTTAGTAACTGGTGCTACATAAAGGAAAATATGGTTCTCCTTCTCACTGTGATGCAACTTGGATGAATGCACAAAACGCCAAGAAAACATCAGGAGTTGACATCCGAACTAACCAACTGTTTGTAGCAGTTTATGGTTAGTTCTTCATAGGTAGGAGAAACTTAAAAAATCTGTTTATTTCTGGATATAACATGAACATTAACGGTGCAAAAAATATACCTGAAGAGAGAAACAAAGAACAAGACAGTAAAAATATCGAGACTGGACGACATTGGGAATTTATACCATCAAATAAGATAATCTGTAGTTTTAAAATTACAAGCAACGTATGAAAACATTGTATAATATAAAACATTTTAGAATCACGAACAAATTCAAATACACGATAAATGCTTTATAGCAGGTTTAAGAAAGAATTAATATTTAATAATTGACGATGCGCGATGTAAGGTATCCAGGGTTCATTACAACATATACTCTATATTGTGGTTGACGTTCAAGCATTTGCATTTCTAGGTAATTAAAAGTAGACAAATTAAAGCTGGTGAAAGCTAAATTTTTCGACTGAGATGACATCTGACCACATTACCTTCCTCAATTTTTGATTTAGAAATGTCTGACAGTAAGCAGTAATTCTTTACTAGATATTGTCCTTTTTTTGGTCAGTTTAACATTTTTACCTATTACATAATTTTATTTAATAGTTAGTTCTAAAAGATATTCTAATCTTTAAAAGTGTGTAATAATAAAACATATAAAGAAATGTCGTATAACGTTTGACATAGTTTTATAACGAGTTAGCAACCACATTCTTCTTCAGTTTGCGATGAGTTATTAAAGTGGCTGGAGCCAATGACAACCGGATAAGGATCTGAGGATAAAGTTATTTTATGAGATAAAGGGCCTGGTAATCCATCGAAACCAATAGGACGTAATACAGTATCATGCTCTAGTGCACTTCGGATATCCGATGCAATGTTCAGTGGTCGAGTTGCCGGGTGATAGCGCATCAAAGGTTTGCCATTCTTGCTCACTAAGAATTTTTCGAAGTTCCAGCGAATGTCGCGATTGTGAAAAGGTGTGTAAAACAACCGTTCTTGGCGACGAAAATCAGCCGTAGGAGATGCACAAAATGTCTACACAAAAAAAAATAAGTGTTAAACATTTGTCAAAAATATTAATAAAAGATATTAAATCGAAGATCAATCGATTTAAATATTTAATTTGCTAATTATGGTGTTAATAAAAAACAAACATAACAAGTGTAAATCATAGATCAGGTCAACACCAACTATCACTTTTTAAGTCATGTATTTAAAAGTTAAATCCAATTAACATTTTAAAATCATGTTTCTAATGTGAAAATACAATTAATATTTTGTTAAATGATGGTTCTAACATTAAAATCCAATTACCACTTTTTAAATCATGCTTCTAACAGTAATATCCAATTTACATGTTCTTTTTTAATTTACAGAAAAAACGCGACAGTAATGAAAAATGTTCACGAGGTAGTCTTAACCTTTAGATATGCGTAGAATGGATGTTGATTTTCACCATTAACTTCTACTTTGTTGAACATCACAAAATTCGGAATGAAGCCGTTCCCTGGACGAACTCCTTTCAGACCGTTCATAATTTCCGTCCCATTAGCTCCCGGTTCTTGCTAGACATAGAAGTAAAACTTGAATAAATATTATTTGAATAAGAGTCATCTATGCGCGAAACGTCTTTCAGTCAAGTTTCGTATCGTCACTCTTTTATATTTTTAATACACAGCAGCTGTAAAGCATCTACTAAATACATTAACTAATGATAATTAATAACATATTTCGTTCATCCAAGTTTTAAGCAAATTAAAAAATTGTGTAGCTAAGAGCTGTTAACTATGAACCAGTTTACTAAATATTGTTACTACCTCAAAAAACAACAACAACGCAATTACAATAATAGTAGAATTATTTTTCTGCGAACTTACAAAGCTAGAAACCGACTTCGATATTTGTAGGAATTAGAGCACAGATACCCCATAATGTAGCTTTGTGATCAAACTTCAAACAAACCACGTGAAAAAAAAAAGAACCGTGAAGCGTTCAGTGTTTGACGCATACTTTGTTTTTAAACACAAAGCTCTCTTCGCTGTACTCTGAATTTTAGTGTTATAAGCCGTCAGTTCGTTTGTAGTTAAGCACAAAGATACACAACTGTGCTACAAGGTGGCATGTACCATCAAGCTTACATTTGAAACACTGTGTAGCAACCGCTAAGGAGAAAGATAAAACATCTGCATATAAATGCTACAAGCGGCGAAAAATGTCAGGTGTCAGTGGGCATATAATGCAATGAAACTACACTTTTTAGGAGCGGAATTTTAAATATTGAACATAAAAAAAGAAAGTTTAACCTTTATACTCATAATTTACTAATTTCAATGCCCTCTAGTGGCTCAGCGGTATGTCTGCGGACTTACACGCTAAAATCCGGGTTTCGATACCCGTGGTGGGCAGAGCACAGATAGCCCATTGTGTAGCTTTGTGCTTAATTCAAAACAACAACAACAACAACTAATTTCAATATACATACTAGTAGTTTTGTGATTGCTGTACATAAGAACTTGGCGCTAACCTTTTCTTGTTAAATTTAAATTTCGTTATATGTAATGAAACAGGTAGATTTGTTTTGTTTTTTTTTGGAAATTCGCACAAAGCTACTCGAGGGCTATCTGTGCTAGCCGTCCCTAATTTTGCAGTGTAAGACTAGAGGGAAGGCAGCTAGTCATCACCACCCACCGCCAACTCTTGGGCTACTCTTATTAACGAATAGTGGGAAACAGGTAGAGCACAGAAGTTTTGCAGTAATATAATTTTTAAATAACTTATCAACATGTTTAAGCCCTAAATCTTTATAAATAAATTTGATATTTTTTTGTTTTTGTACTTCAGGCAAATTTACACAAGGGCTGTCTGCGTTAACCATCCTTAATTTAACAATCAAAGATTGAAGAAAAGACAACTAGTCATCATCTCATATCGCCAACTCTTGGGCTACTCTTTAATCAACGAATAGTGGAATTAACCGTACATTATAACGCCTCCACGACTAAAAGGCGAGCATATATGGTGTGACGGGGATTTGGGTCTGTGATCCTTAGAATGCGAATCAAGCGTCCTAACCATGGGTTCAATAAAATGGAATCGTTAAAAATAAAAGTGTGTAACTGTTTTTTTTTTTTACTTTTTAATATTGCAAGCTGATGCACAGAGATAAACTGTGGGATATCTGTGCTTTGCCTATCGCACGTATCAAGACACGAATTTTAAGGTATAAGACCTTATTATCACCGACCCATCGAGAAAGTTGTCACTGGCGAAATTCTTTGTTTAATACCACAATACACTTTGCAACAAATTAAAATCTAAATACAAAAGTTCTAGGGCGGGTTTGGCCAGATAGTTAAGGCACTCGACTCGAAATTTGAGGGTGGCGGGTTTGAATCATCGTCACATCAACCATGCTCGACCTTTCAGCCGGGGGAGGCGTTATAATGTTACGTTTAATCACACTTTTCGTTGGTAAAAGAGTTGTCCAAGAAGTGGTGATGACTATCTTCCTTTCCTCTAGTCTTCCCCTGCCAAATTAGGGACGGCTAGGGCAGATAGCTTTCGTGTAGCTTTGCGCGAAATTTAAAAACAAACAACACAAAAGCCTAGTTTCCATTTACGTTTAACAGTGAAGTTAGCAAAATTGAAATTACACTATTTTATTCCATGAAAGTTGAAATTTGCAAGAAATAACATGATAAATACCAAATTAGCTTGTTTATTTGTTTAAAATATATTCACAGGTTTCAAATCAAAATAACATAGGAAAGGTTTTTTTGTCAAGTTTTAATTTAGAAAAAGCTATACGAGGGCTACCTACGCTAGACGTCAGTAATTCTGAAGTGTAAGACTAGAAGGAAGGCAACTAGTCAGCACCACCCACCGCTAAGTCTTTTACCAACGAATAGTAGGATTGACAGTCACTTTATAACGCTCCCACGGCTGAGAGGGCGAGCACGTTTGCTTCGACGGGAATTCGAACTCGCGACCCTCGGATTACGAGTCGAGTGCCTTAACTACCTAGTCATGCTAAGTATATAATAATGTTTTCACTTTCAATTCAGAATCATAGGAAAGTCTGCTTCAGAATTTTCATACGAACTATTACAAGGATCTAGCTACTTTTAGCCACCCCTAATTTCAAACTGACATTGGGGGAAGTCAATTAACCAATACATCCATTGCGAACTCTTGAGTATTTCCTATCTAACCAAATAGTGGGGTTTCATTGTCACTCTAATAATGCACATAACTCCAAGTGCAGAGAACGTTTTTGTATCAGTGGGATAAGAACCGCTTATTCTCTGATTCACAATCCTAGCAGGGTAATCACTGGGCCACGCACGGGTTGACAAGAAAAATAAAGAAGTTATAACGCAAAGATGTCAAGCTAATTCACTGATACACCAGGAAGTGCATCTGTTTATCCGTCGACTCATACGGTGAAAGTGACACGACCTATTGGATAAATTGTAGTCTATGGATCGAATAGTCAATACCTGCCATTAAACAAACATGTTTGGACGTTTTAAAAAAAACACCAGTGAACGTCATTATTCGGCTGTAGTCATGTAGGCGGTAGGTGGTGCTAGGCGGTAAAATTCTCCTTAAAGTTTATGGGTGACCATGTTTTCTGAGTTCATAATATATATTCATGCATTATTTAATTTGAACTACCAAAAATGTAAAAATTATAGAACTCAGTAATTTGTTTAACTTCAAACGAACAATGGGCTATCTGAGCTTCTTCTATTACAAGTATCGAAACTCGGTTTCCAGCGTTTTAAGTCCGCAGACACACCGCTGTGCCACTAAGAAGTAAAAATAATAAATTAAACGACACTCTATACGGAATTAAAAGAGAAAAAGAAAAATGCAATATAAAACAAAACAAAAACAGGGACTGATCTTCGTTCTTTGTACTGCGAACAAGTTTCTTTCTCTTAGATTTGTTTTATTTTTGAATTTCGCGCAAAGCTACTCGGGGCTATATGTGCCAGGCGTCATTAATTCAGCAGTGTAAGGTTAGAAGAAAGGCAGCTAATTATCACCACCCACCGCCAACTCTTGGTAATTATTTTACTAACGAATAGTGGGATTGACGGTGATATTATAACGCTTCCGCGGCTGAAAGGGCGAGAATGTTTATGTGACGGGGATTCGAACCCGCGACCCTCAGATTGCGAGTCGAACACCCTAACCCACCTGGTCATTCTGGGCTCTTTCCCTTAGGTTAGCACTTCGAGGTTTAACGACCGCTAGAGCTGGACTTTGGGAATTCCGACCTAACCGTTCAGTTCAAATGTCGTATAGGAATATTTTAAAATCGAAAATACTAAATACCACGCAACTCGTAATCCGAGGGTCGCGGGTTCGGGGCCCGCGTCGCGCCAAACATGCTCGCCCTCCTAACCGTGGGGGCGTTATAATGTGACGGTCAATCTCACTTTTCGATGGTAAAAGAGTAGCCCAAGAGTTGGCGGTGGGCGGTGATGACTAGCTGCCTTCCTTCTAGTCTTACACTGCTAAATTAGGGACGGCTAGCACAGGTAGCCCTCGAGTAGCTTTGTGTGAAATTCAAAAAAACCAAACTAAACTAAATACCATCACTTGAATTCATTATGTCTATGCATATTGTTATTCTGTGTTTTTGCATGCGAGGTGTGATGATTAATATTATGGTATAAAAATAACATTGAAAGTTTTATTTTAAATTCACTGTATGGCTGAAACAGGCTGAAGTTAAAATGATTTTTGTCCTATTAAAAATATAAAACTGAACTATTTCATTCAGACATAAAACGAATATCTAAATGCAATGTTTAACCACAAAGGTTTATACGATAAATGGAAATATTCGAAATGCAGCAAATATATTAAATATTTTTTGTAAACTTCTAGTCATGCAAAGAAAATTAGAATAAAAGAAGTTGACTTTAATGAGAATAATACATTAGGTGCAATTATAGAATACAAAATAGAAGCGTATGCTCCAAGGGTAGCCTTGTAATTATTGTGCTAGGACTGTGAATATGGAATTTCTTGATTCGTATTCAATTTACTGTCATAACTCGATACGCACTTTTGGCTTTTTGTGTGTTATAAGGATAACGGTCATGCAAATACCATTTTAAACTAGACTAAAAAAGCTCCAAATGAAAAGTATTGTTTACCAGTTACTTTCCCTCTAGACTAGAAATTCAGCGTTACAGACAACTATACTCATAAAAAACCTTACGTTATGTTGTGTTAAAATAAAAAAAAACTCAGACAAAAATGACTGCCAAATGTTTATAACCATTTTCTTTCAGCAAAAATAACTAAATAATTTTATACTAACCAATCCAAATTGATTGCAAGGAAATCCTAATATTTCAAACTGTTCGTTGCCAAACATTTGTTTTAGTGCATTCAGTTGTGGATAATGCCAGTTAAGCCCTCAGTAGGTAGCCAAATTGACGACTAACACTACCTTGCCCCTAAACTCAGAAAATGAGATGTTCCTTTGCTGCAAGATGTCACGTTCAGTGTAGTCATAGATAGAGTTTGATCCAGGATCCTTGTAACAGGGTCGACCAAGCTTGACGCTTTGAGCATAGTTGTGTGAAGGGAATATGATGAACGTATTGAGTATCATCCAGACCACTTTCTTCCATCCCATTTTCCTCGTCAGCTACAATAACCTGAACATAAAATGTTTTTGCTGTAAATTCAGTGTAAAAGTAAGTTAAAGCTGAAGAGATTTAGGTACTTTGTTTCAGTCCACGAGTTTATAAATACGCTGTTTCCTGTTGGTAAGCCAAACCTGACTGAAGTGCATCAACTTTACCGAGGTCAACGAGTTTTTTTTCTAGTTTTTATGTAATTACGTATATATCCTAGCGTTAGGAAGGCTTTGTTCACAAGGGGTCTCTCACACTTGTTAAAGATGACTTGGCTCAGTCATTTAAATTATTTGTTTACTTGTGAAAACTCTTTCACTTTTGTAGCGCTCCCTTACACGGCTGCGAAGTTAGCATACAGCTGGCTTAATCCTTAGTAATAACAAACACCTAAGCCATTCGTGGAACGTACATCTATACAATTCACGTTATGTAGATTTCCAAGAGATAAACACAAGTTTATGTGGTAAAGAAAATGAACACAGATAACAACAACTAAAGAATACCACAACAAGCAAACAAAAACATACAATCAAAACAAAATATGTATTAATACAGCAAACAAAGCTATTTTTGAAGATTTATCTGTATTGATCAGCCTCGATATTTTTTTGTGGAACTTTCAGACATATTGATGCTCTGAACGAACCACTAAAGGCATGCAAGTCATCTGGATGAAAAATTTAAATATTTAAACATAACATTACTAAATGAAGAAAGATATATCCTTTACTAGTTATGCAATGGGGAAATTAGTTTTACGTTCGTAACTCAGTTTTCAACAATAAATTAAGTTTTTGCATTCAACCTCCTTATTTTGCACGGGAAAATTACCCTAACTGTTATGTGATCTACGATTGGTTTAAACACAGTGCTATATTGCCATATGGTACATTAATTTCTTAGTTTCGTCCGTGAGCAAAATGATATCGTTATTTCTCTCTCATCCCACTCCAACATTTTTAATATAAAATGCAAATATATAACTTCTTAGGACTTTTGAAACTACAAGTTTTGGATTTTCTAACACTTTAAGAATAGTTGTTCATTTAAAACACACAGATATTACATTTTTCTCTTAATTTTTTTCAATTCAGAAAATTGTATTTTAAAATATGTCTTTGTTTTGTTTCGGCATAATGATTAAATGTTTATGTTCCTTCATTTTTCTTCATTTTCAAATGTAAACTTTGTTGCATTTGTGACTTATTGTTGATGAGTTTAATTAGAATACAAAAGTTAAACTCAGGGACTCAACACTGCTGCTTGTATTTCGCTATCAAATATGAAAATCAAATTTACAGGTTCTGTGAATAAAAGTATTTGTTCCATATTTTGGTTGAAAACCTAGAGGAGGCCCGGCATGGTCAGGTGGTTGAGGCAGTCGACTCGTAATCCGAGTGTTGCGGGTTTGAATCCTCGTCACACCAAACGTGCCCACCCTTTCAGCCGTGGGGGCGTTACAATTTGACGGTCAATCCCATTATTCATTGGTAATAGAGTAGCCCAAGAGTTGGCAGTGGGTGATTATTACAAGCTGCATTCCCTCTAGTCTTACACTACAAAATTAGGAACTCTCGGATCAGTGGCCATAAATAATAATAACAATAAATTCACAGAAATAACTACTTGAAATTTTATTTTCTACATTAGCATAAGCAGAACTTAATAAACTGTATTGTTGCGATCATCCATTTTATATTGATCCATAATATGTAATATAGGTAAAAGAATACCAATATGTATTTATATATATTTATACTTTGTCAACGATGATATAACAAGAAGGCAATATAGATGGTAATTTTATTTTAAAATCGTGACTGAAGTATAAAACTTGATTACATTTTTCATAGAATTACTTAACTAAGTACAAAGCTTCGTTTACTGGAAAATTATCAGATACAAACCACTTGGCCTGCTTTACACAGCATGCAAATATATGACACAACAGATTCAGTGATCCTGTTCATGTAACTTTAAAAATGCACACTCTAAAAGTATTGCGGTGTTGCTTATACACGCATTCGGTATAAAAATATTGAATGGAAAACTAAATGGTGAAACAACGTGTGCGACATTTTAGGAGTTAAATGCTGTATTTTGCATATAGTAAAATTTGAGTTCTTCCAAATTCTCCATAGGAGTAAAATTTTGAGATTGCAAAAATTACAAAACAGATTTTAGTTGTGATATTACAGGAATTTTATGATATTTGAAATCTGAAGAAAGGAGTTTGACCAAACAGAGTGTCCTTTGAATGTACGTTACGATTAACTAAATAGCGGGATTGGTCGATCTCATTGAAATGCCTACGTAGCTATAGGTTCAGAACATGTTCAGCATCATATCTCAGCTCTTTGGTATAATTGACTGTTTCATTTCATTTTTGTTAAGTTTAATATGAACGTTATGAGTTAAACGGGTAACATAGCTCGAATATTAAAATAAGCAATTTTTAGGAGCGATATAAATTGCAGTATTGCTTACGTAACTGTTTATCAATTATTTGTTGTGTAGTTCATTTCTTGTGAATTAATGTCATTTAACTCAAGTCTTCTGAATTTTACTCATTGCCTTCATCCAGTATTATTACATCATAACATCTCGTAGTTTGTAAAGCGTTTTAGGCCTCAGTAGGGCAATATGTATATATATAGGCAAGGAAGTTAATCCAAGTAAGATAACTTTGTAAAAGTGAAAGTAAATTGTATTTAAAGTTGTTGTTTTGAATTAAACACGAAGCTACACAATGGGCTATCTATGTTCTGCCTACCACAAGTATCAAAACCCGGTTTTCAGCGTTGTAAGTCCGCAGACATATCGCTGAGCCACTGGGGGCAAATTGAATTTAAACTGTGTCAGTTGAGTCGTAACCAGCGATTTCCAATGTGAGTTTCCTACCTTGTATAGTGATAAGAGAGTAGAGAAGATTAACTTGGGGCTCACCCCGGCGTCGCACCAAACATGCTTGCACTCCCAGCCGTGGGGGCGTTATAATGTCACGGTCAATCCCACTATTCGTTGGTAAAAGAGTAGCCCAAGAGTTGGCGGTGGGTGGTGATGACTAGCTGCCTTCCCTCTAGTCTTACACTGCTAAATTAGGGACGGCTAGCACAGATAACCCTCGAGTAGCTTTGTGCTAAATTCCAAAACAAACAAACAAAAAGATTAACTTGTCTTGTCAAAAGTCGCTCTGAAGAAACTTTTCCTTCTTTTGTGAACTTTGACGAAAGAAAGAGACAATTATTTAAAGCTCTGGTTACAGTTCTCATTACTATTAATCTAACAAAGTTATGTATTTGCATTTGGTATGTTTTGAATATGTTATTTTAAAACAAGTGGATTATTGTATTTGTTTATTGTTGAAAGTTATCGCCAACAAGTGCAGACACTTTACTGTAAAGAATTCGGCCCTATATAAACCTAACAAAGACTTTCCGATCTTAACCCTATTACATTAGCCATAACGGTTTCAGCTGACTCCACTAACAATACATAGAAAGTGAATATTCTTCCTGGTATGCTTTGGTAATTTAACTTAACTTTCGGCCCAGCATGGCCAGGTGGTTAAGGCACTCCACACGTAATCAAAAAGGTCGCTGGTTCGCATCCTCGTCACATTAAACTTGTTCGATCTTTCAGCTGTGGGGGCGTTACGGTAAATCCCACAATTCGTTGGTAAAAGAGTAGCCCAAGAGTTGGTGGTGGATAGTGATGACTAGCTGCCTTCTCTCTAGTTTTACACTGCTAAATTAGGGACGGCTAGCACAGATAGCCCTCGTGTTGCTTTGCTCGAAATTCAAAACCAAACCTAAGAATTAAAACTGTAAAAATGTCGAATATGAACCTTTAATTCATCATCCATAACATGAAAATGATATGTGAGTTATAAATGAGGGATAAAAAATCTAAGGTTTTTACAGCTATAAAAATTATTTTAATGTGAATAACAAATGTATTCATTTTTTAAAACTATTGAAGCCTTTATACTGAACAAAATTAGCTTTATGGCTATGTTTGTCGTGTTCTCTATTACTGCCTATTTTAACATCGTTATTAATTTTTGTCTTTGCAATATTTTGTTTTTTGTACTTGCTTTTCTTAATGAAAATCTCATAGCTGATGTCTACTCATGTTATAAGCAAAAATTGCAAAATAACATTTCAGCTAACAATCACTTCTGTTTAGATTCGTGTCATACTCATCTTAAATAACAGTGCTCAAAGATAAACCAATTATGCATTTATAAAGGCTCGCCCTACAGCCCGTGCGATTGGTATGCTGACTCAAAATACCAGAACTCACACTCCTTCAGTTATTATGAAGTTGTGCAACATTTGTAACATTGGCTAGTTAGTAAAGAAACGTTTTTGTTAACTGTTTAAATGACACACTTAATTCACTGAAACTGCTCCATTAAATGCATCAAATGGTGTTGTATTACATGAAAGAGAGTTGTGTGTTCTAGTAATGAACAAGGTTGTACCTTTGTCGATTCTTCTTCACAGTTATTTTGAACCAAGAATTCTTTGTCTAGCGATGAACTTGCCAGACTTTAATCCTGAGTTCAATGATTTGATTTCTATTGCTACAAAAATGTGCTCAGCATTTTGGGGCCATGGGTGCGTTATAAGAATTATTTTCAAACTCCTATATTTTACTACAATTACTCAAGAGTTGAGAATGTGTGCTGATTACTAGCTGCTTGTTTTGTAATCTACCAAATAAAACTTAAGGACATCTAACACAAATGCGCATTGTGTATCTTAGTGAAACTTTCCTTAACAAACGGATTTAACTTCTTTATAGTTATTATTATTGTTTGATAAATGCATGCAGTAGAAACATCCATTGTCAGTCCAGAAAGGGCTGATTCATTTTTCGTAGAATGCCACAGTGGCTGTTCAAAATATGATAAAATTGTCCACATTGTTAAATACATACAAATGCACAAATTTTATATGCAAAAACGGCTCGTATAAAATTCTCAACAAGTGGGTTTCTCGACATCACTGATCACCAAATGCACAAATGTTTAAAGCATATTGCCATCTGTGGGCTACATAAACAACTAATCTTCGAAATATAAATAGAACACAGAAAGTACACAATTGCTTTAACATTATGAAAATTTGAGGGAAAAAAAGTTACGAAAATTTGTGAAATTAAGGTCAGCAAAAATTTAAGCTACCTAAATGAAGCTAATGGCTAATAATGAAGTAATATTAGTCTAACCATAGTTTTGTAAGATGAAAATAAATGAACAAGTTTTAGCGAATAAACAGCTGGATCACTTGATCACGTAATTATTTTCATAAATGAAAATATTAGAACTAAGAAAAAGGAATTTTATAAAATAAAAATGGATTTCTTAAGTAACAATGACAGATTAAATTCAATCACGACCGTCAGTTTTTAACATAAGTTACTTTTTCGAGGCTAATATGTTAAATAGAACTGAATAATAAGATTATTTTAAAAGAGAAAATATACAAAACAAACCACCAATAGTTTCGTGATTACGTGTAAAATCAAAACTGACAGAGCATTAAAACAGTTATTAGCTTACCTTCTGAAAATTTATTAGAAAAATCTAAAAAAAAAATTAAATTGGGCAACGCCTTATACATTTTGATTGATTAAAAATGAAATTATTAGCTTTTTGTAGTATATTGACGCAAAAGTTTTTAGACTGCTAGAAGAAATTCATTTTTCAATTTAGAAAGAGTATATTTCAGTCGTATATTCTCCTTAATAGCTCAACAACGAGATTAAAGAATTAAACTTTGAAGTTTTAAGTTGGATTTCTACAGTTTATATAGATTAAACAGATATCCCATTCTATACTCTTGTGTTTAACAACAAATAAACACAAATATATCTTATATTAATATTAGCAAGGGCTAAAACTTTGAAAATCAATGTACAAGTAGCATCAATATTAATAACGGAAAAGAAAAACTCAGCAGTTATATTCTTGTATACCATTTCTTGTATGCTATTCCTTATATACCATTTCTTATTTGCTATTTCTTATGTACCATTTCCTATATGCCTTTTATTATATACCATTTCTTATATGTCATTTATTATATACCATTTCTTATATGTCATTCATTATATGTAGTTTCTTATATGCTATTTCTTATATACTGTGTCTTATATGTTATTTCTTATATGCCATTTTTATATACCATTTCTTGTATGCTATTTCTTATATACCATTTCTTGTATACCATTTCTTATATGCATTTTATTATATACCACTTCTTATATGTCATTTTTATATATTATTTCTTATGTCATTTATTATATGTCAATTCTTATATGCTATTTCTTATATGCCATTTCTCATATACCATTTCTTATATGACATTTCTCATATATCATTTCTTATATGCCATTTCTCATATATCATTTTTATGTCATTTTTATATACTGTTTCTTATATACCGTTTCTAATATGTTGTTTCTTATATACCGTTTCTAATATGTTGTTTCTTATATACCGTTTCTAATATGTTGTTTCTTATATACCATTTCTTACATGCCGTTTCTTATATGCTATTTCTTATATACTATTTCTAATATACCATTTCTTATATGCTATTTCTTATATACTATTTCTAATATACCATTTCTTATATGCTATTTCTTCGGTAACTCATGAGAAAATTTGCAAACAAAAACTCTGCTATACTCATTCCTTAATTACACTACCTTTTTCAATAATAAAAAAGAAACAAAATTTTAATACGAAATTTAAAATTGTTTGTTTTAATGTTTTCATCCTTAAAGTCTTTTGTCGAGTAAAAATTTTTGCTAGCTGCTTGAAACATCGTTCAAATTTTTTTTAGACAGACTCAGTTTCTCAACAACACATGTAAGGTATACATACTTTACTGTGTCTAAACTTTCTTTCAAGCAATAATATATAATAACTTTTGATGTTGTATGTTTATGAAAAGTTTGAAATAGTTCATGATAAAAAAAGAAGCATTCGTAGCTTATCGTTAGCACTCTATGATGTAGATTAATATGAGTAAAAATGAAATTTACAAATATTCACAAACTATCAAGACCGTGCAGGTCAAACCTCTATGACACAGAAATGGGAAATAAACAGAGAGTAGCTAATATTTTTACATTTGATGCCCCATAGAAAAAGATGATCGGCGTGCCCTTTTCTTTTCAATGTAACTACCTGAAGCCATTAATCTATCAAAATTAAGATATACTAAAGCAGCTAAATTTTCTTAATTTGTTTTATTACTCACGATAAATGCATTATTGTTTTTAAAAAATATACTTTTCTTATTGGTCTTCAGCTATTTCAGCAGTGTGCTATAAAACTATCTATTTTTCAGAGAAAATTTCGAAACCTTTTGGTTAAAAATAAAAATGTTTAACTTATCTGGGATGTACCATATCGTACTGTAACATCTTTTAACATTGCGTAGTATTTGTCTCACAACCTGGTACATCGTAACTGTTCCACTTATTTTATCCAGCTCTGACTCTCTATATATACTAACCATGCCCTTTGTTGAACTGTTCCAATCCCGTTGTATCTACCACATCTGCAGGCAACCTATTTCAAAGGCTGATCACCCTCTTTAAAGAATTAAATTACGTAATTTTCAGACGACTTCTATTCTATCAAATATTAAATGTATGTTCCTATTATTACCACTTACCATTAAAACTCGAAAAAATGTGTGATGCTTCAATTTTACCTATTTTTTTGTAATTTTAAACCAGATACCTTCTATCCATTTCTTTTACTCAAGAGAAAATATTTTTTAAAAGCTATGTTAGTTTTTTATGTCAAACTCTCTATTCAGGAATCACCTCAGGTTAAACTTCTTCGAATCCGTTACAACAATTCAATATCCTTCCTAATAGCAGGAGCCCAAAATTGGATATAAAACTCTAAATATAGCATAACCAGAGATCTGTACAAGAAACAATAACTTCCTTTGACATAATACGGTTAAAAAAGAGAAGAAACAGTATTTGTTTAAGTAACTAGTGATATTAATAGCATCTCCATTATTCATATTTCATTTCCGTGATGAGCTCTAGTGCTGTGCAATAAATCTTAACAACAATGGATATAACATATATATGTATATAGGTGGTGGGTTTTGTTTGTTTCTAATAAATAATGTTAACTGTTCTGCGTCTGCTTCGAGCACTAAAACCCGATTTTTAGGGGTGTAAGCTCTCAGACTTTTCTTTGAACCAATAGAAGCGTATAGTTGACATATTATTATTCTTTATTGTTACTCATAAGTTCTTACAATTATATTCAATATTCCTGTGGATAAAACTTCATAATTCCCTTTTCTTTTCCACCAGCACTAATATTTTGCCTGAAGGACTCAATGAATTGGTTGTTTGTCCAAACACCAAAATCACTTTATTCCACAACGTTACTGAATTGACTTTAATCGAGTTATTAATTATAGTTTAAACTAATATTGGCCATACACATTACCTTTCACTTAGCGAAATTGAATGCTATATTCCACTTATTTTCTCAATATGACAAATGATATAAATTCATTTGTAGAATAGTACTATTCTCTTAGCCAAGTATACCCAAAATTTTAATGCTGTCAATAAACTTGGTCAGTTTGATAACCATTCTCTTATTAATATTGTCAATGTGTACCAAAAAGAGTAAAATCGCAGCACAAAGCCTTGAAGTACTACATTTGCAACTCTAATCTAGAGTAATTGAACTTCATTTATTAAACCTTTTTGCTCTATCCCTCTTTAACCAATTTTTTATCCACTGAAGTAACTTATTCCCCATACCCACAGAAATAATTGGTTTTACCCGTCTTTAAAGAGATACTTTCTCGAAAGATTTCAAAAATCCGGGTACGCCCTATCTACACGAACATAAGTTGTGTATTTTTTTAATAATATCAAACGATTTGTGATGTACCAATTTTCCTGTATGAGACTTTACTGGATGTCCAAGATAATTGGAAAATTTGTCAGACGACTTTGTACAACATCTTTAATTAGTCCATTTAAAACTTTTACCCTAATAGAAGTACGACAAGCTGGTCTATAATTATTTGGACAAAATGTTGAACTTCCAGCAGCCCCCCAGTGGCTCAGCTGTATGTCTGCGGACTCACACACTAAAATCCGGGTTTCGATACCCGTGGTGGGCGGAGCACAGATAGCCCATTGAAAGCTTTGTGCTTAATTCAAAACAACAACAAAAAAAACAACAGCTTCCACTAAGAAAAAGCAAATAAACCAAGAAAACGGGTTATTGTTAATTAGAAATTGATAATTACTTATAATCCAATTAAGTAACGCTTAAAAGGAATTTCTTGGTGTTACGAGTAAACCAGACAATGATAGATTTTTACTTTGACATTAATTAATTTGGTAGCATAATTGTGCTTTCTTGATATAATTTATGAAAAATGAAAGTTAGCAGCTCATATTTTAAAATATAAAATTCAGTTAATATATTAATCGACACCTGACGAAAACCACTAAAATAGGTTACTAGCTTAACTACTAACGAACATTAACGTGTATTGGACATATCATATCAATATTAAAGAACTCGAATGAATGGTAATTTATTTATTTTTACGGGTTCTGTAACTTAGCTCAAAAACAACAGAGGGCAGTAAGAAGCAACGCTTCTCAATCATGGAAGGTGAGGGGATAGAGGTGAAAGATGTCCAATTGCAAAGAAGTGATTTACATGGATATGGATTTTCTATACTTGGAGGAACAGGTTTGGGATTACCCCCCGTAATATATGAAGTTGTAGAAGACTCCCCGGCAGCACTATGTGGTGTGGTAAGTTTGTTATCAGTCTTAAAACTATAATGTATTTATCACTGTTATGAAACTCAACGTGAAGTTACCAAGCGTTTAGCCATGAACCGCAATCAAACCGAAAATGTATGTAATATTACCAGTGATAGTGTAAGTAGGTTCGTAGGTGGGCTCAAATAAAGCCTGTTGACATTTAAGATCTTTCTTCTCATATTTGTATTATATAGAATATATATATTAATTATTTTATATATATTACAATAGTTGCATAAAATATTTTAAACTATTGAAACACAATAGTAATTTACAAAAGATTACAGCATACTGCTGAGTAAGGTACATTGATATACTTATTTAGACTTCAGAATATGCGTACAAAAGTTCAAACACAAACGACACTTTTTTTTTCAAAGTGAGATAACCATAATCATTCACTCAGGATGTATGAAATGAAGTGCAGATTTAACTATGTATTGCTATGCATATTTCCTGGGAAAAGTATCTTATTATTCATTAAATATTCTCCATTTTATATTTTTAAATTAACTCCACACTGTGTAATTGTCATTTTTGTGAATGTTGCATATTTACCTAAATGTATAACACTTTGTGAACACTGAATTAAGTAACTTAAGAGCATTGTGAAATTTTTATTAGGCTGAAATAATCGTACATACCCTTTCATAACAGGCTGGAAGAAAGGGATAATCACAGGATGCATGGCTGAGTTTAAAAATAATTTCTTAATACAGGATGGTACAAGATTGCAATGAATTTCTGAACTCTAAATTGTGAGGTAGTTGCATTTATTGAGGAGATAAAAGGTGTTACAAGTAAAAATGAACTTTGGAAAATTCAGCAATATGTTTTTTCAATTTTAGGGATAAGGTATAAAGATATAAAAAGAGTGCACAATTACTTGGGCCATTTCAACTAAAATGCATTAATTGTATATTCATTGTATATATTAGTGTACAAATATGATGTGTACATCATAGTTTTCTGCTACTTATTAGTTTTAAATAAGGTTTTGAAAAGCTATTTCCACCAATTCCAGGTTATAAAATTCATATTAGTATACCTGATTCTTTAAGGTGATTCAAATTAAAACTAATGTTTGACTTATTATGAATTTATATAAGTAATCTAAATGTACAAAAATTGAAAGTAGAAAAGTGTTTGATCGTTTGAAGCTTTACTTATTATAATTACTGCAATGTAATGTACATATTCTCTTGTTAAATGATGAAAAGAATCATTATATTTTTGGTTAATACATGACAAAGAGGAGTGGGGAAACACAGTGTAACTGTTATTATTTGTATAATTTTGATACTTCTGAGAGAAGGCTAATATATTAAACTTTAATGCAATTTAACATTCAGACCAAAGTGTTTTATTATTTGAAGATTTAACTGTCATTCGACATAACTAAATCTCTTAAACTGCATAATTGGCATTCCCCTTTTTACAACAACTGTCTTTGTGAAAAATATGTACTCTAATAATGCCAAATAACATAGTTTTACTGTATCTGTTCTATATGATTTAAATACTAGAGGACATAATATTAGGTTTTTATGATATTTTACTTACATGAAACTTAGTTACTTACTTTTATGATACATTACTTTAAATAAGTGTGATATGGCACCTTTTTGAGTATGCTCATAGATTTGAAATATTTTGTGAATTAAAAAGAATCTTTACATGTTTTTAAACATGTATAACTCAGAGTGAAGAACTATAGTTGAAAATATTTATAATCTAGACCATTGTATCACTATATTTTGTAGTTGGTGAAAAAAAATAAAGTCAAATGATAAGTCATTATTAAAATCCTGTTACTCATTCTTATAATTCCTCCTTGTATAATTGATAAGATCTTGATTTAATTTTTCCTTCATGTAATACACTCAAAATAATAAATTTTTTGAAGAAAAATATTATAATTGACTATTTGATTTTCACTTGCATATTTTTTTAATTTAACAAAGGAACTTGGAAACTAAAGGGAGAAGGAGAAAAAGTTTGAAAACTTCGTATAAATCATCTTACATCTTCACTTGCATGAGACTTAGCTTTGTCTGTTTAAATCTAAGATGTGTTTGTGTATATAGTAGTTCATTATTACTGGTAGTAGTGGCAGGTAATAGCTTAAAAAATAAGCACCTGCATTATGTTATACTTTGAAATTCTGTTTACATTCATATCATATTCTGTCTATTGATATATGTCATGAAGAAATCCTCTAACTGCATTTGTATATTCTAATTCATTCTTGCATGGTTATTCTTGTATTTTACATTTTGAAAACTTTCTTTAAAGAATACTCAGAAAACATGTACATAAAGAAGTGTTTTATCACAGAAATTTCACAAGAAGCCTGAAAAATATTTGAAGGAGGATTGCATTTGCCAAAATTATTGTTGGTTCAACTTTGTTCTTTATGTAAAAAAAATTGCATGATTTTTTCAGTGAATTATGTATTATTAACTAAATAGTAGGTTGACTGAAAATTATATAGTTACACTAGAAAAGTAAGTTGGCTTCGAAATAAATATACCTGTACATGTAAAATAACTTGATAACTGTTTTAGTTAGAATTTAGCTCATGCTAATAATAGTTACATCTGTTCACTTAAACACAGACTTTACAAAGTCAGTAAAAGGTATATGAAATAGTCCGTTTCAATTAGATTTTAATCTATCACTCATGATATGTTAAAATTATAACATCTAAAAATAAAAACACAGAAAGTCAGAACATTTTAAGTAAGTAATGTTGCTTTTTTTTTGCTACTTAAATATTAAAATACAGTATTGTATCTTATGTTTTAAATATAAAGCACATGTTACTACATTTATTTTAAACACTTCTGGTAAAGTTTGTTAAAATTGTCCTATTAGAAAAAGTCATGAAAAAATGTGGAATAATGCAATTGGGCATTATGAAAGTGAAGTTTTTGTTACTTACCTAAAATTGTAAATTGAATAGTACAAGGTGAGTCTAAACAAGTTCAGCAGTAGAAATAAAGTTGTAATTTGTTATTTACCTAAAAATTGCAAGTTATACATTAATAAAATATTCAAATTTTGTTTTATTGAATACAAAGGTGAAAAAATTGAAAAATATATTGTAACAATAAAAGGTCTTTGCAAACACAGTATCAATATTTAATACTTATAGTGACATTACTAATTTAAGTTTAGCTATTCTTAAGTATTATGATAATTTATTCTGATTCTACTATGTTGGTGTACTGTACTTTATATATCTGTACATGTAGTCAACCATTATTCACTTTAACAGGAATATATATAAATTCATATATTAATTACTGTATAAATATAGTACATGTATTGCACTGCAGTTAAGACTGTTTGATCCTGCTGGTCGGCTGGTGTTATTAGCTGTAAGAATGCTCTTTCTGCTTTATAAAAGATTATTTGGTGAGTTGGGTAGATAAATGGCAAACAACTTTCAATTATAATAATTGCAAGATAATTTTAATAGGAATAACATTATAAGAGTTATATGAAAGAAGAGTATCTTTGTGTTTTTGGTTGATCAGTCTCTCAAGCCATCCAAGCAATATGCTGTTGCTGATGGTAGAACGAATAGGATTTTAGTTTGTATCTACAGAAGTACTGAATACAAGTCTAAAGAGGTTATAATGTCATTTTATTGATCACTTGTTAGATATCATATGGAGTATTGTGTTAATTAAGTGTTGGACTTCTTACCTTAGGAATAACATTCAATCGTTAAAAATGGTTCATTGGTAGGATGGAAACATTGTCATTCAATGACAGGTTAAAATCTCTGAAATTTTCTCTTAAAAAGAAAAGAAGAGTTGAAAGATGTTGATATTGGAATAATGAAAATTGGTAATAATCAGAAACTAATTTGTATTAGTTGATTATTTTCATGACAATTTAAGTATCCTTTTAAATAATCAGTTGCTGGAATAACTTAAAACAGCTGTTATTAGAAACACTATTTTTATCACTTTTTTTTTGAGAGTTGATATAATCGGAGTTTTTATTATAGTTTATTTTTGGAGTAATCAGAATATCTCAGTTGCTTGATTTAATCAGAATTTAGATTGATTGATATAATTACTGCTTATGGACATTCAGTTAACTTAGCTCTAGTGGATGGGACAGCCTAGATAGATCAGTAGGTTTCACTTTGTCCTTAAACGTTATGTTGCCTTACATTATAGATGAATATCAGGACTAACAGGCTTATTATAAAAAGTATTTTTGAACAGACTGGCTCAAGATACAAACACACAAATCAATACATTTTTGTATATTAATCCTTGGCATTAATAATGATACTAATATCTTTGAGAAAATGTTAGGAAAACTTATTTAGGCCAGGAGGTGATAAACTTGCTTGTATTTATATATGCATGCAACTAAGTCTGCTTTTGCAAAGAAAATATAATTTAGTAAGGTGTATGTGACAGTGAGTCATTGTAGGTTAAAAATTGTATATAGTTTGTGTGCTGTTATTGAGAAGTTATGTTAAAAGTTTCCTTGTTAATATAAATCAGTATTAGTTTTGTTTCACTAAAGATTTTTGCTTTCTATTTGTACATATCCTAGGTAACTGTTGTACAAGATTTGTTTACATATATCAAACTGTATTTTTATTAGCTTATAGAAGTTATTGAATAAAAATAGCTAAATGTAAAACTTTGATTCAGACATTAAAAAAACTAATGTTTTATACTGATTAGAAATATTACAGATTATGAATTTTTACAAATGGTTGCATGCAAATTGATCATTAGTAACAGTTTTCAGTGTTGTTTCCTTAATTGTATAAAGTTTTAATATATCAATCTAGTATTAGATATCCATATAATACTATTATCCATAGTTATTTTACCATCAGTGGCCATATTTATGAATTTATACTATAAAAGAGATTAATTTTGTTGAAACAAAACATAATTTAATGTACACCTCTACATCTGCATTGGAGATGTTTTAAAGCTTGGAATATATACATCTATAACAATTTCAGACTGGATTATGTCTGAAAAAAGTAAGTTAAGGGAGAAAATGCAGATTTCTGATCACTGTTTATACTAAATGCATTTTTTAATTAATGGCCTGAAAGATTCATAAAATTTAATAAATGTATTTTGTTTTTTCTTCAGCGAGTTTCATACAGCCTTCTTTTAGGGACTGAATTTCAAGGTTGTTTGTTATGAAAGATGTTTTAATGTGTGCAATTTCATTAGATTATTTAAATGACAGTTCATTTATGTAACTATATGGCAACATGATTCCTTTTCAACACTGGATAATATAATAATTCTTTTTTTTGAGAAAGAAAAAAAAATGCTGTTCTCAGTTACCTTAGGCCCTGTACATCTCTATTAATTCATTTTTCTTGGTGGACTTTTTTTTAGTTCAGTAATTAGAACCTGGTTTATACTAACTATAGCAGTTTTTTATGTTTTGTTTTTTTGAGGAAGTTGTTGTAGTTTAGATGGTCTTGAAAAATAATCTTAAGACTCAGTGTAGTGTAGAATTAGTGTAAATAATTTAAGCTCTAGTTTATTAGGTTCAACTTCATATTTTGGTTTTCTACTTCATACCCATTTTGAGAGAAAATGTTAATCAAGTGAAATGGTTTTTAAAAGAGACCCAAAATTTGGTATCTTTTAAAAACCATTTCAACATTTGCGTATGATCCTGGGTGCTGATTTCTCAACCAGAATTTAATCAGATGAAGATGTAGCTGCTTTATGTTGCATTGTCTACTATAAACACATTGTATTAAACAACTATCAATAAAAGCCATTATATGGGAAATGTATTAGAATTTTTGTTTTTTTAATACATTTTATGTATGGTACTATAAAACATTTTAGTTGCTTATTTATATAATTTGTAGAAATTCATTCAGGCTACTTTTGATAGGTTTATTAGTGATAAAATATCCATTTTATTAAATTAAAAAATAAAAACTTCACAGTATAAACATAAGGAATAGACACTGTTAACATTAATTCTCCTCATTTGGTAAATTTTGAGAGACCTGTGGGACCTTAATGAATAATCTCCACTAGATACTTAACACTGAAGCACTTTGATGGTCCTGATGTATACTTGAGTTCACTGGAAACTTTATGCTTTATATTTGTGTATAACAGTAGTTTCCAAACTGTTTTCACTGATGACACCTTAACCCACTTACCTTGATTTGTGTGACTTCCCTGATGCCACATACAATTTTTTTTTGTAAAGCTTTTTAATGTTCTTAATTATTCTTTGTTTAGTGAGACTTGCATCCCTAGCAATTTTCTGTGATGTTCTAGTATGTCACAATAAATACAGTTTGGAAACCACTGGTTTATGGAGTGCACAGAATGTACCCTTAGTGTGGACAGTAGACAAGTAGCTTTGGTAAGCACACATAATGTATAGCGAAAATTAAAAATATGGTCAGTATGTTAGTTGATCTATTTTGTTATGAGGATACACTAGCAATGAGTCCAGTAAAGATGAATATGGATGTAGTAGGTATAATGTCTTCAAGTTTTGATCATTTGGAGATATTGTGTAGTAATGGATCTGGTTGCATAAATACAGCATATCTTTTGAGGTTACAGTGTAAGGGATATACTATCAGTGGTGATGTGATAAGGATACATTGTATCAGTATATTGAAGACCAAATTAGGATAAAATAGGGCCAACAAGGGACCATTTTTTTGAACCTTCAAGCTATTTCTGCACACCAACTCATGAGAAAAAACTTTAATATTTCAATTCCTTTCTTAAAACGTTGTAAACCACTGGTCTTCTCTGCTGTTAATGGGAACTCATTCTATAAGCTAGTTATCTTGTTAGAAAAGTAATACTGTTTTAATTGAAAGCTAGCTTGTCATTTTCCAAATATTAAATGTGTGTGCTCTCATTCTCTTGCCCTCAGGATGTAGCACAAAGTAATCAGAAACTTTTGTCCTAAATATCCTTTGGATAACCTTGTAAACTTCAATGAGGTTGTTTGTAATGCTTGTTTTTTTTCAAGAGAATATAATATGAGAGATCTTAACCTATTCCCATAAGATAACCCTTTCCTTCCAAGAATAATTTTAAGAGCCATCCTCTGAACCCTTTTCAGTAAGTAAGTATTTATCCTTATATAAGGAGACCAAATCTGTACATAGTATTGCAAGTGAGACTGTATCAATGATTTGTGTAGAAAGATAACTTGCTTTTTTGACTTGTAATAATTAGGTCTATAAATACACCTAGTAACAGAGCATTGCTTTGTTGGCTGTAGTTACTTTATCCACCATTATCATGATATTTTTTTTTCCAGTAAGCAGTAGGTATACATTGTATCCAGGAATGGGGACAGTGGAATAGTGAATCTGATAACATAACGTATTATTAAGCTGGTGTATATGGCGTAGTTGTTAGTCTGATAAAGATAATAGTACAAGTAGAAGTAAAATGTGAGCTTCCATGTAGCATTAGTGTTTTTATAAATTCTAAACACTTAAATAGATAAAGTGGTCATTCATACACTTCAACATGACAAAGAAATAATCCTGATGTACTTTTATATAAAACAAAACAAAAGATCATTATAATGTCACACACATGAACAATATCACTGAGCTTTCATTCTGATATACCAGCAAAAGTACCCACAACAGGTGTAGCATTTATGTTCTCTCTCACTTTCTAGAGAAATGAGCGGAGGCCATATGTATGTCTGCACTGAGGTGGTGGCATGGGAAAAAAATTTATATCATATGATGGTTGTCAGACTCATTAAAAGGAAAAAAAAAATCCTAAAGTAGAGGGTTTTATAATTCCTCTAGAGTGTATCCAGGAACCCTTGAAAATTTCATGGTGATCAAAGGTCATGAAGTTAGAAAAATCTCACTGTGAACAGACATATAAACAAAAGCTGCTATACAGTAAAGGTTTATAAAGAAATGATAAATTAGACATAACCCATTACTTATTGAAATGCATGCAATAAATTTAAATATTTCATTAGCTGTCCAGAAATGGATTAATTTTATAATCAAAGTAATATTAATTTTAAGTGAATTAGTTCTCATGATCTTGATGTGTATGTATTATGTATTTAGCACACATTTTTTATTAAATAATGAATGCATTAAATGTGTATAACATATTTGGAAGGAGAATTTAAAAGCGAGTTTCAGACTTGTGATATACATCAAATGTGTGTATGACTCTTAAGGTAGTCAAATGTCATCTAGTTAGTGATGTGTATGAATGGATTAACAAGATTCCCACTGTCCATTTCTACTGTAGCAAAACCACAGTCAAGGGAACATATTTATGCTATTGTTTCTTCATAATCTTTAGTTAGTCCCACGTGATATTTTTAATTTTTGAGAGGTCATAGTTTCTCTTGTTTTCTGATGTTCTATGTTTTCACAAGTTCTGCATTCACAAAGAATTACAATTCACAGGCCTACATTTCAATTTCTAATTTTGTCATGTAAATGTCCATCTACAAATTCATGTTCTGTTTTGTGATCTCATTTTTTATTCCTTCACATTAGTTAAAAAATTATTATCTTGATTTTTTTTTATCTTTTGGTCTACAATAAGTTTCTCATTTCTCAATATCATTTGTGATAAAATACGAAAGAAGCTTGAGGTTGCTTGAAAATGTTTGTTATCTGTACCATGTCCTAGCAGAAAAACAAGAGTACAAATGTAATTTGACTTCCATTTTACATCGTGTATGTGAAGGTTAATAAATACTCTACTTTTAAAAGCCCCACGGCTAAAAGGCGAGCATGTTTGGTGTGACAGGGATTCGAACTCGCGACCTTCAGGTTACAAGCCGAGTGTCCTAATCTCCTGACCATGCTGGGGCCTTATTAAGATTTGAAGGTGATCTTTTCATACTAATATTAGGCTTTTCACAGTGTATAAAATTTCGTTACAGAAAGAGCTAGCTACGCGGGTCATTTTAACATCTACAAAGCAGTAATTTCTCAGGATATTTTAACCTGTTGTTTAATATAACTGTTGCCGAAATCTGTTGTGTATTTGTGATGAAATGGTAGCTACCAAATCACGTGCGTTTACTGATGGAAGTGCCACGTGTGTGCTATTGCACATGTACTCTTGTTATTATTATTTAGATTTGTACTTTATTATAGTGAATGATTTTTAATACGCTAACTATATTTTCGCAAGAGAACATTTAATTTCTTGCTGTCCTCCCTCACAAAAGTTATCTTCAGGGTTTTATATCCCATTCTCACCTTTTTTTTTATTTGCGTAACCTGATTTGTATACGAATAGCTATCGTGTCATGGAAGCAATTGACGACCTGTGGCAGTTGGTTGAGATGAAAGCATAATTTCATGCAAGATACGTTTCATTTGTCAATACGTGGGTTCGTTATCGCATACATTGGCATCATATTAAAGTTTGTGTAGCTGCAAGACTACCGGCCTTGACAGGTTTGGGAATTATACTGTTTTTTCAGAAAATAATTTATACCGTATAATTAATAGGCGTTTAACTTTTCCATAGAATGTAAACTTGTTTGTATGTAGAACTAGGACTCGTTTGTAGATAAATAACTTGAAAATCCAATTCACACTCAAATTGTCTTTAGTATGTCATTCACATACACAAAATATTGTCAAAGCACTCTGCATGGTTATGTGTAGTTTTAGAGTTCTCTTCAACTCTTCATTTTTATGGTATTTCTTTGCGTGGATATTTTATGGAATATCTTTAGTAGCGCCGAAGACGTCATCAGCCTAAACTGGCATCGTTTCATTATCCTTATGTTTCTCTGCAGTATGTATCTTTTTAACTCGTACTTGTGTTCGAGAAGGATAAGAGTTCTGTTTATGGCTGTTATTCAGTTTGAAATTAAGTGTTACTAAAATCGAAACTATGAGTCTCTCTTAGTCACACCAAGCAATTAAGCTGTTCATGGTTAACCTATCCGTGGATCTGCAGGTTAAATTTTCACGCACCCCTACAGTGAAAAAAGAAAAAGAAACAGTTGGTGTGTTATAAGTGTGACGGCTAAATCCCGTTATTCTGTGAGTCAAAAGTAGCCCAAGAAAATTTACCGTAAACGCTGTTGTTTTGGAACCCGTCCTATAGCCCAGCAGCTCGAAATTAAAATATTTATCATAGACATCCCTTGAGTAGCTGTACTCGAATTTCTGAAAAAACAAACAAACAAAAGAAGAGAGATGTCATGTTGTTTGTGTGTCCGATAAATGTAATTCTGAGTGAAACTTGTCCGTACAAAACTTCTGAAAGAATTTTACCTTCTCTCTAATAACTGAAGAGAAACGGTCCCTCGTGATTCAGTGGTAAGTTTGATAATTGCAGTGCGCAGAACACAAGATAATTCACTGTGTAGCTTTGCGCTAAACAATAAATAAATAAAATAAATTGTAATCCAAGACTGAGAAGAAGCTGAGGCTTTCCGTAAGTGAAATGTCTTGGTTTATGGCTTGTTTTTATTTACCCTAAATAAACTGCAGTATTTTGATTAGACGTATATGGAAATACTTGGGTCCCTTGTCAAGTATTTTCATAATTTCCTTGCCACTTTAATCTTATAAATCCATTTGGAGCAGTAGCTATGTAGTTTCATAGATTGATAGCTCCGAAGTGTATTTTCGAGAATGTCGTGGATAAGCAGTTACTCGTGTTTATATAGTGCATCTCTAACATCGAATTGACGCTTGGGGCACAGTTAGCTTGACAGTTTAACAAACAGAGAAATAAACAACAAACTAAAAATGCAATCTAATACGATTTGTTGTTATTGTGATTTCATTAAACTAGGATAACCTACTTAATGGTTATTTAAGAATGTTATGAATTTTGAGAAACAACATTTCATGATTTCATATAACAATTAAATATGTCACTCTTAACCGACTGGGTGTAATACGAACCCTAACATATCGTGTATTTTTTCTCAGAAACGTCTCCTTTTAATGTCAAAATTTGAAAGGTAACAAGTATTTCTTACCGCAAAACAGACAGTAATATTAAGTTTCGGGGCCTGATCGTTGTTTGGTGGTTAATATATCAGTCCCGGATGGATCGAAGGTTCCAGGGTTGGAGACGTGATGTCTGTGTGGATACTTCGCTATTTCTGTTTGGGTGTATTATAAAAGACGTAGTGATGGATTCGTGATAAGGAAACCGAAGTCTAATAATGAAGATGAAAACAGTTGATAAAACACACACACACACACACACTGTTTACAAAGTTCGAATGTTTCGGAATAAACAAATTTCATCTTCAGGGGAATCTTAAGGTCTTGATACAAAGATGATTAATATAATAATATAATTATTTCGTGACAACAAGAAACCCATTTAAAGTAAAAATCTATTTTTAGTACTTAAATTAAAATAAAGTTCAGAACAACGTGTCGACCTTTATAGGTAATTTTCAGGTTAGCGAAGAACTTGAAGGGAAGCTAAGGTCGAAGCGTTGCTCTGTACTTTATTTTAGTTAAAGTTCTAACGGCCATACCAGCCGTCTTAAGAATGCATCATAATCATTAGTTTACTTACTTATAGAAGCCGTGAAAGGGAAGATATATATATATATATTACACAACATTTTAGTTTAGGTGTGAAATTTTAGAACAGTTTGATCTAATGGGGGTTCCCCACTGATAGAGCGGTAAGTCAACGGAGTTACAACGCTAAAATCAGGGGTTTAATTCCCCTCGGAAGACTCAGCAGATAGCCCAATATGGCTTTGCTATAATAAAAAACAAACAGATCTAATGGAGAGGTCTTTAGCTTTGAGTGAATTTTCTTTAACATAGAATTCAAGGTAAGAAGATCCTGTGGTAATATAAAATAAATCGTTAAATGAATTAATATGACTCCTGGTTTCACAATGTGAACGAATGATTGAATGGTTAAAGTAGTGGACGGTCGGTTTTGTTAGATACTTCTAAATGATTTTCATTTATTTTAATAAATACAGTTATTTATTTTAATAAAAATATAATATCTAAATAAGCATGTAAAAGTAAATAATAACTTGTAATTTGTATGTTATAGATTTTCACACAAAATTCTTATTGATGTCACAACACTGATTAATGGCATTACGATTTTATTGTTTGATTGTGATAATTGATTAATCGATATGTTTAAGTCAAATTAAGTTAAATACAGTCTTGGATAATTGAATGTTCTTTAAGGACAAATGTATTTCTCAAACTTACTGCAAACAAAATAAAACATACAAACATATATATTTTTTATAATTCATATTCAACAAACATGTATAAAATTAAATTAAATTTTGTAAAAGTCTGCATGAATATACACATTTAAAATAATAGGTATTTAGATCTGGTTACAGCATCTTCATTAATCAAACCTTTTCAGATCTACTGATAAATATATCAAACACTTGTAGGGAGTAAATTTAGGCTCAAATATAGAGTATATATACTCCTTTCGAAGGAATGAATTACATTCCTATTTTACAGTTCCTCTGTCAGCTGGCTCAAATATAGGATAAATATACTTCTTTCGAAGGAGTGAAATACATTCCCATTATAAATTTCAAACTTTAATTGGACTAAATGCACTGTTTACTTCTTTTTCTTTCACTCATTTTTTTTTGTCTGAGAGTGTCATTGATTTAAGTAGTGGACATTAAGTTCTGTTGGATAATCCTAACTATTCACAGACTCTAGTTTGCAAGTTTTGTTTTGTTTTTAAAACATCGTGAAGTTGTAGATCACTCAGATTAAATATTACATTATCAGGATTGAAATCTGGAGAGGAAGGAGAATAAAAGTACAGTTTTGGGAGTTTTCTGTTTCAGACTTGCCTGCGAACATTTAGGAGTATCGAACAGAACCGACCATCCACTGCTTTAACACAGCCACTCGTTGACATTCTGATACCATAACTCACAATATCTCATTTAACAATTTATCTGTCATTACCACATGATATCCACATTAAATAAAGCTCACTCCTCGTAGTTAAAGACTAGCTGACTCTTAATAACTCACAAAGCTCTTTGGATGTAAAACTTCTCTTAGTAGCTAAGTAAACTGTGGATTATATGATAATTTTAATTAATTATCGTACCTGTATCACGATCTAAAGATTTTCGTGAAAATATAATTTGTGTATTCCGAAACGTCCGAACCTTGTAAATGAAATGTTTTGTGTTTTATTGAAAGAGCCTGACGGAAGAGCTCTTGTAGCTTCGGGTATTTACTGGCTAGCTATCTTCATCCCTGCTGGTCAGTAATTCGAAATTGTGGTCAACCTGTACTTGTTATGCTGTTTAACTTTTTAATTACAACTTAATAACTTTTGTAAATAAAGTATGTCTTGATCGTAATGTACTATGACGTTTTTGTGGCATAAAAGTACATTTATTGAAAGTAAATTGTCATGCAAATGTTTCATCTTAGTCTTTATATTATTCAGTGTGTTTGAATGTCCGATAATGTGAGCTGACTCATCTGAGCGCGAGTTTTCTTGAAGTTTCTGAATTATATGTATATTTACTTAAGAGGGATCTTGTGTCTGCTGTTATAGTAGGAAGATATTTTCTCTGTAAGCAAGAGACACTCTTCTGTGTCTTAGTCGAAGTAGATCGTATTTCTGAAGCTTGTATAGGTCGTACTATTTTTATGGGTTGCTGTCTTTTCCTCAGTTGTGGCGTCAGAGTACACGCGTCCTCGTGAGGTTAAATATAAAAACGTACACGTGTGTATGCATGTGACAGAATTATGTTTTTTTTTTATTTTAGAGAAATATACCTAGTTAAACAACATGCGAATATTTATTTAGAAACGTTTTTCTTACGTTAAAACTGTTTTATTTCGTGTTTGTTATTAACGGTGGTTAGATTATCTATAATATTATTGTTATTTTCTCTTCCTTCTCTTCATTCTGGCAATATGTGCTGTTTTTATGAATTTTTCTGTTTGTTATACGACTTTTAACTTGTATTTTATTTTTCAGAACTACCATAATGGTTCAGTAAAAAATATAAAAATTCTTTCCAAACGAGTATGTACCATTTCTTTTCTGAATAGAGGTAATATTAGACAATCAACTAACCGAAAAACATTTTTCGGTATCTGTAAATTTAACATTCATGGAAGTCTTAAACTGAAGAACCCATCATGGTTGTTAAATTTATATTTAGATGGTGAAACAGGTGCAAATTAAGTCCATAAGTGTGTGTGTGTACATATATGAAATCACCCATTTAGTTATTATTTTCAAGGTTAGTTTATAATACCCTTCTCTCATAAATGGTGCTGATATGAGTAAGACGTGGTTTGGGCGCTTGCCTTGCAATCTGTGGGCCACAAGTTCGAATCCCTGTCACTGAACATGCTCTTCCTTTCAGTCGTTAGTGCGTTTATGTGACGGTCAATCCCCTAATTCGTTGGTTAAAAAGTAGCCCAAGAGTTGACGGCGGGTGTTGTTGATTAATTGCCTTTTCTCTGATTTAACTGCTGAATTAGTGACGGCTAGTGCAAGTAGCCCTCGAGTAGTTTTGCGTGAAATTCAAGAAGAAACAGATGTAAGAGTTCCAGAAACTTTTGCACGCCAAAAAACAAAACAAAAACAGTATATGCGCAAGTCTTGACTCGGTTTGTAAACGTTCTGACAATGTCCACTATGTTTTGTTAAAAAAATCCACTAAACATAAATGTTGCATTGTGCGACTGGGTGGCAAGCGTTTCTAAGTGCTAATAATGTCACATAAAGAGAAACCGATTGTTGAGACGTAGACGTTACAGTATTGTTACAAATATACTGGTTCTAACATTATGTTGTAACTGTCAGATAAAGGGGCTGCAGAAGGTTTGGTTAATCGGAAATGGTTTAAGTGGATAGAAAAGTGTACGAAATTTACCCGAGTTTTGTAACATCTTGCCAATAGAGATAAAGCTAGCCCTGGGTAAGGATGCAGGATATATAGAAATATATATAGTGATAATACATGTATAACACCTTTTACATAGTCGAGAAGACACTAATTAAATCGACAGCAGACTGGTTACTTGAAATGGTGTTTCCATACTTAAGATGCTAAAATCCAGGGTTCCATTCTCCGTGATGGACAGAGAACAGATAGCCCATTGTGTAAGTGTGTTCTAAAATAATAATACTCGACAAAGTTTCTTACATTCTTTCCAGTATGGAACACCATCTATCTACTTGTTTCAACATTAATTTGATGTATTTTGTTGTTGGGTTGGCAACCATGCGAATTTTCAGAATGCAAAATCCACACTTAATTCATAGAAACGTGCACACCACGAAGCATTGTAAGAGATCACTTTTCATTTTTTATTCTTCACTTATTCGTATATTTTAATTCAGTGAAATATTTTCAACTAAGTAGTTTTTATATTAAAATTTAAGGGCACGTAACAGCTTGTCAGAATCTAGATTTATATCATTTTGACAACTTAGTTTTACTGCTAATAGTTAGTAGATGTGTCAAATAATATGCTTAATAATCATGCGCTCGTTCTGTGTCGGTTGAAATCCTGTTTTGTCCTTGTATCATGTGTACTAACATTAACACGGTTGATTCTTCTGAGTACATTTGTCAGATTTATTCCTTTTAATACATCTGTAGATAAATGAGAGTCACATGGCTAGAAGAAACCTTTTATATATATCGTGTCGTTAAAGTTGTAATGATACGTTTCCTTGTTAGTTGTAGTCATTTTGTTACCACTGTTACGTACTTGTCTCGGTAAGAAATTCATGGGGTTCTAATGTAGAGGTTACTTTGCCCTAGACGAATAGTTTAAACCCTTAAGTAGCAGGAATGTTGTAGGTAGCTGCATCAATTGTTAACGACCGCCGTTTAAGGATTAAAATGTGGTGTATTTGAAGTGTAAAGCGGATATGATTTTTTTTGCTCGTGAAATGAATGAACCTTAGTTTGGAAGATAATAACATTTTCCATTCAATTCATAAGTAAAGTTTTGGACATTTTTTTTCGTGTATTTACATAAAATTGGTCCAACGGCAGCATAGTAGCTGGTTATGCCTCTACTGTGAATTCATAGTTTGGGTCTCGGGGGTAAGTTTTTAGAGAAACTGTCAAATTCTACTGTTTAGTTAGACAATAGAGCTTGAGAGCTGGCGGTAAGTGTTGTGGACGAGCTGCTTTTGGTCTTGCCTGTCAGTCCAAAATTACGAACGACTATACATATTTGTATGCTTGATAATTGAAAAAAAAAAAGTATAGAAAACACATTTCATAAACGCAACGACTGATCACACTATCAATATATACCCCACAGCTTCCCATTGGCACAGCGGCATGTTTGTGGACTTGCACCGCTAGAAACTAGGTTTCGATACCTGTGGTGGACAGGGCACAGGTAACCTTTTGTGTAACTTTGCGCTTAACTATAGACAAACAAACACATTCCTTACACCAGAAATGGTACTAGAATGTCCCAAATCAACTAGACATAGACTACAAACTTTCTGGACGTTTGAAGGACTTATGGTAGAGGGAGCGGCAACAACGACTTATCTAAATGTGTGTGTATAGCGATTTAAAGTAAACAAGTAAACGCTCTTGTGAAATAAACGAAACTATTTGCACTTAAAATTACGTACGTGACACTCATCAGCTAATGCAGATGTGTTGTTTCTTTAGTGAATCAAAAAGTAATTAAATTATGGTCTTTTGTTGAAAGATATTTCTTATATTGAATACTTTGGTAACACACACCATCAGTTGCCTAAGGATTTTTTTTGTTTGCAAGGCACGAAGCTACGTAATGGGTCATCTGAGCTGTGGCAACACCAAGTATCGAAATCCTATTTATAGCATTATAAGCTCTCCAGTACATTTGGTACTGCTCAAAAAATTGTCACAAATAGACGATTGAGACTAATTAATATTGATACCTGTAAGTGTTGAGACTAATTAATATTGATACCTGTAAGTGTTGAGACTAATTAATATTGATACCTGTAAGTGTTGTTATTTTTTCTTTCTTGAGTTACAAAGTGTTAGTGGTATTTCAACTTTTAGTCATCGTTTACCGGTTGGAAATAATGTTCCACATATATTTCTATGGCATATTATACACTTAGCGCATAAAATTTTAGTCGTTTCTTGAGAATCGGCTAAGAGTCGCGTGCTTGAGAACGTCAGAGCACGTCGTGATGTAATAGAGCATATATCCGCTCGTTGTCATTCATCTTCTCACTTAAGATTTGTGACTGATTTGCATGTTTGTTCTCTAAAGATTCTGACGCCTGATACAAACGAATGAGATGTTAGGCTTCATTATTTTCCACAAGTATTATATATATATATATTTTTTTTTTTTAATGGGTCACATGTGACATAAAATTGCATAACAATTAATAATCTTGCTTCCATTAAATAATACCATGTATTTGTTATTGTGGTAATGTAATAAACACTGAGATAAGAGACAAACAAGGAATCAATGATGCAGAACTCGTTATTTTTGATGTGGTGTAGCACGTCGCTTCACGTTCCAGAACCCACCATTCACAGTTTTCCATTCATTTATTTATGGCCCGGTATGGCCAAGTGCTTAGGGAGCTCGACTTGTAATCTGAGGATCACGGGTTTGAATCCCCGTCGTACCAATCATGTTCGCTCTTTCAGCCGTGGGGCGTTCTACTGTTGTAGTCATTCCCACTATTCGTTGGTAAAAGAGCAGACTAAGAGTTGACGGTGGGTGGTAATGACTAGCTGCCTTCCTTCTAGTCTCACACTGCTTAATTAGGGACGGCTAGTGAAGATAGCCCTCATGTAGCTATGCGCGAAATTGAAAAACAAATATTCATTTACTTTAATGATATAAATTTAAGTAATATGATCATAATATTTTTAAATGTTTTAAAGAACAGCTGGTTATAAGATCAGTAACAAGTTTTGTTTTATATGGTGACTGATGTACGGACACTCATAATGGTAATTTTAATTAATTAATTGTTTTTCTATTAAACATAAAATGTCAAGAAATAAAACGCTAAGAAGAAGGATAGGGAAAATTGTTTGTTAGAATATGACCATAAGTTATTACAATAAAATATGTGGAATAATTTATGGATATACTCTTTTCTTTTGTTGTTGCTATTTCTTGCGCGGATGCATTCATTTATCTCTAATAGTCTCTTCCTGCCACATTTTCATTCTGTTTCCTTTTCTTTTGTGCTCTCTGGCTTTTACACCTCCCCTTTAGTAGCACGAGATCATGTAATCTGAGGGTCGCGGGTTTGAATCCCTGTCCCACCAAACAAGCTCGCCCTTTCAGCCGTGAGGACCGTTATAATGTTACGGTCAATCCCAGTATTCGTTGGTAAAAGATTAGCCCAAGAGTTGTCAGTGGGTAGTGATGACTATTGCCTTCTCTCTTGTCTTGTATTACTAAGTGAGGGACAACTAGCGCAGATAGCCTTCGTGTAGCTTTGCGCGAAATTCAAAACAAAGAAAGCATGAGATCATTTTTCACATTGAAAAGACATTTTGTAAGCGAATGTTTTTTGAACTTTGAAAGTTTGTCTAATTTTAAAGTTTTCACAGATATAGACCAAAATAGTTGTTTTTGGTATTCCATAGTGCTATTCTTTTAAATCACCTAGATTAGAGTAAAAACAAACTTAAATAATCATAAAAGAATATAATTTGTCACTTTTAACAAGTCTTAATTAAATTTAATTATTTTTATTTTGTTCAATTATAGAAAACAAACGTAGAATTGGGTGTTCAGTGTTGAACGCGTCATAGAATTATGATGTAAATTACATTGTATACTGAATATTACTGTGAAAACCCTCACCACTACCAGATACATTTTTTATGAATTTTTTCTTAAGGTTTATAAAATTCAGTAACTAGTACAGACGTGGCCTGGTGATTAGTCCATGGATCTTTAATTCCTTTGCTACGAGAATAAAAAATGTAGGGCTGTTATAAAAATGATAGTTAAATTCAACTATTCGATTTAAGTAGCTAAAACGTTGGCAGTGAGTTCTGTTGACTTGCTGCCTTTTCTCTTGTTTGTTAATTTTAAAGTAGGGCTCGAGCAGATGGCCCTTGGCGAATATTTGAAATAATTATCATAGAACAAAATAAATAGTCAAACAACTGGAATTAAAATATCTTGAAGTTAGTACGACTAGTTTTTACTTCTACCAGGAATAAGCTCCAACTGTAAGTCATCTTATGTGCAATATCTGGCCCTAACTGAAGGTATGTATATTTTTCTTAGAAGAAAGAAGTTAAGGTATTTATAGAATTAAAGTAATATAATAGTGTACACTAAATTGTCACATAACCTTTTTGTTATAGCTTAAATCTGTAAATTGTATGTGAGAAAAAAATATAAAAAAACAAAACGTTATTAACGTAATATGAATAATGCAACAATAATAGACAGACTGAGAATCACAAATCTAGTATTCTTCTGTGGGTTCGTTTCAGTGCTTTGAGGAAAGGTTACAAATATATGGAAAGGAAACGGAAACCAGGTGTATACATCCCACTGAGGTCACACCAAGAAACGAAAAAGTGGTTTGTGAACAAAAAAGTTTTAAAACAACTTTATGTATATGATGCAGATATCGAAGAGTCAGATTGCTTTACGATAATTGTGCTTTGGGGTGAACTTTTCCATCAAGGAAAAAGCAACTTAATGCTCACATTTATCCAGAGCTACTTTTGCAAGACAAATCTAACCCTAGGCTAGGCTTTTCCCTGTAAGCTATGTTTGTGGAGTTAGCTTTTTGAAATAATTTCTTTTTCTATTCACTAAAACTCCATAACCACATTGCCCCTTCTTTCACACAAACACACAATCTTCTCTTCTTAAATTATTGATAAATGTAGTTTTTAATCACTAGGCGATTCAAATGGTGAGAGTATTTAAATAAATATTGGAAAATTGAGTGTCAGGTTATACATGGTGTTCGGAAAGTCATTGTGCACTTGTATACCTATTAACAGACATGTTTCGATATAGAATACAGGAAGTAAATATGAATGACAATTATAAACAATGCTGAAAGTGACCTCATTGGCACCAATACAGGTTTGGATCCTTCTTATTTTGTTTCTAAACACCGCTATCAGTTACTGGCTTGAAATAGACTAAATGAATGGTGATTACAAAACTGCACTGTGACTTTCCGAACACCTTGTAGTACAAACAACCTCTTTTTTTTTTTTAAGCATAGCTCTAGACCATATTTTTACTTCAACCGTTAGTACCAAGAATCAAAGATTTTTCGGAATAAGTGCATAATACACGAATACTAAGCATCTTTGAATGTGGTCCATCTCGCGAAAACTTGGATTACGAGTGCACGGCTTAACGCGCTCGGCCATGCCAGGCCCTATAATGATGAAAGTACGAGGGTATTTAGTTTTTAACTGATGTTCGTGATTGTTCATACCTAAACACATTAAATAATAAATTATTTAATGTGCACCGGGAAGAGTACGTACCGTAAACATTATAATAAGTAGGACTAGTGTCCAGAAAACGTACATTTGTCAACGTTTTGCTAAATGAACTTTATCAAGAGAAAGCGAGTCCATCAAGTGTAATCTTGCAGTGCAACAGGATATACACATTCCAGCATCTAGTGAGCTGGTGAGAAACGGTTATGGTGTCCTCAGAAACCTTGGAAGTCTTGTTGTCTTAACTAGAACGATGAAACTTCACCTTGTGAGATGCGTCTTAGTTACAGCTGTTTAATTTATTCTGTAAGTAATGGGCAACTGGTGGTTTTAAGTGTTTGTTTTTCGGAATAAAAAATGTTTCCAACAGCATCTGTTTCTGAATTACACATTGAAACAACGTTTAAGACAAAACTGTGCAGATACTAATATTTTTTTCTCCAATTTCGTGTAGAAAGTTGATTTAGAATAAAAATTGAAATAAGTAACGAACTTAACAATGAAGAATTTCTCTATATGAGGTAATATTTAAATAAAACATTTCGTGTAACAATAGTCGAAGCGTAGGAATGAAAGTAACGAAGAAAGCATTAACGTGGTTTATCTGACTTATTGAGTACGAGTGCGAGTCGAATAGTGTCCTCAGTAACCTAACAGAAGGAAGTTTCTGGTTCCACAGACACTTTTCAGGGGAAAGACGAATCTTAAACAGATGGGGGGGGGATTTAGACCTTCAATATGGACGTTTGGTTTTTCCATCTTTGATATTTTACCTTCAGTATTTTGTTTTCAGTTGTTCGTTATAATTCTTGTATTTGTGTTTTGTGTTTGTTTACTTGTGAAACTTCAACATGAACATTCATTATATGTACGTGTGTGTCTTCATTCTAGCAATACATTTATAAAATTATACGCCTGCAAAATTGCAGCAGAAATACGTTTATAAAAATATTGTATAAACCTTATATTGGAAATTAGTCGTAAATATATGAACTTTAAATATTTGTTGGGGTTTAATTTCACCTGAATTTAGCATGTTTGTTCGTTTTTAGCCTTCTACAACTCCTCTCCTCCCCCTAGTGGGACAACGGAATTTATAAAACGAGATTTCGATACCCGTCTTGAACAGATCACAGACAGTCCATTGTGTAGCTCTGTGCTTAAGTTCAGATAAAAAAAAAATAGTTTGTAGGTGGTTTTCACTAAGAACCGAATTTTTTTTTAGTATAATTCAGTCGTTTTAAAGTAGAATACTCTAAATAAATACACTGTTAGAGTAATGTTGACTTTCAATGAGTAGCTTGGAGTTTAAAATGTGTTATTTTACTACAAAATTGTTACTTTTACGATTTTAAAACTTATTTTGCATGATAGATTCACCATAACCCGTGTTCTATATGATGGGTTCACCTAAATTTAATGATCGTCCCTTTAAATATGCTCACCCTTGCATTTGTGCGGTCGATATAGTGTGACTGTTAATTCTACTGTTTGTTGGTAAAAGAGTAACCCAAGAGTTGGCGGTGTGTGGTGTTGACTATTTTCCTTTTCTCTAATCATTCATTGCTAAATTAAGGACAGCTAATGCAGATAGCCCTCGTGTAGTTTTGCGCGAAATTCAACGAACAATGTTTTTTTAATTACTTTTATTTAACTTAAATATCACTTGGTTAATGCGATTTACCTCAAAATTACTTAGTCCTTATTGATTTACTTGACATTTGAACTCTTATTTTTAATTAGTGAATATTGTACCATTGGGCATAATTTGTTTAATTAGAAATCACTGCGGTTCAGAATAAACTGATATTCGCGAGGAATGTGAGAGAGTGAGGTGAGGGCGAATGTATGGCGTAAAGACTGGTATCGTGAGTTCAGCAATCTCTTCTCCTTGAGTGACTAGCAGTTGCACACCGGAAATAGTAAAGCATGTTAAACAGCATTTTACCGGAAGTAATTAAGAAGCACGCAGTTCCACGACAACTAAAGTAAGAACCTTTTCTGTACCTGAAAACAAAATAATTCACGCGATTTTAAGTCTCAAAAGCAATAAAAGTGTCTTTCACAACCTCTGTTTAAAACTCATATTCGAATGTAATAAATTCAGCGGTATATGGAATTTGAGATACAGAAGTGTTTTATCTAGCTGGTTAAAACATTTGTCTATTTAAGTGTCTCCAGACGTCCAAATAATTATTGTTCTGTTGGAGAGAAAGGTTTCAGAAAATTCCAATTCCATAGACCACACTAAATTAGATTTTTTTTCACCTCAAGAGATTTGTGGTTGTTGTATAATAGTTATATAAAGGTTGAGTATGCTATATTAAAATATTTCCACACGTGCAAATAAGAACATCACGTAATAACTGTAGCTGATATAAAGTGGCGAGCATCAATATTTTAAGCGGCATGTAATATCACTGCGTTTTCACATGTGTACAAGCAATACCAATTGTTTCCACGACATATTATTCAACCATTTCACACCTCGTCAGTTGGGGAATGAAGCAGGTATTCGCCTTATTCCATACGAATACATAGTAGGTGACGCATTGCCAATGATTTTCTGTGCGAATAAAGGGATGAAATGAACCAAAGGAATCTGTTGTTGTCATATACACTAGAGGGAGTACGGAAACCCTGTAGTCAAGAATGGTATGTTTCGGATATGACAACCTTACCACAGACCCACTTGCAGCAGAAATTACTCTGCAGGGCTATTGTCGATACAAATGGTCCTGTGATGAAACATGGTAGGACATAGCAGCATGGATAGTGGCGACCTGGTGAGGCTTCAAAAGTCCTTTTAATATAACTTACTAAACCCATTGTAATTGGTTCGTTAAACTTTCGGAGAGTCGGAAAATGACAAAATGAATTTCCATATGATTAGGCCAGTGTGATGGCATCGAAAACGTTCATTTATTCAAGGACTGGTTGTGAATATATGGCTCCATCAAGACGAAACATTCAACAATATACGTTAGTAGCTCGACAAGTTACAAGTTCAAACTGGAATTAGTGTTCTTCATTTCCCTTAAATTTGTGTGACTTAGTTTGATCAGACAAACAGTTTAGTCTTCACCCAAGTTTAGTTGATGTATGGATTTAAGAAAACGTAAAATACGTACACTAATATTGACCTCAGCGTATTACATAACAGCTTCTTACCAACAAGTCTCCCAACGGTACAGCGGTAAGTCTACGGATATAGAATGCTAAAATCAGGGGTTTGATTCCCCTTGGTTGACGCAGCAGATAGCCCTATGTGACTTTGCTATAAGAAAACACACAGGTTCGTCATGTAAGATGCCTGTAGGTTCTCACTTCACTTTTGTATCGTCATCTTTGATTGTGATATCCATCTGCATACTGATCTATCAATGATCCTTAAACTATGATGTTCAAACATTTTCTAATCTGCTATATCCTAATTCATTTTGATTTATCCAACCATTTTATCAATTCTTTGTCAATAAGTAGTATTTAATATCCACTTACTGATGTATTCAACTGTGTAGTGTGGTGCTCAACAAACCTCCGACCAGAATACCTGTATGTCTTATGTACTTCCCCATAACTCTAAGCTTTCTGTTTTATATATTTTGCATTTTTTAAATTTAGTTGAGGAAAACGCTAACTGATTATCCATCCACTTTGAGCACATCTGACATCATGTCCTATATACATTAATCTATAAAATATTTTATACAACTTCTCGTCTGTCAGTTATATTTTATCTTATCGTCCCTAACTGTCTGTCTGTTAGGTAGCTAGCCATCCTGTTATTTCTTTCATCTTTTTGTACTCATATTTTTATGTGCCGGTTTCTGTGTCCAACAGTCAGTTTATACTAATATATTTAATTGGAGTGTACATTCTTTAAACTACTCGTTGTGCAACTGATTTGTGTTGGAGTGCGGAGGGTAAGGGTTAATTATCCTTAGTTTAATTTATATTCAATCTTTATGAGCAGCTTGATCAAAGTAAGTTTTGTTAGGTCAAGTTCAACATTTTTTTACACCTTAACAACTGAGAAACGTTACTGTAATTGTTTTTTCTGTGTGTGTTTTTAGTAAACCAATGAGACTTAAAGATATAAAAAAAAAAGATATTCGACATTACCTATGTAAATTATGTTTACAAGAGATCAGAAAGAAATATGAAAACAATAGATGGTAAACGAAACAAAAATTTAGGTTATTACTATACTGATCTTCCAAACTTGCTCCATTAATTTTCAAACAAATACCCCTGCCGGTACAGCAGTCTACGAATTTACAACAATAAAATTAGGAATTCGATTCTCCTCGGTGGACTCAGCAGACAGCCCGTTGTGGTTTTGATATAATAAAATACACACACACAAGTTCTAGTGTAATGTAAATAGCAGATAAAAATTATTTTCCATTCAAAGTAAGTTGATATGCTTTTGTTCCGATTATACCAATGCAATTATTTTTAACTACACTAACAGTAACAACAAAAATAAATTTTCTTTGTTGCTAGAAAATATGCATCTGCTTGTGAATAAGCTGAAAATTCTGATTGTACGAATCTTGTTGGAAATTATTGATTGCTTATAGTTTTAAGTTATGATAGATTTAATTAAAATATTCTTATATATATAATGAAAATGGCCAGGTGGTTAAGGGGGCGTTGTAATGCGACCCCCTCGGTATGGATTCCTGTACGTGGTGAGGGGATCTCCATATTGATGGTGGCACTATTTTTCTCTCACTTTGGCTATCGTTTTGATTTAGATTTACATTGCTCAGCTTTAGGCCAAACCGAAAAATAACTTATTGTCGAAATTTCTTAATCAAAACCCCTTGGTGTGGATTCCTGTACGTGGTGAGGGGACCTCCCAGGGAAGGTTCTGTTCTGTCTGGTTACCTTCTCTGGGATCTAAACATCCACTCACGTTTTTGCCGTGCGTGGCTACCCGTGAAGGGGAGGAGAGGATCATGGTGGTTGAGGGGTCGAACCCTAACACACCACTTTGGCCTCGAATTTCTGTAGACAGGTGGCTTTTCGGTGGCCCCCCTTGGGTCAATCGGCTGGTCTGTTTTTATTCAGAAGGGACTAGAGGGTCTTGCTGGCTCTCCAAAGTCAGTAAAGAAGCTTCGATCTGGAGACATATTAGTCGAAACATTCACAACCCACCACAGTGAACTCCTCTTGAATTCAACGGCAATTGGGGATATACCTATTGAGGTTACCTCTCATGCTACCTTGAATTCATCACGAGGAGTTCTTGAGATGGATTTGAAGAATGTTCCTGAGTCAGAGATTCTTGCTGGTCTCTCCACTCAAGGAGTTTCTGCAGTGAGGTGCATTTCCACTCGTAAAGATGGAGTTACACTGCCAACAAATATCCTCGTTTTGACATTTACTTCATCACGTGCACCTACCACCATCTAGGCAGGTTATCTAATTTGCAGGGTATGGGCATACATTCCAAACCCTCTCCGATGTTTCCAGTGTCAGAAATTCAGCCACTCAAAGACATCATGTCGTGGCTCCCTGACATGTGCTCGTTGCAGTGGCGAGGACCACAATGCCTATGAATGTGACATGGACCCACATTGCGTCAATTGCAATGGTTCTCACCCCTCTTACTTTCGTTCTTGCCCAAAATAGTTGGAGGAAAAAGAGGTGCAGCTTTTGAAAACAATACATAACATTAGTTATCCTGAGGCTCGGATATTGCTGCCCACCACTTCATCTCGGACATATGCTGTTGCACTTCATTCTACAACTACAGTGGGAGTGCAGACAGACCTTTCTGTCCTTCCAAGAGAATCGTTTTAAAAACAAATGAAAAGCCTTTTTGACCTCCATGGATAAAAAGGTTGATGAATCGACTTCCACATCAGTCTATGTTCCTTCCATACATTCCAACAAACCTCAAGATCAACATCCTTCAGTTTCAAATACAGGCATTTTTTCTGGTACGTCTTTTTCTCTCACCCCAAGAAGCAAAACACTCATTCGTTTGCGTCCTCAGTCGCAGGAATCCCCTTGCAATAACAAAGCTCTGCCCAATCGACCCAGGGCAGGATCCATCGAGGTTGATAGACCTTCTCCGACTAAGGACGGTAAAGAAAAAAGGCGTGGTCGTAAACAGAAGGGTTCTCCACCCACTTTGCGTACCCGTCATTAAAAATGGCCAACTTTATGCAATGAAACTGTCGAGGTTTACGTTCATCTGGATGATATCAAAACTATGATTGCTTCCTACCATTCTGTATGTCTTTCCTTACAAGAAACATTTCTAAAACTTGCTGATACAGTCACTATTTGGCAGTTTTTTCTGTACAGAAATGACAGGCTGTGTGATGGACGAGTACATGGAAGGGTGGCACTATTGGTTGGTCAGCATGTGTCCACCCTGTCTTTGTCATTCAATACATCCTTGGAGGCTGTGTTTCCTTGGGTCATACCATCACTGTTTGTTTTCTCTACCTGTCACCTGGAGAGACATATGATCAATCATACCTTGATGCTCTTGTTGAACAGTTGCCGTATCCTTTCTACTCCTGGGGGACTTTAATGGACATCACCCCCTCTGGGGAAGTGCTGTTATTGATGGGTGAGGTTGCTCTGTTGAGCGTATGCTCTCTGATTACAATCTTTCTCTTTTCAATACTGGTTCTTCCATTTATTTTCATGCACTTAGTCAGTCCTTTACCGCTATTGATCTCCCAGTTTGCTTCCCTTCATTATTCTCCCATTTTTCATGGAGGGTTGACAATAATCTACTTGGCAGTGATCATTTTCCTATACTTTTGAGAGAGACTGGCCGTGGTCAGTGCCACCCTACCCACGTGCCCTGATGGTAGCTGGATCACGCAGACTGGTCTACTTTTACTGCTCTCACAGAACTTGATCCTGCTGTCATAAATCAGCCATCAATAGACGACTGTGTGGCAGCAGTAACTGGCTGTATTATAGAAGCAGTTACTCAGTGTATTCCTAAAACCTCGACACGTTTTCCACGATATTCTCGTCCGTGGTGAAATCCTGCTTGCTACTAAGCACGGAAGGCTCAAAAACGGGCTTGGGATACCTTTCGTAGATATCCCATACTTTCAAACCGCGTCGCATTCCAACGGGCCCGTGCACATACTAGGTGGGTAAGACGTCAAAGCCAGAAGGGATCTTGGATTAAGTTTGCAACTAGCATATCTTCTACCACCAGTTCCAAGATCATATGGGACAGGATTCGAAAGGTCAGTGGGCAATATAATTCTGTCCCCCTCTCGATCTTACTCTTTTGACGGGTATCTAGCACATGTGCTTGTTCCCCACCTTCTTGGCCATCAAGACTCGGGCAGAGCGTTCATCTCTTTCCTTTCGAACTGACCGTCTTTTGGACTATAATTGTCCCTTTACACTGGTGGAACTGAAAATGGCCCTTCATTGGTCTGGCAGTACATCTGTTGGACCTGATGATGTACACTATGACATGCTGCACCATCTATCTTCTGCTTCTCTTGATGTCATTTTAATTGTCTTTAACTGGATCTGGCAGGAAAATGTTTTTCCTTATGCCTGGCGCCAGAATATTATTTTACCTTTCTCTAAACCAGGGAAAGATCCCAAGATTCCTTCAAACTACCGTCCAATTGCTTTGACGAGCTCTCTCTGTCAGACCTTATAAAGGATGGTTAATTTGATTCCTAGAATGAGACAACCTCCTCTCGCCCACTCAGTGTGGGTTTTGACGACAGCACTCTACCACAGACCACATAATTCGACTTGAAACATCAATCGGAGAAGCCTTTCTCAAACGCCAACATTTTGTATCAATATTCTTTGACATTGAGAAGGCTTATGACACAACATGGAGGTATGGCGTTTTGCGAGACCTACATAAATATGGGTTACGCGGCCATTTACCCATATTTATTAAAATGTTTTAATGGACAGGAGATTCCAAGTTCGACACTTTCCCGTTCTTTTGTACAGGAAGTTGGGGTCCCTCAGGGCTGTGTTTTGAGTGTCACACTTCAGTATAAAGATAAATGCCATCACTGAACATTCCCTCTCACTATTGGAAATGGGCTGTATGTCGACGACTTTCACATCTCATGTCAGTCGTCGAACATGAGATATATTGAGCGGCTACCACAAACTGCCCTTAATCATCTACTGAAGTGGACTCTGGCGAACGGCTTTAATTTTTCTCTCTCTGAAACCGTATGCATGCACTTTTGCCGTCGACGGGGTATTAACCCTGATCCTGAACTTCATATTGGTGAAGTTTTGCTGCCAGTGGTCCCTGAGACCAAGTTCTTGGGGCTTATCTTTGACTAGAAGCTGACCTTTATACCACACTTAAAGTATGGGTCAAATGCACAAGAGCACTGAACATCCTCCGTGTCCTTTCCACTACCAGTTGGGGAGCAGATCGATGTTCTGTGTTAAAGGTATATCATGCTCTTATTTGATCAAAACTCGACTATGGATCAATGGTCTATGGTTCTGCCAGACCCTTGGTCTTAAAGATGCTAGACCCCTTCATCACCAAGGACTTCAACTCTGCACTGGAGCTTTTCGCACCTCTCCAGTTCAAAGCTTATACGTTGAATCTCATGAACCTTCTCTGCACCTTTGCCGTTAGGAACTGTATTGTTTGAAACTTCGTTCCTTACAAAAGCATCCCACCTGGGGATGTGTTTTCCTTTCTCGGTAGGCTGTACTTTTTCAGAACAGACGATCTGCCATTGCTCCATTTGGCCTTCGCATCCAGGTTCAATTGAATGAATTGGGTCTGTCCTTGGATAACATTGTAGATTTCACAGGTCAACCCATCCTACCATGGCTTATTACAGTCCCTAAGTGTGACCTTTTTTTCATTCATCTGAAAAAGGCAGATACTCCAGATTGGAAGTACCGTCATTTATTCAATGAATATCTTTCAAACAATCATTCCATTCACATTTATACGGATGGTTCCAAATCAGGTAATTCAGTGGGTTGTGCTATGGTTTGCTGCGGTTCTGTGGTTGCGTGCAGAATCCCCTCTTCAGCTTCTGTGTTCACTGCTGAACTGTATGCCATATCTCTTGTCCTGGATCATATTGAAGCTGAGCAGTACTCCAACTGCAATATTTACACTGACTTGCTTAGTTTTATACTGGCCCTGGAATCGCTACACGTTGGCTCACACCCTGTTCTTGCTGATATTCAAAACCGACTGGCCCATTTCTCCTTAACTGCTACTTCTGTCCAGTTTTTTTGGATACCAGGCCATGTTGGTATTTGCAGGAACGATCTTTCAGACACGGCAGCTAAATCTATCTGTTCTGGCACTATCACCACTGTGCCTATTCCGTACATGGATTATAGTCTTGTATTTGAGGCTCGGCTCCGTGCCACTTGGAGTGAGCAACGCGACAACAAGCTTTTTCAAATAAAACCCTATATTGGGCTTTGGCCATCTAGCTTCTGTAAGGTTCGGAAGGAGGAAGTTGTTCTGACTAGACAACGAATTGGTCACAGTTTTTTAACTCATCGTTTTCTTTTATTTGGAACTGATACACCAATGTGTAGTGTGTGTAACACTCAGATCACCATCAGCCACATTTTACTTTCTTGCCATCGTTACGATTCTCAACAACAGCAATATTTTAAACATGTTTTTTCCCAGGGTTTATCTGTAACATTGGACAGTGTTATTAGTGATGGTGACACTGTTCACCTTGATAAATTTTTAGTTTTTTAATGGCCATTGATCTTTTTAATCTCACTTAAATGTTTGATATTTATTCATTACACCTTTTTACTTGTGGTTTACTTTTCACAGTTTCATTCTCTCTAGTTCAATTTGACATTGAAAAATGGCCAGAACATTAAATAACTCGACATCAGGACTGGAAAGGCCAACTTCAGGTGACTAACGCTGCTGTTTAAACTATCCGTTTGAACTACCCGTTCGTTGTCCTGGCGAGTTGCTATCCCAATTTTACTGCATGTTTTTTAAGCTTTTATTACTGTACCCTTTGGTACTGGCCATAATGACACACAACCTGGAACCAGGACTGGAAAGACCAAGTTTAGGTTACTGACAGTGGTTCTGGTACTTGCCAGTTAGTCTTCCTGGGGGGTTATGATCATTACCATTCTGCTACAGAAGTTCTTTACAACTTTGTTGATTGGATGTCAACATCGGTTTTATGCAATTTTCTGTTTTTAATTGCTGTTTTCACCTTCCTTTACTTTTACAAATTTTACTACATTTACTTTACTTTTACCTTTTTACTGGACATTTGGCTACTCGTTACTTCGATTTTGCTACGTGTCTTTTAAAACTTCTATTATTTTACATTTTGATAATTGCTGCTATGATACATAACCCAGAACCAGGACTGGAAAGGCCAACTTCAGGTGATTGACGGAGGTTCTTGAACTTACCTGTTAGTCGTCCAGGTGGGTTATGATCATTACCATTTTGCTAGAGTAAATAGTTTACAACTTCTTTGCTTTCTCTCTTACTATTGTAAACTAGGTGTCAACATTCGTTTCATGCTTTTTCTGTTTTTCACTGGTGTTTTGTTTTACCTTAATTTCCTTTTCTGTATTTTACTACATTTAATTTATTTTTACCTTTTTACCGGACGATTGGCGCAGATAGCCTAGCTGCTTTGTGCCATAAAACACTAAATCAGTCAGTCAATGTAATGCGACGGTGAATCCCACTATTTGTTGGTTAATAAGTAGCTCAAGAGTTGGCGGTGGGTGGTGATGATTAGCTGTTTTCCATCCAGTCATTTAACTGCTAAATTAGAGATGGCTAACGCAGATAGCTCTCGTGTGAAATTTAAAACAAACCAAACCACTTTCTGTGTGTGTGTTAGAAGTTTGTACAATATCCAAACTTCCCTTAATAAAACTTTATTTAATCATTGCTCATGAAGAATTCATAACAGCAGTACCAGTTAAAAAATCAAACATATACACGAGTATAATAAGATTATACACGATAGATACATTCAGGCTTTGTTCAAAACTTTCATCATGATATTATTCTTTGTTACAAGAAATTTCCTTGAGTTGTTGTATCTTTTGTGTGTATTTTGAGTTTCGCGCTGTAAAAACCAACTCTAATCTCCCATCATCCCAGGATTCCATCATATTTGTTATCGCTGTTCCATAGTAGGATTACCTTGGTGGAAGTGCTCATCATGCTTATCCCTCACTGCACCTTGATCATTCAGTGATATGTCTAAATGGAAGTGTAAAAAGTACATCTTAAGTGATATACTGAACCCTATTTTTCTATATCTCATGAGAATATCACCAATAATTGCAGCATAGTTTTCATCTCTATGACCCAACAAAGGTACCTCCTTTCATTTTTGTGTTATGATTTTTGGAAACTTGTCAGACGTATCTGAAACCATAACCATCTTTGCTTGTCTCTTTTACAAAATTATTCACGAGTTGTACTGTTAAGTGGAAGTAGAAACACATTTTGAAAATTCATTAAAGGTTGATACTCGATATTTTCTTTCCCTGGAATGTAATTCTCTCTGATCGTCTAGTACTTCTTTTTGAAATGATTTTAGTCATCTCAGTTACCACAGAGATACAAAACAATATTTAGTTTATCCACTCTGCAGGCCTAGCAGGAATGCATTAACTTTTAAATTACCACACAAGCTACATCGACGGTGATCATATTTGATGGCCTCTAGTATACTTTTTATGTTTGTTTCATGTTCACAACAAGAACAAGAGGAATTAGTTTTTCTATTTTACAAAAGTACAGCTTTCAGACCAACTTTAGATTAATCGATAAAAATTCAACATTCTTGAGGATGAAGTTTGGTATCTAGTTTTTCCATTAATGCATCAAAATGTGTACAAAAATTCAAAGTATCTTGCATACAGCAGTGAGAAGCAAGACTGGTGGCGACTTCTGTAAATTGAAACTCTTATTATTGGAACTACTATATTTTATTGCTGTAAACGGGAGCTAAGAAGTTCCCCGTGTTGCTTTGATAAAGATAAATCATGAATCAGATCTTTTTAGCTCTTGTGTGATCAGCTGATGGATATGGTACTGGAAGACCATTCCCATAATGTACTGGTTTCATTGCAGGTGTGATATCTGGATATTTAATGTATTGTTTAGATTTTACTCAATATCCAGAAATAATAGTAAAAATAAGTGTTAGATCTTTGAGCTCATGCCATATGAGAGAAGCTAGAAACGATATACTTGCTACGTTCTTATTCAGTGTGAAATGAGATGTGCAAACACTGCAACACACAGTTGGAACCCACTATTTTTCTTTGTAACTAAGTTTACAACCAAACTAATGGCAATAAGCTGCCTTTAACATGTATGTGATAAATTTTCTTTATGAAAATGTGATGTTTTTTTACAAATGTAGCAGAAACTACTTGGGTGTGTTTTTTTTTGGCATTTTTTAACTTTACTTAAACTGAAGGCAACCGATACTTCAAATGAGTTACTAAAACAAAATATAAAATAATTTGTTTGTAGAACTAGAACTTCAAATAATAAAAACAACCAATGACAGACTTTTGCAGATTTTGATTATATCGCGGTATGATGCGAGTAAGTAGATATGACTTCGTTTTGACTGTGAGCAGAACAAGGCAAAGTGACCAACTGAGTAAGTGAGAGGCGACTGAGGCATATGACTCAGCCTCTTTTATTCTCAGTTGAGATACATTTGAAATCTTCTGGCAAACTGACACGTAAGAGTTTCATGATTCCCGGCCGGAGTAGGTGAACATGGGAATGAAGCAATTCGCTATAATTGTATCGAAAACATTTTATATGCAAAAACGGCTCGTTTGGGTTGAGAAAATATTTTAAATAGAAGAGCGTTGTGAACCTGACGATGACCGAAGAAGGTCGAAACGTTGTTCGCTCTTCTATTTAAAATATTTTCTCAACCCAAACGAGCCGTTTTTGCATATAAAATTCTCAACAAGTGGGTTTCTCGACATCACTGATTGTATCGAAAACAGTTAGCTCATATGAATAATATATTGGGACTTTTACACTAGCTTAATAGAGTCAGTATTTGAAGTTATCGAAAACGTACGCCTTTTACTCAATTAATTGTCAAAGTAAATTAATTTCATAGCATAAATCTATTGTACTAAGTTGATTGCATGGTGTTTCACATAATGCTGATAAAATATTCAGATATTATAACAACTCAAAATCTAGATGGTATGGATAAATTCTTACTACCTTTTGTCAAATCAGCGCCATCAAATTACCTTGAATCATTTGAGTTTCCATAAGTAACATTTTTTTTTGTTTTCCGATGTTATAAGCAGGGCTATCTGCTGTGTCTACCGATGGGAATCGAACCCCTTATTTTAGCGTCGTAAATCCGAAGGCTTAGCCACTGTCCCAACGGGGAAAAATAAATTGTTAAAAACACTTGTAAGATAGATTAGCCTAGAACGACATCATGTAGTGGATAAAAAAAATTCATTCTAATTTTGTTGGCATACTTTTGCACTCATAATAATTAAATAAAAGGACTTGAATTGGTATTAAATCGTGATAAAAAATGTTTGTAAGAAAACGAAATGATTTTCGAACAATGTGTAGGGTAGAAAGATGTTAAAAATAATTTATCTATGATACACGTGAAAGATCACAGTCAATATAATGTTCTCTAGTCTTATGCCAAGTATTCACAAATTTCGTGGGACGTTTGTTTTTTCCTTTTTTAATATAAATGTGAAGGCTGTTCGCACTGCAGTTGGTCTTGTTTAAAATAAGAGTATTCTTGAAAGTTATGGTGTAAATAGGAAGGTTGGAAAGTTACCTATAAAGTAGTGACGAAAATGTTTTTGCTTTGGAGTACGTGACTTTGAACGTGAGAGTTAGTTTGTTTTTGTTTTTTGTCTCTCGAGAGCACAGATATGTTCTTTGGTTTAAAAAGTATAATGTTTCAAACAATATATTTTTCTTTAGATGTATATGTAAACGGATATGTATTTTATAATATACATAAACATATTGCTTTGAGCCACTAACAAACGAAGAAGTGTGCTTCGAATTTTGTGATGTTATCTGTTTCAGACTAAAATCAAAAGGATTAGGAGACATTAAATACAATAAACATACATCTTTCCTAACGTGTGTTGTGTGTACATGTACGTGCGAAAGCCCATCTGACATTTTTATGTTTTGTTTAAGGTAGGTGTTTGTGTATATACGTATAATAGTAAGTTGATGCTCGTAAACGTAACGTACACATTCATTCGGTCGTCTGTTTTCTGGAGGGTGGGTCGACTGCATGATTATTCTGGTGTTACTTGAAGTCCAAGTTTGTTGATTGGTGAAGAATAGTACATATACTTATATGCTAGATGAGAATGTTAGCTTATGATTACATATTATAGAAAACTGTTCATTACTTTTCATATGTGAACTAAAAAACAAAACATTTAACTGATAAATGAGTGTTATAAACTACTCAATCCATCATAGTAGTTGTAGTCAATAAACCAATGTATATAGATGAATATCAATTGTTGCTTTAAAGGATTTAAATTCTTATTAGAAATATTGAAGAACAGAGATACATGTAAAAGTTTACAAATTTTCCAGCTTCGAGTGAATTTCAGAGTCAATTTTTTTAAGATGTTGACATCACTGCTGATAGTGAGCTCGGTTGTAGTTTGTTTATGTTCCCGCAAGCCACCTAGAGGAATCATCTGTTTTAAACTACTCATACCACTATACAGTAGTGTGTTGTCAGTCAGTCAGTAAACTAAAATGTCAAGTAAAGGACGCTCAAGGTTGCAATTTGTACTATCGTGACGTCAGTTAAATGTGCGTATTCCATGGATCGTGAGAAGAATTCTGCGCTCTAAAGGCTATAACATAGCATGATGTATGAATTTCAAAACATTGAAGTAATATTTTTAACTCTTAATTTTGGTTTTATTTACTCGTGAAACAACACTTGCGGTGACCCTGCGGAAGTACATGTAGTTTCATATGTTTAATAGTTTAATGCAGAAACTTTTTCCAAGCATTTCCCGCTGTATTCATTCATACATATATGTATGTAACCGCGAGTATATACGCGGCATTTATTATGGTTTTTACATTAACATTGTACACTCTGCACTTTAAGATGAAAATTCCGCAACAAATCGAACCCATGAGTTTAACAATGTAAGCCTGTAAAATTACCACTGGACTTACCGAGATCAAAAATTTTCGTGTTTCAACTTAACCCTTCTTTAATGAAAAGCGATGTATTTTTATGTTGTACTTTTAACACATTTTGCTTTTGTTCTTTTTATTTATTTGTTAACACTAACGTCAGATCTATTACACATTCCGAAAGTACTTTCTATAAAACATGTTATATTGACTGTATCATGTGTTAGTGTTTTAAAGTACTTTCTATAAAACTTGTTATATTGACTGTATCATGTGTTAGTGTTTTCTGGCATGAGATCAATATTTAACGCTTCGATAACAAGAAGACAATCTGCATATTTTACATATAACAGCAAGCCCTCTTGTTACTTCGGTTTGTTTTGTAGCTAACAAATGTAACGTGAACATTTCAAAGGCACGCTAGAAAGTCCCTTACCTTTAAGTATAAACAGTACGAAAAAAACACACGAGATTTGTGCAATTTGTTGAGTAAGAAAAGAGTGAAATATTTATTTATAAATTTGTTCTTACCATTTATAATAAGACTACGAGGAAATATGGATATTTCCCATCGTTTCAAGGAACAAATGTTTCCGACAAACCAGAATTATGTTAAGGCAAACGAAAAACACAAAATGAAATCTGTTTTTGTCATATGAACAACACGAATGTTTGATATGCTTATATGTTATAAATATTTCTCAGTTTCCAATACCACGCCTAAGTTGCCTGATTGTAGATAATAAAAAAAATAAATACCGTGGATTCGTAAGATATCATGACTTATAGCCTAAGGACATATCAAAAGGATGTATATTTTTTTCTGCTTTTTTTTGCGTTAAAATTACGGTGACTTAACATTTTAATTCGTATCTACGCCTTGCGGTTTACGTACGTGTTCAACCCGGCGAAGATAGGAATATCAGATCTATGTATGGAAGGCTTTATATATAACGGCTCTAAACGACCATCACCGGAAATTCAGTGATAAGTGTTAGTTACGTGCCATTTTAATTAAAATATTTTATAAATGCCTTTCTTTCTACGGAGGTCACTCGCCGTATATCAGTTAGCTTTAAAAAAGTGAGACCTAGTGTAATTAATGCCGTCATGGGAGTAAAGAGCTTATTAAAGCTTAGTTAATGAAGCTGCCGATGATAAGTAAAAAGTTACACCATATGTATTAAACATTACATGGATTGTTTAATCAGTTTTTTGTTGCACGTCACTTGATTAATTGTGCAAATACTTGTAGAAGAAACTTACTTCGTTACAACTTCTTAACTCGTAACCGGATAAGATCAAACTGTAGTGTTTTTTTGTCGGTTTAAACCTGTGTTGCGCACATTATGAAAGCACGGTGGAATATTTATTAATTTCTTTTTTTTTAAATAAGACTATTACACAAATATACATACATATTTTGGCAAGTTATAAATGGGTAGGTTACATAGAAGTAACGTTGTTCAATTGAGGAACCAACAAAAAAAATAATTCCAGTTTATTTAAACTGTTACATGGAAGTATGAGAATTCAGGTATTTTTCTATATATTAAACAACAAATGTAGATCTGTTACCTAGGAGGGCCTTAAAATGCTGGAAACCGGGTTTCAATTCTTGTAGTTGACAGAAAACAAAGAGCTCATTATTCAGCATGATGCTTAACATAAAGCAACAAAAAACTGTTACCTGTGCCCATCTGTGTCATAGCTGTAAGTCTTCGGACTTATGGGTCTGGCATGGCCGAGCGCGTAAGGTGTGCGACTCGTAATCCGAGGGTCGCGGATTCGCGCCCGCGTCGCGCTAAACATGCTCGCCCTCCCAGCCATGGGGGCGTTATAATGCTACGGTCAATCCCACTATTCGTTGATAAAAGAGTAGCCCAAGAGTTGGGGGTGGGTGGTGATGACTAGCTGCCTTCCCTCTTGTCTTACACTGCTAAATTAGGGACGGCTAGCACAGATTGCCCTCGAGTAGCTTTGTGCGAAATTCCAAAAAAAAAAAAAAAATCTTCGGACTTATGGGTATCGAAACCGCTTTTAGCGTCATGTTCGATACAGCCCAGATAGCCCATTGTGTGACTTTGGGCTTAACTACAAACAAACTCTTGTTTGTAGAATTTTCAAGTGTAATGTGTGTACTTTCAATGAAAGAATGGGAAGTTTTTTCATATACAAAGATGCTCTGTCGATACCTTTTTTAAGATTATAACACGTGCAAGCTGTAAAACTCGTGTCAAGTAAGTATAAGGAATGGTGTTCGTTATATCCAAACCTACTGACCGATTAACACACTTATTATAACATCGAATATTATAATAATTGGAACTAGGACTTTAAAACTATTTCAAAATAGGTTGGAAATAAACCAGTCTTCAGTTAGTTATTCTTTATTGTAATCGTAAGATCAGTGTTACGTAGTTAATTTTTGTCAATTTATTTTTAAATGATAGTTATATTTAAATAACAAGTTAACGTGAAAAGTCTATCAGATCATAATTCGAACGAGATCTGACAAAAAAAACCTTTGGCGTTGAGATAGAAGAGGTAAGTTTGCCATTTAAATGATTTCAGACTGATAGAAAGCCGTGGTAATTACTTCGTATATGATTCTCCATGTGACATAATAGAAACTGTCAAAAATACCAACGTTGGATTTTTATAATGTTGTTTTTTTTAATCATTTGCTTCGAAGAAACATAAAAAAACAAAAAACTTTATTTATCAGCTGACATCGACTGATTTACCTTATTTAAAAGTGAACTAATTTTGAACTTGTCCCAAATATTTTTCATTTTGTTTTTACTTCCTGGTAAAGTGTACTTCATTAAAATTTACAGCTTTTACTGTGAGATTAGTTTTAGGACAGGTACTACGTTTCAATTACTGGTGCAATCATTATTAAGAACACAAATGATCGAAACGTCGTGTCTATTCTAAAAACTAATCTCATTGTAAAAGCTATAAGTTGTGATAAAGTATATTTCAATGTAGATTAGGTTATTTGCACTGTTTTTGATGAAGCAGACTACAAAGGTTTACGTTGTAAGATTATTCTGGGTCCGAGCCCAGTCCAATAGTTAACGTACTAAACTTTGGAGCTTGAATTCCCACCTTGCCCCAAGTAGAACAGCAGTATATCTGCAGACTTGTACTACAAGGAACTGGGTTTTAATACCTGTGATGTGCAGAGCACAGATAGTCCGTCCTTGGTGTAGTGTTGTACTTAATGACAAACAACATGAATAACTCATCTTCCACACTGGGATATTTGTGAGGGTCAAATCACACTATTAGGTCTGACAAAAGTAATACTGGAGTTTTTGGTGGGTTGTGTTGGCTAACTATCTTCCCTCTAGTTTGTAACTTCAAAATTGTGGCCAGTTAGCATAGGATGTCCTCGTGTTGCTTTTCGCGAAATCTAACTGAATAAACAAACAAATTATTTGCAATTATTTGCTTATTTATTTATTTATTCTGTAATTTATCGTATTTTTAAATATCAGGAGAATATAAGACGCTAACTTGAAGTGATTAATGTGTTATAGTATAAACACTTCTGTATTTTTTCTTAAAATCCAAACTTGGTAGGCCCGGCATGGTCAAGCGTGTTAAGGCGTGCGACTCGTAATCTGAGGGTCGCGGGTTCGCATCCCCGTCGCGCCAAACATGCTCGCACTCCCAGCCGTGGGGGCGGATAATGTGACGGTCAATCCCACTATTCGTTGGTAAAAGAGTAGCCCAAGAGTTGGCGGTGGGCGGTGATGACTAGCTGCCTTCCTTCTAGTCTTACACTGCTAAATTAGGAACAGCTAGCACAGATAGCCCTCGAGTAGTTTTGTGCGAAATTCAAAAACAAACAAACAAACAAATTAAACTTGGAACGATAATTAACTTTAAAAAATCAAACGAGAACAACAAATCAATTAATTCGTAACGCAATAACAAGTAGATCTACAGTAAAAGTAGATGCACGCGCATACTTGTCTTGGTTACATAGGGCAATTCGTTCAATGACATCATAAATCCTTCACGATTGGGCTACGTTAGAAATGGAAACGTTGAAAAGCTATAGGTAAGTATTAATAAACGATAAAAGACAAAAACAACGGAGCCACTAAGTCGTGATTTGCTTTATTCGTGAAGTTAACGGAATGAAGCCATTTTCTTGTACTGTCATCGATTAATTATGGCTAAGGAGGATGTTTGTTATTAGATGATTTTCTGTTGGATGAAGAAATGTCTGAAAATTCTTACCTCTCCTCGTACTAAACAGAATGCTATACTATCTTACTGTTGTTGTTGTTTTGAATTAAGCACAAAGCTACACAATGGGCTATCTGTGCTCTGCCCACCATGGGTATCGAAACCCAGATTTTAGCGTGTAAGTCCGCAGCTATCTTACTGTCATTACAAGTTAGTCCTAAATAAGATGGTTCGTGATTGAGAGTAAAGAACACAAAATCCAACTTTTTTTACCAGAGTGAAAGGTAAAATATTTATTATTAGTTATTTCGATGACAGTTACCATCACCAGAGTTATCTGTGTTATCTTTGACCATTGCTTTAGTTAACTAACACTGTAGGACACTAATTATTATGCTGGTAGATTTTCTACTGAAACTAGAAATAAATATTTCTCTTGTTTTTATTATGCCAAAACATGCCAGATTTTGTCTTTCACTCTTAATATAGAAGCACAATGTGCTTGAAAAAAAAATTATGGTCCATGATTTTTTTTGTCATAGAAGTTACGAGTGGTTGAAAATAAATGCAGGTTTCATGTTGGTAGAAAGTTTGTTTGCTGATTTTCGCACAAAGCTATTCGCTGTTTATGGGTCTTATTTGAAGAAATGGACCAAATGGAAGACGAGTAGTTAAAACCACCCACCGTTAACTTTTAAACTTCATTTTATCGACAAATAGTGGAACTGATTGTAACATTATAACGTCTGCGGTATTGAAAGTTTGGGAATGCTCGATAACGGGTTTTGATTTTATGATCTGCAGATTTCGAGTCAAACGCCGTAACAACTGTGTCACATGATCGCCTTTAGTTTGCAACTTTTGAGTCGTTCTTTTGTTTAAAATATTTGCTTGGTAGAATTACACAGTATTTTAATTCACGAAATGCATGCGAGAAGTATATATTTTTCAGTAGTGTCTTCATTAATAATATTATACGAATGTTTAATGCGTCTAATTTTAGTGGTTTTTTTATAATATTTATAATGGATATTATAATTAGAAAGATAAAGACATTTACTCTTCATGTGATAATTTTTTAAAATTACTTCGTGGATTACTTTGCACTGTTGACATAATATATGGATTAAGAACTAACCTAAATTTCCTAAGCTGATCGAATTTCAAGATACATTAATGAGTTGACGATGAAACATACTGTTAAAACTAAGGACACCCAACAGAAAAAACTGCATTTTAAACGTAAGTAGTAAAAGGTTAGCAGTATATTTAATTAGCTAAATTCATTATGTGATTAATTTTTGTTTGATGTAAATATGTCGCTTGCTTTGTTTTGAAGTTAAAGCAGTATGTCTTGAAATGTTGAAAGTATTTGTATATCTTAAAGAAAGCTTTATATTATCCAACACGCAGCGGTGTTAATACAAAATTTCTTCTACTGGAAGTTTTGTAGGGGAGAATATATTTTGGATACTTGTGTTTGAATACAGAATTATTGCCCTGGTTAAGACTAAAGATCTTGAGAAAAAAATATACTGTCCCACTTTTTTTTTTTATTTACATTAATGTCCAAAACTTTAGTTATGATATTGGCCGAGAGAGGTCACGTGAAACTTCTCAAAACTTGCTTAGCGAAAACTGCACCTGTGCGTTGTTTCGTCACTAATAGACTGAAAACCTAAGGTCTCTGCAGTGGGAAGTGACTTACAATGCGAGTTGGATTTCTTTTGTCACGGAATCTTGTTCGCATAATTCGTTACTGAATGTAAAGCAACAGGTGTAATAATTGTACTAACTATATATAATTTCTTAATACAAATTGTTATTTATAACTTGTTTATTGTGAATGTGAACAGTGACGATGGTGGGATCTGCGCCGCCTCCGATGATGTGAGATTTGTTTGTCTGCAGTGGTCAATGTCATCACGGGAAAACTACATTTGCGGGGGAATTCCAATTCAACGGCATCCATCGTTATCATGTGAAACTCAGAATTATTGTACTGAGGAAAATTATTCACAAACACATAAAAAATGCAGATGCTTTCATCACTTGGTTGATTTCGATCTTAGAAAGCTGTGACTAGAATTAATAGTGTGACGGAAAGTTTGTCTTGGGTCATATTCGTATGCAACTAATGTAATTGAATCTTCTGTGACAATATTAATGACGTACTTCGTTTATTTTTGAAATAACTTTTAAGGTAAGTAGCAATATAACTAAATAAGTAATGCCTGAATAATTTTAACTTGTAGTTGTTCTGATTCAAGTTTTAATAATATTGTTGTGAATTCGGATAAAATATTAATAATTTTGAATTTGCTAAATAGATACGATAAAAGTTATATCAAGTGTAACGTTACGTATACTTTATATTATAACCTTGAAGCTTATTTTCGCGAAGCCTATGAAATTTCGAAATGAAATTATTTTCAAATAGGAAAATAAAATACTTTAAAATCAGATTAAGGAATATAATTTAAATCAATACAGTTCAGAAATCTAACGAAATCATTAGAATAAAAATAAAAATTACTATGGTATAAAAAGTATGTTTCAATCTGCACAATATTTTATGCTGACCTTGAGAACAATGGACACGAATTTCAATTTAAAGTTAGAACATTTCTCTAAAGTAATGGACAAATTGTCAATCAACTTTAAGTTTAGGCGTGGTCATGACATAATGACCCAAGTTTTGTATCATAGTTTTAGATAATCATAGATAGGCGTCTGTAAATAACTTGCACGTGCATGGTGTCTTAAAAAATAATAGTGTGAGAAGCATTTTGTTTTCCTTTCTTGTTTACTGTTTACGATATTTAACACCTTCACTTCCAATCTGTAGGTCGTAGGATCGAAGCCTAGCGCCGAACATTTCTCGCCCTTACAGTCGTGGGAGCGTTATAAAATACAGTTAGTCCTACTGCTTGTTGGTAAAAAGTTGTCGTGTGATTTGCTGTTAAAAATTAGAAACGACAGCAGATGGTCTAAATAGCTTTGAAACAAATAACTTAAGTATCAGATTACCTAATTATAAATATAATAAACATTTTCTAATGCGCTAATAGATTTAATCAGTATACTCTCAGGTTTGTGCATACAGTGTATATTTGAAAGTCTCAAAACGTCGTTTTCCTACTTTTAAGTTGGGTGTCGTGTTACTAATAAACAGCTTAAATAAATCAGCTTTTTAATAACAACTAAACAGATTTAGAAAAAAGGAAAATATCAATCTTATAAAAATACATATTATTTTTATAAATTGAATGCATAATGCATATGAGGACGTTTTTGGAGTATACACGATATATAGTATCAGATTATTGTGTAATAAATTTGATTTAGTGAATACGGCGCAGTGTCTCTTTGCTGTTGTTTTTATTGTAATGATGAATAGTTTCGTTTTTTGTCAAACATTTACAAAAAAAACGAAAAATTGTGTTAATACATGTAGACTGCGTTGTATTAAAACCGTATATAAAGTATACGTTTTTGTAAAAATTTTATTCACAAAAATAGTCATTGAAACAAAGCTACCTGTTTTATTTTTTTACAATATACAAAAAAATGAATTCACTATCTTCGTTTTGACTTTTGGCAGATAATATTCTTTCAGTTATCAGGCAGGTGACAGCACTTCCTATCTAAGGGATGACTCCGATTTTTATCGAAATGGTATTTCCTTAATAGGTCTTCAGAAGGTGACTGCTCTCCAAAATAAACAACTATCTCTAGGCAGTGAAGTGTGATATAGATGTGGGACGTTGTGGGCTTGAGCACTCACATCTCCCTTTCTTAATATCTGTTTTTATTATTTTAATTTCTATTGCTATTTCCTTATTTTATATCTTTATGTGAGATTGGCGAACGGAGGTTAAGACTGATAAACAGTGTATTCTCACTGCAGTATGGATCTTATTTCCTCGGTCACCTACAAAACCTACGGTACATTTTATATCCCACACTACAGCCTGTACCCTGGAAGATTTTCAACTGGTGCAGCATTTTTTTTTGTTTCGGCTTCTTTTTGTTTATTACGTACATAGATACATATATTACTATTCAATCACCTTTGACTTCATTCTTTTTTTAACATTCTGCTACACTGTGTGCCTGTGTTATTATTATGGATGATGCAAATTATAAGAGTAATAACTATATAGTTGGAGTTCTAAATTTATTTTCTTCATTGTGTTTTAAAGTTGACTCATAGCTGTGAAAAAATAAGTTTTAGAACTTGAGCCACTTCTCGGCTCACTATTATTGACTCTGTTCTTGGTGGTAATTAGTTCATTGAATACAGGTATCACTCTGAAAATGTATTACTTACCAAAGAGAAATAATGTGTTTTGTACGTATGAAAATTTTCAGTCACGATAGCGCATATAAATCTTTCAAAAAATCATTTTGGTGTAAAACTTCCTTTGTCTGTATAATGATACGTGTCATGTAATTTTCCTTGTGCATCGACTTGTACATAGTTTCTTTAGTATTTGAGAAACTTAAAAATAGATGTTTCCGAGTTTGTGTCCCACATAAAAGTGTGAAGAAGTTTTGTTTTCATGATATTCACAATTTCTAAAGTATGTTCACGGATTCTGTATTTAATTTTGATTACTGTTATTAAAACAACGTGGCGCTGTTAACATTTTGATGCACACAGTTTTTATTAATACCAACCAAAGGTATTTTTTATTAACAGAGTAATTTAGTATATAGGACCGCTAGGACCGCAGGATATACAATACAAATTCTATACAGATAGTAAAGTTCTTGGAATGCCATAAAATCACACTCATACGAATACGCGGTTTGGTTTGCTCTGAATTTCGCGCAAAGCTGCAAGGGGACTATCTGTGCCATCGTCCCTACTTTAGCAGTGTAAGACCAGAGTTCCCCTCGGTGCATTCTGCAGATAGCCCGATGTGGCTTTGCTATAAAAAAGCATACACACACACACACACACATAAGACTAGAGAGAAGACAGCTAGCTAGTCATCACCACCGACTGCCAACTTCTGGCAACTTAAACGTAAGGGGCAAATAATTTTGGTGAAACGGAGATTTGAACCCGCGACTCTGTTTGCGAGTCAAGCTCCCAAACCACTTGGTCACGATGTGCCATGAATACACGAATCGTCTCGTGACAATCATGAGGAAAACAAAGAGTTTAGTAATTCTGTATTAATGAAGTACCCTTTAGGGTCTTCTACTGTCATAAACATTACAGCCAACATGTTTTCAGTTTTAAAATCGTTCGAAGGTGCCAAATTGTTCTTGTGCGGTGAATATAGGCCCACTTTTGGAACTTTTACTGCTTTTGGCGCTATTTTAGTGGAGCAAAGTTCTCGATTACATCTAAGTGCTGACCGCCAAAGAGCTCAGAGAAATGTACACAGGTTAATTAAGCATGAAGGAAAGAGACATAAAACGAATGATCGTAAAAACAGAAACGATATATAGAAAAGAGAGGTAAAATATAATATTATTATATTATCCCTAATCTTGTTTACCATGATATCAAATAGGCCATCTGTAATATATATATATATTAGTACTCCATTTAAACATTTTATGTACGGTTCTGGTCAAGAGAAAAAAAATGCTAATATTATTTATTATGTGTACCTATGTTATGTCCATTTATTGCTTTAAACGTAATTGTAATTACAAAAGAATATTAATTTTGTTAATATCACTACATAACTGAACAAAAACTGAATATCTTGTAGTGTGGATTGAGTAGACTTCAACCAGTGATGCATATTTTCGTAATAAAACATTTATTTATCAAACAATGAACCCACTATTTTAGCATTTTAAGTCCTTCAACTTACCGCTGACCCAGTAGGGGACTTCGAATTAATTAACCCTTTTTTCAGTCGAGTTAATCGTAATGAACGACCAACCTAAGTGCCAACATAATCTATTTACTATACGTGATGAAAACAGGGAAGAACAGTAACAAATCATTTGGAATCAAACATCAGAAAACTGACGTAGTTCGCTGCTGTACATAAAACTGTTTCGAAAGACTCGACGAACATTAGATGATTTTGCTACAACTAAACGTTTGCAGACTAACAGAAGAAAGGTACATTGTGAAGACATTTGTTCAGGTAGGATAACCATCCGAAGAATATGAACAATAAGTTGACTAAACATCGTCAGAAATAAATGAATAGGTACTAAATAATAATGGAAGAAAAATCAGCAATAAATAAAACTATTACATACAAATATGTTGCCAAAACATCGATGCTCGCTATAAAAACACTAATAATACCATCTTTCCGTGAATAGACCAAACGAGAAACGAAACAAAATTGTGTTTTTAGCCTTTTGCTTCGGAGAAAATGAAGTAAAGTTTTATAAATCATGTATAAAATCTTTCTGCACAAACAAAAGTATGTCAACACTTTATATTATATATATATCATACATAAGCATAAGGCTGATATATATGTTACGATGTTGTGTTTCGGTGCTATATTATTCGAGTGTCTACAAGAGTCAAATACCATAGTTCACTTAATGAGCTTACACGTTTTCATTGCGTTCTTTCCTAAATACAGACATCTAAACAAAGCCACCTATTCTGTAACTGAAACTGTCCATTACATATCTGTTTTTTTATTTATCCGAATAAACATTTTCTGAAGCGGTTCTTTTTTTATATTCGTACCTAATTGTTTTGTGAGTCTTTACACTGCACGCAGTTGTAAATTCCTTATTAACTTTGTTCTAAATAAATAATTGACAATTGGCAATTTTGTTGCTAGTAAATACCTTATCTGATTAACTGATATGGATAAGCATTAAGCTTAACAGCTTATTTTTAAACCCTAAAATTCTGTGATCGAACTCCGCAGCTAACATGGAATTGATACTGTTCAACTTTATGGTTAAGATGTTTCCAAAGCATTGTCATATCTCAGCTGGAGACAAAAAGTTAGCTCATGTTTTAGCATCTGTAGCGATATCTTTTTACGATTATTTTGATTTTAACCATAGTGTCGCGCAGAAATCGCAGGTTGTTTTGGTCATCACAATATCCAACAAACGCTAGAAAAGCGTTCAAAGAGCCTTTCAACAAAAATTATAATATTGCAGACTTCGAACAAATATAATTTTTGTGTTTACTGGATCAACTCTGTAATTTTCATATGGAAATGGGTTTTTATTTCCGTTTGAATCTGGCCTGATATGGCCAAAAGGTTGAGGCACTCAACTTGTAATTTTAGGATCGCGGGATCGAATCCCTGTCATACTAAACATGCTCGCCCATTTCACCCGTGGGGGCGTTATAATGTTACGGTCAATCCCATTGTTTGTTGGTAAAAAAACTAACTCACGAGTTGGCGGCGGATGGTAATGACTAGCTACCTTCCCTCTATTTTTACACTGCAAAATTAGGGACGGCTAACACATATAGCCTTTGTGTAGCTTTGCGCGAAATTCAAAACAAACAAACAAACCATTTGGATCAAGATTTTACTTTTTCGAAAGTAATTTTCCTGTAGAAAAAAATAGCCACTGAGCTGGGCAATATACATTGGGAGAATGTTTACTCTAGTCGCAGCTTCAAATGCTAGGTTGAAAGGTATGGTGTTTGCATCAAAATCTCGTGTTAGGGATACAGTCAAGAAGAGCAGAAGTGGCCTTGCGTTTGGATGGCTTTTTTCCTCAACACCAAAACAACGTTTTGTAATTTATTTCCATTTTTTGAAGCAAGTTTGAACTCTAAACTTTGCGAAATTTAATATGAATAAATGGTTTATCAGATTTTCTGTTGGTCAAAGTTTCCACCAAAAATTGGATATTTGTGTACAGACCTGCTCACGATCTTGGGTATAATTAAATTGTATTTTATTATTGTCCGGTGGAACAACTGACCATTGGCATGTGGAGAAGTAGGAACAGTCTACTTACTATTCCTGCGGGTTGAATATATGCGTGTGTTGTTCGTACTATACACCTATGTGTTTGTGTATTTCTGTCTTAGTGAAACCTTATGGCGTCACGAATCTAATGTGACGCCGTTGCGGACAGTTAGAGCATAAAATGTCCAACTGTTAAGCGTATTAGTGTTCTATTTATAGATATACGAGTTTTAGGCTCATATTACTATACGGTATTTTAACTTGTAGGTCTTTTTTTATATTACTCGTAATAGGTCGACGAAGTTGGAAAGGGTTTCCTGATTGGCTTCTTTTATCTTTTCCTCCTTTGACTGACCGAGAATAAATAGAAGACCAAAGAGTCGTTTTTAATATAGCGTTATAATGTTATAAGAATATCTAATGGCGTTAATCGATCCTAGCAGAAACCAGCAATTCCAAGCCGTGCAATATATCAGTTATTAAATACAGTTATGTACGCAATATTTTTCTTTCCAAAAGTCTAATATCTTTATATTCATGTGTTGCTTTACCTTACTTTTAAATTGTGGGGAAATAATTTTTTCACTTCTTTTTAATTTCTCATATATTTCAATTAACTTATTGAATATTTTTTACTTTCTTATTGCCTAAACCGTGTACTTTTCAAAACATATTTCATTGGATAATTATACTATATTTTAATGTTTCATTCTTTTAGAGCATTGAACATTGTTTCATTTCATAAAATAATTCATTAACACTGAAATTTGTTGTTATTTCAACTTGCCTTTTAATCCCATTTTTGAACATTAATACACGATATTTGTACATTTGTTCTTTGGAACTTGCACTTCGTTGGGTCAGTAGTTTGAGGGCTTATTACGCTAAAACACGGGCTTCGATATTTACAGTGGGCACAATACAAATTTATTTCGAAAGATTTTGTAGGAACCAAATAACAGATCTCTGGTTTTAAATTTTAGGTGTACAACTTAAAACGGATGCGATAAAATATTCTGTTATCTAAATAATTTGTATTATCAGTATTGGATTATTTGTAACTAACCTGTAAAAAATTGGTAGAAAATGTTAGGCTTAAAGAAAGGCGTTTGCTTTGAAACGTTGCTTCAATAATTCGAACTTGTCACTCCGATTTTACCATGGAATAACTAAGCCAGTAGCACTGAAAGGCAACGTTTACAAAATGATTCTAATTACACAGCACAACAAAGTTTTTGCTTCTTGAACACTGTTGGCTGTTCCTTATAGATTTTTGGCTGCTGATCAGGAGAATTACATCCAAATTTGCCCATCACGTACCGTTTCATCGAAAACTTCACCAGGACATTGCTAGAATGGAAAAACGAAATCAGGGCAACTGGAATCCGTCAGTGCTTGCTGACTGTTGTTGGATACTGCAACGTGATGCACTGGACACTGAATACAAACGAAATTCAGGAGCAAAACACTTAATTATGTTGAACTTAATAACATATTAGAAACATAAACGCAATTAAATACTTTATTGCCGGTAAACTGTTTATTTCTCAGAGTTCCTACGTGATGAAGCAAAACCAAAACTATATTTGTGCATACCCACCACAAATCACATACCTGTCACAATCAGCGAAAACTTAAAAATTCGGTGTGCAGTGTTGTCGATGTATTCCAAGGACGTATATTAAATATAGTCTTTTGTAGAATACAATTAAAATTAAACTGATTTTTTGCAGCAATGGCAACGTTTGTCCTTTTATCGATATTTTTGTACAGGCCTTGTTCATATTTCAGAACATAATAGTGGGATGGAATTATTAAATTGGTTCTTTACTGTCTTTTTTATTTATTAATATGATTTTGTTGTGTATTCATAAAAAACTGGTTTATAAGCCCATGGTAAGGAAAACCATGGATCAGAATTCTGTGTAATACCAATATGCTTTTCGCAGTATCAACAGCAAGTTTACTGATTTAAAGCGCTAAATGCTAGTATTCGATTATATGCGGTAGGCAGAGCGCAGATAGTCCATTTTGTAGCTTTGTACCGAAACAAACAGTCGAGAATTAAGCGTTAATAATTTGTGCAATATCTTTTTGGAACATATGACAATGACAAAAAACAGCAACTAAAGGCTTAATAATATTTCATTGCATATCAAAGGAAAATCATCTTGTTTTTTGTTTTCACTTTTAGTAAGCAGTTCGAATACTTGTTATAAATTTTTATCTGTCAACTCCATTTGGCGTCTCATATGACTGCACTTAGTTAGGTCATTGCCAAAAACACACGTTTGAAATCTTTAGCATTATTCACAACCTGTCACTAACTATTTGCACCGAGGTTTGGTGCATACCTGGTTGGCCTGGAATGGCCAAGTGGTTAGGGCGTTGGACTCGTAAACTGAAGGTCACGGATTCGATTCCTCCGTCATATTAAACATGCTTGCGCTTTCAGCCATATAGGCGTTATAAAGTGAAGATCAATCCCACTATTCATTGTTAAAAGAGAAGACCGAAAATGGTGGTGATAACTAGTTGCATTTCATCTAGTTTTACACTATAAAATTAGGGGCGGCTAGCGCATATAGTTCTCGTATAACTGTATGAAATTCAAAACAAAACAAACCATTTAACTTTCCTGAATTTCGAAACGTAACGCACATATTTTAACGTTAAGCCTTGAACTCGTTTTTTTTTTCGTTCTTAATGAAACTATCCGAGTATCATCAAATGTATTACAGTTATAGACCCAGGGTATTGTTAGACTTTCGGATGACCAGTTACATGTATCGGGTAAGTGATTGTACTTAATAATATACTAGGCTGTGTTACTTATGAAAGAATTCTAGGTATATGTTAAAGGAGTTTTTAGCAACAGCCAAATCACTGGCTCTCCTCTCTCCAATTATGGAGATCTTCTCCACGTGTAAGTTCAGAATGCATTACAGGTAACATGGCACCGAGCTTATTTTTTGAATCGGCGATCACACGTTAGACAACCGTTAACAACGATGAACTGCTATTTTTATCACGTATATTATTTGATTATTATTTAACTTCAAAATCTAATTGAATTGATTAAACTTTTTAATTAGTTATTAGGAAATTTGTATTTGAAATTTACAGAAAAATTTTTGTTTGCTGAAAATAGTAAAACAGGATAGTACCAGTTAAACCTGGTGAAACGTTTTTTAAGAAATAAAAATAAGTTTTACTATGCACAATCGATAAAATAGTTTGTGTAATATCAACTCTTGTATTCAAATAACCTGAAGTTATTTTCTAAGAAGGCAAAAAAAAGGGTCTTAAATGATAAAATAAAAAATTTTCAAGAACTCAAATTTCAATCGTCTTTACTCTTCAGCGCCCTCTTGATGATGTTTCAGTTATTCCATTCTATTTATGTGCCAGTTCAAAGGCATATCGAGATAAACTATGGCTATTGTTATACTTTCACCTCTACATTTTTAGATGAACAGTTTTCTCAGTCTAGCTCTATTTTCAGATGTGGCCCCCCAGTGGCTCAGCGGTATGTCTGCGGACTTGCACGCTAAAATCCGGGTTTCGATACCCGTTGTGGGCAGAGCACAGATAGCCCATTGTGTAGCTTTGTACTTAATTCAAAAACAAAAAACAAACTTTTCAGATACATAAAAAATGATATTTTTCAACGTCTCGGAAACTTGACACTCGTTAGTGTTGGAAGTTTGGGTAAAAATGGTGGTAAAAAAAGTTCCAAATTTACATTAGTCACAGTGTGGTTAATGTTGTGTTTCAAGGCTGAATGTAGGTTATATAGTGTGCTTTGTATATATGCTCATAGCATTGTTCTAGAAAGGGTCAGGATATGTGTGTGTGTGTGCTCGTGATAATGATAACGAAAAAATATCTGACATCCAACATGTCATCTCGAGGGACCTCAATCACATTTAACAATATCCAAGATTAACATTTTAAATAACTTGCACTTACATACATATCGGTGATGTGTTCTAGGCGTGGCCTAGAACTAATGTTTTGACTTTGTATTGGAAATTTTGTGATTCGCTTCTCAGGGCTATAAAAACGCTCTCAGTGTGATCTTAATGCGTTATAAGAGTGATGACCAAATCCTACTGTTTAGTCGTATTAAAGTCACCCAGGAGGTGGGAGTGGTTTTGTATTGCTAACTGGCTGCCCTCTCTTCTGTATTTGAATTCAGTATTAGGGACGCCTAAGCGAAGTTGCCTTTGTGTAGTTTTGCTCAAAGTTTAGGTCGAGACATCAAAGTGACATTATTATATAACATTATATAATATTCTCCCTTAAGATCATTTTATTTTTGGCCTTCTGCAACAAAGCAGATGATGGTCAAAACAAAAAAAGATTCACAATTTAGAAAAAAAAGCAACTGCAAACATACGACAACAGATGAAATTGTTTCAAAGCAATATGATATGAATATGGAGTACAGAAATGTACAATATGATATACAGTCATGTGAAAAAGTTAAGACACCGTCTGAAAGCCTGAGTATTTTTGTAATATTTTTGGATATATAGATATTTAATCTCAATTTTAACAATACTGAGAGATTATAGGAATATAACTAAACAATTTAAACTGAAGAAAAGGCTTCAAGACTGTAAATGTAATTCTACAGAAATGCATATTTTAACTGAGGAAACAGGACACCCTACCCCCTAATATCCAGTGTTACCCCTTTTGGATGAAATAACTGCGGTAAAATGCTTCTTGTAGCCATCTACTAGTCTCTGACATCGGTCTGAAAAACGTTTACCCACTCCTCAATGCAGAATTCTTTCAGCTGTGAGATGTTTGAGGGGTTTCTTGCATGTACAGCTCGTTTCAAGTCACCCAAAAGCATTTCAATGGTATTAGGATCTGGGCTTTGACTCGGCCATTCCACGACTCTCCATTTCTTAGTTTTCAGCCAGTCCTTGGTGGATTTAATAGTATATTTTGGGTCATTGTCGTGTTGCAGGGTCCAGTTCCGCTACAGCTTTAATTTTCGTATAGATGGTCAAACATGATCCTCAAGCACCCTCTGATACACAGTAGAATTCATGGTGGATTCTGTGATTGTGAGCTGTCCAGGTCCTGCTGCAGCAAAGCAGCCCCAAACCATGACACTTCCGCCTCCATGCTTCACAGGTGGTATGAGGTTATTTTCCTGGAATGCTGTATTTGGTTGTACGCCAAACATGTCCTCTGTTCTGATGTCCAAATAATTCAATTTTGGACTCATCTGTCCAAAGAACATCATTCCAGAAGTCCTAGTCTTTGTCTAAATTCTCTCTGACAAACTTCCGTCTGGTCTTGTTGTTTCTTTTAGATAGCAAAGGTTTCCTCCTTGCACACTTCCCATGCGAGTAAAACTTGTGCAGTCTCTTTCTGATTGTAGAGGCATGTACTTTCACAATAGCCAAAACCTGTTGTAGGTCCCGTGATGACATGGTAGGGTGTTTGGAGACCTTTTAGCATCTTGTGGTCTGCTCTCGGAGTGAACTTGCTTGGACGACCAGACCTGGGCATGTTGGCAGTTGTTTTGAAGGCCCTTCACTTGTTGACTATTTACCGGACAGTGGAATGGCTGATTTCAGAATTTTTTAGGATCTTTTTAAATTCCTTACCAGATACATAAGCTGCTACAGTTTTCTTTCTGAAGGCTTTATACAGCTCTTTTGCTCTCACCATGGTGCTCACTCTCACTTCAACAGTCAAGAGCACACCAAACTAAATGTCTGAGGTTCAAACAGGTTTAAATAGGGCAAGCCTCATTCAAAATGCTTGAGTAACGATCTTCTAATCATGTGCATCTGGTGTGATACACCTGTGTGTGAGTTGAGCCATTTCAAGTGGGAATGAATGTGGAGGTGTCCCAACTCTTTCCTCAGTTAAAACATGCAGTTTTGTAGAATTGCATTTGTAGAAGATCTTGAAAAATCTTTTCTTCAGTGTAAATTGTTTAGTTATATTTCTATAATATCTCAGTATTGTTAAAATTGAGATTAAATATCTATATATCCAAAAAATGTTACAAAAATACACAGGCTTTCATAAGGTGTTTTAACTTTTTCACATGACTGTAAATATGGAGTACAGGAATGTACAATATGATATAAATATGGTGTACAAAAATATACAATAATAAAGAAGTACCATAAAACAAATTCAACTGAAATGCTGTAAAGAAGGGGACGCCGAAAGAACAATACAGGGACAGCAAGTAGGAGAATCATTGTTTACCTTAAAACTACAAAGTACCACCCCAGCATGGCCAGGTGGTAAAGGCATTCGACTTTTAATCTGGGGGTCGCGGGTTCTAATACCCGTCACACCAAACATGCTCGCCCTTTCAGCCGTGGGGGTGATATATAAAATTACGGTCAATCCCACTATTCGTTGGTAAAAGAGTAACCCAACAGTTGGCGGTGGATGGTGATAAATAGCTGCCTTTCCTCTAGTTTTACACTGCTAAGTTGGGGACGCTGTCATGTAGCTTTGCGCGAAATTCAAGAACAAACACACAAAATATCATATCCCTAGTGGAAATTTTCAAAGTATCAATTTTGCATAGAGAAAAATTGCAACATGTATTTAAGTGGAAGTAAACAGTGTATTTGTCTGCTACTTACTTGAAATTCATTATTTTTACTGATTAAAATATGTTGACGTTTAAAAATTTTATACTGCTCAGAAGATTGAAAACTTCAAAATAAGTTTGTTTAATAGATCGCACAAGTAATGAGTTTCTATATTTGTTTAATACAACATTCAATTAAAGTAAACTAACTTGCTATAAATAAAAAAAGACGTAATGTACTATCTAGAAGTGCATAATGCCATAAAACTGATAAGAAAACTGAAACCTACATTGGTTATTTTTTTTTATAATGCTTACCACAAGTTTCCAGAAAAAGTTGGGTGGTGGTATGAGAAATTTCTATTTTGTGCAACAAAAACGTTACAGGTACAAGTATTTCTTAGCTTAATTTAATGTTTAATTGGAAGTTTATCGTTGGAATGAACTTTTTACCGAATTATTACATTTACAAGGTGATACTTTGGACATTGGAATCAATCACCTGTTGTTGAAAGTGTAATTTAACGTATTCTTGGTCACGAAAATGTGTTTGTTTTAAGTAATTTTATTAGAAATTAACACACAGTTTTATACGTTATATACAACTTTGTGTTTCTGTACTATATGGGCCTGGCATTGCCAAGCGTGTTAAGGCGTGCAATTCGTAATTTGAGGGTCGCGGGTTCGCATCTCCGTCATGCCAAACATGCTCGCCCTTTCAGCCGTCAGGGTATAATGTTACAATAAATCCCACTATTCGTTGGTAAAAGAGTAGCGTGGTGATGACTGCTAAATTAGGGACGGCTAACACCGATAGCCTTAGAATAGCTTTGTGCGAAATTCAAAAGAACAAAACAAACAAACTGTACTATATAACAAAGTTTTGTTTTGTGTTCTTCAACCAGTGTAGCCGTGTTAAAACATTCCAATTTTAGGTTGAAGGGATATATATGTAACGATAGTTAATAAATTAAAAACCCGTTATAATTATAGTTTGCGTTCTTTTGTTGCTTCAGGCTGCAACTCGTATTACAGGCTAAAAGTTTGAGTATATTGGATATTTGTCGTACCCATAATTCTTTAACGAGGTTGGTGTATATTTGTGTAATCTTGTCGATATATTGCTACTAGTTTTTGGCGTTTTTGTGAAATGTCAGTGCAAAATACGACATATACGTGCAGTGCATGAGCAATACGTTTTAACAGTTATCTTTTTTATTTTTTAGTTTACACCTATGTTCCAGTGTACTTTGATCACAAAATTGTATCAGTTTTCGCATCCAAGTTATGTGTACGAGTAAATATTGGAAAAGCATGTAGTCAATATACATTAATTGTCACGAAGTTTTTCCATATTATCACCTTCGCTACTTTGTCACATTTATTAAACTGAAGCATTTTTTCTCTGTATTGTAACTACAGATAACATTTATCAACAGATTTGTGTGCTCATACTTATGTTATTTTGATGTGAAGTGGACATTCATTTGTTTGAAATTATCGCGTGCAAATGGTATTGGAAACATTACAACACATGTACACACCTAGGCGTGATAAGATTTTTGTTATATATAATTGTTTTCTGCATGGTTAGAGTTTAGTAAAAGACTCAATTTGTCTTTCCGAACACGATTATAGGAAAATGTCTAGCAGTTTTTGATAAGCGACATACCACAGTTGAGAATATTCAGTTCTATAAGAAACGTCAGCGGGACCATGGATTTAGGAACATTTACTGTATATAGTTTTCTTTCAGGTACGTGCGGTTCGATATTCAGCGATATAATTGTTTTATATACAAATTTCGTTAGATTCTTGAATATTTCTATTTGATATAGACATTGTTTGTTGTGTTTTCTTACCATGCTGAGTTTTTAAAAAAGCAATATCTAATTCTGACACCATTGGTAGTAAATTATCAAATTAATACATAATTTATTAACGAGGAGTCGAAATTAAAATCGCTTAACAAAGGTTAAATACGCCATGTTAAAACAACTAACATTCTAATCGCAGACATTGAAATTTATAAGCATTGCTGTTTTAGGCCTAAAGTTAATTAAGATTTATTAGATATACGGCCTATATTCGATAAGGAAATAACACTAATTAGTGTACGTTTTTTGCTTTAGTTTAGTTAAGGCTGAACTATACCGTACTTAATGCTATGAGTAGATAAACTTGTAATGTTAATCTGCGAGTTAACATTAGATCTTGTTAAAACTTTAAGCATTTGATATGTTGCATGAAATGTCTACTCAAGGATATTTATATTCACTATTCGTGTTTCATTCGGTTGGAATAAGTTCGCGTGCTTATGCATTTATATGGTAAGGTGTGCGCGCATCTTCGGGACAGACAGAAATCGAGTATAGTAACAATAGTAACATATATATATATACAGTGTGTCTAGCATAAACGCGCCATTACTTGTGTCAACACAAACACTGTGCCTATAGACCATTAATAAAATAATCACAGACTAGAGAGTCACTCGGCGCTGATCATAATCGACCCTTTAAAAAAAAAAAAAAGAAGAGGAAAATGTGTCCGTATGTCCGTCATTAGCAACGTATACGGACTACGTTTGGCGGTACAATGACGAATATTTTACACATGCCATCAAGTTTCATTAAAATCTGATAATTTTTGAATGAGTTGTTGAGTATAAGTGATGTGAAAAATCGGTTCCCATGTTAACAGATAGGGACTTTTTTGTTTTGTTTTTGTGGCTTTTACCCTCCAGAAACTAATCACAACTGTGTGGGATCATAATCCAAATGTATACTAACTTTTGTTCAAATCCCTTCAGCCGTTTTCGAGAAATATTTCTGACAAACACACGGAGGGGGTGAAAAAAAACCTCCGCTACTGAAGGTGACTGAAATGAAAACAGTAACCGAAAATGTTACCCTTTATTATAAAGATATAATCTGAGAGAAGAAGAGAATGGCATATTTTATATGAAAGACAACGTTTTGCACACTCAGCCCAACGCTTCAGTACTCTTGAAAGTTAGAAAGGGTTTATCCAAATATTTTAATTAGATCTGTTAGAAATCCAGTCCCAACACATTGTTCTGTCTAGCTTATAATTTTGTTGTTATTAATTTTAAGCACTACTTTATTTTCGTATATTTCATATTTTATTCACTTTCAACTACTGTTTTCACAATGTGTTACTTTCGCGTCCAAGAACTGGTGAGTCTTGGGAAATTTAGAGAAATATGAAATTTTAAATCTGATTAATTTTTAGTGTTCTTTTTATTGCATAAACGTTCCACAAACTTTTACCCTCGGATTCAGTATGAAAACCTCTTATGAAAGTGTACTGGCATGGGTTATTCCCCCCCCCCTTCTTAGCTGAGCGATAAATCTGTGAGCTTGTATGGCTAAAATTCGGGTTTCAGTACTAGCAGTAGACACGTCACAGATGTGTAGTGCTCTATTGTAAGAAAGGAACTATTTATCGTGTTTATTATGCAGAATAAGGTCTTGCAGCAATATTAGTTCTTGAAGGTTAATTAATTAATTAAGACAATTCTAAAATCGATTGTCCTGATGAATGCATGAATAGAGATTATTTTTAAACAGGAGATCCACACAGGAAGTGAAATTGGTTATACAAACTAAACCACTTGGAGAGAGAAGTAAAAGCGATGATACTTTTCTTCTTCAAGCTAAAGGGAAAAATAAAGTTTCAAAGTATCGGAATGAAAAAAAATAATCAGTACACTTAATACACTAACCATACAACATAGAAAAGAAAATACCAGCTTTGTGAAAGATCAGTACAGGTCACTGCTGTTCAGCGTGACGGTGATGATACGAGGTTTTATTCCTAAAGGAAACTTCAATTAGTCTATATCAGCAGCTTATGATGTGTAGCAGTTGTGGTGCAGATGGGACATCCGACGAAAGGTGGCGCTTCTGTTAGCGTACGTTTTCAACATAATCTCGAGTATTACACTAACTTATATCAGTTGTCTTCGCTAATCCTCTACATGATATTAATAGGTAATTGTTCTGCATAGTGTACCGTCTATCAACTAGCTGTTTTTGTATCACGTAACATAACATATTTACGCTATTTTGGTTTGAAACTTTTAAAACCCGTTGTTTGCAATAACAATGAAAGGTGATATGCATGTATACGTTTTTGTAGTTTATTATGTGATTAACATTACTGATAAAATTTAAACCAAATAACCAATGATATAGATATAAAGTGTCTATAAAAATAGCAAAAATGTCAGCTAATAGACTTTCATATTTCTTGTTATACTTTCAGTCGAACACCACGAGAAATATAGTATGAATATGATGCTCGATGATAAACTTCGTTGTATTCAGTACTGAAAAGAGCAAGTAGAAAACTCAGTTTTCATTTAAACTTCCACATCAACTTCTCTTTTTAGGAGGGAATAAAAACTTTTGAGTAATAATGAGAATGGAAAATCGGGCTTTTAACGTTGATATGAATTCGACGATCGTAGTTAACATATCGTATAAGGTGTTCTAGTGTTTGCTAGATATGTATGTGGTAGCCCTAAGGGAGTATTTTATTTCATATTATCCGAGTTGTGTAAAGGTAATTAATACATCTTAACTTCTTCATAGCCTCGTACTGTTGTATTGTGTGTCATAGTTGCACATTAATTAGAGAGTGATATGTTTATTATTGTTAGGTATATCAATACACACTGTTGTCGCATACAGCCTGAGCTTTCTTAACAGCGAACATTGTATCAGTGGGTTTGTTTCATTCCTCAAGTCAACTATCAAAAGATACGCAGCAGTCAAGCTTCCTTTGGTATATGGGTTTGATAATTAACGATTCGTTCGTCTTGAGGAAAGGGTACCGCTGTAGATTGCTTTGGTATATGGATTTGATAATTAACTTTTCGTTCGTATTAAGAAAAGAGAACTGCTGTAGATTTTCTATTAAAATGTATTCAGAAAGATAATTTAAAATGCATTAGCGCTTTTAATCTGTTGTTATTAACCTAATTTTGATCTACCGACTGTTTATCAGATCAAGTAAAACATTTATTAAAAGGGATGTATCTCTTGTTACTACAACATGCTACTTGGAGTTGTGACCCGTCAAAATCATTCACGTTGTGAGCGAAGCTCTTAACATAGTAATGCTACAATATTAATGTAAACGTTAATCACTGCTCCAATTCAAAGATAAAAGCTTGAAGAACATCTCCAAGGATTAGTTGGTTGTATATTAACATGGTTAGATTTTAATTGTTCCTATCTGTATTTTGTAGTACACCTTATAAGGTGTTTGAATGAGAATTTTTATTCAAATACAGTATTTTGTAGGACTGCTAATAATCTTAAGAGTATTACAATAATAGATACAATACGAAGAGTTAAAACTTTTCATGATAACCCATTTTAATAGTTTGTAGTTGTCATAATTTAAACCATGTATTTTTATGTCATTAAATGCCAGGTTGCTTGCTTGCTTTGTTAAATTTCGCGTAAAACCTTCTTGAGGACAATCTATGCTAGGCGTCTCTAATTTTGTAGTGGGAAAAGCAATTAGTCTATACTATCAACTCCTACTTCTTGAAGTATTTTGCCAACGAATAGCAGAATTGACTGTTACATAACACCCACACAGCTGAAAGTATGACTTGTTTGGCATGGCTTAGTGGTTTAGGCGCTCGAATTTTAATCTGAAAGTCTCTCGTCATTTCACTCATGGTGGCGTTATAATGTACGATCAATCTCACTTCATCGATAAAATAGTAGCCCAAGAATTAGCATTGTGTGTTAATGACAAGCTGCCATTCCTATAATCTTACACTGCTAAATTATGGACGGCGATTGCGCAGATAGCCCTCGCGTAACTTTGTGCGAAATTCAAAAACAAACGAACCAGCTTTGTGCTTAATAACAAATGATAACTAGCTTAAAATATGAATGTAATTAGAAATGTGTAGTTACTATGTCATCCTTTTCTGTTTTATCCTGCGAATGAGGCCCGAGTAAGTTAAGGGTGAGGGGTGATGTTGACAAAATGTTGACAAAGGAGATGCAGAGAGGTGTGCAGTTAGTTAATTAAATGCCTACTATAATGAAAAATCGTAAAACCTAGTTTTTCAATATGACTCACAAATATATTGGCATCATTGAGAGCCATTTTGGTACCCACTGCAGTAACATTAACCTGAAGGTAATGTTCGTGATTGAAATAGAAGTTGTTAATAGTTAAAACTGAAAGATCAGTTGATGTTTGAAATTATGATGGCTAGAAAGGTTTAATGTGGACTTTAAAGTTTCTAGTTCTTCATCATATAGAATATTGGTGTAAAGGGAAGAAACATCCATCGTGCAAAAAACATTTCCAGCAGGGCAGAGTTCGTTGTGAAAAAATTCATGAAGTCTTAATATGCTAGAGAAATCACATAAGCCGAAAAGAAGATCGGGCTCATTAATATAGCTGTTATTTGGTTCAGAAGTTGAGACCTTTACTGAAGAGACTGAATTCTGGTTCAGAGAGAATTATACCTGAAATGTTAGAGATATGTGGGGAGAGTTTAATGTCACCTGTACAATTTATGAGGTCACTGTTATTTTCAGTAGTTTTAGAATGTTTATGCATGTTAAAAGAAAAGTATTTTTAAACATTTTAAAGCTGTTTATTGTGAAATAAAGAGATTTTGATGTTATCTAGTAGACTGCTTGATGATACAGTAGCTTTATAGTAAACAAGTGGATTTGAAATAATGCTGTTAGAAGTGTTTTTTTATAGGGTTTTTATCATTTTGTTTCAAGAATTCTTGAACTTGTATATTTGATATCATGTACATTAAACTGCATGCATCAAAATGAAATAATTACATTATTTTTTAATGCTAACTGAAGTTTATTATTAAACATGGAATTTGAAATAAAATAAACACACTCTCAAAGTCATTAACACCTAGTTTTACAACTTTGTTGTAAGGTTTATTTTACAAACATTACAATTGAATATATTCTGAAAAAGCTTAAAGCAAAATATTGAGTTCTAATAAAATTAATTTCCTGGAGGTAGAGGTCTTGTTATAGTTATGTGATGTAAAATAAAGTTAGAATTTAATTTTTTAAGTAACAGTTTTGTGTATGTAATAATTAGTGTATTATAAAGTTAGGTACATTTTAAAGAATAAAAAATCTTTAAGGTTGAAACATACATGTATCTGTGAAATAAGCTGAGAAATATGGGTATTGGAATTGAAGTTGAAGAATAAGGTGAATGTATATTTTTATTTCGGTATAAAACTTTGCAATATAAAATTTTTTTATCATACAATAAGTTAACCTTCACAATAAAACAATGGTATCTTTAAAATTTCATATTTTATATTTTAGTGTTAGATTTTTTTCACATTTTATAAGTAACAATAAAATTTATTAAAAATTAAGTGTTTCTTGTATTTGTTATGTGAAATAAAAATATCAGCTACAGTGACATGATTAATTAGCATTAAAATCTAACAGGTAAGTGCTGCTCCCTTGTTATAATTTCAGTTAAACAGAGTTACATATGCACTTTTATATCAAATTTAAGAAAAACTGATAAAACATTGCTTTTCTCTATGATGAATTTTTTTCAGCAAAAGTTAAGGTACAATTTTTAGAGGAGCTGACAGATGAATTATAATAATATTAAACTTTTATCATTTTTGAACTGATCATCAGTTGATTTCCATAATATTATTCTGATTGGCTTAGTTTTATAACATGAGTTGTTATGGTTACTTGTAATTTTTGTGGCTTTGTATGTTATTGGAGAATAAAGATATTTGTGAATTTTTGAAGATCGTTCTTGTGTAGTGGTTTTAACTTTGGTTATTTGATTTTTTTATTTCATCAACCATCGTGCTTTTCTTCAGAACAACTTTTTCTTCAGCAAAAGAGAAAGGCCTGATACCAAAAATTATTATTCAAGCATTCTGGGTATAAATAGGAGTAGTTTAAATACCTTATTTACCCTGATATCTGAGTCTGATAAGTTCTTGATTATACAAGTTTATACAACACAAGTACTACTTAAGAATTATCTAGATCTAGGAGACTAAACTATTTTTATCAATAAAAGTTAAGTGCAACTGTGTATAGTAGAAGTTGATATTGATTGTCAACATGGTGTTTCTTCATTGTGTACAGAACTGATAATTTGTGAGATTTCTTATTTCAGAAGTTTTTATGTGTTAACATGAAAGTGTTTCCAGATTAAAATTTATCACATAGTAACAGAACTCTACTAAACCTTTTTGGCCTTTCAATATACTTAGTATGCTATGAAACTTTTTTTTTTCCTAACAAAATGTAAGCATAATAAAATGATGTATGTCCTCAGTACTTATTTCTTTTTAAAATACAATATTGTAAATAATTGTTTATCCAGTATTTACACCGTTGTTTTGTATATAATAATAGTTTGTTTACTTTTTTTACTTCTTTATATGGTGCACTATAATTCTTTATGTTCTAAGACTTTGGAATATTTAGAATCAGCTATCTTGAATATAGTACTTAGATACAGTAAACTTGGTTTAAAAATTAACATTAGTTATATTGTATATTTATAACTGCTTTTTGTGTCATTCCGTATATTTTAACATGTGTTAAATGAAAAAAATCTGTGTACTTGTAGAAAATCACAACAGTGATTGAAGCATTGTATTTCTTTAAATAAAAATTCTTATTTATCATAAAAGCTGTAGTTTGTAAAAAGTACTTATAATTAGATTAAACTCAAATAAAACCATTCCAGTTTAAACACAACAGAATACAAGATGAATCTATAACTCCATAATTATCTTTTTAGATAAAATGTTAGCTATTGGATACATATGCTATGAATTGTAATAACCTTTGAAATTTGTGTACTGAACTACTCTTATATGTTAATTTATGTACTAATGTTTAGTTAACTAATATCCTGTTTTAAATATTACATTATATGCTTTATGTTCCAGTTAGAATGTTTTTGTGTTTTGAACCAAAATTATTACAGCATGTAATTGATATTTTTTTTCAGATTGAGTCAGGTGATGTGATTGAAAGCATTAACGACCGAATCGTATTGTCCCTGACAACAAAAGAAGGTAATTGAAATTTAAATACTATTTGATTACATTTAGATATTAAAAGTTTGGACATTTTTAATGTACACAATGTAACTCTGTTTTTTTCAGCATGTCATCTAGAGTAGCTTAAGGGTTAAAATAAAACTGCTGTAATTAAAAATCCATATCAATTGAACATAAGAAAAATTTTCAACTTCAAAAAATAATGGTATTAACTCTAAACTACTAGCAACAGTTTTGATTGGTTGTAGTATTTCAAGTAAAAAGGTTTTACCACAGAGCAATTGGTTACACCTGCTAATTGGAGAGCACCAGACTAGAGGGTAAAATGTTCTCCCAGTTTACAACCAGAATTGTCTATATGAAAGACTTGGCATTGATAATTTAACAAGCACAGAAACGTCTATTTACAAAAGCAGAATCACAGTAAAAAAAACAAAAAAAAACACAGGTGAATGAAAGTGTATGTTGGAATATGTTGAATAAAAACAATGAGACAGGGACAATTGAAAGGCTCTTATCAGTTTGAAGTGTCTTCCATCTAAGTTAAAATTAAACTTTAAAATGATAATAAAGCCATTCAAGCAATCATAGCCAAAATTACAGTTTAAACATTGCTGTTACACAGAACTAAATCCAAATCACAACTAAAGTAAAAATAAAAGAACTTCCAAAACTTTAAATCACTCTTGCAGTAATCAAAGTTCAAAAATATGAAATGGACAACTTTTGCTCAGATGTTAACACAAAATGTTCCAAGTAAACAAGTTATATATCATGTTAAGCTGAAGTCACCAAAACTGTTCTTACAAAAGTTATACAGTATTACAATTTTACTTACCACTGCTAAAAAGAAGTTTTAAGATCTAAAAACTTGTTACTTTTTCTAGCTTATTTCGAATTTCGTTTTGGGCTAAACTTGGATTTAATCACAAAAACAAAATAAGTTTACAGTCTTACTTACCTTAGGAATTGGTAGTCAAACAAACTACATGTGACACAGAAAAACAAAAAACCTGAAAATACCCTTTAACAAATATAATGTGAAATAATACCTTTTCAAAAAGATTATCTCCTTTATGAGGGAGTAGTCTAATAAATTGTGCATAAATTTAAAACAAAATGAAAGCCTTTTAACTCTAGAAAAATATATAACAAAACTTTAACAATGAAAAGCATTAGTTAATACAAAAATATCCTTTATATAAAATAAGATTCTTAAACAAGGACAAAACATATTATGAATCATCATACCCTGAGCACAGGAAAACAATGCAAAACATCTCCTTGTTATAAAAAGGTAAAAACATTATATCAAGTCCTAGAAGGTAATCAAACACATTTAGCAATTCAGTACTTTCATGAAAGCAAAATATCTTGACATAGCAAAAATAATCACGGGTACAAAGAGAGTTCTCAAAATTTAAGTATTGAAAATACATGTATATTTGTATACACATATACACACACACACACTGTATATATGAAATCTTGTGTACAATTCAGTGAGCTAATATTTATGAGATTAAGGCAAAAAATTTGAGTTTCTCACCTAGGCATCTTTGGGTCTCAAATTTGATGTAAACTAGCTATTCAAGGTCATCACAAGCATCATAATGGTCAAGAACTATCCTGTAACCTGCGACATTCCTTCCATTTGTATCAACATTCTGTTGAATCAACAGAACTCAGGTTGGAAGGAAAGAAATGAACAGTGAAAGACTGCATGTAGTTACCTGCTCAAGTGCCCAATATTAGATTGAATGATGTTCAGATACTGGCTCAACTGTTCTGACTATTGAATTCAATGATGTAGCTATCTCTTTTCTGCCTCTATTACTTATGTAATTTAAACACAGAGCAGAATTTCTACATCTCACTGTTACTTTTTGCATCCAAAACTTGTGCATGATGCACTTTTTCATGTGCCCCTGAGTTGCATAACACTGTTAATGAATGCTTAGAAATTATTCAGAAAACTAGGTAGTTGGGAAATATTACAATCTATGTAATAAAAAATATCAGGTCAATGATACTGTTTATGAATTTCATATTCCACAGATAGTTTAACTTGTTTTCACTCCATCTCTATTCAACTGAAGCTGGTCAATACTAACAAGATTTGTGTATAACTGTGGTTACCTACAGGTGCTACGTGAGTCCTCCATTACTTGAAAGAGACCTCAAAGTTTTCAGACTTTAATTTGCTTATAAAAAGTATATTGCTATTCTTAAAAGTTTCTAGTAATGTTAATGGCAAATACTTCAGTACAGTTTCTCATCTATTGAAAGGTGAAATTGAATTCCTGTAGTATAACTTTCTAAAACAAACAAAAATTGTTTTTCTTTAAATGTTGCAGTAGCTATTGCACAAAAGGATTCTGGCATTGTCAGAAGTACAACATGAAATTGCATGGAATCATATTGTGTAGATTCCTCTTAGTGTTGAGGGTTAAGATTGTAAAGTATGACTGTGTATTCATACAAAATATGGCATAGAATCAAAAATGAACTATGGTCTTAAATGGGTTTCAACTCAGTTGTACTTGACAATGATGAAGTAATTTTTAAACAAATTTTATGTAAATTTTATTCAGTGTTATTATTCTACAGGACTACATTGTTTAACTTATGTAACTCACTGAATGTCTTAATACTACAAAAAAAAATATATTTTAAATTTAGCCAATTGAAATTGTGGAAAAAGTATACTAAAAATAAAGTTTAACATAGGGAACTCATTGTCTTTTGCAAATTATTGTGTTTTAAGTGATGGTAATAAAGCTGATTCCATGTGTAGCGGAAAGGAAAGGCTTGTATGAAGTTTATCAAGATGTGCCATCTGATGTTGAAATTCCTTTGAGAAGTTATTAGGATGTGGTTGAAACAGTAGTTTAATAAATTAAAATGTTTTATAATTTTGTTGGTTCACCAAGACGTTTTGAAAATTTCTAAACAAATATATTATTATGTATATGTAGGAGATATAATTTTACTGCAGTTCATTTACAACCAGACTACTAAAAATGACAATTAGAATGTGAATGTATTGGACAAAATAAAAATGATCTGTCTTTATTTTGCTTAAAATGCCATTAGTATTATAAGAAGTACAAGACCAAAAATTTGACTGTTAAAAATTGTGAACTTTTCTCACAGATATGTTTTAATTCATTATGAACAAAACTGTATATAATTTTATATTGCTTGTAAATGTATGAACTTTAAACCTAAGGTTATTTTTCATTTCTCACCTGATTTACTGGAATATTCTTTAGTTGGATAAAATACCTAAATTTAGAGATAAAATACTACTAAAATCATCATGGAACGCAGTCATAAAAATTCATGAACTTGTAAAGTATTGCACTTTATTTCATTGAAACTGTTATCAACAGTTTTCTTGAAAATAGTTTAAGTTACTCATGACTTGTAAGCAAGCTGAGAAGTTTAACATAATCACAATTTCATATTTTGTAAGTTATTATGATATATGTTTATTATTGCTGTCAAAATAAATGGTCAAATTATTTGAATAATACTGTTTTAATGTACTTTTTAAGAACAACCATCATTATAGGATTTTTTATGATTCTGTGTGTAAATCTGTCGTGGTTTGTCCGAAACTATTACAACGCCATGAGGATTTCTAATGAAAAAAGGACATCGGAAAAGAGATTTGAGTAGGGAAGACAACAGATGGTTTCAGTTGGCATTTACTTCATGACTGCACTTACTTTATGTATTGATGTTTTTTATGTAGAAGTATGTCATGTTTTAATAGTGTTTTTCATGTACAAGTTAAACTTTTGTGGTTTTATGAATGTTTTTTAATTATATCTTGTAACTTTGGCCATTATTTATGATTTATGTTATAACAATGTTTTATGCAGTATATATGTCGTATAATTCATTATGTGTGGATTTCCAGAATAATCAGAATGAAGACATTGATTATTTATTAACACAAAAGTTTTAATTCATTCTGTACTTGTAGGTTGCTAGGGTTCTATATCCACAATGTCAGTTTGATATCTAAATACTTTAGAGAAATGTTTTTTAAGAGTAGTTCTCATGATCATATGTTTATTGATACATGTGAATTTTTTAAAATTAAAATAATATACTGCCTGTGTATGTTTACATGTACATTACACTCATGTAAAGTTTATCATACATGAAAATTTGAATTTCCTCTTGAAATACTTTCATGAAAATTAGTTAAAGACCCATATGACAAATGATAAGATGAAATGTGTGTGAGAATACTCACTTTGGAACCAGATGAAAATGTGTCATTGTATTTGTCAGCCATACCTATGTCTATTTACACAACTTATGCTGTGTGCTTGTAACAATTTGGTTTTGTATGTTTCTTTCATCCTATTTTTCCATATGACTTAATACTGTTACTGTAAATCATACTTTTTTGTTGTGATTGTGATTTTAGTATTATGACTAATATTGATATCATTTGTGCTTTTAACAACATTTCTGCTCACATTTACAAAGTTCTTGTGACATTTAATTATGATAAAATTATGATTAGAAATTTTATCCAAGTAACCACATGGACCCAGATCAATGTGAATGTTTTTCTAGTAATAGCTAATAACATAAACATTTCATCTACTTTGTTACTTATGAAGATGAAGCATAAGAGTAGTTATATAGAAATCGCAGAATATTTGTAACACATCTTTATGTTGTTACAGGGGTAGTTTCCATAAAAACTTCATCTGGGAGATGCTCCACTGTATATAATGTTTTGCTTATACAGTGAAAATGACTAAACATAAGGGCTAAGTGGTAAATTGTAACTTTTTAATGAATCAGAATATATATATGTATAAATACATTAAAACTTTCTATGTCTGCAGAAAGAAAATAAATTGGGCTGTGAAGCAGATTGTCACAAAATAAATAAATTTCAAAGCTTCATTCAGTAAATATGATGATATTTAATTGTAAATTTCTTTTTCATTATTATTCTATTTTTTTGTATTAGTTGTTGATCAAAATATTTTTATTTCTGTAGTGTTAAAATGTCTGAGACTGTCCAACAGTGTAGTCAATTTAAAAGTAAGGAAAGGTAAGAGTTTTTGGTTTGTATCTGTTAAAGAAACATGCCATAACTACTATAATTTTATCTGTAAATCAGATTGTTTAGTTGATGTCAGACATTTTAGCTTGAATTTTTACCCTGCTTTATTTTGTCTTCTGGTTAAAGATGTCTTGTGGTATACTGTAGTTTTCAAAGTCCAAGATTATGAGTAAATGTTGAAATTACTTATTATAAATACTTTATAGTTCAGAGTAGCTACCAAACAAATAGATCATATACATATTTGTATAACACACATACACAAAACATGCAAAATTCTAATCACTATTTGCCTTACAGATGAAAGTTTGCTTGTAGTACATATTGTAAAAGGTAAAATCACAATGATTCAATTATTTTCATATTTCTGGTTGCTTTTAAAAAGTTTACATCCTTTAGTACATCCATAAACAGTTTTCCCTTGATATAAGTTTTATTGTAAAAATTATTTATGGATTGTTAGAGATGTTTTTAACTTAATTTCGTGCACACATGATGTTTTTGTTTTTCTACTGGCTTCTATTGTTATACCAGAAAATATCACCAACTACCATAGAATATTAAAGTACGTGTATATTATTTTAGTCATTTACAAAGTTGGGACTGCTTCAAAATCCAAAGTAAAATTGAATGGTTATAGTGTTGCTATTTTCACACACATATTTTTGCCTAGTTGCTGTAGGTAATTTACATACATAAGGAACTAGTTAATTGTTTAACTAGTATTAAGAGCTAAGTGTAGCCTAATGGATACCATGCTTGGCTGTGGATAAGAAAATTCAAAGATTAAGCTGAGATATGCCACTGAACTCACATACACACACACACACTGCTTACAGCTGTGGGTGTATGATAACTATAACAGTTAATTCTGATATGTAGTTAAGATATTGTAGCACAAACTGTTATCTGATGTAATTATTTTTACCTTTGACGATGATGTACAGTGGATTTCAACTAGATGTTATGTAAAACTAGTTTTCAACACTTATTTCTGGACTTAATTAGGCTGGTTTTCAATAGAATTGTTTATATTTTACTAATATATTTTCTGCTGTGTTTTCTGTATTATTAATAGGTAATTATTAGACAATTTTATAAGAATAAGAATAATTTTGTCTTGGAATATTTTGATACTTAAAATGTTTGTTGTTTGACTCTGAAGAAGAAAGGTTCACCTTTTAAAATTTCTTGAGTTATACTGTTTTTATTTAATTTCTATCAAGACTTCTTCAACCTATGTGTTTTTCTAACATCCTGAATGCATATATTGCATGTTGGTTATTCTGAAGCACTTGGAAGAAAGAAAATCTAAAATGGAGAATTCAGAGCAGAGATTGCAAATTTATTTAAACATTCCTTTTTAAATTAAAACCCAAGTGTATATAATATAAATATTTGAATTGTAGATGACGTTTTGATACCAATTAATTGACATACATATGTGAAATGTAATTTTGCAAATGCCATGACACATACTTTGTTTTAATCTGTGCACTTAGGACTAAGGTGACTGAAATATTTAATTAAAGTGTAATAAGTTCAGTTCTATTTTATTATTTTTCCATGCATTACATTCAAAAGATTTGTATTTTACAAGAGTATTAGAGCTTGTAATAAGTATGTTAGAAAATAATAAATAGGTAATGTAACATTTCATAAAATTAAATTTTATATTTTTTCTTGTTAGATCCTTTAACAAAGGAGAAGGTGCGGCGGCATATTGCCGCCTCCAGTGAAATGGAAGCCTTACATAAACCATCTCACCATGGCATGGGTGATGAAGTATCAAGAAAAAAATCTGATTCATTGGAAACTAATGGCACTAAGGAAAATGATGAAAATATTCCACCCTCACCAAGGCATGATTCTATGTATCAACAAAGTGACTCAGATACTGAAAGTGTTAAATCTAACAGGTCTCAGACCAAACAACCAAAATTTGAAGCCTTTATGATGACAGGGGACCTGATTATCAATCTTAATGCAAAAACATCTCATTCATGCTCATTATTATCTCAGAATCAAAGGATAGAGCCTTCATCATACATTCATAATTCAACACCAGCAAGTCCTGAAGAGTGTGAGTATCGCTCTCGTGGTAAAGGAACAAAAAGAGAAGCCTCCAATTTTCATAGCCCAGTTTCAGAAAAGAAAGGTAGTTTTAGTTATAATAACAGTTTTGTTAGGACTTCCAGAAGTGAGGACCATTTACAGAAGGCTTCTCTCACAACTGTAAATATTGATATTGATGAGGATATGGCTTCTTCTTTGAACACACTTCTTGATACTAAACAGGACAGTTCAAGTGAGAGAATAGTATGGACTTATAATGCTCCAGTGAAACCAGGGGAATTACCTCTCAGCCCTCCAACATCTCCAACAAGTTGTTCCTCATCTTCTTCCAGTAAAACAACATCCCCAGAGAAATCTGTGAAACATAATCACACAGTGCAACCACACAACACTGTTTTCTGTGTTGATGGTAAAGTTGCAAATGATGATAATGGATTTGATTCATCTCAAAAACCAAAACAAATTGTTCAAAGAGATGATCATAGTGAAACAGAAGAAAGTAGTGAAATCATATCTGCCTTTAGTAGCTCAGATGACATTGAACAACTCCCAGCTAGCACCTCTGATCTCAGTTCTCCCATAGATAATCTCTCACCTTCTGAGGATATAAAGCAAGAGGACTGGGTTGTGGATGTAGATTCCAGGGAAACAGATGGACATTATGAACTAGTCAAAAGAACAGTTAGTAGTCAAGAAGTGCCAACTCCAGGAAAGAATTCTCGTGACAAGAAAGTTAAAAAAACTGTTACAAGTGATAATCGAGTGCACATACATGCTAGTTGTGAATTGCCACAATCTCCAGAATCTAAAAGTAGTTCATCATCAACACCAAAACATAAATTTAATAAAAGCATTGATCACTCTCCATCAATAACTTCTGAAAGTGCTGTTGAAGATATGCCATATCAAGAACTCAAAGATAATCAAGATGAAGATCCAACTTCAACAGAAACAGAAGGAGGCATGCGACAGACTGCTTCACCACCAACCGATGATGAATCGGATATTGATAGTCTTCATAGTTTTCATTATAGTCCAAAAGCTGTAGATATGCCTTCTGCCTCACGACTGGCCAAAAGACTTTATAATCTTGAAGGATTTAAAAAAACAGATGTTTCAAGGCACTTGAGCAAAAAGTAAGTTTTAATTAATGACAGCTTACAGATAATATAAAACATGGATTTCACATTTTAAATTACATTTTTATAGTACTTGCAAAAAAAAAAAGGCATCTAAGTTTAACTATGTGTACTAATATCTATATAGAAACTAATTCTAAACATTGTTCTGTGGTTCAAAAATGAATTAGTATTAACTTGTAGTTGGAGAAACAATGAAAAGTTTAACATGATTGTAAGTCCCTTTTAATGGCATCAGTATGAATGATATACAAATGAAGATTGATTACAACAAATTTAGCCATTTTGATTTTGTTAAGGCCTTTTGTAATTTAGTCAAACTTTTTGAATAAAGAAGTTGATGAAAGTTATATTAGAAAGTTAAAATATATTTCAGAATGAAAGCCATCATTTGACACCTCAGATGTTTAAAACCAAGAACATGCTCTGGCACATGTGCATAGAATTTTATACACAAAATATGTATATGGTTATGAAACGAAACCATATGCTTAACATTTTAGTATTAAATAAAGTTTAAAAGTAAATAATTTTGGGACAATATCATGTAGAGTGAAGAAAGTAGGTCAAAATTTTTCTAATGGAATTTTTATGCAATAATGAAACCTGACATGTAATTGTTAAAATAAATATTATTCTCAATGCACAAATATTTAAAAAAAACAAGGTTCTTTAAGAAATGTCTACTATATGCTTTGTTGTGAAATATTTCTATGACACCCAACTGAAAAGTATGTACGACTCAAATAAATCACTTGTTAGAGTTTAAAAGAATTAAAAATAATATATGAAACAGCTGTGGCTTGAAATTGATAGTTTAAAAACTACATCATTACAAACATCTGCTTTAACAGAACTTGCATCATTTATCATATTACATCCAAGAAAATATTGAATATTATTTTCTAGCATTAATTTTTGAAAATGTTAACACACATCACATGTATATATAACTACACACACACACACACACACACACATTTTAGGAATTATATGTATGTACATGTAGTAGAAAGTTGTATGTATATAATAAATTCTAGTCATGGGAGTTGATTATTATATATGTAAAGTTTAGATACACCAATATGAAAGTAATTCCTGTCAGTATTTATACTTCCCATCTATCATGACATGTGGGTGTAACACAATATTCCATATATTTCTGTTTTCATGATTGGTGCAGTGTACATGTACCTTTATAAACTGCTACTGAAAGAGAGTACATGTAAAAATCTATGAAACAGAGCATGCCTGTCTTCACATATGTTTAGTGATTTCAATGTTTTTCTCTATGTGATAATGATATTGTCTGTGATAAAAGAACAGAAATAAAGTTTAACTTTCCATGAGATATTGAAGAATTTATGGAAGGTTTTTGTATTCAGCTATAAACAACTTTGAGTACTTTCTTGTAAATTCATCACATATATAAAAACTGCTTATTTGAAAAGTTGCTTTGAAATGATGCATGTTCTTATTATCTCTAATTGACTTCCTTATAATATTTACCATGATATGAGACTTAAATTTTTAACTGTTTTTGTAATTTTTGCATTGATTTATTGCCAAATATAACAATTGTCTTTGCTTTTCCTTTTTATGTTAACCAGTACTTGAAAGATGATAGTTTTTGTCTCATAATTTTTTTATACCTTAGTAAGTATTATAACTAAAATTTTTGTTTAATAGTTTATTTTCTTGTAGTATTTAACCTTTTAGTACATGACTTCAGTGGTCGCTCAACTTCCATCTTTCATTATTTAATTTCTGAAGTGCATGTTGATGAATAGAGACATATTACTAGAAATAAACAACCTTATAATAACACAGGGTTGTTGTTACCTAATTAAACACTCAAAGTTTTGTTTAACACCTTCTTCAGGGGCATTCATGAGAACACAAACTGAAACTAATCTAGTGAATGAAGGTGTGAAGTGAAACTTTGAATGTTTGATTAGATAACAGCAACACTTTGGTGTTATAAAGATCATTTATTTCAAGTATTAATTTGATATAATTCATAGCAATACATCAATACACTTACTTATTGTAACTGTTTTTAACTGTAATTTTTGACATCCTTGTCTTCTTACTAACTGTTAGTTATCATACGTACTAATAGCATACATACTTAACTTCCCAAATTAATTATGGCTGTACTTAATATAGAGTTTTATGCTTATTTATAGTTATAAATATCATTAAGGATGAAGTAGTTTTATTTATGATTAATTATTCTGTTAACTTATTACTATTTGGTAACTGTTTGTTAGCCAACATATTCCTAAAGTCATTTTAATTATTAGTTATTTATGTATAGTTATATTAACCTTGTTTTGATCTATTATCAATACACTTAACAATACACTTACTTATTGTAACTGTTTTTAACTGTAATTTTTGACATCCTTGTCTTCTTACTAACTGTTAGTTATCATACGTACTAATAGCATACATACTTAACTTCCCAAATTAATTATGGCTGTATTTAATATAGAGTTTTATGCTTATTTATAGTTATAAATATCATTAAGGATGAAGTAGTTTTATTTATGATTAATTATTCTGTTAACTTATTACTATTTGGTAACTGTTTGTTAGCCAACATATTCCTAAAGTCATTTTAATTATTAGTTATTTATGTATAGTTATATTAACCTTGTTTTGATCTATTATCACCTTTCAGCAATGACTTCAGTAGAGTGGTGGCAGAGGAGTTCCTCAAGTATTTTGACTTCACTGGCGACACCTTGGATGTTGCTCTCCGAAAGTTCCTCAAACAGTTTTGTCTAATTGGAGAGACACAAGAACGTGAACGAGTGCTTGTCCATTTTTCCAAACGCTATCTGGACTGTAATCCTGGATTCTTTAAGTCACAAGGTTGATTACATGCATTTTTATGACATTTTTTGGTGTTAAGAATTTGATGCGATACAAAATGAACATTAAGTAATTTTCAGGTTTTTGTACTTGTGCATATATGTATTTGCTATCAGAAGGTATACTCTGCCAAAATAAACAAGGGTTTAGAAAATAATTTCTATTCTTCAGTTACTATCAAGTGAAAACTTGTAACACCACGTTATCACATTTATGGATTCTGCTGCAATTTCAAAATTGCAAATAACTACATCAGAACAAAGTATTGTGTACAAATATACAATTATAAATAATAAAATATTTTAAATTTAGAATTAATAACAGATTAAGATATAAATGGTAACCATTTTAACTTACTTTGACATCAGAAATGCAGTTTATTTGGTGGGAAATAATTACATCAAAACATTTACCAGACAGTCTATCTCAGAATGGCTGGTATGGGTATTAAAACTTTTATTAATAAGCAAATAACCATGGTTTGACCCACGTAGGTCATCTAAAATTAACAAAGAAAGGTTAACTCTTTGCCAACATAAAGATGACCTAAGAAGGTCAAAACATTGTTCTCTGCTTATCAATAAAAGTTTCAATACCCATACCAGCCATTCTGAGATACATTTTTATTTCAAGTGCATTTTTCATCATCAAGAAAGATTTACCAGACAACTAACTCACACCCATAGTAATTGTAAGAGCTTTAAGTACAAGAGAAAGAATTACAGTTAAACTGATTTTATTTTATAGATGCAGTCCACACTTTGACTTGTGCAGTGATGTTATTAAACACTGATTTGCATAGTGAGGTGAGGTAAAAAAGTACCAATTTTTTATGCTATATTGATTAAATAGTCTTAACTTATACCTGTAGCATGTCTATTAAGTTAATTGTGTAATTTATGATGATGAGATTTTTGCAACAAAATTGTTCTCATATAAGTGGAAGTAGTGTCAGTATTTCCTTTTACTTCTAAGCAAATGTAATTACTAATGGGTTTTATACAAACATGAAATTAAACTACATATTTGGTTGTTTGCTCATAGATTAAAGTATAGGTGGGATATAACTTAGTCATCCATTGGCCCATTAGCTGTGGTTGAGAAGAGATTTTTTTTGTTATTTATCTTCACATTCAATTTTTCATTTTTCAGTTGTTTCAGGTATTTATTTATTTAAGGTGCTAAGCTGTTTAAAACCACAAGATACAGGTTTCATTATGTAACTTTACGTTCACCATACTGATCTTTAGAAAGAAGTGATAAAAATTTATTAACTAAGTGTTATTTCAAAGAAGATTGTGTGTAATATTGATTTATTTGTATAAGGTGAGATAATATATATTGACAAAGGAAGTTTTTATTGAAAAACTAAAAAGGCAAGTGAAAAGTAAACATCAACAAATTATATTTGAAACATATGTAGTAGTACCTGTCCATTACAACAAAATAGTATTTTTGCTTTATAAATGCAAGATACGTGTATGTGTTTGTTTTTTCTATTTTGTAAAACATTTCGTCTGTAGTGTTGATTAGCATGCCTTCATGATTCATTTCAGTAAGCTACTGTAGCACATTTAATGTCTCATTCAACACATAATTTCAGATATTTTATATTTTAAAGAAGAAACTTGTTTTAGGCTAGATATTTTTTACTTTATTAAATTGTTGCAGAATGTTGGTCGCTTGATGACATGTGTGGAGTTTATTGAAAATCTCTCAGAGCTGAATGATGGTGAAAACTTTCCCAGAGATGTTCTGAAAGCTCTGTATCATTCCATTAAATCTTCCCATTTGGAATGGGCTGTGTAAGTTTTACATTGTGATTTGTAAATTGAAGTTAACTGCCTATTATTGGTATTGGTAATTATTATTAAGGACTTGTGAACACGAATGTGTGAATTTTAACATTGTACAGATTGTATTGGATTTTAAATAAATTTACATTTGGTTGTTTGTGTACACGAAATATTGGTGACACACACAAAGCATTTTACAGGTAAGAGTGTGTATAACTTGATTGGTAAAATATAGGATTAAAATTCCTTTTGAAATACTAATTATAGAAAGGCGGAATTCTGTGCAGAATTTTTTATTGTCAAATCATGTCATTCTACTTTATATGTGAACAGTGTGATACTTGCAGTGCAATAATAACTGCCTGCACAAAGCATAAGGTGTGCCTACCTTTTACACATAGATCTAACATAAAACTTCTATGATGACTTATGTCTGTAAGTTTTACTGAAGCAATTTTAGTTGATTCTTTTATAAATGACACAGTAAGAAATTATTGGAAAGATGTAATTATTTTTAAATAACCTTACAAATTGTCATTGTACTAGATATTGTCATCTCTTCTAATATTTTCTATCTCATGTTAATATCTGAAGCTTGTAACTCTTGAAAGTGAATTTTTTAGTTATAAAATAAAACAAAAATCTTTTAAATGAATAATTACCGAAATAAATTTAATTTACATGAGTCAAAAAGAAAAAAAAAATTGCATGTAAGGAAACAATTTTACAAAAGCAACAACAAAAGAAATCTTTTATATGATTAGTTCATTTATATAATCCAAAAAAGTAAAAACATTGAGACCTACATTTATCAGTAATGAACTATAACGATTTTACCAAACTTTGCACATCAATAAATAAAATTGATTACTAGATTTAATGTTCATATAAAGAGGGCAAGTTAAGTAAAAGTGTGGATAATATGTGTGCTTCACTAGAATGCAGGTCTGTTTTGTCTGTCTAATCCTAAAATTGGGAATCAGTCATATAAAAATTAATGGCTCTTTTCATCATCATAAGGTCTGGCAAATAATAAAAAACACTAATTATTTTACAGTAATAATTTGGTTTAAGAGCTTTTGAACAAAACAGCTTTTGTATTTGTTAATTCACCTTTCTCACAGAAAGTTTCATTTGAAAATGAGTTTTTCCCTACAATAGTAAAAATTTTGGCAAGTCTAAAGCATCTTATGAAATATCCTTGTGTAAGATGTGAGGGCAAAGTTAGAAGATGTGACATGAAATGCAAATATTGTAGATGCCGTAACACTGGAGTTTCTCTTGAAATTTAAGTGACAAAAAATGTCACCCAAAGATCTTAGAAACTGTATAATAGATAAAATAGTAAGAATAAAATACTTTGTTCTTTTCATTATAAATTTTTTCTACCTTAGACTATATTCCAGTGATTGACAAGCTCAGATGTGAACAATCAGACTTAAGCCAGTGAAAGTAATAAAGAAAATAGTTTAAGAATGTTTATGTTTTGATACTTAGTTTCTTAGATATTTTGAATAGATCAGTTGCAAAATAAAAACAGAATGACCCAGAGTAAAAGTAATTGTGCTTTGTGAGGAATTTTCATCAACATCAAAGCAACATTGTAGGTACTTCATATTATTATTACAATCAAAAATCTGATCTTTAAAGTAAAATAGTTTTGTATGAGAAATTTGTCAATCAAATTTTCTCGGGTTCAGAGTTTCCACCAAAAGATGGCAATTTCTGTATGTTCGACTTATAAGATTAGAAAACTAATTATAAAAAGATTGAAATTTACATGATATGTATGTATATGTTGTAAAATAAACTTTATATTTGTTATGTAAAGTGCAACTCAACAAAAGTTTAAGTGTAAAAAGTGACAGTTTGACTACGGTATGAAATAAACACAACATGGATGAAGTATGGATCAAATTTAAAAAGTAAAACTAGAAATCAAAAATCCCAAAGTGTTTAAAGTTGTAAAAATCAATTTTCCAAATTAACAACCCTCCCTTCAAAGTTGAACTTTCACCTCTCTCTCTCCTAATAACCCATATTTAAGGACAAATCTCAATTTAAAAATTGTTATATTGAAAAGAAACACTAAGTTCGGTATGCTGGTTGGAGTTTAGATCAGATGCCTGCCTAATGTTTGTTTACAAATATACAAGAAACTAAAATGATGCAAGTCTTAAAAAATATTTCATAAGGAAAGAAAATACTTTAAATTTACACAAGCAGACTAAAATATGTTTTATCTAGCATGAATTCACATTAACAGCAATGGAAACAGTGAGTGGTACAATTCAATCCAACTCAAATATAGTTGGTGAGAATTTACATTAATAATGGACATAATTTTCAAACATGGGTAAGACTTTTAGATTTCCTAAGGTATAGAATTTGTTCAGAATTCAAGAGTTATTTTGGTGTAAAAAATACTTATCATATGGATAGTTTTAATTTAAATCTGTATTAAAAGGTTTTTTATAATCCTGATAAAATAAAGATGAAAATGAATAAGAGCCTAATGTTGAAATAGGTGGCTAACTGAATACAAATGTTTAACTGAATTAACACATTTGACAATCTCTGATGTAATTGACTTCTAGAGTGTGATCTTTGCATGTCATACCTGATGTGATTAGGGATGCTTATTTTTCAGCTATTGAAATTTTTTGGTTATCCTCCATGCAAATTTCTTAACAATAAATATTTTAGTATGATTTCAAATGTTAAACTCAGTGAACCAACTGAATTCAGTTTTCAGAAGTTAACATGGTAAATGAGAACCAAAGTCAGTAAAACATAAAACTAAGTAAATGAATCTTTGCATACAAATGTTACTGCTGTATATGATGAAACCAGACTATTATTTTAGCTAAATTCTAATTGATCAATCACATTCTGTTAACATCTTTAAATTACTATACTTTCTAACAGCAATAAATGTCCATGTGAGTGTTAACAGTGTTCTGCAACTTACCATTTGAATAAAATACAGAAAAAAATCTAAAATGTGTGTATTCTTAAAAAAAAATCTTCACTCCAATGACTAAGAATGAATTCTCAGTTACTTAAGCTCAGTTATGTTTTATTTGTTAATTTCATTTTTATTTAATATTAATTATTAATATTTCTCAAATTTTGGGGTTAAGTCAAGGGAAAAGAGCATTTTTATTCACTGCATCACAAAGTTATTATTTGTAGGGATAATAGACCTACAATACTTTATTGTCAGTTCCTCACCTTTCCATCAAATCTGTACATTAACAGTTTCATATCTGCAAATGACAGTACTTGCTGGCTGTATACTTGTGTTAACTTTAAATGTGGAAAGTAAAATTTGTTTATTAAATTTAAGAATTAACAAACTGACAAAACATACATCAAACAATAAATACATTTTACTGTGCTTAAATACATTACTGTTTAACAGTCGTTTACTGGTTTGCACTGAGCATGCTTTATTACAGTGATGAGTGTGAAAGATGTGGTTCCACTTGGCTTGGTGATAAGCTTCAGAAATTATAATGCTAAAGTTTGAAGTTCAATCCTTGTTAGACTTTTGTGAAGCTTTATATTTAACAATATTTAACAAAAAACCAAAATTCAGTTGGAAAAGTTTATCAACTGTATTTATACTCAACTCACATGTGTATATTTTTAATACTACTCATAAATAAATATATATATAAAACATTAACAGTTGATTCCTGTTCATATAAATCTTGATATATGTTTCTGAAATAAAACATTTCCTAAAAAAATTTAAAAAAACCCTAGATACATTAGTAGTGTATCTCAACATATGTTAGCTCTGTGGCATTAATAAACCTTCAAATATTTATGATTAAAGTTTCAAATAAACAAGAATCATGATATTATAATAGATAACTAACTGAAAATCTTCTGTAGGTAACTTAAAAAGACTGCAGTTAAACACGTTAGACATATGATGTCATTGCTTATAAAACTGTAGGTTTCAAAGGAATAAGACAGTTTATTGTATTCAGGTGCATGTAATCTGTACAAAAACTGTATATTACAGTGCAGTATATTTTTATACACCATATACTCGTATGCATATATAGTTACATTCAATGAAGTTATAGCATTTATACTATTTATGTATTGTGTAAGATTACACTTTTCTGGCACTTTATAAGCAATGACTAAAGAAGAGGCCTGGCATGGCCAAGCGCGCAAGGTGTGCAACTCGTAATCTGAGGGTCGCGCTAAACATGCTTGCCCTCCCAGCTGTGGGGGCAGATAATGTGATGGTCAATCCCACTGTTCATTGGTAAAAGAGTAGCCCAAGAGTTGGTGGTGGGTGGTGATGACTAGCTGCCTTCCCTCTAGTCTTACACTGCTAAATTAGGGATGGCTAACACAGATAGCCCTTGAGTAGCTTTGTGTGAAATTCCAAAAAACAATTGACTAAAGAAACAAGGTCTGTTTTTTGAAAGCACTCATTTTATAAGGTTTTTTTTAATTTCATTTCTGTCGAGATTTCTTGAAGCTATGTGTTTTTCTACCATCATGAATGTTTTACATGTGTGTCATAATTTACAGTCAGTGTTCTTCTGACTAATGGTAAACTGGAAAAACTTTAATACTTATGTTTTTTACATGCACGTATTAAGATAATTGTTACAGGAGATAGCAGTTAGTAATACCTACAAAACTTACTACACAGTTTCATTTTAATAATTCACCAGCATTTCATGACAGCATGGACTGAACACTGTTATGTCTTGTGAGTGTTATGCAGCTCTCCTGAAAATGTCTTGCAGGTCACACACAGTAGTTTCAGAAGTATGGTAGTGTTTAACTCAAAACTCTGACTGTTATAGTTATATTTTAACTTAAATTATGCTTAAAATTTTCAAAAGACTGAAATATTAATGTTTCCTTTCTTATCCCATTTAATTTCTTATCCTGTTGTCTCTCTCAGGGATTGTATACGTATCATCCTTACAATCAGTAGAACTTATAATTAGTTAATTTTTTCTGTTAAAAAGGGATGAGGAAGAGGAGGAAGAAGGAGAATTGGGAACGTATCGACCTGGTCAAGATGTACGACAGGGATTCATTGGTCAGAATCCATTCTTAGAGGTAGCTCTTGTTTGGTATCACATCTCTATTTTTTTATAGTATAGTTTTGTTTTACAGACATGTATATGTAATTAACATTGTAAAAGAGATTTTGACAGATAGAGCTCTAAACTCTCATAATCTATGGTAAAAAATTTGTTTAAATTGTTGCTGTTTACCATTTATTTCATATAGTACTTGCAATATTATTATACAGACACCTGAAATACCCAAGAATGAAAAATGTGTAATTTTTATGAATAAGTAGCAGTTTTGTATACAGATTATTAGTGGCTTGTAGGTGTCTAGATCACTTCCTTTCATGCAATTGTTTCAACAGTGTTTGGTTGGATGACATACAAACATACCTTATACCAAAATGTATATATATATATCTGGTGTTACCGCTGTTTGTTTATAAACTTCTTTACTGGAAAGTCAGATGACTTTTTAACCACAACACACGTGGTAACTTATAATGAAAACCCTAGATACACTTCAGAGTATAAGAGGCTTTCTCTTTGGTTTTATTTTATTTTTTCTATCACAGGATTTTCTTCTCAACTCAGAAAGTATTGTAAGAAGTAGCCTGTAAAATTCCCCTCAAACTAACTCATGTTGAACCAATTAATTTTGTGCATTATCTGTCATGATTATACTTGGAATCTTGTTGATTCTTATCAAAACTAATTGCTACTCAATTTTTGAATAATATTTGTGTATACCAATTGAAAATCCTTTTACTTTATACTTTTTCAGTGAATCAATATTTTTAATGAAGAAACTTTATGCATAACACCAATTTAAATTTTAGGCCTATAATAATAATATAATAGCCTCAGCTTTATTTTATTCTTGAATTTTAACTTGTTTATGAGAAAGATGGGGAAATTATTTTTAATTTCCTCTAAAGCAGGCTTGATAACATGGTTGAGTGTGTCTGTGTGTGTTTAAAAACACTAAATTACATATTTAGGAATAAAATCTGTTAGTTATTTATTATGATTATTGTATATTGAGCAAATTATTTTAGAAATTAGTATCATGAATGTAAACAGTTTACATACATTCATTTAGCATTTGATTTTATGTTAAACATATTTTTCAGGTCCCCAATCCAAGTTGTGCCACTGAGTACAAAAAAGGCTATGTCATGAGAAAGTGTTGTGTGGATCCTGGTGGAAAGAGAAGTAAATGATTATTTAATTTTAATATTCTTTTGGAAGGTTTACATTTTGCTGTATGTATGCAGTTATGAAACTGGAAAGTGTATCATGCTAATAAAGATACATTTCTTTTCAGTTATAACATTTTTCTTTTTTACCTAACTCTTCTATTGATAAATATAGTGCAATGTTTTACTGACAAAACTAATAATACTTAGACTTGTGTGGACTGTACCTGTCTTATAAATTTTTGGGTGATGTTTCAAGCTGTTATCACAACCTTCATTAGCTAAAAATGTCACCTAATAACTTCTAAGACAGTTGAATTCCACAAGTAAGTATTGTCTTCTGTGCCTAAACTTTCTCTTAAACAGAAAATCAATAACAGTAAACAAGTGATTTAATTTAGCATTTTAATAAAGATAATACATTCTAAATCAAATTGTTTGTATTCCCTACTGAAAGCTCCACTTGGGAAGAGAGGCTGGAAAATGTTTTATGTTACTCTAAGAGACATGGTCCTTTATTTACATAAGGTAAGACTGTATCACATGTATTCATAAATTATTAAATATTGTTTTTGTTTTGTTTTGTTTTTTGCATTATGAATGTTTGTGTTCAGTAGTAAAAGTTAGTTGAACTCTTTTTCCTTTTTTGTACTTTGCACAAGGCTGTGTAACTATTTGCAGATTTGCAATACTTCCTGTATCCCATTCCCAGTTTAGGTAGCTTTCCATCTAAGATTAAAAACCGAAAACTATGAAGAAAAAATTAAGATTGTTGAATCTTCTGATGTACTAGTAATTTTTTCATATTTCTAAAACTTATGATTAATTAAGAAATGTGTTGGATTTATTAGTTTTCTCTTTCATTTTAAAATTAAACAATGTAAAGACACTGAAACTAAAACATTTTTAAAACTATAAATTGGTAGTTGGAACTTCTACTCAATAGATTAACTATTGTAATATTGGTATGAATTAAATATATTACAAAGAAACTATTCATGAAGCTGCACTTAACACTTGTGGGTATTTAAGATGTTTTGTGAATGTTTTATGTTTTCTTTGATTACACTATGCAACATAAATTTTGTTCCTGGATAGTATGTTATTTCTTAATTGCTTATGTTGTAAACTTACAGAAAATGGCCATTATTCCCTTCAAACTTTGCTTTTGTGACCTGGATAATGAAATTTAGAAATTAAACTATTTTCTCTGTAAAAATGGGCAAATTTGCACATTTTCATTTACATAAGGCCTGAATGGAACAACATATTAATCAAGATTTACATTTATTTATACTAAAGTTAAACAAAAATGAACATAAATGTGTAGAAGTGAGTAGTTTTTTGAGATTTGTGATTAATGTAAATCACTTTCATGTATCAGTTCCCAAATATAGTCTCCCATCATGTTTTCATCATATGCTCCTTGGTAGCAACATTCAAAGTCCAGTATATCTTGGTGGAAGTGCTCGCCTTGCTCCTCTGAGTATGCTCCCATGTTTTCCTTGAATTTATCAAGATGAGCATTGAGGATATGGACTTTCAGGGACATCCTGCAGCCCATTTTGCTCAGTTTCACATAATTTTGGCCTTGTGATTGCTCAAGAAGTCCTGAACCACCTTAACAAAGCTGCCCCAAGCTTTTTTTTTTTTCTTCCTACTAAGCTTCTTGGGGATTTCTGTGTATTCCAGGATCTTCTTTATTTGTGGTCCAACAAAGACACCAGCTCTGACCTTTGCCTCAGAAAGCTTAGAGAAGAAGTCTAGAAGGTACTTGAAGGCTGCAGACTCCTTATCAAGAGCTGTGACAAATTGTTTCATAAGATCCAATTTTATGTGCAATGATGAGAACAATACCTTCTGGAGGTCTACTAGTTGTTCACACTTGACATTGTGCCTCCCCACAGAGAGCTCAGTCTGTTGTGGCCAGTGCTTCCTATTGCAATGTGCTGTGGTGTCCCTGCTGTCCCAAAGGCAAAGATAACAGGGAAACTTGGTAATGCCTCATTGAAGACCCATCAGGAATGTCACCATTTTGAAGTCTCTGATAAGCTTCCAGCCATACTCATCATAGTTCAAGGCTTCTATAAGGTTTTGACGTAGTTGTATTCTTCTTTGAAGTGTATTGAATGAGCCACAGTACACAGCGAAACTACAGCCATGAATGGAATAATGAAATTCCCACTGTCCCTATCTACTATCTAGTGAAATCACAGCCAAGGGAATGGGCTTGGAGAAATCAGCCCTTTGAAGAAATAAAGGTTTCCAAATTGTGGGTCACAATCTTGCACCATGAGGGTGCAGAAGGTACCGAGATGGGTCACGGTCAAGACACAACAAGACAAAAATATTTTGACTTTAAAATTACTTAAAAAATGATAATCTTACATTGTTTTTGAATATCAAAGCAAAAAGAAAATACAATAGCACTACTAGACTATACTGAAATGAATTAGAACAATAATTCTCCCTTTCCCCAGTTGAGAATCTCAGAAAATATCCTGGCTACTTCATCAAACTATGAGTTTAGAAACTTTGGAAAAACCCTACAGCAATCCTTGTAGTCGAAATGGAGCTAATTAACTATGTAGGAAAGATATGGACATCATAAAGTGACTTTTCTTAGCCATGCATCAGTTAAATTGGCAAACTCCAGATAATTTGTTCTGTTTTGTGTGAACTTTTACAAAGTTTACCTTTTAATACCAAATTATGTTGCCATTTGTGAATCTTACCTGTTTACACACCTGAAAAAAAATCTTAACTGATTAATCTAGAGAAAGATTCATAACAATTGTGTTGCTTTTGTCATATTATTATGGAACTAGAATACATTAATGGTAGTGGTGCATTTTTGACCTTACATGAAATTTTAACTTTTTTTTTCAGAAGCTTAAAAGTATTTTTATGCTCTTCGTTTTAATGCTGAAATATTAGTTTATAATAATTTATTTTTTATGTGACTTGCATGTTGAAAGGGAGATAATATACCTAACTGCTAAATAAATACCAAATTCACTTACAGCTGTGTTTGTTTTGAAGATATTTTTATGTTATCCATGTTTATAAGCAAAGTTCATTAAGGTTAAGCTTTATGTGCTTGGTGTGATGAAAGTAATATTTATAAGTTTTTTTTCATATTGTGTATATTTCAAAGTGTTTCAGAGCTGCTGTTGTATGTAATTTGTAGTTCATTTTCCAAGTAACTTATTAAACTTTTAAATTCTTTTAAGTAAATTCCTTATGTATTAATCCTGGAATTGGGCTCCATAATCTATTTTTTAAACTATGTATTAAATTGTTTGTGAGTTCATGACTATTGGTTACATGGGTATTTAATAATATTATTGAGTACTGAAAACATTTAGACAAAATACTATTGGTAATGCATTTAACCAGTGCTTGCTTGGATCTTTTGTATATTTAGAAAATGAATAATTTTACCCATTTGTTTGGTCATTTCCTTACACTAAGTTCCGCAACAGTGGAAAAAGCATAAGAATTATCAATGTAATACAATATTAGGATTCCCACTAGTAGTAAATGGTACAAAAAAGTCAATAATTTAGTGGTTAAACAGGCAAGGTTAAAATACATTAAACAACAGCTCATGGTAAGGAATGTTTATTGTAACTTGAAAAACTCAACTGTTATGTGCATTGTCTTTGGTTGTAAATAAGTGTACTGTTGTAAATGGTTAACCCTTTTTTTAAGTGAAGAGAGTGATAATGTTACCCCAACATTGTTCCTGGCATATACTTTTGTGATATTTTATTTTGTCAGTGACATTTCATCAGAACTTCAAAGATGCATTCAGAATTGTTGATGTACACCAGTACTACCATCACTTATGTAGTAATATCATCAAAAACAAAAAAGGCTTAACAAAATGATGAATAAAATGGTTGTAATGTAGTAACTCATTTTGATTATTTTGTTTAGTTAAACAAAGGCACAGAACATTTACAAAGATCCTCTGAACCAATAATGTTCTTGATGAAATAAAGCAAACTCAATGATACACATTTTACATTGTTTTTAACTCTGTTGAATAAAGAAACAAAATCCTAGCATTTGTAAATATATTAGAGTTATTTAGCATAAACATGTAGTTTTTTATTAATGTTCTTAATTGAATGAAAAAAGTGATACTGAGAAATTTACAAAACAAATTATCATTGTTTTGATGATTGATTTATAATGAAAGTAGACTATTTGTGGAAGGTTTGTGAAACAGTTTGGTATAAACATATATGCTGCAATAATTTTTATACAAAATGAGCAATAAAATATTAGGATGATTCACAGTATTTTACTGCAAAAGTAGTTTTTGTATCCAAAGTTGTTGAAAGGCTATGGTCACATGTATTTATGGATTAATAACCCTCCAAAACAGTACAATTTTCCAAGTTTTCAATTGAAAAGTATTGTTTCATACTTCAGGATGAGCATGGTTTTAAGAGGAACCAAATGTATGACAGTCTTCATAATGCTGTACGGTTACACCACTGCTTAGCAACGAAGGCCACAGATTATTCCAAGAAACAGCATGTTTTCCGACTTCAGACAGCTGACCAAGCTGAATACCTTTTCCAAACAAGGTATGGTTATAAAACAGATTTTAAATATACAGAAATTATTATTACATTAAATCTTTTTTTGTTGTTGGTGGCATGTAATATTTATGAAAATGTGTACATGTGTAATAATTTTTTTATAAACTATGTTTGTTGAGTATTTTAGAGAGTATAATTTAATCAGAATTATTTTAGTATCCTTACTGCAAGTGCTCACTCTGTGTATTCATAATAACTGTTTGTTCTCTAAGTTATAATATGAAACATATTATTTGATTTTGGAAACCAAAGCAATGATGTATGGTTATCAGAGAACTGTAATTTTTGGAATTTTAGCTTGTAACAGTTCTTTGAGGTTCATGAGAAAAAAAAAATGTTGTTTACATAAAGCTTTGGATGAATTACACAAAAGATACTTCATACGTTTTTCTTAGCCTAAGTACAAAGTGAGTTTTATATATTGACATACTTTAAATTAACAACATTATATAGATTTATTATCTGAAGAGAGTTAATAATTTCTTTGTTAAGATGTATTTCAAATTATTTAGATTACATTACTATAAGACCCTTTAAAAATGTCTAGTGATTCAAAAGAACTTCAAAGTTGGATTGATACGATCAACTTGGTGGCCGCCAGCCTTTCAGCAGCCCCTCTTCCGACTCCAGTAGGTTCTGCAAACAAATTCCAACGTCCCTTAATGCCAGTCAGCCACACAAAATCAAATCTTGTAAGTCTTAAATTTGAGCATAATTATTTTAGTTCGTTACAGCAATTAAACAAGTACTTTTTAAGTTTTTTGATAATTTCCCTCATCCAGTCAGTGAGTATATATTCTATAAACTAACATGAAATTTGTTTTGATTCACGTAGAGAGACAGAGTAGAAGATATATGGTAAAATGTTACATAGAAAAACAGTTTTATTTTTTTTAAAGACAGATTGTGTCTTAAAACCCATTTTCAAGGATAGCCTAAACATAAGATTTTATATCCTAATTTATTTTCCATATGAAACAGCTGGTATTATGTTTTAGCAATGTTGTTGTATTGAGTGCATTATAAATAGCATTTAATAAGTTACTTAAAAAAATAAAGGCAAATATTCTTAGTTAAATTATCCTTCCACAAGTGAACAACAGAGCTAGGATTACTTCATATCTTAGCAATTACTAAAATTGCTCTAAATCCAAAACTAGTTGATATTATTCAAAGTAAGTTACTTTGAAAATATTGTATTAAAATTAGTAAATTATTCTAGTCTAGTTTATTTCAGTATTTTCTCTAAAATACTATGAAAACTAAAAGCTAGTAGCACTTGTTTAAGCAAGAATCTGTATGTGAAACATTTCTGTGGATGATACAAATCTTACTTATGAATGTAGAAGTCCAGCTTGTATATGTACTAATTCAGAGAATGCCTAGTATAGTAGTAGTGTTTTATCTTATAGAGAGAACAGCTTCAGGACCAAGAAAATCGTATTGTATGGTTGGAGAGAGAACTTGAAGAGCATTTAGCTCACATTCCAGAAAAAGGAGCCAAATCCCGCATTATTCATGATTTTGTTGAGAAAGAAGCATACTTACAGTTTGAGGTAAAAGCTGTAGTTGCACAGTATGCTTATTTTTGTTAGATACTTTTTTTTCATTACCATTGAAGCCCATTTTAAATTTATGCAATCTGCAGGTAATAGGATCAAACACATTGCAAAGCACACTCACTGTTTCATCTTAAGGATGTGAAAATGACTGTTCTCATTATTTCTTGATAAAGAATAACTCAATAATTTGCAGTGGGTGGCTTTGATTAGCTGTATTATCTTTAACATATCACTTCAAAACTTGGAAAAACTAGTGCAGACAGCTTCAACAAACAGACCTTCATGTAGCTAAAGGAACAAACTAAGTATACATTTTACCTTTTTTTCTTCCTGTTAGGCCTTCAAATAATTACTCTCATTAAGTACAGTTTCGTTAATTTAATGAATTTGAACCTTTTACAGAAAACGTATAGTACATGCAAGTATAACAGTTATTGTATACTCTAACTCAGTGGATCTCCAAAGTCTTTCTGTCTAACTCACTTCATCTTGATTAAAAATAAAAGTTTAAGAAGAACAAATGAATATCTATACAGCTTCATTCTGAAAAGTAAATCTCTTATGAGGAAGGGAAGTAGTTTATGAAATGTAGACACAAACTTTTTCTTATTTGGTGGGAAACTTTTGTTTTCATTAAAATTATCAAAGTCAATATTTGTGTATATCTAGTGAGAAGATGAATTGATCAAAATGTTCCCCTGTTTGATAGATTTGGATTGACAGTGTTGACATAGTAATGGATGATATTACAGGCTAATACATTGGTAAACATTCCAAGCCTAGAATACTTGACTCATTATGTGAAATTGACCGTTAAATATTGTTATGGGTATTCCTACAGTTAATGGTTTAATGGGTCATTAAAGTTACTCAAGCAAGTAATGTTATCTACAGAGTATACCCAAGCTTAGATATTTTTAAAGGATTTTCGTAACTACATATTTCTCCTTATGAAACAATGATTTTCACACATGAGAAGTGGAAAACAGTAAACATTTTCTTACATTAATCACTCGGTTAATGGAAACTTCAGTAGACACTTCTAGCCTGATAATAAGTCATCTGCAACTCAATATAATTTCATGTAACATTATTTGATAGATATGACAGTTTTATTGGCAAAATATTATGGGTGGTAATGTTATTCCATGCCATAGTTTCATAGGTATATGCTGAAGCTATCCTTTAATAATATTGTATTATCAGTCTTGTAAAATACGTTATTCACTGCATTCACCAAGATCTCATGAATTATAGTGAGAATTCTTTGTTATTTTCCAAAATAACCTACTTTCATACTTCTACATCCTTAATATTATGATAAACACAAATTTCCAAGATCATTAATTCTTCGACATTTATTTTCTTATTTTAATTATTGTATGTACATATGAAACAAAGAATATGGTTTTGTTAAGAAGAACAAAGTGAGAGTTCTATATATTAATTTTCCTTGATGAAATTGTGTGTTATATATTTTAAATTATAATTTATATACAAATAATTTCAAAATTATGACAATTTATACATGGAAGGAAGACTGATTTGTATGATTGGTGATTTTATTCACTTTTTAAAAATACATTTTTGTTTCCTGATTTATTTTTTTAATAGTCTTAACCTACTGCTTTTAATATTTCCGTTTTGAGTTTATTAGTATCCATTTTGTAATATTCGTGGTTTGAAATGTTGTTTTGTAGTTAGAATTTTTGGAATTATGACTGTCTTTTTGAAAGGTATTGATTTTGAAAAAATTATTACATTGTAGATTTTAGCATAATCCTGATCCAAAGACTGCTTAAAATCACCTTTATTATTACTTATTCTGTAAAGAAATACTGTTCTTTTTTTTCAGCTTAAAAGATACAGGACGTACGCCTTTTTACTACGATCAAAGATGGCTCAATTTCCAGAACTTGAACCACCTCTTGTAGAGACATCTATTGGTGAAGTGGAAGAGCCCCATGAGAGGGGAGATTATGGTCAGTCTGTTCCCCCTACTCCTTCTGGGGCAAAATCTTCAGGAAAACATCCTCTGCCTGATAGATACAGTTATCGTGCTGCCATCTATAAAAACATGAAAAATGATTGTGGATAATTGCAAGATAATGAGAGTGAAATAGTGTACTTAGACTACAAACGACATTATTATTAACTTTTATATACAAGACAGTGTATCATATATAAATATCTATATATATACTTCTTTTGCTTTGAGAACCAGCCTTGATTAATTAGTACTTTAAACTTGGCAACATAAATGAAAGAAGGCCTGAAACCAATGGAAGCCCGATATTTTTGTCTAATCAGAATTTGAGAAAATAGATGTTATTACTAAATCATATACACTTTCAAAGGTGTTAGCAACCTACTGTTCAACTTTGCTCTCCGTGAGAAGCGTTCACGTTATGATGCATTACATTTAAATGTGTAAACTTTTATTAAAAGGAAAGTTTATCAAGGAAAAAAGGTCGTGACTACTTATGAAAAAGTGTTATCCTACTTTAGAAAACATTTTGATTCTGACAACTTTTCTGACCTTCTTTGCAGCCAAAGCAAAAGTATGAAGTGATTCAAGCCTATATCTTCGTGTGATCGCAACAAAGTATAGGTAACCATTAAAGAAGATGAAATCTTTATAAATTTCTACAATATAGAAATGCAAATGTAAAGAATGAAAGTGGAGAAAGTCTTTACTATAAGAATTCTGGAAGAGGGTGAAATATCACCTTTGTGTTTTGTTTTTGAGTGGCAGCTAGGTTTGTGTCTGGCTACATCTCTGATTTTCTTCTCTTATAGTGGACTGATAGATAGAGACACTTGCCTTTAATGATTAATGTATAAAATTTTGTCTTTTGTTCCAAATAGTTCAAGAACCAAGTTTTCACTTTTTTTCAATTTTCTTACTGTACTGTCACAAAAGAATTGTTTTGAACTTAAGAATTGAAAATATTATATTTGTGTTTAAAATACTACAAGACACTAATACCTCATTACTACACCAGACAATAAACTGTATTTTCAACAAATTATAGTACATGAAAAGAGTAACATAAATTATAACTGTTCTGTAAAGAGAACTATTTTTCTTTAGTTGATATTTTTTACACAATTCACTTTTTACCCATATTCTATGACTTTTAACACCTGTCAACATTTGTTTCCAAATTATGCTAAAAGTACTGGCATAATTCTTGTAGTGTTCTTGTATTGGTTGATTTTCAATTCACCAGTAACTTATAACTAAATAGAATCTTTTCGGTTATAACAGAATGTTTAAGTTGATGACCTGATATCCAGAAATCAGGATATCAGACCTGTCCACAGATTAGTCTTCATTAAGAGGAACTTTATGATTGCCATTGTGAGTAATGAAGAGAAAAGTTAGTATTCATTATTTTAAAACTCATTTAGTATTTGTTCCATACCTATATGTATTGTACAGTATTTGCCATGTATTATTAGAATACTGGTAATCTCTTAGCTTTTGTTATGTGTTTGATTACATTTAACACAGTTTTTATAGAATATACAAATTGTTAATGTTCTTTTTGAATACAACTATCAACATGTCATTAGTTGTAAAGATATAATGAAATTTATGTTTTGATGCAGCATGATTAACAAGAAGTTTTTTAATTTAGTATTTTCATTTTATTTGTAAAATTTGTATCAGAAAAAATGTTTCAACAGTTAGGTTTTGTACAGAGTTGCTAATCCTAGTCGGTTACTTAGTATATTTCTTTAATTTGTTTTTTGTATGCAGCTATGTTTGTTATTCTATGGCCTTTTACAGAACTGTTACTATTACATATTAATTATTGTTCATTTGCTTTTAAATTCTGTTTGCGTGATGAACAAATTTTTATTTTAATGTTACTAAAGAATAAATAGAAACATTGATAGGGCTTTCTTTTTGAAGAAGTATTTAGGTTCAGGCCTCATACTTGTAGCTTTATTTAAAGGAAAGTGTTTGATTTATTTTTAGATCTCTGTGCATGCATGATGCAGTTTTACCTTATTTGTTGTGAGTTGTTTTTTCTCCTAAATTTCACCTAAGATAATTTGTTTCATACTTATTTTAACAGTGGATTTTTATTTTCAAATTGAAAATAAAATTGTAGACCAATATATCATAAAGTTTTGTTTAGTGTACATAGCGTTTGAAGCTCATTATTTTGGTCATATGTCTCATTTTTGTGTGGTATTAAAAATGATAAAGAATAAGACATTCTGCTAGCTGCTGAAAATGCTATTTTAACATAAAACAGCTGGTTTTATGATATGTAATTGTATCCACATGAAGAAAAATCAAGATAATTAGCTTGCCCATATAAAGTAATGCTAATGTTGTTCAAACCTTATTAGGGTATGCCCAGACGCTACTGTGAAAATGTTTTGCTGGATTGAAAATGTGTATGTATAAAGCTAAGAAATGCTCGTGTTGTTCAAACCTGCATTATTATCATACATCCAAACACTATTGTGAAAAGTCTTGCTAGCATATCAACATGCATCTGTAAAGCTGAGAAGTATTCTTGTTGAACAAATGAAAACAAGGGAAGATTTCTATTTCTCAAAAAGTTTGTATTGATTTTTTCAATCCTTTGATTTGAAATTTTGTTGCATACGTAAAGATTTTTCTTTACATATTAAAAGAATTTTGCAAGAAAGAAATTTATTTAATTAGGCACTTGTCATCTTAATATTTGATAAGTTTTTCATTTCCTTTTACAATTATTTATTGTAGCAAACAAAGTAAGATGGTTTTATGCAACCTGTGTAGCTAAGTAGAATAATAGTAATCTGGTTCTACAAGTATGTTTCTGTTTTTATTGGCATTTTATAATTGTAATATGGTCTTATTTGATATGCTTAACATTTCAAGTTAATTTTATTTCATAGGAACCATTGAATAATTAATGGCATTATACAGTATAAAACTAATATCCATGATTATCACTTTAGTAGACTATCAGAGGTTAGGTTTGGCTGACATTTATTACTTTCTACTTTATTCTGAAAACTACATTTGTTCTTTCTATAATGAGCTACTGGTACGGTACTTTAAACATTATATTATCCTCATAAATTTATAGTATTTAAGAGACTGATGTAAAAAAGCAAAAATAATGTGTATAACAAAGATGTTATACATAATACTGTAGAAATAAAGCAAATTATTTTACACTAGATAATCTAATTTTTCTCGCATTAAATATACTTTTTTTACTTAGAAGAAATATCTAATCTAATATTTTTATTATCTACAAAATGTTGTTAAAATTTATAGTTAAATACACAATAATGGTTGACATTTTAATGACAAGTGTACACTTGTGTGGCAAAATGTATTTTATAATACCTGACAGCAGATTTTAAAATGACAAAAATGATTATGTACATGGTAAACTCTCAAAAATAATATTGCTTTTGCATGAAAAGTATGAGCACATCATAGAAATTATGAGAAGGCTCAGAACTGCATTATGTATTATATTAGCGTTATATCATTTACAACAATACATCTGTTCAAAACTGAGGATTGTTCTCTTTGATACACATTTTAAACTTTTTTTTTTTCATTTTATCTAAGCATTCTATTAATTTCTATGCAAGTGTTGTTTTTAATGGTGGTTAGCCAATTGACTTGTAGATTAATCCTGAATTTAGATATTAATGTTTCTCACTTCTTCTATCTTTAATTTGATTTACCTTCAAAATTTTTTTTCTCATAAATGAATGCAATCACAACTGACAAAAACCATTTTAAAATTGAGAATATCTGCAACATTTTGCATGCAATATCATTGAACAATGTGTAATCTCTTTTTTAGTATATTCTAATATATAGTGTGTTCTACAAATTTTGATTCAGAAATTGAATCAACAAAGATTATTCATTGCCTCTTCTTTTGGAGACATACAAAGTGTTTGGTATTAAAATAAAGCAATTCCCCCATGTAGTATAATGTTATTCAAAGTTTAAACAATGCATAAGTTGTCAACTGATGATCGCATTAAAAAAATACCACAAGTAATCTTTGGTTTTGAACTTGTAACAAAGATTCATCTCTTCTATTTAAAAAATTATTTGCTACAAATTAGAACAAATCATTCTTGTTCCACTTTCTCCCCTGTCTAATAGTTTTCTTTTAATTTGGTGGAGTATGTAATAAATATTGAGCTATCTTAGTATCAAAAGATATACAATTTCAAAAATTATTGAAACTGTCATACAATAAAGTATTTTCATTAAAAATTTGTAAAGTTTTCCATAAGTTTTAAACTTCTGTTTTTTTCTTTGTAGAATATCGAACATTTTGATTTGTGATTGTATAAAAGATAAAGTTGTGATTTCAACAAACTAATATTAATAATGGGAAAAATAAGAAAAGGAGTTATTTCAACCTGTTTAAGTTGTTGATAACTCCAGTTTCATACTTTAAGTAAAATGTTTAAGTTGTAACTTAAATTGGTATTAATTAATTTGAAATATACTCTTGAAACTGAAGTTAGCTGTACTTTTATTAAGATAAGTTTGCATGCTTAAGGTAAAGAAATAATGTATTCAGCAATTAATTTAGTCCTGACATACTTGATATAAGAAACTTAAAAAAGAGAGAGCAAAAAGATTATTTTAGAATTAATTTCAAACATAAGTTAAACAGCTAATTCTAAAAAACATAGATTCAGGTTGACTTTATTTTCATATCTCTTTATAACTGATATTGTGATTGCAGTATGTACTTTGTTATAGATAGCAGTAGTGAACTCTGTGGCATATGATGTAATGTAATTAAAATAAGGCAAGAATGAAAAAGATATTGCTATTTTTTTCTAAAACAATTTATTGTATCTATGGTTTGTGCTGAAGAATTTGCTTTTTAGTTATTATAAATATTTACCATAATGGGAAAAAAAAACTTTTTAAATTTAAAGAAAGGGTTGATGCTTTATTTCATAGCAAAGAAAGTTGTTTCGATGGAAAGAAAAGCTCATATGTCAAATTTTCATTAAAACCATAATCAGTTCCAGTCACTAAGATCCACAAAATTTATAATAACTGTGTGTTCGAAATGCCTCAAACCATTTGAAGAGATGAGTTATTAAATGAATGCAAGGCTTGAATTCTATAACATATAGTAATTTATTTTAATTGTATTCACTTAAAAAATGTGATTTATTTTTAAATCTTAAGAGTTAATAGATTTATTAATGAGTGATTTACTAGCAGTATGTTGTATAATGGTGCTTTTTAAAATATTTTCTGTAGAAACTAGAAAAGTGTGCAAATCTGTAACTTCCATGTATATAAAACAAAGAGAAAGAAATGATTCAGGAGTGTTTGAATACCCGTAATGGAGTGTAGTGGCAGTGATGTTATAAAATATTTGTATATTTTCATATCAAATACAATCACGTTCTGTTTCAAAATGAAGAAAAATAAAATATATTCACTTGATGTTTGATTTGATGACACATTGACAGGAAGTGTTTGCCAAATTTGGTTCAGTTGCAAGAAGTTAGTAAATTCTATCTAACTTAAAACAAAGATTAACATAATTGATCACACTGACTTGAGAAATAGTGGTGCGATATTCACATGGAACTTGTTAGCATGTATTGACAAGTGTCTGCCAAATTCAGTTCCCTTGTAAAAGTTAAGAAATGATTTGTAACTTGAATCAAAGGTTAATGTGATTGATACTTTCCAAGTTCAGAAATAGTGATTTTACTTCTGTATTTTGAGATACACGTTTTAGTTTTTGTGCTATCTTTGTGCTAAGTTAAATGCACAACTGTTTTCCAAAGATCTGCTTCAATTGCTATGTTTTACCAAGTACTTTGATACTAGTATTTATAATGCTTCATGGGTGAGGATTTGTTTTATATTGTATACTGACTTGATTGTGATTGATTGGTTAACTCATTTGTGCATAATCAGTGACAGTAATGACCTAAATTGGCAAAATATGTTTAACGCTAACACCATTACTGTGTTATCTTATATAGTCCCTCCAACAACTTGGGGTTTTGTTCTAAACAGAAGAACATTATATAATGAAAAAGGAAGAAAAGATATATCTGTTAATTTGGCCAGGGGTACTTTGTTTAGAGTAGTATAGAGTGAATTTGGTCAATTAATAAATGTAGCCAAACTGAAATTTAATATTGAAAATGCTGACTACATTGTGGTGGAATAAATTTATTGAGAGCCTTCATTCGTCTGTCTCTTTGTTTGATTTTTTTATTTAAAAATTGCAGAAAAGCTTAAACCTTAAGTTATTGACTCAATCATATACCGTTTATTACCATTTGGAAACGTAAATTGAATCATATTGAGTAATTTCTTGTTTTTGTCTGTTACCCCCTTGGTGTGGATACCTGTAAGTGGTGAGGGGACCTCTCAGGGAAAGTTCTGTTCTTTCAGTTTACCTCCTCTGGGATCTAAACATCCACCCACGTATTAGACGTGCGTGGCGACCCGTGAAGGAGAGGAGAAGATCTTGGTTGTTGAGGGGCTAACCCTAACACAACACTTTGGCCTTGAATTCCTGTAGACGGGCTGGCCCACTCGGGCTAGGGTAAACTAAGTACCGGTGTTGGATGTTCCCAATAGGTGTTGAGAACATTACATCCGATGCTGGTGTTTGGGTACAGTGTTTACAAACCCTGGCGTCGCTGCAGTTTCCTTGTTTGACATTTTAATAGGGAAAAATAGTATATAGGTAATCGACCACGCCTTGAAGATTCTGAACAGTGATCCTCATTATTTGTACCACCCGTTGTACCTAATTTTCTTATATTGCACTCACTTTCAGACGAATCTTTAGGGCAAATGTCTTCCTTTATATCTCTCAGAAGGGAATTGCTGACTCTCCAAAGTTAGTAAAGAAGCTCCGATCTGGTGAAATATTGGTGGAAACATCCACATCTCAACAGAGTGAACTCCTCTTGCATTCAAAGGCAATTGGGGATATACCTGTTGGGGTTACACCTCATGCTACTTTGAATTCATCACGTGCAGTTAATGTTGAGAGGGATTTGAAGAACATCCTAGAGTCAGAGATTTTCGCTGTTTCTCCGCCTTAGGTGTTTCTGTTGTGAGGCATATCTCCAGTCACAAAGATAGAATCATGGTGCTGGCCAATGTCCTCATTGTCACATTTACGTCACCACGTGCGCTTGCCACCATCAATGCAGGTTATCTTGATTGCAGAGTAAGGCCATACATTCCAAACCCTCTCTGATGTTTCCAGTGTCAATGGTTTGGTTACTCAAAGACATGTGCTCGTTGCAGTGGGAAGGACCATGATGCCTATGAGTTTGAAATGGACCCTCATTGCATCAATTGCAATGACTCACCCGTCCTACATTCGTTCTTGCCTTAAATGGTTGGAAGAAAAAGAGGTGCAGCGTTTGAAAATGATTTATAACATTTACTTATCCTGGGGTTGGAAATTGCTGTCCTCCTTATCTCTGACGTATGCTGCTGCACTTTGTTCCACAACTACTGTGGGAGTGCAGACAGATCTCTCTGTGCCTCCAAAAGAATCATTCTCCAAGCAAATGAAAAGTTTTTTATCTCCATGGTTAAAAAAGTTGAATCAACTTTAACTCCTGTTTCTGTCCCTTATATATATATATATACGAGGTCTGTTCAAAACATACGCAGACTGTTTGAATTGCTCGGCTCCAGTTGGTTCCAGGGGAATCCGCTAGGTTCCCACAGATCAGCTGATTACGACGCCATTTCCCGATTGCAAATATCTTCATTTGTGTATTAGCTACGCAGATCTAAGTGAAGTGCGATTTTTTCGTTTGGCGGATTTCAGAATGAATGACCTGAAGGAGCAACGACTTGCTGTGAAATTTTGTGTTAAACTTGGAAAATTTGTGACTGAAACTTTTGCTATGCTTAACACGGCTTACGGTGATGTTGCTATGAAGCGTACGGCATGTTTCAAGTGGCATGAACGTTTTAAGGATGGTCGACAGTCCATTGAAGATGATGAGCGTCCTGGACGTCCTTCCACGTCAACTGACGACCCACACGTCGACAAAATCAATACCCTGGTGCGGGCAAATCGACGTCTGACTGTCAGGGAGCTTTCTGAAGAGTGTGGGATATCAGTTGAATCTTGTTACGAGATTTTTACCGAAAATTGAAGATGCACCGCATTGCTGCGAAATTTGTGCCTCAGAACTCGTGAGGTTTTGGCCAAACACTCGATCACTGTTTTTCCCCACCACTCTACTCACCTGACCTTGCTCCTTGCGATTTTTTCTTGTTCCCAAACTCAAAAGACCCTTGAAAGGAAGAAGATTTGAGACGATTCCAGAGATTAAGGCAAATGCGACGAAGGAGCTAGAGGACATTACAAAAGAAGCGTACCAGGACTGTTTTAACAAGTGGAAACACCGTTGGGATAAGTGTGTATGTTGGGGAGGAGAGTACTTTAAAGGGGTCCGGAACCTGTAACTTCTAAATAAAGTACATTTTGTTTTATGACGTCAGTTTGCGTATTTTTTGAACAGCCCTCGTATTCCACCAAACCCCAAGATCCACATTCTTTGGTTCCAGGTACAGGCATTTCCTCAGATCCATCTTCTCTCACCCCAAGATGCAAAACAATCATTCTTTCACGTTTTCAGTGTCTGGAATCCCCTTCCAACAGCAAAGATCTGACCAATCGACCCAGGGCAGGATCCATAGAGGTCGATAGGCCTTCCTCGAATAAGGACAGTAAGGAAAAAAGATGTGGTCATAAATGGAAGGGTCCTCCACCCAATTCGCCTACATGTAAATAAAAATTGCCACCTTGATACAATGGAATTGTCGAGATTTACATTTTAATCTGGATGACATCAAAACAGATTGTTTCCTACCATCCTGTTTGTCTTTACTTCCAGGAAACATTTCTGAAATCTGCCGATACAGTCACCTTCCTGTGGTTTTCTTATACATAAATGAGACAGGCTGTGTGATGGACAAGTGCGTGTAGGGAGGGGTGGCACTGTTGGTTGATAGAAATGTGCCCACCTTGTGTTTGCCACTCAACACACCCATGTTTCCGTGGGTCATACAATCACTATTTCTTTTCCCTACCTATTGCCTGGAGAGACATACGATCAATCATATCTTGATGCTCCCATTGAACAGTTGTCGTTTCCGTTTTTAATCCTGTAGGCCTTTAATGGACATCATCCCCTCTGGGGAAGTGCTGATATTGATAGGTGGGGTTGCTCTGTAGAGTGTAGGCTCTCTGATTACAACCTTTTTCTTTTCAGTAGTGGTTCTTATATTTATTTTCATGCACCTAGTCATTCCTTTACTGCTATTGATTCCTCAGTTTGCTCCCATTTTTCATGGAGGGTTGACAATAATCCACGAGGTACTGATCATTTTCCTATAATTTTGAAAGAACACTGGCAGTGGTCGATCCTACCTGACCCGAGTGCCCTGGTGGAAGCTGAATCATGCACGGTAGTCCTCTTTTACTGCTTTTGCAAAACTTGATCCTGCCATTGTCTGTAAGCCATTATTAAATGACTTGTGACAGCAGTAACTGACTGTATTATACAAGCAGCTGCTCAATGTATTTCTAAAACCTCGACACGTTTTCCACGATATCCTCGTCCGTGGTGGAATACTGCCTGCCACATGTCATGGGTCTGACATACTTTTCGTAGATATCCCATTCTCTTGAATTGCATCACTTTCCAACAGGCCCGTGCAGATGCTCAGTGGGTAAGATGTCAAGCCAGAAGGAATCATGGATTAAGTTTACAACCATCATATCTTCTAGCATCATTTCCAAAGTCATATGGGAAAGATTCAAAAGGTCAGTGGACAATATAATTCTGTTCCCTCTCGATCTTGCTCTCTGATGGCCAGAAAGTAGCTGATACTCTCGATGAAAGCTTTTGTTGGGTGTCTAGCACTTCTGCTTGTACCTCCACCTTCTTAGCCGTCAAGACCCGAGCAGAGTGATTACCTTTTTCCTTTCGAGCTGATTGTCTCTATGACTATAATCGTCCATTTACACTGGTGGAACTCAAATTGACCCTTCATTGGTTTGGTTGTACATCGGTTGCCCCTGATGGTATACACTATAAAATGCTCTGCCATCCATTTTCTGCTTCTCTTGCTCTTCTTCTGATTGTTTTAAGCATATTTGGCAGGAAAATGTTTTTCCTGATGACTGGCACCAGGCTTTTGTGCTAACTTTTTCTAAGCCTGGGAAGGATCCCAAGATTCCTTCAAAACAACTGTCCAATTGTGTTGATGAGATTTCTCTGTAAGACCTCAGAAAGGAAGGTTAATGCTCGTCTTGTTTGGTTCATCGAATCAAACAACCTCCTCTTGCCCACCCAGTGCAGGTTCCATTGCGGACCACTTGATTTGACTTGAAACGTCAATCAAAGAAGCCTTTCTCAAATAACATCTTGTGTCAATATGCTTTGACATTGAGAAAACTTATGAGACAACATGGAGGTATGGCATTTTGTGAGACCATATATATATGTGGGTTACGAGCCCATTTGCCCATTTTTATTGAATTTTTCTTAATGGAGAGGAGATTCCAAGTACGTATTGGTTCGACACTTTCTTGTTATCTTCTACAAGAAATTTGAGTTCCTCAGGGCTGTTTTGAGTGTCACACTTTTCAGCATAAAGATTAATGCCATCACTGAACAACTCCCTCTTACTATTGCAAACGGGCTTTATGAGGAACACGAGGTATATTGAGCAGCAGCTACAGACTGCCCTTAATTGTTTACTGAAGTGGACCACAGCAAAGGGCTTTAACTTCTCTCTCTCTCTAAAACCGACTGCATGCACTTTTGCTGCCAACGTGGTATTCATCCTGATCCTGAATTCTGTATCTGTGAAGTTTTGCTGCCTTTAGTCCCTGAGACAAAGTTCTTGTGGCTTATCTTTGACCGTAAGCTGACCTTGATACCACACATCAAGCAGATATGGGCCAAATGTACAAGAGCACTGAACATCCTCCGTGTCCTCTCCACTACCACTTCGGGAGCGGATCGACATTCTATGCTAAAAATCTATCGTGCTTTTATTTGATTGAAACGACTATGGATCACTGGTCTATGGCTCTTCCAGACCATCGGCTTTAAAGATGCTAGACTCTATTAAATCATCGAGGACTTCGTCTCTTCACTGGAACTTCCCGCACTCACTCAGTTCAGAGCTTATACATAGAGTCTCATGAACCTTCTTTGCACCTCTGCCGTTTGCAACTATCTTTTAAATGTGTTCACTGCTGACCTGTATGCCATTTCTCTTGCCAGAGATTACATATACTGACTTGCTTAGTTCTCTACTGCCCCTAGAATCGCTTCACATTGGTTCACAACCTGCTCTCGCTTATATTCGAAACCGCCTAGCCTATCTCTCTTTAACATCTGCTTCTATCCAGTTTCTCTGGATACTGGGCTACATTGGTATTCGTGGGAACAAGCTCGCCGACACTGCAGCTAAATCTGTCTGCTCTGGCACTGTCACCGCCTGTCCCATACGTGAACTATGGTCCTGTATTCAAGGCTCGGCTCCGTGTCAGCTGACAGTCGACTTGGAGTGAGCAACGCAAAAACAAGCTTTTCCAAATAAAACCCTATATTGGACTTTGTCCGACCTCCATAAGGATCAGAAAGAGGAAGTTGTTCTAACTAGACTACACATTGGTCACAGTTTTTAACTTATCGTTTTCTTTTATCTGGAACTGATGCACCAGTGTGTAGTTTATGTAACACTCAGATAACAACAAGCCACATTTTACTTTCTTGTCTTCGTTACGATTCACGACGACGGCACCATTTCCACCATATTCTGTCCCAAGGTTTGTCCATGACGTTAGACAGTGTTATTGGTGATGGTGACACTGTCAACCATGGAAATGTTTTTAGTTTTTTAAAGGCCATTTATGTTTTTAATGCTATTTAAGGTTTCTAATTTATACACTTGACCTTTTTTAATGTGATTCCTTTCAAAGAATCAAAGTACGTCTAGTTCGATTTGAAATTAGTTTTTTTTTAAGTTTTTGTTTTTGAATTTCGTACAAAGCTACTCGAGGGCTATCTCCGCTAACCGCCCCTAATTTAGCAATGTAAGACTAGAAGGAAAGCAGCTAGTCATCACCACCCACCGCCAACTCTTGGGCTACTAATCTTTTGTCACCGAATCGTAGGATTGACAGTAACATTATAACGCCCCCACGGCTGATAGGGCGAGCATGTTTTGCGCGACGATGATGCGAACCCACGACCCTCAGATAACGAGTCGCTCGCCTTAACACGCTTGACCATGCAGGGCCGTTAAAATTAAAGTAAATTGAGTAAAGTTCATAAAAGAAAATTAAGGTAAAACAAAACAAAGTTTGAAAAACACAAATAGCATAAAACCAATGTTTTCGTTAAGTCTACAGCAGGAAAATAAAACTACAGTAATACAAGTTATAAAGGACTTTCTGTAGCATAATAGTAATTATCACAACTCACTCGTCAGGAAGACTAACAGGTAAGTACAAAAACTACCATTAGTCACCTGAAGTTGGCCTTTCCAGTCTTGGTTCCGAGTTATATGACATTATGGCCATTTTCCAAAAGTAAAGTGACAAAAGTTTTCAAAGATTTATAGCAAAATTTTAATAATAACTCGCCAGAATGACTAACGGGTAGTTCACACAGCAGCGTTAGTCACCTTTTCAGTCCTGATTTTGAGTTGTTTGATGTTAGGCCTATTTCTAATTTTAAGGCCTGGCATGGCGGTGGGTGGTGATGACTAGCTGCCTTTCCTCTAGTCTTACACTGCTAAATTAGGGACGACTAGCACAGATAGCCTTCGAGTAGCTTTGTGCGAAATTAAAAAAAAACAAACAAATCAAACATACTATAATTTTAACTTTTTACCGGATGTTTGGCGCAGGTAGCCCAGCTGTTTTGTGCCATAACACACTAAATCAACCAAACAACCGTCTATTATAATAATCAATGTAAAGAAGTGAACAAAAATTGGATGAAATCGGAATTTTTTATGTAAGATACGCAGGAGAGCCAGTAGTAATTAGTAAAATTAATTACAGTGGTGATAGTATGTTTTTATTTTATTTCCGCGTGTTCCTTGTATGTTAACAGAGACTCTATAACCAACAAAACAGTGTTGCATAAATAGTTTATAAAAATATGTTTAAACAAATCGTTTTCAGAGACTTGACTTTATAATGCCGGAAAGAGGGTTTCAATACCTTTGGGGGCACAGATAGTCAATTGTGTGACTTTGTGTTTAACAAGACATAAACACAATTTTAAAAGTTGACATGAACTTCGTTGATATTTTTATGACTAACATAATAAAAATCAGTTAATTAATTGTCTTTTGTTACTGATTAGTTCATAATACTCGTTTATTAAATGATTATTTTGAGAAATAAAATTATATTTGTATAGCTATTCATCTAAGATATTTTGTTTCACATAGTTTGATATTATTGATGCAGAAGAAAACAATGTTGCATCGAGATACAATAAAGTTCTTATTAAAGTGATTCAAAACATATAGACGTATGAATTATATTCTCGTTGAGATCAAAATGTGCTGAATTCGAAGTTAAACTTGCTTGTGTATGCAAAGTGTTATCCTAACTTTAGTATATTTAGTCGCGTTTCACTCTAACGGGAATCACTAAGGAAATGTTATCAGTATTTGTATTGTAGGGTGTTGCAAATAATCAAGTCAAAAGATACGTTAACAAATTATGCATGTTCAGATATCCGAAATTACCGACTCATATTTTTGTTTGTAAATATTGTCAGCAATAACATTGTACAGCCATTAAATTTAACTTCTATCATCATCCAGGACAATTGCGCCACCTGGTGGTTAGTGTGCTTGAACTGTGAGGTTTCCCAATGCCCTTGACATTTTGGTTTGTGGGTGAGCTGCAAGAGCGAGTATTAAATTATATTAGTCGCTCAAGCAAGAGTGACCCAAGAATTAGTGGGCCAATGGTAAGTTTGAAGACTTAACGGTAAAATTTGTAGATCGCTAACATGCAGTAGACAGAGCGAAGATAGCCCATTGTGTAGCTTTGCGCTTAACAACAAACTTCCTTTCAGTCTGCCAGTTTAAAGGTAGTGACATATGTGTGAAGTTAGCCCGCGTGTATTTTTGAGTAAAATTCTTAAACTTGCATAAATCAGTACATCTGTCAGCGGTAAGTTTGCGGAGTTACATCGCTAAAATCAAGGGTTCGATCCTACATAGTGAGCAACGGCGATAGCCCATTACGTAGCTTCGTAATAAAAACAAATAAATAGCTTAATACAACTAAAAGTGCTTCCAATGAAACGTTCTTTGTAAGTAATATTTTCAACATATATTGCAAGAGCAGTAACTACAATTATTAATTTTCTCCAAGTTGGAGGTTACGGTGTAGGTTTAATTTCGACACTACACTGTTACAATAAAACAGCTTCCATTCCCCCACCAAAGACAACTGTGTAAGGTTGTGGTTATTCTACGTAGAAGTAAGTATCTGCGTGATATGTACTAAATAATTTTAATTGAATGCACTCCATTGGCATAAATCAATAATCATTTTACTGGATAGAGGTGATTAGCTGCCTTCCCTCTACTTTTACACTGCTAAATTAGAGAAGACTAGCAAAGATAACCCTAGTGCAATTTTATGCGAAATTCAAAATAAGCCAAATAAAAAAACGTACTGAGTTGACTAAAGTGTATTATACACCTGTATGCACAGAGAATCAAATATCTTAATTGGAGCCCATGTCAGTCTGGAATATTATGTTAAAATTTAAAACAAATGACATATTTAAAATACAATAATATAGGTATAGCTATTTATATATGTATATAATGGCTGGTATGGATAGAGACAGCATTGTGTAGAGGTGCGACCACGTTTCGACCTTCTTCAGTCATCGTCAGGTTCACAAAGAAAGGAAGAGATAACTGATCGGTGATGTCGAAACACCCACTTGTTGAGAATTTTATATGCAAAAACAGCTCGTTTGGGTTGAGAAAATATTTTACATAGAAGAGCGAACAACGTTTCAACGACCTTCTTCGGTCATCGTCAGGTTCACAAAGAAAGAGGTAACTGACCGGAAGCTGACCACATATTTGGAAGGGGTTGTGTAACTGAGTGTCGCAATGTAGAGGGCGGTGTTAGATGTTTGAATATATAATTTTATCTATAATATTAATATAGGTATAATGGTGTTCCTTTATATTGGTTTATTTTGGGTTTAAGTTGTTGTATAAGTAAAGCTTCTTTAATTTTGCTTTTGTTTATGTTTGCTTCTATATTTAATATTTGAGTGTTTTCTATGGTTATGTTGTGAATTTTGACTTGCAGTGTTCGAAAACGTGTGAAAAAAGATAACTGATCGATAGCTGACCACATGTTTGAAGGGGGTTGTGTAACTGAGTAGAGGAATGTAAAGGGCGAGCTTAAATGTTTGATTATATTTTTCATATAGGTATAAAGGTGTTCCTTTGTATTGGTTTATTTTTGGCTTCAGTTGTTGTTTAAGTAAGGCCACTATTTTCATGACACAAGCAATTAGCACAGCAATATATTCACCACTATACTGGTACAGATATGTAGACGGCACGATTGCGGGATTCAGATCTACAGAACACACACTTATTTTTTTTCAATCACATTAACTCTATACATCACAACATTAACTTCACTAGTGAACAGAAAAAAAGCAATCATATATCATTTCTTAACCTCAAAATTACGAGAACCGACATGCAATTTAAACCAGAAATCCACCAAAAATTACCCATACTGGACTGTACATTCCTTGGGACTCAGCACATGAAACAAAACAAAAACTCAACATACAAAGAAACCAAATAAACTGAGCCATAAAGCTATGCTCAACAGATAAAATTAATGAACAATACTTCATCAACATCATTTTTCTTCCACAAACCGTAGAAAACATTACACGCACACACCTAAACAAAAAGCAAAATCAACTAACAAAAGTAAATATATCTCACGAATTAAAAAAATCACGAAACCATACAATTCCGCATACCATATGGCCAGGTGGGTTACGGCATTCGACTCGTAATTTGAGGGTCGCGGGTTCGAATAGTTCTCCATCAAACATGTTTGCTCTTTCACTCGTGGGGGCGTTATTATGTGACGGTCAATCCCACTATTCGTTGGTTGAAGGAGTAGCCCAAGAGTTGGCGGTGAGTGGTGTTGACTAGCCGCCTTTCCTCTAGTCATACAGTGCTAAATTAGGGACGGCTAGCGCAGACAGCCCTCGTATAGCTTTGCGCGAAATTCAAAACAAAGAAGCATACCATACATTCCCGACATCAGCAGAAAAATAACCATTTAGAAAAACTAGTAACAAAATATAACATTTCAGTTAATACCAAATTTATTCAAAAAACAGGCACAAAACTGAGGTCTATATCATGTAAAAACTACACTGACAAACACCACACCAACATTATTTATAAAATACAATGTGATAACTGCCATGACTTCTATATTGGAGAAACAGGTAGAAAAATGGAAACTAGATTCACAGAACATAAAAAGTTACCTTCATACGTTTTCGAACACTGCAACTCAAATAAACAGAACATAACCAAAGAAAACATTCAAATACTAAATATAGAAACAAACATAAACAAACGCAAAATTAAAGAAGCTTTACTTATACAACAACTCAAGCCCAAAATATACCAATATAAAGGAACACCTTTATACCTATATTAATAAATATAATCAACATTTAAGCACACCCTCTACATTCCTACACTCAGTTACACACAGAGACGTATTTAGGATTTCGGCGCCCCTAGGCACAAGGTTAGGTTGATACTTTTGTCGCCCCCCCTCCGTGCCACAACTTGCACCAAGCATCACCATCACAACAACACACAAACACAGTTGTTATCATTCAAAATCAACACAACGTTTATTTTCCAACACAATAGAAAATGAAACACCAAAATCAATTATCACTAAATATTATTCTGCGGCTGAATATACAGGCTTTCTCCTGGCCTTCTGTTCCGAAAACATGTTTATTGCATCGTCATAGTTTATTCTACAAACAATATCACTTTCAATGGCGAGGAGTGACAGGGCATTTAGTTTATCTTCTGGCATTCTTGATCTCAAGTAATTTTTCACACGTTTGAGAGCCGAGAAAGATCTCTCTGATGTACAATTAGTTGCTGGAATGCACAGAAACATGCGCATAGCAATATCCAGGTTTGGATATACAGTTTGAAGTCCTTTAGCTCGCAGATTTCTGTATACTGCTAACGCAGAAGAGTCATCAATTTGCACTTTCATACTCACAAGATGTGCGCGGAAATGTAGACATTCATCTACGAAGCTCACTTCCAAATCATTGGGGTAGAGTTTCAACAGTGTTCCAGCTTGACTGATGACATCAGTGGGTTCAAGATTTGTCATCTTGAACAAATATTCAAACCTTGCGTGGATTTCTACATAAGCGGTTTGTCTTCGCTGTAGTTCTGAGCAAAGTCTGTCAATGATCACATTGAAAACATTTACTCTAAATGGCTTTCTGCCTTCTTCCACTGCCTGGGTGTCACCATCTGAAAATTTTTGCTTTCTTTTTCGCTTAATTTCGTACGTCTTCATGCTGGACTTCAACATCGCCTTGTCTTCAAATATATCGAACAGTTCTCTTGAATCTTTCACAAACTGCAGCAAGGAAGCATAAAGCTCGACTACAAGTCCGATGTCCATATCAGCACTTTGCAACTTTTTACTGGCAGCATTGAATCTTTCCAGTATTGTTCCCCAAACTGTGAACAAAATAGCTGTTTCTAGAGTTCCTAATTTGGAAAGAAGTCCAGCGGCCTCATTCCTAGCGGCTGGTTTTTCCATAGCATTTCCCTCCATGGTGGTGAGAGCATCAAACACTTGTTGCCAGTTTCTGTTGAGGCTTTGACAAGCATCTTCACGAGCGGACCACCGAGTGTCACTGAGTTTCTACAAAGAGAGACTTTCTTTATTTGCGGACAGGTGTTTTTGTAAAATTTTCCAACGATGGGTTGAAGCATTGAGGAAAACATAGAGACTTTGTAAGAGTTCGAAAAATGAACATGCTTCTCTGCAACATTCAGCAGCACACGTTCCTACAAGATTTAATGAATGTGCTGAACATGGGATATACACAGCTAAAGGATTTTTCTCCATGATACGAGCCTGGAGACCACTGCACTGACCAGACATGTTGCTGGCGTTGTCGTAAGACTGTCCACGACATTCAGAAATGTCAAGCTCATATGACTGAAGCAGGATAAGTACAACTTCTGCCAGCTGTTCAGCTTTGTGGCCCGGATTGGGTATAAAAGTCAGAAAACGTTCCATAGGTGAACCATCACTGTTCACGAACCTGATGATGAATGCCAACTGGTCAACAAGGGATATATCTGGCGTCGAGTCCACGCTGCTTGAGAAATATTTTGCAGTTTTGACGTCCTTTAAAATGTTCTTTAGAACAAGGTCTGCCATAAGCTGGATGAATTCGTCACAAGTACTGAAAGACAGGTAAGACGTGGATCCCTTGCCAGCATTGCCATATCGGTGAATGTTATCAGCGAGGAAGGGGTCAAACTCCGCAACTAGTTCTAATGACATCATAAAGTTGCCGTTGTGTACTGAGCCAAACTTATCATCCCGACCTCTGAACGGAAGCCCACGTGAAGCCAATCTTTTCGCTACAGCTACCACACGAGTACATTTCTCCAGTATTTGATTTCGTCATGCAGCTGTATGGCCATCTGGAGATCTACATGTCCCAACATGTTGCCCCTTGCTACTAGAGATAAAACTGAAGACCGATGCTCAGGAGAGTTTTCATGCTCATTCAGACGGGCAGTAGCATTTTTCCAGTCATTAAAGCCTTCGTCAGCCAGTTTGGATTTTTTTTCCAAAATCAAATAAACGACAAGGAGCAAAAAACAGTCTACCTTTGCTCTCTGAATAAACCAAATATGTCCGCTTACTTTTTTCGCCATTTTGCAGTTTTCTTTCAAACATGCCTTTGGTTACAGATCTGATTTTCTCCCCGTCCTTTTTTCACAGAGTTCTTGAAATCCGAGTCATCGATTTGAAGGATGGCATGTGTGGCAATATAATCTTTTGTGTAATCATCTATTATCCACTCTGCTGGATCTGAACTTACTTTGTCTGAAAAACTTGCTGGAACCATTGACGTTTCAGGCACGCAACCGGCAGATCTTACTAGGCCTGCTGCTGATGACGTCACTTGTTCAAGCTGCAGTTCGATATGTTCGGGTCGTTCAGATTGTTCAAAACTGCTACTGCTAGGCCCGTCATGTGTATTCCCTCCATCGCTGTTGGTTTGAACATCATCGCTAGTAGGCTGTTCTTGCCTTTGTTTAACAAAAAAGGCTTCCATCGTCGGTCTTATCCAAAACATCGTGTGTTTTCATTTTTTAACTTTGCTATCTTCCTATAAGCTGCTCCACTCAATTTTCGGCGTATGTTACTCATGACGATATCACTAGAATCCACTGATCGTATATTGAGTATTGACAGTGAATTTGTTACTTTCACATCTCAGATCATCAGGATCTGAGTCATTTTCGTGGGATCGAGCTATTTAAGGCAGCCGCGCGAACCTCACAGAGATCCGTGAGCCGTTTGACCCCAGTGACTCTCGCCCTCACAAGAATTGTGCTTCTTGTGGAGGTTTGGACACTGACAACACGATATAACTTACAGTAAGATATTGGGTGACGGAGGAATAAGTAAAAGCATAACGAACTCTACATTTTGACACCAATATCGCTTACCACGTTATTATCTATATTGTCGATTATATTGTAAATATGTTGGTGAACCATATATTCGTCCAGCAGATAATGAGTTTTATGGTAGTTGGTAAAACAATTATCGACTTGCAACCATAAGTCCATAACAAAATATACACGAAAAAGGGGAGCTTCTGCACTACTGATTTATATTACTGCCGATGTATCCATGTTAACGGGTGCTGGGCTATTGACAATCAAATTATAAATTCTAACACACTTTACTATTTCAAATTCTATACTACCAGTAACAAATACCTGTATCGCCCAAAACTATCCAGACCCCGCGGTACAACCGCGTCCCCTGGGAGTCAACTTCATTGATAGAGCGCGGTCGGCGGCCTGCAAAAACGATTATGCGTGACACCCGCAGCCGATTCCGCCGACGCTCACCTGCTCCAGTGACTGTGCGCCTTTCTGTTCTGGTATTCTGGAGTCTGCCACTACCCCTTCTTTATTCTAACAAATGCCTATAATTGCTAGGGAATTTGAAGGAACTATTCTGTAAGGACTACATTGGAATCTAGACAAGCGCATATTCAATCAGTCAATTAAAAATAATCAATTAAGCTAAACTGTTAATGATGAGGAAGAATATTTCAAAATATATTTTTCCAGATAATAGCCTGAAGCAACCGAAAATCCGAATTTTCGTATACGCAATTTCACAAAACAAAATACGTTATTAGGCCATGATAAAATATTTTTTGTGTAGGCGTAGCACACTAAGTAGCAGGTAATTCATTGTTTGGTGAGTCAACATGAGTAAAAAACATGTTGGGGGTTTTGAAAAACACAAATAAATAACTGAGGTGAGGGCGGATGGGTTTATGATGTGGGGGGGCGAGGTGTATTAGGTGGGACTCAGGGAGGGAAGGTTAGAAATCTTTTAAACTTGAAGCGACCGACCCGACGGTGTGGTGGAATAGTGAGTGTGTGTGTGGGGGGTCCAGATTCAAGAGGTTATTGGGGCGGCATAAATGGCAGGGGGAATTAATAACCAAGGACTACATTTTAAAATGGTGTCCATTCTTTTTCTTTTTGGTCAAAATTTGCCGCCCCCTAAAATCTGCCGCCCCAGGCACGTGCCTCGTGTGCCTATGCGTTAATACATCCCTGGTTACACAACAACCTTCAAACATGTGATCAGCTATTGGTCAGTTACCTTTTTTCACACGTTTTCGAACACTGCAAGTCAAATAAACACAACATAACCATAGAAAACATTCAAATTTGTGAACATGATGATGATCGAAGATGGTCGAAACGTTGTTCTCTCCTCTGCATAGTGCTTTCTCTATCCATACCAGCGGTATTTTACATATATAATTTTCTCTACAACAAGGTTTTCTCGTAATAACGGAAGGCATTGCTATTTATTTTATGTCTGTTCATTTGTTGTTTCGTATATAACAATTAAACATAAATACAAAGCACTTCCTAACACGGTGGTATTAATCAAAAAAATGAAACACAAAGTAAATAAACTAAGTCGTTGTTGACTTGTCTGCTCTCTTCCTCTTTCACCGAAGGTGGACGGAGTTTATGATTTCATCCCTGAGTGTGTTTACCAACAAGATTTCTAGAAATTGGTCAAATAGATTTTGACAAAAGTTTGTAGACGTTTGGTCTTGACATAACTCAGAAATGATTGCTTTCCCTATATATTAATATGAGGACCCATTTTTGGTGTATAACTCAATGAAAAATATCTTATTTTGATGAAATTTAGTGAACTTGAGTGGAATATTATGCCTTATTGTCATATCAAAAGCGATCGGTGTCCGTTGATGACGGATGGATTTTCGTTTCTTTTTTGATGGCTTGATATGATTAACGCTGCGTGGAGGAGGTACGCAAAGTATTGAACTGATATGAATTTAGTATAAGAACACTGTATATCTTAGTAGTCTTGTACTGATACAAATTTAGAATAAGAACATTTACATCTTCGCAGTTTTGATATGATATCAAGGTAGTCAAAGAACACTGTGTGTCTTTATAGTCTTGAACTGATATCAATGGAGTATAAGAACATCGTATATCTTGATAGTGCTGAATATATATATATAGTATAAAAGCATTGTATATCTTCAACGTCTTCAACTGAAGTAAATGAAGCAAAAGAGCATTGTGTATCTTTATGGTCCTGAACTGAAACAAATGTAGTTCAAAAATATTCATCTTAAAAGTCTTTAACTGCTATGAATTTAGTATAACAACATTGTGTATCATGATAAGTTAAAACTGATATGATTACACTGTACGAACATTGTTCATCTTGATGTAAATTCAGTGTAAGAACATTCTGTATCTTGATAGTCTTGAACTGAAATGAATGTACCATGAGAACATCTTGATAGTCTTCAACTGATATGAATGTAGAATAAGAACATTGCGTATCTGATATAAATGTGGTATAAAAATATTGTATATCTTGATAGTCACCAACTGAAAAAATGTATTTGAAGAACATTTTATATATTGATCGTTTTGAAGTTGTATAAATGCAGTATAAGAACATTGTTTATCTTTATAATTCTTAATTGATGAAATTTAGAAACAAAAGAGCATTGTATATTTTGATAGTCTTGAAATGATATAAATGTAGTATGAGAACACTGCATACCTTCATCGTCTTGAACTGATATAAATATGGTATAAAACGATGTATATCTTTATAGTATTTAACTGATATAAATAGAGTGTTAGAACACTGTATGTCTTGATCGTCTTGAAGTGATATACATACAGTACAGGTACAGTGTGATATAAATGTGATGTAAGAACATTATATATCTTAACAGTCTTGAACTAATATAAACATAAGTAAATTGTAAATCTTGTGGTTATCAGTTGATATAAATGTAGTATAAGAACACTTCTTCAACTGATTTAACTTCAGTATAAGAACATTCTGTATCTTGATTATCTAGAACTGATAAAATGTAGCATAAGATGTTCATCTTGATAGTCATCAACAGATATAAATTTAGTAAAATAACATTGTATATCATTATAGTCTTGAACTGATAATAATTTAGAATAAAACAACTGTAGTAAAAGAACATTGTATAACTTAATCTTCGTCAACTCATACAAATATAGAATAAGAACATTGAGTATCTGAAAGAAATACAGCATAAAAATATTGTATATCTTGATAGTCATGAACTGATACATATGTAGTAGAAAAACATTGTATATCTTGTTCTTCTTGAAGTGATATAAATGTAGTGTAAAAACATTGCATATCTTCACAGTTCTGTTTTGATGTAAGTGAAATAAAAGACTATTGTATATCTTGATAGTCTTGAACTGATATAAATGTAGTGTAAGAACATTACATATCTTCACAGTTCTATTTTGATGTAAGTGAAATAAAAGACTATTGTATATCTCGATAGTCTTGAACTGATATAAATGTAGTGTAAGAACATTACATATCTTCATAGTTCTATTTTAATGTAAGCGAAATAAAAGAGTATTGTATATCTTCACAGTCTTGAACTAATATAAACTTAATATAAGTAAATTTTACATCTTCTAGTTTTCAACTGATACAATGTATAATAAAAACATGTTCACCTTGATAGGCTTCAACTGATATAAATTTAGTATAAAAACATTATAGAACTTAATAGCCATGAACTGATAAATATATTTAAGAACATTATATAACATAATCGTCTTCAACTGAAAAATATGTAGTATAAGAACATTGTGTATCTAATATAAATGTGGTATAAAAACATTGTATATCTTCACAGTCTTGAACTAAGATAAACTTAATATAGGTAAATTTTACATCTTCTAGTTTTCAACAGATACAGTGTAGTATAGCAACATGTTCACCTTGATAACCTGCAACTGATATACATTTAGCATAAGAACATTGTATATCTTGATCATCTTCAACTGATTACAATGTGGCATCTAAACATTATATAACTTAATCATCTTCAACTCATACAAATGTGAAATAAGAACACTGGGTATCTGACAGAAATGTGGAATAAAAACATGGTATATATTGAGTATCTTCGACTGATATGAATTTAGTACAACAACACTGTATATCTTGATCGTCCTCAACTAATAAAAACATAATATAACTTAATCATCTTCAAGTGATACAAGTGTAGTGTGAAAACATTATATAACTTAATCGTCTTTAACCAATAAAAATGTAGTAAAAACACTGTGTATCTGATATAAATGTGGTATGAAAACATTGTATACCTTGTTTGCTTTGAACTAATATAAATGAAGTATAAAAACATTGTATGTAGGGATTGTCTTAAACTCATATAAAATAGAGTATAGGAACATTTTATATCTTGATAGTTTTGAAGTTGTATAAATTCAATATAAAAACATTAAATATATTCATAGTTCTCAATTGATGTAAATGAAACAAAAGAGCATTATATATACTGATTGTATTAAAATAACATATCTGGTGTAAAACATTCTATATCTTTATGGTCTTAAAATGATATAAATGGAGTGAAAAACACTGTATATCTTGATCGTCGTAAACTGATAAAAATTTAGTATAAGAACACTATATTGTGACTGTCTTGAACTCATAAAAATTAGTAATAAGAACATTGTGCATTGTCACAATTTTAAATGATATCAAGAGAGTAAAAAACATTATATACTTTTATTGTCTTGAACTGATATAAATGGAGTATAAGAACATTGTTTATTATGAGAGTCTTGAACTGATATAAATATAGTATAAGAATATTGTATATCATCTCACTCTTGAACTAATATAAATGTACCGTAAGAACATTTTATATCTTCAAAGACTTGAACTAATGTAAATGAAACATAAGAGCACTGTATACCTTGAAATATCTCAACTCATAAATGTAATATAAAAATATTGTATATATTGATCGTCTTGAACTGATACAAATGTGTAAGAACATTGTATTACTTAATCGTCTTAAACTTAAAGAAATATGGAATAAGAACATTAAGTATGTCATAGAAATGTGGTATAAAAAATTGTATATCTTGATCTTGAACTGATATATATGTAGTATAAAAACATTGTATATCTTGTTGGTCTTGAACTATTATAAATGTAGTATAAAAACATTGTATATCTGGATTGTCTTAATCTTATATAAATAATAAAGCAATGATATAAGAACATTGTACATCTTCAATGTTCTCAATTCATGTAAATAAAACAAAAGAGCATTGCATATCTTGTCTTGAAATGATATAAATGTAATACAGGTACATTGGGTAACTAATACAAATATAGTTTAAGAACATTATTTATCTTCACAGCATTGCACCAATATAAACTTAATATAAGTAAACTGTACATCTTTTAGTTTTCAATTGATACAATGTAGTATAACAACATGTTAACCTTGATAGCCATCAACTGATATAAATATAGTACATGAACATTTTATATCTTTATCATCTTAAACTCATAAATCTGTAGTATAAAAACATTGTGTATCTGATATAAATGTGGTATAAAAACATGGTACATCTTGATTGTCTTGAACTGATATAAATATAGTATAAAAACATTGTATAACTTATTCGTCTTACATTCATACAAATGTGGAATAAAAACATCTGATAGAAATATGGTATAAAAACATTGTAAATCTTGATTGTCTTAAACTTATATATATATGTAGTATAAAAATTGTAAATCTTGTTGGTTTCTAACTAATACAAATGCAGTATAAAGACATTGTATATCTGGATCGTCTTGAACTGATATAAATATAGTAACAATGATATAAGAATATTGTACATCTTGAAACTTCTCAAATCATGTAAATAAAACAAAAGAGCATTGAATATCTTGATTGTCTTGAAATGATATAAATTTAGTACAGGTGCAATTGGTAACTAATATAAATATAGCGTAAGAACATTATATATATTCACAGCCTTGAACTGACATAAACTTTATATAAGTAAATTGTACATCTTCTAGTTTTCATCTGATACAAAGTAGTATAACAACATGTTCACCTTAATAACCTTCAACTGATATAAATTTAGTAAAAGAACATTGTATATCTTGATCGTCTTCAACTGATAAAAATGTAGTGTAAAAACATTGTGTATCTGAAATAAATGTGGTATAAAAACATTGTATATCTTGATCGTCTTGAACTGATACAAATGTAGTGTAAGGACATTGTATAACTTAATTGTCTTAAACTCATACAAATGTGAAATAAGAACACTGAGTATCTGATAGAAATGTGGTAAAAAACATTGTATATCCTAATTGTCTTGAACTGATATATATCTAGAATAAAAACTCTGTATTTCTTGATTGTCTTGAAATGATATAAATGTAGTACAGGTACGTTGGGTAACATATAAATGTAGAGTAAGAACATTATATATCTTCACAGTCTTGAACTAATATAAACTTAATTTTAAGTAAATCTTCTAGTTTTCAACTGATACAAATGTAGTATGAGAACATTTTTGATCTTAATAGTCTTCAAATAATTTAAATATAGTATTAGCACATTGTATATCTTGATAGTCTAAAACTGATATGAATGTACTATGAAAACATTGTTCATTTTGATAGTCTCGAACTGATATAAATTTAGTTTAAGAACATTGTGTATCTTGATAGTCTTGAACTGATACTAATGTTGTAAAACAACATTGCATATCTTGGTAGTTTTGAACTGATATAAATGTAGTTCAAGAACATTGAGTAGGTTCCTAATTAATACAATTTCCAAAATTTGTAATTCTAACTAGGTTTCATCTAAAAAAAATCATTATTGGCTGGTCTAAATGTTTTGTTTCTTGTTCATAATGAAAATATTTTTATATATACACATAGCTGTATGAGGGTTTTATTTCTAAATGGCAACTTTTGTTATGAAAAGTATGTGTCCCTTAAAACAGGACCATTTTAAACATAGTTGTGAAAAAGATCTCTAGACATAAAACCAGACAATGCATACAGACATAGTGCATCTTTAGCACATCAATGTTCTGCACCACAGAACTTACCAAATGTAATTCTTCTCCTCAAGAAAAAATTGTGGAAGAAAATCTCCTTTAAATGTTTCTGAATAGTTAGATTTTGAAAAAAAAGCATTTCAGTGATTTATGTAAAAAAATTACATCGTGTACATTACAGCTGTGATATCAATTCCCTTGATAAAAAACAATAGACATGTTGTACACACAAAGGGGAACAGTAAATAATTATGTTATTAATAAATATACAAAATATAATCATATCAAAATTATCCTTGTATTCTGTATATATGTATAGAAAATGATGGAAAGAATCAAGCCAACTTAAGGTGTATATAAGACAAATTTCTTCCACCATTCAATATGTCAGTTATTGAACTACCTAATTCATATGACAGATGCACATAAAAAAACTGTAAATAAGATTTAATTTTTTTGCATACACCACTACAACTTTTAAAATATGAGAAATATTTGTTGATATTTTTGAGTAAAATATTTGGCAATTTGACTACTTTGTAATGGAAAACTGGAAAAGTGCTAATAAGCATGCACATTATATCATGAATAATAAACTGATTCATAAATTCTTATAAACTACTGAATTAACAACATAATACAAGCTTGGTACATCACCATTATGAGAAAAATTCCAATGTAATGATGCTTTTGTGGATTCCTCAATGTGTCCTTCAGTAGAACTACCATCTGATGCTAATCCATTTGCAATAACTTCACCTTTCATGAACAACTTGTCACTGAGGACTGAATCAACATTTGTTTGAGAATGAATATCTTCAGTACTCCAATAAACACTCGATCCTGAATCTGAGAGAAGTAATAATAATAAAAACAATTAAAGAATACATAGAAATGGTAATTTTTAAATGTTGTTCGTTGTTGAAATTAAAAAGTAAATTGTAAGGAAGATCTGGTATTCTTATGTCCAAACAATCTTCAAACAATCATCTGCTTTAACTCAAATCTCATAAAAAAACAATAATCAAATATTAATTCCTAAAATAAATAAACGAACACTACCTTCACTAACCAGTCTTTCATGTCTGCCAGTTTACATTTTCAATAAGATATTAACAAACTGTAATTAGTGACCAATCAATCATAAAAACTGGCTCTAATTTAACTGTTTGTTGAATATAATCTCCTTTTAGCTGTAAATCTTTTTTAGATATTTTAAAAAAACATTCAGACTCAAAATAACTATAAATGTCATTTAACTACAGTGTCTCTACAAATATTTTATATACCATTCGTCACTGGAGTTATACCAGTTTCAGAGAATTTACCACTCATGATTTAGCCTTGACAAGGGCAAATTGAGAGGTGAAATTCCTTAAATCTGGAATAATTTTTTAATAAGTAGTAAATGAAATGAGAAATCTAGCTTCACATTTATTATTTTAAATGCCTCTGCATCAAAATAAATTAAGAGCATCAGGCATATTTTATACACAAACAAAATATTTTATACAACAGGCAAAAGCACATTTTTCTACACCACAGTTACAGTATTCTTTTTTCCAGAGGACATGAGGAAGCCTACTTTACCCCCAAAAATACTCAACAGCACCTAAAGTTTTTTCTAATTTCAAGGGATTTACATCTTGGAGATAAATTTTGTGTATTTACTGATACAACTGTAGCATTTTAGACACTTGTAAAAAATAAAATGTTAGGGAGTGCAATAAAAGCATGTTTAACAAACACATTAATGTAAATATCTTCTTATTTACCACAGAGTGATAACAATAACAATGAAATTCACAAAACAAAGAGTTATCATTTAGCACTATCTTCAATATTCTGATGTAGTAAATTATTATGTAAGACTATTACATTTTTAACTGTCACAATTTATTACATGTTATTTGACATAAAATTTCTACTGATAATTTATACTGATATGTACTGCTATTTATTTATGATTCATTATTTTTTTATATTATATATGGTTTAGTTTGTTTGTAATTTCATACAAAGCCACATGAAGACTACTGATGTTAGCTTTCTCTAATTTAACAGTGAAGACAAAGTGAATGCAGTTAGTCATCATCACCCACTGCCAACTCTTGGGCTACTCTTTTACCAGTGAATAGTGGGAGTGACTTGTATGTCAAAATAACCTCACAACTGAAAGGGTGAACATGTTTGTTGGGATGGGGATTTGAATTAATAACCTGCAGATTGTAAGTCGAGTGCCCAACTTATCTGACCATGTCAAACACACATTATACATGTATTAGTACACATTATAAAAATTGTACTATTACTATTAGTGTATATGAAACCTATTTTGTATGATTCCAAGAATTCTCTGCTATGAACAAGATCTTGGCCTAATATGAATCCAATTTCCTTTCAACTAATGCTGTACATGTTGTCCACTGTCTGATTTGGTTTGGCAATGCTTAATGTCCAACACATAGTGAGGCCATATGTTATTTTGGATATTTTTTGTAATGCAATCACAGAAAAATGTATGCAGTTACTGTCTGCATAACATATTTTTGCCACACCTACTGCAAAAAAAAAAAAAAATTGTGATATGTGAGAGGGATCTAGTACAATGTCTCACTTTATAACTAACTTTTTATGTTACACTTCTATCCATAAATAACATTTTTGTAAAATTTGATGTTACTTTGACAAAGCATAAGATGCATACTTTGTGAAAAATTATAAAACTTGAATGAAGTAATCAAATGAAGACAACAACCAAAATGTATCTAATTTTGATAAATATTCTAGAAGTTGTTTGAACAATGTTTCAGTCATGGACAACTGATCTAAGTTTTTCTTTATATGAATTGAATCATCATTTTCTTTATTTTGTTTTCAGACAAAACCTTTTTTGTATGTCTTTTTTATTTTCTAATCATCTTTTAAAAATTTTTAGTCTCTTGTATTTGACTGAAAAATGTGTTTGACAATTGTTTTATTGAAACTTACAACAGTGTAATTTCTAATCTTGAAAAACACAAACTATAATTATTAAATTACATACCTAATTATATTTTTACTTTGAAACAAACAAAGTTTTAAGATGTCTTATAAAAGTATTACAAGATAAATAAAATGGTAGACTATATAAAAAATATTTGGGTAAGTTATCATCTAGTGAGACATTCTCCATATACTACATGAGGGTACAGATAACATGAATTTATTGCCAATTTTGGCTGTGCTGTAAACTTAAAATATTAAATGAAAAACATAATGGTGTGATTTATAACATATTATATTACTTCAACAAATGTTGGCTGCAGATGTACTGTTTTTGTGCATAACTGAATAAGCATATCTACTTTAAAACTTTTTTAACTTGAAATTGTAAACAAAAGTGAAGTAACCATGAATTTTAATGAAGTAATGCTTCTGGTAGGTTTATTAGATCTTATGGTCAAGTTAGGTTACAAATGACATCAGAGTCAAATAATATTTAGCTACATATGTTAAAACTATGAATGCAAACTTTTTAATTTATGCAATAAAGAAAGCTTGTTGACGGAAAGGTGAGGGCATCAGGTGACTTACAAAACTCAAACTGACCTGCTGTTGATGGATTGGAGAAATGAGAAACAGTGTATTTGGACCTAAGTTATGTGATTCCACGATTCTTTTTCACTTCACGTTTAATTGCAAGAAAGTTGTATTTTGGGCTTCCTTGTTTCATCAAGATAAAGTTTGTTTACAGTTGAGCACAAAGCTGCAGAACAGATAATCCCTGGTCTGCCCACCACAGGTATCAAATCCTGATTTTTAGTGCTGTAAGTCCACAGAGTGGAAAGCTAATTATAAAGGTATTTATAACTTATTTGATTTTGAATTGTATACATAGGCAAAGTAAAAATTACCAAAGATTTAAATAAAGTTATGCTTGTTTGTGTCAGAAACGACAAATATCTTTCCAACCAGACAGATGGCGCTACAATACATTACTATTGATGACACTCAATTTTGGAAAGAGATTTTGCAAATTTTAGGCATACTTTATGAAAAATTATACCTTACTGGATTTGCCTTTGTTCTTCACATTCTTTGATTTTGGCATCACAATTAATAAATAGCAGGGGCAGACAACTAACCATAGAGGGCTATTTATTCTGGAACTATTTTTTTTTCAGGGTCAAATTATCACGAGTTTTAACATTAGATGTGAAATGTAAACATTCTTAATGTGGAGAAAAACAGAAAAAAAAACGTTTCATATGATTTTCATTAATTTATACAGAAGTCATTAATTGACACCATATTATTCCTTCCATGCTCATTAAAATATAATATGTATGTAAATCCAAGTTGTCATTTTCACTTTGTGATGCTAATATTGTGAGCAAATTTTAATTTAAGTTTTACCATTCATACAAATTTGTTGAATGTGTACCACAAATTTTTATTTTCTCAAAGTGTGTTTGTTTTCTTAATACAATGGGTAAACAAGGCTCACAGAAAGAATGGAAGAGGACACTGTTTTCTTTTACAAAACACAAATTCGTCATAATTTTGACAGGTCAGGTAAAATTAATAAAAATATAAAAAGGTTCATCAATAAATCAATATGTGGATCTTCTAAATAAAACTGAACAAAGATTTCAAAGTCATGAAAATTTCTTTATTATTTAAAAATGTGCTTATAGAGACAGAACTGCCTTCAGAAAAATTGACTGGTTATATTAAAAATGATTGACATTATTAATTATGATAAACCTATATGTCTAATACTGAATACATCTTCTCTTTAATCTTCAGAAAATGATACTTATTTCAGGTCTCCATCTAGATCTATCAAATCTGACTTACATGTATAACCTCATCTTACAACCCAAACAACTGGGTTTCAGTCTTTAGTATGACATGTAAGGCTGTTATCTATTTCTGCAAAATTTAACGCAATATCTGAAACTATACAATGTTAACAAGTTTTGTTGTTATTATGTACATCCAAATCTAAGTCTAGTAACACATTGGGCCAAAGTACTAACACTGGACATGTTTGGTTCTAATATTAGTTATATCGGTGTCCGATGTACAGAAATGATTTTTTTAAAATCTGGCCTATGCATGAGCCTAGAAGGCCTATGACATATAATACAGTGTGTTTGGGAAACCACTGTGCAGTTTTGTATGTTCATAAATATATAAGTGACTTAATACAAAAACTGATATTTCTTTATGATCCCAGCTTAACAAATGCCCAGGCTAAAACATATAGTTGGGAATAGAAGCAATAAAGTTAATATACTTAAAACACGATTTAATGCGATAAAATACCTTACACTTTAATGTAAAACTCCTTATTCAAAATTTTCGACGTTATCTTGTGTTCCAATCAATTAATCAATGGTGTTTGGGTATTTTATGACCTGGAGGGTCAGGTTCTCTTTGACCTCTTCCTCCTCCCTGAACTTATTATCTTAACTGTTTGTATTTGGTCCTTTTCAGGGCAATGTCCATGTATATGGCTCTTATACAGTTTTAATTATTTATTTTATTCACAGTATGTCAAGTTAGCTGGTGGCAATTTTTTTATATTTTAAAATACATAAATAATTAAACTATAAATATTAATATTTAAAGTTTATATACGTATATATCTTAACGTTTTTAATTTATTTATCTTTTTTTTTAATATATGTTAATTGGGGAGAGATATTTAGGACTTTCTTCATCATGTATGAGATACCTGTCTAGTTCGCATAGTAATTCATTTTTCATCCAATTTTTATTAAAGTACATTATTGTAATATGGAGGAGTCTATCTGGTATAGTTGGTATGTTCGAGTATTTGTGAATGAATTGAGATGATATTGTTCTTGGGACTCTGTATGCAGTTGTTAGAAGTGTGTTTTGGATTGTTTGTAGTTTAGTTTTGATTATTTTATTACTTACAGTTATCCATGCTGGAGCTGCATAGTCTATTACAGGTCTAATATATGTTTTGTATATTTTTAGTATGCTATCTGTAGATGCTTCACCGTTTTTACCACTTAGACTCCTCGCATAGTTGGTTCTTCGCCAGATTTTATTTTTAATTTCGTTTACATGATTGATCCAAGTTAGTTTTGAATCATAGGTCAGACCTAAAAATTTTGCCGATGTGGCAATCTGGAGTAGAGTGCCATTCATATACATTTATGGCTGTTGTTTTTTTGTGTTTTGTCGATTTCGTAAAGAGTACGAGCTGAGTTTTTGCTGTGTTTATTTTAGTTCTATATTTTTCACAGTATTCACTGATTCTATTTAATTGTGGTTGTATGTTTGTAGCTGCTATCGTGGGTGTTGCAGCACTTTTCCAGATTGCCACATCATCTGCGAACTGTGATGAGAATCCATGATTTGGATCCTTCAATGGCATATTGTTTACATATATGATGAAGAGTATAGGGCTAACCACCCCTCCCTGTGGGACACCATCTTGTGGGGTAAAGTATTCGGAAAAAGTTCCTTCTACATTTATTCTACATTTTCTGTTTTCCAAAAAGTTAGATAACCAGCGAATAATTCCTCGCGGTAGTTCCATTTCATTCATTCGGAACCTTAGACCATCGTGCCAAACAGTATCGAATGCTTTCTCGATATCGAGGAAGCAAGCGACTGTACATTCATTTTTGTTGAAACTATCTATTATGGTTTCGGCTATCTTGTGTTCCGTTCCGATGTGTCGGTATTTGAGTATTGTTGTTAAATACCCAGGAGGGTCAGGTACATTTGACCTCTTCCTCCTTCCCGAACATTCATAGCATCAAAAACAAAAAAAAATGATTTTATTATTATTATTATTATTTATTTATTTATTTATTCTTCTTATTATTATTATTTTTTTTATAGCTTTGGGCCAGAGTAAAAGTATAACTTGATGCTCAGGCCCATTTCAGGGCTCAGACCATGCATGGACGAACAAGAATATATTTTTTTAATTCTTACTTGTGGTTTTTTTTTCCTTTTATGTATTTTTTTAAAGAAAGAATGCTACTACTACTACGTGTAGTAGCACGCACACACACACAAATAAAAGTAAGTATATTAATAATTATTATTCAATAATTGTATGATAAATAGTAATCAAGGACCAAGAGTCTAGTGCATAGTGGCCGGCTTGAGTTACATTACTTAAATATAAGTTAAAAGGGGAGAGGTATTTAGGACTATTTTTATCATGTACATGATATCTGTCGAGATCACACACTAATTCATTTTTATGCCAATTCTTATTGAAGTATTTTAGAGTGTTATGCAGGAGTCTTTCAGATATTGTGTCTATGTTTGCATACTTGTGCAAGAATGTGGTTGAGGTGCTACGTGGTACTTTATAAGCTGAAGTTAGTACTGAATTTTGTATACGTTGAAGTTTCTGTATATGTGTAGGTGCTATGTTAATCCATGCAGGTGATGCATATTCTATTGTTGGTCTGATATACGTTTTGTAGATTTTAAGTATGTTTGCTGGTGATGTTCCTTGGTTTTTACCTGAAAGACTTCTTACATAATTTGCTCTTTTCCAGATTCGTGTCAGTACATTTTTGATATGTGGTATCCACGTTAATTTTGAGTCATAGGTTAGACCTAGAAATTTAGCAGAAGTAGCAATCAGTAAAAGTGATCCATTCATATATAGTTTTGGTGGATCTTTTTTTAGCTTATTCCGTCTGCTGAATAATATAACTTGGGTTTTTGGGATATTGATTTTGATTCGGTATTTCTGGCAGTATTCTTCAATGCTATTTAGGACTGGCTGCAGGTTCGTTGCTGCTATCGATGGAGTGGGGGAACTTTTCCAGATTGCTACATCGTCAGCGAACTGTGATGCATAACCTAAATTTAGGTCCGACAGAGGCATATTGCTCACGTACATGATAAATAGTATAGGGCTAACCACCCCTCCCTGCGGAACTCCTGCTTCGGGTGAAAAGGGCCCTGAGAGGGCCCCATTTACATTAACTTTACACATTCTGTTATCCAGGAAGTTGGAGAGCCAGCGAATAGTTTCCTGGGGTAATTTCATTTCCAGTAGTCTATGTCGTAGACCGTTATGCCACACTGTGTCAAATGCTTTCTCAATGTCGAGAAAGCAAGCTACAGTGCATTCATTTTTATTGAAGCTGTCGGTAATTGATTCTGTTAGTCGAATCAGGTGGTCTGTCGTTTGACGGAATTTTCGAAATCCGTTTTGTATTTCTGGTAATTTTGAATTTTCGGTTATCTGTGCTCTGCCCACCACGGGTATCGAAACCCGGATTTTAGCGTGTAAAGCCGCAAACGTACCGCTGAGCCACTGGGGGGCCGTTTTTTATTTATCCGTTAAATAGCCATTAAAATTAAGATTTGCAAATAAAAATATTGTGTCAAACTCTATTTTTAGATAAAGATTAAAACCTTATCGCGACAACTAATAAACTGTAGTTGAGTTACCACATAAAATAATCCTCAAAAACTAAAGTTCTATAATTATAATATGCCCGGCATAGCCAAGCATATTAAGGCATGCAACTCGTAATCCGATGGTCGCGGGTTCGCATCTCCGTCTCGTCAAACATGCTCGCCTTTTCAGCCGAAGGGGCGTTATAATGTGACGATCAAATTCCACAACAAAGAAACAATTATTTGTAATAAATAGTTCGATTTTTGTATTTAGTACATTTATTTCTCTTTAAACAGGTCTTTATTGTCGATATTATTGTTCTCGAGATTCGATATAAATATTATTTTTTCACAGAATTATATTTACAGTTGAAAAAGTCAGTCTTCACAGCCTGACGATAGACGTCAGTCCGATAAATGGTAGGCTCAGCATGGCCTGGTGGTTAGGGCGCTCGACTAGTAATCTCAGGCTCGCGGGTTCGAAACCCCCGTCACACGAAACATACTTGCCATTTTAGTCGCAGGGACGTTATGACGTGAGAGTTAATCCCACTACTCCTTGGTAAAAGTGTTGCCCAAGAGTTGACGGTGGGTAGTGATGGCTAGCTGCTTTCTTTCTCGTCTTACACTGCTAACTTGGAACGGCTAGTACCGATAACCCACGTGTAGCTTTTGGCAAAATTCAAAAAAACATACAAACAATCGAAACATCGTACAAAATAAAGCATGGAAAGTTTTGATTGAGAGGTATCAATTTATTCTTTATTATCATTTATCTGAGTTTTTATATCCCAGTCTCATTTAATAAAATTCATTTGAAAATTATAATAACTTAATACGGACGTCAAGTACTTGCAATGAAGTAATAATTTCTACAAAATTACAATTTTACAAATCTTACAAAAAGAAACATTAATTCCATTAAAAACCTAAAACAAGACAAAAACATAAAAATTCTGAAAGCAGATAAAGGCAATGCTATAGTCATAACAAACACGAATGAATGCATCCAAAAAATGATGTGGATTTTCTCGACATCACTGATTATCACTTTATTTACTCACTATCTTTTCCATTTTGTTCATCTTCTGAGTCTTTCACACTGTTACTATCTTGCGATTCTGTTACAGATTTTAAACCTATTTTATCAGTTTCTGTTAAAACATTCTTGTCAACATTCACAAAACTTTCCACATTCACAGAATCATCTGAATCAGTCTTCTTAATCAGAGCTTGGAGTTCACTAGAATCATCATAACAAACAACTTCTACACAACCTCCGCCATTATCAAGAATAAATCCACAGTTTCGAAAGTAGTTTATTATACATTCATCTTTTACACATTTGATTGAATGACTTAAAAATGCAATTGCATCAAACGCGTCAATTTTTATGGTCATTTCAGATGCTCTCTTACAGTCGTCCATGTTTGCAATAATATGTTGAAGCATCAATTTCCTGTATTTCAATTTTATACACTGTATAATTCTGTTATCTAGTGGTTGTAGAACTGATGTTGTACATAGAGGTAGCAAGACTAAAGAAACATTTGAAAGTTAAACTTTTGAGTGACAAGTTGTATTATCTGGGAAAAGTAGAATATTCCTATTTTCTTGTTCCATTCATTTGTTTACTTTAATTGCAAAAATAATGATGGCAGAAAAAAGAACATAATATGTTTAACCAATACTTATTGTAACAAAATGTCCGATAATTTATTAATATTTAAAGAAATTATTAATTAAATTATAAATTAATATTTAATCAAAACATTTTTTCCCGCCTAACTCAGGTTCTAATCCTTCTTTAGGCAGGTTTCGGCAGGTGAAAGATAGTTTTCTGTTCGCGTTACGCAGGTTCCTCCATATACAGGGCCTTTTATTAGAGAAATCTTAAGATAATGCTGCAAAATTTTAATATTTCCGGCTTTTACAGGTTTTTGCCCAATTATGTTTCCGGCCTAGACAGGTTTACTGTATAAAGGTCACGGGTTTTAACAGTGACATAAACATGTTCATTCTTTCAGTTCTGGGGTCGTCATAACATGACGGTTGTTTCTTGTATTTATTGGTAAAAGTATTTCAATAGTTGTTGGCGGTTGCTGATGACTAGTTTCTTTCCTTGTGGTCTTGAACGGCAAAATTTATACAATAAAAGGTATTTACGGCTCATAAAGAAATACACGCATGGTGAGAAACTATGAGGTTATATACATAGGCAAAATTTAGAGCCAACTCGAAAGCTAATTTATGTGTATTTATGCATATTGCACAGATCTTTTGTTTGTTTGAAGTTAGCCACAAAGCAACACAATGTGCCATCTGTGCTCTACCAATCACAGGTATCGAAACTCTGTTTATAACATTGTAAGTCCGCATACATATAACTGTGTCACTGGAAAGCATGAAGATCTGGCCCGCGTTTAGCAACACTCGACAGTTCGATCAACTAAAGAACCCATGAAGCATAACATATTGTTTGTTTGTTTTTTATTTCGCACAAAACTACACGAGGGCTATCAGTGCTAGCCGTACCTAATTTAGCATTCAAATTAGAAAATATATTATTAAACAATGTATTAGTATGGAAAATATTTAGATCTTTTCTCTTGCCCTTTTCAGTCCAACTTTCGTTTGTTAAAGACTCACGGACACTAAATATATATATAACAGGAGTTCTTAGCTATTTCAGTTACTTTCAAATGTGGTTGAGTTTCGCAGTCTTTATATAGACTGTTTTCTATAATTCTTTAGAAGTACTTTTTGGTCTTAGGTATTATTTTAGCTGAAAATATCCTTAACTAATCTTGGCCCGGCATGGCCAGATAGGTCAAAGCATTTGACTTAATCTGAGGGTCGCTGGTTCGAATCTATGTCGCACTCAACATGCTTGCCCTTTCAGTTATGGGGACGTAATAATGTGACGGTCACTCCCACCATTCTTTGGTAAAAGAGTAGCTCAAAAGTTAGCGGTGGGTTGTGATGACTAGTTGCCCTCCCTCTAGCCTTACACTGCTAAATTAGGTGCGGCTAGAGCAAATAGCCCTCCTGTAGTTTCACGCGAAATTCAAAAATAAACAAATAAATCCAAACTATGAGGCCGACATAAGGTTGATCTACGTTATGGAGTGGTGATGTCACATAAGCACTCCACCTTAACATTTTTAGCAAACTGATTGTTTAGATTTATAAATGCTAGTTTGCAGTTCAAAGGAGAAACCGAATTTAAATATAAAAATTTGACTAGATACTTTTCTTTATCGGCATTGAAACTTCATGTCCAAACATACAGAAAACATCGTGTACCAACTCTCGTTTTGTTCTTTTACTTCAGTGTATGTGATTCCACACAGCAACGACACCTGCAAGAATTCGTGTTAAAAAAAATCTTTACCGTAAGTTGCGAATAGAGACTTACTTTTGTTTTCATTCTTCTTATATATTTATGTAAAGAGTAGAGGGAAAATGTTTTTCGTATAATCTCTCAATAAACTAGAAATACGCTAGAAATTAGCAGAACTTAAAATCATTTACTGAAACAATGTACATGGTTTTTGTTAGTTTATTTCTTTAAACAGATTTTCTACAAGAGGATGATGAAAAGCTGGCTATAATTTGAATTTCCTTGACACAGAGGCACAAAGTAACTTGTAATAAATAGTTAACAACATTTATTTTGATAATATACAGATTAAGTAATACATAAAATTGAAATTTGGCTACTTTAGTTGATAGGAAATATTACATTAGGGCTACTAATCAGATGGTTCCAGGTTGGAGTAACAGATATGCCACTGAACACGTTCCATGCTTTTAACTGAGGGGTATTTCAACAACCTTAATGAATCTCATTTTTTGGTTAAGAAAAGTTGTATAAGAGCGGTAACAGCAGCCAGAATCGCCAGAATTTCCAGTTGTGAAGACACTATATTGAACACAATCATACCTGTTATTTACTCACTTATTATAATATTTAGGGCCATTCATGTTATGATATTTTAAGGTCTTTTTTTAGCATTCCTTTCATTTTGTTATCAACAATTCACTACGTCATGTTTCAGAATAAATTTGCATATATTTTATGCCGAAGATATAAACAACTGTTCATAACCTGTTTGGTTTATTTTGAATTTCGCGCAAAGCCACACTCGGGCTATCTACGCTAACTGTCCCTAATTTAGCAGTGTAAAAGAAGAGGGAAGGCAGCTAGTCATCACCACCCACTGCCAACTCTTGGTCTCCTCTTTTACCAAATAATAGTGGAATTAACCATCACATTATAAAGCCATTAAGGCTAAAAGGGCGAGAATGTTTGGTGTGAAGGGTATTCGAAAAAATGATTCTCAGATTACGAGTCGAGTGCCTTAACCATATAAGTAAAGGTATTTTGGGAAATATCATACATCAATAAAATTTTTGAAATATTTCTATATGAAAAATATTCGGAAGCGTTTTCATTGTTAAGTATTTTTTTTTATAAGAGAGAAATAATCCTAACACATAGACATTAAATATATATGGACAATACATAATTCACATACAAAAGCACCTTGTCATGAAAGAGAATCCCAATCCTCTTTCCTTGCGTATAATAATTCTATGAAAGGTTTACTCTGTTCTTTATTGTAAATTGTAATTTCGTTGCATGATTAAATTCATATCTTTTTTCATTTCATTTTTCTTCAAAAGCGACGATCGAAAGGAACGTGTCCAGTGTCCTAAAATTCATTACAGCAACTACTTTGGATCATATAACTGTTGGTCCTGTTTAAGAGGTCAACAGAAACATCCTGAAGGCCCGGCGTGGCCAGGTAGTTAAGGCGTTTGACTCGTAATCTGAGGGTCGCGGTTTCAAATCTTTGTCGCACGAAACATGCTCGCCCTTTCAGCTGTGGGGGCGTTATAATGTACGGTCAACTCCACTATTCGTTGGTAAAAGAGTAGCCCAAGAGTTAGTGGTAGGTGATGATGACTAGTTGCCTTCCCTCTATTTTTACACTGCTAAATTAGGGATGGCTAGTACAGATAGCCCTTGTGTAGCTTGTGCGAAATTCATAAAACAAATAAGCAAATCTTGGAGCTTGCTCACTGGATCCACGTAGATGTAAGTTTTATCAGATACTTATAAATACACTATGAAAGTTTTTATATAAAATTTATTTTGATATTTTGTTGTTGCAAGTGCTTAACTCTTAAATAACTTTACAACTTCTTTTCAGGGTCATTAACAACTCATATTATTTATGTAATTCGATAATGCTCACTTCTTGTATAACGAGTGAAGAAACTTACAGTATTAGTTTAAAATGAAGTTCAGGTATTTGACACGTGGCCTGTTCTTCTACTTTGTTATATTTTTATTATTTAGTATCCTTGATTGGATTTTATGTTTCTTTCAAGGGGTTTGACTAGTTTTAGTTTATATGTTCTTTATCAGTTACGTTTAATTATACATTTTCTTTGATTTGTTTAACTTATTGTCACATTCTTTTCCATAATCGTTTCTTGTTCATTTTTTTTTTCAGATTTGTTGTCTGTAGTTTAAAAATACGTTTAGCATTCGTAAAGATTTGAATGATACGTTCTCCAAATACACAGGATTTAAAGTGTGGTGGCGGTAGTTAAATATTACCAAACTGGTGCAATTTGAAATGTCTTTATAAAATACTTGTTTTCTAAACAAATAATTCTATCAACACTTTACATGAAAAGAGTTATTCATTAACAATAAAAGTATTAAACAATTATATTATTGTTTTCATTTCAGTTTCCATGACTGTAATGTTATTTTCGTTTCCATTTGTGTTTGTCACAGTGGGAATACCACTTGTGGTACTTTTATTATGGTAAGCACAAAGTTTCTATTGGTAGAATTTGTTTATAGTTAGATGTAAAACCATCCAACTAGATCGAACTTCTAACTGTAATGTTATTAACCTTCTAGTTTACAGCTAATTTGTTGAACAGTCTAACAGTTTAGAAATACTTCAATCTATTTAATGTTTATCGTCATGATTTTTAAACTGATTTCTTATTATGAATGTTTATAATGATTAAATGTTTCTATCTTGAAAACGACTTACGACCCAGGAAGGTGTGTAGTTTAAAACTATATAATTAAACTCGAATTTGTTAACTGGTACTTACAGTAGGCAAAATAATTTATATTTAAATACTAATTGTTGGTGTTAGTTGGTTTACGTAATAACCAATCAACTGGTTTAGAATAAAATTGGTTTTCATTTCAAAAATAAACAAATGTGTTTTACAGTCTGAGGTGTATGACCTTTATTTAAGTTGGACTAGGTGGTTAAGAGATTTTCTCTTAGGTTGTCATGTACATAAAGTAATGTTATTTGTAAACATACACTGCTGGCCAAAATCTTAAGGCCAATGAACATAAGGAAAAAAATATACATTTCGTGTTGTTAGACTCAACCATTTATTTGAGTAGAGCTTCGTAAGATGAAAATAAGAAAATAAAATAAAAATATTTTTTTTTTTAGCATTTAATAGGGAAAATGTGAGCACTATGAAATTAAAGTAGTCAAAATACAGCTGGTCAAAAGTTTAAGATCATACCAAAAAGAAGTTTTAAATAGTGCAGGAAATGCCTAACAAGAGGTCTCAGTAGTACGTTGCATGGCCGTAATCGCGAATAACTGCAAACATTTGCTTTGACATGGTCGATATAACCGTTTCAAGAAGACTGGCGAATGTTATTTCAAATAGTGAAGATGACTTCACGTAGATCATGCACTGTTTGCAATTGACGCCAATTTCTATAGATTTCCATTGCCATCCATCCCCAAACATTTTCAATGGGGTTCAGTTAGGGTGAACACTCTGAATAGTCCAAAAGAATTACGTTATTCACCATGAAACAATCCTTTGTTCTGTGGGCAATGTGGATTGCAGAGTTGTCCTGCTGAAAGATCCAGTCATTTCCTCACAAGCGAGGGCCTTCAGTCAATAAGGATGCTCTCTCCAATATCCCAATGTAGCCAGCAGCTGCTTGACGCCCCTGCATAACCGGAAGCTCCATTGTTCCATGGAAGGAGAAAGCACCCCAGGTCATGATGGAACCTCCTTCCCTGTCTCTCGTGGGATATCATTATCGCACCCGTAACATTGAAAGCCACCTGGACCATCCATGATAAAATTATTTCTCATCAGAGAACAAAACCTTTTTCCACTTTCCTTCTCAGCAAAATTTAGCCGAGCTGTTTCGTAGTGTGGAAGGAGATGCTGTTTTATTGTCCTTGAGCCGCGTTCTGCGTCCGCAAGGGCCTTAATATGGTTCGACGATCGGCTGGTATCTTCCCGGACAACCAGTCGAATTCTCCTGTTCAACGCCAGCAACATTTTCTTGGGCCGACCACTTGAAATTCTCGTTCCGTATCCCTCAGAGTCTTTTAAGAAATTTGCAACAACAGTTTTACTACGCCCAATTTCACCAGCGATGGCACACTTTCCCTTTTCTTATTTTCATCTTTCGAAGCTCTACTCAAATCAGTGGTTGAGTCTAACAACACAAAATGCAAATTTTTTCTTGATGTTCATTGGCCTAAAGATTTTAACCAGAAGTGTACGTAACACTACGAACACTTGCCCAGAGTTCATCTCTTACAAGGTAACTATCCACATAGTTCACAATGTGTACACTGAACGTCTATTTATATTGATAAATCTCATTATCGTTGAAAATAATTCAACATTAATATTCATCGAAGTGTCGTTAAGTTATAAAAATAACAAACCTTTATAGATTTATATCAAGGACAGATTAATATTTACATTAAATATTGCTAGGCGAGAATATTAGAAACTACATACGTGAAACCTAAAAATCAGATGAGTTTAATTTGAGCTAGTTAATCATCAAAGTTTATCCTCCTATATACAAATATCGATTAGTTGATGAAAAAATAATAATTTCCGGTAAATATAACACAAATATATCTTGTTAAACACTGGAATATCCCACCTTTATTTCTTCCTTTATTAATTTCTTTTACAAGAATTTTTACTTAGAGAAATAGTTTAACTGAGAACCTGTAACAAAAACATACCAATACGGTTTTCCAACTAAACAAAAATAATCTAAAATAAAAACGCATATTATTTTTAAAAAATGCAAGCATGTGTAAAACAATAAATTACAAATTAAAAAAAATGCCTAATTAATCAATAAATTTTCCTTCATAAATTAAGATGTTATTATATTTATACTTAATTTTTTATTATAATAGAAATACAATTCATTTATCCAATAATTTCATTCTTTTACTATTATTTGACTTTCAGCTGTGGGTGGTATTATAATGTGACGGTCAATCCCGCTATTCTTTGGTAAAAGTTGGCGGTGGGTGGTGATTGACCGTCACATTATACACCCCCACGGCTGGGAGGGCGAGCATGTTTAGCGCGACTCGGGCGCGAACCCGCGACCCTCGGATTACGAGTGCACGCCTTAACGCGCTCGGCCATGCCAGGCCTCTTTAGTTATCTTCATTAAAACGTTTACTGCCATAAAATACACAATTTACAAACAATCTAACATATATAAAACCACAATTTGATTTTATAAATTTAATGTAACCTATATTGCATAACTTAAAATTAGATGTACATTTATATAAATTACATGCTAGATGATCTGAAAAAAGCCTTCTATATGCCAGTAAATAATTTATTAAATGTATTTTAAAAACTTTAAAGTTCTCAAATCACTATATTTTCGTGTGTTTCCTTACTGGGATCGTAATGTAAAACATTAAAAATTATTTTTTGAAAAATATTTAACGCCATTCTGAATACCTCACTGTCAGGGCGCAGAAGAAATTGGTTGTGTGAAGACGATAGACATTGTGAAATCATGAAAACATTTACTAAGACTTACAGAAAATAAAGAGTAAATGAAAATCTTAAATTATATAAGAAATAAATTACATTGATATTATCATATTATATTAATTGAAAAGCAGTATTTGTATGTTTTTCTCTTAAAGTTTCTCAGTAGAATTATCATCATTTGGAATTACGATACCAGTGGAAGTTAATAAAAAAAAGGAAATAAAAGCTAGATAATCCAATATTTTCTTATTCGTATCCACGAGAGAGTCCTTTTTATGTTTTGGATATGTATCCCTGTGGCACAATGACAAATATGAGGAATTAGAACGTCAAAAACCTGGTTTTGATACCTGTAATAAGCAAAGCACAGATAGTACATTTTGTAGCTCTGGCTTAAATTTAAACAAACGAACAAAATTTTGGTTAAATATACATATTTTTTTGTTTCATTTGAATAACACAAAACTGATGGCTTACAACCAACCTGAAATTGAAAACCTGTTCCTACATGTTCCAGCGAAAAAGGTAAAATATATCTTTAAAAGTTCAGTGCTAATCTTTCTAAAAGATTTGTATTATCTGTAGACCAGAAGAAAAACTTCCTCCTCTACCCCCTCTCAAATTTACCCCAATTGCAGATCTAAAATACTCTCTTTTCCTATAGAAGATGTACGTATCAACAACATTCACATTCTTCTAATGATTATCGTAGTTTAAACACAAAACTCTTGAACGTGAATACAATGTTGAGTTCTTACGCAACTTATAACATTTATAAACATTGTTGTACAGTGTCTAACAAGTGTATCTCAGATAAAACAAACACATTATGAGAAGTCTCTTACAAAGAAATACGTTTGACTTTCGTCTTTGTTTCATAATTCATTATATTTGTTTCCTCTTTCATATATCCAATATTTTACGGATATCATTGGCTCTAACACCTTACGGTTAAGCGCACAATGACTACATTCACTCATAATATTTTAATTATGTTTGTTGTGAATAGTTTGCTATGGCCGAATTATCACTATTTTTACTTCTTCTACATACTTAATGTAAACGATATTTTAGATCACGTTCTGTCTGTCCACTACAATTTCTTCCATGTCAACATTCAAATTTATGAATTTCAATTTTCTCTGTTAACTGTATGTTGACTTTAGTATTATCAAAATATATGTTGTTTCTTATTTGTCGATTTAAATATAGAATAAAACATTTGTTTATTTTAAATGCATTAACTAATAATTAAACCTTTAACGTGAGGTATAGGTAAATGTTCCTCTTAATGCTTGAGTAAAGAACATCATGAGGCTAGTACAACAATGAGCTGGCATACAAAACATATTTATAAACATAAAAAAGTGATCTTAATACATTCGCATGGGATATTATGTATGTGTCTTATTTTGTTCCTGCAGTAGAAGCTATTCAGAGTTAGGTAATAAGGTGTTTATTTTATTCCAACATTTAATGTCAATACAGTGTTTCCTCGTGTATCGCGGTAGATGCGTTCCAAAACCCCCCGCGAAAGGAGATTTTCCGCGAAGTGCGATCGCCGATTTTTACGTATATATTTATGTGCATTTAGACTTTTAAAACCCTCCCTGTACAACTATTTAACTCTCCCATTACAATACTGTTCATTATTGCTGAAATAATCAGAACAATTATTAAGATATTAGGCCTTAAAATTAAAAATTACATACCTTCAGCAGGTGGTGTCTTTTCGGGGGACACCACTTCCTCTTCTGTGGAAGGTGAATCGGCAATTTCTTCGTCGGTCGTTACAACTTCAGGAACAGTACTTGCCACCGGTACCCTTTCTTTCTTGCTCGGCTGGATCTCGCGTAGCCTTCGCAGACGCACAATGCGTACATCTATAGCCTTTCTAGTTGGTTCTGTTTCCATTTTTACGCTGTTATAAACTCAAATATATGTTTATATCTCAAAATATACCTGTTTTTTTTCTTTACACTATTAATTATATTTATTTGTAATATTTTAATGGTATTTAATGCTATATTTTGGATTTAATGTTTATTATTTTATATATATATATGTAGGGGTCGGCCGAGCCCGCGAAGTGGTGAAGCCGCGAAAGAGGATCTCCGAAGTGGCGAGGGAACACTGTACTCAAATTATTCTAGAGAATAGTAATTTCTGGCATAGAATGGAATGTCAGTAGAAGGATAGACTTAATATAATATTTTGAACTTTAATCAAATACCCATTTATTATGTATGGGCTTAACCTGAAGACGGTGTTACATTCTTTAATTAGTTCTGTTAAGTTTCTAAGTCTTCTTTGTGGGTAAAAAGCTGCAATAAAATGTAATAGTAAGTTTGTAAATGTAGAGTTTTCTCCCTAAAATGAAAAAAAAATGTTTACTTCGAGTCTTGTATACTTATCTTGATGTGTGAGTGTGTGTATAATAATTCGTAAATATATCAGTTAGAAGCCTCTTGGAAATGAAGTTATTAATGACAACAATTTTATAATATTTCTTTTTCATATATTATATCTGACGAAACTAACCAGGTGGGAGTTATTAACACTCAAAATTCCTGCCTTAAGAAAACCTCACCTGTTGACTTACGTATCGAAGATGACACATTGTATGATATACCAGAACATCCACTTTTAAAGATGGCCATACCTGAAAGGTATGTATTTTGAAATAAACCTGACACTCAATTAAAATAGTTCTCCGAGTGATCCACTCACAATCTGCAGGACGTAGATTTGAAATTTCGTCATACCAAACAAACTTTCAGTTCAGCTGGGGGGGGGGGGGGACTGTTATAATATGATGACCAGTCTCACTATTTATTGGTAAAAGTGTAACCCAGTTATTGACATTGGGTGGTATTGATTATATGTCTTCCTTTTCTAGTCTATAACTCCTAAGTTAAGGACAATTAGTGCAGGTAACTCACGTGTAGCGTTGTGCAAAATTCAAAACAACCCAGCCAAACGTAGCATTTATGACGTTACGAAAACTGACGAAGTACTGAAAAACAATTTGAAACTAGAAACACTTTTTCATATGTTTGCTAAATCAAAAAGAGACCTTCGGTTTGAAAAATATGTGTATCAGTTAATGTATATTATATATTTGTCTATATAGTTGTCTTTCAATTACCATGGTGAACATATATATCGATACATTTGAAGAACATACACCAGTGATATGTATTAGTTACTATCAAGCAGTCATGGTTTTATAATTGTTTTGAATTTCGCATGAAGCTACAGAAAAGCTATCTACCCTAACCGTCATTAATATAGCAGCAAACGACGAAAGGAAAGGCAGCTAGTCATCACCACCCACCGCTAACTTTTGGGCTACTCTTCAAACAAAAAATAGAGTTATTGACCGTGAATTAAAAATTTTCCCACGAGTGAAAGGGTGGGAATGTTTGATGTGATGGGGATTTGAACTCGCAACTTCAGATCATGTGTCTCGTGCCCTACCCACGTGGTCATGCCGGGCCAGCTAAACGCAGCCTTCCATGTCATCTTTGTCTTCAATACTTTCTAAGTGTCGATTTTCAATTATAATTTTTATCAAGACCTGAAATTCTTGTATTTGAAAATCAGGAAGAAAAATTTGGTAACGTATTTTAACTAACCCTCAAACAAACATAACAAAAATTTAGTCGATATTTATGCCAGTATGTAAATATTCAAGCATGTTTAATTTCACAGGACGAACTTGAACTATTTTATTTCCCGATACATTTTTGGAGCCATTTTTATCCTAGGAAATGTTATTGTGGAGTATGGGTAATATAATAACTTGTGAATGAAAGTAGATAGGAACATGTAAACTACATCATCCTGTGTTATCGAAGTATTTCAAGTTATATCGGGACTCTTCAGTTTAGCTGATTACGCAGATCTAGTAGTTGTTGAGACAATACCCACACTAAAAATGATTGATCAATAATTGTTTGGGTTTGAATTTGTTTAAATTCGTGAATCGTGATATTAATCAATGTTATCAAAGTTATTAGCCACTAAAACTAATGCTAGGATTTATCAATATAACACAGTTTATATAAATAACTATAGCTATATAGATCTTCTCTGAAGAAATTCACTTTTGTGTTAATGTACCAAAACAAATTCAGTATTTGTAATTATTGTTTCTATTTCAGTGACAAGTAATAACAAAAAAATCTTCAAGAAGTTTCTCCAGGGTATAAAAAAACCTATTAAGAGGACCATACAAAATATCAATATAAACATATAATAAACAGTGTTATAAATCTTTCAATGTTGAAAGAAGGAAATGTAAGGGGAATCAGTTTGAATTTATATAGGAAGTTGAACTTTCATTTATGGTATGTAAACTTTATTGTAGCAACAGTTTGGGATCATTACTTCCATAAGTTATTACTGAAAAATCTTCTCAAGAAATGGGTGGTGATGATGATGTTTCATCATTAGAATATATAGAAAAGTTAGATGGAGTTTGAATTTTAACTCCTGTTCTGTTAGAAACTTTCATAATTACCAAGGTATGTATTTGTAAGTGACAAGAAGTTTTACATGTGTAGGGAGTTTTACATCTACCGTCTGTGATGCTGGTAACAGGACAAATCATTTCAGGTTATATCTACAGAAATATTGAATACAAATATAAAGATGTTATAACATCAAATGTTTCAAGAAATAATACACTTTTTTATGAGATTGAATAAAATATCACTGAACTTTATCACTTTATTTGTTGCTGTAGTTTATAAGTTTTATGAATTCTTACTAACACTGCACTTAAAATTTGTAAAGTATGAAGTCTGTACTGTGTATTAAAAGCTGTGCCAACAACTTACTGTAATCATTAGTTTTACAACTAATCTATTATTAACACGCATGTGTGTACAAAATATTTTTGTAAACAAATACAGTTAATCTTTATCAAACTTTTCATGCCCAGTCAACACCAGTATAATTTCTTACATTCAGGTACTAAATCTTGCAGCTTAACAACGTTTGACTGCCAGTTACTACTTCTTGGCTTATTTTACTTTAAAGACTTGGTAGCATTATCCCACTGGGACACAAAAGGTGGATAAAACAAAGCTGAAGTAATAGCCTTATAAACCTGGAAAGTTGTTGATCACTAGCTTTTGTTGTGTATAGTGGCAGATAAATATGCAGCTGATTTTTATTGTACTAAATGGTATGTCTATCAAGTGATTGTTAAATTTTTATAACTAATGAACCTTTGTTGTGAAAAGTAGGTTGTCTACTGAGATGTTTAAATGTTAAACATTTACATAATTGACAGATGTTTGTTGTGAAAAGTAGGTTGTGTGTTTGGTGTCTATTGAAACATTTTACATGATCAATAGACCTTTGTTGTGGAAAACAGTTTATTTACCAGGTTTTTTGCTGTCGGATTTTTACACATACAGAAAATACTTGCTTCTATGTATGGTTTGCTGACAGGGCTGTTTGCTATATTGGAAAATGTTTTTGATAGATACATACTGGGCCAACTAGTATGCTGTTAAATTTTGCTTATGCTGCAGATATTTGCTGGTCAAATAGGTTGTTTACTGGTCTGTTTGCTTCTAAATGATACATGTTAAGTATTTACTGTGCTAGGTAATTTGTCATTTAGACTGCTAGTTGTTGAATTTTTACTTATTTGGCAAGTATTTGCTGTGTACAATAGTTTTTATATCAGGGTATTTACTATTAAATTTTATGCACTCAGTGGGTCTTTGTGATCACAACTGGTGATAATGATATCCAAAGACAAAGTCTGTAGTTTTTTAAGAAATAAGAACTTAAATTACTAATATTTACAAGATAGAATGTAAAATAATAACCTCCTGTTTTATGATAAATTATTATATTTAGAGAATTAAACAAGTTGGTCACATCCATCTCTTTCATTTTAGGAAATGCTTATTTAGATATACTGACTTTTTTTCTCAAAAGGCTGATTGTTGGATCTAGTTCTGTTAATTCTTCATATGATAAACACACAATTCATTAAGAAAAATGATAAACTCTTATTGTTCTGTATATTGATATTATCATTTGTTTGTTGTTCCCAGCATGGTTAGGGGGTTAAGACACTTGGCTTATAATCTGAGGGTCTTGGTTTAAATTCCCATCACACTAAACATACAAGCCTTTTTAGCCATGAGGGCATTATAATGTGATGGACAATCCAACTATTTGTTGGTAAAAGAGTTGCCCAAAATTGGTGGTGAGTGTTGATGACTAGCTGCCATCCATCTAGTCTTACACTGCTAAATTAGGGAAGACTAGCACAGATAGCCCAAGTGTAGCTTTGTGTGAAATTCAAAACCAAATAATTTGTTTGTTGAATCAAGATGTAATTTTTTGTCAGATGATATGGATGAATGCCAACATAGAGAAACAGATTTTTACAGTTCTATTTATCACTATGGTAATCTGATTGTTGAATCAAGAGTGATAATTCTTTGTTTGGATGATATGTACACAATTTATTAAAGAGAAGCAACAGATGTTTGCAGTTCTACAATACTAATGTGGTTTTAAGAAAAATGTGGATAGACTGTAACAATTTATCAAAATACTGAACAACCATTAAAACCATTATTATAGAACTTTGAGTCATAAAAACAAAGGCCCAAGAAGTCTTTTTACAAATTGATAGTAATTTTGATTTCCAGTTTGCTCCTCAAGAAGGGAGGTCCACCTTTTAAAAGTACTTGGGTTATAGGGTTTTTATCAATTTATAGAGCTTTGAGTTTATTATTTAAATTACTGTTCCACATGTTGAGAATCATGAGATAAGTATACTACAGTTATAAACATTCACCATAAAACACCTCTCGATTATAAAGGTCTTTGACTCGTTCCACAATAGTTCATAAAGCATGTTCAGAAATAACTTTCTGTGGATATGACTTGTAAATCTGACACTGAATTAGTATGTACAGTTACAACCTTCACCATGTGTTGTGTACATTGGTGCAAGCACATTATAAAGTAAACTGTAATGTTCTGTGATGACAAGAAAACTCACTTATAGAGAAAAATATACATGTAAAAACAGATGGTGTGGGTAAAGAAAACTATATGGAGGAGCGAAGATGAAGTTTTTTCTATGCATACCAGCTGTTTTTACATATATAAAAAGTAATATATTCTTGAACTGTTTTTGGTAAGGATTTATATGTGTAAGTAACATTATTTTAATTTAGCTTTACATTAATGCATGCTTACGTTACATGCTTAACATGTAATGTAAAATACTCAACATCTTGTATTGTCATACTTTGGATGTTTAACTTAGTTGTAAACTTACAATTATAATTACTTAAACCACATTATGACGTTTGTCACATTGAGTTATTTTGTTTTTATAAATTTCAGTGGCTTATGTTAATTTAAATATTGTTCACTAAAGTTTGAAATTATATCTTCAGATATTACATGTCTACTGACTGATCTGGATATTGTGATACACATTTCAGTTTCTGTGACTCAGCAATAAAGAATAGATTATAAAAGTTTACTTATTACACACAATATTTTATTAAGGCTTGTTTGACTGTTTGTGTTATCAATACCTGTGTACAAGACATACTCAAGTTGAGGGGTTAGTATGAGCTGATAATTTGTGTTTAGTATGTACAATGGAACTTGTTGGTTTAAATAATTAGGAAGCTTTCAACGTGACTTACCACTATTTTATTTTTACATGTTTTGATCTAATATAAAAATACTTTATTTGACAATAAAAACTTGATTTTACAAAGCACAGAAATAAAAGTGAAAATAAATAGTAGAGCCATGGCAACATATGTAAACATCTGTAATGAATGTTTTGAATTATGCTACAAAGGGCTCTGTAGAATAACAGAAATTTCAAATGTATTGTTTCTGCTTTATTTGAAGTAGAAATACTACAATAAAAATATCTTAAAATTAAAGTTCTTGCCAGATTTTACAGAAGAATACTAATACACAAGATACAAAGCAGAAATTGAAATTAACACTTCTATAACTGATTTGTGTATTTAACATGAACTTGTAACCATCATGTAACTGTGAATATATATGCACCATAAGAGTAATAGTACCTAATATGACTTGACAAAACTTGGCATACAATATACAAGTCCTTTGCAGACAATTGTTTGTTGCTTTTTGAATTAAGCACAAAGCTACACAATGGGCTATCTGTGCTCTGCCCACCACGAGTATCGAAACCCGGATTTTAGCGTGCAAGTCCGCAGACATACCGCTGAGCCACTGGGGGGCCCTATGCAGACAAACTCAGAATTTGCATTTTTTTTTTTAAATTTCTCCATAAATATATGAAGTAAGAGGGTTGAATGGTCCAAATGCAATATGGTTTTCATGTTAAAATACAAAACACACATGAAAAACAAAGAATATAATATTCAGAAAAAAAGAAAAGACCCAGATGAATATTATATTATTTAATTTTCATGTGTGGTTTTTATTTATTATTTATATAAGTGATAATATATCAAAAATAAAAACTTCTCAGATAAGGTAAAGTAACGAACAAAAAATCTTTGATAGGATATGCTTGTGAGCAGCTCATGGATTATATAATTTGATATGTTAATGTCAGTTCAACTGCCATGAAACATTCGCTCACTTTTTTATGTACTAAAGGTATTGATATAATCAATAATGTTTTCATGTAATTAAATAATAAAACTAAGAACACAATAATAATACATAGAAAACAGTCCTATAAATATCATAATTTTCTGGCTTTCTAACTGTGTAATAATATCTTCAAAGAAATTTAGCTGAGCTCTTTAATGTAATTTGTAATTTCCATTTAAAGAACATTGAAACAACATTGATATAACAGACAACACTACATAAAGAGAAACAACATACAGATCATTTGACAGATTACAAACATAGTTTTTTATTGGGCACAAATAATATAGTGTGACACACTAAAGATAATTACTGGCATTTGTAAAAGATGGAATTCCAAGAGGTGGGTCTAATTATCTAATTTTTAAGAAAATTAATAAAGTATTAAAGAGTCCTATAAAATATGTCACATTGATATACAAGTATACATACAGTTATTAAAATAAATAATATGCATAAAACATGTCATACCTTGTAAACTATTTATTTGATTATCAACCTTACTACGTAACTATCAAATGATTCTTGTGTTAAATAATATGAATACAGTCCACATAACAAAACTCTGTGGTAATACTTGTCATCTCCTGAATAAAGAAAATGAATAGTTGATAGTACATTAAATACAAGATCAATGATTTCAATAAATGTTTCATGAAGGTTCTTACTTTAAATATTACTTTTTTCACTACAGATAAATAAACTCTAGTAACCAATAACAAGAGGGTATTCTCAGTAGCTATGGTACTTGAAAGTCTTTCAGGTGAATAAATTAATCTTAGAAGCTATATTTTTACTTTTTATTAGCTATAATTTCTGCACCAGCAATACCAAGCATGGAACACATGTCAAAATTAAATTTTATTACTCATCAAGATTTCTACTAGCCTACCTTTAAAATGAGATTCTTACAGGTAGGATTACAATAAATTAATTTATAAGACCTTGAACATGGTTAAGTACACCAATTAAAAGGGTTTGTCTTCCTGAAACTAAAACTGTAACTAAATATTATATTGATCAAAAGATAATGGAGTTATGAGCTAAAATCAGTGATGTCGAGAAACCCACTTGTTGAGAACTTTTATATGCAAAAAAGTGTTTGAAGTGTTTTCTGGGCCCAGAAGAGCCGTTTTTGCATATATGAGCTAAAATGTCTTACTTCATAAAACAAGCAAAAAAATCGGTCATTCTGCTATGCTATTGCTAAAAACACCACATCAGAAAAATTTATACATATATATAAATCATTATTTATAATCAGCTATTAAGGGTAGGGAAAACTGATCAAATGGTATGATCACAAAGACCTACTGAGTGATATTTTTGTAATAAACACCTTTTCATGTTAATCATAAAATAATAATATTAACTATTATTATTTTTAATACTTACACAGATGGCCCCTCATAAAACTGATGTCTGAATCTCACTCTTTCTTCGAATAAAACTAATGACTGAATCTCTCGTATCTTCGTCTGTTTATATATTGTAGGCCTAAAGTCCCCGAAAGACCGCGAAAATTCTACAGGTCTCCAGAACAATCACGCATATCCGTTCTTGCACGAGACTACAGGTCTAGACACAAAGTCACCAGCATTTCATTTACAAACATATGATTGGTCTACTTAATTCAAGGAAATTCTAAATGTTACCCTAAATGAATAACAAAATATTAGTTTAAACTTCGAAACAATAATATAAATATGGAAAAATGAATAATAGAAATGAAAATTTAAACACAACACGACATGTTGTCGTTTACAAAATATTTAGACGACGTTTACATAACACTCACCAACATCATTTTAAATCTCCTTAACTTCTTTTTTATATAAATGCATTCTAACATACAATATTAAAATCAAAAGTACACACGAGATTTCCACTTAAATTTCACTAAGCCCTAATCCATATTGTCCAAAAATAAATTATTCTCTGATAAGGAGATGTCTTAAAATTGATTTAAAAAAATAAAAGTAACAAAATTATCAATATAAAAATTACAGGCACATAAATATTTTCAAAAATTATATCAGAAACTGTTGAAGAAAAAAGCTATATGATTCTATATGGTCTGGCATGGCCAGGTGGGTTCAGGCGTGCGACTCGAAAACCGAGGATCGCGGGTTTGCATCCCCGTCGCGCCAAACATGCGCGCCCTTTTAGCTGTGGGACGTTATAATGTGACGGTCAATCCTACTATTCGTTGGTAAAAGAGTAGCCCAAGAGTTAGCGGTGGGTGGTTATGACTAGCTGTCTTACACTGCTAAATTAGTGACGGCTAGCACAGATAGCCCTTGAGTAGCTTTGTGCGAAATTGAAAAAACAAACAAACAATCAAACATAAAATATATATTCCACCATTATTTAAAGCCTAGGGTTACTCATGAGTTACTGAATAGTAGGGTTGGATATTCTGTTATAGCGCTCCCACATTGAAAATATCAAGGGTATTTAGTGTCCCTAAGTTGTAGTTAATTTGTGAAAACACTAACATGAACCTAGTAAAGCTGAATGTGTTCAATAAGCCTTACAAATAAGATCAAAATAAGTTTTCAGTTATGGTTAACACTTCTTACCAAACTTATATATGGTGATTTTTCAAATATTTTTGTAGATCTGTTTGCTTATGAAAAAAACAACAAAAAACAACTATTTAGAGTTAATCGTCATTAATATTGTTTATATAGAAAACTGAAAAAAACATCATGTTTTTATTTCTCATTTTATTGCATAAGATTATTATTTATGTTATTTCTTAAATGTTTCTGTACGCAAACTGCTGTAATAAATATCTGACCTCATGTGATATACTCTATTCATGTATTTGCCTTCATACGAGATACTACGTTGATACATCTGATTTCAGACAAGGTATTAATTTGAGATATTCACCTTCATATGAGGTATTATGTTGATACAACTGCTTTCATGTGTCGTACTATGTTTAATTGTTCGAAATATCATGAATGAACACGCTTGCTTACACCATAGAAATCAAAACATGTTTAGAAGATCTAGCCAGGAGACTTGTGATACTTTTTACAGAAAACAAAAATAAGAAAACAACCAACAGGTAGAAGACAACTAAGATAATTTTATTGACATCCAACAGCCAAACTTCCCAGGTAAAATTAAAAATTTATAATTTCCAGAAACACCTAAAAACAACATCTTAAACGATTTTTTCAAATAATTTTCTCACAAAACCATCAACATGATTTCACAAAACAGAAAGCTAAAAAAACAACCTTACAAAAAGAGACATTAATTCCATTAAAAACCTAAATCAAGACAAAAACATAAAAATTCTAAAAGTAGATAAAGGTAACGCTATAGTCATAATGAACATGAATGAATACATCCAAAAAATGAAGAACATTCTATCAGACACGAACAAATTTAAACCAATACACACAAATCCAACAAAGACACATGAGACGCAACTGAACAAATTACTACTAAAAATGAAAAAAGCCAACACAATTTCATAAACACTTTATTCCTACCTACGTAAAACCGACTCACGCACACCACAAATATTCGGCGTCCCCAAACCTCTTAAACCAAATTGTCCATGATGAGCAATATGAATCGTTTAATTACAATCTTGGTAAATATATAGCATGGGCATTCTCCAAACATGTAACGTCAGCCAGCTCATTCATCAAAGACTTTTTTAATTTCAAGTCTAATCTAAATCAACTTAATCATAAAGCCTTAATGGCCAGTTTCGATGTTATATCTCTCTTTACAGAAGTTCCAACCAGTGAAGCCTGCAAGATAGCCTTAGAACTCTATATCCGAGACCCTAACCCAACTATTAAACATTCTCAGTAACCAGTTAGCACCCTCATAGAATTCACTACGATAAAGACAAACTTTATGTTGAACAATCACAACTATATACAAACAAATGGCCTAAGCATGGGCAACCCAGTATTACCAGTTCTAGCCAATATTTTTATGACACAAGTTGAAACACAAGCAATAAACACAGCATTACATCCACCCCTATACTAGTACAGATATGTAGATGACACGGTTGCGGATTCAAATCTAAAGAACACATACTTAATTTTTTCAATCACATTAACTCTATACATCCCAACATTAACTTCACATGTGAACAGGAAGAAAGCAATCAAATATCATTTCGTAACCTAAAAATTATAAGTACCGACACACAATTCAAAACAGAAATCCACCGAAAAATCACCCATACTGGACTATACATTCCTTGGGACTCAGCACATGAAACAAAACAAAACTCAACATACTAAGAAACCAGATAAACACAGCCATAAATCTATGTTTACCAGATAAAATTAACGAGGAATCAGACAAAATAAAACAATACTTCACCAACATCAATAAGTTTCCTCCACAAACCGTAGAAAACATTATACTCACACACCTAGACAGAAAGCAAAATCAACTGACAAAAGTAAATATATCTCACGAATAAAAAAATCACGAAACTGTATACTGCTGTATACCATATATTCCTGATATCAGCAAACAAATAACCAACATTTGGCAAAAACTAGTAACAAAATATGACATTCCAGTTAATATCAAATTTATTCAAAACCAGGCGCAAAACTGAGGTCCATATCATGTAAGAACTACACTGACAAACTTCACACCAACATTATTTATAAAATACAATGTGATAACTGCCACGACTTCTATATTAGAGAAACAAGTAGAAAAATGGAAACCAGATTCAAAGAACATAAAAAGTCACCTTCACACTTTTCGAACACTACAAGTCAAATAAACACAACATAACCATAGAAAACACTCAAATACTAAATAAAGAAACAAACATAAACAAACGCAAAATTAAAGAACCCTTGTTTATACAACAACTTAAACCCAAAATAAACCAATATAAAGGAACGCCTTTATACCTATATTAAATATAATAAAATAAAAGATATTCAAACATCTAACAACGCCCTTTACATTCCGACACGCAGTTACACAACCCCTTCTAAACGTGTGGCAGCTTCCGGTCAGTCACCCCTTTCTTTGTGAACCTGACGATGACCGAAGAAGATCGAAACGTTGTTCGCTCTTTTATATAAAATGTTTTCTCAACCCAAAGAAGCCGTTTTTGCATATACATATCTCAAGCATTGTCCCAAATAGTGAGGAAGGTTATGTGCAGCAGGCAATAGCTTTAAATAATGTTTTGCATTTATATTTTGTACGTTTACAAATACTAACTTGATAAAACAAGATAAAACTACTGTTATCAATAAATGTCAGTTATTCTCCTCATTTCATTAAGCATGAAAAGTTATGTAATCTGAACTGCAAATGATTATAAAGAGAAAGAGTTTTCAAACTGTCTTATCATACTTGTAACATTAAAGTAAATCACGGAGCTTATAGTACTTTAAAATATTCAATTATGTTAGTAAAGTCCAAAAGAAGACAACTGGATATTTCACTAAATGCCTATCAGACCAATGAAAGTTGGCTGACTATAAAAACAAACACTGTTGTAAAATGTTTCAAAGTGTTATTAACAAGATATGGTGGAATCACTTGTAACAAAATGGTACATATACACTGGAACTGGACGAAGAATAATAAAATCCACATTTTCAGTAAGTTACCGTTATCTAACGATTTGCCACAATTATGTGATAACTGTTAAAAACAGAATCAGATGTTCGAAGTTACAACTGATCGTCATTTCAGTGTACATACAGTTAAAAACACAAGAAGCTTGGGAATATTAGCAACAAAAGGTATATTATAGTGATAGTAAGACACAAAATAACTCACTTTAATATCAGTAGTGGAAGTATGTGTGGTAATGAAAAATCATGAATAGACACCCCGACCTTTATGTTTTCCAGATGTCATTAAGGCTATTCATAATAGCAATGGAAGTACCTCTTACATTATCATATATTGCAATATTTGGTTCCGGCTTCAGCTGAATGGATAATAATTGTCTTCCCACATGTAATAATATTGAAGAAGAGGTGATTGATCAGTTTAACTCGTGTACAGACTTATCAGACATCAATGATATCGAACATGCATAGGTCTCTTTTGGAAGAAGAATCACATGTATTTAAATGACTCTGAACATTAAGGATTCTCTGAACACATCTTTTTCAGCAGTTGTGGGATGCCTCGGGCTCTTAACCATTTTAAACATGCAACATCGATATGATATTGGTTACACAGTTTGACAGAGTATACATCACATTAAAGTGAAATGTTTTTAACTTTAAAAATATAAATTAAGTTCTCTCAAATATTAATTGCAAAAGTTAGATGAATGAGAAGTTAATTGAATTTTGAACCAGATACGGATAATCATGTCAGATATTCATAGAAATTAAATATGAGAATAGTTGTAATTATTTCATAACATTAACATTAATAATGTACTATTAATTCCATTATACTTCACTTGCTTCTTGCAATATATATACATATATGTAGGTATAAATAATCTTGTATGAAGTGAAAGTTTAACATTAAGATCACATCCTTGTTATTAATTGTTATACTGTATACTTATATTGTATAATACTGAGTACCATAAAGTAAAATAACTTTAAACGTATACGAACCGTTGTCAGTGAATCAGATTTTAATGAAATTTAAAAAAAACACACAAAGAAACGGTCAGTAGATATTTGTTAGAAAATGCTCCCTTGGAATAAATCCTGTAACTGACCCGTGCTGTTCGTGATTTAACAGTCTGTTTCCGAACTTCATGAACTGATTATCTGGAGAGAAGGTGACCAGTCAACGAAACCAACTACCAACTTTTGGATGACTTATAAAAGCTGAAGTTTAATTTGTGTATAATGTTTTAAATAACTTCGTCAGATATTAGGGTTGACAACTGAAACGCAGTCTATCTTACTTACCTTAAACGGAAAAGAAATGTAATGAATCGGTTAAAGGTAAACAAAATGTTTTTGTCTTCTTCTTTATCCTGCGATTTCGAATTATAGCTTGTCTGTTTTCATTTTGCCCTTAATCCTATCAAATTAGAAGTCTGCCAGTAATATGTGGAAATCTTTACACCTGAAATAGCTAGCACAGTCAGCAACGAGCATGTTCCTTAGTGGGGTCTCGCAACCTTCAGATTTGGTTCTACCGCCAATACTACCACACACGTAATATAAATATTCTTATTACCATAGACAATAAAGCACACAAATACATAGCAAACATCAGTCCAGAAAAATACGTAACCTAACAACGTAACACGAACATAGCCCTGAAAAGAAAAATTACGATGAAATCAAATAAGCCCCCAAACCAGCTTATCTACCCAAGCATATCTAACAACAAAAGTACAGGGGATAAGTGGTCTGTTATGAACCTGACTCCTCCAGCTCGCCAATCACCTAAATACTGATGATTCAACTAACAAATCAAACGCAAGGGAATAAAAATTCCGAGTAAACTTGACCTTCCCATGTCGCACGTAGTGACCAAAATACCGGTCCAAATAACATGAATTTAACGACGACAAGGTTGTGCCAAACTTTAAAATTATCGTTTGCTGTATGTCAAACAGTAAATGATTTTCAGGTTTAACGAAATAATAAAAATAATTCTGGCGTAACAAAAAAGCACACAGGATTTCAAATGAACATTTGTAACTTTTTAAATTGTAAGTATTAACACCAACATAAATTTTATATTATTTTAACACGTTTTACGGGATTTGAACCTGCAACTCTCAGATTAGAAGCCAAACGACATAACCACCTGGTCGAATTCTAAATTGCTCTAGGTATGGAATGTGTTTATCAGCAATGATCTATGCAAACAAATAGTTAAAGACAAAATGAAATATTTTAATTTTCTTTAATAAACGTTAGTTCTTACACTGACAAATTACAAAATTATCAGGCTTTGGTTCTCCCTTCCAAAATATTTAATCATAAGCACATTAGGTAATTTAATTTATCATCTTAATTGACGAGTTATATGAAAAAAAAAGATGAAACTTTGAAACACTATAGAGAACAAATGATAAATAATACTAATAAAAATAAACAGCAACAGGTGGATTCAGCATAAAAATATACTTATCACATAAAAGTAGGCCTAACTCGACAAAAATAACAACTGTGACAGTATATTTGTCATCTGAGATTAATCCTGTAACAGCCATCTACTTGCCACATTAGGGAAGTACAAGGGATCTTTGCGTTAAAATAAACCAACATAGAAAACTTGAACATCATATACTGCCTACAATATTTATCTTCTGCATAAAAAATGAAAGAATACAATTATTCTCTTTGTTTAGTGTGTAATAGTCGCATACTGCATTGTTTTCCATACCTACAAGATCTTGGTATTAAGATAATAGTGAGCTTTCCATCAGTTGTTGGAACAGTCTAATGTTGTCTACCCATGAATTATTAAAATAGCCTAGTACTGCCTGCTCCACCAGTTGTTGGAATAATGAAACCGCCCAGTACAACTTGTTCCACGAGTTATAAGAATAGTTTAGTATTTTCTAATTAAAGAATTACTGAAGTTTGTCCAGTATTATCTAAATACTTGTGATAGCCCAATTTTGTTTATTTTTTGAATTAATAGAATAGTCTAGCTTTGTCTATTTCAAAACTTACTGGGATAGCCTTATTTTGTTTACTAGAGAAACTATTCTGACAGCCCAGTATGATCTATTTCAGGTATTATTGGGATAGTCTCCTAATGTCCACTTTATAAGTTTTTGGGACAGCCAAGTGTTGCCTACTCCAAGAATTATTGGGATGACCCACTGATGTCTATTCCATGAGTTATTAAGACAGTCTATTGATGCATACTCTACTCTGACTTTAGTCAGAAGTTTAATTTATACTTCATATCAACAGTTTAAAAATAATCAAATTCAGTGATGTCTGGATAAAATCAAGGTCATATTTGATAGTGAGGAAATTCCAAACACCATTAAAACTTTGAACTACCCTCTATACGTCTTTCATGCTCGAGCTATTATTAAAACTGAATGTTTATAGTATTTAGCTGTTACGAACGACGTAAAATGATGCCATCTGAACTTATCACCCACATAAATAATTCCTAAATTTACAAAGTTTAAATTAACTCTTCAGGTTCGTGGAACCTTGAAGAATAATATTCCCATTTTTAAAGCCAGCTCAGAGGATAACTAGTTAGGATTTTTTTAGAAACCACCGAACTGGAATTTTTCGGGAAAATATTTTACTCCAATTTGTCCACGAAACTTTCCCACTAAATACGGAAGCAGATTTCACGTAATTAAGAAAACTATCTTATGAAATATTTCACTTCGATTCTCCTCGCGCAGTAACGTACAAAAAGATACTCTAATACAGTGGTTCTTAACCTGAGTTAAGTCGAACCCCAGAGGTTCGGTGAGTCAGTCTCAGGAGTTCGGCGGAGGTCAAGACACACACACTTTTGTGTTTGTCCGTTCCAATCAGTAATGTTGAGAAACCCACTTGTTGAGAATTTTATATGGAAAAACGGCTCGTTTGGGTTGTGAAAATATTTTACATAGAAGGTCGAAACGTTGTTCGCTCTTCTATGTAAAATATTTTCTCAACCCAAACGAGCCGTTTTTGCATATAAAATTTGACCGTTCCGTTCGCCCCACTCGTATGATTCGTGACGTCATGCTCCACTTGGCGATTATTGGCTACGGCTGGTCACGTCACAACACTTGTTCTTTATATCTATGCGCTTCGCTTTCGACTTTTGACTGAAGTAATCGTTCGTCATTTGTGATTTTTTTTCTAATTTTTCAATCCCTTCATACTAACTATGTTGAGCAAAAACAGAAAGTGGTCGGACGAATATGTACAATATGGATTCATGTATATAACGGAACGTGATAGGAGTCAGCATTCTCAATGCATGATTTGCAATGCCAAATTTAGCAATTCTAGTCTAGCACCGACAAAACTAAAAGAACACTCCCTAAAGTTGCATGGAGATGGGAAATACAAGAACACAACGCTTGCTGATTTCAAGGTAAAGAGAGCCAGGTTCGATGAAAAGGCTACTTTGCCTGTTCTCGGCTTTGTACTCATCGACAAACCGATCCTCACAGCATCGTACGAAGTTGCGAACTTGATCGCAAAGCAGGGCAAACCATACACTATTGGTGAAGCTCTCATAAAACCAGCTGCGTTGAAGATAGCGAATATCATGCTGGGAAAAGCTGTTGAAAATAAATTATCCCAAACTCCTCTTTCAAATGACACCATCGGCAGCAGAATAGATGATATCTTGGCTCAGGTCGTTGCAGATATGGTTTCAATCCCGGCAAAATTCAGCCTTCAACTTGACGAAATCACTGACGTTCTCAATCCAAGAAGATTTTTTTATTTGGTACGCCTCTTACAACAACAATTAAGGCAGCCGACGTGAAGAAACTTGTGAATGACTTCTTTAGAGACAACGATCTTTCTGCAGTTTGTTCGGACAGAGCTCCAGTTATGCTAGGACAAAACTCTTGTTTTGGTGCGGTGATGAAAGCCGATTCACCATACATAATTGTAACGCAAAATAGTAATGGAATGTGTGAACTTTGTGCGAAATAGTGCCCTGAACCACCGCATCTTTAAAGAGCTGTGTAATGAAATGATCTCTGAATTCTAGGTACTTCTCTACCATTCTAACGTTCTGTTGTTATCCCGGGGAAAGGTACTGAATCATGTTTTTGCCATGCGTGTGGAATTAGCACTGTTTTTGTGAGAGCACCAACATTGTCATGCAGATTTCTTCAAAAAATCTGAGTTGATTCTCATTTTGGCCTACATGGCCGATATCTTCAATGCTCTCAATCAACAGATGCCGGGCGGTAAAGTCAACATCATCGAAGCGGAAGAAAACCTAAAGACTTTTCAAAAAGTTATCATTATAGAAACGACGAACAGAGAATGATAACTTCGCGAACTTTCCCCTGCTGGACGATTGTGTAAGTAAGATCGAAGATGTGTCTGAAATCGAAGACATTTCTGTACCCGGAGAACTGAAGCAAGCAATTGTCATGCACTGAGATGAGCTCGCAAAGTCTCTCGACGGATACTTCCCCACCAGAGAGTCATATCCAGCATAAGTGAGACAGCCGTTCACGTTTAGTGTTGCAACAGTAGATGTCAAAGATGAATACCTCGACGAAATCATCGAACTTCAGCAGAGCCAGGTTCAACAGCAACCTTTCATCAGAACAACGACGCTCTCAACGTTTTGGTGTTACCAAATTGTAGCGTACCCTCTTATTGCTAAGAAACCCCTTGAGATACTCGTACCGTTTGTTACAACGTATCTTTGCGAGCAATCGTTTTTGAGGATGGTAGTCATAAAAACGAAGAAAAGGAACAGACTTGTTGTGAAAATGATACGAGAGTGGCACTTACCAAGGTGAAGCCGCGCATTTCTGAGCTTGTCTATGGAAGGCAACAGCAAAAGTCACATTGATTTGCAGTAAATATCCATTGAGTTTTGTTTTTGTGTGAAATTCATGTTTTGTTGGTTTTGTTCTTTGAACACAGTGATATTGTGTGCAACTGATGCATGGCTCATTTTGTGCAGCAATATAATATCTACTTTTTATTTTTTAAAAAAATCTTATTTTTCCAATTACGAAGGGTTCAGTGAATGCAAGTTCGAAACTTCCGGGGTTCAGTACCTCCAACAAGGTTAAGAACCACTGGCCTATAGACAAACTCTGTGCTCATAGTAGCTGGAAAACAGTAGGTATATATTGAACGAAGGGATCTGATTCTCACACGCTTTTGTATGTTCTCATACAATAGTCTAGGAGTAAGTAATTTTGTGTTTTATTCTAATTGTGAAAATTTCAAAGTCGTCAAAATGACAGTAGTGACGTATACTTTAGTCCCCCAGAAACTTCATAAAAATCAGTGTCTCTGTGTTAGGTGAGGCTTGTTTTTAATTGATCACTTTACGTCGTAGTTTTATTAAAATACTGTTTGAATTATTTATGTGACCACGTATTGCTTGTTAATCACACAGTTTAGTTTTCCAATTTAAACTCAAATCATCAAAGTATTCAGTTACAATGATGTTATACATTTGTAGCTAGCTAAGTCGAAAAGTTGTCTCCTATAAATTTTTTTAAAAATAAAATATAATACTGATGGGTGGCGCTATCACACTAGCAAATACAATATTGACTTAATTTATGCAAACCCGATAAACAGCCATCCTAAACCTTCCCTGTTCACTTCTTCATCCACCTAACCAGTTACCCAGTTTAGGGAGAAATTTGAGTATCACATGCTCAATACACTTGAAAAAATAACATGATAGTCTGTTATACCCACTATGAGAAAAGTACTAATTATTACTGCTCGTCTTTCAGCTGTGAAACCAAAATTTGTCTGCTTAATTGCTTGTTCACTAACTTGGACAGTTTTATGATTATATTAAAATGCTCCTCACTGGCACAGCGTTATGGGGGGAGGACTTATAAAGCAAGAAATGGGGTTTCGATACCTGTGTTAGGCAGAGTACAGATAATCATTGTTTAGCTTTGTATTTAAGTAGAAACAAGTAGACAAAATATATGAAATGAACAAGGGATTGTCACTTTAACACCAAACCATTGACACTCAGGAGTGTCACTTTGACAGCAAAACTTTGACACTCATGAGTGTTACCGTAACACCGAACCGTTTACTCTCAGAAGTTTCACCTTAACACCAAATCCTTTAATCCCAGGAGTGTCACCTTAATATCAAACTATTTACATTCAAGTGTGACATCTTAACACCTCAACATTTAGATCGCGGGTTGTTTTTCACCACAATATTCCCATCTTTGAAATATATACATATATCTTTATTTATTTTTCTCATTTTCCACTTACAAATTATTTCTATAAAATGAACCAGATGAAATATAAAGAATTCATATTCCTGTCATCTAACTTATAATAAAAGTTTTCGTCCCATGTCAGTAGTCTGAGTAACTTCGTCACGTTCTTATGAGGTAATGCGATATTAACGTATAAAATAATAGGCGATGACTTGGACAAAATGCCACTGTCACAGAACAATAATAAGAAACACTTCCTACGCAAAAGAGAAATAAGTTATCTGATGTACAGTGAATTTTGATAATAAATATTGAAAAGGTGGTTCGACAACTTTGGGGAGGAGAAGATATTGTGGAAAGAAACAAGCTAACTTCATCCTGTTAACAGCTGGTTCACTAGTCTTGTTACCTCCCTCCTACTGACACCACGTGTATGAAATAGACACCACCTATGAACCATATTAGACATCATCTTATATTTTGCTGTTTTCTTCCCTTCATCTACAAAGAAGGCTCTGGCTTGGTGACAGGAGATTTTGCTTTGTTCCATTAGCGGAACTGTCAGCTCGAGACGAGTCTTTTCGTGTTAGGCATAAAGAACAACAACAACAAAGAGACAGAAACACTTTACTGCCAAATACTTTATCGCCCGTAAACTTGAGTTTCAATATTATTCCTTTACTATTTAGTTTGTGTCAATTTTACATAAAAAATTAAAATATATATGTAAAAACGGCTCGTTTGGGTTGAGAAAATATTTTGCATAGAGGAGCGAATTCTACGTAAAATATTTTCTCAACCCAAACGAGCCATTTTTACATATATATTTCTCTACAAGTGAGTCTTCCCAACATCACCGAAAAAATGAAAATGTTTCGTGTACGCGAACAGAATTCTCTTCAATTTTCAGGTTCCAAAGTTCCTCAGTGTCACAGCGGCATATCTGCTGACTTACAACGCTAGAAACCGTGTTTTGTTACCCCTGGTAGCAAAGTACCGATATATACTTGTGTAGCTTTGTGCTTAACTTTCAAATTAAACACATTCGCTCAAACAAAACTATCAGCTCAGCGATAACCGTCAGGGGTTTATAACACTAAAATTCGAATTTAGATACCCTCAGAGTGTAGATCACAGAAGCCCACTGCGTGTAACCACAGACAATAAAGTAGGAAAGATGAATAAAATTGTGAAAGATTTAGTTTAAAAATCTCGTGCTTTCATGTTTATTTTTCAATTAATCCCAAATCTACACGAGAGCTATCTGCAATAGCCGTCACTAACTTACCAACGTAAGACTAGAGGGTAGGTAGCTAACTATCACTTCCCACCGCCAACTCTTGGACTACTCTTTTACCAACGCATAGTAGTATTGACCGTAACATTATAACGCTGAAAGGGCAAGCATTTCTGGTGCGACGGGGATTCAAACCCGCGACTTTCAGATTACGACTCGAGCACCTGAACCACTTAGCCATACCAAGCCATTCTTAACTTTACCCAAGTTTTAGCTCTTCTGTTCTTTAATATTTTTGCAGCAAATTTTTTTGAATAACAATACCGATGACGTTTACAAAGAAAATGAACGGATGTCCAAACTCTTCGCATACTTTCTCAAAACAGTACTATTATAAAGTTCTTCGGGGAACTAAAAGAAACCCTTCCAGAAGAGATCCGAAGTTTTAGTAAGTATTCGATGCAATTTAATTTTTTTAATCTGTTGAGCTTTGAATTTGTAAACCACCTATAATACCTATAACTTTTACCTCGTGCAACTGGTCCCGATACATTAGTAATATGACACATTTTATAACTCATCGCTATATGTAATTAATATGATATACCATACAACTTCATTTCCTCCTAGTAATTAATTTTTGTATTAAACTATCAGACGGTTTATTTGTTTTACAGGGGGTATTGTTACCAAGACAGATTTCTTGAAGTTTATACCACATTGGGAGGAATTGATTCGAGTATACCTCCGTAACAACCGAACTTTGTACAGCGTTCCTCCACCAGGGAGCGGGTCTTTACTGGGTTTTGTGCTGAACATGTTAAACGACACGAGTTTCCCAGATCCGTTACAGGATGCTAAAAACTACCACAGACTAGTGGAGATCTTTAAACATACGTTTTCAAAACTATCACAATTAGAAGCTCTGGAAGATGGCGATGACAGTTTTAAATATAAATGAATACAAAACGTATGAAAAAAAGCACTTATAGATACGTTGTAACGTTTCAAACGAGACCTGAAACTCAATGATGTGTTATTGTGTTTTAAAACTACACTCAGAACTTAACGATATGTTTTAATGTTTTCGCACGATACCCAACACTTAATGATGCGTTGTAATGTTTTCAAACGAGACCTGAAACATAATGATGTGTTGTAATGTTTTCAAACGAGACCTGAAACTAACAGATGCTTTTAGTTTAACTTAACAATGGTACACGAACTATTGTAAATATGAATTTACTATTAATATTTATAGTACAAGATATACTTTAGTGGTGTGTTACATTTAACCACTGTACAATAGCTAGTTACCATGTGTTTGGCTCAGCTATCTTATTTTTGTGTATCCACACACATGATTCTATATACTTTTGTATAAACTATTGTAGCTCATCAAGAAACTCTCGTCAAAAGAATTTGCCCAAGAAATACGACGGAACATGAATGACCAACACACAAACTGGTTCATTACGGGGTGGAAACCTTTCGCACGTCGGACACGGACACGTCTCACCTTTCCATAGTTGCACCAAATGGTGATGCTGTACCAATGACATCTTCCATTAAATCCCAGTTAGAAACGCCTCTTTTTTCTTTTCTTTATAACTTTAAAATAATTACACTATGTAACACAAATTTTGTTCCTGGATAGTATGTGTTATTTCTTAATTGCTTGTGTTGTAAAAGTACACAAAATGGATATTATTCTCTTCAAACTTTGCTTTTGTGTTTCGGATAATGAAATTTAGAAATTAACCTATTTTCAATAACAAAACGGCAAATTTGCATATTTTCATTTACATAAGGTCTGAATAAAACAGCATATGAATCGAGATTTACATGTATTTTTAATAAAGTTATACAAAAATAAAACAAAATTTTATATGCAATGGTGGGAACAACACCTTCTGGAGGTTTACTAGTGGTTCACATTTTACATTATGCTTCCCCACAGAGAACTCTGTTCGTTGTGGTCAGTGCTTCCTGTTGTAGTGCGCTGCGGTGTCCCTGCTTTTCCAAAGGCAAAGATAACAGAGAAACTTGATAAACTCTCCTTAGAGACCCATTAATAATGCTACCATTTTGAAGTCTCTAATAACCTACCAGCCATACTCAACATACTTCAAGGTTTCTAACAAGGTTTTGACGCTGTTGTATTCCTCTTTAAGGTGCACCAAAAGATATTTAAAATGTCTAAACTTTGTATAATATGAAATCTTATTATTCAAGCAAGCAAACATTGACCATCTTACCTTCTAGAGTTTTTTGTTTGTTTGTTTTTGCAGTGCTCGCAGGTTAAATGAGGTGCCCAGCGTTTGTCTTGATCCCCGACAAGCATGTATGCCTTTTACGCTTCAACATTTTAGCAGGTGTTGTCACAGAGTACGTCTTGATAAATTAACCACATACTTAGCAGAATGCATCTGGAGGATGCTTGCAGCGTCTTGATGACATCTCTGTAATATCAGATAGATCTATATGTTCACTTTGGCAGCTAGAACTAAACTGAAGCGGTGAGTGGTGAGCCCTTGTATATATATGTATTACCATGGAAAGATATAGAAAATTGTAAAATATTCTTGAGAATACTTGTGAGTTCGAGAAAATTCTCTATTAGCTACTCAGCACTGAATCCACCTGGAATGTTCTGGAAAGCGGGTAAATTTAAAAATTCTATTACCCAGTGTTACGTATTTTTTGATGTTTTAAGTTCTTCGTAGACTAAACGCAACAGAAAAACGCAGATAACAGCTTGTATAATTTATTACACTAAACTATTAACAAATATGACATAAATTGTATAATAACAGTGACAGATATTAAGTTACGACATTCGAAATTAATTACAAAACAAAATAATACTAGTTTCAAACTTCAAAATTAATCACAATACAAAACGGTACTGGCCTGTATCTAATATAATGATCTAAAATGAAAGTCTCAAATTCCAGTCTAGGGTGTGAATTTGGTCCCACGAAGAGATTCCGAAGCTTAAATGAAGAAGTTCAGGAATAGTTCACAGTTCAATAAATTCGCCGTCTCTAAGCACAAGCAGTAATTCAGATGTATCGTAGAGATTGACGAAATAAAATCACAGCTTCCGTAGATCTAACTTTACTCACGAATCCAAGTTGAATAATCACAGCAAACACTTAATCTTTCTCAAACAACTGACTCTCTTCTTTTCTTCGAATAATAACTGATGTCTGAATCTCACACTTGTTCTTCGAATAAAACTAATGACTGAATCTATCTTCTTTTTTCGAATAAAAACTGATGTCTCAATCTCTCTCTTTTTCTTCGAATAAAAACTGATGACTGAATCTATCTCGCGTCACCGTCTTTTATACCGATAGGCCTACTTCTCGAACAATCTTGCAATTTCCATACAACTCTAGAGCAATCCGCGCGTGTCCGTTCTTGCACGAGACTACACGTCGAGACACGAAGTCACCAGCACTCATTAAGAAACATATGATTGGTCTACTTAATTCAAGAAAATTCTAAAATGTTACCCTAAATGAATAACAAAATATTAGTTTAAACTTCGAAACAATAATATCAATATGGAAAAATGAATAATAGAAATGAAAATTTAAACAAAACACGACATGTTGTCGTTTACAAAATATTTACACATATACATAAAACTCTCCCCCTTGAAAGTAAAAAAAAAAAGTTTGAACTGGTGAAAACTTTTTTTGTTTTGTTTATTTGTCTTTTTAAACCAACTTAAAAGGGTTAAATCCAGTAGATTCTGAAATAACCTCGCGAACTTCAAACAGTAACAAGGGAACACCCTCAACCCAGTTCTTTGAGTGTTTGTGGCAGTAATTTGGTGGAAAAGATCAAAAATACCTTGTGACTCAGGACAGTATGCACTGGATGAAACTTGATGGAGGTTTAGATCATGCATGGCTTGTTCAAATATCTTGGACATAAAATTTAAGCCTTGATCTGATTGCACAACTTTTGGAATCCCGAACGTGGTAAAGAATTTGACAAGAGCCTTAAAAATGTTGGGAGCAGTGATTTTTCTCAAAGGGATTGCCTCAGGGAAACGTGTAGAAGCACACATGATCGTCAAGAGGTATTCATTTCCTGCTTTGCTTTTTCGCATTGGGCCAACACAGTCGATAATGACCCTTGAGAACGGTTCTTCAAAGGCAGGAATAGGGTGAAGTGGTGCTTTGGGAATGCCCTGATTTGGTTTTCCTGTCATTTGGCAAGAATGGCATGTCTTACAAAAGTCAACAACATCTTGGCGCATCTTTGGCCAATAGAAATGTCGTCGGATACGATCTAGGGTCTTTCTTACACCTAAGTGTCCCGACAATACATGGTCATGAGCAAGACTAAGAATATCATTCCGATAGCATTTTGGAATGATGATTTGGTGAATAACATTCCACTCTTCGTCAGCAGCAACGTCAGGAGGTCTGTATTTTCTCATTAGCACACTTGACTTCTGGTAGTAACAAATAGGAACAGTTCCTATTTCATTTTCATCAACAGCCAGTTGTACAAGAGAACGAGTTTCAGGATCATTGTCCTGTTCCTCAATAAGTTTGTTTCGATGAAGAGAGTCGAAAAATTTCTTAGAGTCATCAGTAGAACTTAAAGTTGAGTCAGAAATCTCATCGATGTGAGACATGAATGTAACAGATAAAGAAAAATCCTCTTTGGACTCCTGAGAACGTGTTTGAGAACGAGTAACAGCACAGGCGGGAAAAACATCAGGAAACTCTTCAACGAGTTGCTCTGTACTGGGAGTAATAACAGGTGCTTCAACAACACGAACCAGCCAAATCATACCCCAAAAGCATAGACACACCTTCAACAGGCAATGAGGCTTTAATACCCACAGTCACTGGGCCTAAAACTAAGTCCGAATAGAAACGACGCCACCTTCTACACCAGAAATGAGCACACTGGCCCCAATGGATGACTTTTCAGAAAACGGAAGTACACTTTCCAAAATCAAACTCTGAAAAGCTCCAGTATCCCACAGGATTTTAATTGGTTGTAGACGTGAATCACCAACAAAAGAAACAAAACCTTCAGTCATGAAAGGCTTAAATTTGTCCTCAACAATATCTTCAGGTACATCAATAATATTGGACTTGGAATCCACAGTGGACTGAACAGGGTCAAAATCATTGGGAACCAATGATATATCAAACAAGGGCGAAATGAAACTATTGGGTGATGGCTTGTTTTTGAGCTTATAGCACTCAGAAATCAGATGGCCAGGTTTCTTACAATAAGCACATGTTTTGGATGAGAATGACACGTTTTTAGTAGATGATGAGCTTATAGAATAAGATGGAGTCTTCGTTTGAGAATTAGAAGTTTGCTCTTTTTTGTCTCTGTCGACATTTGCATAATATTTGAATGAGTCATTGGGTTTCTTTGCTGTGTGATTTGTTTTGCTTTTATATGAGAAATCTTTGTGAGTCAAAGCATACTCGTCTGCCAAGACAGCAGCATCATGTATTTTGGAAGCTTTTTGTTCATCAGTATAAGTTTTTAGCTCTATGGGAATACATCTTTTAAACTCTTCGACTAACATGAGTTCTCTGAGTTTCGTATAATCATCTTTAATTTTTCTGGAATCACACCACCTGTCGAACAGAGTTTCTTTTTCACGAGCAAATTCGACATAAGTTTGGCTGTCAAACTTTTTGTAACCACAAAATTTTTGTCTGTATGCCTCTGGCACCAATTCATATGCATTCAAAATGCATTTTTTGACGTGCTCGTAATCATAAATTTGCTCGACCGTGAGTTTGGAAAATACTTCGTGGGCTTTACCCTTGAGAACACTCTGAAGTAATACTGTCCAATATTCGGTAGGCCATTTTAGCCTAAGGGCCAATTTTTCAAATTGCTGAAAATATGTATCTACAGCTTTTTCATTGAATGGAGGTACTAAACGAATTTGTTTGGAAGCATGAAAATTATCCAACTGCATTTGGACAAACTTTTCTTCTGTCTGTGCCTTTCTCATACTGATTTCTTTATCAGCTTTAATGCGTTCCATTTGTATTTCGGCATCAAGGCGTTTGTTTTCTTGTTCTGCCTCAAGAACAAGGCGTCTGTTTTCCTGTTCTGCCTCAAGAACAAGGCGTCTCTTTTCCTGTTCCTCAAGTCGTTTGGTTTCTTTTTCTGCCTCAAGTCGTTTAGTTTCTTTTTCTGCCTCAAGACGTTTGCTTTCAATTTCTAAACGAAACTTCATTTCCATTTCCATATTTTTTAATTCGAAATCTGGGTCAAAATGAGTGACAGGCAATTGTTGTGCAACTGTTTGAGGTAAAACTTTTTGGCTGACCAAATGTTCAACAATAATTTGTTTAATATCTGCTTTATTCATTGATTTCTTCACTTCTAAATTAAAACGTTTACCAACATCAAGCATTTCAGATTTTTTTAATTCACTGATTAATTCGAAAGAGGGATTCCGATTAAATTCGTTTATAAAATCTTCAAGTTCGAATGCCATTTTAAATATACAAGCTGTCTATCTGTATAGAATATAAATCTTATTTTATAATAAAATTAAATTGTTTATTCGATATCCCGGACAAGCCCCCAATTTTCTGTTACGTATTTTTTGATATTTTAAGTTCTTCATAGACTAAACGCAACAGAAAAACGCAGATAACAGCTTGTATAATTTATTACACTAAACTATTAACAAATATAACAGATATAACATAAATTATATAATAACAGTGACAGATATTAAGTTACAACATTCGGAATTAATTACAAAACAAAATAATACTAGTTTCAAACTTCAAAATTAATCACAATACAAAATGGTACTGGCCTGTATCAAATATAATGATCTAAAATGAAAGTCTCAAATTCCAGTCTAAGGTGTGAATTTGGTCCCACGAAGAAATTCCGAAGCTTAAATGAAGAAGTTCAGGAATAGTTCACAGTTCAATAAATTCGCCGTCTCTAAGCACAAGCAGTAATTCAGATGTATCGTAGAGATTGACGAAATAAAATCACAGCTTCCGTAGATCTAACTTTACTCACGAATCCAAGTTGAATAATCACAGCAAACACTTAATCTTTCTCAAGTAACTGACTCTCTTCTTTTCTTCGAATAATAACTGGTGTCTGAATCTCACACTTGTTCTTCGAATAAAACTAATGACTGAATCTATCTTCTTTTTTCGAATAAAAACTGATGTCTCAATCTCTCTCTTTTTCTTCGAATAAAAACTGATGACTGAATCTATCTCGCGTCACCGTCTTTTATACCGATAGGCCTACTTCTCGAACAATCTTGCAATTTCCATACAACTCTAGAGCAATCCGCGCGTGTCCGTTCTTGCACGAGACTACACGTCGAGACACGAAGTCACCAGCACTCATTAAGAAACATATGATTGGTCTACTTAATTCAAGAAAATTCTAAAATGTTACCCTAAATGAATAACAAAATATTAGTTTAAACTTCGAAACAATAATATCAATATGGAAAAATGAATAATAGAAATGAAAATTTAAACAAAACACGACATGTTGTCGTTTACAAAATATTTACACATATACATAAAACTCTCCCCCTTGAAAGTAAAAAAAAAAAGTTTGAACTGGTGAAAACTTTTTTTGTTTTGTTTATTTGTCTTTTTAAACCAACTTAAAAGGGTTAAATCCAGTAGATTCTGAAATAACCTCGCGAACTTCAAACAGTAACAAGGGAACACCCTCAACCCAGTTCTTTGAGTGTTTGTGGCAGTAATTTGGTGGAAAAGATCAAAAATACCTTGTGACTCAGGACAGTATGCACTGGATGAAACTTGATGGAGGTTTAGATCATGCATGGCTTGTTCAAATATCTTGGACATAAAATTTAAGCCTTGATCTGATTGCACAACTTTTGGAATCCCGAACGTGGTAAAGAATTTGACAAGAGCCTTAAAAATGTTGGGAGCAGTGATTTTTCTCAAAGGGATTGCATCAGGGAAACGTGTAGAAGCACACATGATCGTCAAGAGGTATTCATTTCCTGCTTTGCTTTTTCGCATTGGGCCAACACAGTCGATAATGACCCTTGAGAACGGTTCTTCAAAGGCAGGAATAGGGTGAAGTGGTGCTTTGGGAATGCCCTGATTTGGTTTTCCTGTCATTTGGCAAGAATGGCATGTCTTACAAAAGTCAACAACATCTTGGCGCATCTTTGGCCAATAGAAATGTCGTCGGATACGATCTAGGGTCTTTCTTACACCTAAGTGTCCCGACAATACATGGTCATGAGCAAGACTAAGAATATCATTCCGATAGCATTTTGGAATGATGATTTGGTGAATAACATTCCACTCTTCGTCAGCAGCAACGTCAGGAGGTCTGTATTTTCTCATTAGCACACTTGACTTCTGGTAGTAACAAATAGGAACAGTTCCTATTTCATTTTCATCAACAGCCAGTTGTACAAGAGAACGAGTTTCAGGATCATTGTCCTGTTCCTCAATAAGTTTGTTTCGATGAAGAGAGTCGAAAAATTTCTTAGAGTCATCAGTAGAACTTAAAGTTGAGTCAGAAATCTCATCGATGTGAGACATGAATGTAACAGATAAAGAAAAATCCTCTTTGGACTCCTGAGAACGTGTTTGAGAACGAGTAACAGCACAGGCGGGAAAAACATCAGGAAACTCTTCAACGAGTTGCTCTGTACTGGGAGTAATAACAGGTGCTTCAACAACACGAACCAGCCAAATCATACCCCAAAAGCATAGACACACCTTCAACAGGCAATGAGGCTTTAATACCCACAGTCACTGGGCCTAAAACTAAGTCCGAATAGAAACGACGCCACCTTCTACACCAGAAATGAGCACACTGGCCCCAATGGATGACTTTTCAGAAAACGGAAGTACACTTTCCAAAATCAAACTCTGAAAAGCTCCAGTATCCCACAGGATTTTAATTGGTTGTAGACGTGAATCACCAACAAAAGAAACAAAACCTTCAGTCATGAAAGGCTTAAATTTGTCCTCAACAATATCTTCAGGTACATCAATAATATTGGACTTGGAATCCACAGTGGACTGAACAGGGTCAAAATCATTGGGAACCAATGATATATCAAACAAGGGCGAAATGAAACTATTGGGTGATGGCTTGTTTTTGAGCTTATAGCACTCAGAAATCAGATGGCCAGGTTTCTTACAATAAGCACATGTTTTGGATGAGAATGACACGTTTTTAGTAGATGATGAGCTTATAGAATAAGATGGAGTCTTCGTTTGAGAATTAGAAGTTTGCTCTTTTTTGTCTCTGTCGACATTTGCATAATATTTGAATGAGTCATTGGGTTTCTTTGCTGTGTGATTTGTTTTGCTTTTATATGAGAAATCTTTGTGAGTCAAAGCATACTCGTCTGCCAAGACAGCAGCATCATGTATTTTGGAAGCTTTTTGTTCATCAGTATAAGTTTTTAGCTCTATGGGAATACATCTTTTAAACTCTTCGACTAACATGAGTTCTCTGAGTTTCGTATAATCATCTTTAATTTTTCTGGAATCACACCACCTGTCGAACAGAGTTTCTTTTTCACGAGCAAATTCGACATAAGTTTGGCTGTCAAACTTTTTGTAACCACAAAATTTTTGTCTGTATGCCTCTGGCACCAATTCATATGCATTCAAAATGCATTTTTTGACGTGCTCGTAATCATAAATTTGCTCGACCGTGAGTTTGGAAAATATTTCGTGGGCTTTACCCTTGAGAACACTCTGAAGTAATACTGTCCAATATTCGGTAGGCCATTTTAGCCTAAGGGCCAATTTTTCAAATTGCTGAAAATATGTATCTACAGCTTTTTCATTGAATGGAGGTACTAAACGAATTTGTTTGGAAGCATGAAAATTATCCAACTGCATTTGGACAAACTTTTCTTCTGTCTGTGCCTTTCTCATACTGATTTCTTTATCAGCTTTAATGCGTTCCATTTGTATTTCGGCATCAAGGCGTTTGTTTTCTTGTTCTGCCTCAAGAACAAGGCGTCTGTTTTCCTGTTCTGCCTCAAGAACAAGGCGTCTCTTTTCCTGTTCCTCAAGTCGTTTGGTTTCTTTTTCTGCCTCAAGTCGTTTAGTTTCTTTTTCTGCCTCAAGACGTTTGCTTTCAATTTCTAAACGAAACTTCATTTCCATTTCCATATTTTTTAATTCGAAATCTGGGTCAAAATGAGTGACAGGCAATTGTTGTGCAACTGTTTGAGGTAAAACTTTTTGGCTGACCAAATGTTCAACAATAATTTGTTTAATATCTGCTTTATTCATTGATTTCTTCACTTCTAAATTAAAACGTTTACCAACATCAAGCATTTCAGATTTTTTTAATTCACTGATTAATTCGAAAGAGGGATTCCGATTAAATTCGTTTATAAAATCTTCAAGTTCGAATGCCATTTTAAATATACAAGCTGTCTATCTGTATAGAATATAAATCTTATTTTATAATAAAATTAAATTGTTTATTCGATATCCCGGACAAGCCCCCAATTTTCTGTTACGTATTTTTTGATATTTTAAGTTCTTCATAGACTAAACGCAACAGAAAAACGCAGATAACAGCTTGTATAATTTATTACACTAAACTATTAACAAATATAACAGATATAACATAAATTATATAATAACAGTGACAGATATTAAGTTACAACATTCGGAATTAATTACAAAACAAAATAATACTAGTTTCAAACTTCAAAATTAATCACAATACAAAATGGTACTGGCCTGTATCAAATATAATGATCTAAAATGAAAGTCTCAAATTCCAGTCTAAGGTGTGAATTTGGTCCCACGAAGAAATTCCGAAGCTTAAATGAAGAAGTTCAGGAATAGTTCACAGTTCAATAAATTCGCCGTCTCTAAGCACAAGCAGTAATTCAGATGTATCGTAGAGATTGACGAAATAAAATCACAGCTTCCGTAGATCTAACTTTACTCACGAATCCAAGTTGAATAATCACAGCAAACACTTAATCTTTCTCAAGTAACTGACTCTCTTCTTTTCTTCGAATAATAACTGGTGTCTGAATCTCACACTTGTTCTTCGAATAAAACTAATGACTGAATCTATCTTCTTTTTTCGAATAAAAACTGATGACTGAATCTATCTCGCGTCACCGTCTTTCATACCGATAGGCCTACTTCTCGAACAATCTTGCAATTTCCATACAACTCCAGAGCAATCCGCGCGTGTCCGTTCTTGCACAAGACTACACGTCGAGACACGAAGTCACCAGCACTCATTAAGAAACATATGATTGGTCTACTTAATTCAAGAAAATTCTAAAATGTTACCCTAAATGAATAACAAAATATTAGTTTAAACTTCGAAACAATAATATCAATATGGAAAAATGAATAATAGAAATGAAAATTTAAACACAACACGACATGTTGTCGTTTACAAAATATTTACACATATACATAACACTCTCCCCTCTCTCACAAAAGCAAAGTTTGAAGAGAAAATAGGTCTTTTCCATTTACTTTAAGCATAAGCAATTTGGAAATGACACTTTTTGTTTAGGAACAATAAAAACTAAAAATTTGGTTACACAGTGTTATATTTCACCACTTCTATTTAATAAGACTGATGAGAGTTTCTTAACAACTGACACCCGAAGACCAACTGATTTTGTTTCCAAGATAAATTATTAAATATTAACGTTTGAAACAAAGAAAGCTAAAGGTAAAAGTTTGAAAAATAGCTTTTATAACAAGGGCAAGTATGCTGCAAAGAATGAAACATTTTCCACCGAAACTTGGATGTATGCAGTCATAATTATTAGTAAATGATAAGACCCAAAGTCAAGTGAAAATAATGCCAGCGAATTAGTGCAGTATTAGTAAGCGTCTTCATATATTGGGAAGAACTTGAAATTTCGTGTTTTCTGGAACATTCTACAAAATTTGGTCTTTTCTATATTAATTAAGTGAATTTAAAAACAACTTGAGTTTCCAATGCATCAATAAACAGATTTTAAGTGTTTATTTCACTATTTTCAAAAAAACAGGTTTTAAGTTTTATTTCGTTGTTTGAGTGAAATAGATCTTAAGTTTTTATTGCATCGTTTACAGCTTTGGCAGCTAAAAAGTCTCCATTTCAACCGGTATTATATTCAACAAAACAATGAACACCTTTACCTCTCTTGACTCCTCCAATACTAACGGGTTTCCATCATCGATCTACAACAAAATATCACCATAGAAACGAGCATATTCTTCAATGTTTCCAACAATAGTGGTAGAGAGTGATGGAGAAATCAGACTTGTGATAGAAGGTACAGGACGCAGCAAAATAACTACAGGGACTGCTTTTGTTAGTTAGTGGAGTTTAATTTGTTTATTACGACTGTGTAAAACACCTTACAGTCCACACAAGTCAAAGTGTGTAACACATTTTACGTATAATTTAATGACAAGAAGGAGCTTGTTGGTCCTCTTAGAACGTACTATCTTTTAAATTGTACTTTAAAATGAAAATAAAACATTTAAAGCTAGCTCCTAACACTTATATATTTATCAAGTCATTCTTTAAACTCGCTTAAATTAACTGCATATATGACAACAATACATTCCAAAGGTCAACCACCCTTTTCAGAAAAGTGAAGCGGTTTTAATCGAATATAACTCCTACATTGACAAAATTTGTATTTATGCTCCCTAGTTATAAGGCCCGGAATAGCCAGATGGTTAAGGCACTTTATTCGTAATTCGAGAGTCGCGGGATCAAATCTCCGTCACACCAAATATGCTACACGTCTACGCTAGCCGTTCCTAATTTAATAGTGTAAGACTATAGGGAAGGCAACTAGTCATCACCACCCACAACTAACTCTTAGGCTACTCTTATACCAACAAATAATGGAATTGACTGTAAGATTATAACGCCCTCACGGCTGAAAGGGCGAGTAATTTGCCCGCGATCCTCGGATTACGAGTCCATGGCCTTAACCACCTGGTTCTGCCGGTCCAGAGAGAGAGCAGAACTTTCTGTGTGTGTTTTCTTAGCCACATCGGGCTATCTGCTGAGTCTACTGTTGCTGGCTGTGCACACAAAATATTTATATCGCAGTTGTTCCTTCCAATTACTGGAGGTAATTTTTTTTTTACTGATGTTTAACAGAGGCAAATACTGATTTTGCCTTTATTTCGCCCCCCAGTGGCTCAGCGGTATGTCTGTAGACTTACACGCTAAAATCCTGGTTTCGATACCCGTGGTGGGCAGAGCACAGATAGCCCATTGTGTAGCTTTGTGCTTAATTCAAAACAACAACAACTTCTTTCAAGTAAAGCAGCCCTGAATATATCAATGAAACAAAATCCTGCAGAACTAGTAAGAATATCTTTGATTATAGAATTTCAAATATCACGAAACACTATAAAATTCAAAAACAATCTGAAAATTCATGCTTAAATAATCTTTTTTGGAATTTTTTTCTGATTTAAAAAATAATTTAAGGAATAATAAAAGGTTGTCATTATTAATACTTCAACAGCTGACTTGTGACTGAATTGAAGTTAGGTAGATAACTAACACTGATTAATACTGTAACAGCTAACTTGTGACATTGAATTAGGGTTAGATAGATGACTAACACTGAGAGAACAGGTGAACTGCATACAGCATTCACATTTTTCTCATTAAAGAAAGAGATATATCTATTTCTGAATATGCTTTTTATTTCTCTACTGATTTACATTGATAAAAATATCTCAAAAGATGTATCTACTACAAATAAGCTCAATATTTAAGACTACATTGATTCAACAAGAAAAGTGTCTGATAGGAGTCTCACATTATCAGGAGCTAACCATGTTCAGCACTCCTTTTGGACTGGGGCTTGCACTTGATGGCCAAGCCTGCTGCAAGGTTAGCCATAGTTAAAAGTTTTTACTTATTCAACTAAAAAGTATTTTCTTTGAGTAAAATTGATTTTATAAACTAATCATAACATCACCTGATGATGTGCTCACAAAGTGCAAGATAACTTCATATTTGTGGAAAACAAGATACTTTTTGGTCCATCTTGGCTGTCCAATTTTCTGAGCCAAACTAAAACTATTACATAAAAATAAAACCAGTTCCTATTGTTTGGATATTTATCAAACTTTCAGCTTGCCTAAATTCACTACCACAACATCCAAAGACAACTCATTCCCTTGGACAACTACTATATTTGAAAAATAAATTTTTCTCATCCGAAGATGGCTTTTGTCTTGCTTAAATCTATATTTGTGTTCACTAGTTCTATAATTATTGCTTTTAACTATAAATCTTTTACAATCTTTAACACTTCAATCAGAATCCCTCAAATTCTTCTTTTTTCAACAGAAAACAAATTTAAGGATCTTGTCAAATGCTTATTTGTAGCAACATTAGTATCAGAGACCAGAGGTTTCAAAGCTTTCCCCAGTCCTTTGGGCAGTTGACATCCTTCAAAAATCAACAACTGACAAATGGAACCAAAAGCAGGTTAATAAATGGTAGACAGATTTTAATTATAATAAATAAACTGGATTGCTTTAATATGTGGTGGATGCAGTTAATTTAGCTTAAGGCTTGAAAAGCATTTGAATATGGATTGGATTTAACTGTTATATTTTTAATATTTTCTTTAATGGATGGAGTGGCCTAGATAGATCAACAAGTCTCTTGCTATCATGTACATGGTATATTGAAATATGCTCTTAAATTTCTTCACAAGCCTAAGTGTACCAAGGGTTGATAAATAGTTAACAAAATATAAAATTACATAAAAAGATAATTCAGTTTACAAAGGCAAAGATATAAATCTGTCATTTGTTCATAATAATACTCATAGAAGTCTATTCTGACTTGATCTTATATATCTTTTTCATGAAATATAAATGTTTTGAAACTTTTTCTAAGACTATTATTATTAATAGTAATAACAACAGAATTTTGGACAACCTGAACCTACTCCAGAACTCTACCCTAACTTCACCCTTATTAACTTTTTACTTACCACTCACTGATCAAACTAATGCCAGAGATGGATATTTTACCATTCCAAAGAGCAATAGGGCATGAAATGTATGGTATGTTGTTTGTATTTAAAAATAAAATAAAACCTCAAGCTGGTTATGACATCAAAACAAAATAAACTATTAATTCTCCCATATTTAAACTATTAAAATCCAACTTGCTTTTTATTAAACTTTAAAAAAAGATCTTTTTTGGTGGCGCTACTAATACGATCACATTAGCAGTTGATTTTAATAAATCAGATTTGCAGAGGGCCTGGCATGGCCAAGCGCGTAAGGCGTACGACTTGTAATTCGAGGGACCCGGGTTCGAGCCCGTGTCGCGCTAAATATGCTTACCCTCCCAGGCGTGGTAGCATATAATGTGACAGTCAACCCCACTATTCGTTGGTAAAAGAGTAGCCCAAGAGTTGGCTGCCTTCCCTCTAGTCTTACACTGCTAAATTAGGGACGGCTAACAAAGAAAGCTCTCGAGTAACTTTGTGCGAAATTCCAAAACAAACAAACGAACAAAAACATTTGCAGATTAAAATAAATTATTCCAAATGTACCCCAACCTAACATGTGGTCGTAATAAGTTAAAAGAGAGGTTTGTTTTAAGTGTTTAAGTGTTGGCAGACTGGTGAACGAGGAATCTACTGACCTTTACTTTTTTTATAAAAAATGGCTTTGTGTACAGAACAGAGCAAATTAACAACATGAAAAGATCAAGAATATTCATTCAAAATATTTTTTATTTGTATTATTTAGTTGAAATTACAAAGTAGTCTGTTTTATCACTCAATTATAAACATTGTTTATGACCAGAATTATTGCTACATAGTGATATTGGAAGTAGTCTTGTAGATTTTGTGTGTTAAGTTACCAATCAAAAGGTCTAGAACCCGATACATGATGTCATTGAGCAAGCTTCACATCTTAAGCTGTGGTCATGTAATAAATGAAAGATACATCAATTATTAGGTCCCAAGAGTCACACAAAACTGTTATGACGGTAGGAAATACAGACTTCATGACTTTTCTAAAAAAATTAACAAAATGAAACTCCAATATACCTCAACCACATAAGGTTTGCATAAAATGTTGCTCAGATTTAAATTCAATCCAGTACTTCGTTTTATGCACTTATGAGCTAGTTATATAACAAGAGTAGAGTGAAAACATGTTTCACAAGTTGTAATTAGCTTTAACGGAACTAACTGCCTTAGATGTGTTCAAAATAAGACGTGTTTCATATCGATGATAAACCTACAATTACAGCAAGCTATGGTGATGAACTTGCTGTCTATTTGAAGATGAATATAAAATATTTCAATTGTTTTATCTTTATTGGATATTCATAAATTCGCTCCCCATTGGCTCAGCAGTAAGTCAGAAATTATAATGTTGAAAATTTGGTTTCAATATTCGCAACGGGTACAAGATAGTCTATTGTATGGCTCTGTGATTTAATCAAACAATATTTATTATGACGAAACTTTGTGAAATGAACGACAACTACCTGTTGTGGAGAAACAAGTTGCCGTCCAACCCACAAAGTTTCATCATGAATACTCCCTAAACAATGTATCAAAGAATATTTGTAATCTCGATGACAAAATTAGAGTAACAGAAATAAAATGCAATATAATCGCTTTCATTTAATAATAAAATAGCAATAACTTGTTAATTGATTTTATGTGCTATAATAAAAACTAAATGTAAATTATATATGAGCTTTAGACTCTAACAAATTTTAAAGATTCAATATTTATTGGTTTAGTTCAGGATTTTTATAAAAATGATCTAAGTGAGAGATATGCTTCTGCCATCTTTAGGCTTGTTATGAACTGAATTTTTCAGATGTTATACATTTGGAGACATGGGATCTTTCTCTAATTAGGAGGATATTGTATCTGGTTGTCAAATGATTAATAGTAGGAATATTACGATTGAACTGATATAAATGTAGTATAACTACAATGCATATCTTCGCAATCTTGAACTGACATAAGTGTAGTATATGTACACTGAATGTCTTGATAGTTTTGAACTGATATAAATGTAGAATAAGAACATAATATGCCTTCAGAGTTTTAAACTGATATGAATGTGGTATAAGAACATTGTATATATTGAAACCCTTGAACTAATATAAATGTTGTGTAAGAACATTGTATATTTTGATCATCTTCAACTAATATAAATGTAGTATAAGAACATTGTATATCTTCACACTCTTGAACTTATATAAATGTAGAAAACATTGTATATCTTGATAGTCTTGAACTGATGTAAATATAGTATAGGAACATTATACATCTTGACAGTCTTTAACTGATATAAATGTAGTGTAAGAACATTGTATATCTTGATAGTCTTGATCTGATACAAATAAAGCATACGAACATTGTCTGGCTTGATCAACTTGAACTCATATAAATGTTGTGTAAGAACATTGTATATCTTAATAGTCTTGAACAGATATAAATGTAGTTTTATAACTTTGCATATTTTGATCGTCATTAACTGATATAAAACTAGTATAAGAATATTGTATATCTCTATAGTCTTGAACTGATATAAATGTGGTGTAAGGACATTGTATATCTTGATAGTCTTAAACGGATATGAAGATGGTTTAACAACATTGTACATGTATATCTTAATTGTTCTCAACTCATATAAATGTGGTAGTTTTGAACAGATAAAAATGTAATATGAGAACAGTGTATCTTTATAGTCTTGAACTGATATAAATGTGATTTAAGCACATTGTGTATCTTCACAGTTTTCAATAGATATATAGGTAGTGTGAGAACATTTTATATCTTTATTGTCTTCAACTAATTTGAATGTACTATAAGAAATTGTTAATCTTAATAGTGTTCAAATGATATAAATGTGGTATACGTGGTATATCTTGAAAATTCTCAAAAGAAATAAATGTAGAACAGTGACATTGTATATCTTGATAGTTTTGAACTAATATAAATTGTTTATCTTCACAATCTTTACCTGATGTAAATGTAGTATAAGAACATTTTATATATTGATAGTTTTGAGCTGACATATATGCAGTATAAGAACATTGTATATCTTGATAGTCTAGAACTAATATAAATATAGTATAAAATATATATGCAAAAACGGCTCGTTTGGGTTGAAAAAATATTTTACGTAGAAGAGCGAACAACGTTTCGACCTTCTTCGGTCATCGTCAGATTCACTGTAACTACATTATATATCTTTACAATCTTGAACTCATAAATATAACATAAGACCATTGTGTATATTCACAGGTTTAAACTGATATAAAGGCAGAATAAGAACATTGTATTTCTTAATAAACTTGAACTGATATAAATGAAGTGTAAGAATATTGTATATCTTTAAAGTCTTGATCTGATAAAAATTTCGGGAAAGAAAATTGTATATCTTCACACACTTAAACTGACATAAATGCAATATAAGAACATTGTACATCGTGATCGACTTGGGCTAATATAAATGAAGAATAAAAAAATTGTACATGTTGATTGTCTTGAACTGATATCAATGAAAACATTATATAACCGTTTTGAACTGATGTAAATGTAGTATAAAAACATTGTATATCTGGATCGTCTAAAACTGATATAAATGTACTAACAATGATATAAAAACATTCATAGCTTTGAATTCATGTAAATCAAACAAAAAAGCATTGTATATCTCGATTGTCTTGGAATGATATAAATGTAGTACAGATACACTGTGTAACTAATATAAATGTAGTTTTAAGAACATTTTTTTCTTCACAGCCTTGAACTCACATAAACTTGTTATAAGTAAATTGTACATCTAGTTTTCAACTCTTACAATGTAGTATAAGAACATGTTCACCTTGAAAGTCTTCAACTGATATAAATTTAGTATAAGAACATTATATATCTTGATCGTTTTGAACTGATACAATATAGTGTAAGAACATTATATAACCAAATCGTCTTCAACTGATACAAATATAGTATGAGAACATTGTTTATGATAAAAATGTGGTATAAAAACATTGTATATCAGGATCGTCTTGAACTGATATAAATGTAGCATAAGAACATTTTATATCTTGATAGTTTTGGAGTGAGACCGGCATGGCCGAGTGCGTTAAGGCATGCGCTTCGTAATCTAAGGGTTGCGGGTTCGCGCCCGAGTCGCGTCAAACATGCTCGCCCTCCCAGCCGTGGGGTCGTTATAATAATCTCACTATTCGTTGGTAAAAGAGTAACCCAAGAGTTAGTGCCTTACACTACTAAATTAGGGACACTTAGCACAGATAGCCCTCGAGTAGCTTTTTGCGAAATTCCAAAACAAACAAACAGTTTTGAAGTTGTATAAATTCAATTTTAAAACATTGTATGTATTCATAATTCGCAAATGATGTTAATTAAATAAAAGAGAATATATATCTTGATTGTGTTGGAATGACATATTTGGTGAAAAACATTCTATATTATTATTGTCTTAAACTGATATAAATGGAGTGAAAGAACATTGCATATCTCGATCGTTTTGAACTGATATAAATGTAGTACAGGTGCATTGTGTACCTGATAAAAATGTGGTGTTAGACCATTATATATCTTCACAGTCTTGAACTAATATAAATTTAATTTATGTAAATTCTACATCTTGTAGTTTTCAACTGATACAAATGTAGTATAAAAACGTTGTTGATCTTCATAGTTTTCAAGTGATTTAAATTTAGTATAAGAATATTCTGATATGAATTTAGTAAAACAACCTTGTGTATCTTGATAATCTTGAACTGATATAAATTTTGTATAAGGACATTGTTAATCTTCACAAACGTAAACCGATATTATTATACTATGTTACGTATTTTTTTATGTTTTATGTTCTTCGTAGACTAAACGCAACAGAAAACGCAGATAACAGCTTGTATAATTTATTACACTAAACTATTAACAAATATAACAGATATAACATAAATTATATGATAACAGTGACAGATATTAAGTTACAACATTCGGAATTAATTACAAAACAAAATAATACTAGTTTCAAACTTCAAAATTAATCACAATACAAAATGGTACTGGCCTGTATCTAATATAATGATCTAAAATGAATGTCTCAAATTCCAGTCTAAGGTGTGAATTTGGTCCCACGAAGAGATTCCGAAGCTTAAATGAAGAAGTTCAGGAACAGTTCACAGTTCAATAAATTCGTCGACTCTCAGCACAAGCAGTAATTCAGATGAATCGTAGAGATTGACGAAATAAAATCACAGCTTCCGTAGATCTAACTTTACTCACGAATCCAAGTTGAATAATCACAGCAAACACTTAATCTTTCTCAAGTAACTGACTCTCTTCTTTTGAAATAAAACTGATGTATGAATCTCACTCCTGTCTCTCGCATCTTCGTCTGTTTATATATTGTAGGCCTAAACTCCCCGAAAGACCGCGAAAATTCTACAGGTCTCCAGAGCAATCCACGCATGTCCGTTCTTGCACGAGACTACACGTGTAGATACGTAGTCACCAGCACTTCATTTACAAACATATGATTGGTCTACTTAATTCAAGAAAATTCTAAATGTTACCCTAAATGAATAACAAAATATTAGTTTAAAGTTCGAAACAATAATATAAATATGGAAAAATGAATAATACAAATGAAAATTCAAACACAACACGACATGTTGTCGTTTACAAAATATTTACACGACATTTACATAACATACTATAAGAACATTGTTCATCGTGACAGTTTTCAAATGATATATATTTAGCATAACAACTCCTTATTTTGATAGTCGTTACCTTATAACAATAAGAACATTGTACATCGTCACAATTTTTAAGCGATATCAAGACAGTAAAGGAACATTATATATGTTTATAGTCCTGAACTGATATAAATTGAGTATAAGAACATTGTATATCTTAATAGTCTTGAACTGATATAAATGTAGTATAATAATTTTGTGTATCATCTCAGTCTTAAACTAATATAAATGTACCATAAGAACATTTTATATCTTCAAAGACTTGAAGTAATGTAAATGAAGCATAAGAGCATTGTATATCTTGAAAAATCTCAACTCATAAATGTAGTATAAAAACACTGTATATCTTGATCGTCTTCAACTCATACAAATGTGTAATTGTTGTATTTGTTTTGGAATTTCGCACAAAGCTACTCGAGGGCTATCTGTGCTAGCCGTCCCTAATTTAGCAGTGTAAGACTAGAGGGAAGGCAGCTAGTCATCACCGCCCACCGCCAACTCTTGGGCTATTCTTTTACCAACGAATAGTGGGATTGACCGTCACATTATAACGACCCAACGGCTGGGAGGGTGAGCTTGTTTGGCGCGACTCGGGCGTGAACCCGCGACCTTCAGATTACGAAGAGCACGCCTTAACGCGCTAGGCTATGGCAGGCCCTTAAACGTGTAAAAAGAACATTGAGTATCTGATAGAAATGTGGTATAAAACATTGTATATTCTAATTGTCTTGAACTGATATATATCTAGAATAAAAACTTTGTGTTTCTTGATTGTCTTGAACTGATATATATGTAGTATAAAAACATTGTTTATCTGGATCGTCCTGAACTGCTACAAATACAGTAACAATGATACAAGAACATCGTACATATTCAAAGTTCTCAATTCATGTAAATAAAACAAAAGAGCATTGTATATCTTGATTGTCTTGAAATGATATAAATGTAGTACAGGTGCATTGTGTAACTAATATAAATGTAGTGTAAGAACATTTTATATCTTCATAGTCTTGAACTAATATAAACTTAATATAAGTAAATTGTACATCTTCTAGTTTTCAACTGATACAATGTAGTACAAGAACATGTTCACCTTGATAGTTTTCAACTGATATAAATTTAGTATAAGAACATTGTATGTTTTGATCGTCTTGAACTGATACAAATGTAGTGTAAGAACATTATATAATATAATCGTCTTCAACTGATTCAAATATGAACCATTTACAAGTGTTAATCGTTATTCTTACTAATTACTTGAAAATCCTTCTGACACTCTTTCTTAAAAGTGTGTACATGTACCGACTAAGTACTTTTTAATATTTCCTTTCTTGGAAAACATGTTGCTCTTGAACTTTTTCAGTATTTTAACTTCTGACAATCATGTAACTATATGGTACTTGAAACGATCAGTAATAAAATACGTACTCGGTTTACTTCGCTGTTTTGCCAAATGAATTTGTTGATATAATATTTGAATATTAATTATATTTGCATGGTTAACAGAGTTCTTTAGGCATTGTCACTGCCATTGGTAAATTAGATGCCTTGTGCTCCTATTTATCATGTGATAACATTTACCTGAAATATATGCAAGAGACGTTCTGCTCTATTTTATTACTTGACTTCCGAAGAATAACTATAAACATCATATGAATTTTGCAGTGTTTTAGCCTTCATAGATACATTTTTTAATAATGGAAATCTGTAACAATATCAACTTAGAATTTATTAATTTTTACTGGAATATAAATTCGTTCATTTACTTAATAAATTTTCTTAGGGAGTTGCTAAAAGAAAAATAAAGACCTGATCACTATATAAACAAATATATATAGTTCTTCTTTACAGTTACTCCCTATATCATTCTGTAATTTAAAACTTCCTTATTTTCTCAAGTAGTTTTTATTAAGTATCACTATTATTGATTCTCCAACTCCTGATCCCAAAGTAGCTGTAGCGACTTAAAAACTCTTCAACAATGGCGGCGCCAAGGGAGGGATATGAGCCCCCCAAATGAGCCAAGCCTCCCAATATTGTTATCTACATATATTCATAAAATATGAAACACACACTCGTCATTGTTACTTAACAATTAACATAAAAAAGACGTAGATTTGTAGAACTTAACGTCTTTATTAAGACGGAATTATGTGTCATGCGTTCCACAGCAACGTACTGAGTGCACTGAAACTCATTCGCTGACAGTATTGCCGCTCACTGTATAATGCCATTCTATCTTGAGCTTTGACGAAGATTAGACAACCACGTTGGTTTCAAGTTACAACAGAACAGGCGCATTGTTTTAAAGTAATATTGAATATAAACACAACATGATGAAAGATAGTTAGCCTGATAGTGACCTTACTTTTCCTCAGAGTATATTAACTTCATGTGGGATAATTCGTTTGTGCTATGTAAACTATGTCCTTATGCTATATTTCTTTTGCTTTGTAGCTTTACTCTTTATAGTATATTAAATGTTCAATCTAAGCTAATCTTGATTTTCTTTATTATTATGTATTACCTTGGGTAGAATTTAGGTGAGCTTCCTCTTTTACAAATAAATAAGCTAAGAAATGTTTAAAAAATCTAAAATAGAAAATCCGGTAAAATCAATATGCCAGTATAATATGCAAAGGTTTATTGTGGTCTTCCTTAATAACTTTTGTTATGAATAAAACACGATTTAAGATAAGTACAAATCAATAACGTTTCTTGAAGGTATTGAACTTTCTCAAGCTCCAAGTAAAATTTATGTTCTTTGGTTGTTGTTAGCATGTTAGATATAGCACAAACATATTTTTTTTCTTTCTATCGCACATAATCAGACATAACTGTTCCTGACTCCCAGAGTCCTATTAACTGGCTGTTTAATCCATTTTGCATAAGGTGAAGTGGTACGTGGGTTGAGAACATTTTCTCTAAATATCACTGATGCGCCATTATTTATAAAAGTTATATTTCTTAAAAGTTTTCTTACTAAGAAATATTATATTTTCTGAAAAAGTGATTTCTGATTTTAAGTCTCTTAAAGTGTGCTATTCCTTTTTCCATGCTATTTATTATGCCATTTTAAAGGGTTATTCTGCAAACGCATAAGTTTATTGAAAGAATTACGATAGCCATTCAAAATTTAATGGAAAATGAATATATTTTATTGGATTTAGTACCAAATAAAAGTAGTTAATTTTTTCAGGTAAGCTCAGCAGACAGCCCGATGTGACTTTGCTCTAAGAAAAACACACACACTCTTTTTTTATTTTTTCAAGTGTTTCACTTTTATCTTTTTCATGTATCACGTATTACAAATCTGTGACATTGTGTTATTGGAAGAAAGTAAAAAAACGAAAACGAGATAATTTCATTTAAACCAATAATAATATTTATTGCTGAAATGACACACTCAAAATAGAAAACCTATATTTAGGACACAAGATACCTAGAACTACTTAATTTTACATCCTATTTGGATGATTGCTATGCGCTGACTCTCTCCATTTCTAAATTTGCACCAAGTTAATAATTAGTGCGTCTGCACCTCTAGTGAAGTCACCGGAAAGTTGCTAGCGCCCACATTTGTGTTCTCAAAGCGAGATGTGTGTGTGTTAGGTTGTGACGTGATCCAATTAAAGAGGGAAATAAGCAACAAAAAGTGGGTGAAATGCCTTCATGTTCTGTTTTGAACTGTAAAAATCTGGTAGGAATCGTTAGCAAGAAGAAAAATATCACATATTATAGGTAAGTCGAGCAAGTTATATTTATAATCTACACTTAGATGAGTTATAGCAAGTATAAATATGCACTGCAGCACCAAAGAAATTTTCTGAACACTTTTAAATAACTGAATAGTAAATTTACTGAAGGAACAATATCATTCATGATGAATGGGTTATATAGCCATTTGTACATTAAGACAAAATGTTAATATCTCTTAAAGGACCAATTTAAGTGATTTATCAGAAAACCACAACTGGCACAAGATTAAAAAGTGTGCAAATAATTACTTTGTTGGCTGTACATTCAGTTGTTAAACAGTGTTCAGCATATTCAGTTAAAAGTGTACAGTGTATCTGTTATATATATAAATATTATCTGATGATGCCTATAGATCTATATCTTAACAACATTACTGTACTCTGTTTCAGGGACGAAGAGTGATGATCCCCTATTACCTGACTATGTACCTTCCATATTTCATTTTACACGTTCTCCCCTGAAGAGAAGGAAAGCTGCTGAATTGTGTAAATATGAAAACAGGAAAGAAGTGACCATAAGGAGTAAAGAACAACAAAAGAGACATGAAGCTGCTGCTGGGCCGCTTGACCTTGCTTTCATAGAATCTGCTGCCACTGACAGCGGCTGTACTGATTCTGCTGATGAACTTGAAGCTACATGTGATAATTTTGACTTGTGTACATCACAATATAGAACTGAGACATAAATCAAAAATTAAGTTTTGAAACAGCCTAGACAATACGCGAATCCGGGGATGTGTACATTTTTGACTGGAAGGGAACCAGTCTATGAATAAACTGCGATCTCGCGTAATGGAGGCGCGTTTTATTAACTGTGCGCTAGATAACGCTGTTCAAATGCGGGGCAGATTTTCAAAATGGCGGCGTTCGGTTACTAAGGTACGCGTAAACAATAATAAATCGTCAAAGCCTTGCCAAAATACACCTGCTGTGTAAAATATTGCAATGCAGATGTTCGAAAGCGGAGCAATTATGCAAAATATCCATGGATGAGGCATGTCACTTTTCACCCTTTCCCACATGCCAGGTACCAAAAAGATGAACGTCGTAAGTGGGTGCAGCTGGTAAGGCGAAAAGACTTTGTGCCTAACAAGGAAAGTCGATTATGCTCGTTACATTTCGTTGGCGGACAAGGGCCCACAGCAGCAGATCCAAGACCCCCCCTCTTCCCATACAACAACTGGAAAATTCCTGAAAACTTAAGGTCCCCTGCTGCCATCATCAAGAGAGAAGTAACGTTAGCAACTGTAGGTGACACATCAGACACAACAGATGATGAACAACAGCTGGAAATCCATCACTCTGATCATAGACTTGAAGTTGCAGCAAACATGTCTGAGCCAGATAGCTGTAATGTAAATGAATTATCATATCCATATGTGGCTGGAGAAGTCTGCCCAAAGTTAACCCATGAAACAGGCACTCAACGTAAGTTTTAATCTTTTATTTAAGAAAATAAAACTAAATTTCTGTCAATAATTATTGTTGGTACGTATCAATTTGAAAGTATGGTGTACAACTTTTTAATAGCATTGACAATCAAAATAATAAATATCATGAGCACAGGGCCCTTACGCAGAACAAAATGTGTGGGAGGAGATGTCCCCCTGCCATGGTGTGGAATTTATTATTCTTTTTAAATGAAGGTATAAAAGAGTACATTTTCTTATACTTGAGACCTATAAATAATGCAGTTTGAAAGGTCCTGACACTTTAATCCATTTCACACCACAATTTTGGCATTACAGTGCATGTACAAACTAATATTATTGTGATGTTGTAAAGTTCAATGATTGAACACCACACCCTACATACCCAACCTCACTACAACACACTCACCATACCCTGCATGCCCACCCTCACAACAACACACTCACCAACACCTTACATGCCCACCCTCACCACAACACACACACCAACATCCTACATGCCCACCCTCATCACAAGACACTTTTGCAAAGGCTCCATTACTCCATAGCCTAGTTTAAATGCATAATGTAATTATTTAAATGATATTACGTATCGCATACTTGGCTCCATAAAGTAGTAGTGGTAAGGTACTGATAGCATAAGAATTTCAAATTTAAGTGGCACTTGACAGTAACTACGATCAGCCAACAGCCGCCATATTGAAAATGTGCCCCGCACTAGCTTCCGGAAGAAGCGCGAATTCACCTCCGGATGCGCGTATTAGGTGTCTTAATATCATTTTACAAACATGTATAAAAGTGCTTCTAGGCTAAAGCTTTGACAACAGTTAGTACACATGTAGTACAATAATATTGAACCATTTATTAAAATGGGGGCCCTACTTTACTTTAGTATCTAGTCTTCATCTAAAATGTGGTTAAATCTATCATACAGAGTACATGATATATGTATATAATATAACATGATGTACAAACTTTTGCTGTAATGATGACTTTATTTGACGTTGCCCTGGTTACCTGGACATTCTGTACAAACACTGCCACAAAGTACTTGTATGCATCAAGGCTTTTGTAATCTTTTAGACTTTCATTTGTATAGGTGGAAGTCCTGTTTATCAAATATATATAAATATAACCATATGTAATATTCGACAGATCTACTCCGGCAACAGTTTGACTCTGAGGAACGTTGTCTTGGCTGGATATTACTGGCGTAAATACACGTGGCGGGAGTATATACGGGTCTCCTACACTCAGTTCCTTCACTTTTTCCTCATACCTGGCCTTTTCAGCACCTGTCAGGTGTGCTACAAGTGATGAAAAGCCAGAGGCAGCCGTTTACATGTGAATAGTACTGAATACAGCAGTTGTTAACTCGTTCAGTCATGCGGGACACTTGCCACCCAATATGGTGGTATGTTTACAAACCTTGTTGTGGTCACATGACACTAATAGGTTCACACTAAACCTCTGTTGATACTGTTATAGACATATTTGCTGTCAATCACCAGAACAGGTGCATTGTTTTGAAGTAACATTGATTATAAACACAACATGATGAAAGATAGTTAGGCTGATAGTGATCTTACTTTTCCTCAGAGTGTATTAACTTCACATGGAATAATTTGTTTCTGCTGCGTAAACTATGTCTTTACGTTATATTTCATTAGATTTGTAGCTTCACTCTTAATGGTATATTAAATGTTCAATCTAAGTAAATCTTGATTTTCTTTATTATTATCTATTACCTTGGGTGGAATTTAGGTGAGCTTCCTCTTTTACATGTACACATATTTTCATAAACAGATAATTTCTAATTTGTAATATTGAATTATTAATAAGAGTATAGTGAAACATGTTTTGGTAATTATCATTCCAGTATGTTAAAACAACAAAAAAACGACACTAACTACTTCCCCTACTACCTTAACCACCACCACCACACAGGGGCCAAAACACACACACACACCACCTGTTACCATCATTATGCAGTTTTTTATTTTTTTTGCTTCTAGAGCTTTCATGTAACATTTTTTATAAATAATTCTCTTTCAGGTTATAAACCTCAAGTGAAATGTTTGCGACCAAATGCAGTTCCAAGTGTGTTTCCATGGGTGGCTTCACAGACATCGGAAGTCAAGGAGAGGGTAGCTCGCGAAACAAAACTCCTGAATCGGACTGCAACAGTGATGTCAAGCCAGAGTTCACCAGGATGTTCACATTCAATCCAGGAATGCATGGAGTGCGAGGTATAATAACTTCAAAGCTGTGCACACTATTATATCTTTCTCGTGGCATACAATTTCTGCTCAGTATGATATATCTTTGCAACTTATAACTAAATAAGCATAAGCTGTCCCTGGCATGCTACAATGAATTAATCGTTTTCATTATTAAAATACTTATCTGTGACAAAACCCTAGCCTTAGTAAGCATAAAAGTCAAGGAATGTCACAAGCTCACTGTCACTATAAAATTGACATTGTTTTGTTTCGTCATGCACCTGCTATATACTTGTTTTTTGTTTTTTTATAGGCCTAGATGACATTGAAATCAATAACAAGGTCTATACTATTTCCCATTTATATATTAGTTATTTCATGTTCCTAAATAAGTTACATAAGACATACGAAGACCAAACGTAGTGTATTTACCAGGTAATAGTTCACGTCCAGAGAAAGCAACAACAAACAAGATGAGGGACCCTGATGATTGTATTGCCACCATGCATATATGGAAATGTGTTAGTTATGACCTTCCTGCCGTTAAGTTTTATTTGCTATGTAGGTAATAATAAATTATAAACAGAGTAAGCTATATATTTAGATTACAAACAAACTTCAATCAAGACTAGAATGCATTGTTTCACTAGTTGAGTAACCTTGCTACAAACAGTATTTTTTACCATAATTCTAGTAATATTTTACAAAGGTTAGCTAGCGTGGTAGATTTTTGCAAGCTATAACAATGTATGTTATACATAAAGTTTGCTGTAACAAAACAAACTAAGTTAATTTTGTTTTGAATTTCATGTAAAACTATACAAGGGCTGTCTGCTTCTAATTTAATGATAATAGATTAGAGGGAAGGCAACTAGTTAGTATCTTGCATCACCAATTCTTGGGATTTACTTTTTACCAATGAATAATAAGATTGATTGTCATTTTATAATGTCCCTATGACTGAAAGGGAAAACTTACTTGAGAGATTTAAACCTGTGACCTTTGGATTGGGAGATTAGCATTCCAACAATTACACCATGCTAGGCCAACTAAATCAAAAGAAATAAACTTATTTCAGATAGATCTGTAGAACTGTCAAGAAACTAACAAAACATTTTTGGTATATATGAAATTAGATATTTATTGTAATGTATTCTGTATCTTATTAAGTGAATAACAAGTTTGTGAAGTTGGTGAGAATATTGGAAATTTACTAAGCATGATATGATATGATACTACTGCTGTTTTAAAAAATATTTGTATATGTATCATTTCTGTAGAAGCTAATAAGAAATATAATAATTTCAGTTGTCAAGCAGTAACGCATGCTGCCCATGTAATGAATATTAGTTATATTTTGTCTCTTTCTTAAAAAAAGAAAAGCAAAAGTGGTTTTATTAAATTATTCATTCACTGCAATCTTATTCCACCAAAGCCTCTGATTTTGTGAGGAATAGTTTTAGTTTGTTTTTATTACATTTATATCTTCTTTTAATGTATTATAAGAAGTGGTAAATAAATGAAGGAAACAGTGAAGTTATTTTATATGCAAAAACAGCTCGTTTGGGTTCAGAAAATATTTTAAATAGAAGAACCTAATTTTCTGAACCCAAACGAGCCGTTTTTGCATATAAAATTCTCAACAAGTGGGTTTCTCAAATCACTGAGTGAAGCTATTTATACTTTAATATCAGATAAAATGACCTTTAGGAAACATATAACAGCATTTTATTATTTAGTAATGTTTTATTCTTGTTATTGCATTAACTTTATTAGTTTTATTGTGAGACAAACATTGGACACAGTATTCAAAATAAATACTGCTTAAAGTCCTCTTCAGAATCAACTAAACTCTTGTTATTTACCCCATCTAAACATTTAGTAAAATGTTCACAAGGTTTATTAGTTTAGTCAGTTAAGCTCTTTTCTTTTTTTAAGAATTGTTTGTTCAATATGTGTTACAGAGTGGGAATTGGTAATTTTGTTTGTTAGAAGTGAGAAGAAGCTTTCAAGTGGAGATATTACTGGAGTTGCAAAAGGTACAGAGTGTTAAGACTAATGTTCTTAAAAAAAAGTGAAAACAGTTGTTTCCTGTGATTTTCAAAATTTCCCTTTAATTAATGTGTTGGAAATAGACAAATTTGTTGAGCTAAAGGTCAGAGAAAACAAGTTTCTCAAAATAATTTACTGTAATATGTAATTTACTCAAAATACTAATTCCTTTGATCATTTTGTTGGAAACAGGCAAATTTGTTAATCAACATAGTAGAGAAAGCAGTTTTCTTAAAATAATATATTGTGGGATGTAACATACATCAATATCTATTCTTGTGTTTCATAATACAGGTTCCATTTCATTTTTATTTTGCTGTAATTTGTGGTCAAAAGTGTAAAAGGGCTTGCATGTTAAACTTTAAAGATTAATTAACAGATAGATTTTTTAAAAAGTGCTCTACTGTAGAGTAGGTTTTATATGTTTGTTGTTTGTTTTTGGGGTAGTTTTCAAACATTTGTAGGCATGCAGTAACAACTAGGCATATTGTCTGAAGGTGAAATTGTTGCAAAGTTGTAACAGTTTTATACTTCAGAAAATTTTGTGTGTTCCTCATATTGTGGTAGCTAAACATATACAATGTGGTGAGTGTGTTTGGTATCACATAGAAGAAAAGTATGTCGGTAAAATATAGAAAATTGGTGGCACCATTCTCATTATAAAGTTTTGTTGTGATTGTTTTGGAATTATTTGGAAGAATTTGAACAATTTTTTCAACATATGAATTCATATTCAGTCTAAAAATATAATTGTTGATCAACTAACTTTCCAAACGAAAAGTTTTATTTCTTACATATTTTTATTTATAATATGTTCTGTGTGTTGAAGACTGAAAACTTACAGTAATGCCTAAGTCATTGAGTGTGATGTAGCTTTGTAGAAAACATCTCCTAAATTATATTAAGGATATTCCATACCTTCAGTATTCACCCAACTGCATATTAATTAAATTATTTAAGAAATGACATCTAGATTTTTTGGCACACAATAACATGAATCAATCTACACTTCCACAATATGCAATCAGCTGTGGGCATGTAAGTTAGCCCTTATTACCAATTAATACAAAATTATACTGTTCACCAATATAGGTTAAGACAATGCAGTATAGTTTGATTAACTACTATTATACATCTTGTAAGGCTTAATTTTTTTACTCTGACTTGAGGATTCAAGATAACTTTTCTTCTCCCTATAAGAATAAAAATTATTATTTATGATGTTAAATATAACCAGTACTTACCAACAGAATATGGTGTAAGAACTATTTTATATTTATTATACATGTTGAAGATGACAATCCTATGTAAGTGTGCATGTGTATAATAGTAAAGATGCTCACCCTATGATTGATGTACTGTTCAACTAGTGAATATAATTCTTCTACACTATTGGTTTTGAAAAAAGTACTATTCATTAACTGAGCATTTATGAATATAAAACACTATTGCTTTGTTCTTCTAAACATAAATTAAAGTGATCAGTTATTAAGCTATTCCAGATTTTCAGTGATGTCGAGAAACCCACTTGTTGGTTTAAAATATTTTCTCAACCCAAACAAGCCGTTTTTGCATATAAAATATTCCAGATTTTGTAAATCAAGGGTAATAGCTTGGTTTATTTCTGAAGAGTAGTGGGAAAATTTGTAGTATTTTGAGTTTTTAAAATAATACTTATTATCCTGGAGTGTGAGGGGTCTCAGGATAAAATATGGGTTTTGGAAATATGTATCATAAAAATGATTTAGTACATTTACAGTCAAATAGATACTGTTCCGTGACCATGACATAACTTGTGAGGATTGGCCTTTTCTCTTAGAGGAAGAATGTAGAGATCTTTAATTTGATTCTAAGTGAAATAAATATGTATACATTGTAAAGATACTATTGTGTCACTGATAATGACTTCAGAGAGATTTATAAATTAAAAAGTTCAGGATTTTAGTTTATGAAATAGTCTGTGTTACAGTTTGACTTGTGTACTTAAGATCAGATTTAGTCAAGTAGTGCTATCTTCTATAGCACGTGTTTGATGTGCAAGTATTATATATACATGTATTTATCAAATGTTTAAAACAAATAAAATTTGAAGCACACACCCTTGTCATAAGGTAAATTAACCCATAAATATGTAACACTAACCAAATGTCAATTATGTTAAAGAAGTTTGCACCTACTTTTTCAGAGTTAGTAATGATGTTCTTGTTTCAATCTTTTTCATTCCATAAACGTACTACTAGTAGGAAGACTGCAGTGATAGCTCATGCATAGAAGTTATTGGAACACTTCCCTTCAAGTTATTTGAACAAGATTGTTTTTGTGCAAGGAAAATTCAGATTTTCATAATAGATAATTATCATTGTTATTAGGTCCATATCAAGAAAGTTGTTCATCAGAAAACTGTGTATCATACAAACACATGACAAAAAGCCACTTGCAATTCCAGCAAATTTATTGTAGAAGTAGAGTATTCTTTTTTTATAAACAACAGTATATTCACATTTCATTGTACTGGTGTTTTAACATATTATAGAGGCTAAGCATTGGTGCAGAGAAACGTCTGGGGTATTTGAAGTGAAATTACATTATGATGAAAGAGAATTGTCTTTGAATCCAGGTGTTTGTAGGCACTGAATAATAGTAGATGATAACATAATGTTTAAGGACAATAAGGAGCCTATTGATCCATCTCAAAACTAAATTAAAACATTTTTTTTAAATCTTAAAGCCAACCTTTATCATTCATAAAGTTCTCAAATTTTCTCTTAAACTCACTTAAATATACCACTTCCACAAAATCTGAAGCCAACTCATTCCAGAGGAAACCTCCTGTTAGAAAAATAAAACTCAGTTGAAGGTGACTTCTGTTTTGCCAAAATTTATATTTTTGTTCCATAGCCCTATTATTATTCCATTAATTATATAAAAAAAAAATTATGAATCAACATTATTCATTCCCTCAACGATATTAAACACCTCATTTGGATCCCCTCTAACTTCTTTTTTTCAAGAAAAAACAATTTCAAAAATCTTAATCTCTCCTCATATGACAACTCTTTATTACAGGAACCATTCTGGTAACTATTTTCTGAACTCTTTCAAATGATTTCACGTCCTTCCTAAGGTAAGGAACGTAAAACTGAACATAATACTTCAACTGTTGCTTAATTGATAATCTATACAATGAAATTACAATTTCTTTAGGCTTGTAAATATAACCCAAAATCCTATTTGGTCTGCCACTTTGTAATAGCACGTTGCTTGAATGGCTTTAGAGAGTGACCATTCATTATACCAATATCCAATTCCTTCATAATACTGTTAAGGTTATTCCCACCCAAATTATACCTATAATTCAAATTATGATAACCCACATGTAATGAGCAGCATCCTATTCACAGCTGGCAACATCAAGATCTTAATATCACTTCCAAAACTAAATAATTTATTGACCATTATTTCATTTGCATCGTTGTAAATCAAAAAAGAGCAAAGGCCCTAAGACCGAGCCCTGAGTTACCCCACTTATAAAATCCTGTTTGACTGAGTTCATTTGTAATAGTCACCCTTCTGTCAAATTAGCTAAATTATCTCCAACGCCTTTAGATAATTTCTTACAAACCTTTTGTAACACCTTCAGTCACATTTGTTAGGAGGGTGGGTTATACTCTTCTTGGGAGAGAGCTGTCACACAGTGATTGACATGCAATATGTAGTTGAATCATGTTGATCATGTGGGGTGTGAGTGTTCAAGTATCTATTGGAAATATATTTTCAGTGTAGAATTATATTAAGTTGTGTGCTATGCTATGGGAATAATTAATATGTTGGTTTATGTGACTTGTTATTCATGACTTAATGTTAGTTATCATAAAATATTAATTATTTATCACATTCAGAAGCAGAAGAAATTTAATGTGAAAACTGTGAAAGAGAAGAAAATTATCAATATGCAGAGAACACACAATAATGGAAAGAAAATTACCATGTCAAAGAATGGAGAAATATGCAAGATCTATCACTGCAGTGAAGGAGAGAGAGAGGCAAATAGTAGTACACGTAGAAAACAGTTTGTGAAGGAAATTGAACTTGGTTCAGCCATTTTTGTGATGAAAATCTTTTTGCTGTTGAAATATATTTATCAAAGCAAATGTTTCTTAATTGTATGATTTTGCTTTCAAAAATAAGAATTATACAAAAGTAATGAAAAGGTTTAATGTTAAGCAGTTTATTTTCAGTTTATTTAGTTGAAAATATAATTCAAAATCATATGTAAAATATGTTGCAAGGAGAAGAAATTCATTATACACTAAATGAAAGTCCAGATGTGCAGGTTTTTAGTGGATTGTTCATTTTTGTTCAACTTTATTACAGTGTTTTGACTATAAGGTAACTATCATCTTTTGTGTGAAATATAGCATGAGCATTTAGATCTAATTTAGTTAACATGTAAGGTAATAACCTGTGTTTTGATTTGGTCTTTAGTTCACAGGTAATTTCCCCTTCATTTAATTTTCTTTTCCTAATGCTGCTTTCACTCCATAATATTTTAGAGTTGCTAGTTAGATGTTAATTTGTTGTGTTGTGTTCATAAGTGTTGATTCTAATGTTTATGTTGTATTCTTTTACACCTCTGTAAGTGCCCCTCAGTATGGACTCCTGTACGTGGTGAGTGGATCTCCCAGATAAGGTCCTGTTTTTTTATTTTACCTCCTTTGGGATCTAAACATCTACCCACATGTTTGCTGCGCATGGCAGCCTGTGAAGGGGAGGAGAGGATCCTGGTGACTGAGGAATCCAACTTGAACACATCACATTGGCTTTAAATTTCTGTAGGCAAGCAGCTTTAGGGTAGCCTCTCAAGAGTCAGTCAGCTGCTCCACTTGGGCTAGGGTCAACCAAGTACCGGTGTTGGGTGCTCTCAGTGGGTGTTACGTACATTGTGTCTGTTGCTGCTGTTTGGGTATAGTGCTCATGAAAACCTGGCCTTGCCTTCTTTGGCACTGTAGTTCTTTCTTGGGCTCCATGGAGGGTGGGGTTAGTGGGTACCAAAATATTCTTTTTTTACTATGGATCCCCCAAATAAAAACTTTAAAACAGTGAAAAACAGTCTATGGGTAAGAAAAACCATGTCTTTAATATTCTGAACAGCAATCTGCAATATCTGTAACACCTGTACCTCATTATCTTATAGTACATTCTCTTTCAGACAAACCTTTAGGGCAATTATCTCTTTTTCTTTCAGAAAGGACTACAGGGACTTGCTGGCTCTCCAAAGTCAGTAAAAAAGCTTTGATCTGGGACATACTGGTGGAAACATCCACCTCTAAACACACTGAACTCCTCTTGCATTAGAAGACATTTTGAGATGTATCCATTGAGGTTACTCCCCATGCTACTCTGAAGAACCTGCTACTCTGATACCTATGAATGTGAATTGCACTATTTACATTGACTCACTTAGTTCTCTGCTGGCCCTGGTATCCCTTTACGTTAGTTCTCACCCTGTTCTCGGTGATATTCAAAACTGACCTGTGCATTTCTCTTTAACATCAACTTTTATCCAGTTTTTCTGGATACTTAGCTACATTGGTATTCACAGGAATGAATTCACTGACACTGCAGCTAAGTCTGTCTGCTCTGGTGCTGTGACTGCTGTGTCTGTTCTATACATGGACTATGGTCCAGTATTCAAGGCTCGTCTCTGTGCCAGCTGGCAGTTGACTTGGAGTGAGCAATGAGAAAACAAGCCTTTCCAGGTAAAATCCTTTACTGGACTTTGGCTATCTTGTTTCCTAAGAATTGGAAGGAGAAAGTTGTTTTAACTAGCCTACACATTGGTCCTAGTTTTTTTAACTCATTGTTTTCCTTTATCTAGGACCGATGCACCAATGTGTGGTCTATGTGACACTCAGGTCATAATAACCCATATTTTATATTTTATTTTCATGCCTTCATTATGACTCTCAACAACAGCACCATTTTAGACATGTTTTGTCCCAAGGTTTATCCATAACATTGGACAGTGTCATTGGCAATGGTGACACTCTCTACCTTACATATGTTTTTAGTTTTTTAAAGTTCATTGGCCTTTTTAATGCCATTTAAGATTTTAATTCATAAAATAGACTGGTTTCTTTACATGATTCACTTTTACAAATTAAAGTAAAATTAGTTCTATACGAAATTAGAAAATGGCTGTGATGTCAAATATCTCGAAACCAGGACTAGAAAGGCCAACTTCAGGTGACTAATGCTTATGTTCGAACTTACTCATTAGTCATCCTGGTGAGTTATAATAATTAAAATTATGCTACAGAAAGTCCTTTACAACTTGTATTACTGTAGTTTCTCTCTTACTGCTGCAAACTAGACATCAAAATTGAATTTAACACAATTTGTTTTTAATTCAAAAATTAAATTACATTTTGTTTTGTTTTACCTTGGTTCCTTTTTTACAGATTTAAATAATTTCACTTTACTTTTAACTTTTTCACCAGTGCAGATAACCAAGTTGCTTTGCACCATGAAAAACTAAACAACCAACCAACCTCTGTAAATGCTGTCACACTTCTTTGGATGCTTTCATAGGTTGTTTATTTTCTATTGCTCATAATTATCTTTTTTTTCCTGTTCAGTGGGGGATTTTAGTTATAAACATAAGTGGAGGTAACATACTGATCAGCAATTATTATTTGTTTTATAATAAAAATATATTTCTGATAAATACCTCCAGTCACACTTTCCACCCTTTCTTTCTACTGAAAATCTGTGCTTTTCTGTTTCATCTTGAAGTGATAGTTTGGTTGAATTGAAAATAGGGAATCACATTTGTTAGGAAGGTGTCATATTCCTCTTGATGGAGAGCTGGCACACAGTGATTTACATGCAAGATGTAGTTGAACCATGGTGATCATGGAGTGTGTGAGAGTTCAAGTACCTGATGAAAATATAGTTTCAATATAGAATAATATTAACTTTTATTTTAGTGCTTAGCTTTTGCTGTTCACACTGTATTTTTTGTGTGCTTTTTCCAAATGTTTATTATATTTTTGGTTACATACTCACAATATTGTAAATATATTTTAGTTTCTCAGTTAGTACAATTTCTTTCCTTTATGGAGTGCATGTTGTTTTCCCTTTGTTTTTTCATGTTATTGAGTTTGTTTTTATATTTGACAAACGTTTTAGTAACAATATGTTTAGGGAAGTGATACTTGTCAATAAATGTAAGAGATATTGGTTCTAGATCATGTTGCAGATTACTAATACTGTATATGTTAAATGTTGTGTTATAAATGCATGATAATGTGCTAGGTTTTTGTTGAGTTAAAAGGCCTAATTCTCACTTTGTATGGTTGTTATTGTTACCAGATCTGTGTAAAATTTTTGTGTTAAAAGTGTTGGAGTTTTTTATATTGTTGAGTTCGTGTAATATAGAACTTGGTTTTCATTCTCTTTTTCATGAGTGAATTTAAAGTGAACACTGTTTCCAACTTGTAGAAATGACTGTTGATGATTGTTGTGTTCAAATCCAAAAAATACATTGGTTGTGTATCTAAACCTTCATGTAGGAAGTTCTTTGATCAGAAAATTCTGGAATTGTGCATGCCTGTGATAATAGTTACCATAAATTGAAAGGATGTGGTAAACATCAAGTTTTTCTGAATCTGCAGAGCATCAAACAAACAAGGAGTACATAGTTTGTGACATAAGTTATTGCATGTGTCTTCTGTGATGTTGTTTTTCTTTTTTTTAAGTTTAAAAAGCAGGTTGTTCGATTGTCTTCATTAATGTTAGTTAAATATTTTGGATAGTCCTTTGAATTTGGTTAAATTATTAAAAACACCTAAACAGCAAATTATCCACACAAAAGCTGTAACTCTGAACTTTTATTACATTTTGCATTTTATTTAGAAAAAGCATTGCAGTTTGTGAGATGGACAAAACTGTAGTTCATTGTATTGGAGTTTTGAAGCTCTTCATAATGACCATTTTTTAAGAATGCTTTACAGAAAAAAAACAATAGAGAATAAACTAAAACATGAAACTGCACAGAGCTTGTGAATTTTCTCTGTTTTCCAATGTTTAATGTGTGTTATATCATATCAATTTCTGTACAAGAACTTAGAAAACTCTCTTGCACAGTTTAAGATGCCCTATATTTAGAACTGTGTTTTAAACAGGAGAGAGAAATCTTTTGGTTATGGGTTTGGAAAACTTCAATCCTTTATTGGTAATGTCTTCATTAATTTCTGAACCAGTTTGGTTACTAAATGTTGATATTATTAAATAATTTGCATTACCTAAGGATTCATAATGTTCACATGTTACACTCTTGCAACTAAATGAAAGATTTTCCATATATTTTATTTATGCATAATTATTGTTTTAGAGAGGCATTTTTCTTTGACATTACACTTATTGAATAAAATCATAAGGTATTATGATTTTGATGTAGGTACGAAATAATAAGAATTTTAAGAAATTTTCTCTAACAAGACATTTACATCACTTTTATTTTTACTGGTAAAGGCCCACAAAACATTTATGTGAAAAGTGTATCTTTACTGCAACAGTACTTTTTTAAATGTACAAAATTCCTGGAATAGAAACAAATCATAATCATAGACACTGAAATGTGAACTCCACTTCTTAGATCTGTAATGTTTATACAGTATTTACTGTAATTTACTTAAGATCAAATTTTACTCTATGTAATACAATTGACAAATAACCCTCTAGTGACTACTGTGCCCATACTTCAGGAACAAAACTGAAATTTGTGGCAGAGTTCCTGATTTCCACATGCATTTATTAAGTTGAAGACTTTAAAATTTTATTTTGCAATTCAATGCAATGGCTTGGCCCCAGTTTTACATTTTCTGATGGGGTAATGACAAAAGCAACTTGGTGCTCTTTGCAAGCATTTTAAATTTCCCCTCAATAACTTAATCTTTGATAAATTCATGACAGAAAAGAAGTGGAAGTAAGTTAGATAATTTATTTACTTACATATTTTAAGCCTAGAATCTAGTTAATAGCATTTGTGATTTGGCAAAATATCATGAAATACCAATGAAATTAATATGTAATTGTCTTCAAGCTGGTTTCTCTTATTATTAGACTGTTTGGTTTAAATTCAGTTATTTCTGTAAATATTTTTACTCTTAGCTGTAAAACTGATTACTAAAAATAAGAACTTTCCGAGAATCAGTTTCAGAGTTAAATAGTTTCAGTCAGTAAATTATACAAAATAAATTTTTAGTGATTTTGTTTAAGGTCTTAAGTGCAAAGGCTGTTTTAAAATCGATTTCAGAATAAAATTATTTCTGTCTGGAAGTAAAAAAGTACTAAACTTACTTTAAACATTTTTTTTTACAATTAAGAAGATCAGCACTAACATGATTCTCAGTAAAATGACTTCCTGCCAATAAATTTTATTATTACTTTTTTAAAATTTAGCTGGAAAATTTATATCTTAAGCAGACAGTCATATCATTGGTATTGATTTAATTTTTATACAAACTTTACCTGTTTTAAAATAGCTTTTTCACAAAAAAATGATGTGTTACAATGCTAATACTGTTTTTTATTTCTGTTCTTATGTTTAAAATATCTTATTCTGAGTATTTTTTTTCCTTGTTTAAGACTTACACAATACGTTTTTCATACTTATTTCATTTACATTAATAGGCATCATTGAGTCAAAGTGCAGAGGGATCAAGCAAACAGACAGATTTAGCTCATGAGATAGATTTTCAGCCAATAGAAACTACTACAGTCACACAATATCCTGAAGTATTCTCAGGATATTTAGCAAATAGACGAGAAATTGACCTTGATCATCAGTATGCCATTTCCAAAACATTGTCTGTGTTGCCAGTTCCAATATTGTTGTTTGCGTCACCAACTTGGGTATCATCTTCAAGTCTTACAGATTTTAGTGATGACCAATTAAGCATTATTAATATGGAAAAATGTGAACACATTGAGGAAGCAACTGAGGAATGTTTTGCAACAACTTAACACCAATAAACTGTGTTGTTAATGGCAAGCTTCCATCTTTGAAATTTATACATTTTAATAAACATGTGTTAGGAATGATGGAACATTATGGTTACAATATATCATTGTTTATGGAAGAAGCAGCAAGTAAAAGTTTTCATCAGAAGATTTCAAGAACACTTTAACCCCATTAGAATGTACTAATGATTCTCTAAGCTCAATGGATAACTCTTACAATTATATGCCACTGTCTATGAAACACATTAAGAATAAACTGCTTCTGCCAGATCCTAAGCAGTATACTTACACAACATTCAAAAGAAATTCTGTTTATACAGTGGAACAGCCTAAGATAACATGTACCATCTCTCAGTTGGACGAACCTAATGAAATTGCAGACCACCTTTGTGATGAAAATGATGCTTCTTCCATGTCAGGCATTGTGGAATATTTTGAGATATTTAATTGATGAAGTGCATCTTATTGCTCCAGATGCTTTTTGAGAAAGCTATATAAAAGTAACCAATTTTTGTGAGTATAGTATTTCTGTGCATAATTGTGAAGTACTGTATGCACCCAGCTCCATATGTGAATTTTTTTTTTGTTCAAGTGACTTTATGGAGTTAAGTGAATAGAACCACACTTTTCAATCGAAGATTCATTTTGGACATTTAATTTTTAAACTCCTTTTCTTTCTATTATCAAAAACGTAAGATGAAATTGATAGGGTGTAAACCTGTGAACTATTTCTGCGTTCTTTTAATGTACATATGTTATCATTCTTGTCCGTTTTTAAGATGTGCTCGTCAATTGATAAGTGTAATGTGGTTTTATTCTTATCACACAAAGCTATCTTGATCTTTTTTCTGCTGCCATAAGCATTGCTAAAAATTTTAATGATCAGTGCACTAATCTATAAATACCACCCACTTTGTACCATTTTTAGTATATAAGTAACATGTGATCACCCTCCACCAATGGTTTTGAACTACTCTTATTGGTGCAGCTACTTCCCTCTCATGCCCCTCTTGAATATTTCCTTTCTCAGTCAGCATGGCATTGTTTAGACATGTTTTTTTTTCTCCATGTGACAACCACTTATGATTACAATTCAACACCTTTTGTCAACTGTTTTCTTTTATCATGTTTGAATTCAGTTGTTCCCATTTGTTTATCGTTACCGAATTATAAGGTAACTTTGAATGACTTCATAATAGAAATTCCTAGTATGGTAGATTATCTTTCTGATGTGGTTACCTAGGCATTGGTTTCAATTTTATCTGCTGAGGACATACAGACCTTAGTTTACAGGGTATTGGATTCCTTTACGTGGTGAGGGGACCTCCCAGAGAGGTCCTTTTTTTTGAGTTTATCTCCTCTGGGATTTAAACATCCACCCACGTGTTTGCCGTGCCTGGCAACCTGTGAAGGGGAGGAGAGGATCCTGGTGGTTGAGGAGTCCAACCCTAACATACGACTTTGGCCTTGAATTCCTTTTGACGGGCAACCTTGGGGTGGCCCCTTGGTTCAGTCAGCTGGACCACTGAGGCTAGGGTCAATTAATTACCAGTATTGGATGTTCTCAGCAGGTATTATGAACATTATATCTGATGCTGGTGTTTGGGTACAGTGCTCAGGAAACCCTGGTGTTTCTGCAGTGTTTTTGTGTGACATTATTGTGCATCCCCTCATATGGCTCCATGGTGGATGGGATCGGTGAGCACCGAAATTTCCTTCTCTTTATTATAGATACTCCAATTAAAAATCTTTATAAAATAGTGAAAAAACAGTCTATTGTGTAAAAATTATATTTTTTTTTTTGCAGTAAGCAAGGTTAAAGCGGTTTCATTATAAGAAGATTAATAACTCGTGTAATAACTCGGGGCTAGGTCATTAAGTCTAACATAGTGACGTCCTAGATGAACGTAATATATCATTTAGTTATAATTTTTTAAAGATATTGCATAAAGCCATTGATGAACAAAACCTTTGTATTAAAGAGACTGTTTTGATTTATAAACTGTGGTATGAGATCAGTCTTCTTAGATCGGTTTATAATTTACTAATAAAGCTTTAAGATGTAACATTGTTTCTTATTAACAGATTCTAGTGTTTTGCAAATACAAACTGTGTACAGTATTGCTAGATAAAACATACTTGTTTTTATAAATTATGGTGAAGCTTTGCCTGACCAACTTGGAAAGCTTGTTTCAGATACACGTTTTTCTAACTATTCATTTTACAGGGAACTGAAAGACACTTATTACGTACTCCTTTGTTGAAACCCAATTTTAAAGTCATAAGGTAAGTAATTTACCATTGAACTACCTGTAGAGAATGGTCCCCCTTTCGAAAGCGCTCGATTTATAGGGTTTTTATCATTTTGCATTAAGACTTCTTAAACTTACATGTTTTTTTTTTCAACACCATGAACATCTTATAAATTTAAAATTTTGAATTTCAAATGAAGTTAAAACCAAATTAAGTGTTATAAACTGAATATATATCTAAATTCACAATCCTTAATAGAAAGTCCAAGAACTTATGCTAAAATGTTATCCAAGAGCACTGGATCTGATTAATCTTTTATTTTACAAAACGATACACACATTGTACCATGGTTGGCTATTTCTTATCACTTGCAGGTTCCTGTCTCCACGAATACTATTATTCACCATTACAAATATTTATGATGTTCTGAGACGAGGGAAGAAATTTTAAAAAAGAGAGATATTTAGCTGGGTGAAGTGGACCTGTTTTTTAAAAAAAGAAAAAAAAAACAGTTATAAACACAAAAACGACAAAGCAGCTTAAATACGTCTTGGTACCAGTACCACTTTAAAAATAGGGTCTGGTACTTAGTAATGGTATAATTTCATCCCTGTTTGAGCCCTTAACATTACACATATTTTTATACACTTGTAATTCTTAATTGTAAACTGACATTATTTTGTGAAAATCCTGCAAGTTTGAATGGAAAATGTTCCATTTTGTCTTTCACGCATTACGTGCGATTATTTTTTGTAAAAACATAATACTTGCTGTCAGATGATAGTAACACAGGCACAAATAACTTGCTTACAGTAAAGGACTAGTAATAATCCGTGATGACGAGAAAACCCACTTGCAGAGAAAATTGTGTGTACAAAAATAGTGCTCTCTCTACCTATACCAGCAGTTTTCATATATAAAGGACTAGTAATCTTTTCAGTTTCTCTCTTGGGATTTGGATAATCATATGTACCCTGGAGGGTCAGGTGCGCTTTGACCAATTCCTCCTTTCTTTACATGTGATCATGCTCTTTTTGTTGGTATGACTACTGATTTAGGATCAGAGTGGGCTGAATTTTTCTGACCATTTTCAGGGAAATGTCCATGTACTGGTTTTATACATTTATAGATATTATTTGCCCTATCAGTAGGAAGTCCAGTTTGATGGTGGTCTTTTTTTCCCCTTTCCTTTTATATGTGTGTGTATATATATATACAATAATTATTTATTTATTTTGTGTTTAAAATATATGTTGATCGAGAAGAGATGTTTAGGACTATTTTCATGATGTATGAGTTACCTGCCTAGTTCGCATAATAATTCATTTTTCATCCAATGTTTATCAAAATACGTTATTGTACTATGTAGGAGTCAATCTACTATGTTGGTATGTTTGAATATTTGTGTATAAATTTAGATGATTATGTGGTTCTGCGAACTCTGTATGCTGTTGTGAGGAGTGTGTTTTGTATTGTTTCCAGCTTGGTTTTGGTTATTTTGTCACTTACAGTAATCCAAGCAGAGTTGTTTTTGTTTGGCTTGTTTTTGAATTTCGGACAGAGCTACACGAAGGGTATCTGCGCTTGCCGTCCCTAATTTAGCAGTATAAGACTAGAGGCTCTTCAGTTGTTATAAGTAATACTCATAAAAAATTGAAGGATAAATATCTTTATTTTTGTATTTCATATATTATTAAATTACCAAATACTGTTGTTTACGAACGTTTATTCTGTTGGAAAAGGTAACATATAAATGAGGGTTAACGTGGGTAATATTTTTTTACGGCTACACCTTTTTTTTTTAAGAAAATGAGCTAAAATGCTCATAACATAAAGAGTTTGCAAATGTTTTTCCACCTCAGGTTCTGTAATACTCAAGTTGAATTGTGTCGGAACAGTGTTTCACCTCTTTTTCATTCAGTTTTCGAGCTGTCATGGCCCTATATTGAAATTAAAAAGTACTTGTACAATAAGACAGTAGGACAGTTACGCCAACCTGTTAATGCTAGTATATTTGTTGTTTTGAAGCATGTCGATCTGGAGTACAAAATTTAGGGTGTCTAATTCATCTGTCCAAGGCTTTATATATACATTCTAAGTTTGATTTTTACGACAAATTGATATCACAAAAGGCATTACCGGCCATTACAGTTGTATAGCATACAATAATGAGTTAAATTTTCAAGTTTTATACAAGTTATATGACGCTTAAACTTTCGTTTTACTTTTTCTATATCGATGTATAACTGAAAAGCACCCGGCCTTAGTTAAGACACTGGCCATTTTGAGTTAACACCTCAGACTGTACAGACCTGTAAAACGACACCAAAGCCGACAGTTTTTATCGACCAACTAACCAAAGATTATTCTCTCTCAGAAATGTTGAATTTTGTCAATAGGCACAAGCTTAAGGTCCGCTTGCTTCATGAAGCTACAAGGAAACTAGGTATAGGAGGAATTATTTTCCAACCAAAGACTCTTGAAGACCTACAATATATAGGCCAACAATGAAACTCCGATCCACAGGTAAAATGTAAACATGACTAATCTATAGCCACCACCGGCGAAATACACCAAGCACTAGAACAAGATGCATTCACATGAATCGATACAATACACAGAATTATTTAAGAAAAACAGAAAACTTTTTACATCTCATGAATCTGTTGACCGCTTCCAAGGAAATTGCAGAACATGTTCTTTCTCACTTATACTTTTTCTGCTTCTTTCACTTTTGAGCCGCAAGATCACGACTAACAATGATTAACCCAGGCAAGCTTACAATCCAACCTTCAAGTCAAACCTACACGACACTCTCCACAGACCACGAAACTTATGTGCCTAATGATGAAACTACAGCGAGAAAAGACAACATACTCGGAAGACAACCAACGAGAAGAATAAAATGCAAAATATAAAGACAGACATTACATGAAACGAAATTCAGGACAAAGGAATTTGTCTTTTTTTAATACAGTGTCATTAGATCGGCAGGATCAGACTAGAAAAACCATTAAAAACAAGAAAAGTCACGCAAACATCCATTCCGAATCTAAGAAACCAACAGAGCCAGCCAGACAATTCTTTTCGCTTTCTAGACAGGGATATGTTGTAGAGGCATACAGTGTTTTTTTCACGAAAATCCTTCCTGTTTTTCTGAGTGCTCTCTTCCAGTGACGATGACTCAGACCCAGTCGACCGAGGCTAATTTATTCTGAACCATCGTTTTGCCATTTGTTTAAGAAAAAAATCATCCCATTCTAGTTATTCAACGTTGAATAATTACATGTATTATTGTTTGTTTGTTTTTGGAATTTTGCACAAAGCTACTCGAGGGCTATCTGTGCTAGCCGACCCTAATATAGCAGTGTAAGACTAGAGGGAAGGCAGCTAGTCATCACCACCCACCGCCAACTCTTGGGCTACTCTTCTACCAACGAATAGTGGGATTGACCACCACATTATAACGCCCCCACGGCTGGGAGGGCGAGCCTGTTTAGCGCGATTCGGATGTGAACCCGCGACTCTCAGATTATGAGCGCATGCCTTAACGCGCTCGGCCATGCCAGGCCTGTATTTCTAATAACCTTTTATTTCTTCTATTTTCAGGTCTTCTCTGGACTGGTCAGGTGAAGCGTTTGGCATCTAACCAGTTAAAGTGGTTTTTATTGGGATACTCTCTTCATTTCTACATCCAACTTTTGGGTATTGGAATCAATGATCCCAGTCCAAGCATAGGATTTATAGATTTCCACCCCCTGAAGGAACATAAATCCTATCAGGGCTGTCGTTTTGAGAAAGATAAGAAATATAGAAGTATTCAAGAAATAATCAGGAAGATGTTGTTGTTGTTCTTGTTGTTTAGAATTAAGCACAAAGCTGCACAATGGGCTATCTGTGCTCTGCCCACCACGGGTATCGAAACCCGGATTTTAGCGTGTAAGTCCGCAGACATACCGCTGAGCCACTGGGGGGCTTAATCAGGAAGAATAACAGTAAACAGGTAACATAAAACACGTGGATTTCCCGGATTTATTGAGGCGGCTTCGCTTATTTACCACCTTAATGATCAAACGTGACAAATACAACATTTCTATTTAACAACAATGAAATCGTTTTTTTTTCTTTTTTCACTCATCATTCCAGAAACACTCCTTAATCACAAGTGGGGCGAAGAGAGATCTGAGGATCTCGGGTCACCCTTGATGTTTGTAATAAACCTTAGTATCTGCCACTGATTGGATTAGATAAAGTACTGATACATGCTGTTTAAGGCAGTATAGTATGAAACAGGTTCAGTTTAGTTCGCTTGGTTTTACGAATGTGTTTTTTGTACGTACGAGTACAAAACGTACTTGCCGAGTTCGTTTGTAAATGAAATGGAGTTAGTTTTCATGGCTCGCTTTCATATTTTTTTTACCAATACCTTCCAGTGATTACATTAAAATATTTTAAACGAAACAAATTCAGTTCTGTCACTAAAAGGACCGATACCTCCAATTTCTGGTTGATTCGGTTTGTTTGCTTATCGAACTTTGTTCACATTGTTTTTGAAATGAACCGAACCGTACCAAGTGTAGAAACAACAATAAATGTAAAAAGACCATTGAACCTTATGGAGTGATGTTGATGAATTTAGAAAACCTCTAAGTCTGACTCACTTAACACACATTTTTATGTTATTGTTAGTATGACAACTGGTATTGTCGACTACGTTACGGTTTTAGAAATATTTAACTGGTACTATGGCTTATGCTTTCATTTAAATTCCTAAAGGTATTTAACGCCTTTTATGAGGTATTATAATAATGCACTTTGCAAGGTCTCCGAAAGTGTTCTGTTTCAAGAGTTAGTAAAACCAAAATTAAGAGTAACAAATATTTTTCTTTCTTGCTTTTGAAATTACTGAGTTGCAACCTACAGAATGCATAAATATTGTTGTGATTCATCGCATGCACACATTTTCTTAACGTCACGACTGTAAACATTGCAACGTGAGGTGTTCCTTATGTGATGTCATTTTAACGTTTGCTTAGTGATAGACAGCACACTGGTGAATAATAGCGTTGCGTATGGTTACGCTCGCGTCGCGCTAAACATGCTCGCCCTCCCAGCCGTGGGGGTGTATAATGTGACGGTCAATCCCACTATTCGTTTAAAGAGTAGCCCAAGAGTTGGCGGTGGGTGGTGATGACTAGCTGCCTTCCCTCTAGTCTTACACTGCTAAATTAGGGACGGCTAGCACAGATAGCCCTCGTGTAGCTTTGTGCGAAATTCCAAAACAAACAAGCGTATGGTTAAAACAGATGATTGCTTCATTTCCCTTTCGGAGGAGAGAATGATATCCACGATAAAGGATTTACTAATTTTTCACATATTAGTAGTTGATAGATTATCCTTTATAAATTACTTTTTTGCCAATAATTGTTTTCAAAGAAAATTTGGCAATTTCACTTTACGTAAACATTTCAATATTTTACTGTGACTTGAATTTTCGATAAATCATTGTAAAAAGTTCTTGTTTATCACTTGGTTTAGAGATGCATTAAAAGAAAACAGTGGTTTATCCACGTTTATATGTACAAAAGGTTACGTTACAACCAAATCTATTTGAATATCTACCATCCACCTTCTCAAAGTATACCGATATGTTTGGTTACAGAGTTAACGAGCCAGTTGTTGATTGGTTTGCTACTTGTACAACAGTTATCAACATTATTAAAAGTAAAGAAGAGCTGTTTAAAATTATTTAATAGCAAACAAATTGAGGTCTGTAAAAAGTTAAATATATATATTATCATCAAATCAAGTAATCAAATTTTGTAAAATTATAAAAACAAACATAAAGAACCAGTTTGAGGATCAAATAATAATTGGAAAGAAATTCGGAGAGGGTATTCTCTCCAGCATATTTAACAGTAACCAACCTAAAATATACACTTAAGAATTATCCAAATTTCGGTATTAATTATTTTAAAAAATATTAGCTTAACATTGGTTCTTTAAACTGCATATAATCATTTTCGCTACTTACCTCCCTATATAGATTGCAAGCGTAAAGTAACGGAAGTAAATGATTCTTTTTGCTTTGATGTGCAACTTAAACGACATAAGGTCAGTCATAAAGGTACATGCTGCTGCACTAAACTTTAAGATAAACTAGTACACATTCTTGTTACATTAAGAAACATTTTCTTAAAATATTTCAATTCCCAGCCATTAAAAAAATTATAACTTCCATGATTTTTATTTTCTCAGTACACAAGGAAATTGCACAAAGTTCACACTATAATAAACAATAATGATTGTTTTCAAACAATAATCATAAATTCTAAAACGAGGTTTAAAAAAGAGTTCTTCTTAGATATTTATGCCAATTTCTTTGTTTTCAGATCTACATCAGTAAACTATTTGCTTTTTTATAACTTGAGATTCCATTCATCTGAACTACTTCCTTACACGGAAATGACCATCATGTAGTAATATATTATAGTTGCCTTCATTGGTGGTTGTTTATAGGTGACGTACTCGAAATCTGAACTTTGAGAATTCACTCTCTCTTACGATATCATATTTATAATTCTTGCTATAAACTTGTGCAAGATAGGAAAGGCATTTTATGCACTAATTTTGGTTTGTTTGTACTTCAAGTGTATAAAATGTTGAAGACCAGTTTAAAAGCTTTTACTTCAAATTAATTTTCTTTTAGTTGTTGTATATAGATTCTTACGAGATTTCACAACCGGACTTGATCGTTAAAACTATCCTTTTATAGATAAATTTGGAACGTGCTTATAGACCCTCTTTGTGATTTCATAGGAGCGTACAGCGCGAAACGTGTGAAACTGTTAAAAGAATCAAACTTTCTTTACTGTCCTGATTCACAAAAATGGGGTACAAAATATCCACTTTAACTGTATAGTATTTTGTTTCGATCAACATTGGACAGGAACTATAACTCTTCGGTTACAACCAGTTCTAAATACATTCTTCTTGTCTGCAACGATTTAATCCCAACTTGTTTCGTATAATCCACGAATCTTTGCATCAGTTTCCTGCCTAGATTGTAATCGCATGTGATAAACATATTCCTACGGAGATTCGAATTCAATTTCAAGTCGAACGCCAGGCTATGCTAGGGCCAGTTTATTAGATACTTTATCTCACAGAACTATCTCAGAATGAAATTTGTACCTACTTTAATTTTTATCCATAAATCCAAGAGAAAAGTAAACATCATTAAAATTGCAAGTTGTTAGGAAGTGATACTTTTAACTAGTTACTAATTTTTATACAGAATTTATAAAACTATGTTGGTGTAGAGATAAACGTAGTTGCAAGTTGTCGTATAGATAAGTTGAATAACCAGTGCACTCTATTGTTTAACGTTATTAACATATGTTAAATTAAACCGAATACTTTGTCAAAAGTATGAAAACTATAAAATCTGTCTTACACCAGAAAAGAAAGTTCCCTTTGGTGTATGTTAAATTTACATATTTCAAAATACTTCCACAAATATCTGTAAATGTGAATGTGTACTCCGTAATTTAAGAGTTAGAACAAATATACTGATCTCGTGAAGCATCAAGATGAAAATGAGAACAGATTTAATCAAAACGATTTTAAGAAGATAAATGTGAAATCAAGTGGCAAATATACGTCATATGTGTATCACTTCAAACGACTGCATTAAAATTATTTTGGATACTTCAAAAGTTATTGTAGATTTTCTAAGAATACGACAAACGGTATCAATCGATTTCATAATGTAAGCAGGGTTAAAAAAATCACATAGAAGTTATAGAGTTAATGCAAAACATATAGACACATTTTTTTGTATCATAACATCTAACATTCATAATTTTATTTCCCTTTATTGTTTTGCTTAACGTAATTCATTTATTTGAAGTCTTCCTAACTACCAGATTTGTGCCAAGCCAATTTTTAAGGTCTTCAGAGGTCTTAAGAAAATCAAAGTAGTTTCCAGTAAGATTTTACGGGATGTTGACCTTTAAACACGATGTTTCAGCACTGCTGGTTGTACAAAGTCAACTTATAATCCAAGCTGCAAAATATTAATGTCACATGGGAGCTTAGGATTTGTTAGAAGTGAAAGCAATCCTAATGTGGATGGGAAGGCAAAAGATTATCGGAAGCGGTCATACACCCTCCCGCACTCCCTGACCCTAGTTCGAGGGATAGCTTCAGTTATTTTCTATTTATCCCTTTTTTTCACAATGATAGTAGTAGTAGATGGTTTGCATTATGATGAATTTACCAGTAATTTAGTAATAGATAAACATTATTGTTATGTATATGTGTAAATATTTTGTTAACGACAACATGTCGTGTTGTGTTTGAATTTTCATTTTCTATTATTCATTTTTCCATATTGATATTATTGTTTCGAAGTTTAAACTAATATTTTGTTATTTATTTAGGGTAACATTTAGAACTTTCTTGAATTAAGTAGACCAATCATATGTTTGTAAATGAGTGCTGGTGACTTCGTGTCTAGACGTGTAGTCTCGTGCAAGAACGGACACGCGCGGATTGCTCTAGAGTTGTATGGAAATTGCGAGATTGTTCGAGAAATAGGCCTATCGGTATAAAAGACGGTGACGCGAGAGAGATTCAGTCATCAGTTTTTATTCGAAAAAAGAAGATAGATTCAGACATTAGTTTCATTCGAAGAAAAAGAGTGAGATTCAGACATCAGTTTTATTTCAAAAGAAGAGAGTTAGTTATTTGAGAAAGATTAAGTGTTTGATGTGAATATTCAACTTGGATTTGTGATTGAAGTTAGATCTACGGAAGCTGTGATTTTATTTTGTCAATCCCTACGATACATCTGAATTACTGCTTGTGCTGAGAGACGGCGAATTTATTGAACTGTGAACTGTTTCGGAATTTCTTCGTGGGACCAAATTCACACCCTAGACTGGAATTTGAGACTTTCATTTTAGATCATTATATTAGATACAGGCCAGTACCATTTTGTATTGTGATTTATTTTGAAGTTTGAAACTAATATTATTTTGTTTTGTAATTAATTTCGAATGTTGTAACTTAATATCTGTCACTGTTATTATATAATTTATGTCATATCTGTTATATTTGTTAATAGTTTAGTGTAATAAATTATACAAGCTGTTATTTGTGTTTTTCTGTTGCGTTTAATCTACGAAGAACTTAAAACTTAAAAAAATACATAACAATTATATACGAACGTATATTTAAAACTAATGTCAACAAATAGCAAAGATATGCTTCCTTTGTGCTGTTTCCCGCATTATACACTTTGTTTCAAGTTAATAATTTTTAAACACATACATAAAGTATAAATATTGTTTTCTGGTTACTGATTTCTCTGCTATACATAGGTTCGGACGTCAATTGAAAATAGGATACATTAATGGGGTTTAATACGAAAACCAAAGACTTTGTTAATAAACAAGTTATTTTTATCAATTATAAAACATATTTAAATTCTGATCTCAATACTAGAAAAATGTTAATATGAAAATATTTTTTAAAACATCAATCTTAAAACCATCACTTTATCATTTCTCAGTGTTTTAATCCAAGTTTCGATCGTAAAATCTTCAAGGTTTTAAGGTTCTGAAAAATATACAAGATAATCAGTTAACATAGCCACAAACTTCTTTACAATTTAGTAGTAACAAATATTTTTTTAACAATGAAGAACAATTAAATAGTGACATTACTGATATAATCATACTCATTTATATGTTTTAAGTATTTCGTTGGGGAAAATAAAGCTATTTATGCTTTATACATTTACGTATGCAATTATATGAATCGAAGTTCACAGCGTGTTCTCATACATGAACTCTAATTTAACGATATCTCTTATACTTTCAGGAATATAATTTGTTCTCCATATTAATCAACCTCTGAAAGCCAAAGTAGCTAATTTATATTAAAAGCACATGAGTAATGTATTTACTTATATATATGTTTTGAAAGTACTATAATATTACACACAAATGTACATAGTTTTAAAATAACTGTTCTACTGTATCGAATAAGATGTTACATCTTGCAGTTGGTCTGAAGGCTTTCAGAATATTTTGTGAAATTGTGTCTCATTTAAAATGAAAATGTTGAAATAAATTAAAATTTTGATAACCTGTGTTTTGCTCTGTAAAGTATATAAAGTGAGTGAAAGTATTTATTTACTTAGTAGAAATTTCTGACAATTTAATATCCTTTCTGCTAGTTGTGACTACTTCTAGTTTTTTCTTTTTGTGAAAATTTCATCAGTGGAGGCTCCATTTTCTTGTGACTCAACTTGTGATCTTTTCTTTATTTTACCAAGACATGTGCGAATTAAAACTTCTATTATTTCATAAACGACCAAGAACGAGTAACCTATGTAAACTCCTAGGATTCCTCCAGCGTTACCAATTAGATTTGGAACCTAGAATAGATAAAATGAAACAGAAATAAAAAAGTCAGTTTTATACCAAATATAGTGAATGTGTGTGTGTTTCTTATAGCAAAGCCACAGAGGGCTATCTGCTCAGCCCAGCGAGGGGAATCGAATATCTGATTTTAGCGTTGTAAATCCGAAGACATACCGCTGTACAAGCGAGGGGCTTAAGTTTAGTGAAATTACGAGTTAATCTTTTAAAAGTTAAGCAATCCTTAATGTATTGTATTTTAACTCTTCCGTAACCCGTTGTGTGTTAACCCTAGAATTACCGATGGAGTCAGGATTCCGTTTGTTTGTTTTTGAATTTCGCACAAAGCTACTCGAGGGCTATCTGCGCTAGCCGTCCCTAATTTAGGAGTGTAAGACTAGAAGAAAGGCAGCTAGTCATCACCACCCACCGCCAACTTTTTGGATACTTTTTTACTAACGAATAATGGGACTGACCGGCTGAAAGTTGATTGATTGATTTAGTGTTTTATGGCACAAAGCAACGAGGCTATCTGCGCCAAACAACCGGTAAAAATGTAGTAAAAGACATACATGGAAATGAACGTAAAACAAAAAAATATATAAAACCAGTATTGACACCTAGTCTACAAGGTTAAGATAGAAGGCAAAGTGTAAAAAGTTGTAAGGTAGGTATTCTATCAAAAAGGTATAATCATAACCCGCCAGGAAGACTAACAGGCAGGTAAAAGACCCACCGTCAGTCACCTGAAGTTGGTCTTTCCAGTCCTGGTTCTGGGTTATGTGTCATATCAACTAGTATCAAAATGTAAAAGAATAGAAGTATTAAAAAACACACAGCAAAAACGCAACAATGAGTAACCAAATGTTCAGTAAAAAGAGAAAAGTCACGTAAATGGAGTAAAATTTGTAAAGGAAAATGAAGGTAAAAACAAAACAGCAATTAAAACAGAAAATGGTGTAAAAACCAATGGTGACACCCAGTCTTCAAAGTTATAAACTATTTACTCTAGCATAATAATAATGATCATAACCCGCCAGGAAGACTAACGAACAAGTTCAAAAACCACCGTCAGTCACCTGAAGTTGGCCTTTCCAGTCCTGGTTCTGGGTTATGTGTCATAGTAGCTAATATCAAAATGTAATGGAATAAAAGTTTAAAAAGACACTCAGCAAAATCATAATAAAGAGTAGCCAAATGTCCAGTAAAAAGATAAAAGTCAAGTAAATGGAGTAAAATGTGTAAAGGTAATTGAAGATAAAAACAAAATGGCAATTAAAACAGGAAATGGTGCAAAAACCAATGACGACATCCAGTCAACAAAGTTGTAAAGGCCAACCTGTAGCAGAATGGGAATGATCATATCCCGCCAGGAAGACTAACAGGTAGTATATAAACCACTGTCAGCCACCTGAAGTTGGTCTTTCCGTCCTGGTTCCGGGTTATGAGTCAATATGGCCAGTACAAAAAGGTTGTAAAAGCACGAAATGATATGCAGCGAAAGTATAACAGTAACTCGCCAGGAAGACTAACGAGTAGTTCAAACAGAAGCGTTAGTCACCTGAAGTTGGCCTTTCCAGTCCTGGTGTCGAGTTATTTAATGTTCTGGCTATTGTTTAATGTCGCATTGAATGAGAGAGAATAAAACTTTAAAAAGGAGCCACAATTAAAAAGGTGTAATGAATAAATATACCACACTTAAAGAAGATTAAAAAGATTAATGGCCATTAAAAAATTAAAAACGTTATCAAGGTGAACAAAGTCACCATCACCAATAACTCTGTCCAATGTTACAGATTGACGCTGGGAAAAAATATGTTTAAAGTATTGCCGTCGTTGAGGATTGTAACGATGGCAAGAAAGTAAAACATGGCTGATAGTGATTTGAGTGTTACACAAACTACACATTGGTGCATCAGTTCCAGATAAAAGAAAATGATGAGTTAAAAAACTGTGACCAATGCGTAGCCTAGTGAGAACAACTTCTTTCCTCCGAACTTTACGGAAGCTAGATGACCAAACTCCAATTTTGGGTTTAATTTGAAAAAGTTTATTGTCGCGTTGTTCACTCCAAGTGGACTGCCAACTGGCACGGAGCCGAGCTTTGAAGACAACACCATAGTCCATGTACGGAAAAGGCATAGGGGTGATGGAGCTGAGGCATACATATTTAGCTGCCATGTCTGCAAGCTCGTTCCCATGAATACCAACATGGCCTGGTATCCAGAAAAACTGAATTGAAGTAGCTGCTAATGAGAAATGGGCCAGTCGGTTTCGAATATCTGCTAGAATAGGATGTGAGCTAATGTGAAGTGATTCCAAGGCAAGAATAGAACTAAGCGAGTCAGTATAAATAGTGCAGTAGGAGTACTGCTCAGCTGCAATATGATCAAGGGCAAGAGATATTGCATACAGTTCAGCAGTGAACACAGAAGCTGTAGAGGGGATTCTGTGTGCAACTACTGACCCACAGCAAACCATAGCAGAACCCACTGAATTTCCTGATTTGGAACCATCTGTATAAATGGGAACTGAATGATTGTTTGAAAGATATTCATTGAATAAAAGACGGTACTTCCAGTCTGGAGTATCCGCCTTTTTTAGGTGATTGAAAGAAAGGTCACACTTGGGGGCTGTAATAAGCCATGGTGGGATGCATCGATATGTGGAATCTGCAATGTTATCCAAGGACAGACCCAATTAATCCAATTGCGCCCGGATGCGAAGGCCAAACGGAGCAATGACAGATCGTCTGTTCTGAAAAAGTACTGCCCACCGAGGAAGGAAAACACATTCCCAGGTGGGATGCTTTGGTAAGGAACGAAGTTTCGAAGTATATTGTAAAGACAGTTGCAAACGACGAAGGTGTAGAGGAGGTTCATGAGATTCAATGTATATGCTTTGAACTGGAGAGGTACGGAAAGCTCCGGTGCAGAGTCGAAGACCTTGGTGATGAATGGGGTCCAGTATCTTTAAGGCCGAGGGTCTGGCAGAGCCATAGACCATTGATCCATAGTCAAGTTTTGATCTAATAAGAGCACGATATATCTTTAACATTGAACGGCGATCTGCCCCCCAACTGGTAGAAGAGAGGACACGAAGGATGTTCAGTGTTCTGGTGCATTTGACCCGAAGCTGCTTTAAGTGTGGTATAAAGGTCAATTTACGATCAAAGATAAGCCCAAGAACTTTGTCTCTGGGACCACTGGCAGCAAAACTTCACCGATATGAAGTTCAGGATCAGGGTGAATACCTCGTCGGCGGCAAAAGTGCATGCATACAGTTTTGGAAAGAGAGAAATTAAAGCCATTCGCAAGAGTCCACTTCTGTACACGATTGAGGGCAGTTTGTAGTTGCCGCTCAATATATCTCATGTTTGATGACTGAAATGAGATGTGAAAGTCGTCAACATATAGCCCATTCATAACGGTGAGAGGGAGTTGTTCAGTGATGGCATTTATCTTTATACTGAAAAGTGTGACACTCAATATACAGCCTTGAGGGACTCCAAGTTCCTGTACAAAAGAACGTGAAAGTGCCGAACCTACACGAACTGGGAATCTCCTGCCCATTAAAAATTTTTTAATAAACATGGGTAGATGGCCACGTAACCCATATGTATGGAGGTCTCGCAAAACGCCATACCTCCATGTTGTGTCGTAAGCCTTCTCTATGTCAAAGAATATCGATACAAGGTGTTGGCGGTTGAGAAAGGCCTCTCTGATAGATGTTTCAAGACGAATTAGGTGGTCTATGGTGGAGTGCTGTCGACGGAACCCACACTGGGTGGGTGAGAGGAGGTTGTTGGATTCAAGGAACCAAACGAGACGAGCATTGACCATCCTTTCTAAGGTCTTACAGAGACAGCTCGTCAGAGCAATTGGACGATAGTTTGAAGGAGTCTTTGGATCTTTCCCTGGTTTAGAGAAAGGTAAAATGATAGCCTGGCGCCAGGCATCAGGAAAAACATTCTCCTGCCAAATCCGGTTGAATATAGTCAGTAGGACATCAAGAGAATCAGGAGAGAGATGGTGTAGCATGTCATAATGAATATCATCAGGTCCAACAGATGTACTGGCAGACCGATGAAGGGACATTTTTAGTTCCACCAGGGTAAAGGGACTATTATAGTCAAAGAAACAGTCAGTTTGAAAGGAAAGAGGTGATCGTTCTGCTTGAGTCTTGATGGCCAGGAAGGTGGAGGAACAAGCAGAAGTGCTAGATACCCGGAAAAAGCTTTCACCTAGAGTGTTAGCGATGTTTCGGACATCAGTCACCTCCTGACCATCAGAGAGTAAGATCGAGAGGGGCACAGAAGTGTAGTGCCCATTAACCTTTCGAATCTTGTCCCATACGATCTTGGAACTGGTGGTAGAAGATATGCTGGTTGTGAACTTAATCCAAGATTCCTTCTGGCTTTGACGTCTTACCAACCTAGCATGTGCTCGGGGCCGCTGGAAAGCAACCCGATTTGAAAGTGTGGGATATCTGCGAAAAGTGTCCCAGGCCCGTTTTCGAGCCTTCCGTGCTAAGTTGCAAGCAGAATTCCACCATGGACGAGGATATCGTGGGAAACGTGTCGAGGTTTTAGGAATACACTGAGCAGCTGCATGTATAATACAATCAGTTACCGTTGCAACACAGTTGTCTATTGATGGCTGATTTACGATGACAGGATCAAGTTCTGCGAGAGCAGTGAAAGTGGACCAGTCTGCCTGATCCAGCTTCTACCGGGGCACGCGGGTAGGGTGGCATCGACCATGGCCAGTCTCTCTCAAAATGATCGGAAAATGATCACTGCCTAGTGGATTACTGTCAACCCTCCATGAAAAATGGGAAAATAATGAAGGGGAGCAAACTGAGAGATCAATGGCAGTGAATGACTGACTTGGTGCATGAAAGTAAGTGGAAGAACCAGTATTGAAAAGAGAAAGATCGTGATCAGAGAGCATCTGCTCTACAGATCGACCCCTCCCATCAATAACAGCACTTCCCCAGAGGGGATGGTATCCATTAAAATCCCCCAGGATTAGAAATGGAGATGGTAACTGTGCAACGAGAGCATCCAGGTCTGATTGATCATATGTCTCTCCAGGGGACAGGTACAGAGAACAAACAGTGATGGTACGACCCAAGGAAATACGGATGGCTACGGCCTCCAAGGGTGTATTGAGTGACAAAGACAGGGTAGGCACATGTTGATCAACCAAAAGTGCCACCCCTCCATGTACTCGACCATCACACAACTTGTCATTTCTGTACAGAGAAAACTGCCAAATGGAGACTGTATCAGCAGATTTGAGAAATGTTTCTTGTAGAGAAAGACAAACAGGATGGTAGGAAGCAATCAGCGTTTTGATATCATCCAGATTAGAACGTAAACCTCGACAGTTCCATTGTATCAAGGTGGCCATTTTTAAGGATGGGCAGGTGAAGTGGTTGGAGAACCCTTCGGTTTACGACCTCGTCTTTTGTCTTTACTGTCTTTCTTCGGAGGAGGTCTATCAACTTCCATGGATCCTGCTCTGGGTCGAGTGGGCAGGTTTTTGTTATTGGAAGAGGAATCAAGCGACTGAGGACGCGGACGAGTAATTGTTTTGTTTATTGTGGTGGGAGAAAATGATGTATCAGAAGAAATGCCTGTATTTGAAACTGAAGGACATGGATCTTGAGGTTTGTTGGAAGTTATGGGAGGAACAGAGATGGGTGTGGAAGTCGATTCATCTACTGTTTTAACCACGGAGGGCAAAAGGCTTTTCATTTGGTTTGAAAACGATTCTTTTGGAGGCACAGAGAGATCTGTCTGCACTTCCACTGTAGTTGTGGAATGGAGTGCAGCAGCATATGTCCGAGATGGGATTGTGGACAGCAATTTCCGAGCCTCAGGATAACTAATGTTATGTGTCGTTTTCAAACGCTGCACCTCTTTTTCCTCCAACCATTTTGGACAAGAATGAAAGTAAGAGGGGTGAGAACCATTGCAGTTGACGCAATGTGGGTTTATGTCACAATCATACGCATCGTGGTCCTTGCCTCCACAACGAGCACATGTCAGGGAACCACGACAAGATGTCTTTGAGTGGCCGAATCTCTGACATTGAAAACATCGAAGAGGGTTTGGAATGTATGGCCGAACCCTGCAAATGAGATAATCTGCTTTGATGGTGGCGGGTGCTCGTGGTGAAGTGAATGTTAAAACAAGGGTATTTGTTGGCAGTGTATCTCCATCTTTGCGAGTGGAGATGCGCCTCACTGCAGAAACTCCTTGAGTGGAAAGACCGGCGAGAATCTCAGATTCAGGAACATTCAAATCCCTTTCAACAATAACTCCTCGTGAAGTATTCAAAGTAGCATGGGGTGTAACCTCGATAGGTATATCGCCAATTACCTTTGATTTCAAGAGGAGTTCACTGTGTTGGGATGTGGATGTTTCAACCAGTATGTCACCAGATCGAAGCTTCTTTACTGACTTTGGAGAGCCAGCAAGTCCCTCGAGCCCCTTTTGAATAAAAAAAGGGGACATTTGCCCTAAAGATTTTTCTGAAAGAGAATGCAATATCAGAAAATGAGGTACGTGTGTTACTGAAGTTGGAGATTGCTGTTCTGAGTATTCGAGACGTGGTCGCTTACCCATTGACTGTTTTTTTACAATTTTAATTAAATTTTTTGAAGGATCCATAGGAAAGTGAAAAGTTTCGGTACTCACTGACCCCACCCACCATGAAGCCCTACAAGGGGACGCACTACAAAGTCACGCAAGGAGAATGCAGCAACGCCAGGGTTTCGTGAGCACTATACCCAAACACCAGCATTAGGCACAATGTCCACAACACCCGTTGAGAACTTCCAACACTGGTACTTGGTTGGCTCTAGCCCAGGTGGACCAGCCGATTGACCCAAGGGGGGCCACCCAAGGGCCGCCCGTCTACAGGAATTCGAGGCCAAAGTGGTGTGTTAGGGTTGGACCCCTCAACCACCAGGATCCTCTCCTCCCCTTCACGGGTCGCCACGCACGGCAAACACGTGGGTGGATGTTTAGATCCCAGAGAAGGTAACCAGACAGAACAGAACCTTCCCTGGGAGGTCCCCTCTCCACGTACAGGAATCCACTCCGAGGGGCCGGCTGAAAGAGCAAGCATGTTTAGTACGAAGAGGATTTGAACCCGCGACCCTGAGAGTGCGAGTCGAACGCTTTTACCCACCTGATCATGTCAGGCCTTAAGATTCCTTTGTCTATTTAATTAAAGACACGTTTTTCAACTATTTGTGCACCAGTTTGTGATATGTTGGAGACAAATTCGAACAATAAACAGACAGCACGCATTCCACTTATTTTAAAATAATATATGTTAAAAACAAATCAAACGTATGTATAAAAGTTATTTACACTGTTGGATATCTAAAACATCGAATAATTATCTTTTTTTGTTACAATTACTTTGGAAACCAATTAAAAAAACGAACTATTTTTCTCTACTCTTATCCACGGAGAAAGCACCGAAGATAGCCCAAAGTGACTTAGCTATATGAGACACATACACAAATAAATAAACAGCCAAACTACCTAGTGGGCATGTGAATTGGATTAATGGAGAACATATATCTAGACAGCTAATTAAATTATATATTGACCTACATTATAACGTTTTACATTGAACAAGTACATTCAGGAAACGTTACTTTTCCATTATTAAGTACAAGATGCAATTGACCTACATTATAATGTTTTACACAGAACAAGTACAAATAATGTATATATATTACCAGCTAGGTTAGTAAATTAAACGTTTAAAATCAAATGATTTTTTTTTATTTCATGAAACATTCATTACACTTCGATTCTACAAAAAATCAAAATGCTTAATATATCTGATTATTTTTGATACAAATATTGTTTGCTAACCTCAGATCAATGTTATTGCTGTGACTTTATGATTAATTTCTTTATCTTTATCAAGTTTAATATTATAGAAATACAGTTTATCGCCTTTGAACGAAACTCTAGGTTATAACACGTTCAATTCTTTCTGTTTAAGAACTATATACAATAAACCAGACGTAAAGAGATCTTTACTTGATCTTCAAGTTTCAGAAAATTGAAATAGCTTGTTTAATGTATAGTATTAGTTGCGCATTTAGCGATATCAAAATGTAAATATTTGATTTAACATGAAATTTTCAAAGTAACTGATGAAATAAAGTACTAAGATTATTTAAATTATTTCCTATAACTAAAAGATTAAAATGATCCAAAACATTTGGAGCTTTATATAAGAGCCAAAATAACTTTCAATTTCTGATATTATGGGATAGATTATTACAAAGATCAAAAGTTTTACCGAATATTTCGGTTCCTGCACAATTTCTTGGTAGCTCATAGATTGGAAGTAGATGAAGACCTTGGCTTTATCAGTACTAATAAATAAACAAATAACAACGTGGTCGAATGGTTTGCTAGAGTTTAATAATATTTATTTAAGCAACGATATTAATGTTTGCTTTTATGGTTTAATATGTCGGATAAATTAATAATATAATTAAATTTTGATACGATTTAAACATAACTAGACAAATAGAAATGTTAATCTGTTATGACGAGAAAACCCACTAGTAAAGAATATTATATATGTAAAAAACGGCTGGTATGGATAAAGAAAGCACTATGTAGAGAAGCAAACAACGTTTCGACCTTTTTCGGTCATCGTCAGGTTCGCTCCTCTAAATTTTGTTACTATTTAAGCATAAATAAACAATTAGAAATGTTAGCTTAAATAATAACTTTTCTAACTTTAAACAATTTTTCCAACATTTGTGCTTTTGTAGCATACGCGATATAGCTATATAAATATAATAGTACAGTCTGTTGTATGTCCACATAACTACTTTGCACAGTATAGATAAATAGTAATCAAAATTGGTTTTGAGGTGAATGCGGGGGATGTACATATAAATTTTCGTCTTTACATTTTGAGGTTTTATTGGCGTTTTTACTCTTTCTTTTACCGCTATTACTTGGAAACTGATCTTCATAAAATTTGGTATGGAGGTTTGTTGGGTCCATGCGGAGATATAAGCAAAGTTGCTGTTCACAGTTTGTGCTTTACATGTATTTATGGTCGTTTTTGTAAAACTACATATAAGGAAAGCAACTTAAGATAACCTTTCCTTAGTCACGAATTTACATAACTTCTAATTAGTATTATAATAAAAATGAAAATTTTAAACACTGGTGGTCATATAGATTTTGTACATAATTTAATTAAACCTGTGTTTTCTGATTTTACATGATCACATGAAATGATTTGAATTAACGTTTTATTAATATATTATATACAAAAGACTATACTGACTGCATTTTTTTGCTATTCAAGCCTAATTAACTCTTTCTGCTCGTATTTGGATCCCCGTTGTTCAACTGGTTTCATTTTGGATATTCGTGCAAAGTTACACGAGGGCTACTTGCACTAGCTGTTTCGAAGTATGAATTGATAGGCAATAAGGAATGACGCTGGTCACTAGCACCTGTCAGTCTTTGGACTACTCTAATTGGTCAAAGAGATTTAACCGTTACTCTTATAACACCTCAAAACGTAAAACGAGATTCTCCTTCCGAATACGCGGCACGAACCGTGGAACCTTGGATCTACAGTCTGACATGCTAACCCAAACCCACGCCTGAACGTTTTTGATGTAGTTCCATCAGTCATAAAATAATTTCTTTTATAGTTTGAAAACCACCAAACTTTACTGTTACTTTTCATTTGTTCAGTACTTACTCAAAAATGGCCCGAGACCTTTCATTTTCACTGGAATCTTTCAGTAACTGGCACTGTAAGAAAAAATATTTAACTTCAAATCACAGATCAGTGGCACGTCTAAACAACTTGAAGTTGTAAACTTACAAGGTGTAGGTTTTTTCCTGCTTCTTACACGTAAAATGTAATGTTAAAGATGGACTACACTTTATCAGATATTACATACAATCCCCAATAATTTAATATATTTTATATGTTTTCGGGTGAGAAACTTCAATTTGTTCCTGTAATTTATGCTACATTGACATTAATTTCTTTTTGCAAAACCAATCATGATATTATTATTGAATATAATAATATAATGTTGTATTTTAAAGTTGTAAGTTCGTAAACTTACCGCTGGCTTATAGGTAAAGATTCTGGAATTTAAAAAAAAACGTTTCTAAAATCACCTGAGCGGCTACATCTTATATATTTTAAGTCTTTGTATATTTATTACTATTTATTGATCATGATTAGCTATGAATCGTTTATTAGCTTTTACTAATATTAAGGGTTCAAACTAAATATGTTTGTATACTGAGATTTGTATAACAAAACAACATATATTTTAGCAGTACGATTAAACAATTGTTTTGTTTTGGAATTTCGCACAAAGCTACTCGAGGGCTATCTGTGCTTGCCGTCCCTAATTTAGCAGAGTAAGACTAGAAGGAAGGTAGCTAGTCATCACCACTCACCGCCAACTCATGGGCTACTCTTTTTACCAACGAATAGGGGGATTGACCGCCACATTATAACGTCTCCACGGCTGGGAGGGCGAGCATGTTTGGCGCGACGCGGGCGCGAACCAGCGACCCTCGGATTACGAGTCGTACGCCTTACGCGCTTGGCTCTGCCAGGCCGACGATTAAACAAACTACACATATTATTTATAATAATGAGAAACGATAACTGAAATGTCGTAGCTAAGTTAGGTAATAAAACGAAGCTTAAACTAAAAGCTAACTAAACTGCACAGAGTCTCTGTACAGAATTCATGTTATTTAATAATTTTCTTGCAAGATTTAACTATGAAAGAATTCTACTGAATTACCTTCTATTGATAAATTAAAAATAATAATGTATGGTAACTTGTTACTGTGGCATTTGTTACTTATTCTTGTTTGCTTACTATTCTATATTTATAGAAAATTGTTACACATTGTGCTTGTGCTTGCCTTTCATTGAAATATACGTACAAGTCATGACTAGAGACGCGAATTTAGCAGAAAATTGTCTTCTCATTTCATTACGCGTGTTTTAAGCTTTTTTTATGTTGTAGTTATAAACATTTGTTCCTATTCTGGATTTTCTTTATAAATTAGGTTCATCAACTCACTTCACACGGCTAACGACGAATGTATTTGAGTCTTGTTTCGTAGTTGAAGTTTTAAAACTGGTACACTATCATTGTACCACTGGAAATTTCGCGTAAGGAATAAAACACTTTCACTAGTGATTTTCTTGGTTGGAGCTACTTGCATATGTACTGGTTGTTTAAACTAAAATAACAAAAAACGTGATCAATAAGATAAGTAAGAAAATAACATTAATAAATTTTACCTGTTTCGTTTCTTTCCCAGTTGATACAAACTTCTGATAGGATATCTCGCTGTAAATAAAAATGTTAGACATATCTGATATTTACACATGTAGAGAAATATTATAATATTTTCTATGAAACTATAGACATCGTCCAACATACAGCTTCGAAAGTATAATGTTCTAACAAGACATGTTTTTAATTTTTATGTTTATAGAATCTAGAAAACTGTTAGCATTACTTGCAACGTGGAGGACAGTTACATCCCATTTTCCCATCATAGTATATTTTCTTCATCTTTTGCAGGCAAGTCTTGTTACCTTTAAACCAGAAATGTTTCAGCAACATGTAAAAGTTGGTAGTTAAAATATACAGCCTGATAAAAGATAGAAACATAAAATATGGAGAAAGAACTTAAGTATGCTAAGTAAAATCAACAAAGCTAAGTATTTCATGTTAAGAATCTTAAACATGTTAAAAAAAACAGTTTTAACAGGCTCCTCACGAACCAGTGGCAAACATTTTTATTGAAAAATACTACACAATAATTTTTTTCTTAATTTAAAGATAAATTTTTAGACATATTTATCGGCTAAAAAAAAGAAGGAATTTCCTGCACTCTTTTAGCGTTTAGGCTGCGAAAAATGAATTGAAGTGGTGAGGTTGCTGAAATTCGTCAGCGCCTCACGAGCTCAACAGTACAAGCACAAGCTGTGCTCCCTCTAGTCTTTTACTGCAAAATTAGAGACTGCTAGCGCAGGTAGTCTTCGTGTAGCCTAGCGCGTAATTCAAAACAATCAACACTGAATACGTAAAAACAAAAAAAACTCACTTATAAACACTACTAAACATGGATAACTTCACAGTCCTACATATCAATATCCAGGGTGCTCTTGCTTCCAAGAAACATGAGATTGAAGATACAACAAACTCCATAAAACCTGATGTAATTTTAATTAGTGAAACCCTCCTATATAACTACCATAGATTTAAGTTAAGTGGCTACTCCATTATTAGACATGACAGGAAGGATAATATAGATCCAAACAGAGGGATATTATTATTGTATAAGACTGAACTTATAGTTTAAGAACTTAGTATCCCATCCAGCAATGAAACAATAATTATTAAGATAAAAACGCTAAATCATACAGATGTTACCGTGGCGGGAATCTATTGCTCGCCTAGTACAGTGCCAGATGTAAATCTACTGAATATATTATATAATAGCAATTCTAATCTTATTATTATTGGCGACCTAAACAGTAAACATATAGCATTCAACTGTCGCAGTACAAACGCAAATGGCAACCTACTTTTTTCAATTTTTGGATGATAAAAACATGACGTTATTAAACGATGCAACTCCGACACATATATCGTACGCACACGGCACCAGTGAAATACTGGATCTATGCCTGTGTTCGTCAAATATGAGTCACAAATTTGTAAATTTTCATATTGGTCACGATTTAGATAGTGACCACCTCCCAGTCTGGTGTATCTTCAATCTCACCCCCCACTTAAACAAAATCATAGCTAAAGACCAACTGAACTACAAAAAGGCTAATTGGCCAGATTTTCAATCTATTTTAAATGAAACCCTACCTCCAGAGGTCCTGCATATAGCCGCGGACGCATCAGATATAGATGCATACTGTCAAATCATCTCTGAGTGTCTAAAAAATGCAGCAAACAGTTCGATACCGAAACAAAAACACTTCACAACATCTCATTCTTGGCAACCGCATAAAGACATAATACACTTAATTAAAAACAGACGTATACTCCGCAGACAGTACATTCAAAATCGCAACCCCACACTCAAAACTCAGATAAACACAATAAGGAATAAAACACGAAACTTGATCAGACAACAAAAACAAGAAAACTGGGATAACTTCTGTTCCGAACTAAATCACAAAACTGATCCTAAACAATTCTGGACACACTTGAAAAGATTTACAAATACAGGAACAACAAACACAGTTTATCCATCACTGGAACTGGATGGAGAAACAGCATACACTAATACAGAAAAAGCCGAGATATTTAAAAAACACCTGGTCAACACGTTCAAGACACATCATGAACCACACATGAACAGGTATTTTTATAATACATTTATTGATCAAAACAGAAGCATTTTTACACCTGCCTGTATTTCCAGTCAACACAATTACACACCAAGAAAAAGCAAAAGACTGGAGCACTCAACAATTGATAAATCATATCACTGTAACAGAAGTCGTAACAGCTATTAAGAACACAAAAAACAAAGCCCCTGGAGAAGATGGTATTCAAGCTATCCTCCTAAAACAAGGCACTCAGAGATTATATGAACACCTAACAGCATTATTTAATCTCTCACTATCAGCTGGATATATCCCCGTTTCTTGGAAGGAAGCAACAATATTAATGTTCCAGAAAGAAGGAAAGCCAGCGAATAAACCAAACAACTAACGCCCAATTAGTTTAACCAGTTGTATTGGCAAAGTATTAGAGAGGATAATTAGTAATCGTCTTTCAGTTTACTTAGAAGAAAATTCAAAATTACCAGAAATACAAAACGGATTTCGAAAATTCCGTCAAACGACAGACCACCTGATTCGACTAACAGAATCAATTACCGACAGCTTCAATAAACATGAATGCACTGTAGCTTGCTTTCTCGACATTGAGAAAGCATTTGACACAGTGTGGCATAACGGTCTACGACATAGACTACTGGAAATGAATTTACCCCAGGAAACTATTCGCTGGCTCTCCAACTTCCTGGATAACAGAATGTGTAAAGTTAATGTAAATGGAGCCCACTCAGGGCCCTTTTCACCCGAAGCAGGAGTTCCGCAGGGAGGGGTTGTTAGCCCTATACTATTTATCATGTACGTGAGCAATATGCCTCTGACGGACCTAAATTTAGGTTATGCATCACAGTTCGCTGACGATGTAGCAGTCTGGAAAAGTTCCCCCACTCCATCGATAGCAGCAACGAACCTGCAGCCAGTTCTAAATAGCATTGAAGAATACTGCCAGAAATACCGAATCAAAATCAATATCCCAAAAACCCAAGTTATATTATTCAGCAGACGGAATAAGCCAAAAAAAAAGATCCACCAAAACTATATATGAATGGATCACTTTTACCAACTGCTACTTCTGCTAAATTCCTAGGTATAACCTATGACTCAAAATTAACGTGGATACCACACATAAAAAATGTTCTGACACGAATCTGGAAAAGAGCAAATTATGTAAGAAGTCTTTCAGGTAAAAACCAAGGAACATCACCAGCAAACATACTTAAAATCTACAAAACGTATATCAGACCAACAATAGAATATGCATCACCTGCATGGATTAACATAGCACCTACACATATACAGAAACTTCAACGTATACAAAATTCAGTACTAACTTCAGCTTATAAAGTACCACGTAGCACCTCAACCACATTCTTGCACAAGTATGCAAACATAGACACAATATCTGAAAGACTCCTGCATAACACTCTAAAATACTTCAATAAGAATTGGCATAAAAATGAATTAGTGTGTGATCTCGACAGATATCACGTACATGATAAAAATAGTCCTAAATACCTCTCCCCTTTTAACTTATATTTAAGTAATGTAACTCAAGCTGGCCACTATGCACTAGACTCTTGGTCCTTGATTACTATTTATTATATAATTATTATTATTAATATATTAATATACTTACTTTTATTTGTGTGTGTGTGCGTGCTACTACACGTAGTAGTAGTTAAAATTTGCGGCAAGAATTTCTGTATGTTTTTCAAATGATTTTGACTATTATGTCTGTAAGACTGTCTGTGTTTGTGGGGTTTGTATATTCTGTCATTACTTCCGAGAGAGTGGAAGTTATGGCAGATGCCAGTGTGGTTTCTATTGTTGTTGGTTGTGTGTTTTGAGGTGGTGTGGGTTGTACCTCTTTACGTGGCAAAGGTTTTTCTAGTCCGGATGATGAGCTTTTAACCACTGCAGCATAAGTGTTTGTTTGTGTAGTTGTGCTTTGTGGTGCTGGAGTGATGGGTGTGGGTTCCTTAATTGTTCGTGGTGGTGGCGGCCTGTTCGTGTTAGGATTTTTAATTTCGTATAAATGTGTTTTAATTGTTTTATATTTCTGGCATCCTTGGTAGTTTGCCGTGTGTTCCTCCTCGGAATTGCAGCATTTGGGTTTGGGGTTCTGTTTTGTACACTGTGTAATGTGGTGATTCTCTCCACAGCCCACACAACGTGCATTTGCTTGGCATGCTGCTGCTACATGACCAAACCTTTGGCATCGGTAGCACCGTGTGACAACCGCAAAGCTACTCGAGCTATTTGAGCTAGCTGTTTCTAATTTAGCAGGGTAAGACTAGTGGGAAGGGAGCTAATCATAACCACTCACCGTCAACTGTTGGGCTCATCTTTTACTAACGAGTACTGGGACTGACCATCACGTTATAACGCCTCAACGGCAAAAAGGGCAAACATATTTGGTATGCGAACGTGCGACCCTCGAATTCCGAGTCGAGCGTCTTATCCACCTGTCCATGCCGAGTTCATTATTCGATCTTTAAGTCGACTAAACTCATTGAAAGTGAAATTATAAAAGGTGTGCGTTTTTATTCCTTTGGATTTTGAGGTGATATTTCTTAATTGAATGACGTGTTTAGAGCTTTTGAATGAGTTAAAAAAGTATTTCACTTCGGTTAGATAATATGATAAAATTAAACTGCCTAAACTGATAACATACTTCTCCCTCTCTCTACATATGTAAATTATATATATCATAAATCCTATTCTTTCAGAATTGTATAAATCAAATACCACATAAATTTTGTTTTTTTTAAAACTTATATTTACAATACAATTTTTCTTATTCAGACATATTTACCTGGTATTTCAAAACTGCACTGAGGGATTTGTCCATAATAATCTGGTACAGGAGTTGAAGTGATTAGGCACTTGCAGTTCACTATAACCTTTATGTGGTGACAAAACTTTAAACATGTCTATATCAAGAAACAAAACAAATAGATGAAAACTCGTATATTACACCTTTTCATTCATTTTTGTACAATTTCATCAAATTCTTAAATGAGACCTAATTTTTATAATGTTCACATTGTTTTAACGTGGAGTAACAAACATACTCTTTTTAGATTATTACGCTATCTTTGGTTTGCTATATTAATGTATATTAACTTAATATGTTATGTGTATAAATCGTGTACGGAGTGTTTGATTACAGTGTATAATTTAAGTAAATCTTGTGTTGTTTTTATGCAGGTTTATCGTTCTGCCTGTTGGATAGACTTTAGGTTTTAGAGCTAACCATTTTTATTGCCACAGTATAATATATTTCTGATAAATGTAAGAATCTGTACAATATCGTGGCCACGAGATTATTCAACGTTAAAACTTTTACCATAATGTGCAGTATTTCCAATCTGCTTCATACCGATATATGAAAGACATTTTTATATGATTTAAATGACTAAAGTAGGTCTTAGATTCTGTAAAAGTAAGGTATTTTTGCAGTGAAATGTAGAAGAAAATAAAAGCCACAAGTTTGTAAAGAACATATCTAAAATAAAATATGTAAACAGCAGTACTACTAATAAATAAAAACATGAATGAAATGGAAATAAAACGATTTATTGACACAAGAAAATACTAGAATTTATAGTAGTGCTACATCGATATAATCAAGAAGTTTTATTGAAATATTTAAACAATTTTCCCTGCAGTTTCAATGACAACAACTACCTGGAGTTAATACAGAATAGCTTGACTTGTGATAGAAATAAAAGAAATAACTGTTACCTTACTTACTTGGGCTGTATATCCATAATTCAAACTAACAGACCAGTTTTTTAATTCAGCGTCTTGCCAGTCATTACTACATTTGTCAGGGTAAGGTTTCTGTAGTCTTGTGATGTTCACCTGTAAGGTATGTAGCATTTACGTTATTCTTTTTGCGTGTACTATAAGAAGTTATTCACCTGTTTACAGTTAGGGTTCACACAGTGCATTTGTTTGTTTGTTTTTGAATTTCTAGCAAAGCTACACGAAAGCTAGCTGAATTAGCGCTCCTTAATTTAGCAGTATAAGACTAGGGAGAAGGCATTTGGTCATAACTACCCACTGCCAACTCTTGGCCTATTTGTTACCTACTATTAGTGGGATTGACCGTCACTTTATAACGCCCTTTGACTGAAAAACCAAACATGTTTGGTGTGACGGGGTTCGGACCCGCGAGTCTCATATTAAGTAATTTAAGTTTTTATTTCTTAAAACACTGAGTGCAAAGAATTGACTAAACAAATGGGAAAAATAAGCATTTTAACTTAACAAACACGGGAAATCCCAACAAGAATTAGTGAAATGAATTATATTATTGATTATATTTTTCTTTAAATTTGTGTGACTCATGTTGTTATGTCTTTGAAACCAACAAAGTTAGAAATACATAGTGTAGAAAAGTGATTTTAAAAAGCCTATCGGTAATTAAAAAAAATAATTTTAATTTCAAAGCACAGTATATTATTATAAATATGTTCTGCCCATACATAGCATAAATAAGTAGAATAATAAGGCGTTTATTAACACTAACCATCTTTACTCCAATATACGTCACGGCTTCCGGTGGCACGTGAATAGCATCTTGATCAGCGTCTACTCGTAAAAACGGGCTATGGATGACTATTTTGGCACCAGCTTCATTTGTGGTGGGCATATACTGACTGGTGTTGAGATTCAGTTTAAGCTCAAGACCTATTTAAGAACAGGTCTTCAGAAAATAATACATTGGAGAAAATGTTAGGTTATCTAGGGGTGCCCGGCATGGCCAGGTGGTTAAGGCGCTCGAGTCGTAGTCTGAGGGTTGAGAGTTTGAATACCCGTCGCATTAAACATGTTCGTTCTTTCATAATGTGACGGAGTAGTCCAAGAGTTGGAGGTAGGTAGTCAGGATTAGTTGTCTTCCCTCTAGTTATACAATCCTGAATTAGGGACAACTAACGTAAATATTTTTCGTGTAGCTTTGCGCGAAATTCAAAACAAACAATTAAGCTTATGCATGAAAAGCCCAAAAATTCAGTCGCGTGTTTTTCTTTCTTCCAATTTCGTGCAAGACTAGACAAGATAAGTGATAGGAAAGGAAGCTAGTCAATACCATCCACCACTGTATCTTGGACTGCGCATTTACTCAGGAATAGTAGGATTTACCGTAGCATTTATACCCCCATGGTTGAATTGGCAAGCATGTTACGTAATGGGGTTTGAACTCGCTACCAAGCCACAAAAGCTTATAACGATTAGAATGAACACTTCTCGGACGTCTATAGTGTTCTTGTAGTAATAGTAGTAACATTATTAGGTATTGGAGATCCGAGAAAAGCATTTTGTCTATCTTTTGAATTTTGCACAAAGCCAGCCGTCCCTACTAGATGGAATGCAAGTAGTCATCAACACCCACCGCCAACTCTTTTACAAATGAATAATGGGATTGACCGACACGACTTAAAGGACAATTATGTTTGGTGTAACGGAAATTCGAACTCACAACTCTCAGATTGCAAGTCTAGCGCCTTAACCACCTGTATTCAATGATACGTTTTTAAAATGTAAAGATAAAATTAAACACATTTGGTCGCATGTTAGTCCGCAGATATATCACTGTGACATTGGAGGTTTCGTAAGTTAAACTTGTTTGTCGTATAAATAGTCTTCATTATTTGTAGAAAAAACTACGTTTGATGAATTTTTGTTCAGACACCACAACAACAGCACATATATCTATAAAACACATAATTTATTCTAAAGTTGTTTCCACTTAGATCAAACCATAATCCAAGTCTGTGGAAAAAATTAGATTTCAAAGATTTCATTGACACTAAAAATTTGACATCACTAACATTAAACCCGAGTTTGCTTATTCCTTATATTTATGGGCTTACCGTTATAAGGGCTGAAATATGCGAACAAACAGACACAAACGTAGCTTGAAGAAAGTTTTGCATCATTCTTATCTCCTTTATTTTTAAAAAAAGTCAATTTTTTTGCTGAACGGTTAATAACGATTTTAACTAAAATATTTTTTATCAATTTGAAAATCAGAAATTTTATTCCTTCAAACTCATAGGAAATCTAAGAACTCTAAAATGATAAAAATGCAAAATATTATTCAATTCAACTTTTTGATCGATATTATTTTAAGTTCTCCTATATAAAGTTTTATTTTAAAATCATAACTTTTTAATAATATTTCTTTACCTCAAACACATTTTTTAGATACAAATAAACAAAAAATTTTCAAATATAATAATTTCCAACAACAATATGTTTGTTTGTTTTGAATTAAGCACAAAGCTACACAATGAACTATCTGTGCTCTGCCCACCACGGGTATCGAAACCCGGATTTTAGCGTGTAAGTCCGCAGATATACCGCTGAGCCACTGGGGGGCAACAACAATATGAATTATATCACTTTTATACGTTTTATCAACCTATTGTTACAAAAGTGTTATTGTTTTACATCATTAGTGGAATTCGTAATATGAATTGTAACAATTTTTTGCGTGACTTCTTAAAAATCGCCCCCCAGTGGCTCAGCGGTATGTCTGTGGACTTACACGCTAAAATCCGGGTTTCGATACCCATGGTGGGCAGAGCACAGATAGCCCATTGTGTAGCTTTGTGCTTAATTCAAAACAACAACAACAACTTAAAAAATCCCCCAGGTAGACCAGCTGTAAGTTTACCACTATTAAATCAGAGGCTCTATTTCTCTTGGTGGACACAGCATGGAGTCAAGTTTAGCTTTGCTACATATAAACACACACAAATTCATTTAAAACTAAAAGTTTCATAACATCATGTTTTCATATAAAAAACTTGTATATGCTCTTTTTAAAATGTGTATATAGAACAATAACAGTTTTGTAGCGACAGGTTTTTAGAAACCTACGGATTAAAACCTAAGCTCTTCTTCAGCCCTTAATTTAACAATCACTTTGTCAGCAAGTCAAACTACTCAAAAACGTTATTTAATTTCTATAGTGGATACTGGTGTATATAAGTCATATTAACACTAGAAATAGACGACTTTATAACATCAAAGTGCTATTATATATATACAGGCTCATCGTTTTGCTTTACAACTTATTCAGAAGCGTTTACTGAAACACAAACAGTATATATGTGGTTTCGATGTCAAATTATTTGAAGTAAAATATTCCTTTATTTTTTCTTTACATAATACCTATAATGGTATTTTCTTTATTTTTTGTGTTTTAGTAAAGCTGTAAAGCAAAACGTTGAGTGTCTAATTAAAAACAAAAACAGTATTTGATGTTATAAGATCCTTTACCTTTATGGTATTAATACTCAAACACGGAATTTAAAATCACAGACAGTACACAGAAACTTACGTAACCACCATATATATGTTGTTTGAATGTAAACTTATCTGAAGTAAAATATTCTTTTACTATTTTTCTCTACGTAATACCTATCATTCCATTTTCCTTATTTTCTTATTTACAGTTATATATTTATTAACAGACAAAACTGCCCAGTGACTTTCCGAACACCCTGTAGAAACTATAGACTTATATTCTATATTCATCATAATTCTACATATTTAAAAACTTTAATACCAGATGCCAGTTATTGTTACGAGTGTTGCCTAAATATCTATTGTAAACACAGTTTTATCGCCCAGCACCGATAAGCGGGCTAAAAGCTCGAAAATTAAAAAAAAATTGTCTTAACGTAGAGAAAATTGCGCATAGAATAAAATACTACCAACGTGCACACCATCCGAATTCCCTTAGTATATCTGTGGAAAGTTTCGGCTTTTTAGGTTCTTTCCTCTTGGAGCTACGGCGGTTACTAGCTGGCACATAAACACAAATAGAGGCTGTTTTATTAGTGTATATGTTGAAGTGACAGTAATTCGGTATCAATCCGAACACTTATATAACTTATAAAACGGCAAATCTGAAGACTTACTGTTTTCGTTCATTAAAGTAGACATAACTATGAATCTTACGAACAAAACATATAAACTTAATCAAGCCTTACTCACCATACTTTGGTCCTGTAAATCCTGATACCTCGACTACTTTTTGTTTTCGATTATTATCTTCATGAAAATTAAAAGTGTAACAGTTGCCGTATGATGAGTAGAACACTTCTGTAAATAAACTTTGGAAAATAAAACCCTGTTTTAACAATTTTGTTTATAAAAGAATTCGTGCAATTTATTTTTCAATTCAAGTGATTATTTTCATTAAGCTAAACAAGCGTTGCACTGAATAAAGTTGTTTATTTATTTAATACATTACAATATTGAAGGTAGCACCGAATTTAATATGCATATAAAATTAGTGAATTGGATAAATTAAGCGAATAAATTAATTAAGAATATTTACTTTAAAGTATAAACCTTAAATCACTAAAGTAGTAACAGAGGTTCTTTACGTATTATGTTTCTATCACTATGAGATTGGGTTGTGTTTCGAAAATATAAGCAACGTTTAGGCATAATTATACTGTTTCATTTTTAACTAAGTACTCTGTAAAATACAAAAATAACTTCATAGATTAACGCTAGTTAGCACACTTGCTAGTGACTTTTAAAAGGTTTAACTAAAATATATTACATGATGCTCAAATTCACGTTTTACAAAGCCATTGCGTGACGAGAGAAGTGTTTGAATTTCTTGGAGTTAAACTATGATTATCGTTTTATATGCAGTACTTTGTCCACATAATTAATGGTACTAGATCTTTATGCATTAGAAAGTTCTGTCACAAATAATACTTTGCTACAATGTACGCTGTTTCACATTCTACAGGCTCATATATTTGCTATCACATATTCAATAAATCTCTTCCCACGACCTTTTATATTGCCACGTGCTTAACCTGGAGAGACATCACATTCTGTTAAGCAGTGGCAGATCTAAAGATACTGTGGAACGATCATGGATATTACAGTAAATTACAAGCAACGTAGCTTGAAGAAGAAGCATCACTAGTATGTTGTCTTTGTTCGTAGTAACATCATTAGCTGTAAAGTCACCGTTTCCAAAGTAATCCATTCACTATTATAGGTTGAATGACCAATCAATCGTATATCAAGCCACGTCATAAAATTCCAGAAGTTAATTTGCGAATGGCATTATTTTATAACAGTGATTTAGTTTTTTCATAACTAAAATATTACACATTTCAGCTGTTTTTCTCATGGACATGGCTAATGGCAATTAATTCTTTGAAAAACTAAAATATTCGCTTTTTTAATGATTTTTTTTTTGAGTTATTGATAAAAACGCTTTAGGCGATGTAAAAAGCACAGACATTTTGAAGGAATGACTGTTGAAAACTTTGAAATATAATTTTATTTTATAAGTTGGGAGTAGCATTTCATTAATTTTAGTTTGTTATGAACAACAAAGTTCCCGAATTGTTAAGTGTCAAACCTCTTGCTTTAGAATGAGTTTCTAAAAATCTTGTTGCTGTCTCTTACGGAGCTTAAAAGCAATAAGCCTTCGAACACCCTATATACTAGATAATATAATAAATAAATCTTTTAAGAAGTCAAACCTGCTATTTTTGCAGTCTTTCCCTTGAAACAAACACGATAAGATAAGACTTTCCCAGGTCTGGCTCAACTCTTTGGCTCTTTCTGAGTTCATTCGTTGTAAGTTAAACAGAAAGGAGTTCAAAGAATCAGTCAACTCCCACAATGGACTTTTACCATCTTCGTTGAATTTAAACTTCTTCATAATAGAGCTAGTACAAGTAGAGAGCTGGTCTTTCTGTAAGTACATGTGCCAATTTGATAAGAGAAACTGATGGAACGTTTACTTTTAATGAATGTTAGTTACATTTAAATTATTAACTAGTTTTCATTATAATATATATATCAGTTGAAATAAATCAAATTAATCCTGTTTTGTTTCGTTATTATATTTGAGGGCACAAAAATACGACACCAACAATTTGCGTCGTATTGTAAAACAGTTAACCGACTGTTGCACGTCAATGAAGAGAACACGAAACCTACCAAATTGTTTGCAAGACTTTCAAGCACCTTTAATCCGTCAGGGGTCAGGAGACAGGCAGGATTCTGTGGGACGCACACACACAAAAGAAAGTTCTATTACTTCGTTTATTTGTCCTTATTAAGAATCAAAGCTCATTTTAAAGAACACATACTGCTTGTACGCATTGAATTAATATTAAATTTCAAATTTATTTTAACAAACTCTTCATCTCATATATTTAAAATTGTTTTCAATTTCGCGGAAATCTACTCAAGGGCTACCTGCACTATATATTTAAGAACAAATATAATCTAATAAGTTGAATTGGAGACATCATTACAACCATAATTAGATCAGCCTAGTGTTTTAACGAGCCGAGCTGAGGCTCTAAGAGTGTTCTATCTACCACTGACTCATTGAAGATCTCTTTCTTTGATTAAATATCACTAGAGGACAGAAGTTTATTCCAACGTGCTGAGATATTTATCATTTTGAAAAGTACTGTATCAGTGGGTATATAATATTTCCTGATCTGACAAAAATCTTGTGAAAACCTCGCGGAGTTACCATATGAAGTATTAACACATGATAAGGTCAACCTATGAGCATCCTGTAAGTCACCAGATGAACAATAACAGTTACTAGAAACGTACGCACTTACACAAAATAGACAGCAAATTCAGCGTGTTTCTCTTACGGGTTTTTATATCTACGATGGTCAGAACAGAGAGAGACATTTCTGCTTAACATTGAACGAACTACTCAGTACGTTGAATAATATATTATCTGTTAAACATAGTTTGTGATATCAGTTCTTAAATTAGATAATAATTAAGTATATTAGCTAAAAGGTATACTGGCCCTGCATAGTCAAGTGTTAAGGCGCTCAACTCGTAATCTGAGGGTCGCGGTTTCGGAGCTTGGTCACAACTAACATGATCGCCTTTTCAGTCGTGGGGCGTTATAATTTGACAGTTAATCCCACTATTATTTCGTAAAGAGTAGCCCAAAGGTTGACGGTGGGTATTGATGACTAGCTGCCTTCATTTTAGTCTAACGCTGCTAAATTTGGGGACGACTAGCGCAGATAGCCCTCGTGTAGCTTTGCGCGAAATTTAAAGAAACAAACAAATAAACACAGGCATAGTTTTACTTTTCGATCAAAAAAAAAATAATTGAGGATACTTTAAGTTTTATTGCCAAACTATTTAAAATATTACTATTCTAAACACTATGGGCCCGGCATGGCCAAGTGTGTTAAGACGTTCGACTCGTAATCCGAGGGTCGCGTGTTCGAATCCAGATCGCACAAAACATGCTCGCCCTCTCAGCCGTGGGGGCGTTATAATGTGACGGTCAATCCCACTATCCGTTGGTAAAAGAGTAGCTCAAGAGTTGGCGGTGGATGGTGATGACTGGCTGCCTTCCCTCTTGTCCTACACTGCTAAATTAAGGACGGCTAGCGCAGATTGCCCTCGAATAGCTTTGCGCGAAATTCAAAACAAACAAACTAACTAAACACCATGATTTGAAAAAGAAGCCTAACCCTAGAGAAAATTTCGAATCAATCTCAAACACTATTCAACACATCCGCATGTTAAAAAAAGGAAACCCTTGCGCTTTCGACAGATGGATCTGTCTTTATGAGAGGCAATGGAAGAACCAATCTGTAGAAAGAACACCAAACTTATCTTTCTTTCATCAGGAAACTTTTCAACTTTTTCGATATCACACGTGAACATTGCATGGAAATCTATTAACCATGAAAAAATAATCTTGTAATAAAGCGGAGTAAGATTATAAACACCAACTACCAATGTTTGTGGTTCTCTGATTGAAAGTAAGATTTTGAAACGTTCACGCCTTCAAACTTGCAGAGCTGTTTTCTCGGTACTGGAACTCAAAACGGAACATTTATATTCACACTCCGGGCAAGCTAACCAATAGGCCAAGCTCCACTCCTCTTGAAAATAACCTGTTTATGTATTGTATCCTTAAGACGGCTGGCACGGGTATCAGCACTTTAAGTAAGATACAGTACTAATACCCCTATCTTGAGAATAGATTCTTACTTCAAATGGAATCATGAAGTACTTATAGATTGCATGTCGTATCTCTTGTATAATCTGTACGCTTGGCAACTTCTATTTCCTTTTAATGATTTTTATTCTTTCGGATGTTTAACTCTAGTGTAGATTATATGTCTATTTGGTATGGGATAGCAATCATAAAAATTTTCACCAAACAATATTTCTGTCAAGACAAATGTTTAATACTTGTCTGTATATTCGAAACAGTTACACGAATAAAAACTTACAATCTTTGTATATACTAAAAATATTTATTATCTTTGTATTTACTCTGAGGTTTTTAGTTGTCTGATGTGCTTTATATCTACTTATATTCATATTTTAATAGATCAATAAGGCTTTGTGCGTACCTTCATTGATGATATTATATCTTTCAGAAGATTTGTCAGTTCTTCCGGAACCTCGGTACTTCCAAAACTACATCCCTGATATATTTAAAACGGATTTAAATTAGATAATAAACGGGTTGAAATTAAAATACATGTTTTTATCAATTGAATACTACATACCGGATTACTTTTACCTTAAAAACTACGTAGTTTATCTGAAATATTGTTGGAATCTCATAATACAGCTAAAGATTAAAAATGGTAATTTATAAACATTTTAATTATGATTTGGTATTATGCTAATATTGACTATTTTCTTAAAACAAGTGGATACAAGAGCTAAAATCTTTTCTTTTATAAAAGACCCAATTTAAACTTTGTTACGAACTTCATAAGTTTCAGTCAAACCGAACTTAACCTTCTCTAGAAGTTTTGTCAAATATTATGTAAGCACGTTTGTAGACTTACATTTACAATTTTATTGAATTATTATTTGATGACTGTATAAAAACAAGTTTAGCATCAAAATATAATTCAAACTTGAGTATTATACATTAATTATTTTTTTAATTTAAATGCTAACATAAAAACATGCCTAAATATCTATTAGGTGTGTTTTTCACATTGACATTTGGACATCACAAACATCAAGGTTCAACCACAGCTGTTGAATGCAGCTGTGGTTAAAACTTGATGTTTGTGATGTCCAAATACAAAGTATATAGTTTCTTACAAATAAGAAAATCAAATTAACGATATTGAAAATATAGAATATCAACTAAAATTTTTCTTTCTTTTCTATTTTCTGAGGTATTATTGTTTTAATGAATCAATCAAGGTGTCTCTGGTCACCTCTTCCATTTTTGGAATTACTCGCTCACACACAACTACTCAGAGGAACCCCCATGTGGTTTTCTCAGCCTAAACACGTGTTACGCAGAGAAGCATTCCTTTACATAGGAACTAAAGTGGATGGGTAAAAGGCAATTGGAGCTCGAAATATCGGAAGTTTAGTGCTGCCCTCTATATACGAACATATTTTATGAATATCATAAGGCTTTTACTCCCTTCCCTACACTGGAATTAATATATTCTAATGTGTCTCTCTTGCAAATCATCATGCGTCATTAATCAACCAATAGTAGCAGAGCATGCTCACATTATTCCCTCTATACTCCTTTATAAAACCTTCACTGAACTACACCAAGCCACGAATAACATCCATCCTTTAAACTTTCGTGGCCCATTTGTCTCGACCAGAGCCTTCAATACTACCTTTTCACGTTTCCCTTCCTTTGATCTACTATCCCTTATCTTCTCCTAATCTCGACACTTTCTTTAGTTGTGGTCATTGCTAGTGTATCAACTGTGCGGGTGGTTACCTAGTGGGTTTAGGGACTGTGGAGTATGAATGATGGATCTTCTTGCTCGCTGGCTACTATTTGTCGAGAATCAATGAGTGGCAAAGGTTTTTTTCAGAGGGACTGACTCTCATATTTCGTTTCCTGCTTCTGTTCCCTTCTCCTTTCGACACTGCGACTCCCCATAGTCTGTCAGAATTTGTTCAGAATTTGCTTTTGCAGTAGACTATTGAATCGCTTCACTGTCTGTTTGAGATATTTTACTGCTATCTTTTTGTGGTATCTAAGAAACCCGGGAAATGGCGACTCGTGATCGATTTGTCACACCTCAGTTACTTCACTGCATTTTCCAAGTTTACTATGGGGTCCTTTCTCATCTTGATATCGGTGTTTTCGTTAGTTTTTGTTTGCTTTTGTGATTTTTGCGCAAAGCTACATAAGAGCTATCTGTGCTAGCTGTCTCAAATTTAGAAGTGTAAAACTAGAGAGAAGGCAGCTAGTCATCACCATCTAAACCCAACTGTTGGGCTACTCCTTTACTAAAGAATAATAGGAGGACCATTATATAATAACGCTCTTACTGCTGAAAGATCGAGCATATTTGGTGTGACGTGGATTCGAACCTGCCGGGCCTGTTTTTAGTGGGATTGTGGATGACATAAATAACTGTCTCAAATGCCCCTTTCCATACCCTGATAGCCTGCGATTTCAAATGTATCTTTGGTTTGTTCGTTTTGGGTGGTTTAACAGTTTATTTCTCTCCCACTTTGGACTTGTTTCGGCTTCATTTGTATTTAATCACGTCGTTCGACCCTTTGCTCATCATATTCATGTCCTGGGGTTGTAATTTCACCATTAAATGGAAGACTGGTTTCTTCTAGCAAAAGTCGACCAATAACACTTGCCAACTCCTTTTTGAGGCAGCTTAAGGGGTCTAGCTAATAAAATTGGAGAATTCGATTCTTTGGCGCACCCAACACTTGATATATTTGGGGTTTTCCTTCAACAATAATGTTAGTCAAGGTTTGTCTTCTTCATTATGCTTCACTTTCATGAAACTTTTACTTCACCATGTCATCTCAGCTTGATCACTTATTACTTGAGAGGTTGTCTCGTTTTTGGAAAAGTGATCCTCTATATAAGATCTCTGCAGTGGACACGTCACGAATGCTGAAACTGTGCATGGGACTTCCTTTCTGCTACCATTTCCTGTCTCCTTTTCTGATATATTTTGTGGTGGCTTGACATAGCTCATACATTAATGGGTGTTCCACTTCCTCCCCTGTGTTCAGATCTCCGCAGACACTTCAGGAAGTGGGTAAATTATTATAAAGCCTCAGGTCATTGACCTGTAGATGAATTCGTCTTCGTTTGAACTTCTGACACTTAATAGGGCCATATCTCACCTCATTTTTCTTACCTGTCACTGTCTGGTAATAATTCATTCAGACAACTCTACAGTTGTGGCTCATACCGAACACTAAGGGGTATCCAGTCTAAAAATATTTGTTTTTAGACCTAGAATCTCCTATAATGGCCCTAGGCACCCCACATTCGTCTTTCTGAATGCTGATTGCATTCAATATGGTAGTAGATCATCTTTCACGTCAAGAGCATATATATCCAGCAAGGTGGCAGTTAGATCCTATAGGGCTCTCCACAGTTGGTTGTATTTGTTAGTGACCTCTCTTTTGGTTAACTGTTCCAATTCCACTGGTTCTGACTGTCGATGCCTTCTGCTGTTGTTCTGCTTGTAGATAATTTTCTACCGCCAAAGTCACCTTCAGCAGCTTAGGTGGCAAATTTCTTTCATGGTTCTTTGATTGCGAGTCTTCAAAGTTTTTAACTTATGAATATAAAACAACTCTGTTACATTTCTCCAGATACAACAGGATTTTTAGTTTATCTGTTCCCACTAGGTTCATTCATTACTTTTGGATTCAGAGGCCTCTCAGTCATCTTCCATTTTTAGACCGGAACATTAATGTAATCCTTCATACTCTGACTTACTCTCCATATGAACCACTTTTCTCGTGCTCCTTGTTTCAGTTTTCTCTTGAGAACTTTTAGTCTGTGGACATCATCAATCCGATATTTTTCTCACATTTTTCTCATCTACCCTTAATCGTCCTACCTATCTTCTCCCCTGTTCTGATCATTCCTTTCTTCCCAAGACCATGACAATTCAGAAAGGTTGCTCCTCCTTTTCTTCTATTTCCCTACCTTTCTTTTTTCCCATCTTTATCCTCGCCTCAACTCTGATAAACTGCTGTGTCCTATCAGGGTCATACAATGTTGTATTGCATATGCATCTACCTTCCAGGTTATGCACAACCACCTTTTCATTTTCTGCCATTCCAGTTGTCTTTATGAATTTTCTTCTTCTATCCCATGGATTATGACACCATTTAGGTTCATTTGGTCTGCTTCTATTTATGTTATTTATTGGAGGATATTCTCCCATTATCTTCACCACATTACGCTTTTGTCCACGTCGGAATTTTGTCTTCTATCTGTGTCCATGATCTAGACTTTAATATGACTTTAACTGGAACATTTTATTATTTCTTCTTTTATTGAGGGGCATTTTTTATTCTCTCTTTTCCACATGAATTCTGCTCTGTGGCATTTGGCGCTTGATCATGTATTATTTAACTTAAAATCCATAATTTAAGCTATGCTGATTCAAGCTTTTTCGTTTATGTCACTGTAGAGATTGGATCCTCCATAGGATCACTGGATTATTATTTAATCTTGCGATGGTTGCTTCATAAACGTCTGTTCTGGATCACACTACTCATAGTCTGCATGCATAAAGCAGAAAGGGATAGCTGCTCATCTCTACTATGTCTTAACTGAATAACTTTGTATGCTCTACTTTTCAAACTAGGGCATCATGGTCACCCATTGCACTGTTTTTCGTGATAACACTTCTTTAGACTACAACGCATTTTCATTCCTCTTTCTTAAGTGGAATATGAGAGTCTTTGTCACTTAGCCACTGGAAACTTGGCTATAACCATTCATTCGAAAGAAGAGTGGTTGTGTTCTGCTGGTGTCTATTTCTCTTCTATTGTGATCAGGGTTGTTGTTTGGATACTCTCGAGGATACTTACGTTATTCCTTCACATCAATCTTTTTTTTTCTCAGTATAGGATTCTGCCTAATATTGTATAAGAAGATAGGTTTGGTTTGTTTTGAATTTCACGCAAAACTACACAATGGGTATCGGCGCTAGCCGTTCCTAATTCAGCAGTGTAAGACAAGAGGGAAGGCAGCTAGTTATCACCACTTACTACTAACTCTTGAGCTACTCGTTTACCAATAAACATTGGGATTGACCGTCAAATTACAACGCCCCTACTGTTTAAACGGCAAGCATGTTTAGCGTGACAAGGATTCGAACCCACGACTCTCGAATTACGAGTCGAGTGCCTTAACTACCTGTTCATGCTGACCCCAAATTACAGTAGAATTCTATGGTAAGGATGTAACAATTTGGGATTCTTTATTATTTCAAAATTTGTATATACACTACATGGCCAAAAATATGTGAACATCCCTTCTAATTAGTGGGTTGGACTATTTCAGCCACTTTCATTGCTGAAGTGCGTAGCACGTAAAAATCGTCTGTCTACAGTTGCAACATTCACTATCGAGTTCTAAACTGCCTGTAGAAGCAACGTCAGCACAAGAAATGTTCGTCGGGAGTTTCATGAAATGGATTTTTATGGCCGAGCATCCGCACACAAGCCTAAGATTACCATCCGCAATGCCAAGCGTCGGCTAAAGTGGTGTAAAGCACACCACCATTGGACTCTGAAGCAGTGGAAACTCATTCTCTGGAGTGATGAATCACTCTTCACTATCTGGCAGTTTCATGAACGAATCTGGGTTTGGCGGATGCCAGGAAAACGCTATCTGCCTGAATGCATAGTGTCATCTATAAAGTTTTGTAGTGGAGGAACAATGGTTAATAGCTGTTTTTAATGGTTTGGGCTAGGCCTTTTAGTTCCAGTAAAGGGAAACTTTAATGCTACAGCATACAATGACATTATAGAGAATTTTGCGATTCCTACTTTGTGGCAACATTGTGGGGAAGGCCCTTTTTTGTTTCAGCACTGAACGAGGTCCATAAAGTGTGATAGTTGTGTGTTCACATACTTTTGGTAATGTAGTGTATATATATATATATAACCTAAAAACTTATTTTATTTTATATTCTACATGTGCAAAATGTCACAAGACTTAGCAAATTGTAGGAGTCAAGTATAAACTTCGTAAATAGAAAAGATTATTGTTTTTATACTTCTTTGTTTATTCTTTTATATTTTACAAGAAAATAACTAAAAGTTAAGAACTTATTTGAAAATAGCAATACGATATATATATATATATATATATAATGTATTATAAACGAAATGTGACAGTATTTTACAAAATAACGGTCTACTATAACAAAGCCAAGACAGGTCATTTTCTAAAGGTTAGTTGGACACTACTGGACACGATAAGATGAGTGCAAGTGCACTGTATCATTGCAACTTCTATAATGTTAGTTAGACATGACTGAAAGGCCAATAAGAAGTAATAACTATATGTAGAGGTATCGAGCTATGAAATTAAACTATGTAGACCAAACATTTGTGATTTTCATCAGTAGTAATTTGAGAATGAAAAAATACGAAATTTGTATCTCTTCCTCAATTTCTGTGGTGGTTACGAAGTTGATCAAATCGACCAAACTCATACAGAGATATAACAGTGAAAATAACGTACAAGATGTTATACTTTTTTGAAAAAAATTGTATAATTATCTGGGTGTTATTGGGAAGTTAAAGAGAATGCGCATGTGAACTTAAGCAAGTATTTTTAATCTTACAATCTAAAAGGAAAAAAATACAAGCGCAAATCAAATCATTACATTAAAAATCTTGAACTTAATAAAAGAAAAGCTAATATTTTATGTACAAAAACCTTGTAATATATATTCATATTCTGCAAAATTTCGTGAAGATACACATACTTTCCTGAAAGTTATACTACGAAAATTAAAACAAGAACAAATTAGCTTCGACCCTACCAGGACCAAGCCCTTAGTGGGAGTTTTGTCGATAGACGGACATAATATTTCATATGAACAGATGACCAATAACTCTTTAGAAAAAATTGTGATATATCAGACTTCTTAATTTATGACAATTCAAATAAGAACAACCAATAAAAACATTAGTTAAATCTGAACCCACCGTGGTTTTCTGCAGTGTATTTTGAAAGATAGGAAGTACAGCCTTGACTATATTCGTGATGTTTGTATTGAAAAGCTTATTCACATCCAGTTTGTCGAAACCCTTGAAAATATATAAGAAAACGTATTCCAAATAGACATATACGTATATATTTATTTAAACCTTTAATTCTTTATATGAATGTTATTGATGTTATTGTACAAAATGCTCAATTAGAATAATGGCACTAACCTTAAATACTAGTCGACTATGTGAAAACATTGAGGCTATTATGGCAAGATAGGTATATGAGTATATTTTTTGTGATTTTACAGAACACTGTGTTTAATTCAACTCTGCCATATTATATATCAAACATATTCTACATAGCAACCAATTGTAGTTTACGTTAACAAAATATTGAGTGAAGTTTACAAGTTTGCAAAAAGTACGAATCCGAAAATACGGCTGTTTAGTTTCTTAAAGCACATTTGTTTATGCACATCACTGAGAAGATTTACATGGTCAGATAAAACGAATATAAACAGTAAACATACATTATGACGGAGTAACTTATTAATGGTTGTATATGAAACTGATCAAACCATCAACTTGTAAAGCCATAGAATGTTGCGTTTAAACAGTGGAAGAAATAACTTCAGAAAACTAATATTTTCTAGAATTTTGTCCGTAAAACAATAATATAAATAGCACAAAGACAGAAGATCTATTCAATATCAAACGAAGACCCGAAAATGAACCATTTTTTTCTTATATTAATAATTATAAACGTAGTCCAGGTTTCTGTTTTAATGTTACAACAGATAACAATGAAACCATGATAAGAACCTTAGTAAAATAATGTTCAGGAGACTGTTGATAAGGGATTATTGAATTTTCTTCAATATTTAACAGGTAAACCTTACAAACTACTGATAGTTAAACACACAACTGTGATGAACTCTATGTGCCTTTGGTTGCAAAACTGGCGGGCGGGAAAACAGTTCAACTGATCAAACAGAGAAGCATATTATTTCAGGTGCTAAGCAGCATTGCTGTATCAAAATTACCGTATATATTCCTTCAGAAATCGTAAAACACTTTGTAATTACACTCGAAACTAGAAAACTGGGCGGCCGAAAAACGTGGCAAAAAGCGATATGAAGCGAGAAGAAAAATATTCAGAATGGTGAACGGTGGCCAATACTTTGGCATTAACTCACAACAGCCAGATATTCTGCATGGATAGATAAAAGTAAAAACGAAGAGTTTCTCGACAGTTTACAGTTGAATGAAGGTAAAAGAAAACAGCTGACTGATTGTAAAAACAACAATAACTTGCTCTGAAAGAAATAATCTACTATGAAAAATATGTTTAAAAGTTACAGTTGGCAAAATATTTCTGCACCTTCTGTGATATAATTTAAATATAGTTAATTTTATATAAAGACTCTTATTGCGTTACGTTTGTTTGAAGTCAAGTTTATTTGTGCTCTGCCTCATAGGTATTGAAACCCAGTTTCTGTTATCGCAAGTCCGCAGACTTTTGGCTGTGTCATTAGGGGACTACTGTATTGTGAATTTTGTTATTATATTCTCTAAGAAGGGACATCATAAGAAAGAGTTTTGACTATAATAATTCTTTTTGGAAGACTCCACTAAATATGTATTTCAGTCAACCTAAGAATGAATATTGCGATATAAAGTTATTTCATATGTCTTACAAGATCGAGTTGAGGATGAATGCATCTCAAGACGGTTGATATGGGTGTTAAAACTTTTATTAAAACAAAGTAGAGAACAACATTTCGACCTTCTTGGGTCATCTTCAGGTTAACAAAGAAAGAATTTGTAACTGAATGTTGACGGGCACCACATGTCTAAGGGAAGAGAGTATAACGGGCAACGGATTATAGAGGGCGTTGTAGTTAGATATTAGTTTATTAATTAGTATTGGTATAAATGAGCCCCCCCGTGGCTCAGCGGTATGTCTGCGGACTTGCAAGCTGAAATCCGGTTTTTGATATCCGTGGTGGGCAGAGCACGATAACCCATTGTAAATCCGTAGGCTTACTGTTATATCAGCAGGTAAATTGTTTATATTTGTGTCCCTACTTAGTATTAGGATGTTTACTATGGTTATGTTGTATTTATTTGATCTGCAGTGTTCAAAAGCGTGTGAAGGTGTCTTTTGTATTCTTTGAAACTGGTTCCCTTTTTTCTGCTTTTTTTCTTCAGTATAGAGTTCATGGCAGTTGTTGCATTGTATTTTATAAATTATATTGGTGTTATGTTTGTCAGTGTAGTTCTTATATAGTATGGACTTTAGTTCTGTACTTGGGTTTTGAATAAATTTGGTGTTTACTGGAATGCTCTGTTTTTGTTATAAGTTTTTTCCAAATGCTATTTATTTTTTCGGGAACATATGGTATGCAGCAGTGTAAAGTTTCTTTAGTTTGTTGTATCTTAGGATTTATTATTATTTATTTATTGTTGATCTAAATGTGCTCTGTGTGTATAATGTTTTCAACAGTTTTTAGATAAAATTTGTTGATGTTGATGAATTGTTTTATTTTATTGATCTCATCGTTAATTTTATCGGATGAACATAGTTTTGTGGCTGTGTTTATTTAGTTTCTTAATATGTTGAGTTTTCGTTTTGTTTCATATGCTAAATCCCAGGGAATGTATAGGTGATTTTTTTTGTAGATTTCTGTTTTGAATTGTGTATCAGTTCTTGTGATCTTGAGGTTAATAAATGCTATTTGGTTAGAGTTGTTTCTTTTTCACAGGTGAACTTTATGTTGGGGTGTATAGAGTTAACATGGTTGAAAACCTAAGTCTGTGTTCTGTAGATGCTAATCCAGCGATCGTATCGTCAGCATATCTATACCAGTATAGTGGTGGCCGTAAGGCTGAAGTGATTGTTTGAGATTCTATTTGTGTCATAGAAATGCTGGCTAGAACTGGTGACAAGGGATTCTCCATACTTAGGCCGTTTATTTGAAGGTAAATTATTTGTAGTTAACCTGAAGATGACCTAAGAAGGTAGAAACGTTGTTCTCTACTTTATTTTAAAAGTTTTAGTTCTCATATCAGCCGTTTTAAGATACATTTTTAGTTCATGTGGGTTTCTCGTCATCACGAAATTAAAGATGGCATACTCTGCTTTATTTGATATATTTTACAAAACTAATTAACTGTTTTTATTCAACAAAGATAACGATTTTCTTAGCTGTAACTTAAATATAATCAATATTTTAAAATAAACCTCAATAAACATTTAAAATAGCCCCAGTTTAAAAAGAAAACCATGATCTCGAGGTGGAGGTGATGTAGATCACAGCCCCGAAAGTATATTTATAATTATAGGTGTGAAGAAGTGATACAGAAGCCTTATTTTAAAAAAGTATGAATTTAAATATCTTGTAAGAAAAAGCGACTTCCCATACACTTTAGTATTATGGAACACTAAACAATATAATTTTAAGAAACCATATTTGATAGAGGTGTAAGATTAATTGTAGTCATATACATTTCAGTTACAAATGCTTTTGAAAAATTATGCTCATAACATCTACAGTCATCATAAAACCATCTCTAAGTGATTTTGTTAACAGTTTTTTTGTTTATATTTCTATTATTACACAACATTCAGTTTATGAATTCACACTACATTCACATTTTCGTAAACTGTGAACTTTTGGGTGTTCTAAATGTACAATTTTAAGATGTGTTGGTCAGAATTAGTTCTTATTCAAGTTCCCTTTCTTTAAAATGTTCCTTATTTGAATTTTCCACAACATATTATCCTAAACACTCCCTGGTGTTTTGTGTTTAAAGGTCCTTTTCTCTTATAAAGTCTGTTAGTAGTGTTTTTCACTTTCACACAGTGATCTCGTCCATGTATAAAATATTTTCTTATTTCCACTATTGTCTTTTGCTGAGCCTATTAAGAGAGGTTTTCTCATCACATTTTAATCTCGTCCATATGAAAAATAAAATACTTTTCTGAATAGAGGAGTTGCTAGGCACTGGAACATTGGGATCAGGTCCCAATATTATTTGACAGTGCCTTGAATAACTAGTTGGTGTCTTGAAAAATCAGAATATAAAACCACGTTTCATACTGGAACGCTGAAAATAGGTCAGATTCTCGAATCTTCTCAGCATTTAGTAATGCCTCTGCTCTGATCTACACTTAGTTTTATGTTTCATTTTCAGTTTTTTCATGTTAGGCGTGCATGAGAGATTTTGGCAGATCATCTGAAAAGCTAGCGAGCCTCATAAACTCTCGCTTTGTGTTTTAAATCCCTCACGATCACAATACTCTAACATTTATTAGATGCTAAATTATATTTAGATGCCATAAAACAAGGAATTAGGAATACAGTAAAGAAGAAACTAAAAAATATTAGCATTTAGTGGCAGTGGCTTATATTTGAATAATTTGAACTTACATATTTGAAGAATGCTTACTCACACAAACTAACTTAGGAGAAAATTAAACCTTTAGGCCAAGATTTCAAAAACTATAACATTCAAAAGCACATATTGCGATGCAAAAGAAGCAAATGCTAGATCCTAAATAATAAAGTGATAAAACTACTCAATTCCAAATAAATAAACACAAATGATAGCCCCTACATGACAAGGTAACAAATACGAAACAGTTAGATGCAAATGAACTTCACAGCCCAATGTTTTCAGTAGGTATGTTTGAAAATATATACAGATGTAGTTAAATGGAAACTAAGAAGAAATATAAAATGTTTAATGTAGTTTTTATGACCATAAAGTCAAAGTTGTAAATTTAAAAGGGATATTGTTTTCTTATTCAATGTGTTTTTACTTTAACTTATTTTGCATGGAGAAAGGAAGTGAAACTTAAAAATAATTAATAAATTTACGAATTAATGGGAAGAAAAGGAAAAAAAACAAACATCATCACCAAGAACAGAGCATTTAATCGGTTGTTTTTATAGTTTAGATATTATATGTTAAAATCTGCAAATAAAAACAACAAAAACTAATGTAAATGAATGTTAGCATATACTACACGTAAGTTTAAATAAGCCCACGATGTGGTGTTAGAAACTTAATTTATTAATTTAACACGAATGCGAATTTATATTTTTTAAAAATACCCATTTTGTTTAACAATGAACATGAAAGCTAATTTTTAAAACCAGTGACAAAGATAAATGTAAAATAATCATATTTGTGCAACAAGATGTTCCTGTTAGTTTAAGTTTCTATAAAGCTGAGAAAATAACTTTTAGTAGAAAATATTTACTGTTTGTTTCATTTTAAAAATGCAAAAAAATCTACATGTAAATAATTGATTTTAAAAAGTACAAATGCATTTCTTTCATTAGTTCTAAAACTTTTGCTCCCAATTCTCACTAAGTGATAAATTTGAGGACTTATAACAACATATTTAAGAGTTTAAAACCAGTCTTCAAAATATAAATTGAAAATACTTCATTTTTGGTACGTGTTAAATAAAGCAAGAAAAAAATGTTTTGGCTGGACATTTGTATTCAAAAAGAGTTTTTCTTATGTGTTTCACACATTGTGAATGGTAGAGAATAGTTCAGCTTACTAACTACAGTTGGTCTAGTAACACATATTCATTACACTTTAGCATTAATTCAATTAAAACATTAAACAACACTATAATTCTATTTTAAATGTACTGCTTCTGAACACTTAATAATGGTACTAAATGCAAAGGACAAGTGATATATTGGTGACATACCAGTTGCCGTTTCTTACGTTTTCTTTCCAATGTGAAAGACTGTGAACTGGATGAACAGGTTGGAGCTTCTACATTTGCCTATTGATATACAAGAAATAATAATAATCAAGGTATTACATTTATGACTCATGCTGTTTTATCCTAGACAAAGGAGATTATTTTAAGTAGGTATTACGAATGACAATTTTAAAATGAAACACTTTTATGGAATGCTTTATTATCCAGCTCTTTATAACGTTAAGTGTTAATAAGGAAATGATTTGCCCAAAGATCGATTAAGTTTCAAGACCAGAAAAGTTAAAGGGAAAAATATGTTAAAAAAAACGATTCATAAGAGCATATGTTATACAAATACAATTTCAAACAGCTTTGAATTATATATATATTATTCAGAGGTTTGGATTTGCTGTTTTTAACGCAGTCCTTTCTTTTGATTTTGTTTACATAACTTTATTACTATTAATTTTCTCTAAAATAGATATATTTGTATATATACAACGAAAGAAAAGAAGTTTATTCTACTATTCTTGAAAACATGGTTTTGGTTATTTTTGAAAGTGTACATGGCTTATAGTAACAGATTTATGTTTTTCTAAACAAGGCAATGAACTGTGTTTAGTTGAAGAAAAAAAAGGTTTTATATAATACACAGCTATAAATAATAAAGCACGTGTTTTGCTTACCAGTTTACAACGCTCATCAGACAACAAGTCTGTCATATTTACACACAAAAGTCTCTCCAAAGATTCCGGTTTTTTAATGTAACGGTTTAAACAAAACTTGTCCTTTTGGACTGGGTTTAAATTACACACAGTAACAGCTGGGAATGGTAGCACCCGAGAATCGGCTTCTCTTACTGTCACTGTTACAGGATAACTTATATAGTCTTGGAATAATTTGAATAGATCGTGACACATAAAGCCAGAGAGAACAATAAATACTAATAACCATAATATTCGACGAATGCCTCCCGTACCAGCTATATTAGCCAAACCAGGAACACTCGATTTTGCAAATAAATCTAAGAGATTTGCCATTAGCAAAAGATTTATGTACAAATATATATTTTTACACCCTTTCTTACCAGGAGTTAACTATTAGACATTCACTGTTTCCCTTTCCCTCACTTAAAGCCTAAATGTTAAAACTGTTTTATAGTGATTATTTTTATTAGTAAAAAAGTATACGTTAAATTAAAAGGCCAGAGCTCAGTTTCTATAAAATATACTTATTTTAAGGATGGACAGACTTAACCTTTGTTATGAAATTTTTGAAACCATACACTTTCTTCAGACTGTACTTTCACGCCATGACAGCGCAATAAATGTTTAAAATAACTACGTCATATTACTGAATAGCCAATCACACCATCTAGTTTATACATTTATTAGCAATTGGCCAAAATTTTATCCAATTACACTTTTCAGATTTAGTTACCACAGGAATCTGTATTGGCGCAGATGATTACGGCTCACTTATTTTTCATATCTATATATTTTTTCTTTTTTATTACTCTAAAATATCTTTTACCTATTCATATAAAAATCCTACAGCCACTGAGATTACTGTAATACGTTAATGTTAAAAAATATGATTCAGTATCATTATTGTGTACCTGGCTTGATGTAATTTTATCTTAGTACACTGTCAATAGTGGCATATACAAATAAAAATGGTGGTATATAACAGCATTAAAGTTGTAAAACATTGTTATCAGACAGATGGATTTACAGATTTACAAAAATAAAAGTGTATACGATATGAAAGTTGAGTGAAAGCTATGTCTCTTTTGTCACGAGAACGAACAATACAGTCACAAAATACAACTAAATCATTTTACGTGTATCAAAGAAACATTCTCTGTTTTCTCGGTATTTATTTCTAAAAAGAAGTTCATTCATTATCAAATCCTACCGTTCAATACTGTCGTTTAAAAACACACACACACACATATATTCCTATAAGTAATTGTGTTTTAAAAGCTAGTTCTCTGGTTGACTGTGGGAAAACCGTGACAATTTGAAATTACTAATGCTCCTTAAAATACTGTATATAGGATCCTTTACCGTTTCAGTTTCTCCCCGCTTTATTTTCTTTCTTGGATGTTACAATAATTTCATTTAATTAAACTTCATAATATCTATAAACTCATGCCTATTAATCAACACTGGAAATATAGTACGATTCTAATGTGGACAAATTATTGATTTTTGACTGTTGATGTTTCTCTTTTCCTTAAAGCTGTTTCTTAGAACTAGTTAAATTACGTACACACGTTAATTATGACATAAAATAACATATTTTGAGGCTATAAACTATCCAATTTGGTACATTCACACACGTTTACATTAACATACTTTAAATACATACTTTTGTGTTGATAATTAAAATTCTCATTACTTATCTGAACTATCTATTTCCTAATCTTAAATACAACACAAAATTATGGATTCATTGAAAGGAAATCTTTCTTTTACTATACTGCGAATATTTTGTAATTGAACGTATGATTATAAAAAACATGTTTCGCATTATTAATAGCAAGACTGCTTGAAGATTGTGGCGTACGACACTGGTAAAATTTGATACAATACACGAATATTTTTCACGCTTGCTATCTCCGTTTACGAGAGACAACAAATTAAATGAAAGTAGCCGTAACCGTTTCGTACACTTCTGATTCTACTAATTTTGTATACTTTGTAATGCCCACCACTGTAGTGTTGCCAAATAATATATATTGACATATATAGGATAGATATTTATGTGAAGTAAATTATTACAATTTTCTTTATTATGTTTATATTTCAACAAGATGCTACATAAAAATGGAGCTATGTACAGGTGTAAAATCCATGCAATTCGAGAGCTATAAATTACTTTTTACCTATCTTTGGAATTAAAAGAAAATATTTATTTATATAAGTAAGTGCAGGAACATTATAATTGTAAGTTATGCATTACTAGGAATGCTATTACAGTGAAGAGATGCTGTTAAGTCTACCTGATAACATTTGTGTTTCTGTATGATCTTGATATATACGAGTATAGTTATAAGAACAAAATTCTATAATTTAGATTGCTTAAAGTCTTGTGCCACAAACTAAACAATTTACTGACACACCGAAAGCTATTTTTATGTGTTTTTTTAACGCAAAAGTATCACCGCCATAAATTTTCATGTTCGAGTCTGCAGCTAAATAATTAAAGTGAAGTGAATGGTACCCTAAAGACAGTGAATATTCGTTTATATTGTGTTATGTGTTATAAACAGACTACGAAATTTTAGCAATTTGTATCATCTGGATGATATTATAATGTACTATAGTGCGGAGAATTTAATCTTAAATGTACTTTTGTTATACAAAAACAGATATACAGTGTTTACAATGTCAGTTAGCGCAATGATATTTAGATGAAGAGGTTTATAGTCTGCAGTAAATATAGGAGCAAGGAAAGTCTATGAGAAATAAATGACATCTTTGTCCATATTGCTCTAGGAAAGAACTGCAATCATTTTTCTTCTAGTTACACTAAGTAAAAGTAGATATTGAACTGGAAAACAACTAACACTGCAACACCTAGTTGAAGCCAATGTTTAAAAAAATTGCAAAATTCATCCAGAATTACACTTTATGTGCATGTAGGTTAAGTGGCCAGCAATATCAGAGACTACTGGGGCTCATCTAATTTTGAGCTACTAACAACCCATCCAGTAGTACCCGCTATCACAAGGGCTTTGAAAACTAATTAATGTGATATATTGAGTGCCACTTTTTTGATGCATTTACTGTTAAAAATGCATTGAATGTTTAATGGTGGCATGTTTTGAACCTTGCACCCATTGATCCATGGCCTTGCATGTTACTTACTAGGCCACGCTTTAATCACTTTAAAAGGGAAAATGACTTGAGATTATAATTTTTATATATTGTTATTGACGAACGAAACGACCGTTTTCTAAATACAAAAAACAACTTTGCCTTAGGTGTAAGCTGGACGTGATTTAAGTATAAAATAAGAGTGCTTTAAATTTAAAACCTCATACTAGTTGTTGTACATTAAACAATTATAATTAACAGATCTTGTTGTCTAGCTTTCTGTATTTCTAATTGTATCAGTTCAGATCATTTAACTTATAAGTAATATTCTATCATGTATTTTATAAGAACGATTTCAAGATACAACACGTAGAGTTACAGGAGATACGTATTTGAACATCTATTGCGTAAAGTAAAATATTTTTACATAATTGAGCCATGGTGAGCTCTCAACCATTCAACAGTACAGTGCTTCTTGATCAGAATTATGGTTGGAGGAAGAGATGTTCAGTATTGAAAATAATTAGAGAAAGATTATGCATGTTACAAAAATAAATTGTGCCACAACACAGCCACATGCTGATAGTTTACACTGTTATTGGTTATCATCAGCCCAATCAGACAGTACTACCTCAACGTACTAGGTATAAAAGTACAGACAATTATTCTTTTCGTATCAGTATATGATGAATGTATATGGTGAAGGCTACTCTGAAACAGACGGAGACAAAACTCTGGAGAGGAGTCGTTAAACTATTACTATTAATTACAGAAACAATCCAAATAAAAGTCCAAAATCACCAAAAGTGGCTCATAATATGTTCCCATAAAGGTTTTGCAAATAACTTAATTGTAGGTATAGGTGTAATTGTTACCTCTAGAATGATAAGATGTGTATTAGCACGAAGTATTTTCAGTGTAAGTGTATTCGTTAAATCTCCAAGAGATAATCAAATATCAAGGTTGAAATCAGCACCAGACTCCAAACAGTGGAGTGATTAAGCCTGGAGGACAATTTTAATTACGAACGAATTGAAATTGTTTGCTGACAAGCAACAAAGACTGGCCCATGACAAAAAGAAGAACGACATTATGGTCAATATTCAACATGTATAGCGAAGCATGTTGATGTTCATATAAAAGTAAGGCCCACCACTCAGCCAGTAATGTTAGAGATCTCAACACAATTGACAACTAATAGCAGCTTAACTGCTGACAGATAAAGCGTATCCTTATCTATGACGTCATTCCATTAGGAACAAGACCTATTATGTAGATAATAATACTTCAGAAAGATAGTAATCCCTGTTATACAGCAAATACGATGAAACGACATCTGACAAAATAAAGAGGACGATGGAACACCTGAAACCATATCGTAATTTTCCCAAAGTTTTTATTATTCGGCCAAGCATGACCAGGTAGTTAAGGCTCTCGACTCATAATCTGAGGGTCACGGGTTCAAATCCCCGTCACACCAAACATACTCGCCCTTTCAGCCGAGGGGGCGTTATAATGTTATGGTCAATCCCACTATTAGTTGATAAAAGAGTAGCCAAAGAGTTGGCCTGTGTTGTGATGAATAGCTGCCTTCCCTCCAGTCTTACATTACAAAATTAGGGATGATTAGCGCAGATAGCCATCGTGAAGCTTTGTGCGAAATTCAGAAACAAACAAACATCTTTATTAATTTTAACAAGGTTATACAGTCCATTTTGAAAGCGTATAATTAAACACCAAACAACTTTACTCAATAGCAAAGAGTAGTACTGAATATTTGGAACAATATTTCACAATAAACATGGATAAACGTGTGCAGCTTAAACATAACATATGCTGTTGTATTTTTAAAATGTACAGTAACAGTGCATCGCACAGTCTTTTCGCTTTTCTTTTCTATTTTATGCAACAATGTATTGTGCTAAATATGACGTTACAATCTATTTGCAGTTACATACTTTTGTTCCTCTTTAGTGCATTTAAATAATTATTTCCAGTACTCTAGCGTTAGAATCCTTTTCGAGAAAGGATATTTTTATAAACGTTTTGTTAGGCAATAAAAACAAAATAATACAGCCTGGTGAAGTAATTCTTGATGACGAGGAACCACTTGAAATAAAAATGTATCTCAGAACGGCTGGTATGGGTATTAACACTTTTATTGGTAAGCAGAGAACAATGTTTCGACCATAGCTGAAAATGATCTAGGAAGGTCGAAACGTTGTTTTATGGTTATAAATAAAAGTGTTAATATCCAAACCAACCGTTCTGATACATAAGTAATACAGTATTTTAACGAAGGGAGCCTTTCATATGTTCAACGCAAGAGGAAAACTCTCACACAAACTCTAAAACAGCGTGTTAGACCAATTTTCAGGAATTTCCGTTATCTGAAAATTCAAATTCATAGCTAAGAAAATAAGTTTTCTAACATAAACATTTATTGTGATGAAACAAGGTACATTTTACAGTTCTGTTCACTGCAGAAGAAATATTTGAAATAAACTTCCAACAACACCAGAAATAAACTATTGTTTTTAAGAGGATATAACTGAAAAAGAAAACAAACTAGAATTACAGTCTTTTTATTTGGATGACCTTATTTGCAGTTTGTAAAAAATATGTGTTTTAAGACTGAACTCACCGACTTTCGCAGAAGTTTTTTCTAATGAAAAGTAAGTGGCGTACCCGTTAAACGCACAGAGAGGATACAATAAGGCGATGTACGGATTGATGGCAACGATTCGATAGTTCCACTTTTATAAGCTGACTCTAAAACACACATGTATGGATGTGTGGTGTTAAGTTTTATATTTTCATAGCTCTTCTTAAAAGATTCAAATGTATGACGTCATCATCAAGGTAAATATTTCATATTAAAAATCAAATTTTTATTTTTTAGATCCATTTTAAACAAAGAAAATGTATGCAGCACTAATTGTCTGAGAATACTTACATGACAAAAAGTTGAATATGCACACATCACAAAGATAAAACACTCAACTCAACTGCCTTTAAATCAAGTTGCAAAGTGCATAAAAATAACAGAAACTGGGTACAAAAACTACGATACTTTTAGATTTCCCTCACTTACAATGTTAGCAAGCAGCATTAACAACTTTGACGTTTATAATGCTTTGCATACCAACTATCACGCCAACACCAGTAACTGGGAAGAAACAACATTCGTTGTACATTATTTAAGTAATAAGTCTTTTAAACATGCATACATTTTAAACACATAATACAGGACAATCTTGTACAGTCATGTGTTTCTTAATATCAATTTTTTGATTGAAAAGTGGTGACAAAATAACATTAACTGATCGAAAGAAAACTTTCACTCATAAGTAGGAAATATGTTTTGCACGAGTTTGTTTCTTTGTTTTGGAATTTCGCACAAAGCTACTCCAGGGTTATCTTCGCTAGCCGTCCCTAATTTAGCAGTGTAAGACTAGAGGGAAGGCAGCTAGTCATCACCACCCACCGCCAACTCTTGGGCTACTCTGTTACCAAAGAAAAGTGGGATTGACCGTCTTAAAGATATCTTTTAACAGGCACTCTAGAAAGAGGACAGCTAGATAGCGCTACCCGTCGATACTTCTTGTGCTGTTTATGTTTGGCCAAATTGGAAAACTTGAACGTCATTCATATATCACATCCGCGGCATTAAATACGGAGCGTATTTTTGTGACAATGGAAGGAGAATTATTGGATTCACAGTCCAAACACTTATCGATAAAACTTGGGTCACGACCAACCCTAGTGTTTTGTCATTACTACTCATTTTAAACCTGCAATTTTATATATACATTGGATGAAGAAGTGTGATTACACATTAATAAACAAAAAATAAATTTGTTCACTTTTCTGCTCAACGCTGATATTTAAACTCGATTTTTAGCATTATAAGCCCCTACATTTACTGCTAAGACACTGGAAGAAGGGTGTGTAAGGACGAAAAATCATAACAATTATTCTAACCAAAAAAGTGTCTGGAAAAGCCCATTAATATAAAAATTCGTGCCATAAGTATAGTGCAACAATCTCTCTGTATTAGGTGTACTAATGTACTCTACGAAACTTTAAACACTTTTTTTTTTCAATGTACGTCAGCGAAAAGTAGGGATTTAATTTTTAGAACACACATTTGTCTTTTGGAGAGTAATTTTAAAAGCATAATGCACTAGAAGACCTGAAACAAAATAAATATATTTGTGAATTCATTGTAAAGAAAACACGCAACATTCGAATTTGTATGACTTACTACAAAGGGAAGTCAAAATATTCTCAGCATAGTAACAACTGAAGAGTGATTTCGGCCATAAAGTTAAAAAAATGTACCTTTGTTAATGTTTTCTTTTCTACGCAATACTGTTAATGTATTATGGAAAAGGAAAACACAGAAACAGACATGTAGTGTTTTAAAAACATATGGTGAATTATTTTATATCAATTCAGAATGAAACTACTAAGGTATAATGGTTGAACTATATTCAACACAAAAATAAAGACCTTGAATATATGTTTGTATACAACACTGTGGAAACATGTTAGGACGAAGTAAAAATTAGATTTAAGGCTACTTACAAAGAATAGTGGAAAGTAAATCACAGGTGAAACATCAAAATCAACATAACATAACGATTAGGGACAACAAGGAAACGATTGGTCCAACTCGTCTATCTTATCCTTGAAATCAAATTAAAACTGTCAAATAAAGTTAGAAAATTAAAGTCACCCCTTTTCATTTATGTATCTATCAATCTTTATTTTAAATTAACTCAAATGTACTGCCTCCACATCATCCGAAGACAACCCTATTTGAAAAGTAAAACTATCTTATCTGAAGACGGCTTTTACCTTGCTTAAGTCTGTGTGCCCCCAAGTACTATAATGTCACTTATAAGTATGAAAAATGTTGAAGCATGAACATGATCAATTCCTTTTACAATCTTAAACACTTCAGTCACATCCTATATAACTCTTCTTTTTGCAAGAGAAAAAAATTTAAGGATTTTAATCTCTTCTCATATAACAACCCTCATCAAACATACCATTTTAGTAACCCTTCTCTGCATCCTTTCCAACAAGTGTGCACCTTTCATAAGGTAAGGAGTCCAAGAGTAAACACAATATTCCAAATGTGGTTTAATTAGTGACCGACACAGTGTAATTATAACCTCTTTAGGTAACACCTGAAGGTATTTCCATATACACTATACTTTTAATTGAAATTAGAATAACCCACAAGCAATTTATTGCTTTTTCATAACTAAAACCCACCTGCTATTTATTTCCTGAACTCATTAAATTATCTAAATCCTTTTGTAAAACATTAGCCATCCTCTTTACACCCAAGACCTTAATATCATGATCAAATATTGACCATTGATTTGTGTCATTAATGTAAATTAAAAAGAGCAATAGTCCTAAGACTGAGCCCTGAGTTACATCACTTGCAACATTAATCCAGTTTGACTGAACTCCATTTATAACAACCTTCTGCTTCCTTCCACCATGCCTCTCTTCTATTCAATTACTCAAATATAATGATAAGTTTCTTAATAAGCCTTCTATGTGGCAGTTTGTTAAATGTTTACCCTCATCTACAAATGTAGCAACATTTTCAAAGCATGTCAAAATATTTCTAAAACAGGAGTTTCCTAAGTGAAATCATGCTGACTATCTAAAAGCTTCTGAAATTTGTTAAATGACTTGGGAAGGTATCTTTTATCAGAATTTCCGAAACCTTTCCTTGAAGATAGGAGATTAGCTAATTTCCAATCTGTGTGTACTTGTCTACTGTTCAACGAACTACAAAGAATTGTGAAAAATGGCTCACATATCCATTTTCTGAACCCTTAAAACTATCGGGGAAATGTTATCTGGCCCAGAAGTCTTGCCATTTTTTATACATAAAATTTAATTTCAGCAAGCTCTGCATTTGTATAATTTTCTTGTTCAACTTTGTTTTCATTCATCACTTGTTCAAGTGAGAAATATTGCTTAAGTTTTCATTAGTAAAAACTGAAAAAAAGCAGTATTTATTAACCTAGCCATTTTATAGTCATTGATACAAGCCTTCCTTTGTTGTTCTTTAAGATTCTAACCCCAAGACTAACATTTTGTTTACCCCGAATGTATTTTAAAAATCCTAGCTGTTAATGTTTATGTTTTCAGCTAAACGTTTTTCATTACTACTTTTGGATGTACTAATTTCCTATTTGACCAACTTTCTTAATCTTCTACAATCGTCTAAATTACAATACCAATCAATTTAAATTACTTAAAATTGTGATGCTTTTGCTTAATTTTATCTCTTATACTTTGTGTGAGTCAAAGAGTGTTTTTACTAGCAGCTACCCTTTTCTTGCTGTCAAGAATATATTAGCTTTGATTACCGAAAATTTTCTATAACTGCTCAATGTTTCCAAATAACTCAGCTGCCCAATTCATAATAATAATTACTGTTTTATCTCTTCAAAATTTTTTTCTATAAATTTGAAATCAAAATGCTATTATTCGTGATTTTCATATGCAGCAAAACATAAAATTTAATTACAACAACGAATACTTGTATCTAGATATTTTCCAATTTTTACTCTCTCAAATATTGCTACATTATAAATTAACAATAAATTTAAAACAGCATTATTTCTAGTAGAAGAAATCCGTTTTGAACAGTTTCCAGAAACCTTGCCCTCCAGTGGCTCAGCGGTATGTCTGCGGACTTACACGATAAAATCCAGGTTTCGATACCCGTGGTGGGCAGAGCACAGATAGCCCATTGTGTAGCTTTGTGCTTAATTCAAAACAACAACAACATTCAGAAACCTTTTCTTCTTGTGACTTGCTTCCATCATTTCCCAATCAATATACCTGAAATTAAAATCGCCCATAATTATGACTTACTCACAGCTGAAATCTTATTCTAATTATACAGTTTCTCACTAATTTCATCAGTCGCATCTAGTGGTCTGTAAGAAATTCCTACTTGGCCATGCCAGGCCCTAAAGCGTTCTACTCGTAATCCGAGGGTTGCGGGTTTGAATCCCGGTCGCACCAAACATACTCGCACTTTTAGCCGTGGTGGCGTCATAATGTGACGGTTAATCTCACTATTTGTTGGTAAAAGAGTAGCCCAAGAGTTGGCGGTGGATGGTGATGACTAGCTGCCTTCCCTCTAGTCTTAACACGCTTGGCCATGCCGGGCCAAGAGTTAGAACTAAGCCTAATCTTGTGTTATAAAATACATTACACTATTGATGAAACCAAACAGCATTCGAAAATCTAAAATATCATCAAAACGTAGCTTTCTAACGTCTTCTCTTTTCAAATAACATCATCTATTTTTTAATATTTTATATTATTTTCATAATTTTATATTTAATACAATAGAAACACAGTTAAATTGCTTGAGTTCAGAATACAGTTAATATTTTATGTGTCTCCCTTTTGTTTCAATAACTGCAAACAGTCTTTCAAGTATTGTTACAGCATATTTAAACAAAGTGTTATTTGAGGTTCTATTCCAAATATCTCTAATAGACTCGCACAAAGCTTCTTTGTAAGTCATTTTGATTTGTCAAGTATTTTACCTATTATATCCTACATCTGCTCAATTGGATTAAGATCGGGCTCTGTGGGAGCCATTTCAACATTTAAATAACTTCAGTAGGTTTTTTCCTTAGTTAAGTAATTGGTCGGATGATTGTTAACAAGCCAAACTAGTTTTATTCTATTTTAAGTGGTTAATTTCACGTTCTTTAACTTTTCTCTGACCGAAACTCTCTTTCCCTTGATTCTACTTTGGCTTGCTTCCTACTCTATGGTCTCTTATATGGTTGTTATCACTTTTTATATTTTGCATTAAGGCATTCTAGAAATCCCTGTAGCTTTGACATCAGTTACATAACTTCCAATACCCATCTGCTTTTAACTCTCTTACTGTGAGAAAACAAAAAACAATCATGAAATATGAACTCACAAAATAAATAAATTAACACTACCTACATTAAAGAGTGATATTTGTGTTTCTCCCTAATTCCACCTACTTTGCAAATATCTTCTGTGGCCTCAGAAGAAAAAAATACCCCATAATCATTACACTGTCTCCCTCATGCTTTATGGTAGATGCTATGCATCTAGGTAAGTATCTTTCACCTTTCACCGGAATTGCAACTTATGCTTCGAACTATTTATTTTAAACTTGGACTTATCCATCTATAACATCCTTTTTCATTCCTGACCTGTTCAGTTCTGTACTTTCTAGCAAATTGCAGTCACTTGACAATATTTGAAGGTCAAATTAAAGGTTTTTTACCTGCTACACGACCAAATATTCCATTCTTGTTAATTCTTTTTGATACTGTAGATCTGGACACTTTTCTGTCATTTGCTACATGGTCCTTGCATCTCATGCTTAAGATCAGATCAGTGGCAGAGTTCCTTTTAGCTTGTGTGCTGCATGAACGAAGATACTTCACATAAGTACCATTGAATTTATGTATTTTGCCTCTTCCTTTCCAACTTTCAAATTTACCTGTCTCAGTCTCACGATCTAGGGTACAATTTACAGTGTTTGAGAAGCATTTAAAGTTTGTAGCAATTCGTCGGAGAATCCAACTAGCATCATATAAATATTCTATGTAAACTCTATGCTCTAGTGACAATTCTCTACGCTTTTTGGGAGTGACATAACAGCAACACTTAATATATAGAGTCAAACATTATTCTTATCGAGGTTTATTTGTGAAAAGGTATTAAATTAATTTTTCTAGCATATACTGGCATCATGAACTAGCTCCTTGCTTTCTCCTTTCTATACAGTCAATACACTGCATTGGGCACCATGACAGTTATTTGAGACCCTAAAATTGATATATTCATTCTAAAAGAACCGTAATGACATGATCTTGGTACAAGTTTATCGGAATTCTAGGTAATGATAATTATTCTCATCCTGGCTCGTACATTCGTCAACAGGGATCAGTGAAGCATTACTATGGTGATGGAATTTACTGATTCAAATTAAATTTCATATCTATTTATACATATAAGATAAAAAGGCTGACAATTAAATAAAGTAATTGCTTAGTTGTTTAGTTTGGCGAATTAACTACATTATATCATTTCAGAACTAGACACTTGGTTTATAATTATTGGAATTTAGCCAGCAAAAAAATGCACTTCCGGCAATTTAGCGCCGTCTCCGTCATTATCCACTTGGTCATCATGGCGAACAGGAAACAGCTGTTCAGTGATTAAAAAACCAAATTATTGTAAAATACAAGTCTCGTGTGTCTCTTTCCGGTATTGCAACACATCTTAATGTACCGAAATCTACTGTTCAAAGCAAAATTGCCAAGTTTAAGCTTACAGGATCAACTGCTAATCTTCCTCGTTCCGGACATCCCTCCAAAATTCCAGAGAGAACCAAAAGGAAGGTTCTCAGATAATTTAGTAGAAATCCATAAAGCCTGTTCATTTAGAAGCACGATTGGGGTGTGCAGGAAACCGTGTAGATAAACCCTTTACCTATTAGAAGAGTATTCTTTGGTCAGACGAGACTAAAATCGAGCTTTTCAGCCACAATGATGTTCGCTATATTTTCCGTAAGAAGGAGGAGCGAAATTTTCCAAAGAACACCGTCCCTACAGTTAAACATTGAGGTGGATTGATCATGCTATGGGGTTCTTTCAGCTCTTCTGATGTAGGCATCCTTTACCGCGTCAACGGAATCATGAAAAAAGAAGAGTACGTTGATATATAAGGCACTTATATCAAGAATAATGCTCGGAACATGCGGCTTGGGCGTCGTTAGATCTTCCAGCACGACAATGACCCTAAGCACACATTGAAATATGTAAATCCTGGTTGCAGAAGAACCATATAAGCGTTCTGGAGTGGCTATCGCAGTCACCCGATCTCAACCCAATTGAAAACGTTTGGCATGAGTTGAAGACCAGGGCTCATCAGCGTCATCCGAAAAACTTGCAAGAGTTGGAGGCCTTTTGTAAAGAATAATGGAAGAAAATACCAGTCGAATAATGTCAAACGATTATGAAGGGCCATGAGAAGAGATTGCACCAAGTAATTCACCTGAAAGGCTACACAACTGACCATTAAATTAAACGCATGAACACTTTCTGCCCTTTCTATGTTTGGTTATTTGTTTATAAACAGTTTATTTGTCGTTTAATTTAAATAAAAAATTATGTAGATGTGTGTAGGTATAATATTTATAATATATTCTACTTTAATTATCCTAATCATGATACTATTTAAGTTATGAAGAAAAACTACGCACGACACAGGGTACGAACACTTTCTGTCATAACTGTATATGTTGTGCCACGAAACAGCTCAAGATCATTAGAGCAGTTTAGACGCTGATGTACTATCGGTTATTCTTGGCATATTTATCTAAAGACACTCATATCTTATCAAGTTAGCTATCCGTAATTTAAAAGTGGAAGCACAGAGTAAAGGCAGCTAGCCAGCACTACTCAACCTCATTGCCTAGGCTTCTTTTGCACCAACGCATAGTGAGATCGACCGTCAATTTTTATATTAGACTTATAGATAAAAAGGAAGAGCATATTTCAGCGAAGATGATTCAAACCTGCGACCCGCAAATCGCTACCCGAGAGCACTAACCATTAGAATTTAATAATGTTATGCTGTTATAGTATGTTAAAAGTGATCTAGATAATTAAATGTATTATTAATCACACTCTGAATAAATAAGATATTTAAGTTTGCAGTGATAAACTATTTAAGTAGTCTTAAGAAAGTAGACAGGGTTTCTATAAGTATTGTCTATATGTTTACAACAGTGTATGATACCTTGTATATTGAAACAAGGTGTCAAAAATCTATTGTGAAAGCTGAGAGCTCCTATCACTATTGTTACTCTATGCTTCTCTTCACCTTTAAACTTACACAAATTGATGTCTTCCAGCAGCATCTAGAAGATATTAGCTTCCAGGCCATATCTGGACCAATTCAACACATCGAATTCTGAACCTACCATCAACAGTCGTGAAACGATGGGAAAATGCGAGGCAAGAAACATGATTCTGATCAGAATGGTTCAGCTTCCACCTCTTAATGAAGTTCTTACAGTTGAACTATGTTGATGTCAATCTTGAATTTGAATTTCTCGCAAAGCGACTTGAGGGCTATACAGAAATCGGAAAAAAAATATGTTATTTGCTCCATTGTGAAGGTGAAAAGCACTTTAACAGAGTTGCTTTGGATGACTTATAACAAGAAGAGCCTGATGAACTACCCTGGTGATTACTCTGAAAGACGTTCCTTCAACACTTTAAACAGCCACAGTTACCCTTGTGATTGAACTAAAAGACGTCCCTAAACAACATCACACACCAAAGTTTTCTTTCCAAAATAAAGTACTTTATTAAGTTGGCCTGTCAAATTAATTCTGTCACACTAACAACTGTTGTTTTATAAAGGAATGAGTTTAGAATTACTTTGTCCAAGCTGCATAGAAATAAAATAAAGCAATTATGTTAGTTTTGATTTCTAATGTATTAGTATTTAACCCTTTCTTAATCATCTATTCCACATGCTTTCTTACCTGCTTACTTCATTTCATAAAGGTTTTAGTTTAAAGTTTTGGCCAAGTGTGTTAAGGCGTTCGACTCGTAATTCGAGGGTCGCGGGTTCGAATCCCGGTCGCACCAAACGTGCTCGCCCTTTCAGTCGTGGGGGCGTTTATTGTTGACCTATAGAAAGCTGTGAAGGCCATAAACAAAGCTTAGGCTTCAACTGCATATTTATATTTCAACTTTATTTTTGTTTCGAAAAGTTTCATCTCATATGTATAGGACTGGTAACAAATTATTTTAAAAAATAAGAATATTTTTGAAAAAGATGTTTATTTATGAACTCTAGAATGGATATAAACATTTATAAACATCGAACAAATGTAAAAATGCTCATTACACGAAGTCTTGATAGTTCTAGCTTTTAAGCTGATTAAATTTCCTTCACAAACACGCTATCTTGCAACACAGATCAAACTCATTAGAGAAGCGAATGGGTATAATAAAGTAATGTATAAAGACCGTTACAGTCGTAGTATTGTGAATAGAACAGGAAGTAGTACAGCTCTATATGGAAACACTTATCTTGTGTGTAGTTTATATAGCTTTTGTTTGATATTAAACTCGCAGCTACACGATGTTATTTGTTCATTAATGATACGACTGTTCAAAGTGAAACTTGGAACATTTTCTTGTTACAATATACTGAAAATATTTCTAAAACTTAAGTGACTATAGAATTTATCGTCAAAACATTAACGACTTACCTGACAAATAACTGAATAAAAATCTTATATGGCGTGTTTAAATCTTAAAAATACATAGTATACGCAATTCATTGAAGCACCATTTATGCAAATATCAGTATTTTCTCCAACGTACGTACACGCTACCGTAATTTATTATTACGTACTTACCCAAAGTTTTGGCGATCGAATTATTAGTTTTCATTACGGTCTGTAGCTGATAACATTATCTAAATCTAGTTCTTTATTACTTTTTGTTTGTCATATTTATTATATATACGAGAAATTGTTGAGTATGTATGAATAAAATAAACGTCCCGACAAAGGCATAAACCGAATTAGCTTTTTTATATAAACTAATACAAACTGTATTTGTATCCATAAAAACACAGAAACAACAACAATAAAAAAGCCGTGAATAAATAATATATCCAAGAAGATAATAAATTAAAATGTAATTAAGATATACCATTACGTAGGAAAAGCTCTTGAGATATTAGGCATTGTAGGAGCTCAAACTATTGGTGGAATCCCAGAAAGTTTTGTTTTTTTGGAATTTCGCACAATGCTAATCGAGGGTTATCTGTGTTAGCCGTCCCTAATTTTGCAGTGTAAGACTAGAGGGAAGGCAGCTAGGCATCACCACTCACCGCCAACTCTTGGGCTACTCTTTTACCAACGAAAAGTGGGATTGACCGTAATTTTATGACGCCCCCACGGCTGGGAGGGCAGGCATGTTTGGCGCGACCCTCAGATTACGAAGCGCACGCCTTAACGCGCTAGGCCATGCCGGGCCGAATCTCAGAAAGAAACGTAGTTTTGTGAGAGCAATAATTTGTGTGTTTGTGTGTGTTTTTATTATAGCAAAGCCACATGAGGCTATCTGCTGAGCCCACCGAGGGGAATCGAACCCTGAGTTTAGCGTTGTAAATCCGGAGACATACCGCTGTACTAGCGGGGAGTAGGAGCAGTAATCTCCCTTGAAACAAACTTAAAAACAACAACACTGACACTTATTTCGTTAATTTTTATTAGTCACTACAGAGATATTTTGTTTGTTTTTGAATTTCGAACAAAGCTATTGGAGGGCTATCTGTACTAGCCGTCCCTAATTTTGCAGTGTAAGACTAGAGAGAAGGCAGCTAGTCATCACCACTCACCGCCAACTCTTGGGCTACTCTTTTACCAACTAATAGTGGGATTGACCGCCACGTTATAACGCCCCCATGGCTGAAAGGGCGACCATGTTTAGAGCGACGGGGATGCGAACTCTCGACCCTCAGATTACGAGTCGCACGCCTTAACACGCTTGGCCATGTCGGGCCAACAGAGAAATGAGGAAGTTTTATTTAAATGGTTTTGAATAAATAAACCAACAACTCATGTAAAAGCATCAGTCAATATGAAGTTGCAGACAAACGGATGGTATCATAATTAAATTTTGAGATTATATGAAATTTTATACACAATTTAATATCATCTTAAAATGTTTTTTTGCACTTAATTTGCAAAGATGTGTTTTAAAACAAGAATTTAGAATTTCTGAAACAGGGATGTAATTTGTAATTATTTTATTTAAGAAAAATAAAGGTGGATCAACTTGGTTCACCAGAAGCACCTTGAAAGTCACCTGCCAGAAGTCACACCATAGTCATGATAAGAAATTGTAATGTATTTTAAAAGACAAGAGTCTGAGAATTTACAAACGCATATGAAATGGTAAGCAACACAAAAAGTGACACAAATCCCATATCTCAAGCAGGTGGAGAACGAAACGGATGTTCATACTGTCAGTATGAAGACATGTTAGTCGTGTAATAGGACACAGTATGTATGTACACTTTTGTATGAGTTGACTGTTTAATCTGCTGCTGAAAAATTGTTGTCCTCTTACACTAGATGGAATAGGGAAAGCAGGGAAAAAGAAGTGGTGTGTTTTGAATGTGTAAGTCTTACAAAAGAATCATTTACGATAAAAACTACATTATTATGAAGATACCGTATTTTCAGATATAGCATGACCTGACATGACGTCATAGGCTGTTATGATGTGGTCTCTAAATTAGTTTTAACGTAATGACTCTAACTTCTGTATTTTTAATTTACTATTCCTTAGGCTTGGTGAAAAAATAAAAGTTTCAGAATAGAAATTTCTAACATTTTTACTATATTTATAGTTTGTTTGTAGTAGTTGAGAAATGTTTGTGGTTTTTAAAAACTCTCACTCTTTAATATATTGATCATCATCACATTTCATAACCTCAAGACAAGGTATAACTTTGATCGACACATGCTAAAAATACTAGAGGGAATGCAACTTGTTATTTTTGTTATTACCACCCACCACCAATTATTAGGTTACTCTTTTACCAGAAAATAGTGGAATTGACCGTAACATTATAATACCCCATACTGTGAGGTCGAGCATGTCTGGCAGGGTGGAGATCTGAGATCGCAACAATAGACGGGGAGTCAGAACCTCTAACCACTTGGCCATAGTGCTGGGATTACTTACTCTGTATGCACCTTACGACAGAGACCACATCCAAGGTGGCAATTTAACCTGATTACAACTCTTGTTTTTTATTTTTTGTTAACAAATTGTCACTATTCAGAATTATTTTAAATCTGAAGAGTCTAAAAATACCATATTAACTACATCTACAGCTATAATTCTCACATGGAGAGACATGACAGTTTTTGCTTGATCCCTTTAACTTAACAGTGTCGCAATCAGTTACTTCGGACTCCGATGAGATGGAAATCTAACTTAACTTGTTGCTTATTAGGGCTATTCACCATTGTAAGCTTTTTTTTTCTAAAACCTAGATAAAACCGTACCAATGAATTAAATAAATGTTTTCTCGAGACAGTAAAAAAAAAAATTACGTTGTTAATTACTTCCTGAAAATCGCTAACTATTATGTTTTTCATCTTAAAGTATAAAGCTCATTACGGTTCAATAATTTGCCAGCGCCAAGATACGTTTTGGGTTTTGGTTAAGCAATAAAAGTGATACACAACAGATGGCAGAGATATAATATGGAATGTTGTCGTGATAACACAATGTTTTTGTTCTTTTTTTCATTTTGGTGAACATTTAAAAATTGAGTGTTCTTCTTCTCATTGTTTATAAATAGTAACATTTGATTATGACAACTCAAACACCAACTGTTTAAAACAAAGAAACATCAAATGCTGACAAACATTTTTATTGCATTGTTTTATGTGCAAAGCTAAATAAGCTACGTTTCCCAACCACAGTTATCGAAACCCGACCTGTACTTTGTTTGTTTGTAGTTAAGCTCAAAGCTACACAATGAATTCTCTTTCTTTTTTCAACCACTGGTATTTAAACCTGGTTTCTACCGTTTTAAGTCCATAGACTTACTGCACCTTCCCAATTTACTGCATCATAACCCCTTATGTTCAGAGTGATGGTGAATATAATTAGCTCATTTTTGTTGTTATGCGATTTTCAAATAAAAAGAAGAAATTGTGAATCCCAATCATTGAAAATTCACGTTTATTGTTTATAGAATATAGAAGAAAAGCACGCAATTTTAACAAATTTCGAAATTGAAAATTAATTACGCAATATCTTACCACTTTATTCAAATAAACCAATATTCGTATTATTACGTACCACTTAACTATTTGGTTTCTTCGTGTATAGCTGAACACAAAAGTATATAATCGTCTGTCTGTGCTCATCGAGAGTATTGAAACCGGGTTTAGAGCATTATGAACTCTCATACTATCTGCTGTGCTTAGTAATATCTGTGGAGATATCACTGTGCTTCGGTAGTTCAGCGATATGTTTAATTTAATGGCTTATAATGATAGAAATTAGGGCTCGATCTTTGTGACAGATACAGAGCAGAAAATATATTGTATAATTTGCGCTCAAAAAAGCAGATATAATTTCTAATAAAATAAATCTTAAGAATAATTTACATTTAAAAATGTAACAGAAAATTGGAAGTTTTCTTGATAATTTTTTTCGTCTCCCTTGATAATCGTTGAATGTGAGGTTGAAAAACGAACATTAAGATTAGTGCACATATACAGTTTTATATAAAAATAAAGTGAAATATAGTGTATTTAGTCATTGAAGTTTTGAAGAAAAAATATTTATGTATAACAAGAAGTGTTAATTTATGAGAGTACAAACTGATTAAAATTTATATGGATCTTAAATTTCAATGCAATAGAGTTAAAATATATTTAATGTACGCTCATGTGATGAAATTCTATCACTTTATAACTTACACGAAGTGTTGGATTTGAATCGTAAAAATAAAGAATGAAAATTTTCTAATAGTGATGTTATATATTAGTTTTATGTTTCTTATTTACGAAAAATATAGTACTATGGACTTAAAATGTTACAGTGAAAATTGGTTTGTGAAAATACATTAACTCAGACAAAAAATTATACTTTATAGTAACATGTCTGTTGACAGCCCTTGTGCCCCCCAGTGGCTCAGCGGTATGTCTGCGGACTTACACGCTAAAATCCGGGTTTCGATAACCGTGGTGGGCAGAGCACAGATAGCCCATTGTGTAGCTTTGTGCTTAATTAAAAAAAATAAAAGAAAGACAGCCCTTGTATCTAAGGATTTTCTAAAAGATAACAAAAGTTTATTTACCTACAAAGTACCTACATTAGTTCAAAGTTTTGTGAAATTCTAAGCTACATTTTATTCGATCATAAAGTTTGAAAGCACTAAATAATGTATAATATCTAAACAGATTTCATTCAGTTAGGCTACTTACTAAATAAGCATTAAGTGAATACTAATAAGTAAGATGTTTAAAATGTTAACTATAGAAACTGTTATTGTTGTACTGTAAACAGATAACGAAAAAAGAGAAATATGTGAAAAATTTATGTAATTTATAACCGTGTTCAATAATTCACTAAATTCTCTTGAATCACTAAAAAAATTGGTGAGCTATTTCACTAGTAAAATGATGTATCTGCTTTTCAAGGAGTTAATGATTAGAGCTTTAATCATTTTGCTGCTTCAACTAAATATTCTTATTATTAATGGGGGTATTAAGTCCTGTATAATCATCAATAAAAGAATCTTAGATAATTTAACTATTTGAGTATTGTTGAGTCCTAGTCTAGATCACTATTTTACATTATATATCGGAACAAATATTTATTTGTCACATACATGTTACAGATATCTTTTCAAGTTCACCATGGGTAAAATTGAAAGAAGAATCTGTGACTATAGACCTAATGTTTTCTTTGATTGGCAGTACCCTCTGCTGTAAACTGAAGTGAAAGCTCATCAGAACAGGAAACTGTGGGATGACAGTTTGTAAAAGGACCTTGTTATTGGTGATTCACAGTCCCTCCACCCCATTACCAATGTCATTGAGCGTGTGTTATGTTTCAGGTAAGTTAACATTAACTGAATTCATAGATAAAACCACGTTCTTATAACAAACAACAAAAAATACTTTATATAATTCTTCCTACTCCTGTGGGACGGCGGTAAGTTGTTAGATTTACAGATCTAAAATCAGGGGTTCAGTTCACTACAGTAGCTACACCAGAGAGTTAGTCCGACGTGGCTTTGCTATAAGAACTCACACGCACACACACATTACAAATTCTTTAACACAACACACACACAATGTGAGGGTAGGGGGAAGACACATGAAAATCTTATGTATCTTAGTTGTGGACTGTAGTTACAAATCAAAGAAGTGTACCTCAGCTTGTAGAAAACAAAAGTATTACATTCATACACAGCCTCAAGAGTCGTACCTCAAAAACAAAATTAAAGAGCTATGTGTCGCCATCTGGTCTCTGAAAACTAGAACCTAAGGATTAAATCTGTGGTTGATATATATTATCTGAGAGAAATATATTAATTCATTGTGACACATTTAAATAATACTTTTGTTACTTCATATTAATAGTCCAAATATTTAACATGATATTAAACATGTGCCATAACGACTGTTCTCTAAAGTTATTTCGTACAATTAACAAGTTTTGTCTAATTATAAAGAATGTATCACCAGGTTTTCTATATAATGATTTATTGAGTTTATGAGAATATTTGGCACGCAGTGTCGTTTTATTTTTAATTCGATCTTTATAATGAATCTGATAAATGTTCTAATCATTCAAAATAACCTATGCCCATATTTCTTTATGGATAACCCCCAGTGGCACAGCAGATTTCTAAGGATTTTCGTCGCTAAATACTGGATATTGATATCCGTGGAAGACAGAGTACAGATAACACATCGTGTAGTTTTATACTTAACTACAAACAAAAACTCTGATGGGAATTTTTTCTCATCATTAAAACTTTGTTAGAAAAGAGTTCTCCGACCTAATGTATTTCAATCTATAGGATTTGTGTTGTGTTTCTGTGCATTGAATACAAACATTATACCAACATTTAGCTGTTCTCTTATGGAGACATGGATACTAACCAAAATTAAACATAATCAAAAAGAATAAGGACAATTATGAAAAAGAATGTTAAAAAATTGTCCACCAGAATCATACGTCTTATAACTTATAAGCTGTGGTAACCATCCTTTTTCCGGGTTATGAACCAAAAGAAAGTGGGATGAATGCTAAGCAAAATAATGCAAAAAATCCCAACTTTCACACATTTTATTTATAACATTACGTATTATTATTGCATTTATTATTACCTCACCAAACGTTTTGCATAAACGTTGGGAACTTACTGTGTATATACTTTAAACATGCAATGACTTTGTAGGAAGTGTCTTACGTGATGATGTTCTAAAGTTACAGGTCAAAGTAGAAAGTGGGTAGAACACAAATATATGTCCCAACATATTAGTGTTATGGTGGCTGTTGTGGTATCAACCTCATCTTAGTTTATATAAATATCATTGCAATTGTGACAGCTACCTTTTTTCATTGCTTTCCTCCAAAGAGAGTGCTAGTGCTCTCTCTTTGATAAATACAACGTTTGTTTGTCATTTCTTACCGAATGTGAGTTGTATTGAACAAAATATAATAAAAGTTTTTCGGCATAAGAATGGGGCACCATTTTCGAATATAGTTAATATAAACTAACGTCAAACCCAATAAATGCTCAGTAACAACATTAGTAGAGGTGTTTTAAGTCCCAACTAACATGCCACTTGTCACAGTCTATCACCTCAGAAAGGTTGGTTACGACTGGACCAGTGACCTAGGCTTAGTTAGTTAAGGGACAAACAGAGAGCGTCATATCTTGATTCTGTTTGCATGTTGATGATTTTTAATCACAAATAAAGTTAGAGTTAGAGATGATACTGATGCAAAATTGAAACAAACGACACGACGAACTGATATGAAATAAATGTTTATGATTTTAAGTATGGAGTTATGAGGTGTTACGATTTATATTATAATAATCTTTTGGTGGAAAACTGTAAAGCTGACGTAATTAAAACGCTAAAATCCGGCGTTCGATTCTCTGCAGTAAACAATGCGTATAGCTCAATATGGTTTTTTGTTTAAACAAAAAAATGTAGTTTAATGATATCTATGATGTAAAGAATATTGGGGGTTGTCTCACACATATTAATTAGTGTGAGACAAAATCCCACATAATTAGTTACAAAAGTTAACTTACTATCAACTTAATATTAGTCATCTTTAATTGAAAACTGATTAAAACACGATGTTCTTAAACAGCAGAGTAAAACAAATCCAGAATATTATTTTAAGATGGATATACGGCCGTTTAAGTTTAATGTCAGAGCTATGATTTAGATAGTGATATAGTGAGGAGTGTTAAATTTAGTTAATTTTAGAAGCGGTAGTTTATCTCCGGTTTTCTAATATAGTTGTTTACAAATCGTCTGTTGTGTAGCTCAATAATTATGAATTCGTGATTGTTATATTATTATATCATGTTACTAGACCCTTTTCGTTGCTTTAATTGAGTATTATTTCATTATAATATCAAGTTATGTGGAACATTTTAGACATCTGTCAAGGTATAAATATGCGTTAAAAAATAAATTTAGTTTCGAGATATAGAGCTATACTGCGTAATTGTGAGTTTAGCCATAACGAATGAATACTAGAGATTTTTATAATGATGTTGTTTTGAATTAAGCACAAAGCTACACAATGGGCTATCTGTGTTCTGCCCACCACAGGTATCGAAACCCGGATTTTAGCGTGTAAGTTCGCAAACACACCGCTGAGCCACTGGGGGGCTTTTATAATGAAATTATCAAAATTTGTAATTTAATAATAGAGTAAAAAGAATGATTTATTTTTTCATATTGTGTAGACGTAAAAAAAATACAATTATTTAATGCTCAAGATACAATTTTTACAGTTTAAAATATAACAACCACTTTTTATATGGTTAATTTGTTTTAACATATTATTTTCAAACAAATGTACTGCATGCTGTTTGTTTATTGTTAATATTTATTGACATCATGTCACTGAAACCTACTGTAAAGAATCGGGCTCATGTATAAAAACTGATAATTGCTATTAACTATGTTACTACAGACTAAAATATTTTAGTAGAGGTATGCAAAGTAAAGAAAGTAATATAAGTGATCTAAAAGAGGTTTCTCTTAGATTTGTATCTGTTTTTTGAGTTTCTTCTTTGAGTTTTCTTTTCTTTGTTGTTAAACACGAATTACACAATGAACCATTTGTGCTATGCCAATTGCTGTAATAGAAACACGAATTTTGATATTGTAAGTGCTCACACTTACTGATGAGACAACGGAGTTGTCGTTGAAAGAAAGTTTAATTTGTATATTTTTAACTCATTCATAAACAGTTAGATCGATAAGATTTCGTCGAGCTTGTCATAGACGTCTAAATGTGACTCAACATACGATTGCATTAATAAACATTGTAGTTTTTATTTAATTATATGTCCTACTACGTTACAAATAAAACCAGTGTTTTAACCAGACAATTATTACAACATAGTGTATTTAAAAATGCAGTTTTCTTTGTACAGACTGTTTTACTTTATCCATTATTTCAATAAGACAAATATTATAGTCAACAGTTCAGTTTATATATTTTTAAAATTATGTTTTATGTGTTGTTTTTATAATTACTGAGCGATACAGTTACATGATTGTGTTTTTAAGAATTCAATATAAACTAAATAAGTAGTATTTTGGTTTGTAGGCTATTTCAAAAAGACGTGTTTTCTTCACGAAGATGTTGAAATAATGTTTTGTTAAAATGTGATGCATTGTGTTTTACACACGCTTTGTAGAAAGATAATTAAATATATATGAAATGTTTGCTGTTTTTCTTCAAACTCCATATGAATTTATTGCATAAAAAAGAGAACAAATACAAATTCACGGATCAAAAGCTTTATTACATAGAACAAAAAAGTCCAAATAAGTACAATACTAAACACTAGAGTGAGTGTTTTTAGCAGATGTGTGGAATTGGAAAGAGAACAATGAAGAAATCCTTGTGTTATTCCTTGTAAACAAAACTCGAAGTAAAATGAGCAAACTATGAAGACAAACCCTAAAAGAAACTATAAAATTAAAGCTAAAAAAATATTTTACTTTTAAAGCTATGTTAATTAAAAAACAAACTGCAACCATCGAAAGTTAGTCCGCAACAATCCTCTTTTATGCTAAAACAGGTCATCAGGTAAGTTAAAAATACGAAGCAAAACATTACAGCATCCAAAATTAAAGTTTGAAGAAAAGATAATAATTATCATTTTTAAAAAGCTACTACCATTTCAAATTGTAAAACTTTCTCTTACTAGATCACACATGACATTATGTATTAAAGCACGAAAAAGTCAACAAAACCAACTTTGCACACAACTCCACCTTGCACATGTCAACTTCGTCCACTGCGATTTGAGTGCAGAATTATGGCAAATTCTAGCTATTATCCAATTTGTTGACAGAAGAGATAAGTATCTATCTTACAACTTTCTGAGCTTTCATTTCTGAAAGAAAACACGGTTAATTGCCAATTGATTAATTAACATGCTTTGTGCAGTAAAGAAAGGGAACATTGAGTGATTTATTGGAGCAATGTTCTACATCCAAGCTAACATGAGAGAAAACACTGAAAATTTAGAGAAATTAGCACGTTAAGTAAGGGTGGAACTGATACGTGGTATAGTCTTTCGCGCAAAGCTACTCGAGGGTTATCTGCGCTAGCTGTCCTTGACTTAGCAGTGTAAGGCTAGAGGGAAGGCAGCTTACCAACGAAGAGTGGGATTGATCTTCATACTATAATGCCCTTAGGTTGAAAGGGCAAGCATGTTTGGTGTGAAGGGGATTCGAACTCACGACCCTCAGATTACAAGTCGAGTGTCCGAACCACGTGGTCATGCTGGACTAATCATATAAAGCATTTAAGTTTATACTTTTGAACTTTTGTATCTAGGCATTCTGCCCACTTGTAGGTTATCCTTAACACTTTTGTCCAACCAAAACCTCAATGTTGGTACTCGTAGCAAGGACTGCGACTTCAGTATTTTTACTTAAAACCTGTTTTAAATACTAACTAATAAATTAATATTAAAAAGGCGATATTTAACACAATCTATTTATGGTTTATGAATACTCTAGTCCTGTCATGTAATGAAATTTATAAAGGCACAGAAGAAGGAAGCGAGATCTCGCTAATTAGGATTACGTTAGGAAACATGGATGTTAATATTTAAAGCTTTCAAAGGCTAATCGATGCTAACATATTTCATTCATTTGGATTAGTCTTCTGCCACTTATCAGTAAAAATGTTATATTTTAAGCTTGGAAATATTAGTAGAATAATTCTTGTCGGTTTTTATTTTTAAGCAACCTATATCACAAGGAAGATGGGTACTAATGAACTTTTTCTCAAAAATTGTTATTATATATGGTTTCCTAAGAACTTTGTACATCTATAATATATATACAACTCAATAAGAATAACATAACCAATTTTTTTATATTAGAACACAGCCTCGTTATCTTCCTGCTATAGTACGATACTTTTGTAGAACGTATTCAATATATTGCATCATTACTGCGATCGCTGAAAGAACAAATTGGACATGATATAAATCAATGTATCATATCTACAGTGTTAAAATAAATGTTTTGATATTTTGTCAGGCTAATATTCATTAGCACCCGTATATTACCTGCTAAGCAGAAAAGAATTTCCAATACATCGATTATTTATTTTTTTTATCTTTCAGAAAATAATACATAGACATGAAATCGGAGAAATATACATCGAGAAAATATTAATCTATATAATAAGGTGTAAATGGACAGACAAAGAAGACTGATCGATATGTATATATATACACACTTATAACTAGTACATCATCTGCCACTCAATTCCTTAAGGAACATAGGGCCGCAGTCATTACGGTTTCCGAAACAGGTATTTAAGTGAGTAGGTTGTTAACACACTGCACCTAGCTAGAAGTGTAAGACTAGAGGGAAGGCAGCTAGTCATCACTACTCACGGCCAACTCTGGGGATACTCTTTTATCAACGAGTTACCTAGTGGCTCAGCGGTATGTCTGTGGACTTACATGGCTAAAATCCAGGTTTCGGCACCCATGGTGGGCAGAGTACAGGTGGTCCATTGTGTAGCTTTGTACTTAATTAAAAAAAAACAAACAAACTGTTGCCAATTAAAAGTGGGATTAACCGTAACATTATAACGCCCCCACGGCTGGGAGGGCGAGCATGTTTAGCGCGACGCAGATGCAAACCCGCGACCCTCAAATTACGAGCGTATTCCTTAATGCGCTCGGCCATGCCGGGCCTATAACTAGTCTACAAGACATAAATATGGAAAGACAATTTTTCAATAGGCATGCCTTTAAACGGTATTTACTTGGGCTTAATTTTTAAAATATCGAACCATTTAGAATTTGAAGTGCAAATACTCTGAGTAAAACTTTGATAAACGGAGATTTTTGTTTGTTTCCAAAATTAAAATGTTAGACGAATGAAACTTTCATTAGTCTTCACAAACAAGAAATGGATGATTTTACTAACTGATAAAAATAATTTCAGTACATTTCCATGTTTTTTTGCAAAGCAAGTTGTTAGCATATAACTACTTATGTTTTGTGTTATGTAAATACAAAGTGAAACTGTAAGCGTGCGAGTGTCAAACCACAGTTAATTAATCAGTAGCCAACGATAGGAAGCAACACCATCACTTCCAATTAAACATCCCCATCACATAATTATGCACGTATACGTCGAGAACAGTCGTGTTTTAAGATTAGAAACATTATATATGCGTGATGTGTTTCTGTTACACAATTAAGGAGCTCACTGCTTAATTTTGTTCTGGTCTAGTGAAGTTCACTTCATTGCATATCATTCTTCTTCATTTTAAGTATCACAAGTAAATCACTTTTTTTTTGGCTCAGTTAACAATGAGAAAACACTAAAAGGGTTTTTAAATTAGATGTTAGGTACTTTAGAAGATGAAATCAAATAATGAAGGATACTTTCAGAAGAACCTAGAAAGAATAACTGAAATGCATTGCTTAAAATTCCACATGAATTGAGATTTACGCCCACCACGTTTTTAAATCTGAGCAAGTAGGCTGGATATCTATACTGTATAATTAATTCTGTATTATAAATGGCTATTAGTGAATTATTAATTACTAACTAAACAATATATGTTATAAAAATCTGACCATTTTTATGGGAAAAATTTAATTTTCTAAACAGAAAAAAGTTGTTGCAGTTTATTTAATTGGAAAAATAAATAGATAAAAGCTATTCTCTTCAATGTACATAATATCTGTATTTGTGTAAATCACTGTTTTATGAAGTGTAAATTTACGTCTCCCTTACATCTGTAAAGTAATTGATTTAAGTAATGTTGCTTGCCAAATAAAAATAATGATATCTAATTCATAATATTTTATGTGTACAAAAGCAGACACATTAGAATAAAGCGTCAGCCATAAAAAGATGTGATACCACAAAAAAAGCCAAGTTATGTCTGATAAAAAAACATATTTTATGTTCAGCTTGTAGTTCTAATTTGGAATTTGCAAATACCATTTGAGTATGGAAGACGATGAACATGTGTCTAATTTTGTCAGTTCCTCTCTTACTAAGGTATATTTACATTTTCCCACATTGTAATTTGTACCATAGTTTATTTGTACATCCTTTATGTGTTTGTATATTCAACTGAGATTATTGAACGAAGCTCAAGACTATAACAAAACACGGTTTAGTTTCATTGAAATATTATTATAATGTAATAATTCGGATGCAGTGTACACATTTCAATACTGCTAGGTGACAAATCTTATACTGACCAGTGCGTCACATTAAGTGTAAGATCCTAGTACTGAATATATTGCTTTCTGGCGGCACATAAGGTACGTGCCAGGTTTGGTTATTAGCGGGTCAACAATTCGATAGTTTGTTTGTTTTTGAATTTTACGCAGAGCTACACGAAGACTATCTGCGTTTCTAATTTAGCGGTGTAACACTAAAAGAAATGTAGCGAGTCATCACCATCCACCTCCAACTCTTTTACGAACGAATAATGAGAATCACCGTCACATTATAACGCCCCCATGGCTGAAAGGGCGAGCATGGTTGGCGTAACAAGGATTTGAGCTCTCGACCCTCAGATTACAAGTTGAGTGCCTAGACCACTTGGCCATGCCGGGTTAATTCGATAGTTCTAAAAAATAATAATACATAGGCCATCATTCAAAACAATAACAACTGGTAGAAAAGCTAAAGTTAAGCGAGATACGCAATTACTGAATAAATATAAGCTCATGTGTATGCTATACATATACCTTTGTGTAATTATACGCTAATATAGCTCTAATGATATGTATATATTAATTCAAGTTGAATGTATTAATATTTGATATGACATAACGTATAATTGAAGATGGTTTTTAAAATGTTTCTCAGTCAGTCACTTATGAATTCTCAACCAATTGGAATAAAACATCTGTTAATAGCACAACGTACTACTAGATAATTATTTTAAAAGAGATTGATAATAAATTTTACTCTCAAGACTACAGAGAAACACGAGTGTTAAAAATCTATACATGTACTAACACAAGATTGACAATTAATTTATGGTTTTATTCATCAAAATATCCACCCAAATTACATAACACTATTTGTACATGATACATGACCGGTCATTTTATTGAATAAATTATTTAACATTTTATTCAATAAAATCTAAAATTCTAAACAGCAATAGCAAGAAACAGACGTTTTGGATAATAAAACATAATCAATCCATTTGACAAATAAGTTCATTTCTTGCAAATATTTTCAAAAAATAATACACACGATCCAGATGAAGCAAATTAGATCGATTCCAATAATAAGACAACAAAGACACAAGTGTTCAGTACAAAGATTCTTCATTGGATGTTCAGCACTAAGATATGTGTTAACTCTTCGCTACCGGCCCGGTATGCCATGGTGGTTAGGACACTTGACAAGCAGTCTAGGAGTCAGGAGTTCAAATCGCTGTCACACCAAACATCCTTTCCTGTTTAGCCGTTATCACATTTCTCTCAGTTTTTAGTTTATGTTGATAAAAAGAGTAGCCAAAGAGTCGGCGGCGGATGGTGATGAGCAGTTGTCTTCCCTCGAGTTTTTCACTGTTCAATTAAGGACGGCTAATGCAGTTATTCCTCGAGTAGCTTTGCGCGAAATTGAAAACCAACAAACAATCTGCGTCATATCATAACTTTTGTTTTGAGTTTCTCATCTTCATCATTAATACTGAGATTTTACTAACATATTTTTTCGTGTTGTAATACGTATTTGAAAATGTATGACAATATAATCAATAACTGATGTGAATATCGATTTATTTATGTGAAGAATCACCATCGGATCCGAAAGACATTTCAACATCAGGTTGAAGGAACTGCTATCGTAAAGTAATTTGTTATTCTTAAACGTTTAACATTTATAACTTGTAAACTGACAAACAGGGAGCCTTTCGTTTGTTTTTTTTAAATGATGATTGGACTTCTTCCTCTGTGAACATGTTTGTCAAAACACCTGTATGTCCCTCTCTTCTTTTTGTTACTTCACTTTTATTGGCTTGTTTTAGTCCAGCTTTCTTATATAGTCGTATAATTTTTTGGTGATACATAATCTATATAAGCTGCTATAGCTGTTAAGTCTGATGATATCATTATCTGTAGTCAAACTTTTTGACAATCAAATATGACTGTTAGGATTGTAAAGCATTAATAAAAATACATGTTTACTTTGAGAATCGTGAAACTTTACTAGGTGGTTAATATTGAAATAAAAATTACCATTTGTCATCCAACCTGACCTTTGTGTTTCATAGATGCAACTGACCGATCCAAATATAAAATTATCACTGCGGGTGACACAAAAAAAATTGCACAAAATGGAATGATATTTCTAATTGCAAATGCATAAAGCGGTTACGAGTTCTTCTCATTTAGAAGTCATTGGCTTTACTTATTTCTCATTATTTGTAGCAACAGTATTAGGAGGTTCTTGTAGAATGATGGCACCTGTTTCATCATAGTTAATTACATATTGTGGACCAAACTCATATTTATCTAGCATACTACTCACATTGTCAAATAATACGATGTTTATGGAAGTTAGTAGCTCTGGACTCTGAAGTGTGTTCAGAAGTTCTAATCAACGGAGTTTCAAGTGTCTAAAAACTCAGGATCACATCTTCCCGCCTTCATATTGGTTTATTGTTTTTATTTCTCAGTAAAAGTTAATGTGCTCATTTACGGAATTCGTAAAAAATACTGGAATGATCGGTTTCCATATTTTCTTGGAATACCAACACATATTCTTCAAAAACAGACATCAAAGATGAACGAAAGAATTGTTGGAGTTTTTTTTTCGACATTTTCTTACATTTGTAGAAAACCTGGAAATTCTACTGCAATGTATTGCATAATATTTTGCCACGCTACAACTAGAACTCATTGTAATAGCTTCAAGTACAACTCCCCCATGCATTCTCCTAGATCATTATACGGCATTTTTTTCTAAAACCCATGACCTATTATACTTATCAGGTTTAGTGATAAAATGAAGAAATTCGTTTAAGATACATCACAAAATACAAACATATGTATATACATATATGATAATAATATGTTAATCAGTTTTAGTTATTTTGTTAAAAATAATTAACTTTTAATGTTTAGGAATGTTTACTTAAAATTTTTCAAGAATCCAGTTTACAAAACATGACAGAAATACGTTTTGTTTGTGTAACCCTCAGACTGGCAACTTATATATGTTCACGAACAAAAGATATTGAGATATTTTTATGTTTGAAAGGTTATTCGAATAGTTATGCATTATATTAAATTATTTATGCAATAAAACAATAAACTAACAATCATGTTCACTAAATTTTGATAAGAATTAATGTATGCAAGATAGCTTGTTATTGTCATTTTAACTTTCTTATATTTATTCACAGAAATATTTTAACAGACTCTGTTGTTTCTTGTTGTTTATTTTAATGAGCACTCTAGGCTTAAGACACTGCTTCTTGAACTAGTGAATGGTTTACCCAGGGGTAAATTTATTTTTAAGGTGAATGAAACTTTAAGGATGAATGAAATAGTAGCTGAAACTATGATGAAGGTTTAAGATTTGTCCTCGACATCTCTGTGTGTATGGATTAAAAATAACTGTTTCACTGGATTTATATTAAAACTATGTTAGTTGTAGAAAATTAAAAGGGATTTTGTTAACCGTAAAAATTTAAAGCACATCTCTTTTTTGTTTATTCTAGAATGACACTTAATTAACTTTTAATTGCATACACAGAGAAGAGAAAAACATATAGCATAAATAAATAAAAAAGAAGTGAAGTCAGGTGAATAAAATTTTGTGATAATGACTTGAGTCATTAATGACATTGAAAACGTTTAAGAAGCACTGAGATAAGATATAAACAATCATCAGATGATTTGACAATAAGCAAATTTAAATAATGAAGAGAGAAGAGATTGGTGTTTATAAATGTCATATTTTTTAATAAAAATAAATTGTATATGATATAAATATAGGCTGTTTCATTCTTTTTACTCCGTTTTTCTAATTGATTATAAATATTTTATATTCGTAAATTATGGTTCACATTCGATAGCTTTTAAATGTACTTGTTGTGTAATTTGTTTAACAGCAGCCATTTCACAGTTGCGACATTATTAATACTGAAAAGTGTTAACAAGTGTTTCGAGTTGACCGTTACAGTGGATTACACTTTTAGTTTAAGTAATTTAACATTTATGTTTATTCTCTTGATGTTGTATTTAATTTTTAGTTACCATAACTGAAGAGTCCTAAGTAACACAGCGGTATGTTTACGGACTTACAACACTAGAATCCGGTTTTTGACACCGAAGAATAAGTAAAAATGTCAAGTTGATAATATGTGAAAAATTATATGGTATATAAAGAAGTTTCGGTTACAAAGTGTTTGAGAGAATAAAGACTGATAAAAAACATCAAATAAAATTATATACCTTTAAGTACTGTATAAAGTCAAAAGTCAGCGTTCACGTACATTTTAAAGAAACAACGCAATTCTCAGAGTAAATATTACCTAACTGGTTATATTTTGTTGCTATAAGAAATAACGTTATTTTTTATGTCTGCTAATGTTATGCTGTTTAAATCATAACTATAATTAGCTTGGAAAATGGAAAGAAGATAAAATTTAATTATAGAATTTGAAAATATTCTTGGTCAATAACTCAGACCAACAAAGAACTCACACGCTTAGTTGATGAAGAAAAATGGCTGTAACGACTATGACAGCTTAAGTGTGCATTTATCATAAACTTTTGTTCTTGCTCAACTGAGAAGAACAATATGCTACCTCGTTACATTGTTTTTACCAAACACTAGCTGAGGATGCCCGATAAGAAACCAAAAATTATACAGAGGATAACATTAGATAATGTTCTTCTTCATTCTTTCTTTTGTTATTAAATCTCTAATGACCTCATTGGATGCTAATTACATGTCATGCTTTATGGATAGTAATAATTGGCTTACTTAATCGATTAAGCATTTGTCTTTAAACTGAAATTCAAAAGTTTATAAAAAACAAATAGTAATGCCTTATTTCACACTGTTTTTATCTCCCTTTTCGTGCAAAAAATTGTAAAATAATATATTCCATTTATACTACAGTTTCTTGTTTGATAACTGAAAACTGCCCAATGATATACTTGGACTATACCCATGTAAATTGCCGTACAATTTCTAGTTACCATATAAAAAAATCACAATATTCAAGTCACTCAACTGTAATAAGGTGAAAATATGTGCTATTCTACGTAGAATTTCTTAATATAAGCATACCTCGTACAAAGTCAGACAGATTGCAGCTATGATACAAAGTTATGAAATGAAGCAAACCACTATGGGTGATGGATGCTAGCACACATACATACGTAATGGATCTTTCTATAATAAGAAACATCAGGAAGGTTTTATCTCGAAACATACTTCCTCTTTACAGCTCTAAGATTTCGTGTTTACATTTTATAATTTTATGGCTCTCGTACAGTGCTAGGTTTAAGGAAACAATGGATTTTTATTTTTTATTACTTATCTTAAAACGTAATTTCTCAGTTATTTGTTATTTTGGAAATATATATAAGATACATGTTTTAAGATATTGACAGTACAAAAATTAAATTATTAAAAGTCAAACCTCTAATGTTTATATTTTGAAACCTGTACTAATATTTTGGTATTGCTGCTACATTTTGTTTCTAAAAAGTAATGCAGCATACATTTTACAGAAAACAACTCATAATGTTAACGCTTTGTTTAACAAAAAAGACTAAATACAAAAATAATATTTTGTTCTTGTATTTGGTAATATTTTTGCAGTTTTTAGAAGTTACAAAGTTTGATGTCCATTATTACGTTTGTAAAAATTTTTTCTTGTGTTTATTTGTTTTTCTACAAGTGGATTAGCAATAAGTTTGCGGATAAAGATCCGCGATCGATTCCCGCTGGTGTATAGGGCGCAGATAAATAACTATGTAACTTTATGCTATATGTAACCCCTGCTATAAGTAATAGACCACACAATTTGAAACAAATTCACTTAAAGGCTTAGCTCATTAACATCTAGTTGACTTGTTGAACTCATAATAAACAAAAGGCTTGATGGTGGTTGCTCAAAACAGAATTTTCTTAATATGTTATATGCAGTCAGCTTTTCATAAAGCTGGAATCCACTTTCATGTAATTTCTTAAGAAACTAGCATTAACAGTTTTATTGCTGACAAGCAAGTAAGCAAAATTTATGGCTGTGATTTTATTCTGCGTTGTTATACGTAACTTTTATATTTCACCGCACAAAATTTTATCACTTCCTCTTAGTTGAATTAATAGAATCTTCCAATAAATGTGAATTAACAACATTTGTTCTCTGTTTTATTTTCTAGATTGCTGCTGATAAAACTTTTTCTTTAATATCAGAATTCATGAGGTCGCCTAAGCTTAGAGTAGCCATTTCAAATTATTCATTACACGCGACAAGATTTAACACTAACGATGCCTCTATTGATGAAATATATAGCTGTTAAAAGTAGAAAGTGTTTTTAAAAATGTTTTCTATACTGAGATAATAAAAAGGCTAGAATACAAGGCCCACATACCAAGTATATCACTCTGAAGTGTTTACTAGCAGAAATACCTCCAAGTGAAGTGTACAAATTTTTGACGAAAATTACTCATTAATAAGAATATTGCTCATTATTTGACGTCCTTAGTCCTATAGATGCAATAAATAAATAGTATTTTCTTCAGTCCTGTTTGGGGTATCATTATCTATCAGTTCTTTTGTATCTAATCCGATCTGATGTAGAGGCGAGGATTTACGATATAACAAAATGACACTACGTAAAACGTAGATTATCTTTGCATTATCTCTCTAGTCTTACACTGCTAAATTAGCGACGGCTAGCACAGATAGCCCTCGAGTAACTTTGTGCGAAATTTCAAAAAACAAAACAAACAAACAATCTAAGCATTATTAGAAATATCAAGTATGTAGGCAACGTTTCAAGGCTCGTATCGGTTTAACAATCAGAGAATGATAGTGTGAGTTGAGGTTGTGATGCTTAATAAAACTAAATTTTATATTTATAAACATTGTATGTCTATTTTTGTTTGTTTGTTCAAGATTAATTACTATTTTGTTTTAAAAGAACGTTTTGTTTTTTCTTTTTAGCACGTTTGAATAAATCAACAAATGTTTCACATGTTCTTTTATAGGACTACAAATTCTTCTGATAATTTTATTCAGTTTAAAATTTTCACAAATAAGTTTATCAGTGGAACAAAACTCTCATAGTTTTTGTATTTTAGGAATATTCTGACTTATATATTTAACAACGACTAAAGAGTAAAATTCAAAAATCCCGTATACTTGGCACTTTAAAAAATAAATTTCACAACATCGCAAAGAGCATTATATCAAATGTTTGACGCGACGAATAGGAAGTAATATAAAAATTCCTGACAGATAGAATAGTCTAAGCTACAAGCTTTTTAAAGTGTTAAAATTACCCTTTGATAGATTTAGTTATGAAGTCATTACTATAATCAACTGTGATTTTATAGCTTCGAATTATTTTAGTTCAAATCTTTCGATAGCAAGAAAAATAGCATTTTGGTACGAGTTGGTTTAAAGTAGGATCTCGGAAACACTTTACGGTATTTGCAGAGTACAGTTTCGAGTGTGAAATCTTCCAAATTTTTATTCTTATTTAACTGGAATGTTTATACAACTTCATGGTTTGCTTCGTTTCTATAAAGCAACACCTACAATGGAAAATATTTGACTGATGAAAAAATGAATTTTGTTCTCTGGTATTTGTATTTTAATGTTAACATTTTTCATATAACAGAAACAATAATTCTTCCCTATCGGGATAATTATAAGTCTGTGCCCATTTTAGTAAAATGAGCAGAATTATGTGGCTCAAAATAATTATTCGTTTGACTAATGTGAAGTCAAAACACAATCAATCACCCAAAAAGAAATGATCGTGCGCTCGTACCAAAATAACACAAACAAAAAGTAAAAACCAAAAAGAAATAAAATTGAGCAATCTCTTTTACACTCATCAATATTCACTATTAACCTCGATACTCATGGCGTACAATATAACATCTGTGTCTAGATGACGATACGTGCAAGAAATGCGAAGCGAGATATTTTTAATTTACGCTGATGAATTAATCCAAAGAAGAAAATGAGAGAAAACTAAAATATATTTTCAAAATGCGTCCGGCATGGCATGGTGGTTAGGGCGCTCGACTCGTATTCTGAGGGTTGCGGGTTCGAATATCCGTCAAGCCAAATATGCTCGCCCTTTCTGCTGAAAGTGGCATTATAATGTGCAGTCAAATCATACTATTTATTGATAAAAGAGTAACCCAAGAGTTAGTTGTCGGTAGTGATAACTAGCTGCTTTCTCTCTGGTCTTACACTGCTAAATTAGAGACGAGTGACGCAGATAGTCTTCGTGTAGCTTTGCACAAAGTTCTAAAACCGAATTAAAAACCATTTTCAAAGTGTGTCGTACCATTTGTGATATATAGTGAAAATTAATTTTTCTAAGAAAATGTTTTCATTGTCGAATTGCCATGTTTAGTTCTTGGAAATATATATAATGGTGAGACACCTTGCGTGAATTATGCACGGATTTTAGATAAATCCTAAAAGTGAAATATTAACATTATTTGTTCAATATTGAACAAAAATAGATTTTAGTTTGTTTTTTTCAAATTTTCATGCAAAAATTTACAAAGGGCTATACGCACACAATCATTTTAAACTTTCAGTGATGTCGAGAAAACCTACTTGTAGAGAAGTATAAAAAAACGGCTCGTTTGGGTTGAGAAAATATTTTACGTAGAGGAGCGAACAACGTTTCGACCTTCTTCGGTCATCGTTAGGTTCACAAAGAAAAAAAGAAGCAACCACAGCTTCCGGTCAGTTACCTCTTTCTTTCTTTGTCGAAACGTTGTTCGCTCCTCTACGTAAAATATTTTCTCAACCCAAACAAGCCGTTTTTACATATATATACCCCAAACTTATATTTTCGAGAGTAATATACGGTACATGGACTGTAATTTTTTGTAACACACCTGTTAATGTTTTGATTAAATCCAGAAAATATATTCAACACATAGGAGTAAATTGAACGAATTGGTAATTTCAATTAGAATTATTTAGTAGACGATAATACACATGAAATATAGCTTGAAGAAGAAAGTTCTTTATAATTATATATGCAAAAACGGCTCGTTTGGGTTGAGCCGTTTTTGCATATATAATTCTCAACAAGTGGGTTTCTCGACATCACTGAAAGTTCTTTATAATGTTAATTGTTTAAATATATAACTTCCTACTAACTTGTTAGTGCAATTAAATGAAATTAATTATTTTATGACATATAAGTAAATATTTACTGAATTATGTTAAACTTATACATTTTGTAAAAACTCAATGATAATGAGAAATAATTTCTTTTGAAACTATTTTCAAAGTTAAGATATGCAAACAATTCTTTACTCGTTATTTCAAGAAGTTAAACTTGTAAATCCCAGCGAGTGACGTGAAAAGTTTTCTGACTCTACCAGTTTCACATTAATTATTGCCATAAGGGTTTAATTCTATGATATCTACAGCCCGAATCAGGTATGAAACATCTGCCTTGTCATGTAACACGACTTGTTTTTATCTCTGGATTCCAAGTTTGTGTGGGCTCGACACATTCCTATTCTTTCCTACAGGAACTTGAAATCTCTCAGGATTGTGTCTTGAGTGTCACACGTTTTAACATAAAGATTAATGCCATCTATGAACAACTCCCTCTTACTGTTGCAAACTGGCTCAATGTTGATGACTTCCATATTTCGTGTCAGTTATCGAACATGAGGTTTATTGAGCGGCAGCTACAGACTGTCCTCAGTCGTTTACTGAAGTGGATTACAGCAAACAGTTTTAACTTTTTTCTGTTTAAAATCGTTTGCATGCACTTTACCACCAAGGGAGTATTTACTTCGATCGTGAACTCAGAGTCAATGAATTTGTGCATCACGTGGTCCCTGAGACAAAGTTCTTGGGGCTTATCTTTGATCTTTATACCACACATCAAGCAGCTACGAGTCAAGTGTACAAGGACACGGAACATTCTCCGTATCCTCCCTTCCAATTCTTTGTTCTATGCTTTAGAATATGCTATAGTACTCTCATTCGATCGAAGCTGGACTGTGGGTCTCTGGTCTGTGGCTCTGCTAGGAGTTTGGCCTTGAAGATACTGGACCCCGTTCATTATCAGAGGGCTTTCCACATTTTCCCAGTTCAGAGTCCCATGAATATCCTCTACACTTCTGCCGTTTGCATCTGTCTTTATTGTATCAGTGATGGCTAGAAAACCAACTTGTAGCACCTGTAAACCTGGCGATGACCGAAGAAGATCGAAACATTGTTCGCTCCTCTACACACACAAAAAAAGCTGAACTCAAACCAGCCGTTTTTACATATATATTTGTCTTTACTGTATTCTTCAAACCTCGATTCTCACCATAGCATCTCACCTGGGTTGTAATTTCCTTCTTTAGTGGGCCATGCTTTTGAAGAACAGACGATCAGCCATTGTTCCTTTTGGCCTTCGTATCCAGGTGCATGTGGATAAATTAGGTTTGTTCTTGGATGACTTTGCTGTATTCGTTAGTCAGCCAATCTCACCATGGCTTATTACCAACTCTAAATGTGACCTTGCTTTGAGTCATCTGAGAAAAGCGGATACTTCCAATTGGAAGCACTGCCTTTTGTTTGTTGAACATTTTTCGAACCATCCTTTCATTCCTGTTTATACGGATGGTTCGAAATAAAGTGACTCTGTTGGTTCTGCCATGGTTTGGTATGGTTTAATGGATGCGCAAATAATCTACTCTGCTGTTTCTGTGTTCACTGGCGAACTCTACCTCATTTCTCTTGCCCTGGATCACATAGAAGACAAGCAGTACTCGAACTGTATTATTCACACCGACTCGATTCCTTCTCTACTGGCCTTAGAATCACTTCACGTTAATTCTCATCTTGTTCTCGACAATTTTCAAAACCGACTGGCCCATCTCTCTTTAACATCTACTTCTATCCAATTTTTCTGGATACCATGCTATGTTGGTATTCGCGGAAACGAGCTCGCTGACACTGCAGCTAAGTTTATCTGCTATGACACTATCACCGCTGTGTCTGTCACATACATGGTCTATGGTTTTGTATTCAAGGCTCGGCTCCGAGCCAGTTGGCAGTTTACTTGGTGTGAGCAACGAAAAACAAGCTTTTCCAAATAAAACCCGATATTGGACTTTGGCCGTCATGCTACCATAAGAATCGAAAAGAAGTTGTTCTAACTAGACTACGCATTGGTCACAGTTTTTTAACTCATCGTTTTTTTTACCTGAGACTGATGCTCCAATGTGTGGTCTGTGTGACACTCGGTCACAATAGTCCACATTTTACTATCATGCTGTTGTTATAACTCTCAACGACAGTACAAATTTAGACACGTTTTGTTCCAAGGTTTGTCCACAACGCTCGACGGTGTCATTGGCGATGGTAGCACTATCCTCCTTACACATGTTTTTAATTTTTGTAAGGACCATTGGCCTTTTAACGCTATTTGAGTTTAATTAAAAAATGAATTTGTTGTAATTTATCATGATTCTTTGTTCACAAATGTTAATAATTTTACTTTACTTTTAATTTTTTTACCGATTGTTTAGTGCAAAAACGCCAACCAAATTTTTCTTCTGTCAAGATGTATTGCTTTTAAAAAAAGTGTTACGTGGAACTATCTTACAAAACAAAATGTTTGACAATTTTGATGTTTGCTTTTTATTTAAAAGATTCCATAACATATACTGAAGTGTTACCTCTTATGAAAAATTGCGACTGTAACAGAATCTCATATTGGATATTCTTGTTACTTCAATTTGTAATTTAGAAAAAAAAAAGCAGTAAACACAAAGTTTGGAACATACATGATCAAGAAACGTTTGCTATGATAAAGGTCTTACAGATTCTTATACGAAGATTTAAACTTGTTGAAAATAATTCCAATATGATCTTGGTATAGATAAATAATATTCGTTATAATAAAGTACTTTTTACTATAGTTTGTAAAATCATCCTTTTTGGAGATGCAACTAAAATTTTCTAAAACTTACTAAAATGTTGTTATATACAAGGATTTTTCATTTCAATAAAAAACTAACCTAGAATTTATTGAAATGCATCGAAACTAAATGAAAGGTAATTTCAAAATCATTTTAAGCTTGGTTAGCTTTAAAAATAATTAGTGCAATTATCAGAGTCAAATTTGCTGAAAGAAAATCAGCTAACCAAATTTGCCACCTTGGTAAAAAAAACTAACTGATTAGTATCAGACGCAATATTAAAAGCAAGTTAAGGGTTCATTTTCAGATTTAGATCACTTATCATGAAACGGAAAACTGGCTCAAAAACAGCTTTCCAAACACGTAAAAAATGAAACAATATGGAAATTTATGAGAAAAAATATTAAGACTTGTTGTAAAACTCGGTAATGAGATTATCTGTTGTAATGACATCGACAACGGATCCATCTGCATCACCGAAGAAAATAATTGTTTGTTATAAAAAAATCGTAATTCTTTCCAGTTTATCTATAAAATGAGATTTCATTGACTTTATAAACAGCTGCCAAACGTAACACTACCAAAATGTTGATTTGCTGCTAATTTTATGAAGGTAATTAGAATAAAAATTAGATGACCATGATACCTAGTTGTATGATTGATGTTAGGTTCTTTCCAGTTTATATGTATAAAATTTGTAAATGTAATCTTATTTACAGTAACTACAGAGTCTATTTTCATATTGGTTTAAAGGTTTGAAACCACTGCAGTTAAATATACTACGCTGATAAATAAATGCAGGTGTTAATTAAATTTAGCAAGGAAATCTTATTCGTTTAGTTTGTTCACCATTGGTCTGGTATGGCCACTGAGATACGCTGATTCGAATCCCCTTCGCACCAAACGTGCTCGCCCTTTCAGCTGTGGGGGCATTATAAAGTGACAGTCAATTCCACTATTTGTTGGTGAAAGAGTAGCCCAAGAGTTGGCGGTTGGAGAGATGACTAGCTGCCTTTCCTCTAATCTTACACTGGTATATTAGGGACGGGTAGCACAGATAACTCTCGTGTAGCTTTGTAAAACAAACAAACACTATGTGTCTTCATTTTTGTGGAACAGGGATAAATTTCTGGGCTTACATTCTTAAAATCTGTATTGAACAGAACAGATAGTCTAATGTGTTTTTTCTGTTAATCAAATAAGCAAATTTTCAATTTTATTCACATTAAATTACACATTGTAACAAAATTTTTACTTTCACTTGTTTCTGGGCAGAAAGTGTTATTTTCTAATTGCTTGTGTATAAAGTAAATGGAAAAGACCTTTTTTTACTCTTCAACCTTTGCTTTTGTGACTTGGGAGCGTATAACGAAAACATGAGGGGAGACTATTTGTTGGATGATACGTGAACGTGATTTACATCACAGTCGCAAATCTCGAAAAACTACTCACTTCTAAACATTTTTGTATAACTTTAGTATAAATACATATAAATCTTGATTCATATATTGTTTTATTTAGAACATATATAAATAAAAATGTGCAAATTTGCCCGTTTTTACATATAAGATAGGTTAATTTCTAAATTTCATTATCTAGGTCACAAAAGCAAAGTTTGAAGAGAATAATGACCATTTTCTGTAGTTTTACAATATAAACAATTAAGAAATAACACATACTATCCAGGAACAAAATCTGTGCTACATAGTGTTATTTGTTATTGTCCAAACCACAATCAGTGAACATAATATCAAAAAGTAAAGGCTTTGTTTGCTCGAAAACGTTGTTAGGCACTGACACACTTGGTCCGTGCCACGATTTTATTTGACAGTGACTCGAATCCTCAATTAATGTCTTGAAAAATCAGAATAAAAAACAGTTATCGATATTATACTGAAACGTTGAAAATTATTGCAAATTTTGGACCTGTAGCTAAAGAAGAACGTGGTTGAAATGTTTATTTCTTCTTATTAAGTGTGTCCTACTCTGGTACAGCGGTAAGTCTACGGATCTACATCGCTAAAATCAACGGTTCGATTACCCTCGGTAGACACAGCAAATAGTCAGATGTGGCTTTGCTATAATTAAAAGCGTATAAATACATTGTTGAGTGAGTAAAATCATTAAATATAAGCATCTAAAAACCCAGTAGGTTTGACAATTTTAATTAGCTCTCTTTCTCCTTTTAATGTTCTCCTTATATGAAGGTTTGGACTGGGGTCAACTATGGCAACAGAAGAAATAAAAAAAAATCAGTCTATGTATTTTATCATGTGGCTGATATAGAATAATAGCAAATCAAATTTTACTGAAGTTGTATTGATATTTACTTCTCTTGTTTACATTTGTGAATAAACAGAAAGACACTGAATAATTTTGGTTACAGGATATTTAACTCGTTCTAAGATGTTGAAAAATGTTCAATTCGTAAAAGAAAAAACTGACTTGCTCATTTATTGGAATATTAAGGCCAATATCTGTAGAAATAATGATATTGTTTTATTATAACAAAGCTTAAAATATAAGTTTTTGTCTTATTAAATTATTCTGACCAGCTAAAAAGATATTGCATTAATATAATTTTGGAGATTAAATCAGTGTTCATTTTCCCTATTTCTTTGTTGTTCAGCACAAAACTACACAGTGGACTTTCTGTGTTCTGACTTTCTCAAGGACCGAAATTGAGCTTTAGTATTATAAGTCCTCAAAATTACCTTTAAGTTACCATGCGAGCCTTGTATGGTGTAACGTAAAAAACAACAAAACAAATTGATCCAAGTGTTATATTGAAGGCGTAACTGGGAAAATATGAACTTTTAGTACAAATTAAAACATATTATTAAAAAAACACACTTGCTTCTAAAGTTTAAAAATCGAATTTGGGTTTAGCACCTTTCGAATAATGATCCCGACATTAAACACAGAATATTTCGGATTCTAATTTCCCGCAACAATAGTCCTGACATATAACACTGTCTTCATTGCATTTGTCAATAAAAATGTTCCAAAAGAGAAAAACATGTTTGTTGACTTTGCAGTATCTTTTTGTTCTCCGATTTAAGTTTTATTCCACTGTTCGAGTCGGTAAATCAAGAGCCTATCAATGCTGGATTAAGAGTTTTCAGAATGGCTGCGAACGTTATAGTTGTGATGCTGGAGCTGTATCTTATTGTTGAAAGAAGTGCTGTAAGATCTTGGAAAAAAATCTGACGTATACAAATTCGTAACGCAATTTACTGATTTATCATTTGATCCTAACGAGATAACAATATTAGCTTGATGGTGAATTTTGTTTTTTAATTTCACGCAAATCTATACAAGGGCTATATGCACTAATCATTCCTAACTTAACAATAAAAGACCTAAGGAAAGGCAAATAGTAATCACCAACGAATCGTGGAATTGACCATCACATTATAAAGCCTCTAAGGCTTAAAGGGCGGGCATGTTTGGTGGAACGTGGATTTGAAACCGCGACCCTCTGATTGCGAGTCAAGAACCCTAACCACCTGGCCGTACCAGACCAACACAGAATCGAACGTTTTATCATGGCGTTTAAAGTATTTTTATAATAGACATTTCTAAATAGCAAATGGATAATTTTTTTTAAGTTTACTTGATTTACGTATAACTAAACACAAAAAATTATACACTTTAGTTTTGTTTGAAGACTATTGCAACACTTTCATTTGCTAATATCTGATCAAAACACTAATGCAGCTTTTCAACAAACATAGGAAATTTGTATTTATAACAAAGTTCTAAATATTTTGGTTTGTTTTAAATTTCGCACAAAGCTACATGAGGTCTATCTGCGCTAGCTGTCCCTCATTTAGCAATGTAATGCTAGAGTGAAGGCAGTTAGTCATCATCACCCACCGCCAACTTTTGAGCTACTCTTTTATCAATGAATAGTGGAACTAATCGTCACATTATAACATCTGCACGGCTGAAAAGGCGTGCATGTTTGTTGCAACGGGGATTTGAATCTACTTCCCTTGTATTATGAATCGAGCGCCTTAACCACCTAATTCTAAGTATAACGATTATCCAATATTTAGTATTATTTGTCTATCTATTATTAACAAGTAATTCCTGTTCACTTATAATAACTTTAACTGGAAGGGGTTTTAATAACAAATTATGGTTTTATAATCACTGGTAGTTGCTAACAGTTAGAGAGCGGATACTAGTTTTACACTATATCTTCTCAGTAGAATTAATTGACACATGTTTTTGTTATTGAGTTATCATGTAACAGAAGAAATTCAACGTTTTTGCTATAATATTTACAAACATTCTCATAACTTGTGACTAGGTCATTACATAGATATTGTTACGAAAGAAACAATGTATAGTATTGTAAACTTCTGATTAATAATCTGGAGATATTTCAAATATCATTTTGGTGAACAATCCGAACTATTTCTACATATGCAGTGCTGCGGCTTGCCTAATTAAACACAAATTACAAATATATTTAGTTCATAGGATGCTTCTTAAACATACTTTAGCGTCTATTATCGTAAACACAATAAATTCTGTTATTTAATCCTTATAAAGAACGTTTTTTTACTGTTTATTTTTCCCATACTTTAGTATTTTTAACAAGTTAAACCGAATATACACAAAGCCGTAAGATCCAGTTCTAGTAATTATTTCATGTTACCGTTTCAAGCCGTAATTTTGATATAAAAATAGTTTATAATTTTTTCACACATTCTTCAAAGTATTACACGTTATTTTATATATGATTCGTGCACTTATTAAGAGTTTTAAATAATTGTGTATTTTGTCACATATTGATGCGAGACATGATAATTCAAATTTTACATAGTGTCAAACGTAATTAAGGTCAAGCTACACGTTCGCGATCGATAAATATTCTTGTTGAAATGCAAGCGTGCGCCAAGCGCGCAATAGAAACCGTCTCGAGTATTATTTCATCAGGCTGCAGAAGCCCACAAAATCATTCACAAGTCATGAGGAACACAAAGTAAAGCTGAATGTACTCTACAAGTAGCAGTTTTACAGGTGATTGAGATTTCGCAAAATATAGTGTCTACCTTAGATTACCAGGTATGGTTGTTATATTCCCCCTTTTTTTGAGATTGCTTCCTAATCAAGCTGCAGTGGTATTTTAATATAATAATAATAAATATTCCTGTATTTATATATTTATTTTTCATTTATTCAGTGTGTATAAAATATTCCAAGTGATACACCCCACCTCCACCGCCTGGTATCTCAATAGCAAATTGAAATCTTTTGATGTTAAACACCGCATCATATAATGAATGAAAACTTTAGTTGTTATTTTATGCGAATAATTTTACTTTTAAAAATTTAGCAATTTAATTGTATTTCAAAATCAAATTTGTAAAAAAGTTTTCTTTTTGTTACAAATAATAAGAGCTACCCTGATAGAGGTAATATTAGAAACAGTTGAGAATAAAGTAAAAAAAACAACAACAACTTCAAAGTTAGAAAACAAGTATCGACATTATTTTGGACGTGTTATTAATCTTTCAAAAGGAATTTGAACATTAAACCTTTTAGTCCACTTGTGACTTACTACAACTGTATTTAGTATGCACGGATTTTTGAATATGCACTTCGGGTTTGCATGTGGATGTTGGAGTGATTGTCAAGTCTTTCTACATGATCTTGCAAGAATTGGCAGTGAATATTGTCTGTTGACCACCGTCTTTTAATTTATCAGTTCAAACTTTGCGACGATTATGCGCATGTAGCCAGCCGTTGTGTAGTTTGTGCGAAATTCTGAAAATCTTGCAAAGCCATTAAGATTTTAACCATAAAATCCTTTCTTTTAAGAGTAAATTTCGTTAAAGTTATGGGAAAAGTAAAACGTGCAAATATACCTATTAAACGTATAAAATATCAGTGTTTAAAATATCTAAGTTTTAGCCATAGTAATGTATTCGAAAAAAATCCTGAAATTTAAGTTAATCGAGGAAACGTTCATCCACCCACCCAGCCATCAAGAAAAGATGTGGAAAACATGTTCACTTTGGTAAACATATATCGACGGTTAACATTGTACAATATTCAAATAAAATCAGCGATCGGAAAAATAGGCACTAAGTTCTTAACATTGTTCAGGTTAATATTAGAAATATTAAACCATAGTAATAATAAAAAACGGTAAAACATAATTCTAAATAAGGATAAAGGGTTATAAAATCAAAATGTAAATAATGACATGATTTACTTTAAATATGTAAACTAGTAGTTACATCATCATGACTCTTTTATATCAATAAGTTGAGCAGCATTTGTACATATTCCCGAGATGTAGAGTGCCGTTCATACGACAGTTGATCGGTTTTTAAATAAAATTTTAATTGTATTTTGTACAACGTTAATTGTTGAGTATTTTAACAGGCCCCTCACGAGCCAGTATGGGATATTTTTTTGAAAAAAACTGTCCAATCCGGTTTTTCTTAGTTTTAACTGATTTTTTTACATCTCCATTGGCTAATAAGAAGGCACTCCCCATACGCCTTTTTAGCGTTTGGTCTGTGAAAGATGAATTGAAGTTGTAAGGTGGCTGAAATTCGTGAGCACCTCACGAGCTTAACGGCCATGCACAAGACATGTGAAAGTTTCCAAATGACACGCAGAGGTATTCAGGAATCGTTTAGAACAACCTTGCTAGATATTGTGGAGCAAGTCGAGTACAATGTTATACTTGCAGCTACTTTCAAAGTGTTCCTGTTTGTTCATCCTACTGCTGATTATTGTGATGCTTCGACTTTCCCTACTGAATTACAGGTGAAATCGTTTGTATTTCAGTTGAAAGCTAACCATAGAAAGATGATAGCATAAGGGTAAAAAGTTGACAATCACTTAATTAATGATGCTGAGAAAGTGACGGCATTGATATATACTGAATTTGCTTCCAACCAGTATATATTACTACTAGCTGGTATGGAGACTTGAGGATTCTGTATTTCACTTAAAAATGTATCAGTTAACAAAAAAATATTATCTCTTAAAAGATACGCCTAAACCACCCAAACACGTTCTTTCACCCTATTGTTTCGCTGCTTTGAATCATTCGTCTTTAATCAAATTGACAAAGAATATAACCCTTTCATTTTTTTACTCTTAGGTAAATCTGAAGTAAAAATTTTAAAATAATGTTCTCGTGACTTTTTGTGTATGCATGCGTACAAAGTTTCGTTTAACTAGAGAGTTCTTGTTTGAATAACTTTATACATATAACTTGTAATTAGACCAAAGTTGACACATAATTGTGCGAAGAAAAACAATAAAAATTGGACATTTTATATTAACTGTATTTCTCAATGGATTACCTTGAAATTTAGTATGTAAAGTAAGGGTTCAGTAGAGCACGCACATCGACTTAAAATATTTGTGACAGCTAAACTATCATTGTATTAATAACAATGTTTCTTGCAGGTTGTTTTTGACGCATTACCATGCGTATTTACAAAGCATAAAATGTGTAGTTTGTTATAAAGAGGTCTAATTAGTTAACAGTTAGAACTTGGAATAATATTAACTCGTAAAAAGAAATGTAATTATTGATTAATTTTTGAGGTATTACTCGCATAAATTTAGTACTAATATGGTGCAAAAATACTACATCCTGCTAGAATTCGTCATACATTTCGCTGTCTTCAAGATTTAATTGAGAGTTAAACTGTAAAGTACTTGTGCAGTCTACATGTTATCACATGCTCTGAAGTTTCTAAACCATGGCTTCAAATGCTTTGTTTATGCGGGAGACAGATAGTGGGTGGTAAAATGATTCACTGTTGCGATATATATTGCAAGGAAGAAAGGAAAACAAGACTTCTTGCAGTAAATACGTATACATAAAGGAAAGGAGCAAAGAAAGTTTGATATGATGTATACTGCGAAATGAAGGAGAAAGGGATAAAAGCAGGCGTTATGTGTATTTTATTCGTAGGTGCTGAAGATAACACGTCTTGTAGTATTTATGTACAAAGGAAACAATGGGAAGCGTAATTCATGATAACGAGAAACCCACTTGAAGTAAAAAATCTATCTCGGGTCGGCTGGTATGGGTATTAACACTTTTACCAAAATAAAGCAAAGAAATATGTTTTGACCTTCGTAGGTCTTCTTCAGGATGACTTAAGAAGGTAGAAACGTTGTTCCCTGCTTTATTTTGGTAAAAGGAGGAGCGTAGTGTAGTGGTTATGATAATAGATGGGGAAGGAGGGGATAAATACCTCTTATGGTTATATAGCAATAAAAAAAAAGGAAATAAAGATTATTGTCTATATTGGGGAACAAATAACTTTATAACAACTAGTTGAGGATATTTATCAATCGTTCGAGCACAGTTACACAAAGTACAAAATGAAAACAAGTTGTGAGCCTTTAATTAAATGTAAAGTATCACATCTAGTTTTCATACTGCAATATAATTCATAAACTGAGATTGTATAATATTATTTCAAGTGCTGTTAGTGCTCCCAACAATTCAGCCAAGTGGTTTGATCAAATTTTATCTTTTCAATTTAAAATAAGTATAATTTCAAACAAGGTTCGCATTGGGATTTTATTGATGGCATGCTATAATTGTATTTCTTTATTATCTTTACCATTAAGATATCGTTTCACCACATTTGATGCATTCTTGGTATGATTCTTTTTTTTTGTATTTTGATACGATGGGTTATATTTTAAAGGCATAATCTATTATAATTAGTATGTACTTGTCTGCAGTCAAGGTGGCATTAATTTTGAAAAGATTATTAAAACTATTGTCTAGATATAGCCGACATTTGTACTGATCTTCCATCATATTTCATTTTAAATGCTGTACATTAAATAAATATTGTCCTTCTCTTTCGTTTCTAAAATTCTCATTGGTTGTTACCAAACAATTATCATATTCTTAGCTCTGTTCGTACGCTGTTGGTGTTTTTGATAAACAGTTTTCAAGATGTGCTTTTTGAGACCATTTCTTGCATATATGTATATTACACTACCTGAGATAACGTTCACATCAATATTTACATGAAGGTGTTCGCAAAATATTTATTCTTTTAAAGCATATCGTGTAAATAAGATACCCCACGGTAGTTCACTTGCGGAAAGTTTCGATTTTGTATCTCGATCGCGGCCTGGTGTGGCCTAGTGCGTAAGGCGTGCGATTCGTGATCCGAGGGTCGCGGGTTCGTGCCCGCGTCGCTCTAAACATGGTCGCCCTTTCAGCCATGGGGCGTTATAAAGTTACGGTCAATCCCATTATTCGTTGGTAAAAGAGTAGCCCAAGAGTTGGCGATGAGTGGTGATGACTAGCTGCCTTCCCTCTAGTCTTACACTGCAAAATTAGGGACGGCTAGCACAGATAGCTTTTGAGTAGCTTTGTGCGAAATTCCATAAAACAAACAAACAAGTATCTCGATCGCTTCGATTAATGGTGCCAGGAGCTTCACTATTCCTTTTTAAAGTTTGAAATAGAACTGGAACGCAGAGACTTGCCATAATATTTCGTAGGAATGGTTCTGACTCCCTAATTTTTTTTTCTATGTGTGTTTCTTGTGGTATTTTAGTCCTAGAAACCACAACTAGAAAGATACATACTATTATTGTTGGATATAATATATGAATGTTCGTACTTTCTTAGAACTTGTATTAGAGAGGTGTTTACTGATTGGGTAAAAATATGAAAAGACCTGTGGATAGCAGGAAGTAGTTTTACAATAATTTACAAGTAATGGAAGATACTCATTCTGGTGATTCCTGTAACATATTATATTGTTGACTCGGTTGCTTTATATGGATATGAATTCTAAGCAATCAATAAGGAAACTAAAAGAATTCGGACATTTTAAACTTCGCTGTTATATGTGAATATTATAGATTCATGAATATTCAGGAGAAGAAATAAATCAATATTTGAAAACAGAGCTTCACAGAAGGCTATTGGAGCTTGCACATTAGAAAAAAAGCTGAACTATTTCGGGTATATTGCCTCAGGAAATAAAAGCCTGGAATGCACCATATTGATCTTATAAAGAAAATGTGGAGGAAAGAGAAAAGAAAGACCTCCATCTATATGGAAGGAAAAATTTCGAAATACGATAATATTTACGAAAGAGCAAGATGCATTACAGAAGATTTGCTTGAGATGTCGTCAAATCCATTGGATATGCTGAATGAATGAAAGCAAGGAAGCAAATCGTAAATGTCAGTGTTTTTACTGCAAATTAAATATTTGGCTTGAAAGGAATGATAGTGTATGTTTTATTTGCAAGTAGAACTAGAACTACAAGGAATGTTTCAGAGATTTCTTATCTTACGAGTGATTTGCACGTGGCAATGATCCAATTTCCGTTGATAAACTGACACTGATAAACGTGTGCCATTACAGTATGAACTAATAAAAGTTTTTGAACGGTACATCTAAAGACTGATTTTGTTTCCAAAGACTATCATTTAAAGTATGAGAAATTTAACTAAAAACTTCTCGTAATGACAGTATGATGCGCAATACTGGTAGTATACTCAACCTATCTTTTTAACGACGTAGTTGTTTAATAACTTGGTAAGTTGTTGGGATATGTAGAACATGAAACATAAGTCAACTTAGATAAGCAAAAATGATATGTTTAATCTTAATAATACTTTACTCATGCGCCACGTGATCAATTCAAAAATAGACCCTTAGGGATTAGGGATAGACGTTCCTAATTTAGAACTTCTTGCCAGTCACCAGCACTCGTTTTTACGATATATTAGGTACAACAAATAATATACTTCCGCAGCTGTAGGTACGTAGCGTTTTCAATGACATATCCAGAATAGAACCTTGGATTAGTTTTAATCCACAGCCCAAAACTTAGTTTGGATTTTGATAAGCGGATAAGTGTTGTACAATTGGAAATAGAATTTCAACTTTGATAAACAAATACTCAGAACAGTAAATTCAGTTTTATAAGTGCTTTGTTATCATTACAAATGTAACAGTTCCCTAATCGCTTAACAGCATCGGTGTGTAATAATTTGGATCCCTATCATGTGTAACCTGCTGTCTCAGTAAATAAATAAAACTAAATATTAAGAGCGGTTGACAACCTCAAGTTCTCCACACGTAGAGAAGAAAAGTAAACAGCAACTTCAAGATGGAAAGTAAACAGTCAACAAAAACTGGTTGAACAACGTTGTAAAGTTACAAAAGTGCTTATAACTTTTAAGTGTTTATTGTAGTGACACACTTTTTAAAAATGTGTTTGAAAGTTTTATCCTATTTTTTCAAGAACCAAGTTAATTTCAGTAATGATGGTAAAAAAAGTCAGTTCGAAAAGGCCCTTAAAGATTTGTCAGCTTCGACCATGATTTGTTTCGTTTATTTAAAAAAAATTAAAGAAACATTCTAGCTCGCTTATAGAATATTTTTGGAATTAGTTATTTGTTTGAATTTCACGCTAAGTTACGCATTTGCTAACTGCGCTTAGTTAAATATCTAATGTAAAAAAAAATCCATCACGATCTTGAACTTCAATGGTATAGCCATTAGATTGTAACTATTAAAGTCTGTCTGAAAGCCCGATACAGAAAGATAGTTTACAATTAGAGTACAGACAAATGTTTCTTCCTGTAGTTATTTTTCCATGAAAAATGCAGAAGTAGAAAGGAATGATTATTTAGTGAATCCTCACACTTGTATTGGTTTGATTGATTGGGATCTATGGAAATACAACCATAGTGGAGTTGAAATGAAATCTAAATTTCAGGGGAACATTTATAAAAAACATCTATTTGTTAGAAAGAAAAAGGTGTCGACTTAACATCAAATGATCCAAGTTTGAAGCATTTTTCGATTTATGTATGATACACAATCTATCATTTAGTGTTTAAAATAGTAGTTTACTGTTGTACGAGCTTGAATCAATTCTAAATTCTATCCTAGAGACAGCGAACCAAAAAAGAAAAACAAGCAGATCCCAAGAACAGTGAACTTTTTTCAACTGAATAAACTAATGGAGTTTCTGGTTAACAGGTTAATAAAATTTGAATAATATAGACCTCTGTGGTTTTCTTATTATTTATTCAGTAACCTATAACTTTGTATTAATATGTCGTTTGTCATTATCTTTACATAATAATTTCAAAAGGAAAATATAAAGCTTGCAGTTTCATTAGATTCAATTTCTTTGCTTTCTGGAAAAATAAATATCTATTACAAAGTATATAGTGACTTCTCTCCAGTTATTCTTTATTGAGAGAAAACTCTTCTTTGTAACTTCGTAGTTAATAGCCCAAACCTTGAATAAAACAAGTCGAAAGCTTCAAATATCTTGGATATACTATAACATCAAATACAAAGAGTGACACAGAAATAAAGAAAAGAATTGCAATGTCCAAGAATACTTTCAATGAAATGAAGTCCATATTCACAAACAGGAACATAACAAATATTACTAAAATTGACACCTTGAAATTATATGTATGGTCTGTTCTCTTATATGGCTGTGAGAGCTGGATACTGAACAAAGATACAAAGAAGAGATTAGAAGCTGCTGAATTGTGGTGTCTCAGAAGGATGCTAAAAATATCATGGACTGAAAGAAAAACATATGTTGAAGTCATGGAACTGGCAGGATACAAAAGGTCCCTCATGAAAACTATAAGAAAGAGACAAATAGAACTTCTAGGACACATCTGCAGGAAGAAAGGGATAGAAAAACAGATGGTATGTAGAAAAAATAGAAGGGAGGAAAAGCAGAGGGTGTCAAAGAACTAAATATATCGACAGCCTCAATAACTATCGTCACCAAGAACTCAATGAGCAACATCGAGTTGATAAGGAGGATTGACAACAGAGAGGTCTGGCACGGCATGGTCGTCGATGTCTGCCGCAGATTTGACACATGAAGAAGAAGAGAGCAGATAGTCCTAGTGTAGCTTTCGCGAAATTGAAAACAAACCATCCAACCAAGCCTAATGATTTTATATAAGGAAGATAAAAAAGACAAATTCCACAATATTCTTATTAACTAATAAAATGATCATTTATTTGAGTCATAGAACAATAAATCTAACAACTAAATTTTAAACTAAATGTATTTAAAGTGCTCTGGAAAATTGTCTTACTTTGCAAGTTAAGAAAATTACTAGTTTCAAACGTAAAAGTAATGAGTTGATTAATATATGTCAGTAAATATTATTTTTAGTTTCCTTAATAATTTTTTTAATGTTTAAATGAATATAAATTTTCTTAAAGTAAAGCTATCTAAGTAGTGTCATCGTAAAAGGCCTAGAAAGACGGCACTCTACTACAACTATCACTTACTATTTGTGTCGAATCACCTTCTCACTTGGGCCCAGAATATTCAGGTTGTTGGGGTGCTCGACTCGCGAACTCGACTCTCTGTCACACCAAACTTGCTCGCTTCTTCAGCCTTGTGGGACACTCTAACGGTAGGGTCTATCCCACAATTTGTTGGTAAAAGAGTAATCCAAGCGTTGGCGGTAGGTGGTGATGATTAGCTGCCTTTCCTCAAATCTTGCACTGCTAAATCATGGACGGCTTCTCTGAAATTAAAAAAAAAGACCTTCCTGCCATTATAAACCGAAGCATAAACTTTAACATATTCCACAAGGTGTATTGCTTTACTGTAATCTATTCGTTAAGGAATGTGATTCGCAGTTGAATATGTGGTGAGAGAAACGCTCAAGTTAATCTTAATGTTGAATCAACTTTGATATTCTGTGGTTAAGGAAGATGATAGAATCCATTATCATAGTTCTTGAACTAATTCTGTAGAATACGAGGGCTGTAAATTGTTTGATTACTGTTTAGAAAGGGCTATTGTCCATCAGAGTGAAAAAGTAATTTTGTGGGATGGACATAGTAGACGACAACTTTAAGGTACACACTGGATATTATTCATCATTCTAAAGAGATCAAATTATTTAACCTTTGTGGTGTTTGTTTGTGATAAAGCACAGAGCTACATAGGCTATCTGTACTCTACGCTTCTTGGTCGTGAAAACATTGACCACATCATTACAGCACATCTAGCAGGTTGCACTATTGAAAATGTTTCTGATTGTTTATGAAGTATTGTACGGTTGTGTAACTATTCTCGACATAAAGGCGGGGCACTGCATAATTAATACGACTGATTTCTCACTTGTAAATGTAAAAATTACATTGGCTTTCCACAGTGTTTTTTTTAGAGAATTCGCCTTCTTCGATTTTTATATAATAAAAGGAAAAGCTTCAAAACTAATATATTCTTTACATTAATTGTCAATGTTGCTGATCAAAATCAGCAACATCAAACAATAATGAACTTTATATGAAAATTTCAGAACTTTATTTTAAATTATTCACACTTCCCGAATGTTATCTAAAGATTATTACGGAGATTGTCTGTGGTCAAAGCACCGAAAAGCGTTGCGGATAATTAGTCTATCAGACAAAATTCAAACATTGATGAAACACTATTTGACAATCATGGAAGTTGATTTAATGGTACAGAGTTGACTTCTTACACCTCGACTCCTTCTGCCTTTCCATTGTTTGGAGCCAGTTGTGTGAAGGCAGTTACAGTTACTGTTAGAGATGTAATAAGGTGAAAACTGAAAAATATTTTTACTAAATATTACCTACTATCCTCCACCCTTAAAAGTTCTGAAAATTCCTAAAATAGAATAATAACCACCCGAAAATTCTACTACCAGTAATTCCCACCCACTATCTACATTTATATGACATATTTTGTACCAGGTTTGAAAGGAATAAATTTTATGTTAGATCTTAAATACTACATCTTTGTTTGTTTGTTGATATTCGCGCAAAGCTACACAAGGGCTATCTGCGATAGATGTCTAATTTAGCAGCGTAAGACATCACCACCTACCACCAACTCTTGGACTACTTTTTGACCAACAATGGTGAGAGTGACCGTCACATTATTACGCACTTACAGCTGAAAGGGCGCGTATGTTTGGTGTGACGGGGATTCAAGCCTACAACCATCGGATTACGAGTCGAATGCTTTAGCCACCTAACCAAGCCGGACCGAAAACTACAAACTCTACCTTAAATACTAGAGGTAGCTCATTTTTTTATGCTGTAAAATGATTCAAATATAGCACGGGAAAGATGATACACCCCCGGCTTATGGAAGTTAGTTTTCTGTTCTCAATAAAATTGAATGTGAATATTGGTGATCAACTACCTCTAGTGACAAAAAATCCTTGCTAAGTATTTATTTAATAATATAGTTTCAAATTTATTAGAAATTCTGGTAAAACCTTTTTCATTTCATAGTATTTATAGCCGTTGTTTTTTTAGTTTATTTACGAATAGTATAACATTATTCTTAACGAACTTATTATTATTAGACATCTCTTAACATTATGATGATATGTTTTATGTTGTTCGGGTTATTATAATTTGCTAGAAACGTACTGAATGAGATAAATCACTTTTTGCTGAAACAATGGGTAAGAAGTGGACATATAAAAAGAAGAAAAAATATGGACATGGTATTCAGCGTTTTTCAAAGAGTTAAATATTTATCAACTACGAATGCTGCAAACGTTTCGTCTTTGTAATAACACTTCTAATCTGCACGGCCTGTTTTATCAGTGTGCTTTTTTATATGAAGGTTATTGGATTTTTTGAGGAAGGTAAAGAACTGGATTAGCGTTACAAGTTTCAGCGTGTGAAACATAAAAAGATAACAATTGTGTCTCTGGTCATGTTTATTCTGACCAAACAACATCTCCTTAGGGAGTACATTTCAGTCAGAAGATAAGACTGAAATGGATTTTTTTTGCAATAAAAGCTTATAAATATAACCAACAATAACATGGAAAAGAAACAAAGCGATACGAACACCTGCTGTGTGTGTCAGTGTTTTGGAGAGTGAGGTACAACAGTATTGTATGAAGATATATATATTTCTTCATAACAGCTAAGTGATAGTAGCTTGTAAAGCAAGTGTGGATGGTAAGAATGGCAAGCAGCTTTTCTTTCAACTAATACATAGAAAACAGTTTATTTTTCGTTCTACACGTGTAGCGCTTCTTTGTTTGTTATGTATGTGTTTATAGCAATTTATTGTTTACTTGGCATGCTTTAGTACGTGTATAACGCAATTTTGTTTATTTTCGCATGATTAATGCATATGTAAAGCTTTTTTATCATAGTTATAAATTATTTATGGCTTTATCATACGAGAAAATCTAAATACAAAAGTATCATATATAAGATTGTTTTTATTTAATTTCATCAAATTCTAACATTTGTTAACATGTGCTTCATATGTTGGCCATTGAAATTAAGTATAATGACACAACGAAACATTTAAAATCGGGCTGAGCTCTACTTTTCGTTGAATTTTTATTACTGTTTAATATATTCTCACATTATCAATTGTTTTAACAATGAAAAAAGTTAAGATTTTTACATTGTAATATTTATGTTTTATTCTTTATTCAGCTGGCACTTAAAAACAGAAAATGTAGAATACGTTGCAAAATTAGTTGGGGTCTCTCAAGTTTTGTTTGTGGCTAAACAAAAAGTCATATATCAAAAATCTTATGTTATATTATGGTGTGAAGAAAGAAAGACATAACACTGTGAATTACACAAAGTTTAAATAAATAGCTAGTTAAGCAAACATATAACACAAACATATACTCTTTCTAAAAACGGTAACTGGACAAACTGTATAACTAATATGGAAAGTAAAAAGTTTGTCCAAGGTGTTTTAACACGTTTTTTGTTTGGTTTGGTTGGTTGCCTGTAATTCTAAGTTATCCAAATTATGGTTATGTTGTTGTAGAAGAAATGATAACAAATATGTGTAATTTTCAGTTAACACCAGTGGTAATTATAACGTTTGGATGAGGTACATTAATTATGTAGCAACAGAAGAATTTATTTTGATTCTTGACTTTTTGATTTCACCATAAAGTCAGTCAGCAGAAAATGGGCAACCAAGGTATTTTTTAAGAATATTTTGCTTAGTTCAATGTTACCAGAACTGTGGAAAAATGTCCGTGATGACGAGAAAACTCACTTGTAGAGAAAATTATGTATGTAAAAACGGCTGGTATGGATAGAGAAAGCACTATGTAAAGAATCGAACCTGACGATGACTGAGAAGGTCGAAACGTTGTTCGCTCCTCTACACAGTGACTTCTCTACCCGCACCAGCAGTTTTTACATATGTGAAAAGATGTATAACGTAGAAATATTTCTTTAATTATTCAAAAAAAGACTCCCAGAAGTGCTAGCAATAACGCTAGAAGCATATATTGTGTAACCATGTGAATTAACATCTATTTACTAGTTCATTTACTGTACAGTATAGTCAACACATTTGTATTCAAAGACGCAAACACAGAAATAAAGCCCACGAACAACGATAAAACAAACCAGTACTTCTGTTACATGAAAGCTCTTCCTTGATATACTCCAGATTTACTAAACAAATCTATATTTATGATATTTTACAATACTGATACCGAGTCTCTATTATTACAGAGCTTAAGTATAAATTATACTCAAGAAAAAAAACTTTTTTCGTGAGTTTTCAGACATTATTTAGCATATACATAAAATATTTTTAACAATTACAAAACGTATTCACAAGAAATATAAATGTAAATGGACCTACGCATTTTTAGTTTAGTTTTTTGAAAATGTTTATGTAAATTTAGGAATTTTTCTGCTGTATGTTTCATTTTTTTCTAGAGTGCTGGTTCCACAGGTTTAAAAATATATATAATTATTTAGTAGAAGCTCTTACTTTGAATGAATGTTCTGTTCTGTGTGTACTGTGTGGTTTCTGAAGCTAATAATGGAAATTAATTTAGCTTTTATATGTATGAAATAAGTGGGTTCTTTTAAATTGTGTCACAACACATAGGCACTTCATGATACTGATAAAAAAATTAATTATAAAGTAAAGCCAATATATCCAGAGTGAAAACCTAAGTTGTCACTCTCAACAAAATTCAAAATTGTAGTATTTATCAAAATAAATTGTAATAGCTTTTCACAATGCAGATTGTGTGTTAATGTAAGAATGAAAATAGGTTTATAATGACAAACCTATATTATGATAAGAGTTTTATCATATTTTTAATGTTTAAAGAATAATTACCATAACAACGAGTGTGTTTTTGTGTGTTTTTCTCATAGTAAAACTACATTGGGCTATCTGCTGATTCCACCGGGGAGAATCGAACGCCCTAATTTTAGGGTTATCCATACCCACGATTGGTTGGGGTCAGTGAACACTATACTAGAGTTTTGGATGATGTAGGTGAAAGTACCTTACATCTAACCTTGACAGCTGTAATTCATCGACACTTTTTGTAGTACGTCTGATAGATGGGATATTCTTAACCATCTTGCTGCAGATCTATTCTTTAAAAAAAAATGTTTTCGTAATTGCTTAAGTGATAAATTTTTAATATCGTGTTTTCGTGTTATTATCACAATCGAGAATTTATTTGTTTTGATAAATATTATGATTTTGAATTTTGTTGTGAAAAATGAGAAAACTGCATTATGAACAGTGATAAATATAACTGAATAAAAGAGACAGATATGGGAGTAGAATTCATACAGCGATAAAGATTCTACATATGTCATATATAACATTTGTAGAGGAAAATTAAAAGCAGATATGAACGATAAAGCCTACCACATCTCTTGTATAAAACTCTCACTCGCTATCTACAGTAACTTGTATTTACTCTGTATGAAATCGAAGTAAAGAAAATTAAAACAAATTACGACAATCACACAACTGGAAAGGGGATGTTAAGTAAAACTAAGTTGGTATTTAAGTACCGAGAATGAAAGTGAAATTTACCTTTTTAAATAAATGAAATGCAATAAATACATCCAATCAACCTATGTGGTGATAAATATTTATCAAGATTAAACAATATATTTATATAAAAGCCTATTTTTATATATGTTGAAATTTATATACACTTATATACAACTTCTAACGATAACAAACAGACTGAGTCACAAAACTCAGTCTTGATATACAGTTTTCCAATAAATTAATTTAATAACAGATGGGAAGGTAATGTTGAAGCTGAGTGTATTGTATTAGCCATCTCTAGAGGCAAGTACTGAAAATAGCGCCTGTAGTTTGATTTAATATTTAGATACTCCTATATAGATCATAAACATTGCCTACTCAAATGATATAGGTATTAAAACTTTAATTAAAATAAATTACAGAAGAACGTTTCGACTACTGGTCATTGCATATATTAGTTACAGAATGCTTAAAATTCAACGTTCATATTGTTAGCATCAACATTTATCTTGTGATCCAATCTGGGAAAAAGGGACAAAAGTGAGGCATCGGTTTGACGGCTACTCAAATAATGTTTACAATGAAGATTTACAGTAAACGTCTGTTTAAAATACATATTTTAACAAATCGGATCCTAATATTTTAATCAAATTCAACACAACACTTTGGAGCAAGATTAAAGTTTACATAGCTAACGAAGTTCCAAGTTTTCTCTTAAAGTTTACTACCTACTTTAGATAAAGGTAATGACGATTTTCGGAAAGACGCTTTCAGGTGACCTTTAATCAGAAAGTAAACTCAAAATGAAAAGTTTTATTTTTAGTGCTTACTATCTTTGTAATTTACCTGAGTGTTGTAATATATTTACTGTTGTACATTTATTTTAGTGACTATATTTGTTCATTGTAGCTTTCTTTTTTGTTTGCGAGAAACGTTCTTGTCTGTGTATTGCGAAAGTCGTGGTTGTTCCTGAAATTTATAGCAGATTCTTGAGAGTAATAATCAACAATATTTTTTAGGAAAACTCGCTATAACATTGTTCTAAATTTGAGACTAGCGTGATTGATATATAGAACCCGTCGCAGCGAGACAAGAACTATTATTATTATTTGTCAGGTACAGTCAGTATGTAATAGGCCTCAGAAGCTATAATTAATTTCTATTAATCGGAAATCTACATATTGGAGAGATCGTTTATAACATTACAAACCTTTCAACTTCAGTGAATTCGAACGTTAGTATTTCTACAAGGAGATTAGATATTGTCGGCAAAAAAATTGCGAGTGCTTCAAGTTAGTTAGGCCATCAATAAATAATTAAATAGTCCGTCGTAGACCTGGATAATCGATAAAATATTCAGTTCTAGACCGGATACAAGACTCAGTATTGTTTGTAAGTTTGTAAAAGTCTTTTATATAACCATAATTTGTAATAACTTTTAGTAATAATAGTCTCAATCTTGTTGACAAACATCATAAATTTAATAGTTATTAACATTTAAGCAACTTCTAAATTCAACTTAAAATATCCGGTTATTTGAAATAGTAATATATTAACGTACCTAACATAATAAATCGGAAACTTGTACAAAATAAATTATAACAGGAAACAGGCTTGCTCATCGCTAGGCTACTTTTTGGCCATCAATTTACCACATGAAACCCATATCTACAAATTAAAATATGGTTATTATTATTATTATTAAGGCGTGTGTTTGTGGATATTTTCTTATAGCAAAGCCACATCGGGTTATCTGCTGAGTCCACCGAAAGGAAACAAACCCATGATTTTAGCGTTGTATATCCATAGACTTACCGCTGTACTAGCGGGTCATAATTAGGGCACTCTCTTCCTTGATAGTTTTCCTACAAAATGGTATATCAGTGATGGCACATCTCTAATTTATAGTCTCTCAACTTAAGTTCAAGCAACGACACCAACTAAACTTGGGGAATCGCTTGCCTTATCTACCTAGATCACTGACTTATCGCTCAGTCACAAATTACAAAATCAAGAATCAGTTTTTAAATTTTGCAGAGCGTACTCGAGGATTGAAACCATGTTTGAAAAATTTGGTGGGGAAGCTAATCAGATTCTAGAAATAATTTTAAGTGTTGATGTTATTTTCGGCTATCAGTTTGTACAATTGAGTTATAACCCTAAAGAAAGACAAAACGAAACGTTTCATTATAACTCCCACACGGTAGAAACACCGTTGGTTGATAGCTTGAAAGCAGGCGAATCTCGATCAGATGTTGCCAGAGCTGTGAATGTCCACCGAAGCACCATCACAAGGCTATGGAATCGTCACCAACAACATGGATCGTGACCGTCCACGATTTGGCAGACCTCGTGTGACCACGCCCGCACAAGATCGCTACATCCAGTTACGTTACCTTCGGGATAGAACCACCATTCTACTGCCTCAACCATACCAGGGCAACGCCCGTCCTCACCCAGCCCGACTCACCACTGTCTTTTTGAGACACCACAACATCAACGTTCTTCCCTGGCCCTCCAGATCACCAGATTTAAACCCCATCGAGCATCTTTGGGACGAGTTGGACCAACGTCTGAGATGGTGACAACCTCAACCCCCGACCCTACCTCAACTTGCAGCAGCTTTGCAGGCTGAGTGGACAGCCATTCCACAGGATGCGATTCATTATCTCATTGCTTCCATGGGCAGGAAATGCCAAGCATTTATTGATGCTCACGGGAGTCATACTCGTTATTGACGTTGAATGACGTATAACTTCAACTAGTGAGCGTGGATTTCGCCTTTGCAGACTTTTGATGTTCAGCAGTGAATTTGCAAAGTTTCACACATGTCATACAGAACTACCCGGAATACACTTGTTAACAATGTGTCTCAAATTTTGCCTTTTGCGTTTCTTTTTTTGAAGAGTATATGTATAAATGTTTAAGATAAAAATTGCTTGGACACAATAAAAATGAAAAAAATATTGTTATCCAGAAATAAATATTTTTAAACTGCAAAGTTTGGAAAAGTATAAATCAGTGTTGTAAAATACACTTCAATCAAAATCCTGCAGAAGTCAGAGTTTCTAGGTCAATGAACTCCCTAAAAGCTTCTTCTGCAGCTGCCTGTTTCTGAAACCGTTTATTGTTCAAAAGTCGTCAAGTGCTTGAAAAAATGAAAATCTGTAGGGGAAAGGTCTGCGGAATAAGGTGAATGAAACAGAACATCGATTCCCAATTCGTTCAATTCTCGAAGCGTTATCCTTGACATTTCTCATAACGCCGATTTTGCTGATCTTCACTCAGCTCATGCAGAACCCAATTATTAAACTTTTCGTCTTTTCAATCGCACTCAGGTGGTTGGAATGCTTGATTTGCTTGTAACTAGCCTTTCTTGAAATTTAATTAGTGTTGTGCGAGGATCTATCTCAACTGCTTCCCTTGATATGTTTTCATCTAAGGATGGCTTCCTTCCATGATCTTCGTGGTCTTCAAGACCTTCATTTCCATATTGAAACCTTTGGAACCAAGACTGAACTGTACGTTTAATAACAACTTGATGCTCCATCTAGTTTTGGTAACTTTTCATCCAAGTTTGAAGTTGTGCAGGAAGAAAATCAGACAAAATTCCTTCTTGTCCATGGTGAAATTTAATCTGAGTAGAGTTGAAATAGCAGACAATTTGACACCTTGTAAGCGTTAAACGTTACATTAAACTAACCAACCAACGATAAGTACCTCAGTATTCAGCTTCTAAATGTCATTGGGAGAATTCCGAAATTTATTTTTTGACAACTTAATACAATCACCGGAAAATAACCTGTTCAGATTTGAAATAATAGATTAATGAAGTACAGGCCATGAGTAAAGCAATTGTTTTTTTACATTGAATTTTGTGACAGTATCACAACAAATTACACAACATTTGTTAATACTCATGGGTGGTCCATTATCTTGTTCTCTGCGCTTTGATTTCTCTCCGTTAGATAATTATTTAATCTAAAGAAAAGTCCAAGTACACTTATTTTACTTATTTAATCTGCATATGTTATATTTTTTAAAAAAACATACAATACACATTTTTGTTAAATTTGCTGAGATGTAGCATTATTAGGCTCTAAAATTTAGTAGGATCTAAAAAGTCAGAACAAATCACTAGAAACTAACATATTCATTATGGAAATATAGGTTTAATACCAGATAACAAATACGTAAAGGACAGCCGAATTGAGAAAAGTATTTCATAAACTGTGATGACGAGAAAACCCACTTGTAGAGAAAAATATATATGTAAAGACGGCTGGTTGAGTTGTTGTTGTTGTTTTGAAATAAGCACAAAGCAACACAATGGACTATCTGTGCTCTGCCCACCACGGGTATCGAAACCCGGATTTTAGCGTGCAAGTCCGCAGACATAGCGCTGAGCCACTGGGGGGTGGTATGGGTTGAGAATTAGACAAAATTAAACAACACTTCATTAACATCAATAAGTTTCCTCCACAAACCGAAGAAAACATTATACACATACACCTAGACAAAAAGTAAAATCAACTGACAATAGTAAATTTATTCCACGAATTAAAAAATCACGAAACTATATACTGCTGCATATCATATATTCCCGACATCAGCAGAAAAATAACCAGCATTTGGCAAAAACTAGTAACAAAATATGACATTCCAGTTAATACAATTTTTCAAAAAAAAACAGACACGAAAATCTATACTATGTAAAAATTACACTGACAAACACCACACCAACATTATTTATAAAATACAATGTGATAACTGCCACGACTTCTATATTGGAGAAACAACCAGAAAAATGTAAACCAGATTCAAAGAACACAAAAAGGCACCTTCACACGTTTTCTAGCACTGCAAAACAAATAAACACAACATAACCACAGAAAACACCCAAATACTAAATCAAGAAACAATCATAAACAAACGCAAAATTAAAGAAGCCTTACTTATACAACAACTCAAGCCCAAAAATAACCAATATAAATGAACATTTTCATATATATGTTAATAAATATAATAAAAAAAAACAGCCCTCGATATTCCTACACTCAATTACACAATTCCTTTCAATCATGTGGTCAGCTATCTGTCATTTACCTTTTTCTTTCTTGCGGGCCCCCAGTGGCTCAGCGGGATGTCTGCGGACTTACACGCTAAAATCCTGGTTTCGATACCCGTGGTGGGTAGAGCACAGATAGCCCATTGTGTAGCTTTGTGCTTAATTCAAAACAACAACAACAAAATCTTTCTTTGTGAACCTGACGATGACCGAAGAAGGTCGAAACGTTATTTGCTACTCAGCAAAAACAAATTTTAACACGCACATATTTCATAAACTGAACGAATACTGTATTAGATACTGCATTTCATAAGAGGTTATAATTTCATAATTTATTTATTTATGTATATACATGCAAAAACTTCTATAATATGTAGAAATATGTAACCATCGACTTATTTCATCCCACTATAATAAAATGTTTACTGGGTATTTATTCTTGAAGTTTATTATTTGCTTTAATGTAAAGCCACACAATGGGATATATACATTTTGTTCACCGCGGGAAGTGAAACCTTGGATTTTAGCGTTGTAAGTCCGTTGACCCACTTTTCTTGAATATTAGCAGTAGTTGCTGCAGAGCTCGACAAAACAAACAGTCATTCGCTTGAATATTTGATTTTCTTTTAATATCGTTCAGTTTTTAATTACGGCCTTAAACGGAAAATGAGCTATTGAAAAACCTACGTTTTATTTACTGTTAGGCTTTAGGAAGTCTACCTAAAGTGAAAATATTGATTCCGTTTCTTCTAGTTTATATTCAATTGTTATCCTACTGAAACACAAATATTACCCTCGGAATTGGAGGTCAGTATATATATACCTTGTTGTCATTCGAATCGAATACTTTAAGGTCCACATACACAACTTAGATTCATGGTTTCATGCTTAAGTATACGCAGAATACCTTTTTGAAAAATACTAAATTGAAGATAAAGTATTTTAAACTGCTTACGTACATGATTTTTTCACTTCCTAAAGGAACACATTATGAAAAAAACCTGAACTATTCTAGTTAAATACATGATGGATAAAAAAGGGCGCTTTTCTTAATCTACAGCAGAAAAAATATATCGAAAGGAAAAATATTTTTATAATAATAATACCATAAAAATTTCTTTCAAGTACAGTACCTTCATAACGAAGTAATAACATTTGGTAGATGGAGTAAATTGAAACCTCCTTGATTTCATTGCAATATCTTGTACCCCTATTTCAATATCCAGTTTTGACTGATATCGTAATATCTCTTTATGGCTACAAATGTAGTAATATTCAGTTGCGATTACTAATGTAGCAATATTTGGATGTGACTTGTTGTACAGCAATATCAAGTTATACGTTAAAGAAAGTTTTCTAGTACGTGTAAGTGAACTTATGGCTTAGTTATATTCAACTTATTGCTAACTCGTGAAACAGGTTAACTAAATTTTTTCCTTGAAATAAATATAATGTAAAAGCTAGTTTATTGTCGTCTCTTCGTACGTTAAGAACCAACTTTTTTCATTGAACTTATACTATTAGTTTAAATTTAGCCTATAGTCATATGTAGGTTGTAAAACAAATCAGACTAAATAAGTTGCAAAATTATTATTACGTATACACCAAAGACTAGATGTTTTTACTTCTAATAAAGTTTTTTGAAAATTCTGTATAATAAAAGAAAAAAACGTTTTACTATGGTGTGAAAACAAACTAGTGATAAAAACAACTAATGTATTTGGTCTAAAACATCAGACTTAACAGAAATAATGCTGACAAGTCTACTGGTATTTTGTATTGAGTAATTATTTTCAGGCTATAAGTATTAGTGCAATAGTTAAGACTAGGGAAGAAATTAAGCATTCACAGTTAGTTAGGTGTAATAGGTAAAATGAGTCGAATTTATTTGGGAACTCTAAGTTGGAATGCATTTTTAAGGAATCTAACAACGAATATATACAATTTGTATGTAGAGTGTGTAGGACGGAGGAGAAATTGGAGGCTATCATAATTAAAGTTGAGACAATAGATGAAGTGTAAAAAATGGCAGTAAGACTTCAAAAGGAGCTTCAGCTTTTACGTAAAAGGAATACATCAGATAACATTGAATTTCATGAAGTTAAAGAGAATACTGTTAGGGATAGAACATTGTATGTTTATTTGTTTTTTGAATTTCGCACAAAGCTACTCGAGGGCTATCTGTGCTAGCCGTCCCTAATTTACCAATGTAAGACTAGAGGGAGGGCAGCTAGTCATCACCACCCAGCGCCAACTCTTGGGCTACTCTTTCATCAACGACTAGTGGGATTGACCGTCACATATGAAACTCCCACGGCTGAAAGGGCAAGCATGTTTGGCGCGACGGGGATGCGAACCCGCGATTCTCAGATTACGAGTCGCACGCCTAAACGCGCTAGGCTATGCCAGGCCAACCGTCGTAGAAGTCACTAGTCTAATTATTAAAATGTTAAAGTTGAAGAGCTATCTGCTATTTTAGGATAATAGTTTGTCTTATCAAAGGGTGTTCTAAAACAATTGCACCTGTATGCGTGGACTTTGACTAAAAACAAGAACAGATGATTGTTGGAAGTAGGCCTGAATACGAGAAAGCAGAGGAGTACTCGTATAAGAAGTTGAGGATAGAACTGCAGTAACTGAACGAGACAGAGTAAATGAATCATACACGGAATACTAGTGCAATAGAAATAGAGAAAAGCGAATTTGCTGAAATTCTAAAACAGTTAAACAGGCTTAAGTGGACTTTAAGAGGAAAAGAACCGTATATAATGTTTATGACACGTCTGTAATCTCTATAGTGTAAAGAATTTATTGTATATTGGTTTCACTTGTCTCGAATATATACATTATTATTTTGAAAAACAAATGGAATGAGCGCTGTTCGTTTATCATCAACAAGTCAATAGAAGAATCGTAAGTTCAACATCAATAACAACAACACAGTAAATATTTGTACTATTAAGAACTACAAGGTAAACATTTGATTTGGTGTGTGTGTGGGTGTTAGTATAACAAAGTCACATGGAGCTACCTGCTGTGTCTACCAAGGGGAATAAAACCCATTGTAACTGCGAAGACTTATCGCTGCCCAGCTGGCAAACATAACATAAGGGACTAGCAGAAATAAAGTTATAAGTAACGTTTTTACCCATAAGTATTATACCCATACCAGCCGTTCTGAGGCAAATTTTTATTTCAAGTAGGTTTCTCGTCATTAATATAGTTATAAGTAGGTCACTGAGGCTAAATGATAAACTTATGTTAATATGTAAGGACAAGAAGATTAGCTACTTGTGGGACGAATTCAATGGAAGAATGGAGCATTTTGAAATAGACGGTTTACATTTAAATAAGATAGTGGTTGGGTTGTTTGTAAGGTCATTAATTCAGCTGTAAGGGAAGTTTCAAGCTAGGGCTAGATAGTGAAAGTAAAAAAAAAACAAATGTAAAATGAATAAGAGGTAGAGAGGATTGGTTAGCATAAGAAATGAGTATAGAAGTAGTTTTAAGGGTAGACTTAGTTGTTATTGTTGTAATGGTAGAAGTACAACAAACAAAATAGATGGCCTTAGAGCACTGGTAGGAATGAAGAATTTTGGTATAATGGGAATAAAAGAAAAATAGTTAAATGTAAATTATTTTAATGACAGATATTTTTTGAAATACGGGATTAGAGGCTATTTAATAGAAATAGAGCACTAAAGAGAGGGGAGGAGTGGCTTTATACGTACAACTTAAGTTATATTCTGTTGAAATTAAGGATATCTAAAATAATACCAAGAAAACTGAATTCGTTAGCGTTTCTCTTAGTGGATATACAGGGAAGAGTCTTTTAATTGAGATTTATTATAGGTCAACAGATAATACTGATGAAATAACGAGTAAATTTAATAATGAGATTAAGATTTTAGCTGTTGATGAAATTATTCTTAGAGAGAATTTTAATTCCAGGCATTAATATGGGGACACACTGGTGTCAAATCATGAGAAAAATGTTTCAGATTGGTTTCTTCACCAATTAGTTAAGGAACCCACTAGGAACAATGCTATCGTAGATTTATTGTTAACTTCAAATGTGTAATTAAGAGAGCAGAAATTAGGGAGCATCTGGGTGCAAGTGATCAATGTTCTATGTTATTTGATATTTTTCTACATATGGAGATAAGGAGAGATGATATTTTGGTTACAAATTACAAGAAAGTAAGTATTGAAAAGATTTGACAAAACTTATCTCTTTGCAGTTAGGCAGCTGAGATATTTAGACACTGTTCAGATGTGAAAACACTTTAAAGATAAATTCTCAAATATTAGAGGCAAACATTCGTTATAGAAAGAAAAGGGTAGCTTCAAGTAAAGGCTCGAATTAGCTCACAAAGAGTACAAGAGAAAATTAAAGAAAAACAAAAATGTGAGAAATTTGAATTGAGTGGTATCACAGAAGACTTAGAAAACTATAGAAGATCAAGAAACATGATGAAACAGAAAACTAAGACATAAAAATATTTATAAGGAAAGGTTAGCTGAAAATTTAATAATTAAGAGTAAGTATTTCTATATATACATTGAAGGTAAGCAAAATATTAGGATGATGGTTGGACTCTTGAAGGATGATTATCAGATACTTTGGATTATTAAATAGAAACAAGACTGAACAAGATGTCTGCATTAATTCTGAGCTGCGTAAGAAAAAATTGAAATTTTAAAGAACTATAAGCCTCTTTGGCTAAATAATATTTCACCAAGGGGGCTAAAGATTAGATACGCGAGTTACTTTCTTCTACTTTCGTCAGGTGGGAAGGTACCAGTGGATTGAAGGTTAGCTAATGTAATATAACTCCTAATTTTAAGAGAGATGATAAAAACTGTTCCAGTACTTATTCTTGCAAAAGTTGTGAAAAGTTTAGAAACGTTTTCTAATCTGAAGTGATTTAACAAAGTTTAGTATTTTATTGGATAGTCAACATTGTTTCATTAAGGGAAAATAACACTTTACAAATCTTTTGACACTTTTTGAAAAGGTTACTGCTTAGATAGGGAAGGGTTAGAGTGTAAATTTGGTGCATCTGAATTTTCTGAAAGCATTTGACAATATTTCACATAAAAGACTTGAATTGAATTTAACTGAACTGAATAGAAAAGTAGCTGGATGGATGAAAAAAAGGTTTGTTACAAACTGACTTTAGTCAGACTGGATTAATGTAACAAGTGGGATAACTCAAAGTTTAGTCTAGACGTTTGCTAGTTTAGGATTTACATCATAGACATAAATTATTTAAATTTACACAAGATATTAAGGTGTTGTGTGCTGCTTACAAAATGATTCATATAATTTACTGAGTTGGGCAACTAAATGGCAATTGCGTTTTGAATATGAACAATGCAAGAAAATGCATGTGGAATATCATAATTCGAATTATAACTATAATTTGGATGTTAATAGCCTTAAAAGTGCCATGAAAGAAAAAGATATTTATGTAATAATTGATCAGACTCTAAAGTCATCCAACTAGTATTCTGTTGCTAGTGGTTTTATCTACAGAATTATCGAATACAAGTCTAAAGAGGTTACAATTTCATTTCATTGTACAAGACGCTGGTTAGGCTACATTTGGAATTTTTTGTTCAGTCTTAGGCTCCTTACATTAGGAAAAACATTAAATTTTTCGAAAGAGTTCTGAGAATGATTAGTAGAATGAAGTGGTTGTTATAGGAGAAGAGTTTGAAATCTCTAAAATTTTCTTTCTTTTGAGAAAAGATGATTTAGAGGAATGTGAGTGAGGTGTTTGTGAAGATTGTAAAGGGAATTGATAATGTTGGTGTGTCATGCATTTTAATATTTTAGTGAGAGTAGTAGGACTAGGGGACACATGTAAATTTTGGTAGATCTCGAGTCATCTTCGTTTAAAACAGTCTTTTATCTTTTTAACTGTCAGCTTTTGGAATAGGTCGCCTTCGAATGTTGTTGAGGCAGTAAATTTAAGTGATTTTAAAAGAAAGTTTGATAAGTGTATGAATGATAAAGTTCGCCTTTAGGGTTTCTAAAATTTAATAATCAATAGTTTTAGTTTAGTTTAAATAATGGAACAGCCGTGAGGGACTAATATGCCCCAGCTTGTCCTAAAACGTTATGTTAATATCCAACTGCGACTACTAATAAAGCATTATCCAGTTGTGACAACTAATTGAATCTCTTTGAATTCTTCTCAGTATTAAATAATAGAAACTCAGTTGATTAACCTGAAACTCTGCTATCAAATTCTGTTTATAGGTTAATTAAACACTGTATATCTGTAACAAAATACTCGGAAAAACAAATAACATGTGTTTAAGCAAACATCTTTCTTTTCCTCAGTGTGTGAATGATTTTTCAGTTATTCCGGTTCTTTATTAGCTTACAAATTATGATCTTCCTTTTTAATGCACTATTAAAGTGGGTAGCCGTATTTTAAACTGTGGTGAATAGCACTCCATTGCTCTTCCAAAAACAATACAATAAAGTGTTTTTAGTATTCTGTTTATATTTACCGCACTGTAAAGATTATATAATTTAACTGCCGAGTAAGAATTGTTTTAATGGCACTATATCAAGCCCCCGAGTGCACAGATTTGTGCTAGAAATCGGGTTTCGATACCCCTGGTGGGCAGAGCACAGGTAGTCTTTTGTGTAACTTTTGTACGTAATACCAAAACAAAATACAAAAATGATATTATACTGTATTAAATATTTGTAATTTATCTGCAGAATAATAATTGCTCAAACATATACATTATATGCACATGGTGTTTTCAATTTATTAAAAAAAAATTATACTGATTTTCAGGCCTGGCATAGTAAGGTTGTTAAGGCGATCTACTTGTAATGTGAGGGTAGAGGGTTTGAATCCCCGTCGCTTCAAACATGTTTTGTCCTTTCAACTGTGGGGGCGTTATAAAGTGACGATGAATCCCGCTCTTTGTTGGTAAAAGATTAGCCCAAGAGTGGGTGGTGATGACTAGCTGCCTTCTCTCTAGTCTTACACTACTAAATTAGGGACGGTTAGCGCAAATAGCCCTTGTATAGTTTTGCGGGAAATTCAAAAACGATTGTTGTTGTTGTTTTGAATTAAGCACAAAGCTACACAATGGACTATCTGTGCTCTGCCCACCACGGGTATCGAAACCCGGATTTTAGAGTGTAAATCCGCAGACATACCGCTGAGCAACTGGGGGGCTTCAAAAACGAACAATACTGGCGTTCAGTCCGCCTGAAAAAATTGTCGCTTGACTGGAATCTCCTCCGTGCTCTCCTGAGACAAGCAGTAAGTCTTCGGACTTACAACTCTAAAATCAGAGGTTCGATTCCCCTCGGTGACTACAGCAGATAGCCAGATATGGCTTTTCTATAAGAAAAATACAGAGCACGTAATTAATTCGCTGCAAGTATATTGTTATCTTACTATAATGTATTTCGGAATGTGCGAAATATTTTTACACAGCTTATATTTGATAGTCATAATTTGCTGTACAAACACTAAGTCTTTTAAAGATTATATATGCTATAAGTTTCCAAACTTGAATAGTTTCGTTCAATTTATCAATTCAATGATGTGTGTGTGTGTGTGTAAATTTATGATCTTTTGAGCAGAAGAAATGAGTAATATAAATTAGATTTGGATATCTCAAATGCCTTTATTGCATAAAGTTGTGAATAGGATTTGTGATCAGAAACTCTTGGTAACTTTCTAGTTATGTGGATCCCGTCATGAATTGAGATTCCGAGATGATTAAATATAAAGTAAAATGTTGTATTTATAATTATTCTAATAAAAAAATGTTCACCTTATCAATTTTTTTCTCTTCTTTGGTTAGTAAATAGTTTTATCGAAATTTTGCATATGGCTCCTAACATTCTCTTATAACACAATACGGTGAAATTCTTTTTTCCCATTCAATGTCTATTTCACTTTATATTAACCATCTCTCCCCACAGTTTTATCACATAAAAATAATCAATGGTAATCACACTCTTGTCTAGTCAAAGGAAGTTCTACATACTGAACGCTTAGAATGCTTGAAAAGTTTACCGGGTATCTTTTGTTCGAGAAACAAATAATAACAATGGTGCTACCATGAGAATATCTGTTCCTTTAAATTTATTCCTCCAAGCTACTTTATTCTCAGGTCTCATAAACCAGTCCAGACTTTATTTAAAGTGATTAGTGACAGTGCTATTATCTCAAAACTATAAGAAAACTAGCAAGTTAATCAAATCTAGTTTCTTTCTTTATTTTTTCTTTTTTGTGATTCTTTAACTTTCAGAGAAAATGAAATCCATTCTATTTAAAAGTGTGAAAACTGCTTACAATGATTGTTTGCTATTTCTTTTCAAATAATCTTCTCTTTGACTACGTATAAAGTTGGTGTACTTTTAAAGAAAAACATTTCTTTAGTGGTGCTCTTATTGTTTAGTTTAACCCTAAAGTTAGTTTTAAAAATTACGTTGTAATGATTCCTATAATGAATCTTTCAGAATTTTAAAGGCTGAACGCTAATGTGTAGTGGTGATTACACGCTTATTTGATTTTCTATTAAAATAATCGATTCTGTAACATTAAAATATTTAACTTTGCTGAACACCTGAATCACTGGTGATATCATATACGTTGTGTACTGTGTTTCTACAAGTAAAGGAGAGTCTTATATTGGCTAAGAAAAGAGTCATCACATATTTGGTTCTTAGAATATTGATTATTAATAAAACTTGTACATAAGGAATTCCGTCATTAAATACCTACGTGCGCTTTAAGAAGGTTTATCTAGAAAATAATCTTTCCGAATGTTTAAAAACAAACAAAAAGAAACGACTGAATGGCTTTTAGCCGTAAAATGCTACACACATGTGAAAAACTTCAGTACATGTTTTCTTAATATAATAACTCTGTAGTCTCTGAAACTTTTTGTATTAATACAAGTATATTTGTGCTTATGTTACCAGGTACAATAACACCTGTAGAAACTCAGTTACCTCTTTCTTTGTGAACCTGATGATGACCGAAGAAGGTCGAAACGTCGTTCGCTCTTCTATTTAAAATATTTTCTGAACCCAAACGAGCCACTTTTGCATATAAAAAAAAGAGTCAATTTCTACTTCCGTTTGGCATCATATAACTTTGTTGAATTATTACATGAAGATATTAAATTAAGACTGATTCTTTAGTTGCCATAATAAACTTTGTATATGTATATATAATACATATGATGTAAAAATACGTATATTTAACAGTAATGAATCAAAAACTACACTGAAGTTTTGACTACACATAAAAGGTTTATACAAGATTGTATTCCAAGACGAAGGGTGTGACCAAATGTGTTGAATTTTATTTTTAAGTAAAAAAGTAACTGTATAACGTACAATTTGTTGTTGGCCCGGCATGACCAGGCGGTTATAGCACTCGATTCGCAGTCTAATCTAATCCTCGTCACACCAAACATACTCGCACTTTCAATCGTGGGGGTGTTATAATCTTACACTCAATTCCACTGTTTGTTGATAAGAGTAGCTCAGGAGTTGGCGGTGGGAGGCGATGACATGCTGCTCTATCGCTAATTATACAATGCTAAATTAAGAACGACTAGCGCAGATAGCTCTCGTGTAGCTTTGCACGAAAATAAAAACAAACGCCAAAAAACAATCAAATACTATCGGCTGTACGATAAGAACAACACGAAAAAAATTTTTTTTTGGAAATGTGGATACGTTGAGTTCAGGGAAGATGCAAATTGAATGTTTCTACAAGGCTTTGAACCACATGCTTTATACAACATCTAATATGGAGCTAAACAATTGTCTTGCAAAATTAACAATCGTAAATTACTTACAGAAACTTTGATTATAATTAAAAAGCGCAAGGCTACACAATAGGCTATCTGTGTTCTGCTCACCACGGGCATCAAAATTCGGTTTTAGCGCTGTAAGTCAGCAAACATTCCGTTGTGTCACCGGGAAGGGGCTTTTAGAAAACAAAAGGACGAGTATAATTAACTAATCACATAATCCAAATATTTAATGTTTTCACCTATAACTAAGTTTCGTCTCATTTTCAAGTTTATAAGAAAATACACTTCTTTGTTTAACGAAGCAAAGAGACATCTGGTTTTTAAAAGAACGATGTTTTAATTTTACTTTAAGATTAATCTTGTTCATAAACTTGCATCGGGACATGAGCAACACTTTTTGCTTTGAAATATAGCATTAACATTAAGTTATCTGATTCCGAGTTAAAGATTGCGCATTCCATTTTCATTGCATTCTGGTGGTATGTCTGCGGACGTACACCGCTTGTAACTGGTACCTGTGGTGGGCAGAGCACAAGTTGCCCTTTGTGTAGCTTTGTGATTAATAACAATCAATAAAAAAAAACATTCTTTTTCAAATCACCACTGCTTGATAGAGTTTATTCTGGAGTATTACTTTTCACTCAGTTTCTGACCATCTATTTGCAAGTAACTATATTCTTACTGCAGGCAAAGATCTTATGGACTAATTATTTATTTTATAAAGACATTATAATGCACGTTACACTGTCTTAAATCCGTACCCCGACAAATCTGCCATTATATTTTAAGCGATATAACATGCTTAATTGAGTTGACATTAAATTTTCTAAGAATGACATTCTCATCAAATGTTATAGTGAAGAGAGTTTCAATCACTGTGGTGAGACCTTTCTTAGGCTCTACCAAGATCCAACCCCAGTACAATTTATGATCGTTTTATATCCGGTGTATTACCAAGACGGGTTATGCTGCTTTTGTTTCGTCTACCATTTCTAAGTACATAATTATGCCTCTTATATGCAAAAACGGCTCGTTTGGGTGGAGAAAATATTTTACATAGAAGAGCGATATAAAAATTCTCAACAAGTGGGTTTCTCGACATCACTGATAATTATGCCTCATATGATGATAACTTAAAGTTAACTCGACCATAGAAATATGTTTAGAAATTTGTCCAGTTACATGCGTTACATAAGTAATTTTTATGATTTTGTATTTAAAAAGGATTCTGAAAAATTAGATTGTTTTGGTATTCTTACTTTGGAAGTTTGGTATGCCACAATCAGCAGGGCTTCCAGGCATCTAAAGTGTTGGTATTGATTTCCTCTATGTTAACAAAGGTGGCTTGATATACAGTTCTTTATACTGCTTGTTGTCTTAAAAATTAAACATGATAGAAATAATTCAGTTTGCAGTGTTTTTATTTTCAAAATTGTATGTAGCATGTACAAAAATCTATGTTGTAGTTTCTATCATTTCCTGAATATTATTTTGTTTAAAATATACTTTATTCTTAACTTGCCAATAATAATGTTAGTACGTGTTATAGTGACTTACAAAGTCCAATATATTCTAGTTAACATTCCGAAAGTAGTGCATTCGCATGAATAATTCATTAGTTTTACAGCTGTTTTGGAACGTTGGATAACGCCAAATGAAATAGTTTCATTATTTTAGTCCAATACCCAGTAGAAGCAACTGTCATATTGCAAAACAGATATATATGTTCTGCTGTTGAAAAATCAATTTTGTGTGTCTGCATCAATTCCTGCTGTTTTCTTTGTTCTTCAATGACTTTCTTAGGTAAACAATTTTCTAAAAACTTCTCGTACTGTTGGAAATAAGACCGGGGACCTTATAACTAATCTCATCAGAAGAACATAGTTATTGCCAACCAAAATGACAATATACAGTTACACAAGCAGCAAATAAACAAGATATTTTCTACAGTTACGAAAATTTAACTATTCTAGAGCTCAATACTTTGGTATATAAGTCATGACTAAAAACACGTAACATGCACATTTTTTGAAAATGTTAAAACGCGTTCTTCTTAGAAAAACAGGAGAAAAAGTTTAACTTTTGTGCCTAATGCTTTTTTTCCTGTTTTTTTTTATTGAAAATTAGTGAAAAACTTTGATTTCATTTACTTAATTGAAGATACAAACATAAGACTTTAATCCAATGTTTAACCGACTTGACTACATCAGACAACACTGACAGAGCCAGCAGTTTGTTCATTGATATTGATTTATATTTTTCAAGAAAAATGGACTTTTTAATTTATATTTTCACTTCATATTTTACATAAACTGAAACTTAAAGAGGGTTAATTGTGACAATTTAGCTCAGCATGTTAAACCTGTATTTAACCTGTAATAAAGTTTTTTTAGCTAATTCATACCGTATTTAAACATAGTTTCAAAAAATCTTAGGTATGGAAAAAGCGCGACCACAGAAGAATCGAATTTGTGACTTAAAGAAATGAAATAAAAATTGGCAACCAAACTGATACCCACACTTTTAACTATGAGTGCACCAATATCTCGCGAAGCGCACCAGTATCTTGCGTATTTTAAGTGGGTTGCCTTTAAAGCTGACACGTGAAGTAAGATCCAAGAACAGCACATCGACTGAAAATATGTAGCAGTGTAGTTTAGTGGTACTCGTCCACTCATATATATGTATGTTATGAAGTAATGCTCAAGTTTTTTACTAAATGCTATTTCAAGGAATTCAAAATTACATGTTTAGTTATATTTTTGATATAGGTAAAAATATTTTACACTTGTTAATTTAAAAATATATTTGTAACCCACCAGTGCTAGGTTTCCAACATTCACTTATTTTACTTGGTAAAAAAGTTAGCACAATGTATTATGAAAGGTATTTTGTAGTTTTATTTATGGCAAAGTTATTTAGGTAATCTGTCACTGCCGTAATGCTGAACTGGTGATAAGAAGTAAGGCATCGGTAGCATCTTGCCACCCAACATTCACTTTAAGGAACTAACCCTCATTTTTATAATGCTCTCCCAGCTTAATGTGTGTGGAACATTTTGTAGTATCACACGTTTTCGAACCCAACTAGCTAGACAGACCTGGCCTAATAGGAAAGGAAATCGTACCATTTCTTCTTGTTTAGAATTATTCTAACTTTATAAATTCGTAATTAAGCCATATAAATTATATTTCAGCCTTACTCAATGAAGCCTCATATAAAACAGCAAATCTGACATATTACTTTGGTTCTATTTAATTTATTTGGGAATTTTCCTTATTCTGCAGAAAATTTAATTTTAAAGTTTTCCATGATCTTAAATGTACAATATAACATTGTCTGTTGTTTGTTTTATTAAGTTTCAAATATTCGTATTGCCTGTTCACGTTCTATATTAGATTTAGATATCAGAAATCTTATTCGATTAATACACTCTACTGAATTGTAATAAATATATTTTATTCCATTAGAATAAACCTAGTGAAACAGTTCAGACTAATTTTAATTAAAACCATTTAATCTGCAGGGAGAAAAACAAATATTATACAATGTGGATTTCTCCCATCATCGTTAAAATTACTCCACCTGTTCTAGGAGCAAGAGAATTAGCTTTCTGGTTAGCAATTTTTTGTAATGATACTAAAGTTAATGAAAATATAATAACAATTTATATTAAAATAAAAAATATATAAATTATTATTTTTTAGTTCAATACTAGGTTTACATTTTAGTATGGTGGTGTACTGTTTGAGAAGGGCCGGCATCGCCAGGTGGTTAACGCACTCAATTCGTAATCTGAGGGTCGTGGGTTCCAATCCCCGTCGCACCAAACATGCTCACCCTTTCAGCCATGGGGACGTCAAAATGTAACGTTCAATCCCAGTATGCGTTGGTAAAAGAGTAGCCCAAGAATTGGCGGTAGGTGGTGATGACTAGCTGCCTTCCCTCTAGTCTTACACTGCAAAATTAGGAACCGTTAGCCCAGCTTTTACCAACAAATATTGGGATTGACCGTCACATTATAATGCCTCCACGGCTGAAAGGGCGAGCATGTTTGGTGCGACCGGGATTCGAACCCGCGAGTTACAAATGGAATGGTTCGTGATTCGTGTCCAGTTATCGAAAAACGCAATTCCTACTTTTCTCTTTCGTTTGAAGGTTATTTCAAGTTTTTTTCTCTTTCACACTACGTTAATATTGTTGTTTGTTTAAAATTCGTTAATTGTTTTACTAGAAATTGAAAACATTTCACTTAGAAAGAAAATATATAAAAACTGTAAGATTGTAAAAACACATTTTTTGCGAAGCCCTTGGAAAGTAAAATTTATTTTTGTAAAACTGTCATAGTATACCAAATAAAAACCGCATGTGTTGTGGGTCTCATTACTGCTTTATTATAAATATCCACATCATATAGATTAATAATAAATATATAGTTTTCACGCTATGATGATGTCATGTTTGATTTCTAGAGTTAAAACGGTAAATCCTTCTTGTAATTAGTGTTTTCAAAACTTCAATGAAAATCTATATTTCATTTCGTGAGTAAAAACTTCGAAAACCTATTTCTCAAACAAAACGGGCAATATATATTATCATTTCAAAATAATTTTCGCAGATATCTTGTACGTGAAAGTTCTAATTAAAGGGCATTCTTGGTTATGTATAGTACAAGTACAAATGAAAATAGTAATTTAAAGCAGTTCATTACAAGCCCAAATTCCCCTTACTAACTCATTTCTGGAAGTCAAAATTTCCATATGAGCAACTTCTTTTATAGGGGATTATAGGTAATTCGAATAATTCTGTGTTTCGTGTCAATACAAATGGTGTTGTTAGCATTTCTTTAAACGGTACGTTGTATAATGTGATTTAAATAGTTCGTTTGTAATGAGCGTGAACTGATTTTTGACTTTAATGCATCTATTCATACGTGTAATGATTTTTTAGGCAACACACAGGACAACTACAAAAAACTCCCTAAATTATAAAAGACGAATACCTATACCGTATTCACATCTTTGTTCTCACGAAATTCCATTGCATTCTTCCTCTTTATAACAGTGCATTAATTATCAATCCCAAAACAGTGTTTAAAAATATTTAACAGGACAAGTTTAGTAATGATGGGTTTGATTAAACACTTAATTAGAAGTGCTATTATAAAACTAATTATACTATATAGTATACTGTGCTGTAATTATAACTCGCATTATTTTATCTTCATCTTCACACATCATTCAGTGTGAATTAATATACCGACAGTTATTATAGAAAAAAATCAGAAACAAATCATAACATTAAAATATGTTTACTTGAAACAGTTCCCTGCTGGTACAACGGTATGTCTACAAATTTACAACACTAAAATCAGGGAATCGATTTCCCTTGGTGGACTCAGCAGGTAATTCGATGTGGCTTTGCTGTAAGAAAACACAAACGTAAAGACTTGAAACAGCTTGAAGACGTCTTTGTTACAAAGCTTAGAAGTTTCAAGATGAGTGAGAATTTTGGACATATTATTTACAATACGAGATGACCATGAACGATAATCAAATCAATGTGTACACTATGTTTTAAACAATATTTATATATGTTATTTATTTAGATTTCAGCAAGATTTAAAATTAACATTGTCCATTGTTCACCATCAACTTAAATCTTTCTTATTATACTAACATGTAAAGAACAATTTGAAAAAGAAACTGTTTCTACGAGGAAATGAAGCCTTGGATCATTGAAAGCATATGAAAACTTCAATAAGAACACTATAGCTTAGTATTTTGACCATTTAAAGAAAGGTAAGATTGAATATGCAGTTTTTTTCGCAGTTAAAGTTTTGGTTTGGTTTTTGTTAAGCGTAAAACTACGGAATGTCCAAACCTGTAACTATTGTTGTCGTGCTATTTATAACTGCTACACCTTCCTGGACTTCTCTACTTACACCATTTTCTCATCAAGATACTCATTTTAGTAGGATTGAAAACAACTAGCTTTAATAATATTGAACAATCTTTCAACAAAGAGCCACAACAACTATCAGCATCAATTGTCTCTTTATCAAACATATTTGGAGTGTCTCAATGAATCGATATTTTAAAACTAAAGTAAAAAGAAAAGTCAATGCCTAAGCACCTTCTAGAAATTATGAAATTGTTAGATAAAATTGTTCAAAAATCAACTCTTACTGATGGAAATCTAGAAGAACCCAATAATTTAATCAGAAAATGTTCACTAATGAAATAAAAGTCAATATTGGCTCCAACTGAAACTTAAGAGAACATATTTGCAGAAAAGTAATAACAAATTGTTTTAAAAGAAAACTAGTAAAATAAAAGGGAATTGCCTACAAGTATTGCAGGAGAGACTGTGATGAATCAACAGATGATGATAAACCAAGAATGAATTCCAGAGCTCATACACACTAAAGGAACAACAAAGAATTAAATATATTTCGGCTATAAAATTTAAAACAAATTAAGATGTAAAATGTAGCTGATAACTTCATTTAATCCAGATGAGGTTAAGATAAGATTTTCATTAGTTAAGAAAACCAACCAGTGAGTCAAAGGATACAGGCTTTACAACAATCAAGCTGATACTGTTTCTACAGTTGCTTTTATGGAACCAGATCTGATAGTGAAAGGTAGGAAATTACTTGGAGAGATGGCGCAAAAGAATGGATTGTCATATTACATTTAAGTAGTCACGAAGTTCTAGCATATTTTCTATTATGTTTTCTGTAGCTAAGCACAAAGATACGTAATGGACTATCTGTGTTGTACCCACCACGAGTATTGAAACCCGATTTTCATAGTTATAACTCCACATATTTATTGCTGTGACATAAGGGAGCAAATGAAAAAGGAAAAGTGTGTATTTGGGATGAACTTCACGCAAGGCTATAATTATTTTAAACAGTTTTATAATGTATGACCAAGAAGTCCTTGTGTGTTACATGATCTTTACAATACTCGAAGTTGAACATCTTGTGACAACAAAGTTGACATGAAATAGTCACGTCAGGATTTGTTAAGAGTACTTTTAAATTTATTGACTGAGTATTAGAAATAAAAGTTTCCGGTTTGTTCTAAATGGTTATTGGTTTATAGAATTCTTGTGCACCTGAAGAATAAGAATGGCTTAAGTACAACGTGGAATATAATGAACCTGGAAATATGAGTCAATTCTAAATGAAGCACATCAGGATGTGAAACTGTACTAGTAGCACTTGCACACTGAAGAACACTTTACAAAAAATGTAGACACACTAATATAAAATCTTCACATAAGAGAAATTTACCACTTCAGTAACAGAATCTCTATGACCAGAGCTATGATAGTAAGAAACTGGAGAATGCCACAGATTACTTGAATGATACATAGAATACTGAAATACATTCTTCAATAGATCTCGTGGCTTAGGTCTCACAAATACAAAACGTTCAGTAAGACTGATATTGAGGATATAACCTCAAAACATCAGATACAAATTGAATATTGTGCTGAATCTCTCAAAGAAGAAGGCAACACAAGGTATTATTTAGACTAGCATCAGGTGAATAAATAACAAAAAGGTGATGCCAATCCTTTTCCATGGATTGACTTTACTTTGGATTCTGTATTTGGCTCATGTTGTTTCAATATTGAATTTCAAGAGTGATTACTTGTAATTAAACAAATGTCACTATTTATCATAGGTTTGGTTAATGCACCTGTTACCTTATAAAACTAATAGAAATTCGTATTCCAATTACTTAGATGACATAATCACACTTGGTAAGACATTAAGTGGTATGAAAAGGAAAGTACTAGATTAGTTGAGAAAAGAATGCTTAATCTGAAGCCTAAGAAATTTGAATTGTTTCATTAAAAGTCATGTTGTTACACAGTAACAAGATATCTTGAGTTGTTTTTTTATAATAGTGTTTAAAAACTTTTTTTACAAAAACAACTGGGAAAAAAATTAAAAATTAACGGTATGCTGATTGTGAATAAGCATTCAAAAACAGAAGAAATAACTCATTACTTCTAATACACAGTATTAACATGTATAACATTTGAAGATCCCCTCATAATATACACAGTTGCCAGTTACTTCACACTGGTATCAATATTGTCCCAAGTACAACATGTCAAGAAAAATGTAATTGGCTACTATGCTAAGGTAGTGAATCTTCTGAAAAGAATATTGTACAACTGTAAAGTATAATTCAAGCTTTAAACTATTCCTGTTATTACTTTTCTGACGAAAAGCTCACATTTTGTACAGCTCATGCAACACTAAAGTTGTTGAGGAATTTCAAAATCCTTGAGGTTGAGAGAGTGGAAACTGATGCATATGATCATTGCTGTATTAGGTTTAATGTTTTGATGCATATGGAAATCAGGGATATATAAACTGTTTGGAAAGGGATAGAACCCTTAAAGAATGATAATGCTTGTAAGTGATGATTATGAAACAGCTAGGCTATTAAAGTTTGCTTTTTCTCCAACTTTTATTAAAAGACTTAAGCACTATTCTCATCTTAAACGTTTGATATATAAAACCGAAGTTGAAACTACAATTGCATAAATTCTTGACTTACTATAATAGAACTGGGAAGTTTAAAGAATGACAAAGCTCTTGAACAAGATAATATTTCCCCGAGATTTTAAAGAAGGTCAAGGGCTCGATATGTGAGCCACTTGCCACATTTTATTTGTAAGTTCTTGAATAGTAGACTATCCACAGATTCGGAATTAGCTAATGCCATTCCTATCTTTAAGATAGGTAATAGAAATTGTCCCAGTAGCAATAGATCTCTTAGTCTTTTGTTAGTTGCTGGAAAAGCTTTGCAAAATCTGAAAAAAGATACTTTGTAAAGCCATATAAGAAAGATTAGAATTTTATTGGATAGTCAATATGATTTTACTAAGGAAAAATCTTGCATTACAAATCTTTTTGTCATGTTTTAAAAATGTTACTTGCATATCTAGATACATGATTTTACTAAGAGAAAATCTTGCCTTACAAATCTTTTGTCATGTTTTGAAAATGTTACTTGCATATCTAGATAAGGGTAACGGTCTTGATTTGGTGTATCTGGATTTTCAGAAAGCATTTGAGAAAGTGTCATGTAAAAACCTTTCAGAAACTTAGCTCCACAGGTCTAGTGGATAAATTAACTAATGGATAGAAGAATGATTTGACAGAAGAAAACAGAAGGATGCTATAAATGTTGTTCAGTCAAAATAATTTTGCAAGGGGTGTAGCTCAGGGATCAGTCTCAGGATCATTTCTTTTTTTATTCATATTATTAACATAGATAAAGAAATTTGTTCACGATATCAAGATTTGGGTATTACTGGCTGCCAAGAAGGTGTTGGTGCTTTATAAAAAACTTAGATAATTCAGTGAGTTGGGTAAATAAATGTCAGGTAGGTTTTAATTAAAATCAATGTAAAAATGTATGTTAGATAACACAATTTGAATTAAAGTAAAATTTGTATGGCAATAACTTTAAAATTGTCATGAAAGAAAGGGATCTTGATGTAATAGTTGATCGGTTTCTGAAGCCATTCAAACAGTATGTTGTTGCAAATGGTTACACCCACAGAAATATTGAATACAAGTCTAAAGAAGCTATAATTTAATTGCACATATTACTAGTTAAATCAAATTTGAAGTATTGTGTTCACACTTGGATTACTTACCTTAGAAAAGACTGTAGTGCTGGAAAAGGTCCAGAGGAGGGTTACTAAAATGGTTTCTGGAATATAGAAATTGTCATTTGAGGATAGATTAAAATCTTTATAATTGTTTTTTTTTAATAAGGGAGTTAGGAGAGATCTGATTGAAGTTTTTAAAATAGTAAAAGAAATTGATAATGTTGAAGCATTAACAATTTTTATACTTTATAGCGAGTATTATACTTTATAGCGAGTATGGATGCAAGGTAGAAGCTGTCTCCAGTTAAGACAGTTATAGTTTTCAAATAGGACATTGGCCTAAGGAATGGTTTGCTTCTGCATGTTGTAGATGCAATAAATTTAAGTTAGTTTAAAAGAAAGCTTGATAGATATATGAATGATAAAGGCTGACTTTATTTTTTTTAGTTAATAGTTTTAGTTTTGGTTAGAGGATGGAAGATGGAGCAACAGGTCTCTTGTTGTTTCACGCCAGTGACACAGCGGTATATGTGCAAACCAAAACAAACCCTTGTTGTTCCTAAACATTTTTATGTTAATCCATGAAGCCATATAGTGGACCATGTCCATTAACTACAGGATTACAACTTTAACATTAAACATCAGCATAGATGAAAGCCTTGTATAAATAAATCATGTAAACAGTAGGAAAAGAGTGAAAAAACAAAATAGTAAAGACAAATAACCTAAGCTCTTCCAGAACATTATCCAATATGAGACATTGAGAGATGATGCAAGGTGATGTTCTCAGGCAAAATATATCAGTTTAAATCAGTCAGTCATTTAGTATACCAAGAATAACATAGACTCCTACAGCATACAATGGCTCTGTAGGTTTCAAAGACAATAAAATACGGAGTACAGTATTAACTATTACAATTATAGAAAAGTTTGTTACGTCCAAAATAATAATATATGAACGTGTAAAAATTAAGATTTTAGTTTTTACTTTAATTGTGATTAAAATAAAAAAAACACTTAAATGCTAAGAAGACACTGGAGAGCATAAGATAATATTTCTAATGAATTGGATAGCTGAAACTTTTAGAGAAATGTTCGAACTCATGTGAATTATACTGTATATGTGTGATAGGATCCACGAAGGGAATAACCTAAGAAATTATCAGAACATTATATTCGAATACTGTTTGAGTGGGCTCTGTTTATATGTTTTGTCCCCAACTACTAAGTTACAATAAAAGTAAAAATGTTTAGGTTGTGATGAATTATTTCATCAAAAGACTGGTGCTTACAACATTTGCAAACAAGATGCAGAAATTCTGTTAAGAAAACTTATAAGTTTAGGAGCTTTAGAACCAGGATTGGATCTTTCTTTGCAACAATGTGTCATATTTTTAAAATCAAAAAAATCTCAGCCCTTCATATAGAAAAATGAAGGTGAGTTCACATGCTTATATCAATTAGCCATTAATGTAGATGAAACTCGGAGAATGTGAATCAAAATCTTTCAATTCTTCTCATGAATTATCGAATAGCAATGCGAAGAACTACACAATCATCACTAACCTTTGGAAGCGACTTGAATATGCCATAGGGCTATCTTTTCTCACGCGCTAAGAAACAACGTCTTACAGAGAATGTGTAGGTAGGAGACTAAGCAGCATTATTCATGCACATGAGTTCACTTGAGAAATACTTAAATCAGCTAGCGAGAAGATGAAATGTTACTGTAGTATATTTTCTGGAAAGACTTGATTTTATTTTGGATACATACTAAGGTTGTACTCTCAGTGCTGTAAGAGAGAACGGTTTCCAGATTCTGTAGATATTTGTAAGTGTTTTATTTCTTATTTAAATTAATCAATCATATGATGCATAAAATCTAAAAGATAAGTTATATAAGCAAAAGTTTATCTGCTGTGATCACCTTCGAAATTCGCTGGTGAGAGAGTGAGTAACTAGTTAATTTCAAAGAAGACTTTGCCACAGATAAATCAACCTACAGTTGCTGTTACGATCATTTGCAATGTATCACCTATTTATTTCCACAGACCATTCTATTATAATACCACATATCAAATATATGATGACTCAATAATTTAGAGACTCTAAATTAGTGAAGTAAAAACATTTCATTAACAAAAGTTTTGATTGTATTTTGTTTCACGCATTTATTTTAATGATTGTGATAACTATGTTTATGAGTATTAATATTGTTGATTGTCAGATGTTACTGTATTTTTAAATGAGAAAATTTAAGTGTCACGTATAACTTTCGTCTTTTTGTAATAGGGTTATTCTAAGTACCTACTCCAGCAAAGGGTCAGTGTTTTAGGAAGTGTTTCTTTCAGCTTACATATCTGTATGGTTGTTTTTCCAGGGCAATATTTCGTATTGTGAGAAACCCACTTGAAATAAAAATGCATCTCAGAACGGATGGTATGAGTATTAACAGTGTTACTGATTTCAATCAGTGATGTTGAGAAACCCACTTGTTGAGAATTTTATATGCAAAAACGGCATATTTCTATTCGAAATATTTTTTCAACCCAAACGAGCCGTTTTTGCATATAAAAAAGTGTGATTGATTTATAACCCTTACAAAAGTGTAAGAAATATTTTGAGTCTCTAGTTAGGCTAAAGCATACCACAACTGCTTTATACGTCTGATAAAGTGATAAAGTTGAGTTGATTATTTAGTTATCTAGTTTGTCAGGTTGCTAGTTGGTTGACGTTTCGAATATTGATTGGGTTTATTTTTCAACGAAGCACCAGAGACACGAGGAGCTGCTGTTGGTTTGAGAGAATAATTACAAAGTGGTTATTAGAGTTATCTACAAAGTTATATCTGCCTTTAGTGAAAGTTGATTCATTTGCGCAAAAGTAAAATTATTAAAACATAATAATTGATTCTAAGTGAAATAAAATGTTAATATTATCATTACGTGAAGTGAAAATTATATTTTTTTCATTTTACTTAATAATCTAAAATAACCGGTCTAACAATATAAACCATTAAAAGAATGTGGTATTTTCAGATAAAGGTGATTATTTTAACAAGTTATTCAACAGACCTAAAAGAAGATCAGGACCTGTCTTCCTCCCAATGAAATATTCTTTGTTCACATTCTTGTATGAGTGTGTTTATTTTGTTCCTTCGCCAAAAACTGTTTTTAATGGAATTTTATATTTGAAGTGCGTTTGAGAACAATTATTCTGTAAATATATAAAAAAATATATTTATAGTTTTTTTATATTGTGATAAAGTACCACTATTTTTATTAAATCTAAGTTATTTCATATTATTGTATGAAACTCCCCGCTAGTACGGCGGAAAGTCTACGGATTTACAACGCTAAAATCAGCGGTTCGATTCTCCACGGTGGGCTCAGCAATGTGGCTCTGCTATAAGAGAACACACATACTCCATGATGACAAAAATAATAGGAAATATAAGCAGTTCTAAATTTTCTGACCTTGAGATTGTGAAATAATGGGACAGGAAACAAACTTTTAAGGAAAATAATTCAATGCTTTTATTTACTAACACAAACAACAATTAATGCAAGTTTCTGACATGGCGGACAAGTACCTTTACTGGAATGAGAGAGAGATCTGAAAATACTTGAATATGTGTTATAATACCCACACATAACACTTCCTAAACTTAATTTTTAGTTTGCTTGTTGTTCAGCACCAATGGGCTAACAGTAATGTGCCCATTGACTTTGTGTGTTTGTTTTTTTAATTTCTTGCGAAGCTACATAAAGGCTAACTGCGTTAGTCGTCCCTAATTTAACAGTGTAAGACTAGAGGGAAGGTAGCTAGTTGTTATCTCTCACCATCAACTCTTGGGATAGTCTTTTACCAACGAACAGTGTAATTGACTTAACATTACAACGCCTAAACAGATAAAAAGGCGAGCATGTTCGGTGTGACCCTCAAATTTACGGGTCTAGCGCCCTAACTACCTAGCCGTGTCGGGCCACCCACCCATCGTTTTTTTAGCGTTATAAGCGTTCAAACTTACCACTGAAGACAAGTGACTAAATTTCTAAAATACTTTGATATATATTTTATAAAAAAAAAATCCTTTTGCTAAAAGAGTTTTGTTTATGAGGTCATTAACAATGAAAAACGGATTGCCGAAAAAATAGTGTAGTTTAATAATCTAATTGATACTACATATTCCTTTAAGCTCTATAAACTTTCAAAAACCCAAATCATTATTTATTATTATCTAGAATGTTTACCTGACCAATTATAGTTATCTATATATAATTTTTGTTAGCTATTTGAATTTTATGTTATGCATGTTTTGTTTTTGTTTTAACTTCGGACTAGGGTTATTCTTATTAAATGGTTAGGTTCCTTTGTTGTTTTTACGAAATTTTAGGCAGTAACAGCTATTCAGCAAAATATAATTTTTTGCAACATTTTAAAGTTTAAGAAAACAGTTATTAGTGGTTGTTGAAATAGCTATTTTATTCCACGCGCATAAACAATAAGACCACCAGATACTGTCATAATAACTGTGTTCATATTGAATGCTTTGGAGTGCTTTAATTACGAGTGTTTAAATTTCACGTAAAACTACACGAGGGTTATCTGCGCTGGTCAATCCTAATTTAGCAGTCTAGGACTAGAGTTATCACCATCCACCACCAACTTTTGGGTTAGTCTTTTTACCAACGAATAGTGGGATTGACCGTCACATTATAGCGCCCCTACAGCTGAAAGGGCCATGTTTGGTGTGACGGGAATTCGAACTTGCGGCCCTCAGATTACGAGTCAAGTGCATTAGCCACCTGGCGATGACGGGCCTGAAGAGTAAGGAATCCAGAGAAACAAATCTCGTTTAGAAAACAGGCCTGGCATGGCCGAGCGCGTTAAGGCGTCCACTCGTAATCTGAGGGTCGCGGGTTCGCGCCCGCGTCGCACTAAACATGCTCGCCCTCCCAGCTGTGGGGGTGTATAATGTGACGGTCAATCCCAATATTCAGTGGTAAAAGAGTAGCCCAATAGTTGGCGGTGGGTGGTGATGACTAGCTGCCTTCCCTCTAGTCTTACACTGCAAAATTAGGGACGGCTAGCACAGATAGCCCTCGAGTAGCTTTGTGCGAATTTCCAAAACAAACAAACAAACGTTTAAAAAACAACCATAAGGGAGCACCTTGATTTTCTTTGTTTAAATAATTTGTCTCTCAATAGCAAAACTCTCGAAAAAGAAAAAAAACATTTAATTTATAAATGCCTACTCTTGTTATCTGTTTAGATAAATAGCAATTAACTTATTTTTCTTTATTTCAGATTGAAATAAAACAAATGTGGCAAGGGAAAATGTTGCACCAGTAAACATACTACCAATTTGATACAAATCAGAGTTTTTATTTTCTGTTTTATTTTTATTTTCTGGTAATAATAATCTTATTTTATTTAAAGTGAAACAAATAACATTATATCTTAACGTCACAAGTTACTTTGTTTAAAATTACTTGTTAAGCTTAGATTTTCGAAAACAAGAATGTTTTTATTCGCAATTTGAAATGCTTAAACATTTATCACTGGATAAGAATGACAGGAAAATTAAGTTAATTTTAAAGTAACAAATTACTTTAGCTTGAATTTTTAACATTTTTTGCTCTAACTAAAAGTGGTTTGGATAAAATAATTGATCTTTCTCCTTTTTTAAACATGCTACACGAATCGCGTTTCAAATGTTAGAAAGAAAACATGTTTATCACCGAACTCAATGAAACTAGTTTTAGATTCCAAACCAAAGCTATGCAGATTTCATTTATTAATCCATCCAGTTTGGAGCATGGAATCATGTCGGCTTGTTGAATAGCTTCTAGTTTTCTGACGCATTAGATTAAATATTTAATATAACTGATATGTGTCTAGTAGTTCTACTGGAATGTTTTAGATACTAAAATGATTTCAGTGGCAAAATATATTTTATAGTGAAACACGGATTATGGCCTAAAGTTCATTTCTATAAGCTACAAAAAATTTAATCGTATATTTTTCTTTTGAATTAAGATACTTTTCACAAATTTTGGCAGCCGACACAACTTTTAACTCTAAACTATGAATAGCATCATAAGAGTATTATTACTATTATACTTAATTAGGATGTTACATATCCAACTCAACTGACAAATCAGAGGACACGAAAGCTATCACATAAAAGTTATCGTGTTCTTTCTCTTTACTGAGCGTCTTTCATGCATCCAAGTGGCACGGTGGGATAACTACTGATTTACTTAGAGTTTTGCTATCTTTTGTGGGCACAGCGGAGATTACACATTATGTAGGTTTTTGCTATAAACAAATATTTTTATTTCAAAATGTTTGAAATAGTATACATATACTTTTACTTCAAAATGCAAATTAATAAAAAAATTCTGCTCGTCGACATTTTAAAAAAATATTGTCCGATACGTTAACACATGTAATGGATTTTTCAAAACGCTTGCAAAATTGGGTTTTGGGTGAATATTTTTAGGATTCTTGAAGAAAAGTTTTGTAATGTTAGTATATCATTTTATGATACACAGAGAATTATAGAAATAGCTTATAAACGTTGATTATAGCGAATCCCTTTATGAACAAGAGCCTAAGTAAAACTAAAACTAAACTATCGTGGCAGGGGTTCAGTTTAGAGAGAGAGAAATCAGAAGAGTTCTCTCTCCAACTGGGGTGTTCAGGAACTTTGTAGTTCCTCTTCGTCCCCTTTCGTGGATTGTTAATTTAAGATTAAGTGGTGTTTATTATAATTTGATAAGTTAATTGTCGTTATAATTCTTTTACTTTTTTGGGTGAGAAGAGTCTCACCAAATGTTCTTTTGGGTGGAGGCAAAGGCAGCAGTGGAAAGGAAGGCCGGAACTTGTCCCAAAAGGAAAAAGTTCAGCAGATGTTAACATGAATGTAGTTTATTCGAATTTAGATCAAATCAAACGGCCCGGTTCTGGGTCTGGCAAAAAGGTTGCCTAGGCTGGGATCTAGAAATCCAATGCCTGAAAATTTTGAGGTGGGGGAAACGGGAGAGCCCCGAGAAAACCCACTTTCACACGACAGGCGCCGAAAGTTTTGCCTGTCGTGTGCCCTTTACCTGAAAAAAAAAAGGAATTAATGTTAATAACATAGGTTTTATTTGTTTAGATTTTTTCCTGAGTGGATTGTGATTCTTGAAATATGTTGTAAGGTGATATGAATTTCGTTGGTGCACTTGATAATTTGTATAGTGATGCCGTTAGTTTGTTTCTGTTTTCTGCTTTTAGATAATATTTCAGAGAAAGTTCTGTTATTCTATCTTTTATAGTTGGTAAATTACTAATTTGGTGTAGATAATTTGTTGGCGTAAAAGATGGTAAACTGAATGCGGATTTTAATATTTTGTTTTGTTGCACTTGGATTTTTTGGAGTGTATTGTTTGACATATTGTATGTTACTTGACATCCGTACTCTATTAGTGGACGGATGTAAGCCTTGTATATTTGTATGATGGTGTTCGGTGCGCATTTCGATTGTTTACCAGTTATAGTCTTGAGATATGAAATCCTTTTTCTGATTGATGAGTGTATATTGTTTATGTGTTTTTTCCATGTTAATTTTGTGTCGAAAGTGACGCCAAGGAATGTGATGTTTTTGCTCATGTTAATGGTTGTGTTTCCAAGTGATAGTTTTATTTTCTCTAGATTTTTTCTTTGCTTCTTTAGTTTTCTGTAAAAGGTGATTGCTTGTGTTTTTGTCGGATTTAACACGACTCTCCACTTGTTGCTCCATGTTGCGACTTTGTTTAGTGATTCTTGTACGCGAGACATGGCCATTACTGGGTTTCTGGAGGTGCTCCAGATTGCGATGTCATCTGCGTACTGCGAGTTGTGTGTGTATGTTAGATTTGGAAAGGGTATGTCACTGACGAAGATTATGTATAGAAGTGGAGAGAGGACTGATCCTTGGGGCACTCCTGCCGTTATATTAAATAATTTAGATATGGTTTTATTGACTTTTACTTGTGCTGTTCTGTTGGTTAAAAAATTTGAAACCCATTTGACTATCATAGGATTTATTTGAAGATGATTTAGTTTGTATATGATGGCATTGTGCCAAACGCTGTTGAATGCTTTTTTGACGTCTAGGAATACCCCGATAGTTACTTGATTGTTGTTGTAAGCTTTGTAGATTGATTCTGTGAGTCGTGTGAGGTGATCTGTTGTTTGTCTATTTTTTCTGGAGGCATTTTGAGATTCTGGAAGTATGTTGTTTGATTCACAAAAATGTAGGAGACGGTTGGAAATAATTCTTTCCATCAGTTTGCCAAGGCAGCTTAACAGACTGATTGGGCGGAAATTATCTGGATTTGTTCTGTTAGTTTGTTTCTTGGGGATCGTTGTTATGATGGCTTTTTTCCACGTGTCAGGGTAATACCCTGTCGCTAGTGAAATGTTCATGATGTTTGTGAGGTGTTGTAGTAGGAGAGTGGAACCTTTTTTGAGAATGATATTTGGTATTTGGTCATGTCCGGGGGAAGTATTCTTCAAGTTTTTGATATTAATCTTTAGTTCGGTAATGGTTATTTTTCTATTGATTGAATTTGAGTATGCTTCTAGTGTCTCTCCGGGAAATCCTGGTGAGAATGAAGCTTGGTTTATACTTATGTAGTTGTTGACATGGTGTTTGTGTTGTGTGTCAAAATCTGCTGAGTTTAAATCGCTAAAAGCGGATTTGTAATAGTCGGCTAATAAGTCAGCTTTCTCTTCGTCCATCCTTGCGATTTTATTGTAATGTTGTGTCGATTCCTTTTAATGTAAAACACGAACCCTGACTTCTTGTCGACGACTTGCGTATAGCCGTTAATATCAGGCAAATAGCATAATAAACTATATTTAATACCAAACTGCTTGTTAGTACAGTTTTGTCTAAGTTTCTTATATTTATTTCCACCAACCAGGAAGAAGCACGTCAAGTTGAACTTCACATAAGATATTTCCGTTAATTCCGCTCAAATGAGACTACAACAATAGGAGCTAAAAGGTAAAAGATATAACCCACTTTATCCTTACAAATGTAAAACAGATCGAAAAGAATTGTATTTATAGTTTTTCATTTGAAACTTAAAATTTGACATAATAACTTGTATACAATTATTAAATACGAATTAAATTAACGATTGTACATTATGTAATCACTTTATTCCTTTAGACATTAATCTATATTAGGTATAAATACAGTACACAGTAAACAAATAATCTCTGTGCATTTGTGTCTTCCATTAGTCATTCAATAAACTCATTGTTTTACAGTATAAACAGTATTGTGATCTGAGATGAGCCTCAGTTGTTGCATTGTTGAATATTTGTTGTATTACTAGAAACTACGATTATAAAAAACTAAGGGAAAATATGTTCTAAGACAACGGAAACATTGGTGTTTTCATCCTGAATGTCATCTGATGTACACATGAGCTAAATAACCGTCAACGATATAAAACTGCTGACTAGAGGGAGAGAAACCAATCATCGATGTCGTTTCTTTTATATACGAACAGCTTATAGTGCAAAGGTTGTTCAGCGGAATCGTTGTGCGAACCTTGGATCTTCGTTCAGTCGATTTACTTACTTTATTTTTAAGTAATTTTTACGTCATTCTAATCCACTAGAAATATGTTTATAATTATTTTACTCAAAAAATTCTTTCTGTGAAATTCCCTTCATAAATAGTTGCAAAATAATTATGTTCAGTATAATTTGTATATATTGTACAAAGCATTAAATATCATACATGTTACAGTCATTTAATATTTATCATTATTGGTTAGTAAATCCTGCTTAACCCCGCACTTCAGTTTTTAAAAGAAACTTCAAACTTCTGTAAAAAACCTTAACTTCAAGAGATAATGATAGCGTTGTTTATACTATAATTATGTTGTTGTTGTTTTATTTCTATTTACTACTAGTTAATAACATTTATAAAAGCAGATAGTCTGTTTGAAGCTTTTCAACCTTAATGAAACTGCCTGATACAAAACTTTTAGTTTTCGAGTTATCACGTGATAGAGAAGAAGCAGAAGAACAACAAATTCAAACTTTATGTTATAATATTTACAGACATTATCAGAACTTGTGACTCAGTCATTACATAGATATTGTTATGAAAGAAAATAGTGTATAGTATTTTAATGTTCTGATACCATATTGAGTTGATATTTACAATATCATTTCCATTATCAATCTGAACCACTTCTACATGGTCAATGCTGCTTGAAGTAAGACAGCTCAGATTTTTTATAAAAGAAAAAGGAAATCAATGAATAGTTATTGGTATATGTCTTTATTTTCCTAGGCAAAAGGTCAAAAAGGAGTTAGTTACTGAAAATTCAAATTTCTGATAAAAAAAAGGAAAGAATAGTTAATTGATATAAATATGTGTTTTTAGTTCTGTCAATACAGAATTCGGCCACTCATTTGCTTTGTTTTGTTACGAGAGATTTGTTTGATAATTATAATTGAACATTTATAAATAACTTGATTGAAATGAGTCTTTAATGATGAAAATCGGTTTTATTTTCATATAGGTTTCCTCGTTTTTCAAAGGATGCTTGTCACTGTCTGCAGCAACTCTGTAAAATATTTGCTGCATTCATCACTCAGATTCTTCTAATCTTCAGTGGATTATCAAATGATTGTTTCGTCGCAAATCAAATAAGTGATACTGGTATACTAACTTTAATAAAAAGTAAGTATAGATACGGCTGAGTCTGTACATTTTGAATAGGTAACTTTCAAAGTGTTAAGTTCCAGCTGAGTTATTTTTCTTCCCTCTGTTTTCTATTTCAAGTCCCAGCTATCAAACAGAAGATTTATAATGACATTGCTCAACACATAAATCACAAAATATCCTGTGTTTTAGTTCAAATGACTGTAAATAAATTGTATCGTGAGTTATATTGAACAAAACTGTTCTCTCATTTGATAACTCTTAACCAAATCACCAAAAATTTTTGAACCCCTCACATGGAAAATATGAAAGTTCTCTCTGAAGATTTCTTATCAGGACTGTGTTCAGAAGTCTGTCTTTTCACTGGAATATCACCCATCACGAATCTTGCTGATATAACATTAATAAGGATAACTAGCAATGTTTTTACTTTATTTGTCCGTCATTATTAATTTATATAGTGCATTTGTAACTATTACGATACAATATGTTCACAGCTATCTCAATACAGAGGATGAAGAGTTCAATAATGTATTATAAAACAAAAGCCGAGAAAAGAAGAAAGTGCACAGAATAAGTTTGTCTTCAATTTACCTACCCACTGACTTTTACCAAACTCATGATCTATTGAAACTAAACAGTCCTTTAAACGTTTACAAATTTCGTCTTGAATTTGTTTAAAGCTTTATTATGTAGCCAAACGTTGTTCTCTGTTATACCACCAACTTCAGCTATGATTTTAACTATTTATAAGAACGTAACAAGAATAGGTCTTAAGGACACTGAGCTGCCTGCTTTCAACGTCACTCTCACTCCAAACATTACTAACAATATCTCAGACTTCATCACAAACCAGATTTTTGATCTGAGACGTAACATTGTACTTGTTATATCTCTTTCTTCTTTCTTAAGTCTTCTCATTCTCTTTACTGTCGCGGGTAATATTTTTGTCATATCTTCCATCTTGCTTGACAGAAACTTACGAAGAGTTGGAAATTACCTGATTTTATCTTTGGCCGTAGCGGACTTAATGGTTGCTTGTTTGGTCATGCCGCTAAGTGCTATGTATGAAATTGAAGAAAAGTGGCCATTAGGTCCAGTACTTTGTGACATGTGGACGTCGTGTGATGTGCTTTGCTGCACTGCGTCGATATTGCACTTGCTAGCCATAGCAGTTGACAGATTTCGAGCAGTCACACGCATTGATTACGTTCGACAGAGGAATGTTCGGGATATCAGTATCATGATTTTCTTGGTTTGGACCGTTGCTCTTGTTATTTCTGTCGCTCCAATATTTGGATGGAAGGATCCAAACTTTGAAGAACGCATTTTTAATGAACAAAAATGCTTGATTAGCCAGGATGTGGCATACCAGGTTTTTGCCACCTTTTCTTCTTTTTATGTACCTTTGGTAGCAATTCTCGTGCTTTATTGGCGAATATATCAAGAGGCTCGAAGGAGAATTCGCAATAAACCTGGCAAAAATACGCAGGTTACCGAGAAAAAAAAATGCGGAAAATCTTCAGTGCCATATGCTGCTGAGCTCTCGACACTTCCAAACACTTTAATGTCTACAAATTCAGATTCGCCTCAAACATCTTATTCTGTCGTTGCAAACAGAGACCCTGGATGTTCCCAGAGAAGGGATCGGGGCAAACAGCTAAAAGACATTGAAGTAAAGCGTGAGAAGAAAGCAGCAAAAACTCTAGCTATAATAACAGGTGTTTTTATCGTTTGTTGGCTGCCGTTTTTTGTTTTAGCCGTGATTATGCCGATCTGTAACTCGTGTGAACCAAACGAGAAAATATTCAGCATGTCACAATGGCTGGGCTACACCAATTCAATGTTAAATCCCATAATTTACACAATTTTTAGTCCGGACTTTCGGCGTGCCTTTAACCGAGTATTATGCGGAGGTAAACGTCAAAGAGCGAATATAATGTAGTCGGAAAGACCAATTAATAATTTCCAATAAGGTTTCAAAAAGTATGACAAGAGGCTCAGCTGAATTATACTGATATTCTACCTAGAGAAACCCATTTAAAATCTATGACACAACAAGGTGCAGAGCTGGAAGGGTAGTTTCGTTACTATAAATGAATTAAACGAGTCTTTACTACAAACTTTACTACACGTAATTCTTATGTACTAAAGCTAGTTTTCACAAAGTAATGAAACATCGTTTAGAATTTTCTATAACCTGTGGTCAAAGTGACTGCAACACTCGTTGAAAGTGTAAATTAGTTGAATACAACTACTGAAAACCAGCTTAAGGAAAATACCGTGACCTTACATGTTGATAAAGAAGAGTCGATATAAACATCTACTGAAGCATTAATTAATACATAGTTAAACTCTTAAATAATTAAACAGTACTTATAGACGAAACAATTCAAAAAATTTGCTAATCAGTATTCCATGTCTACGTTTGTCTCATCATATTTATCTAGAATTGCCAACAAGTTTTCCGTTGTCTATGCTTGTCTCAATATACATGTCTAGAATCCTTTCAGATGTAAAGATACGTTGATGTGAACTACAATAATCATTTTGTACGCTTTGGAAATTTGAGCAAATTAAAAAGGGAATGTTAGTTTTGTATTGAGAAGGCGTACTGCACTTTAAAACTATGTAAGTTTGTTATTGTTTATTTCACAAAATTTTCTTGCTAACTACTTGAGAACCGTCTGCGCTAAACGTGCCTAATTCATTAGGCTAAAGGGAATGCAACTATTTAACACGTCCACCGCCAACTCATGGGTATTTTAATCAAATAGTGGTATTGGCTGTTATATTATAATGTTCACACGAGCATGTCCGGTAATGGGGATTCGAACTCGTGATCCGCAAATACAAAATTCTTATAGGCATTTTGTGTAGGGCATGGTCTGAAATCGCCATAGCTTGACTATAATTAACAAAGATGATTGAAAACAACATAGCATAGGTCAAAATGTGATATAGCAAATAGTACGTGATGTTAACGTCTAAGTTAGCTGCTGCAAATAATGAGTTACGGTGTTTAAATAGTGAAACTTCACTTATACAAAGTTAAGTTGTATCGTTATGTACAACAAGACGACTGTGAAACCTCATATGTATTACATGATTTATTCTGAAAGTGTCTATCGTATCATGCTTTCGAATGACAAATGTCGGATACTTTCATGTTTTATATGATAATACCAAGATGAAGGAAACGTGTGTTTAATTAATAGTTAATATAAAACAAGTCAAATACAATGTTCAATTTAATAATGCATAGCTTATAAAAATTTGTTTTATTATTGTATTATGAATCTTCAAGATTGTCGCTAGTCGGACATGTGCAAAAAATTCACATAAAATCCACTTCATACATTTAAAGTTCAAAGAATTGTTTTATTTTACCAGTTAGTTTAATTACCGAGAAAAGCTAATTTACAGTATGTAAATTCTCAAGATAATTAGTACCAGTGTCATAACCAGTTTTAGATTGTATATATGTGTGTTGTAATACAGCAAAATTAGGCATCGTCCATAGAATCCAGTGACAATAGATTATTTGATATACATAATATAATTAAGGGATTCATTTGTCGCAAATTCCAACGAGTGCATGAGATGCTATTTCATATAAACAAATATATATGTATGTGATTTCAAAATGTACGTTGAAAGGTATTTGATTCAAATTAAAATGCTTCGGGGCAGAATTGAGAAGCTACACTTCTGTAAGCCTTTTATTGATATTTCCATGTTACACGTGTTTATAGACTGTAGTCAAGTGCAAAATAAACATGTATGGTAATAGACAATAAGATGAGTTATTTTTTTTGGTCGAATTTCGTTCTTACAAAGTTAATGCAAGAAATTAACACGTAATTCTTGGTATCATAAAACAATAGTGCATAGAATACGAAAAACGTGATATAAGAGATGAATAAACCTAATGGATATTAATTTGTTTTGAGTGTTTTAACAAAATATACTTATGTCATATTAACAAAATACAAATTTAAAAACTACACGTAACTTATAGCTTAAATTTGGACTAAACGATAGGATGTCTTAATTAAACGGAAAAGACAATTCACTCATCTTCTCTTCATATGCCTCCATTGGTACAAGTGGTATGTCTGCGGACTCACGCCGCTAGAAAACCGGGTTTCCATACCCGTGGTGGAAAGAGCACAGATAGCCCATTGTGAAGCTTTGTGCTTAATTCTGAAGAAACATCAGTTCTCTTAATTTTACATATAACAAACAGGCTTAGCTCATGATAACATTATCATATAACGAATGTGGGTACCTCAGTAGCATGTCTCGGGCTGTTAAAAATTTGGTTTCGATACCCGCAGTGGGCAGGACGTATCTTTTTTCTTAACGTAAAAAATAGGCACTTGTGATATTTGCTTTTCATCTTATTTTGAAATATGTAGATTATTCAGTGTTTACATGAAAGACATTGTAAAACAAAACACTGAGTACGTTACAATAGAATTAAATAAAACACAAGAGATATTTAACCTAATAATATTCACGATGTTACAAAAACATGTAGGTTCAAGAAATCAATTTAACACAATGTTTATATGTTATCGTATTTTCTTGCTAAATTGACCTAAGTTATAAATAGCCCATAGTGCCGAAAACATTATAGTAGAGTTAAACATTTCATATATTCACCCGTTTAGCTTAAATGGAAGATAAATGATGACCTCCTATTTAACGAGACCATTGGTACACAGTATTAAATATAAAACAATAGTTATACATTTTGGAATATTAACCCTTTTGACAACAACTAGCTTCCTACTCTCTGTAGACAATACCTGGTGATAATCAAAAGTTGACTCCTATTTACATGGTGAAAACCTATTTTGTTTCGGTTTTCTTTCATATTCAATATTAGATATTTATGTTGTTGCAACAGAGGACCATTCATACTTATCTTCAATCAAATACTTTTTCCTGGCTATCAACATCTTAATGGAAGCTAAATGATATTCATGTTGGAGCACCAGAGGTAGAATTGGATTCGCAGATCAACCTTCTCACTCCAGCTTGTCGGCATTAAACACTAAAGAAACAGTTTTGAGCTACAATTGTTATAATGTACATTATTTGCATTGTTGAACTTCTTAGTTCAATGTATGAAATAAGTTCAACTGCCAAACATTCTACACATATACTGACACACGGTTTCAAGCTGAACAACACCGTAGTCAGGTAATATCAAAATCAATGAAATGTAATTGTGATGTTAAAATAACTTTTTGATATTCCAACAACCACACCTTTATACAGTTCCAGGAAAGTGTTAATTAAACATATGACTTACGTTTATGTGTGTGTCTGTATACATATATATATATACACACACACACATATGATAAACAAAAACAAGCCCAAAAGAAAATCAAATCAAAGATGTTGCAGAAATCAAAACGATATAAAATGTAGACTAGAGTTTGGAGGTGACTGCTTTGAAATAAGACCACATTGTAGTGGAGATACACAGTCTATTAGTCTTAACTTCTGCTCGCCAGTCTCTCATGAATAAATTCAACATTAAATGAGAATAGTAAAATAATCAACATTAAATAATAATAGTAAAATAATAAAAAACAGACATTAGGAGAGCGATAGCGGTACTCAAGCTCACAATGTCTCATATCAATATCGCTCTTCACTGCCTGCAAACTGTTTTTTGAAAATTACTGCTTCTAAAGTAAAGAAGAAGAAAAAAAACACTTGAGGGTAAGTAAACTAAACTTACCTTCTGATCTTGGTATTCTTCCAGCACCAATTACATTGGTAAAGCACAAATTAGCAGCAAATAGAAAAATTATAGTGGTATTGAGAATCCCAACCAAATTATCTAACTCTAACTAGTATAACTTTTCAGTATGAATCTTCTGTATACACATATACTCTCCAAAAAAAGAAAAAGAAACGCAAAAGGGATATTTTTTTAATTTAAAGAGAAATATTTGTAATAACGTTACAAGCTCAGAGTATGTGATGTTACACGTGTTAAGGCACTGACTGTCAGACCAAAATGACAATTAAAGTTGTGCACTTTGAAAACGGAGAAAAACAACGGATTTTTCGTCAAAACGCATTCGTGTCCAATAAACATGTTTGAGAGATCTGCATGTTCTGCAAGTGCAACATGTGCAAAATCCCTATAAAAGTGACGGGTTTTCGGTTTCCATAGATCAGTGTTAAGGCACCGACTCGTGATACAGTTACACCAAGACTGACTGAAGCACAACGCAACAACGCCATTGGTGGAAGGCTTGGAAGCAGGCGAATCTTGATCGGATGTTGCCAGAGCTGTGATTGTCCATCCAAGCACTATCATAAGGCTATGGAATCGTCACCAACAACATGGATCAACTTGTAACCGTCCACGATCTGGCAGACCTCGTATGACCACGCCCGCACAAGATCGCTACATCCGGTTGCGTCACCTTCGGGATAGAACTACCATTCTACTGCCTCAACCATACCAGAGCAACGCCCGTCCTCACCCAGCCCGACTCACCACTGTCTTCTTGAGACACCACAACATCAACGTTCTTCCCTGGCCCTCCAGAGCACCAGATTTAAGCCCCATCGAACATCTTTGGGAAGAGTTGGACCGAGGTCTGCGACGGCGACAACGTCAACCGCAGACTCTACCTCAACTTGCAGCAGCTTTGCAGGCTGAGTGGACAGGCATTCCACATAATGTGATTCGTCATCTCATCGTTTTTATGGGCAGGAGATGCCAAGCAGTTATTGATGCTTATGGGGGAGCATGCTCGTTATTGACGTTGAGTGACGTTAAACTTCAACTAGTGAGCGTGGAATTCGCCTTTGCAGACTTTGGATGTTCAGCAGTGAATGTGCAAAGTTTCACACGTCATACAGAACTACCCGGAATAATCTTGTTATCAATTTGTCTCAAATTTTGCCTTTTGCGTTTCTTTTTTTGAAGAGTATATATGTGTGTATGTGTGTATAGGTCTACGACATTCATATCAGAATTCTAAATATTGACTTTTTGTCTGCTACTTATTACAACCTTTCATTTTGTAAGTCATAATCGATACTTAATTTGTGTCAGTTTCACTTTGATATTGTGCATGCTTGGTTCAATGACGTAGTTACCTGTTAATATTCTGAAAGACCAATAATAGTATCTTACAGCGTGGCACTATTAAACACAGATGCAAATTAAAATAATTCCCTAGAGAGCGTATCGTTATGCCCTCACTGGTACAGCGTAATGCCTGCGGACTTAAAACGCTGAAAACTAGCTTTCGATACCCGGTGTGAGTAGATTACAAATAGAGTAGTTTTGTGCTACTTTTCGTTTAGTCAATGTTGAATGGGTAATAAAAAAGAAATACAGATTTTATACGAAATAATTTTTAACATTTAACAGAATTCAACACATGTTGAAGTAACAGCATTTCTATGTATATATTATATAGGTGTTAAATGGATCGTGATATTTGGATCATTTCTAAAAATAATGCACTGTTTCAAACGAGACATTTAAAATTCTTTTTTTTATTTCTGTTGCTTTCACAATCTAACGTAAAGGCTTTTAACTTTTACCCATTGTTTTACTGATTCACTACAGCTAATTAAACCTTGTTAATACTGAATATTAAAAAAAAGATAAATCTGTATTTGAAATTACTTGAAGGCGTGCGACTCGTAATCTAATTCAAGAGTTGGCGGTTGGTGATGATGTCTAGCTGCCTTCCCTCTCGCCTTACACTCCAGAATTAGCTATCTGCGCTAGCCCTCAAGTAGCTTTGCGCGAAATTGAAGAAAACAAACAAAAAATACTAATTTTCTGAATCAGGAATTCTCATGTAAATTGTAAAATGTTCTATATGTAGCTGATTCTTTTTATTAATTATTTTGGAAAATTTATTCTTAGATATTGCTCTAGTTTAAAATTTATTGACCCTTTTACATAAAGCAGCAGAATGCGTCGATTTAGAATATAGTTAGTTTAATCAGTAAGACATTTTCTGTAGAAGTAATTATGCTATACATAGATATATATTTCTAATGGAAAGCATTAACTTGCGGATTTAAACATAATAAAGAAGAAGTATTGTGCAACACAGATATAATTTCTTTTGTTGCAACTTCATACTTTTAGTTAGAATTTCAAACTATTAAAAATCAACTGGTTTTCAATGCACCAATAACACAAGTGAAAATTTTACACAGGTGGTGGTGTTATCTAAATGGACAGTTTCAAAGATACATAATTGGCCAGTACTGTGAAAGAGCATCCAAATACTATTATTGCATACAGAAACAATGATATTAGTGAGTGGTAAATTTAAAGTAATATGTTAGAACATGAGGTGCAGAGGGACAAACCTCAATTGTGTTAGTACCTGTTTATATCCATATAAGAACAGATACAGAAAATTTACACATGCTCACCATGTTTTCTAAAATATCTTTTTGTGACTCACAATATGACTTATTGGATTCATATATCACATTCAATTAATCAAAATTATAGATATGTTTTTTTATAAATGTTGTTATTTGTATTTTTTAAGGTTGGACTTCGATAAAAGTGCCGTATGCAAAAATAGTGACTATTTCCTTTCCCCTTATCAAATATAAAAGTTTCAATTTTTGTATGTGTTAAGTATGTACTTTTCATATAGAATGCCAGTCAAAAGAGTCGTTAGATACCTACCGACATTGTAAACTACTGTACCACGCACATTCCAGTGGAAATAATATCTATGACGTGAGTTATACTAAAAATAAATAGACATTAATTTTTATAGTGAAAACTCAGATAATGTATCGAGGTTCAGATTTCCCTTATTTTGCAGTGAGTTACGAAGACAGAAACTGTAACATGAGAAGAAGAGTATTATTGGAATAGTAACAGAATTCGGAGTTGTATAGAATAAGATTCATGAGAGATCTCTCCAGTAAAACCACCATGAGATAGTCTTGCTTAAAAACTGATTTAGGTTAAACAATAATCTATGCTACATTACATCCAGTCTTTTTCTTAGAGACTTCGTTTCTTAAAGTCCTGTTGAAGGAGGGTAATTCCAACTTTACTCCATGAAACATTTTATGCTGAAACTCCTGTTATTTTACGGAATATACTCAATTACGTTAAGGTATATCAATGCATACAGAATACTATATATGTATTATCTGAATGTTTACCTTCCTTGATTGAATATAAATCTTCATGGCGTTTAAACTATGTAAAACGACGTTTTTCACTAGTTCAACGGTCGTCTTGGAGCTTATAACACTAAAATTCGATGTCAGCCGAAAAGATAATTTTATAAACACATAACTAAATAGCACTGTGAAAGGCGATCAAATATTCTTGCATACAAGAAAGTAAAACTGTCGTTTTCGTAAATTTGATGACGAGAAGTTACAAACGATTTGAATGGTTACGAAAGTAACGTTATTTACAAGTTTAATACAGTAACAAATGAACAGTGTTTCAACAAGATTTGATTATTACCAAGTGCATATACTTTACTTAGACACAGGAATATAGGTAAAGTAGTGAAACAAAGAGGTCACGTACCCGGACGTTGCTTAACGTTGGGTGTGTTTTCGTATCGGAAATCCACATCGGGTTATCTGCTGAGTCCAAAGAGGGTTGCTTATCGGCTTAGTAAAGATATCTTAATGTGAAATATTTAGAGTGAGGCTGTGTTCCATTAAGAGACTTCTCTGACTTTACGTTTTTTGATGTTTGTTGTTTATGTTTAAAGTGACATAATTTTTAATAGATACACAAGAATCTTTATAGTTGCAATATTTGTAAATACGTTTTTCTTTTTTATTGTGGTCAGCAAAATTATTTTTCAGTTTCTTTCTGGGTCATTATTACACACTATTTTATAAATAACATTGATATTTTTAATATACACATTTTTTGTGTAGTAAACGTTTTCAGTTTAGTACCAAGTAAAATGGACGAATTTAAAGTCGACAGGAATTTCGTTTTTAGAATAAGTTTTGTCAAACTGGAAATCATTTTCAACTGATGTCTTGTTAGATGGTACGCCTCACTCCTATGTTTGGAGAGGACGGTCATTATTAAGATTGTGTAGAGGCAAATTAATGGAATATCCTGGTTCAAACCGACCGATATCAATGAAATATAATAAGCATATATTTAAGTGTTAAAACTCCGAAATATCAAGCAGACATATTAGGCCTTCATTCTTTGTATCGTGTTTCAATTTATCTAAAAGTAACCAGCACAGTTCGTAAGTTTTGAAATGATAAACAAGAATAATCAAAATACATTTACAAGAAGTGAAACACCAATACAGTGAACTCAGAGCTTGTTATTTATAATTCATTTATGCGCTTCACTAATTAGATGATGATGCTATCGATAAATCAAATTACACAATTTTTCGTCAGGGTCGACAATACCGACAGATGCCGGTTGTTTTCTACATGAATAGATTAAAAATGTCATACTTACTCTCACCATTTACCCGCGCTTGGTTGAATTTCTTCACTTTGAAATTTAGAGCACTGGGCAGAAATCACATTACGTCGGCACCGTCCAACGCCCATCGCAATTCTTTGTTTTAATTAGATAGTCGGATTTCATGGTATCGCATGTTGAAAAATTATGTACAGAGGGCATCGTTTTGGAGATTTTATATCTTGGGATATATCGATGTATATTTATGTTTTTGTGGGGTTTTTTCGGATTTATAGTTTATTTTGACTAATAATCTGTGAAAAAGTACTAAAGAACTAGCATAAGAACATCAATGCTTTTGAATCTAATGAGAATTTGTTTCTTTATGCTACCAGTTGAGAAACCTCTGTCTGCATACATAGCAAGCATAATCATTCTTTTGTTTGCATCATTTTAATCTGGGAAAGATTGGATTCTATCATAGCGAACTGGATCTGAAAGACAGACAATCAAATACACATACAAGGTTTTTCTGTAGTGGATATTCACTCAGGTGCTAACCAAGAAGATAATCTAAATGTTGTATGTTGCCAGAGACATTGAGAAAATACTTCTATACTTGCACAGTTTTCTTTTTAATAATCTGGTATGTTGTTGTACCAATAGATAGAGCATGCCTTGCTCGCCTTCTCTTTATATTTATCACCAATATTGTCATAGCTGTCAAACACCTTCACTAATTTATTGGAAAATTTGACCTCTGAAGAAGATAAAGCTGAGAAATTCTGAGCAGCTTACGAGATATGTGGTATTTGTTTCCATCAAATGACTGGATAACTCATCTGGCTTCTTTAGTATATACATTTAAACCATTGCCAAATTGAGTGATATGTGTAAACTTGCAAATTAAATCCTAATACTTAGACCAAGGCCAAAGTTTAAGGCTTTTTGCATTGTTTCATCATCACGGAACAGTAACAAAGGTACAGAACTAACTGGATGTCTGAATATTGTTTTTATGGTCAAATCCTTTCCACATTATGTAAGCTCTAATGTTCACCTTAAAACAAGTTCTGGGTTGATACTCACCTTCACTGCAAGTGATTTGTCTGGTATTTTTGTCTTCTCCTGAATGTCTGCAAATGTCATAGCTTCACATTCAGAAATGTCTGCATAAAATGTTTGTCACGGTTCACTGAGAAACAATGTTCTAGATTTATATGCACTATGTAATTGTATGGTCAAGAGTGTAATTTGCGACTGCCTTAGTTTTATTACTATTTATAAAAGAAATTTCTTAGTTTTGCTTCTGTTACATTTAACACATCTTATATTTAAGTCTGGGATGGAGTTATATATATATACATGTATATTGTTAAATGAATATTACTGTTCTTAGTGAAACTACTAGAAGAACATAAAAAGGCAGGAAAAGATGGTAAACGCAGATTAGATGCATTGCAGTAATTTTTGTACAATAATTTAGTCTATACATTCATAAATATTAATATTTTGTTTTATATAGATCACTTTAAAAGATTCTGCAAAGTTTGTCGGTTGTTCATGTTACATAAATAATTCTCATCGTAGTAGGTAGATAATGCATTTTATTTGTATAAGACAATCAAGATAAAGTGTACCATTGAACGTTAAGCTCTTTTAAATGTTATTGAACATTGGTTCATGTAACATAACAAAACAACAAATTTAAAGCTTTTATTTGGACTACTGAAGAAATAATCCAGTAACTCTTAAAATAATGTTTATTACTTTGCTTGTAATAAGATTTTTGAGAAAAAAACATGTTTAAACTGTACCTAGAAATCTAAGTCTTAGGACTACTTAAAAGTAGGGTAAAATATGGCATACACTAAACTTTCATTGTTAACTACGTTCACATTAATAACTCTTTTCTCTTAGGCTAGGTATATAAGCCTTTTGACTTTTCCTGCATGAATAAAAGACGTAGTTGATGTTCTACTATATACATAATTTGAAAAAAAAATAGAAACAAAGCTCAGCATGTTTATTAAACATTTAATTAGCAATTAACTAGCAATTAATTGATGATAGTTGAATGTGCCTTTTTGTATTGTACTTAAAAGACTGGTTAAAATAAATCAAATTGGTTAATTTTCATGAAAGCATTTATCAGAAGTTATTGTAGCTTGAATTGAAGCCACATGAATTAAATTGCATTATAACAAACTATTTATATCTCAAGATAATTTACAGATTCAAAATAGGCATGTTATATAAAAATAAAATTCGTAAATAAATCGTATCGTATTTTGTTTCTTCTTTAGATTCTCTCTCAGTGGCTCAGCGATAAGTCTAAAGGCTTATAATCCATAAACTGGCTTCATGCTGAGTAAACAAAAATTCCTGTTTAGTTTAAATAATAATACAACAAAAATGCATTAATTTATAAAATTATTATTTCAAATAGACTAATGGATTAAAGTTAGAGGTTTCTGAAACCAATATATTGTACCTATGCTACAATAACAAGCAAATCGTCGTTTCAAGTGGAAAGACCAATAGCACTTTCATACAAAACCAAAGCTACTTACTATTCGAGTAGACAATTTATTATAATCCATAATTAAAAACATTTACTACTTAAAATATTTACTCACAACTTTTATTTTTTAGTTTAAAAGAAATACTATTAGTCAGTAATTTATATTTTAATTAATACATAAACAACTTACTATTATAAGCTCAACATTTTGTTTGTTTTGGAATTTCGCACAAAGCTACTCGAGGGCTATCTGTGCTAGCCGTCCCTAATTTAGCAGTGTAAGACTAGAGAGAAGGCAGCTCGTCATCACCACCACCGCCAACTCTTGGGCTACTCTTTTACCAACGAATAGTGGGATTGACCGTCACATTATACACCCCTACGGCTGGGAGGACGAGCATGTTTTAGCGCGACGCGGGCGCGAACCCGCAACCCTCGGATTACGAGTGCACGCCTTAACGCGCTCGGCCATGCCAGGCCCTAAGCTCAACACAATATGTATAAAAGTAAATTACCTTGGTTTTGAATGAAACATTGTTCTCTAATCTGGCTCATGCCAAAAACAATTTGGCTTCCGAGAAGTAATGTACTATTAATTCTACAGTTATAATATCGTTGTATTTATATTTTTAAGTATTTGTAACTGAACATAACATTACTTATACAACTCTGATCTTAATTTTCTAACTGAATTTCACGGATAATGCGTGTTCTTTAAATTTATCTAAACCAACTTTTTTAAGCTTAGGTCCGAAACCTTATCGTTAATTACGGCTAGGTTACTATTTTATTCAATGCTGGTTGTAATTTGTACAGTTTAATAATGTGCTCTAGTATTGTGTTAGTTTATACTCCGTTTTAAGTAACAGAAAACATTGCTCTATTCATATTAAGAAAAAAAAAACTACCATAATATATTTTAAACAATCTGGTTAGTTCTGTAAAGTAAAGATCTATTACAAATAATGGACTTGCGATTCTGAGGCTAATGTTGGTTATTATCGAGTGTTACTTTCTTACTTCGTGTGATTTGTTAGTGTATATTGACAAAAGGCTGTGATATCTGATCGAAAACATCTTTAGTTGAAATAAGGTGCAGCCAAAAAAGATTCAGCATACACTTTAAAGAAAAAAACAAAAATAGGGGACAAATTAATAGTTACACTTATAAGACTAATAATACTTTTAAAACAGATATTCATTCATTAGACAACTAAGCTGTATATATTGTTTCATTTACAATCATATTGCAATCTGGCCACCAATTTTAACGTAATTCCTCTAAGTCGCACACTGAGTCCTTTCTGGACGCACCTTCCACCTTTTTCCACACATTAAAAGTTCTCGATTAGATATTTTATTATTGGGACCAAGGTTTGTATTAAAGTTCCTGAACAATTTTTAATAATGTTTTAGATGAAGATCTTTTGGAAGATGTAGATAGCTCAAGAGGCTTTGCTCTTTCTGATGTTACTACAATATCTTGAGGACCTCTAATGTGTTCCTGAGCAGAATATTGTTGAGGGTTTTTTTCAGACTCAAGGTTATCATTATTTCCAACATCTGAAAGATCAAAAGTCCAGCTTTCGCTTGGCACTGAAGAAACAGTAAATCTTGTGTCATCATTTAACACTCTGTTTGCACTTGAGCAAAACTCTAAATTAAATATATTAGTTTTCTTTGTAAACTTTTTATACAAATCACCAGTACACGTTTCGTCACTGATTTCATTTTCACATTCTCTTAAATTTGGAAGACTAATATATCTAACCATGTACTCTTCTGTACCAGGGATGCTTGATAATTGTGTAGGCTCCTCCTCTACAAGTTTACTGTCTGGCTGCGCATCACAATCTGTGAGGTTTGGTGTCGAGGAGGCCAGGCTAACATCTGAGTCTTCTTCAGTTCGAAGTTGGAGCACAGAGCTTGAAAGAGCCTTTTTTGGTGATGGCAATTCAGTTACAAATCGAACACCTTTACGAACTTGTTTCAAACTGGCATCCTGTTTAAATTCAAGCTTTTCTTGCTGGTAAGGATTTGATGTTTTGTGTAAAGTGAATCTTCTGGAGTATTTATGAGGTATTTTTGGACCAACTCCAAGAAGAGCATTTCCAACAGTAGAGAGTTTCTGAGTAGAAACACTAGATGGTCTTTGAATTTTAAATCTTACGTTAGCATCTGGGCAATTTATATTACTTAAAGTCGTCTGACGTGAAAAATCCTTGGTTTTAAGATCCTGTAAGCTACCATCCACTTCATCAGGACGAGAATATCTACAATATATTATTAAAAATAACTTTACTTGCTGAAGTACTGAACATTTTGCACATTTACTATTTCTATTTCTGAAGTAAATGTAGAACTGCGGTTAATGCTTTCAAAAGTAATATCATATAATGTATCTGTAAATATATCGTCAGTGAAACACTAATATCTATTTTACTAAGGGCTATTTCTCTTGTTTTCACAGGAAAAGTTGCATTATTTTATTTTATAGAAAAATTTATTGTTAATTTTGAAAACTGTCATAAATAGATAAAAAACAAAATAGTAAACTCTCTCATTAAATTTAAAGTGTTCGAAAATATCCTTTGGCAACTTTTCCATATTGAATTTCTCTTTTTCAGAATTAATATTGCTCATTGGTGTATTTTTGAAGACTAGCACTAGTCTAATTAATTACACGAAACATTGGTAAATTCATTTATAAGGTAAGCTTAATGTCTGAGTTTGTACTATTTTCTTTTTCTTCCAAATTAATAGCTCCAAAGCAGAACAACGAAAAGCTGCTGTTTGAAGATACAGACCAATTACACCGTATTGAGTGAAAATAATATGTATTAATTAAACAATTCTGTACAATAAAATTAATACTGCATTACATCCACCACTATACTGGTACAGATATGTAGATGACACGGTTGCGGGATTCAAATCTACAGAACACATACTTAATTTTTTCACTCACATTAACTCTATACATCCCAACATTAACTTCACATGTGAACAGGAAGAAAGCAATCAAATATCATTTCTTAACCTCAAAGTTATAAGAACCGACACACAATTCAAAACAGAAATCCACCGAAAAATCACCCATACTGGACTATACATTCCTTGGGACTCAGCACATGAAACAAAACAAAAACTCAACATACTAAGAAACCAGATAAACACAGCCATAAAACTGTGCTCACCAGATAAAATTAACGATGAATTAGACAAAATAAAACAATACTTCATCAACATCAATAAGTTTCCTCCACAAACCGTAGAAAACATTATACGCACACACCTAGACAGAAAGCAAAATCAACCAACAAAAGTGAATATATCTCACGAATCAAAAAATCACGAAACCATATACTGCTGTATACCATATATTCCTGACATCAGCAAACAAATAACCAACATTTGGCACAAACTAGTAACAAAATATAACATTCCAGTTAACACTAAATTTATTCAAAAACCAGGCACAAAACTAAGGTCTATACTATGTAAGAACTACACTGACAAACACCACACCAACATTATTTATAAAATATAATGTGATAACTGCCACGACTTCTATATAGGAGAAACAAGTAGAAAAATGGATACCAGATTCAAAGAACATAAAAAGTCACCTTCACACGTTTTCGAACACTGCAAGTCAAATGGACACAACATAACCATAGAAAACACTAAAATACTAAATAAAGAAACAAACGTAAACAAACGAAAAATTAAAGAAGCCTTACTTATACAACAACTTAAACCCAAAATAAACCAATATAAAGGAATGCCATTATACCTATATTAATATTATAGATTATTATATATTCAAACATCTAACCGCGCCCTCTACATTGCGACACTCAGTTATACAACCCCTTCCAAATATGTGGTCAGCTTCCGGTCAGTTACCTCTTTCTTTGTGAACCTGACGATGACCGAAGAAGGTCGAAACGTTGTTCGCTCTTCTATTTAAAATATTTTCTGAACCCAAAACGAGCCGTTTTTGCATATAATATTCTCAACAAGTGGGTTTCTCGACATCACTGATTGTATTTAACATGAATATATGTCTTCTTTGATTTCTATCAAGCATATTTTTTTCTTTAACTTAACTGAAAACAGCATATTTTAATGTCTCTATTTTAGTAATCTCTAACTATTTTAGGTTCTTCGTTCTAAGTTCTTCTACGTTTGGAAGCAGTACAAAGTGAAAAGCCCTTAAGCAGTCTTAAAAATAATTATTGTAACAAAACATGTGAACACAAAAATTCGCGTAGTAACGATAGTACTTGTGTTTTAACACCAAATGAACTAATGAAAAGTAATATTTTATATTCTGGTATGTAAAAGCTTCGATATTCTTTCTGAGAAAACTCGTAAAATAGTTCAAAGTTTATTAGGTCATGTGAAGCGAAAACACTTTTTTTTAACGTTCAATGTTTGGTATCTTAACCCTTAAATCATCGTCTTGTTTCATACAGTTTATTATCATTGGAGTTTGGTAATTCTACGTTTTTTTTCATGTTACAGTAGTCAGTGTTAAAAACTGACCAAAACTCATATTCTTTACCAAATAGCTATAGAACACCAGCAGCAATTAAAGGAATTAATTATATTATTTAATGTAGTTTGTATTGACAAGTTTATGGGCTTACAAAAATATGTTGCATAACTACTTTTTTAAAAGTGTGTTTGAAAACGTACGTGATTAATATGGATTATCATCAGTAATCAAGAATGTAATTTGTGACTGCCTGGTGAGTACAATAGAATAACAACAATAAAAAAGTGAGTACAACACAATACCCATTAGAATAACAACAATAAACAAGGCGAGTACATCAGAATAGTCAGTATAATAACATCAATGAAAATGGTGTGTACAATAAAATAGCCAGCGGAATAGCAGCAACAAACAAGGTGAGTACAATAAAATAGCAGCAGTATAACAACGATAAAAAATGAGTACAACAAAATAGTCAGCAGAATAACAACAATAAATAAGGTGAGTAAGATAAAATAGCCAGCAGTATAACAGCGATAAAAAAGATAAGTACAAAGAATTAGTTAGCAGAATAACATCAATGAAAAACGTGAGTATAATAAAACAGCCACCAGAATAGCAACAGTAAATAAGGTAAGTACAGTAAAATAGTCAGCAGATTAATAACAACAGAGAGATGAGTATATCAAAATATTCAGCAGAATAACAATAATAAACAAGGTTAGTGCAACAAAATAGTCAGCAGAATAATAGCAATAAAAAAGTAAGTACACTGGAATAGCCAGCAGAAAGATAACAGTAAAAAAGGTGCGTACAACAAAATAGTCAGCAAAATAACAACAATAAAAAAGTAAGAACAATAAAATAACCAGTAGAATAACAACAGTAGAAAAGATACAAGAGAATAACCAGCAACAACATGAGTGCAATATAATATAATAGCCAGCAGAATAACAACAATAAACAAGGTGAGTAAAATAAAATAGCCAACAAAACAATAATTTTAAAAAAGTGTGAGCACATTGAAATAGCTAGCAAAACAGCAACCCCATAAACGAGGTAAAAATAAAGAAAAGTCGAGAAAACAACAACCATAAACAAGGTGACAATTCTTAATTTAAACATATTTACAAATACTATTAACATTTTATTTGCCGACATATGTCTGTAATGCCATTTATGATTGGCCCATAATATTTCACTTTAGAGACGTTTATAACATAGTAGGTTACAGTGGCATTTAAACTTATATAAATTGTGTCTGACTAATTACCTTAACATGATAATTTTCATTAAATGAAAGAGGCCAAATAATGAGCCTCTGTCTTCGTAAGTTACAACATGATTAAACAAATAGTTCACTATTTAAGTCAACAACGTTCAAGCATCTATAAACTAAATGATGTCTAACTAAACCATATCAGCACCCACAGAAAACACGTGCTTTGGTTGTAGTACATCTGGTGGTCTTTCTTCTTAATTGTTTAAATATAAAGTGAGTCTTGTTTTTTGTTTGTTATTGAATTTCACGCAAAGATACTCAAGGGCTATCTGCGCTAGCCGTCCCTAATTTAGTAGTGTAAGACTGGAGGGAAGGCAACTAGTCATCACTACCTACCGCCAACTTTTGGGCTACTCTTTTACCAACGAAGAGTTGGATTGACCGTCACATTTTAACGCTTCCACGGCTAAAAGGGCGGGCATGTTTTGGTGCGGCGGGGGTTTGAACCTGCGACCCTCAGATTACGAGTCGAACGCCTTAATCCACCTGGACATGTCGGGTTAAAGTGAGTCTAAAATGTGATCTACAAATAAGGATTTGTTATAGAAATTATTATAAAAATTATCGACATTAAACATTGTATCTGTTATTTCTGTTTGCTTTTTTAATTTATTCGCAAGTCTATTCAAAAGCTATCTGGACCATCTGTCCCTAATTTTCAAGTGAAAAACTACAAGAAAGGCAACTCGAGTTACTTCTTATACTAATTTTGATCATTATGCTATGCGAGCATGTTAATAATGTGAAGGAATAAGAGTCTGCGCCCTATAGATTATGAGTCGCTTGCCCTAACCACCAGATTCTTTTTGTATTTGAGCATTTAATCGTCATATGAAGAAAGAGTACATTAGTGTGAAAGAAATGTCTCAAAAATATAGGAATGCGTTATAACTTGAGATAATTGTAAGTATATATGTTTATTCTATTTTTTATATGAATTTGACTGTACGCATTTTTCTAGATCAAGCTTATTCGTGATGAAGAGAATTGCACTTTAAGTAAAAATGTATTTTCAAGGTGGCTGGTATGGGTATTAGCACTTTAATTAAAATGAAGCACAGGACAACGTTTCAACCTTCTAGGTCACCTTAAGGTTAACAAAGTTAACGTAGTCAATTTGTAAGATCAAACTTAAGATTGAGCCAAACCGAGCACTATAAGTCTCAAGCACTGCTGAACTCTCAGTCAGACATAACTATTGAGGAATGTTGTTTCAGAAAGCTCCTCGAAGAGCAACTCTACCATGAAACTTATTGCATTGCTACATGATAAGAGCTACGGATATTAAACAAAGTGCTCACATTAATGTAAAAATCGGGTCGAGATAACTTACTAGAAAAAGACTAATTTAACTACCACGACAGCGACAGACATAAAAAATTCAAAAATAAATCGAAACTGATTTACTCAAAGTGCATAAATTTTTGAAAATTATAACGTATGAAACTCAAACTATGTTTCTTTTCGTACAATAAGTCCTTTCCAGAACAATACAAATTTTAAATTTGCAAAAAAACAAGAAGGGATGCTGCAAAAGTATTCCTACTAATTATTTACGCCATTTCAAGTAAACAAGAACGCATAAGTAATAAAAGCCGTGCTATTTACTGTGTACTTTATTTTAATTGTAAACTTACCTGGGAAACCCACATTAACATAATTGAATCACGTATCAGTCACCGCACTCCTTCCTTCGAAAGATCAGCAGTATAAACAAAGATTGTACCCCTCACATCATTATGTTCATATACAAAGTATACATTATACCCCTGGTCGAGTATGGTTGCATGCTACTCTGTAACATGCTCGACTCTCTAATTAAGAAATTGCAAGCATTACAACACATGGCTATCAGGACTGCCTTCCGTTTACCATGCTACACTCCCCATTGCTACCTAGATAAAATATATGACATACCACCTAATAAAACACGTTTAATTCAACTACCCACTAAATTTTATAATAAAAAAGCAGTAAACCGTAGCTCGCTTACAGCCGAGTTTACCAATTTATCAGCTACCACCTCCTCTTGGCAAAGGCACATCTGACCCATTAATACACTTAACCCAATTTACTAGTGTCTTCTATCTCAATTTAGTTATGATTATCTTGTCTGACTATCTTTTTAGTTTACAGCTCAGGCACTAACAAGCTATATTTTTCCGACATCGAGGTAGTGAAAGTGAGTTTTTCTCGGGGTACTCCCGTTTTCCTCCCACAGCTAAATTACCGGGTATTCAAATTTACAGATCCATACACTCATGTTGTTGTTGTTTTTTATTTTTTGAAGTCAGTGTTTAACCTCTCGCGGACCGCCTACAGACCTTTGCCAGCAGATCGCAACATTATCTCGTTAACTTTAAATCGTAAAGGTTTAGGTTCGATTGTTTTACATCTCTTTTTGAGATGCTAAGTGATAAATTGGAATATCTATATCTACCACAATTTTTAGATTAACTTTTATTGTGTAGATATATATAAAGGGGGAGAATATTACCTCGTGATACCTGAGGATTTATCATGGCCACTGTCTTGTGTAATTTCATCTGTATGCGATGATATACCAAGGGATTCTCTTTCAATGTTTTCAAGGCTTCCACTAGAACTCACGCTTTTTCTAATTTTGCCACCATATATCGTACATATTGAAGCTCTACGTCGATTGGTTCCCTGTTTTTGCCAAGTGTCACAGTCTTCTTCCTGCTGTTCTTCAGTTCTATCAGGCATAACTAAACCTTGTTGCTCAGAGGGTACTCTGAAAAACACAAACCTGTGTTTTAATAAAGGCTTCATAAAGTTATAACAATAAATAGTTGTTTCAATTCTGAATGGTATGATGCATGAAATTTATATATTTTCAGAGAAATATATGTAAGTTATTAAAATAATGTTTTTCATGATTTGTTTCGGCTCATTAACCGAAAGAAAACATATTTTTGGCTAAAATTTAACTCACGTATTTAACAAATAGCAAGTAAAATATTTATTTGGATTCTAAGTTGGGCCTGTACATCTGAAATAATAAACAAAAAGAAAGTTGCTTGTTAAAGTTTATATATTTATCCCACATTTTTAAGTTAAATATATTTTAATTGAAAATGTGATGTTAAGAGTTTCTTCCAGTACGTAGTTCTACGTATAACAAAGTAAAGCCCATAACTTACAGCATATATGCCACGGAGCCTCGATAGGTCTTCTTTTTATAGGCGACGGACGCCTCTGTGTAGGGTAACTTCATGTCAGTCTCATCAAAATAGCAGTCTCGGACTAATGGTGGTGGGTCACGGCTTAGCGTGTCCACTCCAAGGTAAGACACCTACATTGAAATAATAAATAGTGTAGGTGTTTGTTTCTATTTTAATTTCGCAAAAAGCTATACGAGAGCTATCTGCGCTAGCTATCCCTAATTTAGCATTGCAAGACCGAGGGAAAGCAGCTAGTCATTACCACCCACAGCCACCACTTGGGCTTCTATTTTACTAACGAATAGTGTGATTAATCGTAATGTTATAACGCCCCCGGCTAAAAGAATGAACATGTTTGGTGAGACGGGGGATTTGAATCGGGGACCCTCAGATTGCGGGTCGAGCGTCTTAACCACCTGGCCATGTCGAGCCTGGTGTAGATGAACAAAGAATACTTAAGGTGAGACAACTGTGACACATTGCTATGTGCTTACGTTTAGCCCCCGCTAGTACAGCGGTATATCTACGGATTTACATCGCTAAAATCAGGTGTTATATTTCCCTCGGTGTGTTCAGCAGGTAACTCGACGTGACTCTGCTATAAGAAAACACACGCTTACGTTATTTTATTTTATTTTTATTTCAGAGCAGATATTGCGCTTATTCCACTATCTTGTCTTTTTGGCTTCCTATGCTTTCCATTATTATCTCTTAAATGTGATGCGGCGTTTTCATTCTGGAAAAGAAATTCTTTCATGTGATTGATGGTTTAGTTTTTTTAACTTGCTTGTTTATGGAATTACTACAGGCGACTTTCTCATTGGAATACACCTATGATGTTCGTAATAATGTTATTACTCTATTTTTCAAAGCTTGTTTATATATTTAACATTCCTTTAATTAAGATATCAATTATTTTACTTTTCAAAAACATAAGGAGAAAACCAAAGAAACAATGAGTTATTAAATGATTTATAACACAATTATGTTAAAAAGGACAAAAATAACATAATTCAAATGACACTACAAACAACGTTTGTTTGCTAAGTTGTAGTTTGCACTTGCTGCTCATGATGTTGAAGTGGGAGACAAGGGAGAAGATTAGCTGTGTACATATGCCACACAAGTGTAAACAGAGAAATAAGACCAAACCTCTTAAACTGATGAACTCTACGGATGTTCGAGTTAAAAGTTGTACACCACAAGTAATCCATTTAATTTAATATTTAAAACATAACAAGGATTAATATTAGAAATTTTATACTTCAGAAATGCTAAACTTGTTCAGGGTTAAAGATTGTGCGTATAGTTCCTATACGCCAGTATAACTCAGTGACAAATATTAAATTTAAGAATATCTTGGGAATTACGATTTCTTTGCACCAAAATTTACAGTTTTGATTATGATAAAAATTATTAAACAACGTGCTTAATAAAAGCTTAGAGGGATAAATTTGTAATACCAATGATGTTTATATGAATAGGGCTTACTTGTAGTAAAATAAGGACGAATCCAGCATTAAACATTGACATTATAACAATTCTACCTCCACTTTAACACTTTAAATTTATCGTTCTTTTGTAATAAAATAGATTCTCAACTGCTATTTCAATATCATAATTAGTATATTTGCGGGCTCTTTTGATGATTTATTTACTAATTATTTTTATCAGTGTCTCTTAACTATAACTTTTGGGTAGTATTCTAAAGCAATCTCTCTGTTGTGTACACAATCACGTAGGAAATTAAATCATAACTTCAGACAAAGAAAACTTGTATTGTATTTAATGATAGCTTAATTGAAATCAAAATGCTCAATTAAACACAAGTTTAATTCAACTGAAAAGAAAACAGCGCACCTTGATGTGTCGATCTATAATCCAGTTTAGTTCAAAATCTTCATCATCGTCACCAAATGGATTAATGAGTTGTTCAGCAACCTGCACATAAAACAGCTGCCTTAGTTTTGAAAGGTGGAAATTTGTTCTTTATCACCCATAACAAACCTTCCAATGAACTGTAATAATTCCTTCAGATACAATTTTCTTCAACCAGGATTTTTAAAATACTTTAATATTGTTTGTTGTTATGTTATGGTGTCGTATTGTAGCATAATGTAAAATATTACTGCATGAATTAGTACTCTGTTATTACAATTCAACAGAGAAGAGTATAAAAAATATACTATAGTGTAGAATAATGAAAGTATTACACTAAAAGTATAGTGTGAGTAGTTATCCCGGAACAGCTGCGCCCAAAGAATGCCGCCTTACACATTGCTAGGTCGCCATGACAGGCGGTCATGATGAATAGTTGCATCACAAAGAGAACACATGTTTTTAGGCTGTTATGGCCGTTGACCATCATTCATAAAATATATGTTTCATTTTATCTATAATTAAATTGTCCTATAAAGGATACTTAAGATTAATTTATATATAACTAATTCGTCTTAAAAAGGAGAGTGTATGCTAATTCATTAGTTATTTAATAATTCATTCATCTCACAATGAAGAGAACGTGTTTCTAAACTGCCAAGACTCATAAAATACATGTCTCATCACACCGATAGTTACTCGTTAATTCATTTATAATTAAATTGTCATCAAAAGGACAGTAAATGCTATTCACTAGTTAGGTTATTTATCCTTAAAAGGATGCTTGATGCTAATTCATTTATAATTAATTCATCCTGAAATGGACGCTTAACATTTTTAACTCATCAGTTAATTAAGTTTCCTGTCTTGTAAGGACTATATCTTAATCAAGTAATTAAAGATTTTCACTGATATAGTAAAATGTCAAAAACAGTATTTAATGTGATACAATTATATACATTTATTTTGCACACGATATATGTCTGTAATTTTAAATCACTCTATAAAAGCGATATCATTAATAATTAAAACTTTACTTAATACAGTAATTTACATTGTCAATTAAACGATTACTGTGTAATAACATTTTTTACTCATTTGTGACAAAATAATTTACACATATTTTACAAAGGCAGACCTTCATATATACTTAAATGCTATTATTACCATAGAATTTTAACAAATATACTGGGACAGTAGAAGTCATCAATGTCTGGAATTCATTATATTAAAATAAATTTTTAACACTAACATGTTTTTACAGATAATGATTTGTAATAAGAAATAATAAATGATTGACTTACTTTATTCGTCCATTTTCTAAATAGCCATTGATCACCACCAGAGGCACATAAATCGTGTGAAAGTACGACATATATTTCTAATATGTGTATTGCTTCTTTCAGACAATGTTCTGTAGGACATTGTTTCATAAATCATGTCTTAACCAATAATAATCCTACAACTACATGAATGAGTTACTGATTACCAATACTTAAAACAACACAGCTTTCACACTGTCTATCATTAAAAATCATGGAAATTTCCACATGTCATTTCTAATTTCAGGAAACTAATGAACTTGTATCAGATTTTTAAGAATATAGAAAGTTTGCGACAATACGTGATCAAATGTAAATCTTGAAGATATTGATTCATCAACAAAATACAAACACACACACACAGGTTATCAAGTATGTTATTTATACCTTTCAGACTGTCTAAAGCTGAGACACTAATAGCAAATTGCATACATACAATCTGGAAATGGATGTTTAAGAATTATACACGTCAGAAACAAATAACATGGGCACCAACAAGATTGTTTTCAGGATTGTCACACATACAATGTAGGGCTGTGACTTAGTCATTCGACGACCTTTGCTTATAAGTCAAATTTATAAGAATATTACATGTTCTTTTCCAGATTTTTCAAAACATTATGCACTTATAAATTTAGCTAAACTAAGTACTGTGCTGCAAGGTAGAAGCAGAGTAGAGGTTGAATGTTTGATATTCTTGGTCATGCATCTTCTTGGAAAAGAAAATATACAAAATTAGAAAAGCCACATAATTAGAATTATCAAATCTATTTTACGATAACTGGTTACCTAGTACAAAGACAAAGTAATTAAAATTTTTGGTAATAATTTAGTGTTTGTCATATACACGGCTGGCCAAAATCTTAAGGCCAATGAACATAAAGAAAAAATATGCATTTTGCGTTGTTAGACTGAACCACTTACTTGAGTAGAGCTTTGAAAGATGAAAAAAAAAAACTTTTTAACATTTAATTGGGAAAATGTAAACACTATGACGTTAGCCTAAATACTAGCTGGTCAAAAGTTTAAGATCATACCAAAAATAAGTCATAAATAGGTTAAGAAATGCCCAACAAGAGGTCTCAGTAATGAGTTTGCGGTCGTCATTGCAAATAACTGCAAATATTCGCTTTGGCACGGTCGATATAAGCGTTTGCAGAAGGCTGGCTGGAATGTTATTCCAAGTGGCTTCACGAAGATCATGCACTGTTTGGAATTGACATCCATGTCTACAGATTTCCCTTGCCATCCACCCCCAAACATTTTTAGTGGGGTTCAGTTCGGGCGAACATGCTGGATGGTCCAAAATAATCACGTTATTCGACATGAAAAATTCTTTTGTCTTGCGGGCATTGTGAATCACAGCGTTTTCCTGCTAAAAGATCCAGTCATTTCCACACAAGCGATGGCCTTCAGTTAATAAGGATGCTCTCTCCAACATGCCAATGTAGCCAGCTGCTGTTCGACGCCATTGTATAACTTAAAGCTCCATTGTTTCTTGGAAAGAGAAAGCACCCCAGATCATTATGGAACCTCCTCCACTGTGTCGTGTAGAAAATGTCTTTGGTGGGATATCCTTATCGTGCCAGTAACATTGAAAGCCATCTGGACCATCCAAGTTAAATTTTTTCTCATCAGAGAACAAATCCTTCGTCTAATTTTCTACGTCTCATGTTTGTTGCTTCTCAGCAAAGATTAACCGAGCTGTTTTGTGGTGTGGAAGGAGGCGTAGCCTTTGAAGACGTTTACGGTTTTTAAAGCCTTTCTCTCGTAGATAGATGCCGTCTTATTGTTCTTGAGCTGCATTCTGCGTCCGTAAGGGCCTTAATCTGGTTCGACGATCGGCTGGTGTCTTGCCGGACAACCCATCAAATCCTCATGCTCAATGCCAGCGAAATTTTCTTGGGCCGACCACTTGAAATTCTTGTTCCGTATCTCTCAGGGTTTTTTAAGAAATTTGCAACAACAGTTTTACTACGCCCTATCTCACCAGCGATGGCATGTTGAAAGAGACCTTGCTTTTGCAGCTCAACAATTCTGTCACGTTCAAACTCTGTCAACGTTTCAGCCTTTGCCATGTTTTTACCCAATGTGACACAGGAGATGTCAGTGGGAGATGTTGACAACGCTAATTCTTGAACACAAATGACTGAATTTCGTTACGTGTTTAACAATTAACGCTTCGTTTCAGTCGGATCTTAAACTTTTGATCAGGTAGTATTTAGGCTAATTTCATAGTGTTTACATTTTCACTATTAAATATTAAAAAAAAAGTTTTTTATATCTCTTTTCTTATTTTCATCTTTCGAAGCTCTCCTTAAATAAAGGTTTGAGTCTAACAACAGAAAATGCATATTTTTTCTTTATGTTCATTGGCCTTAAGATTTTGGTCACTGTATGCACATAGTTACTTTGATAATCAATATTTACTATCACAAACCACTAAATATAATCAATTAGACCGTAATTATAATACACAATATATTTTATAGTGAACTCCATATGTATACATTATACTTTAATTACTGATTAACTTCTAGGGAATTATCTTGAAGAGATTACAGATGCGCTGGATGGACAGTATATAAAATCATGGGTTCGCTGATGAAAAAAACTACAATTATTTATGCAACAACAGAGAGTCATGTTGTAATATCAGAGAGTTCACTCCTATTTTTATCAGCTGTCAAAAATTAAACTCTTCATCAATGAAATGTATGATAACTTATGTGTTCAGTCCTTTTTGGCCTTCTATAACATTGACTAATCAGGCCTGGCATGGCCGAGCGCGTTAAGGCGTGCACTCGTAATCCGAGGGTCGCGGGTTCGCGCCCGCGTCACGCTAAACATGCTCGCCCTCCCAGCCGTGGGGGTGTATAATGTGACGGTCAATCCCACTATTCGTTGGTAAAAGAGTAGCCCAAGAGTTGGCGGTGGGTGGTGATGACTAGCTGCCTTCCCTCTAGTCTTACACTGCTAAATTAGGGACGGCTAGCACAGATAGCCCTCGAGTAGCTTTGTGCGAAATTCCAAAACAAATACAAATACATTGACTAATCATTAGAAGATTTACACAAATTTAAAGACAGACCATTTACAACAAAGAAAACAATTATCGCAATTATCAAACAATACACCATTCCAGAATTTAACATCCTACCATATGAATACTTTTTTACATTCCAAAACACTAACCACACGCCATGGTCTATAGACCAAAAATATGACGTGCAGAGCCTTGGGGATGGTTCACAAGTTAACTTCAACATGATCTGTATAAGGTGAGTCACATGCATTACAATATTTCTCATTATATTTCAAGATGGATAACCATCTACTACGTCCTTTTGCATGCTTACTGTCAGGTCCCACAGGAAGTGGTAATAATGGAGTCCATTATAGCACTGTTAATATGCATGGTGGATTTTATTCCCTCTGTGTGTACTCAGATATTATAGACTGTAGTACTGTGGGTGATGCATGTGTACCACATGGGCCTGTATTGAGAATTTCTAAAGCTTTCAGTAATCATGTCTTAACAAAATTTTTAAACTATAGAGATCGGTATAAAGGACGACACTAGTCGATCTATTTCAGTTGGACAGGGATGAGTGATTGTAATGGTTCACTTTTGCAATCATGAGAGTTCCTTACAATCAAGAACCAATTGTCTATAATACGTATTAATGATTATAAAGCAAGAAATAGTGTACCTTATTATACTGAAATCAATGGCAGTGAAAACACAGTTTGAAAGAGGTTTTAAGTAACTATTTTGTTGTAATATACAATTTCCGGAAAAGGAGCATTAGCTCTAGAAAAACAGGCAGTTAATTCAGGTCTGAATTTAACATCTGATATTATGAAATGAAAAACCTTTTGTCAGATCTGGAAAAACTATGAGTGATACAATGAGCTCAGAATCTAGCTAGAGAATTTCTACATAATTAAAACTAGAAATATAAAGGTCTCATGTTCAAAATATCTGAAACTAAGAGAAGAAGAATATCAACTCCAGACTTTTTGACAAATAATCATGCCTATCTTGCCACATGAAAAGTCCTGTCAGTGTACAAAATCTGAGCTAAGCTTATTTTCTCTCTCTCCCAAACAACAGTAACTGCAAAAGGATCAGTGAACTGAATGTCATCCTCTGTCTTCAGTGATAGAGGGCCTATCAAATTTTATATATTGGGATTAGGTGATGAATATTACCTCCAGTCCAATCATCATGTAAAGACAAAAGTGTTCACGCTTCATGGTATCAATATGAAAAAGATGAAGTATCTTCGCACTTGTAAACTTGTTATTTCATTCTTTGTTTTATCAAGCAAATGTAAACCTTAATGATAAACTCATTTCTTCATCTCACAATCTTTATCCATATAAAGCCCACATAGAAACTTTAATAAGCTATAATTATGAAGCTAAGAGAAGTCATTTGATATCACAGATGTGGATAACAGACAGAAAGGAATTTTGATGATCTCGATTTTACTGATAGCTTGAACAATGAAATTAAAGATCTATACGTAGATATGGTAGTAGTCAAACAGTCGACACGATCGGCCTTTAATACATTCAGAACAGGTTTTTAAATAATTAAATAAATTTAAAACTCTGACTCCTATAAAGCAAAGATTCGTTTTATATTATGTAAAATGATGAATTGAGATTCAAAATTGTACTACGACATGTTTTTATCTAGCGACCTAGCAACGCTTCCATGACGACACACCATTTGGTGCAAAAACATGGAACTATGACCTCATCATATTTGATGACAGTATACACACACACAAAAAAAACAAAGAATGGCGTCATTTGGCGCCAAAATTTGTAACTATGATTTCATTATTTTTATGACATATCTCTCCCCCTCATCTGAGGCAACCAATCAGCGTAATATGGCTTCATATGGGTGCGAAAGTTCCAGGCTTACCACAAGCGTGGTATCTATTGTGTAACATCGCTTTGTATGTAAATGATCTCTATATTGTTTTCACTGAATATATACATAATTACAAAAAGTATATTTCATTTTATATAGGTACAATTGATAAACTTCATGTATATAAACAGCTAAATAACGTTATTTTTGAGGTATGAAAATTAAATACTTAATGTTCTCTAAGTTGTACTGTCAGAGAACTGTACAACGTTGTAGTGTAAACAATAACTGAAATAAAATGAACGTTTAATAGCTATTTACTTGCAGAATAAATCAAGTTTATCAAGGTATTCTCTATGGTCATAAAATTTAGTTCTGTCATAAACGATAAATACCATCTATCTGTTTATTATTAATCATTAGCATTTTAGTGAGGAACATTATGCTTGTTTTATAGTTAAGACCATAACCTTATTTCAAATCTAGTAAAATAAGGATTGACTTCCAACAATTTGTTATCAACCAGCAAAATTTTACTAAGGAATATACTTTTTATTCTGTAGCTAAAGGCATAACAACAGTTTATATATATTAAAACAATAAGTGGAACACATTTTGTTTTTTTATTGCTAAGTTTATTACATTAGTTCAAAATTATTGATGCAATAATTTAACGAATTATAGGAGTAAGGCAAAAAATGAAAGAGAAAAACTAACCTGAGCCAACTTGCATAATAAATTATTATTATTCAAGTTTGTTTTTGAAAATAACCCCTGCTAAATGTCATATGAGCTCTATCTCCCCAATTAGATAATTTGTATATGGTTTAACCTTAAAATCACTGACAAGGGCGCCATCATCTTTTTAAAGGAATTTTACTGAAATATTTATTTACCAATTTGTTTGGAGAACCACAGTCTTGTATCACGAAAAAAATATCAATGTTGAATTACTGCATTTTGTTACTATTAGTGTTTTATTTTCATGCTGCACAGAAAAGGATTAACTTCATACATCTGTAATCAGAAACATGTGAAGTACAAAGAAATAATCTCTCGAGAAATAAGTTATTTTATTTTTATACTAGTAGTATTTAGATATAATTAAATATAACACTCGATTAAACGTATATTTTTTATAACTCTTCTCTCCCAAGGATAGAAAGTGTCACGTTACATAAAAACTTTATACAAGTGTTTCATGTAAAACCAAACCATTTCTAAAGCTGCCGAAATTGTTCGTAATTAAAATGATTTCTAATATTGCTGGAAGTAGAATTTCTAGTAATGATTGAACTTACCTTCAAAAGTCCCATATACAAAAGAAATTCAAAAACTGTGAACACCGGTACGTAGTAGTCGAAAGGTCTTTTACCTTGGATGATAGGATCTGGGCTGTTGACGTACTGTCTACCAAAAACACAGGCAACAAAGAAAGTATAGGTAGCCAACGTGACAACCTGAAAATTCGATACTGTAGATATAATAACTAAATTTTCAACAGGTTTTATAAGGTATAAGATAGAATATAAAGTGAGTTTTTTTCTGTAATAATAATAATAATCATTTCTTTCTCTTTTTCAATTTGTTATGAATCATTATATGTATTTACACTTACAACAATTATTGTATTCAAAATTTATTGTATTTTCCGCTTTTATTTTACAAAGTAATTATATTTGTTCTAAACCAGAAATAAAATTTTGTACATTTGTATCATATTTTTCAGGGAGTGCTTTGATTTTGTATTCTCTTTACTTGCCACAACTGTGAGTCTAAGTTAGTGCTCGTATAGCTCGAACTACATAACTTATGAGCGTCTTGTTACATTTTTCATGAAGTTGTAAATGAACTTTATATATAACGGCGTGTGTCAAAATATCGAAATAACATTTTCTTATGATAGAAATGTAACATAAATATTCAAATGTATTCAAAATTCGACTCTGTAGGTTACTAAATAACATCATATTCCTATCATACGAAAGATATTTTCCTCGAATAAACACTAGTAAATATGTAAGTGTCATGAGATTTTCTTTCTGTAACTTAGAACGAACAAACCAACATTAAGGGAGCGAAGCATTTCAAAAAATATATCACAGGCATACTTGAGTGTACACAAGAGGAATACTGATCCAGTCGTAACTCCAAAGTAGTCCACACTTCGATCGAAATTCATTGAACTCCTGTACGAAAATAGATATAAAATTTGTTTAAATTACTCATTCACATGTGATAGAATCCACCGTTTAAAATCTAAATTATTTAATAGCACAACAGATTCGCTACCATGTGTTTACAAAATGTTGTTGTTGTTGTTTTGAATTAAACACAAAGCTACACAATGGACTATCTATGCTCTGCCCACCACGGGTATCGAAACCCGGATTTTAGTGTTGTAAGTCCACAGACTGGAGGGGTATTTACAAGATAAAAGAATCGTTAAGCTTCTGAATATTACATTGAGTAAGATCAACTTGTATTGTGAATTTTAAAAATTCTATCAAAACAGCTGATAAATGTATATTTTACTTTACCAAAACGCATAGAAACGATTTGTCTTCAGAAACATATTATTAAAATAAACTGCAGAAACTCCGATATAATTAATATTTTTCAAGAAAAAATATTAATTATGAAAATAAATATGCGAGATTAATAAAAAAAAACTATATTTTGTAGCTTTTTCAAACAACATTTAACAGCCCCTTTTCTATATTGGACAATAAACAAGACATCTGGTGGATCAATGACAGTTGTTATGTATATGTGTAAATATTTTGTAAACGACAACATGTCGTATTGTGTTTGAATTTTCATTTGTATTATTCATTTTTCCATATTGATATTATTGTTTAGAAGTTTAAACTAATATTTTGTTATTCATTTCGGGTAACATTTTAGAACTTTCTCGAATTAAGTAGACCAATCACATGTTTGTAAATGAGTGCTGGTGACTTCCTGTCTAGAAGTGTAGTCTCGTGCAAGAACGGATATGCGTGGATAGCTCTGGAGTTGTATGGAAATTGCGAGATTGTTCGAGAAATAGGCCTATCGGTATAAAAAAGACGGTGACGTGAGAGATAGGGAGTGATCAGTCATCAGTTTTATTCGAGGGAGAGAGATTCAGTCATTAGTTTTATTCGAAGACAAAGAGTGAGATTCAGACACCAGTTTCATTTCAAAAGAAGAGAGTCAGTTATTTGAGAAAGATTAAGTGTTTGCTGTGAATATTCAACTTGGATTTGTGATTGAAATTAGATCTACGGAAGCCGTGATTTTATTTCGTCAATCTCTACGATACTTCTGAATCACTGCTTGTGCTGAGAGTCGGCGAATTTCATTGAACTGTGAACTGTTTCGGGATCTCTTCGTGGGACCAAATTCACACCCTAGACTGGAATTTGAGACTTTCATTTTAATTCATTGTATTAGATACAGGCCAGTACCGTTTTGTATTGTGATTTAATTTTGAAGTTTGAAACTAGTATTTTGTTTTGTAATTAATTTCGAATGTTATAACTTAATATCGGTCACTGTTATCATATAATTTATGTTATATCTGTTATATTTGTCAATAGTTTAGTGTAATAAATTATACAAGCTGTTATCTGTGTTTTTCTGTTGCGTTTAATCTACGAAGAATATAAAACATTAAAAAAATACGTAACACAGTATTTAACAGCAGGTCAAAATGACATGTTTCAGAAACATATCTCGCTCACCATTTAATCTGCTATATTTTAACTTCTCATTTATGAAAAATTTAAACTATAAATATCCAAGTCAGAAGGTACTACCTGATTATATTAATGACTTTACGAAAAAGGAAAGATCTGAAAACAGAACAATTCCGTTAACCCAAAAATTAAAATTGCACATGAACGAATGCTCTAAATAAAATTTTAAAAAAACTTCTCAATGATAAATATTATTACACTTCTACCATATGTGATTGACATTATTCTTTAAATTTGGTTTTACTTGTAAAGAAGCTATGCGCAAACTTTAATATTACAGATAAACATCGAATAATTGTAAAAAGTTTCTTATATTTAGAGTGTTGCCATATAATTTATACATAAGTAGTATAATGTGAAATCTTAAGTGGCATCTAACATAAAAGCCAATGTGTGTCATGTCACGCCACGCTCACTTTCTCGAAATAGGAGGAGTCATAAAAGCCAAAATGTATTTATCCAGATAGAATAGTTCGATTATTGTACGTTCATAATTATTTTAGTGCAAGGAGGACGACAGGGGATGTTGTGAAACCTTGCAAATGTAGTTAATGTTGGTATAATAAGCCTAAAATTAAAGATATAGTGAAGGATCATCTAGCCGTAAACCAAGTACATAATATTTATGATAAAAGTAAAAATATTGATTAAATTTTAAGCTCAAACCTCGTTGAATTAAACTATGTCATCAACGTTTTAAATAAACAAAAACAGTCTGTTTAATCAACGGAGACTCAAAATTAAGAAATTAACAAATATTTTCCAGTTTTGTTGTCTTTATATTTCATTTTATACCTTCAGCGATATGACATAAAAGTCTTGATGGAACATAGTGTTATCAAATCGCACTGGCTCTTCTGTATATTAGAAATGATTAATCTGTTTACTTTTAACCAATAACTATGCTATTAATACTACACGAAGATAGGTTATGAAATGACTCCCATTTTTATTATGATTTAAAAACTGCGATAGAAGTCGCTTAGCACTGTAATAAGGACTGTAATAAGAACTCTGATTAGTAACTGAAAAAAAAGGTACAACGTTTAAGTGATAATTGGTGTCTGTTCAACTTCTGTTTAGTACAAACTTTCTTATGCATCTTAACATCTATTACATCTAGAAATATAAGCAGTGACGTGTCATTTCGAATACTACATCAAACACTTGCAACAAATAAAGTCCTTAAGAGCCATATTCTACTAGATGATGTGTCTGGCAAAACATTTAGATGTTAAACGAATTCCGAATTAGATATTTAAAAAAGGCATTGACATTGTATCGCATGAAATCTGATGTCAATAAGAATAAGCTGTACTTGGTTCAAAGTTACATCTATGACCACTTTCCAAAATAAAAAAACATAAAAAATGAAACCTTTAAGTACATATTCCAAACGTATAATGTGTGCATGTGAAACGGGTTTCCACAGAAACTAATTATTGTTTTCTTTCTTACTCTAAAAGATAAAACCCTCTTATAATGAAAGGTTTAAAAGTTTATAATTCAGAAGTTGTTCATAATAACTTTAATAACAAAAGAAAATTAGAAATATTATCTAACAGTGACTTTTGCACACGAGTTTTGCTTCCTTAAAAGTGAGTGAAACTAAAAACTGCAGATTAAATTAATCATTAGTTTCTATCTTTGTTGATAAATTTGTAGTCAAATATTTTTCATTCTCTAATTTTTGAATTAATTAACTATAATCAACAGAAGTTGTTCATAATAACTTTAATAACAAAAGAAAATTAGAAATATTATCTAACAGTGACTTTTGCACACGAGTTTTGCTTCCTTAAAAGTGAGTGAAACTAAAAACTGCAGATTAAATTAATCATTAGTTTCTATCTTTGTTGATAAATTTGTAGTCAAATATTTTTCATTCTCTAATTTTTGAATTAATTAACTATAATCAACAGCATTGAAGGCAAAATGATAACGCGTCTTACTACAGGTCAGAAGGTTGCGTGTTCAAGTCATGTCCAGGTCAAAAATTGCTACTCTTTGTAAAAAAACAAAAAAGTCTATTTGATAAGTTTCTCATTCATGAAAAGTTTGAATATGTAGAATGTAAAATTGTAGCACGAAATTATTAAACGTTTTTCTGCTGTAACTTATTATCAGAAAAGTTTTAGTAATAGAAATGAAACTAAAAATCAACCTTGCCGTTTATATTTGTTACTTGTAATGATCAGCATGCGTTGTATCACCAGTTAGATAACTTCTATATTAACGATATTTTTCGGCCGTAATCCCAATAATAACTAACTAGATTAGTTTAAAACAGTTAGTCCTAAATACAAATTATAACCAAAAAATCTTTATAATAAAAGTAAATGACAACAAATAAATCATCGTAAAAGATACAAACCACAAATGTGCAACACTATTGTTTAACCATAAATTAAAATTTCTATTTGTTTAGTAAAATTTAACATAAATCAACAACATTAATATAAATATGATATGTTTCAGTCATAAAGTAGTTCTAATTTCGAAAAAAAAAAAAAACGTAAGATATTTTTTAAATATAAGTTAACAATATTATTTTATAACATACTTTGGAACTGCTCAATCACGAAATTGTCGTTTCAGGACGCAACATTCAGCTTGAAGGATGTTACTTAACAAAAGCTAAAATAGTCACCAAATAGAAATTCATGTAATTTTTTATGTTATTTGCGACTTTGTGATAGTAAAAATATTTTGGCATTTTTCTAACAATAATGTGACATCCGTATGCAAACTGCATATATCAACATTTATTACATGCATTGTGTTAACATTCGTCTTTAAAAGCATGACATGAATGATCTTGTCACTCGCTAGCACGTGCTGATATCTATTTACCTCTCATAGTTAGAGAAGCCTTTACAGTCCTGATCTCCAATTGGTGATCCGATTTTAATATTGTTAAATATGTAATAAACTAGGCATTGATACAACATAATTTTTCCCCAATTATAATATTAAATTATATATTAAACAGAGTTCCTCACACACTGCACCTGTGTTCCCTTTCCAACCCTTTTGTTGGCCTCTAACTTACAGATCATTATAATTAAGAGGCTGACGGCAAGTGCATAACTGTGGACCAATGTTTTGTTTACTGATATGTCTATCTTTTTACTTTGTTTTTTCATTGCAACAATAAACTAAGTGATGAATCTTATAAGTAAGGCTTTTAATAATCTCTTTTAGGCATGTTTCCCTCTTTTAGACACTCGTAATAACACTGAAACACTTTAGTACAGTCCTTAAAGAAAAACTTTAAGATAACAAAAAACATCGCATTATATTACATTCCTGGCTTACTAGACATCGTATCACGTGGAACCATTCAATTAGAAGTTTACTAACTTGTCCTTACTAAATACTATATCATTTAAAACAATTTACTTTGGCACCTACCAAAGTAAACTCTCTTTAGTAACAATTGTATTGTATGAAGCTATACATTTATAGGTATCCTTACTTATTCTTACTGAATTTCGTATTGTGTCAAACCTAAGTTAAGGAATACTAACCTATCCTTACTGAATTACGTAACACATTAAACTACTAATGTACCGATGTTGGATACTTTCTCGTGTGTCTTTACCAAAAACCGTAACAAATCAAATTATCTCCTAGGGACCTAATAAGCTATCCCTATTGAGCCTCGTAATACATCAACATATCTACTTAGCAACCTTTTAATCTATTATTATTGAGCAGACGAGGGATCGGTGTGACAGACAGTACAAAAAGAATGCTCGTATTAATATGAGTACATACAATTTTAAAAATGGCCCCAAATACGAATGTTTTCGAGTAGTTCATTATTATTGTTATTCAGAAAAATATAAGAGTATATAAATGGTTTAAAATCTTTCTATAAATATGATCCATTATGAATGTGTGCGTTTGTATCCCTCATTCACAATTATGTCTTTATCTTTTCTTATACCAATAACCAGAGCAGGCTATCTGCTGTGTCCATCGAGGGGAATCAAACCCCTGATTGTAACGTTGTAAATCCAAAGAGATACCGCTGTCACAGCAGGGAACACCCAGAACTGACTGAATCAATTATAGTAAGTAATGTTTTCTACTCTAACTGAAAGCTGTTCGGCTGTTCATATGCGCTATCTAGGTTAAAGATTTTTACTTCAAATGACTCAGTTATTCTCAAAGCATATTACGTAATTATCATGCAATGAGGTTATAAAGGCTTTAATAATGAAATAGAAAAGGAAGGGAAATACTATCTAACAGTCTTTTATACAAGTTTTTCTTCCTTGAAAGCTATACTCAGTGAGTAAAGCTAAAATCATGACTGCTTTTCTAATTTTGGTGTCCGTGCAATATCTGTACTATTTCATGTCTTCGTTACCTGACAGTGACTAAATCAAATCAATATATCCCGCTTATTGGGTGAAGCTCAAGTGTTGTATATTTTCACTTGTCTGTCTATCATTGTATTGAATTAAAAAAAAAAACACAATTAAATCAAATTTTATCCTAAATTGTAATGGCAGAGCGTCTGTTTCTCAATCAGAAGGTTGCGTATTAAAGGTCGTCTGGCTCAAGGATTATTTACTTTTATAAACATCGTCTATTCATTAAGTTTCTTATCCATGAAAAGTTTGAAATTGTAGGATATAAAACTGCGAAGTATAACTTATTATATGAGTGAAGTTAATATAAAAACATATCCGAACAGATTATTCGATCCAAAAATCATATCACGATGTTACAGTGCGTTTGTTATCATATTCAAAACTTTTATACTATATCAGTTTAAAATATTTTAAACGTTATTATACTTCTGCCATACGAGTATCTGTTTAACCTTTGACACTTTTAGTACAACTCGGTCTTTAAGTTCTGAGAAAATATTATTGGGCAACAAGAAATGTTTGTACAATGTTTATTACATTTTGAGTATTGGTAAATTCCTCACAAACAGTCACGATACATCAGTGACGAGGAGAAAACCCACTTGTATAGAAAAAATATAAATGTCAAAACGGCTGGTATGGATAGAGAAAGCACTAGGTAGAGGAGCGAACAACGTTTCGATCTTCTTCGGTCATTGTCAGGTTCACAAAGAAAGAAAGAGGCAACTGACCGATAGCTGACCACATGCTTGAAGGGGTTGTGTAACCGAGTGTAGGAATGTAGAGGGCGGTGTTAGATGTTTGATTATATTTATTAATATAGGTTTAAAGGTGTTCATCTGTTCCTTCAAAAATGTGGTCAGCTATCGGTCAGTTACCTCTTTCTTTTTTTTGTGAACCTGACAATGACTGAAGAAGGTTAAAACGTTGTTCGCTCCTCTACATAAAAAGAAATTCTCCACCATAACCAGCCGTTTTTACATATATAGTCAAGATATATCATTTTATTTGATAATGCGTCAAAGATCCTCTTCATTGTAAAATGAAACATAGCTACCGGGATTCTTTTCTTTATTAGTTTGATCTAAGTGTATTAATGGAAAGTACAAAATTCACGTTATACTTTTTGTAGCTTTACAAATATTTGATTGTAATGATGTTGGATTATGTAATATTTTTTTCAATTTTGTTTGAATTTATAACTGTGTTAGAAGCTGCTTCATACTGTATTAAGTAGTTGGTAGCATTAAATGCATATTAATAACTGAAATACATTCTGCAATACTTATACATTTTGAAAGTGTCACCCTTTCACAAAACAAATAATTCTCCTTACCTCTACTAAACTGTGAAACTCACTTCCAAATATCAGCCTTTACCGCTAATCATTTACACGCCACTAACTTCACGTTTTTAGCTTTTTCTTGACTTCGCTTAACTTGCTCTCGCTCGACCACTTCTATATATAGTTTGCCCAACAAAGGCACAGAATTTTCCTACTAATACCAAAGTATGATAGGCCTAATATATCTGTCTGATGAAAGTTTACTCCTTATTCTTCGCTGATGGCACTGAGACCTTCAATAAATTGTCAATATGTGATTTTAAGAAATTAACTTTTTCAAGTTCATATTACAACCGAACTCTTTAAATTTATCGAGCATGTGACTGACAATGTTTTGCACATTGTAAGCTAATGTACGATAATGAATATTTTTCATTATTACGTTAGTCAACACAATTACTGCTTTTTAACATAGTAGCCTTACAGTTCAAAAACAACAATAATCTTATAATATCTAGTATGTAAAAGTCGATGTAATAGTGTGTTAGATCGAGCATTACATCAAACGTATTTACAACAACTAAAATCTTTAAGAACGATATGTTGCTATCTGATGAAATAGTAAACGAATTCCGTTTGGATATTTTTAGAAACATTGCCTTCACAATGTCTCCTTTGAGCTTCTATGACGACTCTGGATGAAGGAATAGGATATACTTGAACTAATTTTAGAATAATGAGCACGTTCCAAGAATAAAAAAAACACACAAGAAGGTCTTAAATAATTTAACCATATTTCTAATATACACTGTGTGCGCATAATGGAGGTTGCTTAAGTTCATAGCTTTTACTTGCTGTGTCCCACTGAAAGGAAACATTCTTCTAAAATTAAAGTTTCGAAAGTTTATAATTCGATCGTTGGCTAAATACGGATAATTCACTAGTTTCCATCGTTGTATATTATTATGCTATATAAGTTTATTCCAATTACAGAAGAGAAAACCATAAAATTGTGTCAGATACGACATGTCATTGGGCAGTAAATCTACCCCTCTTTTGTACAAATTACGTTTAATTCGTCCATTCATACTAGTACGCGGAGTAGTTAATTGTCCTTTTCTGGCCTGTCAGGTTCCAGAGTTATTTATTTTGACTGCACACCTGCTATCTCAATTTGTTTCGAAATAATTATAACACAATAGAGATATTACATTAGTAAATTATTTTATTTTTTCGTTTAGTTCATGTTTGTATTAAATATTTGGCGGTGACGTCATACCCTAATTCTTTCTTCTGATCATGTCACATTGCGATCGAACTTCTGATACGTACACAGACAATAAAACAATAACTAATTCACATCTTTCCCTAATTTTTCCCAACTATTTGGAACATTGTAAAAATGATCATACAGATTGATTAAATAATATAATTGCAACATAAATATGCTTTCCCTTGTGGATATTCTGCTGCTGGAAATTATGATATATAAAGTATTATTTTATTTTCTCTTCCAGTTTCGTTGAATTTCATGCTAAACTTTTGCAGCCAAAATTATCTGTTTTGTTTATTTGCTCTTATTAAGGAAAAACTACACAATTGAATATATATATATATATATATCTGCTCTGCCCACCATGAATATCGAAACGCAGTTTCTAGCGTTTTATGTCTGCAAACATGCCACTGTGCTATTGGGGACCTTTTCAGTTTTCATCAGTACGTAATACGTATCGAGCAATAAATACTTCACACTCTTTCATGTATTATATAATACGTGAGTTTTTGATATATTGACAAGATGGAAATACAATTAACGCATAATAAATAAACCTCTCAAACTGCACTTTCTGTTATTAGTTTGTTTTTAAACAAAGAGGAACAAAATGACAACTTTACCATTGACATTTATCTTTCTTTTAATTTCTTAAATTGTTCTGTTCAGCCACAAAAAAAATCAACAGTTCGTCTATGTACCAGTCAATCAGAAATGAGCACAAAAGAGTCTCTAACAGTTTACACAACAAACTAATGGTCAATAAATTCAAGAGTCTAATGGAAACAAATAGACTGCTCAGTTTAGCTTTTGACAATTAAGAAACAAATTCTACAGATTGATAAAATCAGAGGCCCAGTAATATGTTCGAAAGTGAAGTAAAATTAAAACATATATTAGAAAAAAGTGTAGTTTGTAATGTAAACATTCACTCAGCTCTAAATCCTACAGTGTGTTTCAACGCTTAAAAACGACATTTCGAAAGAAAATACTAAGAAAGTTACATAAAGTGTGTTGGTAAAAATAGCTCAATATCAGTATTAGAAAATGGCAAATTATATACCCGAAAAGTAGGTTCGGTTTTTAATATGTGATGTATCAACTACTTCTGAGACATTAACTTATTGGTCTTTTATAAATTGTGCTCATCTACCTTTATACAGCCATGTAGACACCTTGAAAAAGTTGCAAACTAACTTTTTTAACCAGAAGATGACCTAAGAAGGCCGAAACGTTGTTCTGTACTTTGTTTTAATTAAAGTTTTAATACCTATACCAGCTGTCTTGAAAATACGTTTTTACTTCAAGTGCGTTTCTCGTCATCACGGAAAACACGTTTGTTTTTAATAATAATTTCTGATCAAAAACCTTGGTATTAAAAGCCAAACTAAAACTCATTCCGTCCATCAGTGTAATTAATTTTTACCTCTCTTACCTCTCCAGTTACCATTATCAGAGTTGTTTTATTAGTTGAGTGGCTTCTTTGGTTTAGTTTGTTTTGAATTTTACGCAAAACTACTAGAGGGCTATCTGCGCTAGTCGTCCCTAATTTAGCAGTGTAAGACTAGAGGGAAGGCAGTTAGTCATCACCACCCACCGCCAACTCTTGTGTTACTCTTTTATTAATGAATAGTGCGGTTGATCATCATATTATAACGCCCCACGTCTAAAAAGGCAACCATGCTTGGTATGATGGGGATTCGACCTGCGACCCTCAGTGCTTTAGCCACTTTTAGGTTATACCTAATCATAAATTACGAGCTAGCAATGGAAAACAATATTTATAATAAACGTATAGTGACAATTTGTTAGTTGAAATTGGGTATTGATAGTAAGAAACAATACATCATCGAAAAAAGTAGTGTAAAAAGTATTCGATACCATAACGCTAAAATACAAGGACACTGCATAGGTAACTCAATTTGCAACTACGCGTCAAAATTACCAAACGTACAAACATCTGTGTACGGTTTATGTATAGTATGTCACTAATATTTAAGAATTGATAAAAATGAAATGTGACATAAACAGACAAGATCAAGATAAACATATGTTTAGTAATTTGCAAAAGAAAAAAAAGAGCTTTTGGTGGAATTTTAAGAAAAGTTGTTAACATTACTTTATAACATACTTTGTAACAACTGAATCGAAAATTCTCGTTGTCAAACTCAGTTTTGCAAGTAAAATTAAAAACAAAATAAAATGGTCGCTATCGAGCACTTACGTCATTCTGTATCGTCTTTGTACGATTCGTTAGATGGGTGTTGTAGTAATAATGGTATATCTACACTATGATTTGTTTTTCTTAGACTTGGCTCTAAAGAGTAGAATTCAAATAAATCAGCACAACTTAGTGACGTATGATAAAACGGATATTAAACTAGGCTTAATAGTACTGTTTATTATTTCAGAAAATGTTGAAGCAATAGGAAGCCAGTGAAAGTACTTTGCAAATAGATACCAAACTACGTAACTATCTAGCTCTATTATATGTATTAATACACACATATATATGAAAATATTGTAGGTAACAGAATATTCAGATTTTATATTGCAGGAATCCTAAATTAATATTCGTTTTTGAATAGTATATAATCAATTGAACGATGAAGTACTTTTCGTATCAACACTATTATTAACTATCTCTCTGAGAGTTCTGAAGGTGTTATCTAGAAACTCTTCAAACAATTCTAAAAAAAAAATCATATAGTATCTCAATTTCTCTATGATTAAAATATTGTGTCAAATACTTCTATTTAAAAACATTATAGAAATTTGCAATTATAGCCGTTTTTTTTAACTCGCTAGGACATGTTTATATCTTCCTCCCTTTTTTCATTACATTAAAGAAGCCTTTACCGTCTTGGTGACCAGTTTAATATGGCTAAATATGTAATAAATTAGCTATTGGTAAAACAAAAATTACTTTCCAAATTATAATTTTTCAATTGAATTAAACAACTCTGTTAATATCCTACACCAATATTTCCACCTCATGTCACTATTTCCAGCCTCTGCTTTACAATAATTGTAATTAAGTAGCCTGTCATTATTATTATTGGGGACCAATTTTTATTAACTAATATATTATTATCCTCAACGAATAATGTACCATATCAAACATCAATGTCGTGGAATTTCTACTCTATCTTTACCGAAACAGTGTCAGATAAAACTATCTATTTAAGAAACTACTATGATATCCTTATTGTAGACTGTATTATATCAGACTATCTACTAATGGCCTTCTTAACCTAGCGTTACTGGGTAAATAACAATCGGTGTGGCTAATAGTTCAAAGAGAGGACTAATAATAATGTGAGTATACAAAATTTCAAAAAAGACCCAAAACTTGTGTACTTTCAAATAGTTCACTATTATCCTTCTTCTCTCTCTCTCTCACACACACACACACACAAAAGTACATAAATAGTTTTAAATCTCACTACAGTGATGATACATTGTGTGTGTTAGCGTCCATAATCCAGAGTTGGCTTGCTCAATTACCACAATGTTTGGTAATGTAACTGTAAAATGACTTACGATGTAAAGAGGTATCATATATTAGAAGTTTTAATTAAATGACTCAGTTATTAACTTCCACAAAATAAAGTGAGTATTTAGCAAGTAATAAGGTTGTCAAGGATTTAATTACAAAATATTGTTTTGTTGTTGCTGTTTTTCTAATTCAGAGCAAAGCTACACGAGAGCTATCTGTCCTAACCGTTCTTACTTTAGTAGCGTAAGTTTAGAGGGAAGGTACCAAGTCATCACCACCAACCGCCGCCAGGTCTTGAGTGACTCTTTTATCAACGATTGACCGTCACATCATAATGCATTTATGGCTGAAAGGACGAGCATGGTTGTTGTGACGAAATTCACATTACGAGTTAAACTCTCTAACCACCTAAACATGCCGGGCCAATAAAAAAACAAAAGGAAATTGTAAATTCTATTTAACAGTGTCCTGTATACACTCTTTGGTGATCTTAAAGATTACGTTCAGCGTAACAAAAACAAAAATATAATTTTGGATCAGTGTTACTAACTTATACATTTAATTCACGATGTTTATTTATTTCAACATTGCATTAAATTATGTAACTTTCAAATATGGTTTAAATAATATATTCTAAACATGTTTATTTAGAGATATCCTCACAGTATCTCCCCTCCAGTGGTACAACCTTCAATCTGAAGGTTTACCACGCTAAATATTTGATTTCGATATCTGTGTTGGGCAGATACAATCAATTCTCATAATATGCTCAAAAGAATTGCTGTTTTGGCATTTATTGGGAAAATCTTCACTTGAATAAAAGCTTTAATATAATAATGAAAAAGCATAATGTTACACTGTTCAATTAGGTACTAATCTATCTTTAGTGAACGCCACATTATATCAAACTATGAACTTAATATGGTGTTCAATAAAGATAGGTTCGTACCTGTACAGCTAATATGATATGATACAGTACTCATTAAGGAAAGATTAGTACATAAATAAGGTACTAATCTATCCTTACTGAACACCGTATCATATCGCAATATATGCTTTGGAACCTCGTATCATTTCAAACTATCCACTTAGGGATATTCTAACCTATGTTTACTGAACACCGTATGAAGTCAAACACTACACTTAGATACTAATTATTTTTTTTTATAAAGTAGGAGGAAAAATTATTATTTTGTTTACAATGATAGACATTTTTATTGTGTTTGTTAACAAAAATACAATCAAATTTAGGTAAAGGGAAAACGTTGGTGTTAAGCGAATAAGTGTCTTCATTAATCCTATTTTTTTGTAAAATTTATGCCTTTCTAGGTGTTGTGCTCTCTCTTTTGTGTGTTACATCTGTATCTCGTTTCAACAACTACCAGGAATTAGTCATCATGCCGACGTTTACCTTCTCTAACACCTCCCCTAATGTTTTGATGAATCCTTTCCCCTTGTTCTTTGTTGACGGCACTGAGATCTTCAAAGAAATAATTCATCTATGGGTGTAATAATGAACATTGAAGGTCGTATTAATTACAACCCAACTTTTTAAATTTATCTTGCGTGTTATTGACAATATTTTGGTAACTTGGGTTTCTTATTATTTCCTTAAAAATTGTTAATAACATATTTTAAAGTAATCCACGCTTCTGTTTGAACTTTCTTCATACTCATTCGAAGTCAGTTTTCTAATCTGAAGCTCATCAAAAATCCCTTAAGTTTCTTTTCTGAAAGACTTGGTATTTGCCCACGTGAATATTCCAAACAGTCACTATCTTTATCTAGGATGTTTACAAACTACTTCATCATGCCCAGTTTCATGCAAAGTGGAGGTAAAGGTACTTTCTTTGTGTCAACCAAACTTTCACGTTCAATGTTTTTCGATCCTAGAATCAGACTGACGCTGAATGGCCATTGTTTCTTTACCCAGTCACAACTTCGTGCTTTGCGGTCCCATTCACACAAAAAAATCATTGGAATATGCCAGGCCTCCTATTGGTTAGAAACAACCATATTTAAAAACATTTAGATTTTTCTTTTAAATTTATCTCGGTTTTAATACATATTTAGGTATTTATTTAAATGTTTACTATAACAATAACCTTTTAATGTTCATCCATTATAATAATCATATAACCATGTAAAGATGTTTTACAGGAAAATAAAACCGTGGTTACTGTTGTAGTTGTGATGCCTTTCCTACTCGTGTATTGTTGGCTTGTTTTTGTATTTATTAGTTGATATTTATTGAACCAATTCCTGAAAACAGTGTTCGTGGGGAAAGGTTTAACGTTACATATCTATAGCCACTTTTATAACTCTCAACACACTGATTCGTCAGAAACAGAGGTTAAAATACATTCAGAAATGTCTAAGCCTCTTTAGATAACAGATCGGAATGGAAAATGGTAACACTCCTCTCCTTAAATCAGAGGGTTACGTGTTCGGGTCGTACATCATTTTGTATTAACGATGAAACTAAAACCAATAAGTTCTTCAAGGAGTCACGTGATTTATTTCTTAGAAACGTTAAACATTGTAGTGTGTATTTATTACTGTTATATGCCACTGTTTTATTTTAGTTTATATTCGACCACTTACATCAGCCCTCCAAGTGTGAATTTTTATTATTTTTGCCACTGTTTTATCTTATTTTATCATCAACCATTTAAGTCAGCCTTTCAAATGCGTATCTTTATTATTTTTGCCACTATTTTATTTTGCATTATATTCGATCACTTATATTACCCCTCCAAGTGTGTATTTTTTTATTTTACCAACGTTTTATCTTACTTTATATTTGTCCACTTACAACGTCGTTTGGCAGTTACATCATGTATAATATATGAATATGTGTCTTTTTGTTTGGCGATTCAAATCTATACTACCTTAAAGACATCTAAAACTTTTTACGTCGAAAAGGCTTCTTCAGTAAATAAGTAAGAGTTATGTTCTATCCTCTAGCTGTTCACACAGATTAAAATGTCGTAAATAATTTGACAAACTAGATGAGTTTCATATAGAATTAAATTTAAAACACACAGGCTTCAAACTATATTTCCTCCCAATATGCCGTTACATATTGAAATAATCTCACAACAAGTCATTATTTTCCAAGGCTATATAACACATTATAACATCAAACTTTACCAAAACTGTAGTCTAAAAATCTACAGTGAATATTTTTCATTTGGATCACAATAATGATTTGCGATACAGTGAATTTAATCAAGACTACATTCATGACAATTTAAAGGAGCACAATGTTAAAATAATTGCACAATAAATACTTTATTAACAACAGGGACTACAGGCGTAAGTGTTCTTGCGTCACCATACATTGAAACATTTAGTATTTTTAGGACTGACTCCTGTAGTTATTAAAGTATTTATTGTGCAATTATTTTAACATATATTCGTTTTAATAGTATATATATTTATATATATATCATGTCCAAGTGTCTTTTTTTAATTTACGTGTATTTGTAACATTTTTGTAATTACAAGAATGAACAATGTCTGTAATTAAAGCTAGGTTTCTACTCAGCAATTAGAACTATTTGGAATGAATACAAATATATGGAGTAGTGCATATTAAAGAAATATGTTAAATATTTTAGTAACAACAATGGGTCTCATTCTGCAAACAGTTAACAATTTAAAAACACCGCTATCTTTAAACATCTGTCCCCACAAATCATCTAGTTTAATATTTCGTACTTATGGATACATACACATGTATATATAACGAAATAAACAGCTCCATCAATATAAATTACATTAATTATTAATAGACAATTAAAATTAGCACTATCAAATAACAATAAACTTGTTAATTTTGATAAAGTTCTCATTGTCAGTCTTAGTTGTTATATTAAAACCATAGTGACTCATGTCTGTGGTAATAGCTCCCAAATGTGTTGAGATTATCCCGTCTATCAGACAAAATTTAAACACTGATGTTAAACTAGCAGCAAATATGGACAATCAATTAAGCGTATAGAGTAGAGTGTACACACCCACACGTCGCAACTCCCACTGCACTTCACTATTTCTAGCCAGTTGTGGTAAGGCAGCATTACTTTTCAAAGTTCTTATAGTTTCTAAAGTAGAATAGAAACCACCTGAGTGATGTCGAGAAACCCACTTGTTGAGAATTTTATATGCACAAACGGCTCGTTTGGGTTGAGAAAATATTTCAAATAGAAGAGCGAACAACGTTTCGACCTTCTATTTGAAATATTTTCTCAACCAAAACGAGCCGTTTTTGCATATAAAAAGAAACCACCTTAAACTTTCTATTAAATCAAATATACCCAACCTACTTACAAAAAATTAAATAAGACTAAATAATCATAAATTGAATTACTATAGTAGCGATTTCTATATCGATACAGTAATTACTATATATAGTTCTATTTAAGATCATTCTGTTTTTATTTTTAATGCTTATTTTATATAATATCGATACGAAATCTTAAAACATCTCAAGTATGTAATGTTATTAAAATTTTGAAATTACTTTGCACAGAAGTAAATTAAAAGATAATGTCAGTGAAAATAATCATTGCCAGTAATGTCACGACTGATATAGTAAGTTAGAAAATTAATCATTGCCAGTAATGTCACTACTGATATAGTAAGTTAGAAAATTAATCATTGCCAGTAATGTCACTACTGATATAGTAAGTTAGAAAAATAATCATTGCCAGTAATGTCACTACTGATACAGTAAATTAGAATTAAATTTAATTCTTCATGAGTGTTTGGATTATTAAAGATATCAATGATTTTCAAATGTTTTCTCTTATCAAAATGTTTCATATACATGTTTATAAATTAAATAAAATAGAAGCAACAGCTTACCAGTTCTTGTTGTTTTTAACATGTATTTTCTGGTACTTTAGAATGATGCTTAATCTCGACGTACTTTTGCACTATTAGTTACCTTCCTTCTAGGCTTTCACTTCTAAATTAAGAACAACTACTACAGATAGCTCTGATGTAGCTTTTTGCAAAATTCCAAACAAACCAGCCCTGATGTCTATGAAATCTTTCTCCTCAAGCCCATATTAGAACCTAATTTATTTAGCATGTTATTGACGATAGTTTTGCAATATGGATATTTATTGTTTTCTAAAAAATTGTAAAGAATATTATTAAAGGCAATCCACGCTTCTTTTCCAACTTTCCTCAGTGTCTTTTTAAACTGTAAAACCGAATTCAATTTCCTAAGCTGAAGCACAACAAAAGTGCACCATAAATACAGTACTTTGCAAAAAAATTTAGGACAAGAAAATATTTTGTCATTTTGTTTTTATTTAATGAGGCTAATTTTTCCATGTTATTACAGAATATAAATTTCAACACTATGGTAGTACTAATTTATAATGACAAGGTGAGAATACTTACCATTTCTTAAAATTTTCATATACTTGTACCAAGGGCATGCTATAAGGGTTCTGCTTGAATAAGCATATTGCTGAAATTTAGGGTCTTAAATAATTGTCATGGTGTCCCATGCAGTATCTCAACTACATATAAAGAAGCTAGCAAGGACCTTCTATATGATAGTGGTATGTGCTAGTATAAATCAGTCTGTTAGCATTCTACAAATAAACCTTGGCAAAAACAGTGTTTGGCACTATATATTATTGTTTTTAATTAAACACAAAGCTACACAATGGGCTATCTGTGCTCTGCCCACCACTGGTATCGAAACCCGCATTTTAGCGTGTAAGTCCGCAGACATACCGCTGAGCCAGTGGAAGGCCATAGTATTCGCATGAAAACTTAATGTGATACTGGTTGAACTCTCTGACAAATTGCTGCAGACTTGAAATTCTCCCCAATTACAGTAAATATCTTGAGAACAAAAAAGGTAAACTTTAAAATAGTAAAGGAAAGGGTGGAACACCTAAATTTAAATGAAATACTTGGTCATGAACAATTTTGAAAAATTTACTTCGAACTCCAAATATTGTCAAGAGATTGAAATTTGCTAAATTGTACATAAACTGCACTGTTGACGATTGGAAAAAAGGGTTTTGGACGGATGAGTCCAAGTATGAAATATTTGGTTCAAAGCGCAGGTTGTACGTCCGGCGGAAGAAATGTGAAACATACTTACTCAATGCATAGCACCTACCAGAAACATGAGGGAGACAGAATGATGGTTTGGAAATGATGTAGATGTTTCACCTATGATTTACCTGATTGTTTTTTAAAGTAACTTGAAATCTAATTTTTGACTTTGTCCTAACAGTTTTGCATAGTTCTATATATAACACAATATTTTGGGGTAATTTACGCAACTTCTAGTTATCATAACAACGAATAAATGATACTTAAAAGAAATAAAATAGCATTAAAGTGCAAACATAAACAATACTATCCAGAAATGATATGCCAGGTGGTCTGTTAATCGTTTATATGCTAGCGGTGAATTCTAGATCGATCGATAAGACTTTGACGTCGCAAATATATAGCTAATGCTCATCAATAGTTTAAACATAAGATGAAAACCATTTACTTATGTAAAATTACATATGATATTTTGAGAAAAATCTGTTTGTGATTGAGAAAGATGGACATAATTTTCGAATTCAGTGCACAAGAATTATTGTAGAGAACGTAAAAATTTCAAAACAATAAAATCAGCTCAGGCTTATGTAATGTATTTATGTTTATATCGTATTCCTTGAAATAAAAATGAATTGCGTGTAATAATATAAAGATTTAATGTCCTTATGTTTAATAATAATTATTATTATACCTGCTATTGTGCCGCTACATTGTATGGAGAACCGAATAGTGGCCAGTGACACTTTTTCTTAACTTATCCAGTGTACAGGTTTTACTCATAATGACTATAAAGCACGTTCACATCAACAGTATGTTTGATATATTTGACCCTCATGCTTGTTTTAATCCTTCTACAGTCCTTTAAATAATTTGGATATGTTTGCTGCTGTAAAATAGTGACTGGATAATTCGTGCTTATGAGGTATCGCAAATTAGGTGCATAAAGTCACAGCATAAAGTATTATAAATATATAGACATGTGTTACGGATAGTGAATCGAGATGTGGATAATTGTCCTCTTATTACCACAAAACGGTGATCTGCCTATTAAGTACATTGTAATTAAGAGTAACGTTCAAATCCCACTAATAAACTAGAGTAGCCCAAGAGTTGACAGTAGGAATGCTAAACTAGTTGTATTTATCTATATTAAGGACGGTTAGCGCAAACAACCCTTGAACAGCTTCACACAAAATTCAACAACTAAACAAAACAAAAATACTCTAGTCTGTTATTATAGAAACGGCTATTTCACGAATATCAGAAGCAAACAAATAAACGAGAAACTTATCATGCGTAACATTCAGTGGTCGCCCAGTCAAGGTATGTATTAAAACAAATTCTTTTGGTGCAATATTTATTCCTATAATTGAATATAAAATGTTCTTGCATGCTTTGAAATAAACGAGAACAAGCACGAATAAGTGCTTGCACAACAAGTGTAAACTAATAGTGTAAAAAGTGTAAAAGCTAGGAATAATATTACAGAATCAATAAATAATTTAACAGGATTCACTAAAACAGTATTTTGGTAATATAGGAAATTGAATCTGATGAGTGGTACTAAATTTCATAAAAACGTCCAAATTAACAGAAAAAAATCTAATCTATTAACAACTTAGGCCTTTTAACTTACTTTTTCATAATAAAATTCCTGTATGTATATATATATAAATCTTAACTCAAATATTTCCATTGTTTGACCATGATAATTTTAATTTTGAAATAAACATACCTCCATAATGAGCTTCAGTCCGTTTGAGTCAGTAATTCGACATTCTTGTCTGGCCTCTCGTAGCAAATTAATGAACCATGTGCATGGAATCCAAAAGGTGTTAAATTCCACTGAGGGCACAGAGAGAAACATTTCTAGTTCCGCTTTCGTTAGGAATCCTGGAAGAAGAACTGTTTGTTTAATTCACTTTACTGTATGATTGGTAGATCGTCTTCAGATAAAAAAAAATAGAGAACAACAAAGTTTATTTGACAGAGAAAAATAAAGGCAGGTTTAACTGTCGTAAAATGAGCTATTTTTTCCAAACATTTTACTCTTGATGTCAGTTACTTCTATTTGACTTATTAGTCAAAAACGAAAAAAAAGAAAAGCACCACTAATTTTGAAAGCGGTTCTTTTGATATTAAATATATTTTTATCTCCTAACTGTTTCGTATCTCGACAGCTTTAGAAAAAGTGTTTAGAAGATCAGTTATAAATAATACTTGCGTTTCTATGTTAACTACATATATATATTAAAATTAATGCACATTTTTTTAATTGTTGACTAACATGGGTCATACTAGAAGAATTTTAACGTTTGCTTTCCTATCTTATAAATGGATATAAGACGCTTAAGGAATTAACCAGTACTCTAAATTTAGTATATAGCATATTTTAATGGAAACAAAAATCCCAGAGGTCGCTGGAATTCCAGTCGACGTAAAGACGAAGATCTCACAATATCCAAGTAAAGACAAAGCATATGAGCACATGATAAATTACCCATGTATAAATACCCTATTTCCAGACTGCAGTCCAACCATCTCAGTCAAATAAATGAAAATTAATCACGATAAATGCTCTTCCTGTGCATCAGGTCTAACAGTCGAGGCAAACTCTCGATGTTTTACATCTATACTCAGTAAATTACTATTTATGATGTGCCATTGTCCTTAAATGTATTTTCTGAAATGGATAAAAGTACTATTACCATTATGCTTCTGTCTGAAATAGTGTAAAAAAGATAACTTTCTTTCTGTTAACTTATAAAGATGGTGGTTGGATAACAAACGAGTCAGAATTTGAAACACGTAGGAATGTAAAGGAATAAACTGGTATTAGGATTAACACTTAACTATTATCCTTTTGTTATATGACACGTAAGTGTTAAGAATATAGTTTAATAATCTTCAGTTACGAAAAGACTGAAGATAAACACAGAAAATGTAACCTAATATCTCACAGTTCCATGTTTTAATTGTCTTTGTTTAATATATTTGAATTATCACTCAAATGTAAGAAACTGGTAATTATATCAGTATAATAAAGATATTTAAGTTTATCATCCATTGAAAATGATAATGATTTAGAAGTGGGATTAAACAGAAACGTATAACAATATGCCAACGATATTGTATCTACTATAGTCACTGCTAACAAGACCTCTTACCCAATACCAGAATTAGAGAGGTTGACTGGGATATGACAGACACTATAAAGGTTGATAGGTTACATTATATCGTAAAATTATACGAACAACAATTATTATTGTGTGAATTAAATGAATTTCATGAAGTGCATTGTTGCAACTTGATATTAATCATTTACAAGAATTATAAGTTATTCATTTTAACACCAGTTATTTGTCATCATTGTCTATTATATTTGATTAATATTATCTATTTGGATTAACTTTACTCCTCACTCAAAAGAACTAGTCAACCATCAGGCTACAAGTACCATTCCAAAAGCGAATTAAGTAACCATGGCAGTTTTTATTAAAGACTAGAGAATATGTACAAACATGGTTAGAGGTATAAAAATAAAATTCTCGTTCTACAAAAAACAAATATCACAAACGGTTTGACTTATTGTACTTTAACGAAAATAATTAATCAATTTTTAAAACAGTAAGTTTTATTTTATAACATTCATATGACGTTCATGAAGCCATCGGTAATGAAGACAAAAATAGAACTTTTCAAGAGATAAAAAATTCTCATGTTCCAAATTCTCTACAGAAATCTACAACGAATAACATTTCTGTCTTTTGCTTGCGTTTTTTTGCACAAGTCACATGTTTTTCAGCCCAACTTCTTGCTGAACTATCCTCAACACTGACTAGAATCGTTCCTCACCGGCTTCTATTAGATGGTCCTTAGTAGGAAACCTTCTTTTCACTGCCATGCTAATGGAACGTAGCACTAGAACGAGGGAGAGATTTAGGTAGCGCATCAACGTTCGGCGCAGCATGCGGCTACTCTCATCCGCTCCAGACACATACAGTGCTATTATGTTCATTATCCTACAGAACAGAAGGTAAAAAGTAGTAGAATCAAAGATGGTGACATTTATTATCACAGTCATTAGAGTAAACAAGAGAAAGAAATGAATGTTAATATCAAAATTTTCTTTCTGTATGAGAAATTTGAAGTATTAACGTTTCATTTATGTTTAGTTTCTAAAGATGTGAGATTTGGGTTTGTTTTGTTTTGAATTTCGTGCAAAGCTACTCGAGGGTTATCTGCGCTGGCCATCTCTAATTTAGCAGTGTAAGACAAGTGGGAAGGCAGCTAGTCATTACAACTCACCGCCAACTCTTGGGCTACTCTTTTACCAATGAATAGTGGGATTGACCGTGTCATTATAACATCTCCAAGACTGAAAGGATAAGCATATTTGGTGTGAGATTTGGGAATTATAATATGTATATTTGTTTACCACACTAGCAGGTGGATCAAAGAGTGGATTGAGGGGTAAAAAAGAAACTGATTTATTGCTAGTTAAATGCAAAACTAAATTGTACAAAAGTACATTTAATTCATACTTAAAAACAATATTAAATAAAAACGACAGATGAAAAGAGCAAGAAAGTTAAATTAAAAACTGAAAATAAAGGTTAAAAATATACAACTCGGTTTTTACTTTCTCTCAAAACTAAAATTAATCTTTCCAAACATTAAAAATTAACATTCTTCGTATAACCAATCATAACTTGGAATGCAAGAACTTGAAAGTGTATTTGTTTTACTCCATGCACATTACCGTAACAAAGTAATAACAACGAACAAATAAACAACAGCTTCAATACATCAAACATAAACATGGCGAAGTGCGTTAAGGCGTGCGACTCGTAATATGAGGGTCGCGGGTTCGCATCCCGGTCGCGCCAAACATGCACGTCCTTTCAGCCGTGGGGGTGTATAATATGACGGTCAGTCCCACTATTCGTTGGTAAAAGAGTAGCCCAAGAGTTGGCGGTGGGTGGTGATGACTAGCTGCCTTCCCTCTAGTCTTACACTGCTAAATTAGGGACGGCTAGCACAGATAGCCCTCGAGTTGTTTTGTGCGAAATTTCATAAACAAACAAACAATCAAACATAAAATATATATTCCACCATTATTTAAAGCCTAGGGATACTCCTGAGGGATTTAATTCTCCAAACCCGGTATGAAGTAGTGGTAAATCGAATTAATTATTATACGTCATATTTATTTTTAGTAATTTAAATAGTTTGTCGGCTGAATAATATGCTTGAATAAATTAGGAACATTACTGCTACACGACCTGGAAATCCTGTATAAATATAGGTCTATCGTGATGAGCGAAAGACGTCTCGAAACATACGTAAAATAGTCTCACTTTTAAAGCAATGTTGAATACAACACAGTTATCTCACTAAACATCAGACAATATTTTTAAGAACTGAACGTCTCTTGACATCAAGTAAAATAAATCTTCATTTCCCAGAATTTTGTACAGTAACACAATAATATTTTTAAGCTACAACTGACGTTTTATTTCTAGTATGAAAGTGTATTAAACACGAGAGTTTGTTGTAATTTGTTCTTTACTGCGTTTTATACCACGTAATGGTTAAACAAGAAAAAATTTGTTTTTAAATAATAAAGAAAGCATTGTGAGTAATTGTTAAAAGCTAGATATATTAGTAGTTTTCAACATTATATAGATAAAAATTCAATTGTTTCAAATTGTAAATTTTATACAGTGATATACAAATTGGTGTAAACAACTTGTAAATCTCATCTTCGGTGGAAGAAAGGCGTACTGCTGATGTTAGGTTGTTGTGGTGCTAATGAAAGTTTATTCAGTCTGTTTTCTTTGTTGAAGCTTTTCGTCTTTACAAGAATTTGATGTTAAAACAGGAAAGCTTACAAGCTGATGGAACACCATGGTTATATGAATAATGGTGAGCTGAAGTATTTTTTGTTCAGGGTATTGAGATGTTCATTAATGAAATTATATTCGGGTCGTTCTGTTTCACTTTTGTATGTCTCTCCTTAAATTTTGCATTCAGATTCATAAATTATGTTCTTTGGGCTGTAATTTATCGCCAACCCTATCATCTCCAGTAAAAAAGGTGATTTTTTTTCATTTATTTAGAGTGAAAGCAAAATGGACAAACTGTTTTTTGACGGTTTTTCCTGTTAGATGAATTAATCTAGTAGTGAATAACTATTGTTTCATCAGTCTTCTTACGTTTGCAATATTGTGTCCCTGATGTATCTGCTGTTAACTTCTGGTCATAGCAAGCAACTTACTAAGGCCAAAATAAAAACAAAAACCTAAATGATAATGTGTATAGTTAGTTAAATATACCACTTTCATAATCTTACTTATAAATACTATAATCCATTGTTTAATAAATTGGATATCCTCGCTATTAAAGATATTTTAGAGTAAACCAAAATAATGTCTAACACTTCAAAGCTAGCTTGAGAGATTTAGATTAATCTGATACTCTCTCTGCTTGGTCCCAACTGATCCATGGAATATCACTTTCACGGAAAAAATATTGTATGTAGGCTGCCATCTGAGTTATTTTACTTATGAGTCATCGCTGAGTCCAATCAATATGAGGCCTTTAAATGTTGATTTTCGGGTGCCATAGCATACTACAGAGTTTCAGAATGGCTGAGATAAGAGATCTTTTAAAAGTAGCTTTCAATCAGTATCTTCTTTATGGTATTATTGTAAAAGACTGGCTGACATAACCAGAGATTTAGGATGACTTGAGTTGTGCACAATCTTCTCTGAGCTCACATTAGATGTATATCTGTCTCCTCTATTCTACTAAACATATATTTACTATACAGATATATCTGTTGGAAAACACTATACACAAGAAATATATCACTTCACTTTGACATAAAAAAATGATTCCTAACAACGGCACCAGAAAAGTTTAATTAATGAAATGATAAACTAGAGAGAAGGCAAATAGTACATAACACCCACTGTCAACAATTTGACTAATATAATCGGATACTGGGATTTGATCATCACTCTTATAGTCATGACGGCTCAAAATTTCAATGTGCAAATTTCTTTGTAGCCAAGAAATGGGACGCAAAACCACTACCGTCAGATTCGTAAACAAACATACTAACCACTAATCCACTGTTGTAAATAAGGAAGGTAAAATTAAAATAGAAATGTGAAGAAAACTACAGAAAAAAAATGTCGACAACACTGAATTTAAATAGTATGAAAACAAATACCAAAGTACAAGACTGTAACATGTCGTCGATGAAACAACAATAGAACGAAGATGCAGCACAGAACAAGTCCGTTTTGATTCTAAGAGTTAAAAGTAGTCTTTCCAAAAGTCCTAAATCTCTCTGTAAACTACGAAAAGTGTCAAAGCTACTCTCATAAATATCTACTTTCTGTATGCCATTTGGGTGCAATACAACAGTTCAACGAAACAACAGATATTATCTTTTACCAACTTATACCACAGAGAGTGATATATAGGGCTACTTTTACACATGAATAAAGCTAATTCATCAGGTGCTGAGCTGGAGCTTTTGAATATTTAAAATATACTCTTCAAAAAAAGAAACGCAAAAGGCAAAATTTGAGACACATTGTCAACAAGTTTATTCCGAGTAGTTCTGTATTACATGTGTGAAACTTTGCACATTCACTGCTGAACATCAAAAGTCTGCAAAGGCGAAATCCACGCTCACTAGTTGAAGTTTAACGTCACTCAACGTCAATAATGAGTATGCCCCCCGTGAGCATCAATAACTGCTTCGCATCTCCTGCCCATGGAAGCAATGAGATAATGAATCGCATCCTGTGGAATGGCTGTCCACTCAGCCTGCAAAGCTGCTGCAAGCTGAGGTAGAGTCTGCGGTTGAGATTGTCGCCGTCGCAGACGTCGGTCCAACTCTTCCCAAAGATATTCGATGGGGTTTAAATCTGATGCTCTGGAGGGCCAGGAAAGAACGTTGATGTTGTGGTGTCTCAAGAAGACAGTGGTGAGTCGGGCTGGGTGAGGACGGGCGTTGCCTTGGTATGGTTGAGGCAGTAGACGTCGCAGTGGTGGTCCTATCCCGAAGGTGACGTAACCGGATGTAACGATCTTGTGCGGGCGTGGTCACACGAGGTCTGCCAGATCGTGAACGGTCACAAGTTAATCAATGTTGTTGGTGACGATTCCATAGCCTTGTGATAGTACTTGGGTGGACATTCACAGCTCTGGCAAAATCTGATCGAGATTCGCTTGCTTCTACGACTAATGGCGTTGTTGCGTTGTGCTTCAATCAGTCTTGGCGTAACTGTTTTGCGTGTCGGTGGCTTAACACTGAGCTCTGAAAACCGAGAACCAGTCACCTTTATAGGGATTTTTCACATGTTGCACTTGCAGAACATGCAGATCTCTCAAACAAATTTATTAGACACGAATGCGTTTTTGCGAGAAATCCGATATTTTCCTCCGTTTTCAAAGTGCACAACTTTTATTGTCATTTTGGTCTGACAAGCAGTGCCTTAACACGTGTAACATCACATACTTTGTGCTTGTAACGTTATTACATATATTTCTCTTTAAAATAACAAAAATATCCCTTTTGCGTTTCTTTTTTTGAAGAGTATATTTTTAGTATCTGAATAATACATATTGTAAGAGAGTAGAATACGTGACATTTGTATTGCATAAAAAATAAGCTAAACCTAATTTGTACATATCTTGTAATCACCATCATTATTAACAAACGTTTCAAATTATTAATAAAACTCTTAAGCTTTCAGTTATTGTTTATATAGTATCTACTATTTACAAAAGTAAATATCTAAACACTAAATATTTTGGATTTTTTATACATATTTTTTTGAGATATAATCAATCGTGTTGGGTTTATACTACATTTTAATCCCTGACGGAGAACTGTCAATTGCAAATATTTTAACTGAATAAATATTTTTGTTCCTTGATGTTAACGTGAATTCAATGTAAACAGTTTGTACATGTTTACAAATTCATTGTCTTATGGACCTTAACTTACTTGTCTGGCCAAGGGATGGCCCTATACTGACTCCACCATCTGGTACCCGTGAAGGACACATAAAAGCCGAGAATAAATGACAGTGGGATTAACTCTACAAAGGTTGAGAAAAAATGCACGATCTTCTCGAAAATCCTAACGAAATGAAGAAAGGTTTTAAGTACAAATATAAATTATCGCTTTAATTTCTTCATTTGTTTGCTTAGTCTTAATTTTTTTACTGTTCTTGGTTAACTTTTAAATAAAGTTACTGCATTTTTAGTTGAGTAGTTTCATATACTGGTATATTGAGATTACAAACTAGTAACGTAGGAACAAAACATTTGTAACGTGTTATTGGATAGAACGACTTACGTGAAGTGAGTGCAAACTTTAACGTTCAAAGTTATTTTCTAACGATGATTGATTTTCTTTTTACATCGACACATGTAGAAGTTTAATTGTATAGAATTTTAAGTTGTATATTTTACTTGTAATTTAATACAATAAATTATTATGCATTTTAAATGTTGAAGGTTTACTTAGTTTATGAAAGCTATCCACAGGAACTGTAATAGGACGTGTTGAATGATTTGCTTCTTTCTCAGTTTTGATGTTAGATACCAATATAATCTTCATTATAAAACATTTTTGATAGAAATTCATAACTGTTTTAATAACTAAATGTTAACGAACCGTTGATGACAGTTTACGTGCCATTAAAATAAGTTATATATTTCAAGGTGAGAAAGATTAATGTATCCGCATACAACCTTCCTTGGATTTTTTTCTTGTTTTGCTTTTGCTTTTCGTGTCAGCTTTACAGCTAAAACTGTTTAGTTGTTTTATGGAAGTTTTTTATGTAATACAATTTGAAAGCTTTCAAAATAACAATTCGCGCTTAACAACAAAATCAACAATTATATTGCTGTACCATGATCGGTCAGCACATTTCTAGGATAATAAATAACAAAGACCTACGAAAGTAAACTTCATAACGTTTTTTGTTTTAATAATGAATTTTTCCATTGTTTAGCTGAACAGATTTCAAAAATAATATTATTTTTTTTTTATCACGTAGGATGTTTTTTTTTTACAAATCAAGAAGAAAAACTCTTACTTGGATCAAATTATTATTTCATTTACAAAAGAGAACATTTCCTTAATATTATGTTTGGGTTCTATAACGCTAGAGTAGACTCTCGCGTTTACTTTGTGTGTTTACATATGTGAGTTATTTTCATTAAAATCGAGTCACATTTTGGAGATTTGTAAAAATTTCTATACGTGATGGAGAAAAATGGATAACATTTTCGTTTTCAGCGTACAGGAATTACCATAGAACATGTAAATTCGAAAAATAACACAATTCAAGGCCTGAGCAGGCACTACGCGAGTTTGAATGCTTAATAATTTACAAATTAAATAATAAATAAAATGGCTATAGAAATCACAGTAGCAGTTATAATCGTAAAATTGTTTTATCCCTCTAGTGGTGAAAACCGAGCATTCAGAGCATGTCCATTTGATTCTACTTTCCAAATACGGCTTATTAAAATAATCGCTGATCTTGTTTCTTCTTAGTTGAATACAAAATATTTTGATTTACTTTACTGAAAATAAATTTAATAAATGTTCCTTAATTTTCATACAGAAATAATTCCTAAAATACATTTAAATACATCAGTTTTCTGTGTATATAATTGTGTAGGTTATCGAAATTACAAAAACAAAGCAATAAACGTTAGAATTTGTTATAATTAGTTTTAAAATATTATCAAGATTTCTAAAATAATGTACAATAAACAGAATGTTTCTTTATAAAGTGCCTAGCCACAATGCAGGAGTTGATTTTAATTGTTATAACTCCTCAAGCTTTCCGCTGACTTACTTGAAAACAAACTTAATTGAAACATGCGAAAACTAAAACAAAAATATTTCTGTGGGAAAATTTACTCTTTACCTTTAATCAATCTGGAAAGTTGACGAGGTTGCTCCGTGATTTTCTCCTTTTGTAAAATTATTGAACTTTCAAGAATAGAAACAGAATTTAGTTTAAAATTATTAGTTAGCCTTTATTATTTTGGACGTCTGTATCACTATAAGCCCTCACTAAAAAGAGTTACATAATTTGTAAAACTATTCATTAATATTTCTGGCTAGACTCACAATATATTATATTTAATTTGAGCCATTCGTAGTTCTAAATATGAGAATTAAGTGTTATAAATTAGTACTATATCAAGAGGCCATTTTAGGACCTTCTTTTAAAACAAGTTTATAGAATGCTCTGTTTACTACTACAGGCATAAAAGAATAATAGTTTAATATAACATGTGACCGTTTGATAACTGTTACCTATGTACGAATAGTGGCAATTTAAAGTTTAACAGGTCTTCCAGAAACTGAACCTGTGATTCTCAAATGCTTTTAACAGACTGAGAGTTAAAGGCAATTGAACAGGCACCGAACAAGCTGTATAGCGTAGCATGTGTTAGATTCTTTCCCAGTTGACCACATTCTTCAACAGTGCTCAGGATCCAACTACCTACAAGTAAAACATGCAGTCAACTATTCTTAGAACTACGTAGATGCTGACAGGAAAGCAATCTTTGAATGATGCATAAGTGTCCTAGCTATAAACAACGAATAAATAAAGGCATATAATACTGTCTTATTAGATGCTTTCATTCTTTTCTGTAACCACTTTGCAATTTGATTTCAACCTGACTGAACATTTTTTGGGGTAGCCTTAAATGTCATATCTTCAAACCTAATTATCAAACTAATCTGCCATGAACTAGTTTTAGATCATACTTCTTGAATAATGCCCCCCTCTCTAGTGGCACAGTAATATTTCTGCAGATTCATACCTTTTGAAACAGGATTTTGATACCAGCGTAGTTTTGTGCTTAATCCCAAATAATCAATTAATCAACCTTGAATAATGGCTTACTCTCTACAGAGCGTAAAACCATAATCATCACAGTCACAGGTGCTAAGACAAAAACTGGGATGCTGCTGTACTGTTTTCACATAAGTTACCTCGACATGTTTGGTATTAGAAGGAATCTGCCCTAAGGAGGTAGTGATCAATGTGCCATCATGAATGAGGATTATAATAACCATTTCTTGGCAAACATTGTCAAATCTTTTGCTGATGACATTGGATCTCTTTTCATTCTAGAAAACAATAATGCTTGTCCAAACTGTTTATGAATTACCTTTCCCTATTTGAATAAAACTATTGAAAGAATTGAATAGCTGGCACTTTTTTTGTGGCCTATAATTCGTACAACATACGTTAGACTATTTACTGGGTGGATATCATATCTACAGCATCACCAGTCACATGAATTAACTGGGAAATAAACTGCTCAGGAATAAACATTTCTCAAAACTACATCCATTGATATTGTATAGACATGGAGCTAAGTAATACAGTATGGCACATAGAAAGAAATAGATGGATAAGCATTGGTGTTTTCTCAAAACTAATCTAGCATCTTCATGATACTGAGTTAATTCTGATGAAATGTTAACGCATTTGTGTCTACTTATTTTCCCGAAAGAAGGGGCCAAAGGACACCTGGAGGGATTACCTTTTTTAATCATTCGCACCACAATATAGTAGTGTGTTGTCGGTCACTGGGTAGACACTACATTTACATTATATGAGACACTTAACGTTGCAACTTGTACAGTTAAAACGTCAGTAACACGTGTGCATGCCATGAATCACGAGAAGGGCTACATACTCAGTAGATTACAACAGAGCATGACATATGAACTTCATAAACAAGAAATAAAAATACTTGTTACTCATAGTTTTAATTATATATTTTCTTTTGGAAAAGAACACATTTTGGAATCCTGCTTTGATGTTTCTTTATTTATTTTGTTTTGAATTTCTGTAAATGTTACACGAAAGCTATCTATGATGACCGTCCCTAATTTAGTAGTGAAAGATTAGACAGAATGATGCTAGTCTTCACCACCTACCGCCAACTCTTGAGCTACTCTTTCATCGAGAATAGTGGGATTGACCGTCACATTATAGCGCCTCCAGGGCTGAAAGGGCAAGCCTATTTGGTGTTACAGGGATTCGAATTCCCGACCCTCAGATAACGAGTAGAGTGCTTTAATCATTTGGACATGTCTGTCCTCAGTATCCTGCGCAAATACACCTAGTTTTATACTCATGTTTAGTTGCTTTATATTTTATTTATTTCCCAAGGCTATGGAACATCGCCACGAGAACTTGCTCGCTATTCAAATGTCATAGATCAGTAAGAACTTTAATTATTGGTGTCCTTCAACCATCGTATTGGTTAAGGCACGTAAGAGTCAATTAACTTCTGATCAAACCAAGCTACTCATTTAGTTGAACACTCTCGCTGCTGAAGATACTTCAGCACACTATAGGGCTTTTCAGGATAGTTTCAAGTTATACGTACGTTGCTTTAACAAAATAACACATTTTACCTACAAGAGTAGATTTCGATTTACAACCCAATAACCTGTCGATACCTGATTTACTTTCACCAATGAATGTTGTCATTTGTAACATATTTAGATATTAACAAGAAATAACAATCATTTTTTGGTTAAACGTCAATTAAAATAAATTAAAGTGGCTTACTTTACTTATGAGACACTTAAGGTGGATTTGACTTCTTAATGTCGTACACGATAGATTAATTTATATTATTAAGAACAACTTTCACACGTTGATGCAATGGAAGTTACCATAGATGTAAAACGTAGCACTACAAGTGAGATTTTAGCACATATGTACAATTTGAAGCAATTGGTATAACACTATTTATAATAAAGAAAACGTTACGAAGAGGATTGGTACTAATATAATTACAGTTAAAACCTGAAGTGAGTTCTAAAGGAAATAAGTGTGGGGAAATCTTCCCAAGAGTTAACATTACCGTCTGTCTTTCACAGAAACTTGTTATAACAGGAATTGTAGCTTTTGACATTACTGTAATCAGGGCCAATAGACTAAGTACAAACGAGCCTGAAAAATGTTTCAAGAATAGCACGAGGTCTGGAACATCGTTGTTATGAAGTGTGTTTAACTCTCAATAGGTCTTATCTTATAAATAAAACTGGGTTTAGGGCAACAAAGAAACGCTTTTTTATGTTTACTGCATGTCTTAGTCCCATTTAAATGATAACGAATGGTAAGCAAAAATGAACAAACCGTGTTTTAAAACAAAACTACTAACCTACGGTTATTGTTAATTTAAATACCATATGCCTTTCTTTCGAGAGTCTTCCATTACAATTACAGTTATATTACTACATTTATTTTACTTTAATTATTATTTCAGTCGTCATTATAATTTGTAATAAAAAACACTACATTTTTTTCATTTGCAGCATTTCTCAAATCAGTTTCTATCCATCAGTGAGCATAATAAAATTACTTCGTATAAAAAGGAATGCTAGACTCGACTCGCTTTTACGGGCTGGCTTTTTTATGATAGTGCTTAGACCAAAAATACATGGGTGTTTTCTGAAGTATCTCACAAGACGGAGATCCGTTTTGAGGAGTTAATATTTACAAAGATGTTATTTGTTGTTTTCAATTAAGTACAAAGCAACACAATGGGCTATCTGTGCTCTGCCCACCACGGGTATCGAAACCCGGATTTTAGCGTGTAAGTCCGCAGGCATACCGCAGAGCTACTGGGGTGTGAGTGGTTCGCAGGAGGGAGGGACCATGATAATAATAAGAAATAAAACAACAGCTTAATATGTATTACTATATATTTGTATAAAATATTTTTAAAGCAGTAAGGAATAAAATTTTAAGCTAATATTCGAAAGCTTTAACATTATTATCTATCTTTTAACAAACCTTTATACAAAGAAGAGAAATTAGAATATTTATATTTATACTGTCTATTGTGTAAGCGATGCGTTGGCAACGTGAAATTTCTTCAGATCATCTGCTATTGTACGCATCAGGAATTTGGGTTCATATGAGTTGTTTACACCTTTTTAATATCAGGAAAACGACAATTGTTAAGAGCATACCAATCCTTCACGCGTGACTATCTTGACAAAGCATATCAACATTAAAATTTTGATCTGTTTGGTACATTTCGCACAGAGCTGCTCCAGAACTATCTGCGTTAATCGTTCCTAATTTTTAAGAAATAGACTGGAGTACAGTAGTTGTCCAGCACCACCAATTACTAACTCATGGTCTTGTCTTATCGAATAATGAGATTTGCCCATCAATCTTATGACGCATTCATGGCCAAAGAGTTCGAACAGCAATTATTTATTTTTGTAGTAAAGAGAATCCCGAGATCTCAGATACACAACTCTAAACGTGTGAAGAATATTATTTAATTTACAAACTGGCTAACTTATACTTTCAACACATGGAAAAGGCGTAGGTGTTTCCATAAAACTAGTACACAAGCTCTACCAGAATGGTGACCTCTCCTACACCTACGTCACTCCTTTACAAGGCCTTAAAGGCACATGCCAAATTTAGTTGAGATTTAAAGACTTAAATGTGATCAAACTGTCACAGATCGGACCAATAGACAGAAAGATCGGACAAACAGACACACAGATGATACTTTTGCATTTTATATTAACGCTATATTTTTTTCAAGAAAAAACTGTATTTATAATAATTAATATTTTCGTTAACATCTCCTACGTTTCCCAAATATAAAGGATCAGATATGGGCGCTCGACTCGTAACCCCACGGTTGCGGGTTCGATACCCATCACACTAAACATGCTTGCCGTGAGGGCGTTATAATGTGACGGTCAATCCATTATTCGTTCGTAAAAGAGTAGTCCAAGAGATGGCAATGGGTAGTGGTGACTAGCTGCCTTCCTTCTAATCTTACACTGCTAAATTAGGGACAACTAGCGTAGATGATTCTCGTGTAGCTTTGCGCGAAATTCAAAATCAAACCAAACCAAAATAATAACCTGTCTATCACCAGTATAAATTATATGAGTTAAAATAAATTAGAATAAAAATACATATTTTTAGGTGTGAATCTCTAATTAAGATATTATTTTTATTCTTATTTATTTATAAAGTTATATAATGAACTCTGGTATTAAATCACTTTTCAATTGTTTGTTTGTTTGAAGTTACGCACAAAGCAACAAAAATGGACCATCTTTGCTGTGCCCCCAGAAGTATCGAAAACCGTTTTTAGTGTTGTAAGTCCATAGGCATTTCGCTGGGCTTCAACCCCTTTTTCGGTGACTTAACAGTAATTTTGGGGACTTATAAAGCTAAAAATTAGATTTCGATACTGATGGTGAACAAAGCACAGATTGTTCATTATGTAGGTGTACATTTAACAAGAACAACAAGAAAAAAGAGTCAAGTATTAAACCCAAACGTGTTTCTTTAATTGTAGAAATATTGTTTCGTATTCATATATATATACTAAAGGAATAAATTATCTGATAAATGAATAACTAAATTTATAACTGATCTCTAGAAATGCCAAAGAAGGATGTTAATAAATATATTGATTCAAGTGCCCTGGTAATTCACAATGAGATATTCAATGAAGATGATCTTAAAATAGAAATAATTTAATTGAAAATATAAAAAATATATACTCAAGTGAATATACCTAAAATTACGATTTGTGATAATATTTTGAGATTTGCGTGTTATATGTAATAGAGCAATTATGTTTGCTAATATCACATTAATTATTTAGGTGATAATCAAAATTAATAAGTTATAAACTAGAAATGATAATAATTGATATTTAGTATAAAAATTGACTAATTAATGGTTAGGTATAAGTGATCGTATAAGCTATTAGCCATAATTACAATAACCATTAATAATTTTGAAATAAACTGTAAATTTAGAATAATATACAAAAAGGTCTTTCCTCGTTCAAAGTTTTATTTTGATAAAATTACAATGAAGCTGTTTAAATTTTGAAGTGAATATATCCAGACCATTTTACTTAGGCATACACTTTAGTTGGTAATAAAAACAATTAATGGTGACTCTATAAATACGTTTTTATGCGTCATGATATTTGTTTTGTTATGACATTTATATACCACATTATGTTTGGAAAACATTTTAAAGTTTGTTCATCAAAATATCTTCTTACATTTGAAATACAGAAGGATAAAACAAGTCTTACCTTTTATTGTGCTCGTCTAACACAAAACGATATAGGACTGTCAAAATCAAATAACTAGCAGAAAAAACTATTAACTCTCTGTAAATCATCTTCCATACACTACCTCTCCATCGTAATAACAACTTTACCAACCCTCCTGATGTAGAAGAAGCAACGTCGTATTGATAACTCACTGTCATTTTGTCTGGTTGGTCAGGGTCTTTGCAGTCAATTAGATCTTATCACCAATCTGTGTCGTTTCCTTCGAGAAGACACTTCTTATTGCTAATGTTTAACTCTGCAAGGTTAATACAATAATTCCAACTCACTTTAGCGAACTCCAGAGTTTATTTGCTGCTTTCTTATCGTTTCTTTACTAATCAGTGTCCTCCCAATGCGACAAGAGTTAAGATACGCTAGTAGAGGAACGTGAACTAAACTTATCTTAGGGGCTTGCTTTGTTCCTTACATAAAAATATATATACAATCTTTCTCTCATTTACAGTTTTTCATTAGGTTAATCTGTTAGGCTTTAACATGTTTCTGTAAACGACATGCGCTAACAGCTATCTGCTTACTTACTATCGTTTAAAATCCAAGAAAAGGTGCGACGAAAAGTTGAAATGTAAATTGTACTTTATGAATAGAAAAATGAAAGATGGAATGTTTTTATCTACGAATTTTGGAATTCAGATAAAGAGAAAGACACGAAATTCTTGTAGGAAACTCAGTTGCTATCCTCAAGAAAAAGATACTCAATCTAGCATTTCACTGAGACTAGAATAGAATCACACATTATACCAACTGAAACTAGTCGATTTATCACTTAAAATGTAAGAATGTAAAAAAGTAGTTCCAAGTCATACGCTTGAGGATGATTTCAAAACACGTATATCATTTGAAAACTGATTGTAACAACGATTATTTACTTTTCTTGGTGTTAGTTGTGAAGTGCAGGTACCACTGTGCTGCTAACCCCGTGCACGCAAAGACACTACCGTTTTTGTTTAACTTTCTTAACTGAAAAAAAAGAAAGAAAAGACAGAAGGTTGCTTTGAGCTAAAATTATGTTTGGCACAAAACACTGGTTAAGAAGAACTGAAGTGTTGCAGTATAATTTGTTGATAGATATTTCAGGCTTATAAGTTTGAGCTATAGTATTCAAAGAAGTACTGTGTTTTAATATTAAATATTACATAGAAATAAATGTGATTTCAAACGTAACGTAATATATATAACCTTTGACATTGGCTATCTTACAATCTGATGCTCAGAGTTACAATATCATATTATTTATATGTCTGCGGACTTACACGCTAAAACCCGGGTTTCGATACCCGTGGTGGGCAGGGCACAGATAGCCCATTGTGTAGCTTTGTGCTGAATTCAAAATAACAACAAATTATTTAAATGCAATGAACTTAATATTGAAATAAAACCTGAGTTAATACAACAGTTTTTGAATTCCTCAGTAATCACTCTCTAAGTTTCTTTGGTTATCTATTTACATAACATACACTTATGAAAGTAACAATAATATCATACTGGCTCACAAAGCAAGTTCAATAGCCTCGTTATGGTATCTGATTTGATTAAATTTATTGCTAATCTCGATACCATAGATACATTGTCCATAATTCTCTGGTCAATTCATATACATCAAATATAATGTTATTGCTATCAGGCTAATTCAAATACACTAAATTCATAACCATAATTATCTATAAAGATACACAAGGGAGTAACAAGCACATACAAAATACATTAATCTGTATAATAAAGTTATAACTTCTTTTCTTTTCTAACTTAACGTCGTAAAATATGTTCTTGTTTGTAAAATATTTTATTGATTTATAAATCAACTGATATCACATAAACAACCTTCTCACGACAGTTGTATTCTTTATTTTTCAGATCAGTGTGTACAACACGTTACTTTTTTGTTGTTGTTAGAAACATAAAGAGAAACACTAAAAGTTTGAACAGATATTCGTCGATAAGGTTATTTAAAGAGAGAAACTTAAAATGCATTTTTACATATTCAAAATAATTTCTGATAAATTAAGTGTTTTAATAGCTCAATGAATTGATTTGCGCCTTTCTACCCACTGAAAAGTTTGATAAGAACAAAGAAATGGTCACCATCTTTCATGATATCACAACACAGTTTATCTTTTAATTTCTTGCTTTTTGTAATAACTCTGTTATGGAGAAATATATCTTTTTTCTCAGGAAACCATTTCGTAATCTAAAATAAAGTTGTTTACCAGCTGTATGTTCTTTTTTAAAATGATACTTTCACACATCACTCTAGTCCGCTCCCGCATCTAGTCATGCTCCAACTACTGTGCAATTTACCAATAACCTTACAGCATGGTATCCATAACAAAATTCTCTTTCATAAGATTAAGATATTCAAAGCACATTACTCCCGTCTTGGTGCTTTTCATTATACATTTAGCTTACGAAGATGACTGTTTCTCAGCATTCGTTTTAACAATGTAATCGTATAAAGTTCCAGTACCTTTTCGTACGTAATAGCATTTCATTCTTCAACTGCTTGAAATATGTGACGATTGAAGAGCATGTTTTGTAAGCAATTTGTGTAAATGTGACTTCTGTCGAATTTCCAGATATAGATCTTTCTTGATTGCGTTGTGTACTGTTTCCTGGAGAATATGGGCATCTGTTTGCCACTTATATCTGCATACGTGGATGCTCACTTGTTAAAAATCCCCGCAAATTACTTACTCAAATGATTTGATATTCTTTTTTCACAGTTTCATGAAATACAAGGGATATCCCCATCTTGTAAATTCTTAATCTCTGATTTTAGAGCATCTTTATAGGTCTAGAGCTGATTCTTAAAATTTGAGTTTGGCTCCACCACTACTCAAATATATGCTTCTTAGTAGTTCTTTTTGTTATTGTTTTTTAGATGCACAAAAACTAATTTCAAATTATTAAACTGTACTTTTGTCCGTTTCCATGAAACCAATTAATCATTTTTTTTCTTACTAACAAAAATTTACTTCGATTAAATTATTATTAATATGTCCAATTATTGTTCAGAAACTTTGAAACTTACCAGGCTTCTTCTGAATTAATAACTACACAATAATTAAGCCATAGAAACACTAAAATGTTTTTCGTGATAATTTATTAGCATCTAAATGCGAAAGGATAAGCTTTTTAACAGTTTTTGAATAATTTAAATATCTATAGAAGTATCTATAGTTAGAAAACTTTAGATAAATGTCAGGCCTCTTAGAGTGAAAACACAGGATCAGTTAAAGGACATCTTGGACTACCATTTAAAATTATTTAGATTAAACAGATAAGAAGTCCAATAAACTAAACACGTCTGTTCGAAAGTACAACTTGTGTTTGCGGTCAATGCTCAACCAATGATAAGTCATTCAATGTCTGAATTATCATATGACACTAACTTGTCTTTCAGCCACCAGTAGCTTGAAGGAGCTTACATTCTTCTCCAGAGGTTATATAATGCAGCATGTTACCTAGTTTTCTTGTATAAGCTGGTTTTTACCATGTTCTCGTTAAAAATTGGTCAACTCTGGTTTTAACTATAAACTTTTTAAATTGATGATCAAGTTTGTGGTCAGATTATTTAAATTTACTTTTCAATTATCGTATTGTTATTACATGATATGCGCATTTGACATTCTTGTTTGATATATCTGAACATGTATCAACAATCCAATCAAGTCTTCGAGATACTTCTGTTTCCTGAACAATTACATCAAGCACCAATTGAACAAGTTAACTATAAGTTATGACAGAAGAGTCTACTTTAGTAGTTTGTAACACTACCATGACATCAAAAATCCATGTGATGTTAGGTGATATCACATCCACAGATTCGGTAAACTTTTACTTATATTCAACCGTGTTTTTATTAGTTAATTAGAGTGTGGTAATCAGTTTATATGATATCTTCCAAGCTTCAAAGTATTTGAACAATATATTGATATATTACTAATGATCTAATAAAATTTGTTTGACTAGTACAAAAACAAGAGTAAGTGGTTTCGATAGCAGATATCTAAACGTTTGGTAAATATTTTGAAAGTAGTTGTTGAAAAACAAAAAAAAAAACTAATGAAAATCAAGAAATATATGTTTGATTAAGGGTGGAGCGAAATCCTTTTTTAGGGACTTTTCGAAATAGCCCAAAGGGTTATTATGATCTGAATGTATTAATAATTTACGTTGGCCAGGGTTGTTATATACCCTTCTAAAAGTCATCAGTATTTACTGGCATCACATAAACAAAATCAAAATGTACCTCTGACACATGTCGTTTTACCGCGAGATTATATCGGTTGTGACTGCCTTGGGCTTAATGATATACATATCCCAGATTGTGTTAATATAACGTTCTCAGCCTTTTCTTTGTTGACAGATAAAAACTAAGCAATAGTTATTTTTTATAATTTAAAACGTGCTCACGTTTTCTGTCTCACTGTATTTAAATTTGACAAGTTTTTATTCCTATCACAATCTCAGATATTTTGTATACTGGTTAACCCGAGGAAATGTGGTGAATTAGAAAAAATAACTTTGCTCTGTATATTTATTTCTCAACAAAAATTATTTTATAACATTTTGAGCTCTTTCTAACATTAAATATATTTCACGTTTTAGAAACTATTCCAACGTAAAATTAAATAATTATAAAAATTTTAAATAAATCTTTCACTTAGATTCGTATTTAGTTTGTCAAAATATTTTAGTTTTTAACTATTTAACTACATAGAAGAAATATGAAATAACAAAAAAAATATTTTATGACGTAAATTTCCAAATATAACAAACTTACACGATAACTGGTATTTGTTCTGTTATAATACTTGAATGTTCATTTAATTTCAAAATTTTACTTTTTGTTTTGTGACAGTTCAGGTAAAACCAAATGTATGATCACAATAAGATGAAACTTCAGCTCAAAATTCTTGTGAATACATTTTGGTCTGTGCGTGGAGTGTAAAATAAGTTTTAGAGTGGCACAATAATGGATGTTTGTCTATTATCGAGTATTTATTACTCACATTTTGAATTAGAAACAACACGTATGAAATACTACTCTTATATGTTTGAAATTTTACCAGTTTTTCTGCTTTTATTGTCTTAGTCATTAGATTTAGAGCAAAGGAATGGTAAGCATTTTCTAAACACATTTTCTTCACCTGCACACTTGCCATAAAATCTCCAAATGTTTATCACATCAGTTTTTGGTGATAAGTCATGAACTTCTTCGTGATTATACTGTACAAGCACGTGTAACATCATAGCTGTATTTTCCAAGCACTTTTTCTTCATGTAGTTTTTTATCAGTCTTCTTCTGCTCCTACTATTATTCAAAGCTCTATACGCTAGAAACAAGGATAACACACGTCTCTATTTCAGGCCTCGATATATATTGTTGGTTACTTAGAGCAACAGTAATTGTGTTTGGTTTTATTGGTAAACTAACTGTCTTTCTTGTGAACTACTGCAATATGATTGTGACGACATAGAAAATCTTCAAGGAGAAACTTGGTATTTTGTTTGTTGGAAAATATGGACATGTAGATCATAAAATTGTATTACGCTGGACAAAAATACGAAGTATAAAAAGGGTATTTCTTTTGGAAATGCTCGGTACTGTTCAAAGTATTTACACTAAATATTTATATTGTGATAAGTGATGGAATACTCTTTCGTAAAATTGCAGCCGTTTGGTTTTAAATGTTTCACTTGAATATGAACAATCACTTCCTTTTAGAGAGACTTTCGTCCCAGAGATGGATACTGTATGAGGCTGTTATAAATGAAATGTTAGATTTTCATCTGTCAATTTGAAACTGATTTTTAGGTCCTGAAAGAGAAAGATTATCATAAATTTGTCAGAACAGTATATTTATTTTTACTATTTCAGAAACTAATTCACATATATATTGATTTTTTGTCATCATATAATTTATGTTTTATCTGTCATATATATAACAGCTTATTGTAATAAATTATACAAGCTGTTACCTGTGTCTTTCTGTTGCATTCAGTCTACATACATAAAAAAAACGTATCAGAAAATTTGGGGCTCTTCCGGGATATCGAACGAACAATTTAATTCTATTCTAAAATTAGATTTCTATTCAATACAGATAGACAGCTTGTATATTCAAAATGGCATTCCAACTCGAACATTTTATAGACAAATTTAATCAGAATCCCTCTTTCGAATTAATCAGTGAATTAAAAAAATCTGAATTGCTTGATGTTGGAAAACATTTTAATTTGGAAGTAAAGCAAGCAATGAAGAAAGCAGATATCAAACAAATTGTTGTTGAACATTTGGTCAGCCAAAAAGTTTTACCTCAAAAAGTTGTACAACAATTGCCCGCCGCTCATTTTGACCCAGATTTTGAATTAAAAAGAATGGAAATAGAAATGAAATTTCGTTTAGAAATTGAAAGCAAACGTCTTGAGACAGAACAAAAACGTATTGAAGCAGAACAAGAAAACAAACGCCTTGTTCTTGAGGCCGAAATACAAAAAGAACGCATTAAAGCTGATAAAGAAATCAGTATGAGAAAGGCACAGACAGATGAGAAGGTTGTCCAAATGCGGTTGGATAAATTTGATGCTTCCAAACAAATTCGTTTAGTGCCTCCATTCAATGAGAAGGCTGTAAATAAATATTTTCAGCAATTTGAAAAATTGGCCCTTAGGCTAAAATGGCCTACCGAATATTGGACACAATTACTTCAGAGTGTTCTCAAGGGTAAAGCTCAGGAAGTATTTTCCAAACTCACGGCCGAGCAAAGTCATGATTACGAGCATGTCAAAAAATGCAATTTGAATGCTTATGAATTGGTGCCAGAGGCATACAGACAAAAATTTCGTGGTTACAAAAAGTTTGACAACCAAACTTATGTCGAATTTGCTCGTGAAAAAGAAACTCTATTCGACAGGTGGTGTGATTCCAAAGAAATCAAAGATGATTATACAAAACTCAGAGAACTCATGTTAGTTGAAAAGTTTAAAACATGTATTCCCGTAGAGCTAAAATCTTATACTGATGAACAAAAAGCTTCCAAAATTCATGATGCTGCTGTCTTGGCAGACGAGTATGCTTTGACTCACAAAGATTTCTCGTACAAAAGCAAAACAAATCACACAGCAAAGAAACCCAATGACTCATTCAAAAATTATGCAAATGTCGACAAAGACAAAAAGAGCAAACTTCTGATTCTCAAACAAAGACTTCATCTTATTCTCAAAGCTCATCATCTACCAAAAACGTGTCATTCTAATCCAAAACATGTGCTTATTGTAAGAAACCTGGCCATCTGATTTCTGAGTGCTATAAGATCAAAAACAAGCCATCACCCTATAGTTTCATTTCGCCCTCGTTAGATACATCATTGGTTCCCAATGATTTTGACCCTGTCCAGTCCACTGTGGATTCCAAGTCCAATATTATTGATGTACCTGAAAATCTTGTTGAGGACAAATTTAAGCCTTTCATCACTGAAGGTTTTGTTTCTTTTGTTGGCGATTCACATCTACAACCAATTAAAATCCTGCGGGATACTGGAGCTTTTCAGTTTGATTTTGGAAAGTGTACTTCCGTTTTCTGAAAAGTCATCCATTGGGGCCAATGTGCTCATTTCTGGTGTAGAAGGTGGCGTCGTTTCTATTCCTCTTCATAGATTGGATTTACATTCGGACTTAGTTTCAGGCCCAGTGACTGTGGGTATTAAAGCTTCATTGCCTGTTGAAGGTGTGTCTATGCTTTTGGGGAATGATTTGGCTGGTAGTAAGGTGGTACCAGAGGTTCGTGTTGTTGAAGCACCTGTTATTAGTCCCAGTACAGAGCAACTCGTTGAAGAGTTTCTTGATGTTTTCCCCGCCTGTGCTGTTACTCGTTCTCAAACACGTTTTCAGGAGTCCAAAGAGGATTTCCCTTTGTCTGATACGTTCATGTCTCACATCGATGAGATTTCTGACTCAACTTCGAGTTCTACTGATGACTCTAAGACATTTTTCGACTCTCTTCATCGAAACAAACTTATTGAGGAACAGGACAATGATCCTGAAACTCGTTCTCTTCTACAACTGGCTGTTGATGAAAATGAAATAGGAACTGTCCCTATTTGTTACTACCAAAAGTCAGGTGTGTTAATGAGAAAATACAGACCTCCTGACGTTGCTGCTGATGAAGAGTGGAATGTTATTCACCAAATCGTCATTCCAAAATGCTATCGGAATGATATTCTTAGTCTTGTTCATGATCATGTGTTGTCAGGACACTTAGGTGTAAGAAAGACCCTAGATCGTATCCGACGACATTTCTATTGGCCAAAGATGCGCCAAGATATTGTTGACTATTGTAAGACATGCCATTCTTGCCAAATGACTGGAAAACCAAATCAGGGGATTCCCAAAGCACCACTGCAGCCTATTCCTGCCTTTGAAGAACCGTTCTCAAGAGTCATTATCGACTGTGTTGGCCCAATGCCAAAAAGCAAAGCAGGAAATGAATACCTCTTGACGATCATGTGTGCTTCTACACGTTTCCCTGAGGCAATCCCTTTAAGAAAAATCACTGCTCCAAACATTGTCAAGGCTCTTATCAAATTCTTTACCATGTTCGGGATTCCAAAAGTTGTTCAATCAGATCAAGACTCAAATTTTATGTCCAAGATATTTCAACAAGTCATACATGAACTAAACATCCATCAAATTTTATCTAGTGCCTACCATCCTGAGTCACAAGGTGTCCATGGGCGTTTCCACCAAATTACTGCCACGAACACTCAAAGAACTGGGATGAGGGTGTTCCCTTGTTTTTGTTTGCAGTTTGTGAGGTTATTCAGGAGCCGACTGGATTTAACCCTTTTAAGTTGGTTTAAAAACAAACAAACAAAAAAAGGGTTTTCACAAGTTCAAACTTTTTTTTTTGCTTTTAAGGGGGAGAGTGTTATGTAAATGTCATGTAAATGTTTTGTAAACGACAACATGTCGTGTTGTGTTTAAATTTTCATTTCTATTATTTATATTATTGTTTCAAAGCTTAAACCAACAAAATATGTTATTCATTTAAAATAACATTTAAAAATTTCTAGAATTAGGTAGATCAATCATATGTTTATAAATTTATGTAAATGAAATGTTTGGCGGCCTGGAGTCTAGACGTTGAGTCTCGTGCAAGAACGGACATGCGCGGATTGCTCTGGAGTTCTGTAGAAGTTACGCGATTGTTCGAGAAGAGGCCTACTAATATATAATCAGACGGAGACGCGAGAAATAGGAAGAGTCATTAGTTTTTATTCGAAGAAAAGAAGAGTCAGTCATTCGTGTGAGAAAGTTTAAGTGTTTGCTGTGAGTTTATTCAACTTGAATTTGTGACTGAAACTAGATCTACAGAAGCTGTGATTTTGTCTCGTCAATCTTTGTGATTCATTCGAATTACTGGTTGTGCTGAGAGTCGGCACGTACGGACTGTTTAGGGGAGACAGGGAAAATTGGAAGGCGCCAAGTTTGAGACGTTCATCGAGAAGCGCCGTAAAAAGAACTTCGTCATTCTCCATCCAAACTTCGGTATTTCTTCGTGGGACCAAATTCACACCCTAGACCGGAATTTTGGATTTCTGATCTGAACTTTTGGACTTTCGTTCTAGATCATTATATTGGAAACAGGCCAGTAACATTTTGTATTGTAATTAACTTTGAAGGTTGAAACCAGTACTATTTTGTGTTGTAATTAATTTTGAAGGTTTAATATCTGTCATTGTTATTATATAATTTATGTTATATCTGTCATATATATAATAGCTTATTGTAATAAATTATACAAGCTGTTATCTGTGTCTTTCTGTTGCGTTCAGTCTACATACACACAAAAAAACACGTAACAACATACTCGTCTTTTCAGCCATGTGACGGTCAATCTCACTATTCGTTGGTGAAAGAATGGCCCAAGACATGTTGGTAGGTGGTGATGACTAGCTGTCTTTCCTCTAGTCTTACGCTGCTAAATTAAAGACGGCTAGCCCAGATAGCCCTCGTGTAGCTTTGTGTGAAATTCAAAAAACAAACAAACCATAAAAACAAGTTGAGATGTAACTATTTCTAATTTTTGTGCACTGTCATCCAGTGGCAAAGTGACATGTTTGCGGACTTCTAGTGCTATAAACCAGATTTCGATACTTATGATGGGCAGAAAACAATTAGCCCTTTGTGTAACTTTGTGCTTAATAACAAATGTTTACGTCTGTTGTCTAAAAGTCCCAGTTAGAAGTTAAACTTGATTCGAAATCAGTTAGAGTTCTGGTACTGAAACGAAAAAAAGGCCACAATAAAAATAACTCGTTTTAAAAATCAATCTTTTAGAAAAGTTGCTACGTTAGAAAACAAACAAACTCGAAAGTCCAGTAATCTGACGACAAATGTTGTGGATTTCTTTTATCAAAAATGTTTTTATTGGATTATATACGTAATAAAGATATTACCAAATGCAAAAAAGAAAACATTAGAAAAATTGTTTGTATTAAATTATATAATGGTTTTATATATATATATATAATGTCTTTAAGAAAGTATATAAAAAAGTACAGTTCTTTTATAGACTGATTCAATTTTTACCGTGTTTTCCAAAGTGTTTAATGACTGTGAACAGAGCGAGTTTGTTTGAAGATAAGTACCATGCCACACAATATGATATCTGTGCTTTGCCCACCATGTATATCGACACCAGGTTTTACCGTTGTAATTCCATAGACATACTGCTGTGCCAATGGGGGCAAACAGGGAGAGAAATAATTTTTGCTGAGTTTCGAGTGGATTATTAATATTTTCTCCAACCATTATTCATATCTGATCTAATTTATGATACGTTTTTATCGCATAAAATGTACTCTAAACGCTGAAATATAATTCATGTCTATACAAAATTACCAAATAATGATATCAGGTAATTTAAACGAGAACCTTTTACTTTCATCCTTTAAACTTTGAAATACCTTTGTTTACATACTCCACACATAGATAATTATCGAATGTATACTTTCATTACTTATAAACTTATATTTGTAAGAACTAATTTGGTGCATGTAAATAAACTCAGATAGTTATTTATTTTAATCAACTAATAAGGTTATTAACCATATTAAGTGATAAATAGAGAATCTAGTTTATGTAAATTTTACTTTGAACGTATTTCAATGCAAGTTCGGTCCAATCTGCCATCTATTATTCCTAAAAAACAACTTACTGATGCAGATTTTCAAGTTAGTGGCGACACTTTTGGTAATATGTGTGTGTTTTTGTGTGTTTTTCTATAGCAAAGCCACATTGGGCTATCTGCTGAACCCACCGAAAGGAAAAGAACCCCTGATTTTAGCGTTGTAAATCCGGAGACTTACCGCTGTACTAGCGGGGGGTTTGGTATTGTGAAGAGTAACTTTTCTATCATAAACACATGGTGAATGTCTTCGGTTTCAAGCGCGAATAATAAAATTGGTCAGTTTACAGTCACAAAATGTTACCACAATGTTCACAAAAACCAAATAGTTTTCGGAGAACATTTTTCTTCATTATTTTTTTAAATAATTGTTTAAGGATTTTTTTTAAAGATAGACATTTAATTATTAATTTTCTCATATGTAAGACTGAATAACGACTAATTTATTTTCTCTTCTACTTTAGTAGTATTGGTAATAGATAAGGTTCACTTGACACCTAGGCAGTCGCGTTTTGTTCAGGCCTTTACAAAGTTTAGCGTTTAGATTATTCAGTTACAATATTAGGTTTATTTTTACCAGTATTATTACTTACCAAATTTGTAAACTTTTCCAAAAAATACTTGTGTCTTTTTCTTTATATAAATCCTTATAATTTTAACAATACATTTTAACTTTCTACATTTTCATTAATACTGTTTTGCTTTTCATTAAACAAATTTCTAAAATGTGAATTATTATTCCTCAAATGTTATTCTAAACCTCTTTTTTCTTTTCTTCTTGTTCTTTCAAATTCTTTTATAACTTTTCATTGAGACTTCTTTGATATATACTTTGCCAGGCCCGGCATGGCCAGGTGGGTTAAGGCGTGCGACTCGTAATCTGAGGGTCACGGGTTCGCATCCCCGTCGCGCCAAACATGCTTGCCCTTTCAGCCGTGGGGGCGTTATAATGTGACGGTCAATCCCACTTTTCATTTGTAAAATAGTAGCCTAAGAGTTGGCAGTGGGTGGTGATGACTAGCTGCCTTATCTCCAGTCTTACACTGCTAAATTAAGGACGGCTAGCGCAGATAGTCCTCGAGTAGTTTTGTGCGAAATTCAAAACACAAACAAATATACTTTGCCATAATTAAAGATGCCTTAGTCTTGATATCTTCACTGACAATGTTATAGCATACTTATAGATACTATTTATTTATTTTATATTTAAAACTAACTCATAGTCACCTAACGTTCACGTGTTATTACACGGTAAAATTGTGTTTTCCCCTGTACTTAACCTTTATAAGGAACATCAAATATTTGTAAAAAAGCTGACTATAAGAGGTACTGAATTATGATATTTTTAAGCTTTTGTAAACTATAGAAGAAACATTTTTTTGTTAAATAGCATTCTACAAAAGGTTTTGGGTGTAATATACAAACATTTTTAACTTGGAAAAAGAATAATAATAATTACAAATGGGCTGTTTTGAATGGATTTTCTTTTCCTTGTAAATCTCACATGCGCACTTTTCGTGCATTTGTATATGTTAACATATTTTGTAGGTGTCAGTAAATGTTTAAAAAAGGATCTTTACTGTTTAAGGTGATTTTTATCCGCATGTTCCACTAGGATTATGTGCAATTCCTCGCGATTATATTATGAACCACTATCATGGTTTATGATAACTTCATTTTTTAATTCTACCACGTGATAGCCAAAGAGAAATAAATATATATGTTTTCTATTTATATTATTCTATTAAGAATATGAAACAGTCAATCCCTATATATTTAACTAAATTTGAATGAGAAAAAAGATGAGTAAAACTTTTCACATTCTTTTTTGTAAGTTTATCTGAAATTTCTTGAAAAGGGCAGATTCATATACATTAATTTGGTTCGTCAACTGAATTTACTAACTAAATAAATCCGAGTTATTACGAAAGCTATGAAGTTAAAAGTCACGATGACTAACTGCCATTTAGTAACAATTTGTAGCATTAACTGTACAGTGTTAACAGAGCGTATCATCCTAAACATTGAACCTGCTGCGCTTTCTTCTACATTTTTAACTGTTATACACTTATACTGATATACCATTATTGTATCTAAAATTTTTATCTAAAAATATCAGTAAATATCAGTTAATATGCTGAAAAATATTGTATTTCACACCATTATGATTTTCAAAAACTTGAAATTTTAAAATGGTATCAAAAATATGTTAGTAAATAACATTTCTTGCACTACAATTACAGGATAATTCACTTAGAATACGTACAGTAAATGTACTTCACATGGTTGTGCAAAAGTTATTTAAAATAACAATGGAATTTCAATAATGATTTCGACAAACTTTTGGAAGTCTTTAGAACATCTCAATTATTGATATGTGCGTAAACAAATATTTTATAACATTTAATTATTTGTCAAAGTACATATCATACGTTATACGGTACTTAATACTATTTGAAAAAAAAAGCTTTATTTATAACAAACTTTCATGTGATGGCAATGAAAGGTATTTAATCTCAAACACAAATATTATTTAACAACGACTACAAGTAGTACAGTGGTTTATCTATGGACTTATACCGCCAGTAGCTGGGATTTGATACTGGTGATGAGTACAGGATAGTCCTTTGTGTAGCTTTGTGCATAACAAACAAATAATTATTTTAAAAATATTTATTTTATAAACAAAGTAATTAAATCCAATAGTACTACATGTGTGATATACTTACATTTCATTGATTCGTTTCTACAATTAAACAGTTGAGTTGGTAAACTGCACAATGAGATCATCTATGTAATTTTATCTTGCGATGTTCAACTGAAGTGATGTGTCACGTTGAGAATTGGTTTCTTGATAGTTTCTAGAAAACAATCACATAAAATGATCAAAACATTTAGTTAGAATCATCTCAAAACTACATAAGCATGTGATTAAAAATGGCAATTACAGTATCTGTAGAAAAAATTGTTATTGTTTATTAATTATTCACACAATTATTCCATACAGTGCGACTTACCGTAACAAAAATACATTACAAACTTTAGAACTGTCTTAAACCACTGCTTTAAAAATCCAGCTATCTGTATAATAACAATAATGTAACTTCATTTTTGGTGAAAGACATGTTCCTGCAGCTAGAACTCGATCAGCACGTGTGCAGAAGATGATGTATAATGTTTTTGCTTTAAGAAAACAATGTAGCTTGTATTGTTAAAATTTGCATTAGAAAAAAAATCAACTGTTTAACATAAGCGGATTAACATCAGACGTAAGTATTTTTTAAAAAGACATTATATAAATAACTTTAGCTGTAAAAAACTCACGTGTGATCAGCGAATAGCTAGCTAGCTAGCCCCACATTAAGTAAATTGTACCGATATCTACTCGGAATTAATTTACTCATCGTGAACTCTCGATAGGATATCAAGTAAGTTCCAGATTCAATAGAAAACTCAGTATTGTTTGTATATAAATCATTATTTATAATAACCATTATTAATAATTATATTATTGTTTGTTTGTTGTAATGCAACAGCTACACAAAGGACTATCTGTGCGCAGCCCACCACGGGTATCGAAAATCGGTTTCTAATAGTATAAGTCCACAGACATATCACTATGCTACAGGGAGAGTTATTGTTTGCATATTTGTATTAATAAAGATAATTGTGTATGTCAATCTTGTTAGCAAATATCATAAATTTGATATATATCGACGTTTAATAAATTCCAAATTTAACTATTATTTAACACAACTTCAGGTTATTTCAAATTGTAGTACGTAACGTATTACATCCAAGACTCATGTGAGACACTAAACACGTTCTGAGAACGTGTTGTGAGAAACAGTGATATTACTACATTATTGTACAGGAACTTCATGTATGATGCAGTTCTTTTTGTCTCTATATTGATATTTCCCTGAATGGCCAGCTAATCAGGGCGCTTGATTTGCAATCTTGGGAATCACTAGCGCAGATAGTCCTTATGGAGCTTTGTGCAAAATACAAACCAAACATGCTTTAACATATGTTAACATCTGGCTTATGGAAAGGAGACATGCACCTACAAAAACTAAACAAATAAGAAGAAAGTTTAAATAACAAAGTAGGGATATTAAGGTATTTCTGTTTTTTTGTATACCTAACTGTTATTTGCTTAGTTCTCGCTTCCACGTGTTTTCTAACATTTGTAAGATTTTTTTTCTAAAAAAGTTAAGTTTGTTGGTTTTTCATGAAGATCAATTGAGTAAAAGAAAGAATTAAACAAATTTCTTCTCCCCTCCCAACCTGTCTGTCTATTTATCTTACTGTATTTATATATAAAGCTATTTAGTTTGAAAATGTTCTATACACATCTTTGAAAGTTATTCTATACTTACAGTTTAATTATCTGACCTTACCGTTCTGTTATTACCAGCCAAGCAGAAAGTACAAACTGAACTTGAACTGGAAAAACCGTAGCTGGAACGTCCAACGGCTTTCTGCTCCATATAATTCCGATACATAAGGCAGGGCTGGTTCGTGAAATCATTACGTGCTCTACACGATCGTACTCTAGCTAAATGAGCAATATAGCTCGTTGCGAGACGCAAAGTTTTTATCTTTGAGAGTTTTTTATCCCCGGGTTCCGTAGGAATCAGAGTTCTTAAATTCGTAAACGCAGTATTAACACCTTGTGTACGTTTACGTTCTCGAGCATTCGCAAGTTGTCTGTGTTTACCAGGTCTACAGAAATATTCATCTTCCGCAACAGATGATGAAACGCAGTGTGTTACGTCTAATATCTTTCGTTTCTTTATCAAAGACAGTTTACACAGACGTCCCGAAAAGTCTAGTGTTTTATTACATTCCTCCCTTGTATAGTGCTGAGATTTTACAGACCCAAAGTTTCCTAGGTTGATGTTTGAAGATTTTTCAAGACTACTGAAACTATAAATATTTACCAATTTAGAGGTAGTTTCTTCCATTTTTTATTTTTACAAATTTTCGACGAACTTCAAATAAGAGTTTAAAGAAAAACAATACGTTCCTACAGAACGTATAAGCTTGATACTCTAAGTGTCTGACGAAGTCTCCAAAAATGGCAGTATATATATATATACATATATATACACATATCAGATATACCTACAAGACATGTTTGAACACTATGTTTGTAATGAGCAGCTGCTGATCTAAATTTAGTTATCCCATCCACATTCAAAACGCAACCTAAATCACCTCCAGCCTTTCTTTTTTTTTACCCATATAGAAGTCTCCTTTAACATACCATCATCTAAATCACAGCGAATGGTACTAGTGATTTCACTCTATTTTTATCACACAAGTAGGAAGTGAGGATATTGAAAACGGCGAGTTAAAGCATTCAAACCCACCCGTCAAAATCCCTTAGAATGTGAATAGTTGGGATCATCCATAGCCAAGCGTTTTTACTCACACATCATTACTAAGGAGAAGCTATCTCTTTCTTTTCCATGGGTTTAAGATGTCGTGTGACACTTTTCTTTCAATGTAAACAGAAACCAAGGACCCAGCGAGTGGTGAACGTGGACCTTGTTGATTATAGCGCAAGAGTAAGAGAGAGATTGATAGATTACAGTAGTGACTTAGTTTGCTGCACGTGGTTACATTAAAACTCCCGGGGCGAAAGAACAGTTTTAGAAAAAGTCAGAACAATAGACAGCATTTTGTATTCGAAACACGAAGATTTAGTTATTTTTTGCATGTGTGAATAAAATATGGTTATATGCTCCCTTAATATTCTTAGTTATTGTAACAAGAGCTGAAATGTTTAGATTTTTTTTTTCATTTTAGAAGATCATAAAATCGGCTCCTTTAAAGTTGTTATTAGACAAGGTTAGAAATTGTTTATTTCAAAAAAACTACACAATTTTACACTAATTAACACTAATCTCACAGAATTTTTGTTAGTTGAAATAAAAAGTGAAAATACATATGCTATCACCCCGAAAATAAGTTTATTTTTCTGTGCACCATCTTTATTTTGAATGAAATTCAAAACATGTAATATAATTGTACTTTAGTTGTCTTCACAATTAATATTTTCATTCCACTTGAGACTTCTATATTTACTCTTAATTTTTAATCAAGCACTTTCTATTCAGTCACAATTCCCAGTTTTTGTTGGTCCTGAAAATGTGTGCCCACATTACTATCTAAACGCGCTTGAGTACATAATTCATTGTAACCAACGTAAACTAAAAACGGATCCAAATTTACTTTGTTAAACATTTTGTACAATACCATATTAGAAGCTTATTAAAGTTTTAAAAGGCTCTAACGTTTATTGGTCTGTTTATAATTATAAACAGCACTTAATAAAAGCCTAACTAATGTTCGACCTAATAGAAGTGAACTTATAGATTTCATTGTCTGCAATTACAAATATTTTATATTATTTTAGAAATCCTGTATTCAAAGAAGTACTGTTGTACTAAAGATACCAATTTGACCGAAAATGTTTTGTGAGTTTCGGCTAGTACATATACACGTGCTTATGTCTCAGTCAGTTAACAAATTCTAAGTTCGAGTTATAAGAAATTATGCTAATGTTTAGTCAACTTACAAACACGAGTCAAACAATAAGAAAATACAGTCACTCAATATCACACAAATTCGAATGAACAGAAGGCGACATGTTCTGAATACATTTCATGTCAAGCAATAATTTAAGTCTAGCTAAAGTTCACCCTATTGGAGAACATAAGGGGCCTTTGATACAAAAAACAAACATCCAACTCACCAGCGATTACCGTGGCAAAAACACCTCTTATACTGATGAAAACATCATGGCGATCACTGGTGATTGTTCACGCTCCTTTTATAAAAACTAAACTGAGGGACGAGAGTTCACGTGGCCACAGTAAAAAGAGGAGAAATAAAAGAGACTTCAAACATTAAACTCCTCAAAACGACTTCTTTTTTTGTTTGAACTGCATGGATAACATTCAAATATGAAATTTTCTTAGCTGGTGCTTTAAAATTGAGACACACGGTTCAAACTACACATGTGGGAACTATAAAGTTTGAAGTTGCATTCCATACTTTAATAATTAAAAGACTAAAGACCGGGCAAAATATGTAGGAAAAAATTAAAAATCTACATCAAACTTTCCCGATCATTGTTAATGAAAATGTCTTTAAATGTAATTAAATAATATAATTACTCTCCAGAAAAAACAACAAAAACACAAGCATGAATTGATAATACATTTTATATTTAATTTAAATAATAAAACTTAAATAAAAGATAAAAAAATTAAAACTATACATATTATGTTCTTATGGTCTATCGATTGATTACTGCCAAACTCAGTTAAAATGTAAAAGTTGATTAAAACATTTTTCAGTGAAAACGTAAGATAAAACACTAATGAAAACATGTGAATAATAAACAATTAGATTTTTTCGGGATACTTTAGTATGTGGGATCTGTGGTTATAGATATTTTAAATTACTTTTCAAATATTTGTAGACATTAGTTTTCAATATTATTTACCTGAACTGAACCTTTATGACATTTTTAATATTTTTAAAAGTGAACATTATCTAAAAATGGATTTTTTTTCTAGGAAGTATTTCACGGGAAAAGTGTTCGAATTGTACTCTTCAGTCGAACGCAACTCATTACCTCAAAATGATTCAATGTAAAGAGCTGAAATCTTTAAAGGTTTTACTGATGCGAACTGTAATGTATTGAATATTAAAAATGGTTGCGTTTATTGAAAAAACAAGTTTTTTAACAAGTCTAATTTCTCAGTAGTATATTTAAAAATTACGCCAACAAAGATATAATCAAACCTTCACATACAGACACAGCGAAAGTTGTGTTCTTGTTGTGACTATAGTACTTTTATTTAAAACTGTGCTCTATTATAAGGAAATGGTTGTTGCACATACCACAGTTATTTGTCTAATTGTCTGAATCGTTAATATCCAAAATGTGAATGTTTTATGGCTATTTGTTTGAGTTGTCATTCAATAGATGGCAAAGCAGCCTGGTTTGCATACATAAATAAAGACATGCACGCTACGTCAATTGGAGTAAGATTATTTTCATACATATTATCTACGCTAGTTATAAATATATATGAAAAGAAAGTTTAAAATTATATATGTTCAGCTGATATCGCGCTGTTTACACTAAGTCATTTTATGATTGATAATTTGAACATTGTTTGATACTTTTGTCTCTGAAAAAGTTATGGGGAAATATTAGTCCTAAAAATATAAGTATCTGAAAATACTAGTATTTGTTTTCCTAATTTTGAAAGTCTTGATAAGAGACATTGTTTGAAGAACACAGGCTTCCTTCATACTACGTAAAGATATTATTTTACGGAAACCAAACAGTTCCCAGTTAGGTCGCAATGAATTTACGCACTTAAAAACGCTAAATTTCAGAGTTCTATTCCCGGCGATGAAAAGTGATTAGTACAGATAGGCATCAAATGTACGGGCTATTATGTTCTGCAAAAGTAAACAAGTTAGTCACATAACTACACGTACATGTACTTCAAACTCCATTGGAAGAGGGAAGAAACAACCTCTACAACATGGAGATTTCACACTTAGAGGGAAGAGAAAATGTGATTTGGTCTGGGCTATATTCCTCTATTGACTATGAAAAGGCATTTGACTCAGTCGGTCACTGTTCCATCTTTGAAGCTATGCGAAAAATTGGAATAAGCGAAGTATATATATATATATATTCTTAAAGACATCTACACAGAGGCAACAACAAGTATCCACTTAGATAATCGTGTGTCACATGACTTCTCGATTGGCAGAGGCGTAAGACAAAGAGGCCTTATATCACTTAAGTTATTTACAGCGAGATTGCAAGTTTAAAACGATCAAAACTAGAAGAACATGTCATCAATATAAACGGAGAAGATCTAACAGTCCCCAAATTTACATATGACGAGCCTTTATTTACGGAGAACATACAGCAGACGGAACATCAGTTCCTGACGCTGAATGAAGAACGCCCAGAGATCGACCTTAAAATACATAAGATAAAAACAAAGTATATGATAAACTTAGATGACTTGTTTGTTTGTTTTTGAATTTCGCACAAAGCTACTCGAGGGCTATCTGTGCTAGCCGCCCCTAATTTAATAGTGTAAGACTAGAGGGAAGGCAGCTAGTCATCACCACCCACCGCCAACTCCTGGGCTACTCTTTTACCAATGAATAGTGGGATTGACCGTTAAATTATAACGCCCCAACGGCTGAAAAGGCGAGCATGTTCGGCGCGACGGGGATGCGAACCCGCGACCCTCAGATTACGAGTCGCACGCCTTAACACGCTCAGCCATGCCGGGCCCGCTTAAATAACAGCTGTGAAATAACAGCTACAACACATCACACACAACAATAAAATCGCAAGGACGGACGAAGAGAAAGCTGACTTATTAGCTGACTATTACAAATCCGCTTTCAGTAGATTTCGACACACAACACCAACACCATGTCAACAACTACATAAATACAAACCAAGCTTCATTCTCACCAGGATTTCCCGGAGAGACACTAGAAGCATACTCAAATTCAATCAATAGAAAAATAACCATAACCGAACTAAAGATTAATATCAAAAACCTGAAGAACACTTCCCCCTGACATGACCAAATACCAAATATCATTCTCAAAAAAAGTTCCACTCTCCTAATACAACACCTCACAAACATCATGAACATTTCACTAGCGACAGGGTATTACCCTGACGCGTGGAAAAAAGCCATCATAACAACGATCCCCAAGAAACAAACTAACAGAACAAATCCAGATAATTTCCGCCCAATCAGTCTGTTAAGCTGCCTTGGCAAACTGATGGCGAGAATTATTTCCAACCGTCTCCTACATTTTTGCGAATCAAACAACATACTTCCAGAAACTCAAAATGCCTCCAGAAAAAATAGACACAGATCACCTCACACGACTCACCGAATCAATCTACAAAGCTTACAACAACAATCAAGTAACCATCGGGGTATTCCTAGATGTCAAAAAAGCATTCGACAGCGTTTGGCACAATGCCATCATATACAAACTAAATCACCTACAAATAAATCCTACGATAGTCAAATGGATTTCAAATTTTTTAACCAACAGAACAGCACAAGTAAAAGTCAATAAAACCATATCCAAATTATTTAATATAACGGCAGGAGTGCCCCAAGGATCAGTCCTCTCTCCACTTCTATACATAATCTTCGTCAGTGACATACCTTTTCCAAATCTAACATACACACACAATTCACAATACGCAGATGACATCGCAATCTGGAGCACCTCCAGAAACCCAGTAATGGCCATGTCTCGCGTACAAGAATCACTAAACAAAGTCTCAACATGGAGCAACAAGTGGAGGGTCGTGTTAAATCCGACAAAAACACAAGCAATCACCTTCTATAGAAAACTAAAGAAGCAAAGAAAAAATCTAGAAAAAATAAAACTATCACTTGGAAACACAACCATTAACATGAGCAAAAACATCACATTCCTTGGCGTCACTTTCGACACAAAACTAACATAGAAAAAACACATAAACAATATACACTCATCAATCAGAAAAAGGATTTCATATCTAAAGACTATAACTGGTAAACAATCGAAATGCACACCGAACACCATCATACAAATATACAAGGCTTACATCCGTCCACTAATAGAGTACGGATGTCAAGTAACATACAATATGTCAAACAACACACTCCAAAAAATCCAAGTGCAACAAAACAAAATATTAAAATCCGCATTCTGTTTACCATCTTTTACGCCAACAAATTATCTACACCAAATTAGTAATTTACCAACTATAAAAGATAGAATAACAGAACTTTCTCTGAAATATTATCTAAAAGCAGAAAACAGAAACAAACTAACGGCATCACTATACAAATTATCAAGTGCACCAACGAAATTCATATCACCTTACAACATATTTCAAGAATCACAATCCACTCAAGAAAGAATCTAAATAAATAAAATCTATGTTATTAACATGAATTCCTTTTTTTTTTCAGGTACAGGGCACACGACAGGCAAAACTTTCGGCGCCTGTCGTGTGAAAGTGGGTTTTCTCGGGGCACTCCCGTTTCCCCCCACTTCAAAATCTTCAGGCATTGGATTTCTAGATCCCAGCCTAGGCAACCTTTTTGCCAGACCCAGAATCGGGCCGTTTGATTTGATCTGAATTTGAATGAATTACATTCATGTTCACATCTGCCGAACTTTTTCCTTTCGGGACAGGTCCCGGCCTTTCTTTCCACTGCTGCCTTTGCCTCCACCCAAAAGAACATTTGGTGAGACTTTCCCCATCCAAAAAGTCAAGAATAATAACGATAATTAATTTATTAAAATAAAAAAAACAAAAAACAAAAAACACCACTTAATCTTAATAACAATCCACGAAAGGGGACGAAGAGGAACTACAAAGTTCCTGAACACCCCAGTTGGAGAGAGAACTCTTCTGATTTCTCTCTCTCTAAACTGAACCCCTGCCACGTTAGTTTAGTTTAGTTTAGTTTAGTTTAAATTAGAAAATAAAACTATTGAAAGAGAGAACAATTACGAATACCTCCAACAAACAATCTACATGAAAAACAGAACAAAAGAAAATAACTGTGCGAATAAGAAATTCCTGGAGCTGCTTTAAGTCTATTAAATTATCAAGAAGAGCCTCACAATATTAATCCTTCCGTAAGGAGTAGGAATATTTTAACCACGCAACTTTGTTATATTGTGACAGTTTTAAACTATGTTTCAGACGAATTCTTTTTAAAATGTGCTTTAAAGCTGCCTATAAAAACATTTTTTTGCCTGAACTGTAATATAGTCGTATAATAATGTTCAAAAATTTTACGACAAATGAAAACATAGATTTCAGGCTACTTTAAGAGGAATAGAAGATAAACCACATGTAATACATCAAAACTTTATTAATCTTCACTCTTAGTGCAGTAAAAAATCAGTGGAAGTGCTTGAGTTCAGTAAACAGTTAATATTTCGCGTCCCCCTTTTGTTTTAATAACTGCAGACAGTCTTTCAGGCATTGTTGCAACACATTTAACCGAAGTGTCATTTATTAAAATGTCTCAAAACATTTCTATAAAGTTTCTTTAAAAGTAACTTTTGATTTGTTAAGTTTTTGATCTATCAAATCTCAGATCTGGATTGGGATCGGAACTCAGCGTGGTCTTTGTTTGTTTGTTTTGTTCGTTAGGTTGTTTGTTTTATTTAATTTCGCGCAAAGTTACAGGAATGCTATCTGTGCTTGCCGTCCCTAATTTAGCAGTATAAAACTTGAGGGAAGGCAGCTAGTCATTACCACCCACCTACAACAACTCTTTGACACTCTTTTACCAACGATTGACCGTCACGATAAAAGCCTCCACGGCTGAAAGTGCGAACATATTTGGTGTCAAGTGGATTCAAACCCGCGACCCTCATATTATGAATCGAGCGCCCTAACCAACTGGCCATGTCGAGCTGTGGTTCTTATATATTATTTGAATAACTCCAGCAACTTCTTTCTCAGCTAATTAATTTCTGCATTTCTTATTAGTAGTTAACTCCTTTACCAATAATATACAAACCACTGACGAGTCAATATCTGATGGTACTTGCACTGATCCATTATTTCATCTACTTTACAAATATGTCCTCCCCCATTAACAGAAAACATCCCAAACCATCACATTGCCTCTGTAATGCTTTATGATTTCTTTCGCCGAGCATACAATTTACGCTTTAAATCAAATATTTCAAACTTGGACTCATACGTCCATAACACCATTTTCCAATAGCCAACACTCCAGTTTTTGTTGTTTTTTTTTACTTTTTAGCAAATTACAGTACCTTGACAATATTTGGAGATCGAACTAAAGGTTTTTTTTAACTATTACACAATCAATATTTTCAAGTCTTCCTGATATTGTATGTATGGACAATTTTTCTGTTATTTGCTACATGTTTTCTCATCTCATTCTTGAGATCAGTGCCATTCTTCCTTCTGTCCCAAAAGATGCATATAATTCTCATTAATATTAGGTATTTTGCCTCTTGCTTCCCTATTTTCAAATTTACCTGCCTCGGTCTCACGATCTAGGGTGTGCTTGACAGTGTTTGTGGAGCATTTCAAGTCTATAGCAATTTGTTGGACAGCCCAACCACCATCATGTATAGCTTTCATGCGTACTTTCTACTCTGCTGACAATTCTCTACGATATTTGAAAGTTACATGGAAATAAAACTTATCATATAGTGTCAAACTTTGTTTTTATCAAGGCTTATTTGTGGAGTGATATTAAACTGATTTTCCAAGTATATACTGGTATTATATATTAGCTTCTTGCTAGCTTATTTCTATATAGTTAAGACACTACATGAGGTACTATGACAGTTATTTTAGATCCTGCTTTCCCCAGTCATAAACTTTATGACATGCCCTTGGTACAAGTATATGGAAATTCTAAAGGATGAAAAGTATTCTTATACTAGATCATTCAGTTGTGAACAGGATTATTGAAGCATTGCCATAGTGGTGAAATTTACATTTTCTAATAGCAAGGAAGAATTAGCAAGATAAAATTCAAAAAATGTCAAAATATTCTCTTGTCCTAACACTTTTGAACAGTACTGTACATAACAGATTATTTTGCGCTTCCATTGATGTTAGAGCAGAATCCGAGCACTAAATAATAAATCCTAAAATAAGTGCCACAGATTTAGAAAATTCGTGTTTTTTTTTCAAAATATTATTTCTAAACCTGTTTGAAATAAAATACAGTTCATTAACAACCATTTACAGTTTCAGATACTGATGTATTTGTGGAATACAAATAGTAAGTGTATTGAATATCTAAAGATTTTCGAAAAGTACATTTCAATTTCATACATAACGTATAGTGTAGGAAAGCGACAGATCAAATATTGTTTTAAAAAAGTGGACACTATCTAGTGGTCCACATACCAAATAAGAAAGAGTCAGACTTGAAACTCGTCGTATGAATTAGTTAAAAACATTCCACGTCTTGACCTCAGCGATGCCGAATAGAAGTTGAAATGAAGCCACAATTAAACAGTTGCACATGACAAAATGAATCAGTATCACCAAAAACACTTCACAGGACCGATGAAAGTCAATGAGTCGAGTTATACCAGTGAAGAAACCTAAGTTATACGGTTTATCTCTCTACACTCCAAGTCAATCATTTTGGATAATTTCGCAAAATATATCAGATAAAGGACAGAAATAAGCCCTGTAAGGACAAAAAATATTTTGGTTATAATGTGATGACCGTAGTATTGATTATCTTTGCATTCTATAGTGCTATTAAAAAAAAAGTTATTATTGTACTTGTGAGTTTATAATTCATTGTGTTTTGTTGTCTTTCTCTCTGAATTGTTTTGCAAAGGTTTTTTTGTTTTGTATTTTGTAACATAATATTTAATCATTTTTGTAAACGAAGAAAATATTTTTTTCGAATGGTAAAAGCTGCATATGGAATATAAATAAAAATTGGGAATTTTAAAACCTACGTTTAGCAATCGCATAAAAGTGATGACACAACACAAGAAATACTGTAGACATTATTTACTCAAATTACTTAAATTTGATAAAGTGTTAAGCTGCAGCTGAATATTATCATTGAAGTCTGCTTGCGAGAATATGCTGAGCATTCATAGCTTCTGTGTAACTAAATTATCTATATATAATAAATAGCACTGGGCAGATATATGCCTAAACAGCACTCCCACAAAGTAAGTATATAATTATACGAGCAGAAAAGAAACCATTTCAAATAAAACTTATACATATAAAAAGTCACTTTAAATAAAGCTACATGTCTTTTAAAGTAATTATTCTACAAATGTGTGTAACAAAAGTTAATATTATGTGTATTGATATTTTTACTCCCTCACCTCATGCCCCTTAGTAGCACAGTAGTATGTCTGCGAATTTAAACGCAAAGAAGCAGGTTTCGATACCAGTGGTTGACATAGCATAGACAGCCTATTGTGTAGCTTTGTGTTTAGCTTTGAACAAACCTTCACTTCATACATAATATAAGGTTTGGTTTCCTAAAACATTAATTATATAGTGCACAATACATTGAATATTGAAATGTTACAGCCATCAGACGTCCATCTCTTATTGTCTGGTAAAATTCTTTTTCACCCTGTAGCTAATCTTTACAAATAATACTAAAGCTTACTAAAAAGAATAATGACAACATCGTTTACACCAGAATCATGGTGTGTTTTAACTTATGTAAATTGTAAAAGAAACAAATCGACTTTTCAATACCAATACGACCTTTGAAGAGCCTTATTTAGTATTATACAACAGGTTTGGAAGCAATATACTAAGCTGTTTTTTGTTGTTTACTGGTATGTGTGTGTGTGTGTTTTTCTTATAACAAAGCCACGTCGGGGTATCTGCTGAGTCCATGGAGGGGAATTGAACTCCTGATTTTAGCATTGTAAATCCGTAGTTTTATCGCTGGAGGACTTACTGGTAAGAAAATAATAATGTGAAGAATTACAAATGTGCATCTTGAGCGGATTTTCATGTGAGTCTAACACGCGCTTTTTGTTGTTCATTTCTATAAATGTACAACCTTGGTAGTCGATAATGAATGTTTTAAAGTGTTGTTTCAACTGAGCCGTTACTTCTAGTAAATACAATTAAATGAAGCATGTCGTCCAAAGGTTGTAAATTGAAAGAAAAATTAAAACAATAGAAAAAAAGATACTAGTACTGAAAAGAACTAGTGAAAAAAGTAACTTTAACAAGACGAGGACGGTAACTGTTCTGAGCCTAATTATTACTTTAAACAATGTTAATATTTTTCTTATGTACCTCGTGCAACTGTGTACGGAGGTACAGGGAAGTCAGCAATCTAAAGTTAAATTTGATAATGATTTCACATGAAAATTCAGAACTTTTATTTTATAGAAGAAGATAAATCAAATTAGTGAAATGATATCTTTTATTTAGAGGCTACACTTAGAGGCCAACACTTCGACTTGTAAAAAATACAAAAACAAGAAAGAAAAATGTTATTCCATTGGATTGTCCTGAAATGTTGTTTTTTGAATTTTGATGTTCAGAAAAGTATAAACCAGTGTTGTAAAACACACTTTAAGAAAAATAAGCTCCATTTCCTTCAACACACTTTTACCAACGTGTAACGATCCTGTTTATGCTCCTGATGGAGAAATCAGAGTTTCTATAACGCCGATTTTGCTGATCTTCAATCAGCTCATGTGGACCCGCTTATCCAACTTTTTCGTATTTCCAATCGCACTCAGGTGGTTGATAATGCTTGATTCACTTGTGCCGGGTTTATCTGCAGGCTCACTTGTCATTGTAGGAGGGTTTGTCTCAACTGCTTTCCTTCCACGATCTTCGTGGTCTTCAACACTTTCATCTCCATGTCGAAACTTTTTGAACCAACACTGAACTGTACGTTTAGTAATAGATATATGGCCAAATGCCTGGTTGATGTTTCTTGTAGGTTTGATAGCTTTTTTTGCAAGTTTGAAGTCGTAGATGATAATCAGACAAAGGTTCGTCTTGTCCATGCTGCCTTGGAGTTTGTAAAACTTACTCTGAGTACAGCTGAAACAGCAGATAATTAAGACACCTTGTAAGCGACAAGCGTTGGATTAAACCAACCAACGATAAGTTACTCAATATTCAGTTTCTAAATGTCACTGTGAGAATTCTAACATTTATTTCTAGATAACCTAATAAAATTAGAGAACCCTAATGGAGAAAGAGCAGAAACTAGAGACCTTTTAGAATAGAAAAAAAATATGTAATCCTCATTCCTGAATTCAACTATCAAACTTATATGCATCTATCTCAGTGAGTCCAGTGTATTAGCGGTAGAATGCAGGAGTTAATTTATGGAAGACTTTTGTTTTAAAATTATTGCTCCCAAAATTCCTGGAAGGGCCTTAGATTAGCATTTTTAATAAACTATTTGACATCATGGGTTTTGACGTACATAATAACCACAAAAAATAAAAATGTTTCTTCTGGAATTCTTGTTCACGTTGTAATGTTTTGCAAATCAAAATTAGGAATTCTAAATATGAAAAGCTAACGAATAGTGGAAGTGGCCGTCACATTTTAATGCCTCCATGGCTGAAAGAGCATGGTTGGTGTGATGGGGATTTGACTCCGCGAACCTCAGTTTATAAGTCTAGTGCCTTATCCACTTAGCCATGCCGGGTTGCTCGTATCTGTACTCTGAGAATAGAGAAAAATAAAGTTTTCCATGACAGGAAACAAAGGCGAAACGATAAAATTTGATCCTTATTGTAAATCTACATGCACACAGAATACAAATTTTGCGAAGTCGGGAGTTGCACATTGCGTAATAAAAAGATTTTTCTAATATAATTCAAGAAAAGATTCCACTATAGTATGATTATACTTCATAAATAGTCTCTGAGGGCTGGTTTTCTGTGACTTTTGAATAATTTTAGATCTGGGATATTTCTTATTTTCATTTTTTTGTGCTTCAAGTTCTTTTAGATTTAAGAAGTGTCGTGTATTAAATCAAATAACCATTGTTTTCTTAATGTAAAATATTCTTCCACGGTCGGATTTAATTGACACTAAACAAATAGGCATTAATATTAAATTAAACTGAAATAAAAAAATATACGATAATGCTAGAATAAAATTATCTGAAGTAGAACTGGTAACGTTAATAGTTTCAAGTACACATCCTGATTTATTTAACAGTTGAGAGAAGAAATTTATATTATTAAGTATGAAGATACTCTATGTTGTAGCTGTTATTAATCATACACTCAGTGGGCTATGATAAATTACTTCTGTGGCCAAGATTAACGCAATTTTTCCCACTATAAATTCCCCCCCCCAGTGCCACCACGGCATATCCCCGGACTAACTCCGCTACAAATCGCGTTTCAATACCCGTAGTAGGCAGAGCACAAATAGCTCATCGTGTAGCTTTGTGCATTATTCCAATTAATCAACTACTATAAAGCTGTCTACGATATTAAATTATAATTTTAATGAAACATTTTGAAACGAATTTTATAAGATCTGTTGGTAGCGGCCCGACGTGGCCAAGCATATTAAGGCGTACGACTCGTAATCTGAGGTTCGCATCCCCGTCGCGCCAAACATGCTCACTCTTTCAGCCCTGGGGGCGTTATGATGTGACGGTCAATTCCACTATTTGTTGATAAAAGAGTAGCCCAAGAGTTGGTTGTGGGTGGTGATGACTAGCTGCCCCTTCCCTCTAGTCTTACACTGCTAAATTAGGGACGGCTAGCATAGATAGCCCTCGAGTAGCTTTGTGCGAAATTCAAAAACAAACTGTTGGTAGATCATGGATAGCTCAGCGTTATTACAATGTATTTAAAGGTTCATTCAAGTAGTAAGGTTCTTTTTATAATACATATAACAAAAGTTGCAGATCCGACTGATGTAAACGACTTTCAGTGGAGGTTTTAAAATTTACATGTTATTAGCTTCATTCATATTGAGCTGTATAAAAGCAAGGGTTAGAAAATAAAACGACTTATGCGTGGAATACAGTCAAATCTAAAGTTTGTTTATTCAAATAAAAGAAATAATAAAATCAGTACTAAATTACGAGACAACAATTTGAACTAATCATCCATAATTTTCATTAAACTCCTCTTTTCAGCGTGTTCACACGATCTTTAAAGTTCATCTATGTTGGTGTTTGCCAAATGTATATGGATATGTAAATTCGACTGAAAGATTGTTTGTTTGTTTGTTTTGGAATTTCGCACAAAGCTACTCGAGGTCTATCTGTGCTAGCCGTCCCTAATTTAGCAGTGTAAGACTAGAGGGAAGGCAGCTAGTCATCACCACCCACCGCCAACTCTTGGGCTACTCTTTTACCAACGAATAGTGGGATTGACCGTCACATTATACACCCCCACGGCTGGGAGGGCGAGCATGTTTTAGCGCGACTCGGGCGCGAACCCGCGACCCTCGGATTACGAGTGCACGCCTTAACGCGCTCGGCCATGCCAGGCTCGACTGAAAGAAAGAAGTCATTTAAGTAAGATTACTTTCTTTCCCAACGTAATTATATTAACGTTAAACATGAAATATAATTCATTATATTTATTATCCTCTACATAACGTTTTGCTACCTCTTTCAGTACTAATCCAGAGATGCCAACTATTTCAAATGACTGAGCGTAATGATTGTAGACAGTGCCCGTACAGATATTGTTCAACCACTGGATACAGTTTTGAGTATCCATGTCTATGGATCCATCCGTGGCTAAGCTGTAAACATTGTTAGTAAGTAAGTATGCTTGAAATCATTTGTACAATGGCTGTAGTTTTGGTTCTTACACAGCCATATATTTTCGCTATATCAGAGAACATTTTTTCTGAATAGATGTCCTGCATGATTGGCTACAGCAAGGGGTAAATTATGAGCAATGACGAATTGCGTGAATATCACTTCTGCATTTATGGTTTCATATTCTGAATTCTTACTCATAAATGTCGTTATCCACATCGTTTTTGTCTTCGTCTCAGTCTTTTGTTGGTAAGAAGCCAATCTTGAATGTCTGGAACAAGCCAACCTGGTGAACGGGGCCTCTTTTTTTCAAATTGTGAATGATCGCATTGGTGTTTCTATGTCGCTTAGAAAACGAGAAATACCCATCTAAGCGAGCGCTGATTGGCTGACAAGCATGGATGACATAACTATGGATTCCCACGCGTACCCAGTATGGAGAAGCGCCGCACTCAAACTACTGGTAGACGTCGGAAATACAAATATTTATTACTGTTTCAAGCACAAACATGATTATTGCAAGTAACCATTTGGACTATATCTTTTATTTATTATCACAATTTATTTGTATCTCACTAGAAATTTTCTTTTCACCCCTTTCAAGCCCTGGGGGAACAGTTTATCACTTTATTGTATAGGCCTATATAATATATAATAATTTGGGAATTGCAACAAGTCGTAATATTTGTCTGTATAGTCGTAATGTATACGCCAAAATCGTAATGATTACACTCAAATCGTAATGGTTGGCATCTCTGCTAATGTATATACTCACAATTATCATTCACAACATTCTTGGAAGCATCTTAGATGCGCATTTTTATCAAACTCTTTGGCATCAAGAGCTTTGAGGTACTTAAGTATAAATTAAAATAAAAATGTTTCCAGTGGAATTCTTTTTCACGCTGTCATAAATTGTAAACCAAAATTTTGATTTCCAAAAATCATAATTTTAGCATGTTGTAAGTTTACAAAATAGACAGTTATAATAATTTATATGTGAACCAATTATAGTTATTTCGACTTAGCTCATATAAAAAAAGGACCAAATTAAGTACATTAAGGAAAAAAACAAGAAGTTGTGATTAACATGAAAATGATTTCCACAAGAACTCATACAAGATTAAAATGAAGTATTTCTTGTTAAATTTTACTTGTTGATCTATATTGAAAGTTAACTTGTGCAAAAAGAACTTCTGCAAATAAAATAAGGGTTGTAAAAAATAGAAAAAAGCGAAGTGGTAAAGGCACTTGACTCGTAATCTAAGGGTTGTGGGTTCGATGACTAGCTGCCTTCCTTTTAGCTTTACACTGCTAAGTTTGGGACGGCTAGCCCAGATAGCCTTTGAGTATCTTTGCGTGAAATTCAAAACAAACCAAACCTTCTGTTCACGCGAATATTATTTATACAAAAAAATCACATGAAAAATTGAAAGCTTATATATTTTTAAATGAGCCTTTCCGTGCCAGAGGAAAATCACTGCCTGTATCATTGGTGTATATATATATATATCTAATCAGAGCAATCAGATACTTCTGAAAAGCATAACCTTTTGAGAATTATTTAAATAATTCCAATATGACAAACAAAAAATAAGGAAATAGTAGTTTAAAAGCAACGTTTAAAACAAATCTTTATTCTGATTTCTTCACATTGTGATACGAAATTTCAGAGTGAAATTTGCATAATTATAACAATGGACATAAAACAATAAATTTATAGGATGTCGTTGACAAAATTAATCTCCTGTGCATCAAAACGTTTTGTAGTATAAGACGCGGTTCTTTTTTATTTGCATGCCTCTTGCTCCCATAAAAAATATCAGATGTCTTTCAGTAATTTTGAACGGACAAATATACGGATTATAACGAGGTTAATTTTGTGTGTGTAATTTTAAATGCCAATTCATCCACTTGCTTGTGCTACAAAAGAAAACAAAATAACCCTTTTTAGAATCTTTGAAAATAAATGCAAAATAAATACAATAATTGAAAATTAAAATTATTTCATCAAATATTAACTTTATAACTGCTTTCACTTTCTGACAAGAAACTGCATTTACATGATGGTATTAGATAGAAATAATGTAATAAGCTATAAAGCTCAACGACAACGTACGTAACTGCAACATATTTAAATTTTTATTTATTTTTTTGAAATCACCCTGGGGAATATTTTATTATATATGCTACATTTAGTTCAATGAGTAGCTTTACGCTAAAATAATTAAGTTTCTTGAAAAGAGCACAGCGTATTAAACCTCCAACACACTTATAAAATCTTAGATGACCTCTGTCTCACGAACGCCTTTTCATAATTACTGAAAATATTAATATTATCACAAATATTATTCATGAATATAAGTTTCATTAAAACTCAGGTTCCCGAAATCTCTTCATCAGGTCATTTTACCTTTAAAACTACGTATATTTACACATGCTTCAATCAAGTATGTGTTTCAACAAATGTTTGAGTTTTTCATTGCAGCGTAGAACAAATAAAGCGATAAGAGTATCAAAAAATAAGTAATATGGGTGGGATAACATTAAAATACATGACAGTTTTTAAAAGATTCAACCTCAAATTGGATGTGACCATCGTTCGATAAGCATTCGTTCTAAGACTTGTAGAGATTGAAAAAGGACCAAACTTTATAACTTAAGAAAATATGTCCCATATTTAGGCGTGGTGTGAAGGGACATAACCTCTTAGCTGCTCTGAATTTTAAACCATGCTTAACTAAAATGCAAATTTGATAGCCGTATTATTGAATTTTGCGTTAATGCAGTTTTGAAAGACATAATTTCTAACATTTAAAGTATATACTAATAAAAATGTTTAACACAAATTTTGATTGCATCAACTTACTTCTTAATGAATAGCTAACAGATGTGTCATGTGTCACATATTCAGTGAATTATTTCGAAGCAGTTGAGGGCTGTTATCTGTCTCTATGAGAAAAATATTTGTTTGTTTGTTTTGGATTTCGTGTAAACCTACCCACTAGTGTCAGGTTTTATGTATGGGCTCAATTTTTACCTTAAGTGTCTGTGACTTGTTGGTGATAAATTTCAATAATAAATAAGCATCACATAACCTACTTGTTTTAAATAATATATTGAAACAAGCCAAACATATGTACAAATACTTGTTACATTGTTGGTTATCACAGCTGTACCCAAAGCTTTACATAATTGTCTCTTTTCATCAAAATTCATACAGGCTGGTTAAGTTACTTTGGAACACAATTTGACAAAACAAATCATTATTCCTGCGCTATTATTGCAACTCATTATGTTATAATTTCACTTGAGAATCACCACTCTTAGTGTTAGTTACCAAAGATATAGCAAGTCTCTTTTTTGACAAAGTTCAGAGAGGTTGGTTCAATTACTTTAGAACACAATCAATAATAATTTTTCTCTATTGTTGTTGTTTGAAATTAAAAACAAAAGCATACAATGGATTATCCGTGCTCTGCTAACCTCGGGTATAGAAACCCTATTTCTATCTTTGTATGTCCACAGACATGCCACTGTACCACTGTGAAGATATTTTTCTTTGATCTGTTATCGTAATACAATCTGTGATAATTTCACTTTAAAAAGCATCATGATATACTTTTCATGGCTAAACTCAACAAATCAAAGTTTAACTAATTTAAACTACATTTTGTTCACTTTATATCCTGACCAATGCCTACATTGTACAATATTCTACACACTACGAGATATCAATACAATAATACTCGACTAAAACAACGAGAAAAACTTAGAAGATTCTAGTAACATATGTAGTGTAACAAGTAACAATTCACAACAGTAGAATTACATAATGTATGATTCGTAAACGTAAACAAATATGTGATAAACTTATTTCTTAAAAACATAACTAATTTTAACACGTGCATAGAGCATAAAATGAAACATTTATGTATATCTAACAGTTATTTCCCATAATTTGAAATGATAAACAAGATGGAAATTAACTAGTTAACAGGTTCAACTGTGAATTGTTGGACTACTCTCTATAAACAAATAGTGGGATTTACCATCAATTCATAGCACCAATAGTTATTTCTGCACTCCTACAACCAAAGTATGTTACCACAAACAGTTGATGGGAAGATTGGGAAGTAGATACTACGACGTCACAATTATAATTCGTCTCACAAGAAAGGAAGACATCATAGTGTTGCCAGAACAGAAGTGATATTAAGAAAGTGTGAGCAGAAAAATGTATAGGACACCGAAGTTCTATGGGCATGCAGATAATTTGCGATGAAATAATCACCAGTTTTATAGTTTTCGTTTCATTAACAATCACAGCCTTGTGAAGAATAATTAAACTAATTTGATTAACATAATATTCACAGTTATCAGTAGCGAAAAGTTTTAATTTCTATCATAAATAAATTAACTTTACCTGTAAAACTTTAATTGAGTCTGTTATTTTAGCTTCTAGCTCTTATCATTATAGTGGACTTTATACTTTTTGTTATTATATGTTTAACCATATTAAGTTTGTTTGTTTGGAGTTTAAACACAAAGATACACGATGGGTTATCTGTGCTTTGTCCACCACGACTATTGAAACCTGGTTTTTAGTAATGTTAGTCTGCAGATATGCCAAAGTGTCACTTGAAGGCGATCAAATTAAAAAGAGTTTAGAATGAAATATGTTACTATATTTGGGCAGTGCTACTATAGTCCCATAGGACTCTATAGAAGTTTTGACCTGTCTCAACTTATGTTTATAGTTTTTATTTATATATTTAATTGTATTAAATACACTTTACAAAAGAAATGGATGTTGGTACTTTTTGAGGATGGTGTTTTAAGAACTGTATTTCTATAAGCGGATGGTGTTACTAGGCAGATTGTGTTATTACGACCATTGCTACTCGGCAAACCGTTCATCAAAATAATGATAGTGTCTCAATATGTCAATACACCATTAACACTGTAGTATATATATATTTATAAGTTATAAAAATTTAATGTAAAAGTAATATTTGAACAAAACAGTCACTGTAACTGTTTGCGTTTTCAGTTAATTTCCACGTGCAAAAAATGTTTAAATACTTTACAAGTAAAACTGTTATTTTATAAATAACACAGTGTATTACACATGTCATGTATAAAAGATTTTATCACATATACTAACTTAGTTTACTTTACTTGAACAAAGCGAATATTAATGCCAATAATTTACCTTTTACAATTATCCGTCACTTAATATATATCTTGGAAAATTTTTGTTAATTTTTATAAATATTGAATGAGATTAGTTACGTAATTATTCCATGAACAATTATGTATTTTGAGGACCGATTTAATAATCATTTAACAAACTGACTATATTTTATGCTTCAATGTTTAATTTAAGGGATATAATTTTTTTGTACTTCCTGAAGATTTTTGCCAAATATTTATCGCTAATTCATCAGTTTTCATTTCTACAATTAATATATTACACATCTATCTGCCTTGAAAAAGACGTTTACTTAATAAATAACTTCATCTTTAGCTTTATAACCTAATTTACTGTACTAAACTTTAATTTTCAAAGATCTACATAAAACAAATACATCTAACCGTCAATATTGTACAATATCGTAGTTAAATTATGATTAAACACATCTATTTAAATATATCATCCTTTTTAAAAACACGTGTAATATTGTACAATTAAATACATAAATACATAGACATTTACCGAGGCAAGCCGAAATCTGCAAGCAATCCTACGTAGAAATAGTAACAATGTTCATATACACACATCATCCATTTTAAAATATAAATAAATACATATATAAATTAAAATTATAAACATAATTTGGGACAAATTAAAGTCTCTACGCACTCCTACAGAACTATAGTAGCACTGCCTTTAGTAACACTATCTCTCTATACAAACATCTGTCTTTGCAACACATAAGTAATGCAATTGAACATACAAGTGAGGCGTTAAAAGTTGACAATAATGATAAAACTAGAGATTAAAAAAAGCAGATTCAATGTGAGTTTTACTTTTAAATGAAACTGTAACTGTGATAAATATTAAAACTTTCAGCACGGATATTTATAAAAAACATTATGGAAATTAGATAAAATATTAATTTTGAGAATCGTTGTTCCTGAAGTAAAAATATAAAGTTCATGATGTTGAGACACAATATCTTTTGTACCATACTACTTTCGGGTGGTTCGTTCACCAACTATCTGAATGCTCACTATAGATTAATTACCTGGTCATCTTACTATTCTCTACCAATACGCAGAAAATACGCGGTTTTGAACTACGATTTCACTCTTAAATATGATCCCTTTATTGATACAATAACGTCACCATCTCTTACTCTCCCATTCAACTGTCTGATGCATTCTAATCATCGTGATGCAGCATTCTTTAGATTGTGAAGTGCTGCACTAATTATTGGATCCGTTTAGACCAATAATCTAAATTAAAACTTTGAGCTCCTGTGAGTTTATGTAAAAACTGTATTCGCATAGAAAGTTTTGTTCATTATAAGTACCTGTGTTTAAACTTTTATATTGAAGATTACGAATTTTTACTGGTCTCAAAATTGACGACAAAGATTTGATTAAAAACGAATAAAACATACATAATCGTTGAAAACAAGATCACTGGACAAAATATTTTGCTTAGTTGTTTTCTCTCAAGTTTGCTATTTATATGTAAGTATTATAACACAATTGTTTGAGCTTTTCCTTCATTGTACCATGATAAAAATTGTTTCAATTGTTTTTATGTATTAAAATTAATATATTAATATAACGCTGTTAGACACTAATTGTAAACAAAATTAACATTCAACTTAAACTTCATACTGTACTATACATACTAAGTATACTTGACATGATGGTCAGTTATAAAAGGTTACTTAACCAAAAAATACAATAGAAAGGTCACCTTTTCATTCTTCAGGCTATTTACTGTTTTTATTACTCTTCCCTTTTTTAATGACTTTTCTTTTCTTAGACCCCTTTTTCTTTTTCATGGCTTCTTGTTTTATTTATACCTTTTCTTTCTACGTTTTCCTTTATTACTTTTATGTTTAGAGCTCTTTCCTTTTCTATCTTCAGAAAGTTCTTCTTCAGAAATGTTTTTCGATTTTTCTTCGATTATCTGGCTAATAACTGGAAGCTGGTCAAAAAGTGAAAATGGGCAACATTTTAAACATGGAACCTTCTTTAAAAGAGGATAAACAGCCTTCAAAATTGGTATTCCACACATCAAAACAAATAGCGATGGCATTGGTCTCTAGCTACTTCAGTAATAGAAGTAATTTCAATGTTAGGCCTTAGTTTTCCGTTACAATAATCGATATATAAAGAATTGATTTACTAATATAAATTATTTCAAAATTTGATTGAGCATTTTTGAAATTCCGTGTAAACTAAGAATTTTTATGGACTCAACAATTTGTCTTTTTCCGAATATTTCCACCTCATCTCAAGTTAATCAACCGACAATTGCATAGCAATTCTTTTAAGCCTTGGGTAAGCCTATTTGAACAACACGCACTAATCTCTGTCGATATTTCTATCACGCGCACAAACCGCTTGGGTTGTATGGATTTTATAATTGGTTAATTGGCAAAAAGTATTAGTTACTTAAAAATCTAATTTCAATATTTTTCAATGTAGAATTACGGTTATTATTACTGTACTACATTAAACTAACAGTTACATAATGCCATCGAAAGTATTGAAACTTTTTTTTAAATCTAAAATATTTATTTACTCCAACTAATAGTACTGGGGTAATATATTTATTTTTCTACTTAATCATACTTTCATTTTATTATAATTAATAAAATCTGTATTTCTTTATCCATAAAATGCCATATTAAACTTTGTTTTAGAAGAGTTTTCAGTTTTAATTAATTTCTTAAAATTCTATCGTTTTGAAGTTACAAATAGAAGCTGGTTTAAAATTTAGATTCTTAACATTCAGTATAAAAATTTATAATGTTAAATACATATTCATGAAAATCTAAAAATTCTCCCAACAATACATTTCTAAGTATAAATTTTGTTACAATGTATATAAATATAATAAACTGGTAAGTGTATATGTGTTTTCTAGTTTGTTTGTTTTTGAATTAAGCACACAACTACACAATGGGCTATCTGTTCTCTGCTCATCATGGGTATCTAAACCCGGTTTCTAGGGTGTAAGTCCGCAGACATACACTGTGCCACTGGGAGGGGGGGCTTGTATTTCCTAAAATACAACACATTATAACTATAGGCTAGGTTTTACATAATTTAGTCTCATGTTAGATAAAAGGCGTATTATAGAGAAATTTCTGTTGGAACATCTCTATGTGTGTATGCAAACACTCAGTTTACACCTAAAAGTGTTGCCCATCCCCTTTCTTTGCTCCTTAACCTTTCTGCTACCAATTTTACACTCTGCAATATAGACAATACATCAATAAATGATTCAAATTCTATTTTGGTAATATTCTGCTCAATTCCACAGTCGATCATAACTTTACCATTAAATATTTTACCTTCAAAAAGCTCCCCCGCCTGTGGCACAGGGGTATGTTTACAGACTTACAACGCTAGAAACCGGGTTTCGATATCCGTGGTGGATAGAGTTCAAATAGTCCATTCCGTAGCTTTGTGCTTAGTTACACTGAAACAAATATCTTTTATGTCCACCGAGAGGAATTGAACCCTTGAGTTTAGTGTTGTAAATTCGAAGACAGGTCTTTGTAAACCCGATTAGTTTGTTTCAACTTAAGCACAAAACTACACGATGGGCGATCTATGCTCTTTCTACCAAAGGTAACAAAACTCGGTTTCTAGTTTTGTGAGTTCACAAAAAGTTAGTTAAATCTATAATTTATAACAATGTATAAGATTGTAAAAATGTTAAGGAGGAAATAAACTAGTTTTTTATTGTTGCTTGAATTAATCTAACAAATACAGCCAAATGAGAAAGAAACAACAACAAAAAACTATTAAAACCTCACCATTTCGGTACATAAAATCTGAATTATATAACTGAGTGTTGTTTCTAATCATTGTTTCTATATAAATCCAGAAAAAATGAAACAATTCACTTGTTAGTAATTGAATCTATAATTATGTAATATTATTTCACTATCGAGGGATTTAACTGTTTCAAATATCAGTAGTTGAGAACTGTATATGTCAGTGTAATATTTACTTTGTCGAAATGTTTGTGATAGATTACTGATGGCAATGGGACTATCGAAAGATGTAAGCTTATCGTCAATAATACAACAAACATGCCATACACGAAGGAATGTGGTGTTATAACGATAAAGTCAGGGATTCGGTAGCAAAAACAACGAATACATCTTAATAAAATATTTAGATGAAATTACATTTTCGTTTTTTCTTACTGAAATGTTTAGTACTTTTGTTCACACATTTAGTAACCAATGAAGTAAATAAGTAAAAACTAAACATGAGAAATGTGAGACAAGACTAAACTGAAGTTATTACAGGATAATTGACGAAATAGCCCCCGCTAGTACAGAGATAAGTCTACGGACCTACAACGTTAAAATCAAAGGTTCGATTTCCCTCAGTGGGCTCAACATATAATCTGCTTTGAAGGGGTGATAGGAGATTATCAATGGCCTCTTTCAATTTCATAGTTATTGCTGAAATTTTAATTAAGAAGCTCCTTGTGAAATTAATTATTTTTTACTTATTAGCTCTGTGTCCCTACCTTTTCCTCCTTTTTCAATGGCCCAACTCTCAAACGCATAGGTTTTGAACCTTCTTCCACTTAATAACCCTGACATGGTTATGCCAACATCGCCTTTCTACTGTCGTTGATACCCTTAATGATAGAAGTAGATGACTGCACTTGTTACTGCATGCTTCATTTATAATTAAACTGTAAGCATAAAGTAAAATATACTTCAGGCTAGACATAGGGTAATGTCATTGGACACGATTTATTACGTCACTCTGTTATTTTTACTTCATGGGATAGCATTCAAGCAGAAAACTAACTGAAATCCAGTTTGTTTGTTTTTTACTGCAAGAGATGATTTCTCATCAAATGGTTCATCATTCTGTTAAATCAATAACAATCTCTTTTCTGGAGTTGATGACGTATGGATCAATATGAAAAACTTGACAAGTAAGAATTATTCCATACCTTATGTAAATATTAAGCTGAAATGGAACGTTCCAAGTTTAAAATCAAGATAGCCAGTAGTCAAAATTGATATATTTATATAGACATTACTAGCTAAGAGTATGCTAGAGTTAAAGTTCATATATAATCATCCCGTAATCCAACTATGTCTAAAAAGAAAAAATACATACTTCATAGGCAGTGTAAATACTTCTACTCACTACATGCACTCACTTATCTACAGTATAAACATGCTATTTCGATGCATCTTTTTATATCAAATACAGTGTATTTCTATGGGAAACTGCACATACAGTTATGTTGACCAAAAATCTGCTCAGTGAGTACAACATTCTCTTATATACATAAGTTTCTTCTATCATGGTTTTGTTACTATAGTAAACACTCGCTTCGAACCAGAAACGAAATAAGAACTATAAGCTGATGCCCTCCATCAGTTGTTGGATTTAGGGCGTTTCTGTAACGTTTCTATTTAAGAAGTTTCTATAACTGATTCATTATAATTCGTTACAACAACTTCTCTTTTGAAACAAGGTAAATGTTCTCTGAACAAATAAGTTAAAATGTTCTATATGTTTTAATTTACTTAAATCCAGAATTACATTTCTGTAGTAAATGAAAAATAAAATAAGTAATTGTGGTTTATTCAAAACGTGCATGTTAACAGCTATCTTATTTGAAAATAATTTTGTGACAAAATATTTTAATAACTGGATCAATATTATTAAAACTATAAGCGTTTTGTGTTTTCTTCAACTAGGCACAAATCGTGATTTCAGTTTATAAAATTCAGACAAAGACGATAAGTCTACGAGTATTTCTTTTGTCATACCTGCACAGTATTTTATCAACAACATCGATTAAAAACAATGAATCCATGATATTTTTAATTCAGTGTGGTGTATATTATTATTGCAATATTATGTATATTTAATACTAAAATCATGGAAGCATAATAACATTCAGTAAACACAGGTCACGTTATGTATTTAGCTTAGGGTGATATAAAGTTTATTCTTTATCAAGCACACACTTTCATTACTGTTTACGTCTTATATTTGTATGACTGAGAAAGGTGACATATTAGGCAGTGAATATTTGCAGTAAATGATTTTACCATTCAGAAATAAACTTGATAATCCAGGTAACAAACACTTCATTTTCATCGCATACACGCATGCACTGAACTTCACACATTTCTTGTATTCACCACATATAGATAGAAACCAATGACAACTTAACTTTTATTCCAAATATCATAGAAAGAAATCAGGAAAAACGGTCCTTTATGCCATAATTCACCATCAATGTCATATTGTTAACTCCAAAATCCATGCACAATATAAGGAAGATGTACCAGAAACGATAGTGAAGTTCATTTTACCATCTTAGTTAGCAACCATCCTGAGTTACTACGATTAATTTGACTGCATTATTTTCAAAGATTGAGAAAACGTGCTACAACAGTCAGAATATTAAAATAACAAAAGTAAGATTATTTTGACAAGATTCATACAATCCATGTCCATTTCTTATTCTGTGTTAGAGCATTCAGCTAACACAGTCTTCCTGAAATAAATTCTACACATAAATATCTGTCAATATTTGTTACAGATGTCACCCACGACTGTGAAAAGCAAGAACTATTAGAACTTTTAAGCTTACATAAATAGCAGAGTTCTTAATTATCATCACCACTCAGTCTTGGTAATTAGTGTTTTAAGCCTATTCTAATGACTTCAGCAATCTTATTTGTGCTTGTTTAAAGAGTATCTTTCACATAATTTGTGTGGCAAGACTACCAGTACAGCTAACTGGAAAAGTTCAATAGTCGAAGCAAAAAACATAATAAACTTGCCAAGAAAGTAAACACCACCATTTCCTTTCAGTTATAACGACTAGTCGTACAAATAATGTTAACCACAATCACTATAAAGTAAATGTTGGCATCTTGAACAATAATTAGATAAATCAAGCTAAAAATAATCCAGTACAATATCTTTCCTACTGATCATTGCTTTTATGTAAGTGCAGTCAATAGAAACTTCTCTATGTGCTTCAGATATTGTTTAGTATTTCCCCGTGTCTTATAGTAGTTGTATTAAGCAACATCTGAGATATCCTGTCTCTTAAAACTGTGGGAACCATTAGCTGCACTTCTTATCAGTTGTAACACCTATGAAACTCATAAAGATGATCCAGCTACCATCCTACACTTTCAACCAGTCAAAAAGTAGTACAAGTTATGCATATTAGTAATGTAGTAGTTTTCGACAATTGCATTTTATTTTGCTAAAATGCTAAGTACTGTCCAAGCCATGAATATAGATCTTTCAACTGTTCTTCCTAGTTGTCTTTATTAGTCATTTCTCGAGTCCACTCACCAGCGGTATCCATGAAATGACCATTCAATAAACATATGTACTATTTCAGGATGATATAATGGTTAATTAGTCTTTCAATGCTACTTACTTCGATGAAATTATGCAGTTACATTATCCAATGTTCAATAGTTCCTACATATTTCTAATGTTCGTCAGCGACTTTAATGATGAAGTTAAAATCCATTGTTTTGAAAAACGTGGTCTGAAGTGAAGCCTATTCAATTGTTGAAACTTCATGTAAGCCATTGTAGGTCAACCCCAGCTCTCTCTTGATATCCGTTATGAGGTGAGTAGACAGAAATAAGAGATGTAATGTGTCTTTCTCAAGACCATAACATATCACGAACAAGCCTCGAACTTGCAAACTTCATATTACGGTACCGAATCACTACTCAATTTGCAGCTGAATTTTATTATCTGCCAAATTAGAGAAGATGGACAAAAAGGTGTCCTCTCCTTAAAAACGTAGTTGATTTGTTATAGTTTTATTAGATAACAAAAACACAAATGCACAACTATATGTTTTCAAAACGAACTTGACAAGATTTGTTCAAACATGATCTCAAATCTTAAATTTAGCACTAGCTTTCGTTAATACCCGAACTTTTCATGATTTTTGTTACATTTCTCATTAACAATATTTGCAGAAGTTTCTTAGATCTTCTTATTTCAATTAGCCTACAAAATGATCAAACAAGTCTCTATGTAATAATCGAACTTAAAAATGAAACTCCAAACAACAAAATTCAGTTTCACAAGTTAATGATAAGTAAGCATTTCCTTGGATTTCAGTACTGCTTCACATTAACGTGATATGCTTTCAATGAGTTTGTAAGGATATTCCTGAACAATTAGCTGCCATTCTTCTTTGAGAACTTCAAAAAGTTCATCTTCCTTGTTTGTCTTGCAATTTTCGTTAATCGATTTAACTCAACCCATGAATTTTCAACCGGATTGATATTATGTGATTGACCTGTTCATTTCATAGCATCAGTTATCTATCTTTTAACGACTCCAAAATTGCAGAAAAGCTTATTATATCATTTTGTGGATTAATTTGAATACGAGATTCTAATAAACTACAGCTGGTCACAATACTTGTTGTGATAAAATGTGACTAAAATCATGAAAAGTTCAGGTATTTACAAAAGCCAGTATAACAATTAGGATTTCAGATCATATTTTAACAGATCTCGTCAAGCGCATTCTAAAAGCGTATATGTAGTTGTGCATAATTTTCTGTTATCTAGTAAAACTATAACAAATTAACACCATTTTTAAAGGGTGACACTGTTTTGTCCATGTATATTTTAAATTTTTGTATTCATCCCATTTTCGTACAAACTACATCTGAAGTTTTATGGATGAAAAGCCAGGATTTAAATCTATGCTTTACATTTTCTTTTAAGTTCAATGACGTTTCAAAATATGGTTAAAGCTTACAGGACTGAAACTGCTACATTTAAAAAATATAATGACTTTATTCATCTTGTTTTCTAAAACTAATTTTTGCCATAGTGCTATGACAAAAAACCTAAATTGTAAGATGAAATTATAAGTGTTATTTTTCCACATTATTCACTTAGCCAATCTCAATAACTTTTATTTAAAAATGAACATACAAAATAGTTGTTTTCCGTTCATTTCCAAATTACCTTTCTCGTAATTAGCAAAAGCACGCTTTATAAAAGATAACATTTGATATATAATTCGCACGCACGAAACTTAATTTTAAATTGTCCACTTTTATCTAAGTTTTTTCCAGTTAATTAGGAAATATTTTCGTCGCTGAAAACAAAATGTCAGGACACTAATTACCAACTACAGGTTCTGATTCTAGTAAAATGAACAGTTAACATTCATTTTATGAAGATATACCAGTAAATATTCTAAAAATAATTTCTTTATTTTTCTGTATTTATATCTGTGTTTAATAGCTTCATCAAATACATATACATTAATAGAAATGTTTAACGGTTTATTATTTGCTTTCCGTGCCTTTGAAAGAGAATTCAGTGTCTCAACAAAGCTTAACATAATTGTTTTGTTACAGGTTATTTAACGCCCTGATCACCTGTAAAACGTTACTAATTAATGTTTAGTACAATATCTACTTTCCTCAGTTGATTTGCACACATTGTATAAGTCAACCTTTCATAGTTATTTATGGTAATAACTTCGAAATACAAGAAAGAGAACAGAAGAACCGCTGAGAGAAACGCCAGTATGTATATAGCGCCATCTATTAAGTGTAATTTTATATTCTCCCTCCATATTTATTACATGTTAATAATAATTATGCTATCACAAATACTTTATTATGAAAAATAGTTTATTATGATTATTAATAAAACCTGCCTTGAATTACTCCAGGTTTTCTTTTCTTAATTAGAAGTCTTATCTGGATATGTCGGTTAGTTTGCAAATAGACCATATACAAAACCTTACAGGAACAGAATTTTTACCATTGTTCACTTAATTGCCAACTGTTTGTCACTGGTAGTTTTAGTCAATTGATATATCCAGTTATAACTGGAGTTATACCTACAAAACTATGAAAAGACCCTCTTCAAGCATATTGTTAAGCATTGGAAAATATTTGGTAGTTATCCAAACTGATACATGATCAGTTGAAAGTTCATATTTATTAATCCATGCAAGATCAGCAAATATTATTATACGTGTAAGGATGTACATGAAAAGAGAAGTATGTAAAATGTAAAAATAAAAAACTCACACAGGCAAATAAAAATCGTTACGTATAATTTAAATTCAAATATGATGCGCACAATAATCAATTTCCTTTATTATGTATGGCCTTACTACAGCATTTTCGTAACCAATGAACGAAGAAATTATTTGTTCCTTAGTGGCATTTAGTACGGCAATAATAACTATTTTTATTAAGTATTATTATTTTAACTCTTTTTCTTCTTTTATTTTTCACAAAAAACCATCTGGCTAATTCTATCTAGAGCTCTCCTTTTTATGTGTATTCATGAAAGAACACTCTGGTGTCTCATATACATGTTTGACACTGTTAATCTTAAAATGATAGAGATTCATCTCTAAATAAACAAATTCATATTTGCACATGTGCATATTCTTACACTCGTTAATTTTATTTTCCTTTCTTCCTTATTTCTGTGAGGGATTTTGTATTGCTTCTGGTATATATATGTTGTTGTTTTGAATTAAGTACAAAGCTACACAATGGGCTATCTGTGCTCTGCTCACCACGGGTATCAAAACCCGGATTTTAGTGTGTAAGTCCGCAGACATACCACTGAGACACTGGAGGGCTGGTATATATATATTTACATGATTTATTCAATAACCAACTTGTTCTTATCACAACAAAATATAATATGCTACAGATTAATGTGATTATAAATTTAATGATGATTGTTATAATTTATCATTTGTAATTATTTTTACCATTGTTCACTTAATTGCCAACTGTTTGTCACTGGTAGTTTTAGTCAATTGATATATCCAGTTATAACTGGAGTTATACCTACAAAACTATGAAAAGACCCTCTTCAAGCATATTGTTAAGCATTGGAAAATATTTGGTAGTTATCCAAACTGATACATGATCAGTTGAAAGTTCATATTTATTAATCCATGCAAGATCAGCAAATATTATTATACGTGTGAAATAATAATACCTCAGCTTACGCTACACTTCAGGTATGACCATTTGTAAATGGCAACAGCCCAGTGGTACAGTGATATGTCTGCGAACTTACAACGCTAGCATCCGGGTATCGATACCCGTAAAGGACATAGCACAGATAGTTTGACGTATAGCTTTTTGCTTAATTACAAACAAACAAATAACAACAAAAATCCAATGTTGGTTAAATCACCCAATTTTATCTTAGTTACATCAAGAAAAGTGTGCATTGACACGTTCTAATCATCAAAAGACATACCAGAACAATAGATATAGCATCAGGATCAGAAGAAATATTATTATCCACAGTTTACACCAAGAACATGCCAAGATAAAAATCATAAGGACATCAGTATCTACAGTGCATAACAAGCAAGTCTTAAAACTTACAATAAAAATCACAGAGATGCCAGTATTCACAGTGCATAACAAGTAAGCCATGGAACTTCCCAATAAATATCGTAAGAATGTCAGTCCCATGTTTGGTGCTTCTTAACAAAGTTTAACCGTGCTGTTTCGTGGTGTGTAAGGGCCTTAATCTGATTCGACGATCGGCTGGTGTCTTGTCGGACAACCCGTCAAATCCTCCTGCTCAACGCCGGCGACGTTTTCTTGGGCCGACCACTTGAAATTCTCGTTCTGTATCCCTCAGGGTCTTTTACGAAGTTTTCAAAATCAGTTTTACTACACTTAATCTCAACAGCGATGGCATGTTGAAAGAGACCTTGCTTTTGCAGCTCAACAGTTCTGCCACGTTCAAACTCTGTCAACTTTTTAGCCTTTGCCATGTTTTTACCCAATGTAACACAGGAGATGTCAGTGGGAGATGTTGACAACGTTAATGCTTGAACACAAATGACTGAATTTCGTTATGTGTTTACTGATTAACGCTTTGTTTCAGTTGGGTAAGACCCAACATTTGACCAGCTAGTATTTAGGCTAATATTATTGTGTTCACATTTTTTCCATCAAATACTAAAAAACTTTGTTTAGAAGAAGGCTTTTGTTCTCTGATGAAAAAAAATTAACCTAAATGGTCCAGATGGCTTCCAACATTACCAGCACGATAAGAATATCCCACCGGAGACATTTTATACAAGACACAGTGGAGGAGGTTCCATCATGATCTGGGGTGCTTTCTCCTTCCACGGAACAATGGAGCTTTAGGCTATACAGGGGCGTCATACTACATTGGCATGTTGGAGAGAGCATCCTTACTGACTGAAAGCCCTCGCTTGTGTGGAAACGGCTAGATCTTTCAGCAGGACAACGCTGTAATCCACAAAGTCCGCAGGACAAAGGACTTTTTCATGGTGACTAACGTGATTCTTTTGAACCATCCAGCGTGTTCGCCAAAACTGAGCTCAATTGAAAGTGTTTAAGGGTGAATGGCAAGGGAAGTTTATAGAAACGGACATCAATTCCAAACAGTGCATGATCTTCGTGAAGCCACCTTCACCACTTGGAATAACATTCCAGCCAACCTTCTGCAAACGCTTATATCGACCATGCCAAAGCGAATGTTTGAAGTTATTCACAATAACGGCCGTGCAACTCACAACTGATACCTCTTGTAGGGCCTTTCCTACCCTGTTTATGACTTACTTTTAAAACGGTCTTAAACTTTTGACCAGCTAGTATTTAGGCTAATTTCATAGTGTTCATATTTTTCCTATTAAATGCTGAAAAGGTTTTTATTTTTTGTTTTCCTTTTCTTATTTTCATTTTTCGAAGCTCAACTCAAATTGGTGGTTGAGTAGAACAACGCAAAATGCATATTATTTCTTTATGTTCATTGGTCTGAAGATTTTGGCCAGCAGTATGTATATATATATATATATATATTAATTATCTCTCTATACTAGTATTTCTAATCGCAGCAACATATCTCAGTAATTACTTTTTTTACTTGCTTCAGAAATTCGGGCAAGTGTACACAAGGATAATGGCGCTACATATGCTTAATTTCAAAGTAATAAACTAGCTTGATTTCAACTAGTAATCGCCACCCACTACCAACTCTTATACTACTCTAATTGTTGAGTATAATTTGATAGACATTCATATAACAAAATCATGCCTACAAAGTGCGTATCATGTTTTTGTTAGTATAAGTCGCAAAGTGCAAACATTCAGATTTATAATCAAGCACTAAGCTCTAGGCAGTCTACGGATTTACAACACTAAAATCAAGGGTTCGATTCCCCTTAGTGGACTCGGCAGATAGTCCGATGCAACTTTGCTATACAAAAACATATATAGCTCTAGGAGAAAATTGATTTTCTAGTTAATGTTATTTGCAGAAAATGGTATGGAAGACAAGAACTTTTGAAATCTTAATCATTATTTGAATTATGTTATAAAAATGGTAAATGTGCTGCAATCCTTCTACATCTCGATCAACTGATTTACGATTGTGATCAGCGAGAACATTGAGTACTTTTGAAGATCAACTGCTATCTTACAATAACTATATATTTATAATGTCAGTAAAGAAAGTGAGGGTAAACAAAGTAACATAAACGCTGTAATATTTAGAAAAACGACAATGAGCCAGAATTATCATTCAATTAGTTAATAACATTTTATTAATAACTTTTATTGAACAATATTATTAGTAATATATTAGAAAAGAGTACATTTGTTTTTTTTTTAATTTCGCGTAAAGCTACACGAGGGCTATTAGCGCTATCTCTAATTTAGCAGTGTAAAACTAGAGAAAAAGTAGCTAGTCTTCACCACCCACCGCCAATTCTTGGGCTACTATTTTCCAACGAATAATGGGATTAACCGTACCATTATAACATTCCTACGGCTGACGGGGGATTAGAATACTTGACATCAGATTACGAGTCAAGCATCCTAACCACTTGGCCAATCAAAAATAAAATGGAATATTGGAGTGGTGCCATACGTCGAGTACATAGATCTGGGGATTATGTTCATTTTATTAATATATTACCGAACCTGATCAACTTAGTATGTTTAATAATTACAGCCTAATCACTTAATTAAAGTTTTATTCGTTTATTAAAGGAGAAAATGCTAAATAATTATAGTTAAATAACTTATAAATACTGTTAGTATTAGATAAACTAATTCCTAAGATCCATCTGACAAAGTATCGAATGATGATTGAACAACACAACTTACTGTCCTAATTAGAATAGACTCATGTCATAACTTCAAACCTTATTTAACGGCTTAGTTCTTTCTGACTTATCAAATGTGAATATACAATAAATCGAAAGAGACTCTTTTATAAAATTAATGGTTTCAAGTGTAAAAATGCAATGTTTCAACAACAAGAAACTTTTCACCAGAAATGGTAATTCTAAATATAATAGTTGTTACAATGTTATTCCTAATATTCTACCAATTACATTCCCTAAGATTACGTTGCCAACTGCTGGAATGTAGCATCGGAAGGTCCAAGTTTTGAGCCTGATATGCCACAGGAAACACTCCAAACTGTTAGAGAGATACTCAGTTAAGAATAGCCACATAGCTGGTGACTGCTGGCTGGTTGACATTCTTCTGGTCAATAACTATAAATTATAGAAGTTTCTCTGAACTGATGCATTGGCTTACTTGTTACCTAAGAACCTGTTCAGATTAAAAATATAGGCAATCAAATACTAATGTATCTCAGAACGGATGGTATGGGTATTAACGCTTTTATTGATAAGCAGGAACAACGTTTCGACGTTCCTAAGTCAACTTTAGGTTAACAAAGAGAGTTTGCAACTGACCGTTGCTGGACGCATGTCTTAGGGACGAATGTATATACGGGTACGGGATTGTAGGAGGCGTTGCAATATCGTCTTGTTTGTTGTTTGTTTGTTTGTTTTGGAATTTCGCACAAAGCTACTCGAGGGCTATCTGCACTAGTCGTCCCTAATTTAGTAGTGTAAGACTAGAGGGAAGGCAGCTACTCATCACTACCCACCGCCAACTCTTGAGCTACTCTTTTACCAACGAATAGTGGGATTGATCGTAACATTATAACGCTTTCACGGCTGAAAAAGCGAGCATGTTTGGCGCGACCGGGATGTGAACCCGCGACCCTCAGATTACGAGTCGCACGCCTTAACACGATGACCATGGCGTGCCGCAATATTGTCCCTAAAACATGTGTCCGGCAACGGTTATTGCAAAATGTCTTTGTTAACCTTAAAACAATGTAGTAAGGTCGAGACGTTGTTTTCTGCTTATCAGTAAAATTGTGAATACCCATACCAGCGTTGTGACAGACATTTTTATTTCAAGTGGGTTTCTCGTCATCAAGACATTAAAATACTGCAAAACGTTCGATAATACTTACAAAATGGTCGTACTTGCCTTTCCTATTTACTTGGACCAGAATTAAATTTATAGTCATACAACGCTGAAATCTGTGGTTCGATTCTTTGCAGTGGACGAAATCCATATAACTCTGTGTAACTTTACACAAAAACACAAACAACACTGAACGTCAAATTATTATTCATGCAATTTTACCGTTGAAGAGTTCTTAGTTAACGGTAATTTGTTATTCATGAGTTTTAATTCATGTTATAAAATAAAATTCACTCTTGAATTACACATGGTCAACATGAGGTATTCTAAATATTATGTAAACAAGACAATACAATTTACTTAGCCTTTGATAAACAAGAGCTTTGCTAGTTGTTCAAAGAACACTTTAAACTGTTATTGTATAATTTAAAACAACTCTTAAGTCGTATACTTATCTTATTGCTAGAATTATTATGTTTATCACCAGCAAATACAAAAGTTTCGGTCTACACTTTTAACATTTAATTTAAAGGTTTTAAGCAATCGTAAGATGTTCCATAATATATTTTATTAGTGACGAGGAAACACAGTTATCAGTTCTGTTAGCTGCACCCTGATCTTTGGTTACTTTTGTAAAGCATAAAGAAAAAGTCCAAAGGCCTATTGCTGGATATATTAACCTTCAATCTGTATTCACCGAAAGTGGTTACATGAAATGTTTGTTTGAGGTATAGGTACATAAAATGGATCTAATGTGAATTTGCTGTGTTTGAAAGACAAAATACAACTCAGTATAATAACCCAACTGGTTGATACGTGTTTAAATGTTATTCCAATAGGCAGTATATATCGTGAGTATTACTTATTATTACTGACTGGCAGCTCATGGCTATAAAGTATCATTATTTTCTTAAGCAAAAACTTAAACAATGTATGCTTATCACATTGCTAGAGTCGTCATGTGATCAAAAATAAACATATAATACATAGTTATGAGGTTCGGCCTACATTTTTAAGAGTTAATCCAAACCAAGCCAATATCCAGGTTTTCTGTGTAAAACTATCACTTTAGACTAACATTAACTAGCTTGTGTCTCAGGTGATCTATTCTAATTGAAAATTGTAGCTATTTCAAGTTCCAGCTTCATTGGCGTGATAAGTTAAAATCTGACGAAATATGATGGTAAATTCATTACAATAAAAACAGCATTGCTAATGTAAATTATTCTGTAAATAAAAATGTGAAAATTTTAAACATGAAATGAATAGGAAACAAAGAAATGTTTCAATTTATTTGTTTGTTAAAAACTAAAAGGTTGAATTAAAATACATTTTTATATTCCTTTAAGTAATAACTAAAGACAAAACTATTCTTGTAATATGTTAAACAACAATTACTTCCGAAGTGCCTTTAGTAAGTAGTAATGGTTTAGAGAATTCGTGAGAAACTACGAATCCTTTAAAACACGTCATCAGTAGCTCACAAATGCTTGTAATATAAATATAACATCTCTGTTTAGGAACTTCGCAGCAGTAGCAGCAAATAAATCTTGTCTTATACTTATTTCAAATTGTATAGAACATACAAGGTATTTTAGTCAAAAATTTAATTGTGAAATTCATGGAAATGTGATGGATAAAATGAAACAAAAGGTACGTCCGTCCATTGAGGATATTATTCAGAGTGAAAAGTCTCCATATAAAAATAAAAAATAGTGAGGTTGATGCTTTTAGTGAAAATAATTTAAGAAAACAGAATATGATGATAATATTTGGAGTTATAATAGTTCCAAAATAAATAATAGCTGTAATACAGACGATAGCCCTCAGAATATATATGGGTATTGGAAATAATGAGGTGTTTTAGTAGAGGCAATCCTTGGTTTGACAATAATTGGTAAACCACAGATGAGGTTATAAGAACAGAATAAAGCACAATAATTAGCAAGAGTGTATTCAAGGAAAACACACTGTTAGTTAGTCAGCTAACTAGCTGACTATTCGAAAACATTTTTTTAGTATTTAAAGAAACAACACGTAAAATGATTCGTATTCTATCAACAACTCGTATATGACCTTATTACGCAAACCAAATACAAATTAAAGAGTGAAGATGAATATGATGAACTAGAGCTGTTAAACAGTAATAAATGAAACATATACTGTTTCATCGAAAATTTGACCATATATGATGCTCTCATTACATAATAACTTGGTTGTGAAAACAAACGTTCATGAGTGATTCAAATCATTCCATGTTAAGGATGCTTACTTACCACTAAAGGCAAAATTATAATTATGAAAATAAAAACAAAATACCTTATTAATAATATTTGCCTTTAAGTGTCTTTGGTTAAGGCCAATGACTTTCAAACTTTAGACCTTTGATCCCTAGCAGTGATGAAAGCCTAATAAACCCCATTATGTGTTCGATTGATTTACCTCAGTGTTTTGGTAAGCATTGTCTTCCCATTGTACCTCTACGTCTGAAGTGGTGTGAAACAAAACAAAAGTTAGATGACTTAACCAAAGATTAATGTCTAAATGAAGAAGTAGTTTAGTTAATTTTCTCTAGATGACATATGGAGGAATCATTTGATTTATTGCGTATTTATGTTGTCTGAGTCACACAGAATGCTTCCTTGAAAATGAAAACGTGGGTGCAACCATTCACCAAATCTGAATAGTCAGAAATTCGCAAATGATAGTTCTCAAAACTGTGACTGTGGGCTGAATTAATTGTTGTTCCTTTACCAGATAGCACTGTTATGTGTATCTTAAGGTGTAGGTTTCTTGGATGTTTGTTTGTTGCCAGGCACAAAGTTTATCCGATTTTTAACTTTATAATCTCGCTAAATTACCGCTGAACCAGCAGGGGCAGGCTTATGTGACTCTTAAATCATTTATAATAAGCATGCAACTGAACTATAGTTATTTAACACTATTGTAAATAAATCTATTAAATTATGCATTGTTTGATTAATTAAAAATAATCATTATATTTATATATTTCATATGTGAAATTATTCTTAAAATTTTATCATATTGTGATGGAGAGTTTTTCTTGCACTACATACTAATATTATTTATGGAAGATTATTGATGGAATGTTATGAAATGGTTGATGACTCTTGGATATAAATTAAATTATGTATAAACTTATTTTAGCGTTAGAGGGCTATGACCTTTATGGTTGCCTCTGGTTATATTCATCTAATATTGCCTTACCAATCTTGGATTAGAGGATAAGGTAAAAAATTGTTATTCTTTCATCAGTACTGCTGTTAGCAACAAGTTAAAAATAAATTACAAAACCATAGTACTTATAAAGATCGTCGACTTCTAGAAAATTACTTTAATACTTGATAAGAGAAAGTGCAAAATGAAATAAATTCAGGTGATAGGGAAATACGAAAGCACTACAGAAGCTATAGATAAAATTGTTGTTTTGAAACCAGAAAATAGTTTAAAGTTCGACTAAAAATTCATAACTGAAAGGTTTAATCAGTTAAACTACATACAGGTGGTAACATATGTAAGAAATATTTGTGAAAACTGATTTATTTCTGATCTGAGAAAATTGATCTATTGTTTTATTCACTTTAGAAATATTTCTACCATTTAATAAAGTATTTATTTGAAGTAAGAACTAAATGTTGTAAACAGTGCAAAGTACAAAATATAAATAATTAATTAGAACATTATGGAGTAGAACGTCGTTTTTGTTAATTATGACAAATGTTCACAATGATCTATTTGTGGAAAATCAGCAATAAGATACTTTTTCAATTTGCGGTATGTATATTTATTAGAAAAATACGGTAAAGAACAATTTCGTAACTCTGAAAAGTAAAGAAATATTCCAAAGAAATAAATAGTCTAGCAAAACTTTACAAGTGTTAACTTGTTATTTTGTTTCATTCAACATTTCTGACGTTGTTTATATAATGTTTATATTTTATATTTTTACAACTACAGAAAACATATTGTGGGAAATGCTGCGATATTAATCAAGAAGTATTTTCTTTATGTTTTACATAACGACTTCTGTCCGTTTATCAAGTAAATATAAATTTTATATCAAGTAAATATGTAAAAATATTTTTATCTGTACAAATACAAAACATCAAGTAATGTTGAAATTTGCAATTTTAACAACGGTTATTTCAATGGAAATACGTAGAAGTTTAAGTTTAAATCTAAAACATAAAAACTTTTGACGTATTTCTGAAGGTTTAGCTATGAAATAACTGCTTATTCTTACTCACTCCAAACACGTGCATCTGGTTTATGCATAGAATTATGTGTTTTAATATCTCAAATTTTTAAAGTGTTTAGAATAAAATAATGTTGAATGTAAAATATGCCTACAGATGACGCTAAAACCAATTTTACCAGTTTTGTTACGCTGAACTAGGTTAGCAAACACCAGTTATAATGAAATATAACAATTGAGAAAAATTTAATTTTATTTACATTATATTTTGTGGCAGCAAAAAATTACATTTTAAATAAAAAAATGTCTAACCTTTTGTAGTTGACAGACACCTGTTAGCAAAAAAAATATTTTATTATTGATAATAAAGGTGACAAAACTGAAACATTATTATCATCTCCTGTTTAATTAATAATTTACTGTAATAATAAGTAGTATATTCTATAATAAATGTTGTTATTTAAATTATAAACAAATCATTCATTAGATTACATTCCATTAAAAACTCAAATGAGCCTTGAAACAATGTCAACAAACACACACGTAAGAACACTTATACACCTATGACAGTTTCAATTGTGCACATTTAGGTAATTGTATATATAGTTACATATATTTAAATAGTTTTTCTGACACATTAAGTTATAAATCCCCAGCGGTGAGGTTAAGAACTTACAACGCAAAAATGTAGATTTCGATTATTTGCTGTGAAAAGAGTGCAGATAGCCCAGTGTGCAGCTTTGTACTAACATAACAAAAAGCAATACTATTAAGTTGTACAACAAAACGAATAAGTTTGGTTTGTTTTAAATTTCGCGCAAAACTACATGAGAGGTATATGCGCTAACCATTTCCTAATTATGCAAAGTTAAACTGGAGGGAAGGCAGCTAGATATCACCACCCACCGTCAACACTTGGGTTACTCTTTTACCAACGAATAGTGAAATTGACCCCAACAGTATAATGCCTCCACGGCTGAAAGGGCGAATACGTTTGGCGAGATGGGGACCCTCAGATTACGAGTCGAGTACTTTAAAGACCTGGCCATGCTGGGCCTAAACAAATCAGTAACAGGAGCGATATTTGTGTTATTAGCCAAATGTTCGTTAATATTTCAACATTAGTATGTGTTTTAATATCCATCGCATTCCTTGGAATTGTGTTAAATACACTGGGTATTTGATAACTGAATTTATCTTTTTTCCGAAGTTGTTATTTTACTTCAGATAAATTATAGTATTCTAACTTTTTGTATCTTATCATGATCTACTGTAATTTGAAAAGGTGTTAAAACAGTCTTTTATTACAATAGTGTACTGGTATAACTTAAACATTTTAATTATATTTTAATTCAGTTCAAAGTTATATATCTGTCATAGGATCAATATAATTTCTTTTTCTAATTTATAAATATTTACTAAAATATCTTGCTTGTATGAGAATTACAAGTAGATCCATGTATTGTTGTACCATTATTTAAGAAGTGTAATTAAACCATTATATTGTTATGCCATAATGAATCACAGACTCACATTAACGTGTATAAACTAACTGGCATACGGAAGGAAAAGTATAAAATTGAAATTTATATATTTCATATGTATAAAACCTTAATCTGGTATATATGTATTTCACATGCGATTTCAACTGAAAAGTAAAATCTATGATAATGCTTAAATATTTACATATCGTTACATTTTTGACGGTTCTGCAAGCATGTTATTTCCTAAAGTTAAGTGTATTTTTAGAAATGCATTTATTTAGTTAAACGAAAACCAGTATGACCAATCAAAAGAGGATACTTTCGAATTATCCTGTATAAAGTATAAATTTGCTCCATTTAATTTTATCTGTATTTAAATAAATATGATTTTAGTGCAACCATTTCAAAATATCGTTAAAATATATTTGCATATTATACATTGATAAAGTACGATTACAATCACTTACTGCTACATTTAAAGCAGTTTGAAGAGATTCATGCTATGCCATTTATATATATATATATCAGAAGAAAAAATAGATCCTAAAACAGAACTTTCGGGTCCACCAAATGTAACACCTTTATCATAAAAGTGACCAAAAATATTCCAAATAAGATAACGTTAAAGGTTTTCGTGTTATGTACATAATATTTGGTGAGCGATATGAATTCTGTGCAGATTCTTTTTTTTTAAATAATAACTGCCTACCACACATATCGTTAGAAATATTACTACACCGCTTTATCTGTATTTTGTATTCTATATTACGTGTGGTTTCCAATTGTGTTGTGTTCTGCTATGTTAATTATGCTGGATAATTAGTCAGATTTTGTTTACCTAAATATGTAGACTATTATAATTAGTATTTGAAAAATAGAATAAAGATATTTTGGTACACTTGCCACTAGGACACTTGGGTAGTCCTTGAATAGTAGTCAAATATACTATTCGGTTAGGGTAACTTAAATATTGGAAGTTAGTTCTGTATTTTCTTATAGCAAAACCACATCAGGCTATCTGCTGATCCCACTGAGGGGAAATGAGCCCCTGATTTTGCGTTGTAAATCCGTAGACATACCGCTGTACTAGCGAGGGGGAACAGTGAGTTCTATTGACTATCTTTCCTCTGATTTATCAGTTTAAAATTAGAACAGCTAGTGCATATAGCTGTCCTGTAATGTTACACAAATATTCAAAATAGCCAATCACGCAACTATTTAGGTTTTTAATGTTGGTGTTGAACTAGCTCCGTCACACCAAACATGCTCACCCTTTCATCCGTGGGGGTGACGATCAATCCCATTATTCGTTGGTAAAAGAGTAGCCCAAGAGTTGGAGGTGGGTAGTGATGACTAGCTGCCTTCCCTCTAGTCTTACACTGCTAAATTAGGGACGACTAGTGCAGATAACCCTCGAGTAGCTTTGTGTGAAATTCAAAACAAAACAATTTTATTCATTACATATTTTGAGATACGATTGTTTTGAAAAAAAGAACATATCACAAAAACATCATATCGTGACAAACTACAAAATGGAAATGTTAATCTTTAATATTTGAGGAAACGTGAGAGACGACGTTTCGATTCATTTTCGTGATGTCTGTTATTTAAGTCATTGTTTACTCACAATGAGAAAGGCATTTTAAAGTTGATATTACTCCTTGCCAGCAAATCATAAAAATATTATGAGCAGTATTACTGATTACATAATATCATAAACATAAATCACAATATTATGAATATTTAACAAAACAATGACTGGAAACATACAAACATCTATATTATGATTTTATGAATGCCTCTGATAGGAAGTAAATACTTTAATATATTCTTTGTTTTAGAAAGTAATATACAAACCGAAAATAACAAATATACCTATAACTGAGATTTAAGATTGCGAAATTTTGATTGAGCCCTATTTTAATAAAAGTTATTTGCTTAGCTTGTAGAAAGAAAGCTTAATGCAGACTCCAGGATAGGTTTCAAATGCATTGGGTAAATCATAAAACTACTATAACTTTTCCAATAGTGAAAACGTATAATGTGTCATACACATAATTAAAATATCTACCAATCCCGTGTTACATCACAACATAACACTTAGAAACATTATCAATTTTCTAAAATAATTTTAAAATTAACTTTCTATGACCAAAACTGATGCAGTGTGTAGTTTTATATTTATTTGGACTGTGTTTGATTGTAATTAAGTACAAAACTGCATAATAAATTATCTTTGCTGTGATCATCACAGGTATCGAACCCTGTTTTTAGCATAATAAGCCTTCAGCCTTAAAACTGTTTCATGGAGGGGACTGGATGCATTATCTAACTAATTAAGTTGTTAAATCTGTTGAGCATGTTTAGAATTTCGTCAAAACAAGAACTTTCTGTACTAGCCTCCCTAATTTATCAGTGATAGACCAGAGAGAAGTCAGCTAGTTAGTTAACACCATCCATCAACAACTCTTGGGCTAAATTTTAACTAAAAGTAGTGGGATTGACTGTTACATTATAAAGTTCCCACAACTGAAAATACAAGCATTTTCATTAATGCAAATTCTAACCACTAATCCTAGGTTTGGTAGTCGAGAACTTTAACCACCAGGTAATGCCAGGCCGAAATCAGTTGAAAGACATTTAACCACTGTCCCACGACAAATTAATATCTAACATGTACCATGAACCTCAGTCATGTCATTTACTCAAACAGAATCAAAACTCATCTCTTCTTCTGAAAATAAATCAAGGCAAGACAACTCAAGCACCACACTGTAATTCTTTTTTCTCAGAAATTTCTTTGAAGTACATCATTATCTTGCTAACATTCTTCTCACCCTGAGGCTGGCCCTGAAGCTCCACTGTTCTTGAACAAAATGTATTCCTCGTTGAACTTTTAAAATAAGTATCACCTAATGTTCTTTTTCAGCTTAAATCGGACTGCCCTTATACAAAGAGTAGAACATTCTTAATTATACAGCAGTAATTTAATTACTTTTGTACCACTGTTATTTTCCTTCCCAATGAATAGGCTATTGTTGCTTTATTTGTTTCATTTTACTTATTGCTGTGTTTTCTTACAGTTTTTCGTGGTCTTCTTGTTTCTTATTTACTACCACATTTCACTTTTTCTTACAATCATTCATTTCACGAAATGTTATTTTTGTTGTTTTTTTTCCATCTTATTTTCATCAGAAATTCATGACCTGAAGAAGGTTCGCAATCGACTTAAATTTAGAATGGTTTAAAACAGAATCAGTATATTTGATTGGTTAAACATAATAACAAATCTCCTACTGCTTCATCATCCAGGTAACCTAGTATTTCCTTTAAACTGCAACTAGATTGTGAAAAACAATTTATCTTCCATTTTTATCGTGTCTTAGAATTACTTCTTCACTCTTTGAAGCTACAGTTACAACAGAAAGTGTTCCGAGTGGTTTTTTGCTCATAACTTGAAAAGTATCACGATTAGACTAATAGAAGTACAATATATTATAAATATTATACTAATACATAAAAACATAAATATTTATGTATATTTAAACGATAAATAAACTGTTTATAAACAAATAACCAAGAATAGGATTAGTAGAAAGTGTGCCTTATAACTAATCATACAACTATGTTACAAAAATATTGAATACATAAATCAATCTCACCAATATTGTTAAAATGTCTAACAAATGCATTTTCTGTCTGAAAAAGAAGGTTAGAACATTTTAATGCAATATTCTTTTAAATTATATTGAAATTAATAATTTTGTTCCGTAAATAAACAACTTTATAACTTAGAATATAATTAGTAATCATAAAATAATGAGAAATTGTTACATGAAGCAAAAGTTTTCATACATTGTGTAGCATTGTCGTATTCATGATTTAATAGGATAATGATGGACAGTTAAATCGCTCTCTTATAACGACAGGTTTGACATTATGGATGAAATACTAATCTGAGAAAAAAAAACAGACAAGATTTAGGAACACTCCAACTTTACATGCCCACTGGATTCAAGTACAAAATTTAGTGTAAATAACAATCCTTATTTGAGTATTAAATAAATGGAGTACAAATGGAATACCATAGAGGTGACTGGAAAACTGAAATGAAAATATTACGACGCATGATCGGCTTATGTAACACAGCAACCTTTTTTTTTTAAATATCACTCTTTATAACAGGTTTTGATTCTTATAAAGTATAAAATGGCTCTTTCTGAAAAGCAACAAACTTGATTTCACAATTTCATGAGCTTTCTACAGCTGGAACTAATAAAATATTTTCCATGAAGCTGTATGTGTCTCAATCCATTTGGAAGTCTAAAATAGCCTTAAAGTCAGAATAATACTGATTAGAAACAACTGCTTCATAGAATGAAAGATAACAGCTTTTTATATAGACTCCTGCTATAAAGAACAACACCAAGCTAAATTTCCACAGGAAAATGTAACACTTCAAATCTAACGTGTTGAAACCTACCGAAAGAATTGGAATATAATTAATATTTTTGAAGGTTTTCTCCTTATGCCTTAGATGTGACTAATGTAAATCAAAGGAAAATTGCACATTTGATTAGACTGAGTATTGATAGAAATGACGTGGGTTGCATACAAGATATGACCACACACAACTTCATGGACGAGGCATTAAATTTCATAAAAAATGACTTTCACTAATGAAAAACAGTTAATAAAGAGACATCAGAAAACTTCTTTACTTTGTATAAATAAATAGTATAGAGAACGGATAACATTTTTTTATCATATACAGTGTTCCCTCGCCACTTCTTGGATCCTCTTTCGCGGCTTCACAACTTCGAGGGTTTTAATTGCTTTAACCTTTAAAGGTAGCTTAATATCAATATTTGAAAAACAAGGTTTCCCTATTGAAACAAAGACAATACCTTTTAGTCTTTTTGACTAAAACATAAAATTTGATTGTTACATCATTTACTTAAGTAAATGTATTTTAAAAATAACAAAAATATCTAACTTCAAAAATAACTTCTAAATACAAAATAAGGTAGATTTTGAATATTATTTTCAAAGAAACAAATAATGGTAAAACAATCTCTTATTCATTGTTAATTATTAAACCTGACAGCTACACAGCATAAACCATTAATATTATTATTTGTTGTATTTTTCAATAAAAATATTAATCAATACTTAATAGTGACCTTAAAGTGAGTCACACTTTTAGGAAACAATTAGCTAAGTAAGATTAAAATCATTAGATTAAAAATGTTTGATCGATTGATCAATAATAAATTGATAATAACAAAATACTTCACTTCTTCTATTAGTTATAATTTGTTTTGTACATGAATTAAGTATATACTGTATAAATTACATTTTTAAAGCTAATTCAGATTAAATTTAATTATAAATAAGATTAAAAGCAGTTCTTATTTTTGTTAACCTTTATAATATTCACTTTATCATAAAATATGTATCATTAGTTTACCTACGTTTTTCAGATTTTACCTAAGGAAAGCAAGTCAGAATGAAACAACATTATAGAGTCTGAATAAAAACAATCAATTACACAAAAATGGATAAATGTTACTAGTTTTCTTGAAATCCAAGAATAACCAAAACCTGAACCATTGATAACTACAGACTTTTATAGCATAAAATATTTTTGCAGGCATAAATTTTATTTTCTTTATTCTAAGTAATATACTGTCCTTAGTATTTGTAGATTTCTTGTTTGTTTTGAAATTTCGCACAAAGCTACTCGAGGGCTATCTGTGCTAGCCGTCCCTAATTTAGCAGTGTAAGACTAGAGGGAAGGCAGCTAGTCATCCCCACCCACCGCCAACTCTTGGGCTACTCTTTTACCAACGAAAAGTGGGATTGACCGTCACATTATACACCCCCACGGCTGGGAGGACGAGCAAGTTTAGCGCGACGCGGGCGCGAACCCGCGACCCTCGGATTACGAGCGCACGCCTTAACGCGCTCGGTCATGCCAGGCCTGTAGATTTCTTAAACACATTATATTACCAAAGGAGTATGCTATTTTAGGGAATTAAACAAGCCTAAATACAGAAATATTATACAGTGTTCCCTAGCCACTTCGCGGATCCTCTTTCGTGGCTTCACCACTTCGCGGGCTCGGCCGACCCCCACATATATATAAAATAATAAACATTAAATCTAAAATATAGCATTAAATACCATTAAAATATTAAAAATAAATATAATTAATAGTGCAAAGAAAAAAAAAGGTATATTTTGAGATATAAACATATATTTGAGTTTATAACAGCGTAAAAATGGAAACAGAACCAACTGAAAAGACTATATATGTACGCATTGTGCGTCTGCGAAGGCTACGCGAGATCCAGCCGAGCAAGAAAGAAAGGGTGCCGGTGGCAAGTACTGTTCCTGAAGTTGTAACGACCGACGAAGAAATTGCCGATTCACCTTCCACAGAAGAGGAAGTGGTGTCCCCCGAAAAGACACCACCTGCTGAAGATATGTAATTTTTAATTTTAAGGCTTAATATCTAAATAATTGTTCTGATTATTTCAGCAATAATGAACAGTATTGTAATGGGAGAGTTAAATAGCTGTACAGGGAGGGTTTTAAAATTCTAAATGCACATAAATATATACGTAAAAATCGGCGATCCCACTTCGCGGAAAATCTCCTTTCGCGGGGGGTTTTGGAACGCATCTACCCCGATACACGAGGGAACACTGTAACTTGTCTGGTTTTCTGGTGAATTATCAAAAATTAGAATGTCTGAGACAGTATCCTTTGCGAGAAAGGATATTAACATCGTGGATCAATATTTTGAAAAAAGAGCTTTTTTTGTTGCACAACAGAATATTTAAGACAGAAAAGATCTGAAAAACCAAACTACAAAACTATTCTAAGTCTATGGTTACGAAAGTGAACCCTCAGACCAAAAAAAACCAAAAACAAACTATAGCAAAGAAACTGAGCGTATATTCTAGCACTGTTAAAAAGACGGTAAACAGGACTACTGTTAGTCAGATAATAAACAATAATTTAAAGATGATGAAATTTTAAAAAGAAAATTGTTCATAATGTTCTTGAGTCACTCCCTAGACCCACACTAAAATTCTTTGTTGCAATAAATCTAAAACTCATTCTTAAAATAAACTAAACTGGCAAAGAGTTCCTACAAAAAAATAATTACACTACATGAAGTAAGAATTTATTTAGCCAAGGAGACATGAGTACAATATTAGATAGCAATTAACTCTTCATGTAGCTGTGTGCTAAATTACAAACAAATTTATCTATGAAGTTTTGATTGCATTAAAATCCTAACTCACATTCTAGCTAATCATTTGTATTTTGAGTGCATATACATGTATAATGAAACCGATACAAATTTCCCTAGCGGTCACTTACACATACTATTAATGTAGCAGCAGATTACACTATGTAACAAAATTTTTACTTTTTTCCGTTCCTGAGCAAAAAGTGTTATCTCCTCATTGCTTATGCCTGAAGTAAATGAAAAAAAACCTATTTTTTTCTCTTTAAACTTTGCTTTTGTGACCTGAGTAATGATATTTTCAAATTTACACATTTTTCAGAACGTTACAGGTAGATTCAGTGTTGAGTAGCTGATAGAGAATTTTCTCAAACTTTCTAGAATGTTGTAGAATTTACGAGAATTTTCTAGAACTTTCTATAGCAATATATATATACATATATATATATATACACGGGCTCAGGCTCACCACTCACCACTTCAGTTTAGCTCTATCTGGCTAAGTGAACACATAGATCTATCTGATTTTATCAGAGATGGCATCAAGGAGCTACAACCATTCTCCAGACGCATTCTACTGTGTATGTGGCCAATTTATCAAGATACGAGAGAGAAAAAGTACTCTGTGATAGCATCTGCATATTTCGGCATGCTTGGGTCTTCAAGGAGGCTTTACCAAGTTTCCCTGTTATCTTTGCCTTTAGGACAGCAGAGACACCACAGCGCACTAGAACAGGAAGCACTGGCCACAACGGAACGAGTTCACTGTAGGGAGGCACAATGTCAAGTGTGAACCCCTAGTGGACCTCCAGAACTTGTTGGTCACACCATTGAACATAAAATTGGGTCTTATGAAACAATTTGTCAGAGCTCGTGATAAGGAGTCGGCAGTCTTCAAGTACCTTCTAGACTTCTTTCCTAAGCTGTCTGAGGCAAAGATCAAAGCTGGTTTCTTCATTGGACCACAAATACAGAAGATCCTGAAGTGCACAGAATTCCCCAAGAAGCTCAGTAGAAATGAAAAAAAAAAAGGTTGGGGCAACTTTGTCGCAGTAGTTCGGGGCTTCTTGGGCAATCACAAGCCACAATTATGTAAAACTGGTTGAGGCTCTGGTGAAGAAATACGGCAAAATGGGCTGCAGGATTTCCCTAAAAGTCCATATTCTTGATGGTCATCATGATAAATTCAAGGAGAATATGGAAGCATACTCAGAGGAACAGTGAATCCCGCTAGTACAGCTGTATGTCTCCAGATTTACAACGCTAAAATCAGGGATTCGATTCCCCTCGGTGGGCTGAGCAGATAGCCCTTTGTGGCTTTGCTATACGGAAAACATACACCGACACAGAGGAACAAGATGAGCGCTTCCATCGGGATATACTGAATTTTGAACATAAGCAATTAAGACGTAGCACATGCTATCCAGAAACAAAATATGCGTTATAGTGTTATGTAAATATCACTGAAGGAGAAAATCATGGGATAGTTAGTGAATTATTGTTGTTTATCACGTTTTTAATATTAATTTTGTTATTTTTGTGTTGGTATTTTTTATTGAAATTACTTTTTGTTTTTTTCTAGTTTTTTCCCGAGTCCATTATTTGAAATAACATTTATATTTATGATACATTATTTATTAATTGGTCTCAGGTCCTGGCCTGATATGTGTTTATTAACTGTTGTAAGAGTGAATTCATTTCTAAATGTTGTTATAATTGAATAAATTTATTTTGTTGAACCATGATTTTAGCGACTGATTTATTATAGACCGTTACAACAGTTTGATTATTACACCCGAAAATAGAATTGCTCTTTTCAACTAAAAATAAATATAACGCATTGGATTAGACTAGTCTTTACTATATGGAGGTGAAGTAATGAGCAAACAGGAATAATCAACATTACAGTAAAAATAAAAGTTAATTTTAAATAGGTTAAAAAAGCTAATTAAAATCATACGTGAAACAAACTTAGCGACGACATTTCAAACATGAGAATATATTTAAATTTTATCATTGACAGAATACGATAAACATCCGTAAGTAAAGAGGCTGTAATGCAATTGGCACAAACAAAAATCTATATCGATACAATAACATTTGCGAAAATTGTTTGTACCAAAGCAACCCATCCCGTAAAACGGTAAAAGAAAAGTGAACTTAAAATTATAATATATAATATAATGATATGAAATTCGTCTATCTAAAAATATAATTTTAAGTAGATTACAAATATGTAAAGCACAAGTTATAATACCAAATATATGATAAAATGTTTGAAATGACCCATACAATACTGTATACATATACAGAAACGAGCATCACTCATGAGTAGTGATATTGAAATGTAAAGTGAAACAGACTTTTAACTCATAACACGACATGCAGTTATAATTTGTAGTTATAAAAGTACTATATCGTAACTGAATCCTTGGATCGCTTGGAACAGAATACATGAAAAATAATTATGAAGCATTTACTATGATATGGTTAAAATCGAAATTTTATGCATAGAACCACTGAACAGAGAACATTTATTTGAACCACACTAACTTTTAATCAAGGATATCACACAAGTAATTAATTATTCTTATTATATTTAACTATACTGGGCAAATTTTACAGAAAATAAAATATTATATTAATATCTACAAATTTATAATAATATTTCCTGTAAGTACCATTACTAGTACCAGTATAAGACTAAAATCTTACCATTTACTCCGAACTATTGCTATCTATAAGTACGCCTATTCCCAGCTCATAATAAGCATTTTGGAGAAATGTAACATTAGTTTTCTCTGTCCTATTTTTCCAGGGTAGATCACATCCAATATCTGAAACAATTATGAAAAGTGTTATCTCTTAATTTTTCTAAGTACTTTGCATTTACATACTTCTTTTGACTGTTTTTCTCTTTCACTTCTGCTAATTACAAAGAAGGTTAATTACGCTTTTTAAAGGACTTTGAAAACACAAATCAGCGAATCACTTGGCAATTATAGTCAATACAAAGTTGTGTCTGAACAGTTTGCCATTAGTTGATGTTTAGTAGTTAATGTTTATAAAAGGAATGTGTTGAGGCTCTTTCCGACGCAAAGTATTCATACGTTTAAGTTATAAAGATGTATTCAAATAGGATAAGTAGCAAATCCATGTCCAAAATAACAGTGTGCAACATAATCAAGAAAGATCACCGAATGGAAAAGCGACACAAGTCATGCATACACAAACTGCTTGTACGCATACCAGTTCAATTGTCTAATATCTCAAGCATCTGGAAAATGAAATATGTGTTCATACAATTCCACAGGAGAAAATACCAGTCAATTCGCAATGTGCAATGCGTATTGAATCATGTGAGATCAGACTGTTGTAACAGACGATGGAAAACTGTCGTCCTCATATATTAGATGTAATATGGGAAGCACACGGGAAGAAGCGGTATGCTTTGGATACGACAAGCTTACAGAGGAGCCTTTTTTAATAACAACAAAGCTATCATAAAGAGTGGACATGGAGAAACAAATTTTAACGACGTGTTGTAACTCCAAACTGTTTTAATATAACGTATTCAGCTTTTGTGCTATTTAAGTGTCAGCTTTGAACGACTGTGTAACTCATAGGTGGTTACCATCTAGTTCAAAAATGTATGTTAAGCACAGGATTTCATCTGCATGCTAGATAAGCTTGGATTACAGAAAAGTTTCAGCTGTAAATAATCAAAAGTAGCAACAACGTTTAAACTATTATAATTAATTAGCTTTCATAAAATGTTCTGTATATATTATACCATGAAATCTCTACCTATAACTTAGACGTCCTTTTCATCCTCAATTCATACACTTATCGTAACAGCTGTAAACTATAGAATAAACAGGCTTAAATCTAGTTACAGCGAGTTTTTAATCAGTTCAGAGACTCTTTTGTGCAACATCAAAATACTTTCAAATACATTTATGCACCATGTTAAAACTAAGTTAGCGAGAATAATAGCCCTAAAGTCTTTGGTTTGTTGTAGTAGCTTTGTTACTGAAGACCGTTTTTTAAGCATATTGGACATGTATAATGTATTCTACGCTTGTCATGTTTTCAACACATGCTACATGTTATGTATTCTGTGAACGTAGCACGTGCGCCTTAGCCCTTTGCTCATCAAGTGTGTCATGACTGATCATATTATTGACACTTACCGTATATGGATCATATTTCTTTACCATGCAACTTTTTTTTCCACCTTGATTAATGACGCTTTTGGTTTGTCACTAGTGCATGCAGCACCAAGGACAGTGGCCCAGGCAACAGGCAGTTCATCAAGACATTGGTAATTGGCCTGATTGTCTTGCTCTGTAGAGATTGACACAGGGCTAAGAAAAGCATTTCTATATTCAGCAGATAACTTTCCAAAGCCCTTGTAGTTAAGTATAATATACTTAATATTTTAGTTCTTTCTTTTTCTTTCGCTCCATATATATATTCTATTTCTCTGCCACACACGATTACTGAAAGATCATGCGTACTCAAACCTACATGTTTCTTCTGTTTCTCATCAGTTCATTTTAAACCAGACTTAATCATGGTTTAATTGCAAAGATTCTTAGATACTTACACTGTGGTGTTCTGACTTAAAAATTAACTATTCATGCTTAACAAAAGGTTCTATATTTGCTATGAGATGTTAATATCAAAACAAGCGCATAAAGGAAGATATAAAAAGGTTTAACAAACACAACTAAATATAATTTATTTTGTACACCAGCAACCTCATATGTCCACAAATTTAAGGAACAAATTTAAAAGAAAAACTGAGTTATTTATAATTAAACATGAATGAAAAATTTAAATCAAATGAAATTATAGCAATGTATTGTGTGCATATACGAAAATAAGGACTAAAGGCGAAACATAACAGGCCCTAGGCCTCTTCAATTTTGGATACATCTCGCTCATCCAGAAATGCCAAATTGAATTCGCACATCACATTTCTCTGTAGTTGGCAAGTCACAAGTTGGATTACAAGAATATCTCTTTCTCATTTGACTAGTTTCAAAATAGTCTCGCCATGAGAATGATAATTGCTACAATAAAATATAATTACCACATGAAAAATACAGGAAAAATACCAAGGTTAAACAACTACGTGAGAAAACGTTTAAAAGCATATGTCTATGTTTAAACTATAACAAAGTTAACATATATTAATGTAACTATCATGAATAGTAAGAGTTTTATTAGCTTCATTCAGATAATTCACAATTCAAAAAAACAATTTTATATAAGATTAAACACACAGTAGGTTATACTCATATATATATATATATATATATATATATAGTAGTATTGATTATTGTTCTTTTAGTTTCAAGTGAAGATGTCAAACAAAAACGTATTGACAAAACACGTTATTATTATTAGTACAAAATTTAAATTAGTCAACCGTGAATTCTGAATGAAAAAGACAACACATAAAAGAGACTTGATAAATCATTCCAAATTGGTTAAATGTATTTCATACATATTTTAAAGTATTATCCATACATTTGACTAGAGTATACCTTTTAACATTCTCATCAATATAACGGTTTCAGATCGCACAATGTTTATAGCTACCAATTTTTTTAACTCGTGGAGCGAAAAATCTTTTTAAACAATAGTTTGTATTTGAGACAAAAAATCCGAAACGTGTGTCAAATAATGAGCAGACATAATACGTAAAATACTAAAATATTTTATCGAGATGTTTAAGAAAGCTCTAATGGGCAGTTTTAATTCAGATTTTATTTTTTCATTGAATTGTGTTTCGGTTTTATCTCAAAGGTAATTTCATTATGAGGAACAATTTTATGTGAAAGTGACAACTATTTGGACTCTAACTACCGATCGTGGCAGTTTTACATTTTGATGGTTGGAAATTCGGACTCTAACTACCGGTCGTGGCAGTTTTACATTTTGATGGTTGGAAATTTGGACTCTAACTACCGATCGTGGCAGTTTTACATTTTGATGGTTGGAAATTCTAATCTAATTTACTGTTTTAAGTTTTCGATATTCATATTTTATTCCGTTTTATTAAAAACAATGTTAAAAAGTTAAATGTTTGTGTCTTTTTTTCGTATAGAATGTATCTATTTGTACGTTTCTTTTTTGTAAACTCGTGTAAATTTCCAGTGATACAAGTGGTACAGATAATGAACATATAATGACTGTTCATTCTATTAGGACTACCATCTAATATCGGGTTGAATTAAGTTTCGTAACAATTTATCATGGATTAAATATAGGAAAGACTAAAAAAAATAATTGAATGTGTCTTGTTTGATTGTTGTTCATTTGTCCTAGATAAGGACAGAAGCTGTTTGACAGTAGTTGGAAAAGGAAAATAGTGAGTAAAGTAAGGTTCCAGTTAATTCCACAGTTTCTGAACTGGATTGAGTTCAAGTGTTTGTACATACTGAAAAACACAATTGAATCTACTGTCATATGCTTATTCTTGGTAATAGCATTTGACAAACAACCTCCTTGGATTTCTCGATATCCTATTGGAAGAGCCTTTGTTCATTAACGTTGAATTAAAGCACTATATGATAAAGTAAATCAGTACTAGCTTTTGATGCTCTCTGCATGTTATATACTCTTCAAAAGAAATTAAAGAACCCCTCTCATGTCAAACAAATGTATATATTCCACACTATTACATCACCTCTAATATCTTGTTTGTATTGTAGGAACAACATAAATAGAGCCAAGTGTTTCAAGATATTTTCTCCGATCTTTTACCCTATTATCAGCACTGGAAAAGAAATAAATAACTCTTCAGACCAGCGATATGTGTAAACATTTACATTCGTTGTCTTGTTTGTACTTAAGGTATTCGATATTCGGGCATTTTTAACAATATTCTTCTCATGGTACAATTAAAGATGGTTGAATAATAATAATATTGATCAACTCTTTCAACTAGGTCTCAAAGTACCGTCTGTTAGTTACATTTTATAGCGGTCAACAACTACAGTTATCCAAGTGAAAGATGCTGTCGTTATAAAAATGATAATCATGCTAGACAATCACCCGATATTTGCTCTATTTAAGTCTCGCCCATAGTCTTGCAGACTATTCGTATTTCAACACTTATTAGGCTCAGGGTATCATTTAACATATTACAGGTCAAGTTTTTCTTGCATATATAGAATTTTTATTGTTGTTTTTTCTGGCACAGTAACAAAGCTAAGTTCAACTGAGTGATATTATTTCTAAGAATCTAGAGGTTTATGAGTAATCGACGCTTGCAGAACTACAGCGTGCACAGAAGATACAAGTAACTTACAGATAACTAATGCACATATTTTATTTTTAGCCTTGGAATGAATGCAAGCTACATACATACAACAAAATGCACTCCAAAATAACCGAAAAAAGTTCAAATAATGAATATTATGAGACAAATACAATATTTTTCAACACAATTAAGCAATATAAAGAAATGAAATAGATGTAACGCTAATAATTTTTACACATATGACATTTTGTTCAATAGTTTTTAATTTTAACACTAGCTTTATTACAACAGGCCCCTGTTAAAATAACGTCTACGATGTTTATACTTCTGGTGAGTACTACAGTTAAACTGACATAACAGAAGATATTTAATTCAAAATGTTCGAAATAGGAATTAAATAAACACATCTCTATGGCATTTGCGCATAGAAAATACGCATAGATCCGGCGAAATCTTTTATAGTAAAATGTTCTCCACCTGTGATGCAGACGAGAAACTAGTATACTACTAAAGACCTGACGTCTTGTGGCCGCCCCGCCATGGCCAGACTGTTAGAGCGCTCGAATCGCAGTCTAAAGATCGTAGGTTCGAATCCCTGTGCCATAGGGACGTTATAACGTGCCTATCACTCCTGCTATTCGTTTGTCCAAAGTAACTCAATAGTTGGCGATTGGTCGGGGACACGAGTGGCCTTCCTTCTAGTATCACACTCCTAAATTAAAGAGGGTAAGTCCTGAGGTAGCTTTGTATGCAATTAAAACAACACAGACCTTTGTGGTTATATATTGTCCTTTCATCCCAAGGTATGCAAATATAAACCTTGAAAACATCAAATAATGGCAAGCTGCAGAAATATTTATCATTTTGCACATTCTGGACGATATTATTTTTTACTTTGTGCATGATAAAAATAACTTTAAACAATAAAGTTTTCAAATGACATACTTCATATTAACTTTCAATTTAAATCGTGTAATGCATATTTATTTATGGTTTACAAAGTTTCTCCCGCTGGTACAGCGATATGTTTTCGGATTTATAGGGTCCGGCATGGCCAAGCGTGTTAAGGCGTGCGACTCGTAATCTGAGGGTTGCGGGTTCGCATCCCGGTCGCGCCAAACATGCTCGCCCTTTCAACCGTAAGGGCGTTATAATGTTCCTATCACTCCTGCTATTCATTAGTCCAGAGTAACTTAATAGTTGGCGGTTGCTCGTGGATACGAGTATCCTTCACTCTAGTATCACACTCCTAAATTAAGGAGGGCAAGTCTGACATAGCTTTGTATGAAATTAACTCGCCCTTTCAGCCGTGGGGGCGTTATAATGTTCGGTCAATCCCACTATTCGTTGGTAAAAGAGTTGACGGTGGGTTGTGATGACTAGCTGCCTTCCCTCTTGTCTTACACTGCTAAATGAGGGACGGCTAGCAAAGATAGCCCTCGAGTAGCTTTGTGCGAAATTAAAAAAAAACAAACAAACCTGATTTATTACGCTAAAATCAAAGATTCGATTTCCCGCGATGGACATAGCAGATAGCCCGATGTGGCTTCGGTGTAAGAAAACACATACGCTTACAACGTTCCTAGGGATTATTACTAAATTATCAGTGCCAACAAGACTTGATCCTGTTCGATTATGGATGTTTCTTGAATCACCCTCTTTCTCTTACATAAAAATATAACACATGTAAATTTACTGATTTTGTCAAAGTCTTGGAAGTAGAGTTTACCAATCAATGAGAAAAGATGGACTAAAAACATATTGTTAAAATATTAGTCGATGATGATTTGTTGTCCGAAACTGAGAAGGAGTGTAAGCGCCTGTCGAAACTGAAAGAGAAAGTAAATGTTTTAAGGTTAAACAAGCAATTATCAAAGCCAAGAAGGAAATTAGTTTGAATGAAATAAAAATGAGATTCAACACCGATTGGTCAAGGCAAAATGACCGCTTTGAACAAGGTCGAAAATAAAGTTGATAAATATTTTCAACACTTTGAAATAGTTGCCAAAACTATGGTATGTCCCATATAAAAATAGTCATTTTTGTTACAAAGTGTTTTAATTGGTAAATCATAAAAAGCTTCTCTCTCTCTAAAATATTGAACAGATTATAATAAGGTTAAAACAGCTATTCTCAAACATACCAGTTACTATGGGAAACTTATCGCTAGAAGTTTCGAGATTATCACAAGCAAGATAGAGAAACTCACATGGAATTCACCAACAAAAAGAGTATTATTTTGATTGATGATGTTATTCTACAGATATTGGCAACACAGTTGACAAATTATCCCCCCAGTGGCTCAGCGGTATGTCTGCTGACTTACATGCTAAAATCCAGGTTTCGATACCCGTAATGGACAGAGCACCGATAGCCCTTTGTGTAGCTGTGTGCTTAATTCGAAACAACAACAAAAATTGACAAATTAAACCAACTATGTTTAATTAAGAAATTTAAATACCGTATAAATGACAACATTAAAACTGTTGAAACACAACAGGAAGAAGCTACTCTTTTTAATTATTACAATTTAACAATAAAACCACTTTTCATTAAAATAAATTTCTAAGCAAAAACCTGTATCTGTTTAATCTAATGATCCAGCTTCTTTAGTTCGAAATCATCTGACAGTCAGAATAAAACTTTATCAACACCTAAATACCTTTCTGCTATTTTTGAAGATATCCTGATTATGTTATAACCATTTGTTGGAGTTAAAACGAAAAGGAGACAACATCCAGTGCGTTCGGTCAACATATTGATGTAATTTTTACCAGATCACTTGACATTGTTGATTTGGCCACTAATAAAAAAATTAATGTAGTTAAGATGAAATTTAGACTGACTGATTTACTGTCTCGATAATGAGAAGGATTGGGATGAACGTGTTAATTTACTATTATTTGCTATTCGCGAGTCAGTTCAAGAGTTCTTATAGTTTTGCTGCGAACCACTCACACCCCAGTAGCTCTGCGGTATGTCTGCGGACTTACACGCTAAAATCCGGGTTTCGATATCCGTGGTGGGCAGAGCACAGATAGCCCATTGTTGTGCTTTGTGCTTAATTGAAAACAACAACAACAACTTATAGTTTAACCCATTCGAGTTGTTGCTTGGTCTGTTAGTGCATGGTTTTTCGAAGTTGCTGAAGGAGTAATGATTGAAAGACGACCCGAACGAAAAAATGCACTTACAGAATTACGTTTCCAAGTTTCAGTCCAGATGTTAGATGCTCGTGAGTTGACTCTAGAGAATTTGAAGCCATCCCAAGAATGAAAGAGTTTTATAACCACATGGCTGAAGAGTGTTTCTCCCAAGCTAAGTACCATGGTCCCTATGAGATTATTCACAAAGTCAGTGAGGCAGTTTTTTTTTTGTAAAACCTATCTCAGCTTTCACAGAACTCTTCAGTTTTGTAAATTATTTGCTGTGCTGAGAATTTACCAAAAACTTAATCAGAAACTATTATTTATTAACTATCATGTGTACATACGCGTTAAAAGGCTATTCAATCAGACGACAGAAGTATTGAACACCCTGTTTGTTATTTTTTAAAATTTTAACTGCCATCAAAAGAACTATTGAGCTGTGGAAACAGAAATATTGGCTTTAGTATTAGCTTCAAAACATTTCAATGTGTAAGTATCTGCATCTCAACAACTTATTGTCATTTACACTGACCACAATCCACTGGCTTTTTTTAAATTAAATTAAGAGTAAGAAAAGAAGGCTGTTAAATTGAAGATTAAGATTACAAGAATATGTTTTGAAGATAATCTGTGTGAAGCAGGTTGATGACATTTGTGCATTTTCACATGCTATGTAATCTTATGGTAATTAGATCATTTGTATTGATTATGTTATGTACTATCGGGATTTTTGAACTTGTCAAATTAATGATGACGAGAAACTTGAAGCATAAATGTATTCATAAGACGGCTGGTATGGGTATTAAAACTTCAATTAAAGTGAGGTACAGAATAAAGTTTCGATCTTTTTAGGTTTTTCTGTACTTCATATTAATTAAAGTTTTAATACTCATAACAACCGTCTTATGAATAAACTGTATAATTTTTAACGATGTATTGTATTAAATGCATACATATATATATATGTTAGATAAAAAAATTAATTCTCTAATAAAGGAGATGTAACATTTACTTTTATTTTAATACCTACGTTTGTTGTTCTTTGATGTATGTGCTTTATATTGTTGGATGCGTACTATTCCCAAATTTGCAGACGATTCTCGAGGGCAAAAATAAACAATATATGTTTTGCGAAAACAATAGAACAGTGGTTCTTAACCTAGGTTCAATCGAACACCAAAGGTTTGGTGAGTCAATCTCATGGGTTTGGCAGAGGTCAAGACACACACACTGTGTTTGTGTCCGTTCCGTTCACCCCACTCCTATGATTCGTGACGTCATGCTCCACTTGGCCATCATTGGCTGCGGCTGATCACGTCACATCACTTGGCCTTAATATCTGTGCTGCAGGGAACTTCGTGCGCTTAGCACTCGACTTATGATTGTAGTAATCGTGCGTCATTTATAATTTTTTCAAATCTTTCAATCCCTTCATATTAGCTATGTCAAGCAAAAAAAGTGGTCGAACGAATATGTACAGTATTGATTAACGTGTACAACGGAACATGATGGAAGACAGCGCACTCAAGGCATGATTTGCAATACCAAGTTGAACAATTCTAGTCTAGCACCAGCAAAACTAAGAGAACACTCCATAAAACTCCATGGAGATGGGATATAGAAAAACACAATGCTTGCTGAATTCAAGGTAAAGAGAGCCAGATTCGATGAAAAGGCTACTTTGCATTTTCTCGGCTTTGTACCCATCGACATAACGATCCTCTTAGCATCGTACGAAGTTGCGAACTTGATAGCAAAGCAGAGCAAACCACACACAATTGGTAAAGCACTTGTAAAACCAGCCGCGTTGAAAATGGCGAATATCATACTGGAAAAAGCTGCTGTCAATAAGTTATCCCAAATTCCTCTCTCAAATTACACCATCAGCAGAAGAATAGATGGCATGAGCGATGACATCTTGGCTCAAGTAATTGCAGATCTGATTTCAAGCCCAGCAAAATTCAGCCTTCAGCTCGACGAGACCACAGACGTTTCCAATCTAAGCCACCTTTTAGTATTCGTGCGCTATGTAAAGAACGACAAGATAAAATAATATTTTCTGAGCCTCTTACAATAACAACTAAGGCAATCGACGTGAAGAAGCTTGTGGATGACTTCTTTAGAGACAACGATCTTTCGTGGGATATGGTTTCTACAGTTTGTTCAGACGGAGCTCCAGTCATGCTGGGACGAAACCCCGGTTTTGGTGCGCTGGTAAAAGCCGATGCACCACACATAATTGTAACGCACCGTGTTCTGTACAGGCATGCGTTAGCAACAAAAACCTTGCCTTCAAAACTAGCAAAAGTATTAAAATTATAGTGGATTATGTGAACTTTGTGCGAAATAATGCCCTGAAGCACCGCATCTTCAAAGAGCTGTGTAATAAAATGGGCTCTGAATTCTAACGTTCGGTTGTTATCCTTGGGAAAAATACTGAATCGTGTTTTTGCCATGCGTGTGGAATTAGCACTGTTTTTGCGAGAGCACCAACATTGTCATGCAGATTTCTTCAAAAAATCTGAGTTCATTCTCATTTTGGCGTACATGGCCGATATCTTCAATGCTCTCAATCAACAGATGCAAGGCGGTGGAGTCAATATCATCGAAACGAAAGAAAACCTAAAAGCTTTTCAAAAAAAGCTACCGTTATGGAAACGGAGAATGATAACTTCGCAAACTTTCCCCTGCTTCACGACTGTGTAAGTAAGATCAAAGATGTGTCTGAAACCGGAGACATTTCTGTACCCAGGGAACTAAAGCAAGCAATTGCCATGCATTTAGATGAGCTCGCAAAGTCTCTCGACGGATACTTCCCCACCATAGAGTCATATCCAGCATGGGTGAGACAACCGTTCACGTTTCATGTTGCGACAGCAGATGTCAATTGTGAATACCTCGACGAAATAATTGAACTTCAGCAGAGCCAAGTTCAACAGCAAATTTTCAGAACAACGACGCTCTCAGCGTTTTGGTGTCATCAAATCGTAGCGTACATTCTCATTACGAAGAAAACCCTTGAGATACTCATACCGTTTGTTATTACAACGTGTCTTTGCGAGCAATCCTTTTCGAGGATGGTAGACATAAAAACGAAGAAAAGGAACAGACTTTGTTGCGAAAATGATATGAGAGTGGCACTTGCCAAGGTGAAGCCGCGCATTTCTGAACTTGTCTCTGAATGGCAACACCAAAAGTCACATTGATTTGCAGTAAATATTCATTGAGTTTTGTTTTTGTGTGAAATTCATGTTTTGTTCTTTGGGCACAGTGATATTGTGTGCAACTGATGCATGGTTCATTTTGTGTACTAATAAAATATCTACTTATGTTTTAAATTTGAAAAAAATCATTTTATTTTTCCAGTTACGAAGGGTTCAGTGAATGCAAGTACGAAACTTCCGGGGTTCAGAACCTCCAAGGTTAAGAACCATTGCACGAGAGCAACTTTAAATATTGTTGAGTGTTACGAATCTCGCCTTACTTGTATAAAAGCTCTCCAAGATTTACAGAATATTATTGGTTAGATAAAGTTAGTATACTACAAGCCTCGGAAGCTATAACTGTAAATAATGCTTATTAATCAGAAAATTACAAAATTTAACCAGGAACTTTGAGAAGATTTCGAACATTATGAACCGTTTAACTTAAGAAAATTAGCTTCGAACATTAAGTATTTCCACGAGGACATTAGATATCGCTCTTCTCTGTGAAAACTGAGCGTGTCAATCGCGTTAGGCCAAACAAGTATAAGATTACCTAGCATTCCCGTCAAGTGAAGAGTATCTGTGTGTCTGTTTGTTTGTTTGTTTTGAAATTTCGCACAAAGCTACTCGAGGGCTATCTGTGCTAGCCGTCCCTAATTTTGCAGTGTAAGACTAGAGGGAAGGCAGCTAGTCATCACCACCCACCGCCAACTCTTGGGCTACTCTTTTACCAACGAATAGTGGGATTGACCGTCACATTATACACCCCCACGGCTGGGAGGGCGAGCATGTTTAGCGCGACGCGGGCGCGAACCCGCGACCCTCAGATTACGAGCGCACGCCTTAACGCGCTCGGCCATGCCAGGCCATCTGCGTGTCAACAAAAAAAGTAATTTATGCATCGTGGGCTGTCGATAAATTTAAAGTTCCAAACCAGATAGAAGACTTAATATTGTTTGTGAATTTGTAAAAAAAAAAAATTGTATGTAAATTATTACTTTTAGTAACTGTCAGTAAAAAACCGTAATTACAAATTGTATTTTTTTATGTATTAAAATATATTTGTGTAAGGAAAGAAAATCGTGTACATAAATCTTGTTGGCAAATATCATAAGTTTGATACATATGAACGTTCAATTAACTTTTAAACTAAAATTTCCGGCTGTTTAAAATCATAATACGTAATATAATAAATAAATCGGTGACTCGTCTTCGATAAACCAGGAACCAGGATAAAATGGTTGAAATTACGCCTTGTATTCGGCAGAGAATACAGGGGTTTGAATTCCGCATTAGATGCATTACATTGTGTAGCTTGTGCTAAAACAAACAAAATATTGCTTGAATAACTGCATCTATCGTACAATACGAAATATTTTATTTCATGTTTAGAAATATGCAAGGTGATTGGGTTAGATTTGTTGAGTCTATAAAATAAAAACAATGTTTAATATTTAAAATAAACCCAAGATTTCAAATAAATTTTCATCTCAGTGTAGAGGACTTTATAAAAGTTCTCTTAAAAAATAAACAAATTCTGTCAAAATATATCACCCAAAACTTTTATTTTTTAACATAGGGAAGGGTACCATATTATTATAACGTCCTTGTACAAAATGTATATTTACAAAAAACTCAAAGTAATACACCATTTAAACATTAGAATTGAATGCCATTGTAATAAATTAAGACAAACTACTTAATTCACACTATTCTTACATTACATACTATAAATATAGGGTTAAAATACTAGTTCTAATAAGTTTGGTTAAAATAACCCTGTAGATAGTCTTTGTATACCCTCACAACTTCACTTTCATGGAAAGGTTTATTGAAAGTTATGTACAGAATATGACATCTCATGTACATTTCTTGCATAAAGAGTATCCCCTGCTTGCATTCTCAATGAATTGTTCGATTAATTCTAATACCCCTTGTCTAATCTGTCTTTTCTAGTAAAAACCAAAAGACTAACATAATAATGTCTACCAAAAGGGGTACAATTCAATCACAAGATCAAATAATATTATATACGGATTTTTATGGTGTTTAAGTTATCTGCTGGATAAAGATACTCAAGATACATATATGTATGAGAAAACACCGCTGAGAGCATAGTGATCAATCTAGGCAGTAAATATATATGTATTTCATATATGTGATATATATATAGTGAGTGAAACTATAATCACTATAGCAGGCCCTTGGACCAAATATATATATATATATATATACTGCAACTTTGAATGATGCCAATTTATTGTGATTGAGTAGTTTATTATAAAAGGTTGGTCCCTTAAGAGTTGATAAACTGGCATACAATTCTCATAAAACCAACTAGTGAAAAGCCTAATATGTGTACATGTATACTCAGTTACATACACTATCAGTGAACTTCTCTTTGGTATCCTCACCAACCAAGCTTTGTAATGTTTGTAGATATATCCTTGCTAACCAGCCCAACAACTGAGGAAAAGTATGCACACAAATTTTTAAAACCAGATCAATCAGTGTGAGGTCAATAAAAACATTTTATAATTTTATCTACCAATAACAACTCACTCTCTGCTGCTGTTCTGGAATCAATCTACAGAAGATCATTTATAATCCTAAAACTAAACTAATTCAATCATTATATTATTCTTATTTCAGACTGTTTTAATCAAACTATTTGATGCTCATCTGCTGACTTCAAACTAGGCACTAACGAAGTCTATGGACACAATGTGAATGAAACTGCATAATCCTGGTTCATCTTCTCTTTAACAAACCACACTCATTCTGTCATCAGTAATAATGATACATTTATTTAAACTGAGTCCTTCCAGTTCAGCCATCATATTACCCATTTCAGATACACCTCTGCTCTTTGTAGAATTTAGAGTAGACAAACGAGAGTGTGGTTTATCAGAACTAGATACCACCTCCTTCTCGTTGATCCCATTTCTTTGGTGATGAGCCATGGGTAGCAGATGTGGCTGACATGAAAATGTTCCCTCTACAACTTCAACAGTTACCAAATCTTTTGACTTCATCACTCCTGAAGCTTTAGAAAATTCTTTACCAAACTCTGATGAAACATTAGAAGCCCCAATATTTGCTTCATCTGTTAATGATCTCCTTGATAGATCTTCTTCAGTATTCTCTGGGTTACAAAACTTTTTAATCCAAGAGTGATGTAGTGATTCTTCGGCTGTCATTCGTTCGCTACATGACAAGAATAGATTTGTTTCACTACCCATAACATCAAAGAAGTAACTTATTAAGTTCATGTTCTTTTCTATTTTTTTAATGCAAAGTATTTGAAACACCCATTTAACTGTTGGTTTAAACTTAATGATAAATCAACTTATAATATCCAGTTTCAATTCAATTTTTATAAAATAATCTTATATGCCTAAATTTTGATATTTCTTTCAATCCTAAGGTAATACCAGCCCATTTATGAGTCTCTATTTCCTCCTATTTATGATTTTTAATTAAATATTATTATTTATTTAAAAAATAACAGTTTTTGGATTTTTATTGTTGTAAAACATGCATTCCATAGAAGTTTTATGGTTCTCTACCTTAAATTTTGAACTTGTAGCTCAAAATTAGTGTTACTAATTTTTATCTTTTCTCTAGCCAACAAGTGTTCAAATTAATATTTTTTCAGTTTCATAATTTTCTAGCTCTATTCATTATCAAAATTAAAATTAATCTAATTAAATTTTATGTTTAAACCTTTGTCCTTGTAAAATCCTGTGGCATAAAATTAGGTGAAAGAAACTAAAACATGAAAAAAGTGTTTGTTTGCAATCTTGCAGTTATTTACGTAATAGAAGCCTTTAAATGCAAAGCATTCTAAAGTATCTTCTTTATAGGTCACTGTAAAGAAGCTTGTAATTGCTTTATTAGGAATTCATGCAGTAAAAAGTATCAGCTTATTGTCCTAGTACTTACTTTGGTTCAGTAATTAATAACCTCTGAATGAAATCTTTAGCATCATTTGAAACACCACAAAATATTTCTTCTGGAAACTCCAATATACCACTAGTGATATTCCAAAATGTTTCTTGCTTTGTTTCCCCACCAAAAGGGGTGTGACCTGAGAGAAGAACATAGGCCAGAACACCTATGCTCCTAAAAATGCAAAGGAAAATTTATTTTAACAAATGTTTTTTGCTGATGTATACAATAAAACATCAACTTTCATAACTGGATGTAGCAAGAAAAGACTTGACAACCCCAATAAAACAATTTGTACAGTTAAACTTAATCATCTTTTGGTAATTAAAGGATTTCAGAAAAAAAGTAATCTCAGTGAATTATTAAGATGTTTTAATAAAACAGATTCTACTGAAGACATATCTTAGTGTACTTTAAATCACACCATAAAACTTTAATTGTCATGGTCTACTTCAAATAAGCTTTAATTACACGTAGAAATAACTTCTTTTTTTTCCAAATTGAAATGCATGGACCTTTGAATTTGTGAATCTTTAACAAAGATTGTAGTAAACCAAACAAAAGATTTATTTTACTGTTAAAAATAATTCTTTGATGCTTTAGTGACTATACGTGCTCTTTACCCATAAAAAGATTTACAGTAAACAGAATATATTTTCTTTTTAAGACTAACTTTATACAATTCAAGATTTTTCAAAAAAAATTTTAAAACTGAATATCCTTTTCCAATACCAACAGTAATATAAGCATTATCAAACATTTGGGTGGTCTGAAATGTTTCAAAACCTCAAACACTAGTAAGAAATGTGTATTTTACAAATTATCAAATATATTGACAATGAATTTCTACAGAAATGACAAAAATTTCAAATAGTATGTATACTGTAACTTTATGCATAATTTACTTTCACTTTAAATTTCATTTCTCTTTGTATACAGTGATAATTAAATGTTTTAAAATAACAATCAAATGATTTTCATCAACAAAATATTATTCATTCATTTTAATACAATGGACATATTACATATTATAAAATCACACAAAAGACAGGTATATGAAACCTATCTTAAAATCTATCCATTTATAACATTTAAGCTTAGTGTGATTCACTATATTGCAAGGTAAACAGTAATGAGCAACTAAATTTTAATATACAGGCAAAATATTTCTCTACATACCACATATCTGTAGCTAAGGAAATTGGTTCATACTGAAGAATCTCTGGTGCTAAAATCAAACACATTAACATAATTTACATTAACACATCTTTTAACTAAATGTTAACAATATAGTTGTAGAATAATCTTTGATTGAAATATATTTCTCAGTGAAACATTACATTAATCTTCACAAAATAGAAGAATCTTTGAGATTAAAAAAATCTATAAAATTGAAAATACATACTAAGCATTACAGTATATTTTGTACTAACTGGTCACTGATAATGTCCAATTGGTCATTATGAAATAAAAGCAGGAAATGAGAAAGTTAACTGAAAAAAATGTAGAAATTCTTGCAAAATATCTGTTTATTTCCAAGTTTCTGTAATACTATCAATCTTGCATATAATTATTAAATGTAAACTTTCGATCTCATAAGGTTCATGCAGTCAACACAATTCAAACAACAACATTTCTAGCTAAAAATTATGTAACAGATTTAAAATTAAGTTTCATCATAACTAAGAAATTAATTCATAAAAGGGTAAGAACAGCATTAATATATATATATATATACATGAAAGATGGTTCTTAATTAAATTTTTGGATTAAACTACTATGAATCTTTCAGAACCTTAATAAAACCATACATTTATATGCTATGAAAACTGCAACATTTATTAAAATGTTTACATTGTATTTAATAGTAACGTCTAATGAAGGAAAGAAACTATTCAGTTTATTTTAGAAAAGTAAAGGACTCAAATTTTATTAATGTTTCTGATGATTACAATCACACAAACCAATTTTCATAAAATAATTTTTTATTAGATTGGCTTTTTTTTCAATCCTCTATCGTATTACTTAGTAATAACTAGACAAAATGCTAAGAGCTTATTTTTTTCTTACTATTTTATTATAATTCCACTATTCATAAAGTCATATAATGAACTTCAGCTATTACTAAACATAATAACATCAGAATACTTTAAATAAACTGTATGCTATATTTTTTCCAGCCAATAGATTATTGAGTATTATAACAACTGTATGCTTACTTGCTAAACAAACATGCAATTTGATAAGTTCTGGCCTTTTTTGAGTTAAAAATCAAACTAAAGTGTTATGGTGTAAATGCCATTTACAAGATGGTAAGGCATTAATTTAACTATACTTGTCACAAGATATTAGTAATAGGCCTCTTATACTTTTAAACACTACACTCTTTATCTAGTCTCTTAGGGAATTTTAAAAATTAGAAGAATGTATGATAATAATATTCCATCCATGATATATTCACCATATCCATTGCCGACAGTGTTATTCTCAATACAGAGTTCTTAAGGTCAGTTGAGGTTTAACATCATAGAAATTGCTGTAATAAATGACAAATAGAACTGCTGTGTTTGTTGTATTCCAGCTAGTCTGTAAAAACTCTTGATTGAGCGAAACCCACAACAACAGCAATGAATATGGTGATCGTAGTTTGGTTAGGAAAACTATTATTATGCATTTTTCTAATTCTAGAAAAACCCTTAAGGCATGAAACAAATAATACAATATTTAAATATCTTGTATGCCTGATATTAATATCTTATGATAAGTATAAGGTAAGTTGTTAATTTAGTTTAAACTTACTACTTGTGCCTATCAAATACAAGCAATTTATTTTTTTTCCCACTAAAAAAACCTCTCTTTAAAATGCCCTAAATATAGTGACATTTGAATAAATTTGATGCATTTAACCTTAACCATTCCTCAGTCAAAACAACCAACTGAATGTGTCCAATTGTTTGCGCTAGCCGTTCCTAATTTAGAAGTGTAAGATTAGAGAGAAGGCAGCTAGTCATCACCAAACACCGCCAACTTTTGGGCTATTCTTTTACCAACGAATAATGGGATTGACAGTAACATTATAATGCCCCCTGGTTGAAAGGACGAGCATGTTTGGTGCAACGAGGATTCAAACCCGTAACTCTCAGATCACGAGTCGAACTCCTTAACCCACCTGGCCATGTAGGGCCGAATGTGTCCAAGAATGCTCCAAAAATGTTTATACTTTTAAATTTTTGATAGAGATTTCTAATGTGAGTATTTATCTTCCCAATACACTGTGTTACTAACAGATATCGACATAAAAAAAATATGTAGAGATAACTTTCAACGTAGTTATTGCCAGTGTTGCTCATTCTGTAAAAAGAAAAAAAAAAGAATGGTTCTAAATGTTAAAATAAGAAAGTCAACATCAGAATAATGTATTGAGAAACTTCAACATACAAACATAATCAGGCGTTCCAAGGATCTCTCTGATTTCGCTTCCTTTTAAAATAAGCCTAGAAATTCCAAAGTCGCACAGTTTCACATCATACTGTGACAAGGCACTTCCTGTAAGTAGCAAATTTTGTGGCTGAAATTGAAGAACAATGTTATAACTAAGCATTCGTAATAACTGGAATTATTGTTGATTTATGTATCTAATGAACTTCAGCGTTATTTGTAGATTTAGAAAAACTGTAAACAAAGATTAATATCGGCAACATCTGTATCGTTTTATTATGTTTATTGATGAATTGCGGAATATTTCATAGACCGTATCAATATATTTCTGAAGGAAAATCTATTTTTATAAATTCTGTGGTTTAACTTGCTTTGTAATAATAATGGGGTTAATAATGGTAGTCGAACGATTCAAACAGTTCGAATTTATCAATAAATAAGAGTAACACAGGAAGTATAAGGAATGTCAAGTTTTATTGAGCCTGTAAGCCCTAACCTTCAAGTTCACATTCCAAAATGAGGGCCATGTCATATGATCCAGCTCGTACGTAAGTGTGGCTACAACAGAAACAAGGAGTTCATTCACTAAAAACTTCGGAAAAGGGGGATAAAACTAACAGCTTCCGTCCGTTCTTGCTAAGCGGCTTGGGCCACGTGATATACAAAGAACGTGACGTAGGAGAATTAACAGGGATTAAAAAGCTAACGTAAAAGTTTTCATTTCAGCATTTGATTTTCTGTATCAACAAAAACTCCCATAATGGTACAAAAAATATTTTAAAATTGAAGAATGGAGTATCTTATTCAAAGAATAATAAAAATAATGTGCCATTTTATTATATTTTTGTTGCACAAACAAGTTTCAAACCTTAAAATGTTAAAATATTAATTCTTAAAATGTTGATCCAATATAAAAGATCGTCAGTTGCAATTAACATGTTAATGCCGAAGAAGTAATGCTGTTGAACTTGCTGACAAAATTTACAATAGCACAGTTCAGTTCTTGCTGTATGTCACGCCCTCCAGTGGTACAGCGGTATGTCTGCGAACTTAAAACGCTACAATTCGGGTTTCGATAGTCGGGGTAGACAGAGCACAGACAAGCAAACAAACATGCTATATATGTGACAAATACAATAATTCCACGTTTCGTAATGCAGTTAAACAGCAATACTTTCCCGGCGATAAGCAAATTAAAACTTGTTTCACATTTTAATATATGTATGTAGGAAAATATATAATAAATGCTCAAAACTAATCTAGAGCAAATTCATAAACTGTACAGATTATTTCAATTTCGACTGTTAGGATCGGTTGAATGGAATCCTGTAGTACACGATGGTATTATACGAACGTTCCTCATGTTATTTAAGCCCGTTCTACGTAACGAGGCCATGACGGATATGAAGGGTTAAGGATTATATATTTCAGCTTTCGGTCAGTAAACCTTTCTTTCTTTGTGAACCTGACGATGACAGAACGTCAAAACGTTGTTCGCTCTTCTACCAGTGCCTTCTCTACTCACACCAGCCGTTTTTAAATATATAATTTTCTCTATAAGTGGGTTTTCTCATCATCACGGATTAAGGGTTAAGGATTATTTTTGAAATTAGTGACAGACAAGTACTTAGAAAGTATGTCACGAGGAAAAGACGGTCACCACGGCACCATTTCGACTTTTTTCTTTCTTTTTTTGGATGATGCTGTTTGAGAACATTCGTATAAATATGCTCGTGGGCTATGTGCACTAGCTGACCCTAATTCTTAAAATATTAAAGCAACCGATTCGTGAGCTATTCTAATCGAATAGTAGGATTTGACCGTCACTTTTATAAAGCAACTACCATCCCAAAGTGTAAGTGTGAAAGCGTAAATTATTTAATATATTTTTGTGGCGGTGAAGAGGAAAAATACAACAGATCCTTAGGTTCACAGTCCGGCATGCTAACCACTGGCTGCAATGAGACCCTAACCTTTTTCTTTTTTATGTTACCGTAATATTTGTACTATAAATTCATAAAACAGTGTTAGGATTTCTTTCAATGATGTACGACGTTCTCTTTTTAATCTATAACAAGCTTTAAAAATTGAAAGCCCCCTTCAGTGACACAGCGGAATGTCTGCGGACTTACAACGATTAAATCCGTGTTTCCATACCCGTGGTAAACAAAGCTCAGATAGCCCATTGTGTAAACTTGTGCTTAATTACAAAGAAAACGCATTGAAAGTAGTTCAATGAATCTCTTTTCTTTAAAAAATTACGTAAATATAGTTTTGAAGGTTATTTTGAATAAAGTTTGTATAATTTTACGACAGTAAAACAGATAGTGTGAACATATTTTAACCATAATAATTTGGGATTCACTAAACTGCATAAGCTCAAGTGCTAACCTGAAACTTTCTTCGAACAAAAATCACCAAAAGTTAACTTGCTGATTTTATGTTAAAATAACACAAAAACATCTACAAAGTAATAACAATGGTGTATTTCGAGAACACATTAAGTCATAAAATCAACAAAACACAATTGAATGAACATGATAACAGAAGGGCCTTTTTATGAAGGTCACTGGAAATTAATAATTATAATTAAAGAGACATCGGGGTTCAATGTTTATTCACTGACTGAAATAACAACAAAGAAAATGTTAATTAGTATGATGGAAAAATAAGTAAAAACGTCGATATAACTGTTGTTGTTACTCAGATAATAGGTTACAGGGATGACAGAATCACTATTAGATAAATACAAGTAATCTTCTAAATTTTTTCTCCATTTTTACAAATCAGTCAGCAAACTTATATACAGCAGTGATATTAATTTCTGTTTCACATGAAATATCCTTTAGATCCTCAGTAATAGTTTGTTTATTTTAGAATTTCAACGCTAAACTACAGAAATGGCTATCTGCGCATATCCATTCCTAATTTTCAACTGATAAAGCAAAGAAAAGACAGTTTGTCTTGTCAATAACATCAACAGCTAACTCGTCTAAGCAAATAGTTAAATTTTCTGTCGCTCTTATAGCTCACCCACAGCTCGAAAGTGCAGGACTCGTTTCTATAGAAACAGGTCGATAAATGATAAAGACATTTACGTTTGTTTATGGAAGTTAGAACTCGATTTAAGATCCCATTGCAACAACTGAATGTAAGGCCATATGCTAATTAGCAGTAAACTGATATACGTTTTCGTCGATACCTGCTAGGTGGTTAAGGCACTTGACTCGTAATCCGAGGACGGCGGGCTTGAATTCCCGTCACACCAAACATACTCGCCCTTTCAGCAGTGGGGGTGTTATAATGTTACCATCAATCCCACTGGGCATTGGTAAAAGAGTAGCCCAAGAGTTGGCTGTGGGTGGTGATGACTAGCTGTTTTCCCTCTAGTCTTACACTTGCAATGACTGTTTTAACCATAGAAATGGTGATATGAACCTTACATTGGATTTTATAAACATTTTTGTAAACTATTCATTAAACAAACTGCTAATGTATCCATAATTTTTAGTTGCAATGATCTTAATACTTTATAAGAAACACGCATAAACGTCAATGAAACTACTGTCAAAGTTGCAACAAATCGTTCCGATTTGTGCCGACGTCTCTCACGTGTTTAACATAGAAAATTAGTGACGTCACCCAAAAGTATTGGCTAATGCTTTACGCTGCATATTATGGTAAGGAAAAGCTTATTCATAAAATATATGGAACAAAACCTAGCCTGTAATAAACTGTAGGTAAGATGGTCTGTAATTTAGGGTTTAATCTACGATAAAATCCTTTGTTAGTAATTCATAAAACATGTGAATTAGAAAGCGACATCATTAAGACCTGATGTGGTTCAAATGCTTTCAAGAAATGTAATCAGAAATATTAACGTGCACAAAATCAATCTATTAATAAACAATTGTGATGGAGTAGGTTTACTTTACCTTGATATCTAAGTGTGCAATATTATTACGATGCAAAAAAGCCACGCCTTCTAAAATCTGTCGCATCAGACGAGCTCCCTCCGTTTCAGCGATGACTTCTTGGTCCTCCAAAACTCTTTGTAACTCACCACCTGCTGCCCTGATAAAACAAACACTGAAATTACTCTTACAAAAGAGAACAAACAATATTAAAATATGTAATTATCACAATATTTTAGAGACCAAGATTTTTCATTAAGATAACTTATTTAACTGGACTTAACTTATTTTATATTACCGCAATTATTCTAAACATTTGAGAAATGCATCGAACGAATGAGTCATTTTAAAAGACAATTCCGATTTGATACAAGACGCTACGTTAGTAACAGTACTTACAATTCCAATACCAAGTTTACTTCAGTTGAGGTTTCGTAGACTTCGTGAAGGTGGATAATGCGCGGACACTTTTCACTCAATTTTAACACGTACATTTCGTGCATGATTTCATGACGTATATCGGCTGCACGACGTCGTTTCCGGATACACTTTGCGGCATATTCGATACCCGTTTCTTTGTGCTTGCAGCGACGTACCGTGGCAAATTTTCCCCTAGAGAAAGATAAAAATAGACTAAGTCACTAACATGTCAAAGTACAAACTTTTGTTTCGTACAGTGCATTAGATTTAACTGGTGTCATGAAACAAGCAAGCGATCGTTACAAGATTGTCTAGTTTTTTTGAACACACAAGGATTTATTTAATGGTGTTGCAAAAAGCAGAATAGTTGAGAGATATAACTTTATCAATTTCATATATGCAAAAATACAAGTAATGACACAATTTTACTGATTTACGTTATTTGTTATTCTTAAAAGGCACATCAGTTTCATATTACTGTCAGAAGAAGCATAATAAAAATTACAAGTATTTTATTTGCCTAAAATATATGTATACATACACACAGAAACTCGTCTATCTAACAAGTAACACTTAATACAACTACGAGGTAAGATCGACCCTCCTAGTTATTTGTAATCTGTGGGTTGCGGGTTCGAATCCCGTTAGCTAAACATGCTCATCCTTTAAGCTGTGAGGGCATTATAATGTTACAGTCAATCTCAGTATTCGAAGGTGAAAGAGTAACCCAAGAGTTGGCGGTAGGTGGTGACGACTAGCTGCCTTCCCACTAGTCTTACCCTGCTAAATTAGGGCCGGTAGCACAGATCACCCTCGTGTAGTTTTGTGTGAAATTCAAAAAGAAAATAATTTTATTCATTACATATTTTGAGATAGGATTGTTTTGAAAATAAGAACATATCACAAAAACATCATATAGTGAAAAACTACGAAATGGAAATGTTAATCTTTAATATTGCGCGGAATTCGAAAACAAACAATAAATACAACGTAAAATACATATTTGTTTTTCAACATTCTTCTTAATTTGTTCATTCCTTATTCCAAATCAAAAGGCCCCAGTGATATAGAGGTATATCTGCGGATGTAAACGCTAGAAGTCGGGTTTCTATACCCATGAGGGGCAGAGCACAGACAGCCCCTTAAGCGCAAGATTAAATATCTTGCGCTTAACTACAAACAAGGACTATAAAGCAGACGTGTGTAAAAATAGTATTTGAAGTTTATATTTTGTCTTCCTCACAAGACAATGGGAAGAGAAAAACCTGCAGTTCATCGTGATATATTTTATTATTAGTATTACACCTATCGGTTTCTAACACTTCGTCAGCTTTCGGCATTTAAGTAATCTTTCTTCCTGTTTTTATTTGTTGCTTTGGACAATATAATAAAAAAATAAAAGAAGAAAAAAAACTGGCATATCTTCCAACGTGTCAGTTCCCATCTTTTACAGGAGATTCACTTTTCTTCTTGTCTTCAGGGGCGAACTATCTTTGGTGTTTGTTTAATTTGACTATTTTTTTTTTCTTCATCCAGATTGTCGGCCCGGCATGGCCAAGCGTGTTAAGACGTGCGACTCGTAATCTGAGGGTCACGAGTTCGCATCCCCGTCGCGCCAAACATGCTCGCCCTTTCAGCCGTGGGTGCCTTATAATGTAACAGTCAATCCCACTATTCGTTGGTAAAAGAGTAGCCCAAGAATTGGCGGTGGGTGGTGATGACTAGCTGCCTTCTCTCTAGTCTTACACTGCTAAATTAGGGACGACTAGCACAGATAGCCCTCGTGTAGCTTTGTGCGAAATTCCAAAACAAACAAAAACAACTCCCGATTGTTTCTATGAACGTTCGGCAGATATGTATAGTGGCCATGTTCGTATACAGATATGTATAGTGGCCATGTTCGTATACAGATATGTATAGTGGCCATGTTCGTATACAGATATGTATAGTGGCCATGTTCGTATACAGATATGTATAGTGGTTATGTTCGTATACAGATATGTATAGTGGTTATGTTCGTATACAGATATGTATAGTGGTTATGTTCGTATACATTGCAAAATACTGATTGTAATTGTTTGATGTTAAGCGGTATCAATTAAATAAATCTATCTTTTGTTTTGAACAACAACAAGATCTAGTTACAAGAAAATTAATAGACGTATCACGTCCTCCATTATAAAGTACTATTTGAGAAGCTAAAAAATGTATTATTTTCTAAATTCGGACTGTTCAACGAAACGGTATTTTAAATATCTACTCAATAGGTCAACATGACTTTAAAATAATGTACATTGTTTCCTTTTATAACAATATCTGTGTAATGAACGAGCCACATGTTCTATGTATATGTGTAATATCATCGCAAAATCTTTGAATTTCTTCTTTATTCTAGTTTCACTGAGGTGACATAGTTTAAAACGGAGCATCCACATTTATGAGTATTATCACTAGTCCGTACAAACGAGATTAGCATTACCCCTTGATGCTAGTTTTCTTATAGACCTAGTATTTCTTCAAAAAGCTTAACTGTATGGTTAATAGGAATTACCAGTCAATAACAGATAAACAAGGCATATTACAATTAGAAAAATAATTGTATTTAGAACTTGAATTAAAACAAAAGCAAACAAGTAAGTAAAGATAAAACATTTTTCAACAAAGTCTGTAAATGTAGATATAACAATCAAACAATGCAAAAAGATACTAGGAATGGTGTAGCACAAACAATAATTAACATTTAACAATATATATATATATATATAGTTATTCAATCACGGCTTAGTTTATATTTAACATTCTACTACACTGTGTGCCTGTGCTATTATGTAGAGATGATGCAAATGCCATCTCTACTGTATTGTTTGAATAGTTTTTGAAAGATTGATATTAGCCATCCCTACATTTACTTCCTTTTCTGAAAGGTTTTTCTTTACTTGTCTAAACTGTAGTTCCTTGGTTTTTTACTGTTCTTAAAATAACACCATCATTTCTGCCCTTCTGAATGTGGTTAAAATGATAAACCTCACATTTATCACCAAGTAATGTTACTACTCTAATAACAACTGGACCATGAAGTCTTGTCCTCCAAAGACGGGTTCAACCCGACTAGTCATCTCACGCTCTAACAAATCATTTTATAGTTGAACTGTTTTGATTGTTATGTGTTTGAAAACATGACAGGTTCTCTCACGTCACTGGTGAACAGTATAGAGTATAAATGGACAGTGAGAAATATTGTTACCTACAAACACCAATTTTTCAAGTAGCGTTCTCCTCAACAATACAAGCGTAAAAATACACCCTACTGTCGATTAAAAAAAAAAATTAAAAATCATAAAGAGTTTGTCCCAAATATTGAAATTAGAATGAATCACATTTGGCGTACAAGACTATAATAACACGATAATATGTTTTGAATTATCAATATTGTATATCATCTGAGGATTCTGGTAAGGGTTCTCTGCCATGTATTTGTTTTTGGTTTATTTATTTAAGCACAAAGTCGCATAATGAACTATCTGTGCCCTATCAACCATGAGTATCAAAACTCGATTTTTTTAGTGTTGTAAGTCTGCAAACTTACCGCTGTGCTAGTGAAATCATGTGAAGTAAAAATTTTGTGACTGTGTATTCACCTTATGTCTATTTACATAATGCAGAAAAACAACAACATTGAATTAGCACAACAGATAAATAAGGATCGTTTGTTTGTTTGAATTTCGCACAAAGCTATTCGAGGGCTATCTGTGCTAGCCGTCCCTAATTTAGTAGTGTAAGACTAGAAGGAAGGCAGCTGGTCATCACCACCCACCGCTAACTCTTGGGCTACTCTTTTACCAACGAATAGTGGGATTGACCGAACATAATAACGCCTCCACGGCTGAAAGGGCGAGCATGTTTGGTGAGACGGGGATGCGAACTCGCAACTATCAGATACCGGGTTGCACGCCTGAACACGCTTGGCCATGCCGGACCCAGAGATATGCATGTATATGTGTACTAGCTGACGTACCCATTCAAACAATAGGAGCTATATAGTTGGAGAAGACATCTCTTAACGTTGAGATCCCTCTCTCTATGTCGCTCCCTGGGTAGCCTTAAGAACACATGCCAAGTTTGATGATAATCGGTGCAATAGTTCGTCAGTTATAAGCGAACACAAAAACTTTTGTCAATTAATAATGATTTGGTTAAGAAACGAAATAAAATTAAACTTAATTACATTTTGTACTTTTTGTGGTTTTTCGTTTTTAAAATAAACAGATCTATTTCTACACGGCAATATCTTTCTATTCCATTCTATGGGTTCTACGTAAAAATATATTTAAAAATATATAGTACAAAATCAACAGAAAGTATTAATCTAAAAAGAATAATTCAGTCGTCTTATACTAAAAGAAATTCTTATCAAGAAGACAGCAACTGATATATTGTATTATAACTACTATTAAGGTATCCTAACTACTTTCAAAAACTATTATCAGAGTAACTCTTACTTAGTTCCTAATAAAAAAAAAATATTGTTTACCTGTTTTCCTTCAAAGGGTTAAACTCTGGTAACCAGTAAACCACTCACGATACTTAACCTTCCTTTGTTTGTTTTTTAACCAGAATAATGTCTTATTTACATAAAGCAAAGTATCTTTATTTTCAGTATATTTGTATTTTTCACACAAAAATCAAACTAAAAGCACCCATACATATGTCAACCAAGTTAAATAGATGTGAACTAAAAGAATGTGTAAAAAAATAAAATCCCAGCTTAACTTTTCAAAGCTTAATACAGAGAAACTCTACGTGTCATAATTAGCGAGATAAACACAAAATTAAGTTTGTTTGTTTGGAAATTTCGCGCAAAGCTATATAAGAACTAGTTGCGTTAGACGTCCATAATTTAGCAGTATGAGACTAGAAAAAAAACATTGCCTAGAGAAATGCAGCTAGTCATCACCACCCAACGCCAACACTTTCATTAATCTTTCACCAACGAATACTGGGATAGACCGTAAAATTTATAATGCTTCCACAGCTGAAAAGACGACTACGTTTGATGTGACGGATTTCTAGACGAGTGCCCTAACCACCTGGCCATACTGAGTCGACAAAATTATGTCCTCCCAGTGACTTAGCGGCAAGTCTGTTAACTTTCAACGCTATAAACCGAGGTTCGACATATCTGGTACACACAGCACAGACAGTCCATTTTGCAGCGTTGTCCTTAACAACAAAGAAACAAACAAATTGAAAAAAAAACACATTCCATCTTCCTCCATAAGGAAAAATAATAAAACCAAGGATTATAAAAAGTCATAAAGAAAACTGCACATAATTTGCATAGACCACGCATACATCACTAACTAACAAGAAATTTTTGAGGCGATGGATCTAGTTATGTTGGTACTTATTAAAATTGAAGTGGTTTTTTTAAATCAGTACATCACATACACACATAAATATATATATATATATATATGTATAGGCACACACACAAATGTTGACTTTTCTAGATGATCGTGGCCAAGTAATTAGCATGTTTTATCTGAATCCGAGGATTCATGGTTCATGTCCAATTACTTCAAAGACCACTTTCTGCATTTCGGGGCTGTGGAGGCACAGTAAGAGTAACAGCCAAATCTCATTACTCAGTTGAACACGAATAATTTTTTCAATTATCAGTTTAAAACCCAACATGGCTCTCGAAAGGTAACTTTTGTGTAGCCTTGTGTTATGTAAATGTGTAAATATTTTGTAAGCGACAACATGTCGTGTTGTGTTTAAATTTTCATTTCTATTATTCATTTTCCATATTAATATTATCGTTTCGAAGTTTAAACTAATATTTTGTTATTCATTTAGGGTAACATTTAGAATTTTCTTGAATTAAGTACACCAATCATATGTTTGTAAATGAGGTGCTGGTGACTACGTGTCCAGACGTGTAGTCTCGTGCAAGAACAAACATGCGTGGATTGCTCTGGAGACCTGTAAAACTTTCGCGGTCTTTCGAGGAGTTTAGGCCTACAATATATAAACAGACGAAGATGCGAGAGACAAGAGAGTTTCAGTCGTCAGTTTTTATTCGAAGAAAAGAAAAGGGAGAGATTCAGACATCAGTTATTATTCGAAGAGAAAGAAGAGAGTCAGTTATTTGTGAAAGATTAAGTGTTTGCTGTGATTATTCAACTTGGATTTGTGACTAAAGTTAGATCTACGGAAGCTGTGATTTTATTTCGTGAATCTCTACGATTCATCTGAATTACTGCTTGTGCTGAGAGTCGGCGAATTTATTGAACTGTGAACTGTTCCTGAACTTCTTCATTTAAGCTTCGGAATTTCTTCGTGGGACCAAATTCACACCCTAGACTGGAATTTGAGACTTTCATTTTAGATCATTATATTAGATAAAGGCCAGTACCATTTTGTATTGTGATAAAATTTGAAGTTTGAAACTAATTTTATTTTGTTTTGTAATTAATTTCGAATGTTATATAATAACAATGACAAATATTAAGTTACAATTTATATTATATCTGTTAATAGTTTAGTGTAATAAATTATACAAGCTGTTATCTGCATTTTTCTGTTGCGTTTAGTCTACAAAGAACATAAAACATAAAAAATACGTAACAGAAAATTGGGGGCTCGTCCGGGATATCGAACAAACAAATTAATTTTATTATAAAATAAGATTTATATTCTATACAGATAGACAGCTTGTATATTCAAAATGGCATTCCAACTTGAAGATTTTATAAACGAATTTAATCAGAATCCCTCTTTCGAATTAATCAAGAACGGACATGCGCGGATTGCTCTGGAGTTCTGTAGAAGTTACGCGATTGTTCAAGAAGAGGCCTACTAATATATAATCAGACGGAGACGTGAGAAATAGGAAGAGTCATTAGTTTTTATTCGAAGAGAAAGAAGAAAGTCAGTTATTTGTGAAAGATTAAGTGTTTGTTGTGATTATTCAACTTGGATTTGTGACTGAAGTTAGATCTACGGAAGCTGTGATTTTACCTCGTCAATCTCTACGATTCATCCGAATTAGTGGTTATACTAAAAGTCAACACGTGTGGAACAATTTACGGGAAATCGAAAAAATTAAAGGCGACAATTTCGTGACGTTCATCGGAGGCAACGTGAAAAGAACTTCGTCGAATTTATTGAACTGTGAACTGTTTCTGAACTTTTTTATTTAGACTTCGGAATTTCTTCGTGGGACCAAATTCACACCCATAGGCTGGAATTTGAGACTTTCATTTTAGATCATTTATATTAGATACAGGCCAGTACCATTTTGTATTGTGATTAATTTTGAATGTTGAAACTAATACCATTTTGTTTTGTAATTAACTTTGAAGGTTTAAACTTAATATCTGTCACTGTTATCATATAATTTATGTTATATCTGTTAATAGTTTAGTGTAATAAATGATACAAGCTGTTATCTGTGTTTCTCTGTTGCGTTTAATCTACGAAGAACTTAAAACATTTAAAAAATACGTAACACTTGCATAAAAATTGTAAAAGAACTAATGATAAAGTATTCACAGACTAATTTAAGAAATAAAGCAAAAACCTTTTGTTTCGTTTTTTTATGTTTTAAGTTTTTCGTAGACTAAACGCAACAGAAAGACACAAATAACAGCTTTTATAATTTATTACAATAAGCTATTATATATATAACAGATATAACATAAATTATATAATAACAATGAAAGATATTAAGTTTAAACCTTTAAAATTAATTACAACACAAAATGGTACTGGCCTGTATCTAATATAATGATCTAGAATGAAAGTCCAAAAGTTCAGATCAGAAATCCAAAATTCCGGTCTAGGGTGTGAATTTGGTCCCACGAAGAAATACCGAAGTTTGAATGGAGAATGACGAAGTTCTTTTTACGGCGCTTCTCGATGAACGTCTCAAACTTGCCGCCTTCCAATTTTCCCAGTCTCCCCTAAATAGTCCGTACGTGACGACTTTCAGCACAACCAGTAATTCGAATAAATCACAGCTTCTGTAGATCTAGTTTCAGTCACAAATTCAAGTTGAATAAACTCACAGCAAACACTTAAACTTTCTCACACGAATGACTGACTCTTCTTTTCTTCGAATAAAAACTAATGACTCTTCCTATTTCTCGCGTCTCCGTCTGATTATATATTAGTAGGCCTCTTCTCGAACAATCGCGTAACTTCTACAGAACTCCAGGGCAATCCGCACATGTCCGTTCTTGCACGAGACTCAACGTCTAGACACTAGGCCGCCATACATTTCCGTTTATAGTCATATATTTGATCTACCTAATTCTAGAAATTTCTAAAAGTTATTTTAAATGAATAACAACATATTTTATTGGTTTAAGCTTTGAAACAATAATATAAATATGGAAATATAAATAATAGAAATGAAAATTTAAACACAACACGACATGTTGTCGTTTACGAAACATTTACATGACATTTACATAACACTTTTTAAACCTTGTCTGACTTAACTAATGAAAAATTGCTTCTTTGGAGCAAAAAGTTCCCTATATGTTTAAGTTTTAAGTTCATGCTTGTTGTTATATGAAGTAATGCTGGAAAATACACAATGTTCATGAATGTAAAAAGTCATTCCGGCATTTTTTATAAATGTCACACTGACTTTTTTTATTCTTATAAACACCAGTAGGAACGTAAACATTTCCAGTAAAAATATTTTTTTGTTGGTACAGTACGGAAACTTGACTTCCTTTTAATTCAGAGTAAAATAGACCTCTTATGAATTAAATCTATTTCGTACTTTGGTATTTCTTACCGTTTGCTTTTTTTTTTCTGATTACAAATTGGACTACAGTCAAGGATGAAAAGATAAGAAAAACATACTCTCGTTTACACAAGTACATAAGTGCAAAATGTTTATTTTCGTGTAAAAGTTGTCATTTGCCGGGCTTTATTTTTGAACTAGCTAATAATTAGAATGAAAAATCCGAGTTCTATTCCCCACGGTGGACAGAAATTTTAGATAGCCTATTGTGTAGCTTTATGCTAAAACCAAACATAACAAATCTACCAATTTCTCCACAATCAGTCCCTTCAATTCTACAACATTTTCATGAGAGGTACTTGCCATGTCAGTACTAGATGTATTCAAATTGTGTTTTCTAAAGAAGGCTGGTCGTTTACACCGTATAACTAGATCATCATCCTAAGAATCCGAAATGAGGAAGATAGCCACTAATTAAGTTAAATATTTTCCCTGTGACGGTTCTGTTGTTTACATGAAACATCGTCATTGTCACGAATGTAAAAGTGTAAGAATCACATATTTCTACATTTGCGTGGCAGCAATTTATTTTTGCTTTGATTTAAAACCACCATTAATATTTCCGTTGGAACCACTCCACGGACTTTGGAAGGAAACAAGCTGTCATGTTCCTGTTTTTTTACTCCGTCATCAAGATTGATAGATTACCCTATTACGTGCGCGATTTCGAAACTCCCACCATTATTCAAACGTTAACTTTATAGTCTATCTCTGTCACTATAGCTATATCAGGCGAGAGAGAAATCTTTACTGGCATATACGTGTGTGATGCAACGTATCTTATAAGTTGAACAGCAAAGTCGTATTCATCAATAACAACTAATATATATATGTACTACTAAGAACTAAATATGGAAGTACTGCCCTCAACAACAAAAACAACGAAGGGGTGATGTAATTATAAGAAGATTTCGATGCCACTTATTTCCTATGTCTCCTGTCAGTCACTAGATTGTGCTTATACAATCGTAAATGAGACAAAAAATGCGTAGTTTATAAACGCTTATCAAGTAGGTGCTGAAGACGGTAGTGTACAAGCGTCTACTGTTTCTTTCGCTATGCGATAAGAATGGATTTAAGCAGCACTTTGTATGATCCAGTAAGATCGGTGGTTGACTATAGCCTTCAAGCAAAGGAATTTTTGGTCTTGAGTACATGCATTTCTGAGTTTGCGAGCTAACGTTTTCATCAACACAACAAGAGCAGCTCACCTTTGATCGAGCTGAATATATGATAATGATTAAAATGAAACAAAAACACTAGCACCTTGTCGTTTTTCAGAAGAGTTTCATTCACCTGACACAAGCTTTCATAATTTATATCCACAACAGCGACTCTTCTGTTCCGATCCTATGTTACAAAATTATATATGGTGATGCAAACTTATTTATTATCACGATAGGGGTTATCGTTAACCACTTAAAATCGAACTCGACTACATTAACGCTCAGTTTTTGCCCATCTCGAGAATGCGTGTGCATCCTACTATATAAATGCTTTGATTGTTTATTTTCATTTCGCGCAAAGATACACGAGGGCTATCTGAGCTAGCCGTCCATAATTTATTAGTGTAAGGCTACAGGAAAGACAGCTAGTCATTACCATCAACCGTCAACTGTTGAGCTACTCTTTTACTACTTTGCCAAACTGTGAATCCAAGGGTCCACAGTTCAGGTACTGTTGCAGTGAGTCAATTTTCACACTCTGGGACAACGAGTGAATTAGAAGAGTCATGGCAAAACCCGCAGTGCAGCTCAAGAGTAGTGATTGAGTACTGTTAGATACAAGCCGAATGGTGATTAGGTATTATTGGATACAAGCCGAATGGTGATTAGGTATTATTGGATACAAGCCGAATGGTGATTAGGTATTATTGGATACAGAACGAGTGTTGATTGGGTACTGTTATATACAGACGAAGAGATGACTGGGTACTGTCAGACAGAAACCGAGAAGTGACTGGGTACTGTTGGATATAGAACGAGTGGTGAATGGGTACTGTTGGATACAGACCGAGTGTTGATTGGGTACTGCTGGATACAAACCGATATCTTGAAAATCTTCCTTTACTGGTATTGGAGTTTGCTTCATTCTTCTTATTGAAGTTTTTCATCCCGTTTCAATGATAATGAAATTATTATTGTGATGAGAATTTTAAAGTAATTTTTCAAGAGATTAGAAAGCTTTAACTTAATTTTCAAAGTCGTCCCCTAAGTAAATCATATCTTGGATTTTAGCGTTGTATGCCCATAAAATTACCGCTTACCCACCTGAGGAAGGGTGTTAGGTATCTTTGTAATGCAATAATTATCTAAAATAAGGAAAGAATATAGGTTTCTAAAATGATTACTTGTGTCCCTGAAATACTATTGTTTACGTAATATAGCAACTTAAATGAACATCAGAATTTATATGTGTAATTGTCTTTACGCTCGATTGTCGACATATTAGCCTTTTGCAATAATGGAGCTAGATCGGTGCTATTGTCTATTTCTTCACTATTAAGGACATGCGTATCAATGAACTACATTTTTTTCTAATGAAACAATGTAAAATAAGAAAAAACATGGCGAAGAATCTAGTGTTAAAGTCTACAAAACTCATGGAGAATACACTTTTATATGTTTTTCATTTTCCATAAACAGTTGTACTCTTTAGTTAGCTGGATAAATAACGTATGTAACTTGTACGGGTGCATGCCTTACTAGTGCAAGTTTTGTTTGGTCGTTTGTTTTTCGCGATCGTCAACCGGTATTCGAAATATTGAGTTTTCCAGCAACTTGTTATCTTCGTTAACTGTTTCTTCTCTTACTTTGATGTTTTTGTTCTAACATGGTCGTCATTTATTTTAATTTACTGTCAGTATTTGGTTGATGTAGCACCCATCAGAAACTCAATATAGATGCTTTTTTGTTGTTGTCATTTGTAGACATCCTCTGATTCCATTTTCTTTTTACTATTCACCAGACTTGTATGTTCTTATCCCTCCACTCATTGGATATTAATATCAATAAATGTTTACTAATTTTACACACTTACTACTTTAAATGTTTGTTTTATTCCCTTTCGATCCGTTATTTCTCAGTTTGAGCTTTTCCTCCTTTCTAAATCACCTGATTTTTGTTTCACCCTTTACATTCGTACCTGTTTAATCGTGATGGTTCTCGAATATGTAGACACTTGCCCAATGTATGACATAATTAACTCGCGCTTGCAATAACATGGCCTGCAATGTCAGTAACAAGCATGGGGTTACTCGTTTTTTTCAGATGCTTATGCAATCAAAATTTCCACAACCCCTGGTATCTCAGCTGCACGTTTAAAAGCTTATGATGCTCAAAATCGAGGCACAACACAGATAGCTCATTGTGTAGTTTTGCATTTACAATCACAAATAAAACAAAGTAACTCTTGTGTATCTTATATATGAAACATGCAAATTTTAAAATTTATAACTGGTCATTAAAATATTCTTTGGCAACTGAGTAATATTAAATTGATTATTACAGTGTGACGTAGCAAATCAACAGAATGATATAATAATTATATAAAAATTTCATACGTCGATAACCCAACAACTTTAGGCGTCATCAGGGGGCACTATAGGTCCCGACGGGTTGGAGCTACCTTGAACCTTTGGATCCCTGTAGTCGAACTGACGACTATTCTGACAGCAGTGCGATACTTTATTCTCTTAAAGACTTTTCACAAATATTACCTAAGGCTTCCTAAACGTGAAAATACACGCCTTTGGCGCCAGCTCTGTTTAAAAGACACAGTTATGTAAGTATAAACTATTATATCTGACGTCTATGCCCAGCTAAGTATCTAGGTTAGTCACCAAGCACAATATATGTTTTCTTCCAAAATAACCAAATAGTTTTAAAAATTGAGGTTACACCTTTATTATAATACTACACAACACTTCAGCAGTAATTTCTTAATGTTGAGTTTATTTCTATGTTTGTATTTTAATAAACATTAAAGGAAATGTCTTGAATCAGCCTCATAGCTAAGGAAGACTTTCGAAGTAAAAAGAGATAAGTTTGTTGGTTTGTTTTTTTAGCACAAAGTCACCAACGAAGGAAATCGAATTCCAGATTTTAGCGTTGTAAGTCCATAAATTTACTGCTGACCCACCAGAGGAACGGTGATTCGAATCTTTGCAATTAAGTACGTAAAGTAAGGAAAGAATGCTGGAAACACTATTTTAACTTTGGAAGGAGGGGGAGTTTATGAGATGGTTTTAGGGATGCTGTTTCATCTACTTAAACATCAATTTTAAATAGCCTCACCCTCTATCAGTAACGTCGAAGAACAATTATCGAATATACTGCTGTGCATTGATTAAAATTAACATAACAGATAAAAAAGTGACTAATTTTTCTAACCTTTTTTTCTTTTCAGATACGTGAATTTATATATATCAGTAATTGAAACTGAAAAGGAAGTTCAGGGAGTGAAATATTTTTCAATTACTGGCTTCTTTGTTTGATGATTTGTTTTGTTTGTTTTTTTGAATTTCGCCCAAACCTACACGAAGGCAATTTGCGTTAGACGTCCATAATTTAGCAATGTAAGACTAGAGGGAAGGAAGCTAGTCATCATCACCCATCGCCAACTCTTGGGCTACTCTTTTATCAACGAATAGTGGTATTGACCGATACTTTTTAACGCCCCCACGGGTGAAAGGGCGAGCGTGTTTGGTGGGATGGGGATTTGTTTTGTTTTTTGCGCGTGACTGTGGGGCTCTGAAAATTTAATCCACGGTACCTTTGTGTTGAGTGAAGAAGCAAATATCTCTTTTAACTTATATTATTGACATTAAATACATAAAATAATATCATTCAGTTTGTAGAAATGATGCATAAAAATGACATCACAGAAAGACATGGGAAATAAATATAGGTGAAAATGAGAATGCTATTATCAAAACACATTCAGTAATTTCATCAGTAACAGATAGGATAAGATATTATGATCGACTGATTTGAATCCGATGTTCACAGTGAATGGCCCAGCGTGGCCAAGCGTGTTAAGGCGTGCGACTCGTAATATGAGGGTCGCGGGTTCGCATCCTGGTCGCGCCAAACATGCTCGCCCTTTCAGCCTTGGGGGCGTTATAATGTAACGGTCAATCCCACTATTCGTTGGTAAAAGAGTAGCCCAAGAGTTGGCGGTGGATAGTGATGACTAGCTACCTTCCCTCTAGTCTTACACTGCTAAATTAGGGACGGCTAGCACAGATAGCCCTCGAGTAGCTTTGTGCGAAATTCAAAAACAAACAAACACAGTGTATAAGTCGTGTTAATATTGACTATGCGACCAAATTGAAAGCAGGCAAATGACAATCAGTCATCAATATTTATTCAAATGTATAATTTTTGTTTATTTCTATGTACATTTTATACAAACTTTAGAAATATTGTATAAGTTGTGTAGTTAATTTATTTATAATGCGTTTTATCATCTTTAAATTATTAAGATATAATTAAGTTTGAAACATATATCAGTTTACTGTTATTTCTTTACGTGGATTTGATTCACACTGTGAGGTCATCACAGGAGAAGTAAAACGAGTGCAAGATTTGAATATAATTTTATCAAACTGTATATATTAATCTACCAACAAGAATAACCTAAACAAACTTATTTTTGAGTAAAATCAAACGAATAAAAATGGGTAAGCTACAAAATCAAAAGTTAGCATTAAGTTGTCCAACTTTATGTAGGAACAAATATTACTTCTAATGAGAGAAGGAAGAAGTTGTACACATAACAGAATTATCAGATCGCAAGCCACAAGTACTGGGATTGCTAAGCAACTCAAAATCCAAAGTTTATCATCCCAGAACTAGCAAATTACATTACCGTATTTCCATGAACAAGTTTGTTCTGACACTACATCATTAAGTACTAAATTGCACGATCAAGACTGACAGGTTTGCTCTACACATGGCGTTAGGAGGGTACGTCAATTTAATAGAAAAATACAAAACTTTATAACCCAAGCGCTTTCGAAGAGTGAACCTTTTTTCACCAGGAGGAAACTGGAAATTTGCTCTATCACGAACCTATTAATTTAGGTATAAATTCCACCAGTGTTATTGAGGCATAAATTCAATATACAACTAGGACAAGCTGTACGTGATGTTTAGGTCAAAAGCATCTATACTGAAACAAAAATGTCATTAGTTACTGTATCATGTATGCCATAATAAATATATTTGTACACATTTTGCAGCCTGTCCTCGATCAAGTCACCATATTACAGACGTTTCTGGTTTAACCAGTGTTACTTAACGTTTAATTATTTTTGACAAACTGCCAAAAGCATATCAGTGATCACAACCTTTTTTTTTTTTTAAGGTGATGCAAAATTTTATAATTGCGTCGTAGATTCGTCTTTTATTTCCATGAAATATAACCGTAAATTAGGACAGTTATTTTCATATAACTAACAAGGGCAAATTTACTATTTCTTCGTAAAGTTATTTGGTAATATGTCAATCCACCACAACACAACTTTTAAAGTTCAGACGTCATTCCACGTACACTAGTGTACCTACTAACGTTAAAGTTTGCACTCATTATGACACAATATTTTTGCTTCCCTTCGTCCGGAGGGTAAAGCACAAATAGATCACTGTGTAGCACTTTTGGGCCTAACAACAAACAAACACTATTACGTACTATATAGCTTTGTTATTTTTGAAGCAGCCTATGTAAACTTTACTAGAGAACATTGTTCTCTTTACCAGTATATTCGACAGCTGCGCAGCTGCTTTTTATGTCTTGGAATAAGCACCGACTGAACGCAACGTAACGTGACTATTTCTATTCTTTTAAATATATACTAAATTACGTGAATCCACGTTGTCAGAAAACTATACGCAGCCTTGAGGTTTGAACGCTGAAGGTTGAAATGTCCAGGAAAAATTATTTACCACCAATATTTGTTGGTGCTACAAGTTTTTTTTCTGTGTAAACAATGTACCTAAAAACTAATAAAAAATTCACTCTTTTCTAGTTATTGCTGAATTTTTTAATTTTGTTTACAATTAATTTAATTATGGCATGCCTGATTATTCATAACCTGACTGTTTATACTGTTTATGTTTTATTTTTTACAGCGATGTTTAAAATTTTGTCCTTGTACTTTCAAAAGTAGCAGTCTCTTCTTTTTTTCATATTAACATATATTTTAATTTTTGAAATAATTACAGCTTTTAGTACATTGTTGCCCTTTTCTATGTTTATGGCCAAGACTATGGGTAGGGTCGATCAACTAGCACTACAGTAAGCGGTAAAATGTATACTGCTATAAACCAGGTTTCGATACCCGTGGTGACCCAACCACAGATTGTGTATCTTTGTGCTTAACTTTAAACAAACAAAATGAAATCCTTTATACGCAAAAACAAGGCAAAATACTTGGTAAAAAGTGATCTTTCATTTCTTTTACATAACACCCAAGACACAAATTTGATCTTTCCCGACGGTGAAAAAGTAAAAACTGTTAGAATTGATATCCTCGGATTTGTCAAAAAACATTGCACCGACGAATCAAATTCTTAAGGAGCTATGAAATAGCTGACTATTATAAACACTTCATACCATATTTGTTCATTCTTTAATATTATTATTTAGACTAGCTTTGTTATCTTTTGTATACAATAAACAAAGATAGCGCTTCTGTTTCTATAATCCTTAAACTACAGTGTAATATTCATGATTCATAAATTTGATATGAAAATTGGGCAACGCCTATAATCCACCTACAAAAAGCTACTTGGTACTTCTGGTCACTGACTCAACTTAGAGAAGCCAGTCTATATATGGGGAGACATACGGCGCCAGACCGCCAAGGTCCTCCGAGTCAGCCTTCGCGTGTGAGGAAAATATATAGGTGAAGGGTTTGTGGGGGACCCCATGCCTCTTTGGGAGTTCCCGAGGAAAAAAAATACATACCCAGCTGGTGCAAATAATCAAGTATATGGCGAACACCAAAAAGATTTTATGTAACAGTTCAACAAAACCCATATGTTCTTAAAAAACAAAACACCTACGAGGAACAGAGATGAAATAAGATCAAAAGGTATGTTATACTTTATACTTTTTTAAAAAGTAAACTGTGTGCATATTTTTAAAAATTACTTACAAAGCTTTCACAAAAGTAAGTTTATTCCAATTGATTATTTTTGCAACTCTTTGGCTTTAATTTCGGAGAATGAACTATAATAATATAACTCGTAGATCGGAGCACGACTTAGTACAGGATTCAAATTGATCTCGCAGGTTTAACTGACACTCAAATTAATGTTTCGTTTTTGCTTTGAGTTCTTGTTTTTGTTTATCCCAAATTTAAGGAAAATCCTCTACATAATGGCTTACTTAGCTGTTAAGGCTTTTGTTAGAGAATTTTCAATTTCCATGATAAGATTAGACATACGTCATTTGAATTTGTGCATTGTCATTAAAGTCTGAAATATTCATCTAACATTTAAATAAACTTTGACTAAATATTACAGTATGGAGAAGCAACATACCAAAACCTTATACTGTCAACTATAATTTATATATATATGAGTATATAACATTCAAGAAAGTTTGTCTCACATAATAAGCTACTCAGAGGACGAGGTCATTAAGATAACCAATTTTCTGCTATATGTTTGTTCCTCTGTGTCATGATGTGTTTGTTTAATTTTTTGGAAACAATCCTAACATAATTGGAACAAGCTGATATGATAATATAATCACAGTGCAGGATGTCCTCAGCATTATTGAACACTCTTTTGGCGTTATATGTTTTGCTGAAACGCTATTTTTGTGGAGTTGAATCGTTGTACTTCCAAATTAAATAAGTCTTTCTGAAGAAAATAATAGCACCAGTCATCATCACATACTAAATAATAATATTAACTTCTGTTTCTTCCAAGAAATAGATATTTTTTCTTCACATATTCAGCTTCATTAATCAATCATAGAGAGTTGCCACGCCTCTATTTAAATAACCTAATATCAATAAACACCTTATAAACAAATCCTCGACTTTGTGGGATCTTCCGCCTTGCTTTTGACACCTGGGTGTGAATACTACACATCCTGGATATAATGCAAGATGTTCATAAGCTACGGTTAATTTTCATACTAAACTTATACAGTGATAAGACGTATTTCAGAAATGAAAGTGTTATAGTAAACCAAGTAATGAGAAGTATCTAATATATATAATTAAAGGAACTTCGCGACAACTACCACAATTCTGTATAAAGAGCACGTTACTTATGCACGATATTAACCAAAGCAGGAAGTTGAGTAGTTTCTCGTAACACTTCGCAAAACAGAACAGCTGTCTAGCATGCCAGAGGCAATGGCGTTACCAAGTGAGATTTAACATTCATGCCCATAAAAAAAACTAGTTCCGACCGAAAGGAGGACATAATCTGTGTTTAAATATTAAACTGAAATATAGAAACTTGATAATTGGTATGTCTGTAGTGTCGAATTAATGGAAGGTATACGAAAACGCTTACTTAAAACCTATCTTCAAAAACCATGAACTAACTTCTAACCTTGTAATATATCCAATTTCTTTAGTCTTCTTCTAGTGACATACATCAAAGTTGTGTGTGTTTTTTAATTGCAAAGCCACATCGGGCTATTTGCTGAGCACACCGAGGAAAATCCAACCCCTGATTTTAGCACTGTAAATCCCTAGACTCACTGCTGTATTAGCGGGGGGCGACATCAGAGGTAAACAATGTTTACTATATATACTGTCCAATGTGACAAGTTTTGGAACAAAAAACAATTTTCTTGAGCATTGTAGATGATTATATGACTTCAAATATAATGGTTTTAATAACGTATTTCACAGATTTCAAAAATAATGTTCATTTCACGTCAGAACTTCTTTTTCCTGAATCGGGAAGAAAAAAAATCTTACTCAGATTAAATTATTATTCTCTTTGACACAACGAACTATTATTATTATGTTTGGGTTCTAGAATAATCAATAAGACTCTCACGTCGCGATTGGTCTAGATATTGGTCTAAGTATAACAAAATATGACCTAATTTCAGTCAAAATGATTCAGGTATGTATATGTATAAGTACATATGACGTTTTTGAAAAATATGTACGTGATGAAGTACAATGGATATCACTTTCGAATTAAGCGTACAGGAATTAGCGTAGAACATGTGAATAGTTCAAGACAATAAAGCCATCACAGAGCTGTGTTATTGGTTACATATGAGAAAAAAACAATAAAAAACATAACTTTCTAAAACCGTTGAGTTACAAATCTGTAACCGCTCATGGAAACGTGTTGCATATGTTATAACTGCATATCTTTTAATTTTAAATAAAGTAGTGTACTTTTACATGCAACGAATACTACTTTTAGTATTACTGAAACTATTCACATTTTTTCCTGACTTACATAAGGCGCATAGGCCTTCTAGCTTTCAATCCACTGTTATCTTCCTTTAGTAATTGCATTGCACTTTTCAGTACAATATATAGTAATATTTTACCTTATAAAAATATTAGTGTAGTTATGCAGAAACTTTGTCCGTACTGTTAACGATTATATGTGAAGTAAACGAAAGTGCATGTGTGCGTTAATCTCGCTGTTTAAAGTGTTATCCTAAGTTTTAGTATAGCTTGGGACTGAGTTCGCATGACACAAACGGACGCTCATGTTAAGTATCTCGTAACCTTGGAGATAATTCTGCTTCGTTTCCAACTTTAATTTCTCTCAATTAAATACATCCTTTGTTTCTCTTTAACATATGGTCGAAGTTAGACGTTCCTGGTATATAATTCTCTAATCAGACACTCACTACAGTTAGAGGAAACCATAAAAGGTCCACTATATTAATCACTAAATTCTTTCTAGGCTTCATCAGAAATTCTGCACTTGCACTGCATGTATACATTGTAGATTTTTTATGCCAATTTTGGTTCAAACTCCGTTAAATTGTACTATTGCAATTGATCCACACTCCTTTTAGTCTTAAAAAATTAAAGTTATTGTTAACTGATGCCAATAAGAATTACATCCAACATGAGTGTAATCGTGTTATCTTTGAAGTCGTCTTTTATATAAACCAGATAAATTAAAGAGATGCTTCTATGTGTTCTTTCTTCAACTGAATGACGTCTATGATTCACCTCCCGACCCTGACCTGCTTATTAGACAAGAATGCCTCAGAAACAATGATGCAGCTTTTCTAAGTTCTTACTCGCTATATTTCTGTCTAACGAGGCCAAACCTGAACATTACACGGAATGAACACATCTCGAATCACAAGAATGTAATGATATTTAGTAGCTGGATGATAAATCAAAAAAGCAGCCGTAGAAAAACATCAGTCATGAATCAGAGGCGTTGCTAGGTGCTTAAAAGATTCGGAGATCGGGTCCATGGCCGCAGGGTTTTTGGTATTTCAATATTATATCGATCGTGATTCTTCGATTCTCACTTTTCAAGACACCAACAGGGGCACAGGTCCCGCATACTAGCGTCTCGTGAAGCCTCTGTCAAGAATTCTACTATGATATTAACTATTTAATAATCTATGAAAATATAATAATTACTTTTTTCGCTTTGTGAAATTGTAAACACAAAGGCAAAACATCAATGATGCACCCGACTTAAAAACTCAACGGTCAATGCACAAGTTATACGCAATTTGCATTTGTTCCGGCTTGTGTTCTAGTTTGGCTACCATACTCAACTAGGTAGCAAGAAACGCCCAAACGATATTTACAGTGCGTTTGTAAAATATTACCCGTCTAAAAAATTCGCAGTACCAAATGGTAAAATTGAAAACGAACGCTAATGATAAGCTCTTACCAGTCCTTACCATAAAAAAAGATATCGACTTTTTCACATACCATTCTCCACTTGTAGTGTCTACATATTCCATTATACTGAATATTTCCAGGTTTAACCTTCTACAACATGTATTTAATCAACTGAGAAGTGTGTGAAATTAGATTTTCTATGTAAAATAAATGGGAAATCTAGCAGAATTTAATTAAATTAACTGTGATATAGTCGGTATTTTTATTTACATTTTTATGTCAGTCGAACGCTATTAAAGATATTGTAATCAATAAAATTGTGGACCCACAAATGATTTCGTGCACAAATAATTTGGAATACAAATATGTTTAAAAATTCTTTAGAATGGACCCAATCTGTAATTTTAGGGTTAACTGACGGCCCACAGCAAGTATAGCAACAGCCGCACATACACGTTAAAGATAATACACACTTTCCTTGACCTACCTTACAATGGTGTGATGTTCACAAATTAATTTCTGTCATTAAAACATGATTGGAATACTATAGCACCTCTAACACAAGGTTTCTCTTGTGAAACAAAAATAACAATTATATTAGGAAACTGTTCTCCACAAGTGTAGAAAATCTTTTATTTTTTTTGCTGTTGATAACAATATTCGTTGAAAAGCACAGCACAAAGATCAAGATTTCGAGACATGTCACATAAACACGAAACTAGACCAAAAACAGAAAGACAAATATAGAAGGATCAATCAGTCTGCGGAACTGTAACGCTAAATTTTGAGTTTCGATACATATACGCAGCGGGCAAAGAACAAGTGGCCTATAGTGTAACCCTCCGTTCAAACAATAAATATACAATCGACCTCTGTATATTAAACGTCTACTTATCGAGAGATGTATGTTGCGAATATTATTTTGCACCACAGCTCTCAGCTATCAACTGTTAAATTTCTGTTTCGGTGGCTCAAAATTCATATAATTTTATTCCATTCGAAAGATAAACGGTCCATTTGGAGTGACAATGTAGCTTCTAGTTCACTTAATTCTAATGTATTAATAATGGAATTAATTGGTTTGAGCAACCGTACTAGTTATTAGTCAGTAGAAACTGGCTTGATGACTAGTCAAACGACAGTATTCTTGTCATGTTTAGTAGTACGATCACCTACGTCTAATTACCAACTTATTATTATCATTTGATACTAATTACCAATATCCTACGTTTTACTGTTGGCTACTAATCTGTTATTGAGGGAAGTACTGAAAAAACTTAGTGATTTTTGTTTGTAATTAAGCACAAAACCACAAATGGGCTATATGTGCTCTGCCAACCACGGGTATTGAAACCCGGTTTCTAGCGGTGCGAATCCGCAGACATACCACTGTGCCACTATGGGGGATGTAGTGATGACAGCAGCCAGGATAACTAATAAAACTAATGGAAACAAAATCGTACCTTATTAGAAATAGTCTTACGTGATAATACGCTGTATACTAATCATGGCAACGATAGGTATTCGATGGTCATAACTTTACCGTAATAATTTATTTTTGTATTTATGGAACAAAAATAGAGATACGTATGATGCATTTACAACACAGCTTGAACTACATGTTTTTGTCTAAAATAACTAATGTTACACAACTTGAAAAAGCAGCATAGTGCATACTAGTCTAGCATGTCTACTACACGCTCATAATTAAGGTAAACACAGTCTCGTTGATTTATGGACATTAACACATTACATGTAAGGAAGGGATTTTGTCTTATTACCTTTCACTGAATTGATATTCTGCAATTAGGAATTTAGTTCAGTTGTCATGAATGATAAATCTATACTGAACTCTCCACCTCTGTAACTTGTCATAAGAGAGAAAATCTAAAGTTTTCAAACACAGTTTTTAATTCCAAAAAAACATCTATATAAAAAGCTCGTGTTTCAAGTGAATCCTGTACCTTTCACTCATCATACTCAGAACTATTAAATAAATACTTTGCTTTTTGTATAAAAAAAGTGTAACTTCGCATGAACCCAAATATATTTATACTTGCTTCAGAGTTTGTTTTATTCTACAAAGATCACTGAACACTCAGAACATAACCCGTGCAGATCACCACTTCCCTTATAAAATCACTGTGTGAACATATTAAAACCTCAAAATATTAAACTTAGGTACAATTTTAGCAACTATTTACTGGCACATATGAATTAAACATACGATTATTATTATTATTAAATAGTTACCAATAAGCTTAAATTCTATATACACACATATATATATATATATATATATATATATGTGTGTGTTAATTTTTAAAATTCTGGGAAAAAATATATTGAGCCTAACGAGAATAAGAATAACTTACAATAATTTAAACTTGTCAACAATAACAGTCACTTATGTTAATGAAGGATATCTCAGGACTAAATATTTAGTAAAGTAATCCACTATTCCACACGTGTAATTATGACAACAGTGTAGACTGAACAATTATTTATATTAGAAAAAAAACTTCTTCACATAATCGACATAGAGAATTTCAATGAAATAAAAAAAGACAATTCGACCAATAAGATTGAAAAATCAAAAACGTTTGCAAAAAAAGACCTAACCAGACGCTCAAAAAGAAATTATCATAGTAGCCAGTAAAACATCCCAATTCTTCGGTTTATCATAAATCTACAGATAAACTTCATTATCAAAAATACCTCCCCCCAGCACACAATTAGAAAGATACTAAACAGTAATCCTATCTCCACTGAAAAGTCACCCCCAATACAAAGCACATGGGAATTAAAACTCGCAGGAATCCTCCCACAGATTATCTGGTCTGCTTGGATATTACTACCATGTTTCCTTCTATTCTAGTTGCACAAACTTTCCACATCATGAGAGGAACCAAAAGAATCTTCTCTCTTAGTGCACAACTTCTACTTATTTTTAATTACACCACTAATTACAACAATAGTAGTGATGGTATCTTCCTTCTCCGTTGGTGCATACTTATACAAAATTACGAAATAAACACTCTCAGTTTCACAAACTTAAAATACAAAGAATGGAACGATATGTAAATGAGTCCTTCACCATCTGGGTGCGTTCTGTTAATGGTTATGAAGTTTTTAAATTCCTAAGCCCAAAATATCTATTTACCAGTGCAAGTATAAGTCAATAGATCGCTTCTTTTCCTAGGTGTTGTAATGGTTATACTCCAACATAAACAGAAAAAACAATCAAACGAACATATACACTAAACGTACTTGTGCAAGGTTTTGGAACGTGTTCTCTTCCGAGATTAAATAAAAACAAAATTAAGAGTGATAACTATTTTCATTTATTGCTTTTGAAGTTAATATGCCCTGTTGTATTGTAACCCAGAATGCATAATCCTTCTCGTGATTCATGGAAAACGGACGTTGTATTGACAAACTGCAACGTTACGTACCCCTTATGTAACGTCATTTTAGCGTTTACTGATTGACTGACAGACAACACGCTGCTGTACAATGGTTCGAATGATTAAAACAGGTGACCTTCCCACACGACCTTCGGACCATTTTCAGGCACATTATTTCAAACCAATCATCACATTTTGTGAAACAAGGTATTATGATAAACCTGCAGTTTATTTCAAACATTCATGTAAAATCACACAAATTATCTGTGCTGGCCATCACTAATTCTGAAGTAGTAAACTGGCAGCTAGTAAACATTAACCAACGTTGACTCTTGAGGGACTCTTATCAATTAATAAAATTTGACCTTTCCTTTTATTATGCGTTCACGGTTCCTTCTGATTTAGTCTGGCATTGGGTTACACTTGGTCCTACATATCAGAGCAAACGGATGTATTCAAAGCACTATGAAAAAAAAATAAACCAAGACCAACAAATAATGGTTAACCCTCTTTTTCTTTTAAATTAGGTCAGATGAGGCTTGTTGGTTAGCCTGCTCCAACTGGTTCGTAGATTATTATCGCAAAACGCACTTTGCATTTTGGGGCTGCGGGTGTGCTTTATGAGTGGCGATCAAAGCCAATATCTGATGAGGCAAAAGTTTCTTTGTTTTGTTTGTTTTTTGGAAATTCGCACAAAGCTACTCGAGGGCTATCTGTGCTAGCCGTCCCTAATTTTGCAGTGTAAGACTAGAGGGAAGGCAGCTAGTCATCACCACCCACCGCCAACTCTTGGGCTACTCTTTTACCAACGAATAGTGGGATTGACCGTAACATTATACACCCCCACTGCTGGGAGGGCGAGCATGTTTAGCGCGACCTTCGGATTACGAGTGCACGCCTTAACGCGCTCGGCCATGCCAGGCCTGAGGCAAAAGTAGTTAAAGAAGTTACAATGGGTGTTTTTGACCAGCTGCTTTAATACCAGTTCAAAAATAGGGATAGCTATGTGCAAGCTGTCCCTTTTTGTAGTTCCGCGCCAAACTTTTGAAACAAACAGACAGAAATTAAAATCTATTAACTATTAATATTAAAAGATTACTAAATGATTACAGTGATATCTTTCATGATAACACTCAGCTTTTTTTTTTGGTCTGAAAATGCATGTGCATTTTACTAAGTGCGCATGCGCCTTTTATTTAAATGGATGTAAACAAGAGGCGGAGGTAAATATATTTAGTAGACGACCGTTTGTATAACAATATATTAAAAGTTTATCAAAGTTTAAAAAAGTATATAATATTAGGTCGTAAAATACCATTATACGTTGTGCGCGATATGGAAAGGTCAGATTCTACCAGATCTCTTCTCCCCTTTGTTATTATTTTTGGTAAACTGCTAAGTACTACTGAATTATTCATGAAATCATTTCTAAGAGTAATTCATATATATCAAGTTGGGACACTTTTCTACTTCCCTCTTCAGAGCCATGTCCAGGAGTAGAATGCTTATAGCATTTAGTGTAATTTCACTGCTTCATCTTGTCGTTTGCAATCACAAACAGTTCCATAGTAAAATGTTACTTTTTCACTCGAAATAGTATTAATCACATGTTTGACATATTAAACCACTAGTGATACCTAATTCAAAAGGATATTTTAAGATCTAGAACAGGTTGACTTTTTCTTACAGTAGAAACTGACTGGAGAGAGGCTGTCATCACCGAGTATAATATAACGATCTATTTCTGCCAATGGATCATTTTAATATTGATTTTTATCAAAATATCGGAAGGAGCATCTACGAGTCTATCTTGAATTGATTCACTGTCCGCGTACTTGTGCATGAATTGTGTGTAACTTGGAACCAAGACCTAACAGAAAGTTTGATATCATGTCGAATGTATTCATGTTATAGGGAGTGAGCAATTAATGTTTACAGTGGCATGAAACAATACTTTGTCATGCGCTTTAAAACAAAACGCTGTAAATTATATTTGCTTAACTTGTTTGAACCTGGCTATTTGCTTATCAGAATCACTAATCATTTATTTTCGGAAAGGAAAAGATACAACAATATCTTAACAGCGACACAGAAAATTTTGCACCTAAACATTGTTTACTATATACTCTGACACTTGAACGCTCACAGCATTAATAAATAAAAGGATAATGAATTACAGACTGTTGTTATATGAGCAATAAAAATGAGAATAATCGCAAACCAAAGAAAAAATTACCAAAGATAAATTGTAGGAGATCACCTATTCTCGCCTGGAACTATTTGAAGGAGACAAATAGTGGTGGGAGAAGTAGGATTGTTTGAAGACAAATACTAATGAGAAAGGTGGAATGTTTTAAAGATGACAAATGCTGGTGATAGAAATGGGATTGTTTAAAAGAGACAAATAATGGTGAGAAAAGTAAGATTGTTTCAATAAGACGAATAATGGTGAAAGATGTTGAATTGTTTGAAGAAATCTGAGAGATATAAGAAAAAACTCGTAGCCGTATCATATGTAGGTAAGTCAGTTAAAAAAAAGTGACAATTTTATATATAAAACAGAAACTTAACAGTACTTTACAGACAGTAAATAACATGAAACTGTTAAAAATATGGTAACATTGTTTCGTCGAAACTGCTTTTTAAATTTATAAAACGAGTATTTTAGAAAAGGCTATAACATCGCACTTGAATTTACAATACAAAATAGGCCAAGTGCTAAACAGAAACACATTCTGATACCGTATGGTGTCGCTATCCGCGTGTTTAAGCGTGAGAAAGAAACAGGTGTCCCACGGGTATACCAATTAGTGACTGACCTTCAGATGGGCAGGTTACGTCCTTGCCCCTGGGATTCCTATGTACAATAACAGACGCCATTGTTCTCTCTATTTCAGATAGCCGTTCTACACAGTTTTTGTTTACGAGACCAAGGTGGCCAATATAAGAGCATTCAGTCTAACAAGTCACTAACATTCCACCATTACAATGATTAAATAACAATACGATATAGTTGATTATTATTTATACGTATTTTATTCAATACAGAGTACATGCATTGTTATCAAGGTATCTGTTTATCTCGTTGTGTATGCTTCAAAAGACTAAAATAAAAAGCCCAGTTCCACAATCAACAGAACACTTTCCAAATGTTGATGTGAATGAACTAGCAACATTTCTTGCAGTTCCTTGACTGAAGAACTTGAAAACAAAGTAATGCATTTGAAGTTCATTGACGTTCGTAATTTTTTAAATATATATTTTAATGCAAAATTTTTACGAGAATTTAGTTTCATTTCATATCCGATATCGGCTGGATCAACATATTTTCCTTAGCTGAATTTTTTGCGTGAGGCATGAACATACTGAATGAAATTTCAAGAATTTATTTTGAGTTTTTGTTTAAGACTGCAAATATTACACATCATACAGTTTTTATTGGACTTACTACGATGTTAAATTATAAACCAACTACGAGAAATGACAGAGGGGAAGGGGGTATGAACTTGCATACTCGTCTTCTAAGTTTACTGCGAACAGGCACTTACAACGAAGACCATAAGCAAAAAAGAAATATAATATTTTAAAACTTACTAAACTTATTGTAAGTGCTATTTACATGTTCTCCATAGTTCTGAAATATGTTAATAGGAGTCAAGACATATTACACGCTATCGATTTCCAAGCATTAAGTGAAATACAGTTAAGGGTTGCGGATTCGAATCTTTGTCACATCAAATATGCTCACCCTTTCAGCCGTGAGGGTGTTATAATGTGATGGACAATCCACTATTCGTTGGTGAAAGAGTAGCCCCAGAGTTGGCGGTAGGTGATGATGTTAGCTGTCCTTTCTCTAATCTTACACTGCTAAATTACGGACGACTAGCGCAGATAGCCATCATGTAGCTTTATGAGAAATTCACGAATAAACAAACAATAAAAAATTATGCCTTTCCCTATAGCCGTTGCTACCAGGAACCGTTATTGTGGCTCGTGACATTTACCACGTCACACGTGACTAGGAAAAGCCAGATCAACTGGTATCCACCCTTTAGACCTAGCAACGTAGCCTTTTATAGAGGTAGTAGTAAAATGCCCGATTTTCTTACAGTTCGGCTAATGCACTCAAGTGAACTTGATCAGGCTTCAATTCCTGGCGGTGGTACACATCTCTCGAATCATGCCGCGTGGGTGAACCTGATAAGGAAACTAGATTTACACACTACCATATCCGTTTCTTTTGTCAGAAACAAAATCTGTTCGCTACCGCTTCGATTAAAAAAAACTTACGTTTCTATACCAAATGAAACTTGAGCCGCTTACTCATATAAACCAAAGTCATTAAACACAGAAATTACTGTATCATGATCCATTTCTTCAAATAAGCAGTGTAATAAATATTTCTCAAAAAAGCAACCTAACTAAAGATTAAGACTCCAAGCATTATAGGAAAATTCGTATATGCAACATGTCAAGCCTAACTAACCTTGAGTGAGAACACGTACTGAAAAAATTACATGGCAAAATACGCACGAATTACGTTTATTCTGCTGACTTAAGTATAAAATTCTATAAATCTAGTTTTGGTGTTTTGAAATCAGAAGGACCTTATAGAGGGCGTGTTTTTAGAAATATTTTGTAGGTTAGTTGCACCAACACTGAGTAATGAAGCAAGACAAGAATATATACGCATAATATTTACAAGCAGATATATCTTACTTCCTACACAGAACTCAGAAGACCGATGTCCTTTTCTCCCTTTGGTATTATTTACCTACCTTTAGAACACGTCAGGGTTATGAACAACTCATCTAGTCAAATAACAGTGTTTCCTCCAGAGAAGGAATTACCCATCTAGACACGGGAAGAAAGAGAGGACCTAAATTTGCGTGCTCAATAAAAGGAAAAGAAGGCGAGAAGTCTCAACCGTAGGATACAGAAGCTGATGACGTCCATAAGTTATGCAATACCAACCAGTGACTTTACATAACTTCATCAGTTATAACAGTTAGTAATTATTGAGTAATAACTTCGTGTTTATATGAAGTTAAAAGATCGGAAAAGTAAAGAGAAAAAAACGAGTTGTTTAATTTTACATAATTTTTATTCTTGTCCACGTTCAACTTGAGACATGATTTATCATTTGTATGAAATAATGAACGAAACTTAATTTTTTATTAAAATCATAATTTAAGCACCATTTTCAATATCTACGCTATCTACACACCGTGATACCTACGCTTAAATGAAGCTAATACTACATGTTGTATTTTCTGGCAACTTCCGAAGTATTAAACTATTAACTGTATTCAGGTAGTTTAATGAAATGTGTCATACCTGTTAATTAAACATTTCTGATAAACTGAATGTGTAGTATATGCTGTTATCGATATCAGTGGAAAGTACGTGTTGTATTTAAGTCTATAGCGGTATATGACGTCATTATAATCAAAACATCATCCTACTGTTATCGGTTGACATTGAGGAATCATATAACGATAAGTTATGTTCGTATATTCTATTTAAAAAAACATCATCCAGATAATAATTATTCTATTATAAATGTAGCTGTGATAATAAATTTACAAAAAAGTTTCAAATATATGATATAACAAAATTTTTTTCGAACAAATGGCACAAAGAACCACCACGTCATTATAGTAGACGTTATTCTATTTTGCTTACAAAACGTCTCAAACAGAATACAAAACACTCAACTTTGTATAATACCCAATTAGGATAAGCAACTTGAATTCTATAAGAAATGTCATGACAAACTGGTTTCCGGATGAAGTAACCCTTTAATAAAGGCGTGTGCTTACCAAATGTAATCTTAAAAACTTCTCATTGGACAAACATTTGTAAACCAATACATTATGAAAATATCAGGTTTTCACAGATAATCAAACAATTATAGCTGCATTAATGCGATAAACACGGATTAACAGAACTTTAAATTTGGAACAACTAGATCGTGCGCAATTCTATGTTTTATTTTCTGACAATATGTATTTTAGAAGCCTGTTTTCTCGTTGTAAATATTAAATATTTTTAAGTTTCTACCAGCGACGTTGTGGAAGCAAAGTACCGTAGTTGTCTCAGTTATTAATGATATTTTTTATAACCCATAACTTTACTATTTAATCTGTTATTTTAAAATAAACTAACGTATGTCGTAAGACCTTTATTACTACAACGAATTTCTAAGCCTTTTGTTTTGCATACTGAGGACAGTTGTAATGTGTTTAGCTAATATTCTACGAGATATGTACATATTAAGTCTCTCCTTTGACTTGATATCTAGTGACCTTTCCCAAGTTTTATACTAAAGAATTGGCACTTGATAGACAAAACACCTATGCAGTTCGTGGTGTATTCCGGTTCTGATTTGCTAAAAGTTGTAATATTCATTTAATACTTAATGCAAAATATAGGCAGACGTTCCTGATAAACAAAATATATACATTTATATCAGAAAACAAGTGTTTCGTGTGATAGGCTTTAATTAAACAAAGAACACATTTATATAAAAAAACAGGAGTGTTTGGTATAACAGGTTTCAATTAAACAAATAAGACATTTATATCAGAAAACCATGTTTTCACAACAATCACTAGATAAAACTCACCTTGCAAAAGGTGTTGGTTCTACCACGTACGTATCAGTAAGAGGCTGAGTGCGGATTGGTACGGTCAAGGGGCAATGGATTTCGGTGATAAAACCCTGTTGGTAGTTCACGCTGTCATTCATCCTGGGCTGCTGACCTCCTTCCAGGATCTGTGAAATAATTCAAGCGTGACTTATTCATAAACGTCAAATAATTTTACTTGTGCACTTGTGTCGTAAGGATTCCACAACTAAGTATTAAATACGTGTTTCAAATAATTACCAAAGAGACAGATTTTGTACCCTGAGCTAGCATCTAATTTATTTATATATAAATTCTAAGAACATATGATTGGAAATGAAGAAGCGTATGTAATTACAAATAATAAAGTTAATAACACAATACCTACCACCAGTTTACGTAATCAAGATATTCAACGACATTTATTTAAGCCTTACATTCAGAGCAAATCTCATAAGTCTGGTGGTGTTAATAGTAAGAATGGGTCAGTGATTAAAATCTCAAACACTCTTCAAATAGTATGTAAACTAAACTTTATAAGTACTGATGAGCAGTAAACAAACCAACTGCATAGAAAGAAACATCGAAAGCACTTAAGACAGCCGGTAGATTAAAACCAAGGTAGGAAACAACATTAAAAAAAACTTGATTGTTTTAGGTAGGAAACAACATTACAAAACCTGGTTGTTTTCGACACAGTTTAATTTCAAAGTGGGTGTGGCCTTGATTTCCCCCATTCCTACATCGTGTTTTACTTTTAGCTTTGATCCAATTTGAATTACGTTTTATAAATAACTAATCCTTTCTAAAGGTTCAACAAATAATAAAAAAATAAAAACAGTGGTCTTCATACTATTCTTTTGGCTTATCTCCCATAAGCAAAATGTGACTATTGGAGCTTTCTGTCTGACTTCCGACATTAAATCCCTTATGAGTCATGTGTCAGTAATTAGATTACATATTTGAATCTATACTTACTTGCTGAAATCAAGTTCACAACAGAGAAAATTAACTATATACGCTTTTGATTTAGTTTTAAAAATTACCAGTTATTGAAAAACATATGAAATAGGAATGGGTGGAACGATGACCACACCGACTTCAGTGTCGAATCAAAAACCACTAAGTGTTGTAATATTATCTTGCCTATTCCAACCTTGTTTCCTTACTTTATAGTACTCCCATACTACTTCCAAATTATTGTTGTTGTTGTTGTTGTTTTTGAATTAAGCACAAAGCTACACAATGGGCTATCTGTGCTTTGCCCACCACGGGTATCGAAACCCGGATTTTAGCGTGTAAGTCCGCAGACATACCGCTGAGCCACTGGGGGGCACTTTCAAATTATCTTATTTACATTTTCTTTTACACATTTAAAATTTGGTCTACAATAAGTGTTTAAGATTTCACGACGAAAAGAATGAAACTGCTTTGATGATATATCAAAAACTTGATCAAGAAATACAAATGTTTAATAAGTATGTTACCACAGTTTCTGGCCCGGCATGGCCTAGCGCGTTAAGGCGTGCGCTTCGTAATCTGAGGGTTGCAGGCTCGTGCCCCAGTCGCGCCAAACATACTCACCCTCCCAGCCGTGGGGGCGTTATAATGTTACGATCAATCCCACTATTCGTTGGTAAAAGAGTAGCCCACGAGTTGGCGGTGGGTGGTAATGACTAGCTGCCTTCCCTCTAGTCTTACACTGCTAAATTAGGAATGGCTAACAAAGATAGCCCTCGAGTAGCTTTGTGCGAAATTCCAAAACAAACAAACAAACAAAACCACAGTTTCTTGTCTTAACACTCATCTACCTACAGGAGAAGTTGCCATAAAAGTCGTAAGGAAGAAATGCTATGGCAAAATATACTATACTATACTAAAAAAAAAAAAATCAGAAACTAGAGCTGGGAGGGTAAACGTGTATACCTCATTGCAAGGTGCATGTCACAATAAATGTGTATACCTCATTGCAAGGTGCATGTCACACACAAAAAAACGCTATGTAAGAAAATGCTAAAAAATATTATACATATTAAAGTATTATGAAAGAAACTAACAACCAACACGATCGTCCACACAATTATTTTAATGAATGTGTTATACCAGATAAGTTTCAAAATTTAACCTGAGACGTTAGAAAGGATTGTAAAATTACAGTAATAAAGGAGGGCTTTAATTAGTCGGCTTATCGGTATGTTAGAAAGGCTAAGGTTTTTAGTTTATACAGGTAATAACAATAAAATATTGCTCACTCATTCGTGTATACGTAATACAAGTAAAGCGTTCCACCTACGTAGTTAATGCAACACTGTGTCGAATAAAACTTTTAGAGTTTGCAAGCCAGAATAACTGGAAATTACGTTAAAAAGTAAACTTTAGCCTAATTCATTTTATAAAGATTCGATGTCTGGAAAATAAAAATCGGTCGCTGTCTTTGAGGCGTGTCTTCGAAAACACACACTATTATTTTACAACAATTTCTAGACACAGGTGCGTGATCAAAGAAACGGCAAACTAACACGCATGATAAGAAGAAAAGCGGTAGCCGGCACTGACATCTTTTGTAAATATAGGGTTATAATGATTCTAATAATGACGTTCCTAGGGTTACTTTACAGACACAGTTCCTTATATTATCCAAAATCATGCCTGAGTAATAGAAATACCGAAAGACCGCTTTGGTCGCTTATCTGACATAGTTTCTTGTTATGATAAATGTAAGGTACATATTGACAGCCCCCTGGTGGCACAGCAGAATATGTGCAGACTTCCACCGATAGATTCCAGGTTTCGATATTCATGGTGGGGAGAGCAAAGATCGCCCACAGTGTAGCTTTGTGCTTAATTCTAAACAACAAAATATTAACAGCTTGTAGCCATATGTATTAATAACATGTATTTTTAGTTACTTCGTACAAAAATGTACTTCAGTTAACTGTGACTAACATAATATAAATACAGATATTTAAAAAGAAAGGCATTTCTATGAAATCATTCTAGACATAAATTTTGCTTGACTGACGGAGCCACGTTTGTCTTAACTTTAATCATGGTCTGCGTAGCAAACAGACAGATTCAAAGCGGGCGAAAGCCTCTTGACGAACACCCTGGTGATATTCTCACAAAGAGAGGAAGAGGGGAATGATAAAGCAGCGAGTGGATAATGTTCAGTATGAAGATTTGGCAAAGAGACTATATATGGGCAAGCGACTGTTGTCTTAGATAAGTCGACAAACAACGATTCTCGGAAATTGCTTTGTCATTTTTACGCCTACGTTTTTGTTTTGGTTCTTTTTTATGTAGAAATGCACATTAAAAAACAATTTATATCATATATTTTGTGATTACGCTTAAAAATATATCTACTACACAAGACATCGATCTTTACATAGATTACAATTTTAACCCGAACAATGTTTGTGTATCGAACAAAACAGCAATAATTTCATTATTTTAATTAGAGCAATATTTATCTATCACGTAAAATAAAGAGTTCGTTTGTCCATGCCTAATGGTTATTTTCCTGGACTGTAAACTAAGGGTCATTTATTTGCATTCCATTAATAAAAAAATAAAATAAATGGTGTTATGGATACGTTACCTGAGCAACAATGAAGTCTAACTATTCAATTAAAACAGCCCAAAAAATAGTGGTGGGCGATGCTGTCAAGTAGATGTCTTCTCTCTTGTGTAGAAGTTCAAATTTAAGAACGGCTCGAGCAAACATCTATTTGAAAGTTCCGTGAGAATATCTAAAACAATAGTTCGCCCATTACTCAAAGATAATTTACGTCTGTTTATTTCTAATTCGCAATAGAGAATTTTTCATCACTCATTACGACGTTAAATTCTCTCAGGTTATTCATTCAAAAGCATGTTGCTGTCACAGTATAAATTTTAATTCAAATATTCACAAAAAATAACTAATCAAACTGCATTAATAGAAGCTTGTTTAATGCATACAGATTCTTCAAAAACCATAGCTGATTATCAGTTTGTTTAAATAAACATTTAAATGAAGTTAGAAGTATTCATGTTTTATTTTCTTGATTTTCTTCTGTGGTTGAATTTATAGTTTATTTTGTCTTATTATTATTAGTATAAAAATGACACCACAACTTGCACAAAATATTCACCTAATTATTGCACACTTTGTATTAATCTATTAATGCGAAACTCACGGAACTTATCGAAATTTGTTTAAGGAAGCTTTCATGAGATATCATTATAAAGGTTTTATTAAAACACGTTTTTGTTATCTTAGTATAAAACAGTAGTTCAGTAATGTTCTAACAAACTTCATCAACTTTCAATAAAAATATATGAAATTTGGTAGTATAATTCTCTGTTTATATGTAGTCAGGTCATCTCTGGTAGTATATTCCTCTGTTTATATGTAGTCGGGTCACCCTTCAAGAACAAATCCTTAAAACAAAAAAAATATTTTTGACAACTCCAATATCACTGTGGTCACTTAACAAAAATATTAAATTATAAAGTTCTCAGACCTTTGATAAAATCATAAGAATTTAACGTTGTGTCACTATTAAAAGGCAACTACCTCCACTTATCGAAACTTTCGACTACAACAAATTTGCTGATAGCGATATATACTACAGATCCATTAACATAGTCTGAAATGAAGAAAGGATTTGGTTTCTTTCCATCCAGATTACCCTTACGTTTGTCACGCCAGACTGAGTGTAAAAATTATTACTTTATTTATAACACCTACTTCTATTACTGTTTAAATTGGAGTAGTGATGCATCCCATGCTTCAAAAATAATCCTAATGAACACAACATACGTGTATGGCATACACTAAATAAAGACAAACTTAAAAAACAAAAACCTATTCATTCTATATGCGTGTGTATTTAAGGTGCCCTTGCTTTTTGATACAAGAATCAGAAGATAAGCAGCAACAACAAGCTACGAGTGCTTGAATAGCTACAACAGTTAATGAGGCCGTTTACACTGAATTTGATCATGAATCTCACGGTGTTCTACTTCACAGTCTTATGAAATTCGGAAGTTGCAAAGATAGTCAGTTGAAGTAAAATGCCATGTGGACTTTCAAAAAAAGGACCTGTTAATGAAAGAATCATTTTTGAAATGACTATCTGGAACATTGTATCCTACCTGTTTTTAACTAAATAGACTATACCAAACTGCTGAACTACTAAGTTTATGGAAACTTTCAAATGTAAACATTTTACATTTCACAAACAGGTTGCAGCTAGGCCTTGCATGCTCAAATGGTTAGGACGCTCAACATGAAATCTGCGGGTGTTCCAATCCTAATTTCATCAAACATGCTCGCCCTTTCAGCCATGTGAATGTCATAATGTAACGATCAATCTCATTTTTCGTTGTTGAAAGAGCAGCCCAAAGCTGGCGATTAGCAATGATGACTAGCTGCCTTCTTTCTAGTCTTTCACTGCTAAATTAGCGATGGCTGGTGCATATTGCTTTGCGCGAAATTAAAAACAAACTAGGCCTCTCATCACAGCCATGGATTCAAAGCATCGGTTCATGTAGTGGTCTAAGCACTAAAACACAAGGAATAACGAATCCATATACTTACTACTTATTTCAGAAACGCAGTTTCGAGTTTGACTGTGCCATCCCAACTTAACTGGTTGCTCTTTGTTCTTTATTAACAGTTAAGTAGCTTTAAATGTTTTGTTTAACTTGACTTTTTTTTTTTTTTACACTACCGGACCATCACAAATGATGATTATATTTGAAAATATCTATAAATACGAAGCTAAATCGCATCAAACAATATTTTTTCAGGCAAATTATGTTCAAAACATGTCTTGTACGGCCCTGAAATTATAGTTATATTCAACAGATTTGAACTGGGATGCTTTGTAGCAAACCTGCAGGAGAGAGAATATTGACCTCCAAAATCTTTGATGCTTCTCTGCAAAAGTAATGAATTACACTAGATGTGTAGCAACCGTCAGTAGCAGGTGTTTATAATTCAGTGATTAGCGTCAAAATAATGGTGCCGTCTCTTAATGATTTTATGTTTTGATACATTTTAACAGAAATTAATAAAGAAACGTTAATCAAATAAACATATGACCATTTAAGGCCCTGGAAAAAAGCACTATTACTCATTATGAAAACTACTAATTAATTAAAACTGAAATAGAAACCCTTAAAGCACGAGCGCTTTGAAAAGTGGACCTTTCTTCTACCTCTATGACGTTACTAAACTAAATCTTTATATATCACTCGTTCAATAATACTGAGCATTCTCAAATTGCCCCCTGACTTATCAAGACTTTGGACTTACGTGTTTTTAGCACATCATGGATAATTCAAACTCAACATATTTACATTTTGGACTTGACCATTTTTCTTATTTTACAAAAAGTTATTTGTGGTCTGCTTAGCACGTGCATCAAAACCCAGTTTTTAGCGTTATACGTCTTCAGATTTAGTTATGCCATTTTCTAGAATAGAGATCTCAAGAACCATGCTACAACGCAAAATAACCACGGGTCAGTTTTACTAATCAAGCAACAATACGAAAGAAACTACGGCTTACTTCCACTGACTATACAACAACAATACAGACACCAGAGTTCACTTTCACTAACCATGCTACAATACTACAAGAACCACATCTCACTTTCTCTAACCATGGTACGATACTAATTTGTAATTTCATACAAATTATTTCTAACAAAGCATTTCAGAATTTTTCTACAAAAGTTCATGTTTCTAAGTTACAATCAATATAGTGATGAGAACACCTTAATAATTTATTATATTTCGGAAAAAGAGGTAGAAATGATTAAAAACACGCCATATAAAAATAAAGCTACATTTTACATGAAGTATCATAATTTTAAGAGAAAAACTTAAATTTGTCAGATGCATTTATAATAGTTAAAAGGAAGGCCGATTTTGTTAATTATATTATCTTATATCTTTCTCTTAAGATCGATTCATTTACAAATTGGCAATATAACCGCCTCGTTAAGTCTGTATGATAGTATCACACGAGTATTTTTTTTTAATTTAATCACGTGACCCACCTTCTTGTCACGTCAACGATTCGGTAAGGCAGCACCTTACGCGACAAAATTCAAACTTGAGTAACAGCTAAGACTAAGCGCCCAAACTTTGTGGCACAAATAATCGAATACAAAACATAATATTGCATATCTATTCAGTATCAACTTAATGAATAACAATATAACTTACATAAATGTTACTGACACATTCTCGCTTTGGAACTTCATTGGTGGCTTATGAAGTTGCCTACGAATTTTCGGTTATAGTAACGGCAGTTCACTAGTTTAAAATAATACGATAACAAATGAGGGAAAATCGATATGATGATATCATGAAGAAAAACTCTCAGCTGCATTTAAACTAACTTGCATAGATATAATAGTTCAAGTATTTTTAGAATTGAATTTTCATCAATTATTGAGTTACTAATTCAGTGCACAAGCTAGTTACTGAAAAACATATGAACCAGCATTTCTAAATGCCTTAAAGTTTAACAAAAAACGAGTTATTTACACAAATAAACGTGAACGATATAACAGAATATTAAAGTATTGTTTACGGATGAATCCCACTGATTATTAAAGTATTGTTTACAGATAAATCCCACTGATTATTATTGTTTACAAATGAATCCCATTGATTATTAAAGTACTGTTTACAAACACGTCTTCCCTTGATATCACAAAAGCTTCTAATCATGATTTGAATAACATTGATAATTATTTCTTTGATATATTTTTATACGTTTTCCATTTACAAACTTTAAAGCATGTTTTAATAAACTATATGTGAAAATATACAGACTGTTATTCACTATTTTCTTGGTTATAAAATAGAAACAAAAACCCAACAAACCATTTCTATCAATTACTTACATATAACTACAATGCAATCTTTGTTTCAACGTCGAAGAATCCACCAATATCTCAGTGAGACTTTCTTCTTCCTCGGCTATATCTGGCTTCGATTTACACAATCGGTGACAGTATTTTAGAGCTTTAACTACCAACAAAAGTCTTCTTTTTTAACACAATTTCTGTTGGTTTAACTGTAATGTTATGCACCGCATCATATTAGTCAATTTTTGTTACGATAAAAACAGCTGAACATCCTTTCTAAATGTTTCACTCTCACTGTTACGCTTCTTCCCACAAGCCAAAGAGTCGACTACCTACTAAGTGTAACTTACTGCTACTCAAAGCCTTAAGTAACAAACATTTACTCCCATTGGTGGATTGTTTACGCGTTGTTCTTTATTTTGAACTCTAGAAAGTAGTCTTACGCTGACATCTAGCAATGACTATTTAAACTATTTACAATGAAAGAGAAGTAGAACCTGTAAAATACAAACTAAATAAATGAAATAATTGACGTAATATAAATATATATATATATATATGTATAAATATATACAGTAATAAAGTTAATAAAGGCAGATAATTGTGCTAATTTACTGACTTTTTTCAGGCAACAATTATTTCTTTGTTTTTTTGTTGTTATGCGCAAATCCATACAACCATAAGTTCTTACATTTAGTGCTGAACCATGGTAAGGAGGTTGTTTTTACAGAAATATATTCTAAAACAAAATACTAATTGTTATGTAAATGTGTAAATATTTTGTAAACGACGGCATGTCGTGTTGTGTTTGGATTTTCATTTCTATTATCTATGTTTCCATATTTATATTATTGTTTCGAAGTTTAAACTAATAAAATATGTTGTTATTTATTTAGGGTAACATTTAGAATTTTCTTGAATTAAGTAGACCAATCATATTTTTGTAAATGAAATGCTGGCGACTTCGTGTCTAGACGTTTAGTCTCGTGCAAGAACGGACATGCGCGGATTGCTCTGAAGATCTGTAGAAATTTCGCGGTCTTTCGAGGAGTTTAGGCCTACAATATATAAACAGACGAAGATACGCGAGAAAAAGAAGAGTCAGACATTAGTTTTATTTCAAAAGAAGAGAGTCAGTAATTTTGTTTGAGAAAGATTAAGTGTTTGCTGTGATTATTCACCTTGGATTTGTGACTGAAGTTAGATCTACGGAAGCTGTGATTTTACCTCGTCAATCTCTACGATTCATCCGAATTAGTGGTTATACTAAAAGTCAACACGTGTGGAACAATTTACGGGAAATCGAAAAAATTAAAGGCGACAATTTCGTGACGTTCATCGGAGGCAACGTGAAAAGAACTTCGTCGAATTTATTGAACTGTGAACTGTTTCTGAACTTTTTCATTTAGACTTCGGAATTTCTTCGTGGGACCAAATTCACACCCATAGGCTGGAATTTGATACTTTCATTTTAGATCATTTATATTAGATACAGGCCAGTACCATTTTGTATTGTGATTAATTTTGAATGTTGAAACTAATACCATTTTGTTTTGTAATTAACTTTGAAGGTTTAAACTTAATATCTGTCATTGTTATTATATAGTTTATGTTATATCGGTTATATCTGTTAATATTTTAGTGTAATAAATTATACAAGCTGTTATCTGTGTCTTTCTGTTGCGTTTAGTCTACATAAAACATAAAAATACGTAACACTAATGTAAGTGCAAAAAGTATGTCCATTAAACGTTTCGACAAAACACATTTGTAATCGGCAACATACAGAAATATTAAGATATATAACAACAATGATAGATATATTCAGCCAACTAAAAATATAAAAATCGAAATTGAAATTAGAACAAGTAGAATGCATATAAAAATATTGTATTGTTGATACAGGGAATGAGTTGTGTGCTTGTCAGTTGTGTTTGTTGTTTAGCGCAAAGTTACCTGATGAGCTAGGTACACTCTGTCCCCTGTGAGGAACCGAGTATTGTGTTTTAGATTTGTAATTCCGTTAACTCAGTACTGTTCCACTGAATGTCTTTTAATATGCAAGGTTTCTTTTCTCAGAATCTAAACTTGAAACTTGCGGTAAGAATTCTAAAGTTTGAAATATTAATCGAATGTCCTATACTGTTATTATGTTGATATATAACAGAGTGAGAATTACCTGTAATCTACGATGTTAAGTTCCTGCATTTTTAGTTTCTCTAATATAAAAAACCTTACAGTTTCTACACATATATAAGTAAATGAGCCATGAACAATGGGTAATAATTAGCAGGCGGTTTTTATTGTGGAAATATTAGTTTAAATATAACTATACAGATAACCTTCTGGTCGACTTTAAGATACTTCTGATTAACTATTATTTTAAGATGTTTCTTAATGAAAATGCTTTGTAAACAAGATGCTTAAATACAGTGAGAATTTTAAGTGGGTTTAAATTTTAGATGAAAATAAGTGGTTTATTTATTTCGAGTGCATGTTTTGCTTAATCATTATGATTTATAAGATTTTGTTTGTTTTGGAATTTCGAAAAAAGCTAGAAGAAGACCATCTGCTCTAGCTATCCCAAATTTAGTAGTGTAAGGCTAGAGGAAAGGCAGCTAACCATCACTAATCACTGCCAATTCTTAAGCTACTCTTTTACCAATGAATAGTGAGGTTGGCCGTCACGTTATAATGTCCCTAAGGCTGGAAGTGCGAGCATGTTTGGTTTGATAGAGATTCAAGACCACGGTACTCAGGTTGCGAGTAGAGCTGATGTTAGAAATACGGGTTTCAGAAAAGAGAGTTGTTAAAAAACAACAACTATGGGAGTTTAAATACTTGAAGCATTTCAAAAACGTTGATGCAACAAAGAATGACACGAAATCAAACTAAACCCACAGTGATACATCAAGCTTTACAAAACGTACCAAGCTATATCACCGCTCAAATAGATGTATTCTACTTACATAACTTGACTCGGTCACAGATTTGATATATGTTAGGATCGAATAACTGAATACACGTGATAATTATCATCGATCAAAATATTTCACTAAACTGAACTGTATATCAAGCCTGTGGACTCAGTTAATGGTACTAAGGAATAATTCCTCTTAAGATGATCCACAAACGAGTTACATAACTTGTTTTAGTTAAATGTACCAAGATATAACTCCCCTAAAGTTGATCCATCAGTGTGTTGCACAACTTCCCTAAGTTAGATGTAACAAAGTGTAACTCCTCTCAAGCTCATACATCACAATGTCACACATCTCTTCTTAGATGTATCAAATTGTGTATTGAAATGCACAAAGTAATTGTATGCGTCAAGATATATCACAGTTTAAGTCACGTTAATTTAAAAAAACGTTATCTGAACCTAAATAAAGACATTTGAACAGGGTTAAATTTCAGCTCAAATAAATTAAATGGATGGGACAAGTTATAAATCGACTCAAAAGTACTAAAATTAAAACAATTAACTAACACTTCTTACCTGAATGTGCCATACTCGTAACTCAAGTAAATTATAATTGCTGGATCAAGATGTAAAAAACAACATAGTTACTTACTGCTACACAGTATCTGGTGGTAATACAATATTACTTACGCCAGCTACAAATACGATTATTTTTAAAGGAAAAAGTAGCCATCGAACGATTGCATAATAAAACACATATACACAAATGCCTTTAAGTGTATGTCTATAGTTTTAAATATTATTAAGTCTTATATGATATTTGAAAATATCGCACCGACTTTTCTTAAATGTTAAAGTGTTGCGAAAGTGAAAAAGCTCTGGCCTTGCAAGTTTATTGTAACATCGCCAATATAGATTTATGTTAGAAACACAGATGGCAGCATCAATGATGAAGAGAAAACCAACTTGTAGGGAAAAATATATATGTAAAAATGGCTGGTTTTGGTTGAGAACATTTTTTTATGTAGAGGAGCTAACACGTTTTCCTTTCTTTGTGAACCTGACGATGATCAAAGGAGGTCGAAATGTTGTTCGCTCCTCTATATAAACATTTTCTCAACCCAAACCAGCCGTTTTACATGTATAGATGGCAGCATCGTACAAATATATTATATTTTGCTTGCTATTAAAGTACAAAGATTCACAATGGGTTATCAGTATTCTGTTCACGGCAAGTATCAAACACTTAGTTTTAGTTTTATAAGCTCTTAGACTTACCACTATTGGAGGGTTATTATTTTGGATAACAATTCTTACTAATGTTTAATTGAGATTGATTCTGTTATGTGTTACTGCGTTTCAAGTTGTGTTTTTTAGTTTCTGAAAGTCTTACATGTGTGTATATTTGTATACTTTCAGTTATTCTTCTTGCTTAAAATAACGTATCTTACTTTTCAAGGTTATTTATTAACACTTCCGTTTTTCAGTTACACAATAACATTAACATAAATGACAGATTAAATTCTGCTGCTGTTTTAAGGTACGTTTCATCAGTATTAAAACTTATCTATTATAAAATATTTATGAAATGTATCTTGAAACAATATTAAATTATTTTTTTAATTCCTACTTAATTTTATTGGAGAATATCTTAAGTCCTATTTTACCGATAAAACAAGTAGTTTATAACTGTTTCTTTTATAATTTGGAAACGATATAATCTACACTCAAAGCACGACATAGTTTTATAATTAAATAGTGCTTTCCGTTACCTGTAACTGCGATCCATAGACCTTAAATTATTTGGTAACTCTTTTATTTATGACACCATTCCTGTTTTAGCAAAAGCTTCCATTGTTTGTCGATGATTCAACCTAATGATCTTTTGTAACAACTTCATAATGAGACTCTGTGATATTTTCATTAATATTTTACCATATTTTATTACATTCTTTCTTGAAAGTGTAAAACTACGTTTATAAATATCAAGTTTTCAATTCTATTTTATAAAATTTTGCAGAACCTTGAACTGTGTTTTCTTATAACAAAGCCACATCAGACTATCTGCTGAGTATACCGAACCTTGAACTAGCTTTGTGTGATTTATTTTTGTAATGTTAATCACTATAACTCATATAAAATATAAATTCAGAAAAATAAATTATCTTTAAAAACGAGTAGAATTACCAAAGGTATACCACATGAGCTGAGAATAGTAAACATTTTCATAGTAATGCTGATGAAGACAAAATATTTTGATACAGCATTTTGAAATTTAAATAATACATGGCAGCATAAATTATCTTCATTCAGTGTTTTGTATGCTGCCTTGTGTATATTGATAGTTTAGAGTACCTAATTAGTATAATACATATGTTCTGCTGTTACGTAAATGAGAAATAGTTAAATCTAAATTATTCATTTGTCAGTCGCATTAAATCAAATATTTTACTGGTTATTAAAAGTTTTGTAAATTAATGTGCATTATTTTTCATCCAGCTTAATTTAAATTTCACAAAATAGCACCGTGTAATGTAATGTGTATATAAATCCAAATGCCCAAAATATATCAAGAGAAGGATATTTAAGACGAGATAGGTTCAAATGCTTTTAGATAGGTGGGGCTCAACTGTTTCCTATTATAATCATAGTTAACATTCTCTTTCGTTGTTGTTTGTTTTTTATTGTCAGCAACCTCAAATTAGCCCAGCGTTTGTATGTTGGCATAAATTTGAAATATATATAACACATTATATTTATATGCGTTGTTTTTTATGGTGGATAAAAAGGTACTTTAGAATAAAGAAAATTTCGCTAAAGATATTTTTATTTAATATATCTGTAAACATTACTAATATCTTAATGACGTTATTTATTTCAGTATAGGTACAAATAATATTCGTTACAATGAAAAGCTTATCATCTGTTATAATTCCATAAAGAAATTATTATGTTTGTTTGATTGCCCCCAGTGAAACAGCAGTTTATCTATGGTCTTTCAACACACAGATAACCAATCGTGCTTAACTATAAACAAACAAATCGTTACGATACTTATTTTGCATATATTAAGAAGATTCATATTTTGCTCATAACAAGTAAGATATTTTAAAATTCTCAGAGCTGTGGTTGAGAAAGTGAACAACAATAAAAAAAAACTCTCATCAATTTCCTAAATATTTTACAATCCTTCATATCAAAACTTATACTTTAGGAAATTGTGGTCCATTGTTTGTTTTTATATAACTTTACGTAATTTCATAATACACCATACAACTATTTAATAAAAACAATTTTGCTGTGCTTTTCACATTATTTGCAATCAAAAATATTGTTAAAACTTAAAATTGAAGAGGCTAGTTTGTTGACATTTGTGTATGGAAAATGAAAGTATTATTACCAAGAAAGTACAGTTATAAATACTCTTGACTATTTGTACATAAATAAAAATCCTACAATTATTATTTTTATAATTTTATTTAAATAATAGATAAATAAATATGTATATTATTGATCTTAATATTGTTTGCACACATAATCTGCTGACACCGGAAGGGGGCGCGTCATATACTACAGTCAATACGTTTACCCAACTATAATTTTTGTGCATTATGGTAGACTTTAAGGTAGGGATATGTTTTGTGCATTAGAGCGTATTATGTACGAATTTCTTTTTAATATTAGTTCTTCTAGATACTGCTATGATTGCTTGTATAGTAACACAGGTCTTTCTTAATTAAAATTGGATTTTAACAAGCTTTAGTACTCGATTAGTCTTAGTAAGGTAAAAGTTTCAATACATGGTATTGAATTGCTTACAACGTTCTGGCAAGTGGATTACCGACGTTTTTGGGTACGTATACTGTAATTATTTAAGTTTTGAATATTGCTTACGGAAGATTCTTAAAAGATTTGAGCATGTAGTTCAAGATAATACTGTTACTAATATATTAGATTCAATTTCTACAGCAGCATTCTTTATTGTACAAATCAAACTTCACGAATTTCCAAAAGTATTTAATGTTATTGATATACAATAATTGGAAAAAGAGACCCACAACTCCCTCTTTGTTTTCCCTATACATGTTATAAAATAAAAACAACGCTATTAACAGTATTGATTGGGACAGTTGAGGTGGTATAACTACAAATGCTAGCTTGTTGACAATATATTTACCTGAACTGGGAATAATTTTTTATGTACTTTAACTTAATTCTCTACCTGTGATTTTGATGACAATTGGAACATTAATCATAAAATACTATCAATTAAACCATTAAGTGCTTGTAACCTGTTCCTAATGATGTGATGAATAGTGAAAGAGTCTAGTATGATTTGTTCATCACCCAGGCTGAAAAATTGGTCGACCAGCTAGTGGTACCTTTCTGTTGAAGCTTTATATAAATGTTTTTGATTTATCCCATTCAAAAAGGTAACTTGCATTGTTGTTGGTTGTATCAGAATTGTGAAATGTGATGTTTACCAGATGTGTTTTAAGATATTAATCGTTTCTATCAGTTTCATGAAATACATACTTGATTATTTTATTTATTACTATTGTTCGGTCAATAGGGAAACAAACTCTTCTATTCGTGTATTTTTTACGTTTTACGGTATTCTGGCGTGTGAAAAGTATGCGACAAACCTTTTGATTTCATGAAAAAATAATTACTATTTTTAATAAGTAGACTCTACAGATAAGCTAATGAAATATCGTGTGCTATTATATCTACCTATTAATATTTCGATTGTAGTTAGGGATTTTAAGATATTTCAAGATGAACGTATTCTCATTTTGTAGGTAGATGTTTTCATATACCAATGATTGTTATTGTTATTATTCTGTTAATGTACGTAACGTACTGTCTGGGATTAAATTTTCAAAAACAAAATTAATAAGTATTCTTCTGGGTGAAGTGGACTTGTTTATGAAGAATTAAAAACATATAAACATAAAAATAAAACGACAGAGTAGCTCAAATAAATTTCTGTACTAGTACAACCTTAAGAAATAAGTTCTTGTATTCGGTACCGGTGAGTACCAGCAGAATGTTACCCTTGCCTACTGGCAATAACCTTTGATCATAGTTTTTCGCATTCTTAGGATTTGTCTTCACTTTTAGTATGTTGGCTACTTTGTTTCATATCATCAATCCCGACAAGGAGAGTGTAATTCTTTTGGAAAAAAACAACACAAAACAAATTTATTAGTATAGATTTTATTTCGCTAGTAAGGTATTTAGATTGGATGATCATTTGATGCACTTTTGTGGTATTCGGTGTTAAGCAGTACTCAGCGCACGTATAAATCAATCTTCTTATAACAATGAGGAAAGCCTTGAGATTTGTTGCCCCCACCCCGCATAATACTGCTAAACGATCCTAAGATTTGATGGATGGACAAGTGTCAGAAGGACAATGATAGCTATTGTAACCACAGTTACATAATGCACAAAACGATCAAACTGTGCGGAAGTAAAAGAACGTGATTTGCAAATGAATTCAGGAAATATAATAACTCAGAGTATAAAAGCCTAATTGTCTCAAAGTGGAGTATTGTTTAGTAAAAGTTTGAGATCATATTAAGGATAAACTTAAATTCAAGAAATTTAAACTTATTGGAAAAAAGTAGGTAATGAAGAGAACTGGATGACAAGGAAGAGGGCAGAACTGTGTATGAAAAGGGTTGGTTGAGAGAATTAAAAATAAGGAATATTTTTGGTAAACAAATTGTGAGGATGGGAATTGAGCCTTTTAAAAATGAAGGGGCACCTGATCTCGGAACATTGAGATGGTAGCTTATCAAGTCATGTTTTATTAAATTTTTACAAAGGTAGATACAAGTATTATGCCTCAACCGGAGTACTTAATGTATGGGGAAAATACTGATGTAAAAGATATTATTTTAAGTTTTGAAATTGAAAGACGAAATCTGGGAAACATTAAAAAAATGATAAATCATTCTGGATCAGATAATTTTTATCGTAATGTTTTAAAGAAACTTAGATTTTAGTTGTGAACCTCTAACAAATATTTTATAAGTCATTGAGTACCAATAGAGTGCTAGAAGCTTGGAAGTTGGCTAATGATAATCCAGTATTTAAAGGATCTAGTAAATGTTGTTCAAGCAATTACACTTGTAGGCAAGTTAGTTTTGCATCAGCAGTTGGAAAGGTTTTGGAAAATGTGATTGAAAATATATTATAGGGTCACTTAAAGCAGTTTGACACAGTGTCAGATCCAGCACAGTTTCACTGAGGGAAAGTCTTTAATAAATCTTTTGACATTCATTGAGGATGTTATTGAAAGAGCTGGTTAAGGATATACTGCGTGTTTGATTTACCTTGATTTTCAGAAACCATTTGATAAGGTGTCTCACAAAAGAGTGTTTACAAAAATGAAATCTGTGAGTGTGGGGAATTTTTATTAAATTGGATAGAAAATTGGCTGGAGAATAAAATGGGTATGACTATATTACAGTTACAAGTAGCGTGCCTCAGGATTCTGTGCTTTGGTTCTCTGCTGTTTGTAATTTGTATCAATGATATTGACTCTGGAATGACAAATAAAGTATTGAGGTTTGCAGATGACATTAAAGATTTTTGGGGTGACTAACTGTATTAAAGATACTGCAGTATTGCAGAGACATTTAGATCATTTGATACGTCGGGTCGATGCAGTGGCATATTAATTTTTAATTTTCCAAAATGAAAGGTGATGCATGTTGGTTTTCACAACTCATTATTATTATTATTATTCTTATAACTTAAATGGAAACGCATTAAATATTGTGGCTGAAGCAAAGGATGTTGGTGTTGTGATCGAAAAAATCACTCAAGTAATTTCAACAGTATATGGTAGCTGGCTGTAGATCTAATAGGATCTTACGTAGCGTTTATACAAATATTAGTTATAAGACAAAGTATATTATTGTTTCATTCTATATATTACTTGTAATGCCTCATTTAGAGTATTGTGTACAGGCTCCGTTCCTTAAGAGGAACATTGAATTGTTGAAGAAGGTTCCAAGAAGAGCCACTGAGATGATACCTGGGATGGTGGAATTTTCCTATGGGGAAAGAATAAAACCTCAATTTATTTTCGCTAGTGTAATGAAGGTTTGAAACAAAAATTGAGGTGTTTAAGATTATTTTTGTGTTTAGGAGTGAAAACAATTTAACTAGGGGTCATAAATCCAAATTTGAGCAGCATAAGAGTCTTCTCCAATTCAGATAGTATTAGTTTTCAAAAATGGTGATTAGCATTTGTAATGTACTGCCTTCAAGGGTGGTGAAGGCAGAAAATGTAATTGATTCCAAGAAAAAGTTGGATAAATACATAAGTTGTAAGGGGTGATTATAGTTGAAAGGTGGAAGGGACATCCTCCTTGATGAGCTAATAGGCTCCCTTTTGCCACTTTCAAATTTCATGAATTTATGAAGCATAAGCCTATTTTCACACAGAGCGTACAACATTGTTGATTTAATACCAAAGTCTGATAAGAAAGATGACAAATGATGGATATCGTGACCCACCTTCTAACACATCTCAAACCAGTTTCGTTAGTTAAAAAGTAATTTTTAACTTCGGTAACATTCATAGTATGTGGCAATTTCCCAGTAATATTTCACCTTTATACAGTGGATCTTGTTTATCTAACAACGTGTCATGTAGCATTTGACTATTTTCATATTGTAAAAGCCTGCGATTAATAAAGGTATCTATATATCGTTAAATCTGTTACATGACAAAGGACTACACAAGTTAATAGTAGCGTTGTGCAGTATAGGACCTTTCAATATTTAATCCTGAGTCATAAAGTTTAAGATTATTTTGAACAATTGATTAGTATTATTAGATATTCATATTTTCCTTCATAATGCGCCTGATTTGTAACGGGATCATCAAAAGCCAATTTTTAAACGTTGTGTGCAAATGATAGCGTTTTAATTTTGAACTTGTACGTTTATATTACATTTTCGGTTTGGAGTTACTCTGTTATCGAGTAAAATACTCACTTTTGAAATAAGACTTTTTTTTTTCTCAAAGTAGACTTGCTATCTTAGGCAAAACTAAAAAGCCAAAAATACTTGACGTGTTTAATACAATTTTTAAAAAAAATTCTGCACTACTCAGAAGAGGTATATAGTGACAAGTTTTACATTAAATAATCATACTGAATTATTTGTGATATCAATGATAAAGTTGTGCATGTGTAGAGAAATAATAAGAATTTGCAGAAGAAAGAATGGGGAAGAGCGAAAATCTTTCAAACGTTCAAACGGGTGTGACAATAGGCATCCGTTTAATGTCATTAGTAACACTTTGTGACTCGGTTTTAGAAACAGTCTGTAGTTTATAATAATTGTGTGCGCAAACTTGGCATCTTTGACACTCACCAGTTTTTACACGCTTTCTGTTTTTAAGTAATTTTATTAGAAATGGCTAATCTTTGAAGTATTTTTTTTACTTTTAAGATACAACCCCACAACTTATTGTGGAAGTATTACCTTACAGATAAACTTCGACTGTCTGAAAATTTTCATTACAATTGTCGTTATTTGGGTTCAAACCGATTTGGAAGATTCCAATGGTAAACATCTCATTATTTTATTAGTGTTGAATCTTGTGGGATAACTACTAATACCTTATTCACACAGTGGGCCATAAATATTCATTTCAATTGTTACGGCATTTATCTCGTCAAATTTTTCAGTCCAAGGGGTTTAATATTGCCCAAACATTAAACGTTATGTTAGAAGCCGGAGGATGTCAATTTGGTAGTTGTAATCAAGGTTATATCTAGTTTAAATTCGTAGAGTAACAAAGAATAACGGAAGATTCAACTGAAAGCTACTCGACGCTAAGCGCTATTTACTTACAACTTATTTTGTAATAACCTTTTTATTCACATTTAAATCAAGTAAAAATCCTTTTCAATCGGTCAGAAATGGGCGTGCACATGTAACATAGTTCTTTTACTAAGATTTGAGTGCACCCATAAAGCTCTGTTGTAAATCTGTATGAAGAAATGTTCAAGACTGATAAAACTTAGTATTATGTATACAAAACAGTAATGTTATTCTTGGATTGTGTGCTGCACATATCCCTGTTTGTCTGACCAATATACAAGGTTGTATTCTCAACGTATCTCCTACTTTCCTTTGTAAATATTCGCTGTCTAATGCTGCATAGTTTGTTCAACCTTACCAGAATCTTTCCTATGTGAAGGTGCATTTGTTGCTATTGACGTTTAACCCAGAATGGAAACAAGTGCAAAAAGAATCCTTAATCAAATTCCTTTATTGACGTTCTATAGTTAAAACTACGCGTTTTAACTGCGTTAAAATCTTTGAAAATTTTCATCTGAAATAAGAAGGAAGGAAACGTATGTCTTCAAACTACAAATTAAAATAAATGGAGCTGAAGTCTGTATACGTCATGTGTATGTGCTTAGAATAATTTTATTTTGGGGATTTAGTAACTAGGATAAATGTTTAACCTTTTTAAAAATTATGAGGATTAATTATATGCAACTTGACATTTGTAGGAACAATCAATTTGTATCGGAACAATTCGACTAGGGGTAGGATGTTTGTCTATTTCTCGAGTAACCAACAAAATGATCTAATTTTTTGGGATTGGGGCATCAAAGTAGCATATTGCACATAACACTATCAAAAATCAGTATAGTTTTGTTTACATGTAGTAGGATTGTATTATTTCAATAGTTTTCTGTGGTTCCTGAAGTAAAAAAAAATCCTTTAACTGAACGAGTAACCTTTGTTAAGTTGATGCTTAAAGTGGAATTCTTTAAGTGGAATGGTTATTTGGATAATATGTTGTCTTTCTGGCACGCACAATCCCTTTGGACTCTGAAATTACACAAGTACAGCTCTCATTTGATCACTGTAGTATTTAACTAATTGTAATCCTATTCGAACATCTTAATAACGGTGACTCTCGTTTAGTTAGAGGATTTTTTAAAATTTATTTTCACGAATATGATATAGTTGTAAATATATACAAAATAATCGTTGAGAAATTTCATGTAATCGTTAACAGTGGAACAGCTCTATCTTATTAACTTGGTGTGATTTAGATTTTAAACGTACAAAAAAAATCACGTTAATAATTTGAGAGCTGTGTGGTTTGCTACTTATGAAATACATTGGTTTATCTATCAACAAATAACTTACAGTGACAGATATTCAAGGGACTAGAGGAATTACCACCTTGCTTTAATTTAACGAAAATTATATGGATCATTAAATATTAGTACACTACCTTACATACTTTACTGTGGATCCAAATTCGAAAATATATATTGGCCCAGTCACGCGTACACATACTTAAGTGTTCATATATTAGTATATTAGTTCTATAGGCCTCGGTGATTGGATATCTTTGAATTGAACTTAAAACTTTGCAAATCCCATACTTTGCGAAAGCATTGCCGTATATAAGGTATATAAAATTACCAGATGTAATTCAAGTGGTTTTCCCGAATACAAGTTTTGGAATATTTACAGTATCAATGCTTGGCCACTATCAAATGTATATATATATATATATATATATAAAATACACAGCATAAATAGCTCTGTGCTTGTCTTTTTGCCCCTTATCTAATAACTCCTTTGTCACTGGGCTAATCTCAACCAAATTTTGTGAAATACTTTGGAACAAGGAGCATGCTAATGGAGGATTTACAGCTCCCTCCACTCCATTCTTATTGAGTATTTATTTAACTTAAGTTAACGCTAACAACGCTCATAGACAGCACCACGTTTTTACAGCAAAAACAATTTTTTTTTATATAGAAAACGTATAGAAAGCACTACAATGTGTTTGCCTCTGTCCGTTATTTAACTGTTATTAAATCGCTGGGCCAGTCTCAACCAAACTTTGTAGAGTGATAGCTTGTAACAAGGAACATGTTAATAGGGTGGAGTTTAGAACACCTCTACCTGTTGAGTATTTATCATAGTTTACGTAAGTTAACGTTAACTCCGTTCTTACACCAAACAAAGAACCAAAAAATTTATTAAACTTTTCATCCCTTGGTAGGACAACGGGAAGTATTTAGGTTTGCAAAACTAAAATCAGGTTTCGATTACATTTGGTCACCTAGTAGAAAGCCTGATGTGGCTTTGCTGTAATAAAACGCACACATTAAATTTTCTGTAACACAAATCAAATAGTATAGGAGGAAGGATATATTAATGTTTTGTGTTATAAAATGACGTAAATAGCTGTCGCTATTGCAATAATACGTATACTTGGATGAAATTGATGCTACAACAGCCATCATAGTGCTAATATGAAGAACAGTTTCTTGATTTGTACCCACTTCCTGATTTGACCTGTGGCCTTACAGCTTCATGTTGTAAGAAACTTCAGCAACCGGTGACTGTCGGTTGAAAGAGTGTGTGTAGAAGGATATTAAGAGGTGGGTGTTTAAAGTGTTAACAGAGAGCATCCTCATTGCCACAACTTTGGCCTATATCTCTTCGAACAAAATCCTGACACAGTTTTGAATATGTATATAGTGAGTTGTTAAAGCTTTTTTCAAAATCTTTGAGGTAGTAATGAATACTGTAATAATATAAACATTTTTTATATTAAAATCAGAGTTTCTGTGAAATTTATTATAGCATCCAATCATCCCTTTTTTAAATTCATAACCTTGACAAACCTTGACATTTTACGAGGTGATGAAATGTATATCTGATGAAATCATGTCCTACTAATTCGGGTCCATAAACTTTTAATTTTTATAAATATTCAGCACCTCCAACTCTCAATCTGTCGATTTTTATGGGTCTTCATAAAACTTTTAAAATGTTCGCCACTGCTAATTTTACTATTATTTTAAATATGTTAGATCTTGAGGTGCACGTACTGGAACCAAACATGCATGTTTAATGTTCGTAGTTCATGCCGCTGGCGTTCGTAGTAATTATGTTTGCTACTTGGTGTCTCGTTTTTATTAAATTGAATCCTAAATTGGTTAGTGAGTGCCCATATCTTATTTCATTAATTATTTCACATTTGTTTATTTTATAAATGTTACTTATTTATTCTTTTAGATTTTATTATTTGTGATTCAATTATAGTTTGTATTGACAGTTGTATTTTCCATGTTTTTTTTAAGTCATATTTTCTCCTGTTCAGTTTCATTTTGATTGGATACGTCTTGTTTTATATTTCATTTTTTTTGTGGTTTTACGTTACAGCTAATTTTGCAATTTGCTTTTGTTTCATTCTGTTTTTGCATTTTACTTATGTTTTCTTTGTTTTTTATGGGTTTTATGTTGTTTGCGTAAAAACTTGTACTCTAACTTGGAAAATGTATTTTCTTCAGTGTTTTGCCACATGAAAATGAAGTTTATTTTTAAAAACAAGTAATGCAGATTAATGCAGAATTTGAAATATTTTTAAGAATTATAGCAAACCTTATCTTAATGTGTTTATAATAATCGGTTGGGGTATTTTACTTTTCGCGTTCTGTTTTTCCTTCAGCACATTTAAAGTCTACAGAATAACACAGTATTGTCTTGAAGCATCAACAAATGATAAATTATTCTTATTTCGCTCGTTATGCAATACGAAAGTGGATGTTGAATTGTAAATGAAGAATAAACTTTAAAATAAGCAATTCATTTATATATTACATCTTTGTTTTTATTAACTGTTGCCCGGCATGGCCAAGCGTGTTAAGGCGTGCGACTCGTAATCTGAGGGGCACGGGTTCACATCCCCGTTGCTCCAAATGTGTGCGCTTTCAGCCCTTTGTGATCGTGAATCCCGCTATTCGTTAGTAAAAGAGTAGCCTACACTGCTAAATTAGGGACGGCTAGCGCAGTAGCTCTCGAGTAGCTTTGCGCGAAATTTAAAACCGTTATTTAAAACAAACAGTTATTAAATGTTATGTCTGCGGACTTACACGCTAAAATCCGGGTTTCGATACCCGTGGTGGACAGAGCACAGATAGCCCATTGTGTAGCTTTGTGCTTAATTCAAAAACAACAAAACAAAAAACATTAAATGTTATATTGTGTCTACAACATCCTCAACACAAACACAAAGAACAAAATAATTGTTAATTAAACCAGGACATTATAACGCTAAAATAATATAGATTATTTAGAGAAAATAAATTAGTTTATTGTTTGAAAGCAATACTTCCTGCAACCCAAGTTTCTTGTTTTAAAATATTCCTTTAAATTCTTGAATTTTACAAGTAACATTAAGAAATAAGCTATTTTAGGTCATCTTGGGATGTGATGTTGACCTTCGTTTGATGGCTTTCATGTTAACTTTAAGTGTTATTTAATCTTCACTTTATCCCAAAAGATCCTTTAAAATACTCCTACAACTTATCAATAAAATATTTATCCTCAAGCTAAAATGTTATTTAAGCAAAGTCGTTTTTACTGGAGATAGAAAACAAACGTGTTCAGACAGAGCTTTTGCACTGTTTAGACCAGGATATGTGGTCCTTCAAAAGATAACTGTTCTACGAAGGTTCTAAACTATGTACAATGTTTTTGTTTTTTCTTTTTTAATCTCTACTTTGCATCCCGTGATGTAAGCAGGTGGACTTAGTTACTGTAACCTTCTATAGTAGTATGTAGATAGTGTTTGGAAGCATCACGCCAGTCATTGTTTTGTTGGGTGATAAGTTTCTTAATTGCAAATATAAGATTATATTCGTTCATGTACCTTAGATTGTGACATTCTGCTCATTTTTTCTTTACCCTCATGTTAAGAGGAATATGAAATTTATACGTATTGTTGACAGAGATAATTTTCTCACGATAGTTCCAAGAAAATGTGGTTTAGTGAACTTGATAAAAGCGTTGTCAGGGAAAAGAAATGCCTAAACTTAATGGACAAAATATTATTGCTCTTAATTGTGACATCTTTAATAGAGGAATTTCATTTAAAAATAGTTTACCTCTAGGTAAATAATTATCTTCCTGTAGTACATATTCTGTAAAAATGAAGAATAGTCGTTTATCATCATTTGAAGTTCAATCGATCTTTGATTCAGCATATCTTTCAGTTTTCACATAAAGTTGCGTAATTTAAATCTGACGTGCAAGAAGATTAAGGAACTCCTCGTAGACATTGTGAATAAAGTTGATTTGTAAAATTACCCTTTAGATACAAGATATGTTGCACTCTGCTGAACTGGGGACCGATTTCTCTATTTCACTGGAAACGGGGCTTACAACAGTTTTTTGTTCTTCTATTTCATTGAAATTGTAAACTTACTGAAAAGTATTTTCACATATTAGTTTGATTTGAAAATTACATCAGCAGATAATTCATAAATAAATGTGTAATTTAAATTTACAAATGTTTCCTGGAATATTTTTCAACATCTTAAGTAATAACGTTCTGTTTAAATTAAGTTTTTCTTTTACTAGTTTTTCTGTCCCGGCCGCTATTATTAACATTTATGAATTTTAAACTGTATTGGCTTGGTTTAAGTTTTACCCAAGACATTGCTTAAGCTAAAAGTAGTTTTTCTCCATCACGAAGTTCCAACAAAATCTTAAGGATTATTTTTTTAACTCAAAGTGTTTTTTTGTTAATTTCACACAAAGGCTATCAGCGAAGGCCGTCTCTAATTCAGCAGTGTAAGACTAGAAAGAAAACAGCTAGTCATCACCACACACAGCCAATGAATAGTGCATTGACCGTCACATTATAACGTCTCCACGGCTGAACGGGCGAGCATGTTTGGTATGAAGGGGATTCGAAGCCGCGAACGCAAAGTGACACAATTGGTTGCCTGCACTCTCTCCATTTTGGGGAATCGAACTCTGGATTTTACCACTTTAAGTTCGGAAACTTTCTGCGGATCCTCTGGAGTAAAACCTTAAAATAAATTCAAATTGTAATTCGTTTTAAATTAGTTGCAAAATACTTGCATAGATGAACCTGTTCTCAATTACGTGCTTGAAACACTGATATATCAATCACATACAACTTACATAGTAAAGACCGTCAGGTGAACCTGACGATGACCGAAGAAGGTCGAAACGTTGTTCGCTCTTCTATTTAAAATATATTGTTGCCAACGAGCCGTTTTTGCATATAAAATTCTCAACAAGTGGTTTTCTCGACATCACTAAACGTTTTAATGACTTTCAAATATTTTTGTTGCCGACAGATGGCGTTGAGACATCAAAGCTGATCTGTTATATATTAGCATACAATTTGTAGAGTTTTGCTCCTATAAAATGCTACGACGTTCGTGAAGCTAACGTCGTGAGCTCTTCAACACATGTTGAAGTAAACATTTATTTGATAATATTGACGATGATATGAAAGTAAATTTTAGAACATTGTAGAGGTAATAACTAGTTCTATCAGGGTGTCGGCAGTGTTTAAAGTTTAGTACAAGGTGACAAGCTTGTGATGTTAAGTACGCCCTGCTTTGGGCTGATTTCAGACGCACCTTTCACCAACAGTAATAACTCTGCTGTTTAAGCTTCCTAAAGGTCGTGTGCATATATAAATCGTGATTTACAAATTACTGATATTCAGCAAGGTAAGTCCAAATAGTTGTGTACAGGTAAAAAATAACACTTGTATTAAAATCTAGCAGATATTCGTCATTGTGAGCATAGATTAAACCATAAACGGTAATAACCGTACTGTTTATTCCTATCAGTGTAGTGCACTGGTCGTGCTGTTAAATTGTATTTCTTGTTTTCGGCGTTTATTTCAACACACTTTATATAAACATTTTCTCAGTCTATATAGTTTGAGTTGTATTTAATGTACTAGCTATCTGTATTTGATTGGAGCTACTTAATAACCAAGTAACATATTTAATGACAATCACTACAACATTTTTATTCGATCGGGTCTTTCTTTTTAGGTAGAACAAAAAAATAACCCCTCCTCCAATATAATTCATATTTCGAAATAAAGCCAGTTTTTAGAAATAATCGTTTTAAATTGAGAAACAAGATAGAGCAGAAAAAATTCTCGCAACAGAAATATGTATTAGTCACGGATCAACCAAATGTCAACAGAAATAAGTTTTAGTCACGGCTCAACCAAATGTCAACAGAAATCAAACTAATTCCGTATTCGTAATCATCGAGTTGAGAGAAATAATGGGATTTCCGTTTAACAGATACGTATTTTGGATGTGAAAGAATCTGAGCAAACAACTTGTACTTCGTGATTAAATTCGATTTTCAGCAAACATACTTAATAGTTTGAGTGATATAATAATATGGTAAATGTAATTCGTGGAACACCCAGGGTTTGGTTATTAAGTCTCCTCGTGTAACAGCAGTAAGTCTATGGACTAGCAACGCTAGGATTCGGGATTAGATCCCCCAGGGATAGTCTAATCTGGCATTACTACCTTAAAAAATGTTAACTACAAAGTTTCACAATGGGCTAAACATGCTGTGCCCACCACTAGTATCGAAACCATATTTTTAGTATCATAAACTCTTGCTTTCCTCCGAGTCACAGGACGATTTTGCAGAAATGTATCCTTCAGTTATTTTGATCGAATATACCTTATTCCTACATAAATGATCATAATTGTGTTCAAATGTTTAGCATCGCGTATAGCAGTTCTCTACATTGAAAACATTATCTAGGTAGAGTTTTGAAAGTGCGTTTAAGAAAAGAACAACGTGTAGAAGTAGTACAGGGTGTTTGGAAAGTCACTGTGCACTTGTATATTTATTGACAGACATGTTTCAATATAGAATGCAGGAGGTAAGTATGAATGACAATTATAAACAATGTTGAACGTGACCCCCGTTGGCATCAATACAGGTTTGGATCCATTTTATTTTGTTAAGGGCCTGGCATGGTCAAGCGCGTAAGGCGTGCGACTCGTAATCCAAGGGTCGCGGGTTCGGGCCCGCGTCGCGCCAAATATGTTCGCCATTTCAGCCTTGGAGGCGTTATAATGTGACGGTCAATCCCACTATTCGTTGGTAAAAGAGTAGCCCAAGAGTTGGAAGTGGGTGGTGATGACTAGCTGCCTTCTCTCTAGTCTTACACTGCAAAATTAGGGACGGCTAGCACAGATAGCCCTCGAGTAGCTTTGTGCGAAATTCAAAAACAAACAAACAAACTTATTTTGTTTCTAAACACTGCTACTAGTTGCTGGCTTGAAATAGACTGAATTAATACTGTTATCGCTGCTTTCAAAACTGCACAGTGACTTTCCGAACACTCTGTATTATTACGTGGTCGAGAAAACTAATTAAGGAGGTCGAGCCCGACATTTATACTGTGTAATTACTTGCCTCTTTTATTATGAAAAGCTATCGGAGGTACTTCGTAGTTTTAGGCTTTAAAATTTTCAATTAATCAATGTATCTCGGATCTGGTAAGATTTTGATAATACAATTATTTAAAAAACTATTTATTTCTGCTAGACAATAGATATTACATTATATATGTAAGTGTTTTATCGCATGCCGAAGCAATTCACCATTTAATTGCTTGCTGCTAAAATAACATTTCTAGAATAAATTACACATACACTAAAGTGACTAAATGCAACGAAATAATCATCTTATCATTAGCAAAAATATATCCCAGAAAGTATAAAATAAAAGCTAACAAGTTTAATAATGTACTAGTCTTTTGTTTACTTTAAACTGAACAGTACAGTGTTTTTATGCTCTCATAGGTTTATCAATGCATGATGATGAAAATTGTTCCAAATGTTATATTACTTCCCACGGTTCCCCAAAGATGTTTGTTTGCAATTTGACATTTGTATGTTTAGATTTTTTTATTTACTACTATCATTTCATTACAGTTGCTTCATGCAACCGTTGTTTTGGTGGAAAAATGAATTCATACACAAGCTTTTATTCCTGAGCAAATGATGTTGATAAAGAATCACCTTGTGCCAGTTAGCAGTCAGGGTCCCATCAGTTTTGTACAGTTCTCTAACACCATTAATTGAAAGGTTGCTCACACGTATTTCGGTTTTCAGAATACCTCACGAGAGATATACTTTGACTATAATGCCGTTTTCATACCTGCCATTGAACAATCTGTCGTTTATTGTTGCCAACATATTTATCTATAAAGACCTTCAGGTTTGCTCATCCTGTTGTTTAAAATCTGCCCGTTTTGCACTTAGGTTTCCTAAGGAGTGTTTTTTTTTTTAACAATAATCTCTGAGACCATTTCACGTTAGTATTTGTTTTGCTTTTCTTGATGTAACATTTACACCTGTCCTTACAGCTAGGTCACTGGCAATATATCTGCTTCACCATTATATATTATATAAAGAATATCCCTTAACGTAATATTACTTTTGAAGAATTTCGAATTTCTACCTTGACTACTTTCATTAGTGGTAATAATTTCATGTATACCTTATTCTTACTCGAACATAGCTTCGTCTCATTGTGTGCATGGCATAGCCTTCATCAGCTATAAATTTGATTCATACTCATTTATCATGTAGCATGTCTGTTCTAGTAACCATAAGTGCGTTTACCACACTATTGCTAGGAATAGTACGATGCTGTAATTTTATAAGCATTGTGGTATACATAATGATCTGTGATTTACTTAGGATTTCTGAAATAAAAGTTAACGTTGGTGAGTTGATAGTACAACTTGTACTTTATTTGTTTTACATATATAAATTGGTCCTAATATAGAAGATGCAGAATTTTCACTGTACATTAAGTTTGGTCAACAATCCTACTGTCGTTTCTCGGGGGGTCAGCGATAAGATTAAGGACACAATGAAAAAATTCGGGGTTAGATTCCACGCTGTGGATACCGCAGATTGCCAAATATGACTTTGCACTTACCAACTAAAAATTTGCAGAAAAACGAAGTCGAGTTTTGTAACCTGATGCTTCTGTAGGTGAAAAACTTTTTTCAATAACGTAGCAAACAGAACTACAAACAATATTTAGAACTCTGCCTTCGTAGCGATTTTATTTATTTAAACTCAATCGCTTTTTGTACAGGATTCCGTTTCTGTACAGCAGTGTTTCTCAAAATGTGGTATCCGGCAATGAAAGAAAATAAACATGGACACCATCTTTAAAAGGTTTTGCTCCGACATGCGAGAGCCACATCTTGGTCTTAAGCTCACAAACGTTGAGTCATATATCCCTGTCCTACTGTTTGGTAACATCTTTGTCCAGAGATGTACATGCAGATTTGAATGCAGCGATTATTACTTTACAATTACATTTAATGGACAACATTAATAAAATTCATAAGCTTCTATGTACTTTTCTCTTTTGTATTATTACGTGACTATCAGCCAGACATTGCCGTTTTAACTCCCTCTTCCTTACTGAAATTTCAAAATTTGTACATAGATGCTTAAATTTGTGAAATACTGTTGTACAGTAATAAACGTTATGTGTAACAATAGTGTATTTTAAAGCCTTTAGAATTGAGGGATCAATTTTATAATAACAGTACTTGAGTGTTGGCTGCACTCACTTCAGCAAGCATATGACCCACTTGAAGGTTAATTTACCATGATAGGAAACCTGAAACTCTCATGCACTTAATGTTTCTGTTTTTAATGGGTAGCTAGTTTGAAACATTATGGATATGTAATATCAACTGACCTGGATAAAAGTTACCACTGACCTAAAGAGAGTATGTCATACGTCAAATGATATGGCTCTATCACTCCTAAATTAAAAGCTATCTTCTGGTACATACGTAGCATTACCCAATCCAAGCTTTGTGTTTCATCGCTGAACATCAACTGCGTGAAAAGTTGCGTAGAATTATTAACCGTGCAGTGAATGAGGTTATTACAAGTGGAATACTGTTTTTGCTCCCATCAGCAATGAGTTGATTCTTTTTTTTTTTTCGTTTCCGACATTGTATAAGAACATTTGAAATGTTTATTATGTACTTCATTTATTTTTTATTTTTGCGTATAACCTATTTGTACACGTTTTGTAGCCACTAAAATACAAATAGTCCGTCATGAAACTTTAGTATTTATCTTATAACCATTACATGCTAACTTTTTAAAAATAAAATAGAAACGCGATAAACTAATCTGCTCAAATTTAATGAAATAATCCATACAGGTGGATTTTTGAATGTTTAAGAAGAGATTTCCGGACTTTATCTGCTTAAAGAAAAGCCGGCATTTCTCTTATTGAGATTAACACGTACTTCTAAGCTCGAAGTTTGTTATAATGAATAATGAAAAATATAATCCGAGAAACGAATAGCATAGATAGGCTATTATAATGAATACTGAAAAGTATAATCGGAGAAACGAATAGCATAGATAGGCTATTATAATGAATACTGAAAAGTATAATCCGAGAAACGAATAGCATAGATAGGCTATTATGCAGCCTTGCCCTTAAAATGAAAATATGATGTGTGCGCGCGCATGCTGGTTCACGTAGCTGTGCGTCTAAACCTTTTAGAATGTTTGATTGAAGTTTATTATATTACACTGAAAAGTACAGTGAACTGTGGAAGTAAAATCTTTGAGAGAGACTAAACCATTCCTACAATAGTTTGTCATTCGCGTTGATGGTACACTAGTGTGCATAAAAGTTAAGGTAACTTAACTAGAACCCTATAATGGTCGTGTTAATAGTGTTTTTGTAACAATAAAGGCTACATAGTACCAATTCTTGTGGATTTTGTTTTCATTGTAACACTTCTCGAACCTACCAATTTTATACGTAGTTGTACGTGTCGGATGGGCCTGGCATGGCCTAGCGCGTTAAGGCGTGCGTTTCGTAATCTGAGGGTTGCGGGTTCGCGCCCGAGTCGCACCAAACATGCTCGCCCTCCCAGCTGTGGGGGCGTTATAATGTAACGATCAATCCCACTTTTCGTTGGTAAAAGAATAGCCCAAGAGTTGGCGGTGGGTGGTGATGACTAGCTGCCTTCCCTCTAGTCTTACACTGCTAAATTAGGGACGGCAAGCACATATAGCCCTCGAGTAGCTTTGTGCGAAATTCCAAAACAAACAAATAAACGTGTCGGATTGTTAGGTACACTTGTAACCTTAAAGTTGAGGGTTGTGACTCAATAACTTGAGGAATGTCAGGAATATATCGCAGAATCTGAATCAAAACAACGTGCATGGAGTAAAAACAAAGTGAGCTGTAATTAACAATAACAACAAAAAATACACACGTCGAATACATTGGGTTTATACTGACTTCAAAATTTGCTCTTGATCTGGAACTTTTTTTACAAAATTGTGCAATACCATCTCTCTCCGTGTGCTTGCGCTATTTAGGTCACTGTTGGTTGTTTTAATAGCAAATTAAGGTAGGATGCATTTTTAAGAGTAGTGTAATCTGCTATCAGAAACAAAGTCCTTTTTGTAGTATAATTTACTGTTCTGCAGTTTTTCATACGATAAATAAATTGACACTAAAGAGAATTATGTACAACACTACATGGCTTGTAATGTGCATTAGTGTAGTATTCTTGGATGAACCAACTTTTTCCAATAATGAGTAACATATGTCGCAAAATAACAGAATACTCGACCAAGAAACACTACAGTAGTTTTAAATCTTTAAATTTAACTGAGCTCATGATAGACTAGTCACAAATCTGAAATACGGTATTTAAATTTAATGTTAGTGTTTACAATGAGGAATGTTCTCTCATATCAAAGATGCCTAAACTGTAGGCTATATATAAAACTAACACCATATTTTTCCAGAGTGGTGTGCACTACCCATGGAACTGTTCATCATTCCTCCCATTATTTGTAAGGGAGCTAGAAGCTTCTAGACCTCACGTGACAGTCCATTGAAAAAGGTCTGTAAACACTTACCCCCTCTCCCCAGTGGCACAGCGGCACGTCTGCCGACTCGCACCGCTAGAAACCGGGTTTCGATACTCGTGGTGGGCAGAGCACAGCTATACCACTATGTAGCTTTGTGCTTAATTCCAAACAAATAAGCTATATATTCGTATGTTTAACTCAGCCGAAACATTTTACATGATAAGGCGGATTATATGTTAAGTAACTAGAGGAAAAGGAACATAATATTTTTCTTACCCAACGTGTTTTGTGAATCGTACAGACATAAGAATAATAAAGAAGGTAAAAAACGCCATGTATTTCTGCATACCACATGAACCGTGTTACGTATTATAATTTTTCTCGGATGAGCCTCCAATTTATTAGATTATATGTTGCTGTTTTAAATAATCTAAAACTGAACCAAATTGAAAATTGGATTTAAAAATTAATTAGATGTTGAGATGCATCAAATTTACAATATTTGCCAACAAGATTGATAGTTTTTTCTTAGTGCAAATATATTTTAGTATACAAATAAAATTTATAATAATTGTTCTTATAAATAGTTAATACAAATAGTGATTTACATACAAAGGGTTTACAAACTAAATATTAAGTCTTTCTGATCTGGTACTTCCTTTGTTATAGATGTTCACGATGAGCGAATTAATTCCAAGTTAACGTAAATACGATTCACTCAACAGAGAGCTAGCTAGCGAGCTCTGTATTCTTCGCTGGCCTCGCGCCACTTACAAGCTGACTTTTTGTGTTGTTTTCGTAAAAAAATATTTGATGCCCGATGTGAAATCACCGAAGTTGAATGCTTTGTAATGCTCAGAATTTCTAAACATTCCTGGTCTAATATCTGTAGTTTCCCGATTAATAGGCGTAAATCACGATTATAACTTTCGAATTTTACAGTGTACCAACTGTAGCAAACCAGCAAAATATACTTCTCTCGGCTCGTCGATTTATGAACTTTAAGTGAGGTTCTATAAATTTTAACTGGTAACAACACTTGATGATATGCTACTACTTTCGTATAATACATATTGTTGATTTTTGCACTCGAGTATCTTCTGTAACTTTAGCGAATAAGCGAGAGTTTCGCAGTACATATTTAACCTTTTTTGTTTCTTCATTGTAATCCTAGTATGTGAATTCTGGAGGAAAATATTTTAAACTCTTCAAACTTCGTGAGGTACTGTTATAATTAGGGTTGGAAATATCGCTAGCAGGAAGGGTCTCCAAGTGATCAATCTGTGCATTCTAATAAGTTTTTATCGCATTGCTTACTCTTAGTTTGAGTGATATCATTTTAATAGTTATATTAATTGCTACATTATATTGTAGTTTTGATATGTGTAGGTAACTTTGGTTAGACGTTTATTATAAATAGCTTCGTATAAATTTCACATGTATTCTTGTTACTTTCCTTTCGGGTCAAAAGATATTTTTATTGTAACAGTTTACCTGTTTTGTTTATCGTCATTGTTCGTGAACAAGAATTGTTGATTGAATATCTTTTTATGTAAAATGTATATATTTATTAAATAGAAATCTATGAATATTGTCACGCTATTCAAAAGCTGCAGCAAACATAATAAAAACAAACAAACAAACCAGTATAAGAAATGTTATCGGTTTTCTCACTTAGGATATTTTAAACACGGTAGAAATTTGTCATTAGTTTATTTTCTTACATTTTTATCTGTAGAAAAAAAGTTTAAAATAAAAGGTAAAAGTCGCCGTGAATGTTGTACATAATAAACCACATGTTTGTTCTTCGTACATCATTTGTATTCGTTATCTTATGAACACTTCAAAACAATGCATGTACTGTTAATAAGCTTATCAAGTTTCTAGTTCCTGGAAAAGGCCGCACTTAAATTTGTGCTGTTCCCATGTATTGGCCAAGTTCAAAAAACAAAAGCAAACTTCATGAAGAATTAACTTGCATTTAGAACGTGGGTAGGCTTGCAATAGCTCCAGTTTATTATAATGCATTTTCTATCTAGATGTAGTATATTATAATGACCTTCACTCACTTCCATGTATATTTTACAAAATGTGCTTAGTTTTAGTAATGAAAAAAAAAATGTACACTTGAATGCCATAGGTCAAGATCATGGCAATTCATTATAATATTTTAATCGGGGGGGATCTATCACATTAAAATACTCAACGTTTACATAATATTTAATCGTGTGTCAGAGGTTAATTTGTGTCTAAAAAAATACGGAGGTAGAAACGGGAATTAAACGCATAGTTCAAACATAATTACAGTTTGTAAAACATATAACTTGTGGAAGGAAAAGATAAAAAACAACGTATAGAGGTAAGTTTATAACAAATTTACTTAATATTAGACATTAATTCTAAGGTAATAAAGATTTAAATATTGTTTGAAGGTAAAGGCTAAACGGACGTAGAAATAGATTCATCAAACACTCCGACATAAAGATCTAACAACAACAACAAAAATCCACACTTTGAGGTTACTATAAGGCGTATAACCTTCACGTAGTATTTTTACGAACAAAACCATTTGGTGCTACACGAAGAGATCTGCAGTAAACAAAATGCAGCCAAAAAAACTAGTTAGAACAACTGTAATATTTTGTATTTCTCAGTTTGTACAGTTGTATGAACGTATAGTAAGACTTTGTGTAATGCTGAATAACAATTTGTGCTGGCCTCTCGCTGCACAGCTGTATGTCTACAGACTTACAACGTTAGAAACCGGGTTTCGATACCTGTGGCGGCTAGAGCACAGATAGCCTATTATTTAGCTTTGTGCTTAATTACAAACAAAATATATTTGTGAAGTTATGTCGGAAGAAAATAGCAACTAGCCTCATAGGTGTTAAGACCTGTTAAAAGTTGTAAGCTCCAATGTCAGACATTCCTGTTGATGTGACACTGTGTGACGTAACAGTTTGAAATGATGTCCTGTGCTAGACAAACGATTTAATGTTTAATTTTTGAACAATGAGAGTTCTTAAGAACTGAACTCTGAAAATTTATTTCTCACCATTTTTTAATCGTGGAACTCGTTTTGTCTAGAGAGAAACTACGCAGGAATGTTTTATTATTTTTATCAAAGGTGGTTTAACGTGTATTAACTTCAACAAAAAGCGCCAATTTTACGGATGAAACTATCGGTATCTTAGCTTTGCTATATTTACAAGTAGTACGAATATAAACGTCACACAAAAGTGAGTAATCTGTGCTATAACTTTTGATTTGTGTGACATGACAGTTCTTAATAAAAACATACTTTTTAGATTCAGGAATAGTTGGGGTAATGGAGACGTTTTCTCCATCACATGGCTTAGACTTGATGGCGAAGGTCTCTGTGCTAACTTCCTGGCTGTCAAAGTCGGTACTAATGTTTGCTTCGTTTTATTTCCGGTGTTTGTAACTCGTAACAAAATACGGAGTATGATACCTTAAATCTTCAACTAAATTGTTTTGAATATATTTAAGGGAACTATTCTCGAAGGAAAGTGTTTTCGTAATATTTTTTCCTTCATATTTTGACGACAAAAGAAATGTGACTTGTGAATGCAGTAGGTTTCGAAAACTGGTTTACATTCGGTAAACCCCAGTTGTTTGAGACGCTTTCTGTTAAGTAATGAAAAGAATAAACTTGTTCTTACCATAAAGAGAGCGCTATAACAGAAATACTTAATACTTGTATATGAAATGTCTCTGTATCTCTGTATAGAACGTCCATCAGCTTTCGCAACCTAAAACATCGTGTTCATAAACATTCGTATTAAAATACACAGCGCTTCTTTCGGAAAATACTTTGTAATTAGTAAAATAATCTATTAATTATTTTATGTCCACTTCCAGTTCAGCGTTTTAAATTTCAAAACTAACTATCATTTCATTTGTAGCAGCAGGAGATGTTGAATGAATTAAACTATTGGGCTGTTTTGTGATATAAGTTATTTTTGAATGTTGTATAAAAGTTCATAACATACTTTAAACCTTTAATTTATTAGTGCTGCTCAACTTCGTTAATTTTGAAAATGGGCTTGTCTCTTACAGAAAAACCACGCCATCTTTCACAAAACAAAAAGCATTAGAACCCCTTCCCCCACAAATGTTCCAACAACTGTGTCATTGTGTCGTCAGTAAGTAATAGTCTTCGTCACGGAAGTGGAAACATGCTTGCTTAAACTTTACTAACTTGCAATCAAGAACTTTACTGTTGGAGATGAAAGTTTTAGTTTGAAACAGGAATGCTTTTTAATGGTTTGCACTGGTTGTAAGGTAGAGTTCTTTCTCTTGGTATGTCTCAATAAACCAAGAAGAGAAGGAAGGTGTGCTGAAACTTGCCCTATAAAGGTTAGGTTTAATATAATAACTCAAATGAACCTCTGTTTACTATACACAATTTCGTATCATTATTTATTCAGTTGATTTCTCTAATCTTTACGTTTTGACCAATCTTAAAAGTAAAACGTTATTTACGCTACCGTAATTGTAAATATTCCAACGTAGTGTGTAGATTCGAAATTTTCTTACCAAAACGGTGTTGTAGAAAGGAAGTTTCGGTTAATTCATCATGCACAAACACTCCCTAATCATGCAATACGAATCAAATGGTGCCTATATCATCCGTTTACAACTCAAAGATACAGACCAGAGTGATTGGAGTGCGTGTGAGATTTGCACAGCTATATGGTTTAGTTGCTTGGTCTTAGTTCACAACTAGTTTGATTTGATTTGAATTTCGCGCAAAGCCACACGAGGGCTATTTGCGCTAACCGGCCCTAATTTATCAGTATAAGAGTAGGAGAAAGGCAATTAGTCATCACCACCCACCGCCAACTCTTGGGCTACTATTTTACCAACGAATAGTGGGCTTGATCATCATGTTACAACGCTCCCACCGCTGAAAGGGAAAGCATGTTTGTGAATGGGATTCGAACCCGCGACTCTCGGATTACGAGTCGAGTGTCTTAACCATCTAACCATACCAGGCCTTCACAACTGGAAAGCACCTGATAATAATTATCTAGTAATTACCATATGCATTCAAGAGAAATACTTTAGGTTATCTTACACAGCGCGAACGATATATATATATTGGCCACTTTCCAAAGAGAAAAACATCTAAGTAAGCTGATAATATTGGCTTTTAGTTGTACGGAGATAAGTTCCGCAAAACATAAAATAAATAAAATACAAAAGATATTTCCTTCCAATTTCCAGGAACTGTTTTACCGTTCCGTAGTTAATTCTGCAACTTGTTTAGTAGAATATGTAAAGACCCTTGTATAAATGCATACGCTTTCCAGTTCGGCGTTACCGGCTTCAGAAATTGTCAGTAGAAAACCATGTGCGGGCCCAAGGTCAGTGGGAAAAAACAACAACAAAAAAAAACCTTGTAGCTTGACGCTTGTGACCTTTGCACGATCGTCGTGTACGTGTACTGATACGTGCAAGTAAAGATGCCCAGACTGAGGAAGAAAATGTTTCACAAAATATTGGTTTGCTAAAAGTGGGTATTTTTAGTTACACAAGTACGTTTGTCTGACTCGATTCTAGTACTATCACCAATTATTTTTTAAACGTTAGGGTTTTTATAGATTTACTTGCAGTCGGTTCCTATATATACAGGGTGGTCGCTAGAAAAGCGGAAAATTTGAGGGTCAGATGAGATCATGAATAAAATGCGTGCTTACTCATTTCTATTTTGATTTCTTTAGATCATGAATAAAATGCATGATTTTAATAATTTTGAGCATCTATGAGTGTAATATAACATATGCCTTTAAAAAACTTTGTAAAAGTTATTCTTTGTAAAAATAAATAGCTGTTTGACAAATTTTCCGCTTTTCTAACGACCACCCTGTATATACTACTTGAGTAGTCAGTAATAAGTTTCTTTTTACTTAAAGCCGACATGTAAATTGTGTTGATTAAACTAGCTGAATATACTACCTTACTCTAAACATTTAGTTTTGTTAAGAAATTGAACAATATTTCTCTAAGTAAATCATTTTAAATTTTAACTTTAAATGCGGAACTACTTCAAATTACGTAAAAGTTAACTTGATCATCTAAGTCTCGTGATGTGTGTCTATTACGTTAAGGTTGAACTCAAAGTTGGATAGATCCAACTGACGAAATAATGCATTTTATTCATCTTTATAAGTAGAAACGTAATAGTGTACTTGAAGTATACGAACTGCCAGGTTGAGTTTTTACTCAGTCACAATGTTTGGAAGTTAATATTAACTGCACTTGTGATAAACACGTCTGTTATGATGATAACTTTAATAATTATTTAAAACATTCCTTTTTATTGCTATATTTTTATTTGTAATTTTATTTAATATTGTTACTTGAACAAACTTTTCAGGAAAATTACATTATTTACAAACTAGCCAGAGTAATGTGTAATGGGAAGACGAATATATTTATCTTCGTAGGTTTAGCTTGTCACTAAATATTTTATCCAGCCTGTGTATAATCGGCATCCGTCAGAAATTAGTTTGTTTGTTTTTTGTCTTTTGCCGAAATTGGTTTAGATGCATAAAGACCTAGGCACGTTCATTGTACCGAACATTGAATCACTTTGGGACACTTGCGTTTAATCATAGAATCTCTGTATTAGGTTAGTGTAGGGGCTGTCGATGAATGTTTTTTGTATCTTGAAGCATTTTACTTTAAAGCGAAACGTATACCTTCGGCCAAAATTCTCATTAAAAGTCGCTGTCAGAGGAACACTTATCACTTGATATACTGAATAAACAAAGATTGAATCTCAGTTGTAATAATTTTATCCACATAAAGCTCAATTTACCTGAAGAATAAGGTCAGGCAAATAAATATTCGGAGACAATGCACTCGTATTCTTATCAATAATCCCTGGTTCTAAAAATGTTGATTTCTTGTTTTGTAGGGGTGTACGTTATTTGTTATATAGTTGAAGCAGTGATGAAGGAATTGAAAAAGTTTCCCCAAATAGCGGAGGAATCGGAGGAGACGCTTCTCAACTTGAGGGAGGAGGATGAAAAGTCAGAAAATACGTCATCACAAGGCGAAACGGACTCAAGTTCTTCGTTAAAGAACTTTGTGGTAAGAGAATGACGTTTGTCGACCTTATCGCCATCTTTTGGCAATATATTCTGAGCAACAGAATTCAACTATTTTGTTTGTAAAACACCCTAAGATGGAAGAAGGTAACCCTTTCAACTTTAATAGGAGTTTGTAAAATCAGTTATTACATACGATTTAACTCCTTACATTATATTACACTGAATTTACAAATACACTTTTAAGCATCTGTTTAGTCTTTTTATCTGAAGGTAAATAACAACAAAAATGATCGAAGGATGCCATTTGTTCACAGTTTTATTTGTTACGTATTTTTTGATGTTTTAAGTTCTTCGTAGATTAAACGCAACAGAAAAACACAGATAACAGCTTGTATAATTTATTACACTAAACTACTAACAAATATAACAGATATAACATAAATTATATGATAAGAGTGACAGATATTAAGTTACAAAATTCGAAATTAATTACAAAACAAAATAATATTAGTTTCAAACTTCAAAATAAATCACAACACAAAACGGTACTGGCCTGTATCTAATGTAATGATCTAAAATTAAAGTCTCAAATTCCAGTCTAGGGTGTGAATTTGGTCCCACGAAGAGATTCCGAAACAGTTCACAGTTCAATGAAATCGCCGTTTCTCAGTTCAAGCAGTAATTCAGATGTATCGTAGAGATTGACGAAATAAAATCACGGCTTCCGTACATCTAATTTCAATCACAAATCCAAGTTGAATATTAACAGCAAACACTTAATCTTTCTCAAATAACTAACTCTCTTCTTTTGAAATGAAACTGGTGTCTGAATCTCACTCTTTGTCTTCGAATAAAACTGATGACTGATGATTGACTATCTCTCACGTCACCGTCTTTTTTATACCGATAGGCCTATTTCTCGAACAATCTCGCAATTTCCATACAACTCCAGAGCTATCCACGCATATTCGTTCTTGCACGAGACTACACTTCTAGACAGGAAGTCACCAGCACTCATTTACAAACATGTGATTGGTCTACTTAATTCGAGAAAGTTCTAAAACGTTACCCTAAATAAATAACATATTTTAGTTTAAACTTCGAAACAATAATATCAATATGGAAAAATGAATAATACAAATGAAAATTCAAACACAACACGACATGTTGTCGTTTACAAAATATTTACACATATACATAACATATTGGATATTAATGCTAAAAAAGTATAGTTGCAAAAAAATTAGCGGATACTGCCACGTTAAACAAAATAACCAATTAAATCAAAAACGCGTGGAGTTAGATTTTTAAACAACAGTTTATTTGTATACTACATATATGGATGTAATTGAAAAACCTTACCTAAATTATTCTAAGAAGCATACGGTTGCCAGGTTTTTCATAGGGTTATGTTTTTAATGAATCTTAATAACTTACTAATAGTACTTTAGTAATTATTATAGAATTGTTAGTTATTGAATCTTCTACTTAGTATTGATGCGTGCATACTAATAGAAAATCGTAAGAAATGGGACAGATATGAAGCAGTGGAGGGATACGCCAAACTTTAATTTCCCACCGGGTTTATGTCATAGTAAAATATGTATATTGTGTATAATATCAATTTAGTTCCACTTGAAAGATTTGGTTCTGTTAAAGGTTATTGGAGAAAATATTAAAGGAATTAGTTATCTTGTTTTTAAAATGTCTGAATGCAAAAATATTGGTAATAACTATAACACCACCAACAGAAAACCTCATGAATAGTGATTTACTTGATTGCGTCAACACTGAAGCTGAAATAATGTGATGTTGCTTAGTCTTGTGAAACAACTTATTGGTATTTTAAATTAAAACAAAAGACAACTTCATGACACAATTATATCAGACTTTAAGTAACTTTTCCGAGAGTAATTTTCCAGAAATATTAATCATTGTCAAAAGATGGCGCTGAGTTTGGATTAAATCCAATTTTTTACATTTTTTTTTCAAAGAACGAAAACACCTGTATTCAGTTTTTTTGTTATTTTATCTGAGATATATAACTGGGATCTTTTAAATTTAAACATTGCATAAATATTTTCATATTAGATTGTTTTGCACCTTTAACTAGATCGAGACATTCCATAATCCTAAACTGTTGTTTATCATATTGAGCATTTGTGTGTGTGTGTGTGTGTGTGTGTATATGTATATAATGTTTGTATATGTAATCATCGTATGATCATATATTGAAGAAAAAATATATAGTCAAATATTGCAGATCACGTTCTGTTAACTAAAAATTGGTATTTGAGGTTATGCTACGTTACTCCTTTATTTCAGCAAGGGAAAAGACAATTTAAAACTCAAAAATATCGCGCAGAATCGTTTTCGGTTAAGGGCTAAAAATATGTTAGCCTTCTTAATAAATAAAATGTCACTGTTAAATACTGTAATTACGCAAGATTGAATTAAATACACATCATGTCATAATAACTGATAGATTGCTTAAGTGATTAAGTTATAAAAAGGGAAATTACCTCCTCAAAACAGTACAGGATTAAGGCTCAAGGCTTCTAATTTTGACAAAGTAAGATTTGTTCATTGGATTTATGCGTGTGGATATTTGCTTTAATTTGTTTTTATAATACAAACGTGGCTTACGATATATGATGCGTAAAGTTAACCAAATTTCATTTCTTTACCATAACAACACAAACTTCGCACATAGTGATCCATATAAGGAGTACATCTCAACCAAAAATATATATTTAATTCCTTAAATTGCTGATATTTGTTTTTTTTCGTGGTAAAACGAATACGACTCCTGTAGCTCTAACAGTAGCAAAATATAATTAAATGGCGCATTATTGTACTTTTCAGGAGTTCTGCACAATATTTGCATAGATCACAATAAAGCTTTAAAAATAAGCACTTTAGTCATTAAGTTTCTATTGTTGCAGTGGTGGATGAATTTTGTGGGAAGTTCCAATGTTATTATTCGTTTGTTATGATTACATCTGATGATCTTAATTTACTAAATTAATCACGTTTCAATTTTACCTTTTTTGAAATAATAACATAATTCATACTTAATTAAATTACTTTTTATTACAAAAAAGCAGAAAAATTACAATCAATGTTGTACGCTGGTGTTTTTAATTGCTGAAAGGATAGCGCAAAAACACTTGAGGAGATGTTTACCAGAGACTTGTAATCTTATTGCAGCTTGTTGCTTTAATTCATAAATGTTTCAGCGGTTTCTTTCAGAAAATTGTTGTGCTCAGCAGATCTCATAGAATAGAAAAAGCCTAATGTATAAATTGCTAATAGTAAAAAGACAAAACAAATAATTTGTACTTTATCATCAATGAGTTTTGTGATTTTTTTTAATAATAAATTTAATATACCACGATTAGAGCTGTAAGTTTAGTTCTATTGGTTTGAGCATTTTAAATTTACTGGGCACCAAAAGTCTTCTGCACTAAGTGCAGTATTAACAGTAAACAACCGTTCCATCTCGATCCTTGTATTACTAATAATAACAGCTCAAGTTTATAATGGATATCCTTTTTCGAATGTAAATGTTCTTACGATTTGTTTTTTGTTTTAATTCACAATAAAGGTATGTCGATAGCTATTGTTAACTGTGTTGTAAACTACAACTTTATCATATGTTCAAAACGTTAAACGTACACGAAGAAACTCGTATTTGACTTGCAACCAAATGAATCTTTGGAGGCATACGTTATGTATTATTTATGTAGGGTTGTGTGGGCACTAGGCAAATTTAAACTATCTCTTGGTAGTTTATTAAACAAGTCCTGTGAAGGCGAGTTTTATTTAATCGACAGCAAATTTCTGTTTTCTGTAAAAACGTGAAGTATCACTCATCGGCAAACTGAGAGGAATGTTTTTAAGTTCATCGATGCAACGTGAAAAAATAAAAATGATAAAACCAAAATCACTCGAAGCTCGTGTCTCTAGTATACTAACGTTCTTTTTTATTTTAATTCACATGCTTCAATATGATACAGATGTTAAGAAAGCTATTAGAAACATTAACTCGGAGAGAAATTTCCAGATGTCTGGAAGTAAAACAACAGTGGGTGTGTTCAAGCTAGAAGCTTTCTGGCGGCGTTGGTACGGGTGTTATTGATCACGTGACTGTATAGTGTACCCCCAAAACAACTTCGACCGCTTGGCGTCTTTGATACCCGATAAAATAACATAATCTGCATTCTCTTGTAGGGGGTGCTTTTCGGGTAGCATCAAGCCTCCATGTCTTGTATGTACGTGTCTGATATTAGGGTTTAGTTAATAACGAAGAAATAGCGACTCACATTAGCCACACAAGAAAGAAAACGTCATAACACGTAAGAAATGATCTGTCTATTTACCATATAAACGTTTCGTCTGGTGCACGGGCTAGGAATGAAGTATTTTTTGACTGAAGATGTCCATTTATAAACATGGCTCACGTACAAGGGTTTTACAACTCGAGCGTCAATTGATTCTTGGGCAAGAAATTCGTAACAGCAAGTGTTTTGTTCCATACTTTTGTAATTTGAATATGTGAACTCAGCTGGTGACCACAGAAAACTCTACAGTCGCTGGCGGCATTTGGTTTCGCGATAAAAGCGAAGGAATATGTAAGTTTTATCAAAAGTGTTTTAGTTCGAGTCGTTCTACTTCTCAAGTTTGTGGTTCTTTGACACTAAGGTATCAGTTCAGTAAATTTGTTACAATCGTTGTATAAATCCTAAATACTACTGTAACTAGCTCTCTTTTAACTGCACGATCTAATAAATTATTTGCTCAGATCTGTAATGTCATGTAGTGATCTTTCAAAAAGATCAGTGATGGACCTATTCAATGTAACCCATACGAAATATTTGTTAACTTTAGACTTATGTAACAACCAAATATTTCATATGGGTTACACTGAATAGGTCATCACTGACCTTTTTGAATGGTCATTACATGACATTACAGATTAAAATTAATGTTAAAACATTATTTGTACCACAAAATTAATGTAAAATGTTTTTGTTGTTGCTGCTGCTGTTTTTATTACTAAGTTAAATATCCTAGTGTGTTCATACAGAGTCAATATATAGACATTTAAAGATGTTCGTATCTTAATTATAATATTGTTCAATCAACGTAAGGCATAAATTAGCTTCAGCTATTTAACGTCATTCATTGATCTTAGATAAGCTAACAGGTTAGAATTAACGTTTTTATTTTTTACATTGTATCTCATTTGGTCTCAAACATCCGGGCATTTAGAGCTGTAGAGAAACTTAACCTCCATCGAGTGTATTTTTTGTAACCATTTTAAGTTGTACAACACGTATAATTAGTAAAGTCAGGGCGATTTCAAAGTATTCAAAAAGTTTGAAGATACTGTAACGTTTATGGTGCTATTCAATATTGCTTTCTTCGTTTCTATAAAAGAAAAAAAAAACAACCGAGTATTTGTTCTGTTATTGATATTTCTGAAAATAGACTTTCGAAACATACTAACTGAAAGTGAATTACACTCGACTGCTTTCCAATGAAAGTTCTAGTTTTTAGCAGAACTTTACTGCTCACATATTAATTTTCCAGAATATACACTTTTACATGAACGTATACAGGTTGAATATTTTTACTTTTCAATATAGAGTTGAACCTAATGTTGAGATTCCTATATTAAAAAGAAAAGAATAGCATAAATATATTGAAAGATGTTTTGGATCAGATATTTAATTTTTCACATTAATCTACGAACATTACAGATTTTCAGTTTGTTCCTATTATATAATAATAATCGACTTCAACCCCGCTATTATTTTCGATGAATGGCAGACATTTCATCGCTACACAAACATATCGATCACCGCCGTTATATTTTGTCTTGCTCGTTAGCAAATTTGTAGAAAGTAAACGTTAATTCACGTGGTTTGGTAAAACAGTTCCGCTTCTGCTATTTTAATCTTGTGTGCACCAAAACGTTGACTGAAAGGTTTTCAAACATTTACCTTTTAGTGATGTGTAACACTAGCATCTTATAAATCATCTCCCAAATAAAATTGTGTTTATAAGATTTAAAATGTTAGTTTTCATAGAAAATTTTCTAGCAACGGAGTGTGTTTGCTTCAGCTAAGCCTACCTCTTTTTGATATGTGTAGTCAATCGATAGAGTATTCTAATCTCTCTCCAAGGGGATTGGAAGGCTGGTTTAGAAAACAAAAGTATTGATCCAGTAGCAGCTCCGCGCCCACAGGAATCAGTTTCATGAAACCTAAAGAAGAAAATGGGTCATTATGGCTCAGAACAAAATTTAAAATACTTTCTGTGATCCACACAGTAGTAACATTCTTAAAAGGTGTTAGACTTAAGCTCAATATTTTGTTTTGTTAGACTAATAACTTAGTCTTTATATTTGTTTACTAAGAACTGTGGACTGCTGTCGTTGATACTGAAATAATTCCTTGAAAAGACATTAAATATTTGGATTGCGTTATGAAGTAAAATTCTAGTTTTGTTCAATGACAATATGTAATTTATACATCTTCCTTAGTAATTAAACTTGAGCACAGTTAACTTTAAAATTAGTAAATACTAATTTTAACCTTAACAACCTTCCTGAAAACGACCATTTATGTTGGTTTAATTTATCTCTTTACTAAGAAAAATTAGCATCCTTTACTTAGTTAACTTCCTTTTATCATTTTCGAATATTCAAACAATGTTATCGAAAGCTCACCCACATTAACCCTCCTTAATATTGAGCTTATAAAGTGGTGGGAATGAAACTAGTCAACCGTATCGTTCATGAACATCTTGGTTACAGTTTGTAGGATTTGACTACAACCCTTAAAGTGAGGTGCGCGATTTAAAATATTTTTCTTTGTGTGACGGATCAGCAGTTCCATCACTCTTGTCCCGCTACAGCAAACTACTGGACCGCGTTCAATACATTACAGCCCTTACCACAACAATGACTTTAAGTCTTGTTTTAGTTTGGTTTACGTTGGAAACAAGTGGGAGACTAGAGATCTGGATTGCCATTTATTACCTTTTGTTTTGGATTCCCAACAGACAAATTAAGACGAATGTGTGAGACACCTGAAACTAATATAATTTTTATTAGAACAATTCTTGTACTAACTGGGTGAAAGGTATGTTAAAATATTCTCTAAACAGTATGTTTGTAGAAGTAAGGTTCTTATAAACTGTTCCAGATGATGAGATTAATAGTGCAATCCTCTGTGAAATAATTCAAAAGTATTAAAATTGTCGTTAAACTTCAGTGTGTAAAATGATCAGACTTCGTTAATTGGTTATTTTTCAAATATAAAAAAGAAACTTTCGAAATTGTAATAAGATTAATATGTAGTGTTCCACATACCGTATTTTCCGGTTAATAAGCCGAATAAGCCGAGGCCAATTTTCAGCTCTGAAAATGAGGGTTTTTGCTTATTTACCTCCCAATAAGCCGAGACAACATTACACTCACTCAGCTAATAACACCAGAGAATGACCCGTACGACGACCAGGTCTCTGCCGAGGATTGGAATCTATTATTTAGTGCTTCTGACGATGAAGATGATGAATTTTAATAAATTTCTGAGATTAAAGTGTGTATTTTTTATGAATTTTGTTATTTCTATGAATACATGTCATTCGTAATGTATAGACCTTTTTCTATTAATAAATAAAGTTTATTCAACTGAAATAACTCTGCGTAACTATGAAATCAAAGGTATGATTTTGGGGCCAATTTTGGTCTTCGGTATTTTTTGGTTTAAAGCTGGTGATCGGCCAATAAGCCGACTCCCAAAAATCAGGTCCAAAATTTAGGGCCAGAAATTCGGCTTATTAGGCGGAAAATACGGTAAATAATATTGCAAAACGTCGAGTTTTTGCCAACTTGAGGTCATAAACCGAAACATTAATTCATAGTAAGCGTCATCCATTTAAAATTATCTATAGCTGCATATTTTTTGTCTTTGGAATGTAAAACTTGTTTAGTTTTAATTTTAACTTGTGTTAAATTTTAGTCTTTGTTTTATAGGTGTATCACTAGTGCAAGTTTCTTTTAGAAGTTAATGTTTTGATTAAATTACAGAGTACTCCAATTATATCGGCTTTATGTAGGTGCAAACATTTATTCATCTCGTAACATTTTAAAATGCTGCCTTAAGTTTTATATAAAACGAAATTTTTCTTTCTTTATTTCAACATGTGTTCTACGCAGTAGGTTTAGATTGTATAGTATAGAACTAAGACCATTTACAGTATAGCAGCAAAACGTACAAAATTAAGTGGAGGTTTTAATCTTATATTGAATTTAGCAAACCTTTAGAACGATTAAGGTGCCATCTTAAATTGTCGGGTGTTTAGTATGCAATGGTATTGGTTGCAGTGACCACATTTCTTACTGTATTTAGACTTGCGTGGGTGGTGAGCACTTACCAAAATGTCAGATTGATCTCTGTTTTTTCTAAATGCGATTGGCATCTGTTCTGGTCATGTGGTGGCGGAATCCCGCAAATCCTGGACATTGTGTTGAATCTATACTGGATTCAGCAGATAGCCCAATGTTGCTTTGCTATAAGAAAATGCGCACGTAAACCTATACAAGTAGAAGTTGTTTCATGTAATATAAGTCTTGTATTTCGTTGTATAATTGTGGCAATTAAAAGGCCTGCGCTTCTTTCTTTCTTTATTGTAGGCTTAAATCAACTTTAAAATTAAATAAACTGACCTGTTAAAGTATAAATATTGCACTTAATTGGTAATTGTATTGTCCAAAACTATGATTGTATGTATCGTATGTCTTGGCTAAGCTGTTTCGGCAGAGATTTGTATGTAATGACTGCCTTATTGGATGTGAATGCTTCATATCCGTAGTGGATCAACTACTTAAGTTTATAGCTTAATGAATAAATACGCACGTTTGTTACTTCACAAAAATCAGGTTTTAGATTTTTTTTCTAATAGAACATAAAATTTATTGAAACTGATAGCTCTTGATTCTATTAACTCTATTTTCTGATGAGCACTACTATAAACATTAAAGTGGTTTTTTACGCTAAAAAAATAACGTTTTCCATCTCGATTCCTAGTGCTTTGTCTTATTTGAAAACTATGCTGTGTAATGTTTTCCGTTTCGTTTACTTCACTACCAATGTAGAAGTCAAAGTCAAAACATTTACAATGATACCTTCAAAAAATGTTTTGTCCATTACCACACTTTGTCTTTACCGTTGAGTCACGATGTAAAATGTCTCTTCCTATAGCTTCCAAAAGCATTGGGGATATTCTATTATTAAGACATTAAATAAACGCAATGTCAAACTAGTTATCAACCTCGGAGAATTAATTAGGGGTTAGGAGTCTCCTCTCCTACTGCCTTTTGCTGTCTACAGCCAGTTTTGGTAAGGCAGTCAGTTACCTCTAGTCTTTAGACATGTAAAAAGAACTTTATAATACAAATAAACTACACTTTATTCAAAGAATTTTAAGATTCTCAACCATTACCCTTTTCAATGAGTATTATGCGTCACAAAATGATACTAAATTATGCAACCATCCTAATATTTAAGTATAAAATTGCCCTTGTGGTACCTGAAATTGGTTATTCCGTCGTGGTTATAATTAATTACGTATAAATTCCTAATGATTACTGTGTAATCCAGAAAGTAACTTCCGTAATCAAACTTGTTTCTAATATATTATCATATATATTGTAAAAGTATAGTTTTTATTTGCCAATCCTTGTAACTATAATATTTGTTAACAAGTGAACATTCTCCATAAAAGAATTAATATTATTACAAACTATCAAGCATTTTCAACTGTGCAAAAATTCCTTTCAATAATGTAAAAGGAACTGCACTGTTTGAAGGTGATTAAATCTAGGATGAGAGAATCATAGTCCTTCTTTTGTCAAAAATACTTGCATGTACCCTGTCTTCCATAAAAACAGTATTTAAATCTAAATAATGTTTAATTATACCTGCTATTATTTCTGTCTGTGGTAATTCATTTGAATATATTTGATTTGAATTAAAGCTTAGATTGACAGATTAAATCTTCAACATAACGAGAGATGTAATTGTACAGTTTAGATTTTATTACTTGTTTCTAAAATAGTTTTATAAAATTACTCGACTCTTAACTCGTAATGTATTTTCTGTGACTGCTGATTTGATATCTGCATAGATTGAATATCTCCGACGCTTTTGTAACCTATGATCACAAGCATTTTCATAATGAGGTATGGCAATGACACGATATGGTTATTAATAGTTTGTTTTAAATCTCGTTATAACTTTGATTTGCATTAATTTCATTATTATTATATTGCACTGATTTGTTCGTTTGTTTACAATTAATGTTATCTGTAGTGCTATATATATTTATATATAAATGTGCGCGTGTATGTTTAAGTTTTGCCACGTTAGCAAAATCTCGTTTACCATTTGTCAATGTTTAACTGAAATCAAAACTACTGGAAATTTTTCAACGTATAGTAACGACCAGATGATAAATTTTATTTACCAGTGATATAATATATTATCCAGTCGACCTATATCTAAGTAAAAACTAAATTCTTGAGCCATGGGTATGTGGTGTCAAGTGTCTACAAACAGATAGACACTACAGGAATACAAATGTGGTGAGGAAACCCAACCCTCTTAAATAATTGTAAGGAAGGAAACACCATACAGTTTGTTTGTTTTTACATTCGTTAATGTATGCTGCTTATGTTAAACTAAATGCAGTAATTAATTAAACAAATGTATATGTATTTATCTGTGGAGGCGTACATAATGATGAGTGACTGTTAATTTGTTGTATAAAGTTAGCAAGCATTTCATCGAAGGATTATATAGGTATAACGTGTATGTTCGTTCATTTTACTAGACTTTACAGCAAACACTTCTGTTTTCAAATTATGTAAAAATCGGGTACAAATATTTAGTTATCGTAAATAGTGAAATGCATTATTTATTTTAAACGAAATTAAATGAACGAAAGGCTAAAAATATATATTAACAACACAACAATATACTGGTGATATGTAAAGTACCCAAATTAGGAGATCAAGTTCTGTATTATTAATCATACAGTTAAAAAACAAAGAAAAATTGAAAGAAACTGAGCACAGCGTATTATGAATTAAGGGACTCGTGTGTGCGTGTTGTTACGTTTTATATTTTATATCAGACGAGTCTCCGATTTATTATGTACTATTCTAAATAACCGAAAATTTGAGCTTAGAAGTTCATTAACTGTTAATATACATAAACTATACATTTGCCAACAAGAGTGATGCACACAATTTTTCTTTTCTAACGCAAATATAGTTTAATTTACAAACAAAAACAATACAATTTATAATAATGGTTATTGCTAATAGTTATTACAATTGAGGGTTTATGTACAAGAGTTCTACAAACTTGCAAATAATGGTTTTATATCCGGTCTGGAACTGAATATTTTATCAACGATTCAGGTTCACAACGAATATATTAACTCTGAGTGATGTTGTCACTTCTCGTTTAAGCTATCTAGCTTGATCGGTCCCGCTCACACCGCTGACTTTAATCGAAGGAGATATTTAATGTTCTGGTAGAAGCTCTAACGTTCAAAGTAATAATAAACTGAAGTTGGACTGTTTGTAATGTTCGAAATCTATAAACGCTTCTTGTCAATTTTGTATTTTCCGACTAAGAGGAGTTAATCACAATTATAGCTTCCAAGGCCTATATCATATTGATTTGTAGCTGATCCTCCATCAATAAGTTTCTCAGCGTGTCGGTTTTTATATGCCAATCAAGCGACATTCTCTATATTTAAAATTTTAACAATGATCGAGCACACTAGCGTTTTGTAAAACAAGCACTGTTGGTTTTTTACGTTCAAAAACCTACAAATGTCAAGAACAGACTGGACTTGCGCAGTACACAACCAACAATATTTGTCATAGGCAAAGAAAGGAAACTATACTGAAACAAACGTAGGCGCTAAAATGAATATACAACAGTAATCTGTTACAGTGCGTGTATTATATTATACACGTACGAAAAATTAAAATTAAAAGCGTATTTGTATATTTTTATACAAATTAGTAGACATAATTATAAGTTAAAAGAATTACAATTTAATTTTTTTCTGATTCTTCGGACCTCGTTATTTTGTTTCTGAGAGACCCCTTATGAAACGTTAATTTTCAGTGCATTTTTATACAAAAACGTACTGCTCTCAAGCGACATTAAAAGGAGTGAAATCCTTAAAGAAAAGGTTGTAACTGTTACTTAAGCAGCCCATGTTGACAAAAAATAATTCAATACTGATGACAATTTGGGTAAAACGTCACACTGACTTTAACCAAGAATTCAATTTCCGCCTTCGGAGTATTTTGCTGAATAAATACCTGACAATTAATGACCATCAAACAATATGGCTTACAGTAGGTGTTGTTAACAATATTCAACAACAATATTCGTGTTGTTAAAAAGTAATTATTATTAGCCCAGCGAGAAAATGTGGATGGAAATGTAAAAGTGTAATGAAATATTTTACTTACCACATCTAAACAAATTTTTATAGACGTGAGAATGGAACCAGTCTAATCTTCTAATATTTGGGGTTTTTTATGTGTTGTGAAATATCATTATATTTACATTTTTAAACACACTGTACATCTTGGGTGTTATATCTTAAACAGAAGCCATTTAATTTCAATCTCGTTTCTAAGTGCTTTTATTTGGTTGCTTGAAAACTAGGGATACCATGTTCACTAATTAAAGTGATACATTAAGACATGCTGCAGCGTCTTGCTATCTGTGTACTCTGTATGGGTTTCATTTAATTGGACGTTGCGGATCGTTGCCTGTTAAGTGTTTTTATAGTCTTGATGGAAGACCTGTACTTGTTTACGTTAACAAGATTTCAACACGATGTAATTAAATGTTTTGTTGTTAGTTTAGGATATAGCTAAGGAACCAACAAGAAAGACATATAAACATATTAATTGTGTATGAATAATTTTGGAACTTTGTGGTGAATGCATAAGAAATACTAGTTTTTATGCGAACTATACTTGGGTAATATGTCGGAAGTATTTGCGAAGATAAAGAACTGTTGTAGGTCTGTAGTATTTATTCAAACAAAGTGCAAATCCTGAGTGTTTGCAAACGTATTTCAAATGAAATATTTGCTTAGATCAGAAGCGCATTCATGCGGAAAATTTGCATTTTTTGTATTTATTTTAGATAGTTCTATATATGTTGAATAGATATTTAATATACGAATATCTTTACTTTATAGTAACTGATAGACATTCGAAATACTTTTCTCCGTATGTGACATAACTTTATCTAAATTACCAAACTTTAAGAGGCCTTATCAACGAGTTTATCCCTATACATTATCTAACGTTTCTTTTTAACTTGGTACATGGTACAGTGCTAGTGTCCAGAACCCACCCACCATGTATCTGTCAATTTGTGACGAGGTTTTACTTTGGTTTGATCGGACCTTTTTCCTCTTTTCCTCTCTCATTTTGAAAACATTGCAGTAAAAGGTACTCATTTTCCCTTTAGGAATCGCTGAACGATATTCGAAGAAAGCTATTTTCCATATGAACATTTGTCTTCTTGATTGTTTCCATATGAGTTTGTAATGTTTCTATTGGATTTTCTATACTTACTGTGGAAAACTGCAATATATAGTTATGGTTAAAGAAAAGAAGTAAATATCAATTTATAAGCAGTATACATCGTTAAAGATAAATAAGACATGATAAAGACTTAAATAGGTTGGGATTCATTATTAGCAGTCCCCCGTTGGTACAGCGGTAAATCCAGATTTAAAACATTAAATCAGCGGTTATATTTCTCTCGGTGTACACAACAGATAGCCCAATGTGGCTTTGCCATAAAAAAAATACAAACATTATTAGCAGAATGTATCGAATACAAGAGGTTAAATGTTCATCGTAAAAACAATAACTTGAAGACAGACAGACAGACAGACATGACACACACACACACATTTTTATTGTATAGATTTATTTGTTGGTGATAAAAGTTTCTTACCAGAAAATCAAAAACCACTGACCTACATAACTATATTTATGAATGTGAATGTGTAGGGAACAAATTATACAAGCTGAAGTAGTAACGTTTTGCTTTCATTAGCAAATTCAATTTAAAGGAAAGAAGGGTAAGTGTGTCAACATACACACATTCGTCCTTATGAATTTGATAATGAAAATGTTGTAACAATTGTTTAGAATTAAGCACAAAGCTACTCAATGGCCTGTCTGTGCTCTGCCCACCACGGGTATCGAAACCCGGTTTTTAGTGTGCAAGTCCGCAGACATACCACTGTGCCACTGGGGGGCAATGTTATAATATACTAAACACAAGTATAAATACATCCTGTATATATGCTAGAAGTGATCGTTCTTCATAAAAAAGGTTGATCTTCGTCTACGGATTCTTTATAAACAAGTATAATAAAATAACTTTTATAAACACAAATGGGGATCGCTCTACAGGTAATTCATATAATTATAGTAATATATTTTTCAATGGTTCAAAACGTATTGAAAATATTTCCAATAATTTGTGACGTCCAATTGTACTTTTTATTGTAATTACTTGTAGCTGTGGAAATTAGCTTCATGGCTTTGGTAAAGCTCAAGCGTGATAATCGTTTCCTTGTGAACTGTACTAACATACAGTACTGACTAAAGTTTTAGCCTACATGAAGTAATATATGATGACTAGTATATACTGATTACGTCACTCAATTTCTTAAAGAGGACCAACAATATCCAAAGTATCTTTGCAAAGAACCAACAGTTCTGTCAGTTTCCACAAGTTAATTTTATATCATATGGTAGATAAATACTATATTCAAACCTCTCATCAGTGTCTTAATATGAGTGCAACCAACAGCTACTCTTTCTTAGCACGTGAAACAGGATTAATAGGGGAATCTATTGTATGATTAAGTGTAATTGTTGTTGAAATGGTTTAACCTTCCCACGCAGGATCGAGACACTCAACAAAGAAACTTCTCGGTATGAGGTAAAACAAACCAATTCCTTGTTGTGAGCCAACCTGAATATACAACATATTCCCTGTTACAGCATTGCAACACAAGCATACCTCCTAGATTTAAGTTAATGAGCCACTCAGAGTATAGTTTATGAGTTTTCTATTGTACACGTAGTGACAGCTATGCAAACAGCTTTTTTTTTCTCTGTGAAATAGAAAGTGTCATTGAGTGTTACTCCTGAACAGTTTGGAAAAAGAACACTAATCCTCCAATTCTACTACTGCTTTAAATATTGTTCGGCAGAAACTGATGGTCTTTTTATGGGTTTACCAATCCCGCAGGTTCAACTAAATCTCATCTTATTGACTGAAACATTGTCACAGCTATCGCAAGAGGTTTATTATGATGGAAAACGAAAGAAACTACAGATCTTTCGCGTGGTCATGGATTAAGAAGTGACATCTACATTTATTGCACGGCCCTAGGCTTCATCTCTAACTACATTATGGTCTTATATTTCCACCCCTGTATGAAGGCGCACTTCTTTGATTTTAACTTAACCTTGCATTTTCCTTATCGATTGAACCACTTATCAGATTCTTAGCAGGAAACTTGAATATATGATTAAATGCCAAGACATCCTAAGCTATACGCAGCTCTACTATGCTACATGAAGTTTATTTGCTTTCACCATCTAATTCACTTGCCAGTTTATAGAAGCCATGTCTAAATTGCTTAATTAATGGGTGCTTTTAAGTGTATACAGATGTTTATCTACTTATAAGAGTGGTAATGCATTAACATGAATTGTCAAATCTGCCCATCTGAAATTAACATAAAATTGTGTTGTATTTTTCTTTCTGACAGTCACTACTATAGATGACCATGGACACTTTGTAGGCTGTGTAAAGGGAGGTCCTGTTCAATTTACTTTGATTGATGCCTGTTATTGAATTATACTAATTTGTTACTTTTCACTATGATGTAGGTCTAGCTTATTTCTCTCTGGTTATGTTCAGAGTTATTGATGAGGAGGGAATTTTCTGAAGCTAGTATTACCCAATAACATATATTGGTAGGCCCGTCATGGCCAAGCGTGTTGAGGCGCTCGACTCGTAATCCAAGGGTCGCATCAAACATGCTTGCCCTTTCAGTTGTGGGGGCGTTCTAATGTGACGGTCAATCCCTCTATTCGTTGGTAAAAGAGTAGCCCAAGAGTTGGCGGTGGGTGATGATGACTAGCTGCCTTCCCTCTAGTCTTACACTGCTAAATTAGACTCGAGCAGCTTTGTGCGAAATTCAAAACAAACGAACAAACATGTTGGTCAAAGTATAGATTAAAGTGGACCTCCCTTGAATTTATATTTCGAGATTAAACAGTTTGCCCCAGCATGGCCAGATGGTTAGGGCGTTCGAGTGGCAATATGAGAGTCACGGACTCAAATCCGTCTTGCCAAACATGCTCGCAGTTGCAGCCGTGATGGCGTTATAATGTACCTTTAATCCCACTATTCGTTGACAAGAGTATCTCAGCAGTTGGCGGTGGGAGGTGATAACTGTTTGCCTTTTATCTAGTCTTATACTGCTACATTAGAGACGGCTAGCGCAGGTAACTGTCGTGTAACTTTGTGCGAAAATAAGAAAAACAACAACCAGCATTAAACAATTTAAACAACACTAACTTTATTCATTACTGACAAGATGTTCGTTTGCTTTCGTTCAAGTGCAACAGACAACCCTGTTTCTCCATTTTGTTTACCGTGCCCTGAACTGTTTCAGAGCTGAATAAGCAAACGCCATGAACTGATATATGTACAATGTTTTTAGAAGTACGAATTAAGTAGTCCTGAAAACCATGAGAAATATGAATTAATGTAACTTAAATGTCACTCGCTACTTATTCACTTATTTTAGAATGACTAGAATACAAAGGAAAATTATCTCATATTTGAATTTGTGACTTTTAAAATGTTTACCAAACTATTAATGTTCCAAGAATTTACTTAAAACTGTTTTACAAGAACTATAAGGGAATCGCACCCTCGATTCCTTCTACTTCATGTTGTCCACCCTGTAAAGCCGGCGCCAGTCTTAGCGGGCGTGTTAGTCTTCATCTTATGTAAATACTAGCATTAAAAGAATACTGAAGATTTTAGTGTGTTTTTTTTGTTTTTTAACATTCCCACGTACATTAGGAGATAGGAAAGGATTGTTGTCCAAAATGTGTTGGTACTTTAGGTTTACAGTATCGATAACATGAAACCAAAAACCTAGTTAGTTACTTCTGACTCCTGGTGTAATCTTGATTCTGTTATTATTGTGTCATGTTGCCGAGCAGAAAACAAAACAAGCTAACTCTTACTGGTTGCTTATAAACTTGTGACGTAACTACAAGAAGTTTAAGTTTTTTTTCGTTTCGTCTAGTATTTAAACCTGATTCAAGTTCGAAATAATGTAATGCAAGTATATCCGTTAGAGATCCAACGTTAATATCCTGTTGTCTTAGTTGAACAAAGTTTGAAACAAACAAACCATTGTACTATATTTTGGCCCCTAGTGGCTTTAACATGAATGACAAGTAGAGTAGATCATTTGAGTCTTGATATGAAACATTAAAGGAATATGTCGCACTATATGTTGCTGGCTTATCTTTAACTGATAGGTTTTATAAAGTTATTCTGTACGTGTATACTGATGTGGAGAAAAGATAATGCTTTTACTGGCTACCCTGTTTATAATGGATTATCTTAAAACATTGTGTATTTATGCTATCCATTAATTTAAGCTCCAGAATATTAGTTAAAAAAATATTTACTGTTTATAGATTCATGCGTAATATTACTGAGATTTAATTCAGTGTAGTTAAGAAACCAATCAACTAGATTTAGTATGTTAAAGTAATGATGTAATACAAAGCTTGGGCAGTGTTAATTTAAGGTTTCACAAAAACACATTTTAATTACAAAACTTATTTTAGCAACTGTGTGCGTTTGAACTTTGTACAATTCATTAAGACTTTATTTTTAACCGAAAGTTGAGCTTCCATTGTGGGCGTTTAAATGTAGAAACGGATAAAAAAACTGGTTTACAAGCGTTCCTGAACAAATGGCTTTTCTCTGTCAGAACGAAACCTGACCGATGTGCATGAATGTGAGTGGCTGCTAATGCCACCAGAAGGATAGAGTATCGTATATAGAACGGACGTAGGTTGCATGTTGAAGATGTAAGAATTATACTTTTGTTGACATATGAATCTATAATAATATGTAGAACCATTACTTGCAACGAAAGGTGGTAAATAAATGCCTACGAAATTGTCTAGTATCCTGTTCGGTAAGGTTATAATTAAGTCATAGTTTAGTTTTATATGGTATCGGATGTGAAACAGAGTTTTCAAAAATGTATTTTTGCTCGGACCTACAACTGTAGATGACAGTTGATTAACGCGACTAACATATTTTTGACAATTATCAAAATGTGATTTTATCGATTGTTATGAAATTAGTGTATTCGTACCCACAGTTAAACTTCATTAATTACACCAAGTTGTGATAAAAGTGGTTGAACGATTTTTAAAGCTTATATTGGTAGTGATTAATTAAATAATCGTTTTAACTGTTTCGAAAAGTAATAATTGAATCATAGTTTATTTGTGTGTGAGGTGGTAAATCATTCTAAATAACAGTTTACTCAGCAAGTGTTTCATTTCTTTCTTTAAAATAGGACAATGAACTTTTGCGGGACTGGAATATCGTTTATCTTAATCGCTATCCTCGTTTACTTAACTACCAGTAGTTGATTTTTAACTGTTTAGTCGATTAGTATCGACTTCAAAAAATAACGTACTTGAATAATGGTGTAAAAGTCAGTGGCAGACTTGAGCGTGTTTGTATATAGTCTAAGTACAGTTAGGCTCAAACTCCACTAACAGTAATAAAATTAAGATCTTAAAACAGAATATAAATAGTTCGTTTAAGAAATTGTGTATCTGGTTCAAATCTGTGGAATAAGCAGATGTATTGCTAAGCTGTTCTGCTATCTATCACAAAGCTGCATTGCAGTTCGTTATGTTGTTACGCGTAGATTTTTTTACTAAATCATTTACTTTTAATTGCGACAAATTGTCCACTTTTGTGGCCATTGAAAATATAGTATTTAGCTTTCCTACGACATTATCGACTAGAATTTACTACGTTATAAAAAGTTAAAAACCACGCATGACCTACAAGTCCACATCTTATTTTTTCTGAATTTCCTGAATCGATATTTGAATTTCCACCTTAACTTCTGTTAGTGTCATTTGGTCCATATAATTCATCAACGAAGTGCTTTCGTATTCTCTTGTGCTGTCCTTCTGCTTTGTGTGGTAAAGTTGCAGTGATTATATAGTCTTTTATGTTGCGAAATTTATCACCTAAATTTGCAGTGAAATACTGATGTGAAGACGAACACAACTGTGCAAAAGGTGGCAATTGTTAATTGTAAAATTATGTTCTATAAAATGCATGTGCTATTTTCAACTCGATTATTATCTGTAATAAATTCGTGGCAATCTACCTTATGTTCTGAACGTACTTGTAGTCATTAATATTAAAATCAATATTAAAGGGTAGTATTTTAATCGTCTTGTAAATCGGTGATAAAGATGCAGATATTTCTCTGTCTAGTATCATACGTGTTCTTCAAAACAAAATACTCACGTTAAATATTGTGTCCAAACTTTCGTAAATGATAATGCTTTTCTAATTAAACTTGGGGGGGTGTTGTGCAGGAAACATACTGTGTAATTAAGTTTAGATGTTGAATTCTCTGAGTTTCATGTTTGAAGCCTCAGAAGTTACTAATATCAAATCCCAATCGCAGAGAAGTCAACATCTAAACTTAATCTCACGCATGCACGCGCGCGCACACACACACGCACGCACGCAGAGTTAAAAACTTCAAAGCGGTCAAGGAAACAGCCATCATCATCCACATAACTCATAGTAAAATGTAACTGATATTTGTGCGTCACATCTGGAGTATAGAATATACACCAAACAAAACGTACGTGACACACTATTACTAGTTATAACAATTATCGAGCAGTTGAATAAAGTCTTAGTGTTGTGTAAGTAATAAATATAAGGTATGTCAATTCCCCTCGTTTTCTAGATACACAGCTGGGAATAAAGTGTATTGGGCATAAAACAGTCACTGAAAACGGCAGGTGTGGAAACAACTTCATTATGCTATCTTGATGCTCCATCTGTTTCTACTAAAAATATTAATTGCAGGAACAGCTAATTTTAAAACATAATTGTTTTAATGAATTGTTTTCATAATTGTTTATGAAGCTAGATTCTTAATTTGTGGTATGAAACATTTGTGCTTAATGACGTTTTCGTGAATTTTTGTGACGAAATAGGCTTTGAATATTTCAAGTCAGAAAACTTATTACTTCTCTAAACACTAAAAAAAAAGTAATTTGTGTATTTTACGTGCCTTCATGTTTTGAGTGATTTACAAAATATGAAATATCTTCATTTGACCATAATGCTGGATTATGGCTGTATTCGATTACGGTGTAGGGGGTTCAATATGATTACTTGTTTTTGGGAGACATACAGTGTATTTTTTTCCCAAAATTACCATTTTTAAAATGTTTTCCTGGACCTTAAGATTTTAATGCTCCTTTATATATATCTACTTATTTAGAATAAAAATACGACCAACAACTTTGGCTTTGTCTTTTAAATTTGTTACACTGCGTAACACCTAGCATTATTTGTGTCCAGTTATTAATTTAGTATAATGAACAGCGGTAAATCGCATAATTATACTACCAACTGCACTATACTAAATATCAACATTATTCGAAACTTTGCATACCAATATATCGAGCAGGCTATGTATGGATGGCTCAGATTGTTCATTCAAACGTTATTTAAATATCTCCTAAATGGATTATTAGAACTTTATAATACTACAGTGTTTCCTTTTATAACAGTATCTGTATAATATAACAATATCTATGTAATGGATGAGTCAAGTTCTGGGAATGTCTGTAAATATCATAAAGTTTGAATTTTTCAAATAACAAAACAGTGGTATAAACCAGTTTCACTTAGGTTTATAACGGAGTATCCCTTTAATAAGTTTTACTTTTAGTTAGAAGTACTTTAGTGTAAACGACGTTATTGCTACATTTTACAGTTAGCTTTCTTACAGAAATTTGGTGTACCTTCAGAGAAGGCTTAAGTAAGGGTAAAATGGGAGTTACCAACCAATAATAGACAATACATCTTACAAGAACAATGCAAATATTTATTTAGAAATCCCTACATTTACTTTAAACAGTTTTTTTCACTCGCGTCTGCGCGCGCTCGTGTGTGTGTGTGTATATCATTATTAGAACGCATAAAATTTGACCATTTGATGTTGGATTTTCATAACAATGAACTTGGATGGAGTGGGAGGGGGTCACTAAATGTATTTTATAACAATTAAATTACTTTGCTTTAGCTATAAAGCTGTTAATGACATTATGGAATGACTGACTGATTTAGAAATTAGTTTATTAATTATATTTAATGGCTAATGAATCTCTTGATGCCTGTAAGTAACTGATTATATGAACTTTGTAACTCAGAATAGGCCATTTGTGTTAACCGTCTGTTTACTGTGATTAGTTAAAATACAATTGGCAGATATGTTTGAAAACCGTGTCAGCTGAGTATTGTTGTTGAAAATTGTTTGTCATACACAAGTGTTGGCAATTTATTGTTGACGATTTAATATAAGTGCATGGTGTTAAGGGTAAGCTCTAACTATCAGTTGAATTTGTTGATTTATTTCATACAGTATTCGTTTAGGTTGTGGTTAAATTATAAATTTGTTGTGAACCGTTATATTTTAGTAGTTAATGAAGGTGGTAATGATGACAATATTGTGAAATATGTTACCTTATTGTTGTTATATTAAAACAAATGTCCCTAAGTTAGCATCAAAGGAACTGTTTTTCGTATTTCCACACAAGTGAGTCAAATAAAATTCTTTAGAGAAAAAAAAAAGTATTTGTTCGTCGATCGTTCTTTCTGAAATACACGGCTTGTTTTGACGACTTCCCATTGTTGGAGTTGACCCAGTAATCTGTTGAACTTTATCTCGGACTCCTAGACTCGTGGTTCTGAAGACTTCGACATCAAGTTTTGGCTAAAACATGCCCCTTGGTTCAGCGGTAAGAATTGATTTAAGATTTTCCTTTTTTGCGATAGGAAGTTTATTTACCTATAAAATTTTATAATGCTTCAAAATGTGTTGAAACGAAGTGAAATATTTACAGACTAAGTTTTGGTCATGTATATCCATAATTCTTTACCTTGTATGTAGTTTTCAAAATTTATCCTTCCTAATAGTATAGTTTTAAATGTATAAGCTGGTAGTGCACGTGATTTTAATTTTCTCTAAATTGATTGCACACAGTTGTTTTCCCCGTTCTATTTCGATGAAAAGTGTCATTTGAGTGTGTGTATTAAAAGAACCTTTATAGTGTATTTACACTCATAAATCCCACGATAATCGTACATTTAACATTCAATACATTTATTTGTAATACTCTAGTCAATTCCGAAACCCAGATGAAACGAATCTCTTATCATTAGGTACGTTACTTGTTTGTCATTGAATAAGATTTACGTAGAGTAATTAGAGTAATTGACAACGAGATATGCATTTTATTCTAACAGAATATGTTTGCAAATATTTTTAAGTAACGTTTAAAAATGACTACGTGTGTTTCTCTGTGTAGGGGAGTCTCAAGTATGTTGTTTTAACTATGAACATATCAATCTGAATTTATGTACAAAGTGTATTGACAAACTTTGTTCCAACTAAGATAAATAGTTACAGTGGCAATAAATATAGGCCCGGCATGGTCGGGTGGGCTAAGGCATTTGACTCGTAATCTGAGGGTCGCGGGTTCGAATCCCCGTTGCACCAAACATGCTCACCCTTTCAGCCGTGGGGGCATTATGATGTGACAGTCAATCCCAATATTCCTTTGTTAAAACAGTAGCTCAAGAGTTGACGGTGAGTAGTGATGAATAGCTGCCTTCCCTCTAGTCTTATACTGCTAAATTAGGGACGGCTAGCGCTACTAGCCCTCGTGTACCTTTGCGCGAAATTAAAAAAAAAAGCAATAAGTATTTTATGCATAATAACTTAACGCTGGTCAGAATTAAGATTTCTTTTGGCTTGTCTCGATTATATCAATGTGTGTGTGTTTTACTGATGTATAGGGGAGATTATTAAGAAGGTAACGGAAGTGTGAATACGTAAATAAGAAAGATGGGCATTTGTATAGGATGCTTATGTACACGAGAAATGTTTATAAATTCATGGATTTGAAGAAACAAGAAGTGCGTGAAATGTACCGAAGAATAAGTGAACAGGCACACCTATCTACCAACATTGTCTCTGACATAAAAAAAAAAAAAGTAAGTAGAGTGTGTAAAATAATTATTGATAACGAGGAACCCCCTTGAAATAAAAATATATCTCCAGAACGGCTGATATGGGTATTAACACTTACTGATAAGAAGAGAATAACGTTTTGACCTTCCTAAGTCATCTTCAAATTAAGAAAGAGTGTTTGAATGTGACCGTTGACGGACACGTCTTAGGGACGAAAGTATAAACGGGTATCGGATTGTAAGGGGCGTTGTGGGTGGATGCTAGATTATTAATTAGTATAGGTATAAAGGTGTTCCTTAATCTGTGATGACGAAAAAACCCAATTGTAGATAATTTTTTGTAAAAAAACGGCTGGTATGGGTAGAGAAAGCACAATTTGTATAAGTAAGGCTTCTTGGATTTTGTGTTTGTTTATATTTGTTTCCCTGCTTAATATCTGGGTGTTTTCTATGGTTATGTTGTGTTTATTTGATTTGCTGTATTCATAAACGTGTGCAGGTGACTTTTTGTGTTCTTTGAATCTGGTTTCCGTTTTTCTACTTGTTTTTCAAATATAGATGTCGTGGCAGATGTTGCATTGTGTTTCATAAATTATGTTGTGTTTGTCAGTGTAGTTTTACATAGTATAGACTTTAGTTTTGTACCTAGTTTTTTAATAAATTTTGTGTTCACTGGAATGTTATGTTTTGTCAAACTTTTTCCAAATGTTAGTTATTTTCTTCCTGATGTCAAAAACATATGGTATGCAGTAGTATAAGGTTTTGTAGTTTGTTGTATTTTGGGATTTATTGTTTGTGTGTTTGTTGGTCTAGGTGTGTGTATAATTTTTTCAACGGTCTTTTGAGGAAATTTGTTGATAATGAAGTGTTTTATTTTTTTGATTTCATCATTAATTTCATTGGGTGAGCATATTTTTATAGCTGTGTTTATTTGGTTTTTGCTTTGTTTCATATGCTAAGTCCCATATAACGTATAATCCAGTATGGATGATTTTTCTGTGGATTTCTGTTTTGAATTGTATATCAGTTCTAGTGATCTTGAGGTTAAGAAATGCTGTTTGGTTTGTTTTTCCTGTTTATAGGTGAACTTAATGTTGGGGTGTATCGAGTTAACGTGATTGAGAAAAACTAAGTGTGTGTTGTGTAGATGTGAATCCCAGAGTTGTAAAATGTTTAAAGGAAAGTCATTTAAAGCGTGAAGCGTTTTGAGTTCAATTTGAGAAATGGGCTCGAAAAGTCAACAACACTATTACAGTGGTAATGTAACTACCTGAAGGAAGCTCCCAGAATATCCATTTAATTAAAAGAGAAGCTGAAAGAAGAATATTTGTTTATGAACGAGTATCTATTATAACAATAACCAGTTTTCCTATCTGTCTTGAAAGTGCACGCGCGCTTCATTTCAACGAACGTAAACAAACGGCGCAGAAAAATATATCTAGCAAACATTTTCTACAACAATCTATCAAAATATTTTTTTTTAAAATGTCTTAAATTAAGTCGAAGAATAACATTATTAGTTAGCTTAATGGTAGTGTACTTTAGCAAAACAATTATAAATCCTCTATAGCCACGGCTGCTATTAGATCTGAAACTGGTAAGGAGAGTGAATTAAACCTGTACTTAAAAAAAGAAAAAAATCAAAGGCATTCTATGAATCGCTAAGCTTTGGCTAAACACATACTAATGTTGTTTTTTTCATATCTCTTTATCGAAAGTAAATCGTACTTAGTAAATATTCAATTCATGTTAGGCCTAAAATAAGCGGACTTAGATTTCAATGTCTTTGACTGAAATTCTTTTTATTGTTTAGGAAATCCTATATTTAAGGAAGTGCTGTTGTAATAAAGATAGTAATTAGACGCAAATGTTTTGCAGGTCTCTGCTAGTCAGTAATATAATCGAGATTGAAAAGGATAAAGCAAATGTAGGAATGTCAAAGTATTTCAGTCTGAAAGAATCGCTCAGGAGAAATGGTAAACTTGAAGATACGTTTAAAATATTCATATGAAATATGTTGTTATGCACAAGCGATGAATATCAACTACATAGAAAGAAAACTAATGAAGTATTGGAATGTGTGTTGACCAGAAGAGAACGTCTGGATACTTTAGGTCTTTAAGATCTGAGTGAAGGTTGGAAGATATTAATGTGTAAAATCGTTGGAAGAAGAGCGAGAGGAAGAAAGAGGTTCACATTACTGAATGATTAGTAGAAAAATGATTTGACATAACGAACTTGTAGTCGTTGGCGAGGTCACCACATTTGATTAATTTATAGAGGAGAGTTTAAATGGATGTTGGTTGAAAACAAAACAACAGAATTTGTTTTATAACTACGTATCGTATATAAACTTCATTGTAATTTGGATGCGGCCTGTTTTTTTATAATACAGTTCTTTTTTTCGTATACGTAAGTTCTAAAACAAGATGTTGCCCAGCGTTGAAACTGTTTAATACTTGTCTCCAACAGAAATGCACATGTCAATCATTGTCGACAAGCCTCTGGTGGTTTTTAGTGTCTTTGCGATATTAATCATATATCGAAGTAAAGACACTGAAACTCTGACTTTCTTTCTAAGAATAAGTATGCTCGAATGACGTATCGTTATGGAAACCTCTTGATATATTAGTACTAAATACAGTTATAAATAGAACTAGTTCTTTAATATTTGCTTTTATGACAGTTTACGAGAGTTCATATAATACTCTTTCTCAGTTGCTGCTCATAGACTAGACTGAAGATATTAAGTATCAGACGCATTTATCCAACACAGAGTTTATCAACTGGAACATTTGTGTTTTATGAGAAACATAAGGTTTGTTTCACGAAAAGCCCTCTCTAAAACCTTTCTTTTTGAGATAGACCGAAATAATTCTTGAGGAAATCTAAAGTATTGTGCTAATAACATTTTAATTTTTCATTTTGTTATAAACGTTCAATTTAAGTTTCGTTAACTCTCTACAGAAAGTTTAAGAGTAAAAATGATATTTGCACTGTTACAATGATGTAATAACATAAACATAATTCAGTTCAAAACAGGTTGTTTTTGCTTTCGTATTTCGCGCAAAGCTACGCGAAAGCTATCTGTGCAATAAAAAGAGGTTTATACACATACTAGTTTGAAAAACTAGACTGCCCCATCGAAATAGACGTCTCGTAAGGGTGGGATTCAGTGATTGTTTTGTTGCTAAGGGGTAAAAGTTTAATGTCAAAAGATCAAAACACTTTTCGATACGTAGATATTCGACATGTATTTATTCTCGTGCGTCAGTAAAACACACAGGGTGTTTCTGATCCGAATTAGTATGTGACAAGAAACAAGGTGCTATATTTTCTCGCACGTCCAATTCATAATTTTACTTGCGGAAACCGTGAAGGTTATAAACATTGGGAAAGTTTTCCAATAGTCTCTTTACCGATTGACAATATAATTGGAACTTTAAACATTTTAAAATTCGCGTATTTTGATTGATTATACGAATGACTTGCCTGCGATGAAGTTATAAACATTGTACTGCACATAGTGTTCTAATAAAACAAAAAATTACATCTCCTACGTGTTCGTAGATTTTATTTTGGTTTTATTTTTCATTTTCATAAATTTGCTCACTATAACATTCCTAAAGCACGCCACGGATAACCTTGTTTCTTTGTTTAACAAGAAAACCAACAGTGAAGTAAACAAACGTTTGATAGTGTTTTAAGGTATTTTAATACACAGAAATAAACGCCGGAGTTGATTGATGTTCCACAACATAATTCCAGTTTCTATTTTTCATTACCACGCTAATTGTATATCACATTTTACTAAAATGCGCTAAGAGTTTCTGCATGTAGAGTGGTAATTTTTCACAGGATATTAAACATACTGATGACCCACATTTCTACAAAAACAAACGTTTGGTGATTCGTTTCAGAAGTAAACTGATAAGATGAACATTGTCTTTACGATAGTTTTAAAGTTAAGCAGTGTTTTAATAAAACTCGACGTCTTTGCAAATCTAACAAATAGATATTTATGAGGGAGAATTTTAAAATGAGTAAAATCAAAAGTAGGACTTATTTTTTCTTTCCTCTATATCTTAATTATAATGAAATTGAGCATTCTTACTTTGCATTTTTAGAAGATATATTTTTAATGTTTATAAAACAATTTGAAATTACATTATGTGTTGGTATGGCAAGATAGTCGACACATTTCATCGGATCTGTACGAGATCCGATTGTATTGTATTGTACATAAACCGCTTTTTCTACAAAACAAGGAAATGTAATTTCGATATCCGCCCCCAATGGTACTATTTATAATATTAAAAATAATAATTGTACAAGTTCTCAGTTTTCCCTAGTCTACTTAGCTTAATTTGTGTAAATATCCCTCATTAAAGCCTCCATTTTCCATAACACTTTGGATAAATATCAAACGAAAATTAATTCAAAATTTACTCTAAAAGTATAGTCGTTTTTTTCTGTTATAAAGTTATCCTCACTGACTCATTACGTTTGGAAACAGCTGTAGCTTTTCATTAAAAGTGACATTCTTCCCAAACCTTGTTGCCTGGATTTCGTAACTTTCAATTTAAAATGAAACTCAAGTTTTACAACCAATATTTTCTTATCTTTTTTTAAATGAATTAAAATATTCATATACATGAAAGACATGGGGGGTGGGGGCTGGCACAGAATGAACGTTATAGGATTGCGAGATTCATACATTCTTGTCTCACCAGTTAATAAAGGGAATTAAAAACTATGTAAGAAGGGTTGAGTGGTTTGGTGTTTTATAGCGCAAAGCAACTAGGCTATCTTCATAAAGAAGAATTTGATAACATACCCAAGATAAAGAAGAAAGTAAGCTGGACTAGATAAACTCCTACAAACATTCTACCTGAAAGGACTCGAGATTAATCGCAACACACTTTTTTTAGTCTTAAGTTGTCCCCAGTTCCTGCTAATTAGGCAAAATCTGGTTTCGATATTCGTGGTGATCCCAGTGCCGGTAGCCCATTGCATAGCTTTGTGCTCAGTAACAACCTGTTCTCATTGTATAAATCACTTAATTAAACCAGTCAAACATTAATCTATTATAATATCTTATTCATTCAAACAACACGCTAAAAATATACTTGATCCACTAATAAGCAGCCCGTGGACAAAGGTCGACCCCCTAGAACTCTGATTTTTGGCATGTGTAACCTTTTCATTAAAGCATTGTTTGAAGATAACATAATGGAGAGATGTAACTTGTTGTCGACGATATGCAAGATGACTATTGTTGTATTGGCATTTTCTTCCGAAAATGTAATTATTTTGTTGGTTATTAACAAAGAGTACTTTTTCTCATCCTACAAAATATCCTTCTCGGCTCATGACTTCCTGGTCACTCTAATTAAATTGCACTTGACAAATTGAGACCAGTGCTTGAAGATTATGCATAAAATTAACTGAATAAAATAAAACAGTATTCCGAATTCGCTAATGAATTCATATCCCAACTTCTGCTTTAAAAAAAAACAAAAAAACCTGCTCACCCTTTCAGCCATGAGCACATTAAACGTGGCGTTTAATCCCACTATTCGTTAGTAAAACAGTAACTCAAGAGCTGGCGTCGGGTTATTGTGAGTAGCTGCTTTACCCATAATTTTACACTGCTAAACTAGGGACGGCTAGTGATGCAGATAGCTCTTATGTAGCTTTACGCGAAATTAAAAAAATAAACAAAACGAAATATGATTATTTAGACTTATTTATACATCTGAATTTTTATCTGCAAGTCATTAAACTCAATGTACAATTTTAAGTAAAACATTCTGTAAATTCCATTAACTTCTATCATTTTTCTTTGAACAAAAACTATTGACACTTGGCCTTCAAGATTTTTAAAAGATCAATGGTTTTGAATTATTTAGAATGTCATTAGGAAAAGTAATTTTGTTATATCTGTTATAACTTACACAAGATGTTCTACTAAACAAGTAAGTATTTGTCTTTTGTTATAAAAATGTTTAATGGTAAAATAAACAAAAGATGCAAAAGTTGTGTGGCAACCTAAAATTAGTTCTCTATGTGTTTGGAGGATTCAATACATAACTTGTTATGTACTTATTGAACAGAAACAACACTTTAGTTCAGCCCATCATTTCTCCAGTTCGAGGGTCGCGGGTTCGCGCCCGCGTCGCGCTAAACATGCTCACCCTCCCAGCCGTTGGGTCGTTATAATGTGACGGTCAATCTCACTATTCGTTGGTAAAAGAGTAGCCCAAGAGTTGGCGGTGGGCGGTGATGACTAGCTTCCTTTCCTCTAGTCTTACACTACTAAATTAGGGACGGCTAGCACAGATAGCCCTCGAGTAGCTTTGTGCGAAATTCCAAAAAACAAACAAAAAACAATTTCTCTAGTTCCTATTCGTAAAATAATTTACTTGATTGATTTATCCATGTACAACAAAATTTGTTTTCCTCTTTAGTTTTCGACGCAAAATTTCCCCTATGTATATTCAACAGGTATTTTTATACAAAGAAACGTAAATTTTAATTTCAGGAGAATCTTCGAAAATGGTTAATTTTAATTGATTTATAACGTTTTATAATATCTACGAGACAACTAAGTTCTTTTTAGAAATAGTTTAACTTGCTATATACATGTTGCCTTCTCTGATAACAAGTCGCGAAATCATGCTGTATTGCTGACGCCACAAGGCCTGGAAATAATCTTCCTCCATACAAAAATACGCACTAAATTTTCAAATTCCAATTCATCGTATTCAGTAATTTAATCTAGTATTCAAGTTAATCTAATTATCTTGCATATTTGCATTCATATTAACGTAGAATAGACACGTATTAATGAGGTAATAGGGGGTGGAAATAATTACTTATACATCATATTGTGTTTGTACAACTCTGTATGTTTAGTTAGTGATGCTGCATCATCTGCGTATACAAAAGCAGTATCATAGCCGATATAAAGTTGTAATGGAACGGCATGCTTCAAAACTACATTTTTTGGGTTGTTTGGTGTTACGTATGTAGCGTGATGCCAGTAAAAAATGGTCGCTTTTCAGAAAGGGAATAATATACCAACCTTTTCCAACGCGAATTATTCACTTAAAGGTAATTAATTCTTCACATGAGGGATTTAATAGGATTTTCTGTATATTATGGCATCGCAAACAAAAAACAGGGACCAAATCTGTGAACCAGTATCGTTCTAAAAGACTTGCAACAGGTCATAACCAGGTATCTAGAGTGCAGCGTCTTATAACACGTGATAACTCACGAACACAAATATCGATAGTAAAGGTCCTCCACGTGCCCTAGGCAACAGTACATAATATAATCATAAAAGATATCCGTCTGGAAAAACAGTAGGAGTCACATTTGTAAAAGTTGTTCCCACGACATATTCATTTCAACCGCTGCATGCCTCAAGTGGATGGAGAATGAAATGTGTATTCATGCTACACCAGAAGAAATTTTGGTCAAGTCAGCTAACGCAGTGACTGGATGATTGTGATATCGGTATGTTGAAACAGGCGCTTGGAAATCGTCATATTCGTATATTAGGTAACTTGTGGAAATTGAGAAAGGAGTGTTTTTGGTATTACAGTCTTACGACAGAGCATAATGTGTTACGAGCTATTATCAAGATGTACACACATAAGATGAAGCATGACTGGACTTGGCAACATGTTATGTATTGACGTAGCGAGACTCCAACATAATTTTAACATAACCTTCTCAACCTTTGTGTATACACACTTACGTATTCACAAGAAGAGAAGTACATACTGGAACGTAGTTGTATAAAAGCTGTTAATGTATCCAAAGAAAAGCAGAATAAATATCATTTAAATATAATTTGGTTCCTTGTAATTTTATTAATAGCTACGACTAGATTATTGTACATTCAATAATAATTATAAGACATTAACGGTAAATTAATGTAAATAAATGCATGTAGTAACCAAATATGGGTTTGTATTTTGCAATATATTTCATCTAAGTCTAATAATAAAATGTTTGTTTACACCAATAAGGTTCTTATCCTGGTTGTAATATGAATAATGTTTATCGCAGAAAAATAAAAAAAATTAGGTATAGGTAGAAAGGGAAACTGTATTTTTCGACAATATCTTAATCAAAATTAATATTAAAATTGGGATCATAACTTAGTCTTCCCATACGAAATTTGAATTTAATTACTATATGCGAGATATATCTTTTGATTACAGTAGCTTCAAAGTTAATATGATAGGGGAAAAATTAGAAAGCTAAATAGAAAAAATAAATAAGTACACTATATTTTATATGGTATACAGCTGATGTATTTTATATATTTCACGTTTCTTAAAGTCCAAACTTTTTATTTTGGATGAAGAACCATTTATCTTTACATTTTGCAGAACAGTCAGTCTCTCGCTGTTCCCAAAATTTTAACAGTGGATTTTGACAAGATGTCGCTCTCAGCCGAGGGAGATTCTAACATCAGAAATCGTATGCGTTCTCTCTCTGGTGGCGCCTCAAAAATGACTGCTAACAGCAGCCGATCAAGAAGAACTTCTGGCGATGACGTTACTGCAGTTAATGGTACCTTTAGGAAGACGAACATTTTTGATTCATTTCGTCCACGTTCTAAATCTGATAGCAAAAGAAATAGGCCAGCTTTTATATATACGTTAAGAACATCTGTACAACACAGTCTTTCTTCCCCGACCTCTGGCGTCAGTGGAGGAAACTCTTCTAAGTCTCCTGTTCATTCTCTTCCGCCAATATACTGCAATCCTGGTACTTTCAGTCCCTACAACCAAGCGGATTCCTCAGATTTTAAGCGACCAAGATCAGGATCCGAGAGTAAGTCTGGACCCGTGTCGAAGATGATGGGAATGATTCGAAATAGGTCTCATTCAGTTTCAGCGGAAACTGCAGCAAGAGTAGGTTTAAGGCGTATCTAGTCATTGTTAGAATATTATATATATAAATATCAGAAGGGAAAAGCAAGGGAAAAAATAAGTGTAATTCATTTTAATCAGTTTACGAACTTGAATAGCTTTATGCTTTTATTTTAGAAAATTAGCTATTCATTAAATACCGTACCATCGAAACAATATAAATTGTACAAACAATATAATTTGGTAAATATCATACAAGATTTCATTTAGTTATTCCGTTTTAAAGTGTTCAAGTTTTTGACAGTTATTTTACCTATGATCTCATAAGCATTTCTAAGTTTACTGAATAATCTGTTTCACGTTTGAACTTTGATTCGTTTCATTTCTTACAGAAATTTGGATCAACCTTCGGGGCTCAATCGGCAGGTACTGTAAGCTGTTTTTCTTTCTTAAACAGTAAATTCATTTGGAGTTTATATCATGAATTACACTAAACAAAATTGTTAGATAGAAAATAACCTTTTCTTTCTTGAAGACAATTAACTAAAATCATTTAATGAGTTGTTATTCAAGACAAAGTGGTTGAAGTTGGTTGTTTTGATCCCGTGTCCTTAAGTCTAATACACCATTTCTGAATGGTGTAAAGCGTAGGTTACTCCAAACAAGCTTGTAACATTTACGCCACTTGAACGCATTATTCAAAGTAGGTTTGAATTTATTATAATGTTAGAAATGATATCTTACCCAAATACTTTTATTTATACATTTTTCTTGGTTATAAGTTCATTTGAAATATTTATAATCATCCTAATTAATTCCGTAAAATTTATTTTAGCAGTTTTTCAAAAAACAGAAGTTGTAACATGAATTCCAAATATTTTGATACTTAGAGCCAAGTTTAACTTGTTAAAAATATAAAACTATGACAATAGGCCCCAACTTGTCAAAACGATTTGGGATGGATGCTTTAACTTTGACTATATCATAAATTACCAAATTAATAAGTCGTGTATATACAGGGGTGCAGCCGAGGCGGGTGGGGTGGGGTGGGGTTAACCTCCCATGGCCCCAAACTTTTTAGACAAGTTCAATTGCCACATGTGAAGTTTCATAAAGATCCATGATTGCATGGCAGATAATTTCACATACAACAAATGGTCAAATGCAAATTTGTGATTGAACACTCGTTTAATACAGCAAGTTTTGTCAGAAATAGAGAAATACAATCTAATATCTATGAAAGGCTCAAACGCGTGTTCGTTCTTGCCAGGACATCTACAACACAGTTTGGTTCAACTTTAATATCGTGGTGAGTGTATAATGAGGCCAGGCCATTCAGTCAATCTTCAATGGTGGTATTTCTGAAATACGTTTGAGTCTTCTGAGAGTTGTAAACGAACGCTTCACTGAGCTCGTTGACACAGGCAGCGTGGCAAATACTTTCAACAGTCTAGAAATGACTGGAAACATTTCAGCATTGCATATGCATCGATGACATTTTTTGGTCTGTTCTTTGCAAGTGATTTGTACCAAACCCTAAGTTCACCTACTGCTGCTAGAGAAATGCTGTCAGTGTCAGCCTTGTATATATTGACCAACTCTTTAATTTGGTTACATTGTTGTGCTGTAGGTTCTGATTGTTCTGTGGCAGATCCTGATGGTAGTAACATGAAGTTTGTAAGAAGAATTTTGTGACTGGACAGACGGTCACATATTTGTGAAAGAAAGTGATCAACAAATGGTACAAAAAGAACAATACGAAAGTACTCCCTAGGGCTAGTGGTTTGTGGGTTAGCACGGTACATCTGTCTTTTAGCCTGCTTTGGTATTATGATGTCAATTTGAAACTCACTACACAGAGTTTTAGCCTCACAGAAAATGTTGTTAAATTCATTCAAAGTTATTTCTGAGTGAACGGATTAAATCTTCCACTATTTCTGCGTGATGCATTCCAGCACCTAAATCAATGTTTTGTTGCTGCAGTAAATTGCACAGAGGTAAACTAAAGGAAAACAATTTAGCAATAAGTAGAGTGATGATGCATTCTGGCTGTGTTATAGAACACAACAATTGCTTGGTTTGCGTGGCAGAATCTCTATCTTGCCAACCTGATATGGTCTCAAGGGCATCTGCAACTGCATGGATTAATTCTAGAAAGATAATGATTGAGTCTCTGATAATTCAGTTGACAATTCTGATTCAACCTGATTGGCTGCATCAGATTGATTAAGTCCAGCCTCATGAATGGGTTTAAACAACCCATGCAGTGTCTTTTGCTTTATCAGGTTTGACATGGTGAATGATTGTTTATCGCAACCTCTCTTTGTCAATGTCACATTCACAATAAATCATTCACTATAGATGGCGCCAATGGTACTAGATTAATGCCATGGTGCTGCCAGCCTGTCACGGTGCCACCCACTGTTTATTTGTGAAGTTAATTCTTGAAATCCAGGGAATCTAAACATTTACTGTCCAAGGTATTTGAATACAGATTGTAGACACTATACATATATTTTGCACTCTCCTGAGTGACTGTCTTTTATATGTTGATGACAACAGGACTGTCGGTCTACTTTGCTGGGTCTGATAATTTTAAGTTATATGTATAGGCCTATATATTTATTTATGATTTTAAAAGATAAGACACACCTCAGTGTGCCATTCTGAAATTTGCCAAAAAGATGGTCTCAGAATGCATAATTCAGGCTTTTCTTTTATGTTTTTATTAAAACATTTTTCAAGATTGGCTTTGCGCCTGCGCACTTGCATGAAGCACTCAAACTAACCCCCCAATGGCCATTTTTGGCTACGCCCCTGTGTACATGAAAAAGAGTCAGTATACTCATAATTCGAGTCACCATTAAAAATAATGACATCAAATAGAGCAACATCCACAAGAAAGCGCCATACCTGTAAAAAAAATAAATAAGTAAAAAAAATTGTAGGTGAAGGGAGTATATGTTGATTCTACTTTCTGAACATATATATATAAATGTGGAAACACAAATACTGCCATTTTGTCTTCACATGAGAAATTCTGGCCACCAAATCGATTGGAAATAAATAAGAATCTTATATAAAACGGATAACTTTTATAAACAAAAACCGCCAAAAGTTTCTTGAACAAAAGGCTTAAAGGAGTTCTATTATTACGTGGACATGGATTGTTAACCAGTCTTCCTACCAGAAGATAATGTGACTGAAGATGTACAAGTGTGTAGAAAATAGCTGCTGTAATATTAAGACTTCTGATAGTTTGTTTCATTTACTTTGGTTTTTCACTAATCATGTTACTGTTCGAATCCTATGAACTCGCTGTTTATGTCATTCTGACAATTTGTGGAACATGTGGAGATGGCGACGGTTCAATAGCTATTAGATCAGTAGCATACTATATGTACGTATTGTAGAATTCGTACTACATACACATTTTAGAATTTATTTATGGGGATTGGGGTTTCTGTATCTACCCCCTCACACACAGCACACACAAAATTTCCTTCTTAGTCCTGCTAATTTAACATTTGTTATTGTGATAATGTTGACTGCGGATTATATATTCTCATGCTGACCGTCTTTTAGGTTGTGCTTTAATGATTCTTTTGATGCTCTTTCTGTTAGGTCATTTACCTCATTTTTGGTCGCCAGAAAAATCTAGGCAAAGATTGTTAATATTCTTCAGCACAACGTTATAAGGCCGATACTAGTCTCAAAACCTTCACCATCAAAACAGATGATATATTAACCACATATATATATAATATGCTATAAAAAAAAACAAAGAAAATATATTTTCAAAGTTGCTAATGAATTTTATAATGTGAGAAAAATACGTTTCAATAGGTTATCTTGAAAATTTTATATTTCTAGCCAAAATGTGAAAGAAATAACTGAAAGCAATCCTAAATTTCTAATATTAAAGCAAATCGAGACCAGAAGGAAGCGTTAAAACCATAATTAGGTGGATAAGAGAATTTGAACGTGGTTCATTTCGGACATTTGAATACATTACCCACCAAATGTATGAACACGTTTGGAAATGTATCTAAAATTTTTGAAAAAGAAATTTGAAATTGTGTAATGTAGAATAGAACACCTTTATATAGTGTAGCTGTATTTAGTTTGTCATCGAGAATTGTTCATTTTTTATTTGCCAAAAATTAAAAATGATGAATTGGTCACTTACAAAATATACATGTATATCTATCAGTAAGAGCTGATGCTACTAAACAAATTATTAATAGTGATGATATGTTCATATCTGAATTATGATAATAATCTTAATACAAACTGTTAAGATATATTTTAACACAGTAGTTCGAATTTGATCATAAATAATGATTAATTCCATGGTATACAATTTAATTTAAAACTTAGCATTCATATTTAACAGGATCAATTAGATAACCGATAAAAAAAAGTTAATTCAATCAATTGTTCCAAACATCAAAGCAAACAAAATACACTATCAATCAAATGTTCAGTTTAAAAAAACATCTTATATCTTTCCGAATATTTTTCCTTCTCGGTGACAAGCTTCAAGGTTCGAATACAGTATTCGAATAGAGATCAGCTTTGAATTATAATATTATAAAAGAGATGCCAACCATTACGATTTTGGTGTATACATTACGACTATACGCTCATTCAGACAAATATTACGACTTGTTGCAACTCCCAAATTATTATATATTGTATAGACCTATACAGTAAAGTGATAAATTGTTCTCCCAGGGCTTGAAAGGGTGAAATGAAAATTTCTAGTGAGATATAAATAAATTGTGATAATAAATAAAAGATATGGCCCAAATGGCTACTTGCGATAATCATGTTTGTGCTCGGAATAATAAAAAAATATTTGTTTCTCCGACGTCCACCAATAGTTTGAGTGCGGTGCTTCTCCATACTGGGTACGTGGGGGAACCCATAGTTATGTCATCCATGCTTGTCAGCCAGTCAGCGCTTGCTTAGATGGGTATTTCTCGTTTTCTAAGCAGCATAGAAACATCAATGCGATCATTCACAAGATGGAAAAAAAAAGAGGCCTCGTTCACCAGATTGTCTTGTTTGTGACAAATCTAAAAGGACTAAAACTGTGAAAGGGCTGTTTTTATAATCATTACACTCAGTCATTTGAAATAGTTGGTATCTCTGTTGTAGATGTTTGTTTAGCTGAAACTTTGAGATTTTAAACCATTATTTTATTCGTTTTCAAGTTTTGTCTAAAGTTGACTAAGTCTGTAACACTGTATTATCATTCATATCTATTCCAAGTTAATCATGTAAATTAGTAGTGTTGGAGATAAGATTTTGTAAGCTGTGATTTTTGTCATCTTATAGTTTACAATATATTATCTGGAACACTACCAATGTACATGATTTAAAGAACATATTTTACGACATTTCGTATTGTACAAAGTAGATGACGCAATTACATAGGAATAAATATTCTTTATTGTTCGGAATAACGCTTGAATTCGTTTTCTCTTCATGGGAATTGGGTTTTTATAAGCTGTGATTGAAGTATAGTTAGTTACTTTACCATTGAGTAAGTCTTGCTGTTGGATTAACACTTTTTTATACATATTAAAAACCTTTTTTTTTTCAAATGCTATTTCAACAAAACAGCTTTATAAGCTTAAGGAAAAAGGATAAGCAAGCGGAAATCTATTCAAACCATTACATCTAAAATCGAATATGAATAAATTAGAAAACGTAGAAACTTCCTGTGAAAACTTAGATAGGAGTGAATGTCATACTGTTTGTGCTTTTATATTTTTTTTCTCCATCTTGGAACTTTTAGGGTTGTGCTAACCATACTTAAGCTTTTGTTTTCACTAGCGATGCTAGTATCTTCATTTCACTTAATCGCCGTATCATGTAATCGACCGTACATACACATGCCAGGTTTCTCAGTTAAGATTTTGTCGTGTCACTAACCGTTTTTGTTTTTACTTCTAAAGAGAATCTTGTTGCTGCAGGCTACTCTTACAATTCTTTCTATGGCTTCTTTTTGTCTTATTCACTAATAGCCAAATAACGGATTCATAATTTTTTTTTTAAATTCTTTATATTAGTACTTCGTTTTGATAAATTAAGAAGTGTGTAGTTGCGTTTAAAATATAAATTTCGTATGTTTTGTTTTGTTGTTCATAATTATACTTGATTATTGGTATGTATTCTGGTAATTCATTTTTTATGCCCGTTAAAATGTACATAAAAATATAAGCATTTTCAGTTTGGGACACTTAATCTTATTTTGGTGATAAATCACATTACAAATGTTATGTAATACGTTAAAATAATCCACTCTGATTAATACGGTCAGTTATAAAACAGATTACAAGCAAAAACAACTATCGGAATTAACTATTTTATAGTTTCTTATATTGATTTACACAAACTAATTCATATTATAAATGAACGTTTCGTTAGTATGGACAGTAAAACTTATTTTAAGTACGTGAATGAATTAGGATTTTGATTTTAATCGAATCGGTTACGTACGTGCTCATTTAAAGTAATTTTCTGTTTATCATAGCTAAGAAATTAATGACAAGATTACAAGTTTATAGATTTTACTTGTATGAGGTTATTGGTGTAAGTGTTGCAACAATTTTTATTTATTATTAAAAATACATATAATGATCTTTACCTTCAGATAGGGGAATTTCTTGAAATTTGGGGTGTTTGTATTTTCAAGTGGATAGAATAGTGCTACTTGTGCTTATATTTGTCCTTACTTCCCCAACTACCTTTTTTATGTCAATAATAACTTCGTGCTGATCAACTTATATGTAGGGTAAATTCAATTCTACATGATTTTTTCACCATTCGTCTAAACGTATCGGCGAAGCCCTATTTTAATTTCCTTGATATTTCTGTTGAATTTTATGGAAGGGTTTATACGGTACTTGTAAAACAAAACTGTGTCAAAACAATAGAGTACGACTACAAACGTATATTATGGCTAGGAACTCAGCGTATCAAATAACTAAATGCGTAGTACAACAGTATATAGTTGTTTATGAAACCCATATTTCGTACTTTTAAAAGTGAAACTAAAAATGATTCGTGTCGTTCATCACAGGGCATGTTCTGTGGTCCTCGGGTGTAAGTTTGAAGATTTGTAATGCTACTCACTATGAAACCGGCACAAATAGCCTATTGTATACCTTTGTGCTTAAGAAAAAAAGCAATTAGGCGGTGCTCCGTATCTTTCATTCAATCTTTTTTTTTCTAACCTTTTGGTTGCCATAATGTACCTAAAAGCCGATAAAAAAAGATGAAATTCCTTTTAGCACTCATATTTTACATTTTACACTTAGTTAAAATCCATTAAGTTTCCACCAGTAGTTTAATGCCTAAAAGTTGCCAAAAACTAATATAAAAACATCGGTAACACTTTCAGTCTGGGTCAAACTATGTATCATGACGTCATGCAAGTTGAAATGTTAGTTTCAGTTTGCTATAAACCACGTGTTTTGTTATTTAAATAATGTTTAGTTTCTGAACTTCTTTTTTTTTAACAACGATGCAAACGAGAACTGTAGACACTCTAGAACAATGTCCCTTCGTCAAAAGAACAAGGCGCAAGACCTTGCATGCTTCAGCAACACTCAAGTTATAACAGGCAGTTCTCTGGCAGTTATTACGTATTATGATTTATCTCGTTCAGATCTCCAATTCACTATGTTATGCATGTTAATGTATTACAATTTTGTACATACGGAAATTTTAATTTAAATTTCGATATGTGTCAAATTCGTGATATTTGCCAACAAGATTGATACACACTATTTTCTTAACACAAATACATGTTAATATACAAACAACAATACAATTGATAAAAAGTTATGACAAATAATGATTTATATACAACAGTTTTAATAACTTGCACACAATACTGAGTTATGTATACGATATAGAACTGAATATTTTATCAACGATCCAGGTACACGATACGCAAGTTAACTGAGTTGATATTGATACATCACGCTTAAGCTATATCCCCCGCAGGTTTAGCGGTAAGTCTATGGACTTGTAACGCTAAAATCAGGGGTTCGATGTCCCTCGGTGTACTCAGCAGATAGCCAATGTGACTTTCTTATAAGAAACACAACCACACACGTGCACGCAATTTTAAGTTAGTTCTGTCTTTCCTTTGCTGGCTTCACCCTGGTTACAAGATTTTTCCAGTCGTCGTAGAAATAATAACGTCCAAAGTAATTCATTGAAGTTGAAAGTTTGTAATGTTTGAAACCTATAAACGTTCTTGATCAAATTATTCGTTTTTTTCCCATTAATAAGCGTTAACCAAAATTCTAGATTCCAACTCTTATAGCATACAGACTGTAGCTAACCAATAAATATGAGTATTCCGGCGCGTTAGTTTTATATATTAGTCACGCGAGATTCTCGAACTTTCAGCAAGGTCGAACAACATACTACAGTTTTTGTGAAACATTGTTTGTTCTTACTCGCAAAAATCTTTTACAGATTTAGAGAAAAGGAGGGACTTGTGCAATGTGTATTGCACAATATTCGTCTCATGTATGGAACTAAAACGCACAGATATTAAAATAAACTTATAACGATAAATCCGTTACACATTTGAGAAACATCTGCAAGGTTTTGGACAGCGAGCCACGTAATGTAATCGCGACAGATACACAAAACGCAAATACTACACAAGAGACACTGTAAAATCGAGCAACACCATACACACCAACAGTGATTATCGGATAAGTTCGTAACACATACATAGCGTCCCACCTAGTTTAAATCTGAATTGTAAAGTTAGAGTCCAAGTTTTAAGAAATGACTTACCTAAAGGGAAGTGTATTAGCAAGACCACAGATTGCATTTAACTGGCACAAGACCCGAAAACGTCTTCATCGGCTTCAAAACAAATGGTAAGTATTATAAACATCATTAAAAAAGTGTGCCAACCAACATGACTGACGAAAACTTTAAAAATTAAGCTTTCAAGGTGTCTCAAATACAGTCTTCACTGGAATAATACAACATAGTTATTCAAAGAGGGCTTAGACTCGGGAAAAAGCCAAAAACATAATTACACTCGGAAACCACCCATTGGTAGAGAGTAAAGTTGAAGAATGCAAAGCAACAAATAACCCAGTCACCTTCTGTTTCATTTGCCAAAAATTCGTACAAAATGCTAGTTCATCCGTAATCACGCTGTTTCAGATGTGGTGAAAATTTCAACCTTAAGGAATTTATTCATGATGAAGATGAAAGAAACAAATGCTGAAACTGTGCAGGTAATCATATTGTATCATCTCCCAAGATGCCCAAAGTACAAAGGAAATAGTTCTCATTAAATCCAAGGCATTTTTCTAAACTTTCAAGCAAAATCTTGTCGACCCATACTTAAAGAACCGTTGCTCTTACTAAAACCATAACTGAAAACACGACAAATCTAAACACCCCCAAACTCCTATCTACAAAATGCAAGATAACTATTGTGGTGTTTTTCTTTAACAGTTCGCACATCTTAGATACAAAACTGATCTAAAGTCTTCTCTGCTACATTTGGGGCTAAAGCACTCGACTTGAGGGTGACGGTTTCGAGTCCCCGTCACACCAAACATGCTCACCCTCTATACCGTGTGGACCTATAGTGACGATAAATTCCACTATTCATTGGTGGATGAGTAGTCCAAGATTTGGTGGTGGATGGTGAGGAGTAGATGTCTTCTATCTAGTCTTACACTGCTCAATTAGGGGGGGTTAGCGCAGATAGCCCGCGTGTACTTTTGTGCGAAATTCAAAAACAAACAAACTGCTACATTAGTAAATTAATAATAGGAAACTTAAATTCATATTAAAGGTTTCGTTTGTAGGAAGCTAAGTATAAACGAAAACAACTTCTAAACATAATAAACTAAACCTCTTTAACAATGACACACCGTCACATGTACACAAACTAACGGAAACAACAAAAATACCGGACTTTGCTATAATATTACAGATGATATCCGATTTTGATGTAAGCAAAGACCTAGAAAGCGACCACCTGCCGTTACACATCAGATTTTATAATGAGTCTGCTACGGACCTTGCACTCTTATTCAAAGACCCATTTTATAAAGATAGTTACAGAGTCGGCCAATATTTGAAAAGAAACTATAAAGTGACACGGAAACCTAAGCAAAAACTACGGCTAACTATAGAGATTACAAATGCAATATCGGAAACCATATAAAAAGTAATACCTAGGATCATGCCATTAACAAACTACAATTAGAATTTTAACAGAAAAATAATGAACATGATTAAAACGAAGGAAACTAAGAATGGAATTTATACAAAGTTTATACTAAGGAAACTATATAACAAAGATTCTGTAAAAGCCAAACTACTCAAACTGAATAACCACTCCGTAACTCTTGAGAACGAGATAGCAATCTAGCTGCCTTCTGAGCCAAACTTAAATATTTAAATAACCATAAACATAATTTATCCCCCTCCATCATAAAAGTCGAAGAGACAACAAAACATGATAAGTACAAGTTCCTGCAGTAATAATAATAAACGTCACACTCGCGCTCAAATACGCATGCCCTATACTTTGTTATGACTTTCGATGTAGGAATCGGTTGAGATTGACAGAGGGATTACAGTACTTAGCGGTTAGATAATTATTGAAGTGACTCGGAATATATTTTGTTTACCCACTGTGTATTCTATGGTACCTTCTCATATTATGAACGTTATAATCCTAATTATGAATAACATTTGACACTTTGTTTGATATTTTAAATATTTCATTGCAATGAATCTCTGTAGTTGAGACTGATTGTTTCGTTTTTTTTAGGTTTCATTTTTTAAATCAATTGGAATACTACACAAACGAATAAAATAAACAAACTGAGTAGATATTACAGTCCATTTTACTTAAAAACTTTAAAGTATGAACCTTTTATTTTCGAGTTGTAACAGCGGTAAGTCTTCAAACTTAACACCAAAAGAAGGTCGCTCGATGTGACTTTGTTATAAGAAAACACACACGCGCCCATTTTTTAGACGTCGCTCGGGATTTTCTGTCTTTTTAAACTTCACAACCCAAAGACTATATGCATCGTTGAATGCTGTTCGATATCTTCATTTACTATTCACAACTGAACACAAAGGAAAATCAGCCATTTCATTTCAAGGCACAAGTTTACTTTAATCGTTAGAAATAATTTTATGTCTAGAATGTTATCGTTCCCTGGTGGGACAGCGCTAAGTCTTAAGGTATACAACATTAAAATTAGGGGCTCGATTCTTCTTTGTGGACGTAATAGATAGCCTGTTGTGGCTTTGCTGCAACAAACACACGTCCACACACAGAATATTATCAACCAGTGTTTATACAGATAGACTTGAAGTGTCTTCCCAAGAAACTTCAGATCTGAAGCATTGCAAAACTACTTAAATTGGTAATTGTGACGCTATTTTGGTCAACCTCTATTGGTGTAATAGAACTGTTTCACAAATCAGGGCACGATTTGACTCGTATCGTCACTGGAAACATGTATTTGGGCACCGGATGTTGTTGAGGTCCTGAATGCAGATCTTTTGATCAACAATTGTTATAGGCGTAATTAAATTAACACTAAAATGTTAAAAAACAAATGAAAAGCAGTTTGTGATTAAAAGAGAGACTAACTTGTACCATTTTTACTTGGGAATTTTATCTTCAACAACGTGTTACTGCCTCGCATACTTAGAGTAATGATTCAGTTAACTCTAAAGATTCCAATAAGATTTAGTTATTTAAGCATGTTTTCTAAGATTGTATTTTAAAAGATAAGTTACTAATGCGCTTATTATACCAGAGGTGACGTTAAGACTTAGAATTCTAGTCTTTGGGCCCGGCATGGCCAAGCGCGTTAAGGTGTGCGACTCGTAATCTGAGGGTCGCGGGTTCGCATCCCCATCGCGCCAAACATGCTCGCCCTCCCAGCCGTGGGGGTGTATAATGTTACGGTCAATCCCACTATTCGTTGGTAAAAGAGTAGCCCAAGAGTTGGCGGTGGGTGGTGATGACTAGCTGCCTTCCCTCTAGTCTTACACTGCTAAATTAGGGACGGCTAGCACAGATAGCCCTCGAGTAGCTTTGTGCGAAATTCCAAAACAAACAAACAAACGAGATAAACAGAGCGATATTGACATCTGTCGGACATAGCGCGAACTACTAGTTCGAGGTAGTTCACAGTTTTAACATTAGATTGCGCTACTTTCCTTTCGATGATGTTCTCGAATATTTTTGTTCACTTGTACTTTTGGCTCCGCCAGTAACTCCTCGTACTCTCTCGTTTTTTAGATTTTATATGTAAATATCTGTCGACTCTCCGGTCCCTTCGAAATAACTGAAGGGTGTTGTGATCAAGTGTCTGCGAGGTCTACCGAAGTTCAGTGAATTATTTTTAGTTCTTGTGGATAAAAATAGAAAGATATTTGAACATTAATAAGAAGTGTGGGAGTGAAGAAAAGGATGGTAAACCACAGACCAGTGGCAAAGTTGTGAAGAAACGGAAATATGATGATAGTTATTTAGATTTTGGTTTTATTTCAGTAGATGTACATTATGAAGAGTGTCCGCAGTAAGTATTATGTTTTGGTTTCAGAGTGCATGCTTCTAAGTAAACTGAAACGCCACTTAGAGACCAATTATCCTAACATGGCAAGTAAATCCTGGTTATTTTACCAGAAAGTTAAAAGAATTGAAAGAACAAAATGATACATTTTTGAAACAAGCATCAATACCAAGCATTGCTTTGCTAGCATCCTATAAGTTAGCATATAGTGTCGCGAAATGTAAAAATCCTCGTACCATCGCAGAAGAACTTATTTTACCAGCTGTGGTGGATGTGTGGAAAGACTGCTTTCAAAGACGCCTTTATCCAACAATACCATTAGTCGTAGAATCCATTATATGGCCAAAGATCTTAACAATCAGCTAATTGAAAAAACGAAAGGGAAGGAATTTGGTTTACAGTTAGATGAGGCAATGGGTAGTAACAAGGATGCTCATTTGATTTGCTATACATGGTTCATGGATGTTGAAAAAATCGTGGAAGACCTTCTCTTTTGTAAGAGTATCACTGCAGGTACAAAGGTTCAAGACTTGTTTGAGATTCTTGACACTTTTATGTGTGAAAACAATTTAGACTGGACTAAGTGTGCACCCCAGTGGCTGAGCGGTATGTCTGCGGACTTACACGCTGAAATCCGGGTTTCGATACCCGTGGTGGGCAGAGCACAGACAGCCCATTGTGTAGCTTTGTGCTTAATTCAAAAACAAAAAACAAACTGGACTAAGTGCGTTGGCGTCTATACCGATGGTGGTCGCTCTATGTCCAGCTGTTATGGAGGATTGCAAGTACTCATACGAAGTAATTTTCTTGATGCACTGTGGGTCCACTGCATAATCCACAGGGAAGCCCTCGCAAAGCACCTGAGTTCTCCACCTATCCTAGTCTTGGAAAGTATGTTGAAAGTGGCGAATCTTACAAAACCTCAGCCACAGAAGTTGAGGTTTGTTTTTTTATAAAAAAAAACTGTGTGAGGATATGTGATCTGAGCAAGTATCTTTGTTGTAATACTGCAGCTCGCGATGGCTCTCCCGTGGGAATTTACTGTCCCGTGTGTTCGAACTACGACAGGAACTCTGCTCTTATCTTGAAGAATTAGAACACAAATGTGCTAAAAAGTTTTTGGATACTGATTTTGTGTGTGTGAAAATTAGCATACCTGTGCGATCTCCTCAAAATGAATGCGTTAAAACTCTCTTTGTGGAGAAGCAACACACATTCTGAAACTCGGAGAAGGTTTCAGCCTTCAGAGAAAAGTCACTACTATGGAGAAGAAAAATGAATGAAGATGGTGGCAAACAGTGTTTTTCCCTGTTGTAGCAGTTTGTTACATCCAGTGAAGTTGATTTGACCCACGAACTAAAATCTGCTTTTGAGGAGTACTTATCACAGCTCAGTGACTGGCTTGAAAATTACTTTCCAGAAGATATGGAGAAGTTTGCATAGATCTAAGTCCCATTCAAGGCTAAGGCACAATCTTCATTTACCTCTGCAGAAGAAGAAAATCTTATTGAGCTGTCTTGTAACAAGACTTTAAAAACAAAATTTGGTAACATGCAACTGAGTTTTGGATATCAGTAAAAGATGAATATCCGCTGCTAAGTGCTAAAGCATAGCGAATCCTAATTCCATTTGCTAAGTCCGATCTCTGCGAAGCTGGGTTTTTGGCGGTTTCTGTGATAAAAAGCAAGCATCGCGCGAAAATCAATGTGGAACATGGAATGACGGTGGCAGTGTGCATTCTGATTCCAAGGTTTAAGAAGCTGTGCAGTGCCCAGCAGGCACACGCATCCCATTAGTAATGGTGGTTATTTAAAAATAAAATAAAAAATATTGTTTTTACTTTCAATTTACGTGCATTATTCTTTCAAACGATTCTTATGTTATTAGGACAAATACGTATTAAGTTATAAAAGGCACTCGGCGATTGTATGAACATCTAACACCACTTTTCAATCTATCTTCAAATTCCTGGGTTCATGAAAACAAGCAATTTTTCCATAAATAATGCAAATTTGGCACGGTAGTCTTGGGTACCGTATGAAAAAATTTAAACTACCGCGCGGAATTATGTGCTGGTTATACAGTTTCCTGAAGAATATAAAAAGTGAAATAAATATTAAGGGTAACCACCCGTCAAGGATGGTTTTAGCTCTATTGTATTCATGATGCATGTGAGCAATATTCCCCTAAAAGACCTAAACTAACAGTTCTCATCAAAATTCGCGAGCGATGTTGCGGTCTGGAAAAGTGCCTTTTCCCTCTACTACTTCTATAGCAACAAAAATTCTTCAACCAGAGTTAATTAATATAAAAGAATGCTGCCAAAAATATTGAATAAAAATAGATATTTCCAAAAATCAATTTGCATTTTTTTTAACAAAACAGGCAAAAGATAAAAATGAACTACTAAACTATATATAAATGGAACACTTCTCCAGACCACAACATCAGCAAAATATTTGGGTTTAACCTGCAACTCTAAGTTAACGTGGGTTAAACATATCAATAATATACTAACAAAGAAACTTCGGGAACGTACAAACTATGCAAAAACTATGGAAACTCCCCAATGTTATCAAAAATATAGATAATAAATATACGCTTTGTCATAGAATACGCATATCCAGCATGGATAAAAATAACACCCAAGCACATTAATAAATGCAATACTCCATACTTATTACAGCATATAACCACATCATTAAATTCATGCACAACTACGCAAACATGTAAACCATCACCGACAGACTCTTGCGTAATTCCTTTAATTGTTTTGGGATAAACTGGCAAAAGAAGACCTATGTTCACATAGGTAGGTCGCTATTTACATATGTCACGGAGATGAATACAAGCACCTCTCACCAGTGAACCTATACTTCAGAAATAAGGAATTAATCGGGCCATTTAATACCAGACTGAATTTTTTTTAACTAAGTTTTTGACATTTAAAGGGTATTTTATGCAAAATTGTTTCTAATTGATATAAAAACTAATATAATGTGTTGTTTGTTTCGTGTATATATATATATATATATATGTAATGAACTGTAAAACTGTGATAGCGAACATTAGTGATAATACACCCAAGAACAAACGTTGATACGTACGCGAAAATTATTACCCAAGAAGGAATCAGAGTAAGTGTAGTTTACTCTGACACTCGTGTCATATCAATATCCACGTTCATCAACAACCTTAAACCACACTACAGGAGGGAGGTAGAGATAAATCCCGAAATGGAGTAAACTGCGAAGCTGTCCTAGTAATTGTTTTTCGTGGCTTGTAGTTTCTCCAACGGAGGGTTACTTACATCATTATATAATAGTGGAATCTGTTAGTAGACATTAAAGTGACGTCACGTAAGGTGCGCTCAACGTTACAATATGCACGGTAGTGATGTCATTGAAACGTGTGCGCATGCCATGGATTACTACAACAGGGGTGGACAACTCCATGGCCAGTGGATAGCACAATTGTGGCCAGCTCGAATTTAGGAATCAACTTTTTCCATCAGTTATTTTTTGTCGCAAATTTCGTAATCAGCAACTTCACTGTCTCACGCCATCGTTAATGTTGTGCGCTTCATCACTGCCACAGACTCCGCTCATTTTGTAAAATCAGTCTGGTTTACATGTGTGTTATCGAGTGTGTGTTGTTTTGCATGCGCTTGCAAACATTTTTATCGTGCAACTTTCAAGTCTTTTTTAAATATATTTTGTTTTTAATCATATAATGTGGATAATTCGAAAACGAAGGAATCCAGATGATGGTGAACACTCAGAAAATAAAGACAATTTGATTGATTCTGGCATTACTGACGAAAAGAGAATATAATGAAAGTTGGAAGTTGAAATTTGCAGTGATTGAGGCAAATAATAAACCAGTGCGTCTTTTGTGTTACAAAGTTTTTATGAATAATAAAGCGTACATTCTTAAGCAACACTTTAACAATTTTCAAAACGAATTTGTTGAAAAATTTTCAGTTGATAGCAAAAATCGTATGAATGAAATTAACCGTCTGAAAGTATAACTTCATGAACAAAAGGGAGGCGTAAAATATTTTTATCATCGATAGAGCTAATTACATTAGCTAGCTATAAAATAGCTTGGGTTCTTGCTAAAAATATATTTTCTGATGCTGAACTAGTGAAAGAATTATTGATTGTGGTGATTGAAACTTTATTGGAGAATTATGATTCAAAAATAAAAGATGATATTCTTTAAAAGGTAAATAATTTGCAATTAAGTCAAAGAGCAATTGTCCACAGAATTCTATAGTAAGCAAAAGACATGCAAAATCAGTTGCTTGAACAACTAAAAGACTACTTGTATTTTTCTTTAGCACTAGATGAGACAACAGATGTTAGTGACACTGCATAGTTGATATTTTGGGTTCAATATGTAATTTCAGATCTTCAAGTAAAGGAAAAAGTATTTGGTCTTTGTGGATTGTGAGATCGAACATGTAAAAAAAAACCTCTTTGAAAGGTTTTTTTGAAATGCCAAAAAAATTCAATCTGGATTTTAAAATACTGGTTTCTGTCACAACAGATGGTGCTCCCGCCATGACCGTGGAGAAATTAGTATTCGTTTCTCTTTGAAGCAGCATTTAATTGAAAATAATATGAAGTCCACACTGCCATCTTTCCATTGCGTTTTGCATCAGAAAAAATTGTGTGCTTAAATGTCTAAAAGGTATTAATTGAGAAGTTTGACGGACCTTGTTGTAAAAATTGTGAATCATATTAGAAGTGGAAGCTCTCTCATTCATCGACAGTTTATTGAGTCTTTGGAGAAAAGCAATGACTGTACTTTTGGTGATCTTACTAATTTTTCAAATGTGAAATGGTTAAGTAGAGGAAATATCTTGGAAAGATTTACTTTCTTATTTCCTCAAATAAAAGAGTATCTTGTTGAAAAAGGTTGGATTGAAAATTTTCCTGAAATTTAAACTTTGTCATGGAAATATGATTTTCACTTTCCGTACGACATGATGGCTCCCTTGAATAATTTGAATACGAAGCTTCAGGGAAGAGTAAAATCGCAAGTGAGCAATAACAGTCTATTCATCAATTACAATTAAAGCTAAACCTCCTTGCGGAACAATCACAAAAGAATGATTTGACGCATTTTTCGTAGTTCAATAGTTGTCTGGAAAATATTGACTGATTTATCAGATACTAAAGATGATCTGTTTGTAAACTGTATGAAAAATCTATCTCAAAACTTTGAATCACATTTCTCCGAATTCATAAATATGAAATTGATATTTGAATTTCTGTATGATTTCAAGTTGATTTAGGAAATTTCAGTCGGGAAATTACATTTTTTTTTGTCTTTGGATAAGTGTGGATTTGAAGACGAGATGTTTAACCTGCAAAGTGTAAAACACATAAAAGGTAAACAAAAATGTTCTGTCAGAGAGATATGACTCGCTATTTTGATAAATGAGAGTCTTCCTAATTTAAAGATAGCAATTTCAAAATTATTTTCCATGTTTGGATCCATATGGGTGTGAGTCAACATTTTTTAAGATAGATTTTCTCAAGTCTAGATACAGATCTCGGTTTACTGACACAAATTTAGAAGCAGAGATATTAAGCCAAATTTCACGAAACTTGTAGATGAAAACTACCATCATTTTTTTTACACAAAACGTTAGTTGAATGCAATTACTTTGATTAAATTAACATCTTTCAATTTTTTTTAATAGTGTGGCCAACGCTGTTTTCAACAGCCACAGTTGCGCTCACTATGAGAAATAAGTTGTCCATTCCTGTGTTAGAATACTGATGTAGTCTGTAGGCTACAACACAGCTAGCTTTACATTTAGAATTCAAAAGCAATAAATAAAAATATTTCTTACTCTTAATTTTGATTTCATTCGCTCTTGAAACATTCTCAGGGACTCTACTATCTTGTTTGTTTTGTTTTCGTATAATTGACATTAGCCATCCTTACATTTACTTTCTTTTTTTGAAAAGTGTTTGGGTTATTTGTCTATTTAATAAACTGGCCAGTTTCTTAATTATTGTTGCTGAACTAAAAATAGATTTAAATTTAATAGTAGATTCATGCAGTTTATGAAGTCACGGGAAAGGTAAATCTAAATAAAAAAAAAATTGATTTTTAGTAAATATTTTTAAAGCTTTAATGAAATTGTTAATCACTGTAACCTTAGATTGGTTAAGAAGTCTAAATGCTGTGCACTATTGATTTTGCTTACAAGTAGAGCGTAGAACTTTTTATAAATAAATCAAAAATTACATATAGCTTTATCTGTAGAAATAATTATATTTTTATTCCAAATTTTGGATTTTTTCTATTAACTGACAAAACATTATGTCTGTAGGGAATGTATTTATACTTTAAATTTCCGATGAATATTTTTATTTATTAAAGAAGTCGCTTAACCACCATGGAACTATTCTCGTACATGAATTTAACACCAATATCGCACTTAAAGGTTCTCATGAAGAGCAGATTCTCTGAAAATTAATAGTATCAGTAGACGACGAGTAAATGTTTGTTTCTTTTGGAATTTCGCACAAAGCTACTCGAGGGCTATCTGTGCTAGCCGTTCCTAATTTAGCAGTGTAAGACTAGAGGGAACGCAGCTAGTCATCATCACCCACCGCCAAATATTGGACTACTCTTTTACCAATGAATAGTGGGATTGATCGTCACATTATAACGCCCTCACGGCTGAAAAAGTGAGCATGTTTGTTGTAACGGGGATTCGAACATAGGATTTTCACATTACGAGTCGAGTGTCTTAACCACTTGATCATGCCGGGCATTTATAAAGGTAACGTGAAACATTTTATATGCAAAATATATTTTATGCTTTAACAGAACTTGCCTGAAGAAGACAAACTTATGTTATTAGAATATGGAGTGTGGTGTCTACATAATTTTTTCAGTAGTTGTAAATGGTATATATATGTCCGTACACGAGTATACCGTACTGCTATTTATTATAAAATGTTTTCATTGTAATAAAATAAAATACTAAATTTATGGATGCATATTTGAGTTATACAGAAACAAAACCTATCGCACAGCTCACTTTTTTCGTATGATTTCTTCAGTGACATCTAGAAAATTATCACTTTTACATTAATTTAAATGTCATTAATTAATGATACTAAGATATCACATATGATCAAAATACTAATCTTGATTATCCTAACACCTTTTGGTCTTTATATTTCAGGGTGATCTGAGAATTCGTAGCAATTGCAAAATTGATAAAAGTAAAAGCAGACTAAATGTTGACGTAAATTAATTTTTATTTCCCTTTTTGTTGGACATTTCTTAATCATTCCCATTTCAGTAGGCGTGACATAGCTTGGTAGTTAGACAACTTGAGTACTATTACGCGAAATACTACAAATCCAATTTACCCCTGTGCTCCAAATGATAAATGTTACTGCTGTATGAGTTGAAACTTGAGAATTCTGTATTTACAGGGTTTTTTTTCAAGAAACAAAAGTATGTTGTTTTACATAAAAATACGTAATTGATTTTTGTAAAAAAAAATCCTTATAAAATATCTGAGATAAGGTGTATATTTGTTTCGGAAGTAAAAAGAGCTAACTATTGCTGAGAAAAGTATGTTATGTCTCTAGATCGTTTTTGTAGGCTACGATAACAATTATGTCAGTTCATTAACTTTAAAATAGGTAAATGTTGAAGTTTTAAACCTATTTTTCGACCATCGTGTTAAAACAGCTTTAGGGTTAATAACAGGGTTAATCATGAACTTACTAGAGGTTGAAGGCTGAATTTTGGTTGAACGATTTAGTTATAATCATAACAAGTTATGCTTCCATTAACACATCAAATGAATTATTTCTGTTGATTTGAACAGTTCAGTCTTCTGACCCGTCCTTTTCTATTTTCTATGTTAGTAAATCTCATATATTTCTCCACCGAAATCATCACTTTCAGGTGGAAGTGATTACCCCGGTAAGACAGTGGTATGTCTTCACATTTACAACATTAACACTAAAATCAAGGGTTAGATTCCCTTCGATGGACAAAACAGATAGTCCTGTATGGCTTTGCTATAAGAAAACACACACTCACCTTTTATTTTATAGATCCGCTGTAGCAGATATCGTCTAAATACGAACAAAAACCTGAATAACCTAAAGATACTTGTTACTTTCGTGATACTTGTTCAAATTGATGAAACTAATGTATTGTTGTCATTGCTAAAATTTACTGGTAATATGCATGATTTTGAAATCGTTGATAAATTGCAAACTTTATTACAGACACTAAAAATAACTGATGACTTTCTGTGCAACTAAAATAATTTCGTAGTTTTTATCGTTTTTCTAATAATGTATAAGGTAAGTTTTATCGTCTTTTAGAGAGTTTTATTGGTTAATTTCAGAGTATGTACTGTTGCTTTCCTACAATTTTTCTGTGTATATTTCCAACGGCTTTTCGTTGAGATATTAAAAATGAAACTATTACAGTCTATATTCTCAGTTCTTTAAATTTTTATTGATATTGTATAAGAATTACCCAACATACTAACAGATATATATATGTAATTTACTTTATTAAAAATTGTTACTATAACGTATGTATATGTGTGTCTGTATATATATATATATATATATATATATATGGCCGAAATAATATATAATATTGCGCTATCTATAGAGTGACCATAAAACAGTTCACACCTTGCGTATTAAAGATTCAGACAGAAAACAACAGCGGTAGACCACACTTTTAAGTATAACTACTCTCCTCTTAACAATAACATAGCCCCCCAGTGGCTCAGCGGTATGTCTGCGGACTTACACGCTAAAATCCGGGTTTCGATACCCGTGGTGGGCAGAGCACAGATAGCTCATTGTGTAGCTTTGTGCTTAATTCAAAACAACAACAACATGACTTTGAGTTTGACTAGGACCGTACGTAAGAGTTTCATTATATTTCTTCTTGATGACGAGAAACCCCCTTGAAGAAAAAGTGTACCTCTAGATGGCTGGTACCATCTGAGATACACTTTTACTTCAAGTGGATTTCTCGTCATCACGAATCACTTCATCGCTTTGATTATTACAGAAATGCAAGTCGATAGTGTTCCTTTCTGTATTGTGTTATCTGTTTAAAGTCCATTATTCCTGAACTTACCTATATTACTCTATTGTTAACCGTACACGCTTTAGCGATCCTAACGAAACTAAGCCCCCCGCTAGTACTGCGGCATGTCTCCGGATTTACAACGCTAAAATCAGGGGTTCGATTCCTTCGGCGGGCTCAGCAGATAGCCCGAGGTGGCTTTGCTATAAGAAAACACACCTAACGAAACTAAGTAATTTAAGCCAAAAAATTATCAATAGCAGAAATATTTCTTTCATCCAACAATGCTGAAAGGAAAAACTAATCCATAATTTTTGTGAAGATAAAACTATCCAAGAATTTTAATCAGTGTACAAACATTGTCCATAATTTACAGAAAAAACTATTTAAAGTCACGTTAAACAGAAATATAATATAAAAAACTAAATATGTACTGCGTAAACGATTCTTTCAGAATATGTTTATGTTTATTAAATAGTTAATTAATTATTAATAAATTCTTTATCTATGTGCTTGAAGTTGTTAGCTGATTGTAGAACCGCCTCCTAACCAATGGTGGAGCTTTTAGTATGCCTGGTCAACATTCTAGTTGTTGATTCTGATGTCTTCTATTGTAGGATTCTGCTCTGAGGCTTGATCACATATCGATAAACATCGTATACCTGCATAAAGTTCCAAGTATTGTATTATCGTACATTTAAGACGAGTTTGTTTTTGTTTTGCTTTTTACAATATTTTAAAATAGATCTCGTCCTACATTTCGGACTGTGCTCAGAGTCAAGTTGACTTTCTCTGTCAAAGTTGTTGCAAAATAGCGTAGGCGTATAATCAGCTTAATCTTACGTATTCAGGGATGATGCAGTAAACAGAGCCCTTATTAAAGAATTAACAATTACTGTAATTTCGTTATTTTTACAAAATTTGGCAATTTTTTAGCAACCAAAGTAAGTTGTACACAATAATATTTTCTAACAATATTTCTGCTGAAAGTTCTTCTGACAGTTTACAGTCATTATGAATGAAAGGTGAAATTTATTATGGGAATAAAAAATATTTATCTTCATCTTAAAGTTTTCATACTTCATTTGCATAACTTCTAAAAGCTTCTAAATGAATATTAAGTTGTTTTTGTTTTTTTTAAGTAACGTTGTATATTTTATCTTTACAACAACAGCGTGCTATGATTTCAGGGTATTTGGAGATATCTTATTATAACGAATGATTCAAATACATTAAATACATTGAGTGACACAGTTCTTTTCAGTATTTACCATGAATTTACAAATCACTTATTTATAGTTTAAACCTTTCTTCTTTTATTAAACGTGTTTATTATTATTATTACTACTATTTTGCTATATGGAACAGTAATCTCTCGGACAGTAAAATAATAAATCACAATGTGAGCCATTACAATTTTCAAGAAGACAACAATAATCATGTAGGGAAATTTACGTTTAGATTTGGCGACGTCTAAGTACTTTACTGGGTCAGAAAATTGTATCATTGGTTTAACAACTAATTATGAGTAAGGAAAGTTTAGCTAACTTTTATGGGTCAAAAAATTGTATCGTTTAAACCGACTAATTATGAGTAAGGAAAGTTTATTTTTTCTCTTTCTTTGCTGAAGTTTTCCTAGTTACTGTATATTACCACCTTTTTAATGCTAAGTTCAACTTTAATTTTATACGCTAGTTTTCAAAGAGGAGAAACTGTATTTTAATGTCACCTTATTCGGGTCTAGATAATCTTCACAGAGCTGACCTGTATATAAGATATTCAATGAAGTAACTTCCATTCACAGAAAAACACAAAACAGTTCGTCTATAAAGGTGTCAAAAACATCAATAACACGTAAACATTTTTTTTAAAAGAAAGAATCTTACTTTTTTCTAATTCTAGTATAATTTACTTCAAGACTCCTCTAAAAATATGCTTATTTTCAAACAGAAATCTGATATATGCTGGTGGTGAAAGTATATTGTGAGCTAGAATAAGAATGGGTAAGTTACAAACATTTATGTCCTTCAGTGGCCTCAAAACTGTCTCTCACTATAGGAACTACATCCTACGACATTTTGTCTGGCCATCAGTCCCTCTTTACCAAATGTAAATTGGTTGGCAGTTTACTGAAGGAAATCGCCAGACATCAGCCACGTCGAACATGTGTATTTTTGTTGTTATTAGACATTATACCGCCAAATGATTTCACACTGAAGATGTATTGGAAACAGCTTCTTCAAGACTAGCAACACTGATTTTAATCATGAAACATTGTTGCCAGGCTGCTGCCCCTATTACAAGATATTCCATCACCTTTCTCTTCATCATATGACCAAAGAATGCATCTCTTTTCCTACTTTTGTTATCAGTGTTCCTTTTGTTTCTGCTTGTTATAGAACTTTTTTATTTACATGTTTGCCTTATTGTTATTAAACAATACTAATGAATATTTTCTAACAAATGACGTATGACCTGATGACTTGTCTTGGTGGGCATCATGTGCTGAAGTTACTGAAATACTGCTTCTTCACTTTCCAAGTTAAAGTCCAAGTTCACTAACTTCAACACATGATGTTCATTAAGTAAACTCATCGCGCCAGGATAAAACTGTTGCCTTCATAGCGACTGTCGTACGTTATAAAATATTCATTAGTATTGTTTAGTAAAAGAGAGGAGACAAGTAAATAAAAAAAGATGATGTAAGGATGACAATGGCAAAAAGTACAGAACCATTGAAGAGATGAATACACAAAGCTATGCAAAGATAAGTAGTCACTAAGTCAATGTTACAAGCTTATGAGAATTAGCCAATGTAATACTTTATAGCATTAATTAACCTTAAATGCTTTTTTCAAACCTGGATTATTTAACATTTAGCTTTATATAAGTTTGTTTTCTTGGAGATATTTAGCCACCTGTATTGGGCTAAGTCTCGCACAGTGATTAACGTAACTAAACATAAATTCAAATATCCATGATTAGCACCCTGTTATCTTGGGGCACCATATGTGTATTATAACAGTGGCGATAGATTTTACTATTTGAATTGCATAACTGAAGAGGTGGCGATGAACTGCTGATCAGCTGCCTTCTATATAGTTTAGCCGTCTATGATTTTGAATTTGTAATACAAGTAGCCTTTGTATAACTTTATACAAGTATTCGAAACTGATATGTTCATTTTTTTTTTAAATTCAATGATTGTGATTTTATAACAATACTAAAGGATCAATAGTGTTGTTATTTTTGTTGTCTTTTGATGTAAAAATTTATTTTAACTGTATTGAATTATGCATCTTTCTTTAAGTAGAATGAACCTGAATAATTTTATTAATCCAAACGTTTGGTTTTCAATCATGACATTTTCCGCGGAATTAACTTAGAAACTGGTTGCGCTTTCTTAGAACTTTCCAGATTATTCCTGCTTACAGTGGTTTATAAACTGGAGTACAGCAACTATTTTGAAGAAATCGTCTTTTAAGTTTGAAGTAAAGATTTCTCCTCTCCTACCCCAGTTTAGGTCGAGGTGTTTGTGTGTTTTGAGGGAAGTTTGGTCAGTTGGTAAGTATATTGACGCCCACTTCCTTTTGTTTTCACTCGATTGTTATTCTACCGCACTGTAGGTTTTGGATTCAGTGTGTAATTTGTGTACGTTTGTAAATGTAATTTTAGTCTCTTCCCGTGGAGCTATTCTTTGAAATGGAGACTTTAGGTAATAGTTTTGATATCATTCATTTTTTACAAATGATTAAATTTTGTTAAATATAGAAATAAACACACACACTAGAATAGTAACTACGTCGATTAGTCTCCTATGTGCTGTCGTATAGTTACTCCCACTGTAACTGAAGCATATTTAAAGAACATACAATGTAACTACCATGGTGACTTGTCTTTATGAGCGGGAAACAATAAGATAAATAAACACTTGTTCCTTTTTAATTATAAGTACAAAACTATTTTCGATCATCATTCTTTACCGTCTGTACAAACAGCTTATTAGTGAGTTAACGCTAAGTTTATGAATTTAAAGCGCTAAAATCCTCTGCTGTATTCCTTAAGAGTGTAATATTCTGTACACAGAACCGTCAATATTATGATATCATAACTGATCATCAAATTCCCGATTTGCATAACACTACGTTGAGGAGCATGGAGATGATCGTCATTAGTTTTAAGCGTATTCTACGTTGCCATGATAATATTTTAAATTGTCTTGTGAAAATAAACGAAAATTTTGCTACATAAGAAATGAAGAAGAGCGGGGAGCTATTAGAATGCGGATGCATCACCCAAACAATGTAAATTAAGATAGTCCAAAAGAAAAGTGGAGGTTTACTATAGAGTCCGTTTTGTTGAAGAACTTGGTTTACTCGTTTAAATTACAAGATACTGATAGTCTCGTAGTGCCGGCCACAGGTCTTAACATACATTTTACTGTGGTTTGAGTTTTGAAACGGTGAGATCGTTAAAGATGCTTATTATGCAACCTTACACCAGAAACAAACTCTTTTAATCATGATTTTCTCTGACTTGATAACTCTTACAGTCGTCCAATATGTTATTTGTTTCTGACTTTTAGTATTAAGTTTTATTTATCTCCTTTTTTCTTACTTGATCATCAACATAAGGTAGAGAAACGTTCCTCTCTAGAGGGTGTACTAAAATATGTCTTGTAGCTAAAAATACATCGGAAAACGACATCTCAGGTTTAAGGGATATTTATGAATAAATAAACCTAAGCACGCGTCAGTTGCTGGTTTGAGTAGATAGTTTTAATTGTACTGGAAGTCAAGCTGTTTGGAAGTAAACATCATATTTTGTATGAATTAGCAGATTAAGCAATGAAAAGTTTATCATATAATTTATACTGACATTGTTTTTCCTATGTATCCAATTTTGCTAAATTTGAAATATAAATCATAACACGTAAACAAATGGAGTGTATGTGTCTGTGTGTATTCGATCCCCTCTATCTATAACAACAGTTATTCAGAGAAACAATTTATTTCTAAATCCCTCCCCGTCGGGGTATAATATTACAAGGACGTTTGCTGTTGAACTTGTGCCAGCTTTACACTCCAACTGAAATAAAGGACAAGAAATACTGAGGATGTTCTTACACGAGCGAGTTACACCGAAGGATATTGTATAGGAGTCTTGAACGTTGGAACTTCGTAACCATAATTTTACAATTTGCGATATTATAACGATATTGAAAAGGACTGGCGCACGTGAGCTGGAATATCTTATTTATAGACAGTGTTCAGTCTTAAGGTTGGAGATGCTGATTTCTTTCAGCTGTGCTAAATGCTTTCTTTAGTTGGGTGAATAAAGCTATTTCGGTGTACAGCTACATGCTTCCTCTTTCTCTTGAAAGTCGCCGAGACCTTTACGACTGACTCATAATTACTGCAAATAAGAAAAACGTGGTGAACAGAGAGCGGCATTAAGTTCATTTTAAAACTCGCTATTTATTTCGTGTACAACTTGCTTTTCATTTTAAAAATTTACGATGAACCCGCTTGGTCACCCTCACTGGTATTTATCATTGGAAGATACTTCCCATGACCTTCGCCCCCCAAGATCACCTGGAAAATCTCATCACAAAGGACTCAAACTCTCTCCCAAAAGACGTCACACAACTGCTTTAGACTCGAGTAGCCATGGTAAGTTTCACTGCAGTTAACAATTTTTAATGAGATATTTACAACAGAGGTTTTCACTAGGAAGCGACCATTAAACTAAAGGATTAGTATGTGACATGGTGCAGTTTTTAAATCTCATAACATTTAATAATGTTTTATCCAAAGTTGTGCATTGGTTAATGGCTTTTTACGATATCGTTGTTAAACGTGCCCTTCTACATGCTTAGTTTTTAAATTCACTTGCTAGACAAAATTACTCTTACGGATATTGTACAATTACGTTAAGAATTCTAACTCTGTCTAATTTAATAAACTTGTGATGTATAATACATCTGACATTCTTGTCTTTTATGGATACTCCTGTATTTATACTATAAATACTTGTTTGAGCGTATTGCTTTCTATTTATCATTTTTTGGCGATCTGCAAAACGTAATGTACATTTCAATGTATCTTTTCTGCTTTTCATAGCTTTTGTGCTAAATATAGTTCGGTGTAATATACCATGGTATTTCAGCAACGCTTTTTCTCGAAGTCTTTCATTTTCACAATGAAGTTACAGAACATATAAGTGTTTTGTTACTGCAATTAAAATGTTAAAGTATGACTGAGGAAGAGTTTTAATCTTGTAAGACGTTTCGTTGTAGATATTAAAACGTAAACTCACGATAAAACTGTATCCAAAAGTGTTTGGATTCTGTGTGCTTTATAAGTATCCATTGTATTGAAGGTACTGATGTATATTAACAGCACCTGATGATTTATGGAAGAGTCGTAGACATGAATTTAATTGATTATTTGAAAGATTGCTCGGACTGCCTGTAGGTGTTAAAAGACGTGACTGTTTTTTACTTATTTAGTGTAAGTTGTCTGAAGTTGTGTTTAGTGTAATTTCCATAAAATCATGCTATGCAATCCATATTAAAATAACACAATACATCTTTATTTCAGACGACAAAATATTTCATTGTTGATTTATGCGCTTTCGTGTGTAAGTGAAAGAAAAGAGAAAATATTTATCACAAGGTAGTTGATTTTGTTAATTTCAAGGATTATGATGTCTCCTGAATGATTTGATAAAATTCGATTTTGCATTGTTTAGAAGTTCTTTGGAGTTTTTACTGAATATTCAGAACAAAATACTCAACACGTATTAATTATTTTTTGATATACTCGCATGACACTTTCCACAAAGAACAAATCAAGCGATTTAAATGGCATAACTAGATTTACTTTAAAGATGAAAACCTAAAGTTTGTTGTTTAATATCTTTTGGTTTGTCTTTGTGTCTCCAGTAGTTCAGCCTCAAGCTTTGGAGTTTATAGCTTTTAAATTTAAGATTTGATCCTTGCAGAGATTACATTACAGTGTCGGGGTTTTTATGTATACAGGTTTGGATTCTTTACAGTAAGTGTCTGTGAATTGTTGTTGATATATTTGTACAATAAACTGACAGCACACAATCCACTTGTTTTAAAATAATATATTCAAAACAAATAAAAAATGTGCAAAAATTATTTACATCATAGGATATCACAGTTGTAAATAATTTTTTTGTCAAAAGTCCACACAAGCGGACTCGGTTACTTTAGAATACCCTTTCACAAGACAAATTATTCTTCTTACCTCTGTTAAACTGTGAAACTCACTTCAAAATATTGTCCGTCACAGCTAAATCAACAATCGCACAGTGTAACTTCATTTCACTAACGTTTTTCTGGTTACCACAGTTGTTGGATCAGAGCTTTAATTTTTATTATTTCGTCAAAATTTCATACGGGCTGGCTCAGTTCTAATATTCAGTTGACCACACAAATTATTTTCCCTATATCTGCTACAATACAGCTGTGTAACTATAGCGAATTAATCATTTGCATAACCGTTAACTTCACATTATGTGTTTTTTTCTCACCAACTAACTGTTCCTGGCTGAACTTAACATTCACCCACTTAGTCACCTACATTTATATATTTTTTAACTGAGGCCTAGAACTTTCTATTAATTAAGAGACCATAATGTAACAGTACTCACAACGATAAAAACGTGTAGGTTTCACTAGTTGATGCCAATAAATGAACTACACAACGCATAATTCTTCCCGAGTTACGTAACGAAACTCATCATATATATCGCTTATAAAATAATTTTCTTTTAATACTTCTCTTATCATAACTAAATAATCTTTAAATAATAATCAACTAAATAAACTAACCAGTAACTGTTACACTAAACAGTCTTTTATATCCAACACACAGCTAGCCATTTGTGTAACGTTGTACTAAACAAAAAGTTAACAATTTTGTGCATTTTTACCATAGCAATTCGGTCACAGAAAAGTCGCTGTAGGACTCATTACTTCTCCTAATTATGTTTATGGCCAAGATTTTTAAAACACAAACAAACAAACTAAAAATTGATTAAAACTGGCACATCCACATTTTTTTTTTTAGTAAGAATGATAAACACAGTTGGCTTGATTCTCTTGAGGCTTTCACATTGTCAGTACTACTTAAAAGTTGGAAGTGAGTATGGCAAGTGACTTTGGTAAGGCATCTCCAGTTATTACAAATATAAGCAAAAGGATATATTATTTGGACATGAGCCGGAAATCGATCACGTTTTGTAATAAACACACATGTTGTGCATACACAAACACACATGCTATTCCAAAATATTGAAGAGTTAGAAGTTCACCAGTTTTGTTCTTAATGAGGTTCAAACCCAAAGCAGTTCCTAAGTATGGGAATGATTGTTGTCGTTTTTTGTGGTAATGGGTGCAAACATCGGATCCTTGTATTTATATTCACATAGGTTAATCTGAATACAGAGCAACATTGTGGCGTAACTTTTATGTTAACGAAATTTTACTGACAACAGGAAGCCTGATCGTGGAGAGAACAATTCCACATTCTAAATTACATTGAAAACTATGACACGTAACTGCAATGTTGTTGATTTGAAAATGTTACATGTATGTTATAGAGTCGCACTAAATAAATAAACTTGTTGGTTCTAAAGTTATGTTTTCACTGAACGATACTATAATGTTAACATGCTTAAGATAACTCATGCAACACACGTGTAAAAACAAAGATAAATGAAGCGTGCTATAAAATGACTGAAAATCATTCACTTGATACTTCGTACTATAATTTGATTTACTTGTTTGTCAAGATATTTTGTGTAAATTATTATTAATGAAGTAAAAAGTAAATAAGTAAAGCTTTTGCAATAAATGTTGCAGCGCTACTAAAATGGTAGGAAAAAAATTCCTTAGAACCAGTATCTTGAATATTATTAGTTATACAGTATTTAAATTATAAATTTTGTGAAAATTCAAGTTTTGATCAGTTCCATAAACACTATTAATAAACAAAATGTAATAGTGTTTAATAAAAATTTTCTTTTCTAGGGGCACAGTTGTTTCTGTGCGGGTTTACAGTGCTAAAAACTGGTTTTTCAATACCCGTGATGGGCAGACCACAGATAGCAAATTGTGTAACTACAAACAACAACAAATTATCTTCTGGTTGCTTACGAAATTTGAAACAAATTTCAGCACTTGAATTTGATAAAATAATCTTACAAAACAAACTGGTGCAGATAGCCTAGTTGCTTTGCTCCATAAAACATCAAACCAACCAATTAAAATAAACTGCCTCAAAAATTGAATTTAAATAACATATTTTCATAAAATATTAATAATACGGTCTTGTTTATATTGAGATATTGATCGAGTTAAACTTAAGTTTTGGCATTCAAGTTTTTTTGCTTTCTTGGTTTTAAAATAGTTTGTTTCTGTATGTTGGTCAACTGAAACTTTTATTTTAGTTTAAGCGAATTAAACATTCTATGGAGTTCAGTGTTAAGAGTGATTGAAGTGATAACTTCACTATGTAAAATTGGTTTGCTACTTATTAGTTTTACGTTTGGTACCTTGCAGTTAGTTAGTCTCTACCGACCATTCATGAAAAATGGGCATTGTAAAAGATAGTTTTTTCATAACTATTATTTCTTCCAGAACTTCATAATATTTGTGGTTGATTGTTGTTTGATCATTTTGTTGGCTAATTGGAATAAGAAGTTCTAAGAAACTTTAGCAGATATACAACATTTTTGTATGATAAAATGTAACTTAAAATCATGAAAAGTCAGGTATTCACAAAAGCCAGTATTAAAATTAGGATTTCTAATCATATTTAAATAGATCTCGCCAAGTGTGTTCTAAAAACACATTCAGTGTTACATATTTTTGTTATCGTATAAAAACCATAACAATATTTTCAAAGGGAGACACTTTTTGTTCACCCCCTGTATGTAAATAATTGCTTGCTTTAAAATGTTTTCTAAGTTTATTTATTAATATTTTAAATATAGTTTAGAGGAAGGGACAGCCAAAATGGACCAATAAGTCCCATGTTGTCCCAAAACGTTATGCTATGCTCTGATCCTACTTAGTTTTACGTACATCATAGTTGGACTTTTGATTACCAGTAAGGCCTAAGCGTAGCATTACTTGATCAAAATATTCCTAAAAATAGATTTTGCACACTATGGCTTTTATTTTCTAATAAGTATTAATTTACGGATAAGATAATCTCATTATCCTAAGAAGCTTTATGTTTCTGACCCCATTTGTGTCAGTAATTATACTGATTTAACATAGTATAAACAAATTTTTAAGTAGAGGAGCGAACAACGTTACGTTGTTCATAAAAAAAATTTCAACCCAAACCAGCCATTTTTACATATATATATTTTTTTTTTATCAACAATTGGGTTTTCTCGTCATCACTGATAGTGTAGACAGTACTCTTTTTACTATGGTATTATCTATTTTTATCCTTGTTATTGCGTTTTTGCTTTGGCCTGGTTTTGTTTTAACTTTTCGTTTTAAATATATTGCTACTCTTGCAATACTTATTCAGCTATCGTCAGTATTTTTGTAATTATATTTTCATTGGCAGCTTTTTTTATCTTGCGCACGTTGATGCAAGAACAGACTATTTTTTTTCATCTGAAATAATGATGCTCACTTATAGACGCATACTATTTGAGTTTCAACATACTAAGTCAATACTAATTCACATTTTAACATTGTTGTCATTACTTTCTAGGTAACAAATGCCCTTGTTTGAATCTTCGTGCGTTTTAGCCTCATGAGTAATGGTCATATTAGATATTTATGTTAAGACATTTTCTAAACGGTGGCAACACAAAAGCATGGCTGGCATTTATTTTCTTGAAGAAAATAAAATAACTCATGATAATCTCTAATTATAACATAAAAAATCCGAGATGACGAGAATACCTACTTGTAGGGAAAATTACGTATGTAAAAACAGCTGGTACGGGTTGAGAAAACCAACACAATTTCACAAACACTTTATTCCTACTTACGCACGCACACCACAAATATTAGGCATCCCCAAACCCTAAACCAGATTGTCTACGACGAACACTAATGTCCACATATGAATCATTAAATTACAATCTTGATAAATACATAGCATGGGCATTCTCCAAATATGTAACATCAGCCAGCTCATTCATCAAAGACTCTTAATTTCAGATCTAATCTTAATCAACTTAATCATAAAGCCTTAATGGCCAGTTTCGATGTTATATCCCTCTCTATAGAAGTCCCAACCGCTGAAGCCTGCAAGATAGCCTTAGAACTCTATATTCGAGACCCTAACCCATCAATAGACATTCCCAGCAACCAATTAGCAACCCTCATAGAATTCACCACGATGAAGACAAACTTCATGTTCAACAACCACAACTACATACAAACAAATGGCCTTAGCATGGGCAAACCAGTATCACCAGTTCTAGCCAATATTTTTATGACACAAGTTGAAACACAAGGAAATAACACAGCATTACATCCACCATTATACTGGTACAGATATGTAGATGACACAGTTGCGGGATATAAATCTAAAGAACACATACTTAATTTTTTCAATCACATTAACTCTATACATCCCGACATTAACTTTACATGTGAACAGAAAGAAAGCAATCAAATATCATTTCTTAACCTCAAAATTATAAGAACCGACATACAATTTACAACAGAAATCCACTGAAAAAAATCACCCATACTGGACTACACATTCCTTGGGACTCAGCACATGAAACAAAACAAAAACTCAATATGCTAAGAAACCAAATAAACACAGCCATAACACTATGCTCACTAGATAAAATTAACGACAAAATAAAACAATACTTCATCAACATCAATAAGTTTCCTCCACAAACCGTAGAAAACATTATACGTATACATCTAGACAATAAGCAAAACCAACTAACAAAAGTAAATATATCTCACGAATAAAAAAATCACGATACCATATATTCCCGACATCAGCAGAAAAATAACTTAACATTTGGTAGAAACTAATAACAAAATATGACATTCCAGTTAATACCAAATTCATTAAAAACCAGGCACAAAACTATACTGACAAACACAACACTAACATTATTTATAAAATACCATGCAACAACTGCCACGACTTCTATATTGGAGAAACAAGTAGAGAAATGGAAACCAGATTCAAAGAACACAAAAAGTCACATTAAATAAACATAACCATAGAAAACACCCAAATACTAAATAAAGAAACAAACATGAACAAACGCAATATTAAAGAAGAATTACTTATACAACAACTCAAGCCGAAAATAAACCAATACAAAGGAACACCTTTATTCCTATATTAATAAATATATCCAACATCTAAGCACGCCCTCTACATTTCTATACTCAATTACATAACCGCCTTCAAATGTGTAGTCAGCTATCGGTCAGTAACCCTTTTTTGTGTGTGAACCTGACGATGACTGAAAAAGGTCAAAACATTGTTGGCTTCTCTACATAGTGGTTTCTCTATCCACAACAGCCGTCTCTACATATATAAAAAAATCCAATCTGCTTAAGCATTTGCTCATAACATCGTATAGGAGCTATCGAAAGTATTGACGGAAAAGTACAATTTGCAGTGTATTGGCTGGAAAGAAGAGAAGAACATTCTTTAAAAGGAGAGCCCAACTTTACTGAAACTGTAGGGACGCTTTAATTTCTTTTTTTTTATTCAAACGAGACACGAGATGATCATAATGGGAGAACTTATTTACTGTACATTGGAATCGTTAATAATTTGGCATTGATTCTTTTTGCTGTAAATGTATTGTGATTACATTAAGAGAAACAACATGGAAAACTAAGCCGTGCCACTGATGTTAATAATAAAAGCACAGAGATATAATACCTCTGGACCTGAAATTTAACATTTATTTTTTACGTTCTAAACTTTCATTTCAGTAGCCACATGATAGGAATTATCAGTGGCGGTCAAGACTGCCACGATATGGTGTGATTTTCGTGAAATGTTTTGAAGAACTTCTGCATTTGAAACTTTTCATCCATTTTTATTAAAGCTTTAATTTGTGCTAAATGGAGATACCAAATTATTTGTTAGTTTTTAGTCAAATTTGGTAACGAGCCATCAGGTACATTATGTATTGGATCGACGCTTTGAGGTCCTGTAGATCATTAACCAACATGGTCAATAACGTATTAACCTTTATGAATCGGTAAAGTGTTGTCAAAGTAGTAATCACATTTCAAGTTTACTTAGTACGTTAAATAAATCGCTGTATTTATTTTACGTGATGTGCATAAAAGGATCTGCTGTGCTCAGTTTATCGGCAAACTTTATTATTATTTTTTACTGAAGTTAACATAAACTAGTCTATAGTCTAGTATTTATTGGGTAGTCGAATAAATATTTTTGTGAGCCTTTACTAAAAAGTTTCATTCAGTGTAGCTGTTGCTTTAAAGCAGTATTAGTCATCGTTACACCCAAAAATACCCGTTAATGTTCTTATTTTCAGAATTCATACACATTTAGCACCTTATTCAATTTCTGTTTTTATAATATTTCTATGTGAAGAAAGATAAGTACAACATATCTATTGAAACTCTTACGGGTTCGTATTAGGTTAGAACATCACGTGAAAACGACAGCCGCCACATATACATTCACTTGTATATTTTTAAACATTTCCTTCTACCCTTTAAGATATTCTGATAAGTTTTCATTCATATCAGTTTTCTTCTTATTTTTAAACAACTAGTATATGTACTACCTATACAAATTACATTAATTGTAGTCTAGTTTGTTTTTTTTAACGAGTCTGTTCGCTCAAATGTAATAAACTAAATGCTTCATACTACTCAATGTCACTTCCGTAATTATCGTACTTTTTTCAGGGTCGAATGTAAGCATAAAAAGCCTATGTAATCAGTGAAAATCTCGAAACAGAGCTTTTGATTTCAGAGCACTAATGCGTAATTGGAGTTTCATAGTAGACCAACGTACATCTGTATGATTCTGTAGTGTACATCTTTGCAACCAGCTGTTGTTCTGCTTATCAGTTCGTGTTTCAAGCACAATACAGTCTACTGAGGTTCGTGATTAATAATTCACAAGCTCTTCAACTTCATTAAAATAGTGAATTTGATATTATAAATACCAAGTAAAGTATATGTTTTTATATAGCAATGGAGTAAATGTGTACTGTCATAGCTCATAAATTGTCTACTGTTCGTATAAAAGACAAATTAGCTTCTGTTTAATACAAAAATAAACAAACTGGGTACTATGTAAAATGGAACAGCAAAGAAAACCATAACTACGGACAAACTTGTGGTTTATGGCAATAAATATCAAAGCAGAAGGTCAACATCTTCAACCAAAATAAGTTGTTGTTGTTGTTGTTGTTTTGAATTAAGCACAAAGCTACACAATGGGCTATCTGTGCTCTGCCCACCACGGGTATCGAAACCCGGATTTTAGCGTGTAAGTCAGCAGACATACCGCTGAGCCACTGGGGGTCGCCAAAATAAGTGTTTTTTAAATGAATATGAGTCATTCTATGCTAATTCACCAACGACTTCTGTTCATGTAATAAATTTTCTTGAAAGAATTCAAACAAAAACTTCATTTTGATTTATTCATTCATGTAGTACAGTTTTAGGGTTTTTCATTGTTGAATAAATCAAAATGAAGTTTTTGTTTGAATTTTTTCAAGAAAATCTAAATATGAACTGGAAAAAGTCTGTTTGTCTGGTGAATTGTTATTAGATGACCCGTATATAAATTTGGCCCGGCATGGCCAAGTGTGCTAAGGCGTGCGACTCGTAATATGAGGGTCGCAGGTTCGCATCCCGGTCGCGCCAAACATGCTCGCCCTCCAAGCCGTGGGGGCGTTATAATGTGACAGTCAGTCTCACTATTCGTTAGTAAAAGAGTAGCCCAAGAGTTAGCGGTGGGTGGTGATGACTAGCTGCCTTCCCTCTAGTCTTACACTGCTAAATTAGAGACGGCTGGCACAGATAGCACTCGAGTAGCTTTGTGCGAAATTCCAAAACAAACAAACAAACAAGTATATAAATTTACCATTAAGTTAAATTAAAACAACTGAGAGCGAAACTGAGCTACTGTTATATGATATTATGTTCAGGAAACCCAGAGAGAGGAACAAAAACGAAGTTTTCCATAAGCTTAGAAAAATCTATAAAGGTAAATTTTACTAAAATATGCCTTTGTTATACACACGCCAAAATAAGTTAAGCGAACGTTAAAAGAATATCTGATTGTTTTTATTAATTTAAGACATCACGCTTGTAAAGTTATAGGTGTGTTTTCTTATACAGAAGGCATACCGAGAAGAATCGAACACTCTCAGTTGTAGGATGCTGAAAAATAAAATATCCTTTTGCGGTGGTGCGGCAAACTCTTAATCCGTTATTTTTTAAACCTAGTTTTCTAAACTGTTTATGCACCAAATTGCATGAGGATCCATGACGGTATTTGTTACAGGGCCCATAATAATAAGTCATACAAAAAAATAAAATTACTACCAATATCTCAGTTTATCCCACTAATTACTGCTGGGATTTTGTTATAAAATGAGTGAAATTTACTTTATTTTTGTTCAGTGTTGGAATAATAATAATAAAATTGCTCATTACGACGTGATGTGTGAACTTCAAAAACAGCAAACGTTAGAATCAAATCGGTTGTTATGGAGTTTAATTAAAACGTTTCTTTGTATACAAACATCAAATTGAACGTAATACACACACAGCAGTCCATGTGTTGTGATAGTCTGGTTTTGTACTATGTATATTTAAGTTATCAAATTCCTGGGGTATTTGTTTACATAACGACTACAAAGAATCAAGTTTGGTTTTGATCCAGGATATCGGTATTTATAACATTGTCTTGAAATAATTATATGCTTTTATCACAAATATTTTATGATATTATGTACTTTTTATCTTTTCAATCAGTTACGTATTATAAATTATCTCAGATGAGTCTTCCATTTATTGTGTTCCGTACACTAAGAACAATGATTTCAAACAGTCGGAAGCTTTAGTTTGAATTTAGAAGCTAATTAAATATAAGAAATTTGTGATATTTACCAACAAGATTGATACACACAGTTTTCTTTCTTAACACGAATATATTTTGATATTCAAACAACAATACAATTTACAGAAGCAGTTATTACAAATCTGAAAGGCATTTCATAGAAAATATGGGCTAAACGGCTGGGTCACTGACCTCAAGGCTCAGGCATAGTATACTTGTCTTATATAATATAACTACTGACCTGACGGAAATAACCATTCAGAACTATTAAACAATATATAGCTACAGCTACTCACAACTGAAGATTGGAGGATGGCCATCGGTTTTTACAAATCTACAGCTGTAAGTGTGAAACGTGCTGTTGTCAGTAAGTTAAAGACTTAAACTTCTGATTTTTGATTCGCTAGCGATGTCCGGTCCATTTTTTTATTTTTTAGCTTTAAAACTAAATATACAATGTGAAATAAATGAGGAAACTGATTACTCTGTATAGAATCTGCATTTTGAGAAATCTTGCCCTTGACCCATTATCTGGTGAAAATAACGTAACATATTACATTAAACTACACTACACTATTCAGTGTTTTCTTTAGATAATTAAAAACTAGTTTGCACTATTTAACTTTCATATAAATCACAATTTGGAATAAAGCTTCAAAACAATCTGCACTGTGATTATTTCGAACATTCCTTAAGTGATGCTAGCAATATGAAATTAAGGTTTGCATTAAAAATACGCTACTGGATATGTAATACTCTTAAGTCGTAATAGTATTCGTTTAGAGTTGTAAAACATCTGCTTCGGTTTACTGTTGGAAGTGACCTGTGTTGAACTATAGATTAACATAAAATGATTTTTTAACATACATCATTTAAAAGCCCCCCAGTGGCTCAGCAGTATGTCTGCGGACTTGCACGCTAAAATCCGGGTTTCGATACCTGTGGTGGGCAGAGCACAAATAGCCCATTGTGTAGCTTTGTGTTTAATTCAAAACAAAAACAACAATCATTTAAAATCTGCAAGTTTATCTCACTTGAATAAACTTTTAAGCTATTCAGTTATAATTTGGCATACAAGAATATAAAAGAAACGCATGTGTGTGTGAGTGATTAACAGGTAAGTTGTTTCTATGGGACTACATTGGAGTTACACAAAGAAAGGTTTTCTACAGGCGCTATTAAGTTTTGTTTTTTCCATTTTGAAACGAAAATTGAAGCAAAATTATAAGATGGGAGTTTTTATTTTATTTCACGAAAAATTCGTTGTTTGTTCACAAAAAATGTATACTTCACGACATATGAACTAGCTAATTTACTAAGTGTAACATTGTTGGAGTAAATCCTGACATAGCTGTTTTTAGAACTGTATGCTTGGTTTATAGTTACATTCCATTTAATTAAGTATATTTTTATCAAGTTTAAATTATTGAGCGTCATAGAAATTAAAATCCGGTTGACAACATCTTTAATGAAATTTCACTAAAATGAGTTATCGATAATATTTTAAAACCATTAGCTGACATACTTCTGTGGATGTGTAGCGGCTTGAAACTGGTGAGTATCTGGAACAATTGCCACCAAACCTGGCATCTACCCTTACTACTACTCTACTCCGCCAAGGAGGAACATGACTGGGTCAGCGTTCGATCTCTCCCACTTTTTTTGTGTCATCCATGTGTTTTAAATTGGTTCATCAGTTAGTAATGTTTTAAGTGTTACAGTTGTTTAAACGTTTGGTAAGACTGGCATGTTGGAATGTCCAAATTATCCGGAACTTTTGTGTTTCATTTAAAAACAAAAACAAAAGAACTGTAGCCTCTGAAAACGTAAAAGATTATAAAATATATTTATTGTTTATCATTATTATATCTGATAACATTAAAGAACTTCTGCCACAGATTTCATTAAGCACTTCTTCAAGTTAGCGCAAGGTGCACAGGTTGTAGATTTTATATCCAACGGGGTACTTGCAGTACTTGTTGGTTAGAGGATAATTTGATGTAGAGTCGGTTTATGTATCGCATTCTTCATCCTTTATATCGCACTGTTGACTCTCGCTTCATAGACATCATCATATATGTAACCTTTGACTAAATACTGTAAATTGTTATATTTTTAATAGTTCGTGTTCCAGATGAAAACGCGTAAGGCGTGCGACTCGTAATCCGAGGGTCGCGGGTTCGCGCCCGCGTCGCGCTAAACATGCTCGCCCTCCCAGCCGTGGGAGTGTATAATGTGACGGTCAATCCCACTATTCGTTGGTAAAAGAGTAGTCCAAGAGTTGGCGGTGGGTGGTGATGACTAGCTGCCTTCCCTCTAGTCTTACACTGCCAAATTAGGGACGGCTAGCACAGATAGCCCTCGAGTAGCTTTGTGCGAAATTCCAAAACAAACAAACAAACTCTCTCGGGTTCGTTTTTATAGAACTTACAAAACTCTGATTTCTACGTATAATTTCACCATTAGATGCTTATTTTTCGAATCTCCAAGATAATTGATTTGATAATCGTCTGACTGCGTTACTGCAGTTGGTGATTTTAGTTCTAAATTAGAAAACATGATTGATTGAACATTTATCAGGATCAAAGTCGTTAATATGCGAGTCAAACGTATAGTTAGTTATAAAAATTGGTCATCTAATTTGTATTTATTTCGTTGTTTATGTAAATGTTTTTCAGACTCAGATTTACCATTAAAATAACAACTGGTTTAACATAGTGTTATCTAACCTTTGAGAATTACTAGTATGGTGGAGATCACCAGCAGCAGTTTGTGAAACATGTATGCTCTTCTTGTATTCCACAAACAATTACTGAATAATAAAGATACAGTGGAATGAGTTGTGTAAGCCTTATTATATGGCGACTGTCTTGTGATAATTTTAAGAGTTATGTTCATGCACAACGTTAAACAATAGCTGTAATTTGTATTCTGACATAACAATCAGATACGAAATATACATTTGATTTGTTTAGAAAATTAGTTAATACATATTCTGATTTATTTAAACTTTAATTATCCTTTAGCAATACAACTTTCGTCGAATGACATTCTGTGGTACTATAACACATGCTCGAAATATATAGCTATTGTTTTTAGCTTTAAGGTTAAATTTCATTGCCGTATAAATTGCGTTCTTTGGTTGGTTAAGCTAAACCTAACTTAATGTTTAGAGCAATGGTGCTCAAAGTCTGGCCCGCAATTAGTCGTCGAGTGGCCCACGATGTCCAATGAGAAAGTCAAACATAGAGTTTGCGCGCTTAGAGTTGGTTTCTGCACGAAGATTAAGCGCTACAGAAGAATATGCATTAGATTAGATACTGTTTGGTTCCATATTTGTGTCAAAAAAGAAAAGTTAATAAGCAAATCTCGTTAATGCACAGATATTTAATCATTGGCGCAATGACGTAATATTTCCGTAATTACGAAATCTCACGTGTTCCAATTGTTCTTCGAGATATACTTACGAGACCTATTTTGATATTATTTCGTAAAAAATGGCAACTAATCGTAAAAGAAAAGTTGACGACGAAAACCGGCAGTTTTATGACGATTGGACTGCACAGTACTGTTTTGTTCAACAACAGAAGAACGTGATTTGCCTGCTGTGTCATCCGACAGTAGCAGTGGCGAAGGTATCCAATATAAAGCATCATTATGAGTCGAAGCATAAAAATTTCCACAACGTTGTTGGTGATGAACGAACAGTTCGAATTGAATCTCTACGGCGATCGCTAAATCATCAGCAGAACGTTTTCTCAAAGCAGTCAGCAGATTTAGATGCAGCATGTGAGGTCAATTACGATATTTCGTTGATGATAGCGAAATCTGGCTAACCGTTCACTGATGGTGATTTTGTCAAGCAATGTATGATTACTGCATCGGAAAAGTTGTGTTCGAAAGTAAATCTAAAGCTACAGACTGTGGCTTTGAATCGTATGACAGTTCAACGAGAATTTCACACCTATTAGCAGACGTGAGAAGGCAACTTACAAATAAAGCAGCCAACTTTGTCTACTTCTCTTTGGCACAGACGAGTCGACTGACATCAGTTCAACAGCACAGCTACTAGTTTTTGTTCGTAATGTGTTGTCATCGTTTGATATCACAGAGGAACAAATCGGCATGGGTTCCATGAAGGGTCAGACAACTGGGTCTGCTCTATTCGAGGAGACAGTACGACTGTGTAGTAGTGTTTTATTGGATTCCACGAAACTGGTAAATGTGACAACTGATGGAGCACCAGCCATGACCGGAGAAAATAGTGGGCTGGTAGCACTATTAATGAAGCATCGAGGAAAGCAGAACAGACAGTTGGTGAAGTTGCACTGTATTATTCACCGACAAAACTTAAACAGTAAAGAACTTAGTTTTCAGGCACTGATGACATTAGTGACGAAAACCATTAATATCATCAAATCACGAGGATTTAATCACCGTCAGTTTCGAAGTCTTCTTCAAGAAATTGATTCAGACTATGGTGACCTTGTGTATCATTGTGAAGTACGCTGGCTGAGTCGAAGGAAGATGCTCAGAAGATTCTGGGAGTTGATTGATGAGGTGATAGAATTCCTTAGAATCAAGAACAAAGACACAGAAGTCATTTTCATGACTGATCCAGCATGGCAAGCTGATTTGAGCTCAATGGTCGACATGACACAACACTTGAATGATCTGAATTTGAAGTTGCAAGGCAAAAATCAGCTTGTCTGTCAGCTTGCAAATCACGTTTCAGCTTTCATGACAAAGTTGCAGTTGTTCCGGCAGCAAACAGCATCAGGCAACTTCGTGCGCTTTCCCACTTTTCACTCACAGCTACAGAAAAATCAGGACATTGACACACAAGTTTATGTTTGGAAGCTAGATACTTTGATTCAGTGCTTCAACTCAAGGTTTCATGACTTTGACCAATGCAGATTGTTCATGAAACATTTTGCTGATTCGTTTAGTGTGTCAGTAGATGACTTGTCAGCAGAATATCAGCTCGAACATACTGATCTCCAGATATCTAATGAACTGCGTGCTATTTACTGAGAAAACAGTTTGCTTGACTTCTACAAAACGTTGTCTGATACATTTGCTAACCTGAAAGAGAACGCACTTATCCACGTCAGCATGTTTGGCAGAACGTACTGCTGTTAATAGGCTTTCTCGCATATGAAAATGAGCAAAAACAACATTCGCAATCAGCTGACTGATGATCATCTGGAAGCAGTCTTGCGTCTTTCAATGTCAAACATCAAGCTTGACATTTCTAAGCTCATAAATGACATGTAGCACTATCCATCGCACTGACTTTGTAACAGTTGACGTATCATAACATTTTTAGAATAATGTGCAAACTCTTTGATGAAATCGTTATTTATGTGTTCTTAAATTTGATGTTCATCTTTTGTGAAACAACTGTGGGACGATTTTAATCTTCACTTTTTTGTGGCCCCTAACGGTTACGAGAAGTCTGTTTGTGGCCCCTGACTCAAAACGTTTGTGCACCACTGGTCAACAGAATATGACGTGCTTTACCACAAATATACTCTTCAAGAAAAAGAAACGCAAAACGGACATTTTTGTTATTTTATAGATAAATATATGTAATAACGTTACAAGCTCAGAGTATGTGATGTTACACGTGTTAAGGCACTGATTGTCAGACTGAAATGACAATAAAAGTTGTGCACTTTGAAAACGGAGAAAAACATCGGATTTTTCGCCAAAACGCATTCGTGTCCAATAAATTTGTTTGAGAGATCTGCATGTTCTGCAAGTGAAACGTGTGCAAAATCCCGATAAATGTGACGGGTTCTCGGTTTCCATAGCTCAGTGTTAAGCCGCCGACACGCAATATAGTTACGCGAAGACTGACTGAAGCACAACGCAACAACGCCATTGGTCGCTGGGAAGCAGGCGAATCTCGATCAGATGTTTCCAGAGCTGTGAATGTCCACTAAAGCACCATCACAAGGCTATGGAATCGTCATCAACAACATGGATCAACTTTTGACCATCCACAATCTGGCAGACCTAGTGTGACCACGCCTGCACAAGATCGCTACATCCGGTTACGTCACCTTTGGGATAGGACCACCACTGCGACGTCTACTGCCTCAACCATACCAGGGCTGCGTAGGATTTCCGATCAGATCGTACGCAACCGTTCGACGAGATTCTTAGGCCCCATGTGTAACCCATCATGGTGAACGTCAACGACGTTTTTTAACATGACAACGCCCGTCCTCACACAGCCCGAGTCACCACTGTTTTTTTAAGACATCACAACATCAACGTTCTTCCCTAGCCCTCCAGATCACCAGATATGAACCCCATCGAACATCTTTGGGACGAGTTTGACCGACGTCTGCGACGGCAACAACCTCAACCGCAGACTCTACCTCAGTTTGCAGCAGCTTTGCAGGCTGAGTGGATAGCCATTCCACAGGATGTGATTCGTCATCTCATCGCTTCCACGGGCAGGAGATGCCAAGCAGTTATTGATGCTCACCCGGGACATACTCGTTATTGACGTTAAACGTCAACTAGTGAGCGTGGATTTCGCCTTTGCAGACTTTGGATGTTCAGTAGTGAATGTGCAAAGTTTCACACATGTCATACAGAACTACCCAGAATAAACTTGTTAACAATGTGTCTCAAATTTTGCCTTTTGCGTTTCTTTTTTTGAAGAGTATATTTTAACATTTATAAACACTGTTCTTTAAATGTGTTCGGCTACGTGGAGGAGTCGCCTGTTTTAACTACTCTTCCAATATGCGGTTATGTATTGTCTGCCTGTCTGTCTGTCAGTCAATAGACACCAAAATGATGTCATGTAAGGGTTTCTTTACTTTACAATTTATACAATGAAACGTGTGCCTGCAATGAGTTACAAAAAGAGTTAAGCATTATAGGCTAAACACAGCGTCACATGAACTTCAAAAGCAATAAATAAAAATATAAGAAGTTTTAATAAGAAAAATATGTTACTTGTTATATGACAACAATATCCATGCCGTCATAAGCAATGTGAGAAAATGCACAAGTTTCATACATGTGAAGTAAGTAGTAATAACTTGTTTCTTACCTGTCTCTGCTGTTTGAAACAATAAAATAATTGAGAATATAAAGAAACAAACAGTTTTTGGCAACTTCAAAGAGAACAATAAAAAAATCAAACTGCAGTTATACATAACCTTACTGTGACATTTGCATGTATCTTTCCCAAAGGTAATGAATTTCGAAAACCAAAATAATTTTTTTAAACAAAAGTAAAGTGCCGACCTTTGCTTATTCGAGTGCCTTAACATCTTGGTATTTATGCCCAAGTATCGTATTAAAGGCTTGAATGCCAACTTAAAGGACAGTTTTGTCGTCTTCTTCATTGATGTATAGTATTTTAATTGCTGTCTGTCTTGCTATATATTTCTCTGTGTGAGTAACTGTTGTCCATTTTCTGATTCCAGACCGTGAAAAGTGGTAAAGATGTGGAATTTTGTTGGGTTGAGAGCTCACTCCTGCTCCTTTTTCTCTTCTTCTAAGCAGGCGAGTCCGGTGAGATTGAGGTTAAACTGGATAAACGGTGAACCCTCAACGCAATTTGTGTCTCATTTCCGTCGGTACATTGAAAAACCTAGACACCCTATGATTTGTGCCCCAGTATTGGATGTGTTTTGGTTGTTCTTTCTCATGTATATGTTTTTTTATTCATTATTTGTCTTTTCCATCTATACATAATTAAATGTTTCATCTAAGGTTTAGATACTGTGTGTAAAAAAATTACCATATTTTTTCTTTTGATGTAAACTGTTTATAAATTGTTTTGTATGTTAATTAAATAAACAAAATGATCGTTAACAGCCACTTATTTATGAGGCCTTATTTCTATTAATTAATTCTAGGTGCCTTCTTAAGGCGGCAGTTAGGTGATCCGGAAAAAAGACGAACATCTATAGGTCATCGATCGTTTGAAGGATGTGACCATCATAGAGCCTTAATCCACAGGAGTGATTCCAGAGGGGTACGTACTGGGTTATCTGTTTAAATGCTTACTGCAAAGGATCGCCATGGATTTTTAAACCTTAATTTTTTGATAATATAAAACGCTGAAATATTCCATTCATCATCAGTGCTTCATACAATAATCCATTACTATCCATGTTATAAACTATAACAGTAATCATTACAAATAAAATAAATATAGTTCCACCGATATCTTGTTTGCTCAAGTAACATAAAAAATGAAGGTTCTCTTGGTGCCTCATATTTTAGGTTGTGCCCACAATGGTTCTCAAGGAGTAATCAAACATTATTCAAACTAGTAAGTACAATTTATAACATTTTAAACAAGCTTTTTCTGTTGAATCGGGTATGTGTGTAATTAGCGTGCTACACAATGAATGTGAGGCTCATATGGTTCTCGATTCGAACTTTAAGACTGTAGTTTTAATTTAGTCAAACCCCACTCTACGATTAGAGTATTCCCAGAGTTGGCGGAGGATGCTGTCAACTATCTGCCTTCCATCTAATTTATCAGTTCAAAATTAGGGATAGCGAGCACAGATAGCCCTTATGTACGTTTATGCAAATGTTCAAAATAAATCGTAAAGAATCATACAAAGTAGTGGAGAAAATCGTCAACAAAAATATGGAGTTTTATTTGAAGCAATGTTTCAGTTCAATTCGAGTTGTTTGGTTCAACTGAAACTATGCAAGTTGATTGTGTTTTTCTTCATGCGTCACTTCCTTGTTTTCAAAGAATATACGCAACTCAGTGATCTGTATGGTGTTGCCAAGTTTGACTGTAATAAATGTTACTTTTTTTTCCATTTAAGTGTTCACATAAGGACATAACTACGTTAGAAGCTCAGTTCCTTAGTTTAACATAAGTAAAATCATCTAAAACTGTTCGTAATTATTATTTATTTTTATTACTAATTATGTCAGTTTCGCATTAAGTTTTTCATAAGTATTTATTGAATCCTCAGTTTTTAATATAGGGAATCACGATTTAATAAAATATATCGGGATTTTCTACACAGTAGTGTCACGATTTGTTCATGTTGTCTTTACAAAATATAAAAATTAAACATCTACAGTGTAAATAAACCCTTAAATGTTCAATAATAAGTTTGATTTATGAACTAAAACTGCTGGTAATGATAACTAAGTCGTAATTTGATCTTGAAGCGGCAGATCAATATGATACGCGTAACAAGAACTTTTGCAGTAAAAAGCTGTAACCAAAATAAACTTGCAGGTTTGAACAGCCTTAATTCTTTTTGTTACATATATTCCAAAGCTATAGATAATTCAGAACCAAGTTGGCCACATGTTAAAGTTCTGGTTGTCGGACCATGCAAACAGTATTCTAATTCATGTGGTATCGCAAAATATTCCCGCACTGTACGTTATAAAAGTAATAGTCAAATCATTTTGTGCAAATAGTTGGTACTATAGAGTGCTGTATTTCTCATTGTTATCCAGTATCCCTCGTATACCCAGCCTCGAATCAAAGCTTACACCTTGCTCCCTATATATCTCAGATAAGGCCGTCCTTTTAATACCATTGACCACCATCAGGTATAGTATCTATAACCTGCAAAAAGAAAATGTATATTATACGAGTGTAAAATCATGGATTCACAACTTTGAAACCGAATGTTCAAAGCTGTTTCTTCAGTTGTGTACACTCTGAGTCAAAAGTTTCTGCAACATTAAAACACATTCTCTACACAATTAAACATAAAAACAAAACAAATAAGAAGCATGAGTTAGAACATGGATATTTGACTATTATATTTGTATAAGATGTAAAAGTAAATCGCTGTGATTAGTAGACTTTATTCGCCATAGTTGGTTTTTTTTATTTGATTATTTTACTTTTTACGTAGTATTATTATTGTTATAGTTTATTTTACTCGTCTTCCTTCGTTGGGAGGCCCAGCATGACCAGGTGGTTAGGACGCTCAACTCGTAATTTAAGGGTCGTGGATTCAAATCCCCGTAATTTTGAACATGCTCACCCTTTCAGCCGTGGAGACGTTATAATGGGACGGTCAATTCCACTATTTGCTTGTAAAGAAAAAAGTAGCGCAGCAGTTGAGGGTGAGTAGTGATTACTGCCTTCCCTCTTGCTAATATTAGGAACCACTGTATATATTTAAAATTTTGATAGGTGGAAGAACTTAACAGTTAATAGCAAGAGAAAGATTAAACTATACCAATAATGACAGTTAAGTGTGACAAGAAATATTGATAATAAAATACAGTGGTACCTCGGTTCTCGAACGACTCCCTTCTCGAACAATTCGATTTTCGAACATATTGTTTGAGAAAAAAATGTCTCGGTTGATAAACATAAACTCGGTTCCCGAACCAAGCTGTCGTGGTCCTAACCCCTGAAATGACCCGAACGACCCTTCGACCATTTTCGGCCCACGCCAAGCTTGCCCAAAACATTTTACCCACACTTGTCGCTTAGTCCACACCCCCGCTAAAATCTGCTGTGAACTTTCTTGTTTTTTCTTCATTGTTGTTTTTCTAAATATTCTGAATATATAAGTCACCATGGGGTCAAAGAAGGATAATGAAAGCATCAAACCAAAAAGAAAAGTTGTTTGAGACACAATAGATGTGAAAAAAGATCTTATAGCGAAGTGTGAGAGTGGTGTTTGCGTGTTTGACCTTGCTACACAGTTTGGTATGGCGAAGTCTACAGTCTGCACCATACTGAAAAATAAAGTGGTCATCAAAGGTGCTAATGTTGCAAAAGGAGTGACAGTGCTTACGAAACAAAGATCACAATCAATGGAAGAGGTTAAAAAACTGTTGTTGATTTGGGTACACGAAAAACAATTAGCTGGAGATAGCATTTCTGAGACCATCATTTGTGAGAAAGCAAAGCAGTCGCATGCTGACTGTTATGTAAATATCATGTAAATGTTATGTAAACGACAACCATGTCGAGAGTGTTATGTAAATGTCATGTAAATATCATGTAATGTCGTATTTGAATTCCCATATTTATTATTTATAATTCTATATTTATATTATTGTTTCGATGTTTAAACCAGTGAAATTTAAAATAATATTTAGAATTAATTAAAATTCATTTAGAATTATTCATGTAGAAATTTTTAAAACTAGGTAGATTGATCACTTGTATTGGCTTGGTGTTTGTACTGTGGAATTCTGGGAAGTTACGCGATTAGTATATAAACAGACGGCGATGCAAGGGAAGTCATCATCGATTTTTACTCGGATCAAGAAGTTTGTCTCGTTTGAGAAAGTTTAAACTGAATTTGTGAATAGAGCTAGATCGACTAAAGCGGTGAAATTTTTATTCCGTCAATCTTTACAATTCAGTCGGATTACGGATTATACCGAAAGTCAATACGAATTGGATTGTGAATTTTTGTCTGAAATTACCCATTCAAACTTCGAAAATTTCTCCGTGGGACTAAATTCACCGCCTAGATTAGAACTTTGGATTTCGGATTTGGACACTTATTCTGGATCATATTATTAAGCACAGGCCAGTACCTTTTTGTTTTGTAAGTTGTTTTGATGGTTGAAACTGGATATCTGTTATTGATATTGGATAATTTATTTTGTGTCTATCACATAAGTAAATCATTATAATAAATTATACAAGCTGCTATCTGTGTCTTTCTGTTGCGTTCAGTCCGCATAAGAAACGTAACATTGACCTACTGAAAAACACCCCTGGAACGAGTGCTGATACAAATGAGGCCTTTAAGGCTAGTAGGGGGTGGTTTTAAAAATTGAGGAAGAGAAGTGGCATGCACAGTGTGGTGAGACATGGGGAGGGTGCCAGGCAGAAACAATCCTCATTAGACAAGTTTTTAGTGAGAAATAGATCCAGTGAGTCTCAAACAGGTTGTAGCGGTGCAAAGAGACAGAAAAGAGAAAGAAACCCAGAAGGGTTTTTATGAAAAGTGACTACCCTTCCAAACAATAATAACCTTCCTACTCTTCACGTTTCTCACCACCTTTCACTTACGCCATCAGCTCTCCTTAGCACAGGTAAAGTGCAGTTAAATTTTCATTTGTTTTTTATTGTGTTTATAGTTTTTGTGGTTAACTTTATGCATGTAAGTATTATTATACAGGTATAAATAAGCAATGTGTTTACTATAAATGCTTCATAATGCCTAAGTTTTGGAGGTCTGTAACGGATTAATTTAGTGTACAATATTTATTTTTAGAAAAATTGATTCGATTTTCGAACAGCCTTCTGGAACGGATTAAGTTCGAGAACCGAGGTACGTATTAAAAATGTATCGCTTTAACTAAAATGACATCTAGCCTCGCATCGTATCTGCAGCATAAAAAAAATTGCTTATTGCGAAAATTGTACTTTATATATTTACTTTAAAATATCCTCCGACATCAAAACAATCGGCACCCTTTGCGAAGACATAAATTAGAACCTTTGTACTAATAATAAAATAAAATGAAAAAAACTAGCGGAAATGTTTGTGAAGAAACGGTTACAAATTCCTCCCATCTGAGCGTAATAAGATATTGAAAGGGGGTGAATATGATTCCATTTTTAACACCAGGTGATAATATAAATAAATATTTTGCACGTCTTCCATTTTATGAATGAAGTTGATAACTTGTCTTCAGTCCTGTGTATGTTTGAAATCGGAAAGCAACCGAGTGAAATTTTCATCCATTAAACTTCTAAAATTCCTGCACTGAAAGCTTAACCTACAGTCTTTTAGGGATACGTACTCGTGACATTTTGCGTATACATATATATTGAAAATACCAGCGGAGATCCAGATTTATGCTTCTTAAATGTTCTTCCAAATTTAAAACACTTTCAAAACTTTCGTTTGTTTTCAGAAAATTATTAAATAAAACTGCCACCTTGGTCTGTCAGAAAATATTTTCTACAGAGTGTTCCTTCACAATCCATATATCCCCCTGGTGGAACAGCGGTAAGTTTTGAAATCTTCGGATTTACAATACTAAAATTAGAGGTTTGATTCTACTCGGTGGGCATAGCAGATAGCCTGACGTGACTTTGCTATAATAACGACACGCATACAATCTTCAATTTTTCTTCTTCTGATTCCAATTTATTTTATAAAACAAAGCAGCTAAAGAAAACTGAACTGTTTTAATCGAAGCTCAGCTATAAGATCCGAATAGGTTTTGCTTTTGTATTCCTTTTGAAGTACAATTCCGGATCTTTGCTTATTTATTTGAAACAAAGAAAAACAAGCTGCTATATAAAAATTCACGGTATGTTACACGGAAAAATGTAATTCATTATATACACATTACGCGGAAAAGTATTATTTATCTATGATGTGTACAAACACGCTACGTGAAAAAATTCATTACAGTAATTGAATGACTCGCGAAGTAAACCAAAACTGTTATGTAGAGTGACTATCATTTCCAAAGTTTATTTCTTTCACGTTTATGCTTAGAAACGAAGCTTTTCTTCTCTTTTTAACAAATATGAAATCATTAAAGACACTTGTATGCAGTACACTTGCTAATATTTCTATGAGTGACTGAAAATATTGAACGGTTTTGCAGAAATGAATATTATTAGATTTTAATAATAGCAGCCTGTCTTTCCAAATTAGAGTTTTTTTATTTGTTTTTTAATGTTCTGATATTTATGACATAAATAAATGCTTTTGATTTTAAAACTTTACCGTCTTATTATCAAGTTGTTACATATTTTTCTATATTTCTTGTGACACAATAATCATGATGACGCAATGGTGAATGGGAGCCACTCCCTCTTTGTTGCTGGTGTTGCAACTGGGAAACAGATCACGTGAGCACGTACCCATCTGTTATTTGCATTACCCCGTGCTTTGTGTAAAGGTTTTCTATAGATGGCGCTTTCTCTATACGATGAAGACAGATATTTCGCAGGATCGATTACGGTGCCCACCACCTTATAGGATAAAAATAAATGGCGGAGTTCTAAATTTTATCAATCAGTTATCGCTGTACGATTGGCTTATCTTTATCACAAAATAGGTCGTAGAAGAAATTTATATACGTATTATATGTTACACGTTTGAGCTTTTACAAAATAAAACCGAACAACTTCCAGTGTTATGAATATATATTAACACTGAAAGCAAAGTATCTGGGTTAGATTTAAAAATTGCATCGTCTTACTCCATAGTCTCCCACCGATTGCCGTGTTATATTTTATTCTTTCTGCATTTTCTTTCCATTCGGTAGTTTCGTACCATTTCCTTTGTTCTTTCGCTTTCATTTCGGGATTACGCACTTCTTGAGTGCAGACGTTTTCGGTATTCCAGTTTTCAGTTGTTATTTGTTGTGATCTTGAGGGTTGTAAGAGTACCGCCTTTCCAGTCCACTTTTAACGCATTTAGCTGTTAGCGATCAAACTAACTACTTATCACATCGAACCTTGTATTTGTACCGAAGGCAGCAACTGGTTTATTTTAGAAGGCTTTGAAGAACAAGTGTCGCCTGTAATTAAGCGAGTGTTCCAGGTGAGCATGGTGAGTTTCGCTTGTGAATTAATTAAACCTACGTGAAAAGAAGTAGTGAGACATTAATAGAAGTAGGAAGATAACGTTCGCAAGGAATAGTATAAGACAAAATGAGGCCAAGTCGTTCGACTTTCCGTCGTTCCAGGCAGCTCGTGAGAAGGAAAATGGTTAGTATTACTTTTGAAAGGATATTTTAACTTAAATCTATCGTGAGAAGGCTAGTTTTATAATACAAAACATAGTTCCTTCTGCCTTATCACTGCACTATAAATCAATAAAAACATTCGTATTTGCTGATTTTAAGTTGAACGTGACTCCCACACAAAATGAAAATTAGCTTTTTCAATAGGTTAACAAAAATTAACAATTTTTACCTGACAACCAACTATTAAAATTTAATTTTAGCCTTAAATACATTTTTAAATACTGAGAAACTTTCGTATTTCTGTTTAATTATAATAAAGAAAATCGATTTTAACGAACTTGAGCGAGTATACGAATGCGGTATTAGGCCTTACTCCTAATTTTTTAATTGTGAGGGTAACACTATTTCCATCACCAAAATCGTGTTTGTTCTTTATTTTGTGTGCCGTACTTATGTACACCTGCGTGGAAGAGATTTTTTGTTGTTTTGAATTAAGCACAAAGCTACACAATGGGCTATCTGTGCTCTGCCCACCACGGGGATCGAAACCCGGATTTTAGCGTGTAAGTCCGCAGACATACAGCTGAGCCACTGGGGGGGCACGTGGAAGAGATTAAAGTTAAAGAATACGTATACTACTCTGGGTCAACTAATCAAAAGAAATTATGTGAAAGTATTCGTGAACAAGTGGTATTGTTTTTTTTATTTATGAGTTAAATAAACAAGCTATATCGTTTATCAAACTGGTATTCTTAAAGCTAAGCGCCTTTATTATTGATGGATTTTATCAGGTAGTATCATTTAGATTGTATGACCAAAATATTTGTACAATTCCTAATATGTACTTCTTCTTAAACTTTTAATACCATAACAATAATAGGAAAATTAAATGTGTAATTTTGCAAGATCAATGAAATTTAGTAAGTTTGTTGTTGTTTATATGAGCAGTATGCTTTATTAGCATATTTAATGAGGGATGTAGATTTAAATGGTAGTAAGTTAACTAGATATATCTAATTTATGAGTACCTTTCGAGATAAAAAGAATGAAGGTAAAAAAGTATTAGGGTAAAAGTTATCACCGAATAAGAATGCTATGTAGGATTTTCTGGTTAATGAACTTGAAAAAAGAACCAAACAAAATGGGGTTAGAAGTGGACATAATTCTCAACAAGTGGGTTTCTCGACATCACTGATTGAGATATGGACATATTATTTTATCCAACTAATGATCGCATAGCAGACTAAACCATTTCGAAAGCTTCGTGTTTGAATACAACTTTTATTATACTTCTCATTTAGTTAAATTTAGAATACTGCTTTTTAGAACAGAGTAACATCTTACGATTGGAAGTTTGTTGCTGTGTTTTGCCAGTGAAGAAACCAATAATGTAGGGATTTTATTTACCACGTAAAGTAGAAACAATTTGATCTGCTGTGTGATCATTAGCCGGATCAAATGATAATTCACTTCCATCACTGTCTTGTTTGATTTTTTCTTCCAAGTTCAACAGCTATATCGACATAGCTTTTTTTTTTCGGGTGTAAAGTTTTTCGTAATACTTTGTTGTTTTTCAGTAAGATGGCGCACGTGGATTACCAGGTTATAGTGTGTATTCTGAAGCGCTATAAATTTAGCATATAATAAAATTATGAAAAAATTATAGTTACTGCTAGAAATAGGTAGGCGCTAGGCGTGTCGAAGAAAGATGATAAACGAAAACAAGAAACGTCTATTTTTGTTTGACGATTTTCATGTCTGGGACGTTCTGAATAGTTGAAAAGCAGCATTTGCACTGGAAATAGTGTGACTACACCAGGTTGCTCTGTATAATTACCTTTTAGTAACATGTAAAGAAGAAAATTCAGATGAGTTTGTACTGCTTTAATACGATTTTTCGTGCCGATACTTTCAAAATTCACAGATGTGATAATTACTTTAAATTTCAGTTAATTTTATGTAAACTTTGGGTAAAAGCAATATTTCAATAGCTGCTCATGGTTAAAATGTTTAAGAACTTCATAAGCTGTTCACTGTTTAACTAAGAATAATTTCAGGACTTGTTTTGAAAATTGATGTAATAACTATTAGTGATGGCTTTAGTTCGTTTGTAAATCCAGACTCGTAATATGCTCAGACTGTTGGACGCGCAAATTACCTCCTAGTTGCACAGTAATATGTCTGCAGACTTCTACTGCTAAAATCCGGGTTCCGATACCCATGTTGAGCAGAGAATTGTTTTGTGTAGCTCTGTGCATAATACTAAAGCAAACATGCACACACACACACACTCATCATATATTTTTTGAAGCTCTAAATGATATTAACTTGCAATTTAATATTTAATACAGTTTTTTGATGGTACGGAAAATACAGTAATTATAAATATCGCGTTAATCAAATAGGTGTTGTTTTGTAATTGAATTACCTGCGCTAGCCGTCCCTAATTTAGCAGCGTAAGACTAGAGGGAAAGCAGTTTGTCATCACCACTCACCGCTAACTCTTAGACAACTCTGTTACCAACAAATAGTGGGATTGACTGAAAAATTATAACGCCCCCACGGCTGGAAGAGTGAGCATGTTTGGTGTGGCAGAGATTCGAACCCGCTCCCTTTAGATTACGAGTTGACTGCTGTTACGTTTTTTTTATGTGGACTGAATGCAACAGAAAGACACAGATAGCAGCTTGTATAATTTATTACAATGATCTACTTATGTGATAGACAAAATAAATTATCCAATAGCAATAACAGATATCCAGTTTCAACCTTCAAAACCACTTGTAATACAAAAAGGTACTAGCCTGTGCTTAATAATATGATCCAGAATGAGTGTCCAAATCCGAAATCCAAAGTTCCAATCTAGACGGGAAATTTAGTCCCACGGAGAAATTTTCGAAGTTTGAATGAGTATTTTCAAACAAAAATCCACAGTCCAATTCGTATTGACTTTCGGTATAATCCGTAATCCGACTGAATTTTAAAGATTAACGGAATAACATAAATTCACCGCTTTAGTTGATCTAGCTCTATTCACCAATTCAATTTGAATAATCACACGCCAAACGTTTAAACTTTCTCAAACGAAACCAACTTTTTGACCCGAGTAAAAATGGATGACTCTTTCCCTCGCATCGCCGTCTGTTTATATACTAATCGCGTAACTTCCCAGAATTCCACAGTAGAAACACCAGGCCAATACAAGTGATCAATCTACCTAGTTCTAGAAATTTCTACATGAATAATTCTAAATGAATTCTAATTAATTCTAAATATTATTTTAAATGAATAACATTTTTTTGGTTTAAACTCCGAAAAAATAATATAAATATGGAAATATAATAGATATGGGAATGCAAACACGACATGACATGGTTGTCGTTTACACAACATTTACATGATATTCACATAACAACTGCCTTAACCACTTGGCCATGTTTGTTTGTTTGTTTTGGAATTTCGCACAAAGCTACTCGAGGGCTATCTGTGCTAGCCGTCCCTAATTTAGCAGTGTAAGACTAGAGGGAAGGCAGCTAGTCATCACCACCCACCGCCAACTCTTGGGCTACTCTTTTACCAACGAATAGTGGGATTGACCGTCACATTATACACCCCCACGGCTGGGAGGGCGAGCATGTTTAGCGCGACGCGGGCGCGAACCCGCGACCCTCGGATTAATGCAATAAACTTGGCCATGCCTGACCTAAAAATATATAAAACATGTAACTGAACCCATTATATATCTTGTATAATAATCATAGTGATTGTATTTTCCGAAACTGTTCATGTTAATCAAATTTTTGTATTAGTGTAGAGTAAGGATAATTATATTCTTCATTTTATATAAGAATAATACGAATTCTATTTTGATATTTCATTTTGTAAAATGCTTTCACTTGAACATAGCTGAATACAGGTAATACAGGTTGTTTTTTTGTGAGAATAACGTAGATACTTTTTAAACAAAATAATCAAAATAATTTATGTAACGTTTAGGCTTAGTAATAATGTAAAGGTTAATTAAGCAATTTTTTTTCACCTAAGTAAGGTCGTCACGTTATTTTTTTTCTCTCCCATACACTTTTTACTAAGACTAACCAATTAGTTTTATTATAAACATTTTATTATGGACATCATTGTACACTATGATTTATCTTTTTGTGCCGGCAATTCACAGAAATATATAGTACTTTTGTAACAGTTTTTTTTTTTTTTTACAACCTCGTATATCTCACTAAACGCTTGTGTGGAGTAACAATCAGTGATGTCGAGAAACCCACTTGTTGAGAATTTTATATGCAAAAACGGCTCGTTTGGGTTCAGAAAATATTTTAAATAGAAGAGCGAACAACGTTTCGACCTTCTTCGGTCATCGTCAGGTTCACAAAGAAAGAGGTAACTGACCGGAAGCTGACCACATGTTTGGAAGGGGTTGTGTAACTGAGTGTCGCAATGTAGACAATGTTTGGGTTTACCCCAAAATAAACCAATATAAAGGAACGCCATTATACCTATATTAATATTATAGATAAAATTATATATTCAAACATCTAACCCCGCCCTCAGTTACACAACCCCTTCCAAACATGTGGTCAGCTTCCGGTCAGTTACCTCTTTCTTTGTGAACCTGACGATGACCGAAGAAGGTCGAAACGTTGTTCGCTCTTCTATTTAAAATATTTTCTGAACCCAAACGAGCTTGTATGGAGTCTGTCTTTGGACAGTGCCAGTCTACATTCAGTAAATCTATTGGGATAAGTGATGAGCTTGAGTGTAAACTTCAATATACTGAAAGTGAAATTATAATAGTTAAAAACGTTAAATATTGAATTTTGTTCACTACTTCAGGTTAAATTGTATAAGCTTTCTCAAGGTTGTCATATTTAGCATCGTATATATTATAAAGTGCTTCCATAATTTGTTTTATAAATTCATGTTATCATTATAAATGGTGAATTTTATTTCATTATTGCAGGCCCAATCTCATGATGTATTTTAAAATTTTATACAGTCATGTTTGCTAAAGCTTTAGGTTTGAGGATCTTAAACATTGTTCTTTTGGTAAGGCTAATTTTATTTGTATACCTTTAAAAACGGATTAATTTAACCATCCCTAAGCACATCATATGGAGTGAACACTACACATGGTAAATCATGTTTTTCAAGTCATAAATAGTGTTCATGCCAGCCAATTTAATACATATCAGCTTGTGTGTATTAAGGCTGTGGAAGATGTTGACAAAATATTTTAAAGTTTAAGAAACCACAACCCCAATACAAAGAAAACGGGAGAACTAGAACAAGTCGGACCGAAATTGAAAGTTGAAGTGAGACAGACTGTGGCTAGGATTTGATCTTAACAAGTTATCTGTGGCTATGCTGTTTTTCTCTGTTGCTATTGATCAATGAAGAACCAGACTCTCTAACTTAGCCTCATCTGTAGCACACTGTTATTTGGAGGTGGCTTAGTGTTAACCTAACATTTTGCCTGGGTTTATGTCAAATCTAAGGAAGCATTTGAATCGTGCTATCTGTTGATGGAATTGACATTACAGATTCTGCTGGAAGTTTCTTCAATAGTCAGTGTAAAGTGACCTCTTCAAAGTGTAGCATGACAGACATGGCTTCTGTGAAAGTAATAACCAAGATGATGTTACACAAGTTTATTGGGAAGTCATTAACTAAATTAATTAATCAGAATGTCTGCTCAATATGTATGACTCATGCAGGTCATCCATATAAATAGCCATTATCTCAATTTCTGATAGTTTTCAGTACTTTTAGCTTCGCCAGATGAATTGCCTAATTCTATACTATGTTTCAGTTTCTGATGTTCATACAGTGTTTCCCAGCCAACTTGCTGCTTCTCATCCATAAATTGACAGCATTAAATGCAAGGCTGTCTAAACTCAATATCAGGTATTATGCTGCCTGATACTTTTCAAACTGAACTTTTTGATCATTGGAAGCATACCTGCTTCATTTTACTGAAAGGGTTGTGTGCTAAGTTAAAGTCTGTTGTAATTACACAGGAGGAAATTTCACCAGTTATTTTGTTAGTTCTAGGTTGAAGCTATTTGTAGGTACTCCAGCATTCTAAACAGGGGTGGTAATTTGCTGGTCCAGGATAACAAGATACTAAGTGGCTCATCACAAATCTCTGCACAATTCCAGGGTTTGCGAGCTGCTGTAAACACAATGGAAAACCTTTTCATCCTGAAAGGTGCCTTATTTTATAAATAATAGTCTTCAAGTATGAATGCCTATTGCCTCATCTACTAGAGACAATTCTTGACTGGCTTAACTTATTTTCAGGTGGCACATCCAGCCTCTCTCCACTACTTAGTGGTCTTAACCAGAATTTGAGCTGCAATGCTCTGACTGGCACAGGCTTTGATATTTATTATTAACTCTCCCATTTCATCTTAAACCCTCCATATGCCAAATCATTTCAATGAATCTCATTTGTCTGTGGTTCCTTTCCATCAAGATTGATCCTAAGATGTATTGTCTGCTTGAGTGGTCTGTAAGTACCGAGTGTTTCTGAGTTGAGGGTTGCACACTTACCACTGTTGTTTACATTTGGATTATCAGCAGTTGTATGTCTAGGAAAAGACTTCTTTTAGCCTCAACATCTCTCCCATATAATCATCTCTCATTGCTTTTTAGAAATATGCATTGCAACTTTAGACTTGAAAAACTTTCTAATAAATTTAATGCCATGCTTTCTTCTTATCTAATGTGATATTCATAGGTAAAATTAGTTTCCTTGAAAAATACAAAATTGTCAGTTCTCCAAATAATGATAGATTCAATCAAGAAACAAAGGAATTATTTTGTAATGACTTGAGTTCCTTTAAGCATGAAATAACTGGTGTGGACAAACTTCAATAAATGAATGAAATGGATATTACAACAAATAAGTGGAAACTGCATATCTGATAACAGTAAGTAGCAGTCCTTTTCACCAGGCTATATTTAGCTCCACAGCTCTCTCTCTCATTCTCAGTATTTACAACTAAACACATTGTTTTTGATAGAATCTTTTATTTGACTTCTTTATTGAAACTAGAAAAATAAAGCATCCCTTAATTCAAACAGGTAAGCTCACATTTTTTATTAAGTTAATAGCATCATCTTATGACCTTTGTTGGTTTCCTCTTATATTTAATCAACATCATAATCAGTTGGAAAAGAATATTACAATGCTAATCATCTTAGTCTAAATGCTGTATATTGCTACAATATTCTATCAGTCAGAATATCACCTATTATAGAAAACAATAAGAGGAAGCAACTAGAACATGGTAATCTTAATGAGTTTCCAGACCACATGTTGTTGCCATAACAGTATGCAAACTAAACAATGGAAGAATTTTTTTAACATTTCAGTACTGCTAAAGCAGGTAAAAACATGCCTATATATAACTTTGTGTTAAGCATACACAGTATTCACCAAATACTTATTTAACACATTCTATAAATCAAAATGTTTGTTTTGTCTACTGCCTCGAAGTTACCAAAGTATTTAATGTATGCATGAGTATTCATGTAAGTTATAAATGGCAAATTGCTAGATTAACTGTCATTCAACTGGACATGCTAGTGTTTCGATATGACTGTCCGTCAGGAATTTATAGATTTTTTGTATATTTTAAGGACATGTTTGCTATATATTTAAACAGGTTGTACTATACATATACAGTACGCTGTTACAAAGCATATCACTTTGTTCTTTCCAGCAGTGGACCTTATTAACAGAATTTTGTTTTATGTGCTACTAGCATAAAGGAGTTTTTATTTACAATGTTACTATTTTATGGCTACTGATTTCTACAGTAAATGTGGCACAAGCCTGTTGTTTGGATTCTAACTGTCAGAAAGCTTCAAATTTCTCAAACAAATTGCAGATGTGCTAATCTAAAAGGGTGCATCACTATGTTCAGTTTATTTAAAATTTTTGTTACAGGAGATGTAGTCTCAAGGATGATTTCCACATAAATTTTTCTGATAATGATAAAATCACTTTAGCACATTTAATTTTGACCCAAACTAAGGATAAAATAAATGTGATTAGAAAACAAAATGGCTCCATCACTGACTTTCTCTTACTTTATATTTTAAACAATGGGGTTAAATAATCCATATCAACATTCAATTTCAAAATACTTCAATAGAAACTAGAACTGTTAAGCAAAGTATCATGTAAGTATCTCAATCATTAATAATTTTAAGTTATAAAAAGTATTTTTGTTAGGTTTTTAATTCTCTAAACACTAAATAATGATTTAGGCATTCTTGGGATTTTCAAAAATAATATTATTTAAATATTAGTATTTTTCCATCATTTTAAAACAAATTTAGAAAGTTACTACAGATTGAAAATGGCAGCAATGTTGCCTGGAGTTTTGTTTTTGAGATTTTCAGTCCACTGGCCTTGAGAATTTTGAGTCAGAATAAAAATAGTTTTATGATGATGACAAACATTAAAATAAACAGGAAATGAAGTGTATCTATGTGCATTGTAGGACCAATTTCTATTAATGTAATTTTAAACTGTGAAAAGTGAACACTGACGTTGTTTGGAAAGACTGAAAGTGGTCTGAAGTAGCTCTTTGAATAGGGTTAGGTTTGAAGATGGGTCATAATATGTATTGGCTTTGTGCTTGTTATTTATGAGGATGGAGATGAAATGATTATTTGTTTTTTGTGACTTGTTATTTTTGAAAAAGTTATAAAATTATCATTGTTGTGATTTAACATCTTATTTCTTGCAGAAAGTTTTGATGTATTTTTTAATCACATTTGATTTTGATGTAGCTGGTTTTAAAAAGGAGTCATTTTACCTCATTGTTTCAAAATGTTTATGCAGTTTATAAATTTGGTTGGTTCAGTATAATATCACAACTTCTATATATCATTTATACAGTTAACAGTAATAGTTTTGTTTGTAAGTACTATTCCACAGATGAAGTTTTCTCTGTGTTAATGGTTTTTGAAATTTAATATTACTGACATAACTATTACTTAAGAATATTATTAGAAGATAATCATTAAATGTAGATGGATTAGGAGAAAAGTCTCATGTTTTATTTTGTAAAGGTATACAAACAAGTCTTATTAACATTTGGGCTGATAAAACCAAGTCATTAATAATAATAATAACACTATGAGACAATTAAACTTTTTTTTATATTCACATATTATGCTCAGTGTTTAACTGTTTTACAAGTAGCCTGTGATTACAATTTTGTGCACATTACAGTTCTAGTGTTTTTATGAATAAAGTCATTCATGTTCAGTATTAGAATTTTTGATATGTAATAATTGCTTCAATAATAGCAGATTATCCTATTATATTTTTTAGAATGTTTACAGAAAATTACTGCAGCAAGATTGACTTTCAGGTTTGCTCTAATGTGTTGAATTTAATTGAAAATTGGGACAGCCATTTGTCTGTTAAAGTAAACTGTATTATTATGAAGTTAATATGATTGGCACACTAATCGGGTACACTAACTGTTTATTTGATCTTATAAGTCAAAACGTTTTTTGAGAGAGTTTCTCACAATATTGCATTACTTCTGCAGCTTGATCTTTAAGATTAAAACAGACTTGTTCAGTTGTCTCCTGCAGTGTTTTTTGCTATTTATTATCTGTACAAAAATCAGTATATCATAACCTTCCAGTTTCAACAGATTTTGCTTAAGGTATTACTGAAGTTGATATCATGCTTGTTTATTATTAGATAACTAGTATTGAAATGTTTGTGCTACCATTGGACATTTTTTATAATGTTTGTGCATGATATATTTGTATAAAGTTGAATGCTAACAAATATTTGAAACAAACTGTCAAATGGAGATATCCTGTTTGTTGCACATTGCAACATTTTAAGCATAATCTTTCATTAAAAGCTCCAGTTTTTGCTATTTGCAGTTTTAAACAGATAATTTCAGAAACAGTGTTAAAATAATAGTTTAAAAGTGGACTAATGACATTTTGATGTAAATTAGTTTTATGACTTGTTTTAGACCACTGTGTTAGACATTTGTAAAACCTTTGGTACAACAAGGACTGAATTATTAATAACCTTCATATGCTTAGTTTCACTGAAAGTTATTTTAAAGTTAAAAATATTATTTGGTTGCTATTAATTTGAAACTTTTGTTATTTCAAACACCAGTGCCATCCCAGTTATTGCACTAAAAAGAATAATTAAAAACTGCAACACTAAATGCATTTTCCTTAATGCTTTTTTAAAATTATTTGATACTTGTATCAAATATGTATTATTTTAAGTTTTTACATATACCATTGTTTATAACTAAGAAAACATTAAAATGAGAACAGTGACTTGTAGAAATGTTGTATCACTATCGAACAGACCAGTCTATTTAATTCTAGTCTCTGTTGTATCATGCTTAGAAATGTTTCCTATATTTTCATGCATAAGAATTAATTTTAAACTAAACATTCTTTATTTTCAGCTTCCAACAGATCCACTGTGTGAGAGGATTGATATTGAAGACTTAGGTATGTGTAAAAAGTAAATTCCTGACTATTTTTTTCAGAATTCATATGATACAGTTTAATATTGAGTTAATAATTTGTATCTATTTAAAAGTAAGCTTTTTATACCAATAGTACTTTTAGTAATAATAAAAAGTAGTAACTAGAAAATGGTTTTATGCTGCACTCATTCTAGTTTTCCAGGCCCTGTAATTGAATCTGCAATAACACTAACTCCTATACAGTTACTCATCCAAAATATCAACATGTGTGCATTTTAATGATTATTTTACCTATATAAATCTGGTTAATATACTTGTCTTGTGATAATCAGCCAAATCAGAACTTAATTCCTACTTTTTCTTCAGCTAACTTCTACAGTGTGCAGGTAAGGTATGTAAACTTTGTTGGTCAGTGAAAAAACTGAATAATTGCTTTTTTTCCTAATTTGGCCAGATAATGTTTGTTAACCAACTCAGTTATGAGATTTACTAGTCAATGCTTCCTCTAAGGTTACCAAAGGATGCATTTTAAAGCTTCCTTTTTGTTACTGAAAGTTATTCTGTAATGTCTTTGCATCTGCTACTCATGATATGTTTACTTATTCTTTAAGATGATTTTTTGAGTTAGTTCCTAAATGTGTATAAATTTATAAAGCAATAAATATAGGTTTGTCAATTAAAGCCTGAAATATACCTAAACATGCTGTTCTCCTATTCAACAAAAACTCGAAATAACGATAACTTAATTGTATTTTACTAAGTCTGACATTGTTGCTGAAAAATTAAACAATCGATTAAGTGTTTTCTTTTTGTAACAATTAAATCATCATTTCTAATAAATCTCTTAAAATTTGATTGTAACTTGTAATAATTGTTTTCATCTTTGTTATGTTTGTACAAAATTACAAGTTTCTTGATGTTCTTTATATATTTTGAAGATTAAATCTGTTACTTTTAAAAAATGATTAAAGCTTGTTTTTTCTGACAATTTTTGATTAGAATATCTGTTCTTTATAATAGAAAATAATAAAAATTGTAAAACACAATAGAAACTTCATTTTTTTTCAACACAGGAGAGAATGAAGACCTAACTTTTGTGAAGTTTTTCCAACATTTCCGTTGTTATGACATTATTCCCATCAGTGCAAAATTGGTTGTGTTTGATACTCAACTCTTGGTAAGGAAACTTAGTGTTGAAATGAATTATCTATTAAATTTTGATTATCAGTGATGACATTGAAATTGCTGTCATATTGTTATTTCTTTATTTGTTTGCTTAACAGTTGGGTTAGAAAATTGAATATGCAACAGATAGTAAAATATATTTGTTTTCTATTATGAACCATGATAGGAATCACAAGGAATTGCACAAAGCCTTTAAAGAATGTTTAGATAAAAAGAACCCTAAACAGTGAATATTCAATTCAAAAACACCTTAAAATATCTACAGTTAATAGTACTTCTAAGGCTGTACAGATATAAAGATACATAAAAAATTAATGCATGTTAGACCTGCAATGAAAAAAACAATCTGCTTAAAACAGCCCATATTTATTATTTTTGTTATTCTTTTGCCATATTTTGAACCATATCAATAGCTACAGATATTTTTTATTCCCCAGCAATCTTCCCTGCCAAAAAACAAAACTAACAAAATAAACATCATAAAGAGGAAAATGAAGAGATACTTTTCTCAAAATAACACAGAAGGAAAAAAAAAAAAGACTTAAAACTAGAATATGATAGCATGACTAGTAAGTAGATAAATCCAATGGCATCTCTTCAGCCAAATCATTCTGAACAGAAGATGTGGTAGAAGTTGACACCTGAGGTTCCGAAGCATGTTTCTTCAACAGGGAATGGAACCCACGTCTGTCTTTGTGAGTGACCCAGTATCTGAATGCAGAATTAAAGTTAAAATGATCTAAAGGTTTGAACTCCATGGGTAAGTTCAGTAACATTTCTGTCTTGGTCACAGACAGACTGCTCTTGGCATCTGTTTTGATGCTGTTGTACCTGCTAATTCCCCTCTCACAGTCAACAGGAGTAATTGGAAATATTAATCCAATTGCTGCAGACTGAGCCAGATTTGGAAAAGTTTAATGGGTCTGGTGGATGTATTCCTTGAAGTTCTTCATGTTTCTGTTTTTGTGAGCATCTTGTTCCATTATGTTCCCTAGTAGCAGCCATTCAGTCAGTGCCTCATCCTCATTGACAAAAGGAGAGAAGTGTTGGATGAGTTTCTTCAGATCATCCCTATCAGATACTGCTTTGCTGTGACATGGTCTAAATATTGAAAAAAAATGACATGATATTAGTGTCTGGGAATGCTACTTGTAGTCTTGTGACCACCTCTTCAACAAATGACTTAGGAGCTGATCTGTTCTTTTCACATTGTTTATCAATATTTTTCATGTCATGGCCTCTGTAAGAAGTGTATCCACTGGCATCAAGAGCTTGTGGGAGTTCCTTCAGTGCAGTCTGTGTGTAAGGACCAGGGATGTGTACCAGTGACTGAATTGACAGAATTGACCCATCAGTAATTGCTTTAGCCTGTTCATAAGATAAATCAGCTCTCTGTAGAGATCTTTACAAAAGTCTAAGAATGTAAACAGTGTCAGCCAAAAAGTGTGTCATCATGACATTTGCTGGATTAGATCAGATACAATACAGTTGACTAGAGCTTGGATGGAATCATTAAAAGAGAGCCATTGTGTAAAGAACACTTGCTTGATTTTGTTGCATTTCTCTCCATGCAATGCTTTGCTCTTTTCCAGAACTTGACACAACTTGGGAGAGTATTTCAGGCTTTTTGCAAACTGGTTAAAAACTGAAATGTACTTCACAAGGTTTGGCACCTGGTTTGCTGCCTTTTCAGCATCCAACTGTAATCTCTGTGCCAAACAGTGACTTGTTATTATCCAGGGGCATTTCTCCTTAAATTTTATGGCAACACCTGTTTTTATTCCCACCATGACATTTGAACCATCAATTGCAAGTCCAACCAAATCAACATCAAACAATCCTCAATCTGCCATGACTAAGCATATTGTGTTGTAGATAGAATCAGCCCCAGTGTTGGTCAGCTCACGCACAGTAAAGAATCGACTTGTAACCTTACTTAATGATGAAAGATACCCGATATAAATTATCAGTATAGATGTATTTCCTGCATCAGTTACTTCATCTGCTTCAAGAGCAAAAAATGGGAAAGGCAATACCCAAAAGTCTGCCTGCATTTCATCCTGAACTACATGAATTATGGCACTGTACATATCATCCAGAGACTGGCTGTGGGTTTTTATGAAGCTCTCTGTTCCACTTTGTGACTGAGTCTGTAGTTTCTTTAGAGAGGTCACTCCCTGTTAAAAAATATATAAGAACTTGTGTTTCGAAATAAGACCACCAATTGAAGTAATAAATGAAGATATTTGGAAGAGTTGGCTAGCTGCTTAATTTTTGATAGATATTTTCAAAATTTTTCACTTTTAGAAAATTGTCAAATTGCTTTTTGTTTTAAGAAAATACTGTAGAAAACAGAAAGTATTTTATTAATATGAGAATGAAAAATACTCTTACATTGAATACTTGTTGTGAAAGGAGAGAATGAAACTTCACAGTTGCGATGGCTTCCTTTACTTGTACAAGTAAAGTAGCCATTTGTGCCTGAATGTTACCTTTATACCCCCATACACATTCACAGCAGCAGTTGACATGTCCTTCTTCAAAACTTATGATGCTAACTGCACTGCAATGATCTTCTGACCATGCATGCTTCACCAAGTTGTCTTTTTTTCGGCTTAATAGCAGTTTTCTCAGTGGTAGCATAAATGGTCTTGTTGTCCCTGCATGATTCACAATGAAATGTATTTTGTTGGGAAACATGTTCCAGCCAAGGAAATTGTGAAAACAAAGTTTCTTTAACAACTCTGTGAAAATTGTGGGTATATATTTTTTTTTCACACTGACAGTCTGATCACTGGTGCAAGCTTCAGTTTCTTCAGAGCTGTCTTTTCTTTTGGAAGTGACTTCCCACCATCAGTTGATGTTGCTTCGACCTTCTTTTGAAAAAAACTTTATTTCTAACTGTTTAGAGTCTTTTTATCTGATTTAGGAGTTGTCATGATCTCAATTCAAACACATGTCAAACAAAACTTGGGATTTTCACTTTGATACAGACCATATGTTGGTTTGACGAAAGTCAGGTTTTCTCTTGTGTACCACTAGCAGAATCAAACATGTAGCATAAGAAATGAAAATAAAAGAAATCATTAGCAAAGCTGAGTAATAATTTTTTTTTTAATTTGTCAGTTATATCCCTGAAATCATAAAAATACATATATAAAGAAAATATAGGTTACAGTCAGTGGTAGTTTTTAAACGTTTCTTGTTTCTTCAACTTGCTGGGGGCACCTCTGGTCATTGTCATCATTAATGGTGATAAAAACCATGAAGGCTGTTAAGACTGAAATTTGAGCAGAATAAATAAAGGAAAACCGTCAAGATCAAAAAATTATATTTCACCACTGGTGTAACCAACACTAGATATTTTAGCCACAGGGTGTTTCTTTTCACCCATGGTGATTTGGCTAATGGCTAGCAGAAGCCTAGCATGTATATGTTTGTTTATCTCGGAAGCTTTAGTATTTGATTAGATTGTGTTAAATTATTACACTTAGGTAAAGAATAAAGAAATGGGCTATAATATTAGATGTTCATTTACTGATTGACAAAGGAAAATATTTTGAGTATTAGTTTTTTGTTTCAAAACAAGTTTAGTATTATTTAAATATTCAAAATTAAATTTTTATGATGGAATCCACTCAGACCTTAAAGTGAATATGAACAAGTCTGAAGACTAATGCAGAATTGAATTCTAATTTTTATTTATATTGTTATTTTCCATTTATTCAAATATTTTAATACACGTGTTTTACATTATTAGCTTAATATATGAAATTAGGAATATAACTTAAGTTTCTTAAGTTGACTGAAAACATCATTAAAAGAGAAGTGGTATCAAACTGACCTATCAAATGCATTCTAATCACAAGTTTACTTTGTGACATCACAAAACATTAATTACATTATTTACAAGGTCATTTTTGAGTTCATTTCTATGTAGGCAACTTACTTTGATCAAAATTTATTGATTAATGATATCTGTTTATTTAATCTTTAGATAAAGTTGATCAGTGTGCAGATAAGATAACATCTGATGTAAAAGATGCATCTTAGCTAGTGCATAGCTTTAATGTTTGTCAGTACACCTTGTGTATTTCAATTAGCTCAGTGTTTTAATAGACTTTAATATGTACCAGAGAAGCTAAAGCTAATCCATAACAAAATAAAAATATTTTAGTAACTGAAAATTGAGTTCATTAATATAAAATGGGAATTGATACTGAATAGCTGATTTATATTTTAAATTTAATAAACATTACAAGTGATGCTTTTTGAGTATTTAATTAACTGAAAGCAAAAATACATTTTAGAAATATCAACAACTTTTCATCCTATCTGTACTGTGAAGTGGTTTTAAATTTAATAGGCATACAGGGAATATTTGCAAATAGTGAATATTTATCTGCATCTCATTCATTAAGATTTGAATGGATTAAATGTTTAGCATAAATGCCGTGATATAAAAGATTGTCTAATGTAGATATTATTAATTAGTTTAATTTAATTGAATAGTTCATGATTTAGTTTTTTTTTCATAACAAAGAGAGTTGGAAGCAAATGTTTTAAAGTAAACATTATGACAAGTTTAGTTATTTAACTTGCTAAGAGTTGTACTTTGTGTTTATAACTCATTCATGTCAAGCTTACAGAACATCGCATGAAATTTATTGATGTCAAGAATATACAGTGTGCAGATGGTTTAGTAATGAACATATAAATAGAGTGAGATAAGTGGGAAATGAGACGAAGAGAGAGAAGAGGAGAAACAAGGTTGTGTTAAAAGATGTTTGGACAAAAAGGGAAGGCCTGACAGTTAATAAAGCCCCAATAGTTGATATACAATACAGTCAGACTAATGGTGTTGAGAGAATAAGAATAATACTTTGTCAAAAGAGTTTTAAAGTAAGTAAACCTACTTGTGTGAACTTTGGCAGAAGGGAGATTATTTTACAAGTATAGGATACAACTGTGATAAATTGGCAAAATGTAAGTGAACTATGCTTGAATAGTTTGACAGTAGTGATAAAGAAGAATAATGTGGCTTGTTAACTGAAATTCTAAAACAACTGAATAGGCCTCAGTGAACATTTGATCATCTGTAGTGTAACTAACTTGTTGTACATACATTTAACTATTTTCAACATATAAATTATTTTTTAAACAAGTAAAATGAATGCTATCATTTATCATCTGATTTATAACCAACAAGTTACAGACACCTGTAGAAGAATCCTCAGCCTAACAGCAACACATGTATATTACATGTATCTTTTCAGTCTGTTTATCCATATATATATATGAAATTTGATGGATTTGTCAAAACAATTTCTGAATAGGTGAAATGAAACAAAACTTATTTGTAAAAATCTTTAGATTTCAAAAATGAAAGGTCCTGTATAAGTTTTCATAAAACTTTGACTTGTTTGATGAATAAATAAGTTCAGAAATTTATAATTAATTAGGTTGTCTGGAATTCGAATACCCTACAACCATATACTGCAAATAAATATCATTCCATATATTTTAGCTAATGATAAATGTACATATTTCAGTGACCTGCAAGAAATGATGGGGTCAGTATTAATATAAAATTTTATTTTTTGTGAAACCAAAGTGTGAAAAAGTTATGCTTGATGATATAGCTAGATTAATAATTTTACATCTTGTAAAAAAGGCATTACTTTAATTGACTTTCCAGTAACATAACTGGACTGTTTAAAATATTGTGCAGAATTTTCACAAAATCAGGTGCATTTATGGAAAACAAGTAATATTGAATGTGACTGTGAGGCTTTTCTGCATTATAGTTTATGTAGTACATGTAATTTCCAACAGTTCCTAACTGCAGCATTAATATACTGTGAAATTTCATGCTCTACTGCAGCCATTGTTCAATAAATAGCACATGGAAAGGTTAAATAATTATGGAAGGGAAGCAACAGGATAGTGTTTAAGATCCTGTTGTAGGCTGCTGAGATAAAGTTCAGGTGATTCACAAAAAGAAATGTTTAAGAAACACTGCTTTGTTAATTTATTTCAGTTACATTGTGTACTTTATATAGTAAGGAAGTACTGTCATAAATTCATAATATTTTAGTCATTATAATTTCAAGTTTTACAAGCATGCTGTCCTACAACCCCATTAGGATGTATTCATCTAAGAGTACTTAAAAACTATGAATGTTTTCAAGATAAAATAGTTTTATGAAAAATCTGCATTAAAAAATTAACTTGCTCTATTTTGGCTTTTAAATGTGTGAATGTTTTAAAGCTAGATTAAATACTTATTTTGATATTTTTGTTTAGGTTAAAAAAGCCTTTTTTGCCCTAGTTCACAATGGTAAGTTTACCATTTTTATTATTTCAAGAAAAACTGAAAATGGTCAATTAGAATAAGATGTGAAGTTTTTTTATAAATAAAGCTGTAAATAAAGTTTATACAATCTGTAAGTACAAGGTATAACAAACAAAACAAATTTACTTTAAACATCTGGTTTAATTACTTTATAATTTAACATTTTACATGTGATATTTATCTTTTTACTTTTATTCCTGACAAATGATTGGGGCTTGAATTTCTTGGTGTATGCTATTTCTGTTGTGATTGATATTATGATGAGTAATATTGTGAGTCTTATTGTTTACTTTTCCAGTATTCTTTTATTCACTGCTATGTGAAATGTTGTTATAAGTATTTACAATAATGAATTGTATTCTCCATTTATCTACTGAAGTAACAAAACCATGAACAAAGTAGTGAATTTGATACCCACCATATTCTATTCAATTGTAAATATAAAGCATGTGAGAAATAATTGAAAATCTGTCCAATAAAATAATTTTACACTTCTAAATTTAGTCTTTTCCTGTAGAAATAAGGATTTTCTTAAAGTATAGGATACAATGAAATCTGTCAACTCATGTGAATATATACACTTAAAAATATGCTTCTTATAGCTTCTTTATAAATGCATAATTGTCATACATAACAATAAGGTACAGGTAAATTAACCAGTAATTCACCTTCAAACTAGGCTGATGAGACTGTCAGTTACTGTTGTTTTTACCTGTCTACAGGATATATGAAATATTTTCTCACAAAATCACTCTAACATTTAACAATATTATCATTTATTGTTATGTAAAACAAATCCACAAAGAATATACACAAATTCAGTTACTTCTGTTCCAGGAAATCAATGAGTCTGTTACTTCTATGTGATTTTCATAGCCCAGTTAGGGAAAGAAAATAGTTTTTACAAAGCAATTGTACCTTCCCAGTTATGCTGTCTCTTGCCCAATCAACAGCATACAGTTTACTTGGATTGTACGCCATAATTCTGAATGATTGCTTACATAACCCAACTTCTTGCAGAAGTTTCTCAAAGTCATCTGATACAGTATAACATACAAGAAAAATTTGCTTCAATCCATAACTTTCTATAAAATTGTGCCACTGATTTGTTACATGAACAACTGTTATCTTACATTTGAACTCCCAAATCATCTATTGCAAAGCAACAGACTAATGGGAGGAACCTGTGTGATAAGACAGCATCTGTAATTAAACAATTCACCTCCACTCTTCTACTAATCTCTGCTATTTGCTACCTACTTGTATACATCCTAGATACTAATATAAATGACTGTGTAAAGCAGTATTTTACATTGTACCTAAATATGTGAAGAAAGCAGTAAGATTCAACACTGTTGTTGTATGTGGCAGCAGTATTATACTTTGGATTTGTAGTTCTTGGAAATATTTATAATTTAAATACAACCAGTATTAAGTAAAGAAGTCCAATGTAGCCTTTACTTCATTTTGCTTTATAGTTGTAAGCATTACCATATGTATTAAAAATCCTTTTTAAAAATGTACATACATATTAATAATATGAAAACACTATTTTATCCGAAGAAAGTTTGAACATGCTGTGAAATGTTTCAAAAATGCCTGACCAGAAGGTGTCCAGTCTGTCAAGTTATTCTTAATAGCAATTAAATCACTACAAATACCACTTGTTCTGGACAATAATCAGTGAATTTTGTAAGATCCTGCCCATTAAGGTGTTTTTTTTCTCCAAATCAATAGTTCTCATATTGTTTAATGACATAAAAAGAAGTAAAAAATAATACTAATTTTTGAAAAAAAAAATTTAGGTATTGGGTATAATAGACCTGAAGTACTACGTACAAACTTTCATCAATTCTATTGCTTTCATTGCACATTTAGTAAATTGTCCCCCCCCAAAAAAAAAAACGAGTAGCCTAAGATATCATAATTATGGAATTTTTCTTTATAATTAATCTACATATATAGGCTTATGCATATGAGTCAAAATGAATACATTATGGTTAGAGATTTTGCAGTTGGTTCATCAGTATCAGTTGTATACAATAAGGGATACGTACATTTGTAGAAAAAGTAATTCCAGTTGTACTGCTCATTATAGGAGTTAGAGCAGCACCTTTGTGGGATAGTACGAGACAGGAATTTGTGGGTAAGTTTTTATATGTCCCTAAAATAAAACTTCCCAGGTTTTATACATATGTAGCTTTTTGAAATATTATGCTAGATTTTATATGCTGTAAGAAACTCACTAGATATCTATTTTAAGAAAATTTCTCAGCTGAAGGCATTTTTGAAGTTTATACAATAGTAGTACCTTTAACTTAATACTTAGTATAAATTACACCAGTTCAGCTTTATGGTTTTATATATTTGACAGAGAAACATTAAAATAATCTTCTATGAAATTAGAAATTTTAGTGAGGAGCATAATAGAAGGTAATGATTTTGTCTTATGTTTTCTTATTCTTTACAGGAATATTAACAATCACTGACTTTATTCACATTTTGAGAACATATTACAAGTCACCTCTGGTATGGATATGCTAGTTGTTTTTATCTTTACTTTTGTATTTTCTTTGTACTAATACATATAATTATTAATCAATGGAATTCCTGTCTATTAATGTTTGCTAAATTGCTGTATTTACTTTAGAACGATTATTTTTAGCTGGAATTTTGAATGGTTCACCAAATGGTTTGGTAATCCTGATTATATAATTTGAAGAACAGAAATAGTTTACATTGAATTTTGTGTTTTAGTATTCAGATGTTAAATTTGAGTCTGAGAAATATCAGATTTGCACAAAAAGAACAGCACTTGTGTAGTAGTGACTTTGTTTAGTGTAATGAGATGTTTGTTTACGTAGATGTGCACAGTATGATTAGAAATGGTGGTATTGATGGATGTATTGTTGATAAATTATTTAGTCAAAACAGATTGAAAATGCAAATTATATTTTTAAAATACCAAGTGTTCAGTTTGGATCAAAGTTGACTGTTTCAGTTTCGTAAGTGGAAACTTTCTGTTTACTCCACTGCTCATGAGTAATTTATTAGGATATACCTGGTATTAGTTAAACTAATATCAATGATTAAAAAAATATTTTTTAAAATTTGTAATCAACATAATGAGTTTAGATACAGAAAACTATAATTTATATTTGTACCATTTTGTAAATATATATTTTAGAAAAGTTTTGTTGTTTTTAATTTGTAAAACAATATCAAACCACAGATTTAAAGAACTGAATGATTATAATTTATTTATATTAGAATTGAACCAAAGACAAGATTTAATTTTTTTTAATCAGTTTCAAAGCAGTTGTTATGAAATTATTTTATAAACACCAGAAACGTTTGTTACATGGAAAAATATTCCAAAAAATATTGATTGAACTTGCTTTTAATTAACATTCAAACAATTCTAATTTTAAAATGGTTCAATTTAGAAAATATTCTTAGACAACTAAGTAACATATATGTGAATGAAATCTAGAATACTAGTTTTTGCTTTACCATATGTTTTTTTTTTGTCAGGATTAACTAAATGTGTGGTAGTTTTATTTTCTCTGCTACCTTACAATGAGAAAACAAAGTTAAGTTTTTAACAGTAAATCAAGTACCAAACTAGTGTCTCATTTCAGATTTTGGTCTATAGACCAATAGTATCTGTTTTATACATACACTTATCATCACTTTATTTGGATAGAATGTTAAACATTCTTGGAATGTATTCTTAAGATAGTTGGTATGGGTATTAAAACTTTAATTAAAATAAAGTATAGAACAATGTTTTGATCTTCTTAGGTCATCTTCAAGTTTGCAGACTTTCTTTGTTAATCTGAAGATGACCTAAGAAGGTTAAAAAGTTGTTCCATACTTTATTTAAATTGAAGTTTTACTACCAATACCAGCCATCTTGAGAATACATTTTCACTTCAAGTAGGTTTCTCATCATCATGAATCAGTGTTGGAATGGATGATCTTTTGTATTAGACTTCTTCACAATTAAGAAATGTTTGTTCTTCTACAACTGCTTTCGGCCATTTAGTGGTAAACTCAATATACCATAACTTGCATCTGGGATGTAATTCAATAGCTACATTATATGTAATTAAAGACAGTATACTGTCCTTAAATCAGATAATTCTTGCAATGTGCATTTTGATTTTTAAAATATGATAAGTGTATTTATTTGTGGATTCAAGTTCCTTGAAAAGGACTTATCAGTTTCTTCACTAACTTCACATGTCTATCAGTATTATTAACAGCATCTTTTCTTGATACATTGCCGATAAGTTTATTAAAACTCTGTTTTCTCTGTTTATGCTAGTATGTTGTTAATAATACTCATTGGAAAGGATTTTATCTTCCTTAGGAAGTTTTGATTTTTTCAGTTTCTTTATGTAAATTTTAATTTATTTCTCTAATGCTGCAATTTGTTTGCTAGAGGGAACTCCAGGTTGTAATGATATATTGATAAAGAGGAATAACAAAATTAAACCAAGGACTACAATGTTTGAATTGGCTAGGTAGTGGGACAGTGTGTTTATGAAAATTGAATAGTCAGTTTAGCTCAGTGAAGTATTTGGATCAGTGATTGTGTATGTTAAGTTATTTAATCAATTAGCAAATAAAGTATGCAAGTTTATTTTTGTTAGTCCAAGTGCTGTTAGCAAATCATTTCACTTTGAATATCATTTTTAAACTTAGGTCCTACAAATCACAACAGTGTACAAGGATACAGAAGTGTTAAGGAAGAAATAGACTAACGTTGAGCTGGTCTTTGAAGTATTTTCACGTGATAAGTTGAAATAATCTGCCCAATGAAACTGTTACAAGAGTAAATTTATATCTGCTAAAGATTTGTAACTAATTTTTTTATGTAATAACATTGGAATGAAACATAAAATTGAAATTTAATCTGTAAATTCAAGTGCAGTGAGTGAAGTGTACACGTACAAGATTGTTGATCCAAAGACAAGGTATTAACTACAATAAAGTTAGATCTGCAACTGATCTACTCTGAAGATTTTTGTTTAGGCACATATAATTGTAATGTAGGAGAATCTAGTAATATAAAGCATGGTCTGTTATAAAATGTATGTCAAAAGTGTCATACGTTGAAAAGAGTAATGTAAATCTTGATTATTTAGTGATGATAGGTAACCAGGAATATACTTGGTATGATACAGACTTTTATTAATAAAGAATTGGTGTAGCATGTTATCAAATGATGTTGATAGCTTACAAAAAGGTTGTTTGAAAATTTAATGTGACAAATACATTTTTCTTTGTAAAAATAAAAATATATCATTGTGGGAAATAAAGCTCTAACTTTATTATTATCTGTGTTAAATCTACACTTTATATATGAACTATAGGTTCATATGGATGAACTAGAAGAACACAAATTAGAGACTTGGAGAAGTAAGTTGAAATTTAGCACAAAGATAAGTATAAGTAAGTGAAATATTGCAAAGAACTAGGTTTAATTGTGGAAAATTTATTCATGCATAATTATAGTAGACCCAGCATAAACCAGGAAGTGTAACACCATATATAGCACTACAATTTTTTTGCTGTTTAATGAAAAACTTTTTAAAACCATTAAATGATTTCTAAAGTAAAAACTGATTTAGTGTCATTACAGTTGAACCATCGGTAACTGTTTGTTTCAAGTATGAATTTATACCAAAGTTTACATGTATGTATAAATAACTAATAAAAATATTCCAAGCTAAAAAATTTCTTGTGATTTTAGATAGAAGTTTCTGTAATAAGTGTGTGTGTGTGTGTGTGTGTAAATACAATATTTTGAATTCACTAAATTAAATTTTTTGTGGGATTAGCTGTGTAACAATGTTGGAACATACTATGTTTTAACATCTTTTGCAAGTTCAAGAAGGTTATTTTGTTATTTGTGACTGTTATAAACATTTTTATTTTATAAATAATTTTCAGATGTCTTGAAGACCAAGATCAAGCCATTAGTTAGTATTGGACCTGATGCAAGGTAAGTTTTTTATTGTAGTTAATATGCATAAATGGAAGCTGTGCACATAGTCTCTCTTCTCTATCTCAGTTTTGTTAATTCTATAGGGCTGTATTTTTAGACATCCCCATTTCAGTTATAGAGCTAAATATTTAATTCAGATTAGTCCTACAGTTTGCAACAATTTAAAATATATTTCACAAAGTGTGATGCTTGTGATTGGCATATTGACTGTGGTGTTATTTTTTCCTGTGAAAGTGCACATAGTGATACAAACTTGCCAAAGTCCTGTTGCTGAAATCTTAAGATATATAGTTTAAGAATGTTGAAGGTAATGAATTATGAAAACTGGATCAAACAATAGTCATTATTACTGTTGTTTAAGAAGTTAAGATTCAGTAACTGATTAAAACTGTTAAATAATTATGATGTGAGCACATGTTTTTTGTTTCACTGATAAGCTTACATTAAAGCAACTGCACTAAATGGATATTCAAATACATACAAATCTGTTTTTTATCATTTTACATTACATTGATTTAACTTCAAATATGTTTAATTTGTTCAAAATTCATTTGCAGATTTTCACTTGATCACATAAGAATAATATGAAAAATGTACATTCCAATATTGTTTTAAGGAATTTATTTTCAAATTGTGTAGTTTCAAACATCTCAAACTCTACTCCAAATCATAGTTTGACATTTTAAACAACTTGTAGTTTATTTGTAACTATTATATCAGTCAGTTCCATTTCAATTTTCAAATCATGATTGTAGTAACTTTGATTGCTGTTTAATTTTTAAAATAAAGAATCCACTTTAACATAGTTTATTTGAAGCCATCAAAACTCTTATTCATGGGAAGGTTCATCGTTTACCTGTGATAAATCCCCTTACTGGAAATGTGTTGTACATCCTAACTCACAAACGAATCCTCAAGTTCCTCTATCTCTATGTAAGTAACATTGGACATTTGTATTTATATGGAACAAATGATTTTCATAATTATATGTATGCTTAAGACCTTGTGAAATTATTTTCTGAACATTTAATTCTTTTATTACATTGGATAATTTGATGTGTTCCTATATCTAATTTTAGTAACTTAAGAAAATTTGTTCTAGTAGTGTTTTGTTCTTCCCGAATATTTAAAAATTACAAGTTTTTATTATAAATGTTGTAGCCATAGCTAGCTCAATTTCATTTTTTGAATCTAGATCCTAATAAAATTTGAGTTTTAGGCCTTTCCAAATGAATCTTGTTTTCATCAGGATTGGGGAACGATCCGGAAACCCAATCAAGCACATGTTCATTTCCATAGACAGTTAGTTCTCTCATGCATAATACTTGAATATATGGAAGTTGATATTTACCCTTGAAAAATGCATGCATTTGTATTTTGAGTGTTTTGTTATATTACCTACATACATGTTGTATGTCTTCACAGTTTTCTTACTTTATAATTATGCCATCATTGTCAGCCAAGCATATAAGGATACCTGACTAAAAATACCTATAAATAGATTCACTCTGAGGTTAGCATGGTCATAATCGTGTGGGATTTCTTACAATAGACACTGGAGGATTTGGAATTTGAATTAGGGTCTTCCCATGTACCTACTAGTTGAACAAGGTATTGATTTGTTTATACTTTGGAAACTTTCAAAGATTGTCTTGATTTGATAATGTAAGAGTTGGAATGCATAGGATATTTGATATAGGTCTTAATTCATTGTTTCTATCTCACCACGATTCTGTGTTGAATTGATATGTCTGTTAAGCCATAATTTCATGTTCATTCTTACCTGTAACAGTATGGTTTTTGTGTACAATTGTCTTCTCTGTGCCTGTGATTTGAATATATGTGTGTCTTTGCTTGTATGAACTTTGGTGATGTCTCTAAACTTGTTAATTGTTGATCGTTACAGTTTCACAGTGTGGATGGTGTAAATGTAGTTTGTCCCATTAAGTTCCATTTAAGCATCAGTGATCATAGTGTGGGTTCATGTGGGGCAGCAGATGTTACTGCATAGTTAGATGCTGGAATTATTTGTGTTCTCTGTGACTAATATCACACCATTAAAGTTAACTCCATTATGAACATAAATTGATTAATATAATAACTTATTACTAGAAGCAATTGTATTTTGTCACAGGTGTACATGTGTTTCAGAAATGCTTCTTCATACAGTGTTAAAGCACATAAATCTACTATATGTTTAAGTATATTTACATAACAATGCGTTTCTCTATATTTGATAGTTTTCTGAGCTTCCAAAACCAAGCTACCTGAGAAAAACTCTGAGAGAACTAAAAGTTGGAACTTACGATAATATTGCCACAGTATGTATTTTTTTCTTTAACGTTTGATACTGGTAACTTCAGATTTCAGATAAATTATTAACATCTAAAGAATTTTTTATTTTAAAGTAAAAAAATTCATAAAATTTTAAAAGAACAAGTTCCATTGTGATAAACTTCATTATAAGGCTGTTATGTCCAAATCATACCACACATATTATACTTTACTAAATAATAATGATCATTTGCCAAGTATTTATCCAACACATCAATTGATTCAACTTATTTTGTATTACCTGAACATTCTCAGAACAAAAAGAGATACCCAAGAGATTAGAGCAAAATTAATATCATCAGCAAATAAATCTTGCACTTGGTTTTAAAACCATTAATTAACTTGTTTTGTTCTAAATCTGTTTTCACACATCTCATTGCCCAAGCTATTATCTTACAATTTGTTTATTCCAAATTTTTGACCATTTAAATTACTTTAAATGAATATCTTTAGATCTTCACCAAACATCCTACTACCTAATCTACTTAAGTAAACACTTCTTTATTGTATAACTTATCCCTACTTTTAACAGCTCTCCTAGGTACCCAATTATTCTATCTGTGGTTTCAAGAATATCCCTGATATTTCATATAAGTTTTGGATTTTGTTAAGTAACTGACTTTGCATGTAGCCCAAGGAAGCACTCCTGAAATGAAAACATACTTGCTTCAGTCCATATACTGAACTTCTTATTGGTGAAACTGTGTTGCCTCTGGTCCCTTAGACAAAGTTCCTGGGGTTTATCTTTGACCACAAGGTGACCTTTATACCACACATCTAGCAGCTACAGGTCAAATGTACAAGAGCACTAAACATTCTCTGTGTCCTCTCTTCCTCCACTTGGGGAGCAGATTGATGTTCTATGCTAAAAATATATTGTGCTCTTATTCATTCGAAACTAGATTATGCATCACTACTCTGTGGCTCTACCAAGACCTTGGGCTCAAAAATGCTGGATCCTGTTCACCATCAGGGAATTTGGCTCTGCACCAGGGCTTTCTGCACTTCCTCAGCTCAGAGCTTATGCACAGCCTTGTGAACCATCTTTGCACCTCCGCTTTTTGCAATTGTCTTTACTATATGCTTCAAAACTTCATTTCTTACCAAAGAATCTCACCTGGGATTGTGTTTTTTTTCGTTGGTGGGCCATGATTTTTCAGAACAGATGATTTATCATTGTTTCTTTTGGCCTTTGTATCCAGGTGCAGTTGGATGATTTGGATCTTTTCTTGGATAACAATGCTATATCCATCATTTAGCCCATCCCACCATGGTTTATTACAGTCCCAAAATGTGACCTATCTTTAAATCATCTGAGAAAAGCAGACACTCCCAATTGGAAATACTGTCTGTTATTTGGACATCTCATGATCCATCCATCTACTCCTATTTATACAAATGGTTTGAAACCAGGTGACTGTGTGGGCTCTGTTGTGGGTTTGTTGTGGTTTGGTGGTTGTGCACAAAATCCTCTTTACAGCATATGTGTTCATTGCTGAACTGTATTCCATTTCTCTTGCTGTGGATCACATAGAAGTTTAGCATTACTCAAACTGCACTATTTATACTGACTCACTTAGTTCTTTACTGGCACTGGAATCGCTTCATGTTAGTTCACATCCTGTTCTTGCCAGTATTCAAAACCGACTGACCCATTTCTCTATAACATCTACTTCTATCCAGTTTTTCTGGATACCATGCTATGTTGGTATTTACAGGAATGAACTCACCAACACCATAGCTAAATCTATCTGCTCTGGCACTGTCACTACTGTGCCTGTTCCATACATAGACTGTGGTCCTGTATTCAGGGCTTGGCTTTATGCCAGTTGGCAGTTGACTTGGAGTGAGCAACATGAGAACAAGCTTTTCCAAATAAAACCTCGTATTAGAAAGAGGAAGTTGTTCTAACTAAACTACACATTGGTTACAATTTTTTAATTCATCATTTTCTTTTATCTGGGACTGATGCACCAATGCATTGTCTATGTAACACTCAGGTCACAATAATCCACATTTTACTGTTTTGCCATCATTACAACTCTCAACGACAGCACCATTTTAAACACATTTTGTTTCAAGGTTTATCTATAATGTTAGTGTTATTGGTGATAGTGACATTGTCCACCTTATTCATGTTTTTAGTTTTTCAAAGGCCATTAATCTTTTTAATGCTATTTAAGTTTTTTAATTTATACGTTATATCTTTTTAATGTGATTCCCTTTTAATAATGGAAGTCCATCTAGTTCGATTTGAAATTAGAAAATGGCTGTAACATCAAATAAATCAAAAGTTGGAAAGGCCAACTTTGGGTGACCTAACGTTGCTGTTTGAACAACTTGTTAGTCATTCTCACAAGTTATAATAATTAAAATTTTGCTCAAAGTCTTTTAACACTTGTATTACTTTACTTTCTGTAATTGGCCGTAACATCAAATAACTCAAATAGGACTGGAAAGACCAACTTCAGGTGACTAACAGTAGTTATTGAACTTACCTGTTAGTCCTCCTGGTGAGTTTTGAATTACAAAATTACATAATTACAATTTTGCCACAGAAAGTCCTTTTCAAGTTGTATTACTATAGTTTTTCTCTTACTACTGTAGACTAGATGTAAAAATTGGATTTAATGCTATGTATATTTTTAATTCAAAAATTAAACTTTGTCTTGTTTTACCTTAATTTCCTTTTATGAATTTTAATAATTTAACTTTAATTTTAACTTTTTATAGGATGTTTGGTACAGATAGCCTTGTTGTATAGCATCATAAAACACCAAACCGACCAAGCAGTTCTTATATATACTTCTACATATATTAAAAAGTATAATTATCTTGAGGTCATGAAAGAACTGACCTGTTGATATGCTCTATAATGTCTTATACTAAACACCAAAAAAAATAAATTCTGGTTTTGTTTTTCTATATTCTCCACTATGAACAACAGTGTGTATACTGTACCTGTCTATGGAAGATTTTTGATCATCTTTTTCTTTGTTACAAACAACCAAAGAATTGAAAATGTAAGGTACTGGTACCTGAATTCTACTGAATCTGTTTCTGTAACCTTAATTTTTTTTTACTATTATTCACTCTTGTAAATCCAGAAATCTCATTTTCAGCCATCTCCAAAACAATCTTTTTCTAGTTCTATCCATTTACTGTGTTACATTTTTTATCTGTTGTTTCACCCCCCTCAATCCACCCACAATAACACAATCTTTCCCAAGCTACATCTCTAAATTATCTTTAAATCTGTAGGTGTAGTGCACTGTATCGTTTTGAGCTTATGCTGTTATAACATTCTAGATGCAGAAAAAATCTTTACAAACAGGAATGAAAGTTGCATTTTACTTTACATATGTCATCCTTATTTGTGCATTGAAAATTATCTTTAGTGGAAACTGTATGTAACTGATGTTGTATATTAAATCTTAAGTAAATTAATAAAAATAATTTATTTTTGTAAAACATTTTTATATCTCCATTGAATGAATTTGTTGTAATAAATATGAAGATAGTATTATGTACCAATTTGCAGTACCTCATCAATTCACAAACATATGAAAATAGTACATTACTTACATCTTACTGAAACATTTCTCTTGTTATGCATGTTTGAGTTTCAGAAAGATTTCACATGTTTGTTTATTGGTATGACTTAGTAATGTTATTTATTAAAGTATAGAGTAAGCACTATAATAACCATAAATATATAGTAGTATGATTATTTAATTTTGTATTTCTTTCAGATGTGCTGTTGATATAGAATCATTACATGAAAAATATCATTAAACATGCAACACGTATTAATAACATACAAGTTTTCTACTTGCATTTTATACAATCATCTTGTCTAAACTTATAATACAGTGTATGATGGACCTTAGCAGTCATATCACAATGGATGTATAAGGTGCTTACTCAATTTGTTTGTGATGTTCAGATAAGTGTTGGAACATCTGAAATATGCTGGTGCATATAAATTACTAATGACAAAGTAAGGAAGAGAAAAGGTTTGTTTTTTTTCTCACTTGTGTTAAAATTGTTTAGAGAAGAATTAGTAGGCAGGTAGGACTATAGTTACACTATGAATAATTTAATACAGTCAGGAAAGAACCTTAGTGCCATTATAAAGTATTGATAATGGAGCTTCCTGCTGTGTAGTTGGTATTTTTTTCACTCTGTGTAGATCAGTTTATCAGAAATCATTATTATTATTTTTTTGCTCCTTAAACGAAATAATAGATTATTATTGCATGTGAATATGCTTTAATATACATCAAAAGTGTTGAGTTTTGTTATCCAGTACAAAATGCAAATATTCTCTTCATAGTGTTCTGTCAATAATTAGATTTTTCCAAGTTATATAGTAAAAACAATGCAAATTGTTTCCATAATAATGAAGTAATTTATTTCTCAAGTTGCAGTCTGTACAGGCTGTGTCCACTGGTAAATCTAACTTTAAAAATAACATTTGAATAGAAATTCCTAAACCTAATATGCCTGAGTTATAAGTTTAGTCAGTTACTTACAAACTTTCTTTCTAATTGATCCATAGCAAACATGCACACTGAAAAAACTTGCTGATGAACAGACTCTAACTCACTGAAACTGACATTAAGTTAATTAATTTTCTAATTCACTCAATTTGGCATTTGTAAATTGATGTATTTCACAAAACTTTAGATTCCACTGTTACCTAAACTTTCATGGAACATTTACTCTCAACAATTCTTACATGTAAAGAAAACAAAAGTTTAAGTATTAAAAAATAATAATTGTGCATCCAGTTCCAACAAACAATGTTATCAGTGTGAATAGTAGACGTGAATTTTTATATTTTCTAATCATTGCAGATATGCAAGATTTTGAGAATAAAATACATAAAATTGCATTTAAAATGTCTTGATTGTGTTTTATCATTGTATTAAGTATTGCTTCAAACTGGTTTTCATAATTTATTAGGACAGCAGTATGTCTATGCACTTGTTGGGATCAAGGCTCCAATTCCCCTGATGAACACAGCAGATAGCCTGACATGTTTTTACTCTAGTACCAATAAACTGCCCAAACTAACTTACTATAAGAGTAGAAATTGTATGATATTATTCACTTAACCAAGACTAGAAATAAATCTTTTCATAAAAGTATTTGAAAATGTAACCACTTTTATTCCAGGTTAAATGAAAACTGGTATCTTGCATGTGTTAATTTTTATGTCATGAAAAAAAATGTTAGTATTGTACATATATTTTTATGCAATTGATAATTTCTTGTACAGTACAAATTGTCATGTTAAGTTAATTTAGAACTCAGCTGTCTATTCTTCCTGTGTTTAATGATTGTTGCACTTAATGCAATGTGCCTATTTTATTTGGACTTTTGAGATTTTAAAGTTATTTAAATTTTTTTTCATTGTATCACTACTTGGGCTTGAAAGTGATACTTATAGGATTGCTTAAACCTTACAGGTAAAAAATATATTTTATTTGTGTTATGTCCTTTTATTTATCTTGGATGAGCTTGTGATTTATTATGTTACCAACATGATGTGTTGCACTTTCAGATAACTGGAAATGTTAATTTAGAAGTTAATTGAATATGTCAGATCAATGATATTTTCCAACAAGATTGATACACATGATTTCCTTTATTAAGACAAATATATTTTAATATAGAAACAACAATATAATTCACAATAATAGTTCTTACAAATATTTGTTACAAATAATGACTTTTACATCTCAGTGTTTTATTTTGTCTGGAATTGTTAGTCATGAACCTGGACTGTTCATAAAAGGTTCAAGTTAATTTTGTGTTGATACAGAGATGCACTTCAATTCATGGTAATGTTAACCAGCTGTATTCTTGTTTGGCTTAATTTGGTTTATAAGCTTGCTTTTCACTGAAGACGACAGATACCTAATGTCGTCCTAGAAATACTAACATCCCTAGTAAATTATTTGAAGTTGAATGGTTCATAATATTCAAAATCTGTAAATGTTCCTTGTAATTTCCCACTGTGTTGTGTGTTGTATTCTTATCCAATAACTCAAGCCAAGTGTTGTATTACTGATTTTTTTATTAAATATTAAGTGCTAAGTAATAAGGAACCATCAACTACAGCAAATAAAAATAACAATTGAAAGTATACAATATGACAAAACGTTTTAGTAGTATGATACACAAATTGATCTAGTTAGCAAGAACAACATATCTTCATACAGTTTGTATATAAAACACATAAAGGCTAATAAAACATATCAAAGTGCAATAAACATAAATGCAGAATTGAATTGAACACATCTCAATCTATGAAGAATTTAGAATAGTATCGACACATACTTTCTCAGATTACAGTTCATTGAACACAAAAGTATCATTGACGAACAAAATTGCAAATTCTGTTATTAGATCCAAATCCACATAGCGAATCAGGAAAAGTTGTACAAAAATCAATATTTTTTGTTTATGATCAACAAAACTTAAACAGTTGCTTACTGACTGTAGGGCAATTATAGTTGTAGTTTGAATACAAAAACAGGGGGGGACAATACAGATCTTGAATGTTTCTTGTATCTGTTTTGTGATAAGGACAATATTTTCGTAACAGTCTTAATCTCGCGTGGATCTCATCCAGCATGTGGATACTCACCTTCTTTATACAATACTATATCATGCAGCATTTGAATTTGATTACAATTGGGATCTAACATTCCTACATGAAAATACATTTAAAGGATTACATCACTGATTAAACAGTAAGCCATAGAACATTGTTATGTATTTGGATAAAACTGCATATAATGGAATCTGGAAGAAATCCAAAGTTACAACTAGTACTATTTTTAAATGTACAAGATTCTCATTCCACAAAGCTGATTTGGCTAGGGCAGCTTCTAACTAATACAAATTATTGTTTGGCACTGAAAATGCTTGAAACATCATGTGATGCAAAATAGTCAAATGGTGTTGAGAAAAACTTTCATGAAAACTTCACATTCCTGGCCAAATATCTGTAGTTTTCCGATTAATAAGTGTTTGTTACAATTAAAGCTTCCAAGCCTTGTAGTATGCTGACTGTAGCTAACTAACAATATTATTTTATTTTTCAGTGTATTAGTTCATGATCTTTAGGTGAGATTCTGAAAAATTTACTTGGCAACAATCACGAGTAGTATGTGTACATTTAGTACATTGTTAGGTCTTGCTCTCGAGAATCTTCTACAAATTCAGAGAAAAGGCAGGACTTGCACAATACACATTTAACAATACAAGTTACATATATTTCTAAATATATTTTGATGTAAACAAACATGCATATTAAAATAAATATACATTAGTGAATCTGTTATAGTTTCCATAAATTCTTGATGAAGAAGAAACCCACTTGAAATAAACATGTATCTCAGAATGGCTATTAGGTATTAACACTTTTATAAGCAGAGAACAATGTTTCAAATCTAAAGAGGTTTAGAAGATAAATTAATTGTAATGCTGTTGTTACAAAAGAAATACAACCTTTTACACTTATTTGTCAGAAGGTTGAGTACCATATAAATAGCCTATTTACAAATTATTTAATGTTCTAGGACTATATTTGAACTTTTTATTTCCAAATGTGAAAGTAAAATTTATCTTCAAAATAAAAATAAATAGTTCCATTTTAGTATTGTTTTCATTTGCATGCTGTCTTTATGAAAAATAACTTATTCCATTGTAATTGAATTATCAATTTTTATATCATTAAAGTAACTTGTTTGGTTTAGATCAAAGTGAGCACTCCAGTTATTCTGGCATTGAACCAGTTCATAGAGAGACGAGTTTCAGCTTTACCTGTAGAGGATGAACAGGGGAAAGTGGTGGATATATATGCAAAGTTTGATGTCATTGTTAGTGTATTTTTTTTTTACTATTTTTATGTGCACCATTTAGTATACACTAGATGTAGTGACAATAGAATTTCAGTGATTTTTGAAATATAATTTGCTTTCCTTACATTAATTTCATCTCTTATGAATGCAGTTATTTGATCCAAGTATTGTAGCTAGGATTATATTAAGTTTTATTTAAAAGATGCTGATGTTTTTAAAAATGAAGACTATCCTGTGATATGTGAAATAAGTTTTTGAAAATTAGTAAGATGAAAGCAGTTCAAAACATTAGGTGAACTTTTTTTTGGATTTTAATTATGTGTGTCTCTATATGTATTGTAAAATATTAACAATACTTCTTTGATTAGAAGCTGACTTTATTGTGTGAAAGATGTCATAAAATGTAGTCTTTTGTGCCAGGCAAAACAAATAAAGTTATTTTAACAATCATTATAAAATGTTTAGTCATATATGTAGATTTCGTTAAACTTGTATTACTCAATGATCAAATAGAATAAACAATGTACACTTACTCTTCAATAAGAACACAAAGTAAATCTCTCTGCTATTTCCAAAACCAATTAAATTGACCATATCTTAAATCTTATTTTAACATCATATTTTTTTTTGTGTTATGTGAAGAAATTGGATATTAAACATTACTGTTAAGTCATTTTCACAAAGCTTATGACGCATTATACTGTTTCAAATTCCTAAATGTAAGAAAAATAACATTTATATAGAATCTGGCTGCTGAGAAGACTTACAATAATTTGGATGTTACTGTAAAGAAGGCACTGGAACATAGAGTTCAGGTTTGTAATGTGTCAGCTTTTGTTTGAATTAACAGAATTTTGTACAGGTTTAATATCTATATTTATTATCCCATTAATACTTTTGCAATGGGCTCAATATATTATACATGAGTTTATGTACACATTTGCATATGTTAAATATTACCCTGTAAATTTTATATACAAAATATGTACTTTCACAAGATCTTGTAGACTTTTAATAAAGGTTACAATTTTTGGACAAAAAATCGTATTTTTTTTTAACGAAATATTTTTACTAAAGGTTTGTTTGAAAATACATAAATAGTCTTTTTGGTCCAAGTGCAAAGTGATTTCATGTTATGATTAAAGGACTATTCTTTGTCATCAAGGTCTCAAATTTGTGTAATTTCTAAAACTTTCTAAATACATTTCAAACGTTTGTTTTCAGTAAAATTTTATATTTTTATTTTCTGTACCCTATGTGGGGTTTCTCATATGACTGACATCATAACTATCATGAAAAGTTAGGAAAGAAAGATAAATTGTTGTTTCATTCATGCTAGAATGACTTCCTATTATAACACAAAACTACAAATATTTAGAATAAGTATCTTAAGTCTCAACGTTATATATTCATGTATATTTATTTATTATTATATTGACCTTCTAGTTGTGCCTAGCTAACATTAACTTGCTAACTGAGGTGGCAATGTAATGCAAAGTTATTTTACTCTGCTTCTTATCAGATAATTTGTTTTATATATATGATTTATTTTTTCAGAATGTTTCTGTTTAATTCTTTGTTTACATATGGAAGTGTTTTTATCACTTTTTCAGTGGTTTGAAGGAGTTTTAAAGTGCAAAGTAGATGACACACTTGAAGCTGTACTAGAAAGGATAGTTCAAGCTGAGGTATGAGTTTAACTAGCGTCTTTAGGAATCGGTGAATTTAATAAAACAAAGCACAACAAAGTGAATATATAAATTTAAAAATTAACAGCACCAAACAACTCCTGAATTTACAGCTATAAAATTTAATAATAAGAAAAAAATTATGATATTCATGATGTATGTTACAGTTGTATACCAAGCCCCCACGCACACACACAAGTCAAAGCCAAAATGTTTACATTAAAATAAAAAAAATTTCTATTGTAAGTCCTTGTAATTATCACTGAGTCATAATAGAGGATGCCTGTGATCATAGCTTCCAAATCATTAGTGATATTTCATCTATCAGATATAATCCAAATGCAGTTGTTTATTTTTTTTTAATTTCTTGTAAAGCTACTCAAAAGCTATCTATGCTAGCTGTCCCTAATTTTGCAGTGTAAGACTAAAGGGAAGGCAGCTAGTCATCACCACCCACCGCCAACTCTTGGGCTACTCTTTTACCAACAAATAGTGGGATCGACTGTAACATTATAACTCCCCCACGGCTGAAAGGGCGAGCATGTTTGATGCAACTGGGATTTGAACTTGTGACACTCAGATTATAAGTTGAATGCCTTAATCCATCCAGCCATACTGGGCAAATACAGTTGTATGGTAGGGGATTAGGAGTTGAGTACTTAAGTTCATAATGTCTCTTTTTCTACTGCTTTTCTGTCTGCAGCCATTTGTGGGAAGACAGTCACACTTAGCCTTTAGAGATATAAAAAGAGCCTTGACAAATATTTTTTTATACTATTTTATTGAAATGACTGTTGTATTATAAATTTAAAAATACTAGTGGACTTGTCAAACTCATAATCTAAATTTTCACAGAAGCTTTTAAAGTTAATCCTTCTCTTTTTTATTTTTTCCTTTTTTTAATTTGTTTAATGTTATCAATCTGAAATAAACATCTAATACATAAATTTACACTAAAAGATTCTGTAGTTTTATTTTGAAAATCTGGCCTAAACTCATGGTTTTTTTTGTGTTTTTGTTGTTGTTTTTCTTTCAAAAGGCCTGGCATGCGACTCGTAATCCGAGGTTTGCGGGTTCGCGCCCAAGTCACGCCAAACATGCATGCACTCCCAACCATGGGGGCATTATAATGTGATGATCAATCCCACTATTCGTTGGTAAAAGAGTAGCCCAAGAGATGGCAGTGGATGGTGATGACTGGCTAGCACAGATAGCCCTCGAATAGCTTTGTACAAAATTCCTAAACAAACAAACAAAGTTCTTTCAAAATAAAATTACCTGCTTTTTTTGTTAATAAGTTAACATGACTTTTTTTTTTCTAAGATAGTAATTTTAGCAGTAGCAAATGAATGTTTATTAAAATGGTCTGTTCAAATGCAATTAGGGAAACTTGCATTTGAACAGACCATTTCAATAAATATGCTACTTCAATTTATGAAAAGGTTAAGTGCAATACTTCCAGATGTTTATCTAATCCAGTTGCTGGATTTACAGTATTTGTGAGGGTACACCATTATGTAAAATAGATGATATAGTTTATTTAGGTAGTGGTTTAAAGTATATAGAAAAAAAACACAATTTTTTTACACCTTTTAAATGTATATAAATTATACCTTAGGTGTGTAAAAAAAATTGGTTTGTTCTATATACTTTAAACCACTAGTTAAACATCTTGGAGTGTTGCACTTAACCTTTTCCTAAATTGAAGTAGCATATTTAGATTTTTGGTAAGTAGCTTGATAAGCTAAGTACTTGTATATAAGAACAAGAACTAAGTACTTGTGTGGAAGAAATTTCTTGAAAAGGAAGAAAGGGGGATTAAATCAGCACTTTAACCCCATTTTCCACAAAATTAAAGCAATCCATAGTTCTAGTACTATACAATACATTAATTTTAAACAGGCAATCATGTCATTACTATATGACAATAATAAAATTAGTACAGATCAAAGCCAAAATGTTTGCAATGATAATTAACACATAGTGCGTACCAAAAGGTGTCAAAATTTCCTGATATGTGTGCCAATTGCAGAACATTAACTGTGGAATTGGAAAAGTGAATTTGGGTGTTTTGTTCTGAAATAGAATAGCAAAAAATATTTTCAAGGACCACTGCGTAGTATGCCCTTGGTGCAGTATTTGCATCAAGAATATCCTTGACGATATTTGGAAGTACATTTGAGAAACTTGTACAAGTTAAAAGTTGTCCATTTTCTGCTTCTTTTTATTTTATTTTTTCTGTGTTCAGTGAAAGTGCTGATTGCCAGTTGAATCTCTTTCAGATGGAAGATTCAGTGCAGGAGGGTATTTCATTTTCAACTTTTCAAGCACATGGCCAGGACACTTTTTTTTTTATCACTTACATTTCATACCATCATACATCATCTGTATGATGATGATAAATATCTTTTCTTTGCAATTTTTTTTTTAAATACCCCTTATTGCCCAACCTGTCTGAAAAGATTCATATCACTTTTCATATTCAAGAACAAAATTATTACCTAAACTACCAACAGAACCTCCATCCAGTAGTCTTGCTGCCTCTAACACTGCAAATTATATGGCATCATGTTAAAATGATGGTCCTTTGCATTTATGACTTTCACAAAATGCCAGTAAGGAAAATTTCCTGTTACAAACTATGCAAACAGTAATGCCAGTGGACATCACAAGATCTGGAGTTTCTTTGTCATCCCCTTCTTTTCATCCACCAGAAATGTTGGTATCATATTTCAGCTGATGAAACCTGTATAATCTTTGTAAAAGGGGTACTAATTTCTTTGGATAATGATGCATCTTTTCATCACTTGCATTGCTTTTCTTATCATCAGTATCATCCATATCATTCACATTAGTAAATTCAAGTTCTTTGTCTTCAATATCTTCACATATGTCCTGCATATCAAGAATTAAATATTTGCTATGGATGCATTGCCCATTAATGATTGCTGTACTGTCATCATCAGTATTCTCTAATTTAGGTCAAGTTTGTTCTTGATGCTTATCCTCTAGTTCGAATTCTCTTTCATGTTGAACTTCCATTTTGTATCCATTTTCTGCAACTACATATGGCTTCAGTTGAACTGCTGCACCAATGGTAATCTGGAATATTCTTGGACATTAGCCTTTCCATTTTCATGAAAAATTATACCATTTTGCCAAGTAAAAGATGTCTTGAAGAAATTTTTACTTTTGTTATTAACTTGCTCTTAAACTGTCTATTCTTCACAATTGAACGTATACAAGACTGGGACATCATTTCCTGAACCTCCCATTGCACCCAACACTGTAAATAACTGTATTGGAGACATAACATTGTTTCCCATGTTCACATATTTAAAATCATTGGCTGTCGCAAAGCAAAATAAGCATCAAACTCTTATCATTCTATATATCTGTGATTACAAGAAAACCCACTGTAGAGAAAATTATATATGTAAAAATGGCTGGTTTGGGTAGAGAAAGCACTATGTAGAGGAGTGAACAAAATTTATTAGACTTGTTCTGTTAAGTTGTAGTATTCCAACAATAAGCTCATACATTTGATACACCTTTGCATTATCACTTTATATAATTACATTTTTAATATGCAGAAAATCTTTATGCAAGTCGGTAAGTAAAGCTTTAAAAATTGAGAGTACCCCAAAATAATCCCTCTTTAAATCCCCACTAGATATGTGATCCTTTTATATGCAACATCTGCATTTCAATTCATAGCTGGAAGTATTTCAAATGCTGTACCATGCCAACTCAATTTGCACTTTCCGAAATACTCTATACTTTTTTCATGATAATGGGTTAAACTTCATCTTCTAATCCATTAAAGAGTACACTGTATATACTGTTTCCCACAGAGCCTTGCTTTTTTATCTTTGAATTTTTTGCCTGTTGATTGAGTACACAAATTTGATACCCCATGTACAATTTCATTTTGTTATGAATATAATCAAGCATGTGATGATGATATGCAAAAAACTTTTCCTTCAAATCATCCAAGAAAGCAAAAAAAATTTGACAAGTTTTGGTGAACACTACTTTTATTTAAAGTATAATTTATACAATGAAATCACATTCTGACCTATCACCACTGCAGTGTGCTGCTTTATTATCCAAATGATATGTCACAAGTTTAGTCACAACAAGCATTTTGTTTCTGTACTCATTTCATATACTTGGATTGATTGTATCAATGATGGAAACCAGACAATAAAACGATTTATTCAACAAAATTTTAATTCCATACTCCATATCAGTTGTAGCTTTTATGCCATTGGAGATTAAAGCACTTGTCAGTTTGAAAAACATTCTCCTACATATTGTTTCATGACAGTTTTCCACATATGATCTATGCATCAATTCTGAAATCTTTTCCAGGTGATTTTTAGCAATGTAATTGATGCACTTCTGATTTCAGTGTTATACTCATCCCATGAAAGTAATTGAATATTTAATAGAGACAACCTGAATCTTGCTGCTTCTGGTACCATGGAATTATCGTATTTCACAATTTAGCTTTATACTTTTACCACATCTTACCCAGAGGTCAAATGCTGTAATGATTCCATCAGTTGCGTACATTTTCCTTCTTGGAGGTTTCTCATAACAAAGCTATCAATGCATTTTATTTGTAGTGAACCTCCACTCAGTATCTTTTGAATTCTGCAAATGTCAAGACAAAAGTTTAAGCTGGACATAATATCACTCTTACCACTGCATTTTTGGTAATCAATCAGCACCATGTCCATAAGTTGATTTGTATCTGCTGAGAAAATGCTTTTGCAAATTTTTGACAAAAAGTAAACCATCTGTATGCAATATGGAATATATCTTATTTAGCTTTCTTCAACAGATGTTCCTTGTTGAACTTGGCTGCTTTGAAAATAGAAATAATATGAAGAAAATGCTGTTTTTAGCTCACTCAGCTTTAGAATTTTATACATCTGTGGCTTGTATGAGCAAGTCTTGTTACCCTCAGTCATAGAATAACCTGGAATTTCAACATAATTGCATTGTACTTTTGTACATTGTACCTTTGAACCAGGCTGATGATCCATTTTACATTTCATTTTCTCTTCTATGCTTTTACCATCATAACTGCATTTTACTTGGCACACTTGCATTTATATGTTAATAGTGCCATTTTGGCAATATTTTTCCCCCAAAAAAATGAACAGAAAATACAGATCTTGTCTGTATATTATATAATGTTGGTAGAATATGACAGAATTTCAGTAGATTTAAGGAGACCCTGGATTTAGATTTACACTGTGAAAGATTCAGTACAAAAACAATTATTCAGTTATATTTTATTCTGACCTAAATAGTCCTTTGGAACTGAAAACAAATTTGTACCTTGGAAAGGTTTGCATTACATGTTGAAAATATTTTGTCCGCTATTAGTCATTATCATTAAGTCATCATGGAAAATGTCTATGGTCATAGTTCCCACAAGGATTGAAGATAATCCATCATCAGGTATGATCCAATTGCAGCCTCAAAGGATCAATTGGCATTCAGGAGTTAAGTGCTTAAATCCACAAACTCTTGTCTCCTCCTGTCTTTTGCTGTCTGCAGCCACTTATTGGTAAGGCCAGTCACTCTGTCTCTAGACATAAAAACGAACATTGTAAGAGAAATAAACCATTCTTCATTTGTAAAATTTTAATAATCCCACCCACCTCTTTTTTTAACAAGTGTTATTTATGACAAAATGATGTTAAGTTAGAGAATCGTCCTAATATTTAGATATAAAAATAGAGTGTATTTCACTACATAATGGATGATTTGCATGACTAAAATACATGAGAATTAGATTCCATTTCACTGCAAATGTTTGATTAGTTTTAAAAATGCTATATTACAACAGGCGTTGATTGAACTTGTAAAATACCTCCAAAATATGAGAAGTGCTTGGAAAAATACACTGCTGCTTTTTCCAAAGATGAATATCTATATGGCGCAGTTGTTAAATGATACAAACTAAGGGACAAAATATTGTGAAAAGGAAAATCTGTGGATCTTCCTGACAGTCAAAAAGTTGCACAACAGAACATTTAGGACATCACTTGGCACCAAAAACCACATTCTCAAACACACATTAAATGTTTTAATCAAATGTGTATGATATTACAGAAAGAATGTTGAATATAATTCCAAATTTACCATGTTTATCTACATAAGTTAGCTTACATTTATTGAAATCTAAAAGTCTGTTGAACATGAAATTGGTTATTTTGCAAAAGTATTTATACTCAAGATATGTCTGAATTGATGACCTTGCTCTGGCAAATTGGAGTACAGCATGGCATTCATATTAAGAACAAGAAAATGTTTGTTCATCATACAGTTTGTATAATCATTTGTGTAAACTCTGGAACATCTAAGATGCGTACCTCCTTTTTTTTCAATATTCTTGTTCACTGCATCTGTATTTACCCTCTTCAGCCATGTATTGTTACTAAATTGACAGTGTAGGTTAGAAGGTATAGAGGAACTCTGACATTAAGTATATAATACCATATTAAATGATATTGTGAAAGGGTGTGTTATGTGCTCTTTGACTCTCAATCTACAATTAGGTTAACTTACAATGTGAATGCTGGTTTATGAAAGAAAGCCTTCAGGCCCCCAAACACCCATTTGATATATGTCTGGGCATTGTTACAAAGTGAATAAGGATTTAAATGTGACATCTTGCAAGCCTAAAGCTCATAGGCTTTCTTACACACTCAAGTAAGTGTCTGTTTTCATTGAAAATATGATAAAAAAAGCTATATACAGAATAATCTTTAACCACAAGATTGCCAAGTCTACTGATGTAGTTTCAAAGAACTTTGGTCTGCTGAAATGGATGATTGGAAGTTAATACTTAATACATAACCTGATTTATGGAAAGTTTTATCAGACTGTTGTTTATTAAATGTTAAATTTTTAAAGGAAAATGTGAAAAAAGTACATTTTTTCCTTGTTTAATTTACTTAATAAAAGTAAGCTCCTTTAGACTATACATTTCTTGCAAGGAGTTGTAAGTTTATAAATGCCTTCTTTATAGAATTGGACTTTCTTTGACGCAATGAAGTTTTTGAAGGCACTTTCAATTGACCTTTGATATGCAAACATTTTTCATTTAAAATTGTCTGAATGCTTTAAAATGTTATAATTTTTAGAGGAAAGATCTGGTAAATATGATGAATGAGGTGAAGTTTCATACTTAAGTTCATTTAGTTTGTGGATAGTAACATGTGAAACATGATGTTAAGCATTGTCATGAAGCAGTATGGATCCACTGTAATTGACTACTGCTGGATGTTTTCATGACATTTTTTGATACATAATTTTAAGTTCACAACAATATTTCTCTGCTATGATTATTTCTTGTCAGTTTAAGAGTAAATAATGGATAACTCCTGCTGCGAAGTCAAACAATAATCATAAGCTTCTTTGAGTGAAGAGCTAATTATTAACATGTGTTTTGGTACTTCATAGTCAAGCCACTGTCTGAATCATTGTCAACTGTTCTAAAGAATCCATTTGTCATGACAGGTGATTAATTCTATAGAGAAACAAGTTTTTGTTGTGAGTGGGGAGTAATGAACAAATTTGAACTTGTTTGGTTTTTTTAGGTTTGTTTCTTTCAAACATGAGGTATCCATTTATCAAGCTTTTATAAAGGTATTTATAAAGGTTGTAGGAATTTATGTTAAAGCATTCTAAAAGTTAGTTTATTTTTAGCCAGTTGTTTAAAAATTATTGGTTGGTACTTTTAACTAGCCATCTTTCTTATAATGTTATTTTAAAATTAGGAACAGTATGCTCAGGTAGCTCTTTAGTAGCTTCACATGGGTCAGTCCTTTCTCCACTATTGTATATTATTTTGTCAGCAACATACCTTTCCCCAATTTAGCATACACTCATAATTCACAATACGCAGATGACATTGCTATCTGGAGCGCCTCCAGAAACCCAGTAATGGCCATGTCTCACGTGCAAGAATCACTTAACTGGAGTAACAAGTGGAGAGTAGTTTTAAATCCAACCAAAACACAAGCATTCACCTTCTACAGGAAACTAAAAAGACAAAGAAAAGCTCTAGAAAAAATAAAACTATCACTTGGAAACACAACCATTAACATGAGCAAAAACATCACATTCCTTGGCATCACTTTCGACGCAAAACTAACATGGAAAAAACATATAAACAATATACACTCATCAATTACAAAACACATTTCACACCTAATGACTCTAACCAGCAAACACTCAAAATGCTCACCAAAAACCATTATCCAAATATACAAGGCTTACATCCATCCGCTAATAGAGTATAGATGTCAAGTCACATATAATGTCAGATAACACTCCAGAAAATCCAAGTTTAACAAAACAAAGTACTAAGATCTGCATTCAGTCTACCATCATACACTCCAGTAGATTATATACATCAAATCATTAACTTTTCAATGCTAAGAAACAGACTAACAGAAATGTCACACAAATACTATTTAAAAGCAGAACACAGAAACAAACAAACTGCATCACTCTATAAATTAACCAGTGCACCAACCAGATTTATTTCACCATACAACATATTTCAGAAATCACAAATCACACAACAAAATACTTAAAGGGCAAACCTCGCGTAAATATTATGTATTTTCTTTTTCAGGTCTTGGGCACAAGACAGGTAAATCTTTTGGTACCTGTCCTGTGAAAGTGGGTTTTTCTCAGGGCACTCCTGTTTCCCCCCACAGCAAAATCTTAAGCATTGGGCTTTAGATCCCAGTCAAAGCAACTTTATTGCCATGCCCTGAATTGGGTCATATCGTTTCGCATTTATGTTCACATTTACTATGTCATCTGCCTTTCAGGATGAGTTCTGGCTGTTTTCTCTGGTGCTACCTTTGCCTCGCTCATAAATAATATTAATTATGACTAACTTCACTCCATCACCCAAAAAGAGTTAAAATAAAAGAAAAACAAAAACCCCAGATACACTCAGTAACCTTCCATGAAAGGGGACAAAGAGAAACCACAACATTTCTGAACACCCCATTTGGAGAGAGAAATCTTCTGATCTCTCTCTTTCTCTAAACTAAATCCCTGCCTTGTTAGTTTGCATTTGCTTGATGTCATAGAACCATACAAGTACTTGTTTCTAAAAAGTGAGTATTTTTTTATAAAGGTTGTAGGAATTTATGTTAAAGCATTCTGGATGTTAGTTTATTTTTAGCCAGTTGTTTAAGAATTATTGATTGGTGCTTTTAACTAGGCATCTTTTCTATAATGTTATTTTAAAATTAGGAACAGTATGCTCAGGTAGCCCTTTAGTAGCTTTACATGAAATCTGTAGTTCTAAATTAGTTTATGCTTTATGGTTTGAGTTATCTCTTGTCATATAGAACAAATCACTCACTGTGCATAGTTTTTTCCCCCTTAATACTAGTGGACTAGTATACTGATAACAAACTAGAATGTAAACGTAAGTATAATTCATACTAAAAGCTCAAAATAATTAGGACATGGGTTGAGTTTTGATTTTTCAAAACCTCTGTGTTTCTCATAACAATAGCTTCCATTTTATTTGAAAACTTACTGAATTACTGAAACCTGTATGTTTCATCCGTAAAGAAGAATTAACAATGTAATTTCTTAATATATTTCTGTATGTGCTGATTAATTAATGTTTAACTATGTATGTATTTTGTTTGTTTGTTTTATGATTCTATAATTTGGAAGAAAGCTTTAAATCTTTTATCGAAATACCAAGATTTTAAATGTTTCATTTATAGGTTCACAGGTTGGTGGTTGTGGATTCTAGTGATCATGTTGTGGGTGTGATTTCTCTTTCAGACATTTTGAAATTCCTTGTACTCCAACCAGCAGGTATGGTTAAAATAATTTTAAGAAACCTTAATTTTTAATGGAATGTACTAAGTTAATTATTCTGTTAAATAATAAATTATTTATAAGAAAAAAGTAGTTTTAACATACAAAATAGAAAAATCTCCAATTCGTTCTCCATCTTATCATTATCTATTTCATTTCTATATTTTTCCAAAAAATAATTATTTGTGAAAACTAATTCTTTTTTTTATTGGGGCCTGTGAAGTTAGATATCCCACCTAGTAATAAAATATTTCAAAAATTCAAGTTTTTACAATAGATAAAATTTCAGCTTATTGGATCAGCTAACTATTCAATATTCTGTTTCTGTATTTTCCTGCAAAAAATGTCTTTTTCCATATGTAATATGAAGTTAGCCTGTGTTCTTACCTTTATTGTTAATTTAAGTGCAGATTAATTCTTCAGAAACTGTTCTCTAATGTGGTATGACTACTTTCATCAGTTTCTCTAAATTCAATTTTTTTAATGTTCCACATGGCATATTCCCATATACTACACACTGTGAAAACATTATGTAAGGTAAAAGTGAGAAACTATCTTGATTGAAAATCAAAACAGCAAAGAGATTCCAGAAAAAAAAAAATCATGAATAACATTCTTGCTAGATCAATTTCACTCATTCAGATTAAACTAACAATACCATCAATTTCCTGTCATCGTGGTGCTGTGGAGCCTGTTTTTGACAAGCTTTAATGTATAGAAGGAATGCTCACAAGAACAAGATATGATTGTCTGAGGTAGACAGATCATGCAATGAAGTGTGTTTATGATTTAATTGATCTTTCTAAACTCTTACATAGAAAGCAATCAAGACTTTAAACAAGTATTTTCTCTAGGTTTGAAAACTCTAAATAATCAGAGGACATCAGTAGCAACAAGATTTCATAAGTTAAATTTTTAGAACAATCATTATCAAATATAACATTTCTTAAACTTCTTGTGATTGACTTGGTAATGATCTTGGCTAGTCAATATCACTTGTTTTAAAATGTGGATCCAACGTACAAAAGACTACTACTTGGTGTTCTTCCAGCTGTTTCAAAACAAGGGTAAATAATTCTTCATTTTTTATTTTTTTCAAATAGTAAAGCTGACACTTGTATTAAAGATGTTTATGTTGACATGTTGCTGTCTTGATCTTACAAATATTTGGAAGCTACATCATATAGTTTCAAAACCTTGTGTGAAGTGAATAGACAAAATTCACAGTTCAAAGATTTCAAGACAGTGAAGCTTCATCACAGGTTTTGTACTCAAAATTTGTTGCACACAGTTGTTTTAATATAAACTTTAAAGCAGTTTATACAAAGAAATATTGTAAATGCTTTGTTTAGTTTGACAAATGCATTTTTCCAAGTAGTACATTTTATCTGTTCTTTTAGGTTGGTGTTATTGTTGAATGCCCTTGAAGAGACTGTATTACTTATACTATTTTCTTTTAGATAGAAACAGCTTCCAAACTGTTCTAAAGAAATTTCTTATTTTCTTCTTCACATATGGGACCACAACCTCTAAAATACAGCGGTGCATATAATATGCCTTTGGAATAGAACAGTTATCTTTTACTTAGCTTACAGGTTATCAACTAAAAGATCCTACTTTCAAAAATACATTTTGTAGTTAACTGAACATTTTTGCTGCCTTTATATCAAAATCGACTTATCTAGTATTGACTCAGTTGTTTGTAGTTTTCCTTGTATATTTAACAGCAAAGGGACTTTTATCTTGTTTGTCTCTAGACAGGTGGAACAATACTTTGCATTTTTAAAGTCTCAGTGACTTCATAAGCAAAATCATTTCATTTTAAGATGGTTAAAAGGTGACCAGCATATCTCAAGTAGATTAGCTTGGACTTTTTACAGATGTTCAGTGAGATGTGATATCCAGAAAACTACCTATAGAAAAATGCTTCTCAGTATGAATATTCCATTTCATTGTAACCTCAAAAAAGGATGGTTTACATTGGCCAAAGTGTAATTATTGCATCAAATAACAGATATATCTTTACTGTTTTTCCTTGATTCCTAGCAATAATTTCTGTCCTCTACCTTAATGTGTGTTTTTGTACATACTTATTAGAATTGTATGTACAGGGACATTTTTGTTTATATCACTTTGATGACTATGGTAATCTTGTTAAAATGTCATGCCATAATAAAGTTTGTTTTTATAAAACAACACTATGGAAAGCATAAAGTAACGTATTTAGTTTTATTGAATAGGCCCACATTTGTATTCCCCCCAGTAGGTCAGCAGTATGTCTGAAGACTTGTAATGCCATAATATGGACTAAGCACAACACAAACAGCCCATTATGTATCTTTGTGCTTAACAACAAACAAAGAAACTACTGTTATCACACAGTCACCGTATCCTTCACTTGAATCCTGGACCTAGAACAATAGTTGATCAGTACTAGGACTGCTGTAGTTTAAAGGCATATTCTGTGAAAGTTTTAATTACATTAGAAGTAGAAGATGTTGCATTATAAAGGGAGCAGTTAAATCCCATTATTTGGTCAGACTAGAGAAGCTAGAGAGTTAGAAGTGGGTAATGTTAACTAGTTGCCTTTTCTTTTATTTGCCTGTGTGATGAATTAGGTATTATTCACACTGTCATTAGTGTAACTTTGCACAAACATTTAAACACAGCAAACATTTTTATAATTATATAATAATTAAAACATGGACAAGGCTGTAAAAACAAAAACCATTAAGTACAAACAACTGCTAATGTGCAGTTTTTATAATGGTTAAATTTGCTATTTCAGGATTCTTTATATGTGGCAGCTTGAAATGTAATTACTAATGTAAAACATTAAAATATCAACAAACTTGTTTTTGTTGTCTAAGTATAAAAGAAATTCAAAAATATTTTTTAGAGAAGTAAATGCTCATTGGAAGATTAGTTTTGGGAGTTAGCTAACTTGTTATACATAAGAAATATAAAATAAAAAAAATTGAAATGACTGTGTCTGTATCTGTCTTGTAATGAGTTTCACAAGCTATGAAAAACATTTAGTACATTAAAGGGGTAGTATCATCCAATTTTAACATACAGGAGTTGTTGATTCACGTTTTTATTATCTCAAAATTTAAACTTAAAGGTGGCAAATATCATAATAATAATATGACCAAATTAAGTTATGTTTATTGTGTACTTTAGACATTCTTAAAAAGCCAAAATATATGTATAGGATTTACAAATGACATGAACACGCATGTAGTCTGGTGATAAAGAGTAGCTTATTTTGGGAATGAGAGGATAATGAATAGTTTTGTTTAGGATGATATCTTCCCTCTTAACTGCAGTATGATTTAATATCATAAAGAAAAATTTATTCATCCATTTCATTTTTGTAGGTGAAGATAAACCAACAAAAGAGGAACACTTATTGAAGAAAGGTTCCTCAACATATGAATAATCAAGTCGTAGTTAGTAGAATATTCAAGACTTGAAAAATTAAAAGACGGCAATTAAAGAATTAATTGTGAAAAGTTGTTTCTTAAGGTGAAATTTATGATGGCTTTGCCAATGAATTGTTCATGAAAAATGTTTGTCATTGTTAATTAAGGGGTACCATTGATGGATGTTTCTTAGTTACTGACATTTGTCATTTATTTTGTAAATAAGGTCAATTGATTAGTACTTCAGAGGTAGCAAAATTGTATCAAAATTAAATTTTTGTCTTGCTGCAGCTTTAACATAGTATTACAAGATTCCTGATGTATGTTCATAGTATTTGTTTCTATGTCTGTGTATACATGTGTGTATAAAGTAGAAGTATTTTATTCATTTGACAAGTAATTATTTCATAAAGAAGTTGAGATTTTTTTAGTTTTTCCTTTTAAAAATGTTAGTAGTATATTTGAAAGCTGATTCTTAATGAATTAAAAACTGAAATTAGTTAAATCAAAGTTGTGATGATAATTGTAATTAAGATAACAGAAACTAAATTCAGATTTTAAAAGTTATTTTCATATTTAATGCAGCAGACTGAGAAACCTGTTTCACTAGAGAAATGATGATTTGTATGCAAGGTTCTTTAAAATTTTATTTGAATAATTCCATGTATACTGTTTCTGCCTTCTGTGAAATGGTAGTGTTTCGAAAATGTCTGTGCTGGATTTTTCATCAGCACAAAGTTTAAAACTAGATAGAAAGAAGGAGTAGTACATAGAAATTATTCAACATGTCAGCACACTGCCTAAAGATTTAAGACTATTTAAAAGTTTCTCACAGAATTTACCATAAACATGAAAGTAAAAAGACTTGTTTATCTCTCAATCATTACTGAGATTGAAAGAATTGCAAGTATGTGTTTTGTAAATTTGAATTGCATATGTAGTCAGCAAGGGTAATTTGTATATTGGTGAGTTGAATATAGAACATGATATATACAACAAAAGAATGTTTGTATCATTAACTTTCGTTTTTTTATGTGCTTAAGATTATTTTGATTTTGTTATGAAGAAAGAGAATTATCTATAAAGTAACATTTTAATTTTCTTTGTGTATTTTGAATTGCTGTCTATTTACACTACAGCAATTGGAATGGATAAAAATTGTTATTAAGGTGTTGGCAAACTGTAAAATTCTCAGATTGTTAAGGTAAACAATTCTATGTGGTTTTGATTAGTTAAGTAGGTAAAACTTATTAACAAGGACTATTATCTAATTTTGTATTTGAAATATTTTGCAAAGTGTGTCTGTGTGTATATCTATATCATATATATTTTCAAAAGTTATAGAAAATGTAAGAAAATCAGTTAATATCAAAAGATTATACATTTTGCAAAGAAACTACATAATGAATAAATTTGTAAATTAAAAACGGATTTTTCAAACAATAAGCATTACTTAAGCTAAAATATGTAACAAGTATTTGGAAAACTGTTATTGAAGCCAAAAATTATATTAGTGTGAGAAGGGAATTTTCATTGAGTGGACTGCTTACTAGGATAGTTGCAATCTACTTTAGAAATAAGCATATCCTCTATTTATTCTTTAGGTAATTTACATTATTACCTTTTAATTTTATGTATGGTTATTTCTTGGATGTTTACCTTAATTTTTTCATAAATAATAGTTTCAGTTGTAATATATTTTAATTATGCATCATAGTAATGCCAAAAGTGGTGATGAAACATTCATGCATTTTGTAAAGCCATATTGCCATTTTGGAATTTTTTATTCTTAACTGTAAAAAATGATTATTTGTTGGTTTTTTTTGTAATTTGGAAATGTTTGAGAATTTCAGGTTCCTGCAAAATTTTAACTTTCTGACTTTTAATTTCTTTTTTGAGGGGGGTTTTGTTTAAAATCCCTGTAATGGTATTATCTAACATTTGTTTTTAAAATATTGGAATCATTAATCAAAATATTTATTGTAACATACTTTAAATGTCATGATTTAATTTTAATTTTTCATAAATGAAACTTGCACAAACCATTGTTAAATAACCCAAAATTATGAAATAGGCACAAGATTTTACTATTTAATGATAAGCTGAAATGTAAATTTTTATAGTATAAATTCTAACGTTTGTAACATTTTGGAAATCAATTGATGTGCCAGAGAATACAGTTATATTGTATAATACAGCTCTGTAAAAATATTAAATTGTAAATTGGTAATAACTGAAAAATAAGCCATTTAAAGCATTTTGTGTGTGTACGGGTTTGTGTGTTTCTATACATACATACATATTTATGCATTAGCCACTTTTAAATAATTTGAACTTTCAGTGATAAATGATAGAAATGTACTAAACCTATGCCATTTATAGTTAAGTGTATTGTATTACATGTTTTGTTTTTGTGACATGTATTTAAAAATACACTCATTTTGTATACCCCATGCAATATTAAAAAAAGGTTAACAAATTATTTTTATCTTTGTTTGGTTTTGAACATTAGGAATCTTTGACAGTTTTTGATCTTATGGCAAAACCAGTATGCAAGAACCATTTATTCTCTTCCTACCTTTATTTTCATTTTTAGATAACATTTCTTTCAGTTGACCAACCGTATAGTTATTTTGAACTAAAATGTAAAATAATAACCTTAACAACAGAAAATGTGATTTCAAAAGTGAAATGTAAAACATTGTCACTTACTTAATATAATATTAAAGTTTTGTTAGTAGTGTGGTATTTTTAGGGTAAACTTATTTTTACAGAAATCTTAGATAGATGCACTTTGTAATAGGCCTTTTTTTAGGATAATTATAAAGTGAACATGGATTTGGTGACTAATAATAATCTAAATAACAGATTAGACATGTGTCAAATGCTAAACAACCTTTTATCTAAAATGCTGCATTAAAACTCTCCTTATTCAGGTTAGACACTGACCATTTCTTCCCTACTGGATCAGTGAATCAATCAACAACTACAGTCTCGTTTTGAGTTTACCAACTGATAAAGCAAATTTTATTACAATTTCAGCTTTTGCAGTAAGATTAGTTTTTAGAACAGGTACAACATTTTGAATACTGGTGCTATTATCACCAAGTTCACAAGTTTTTACAGTAAAAAAACATTTTAGTATTTAAATCAACATAAAGAAGTCAACGATGTATTGATTGTAGTTGTAAATATCAACTCACGTGAATTTTACATATTATTTATGTCTAAAAAATAATACAAAGATGAATAAACGTTAAAAAACTATGAAGTTTTTTGGGCAAAATATTTTGCATAATTTTAAGGATGTATGAAATTAACAAACAGATATATAGAATCGTACCTGGGTAGTTTTTAATCGTGGCACAGAGAGATGTTTTCGGACTTCCACCGCTGGAAACCACGTTTCAGTATTTGTGGTGGGCATAGTACAAATAACTGTGTAGTTTTGTGTTCAATTACAAACAATAATAACAGTTTTCCAGGTTATGACTCTATAAACAAATAAGATTGATAGCTATCAAACTTAGACTTTGCCTTAACAGTATTATAATGAGCATTAAATTCCGTACTTCAAAGAGGGAAATAAAGAAGATTTAGAGAACAAAAGTTATAATTCTCATATTAAAATAAATTGAGAATTTTTAAAATTATCTTCTTCTAAACTTCAAAACTTTAAACTTCTATCATATTAGCATTCGATTTATTAACTATGTTTTGCCAAGTTTATGTGTATACAATAATAATAAAGTAGTTTAATTAAAATTTGAATGTAAGTCTTTGAAACGTTGTGACATATACTACAACGTCTCTCTAACAAGAGGGTTGAGAGACTGGTGAGAAAATGAAGTATCACAAAAGTGTAAAAGCTATTATCATTCTACTAGATATACTTTCTTTTGTAACAAGATTTAGAACTCAAATTTTCTACGAAGACCACCCTTTAAGGCAGCTTATCCCCAAAGCCAACCACCTTCTTCCAAAAGTAAAACTGTATAAACTGTACTCAACTCCTATGCTGCTAAAATTTGAGTTTATTTTCCCTTGTCCTATTGTTTTCACTGCTATACACAATATTAGGGAAGTAGTCATCCCTAATGGTACTTGTTAGGAATAAGGAAGGTACACCAAAGGTATAGGTTAATTTTAAATGGGTGAATGCAGTTACTCATTGATGCATTTCTACTCCTATCAGATAATTGTTTCAATGCATTTTTTAACATTTTTGGACTTTATATGTTCTACTTTGTCAACAATGTTTTGGTGTTTGGCTGCACATTTGAGCTTGCTGCTAAAAATTCAAGCATGTTACTTTAAAGTATAAAAAACTGAAACCTGGAAAGTGTACACTAATGTACATTGAGGTTTACATTCTTCATCATACTTTAATATGGATTAAGTACCTATTGACTGCAGAGAGCACAGTGATACAACACAATTTCCAATCTCCATCAAAACTTGAAATGTCTGTTTTGCGTTATATTGGTAAACTTCTCCAAGATTGCTATACAATTATCAGCTCGCTCACTAAAGTCGAGATACATTTCAGATGGAGTGAACAATGTAAGTAAGCATTCCTATCATAGAAGCACGCAAATGTGGAAGCTACAGTACTGTCAAGGATATGTAAGCACTGTGATAACTGTTCCAATTTCATTAGGTGAAGTACTGCATGTAAATACATATACTACTCATATATTTACAGATCCTAAATGTAGGTGCTCTACAAGGAAGAAAGAACTACTGATACTACTTGCATAGTAAAAGTTCATCATTCCAATTGACCACTACTGCTGAAGCAGTTTTATAAACCTTAAAAAGATGAAAGGGATAATTACATGTTGGATAATGGGGTTGGAGGCATGTGATTTAAGTATATTGCACTGCCTTGGTTTGGAACATATAAATGCTGATGGATAGTCTCAGTGCATGTTGAGACTGAGCATGAATGCACTGAATGATTAAAATCATTTCTTCAAGATCAATGCAGAACCTTATGGTAGGTAACTTTACTCGAAGTAGAATAGCATGATTAAGTGTTCAGATCTTCAGAAAGAACAGCTTACGGATGTAGTTCTAGTATGGATGCTTCTTTCAAAACATTAATGTGAAAATTGGTCAATGCAAATTGAAGAATGTAGTACGGATGTATCAAATACAGAGAGAACGTAGTTTAACTACATTGTGTTCTACATTTTGTTTGTTGACAGCTCAATGAAGTGAAGTTAGATATGAATTAAAATGGTCGAGTTGAGTGAATACGTGTCAAATATCCGTAAATGTATGCAAAGAGCTCTCCAGATATCATGTAGCACTATTTACTAAATTTTATATACTTATATTAAACGTCTTCAGTCTACAGTTACTACCACCTCTGGTTCCTTCCTTAATTTTTGTGACTGTCTCAAACCATGTTGCCATTGGAGTTACTTTTGTAAGAGATAAGATATCCCTTAATCTAATTTAGTGCATAGGTTGAGTTGGCAACCCCTCAACAAACGTGTTGATGAGGGCCTCAAAATCCTTAAGAGCCGTGGTAAGAAATGCCTTTTTTATGTATTTCCTTAATTTGTCTATTCACGCAACCTAGGTCTGGCATGGCCAAGCGTGTTGAAGCTACGACTCGTAATCCGAGGGTCGTGAGTTTGCATTCCCGTCGCGCCAAACAAGCTCGCCCTTTTAGTTGTGGGGGCGTTATAATGGTACGATCAATCCCACAATTCGTTGATAAAAGAGTGGCCCAAGAGTTGGCGGTGGGTGGTGATGACTAGCTGCCTTCCCCCTAGTCTTACGCAACCAGCTTCTTTTCGGGTCACCACCTTCAAGCTTTAAAATTTGCTCTATAAATAGTTCTGTTCTCAACAGTGTTGAATCTGTGATACAGCTAAAAAACTACTGTCTCGTTTGTGAAACTCCTCTTTTTTCCAAATGCTCTAGGGCACTGAGTTTGGATTGCCTAAGTTCAGCATAAGTTTTTCATTGCTTGTTTGTCATTCATCCATTGCTAGAAATAACTAACTTGAAGTATTTGATAAAATGATTCACATCTTTCTTTACTGTTCCCTTGAATACTAACAAACGTTTACTATAAGTTTCTACTGCCAGCATCGTAATTAAAGTCCATCAAAGGTGTCCAAGGAAGTCCCCTTCTTTTCTTTTTTTTTCAGTTCAGATGTAGTTTTCCTTACTAGTTAAATGTGTGTTCTTGATTAAAGTAATTGCATTAGTCGGTTTCCTTTGTGTGTCTGTAAATTCATAACAAATGGTGGTAAAACTTTGTCAAGGTGACTAGAAATTTGCTATGTAGGGTAACTGCAAGTAGATACAGTGGTTCAACCCAGATGTTCATTTTCGTGGGTTTTAGAAAGTATATAGAACGTGGAAATTCTAAGGTCCTTTACATTAAAATTCTGGGCTGCAGTAAGTAGTTCATCAGCAACTATCATACCTTCAATTTTAGATGTTACTAGGTTGTTGAAGCCAGAAGTTCAGTTGTCTTGAAGAGAGAGGTAGAAAGTACAGTAGTCTCAGAGTTTCAGTTATTTATAAATCCTTGTTTCAAACTGTTATGGTTCCATCTTTGTTTGCTGGTTTTATAACAACGTGTCTCTTTGTTTTATACTGTTTAAAGTTAATTTACGACGCTAAAAGCAGGGCTTCGATTCTGCTCATTAGGCTCAGCAGAGAACCTGATGTAACTTTGCTATAAAAAACAAACACACTCATTCCTACACTTATAAATGAAGTAATCAAGTGCAATGAACCCACCAGAGGGTGTTGTCCATGTGGAATGTTTTGAAGAAAATTTAGAGATCACAGGGAGGAGTAGTTTTTGAAAAATTGATTTTTATTCTCAGTTTACGAAAAAAAATGTTAGATATTTTCCATTGTGAAAAATGCATTGACATTACTTTTAATAGGGACAAATTTGAATCGTTTATTAAGAATATTTCATTCAAATCACTAGGAATTGTGAAAAGTTGAATATTGTAAGCGAAAGTAATAGTTCCTGGGGTGTTGGCTTCAAGTAGCGAGATAGTGGTTGTATTCCATGTAACTGTGTCTGAGACCTCTTCTATAAAAATTAAAACGTTCGCATCTCAAACTGTAAGGTGAAAATCTTGATCTAAGAAGTACATATCTATTTGTAGGGGTTGTTCTAATAGACCTATGGACTTGTTTTCCAGTTTTGTTTATCTTCTCTGAAGATATATTGTGTAAGAAATCCTGAAGACTCATTATGAAGATTCACATTCGTAGCCCAGTTTAAAAATATTGGATTTGGTGTAAACTTATGTATGGTTTCAAGGTTATTATCTCGTTGTAATGTTATTTTCTTATCTTTTACGTTTCTAAAGAAATCTTGATAGTTACAGCTGGCTTCGTGAATTACTCTCAAAATGTTTGAAGAATCCTGTTCGTCAGAAATTTCGTAGAATTTCTGTCGTTATTGTTCCACCTCATTGGAATCTATATCCGGTAGGTGGCACATAGTCCTTACTTAAAGTGCAGCGTGATTAATGCTGTAATTCTTTATTGATACTTTATTGAAAATTCTCTAGTTGACATTTAGAACGAGAAATTTTAACTGTAATCCACAAGGAATAATACTTTCACGAAGACATTTACTTATGAATAGAATGTGAGAGTTGTACCTTGTTTTTTTTTAAGAACCTGACTATTCCAGCTGTTGGAAAGAGTTGTAAAACTGTTTGGATCCAGGCATTTTTGCGGTGCAGAAGTTTAACGAAAAGACAAATATAGTCATATTCGCATAGGCAACGACAATATCAAAATTAAATAATAGGTTGAACAATCATCAAGTTTTAATATATTTTTATTAAAATAAAGATGGTGTTTTGAGTTAGCGTTCTTCGTCAGATCGTACTGTTTACAACAAAGGTGCGAGCATAGAATTAAATAAAAAAAGATAAATATCAATTAAAATTTTATTAAAAAATGGCCAAACAGAAATTTACAGGAAAGAAAATCGTTGATTTAAACCAGCAAGTTGCAATGTACTCTAGATTGTAGATTAATCTATTTTAGATTGTTCTATTTTATGTAAGTCTCCTGAAGCACGACTGTATGTTTGCTGATGGTCAAATTCTTACTTACATCGATTCTTTTGTTTTGATTATTTCTGATAGACTTTTGATTCTACGGTCACAGACATTTTCACTTTAAAATAATATCATTTACACTTTCACCCGTATAACCTTATGCGTTTTAGCTTTAAGTTGCCATCCGCTAGTACAGTGGTATGTCTCCGGATTTACAACGCTAAAATCAGGGGGTCTATTCCCATCGGTGGGCTAAGCAGATAGCCCTTTGTGGCCTTGCTATAAGAAACACAAACAAGCTTAAAGTCCACGTTTTCCTTTTCACTAACGAAATAAAAACAACTTGCATGGTAAACATTTTAATATTATATTACAAACGCATTCAAGAAACATGACTTCTGGCACAGTGAGAATTTAATTTAGGAATTAAAAGATCAACCAAAATCTTAAGATGTTCTAAAAGTTAAGTGCTGTTACAATAAATCAACAAGAAAGTGAAATATATATAAACATACTGATATAATAACTTGACGAATCTTGACCTTCAAATGGCGCTCAGTAATGGGTGAACTACAGATGTAATCCTTTTTGTTGTTGTTTTTCCCGAGAAGTACAAATGCTTGGTCGTAGAAGTTCTGGTGAAGAATCATATTTAGGTCATTTACCAACTTATTACATGTTTTCATGAATAATAATTAATTAATATTTATTTTTCATTTAATGATTAACTTAAGAAACCACTGCATGGATATTTTTGCCATAACTTATCAGACTACCATTTTCTTTGTTTGTAGCCTGGAACTATCTGTGCTCTGCTCACTAAGGATATCGAAACCCGGTTTCTTGCATGATAAGTCTGCAGACATACCACAGTGCCAATAGAGGTCCTACGTTGTTCTCATAATCAACAAATCTCTTATTCCTAATCAGCATAAAATATTTTGTTCAGTATTTTTCGCATCTGAAAAATCAAAAATAGTCTACTTGAGTATTTTTTATTCAAGATTATAGCAGCTTTTTCTAGTTATATTTATGACATGGTTCTCTCTGACTTATACAAGTTTAATACAAACTATGCACTTTAGGATTGACCTCGTTACTGAAGATGCGTTGTTGTCTTTTCTGAAGAACTTGAAATGTATGAAAACATGCTTGATCTATTCTCCAGATTACATTATTTCACACACACATATACTCTTTCTGTTCACGTCGATTTAATGATAATATTGGTCTGGTGTAAAAATAAGTTATTTTATGGATGTAGATTGAGATGAAAATAATTTATATAAATTAATGTTTTCATAATAATCTTTCAAAAAAAAAATCAGACATAGACTTCAAATGTCATCATCAGAATCTACATATCCAGCTAGATCTAAATCAGCCTGGTCCTATCACATAAGGAAGATTCATAGTTTTGATGTAGTTAGTATAGCCTTGTTTATTACTACTAATATATATTTCGAAATATCTTTTCTGAGAGATAGTGTTTTGAATTGAACTTTTGACCTAAATTTCCTTAATGTATGTTTGGAAACTTCCCTAAATGTCCCTAAAACTTTCAATAGCCCTAAAAATATTCCCTCAACTCGAAGTTGAGTTAGAAATCTCATCAATGTGAGACATGAACGTATCAGATAAAGGGAAATCTTCTTTGGACTCCCGAGAACGTGTTTGAGAACGAGTAACAGCACAGGCGGGGAAAACATCAGGAAACTCTTCAACGAGTTGCTCTGTACTGGGACTAACAATAGGTGCTTCAACAACACGAACCTCTGGTACCACCTTTACCAGCCAAATCATTCCCCAAAAGCATAGACACACCTTCAACAGGTAATGAAGATTTAATACCCACAGTCACTGGGCCTGAAACTAAGTCCGAGTGTAAATCTAATCTATGAAGAGGAATAGAAACGACGCCACCTTCTACACTCAGAAATGAGCACATTGGCCCCAACGGATGACTTTTCAGAAAATGGAAGTACACTTTCCAAAATCAAACTCTGAAAAGCTCCAGTGTCCCGCAGGATTTTAATTGGTTGTAAATGTGAATCGCCAACAAAAGAAACAAAACCTTCAGTGTAACCAGTAATTCGGATGAATCGTAAATATCACAGCTTTTGTAGATCTAGCTCCAGTCACAAATACAAGTTGAATAAACACACAGCAAACGTTGAAAAATTCTCAAACGACGACAACATCTCTTAAATCGAATGAAAACAAATGACTGACTCTTCTCTTCTTCGAATAAAAACTAATGACTCTTCTTTTTCTAGCATCTTCGTCTGTTTATATATTTGTAGGCCTAGACTTATCGAACCATCGCGTAACTTCCCAACATTCCAGAGAAATCCGCGCATGTCCGTTCTTGCACGAGACTTGTCTAGACACTAGGACGCCACATTCCATTTATAGTCAATTGATTGATCTACCTAATTCTAGAAATTTTAAATGTTATTTTAAATGAATAACAACATATTTTTAATTGGTTTAAACTTTGAAACAGTAATATAAATATGGAAATATAAATAATAGAAATGAAAATTTAAACACAACACGACATGTTGTCGTTTACAAAACATTTACATGACATTTACATAACAAACACCCACCGCTAACTTCCGCATTATTATAATAAAATAGTGGACTTTGACCATTACTCTTATAACGCAAACATGGCTTCAAAGATTGGAAAACATTTTTTGTTTGTTTTTGGCAACGGGATACGGACCACGAAATCTCGAATTCACAGTCCGGCACACAATATTAATCAACGCTATGCACTAAATGGCATAAAACACAAACTCTTTCTTCATGTCTCAAAGTAAATTACAGGCGGAAGCATAATGCGTGTGAATATATACTCTTCAAAAAAGAAACGCAAAAGGCAAAATTTGAGACATATTGTAAACAAGTTTATTCCAGGTAGTTCTGTATGACATGTGTGAAACTTTTCACATTCACTGCAGAACATCCAAAGTCTGCAAAGGCAAAATCCACGCTCACTAGTTGACGTTTAACGTCAATAACGAGTATGTCTCGGGTGAGCATCAATAACTGCTTGGCATCTCCTGCCCAAAGAAGCGATGAGATGACGAATCACATCCTGTGTAATGGGTGTCCACTCAGCCTGCAAAGCTGATGCAAGCTGAAGTAGAGTCTGCAGTTGAGGTTGTAGCAGTCGCAGACGTCGGTCAAACTCGTTCCAAAGAAGCTCGATGGAGTTTAAATCTGGTGATGTGGAGAGCCAGTAAAGAACGCTAATGTTGTGGTGTCTCAAGAAAACAGTGGTGAGTCAGGCTGTGTGAGGACGGGCGTTGTCATGTTAAAAAACGTCGTTGACGTTCACCATGATGGGTTGCACATGGGGCCTAAGAATCTCGTCGACGGTTGCGTACGGTCTGCTCGGAAATCCTACGCAGCCCTGGTATGGTTGAGGCAGTAGACGTCGCAGTGGTGGTCCTATCCCGAAGGTAACGTAACTGGATGTAGTAATCTTGTGCCGGCGTGGTCACACGAGGTCTGCCAGATTGTGGACGGTCACAAGTTGATCCATGTTGTTGGTGACGATTCCATAGTCTTGTGATAGTGCTTGGGTGGACATTCACAGTTCTGGAAATCTGATCGAGATTCGCCTGCTTCCAAGCCAATGGCGTTGTTGCGTTGTGCTTCAGTCAGTGTCGGCGTAACTGTATTGCGTGTCGGCGGCTTAAAACTGAGCTATGGAAACCGAGAACCCGTCACATTTATCGGGAGTTGCACATGTTTCACTTGCAGAACATGCAGATCTCTCAAACAAATTTATTGGACACGAATGCGTTTTGGCGAAAAATCCGATGTTTTTCTCCGTTTTCAAAGTGCACAACTTTTATTGTCATTTTGGTCTGACAATCAGTGCCTTAACACGTGTAGCATCACATACTCTGAGCTTGTAACGTTATTACACATATTTCTCTTTAAAATAAAAAATATCCCTTTTGCGTTTCTTTTTTTGAAGAGTATACATATATATTTGTTCTTTAAGAAGCATTGGCCTTTCATACTACTTTTTTGTGTGATATTTTTGTGTCAGTCAGATGTCAGTACACTGCTAAATTAGGAACGGCTAGCACATATAGCCCTTGAGTAGCTTTGTGCGAAATTCAAAAACAAACAATACAGAGACGTGCCACAGTAGATGTGAGTTGCACCGTCATGTTTGTTTCTTGTGTATTTCATTCACGGTGAATTCCTGATCACTTGACAGTGTAATGTCATTACAGATAAAATTACTAGTGGAGAAATATTGATACATATACATTTTCAAATACTTTAGAACCAAAGGCCACAATATGTTGAAGAGGGAAATTTTCAGTGCTCGTTTGATAGAACTTTTTGGACAGTAACAAACCGAAATTATATTTTATATCAATCCAAAGAATCATCATAACGACAAAATACAGGATACAGTACAAAAAAAGACACTCATTTAACAACAACAAAATCATATTTGAGAAGCTGGAGATATTTCGTGATATCGTTAGCAAGGTAACAAACAATAATTTACAGGTGATAAAAAGGTTAAAAACTAATGTGTGTAATCATGTGCATTTGAATTAGCACAAGTAATTAGAGAGGAACTAGATTCAAGGGTATAAAGATGAATGGAATAGCCTTTTTATATAGTAAGGTTAAACAAGTAACATGAACTTTTCAAGGCTTCCTTTATACTTAGAATTGTAGATATATTAATTATCTACAGCTTCCCATTTGTATTTTCTTTAATAAATATTAAATATGATCATTTTTAAAACAAAACTCGTGCAGTCATTAATGTGCAAATTATTACATATACTAACTCTATCGATTAGCGAAAATAAGATATTGTCCCCTTTCGAGTAGGATCTTTTGCTAATTATCAATAAAACTTTTGTATCCTTATTGAGTTAACAAAGTGCATTTTTTAATTTTAGCTCCACAAAATGAGCCCTTTCTTCTTCTTAGGGTCATTGTTATGCATTGCTACTAATTTCACATAACAAAGAAGAAATAATCAAATAACATTGTCAATTCTCTTCTCTTTGCTACTTCCGTAGAGTCCACGGTTGGTTGTTTAGCCATATCCATTTTTTAGTAGTTGAGCAATTGATTACTGACTGTCTGTTAGTTCATCGACCAAAGAAACACATTATGCATACCACAACAGATAGCATTCAAAAGTTGAAGAACATCTTAAGAAATTTGCCAAATCCTTAGAAAGCAAACCATAAATTGTTCAGGCCAATGTGTGAGAAGTTGGAATTGGAGCAGTTCTTTCGAAAAGCATGAAGATGGACTGTTTCCTACATTGTATATCAATGAAAAATTGTTGAAGAGTGAGAAAAAGTACTCTACGACTGAATGAGAGGGTCTGGCTATTATATTTGCCATCTGAAATTCCACAACTACTTCTATGGGTAGGGTATCATCATCCAGACAGACCATCAGTCACTTATATACATCCAGAGGTACAAAATTAACAGTGTGAAGACTACCAGGTTGGCATTGTACCTCCAGAATTATCAATTCTATATTAAAGCTATCAAAAAACTGCAAATACTGTTGCAGACTATATGAGTAGACTCTGTGCATGAACTAAAAACAGTATTTATATATAATATAAAATATTGTAGGTATTTTTGTTGAAGAGGGACTTGTTAAATGTACTTAACTATTTAAGTTTAATGCAAGTTTTATTATCTAGATAGTTCAAGTGCTAAATTTATTCATTTTTAGAAGCAAAAGTATATCACAGGTTTCTTTATGTAAATGTTTACAAATCATACAATATGTAACTCATTTGATGTGAAATGGTAATACTTGTATTAATGTATCGTATTACAAGAACCTTCTAAGTTTTACTGTTGTTTTAGTTTAGTGTTATTGCATCGTAATATATCATATTGTGTGAAAAGTTCTAGACCTTTGTTGGACCATAAATATGTATCCAAAATATAGTTAAATATTTATTTGGTAAGATAGATAGCTCAAGCTAATATGATCGTAAATTTAGCCATAAAGTGGACATAGTGGCAATTTTTGAATAGAAATTATCACAGATTGTATTATAATAACAAATTAGAGAACAAGAAGATGTCTTGTCAGTTGTGTTTTAAAGTAATTGAACTAACTTGTGTGGACTTTGATTAAAAAAGACAATTATTCAAAGCTGTAGAAAAGGTACTTTGAGCTTTGTTTTTGATTTGCTAGCGATCACCCATTGTCTATATTATTGTCTGTATTATATCTATTAATATCAACTTTCCGAACTTTATAATAATCAAGCAGTATTGCCCACCAGTGGCTCGGCGGTATGTCTGTGGACTTACACCCTTAAATCCGGGTTTCTATACCCGTGGTGGGCAGAGCACAGATAGCCCATTGTGTTGCTTTGTGCTTAATTCTATAACAACAACATCAAGTAGCATCATTTCCTGCTCAAAAGTGGCAAAATGACGTGTTCTTTAAGACGTTTGTCTTTAACACCAAAAATTGTTTAAAATATAATGTGATCAATTTAGTGACATTTAATCATCTATCTTTCAGATGATTTTGAAATTAAAATTTTGAATAAGTAGAGTAATTCCAAAAGGTGTCTGTGAGAGAGTTAAGTTAGTGTGACTAACCATATCAATCAAATAACTTTAATTGCTAAGTAGTTCTCTGTAATAAAACCAATGACTAGTTTTACCTCATCTCTTTCTTTGACAAAATAATCTCAAACGGATATTATGTGTTCTATGGAAAACACTGTTATTATTGCATTAAAGTGCTTTTAGGTGAACAACATATATAGTTCAATTGATGAATACTGACAGTAAAAGAAAAAGTATCTGGATTACCAAATTCTGTTTATTCTGGTTGATCCAATTTGATTGTTACGGATTGGATTCAATCAGTGTTTTATTCAGCCGCTTTGGAAAACAGAAAGAACTCTCATGAATTCTAGTTATATCCTTTAGATTTGGCATAACACTTTGCATATATACAGTTACGACAGAAAGTGTTCGTACCCCTGCGTCGTGAGTAGTTTTCTCCTCATAACTTAAAAAGTTTAGGATAAAATAATTAGGATAATGAAAGTATAGTATATTATATCTATAATACTACCACACATGTACATAATTTTTTATGTAAATTGAATGACAAATAAACTGTTTATAAACAAATAACCACACATAGGAGAGGCAGAAAGTGTTCGTACGTCTACTTTAATGGTCAGTTATGTAACCTTTCAGGTGAATTACTTGGAGCAATCTCTTCTCATAGCCATTTATGATCGTTTGATATTACTCGACTGATATTTTATTCCATTTTTCTTTACAAAAGGCCACAAACTTTTGCAAATTTTTCGGATGACGCTTATGAACTCTGATCTTCAACTCATGCCAAACGTTTCCAATTGAGTTGAGATCGGGTAACTGCGATGGCCACTCCAGAACGCTTATATGGTTCCTCTGCAATCAGGATTGTACATATTTTGATGTGTGCTTAGGGTCATTGTTGTGCTGGAAGATCCAACGACGCCCAAGCCGCAAGTTCCGAGCATCACTCTTGATATAAGTGCCTAATATATCAACGTACTCTTCTTTCTTTCATGATTCCGTTGACGCAGTGAAGGCTGTCTACACCATAGGAACTCCACAGCATGATCGAGCCATCTCCGTGTTTAACTGTAGGGACGGTGTTTTTTAGAAGATTTCGTTGTCCCTTCATACGGAAAATATAGCAAATATCATTGTGGCCGAAAAGCTCGATTTTAGTTTCGTCTGACCAAAGAATACCCTTTCGATAGGTAAAAGGTTTATCTATATGCTTTTTTGCATACCCCAATCGTGCTTCTAAATGAACAGGCTTTAAATGTTCGTAACTGTAGAGGTGCTTACTTCAACCCCAGTTTTCCTTACCTGTTTCTGTATGTCATTACGTGTGAAACGAGGGTTCCTACTAACTTTTCTGAGAACCTTCCTTTTGGTTCTCTGTGGAATTTTGGAGGAATGTCCGGAATGAGGGAAGTTAGCAGTTGATCATGTAAGCTTAAACTTGGCAATTTTGCTTTGAACAGTAGATTTCGGCACATTAAGTTATGTAGAAACACCGGAAAGAGACACACGAGACTTGTATTTCACAATAATTCGTTTTTTTTTTAAATCACTGGACAGTTGTTTCCTGTTTGCTATGATGACCAAGCAGATAATGACGGAGACGGCGCTAAATTGCGGGAAGTACATTTTTTTTGCTGGTTTAATTCCAATAATTATGAACCCAGTGTCTAGTTCTGGAATGGTATAATGTAGTTAATTCGCCAAACTAAACAACATTTGTACGGGAATATCAGTTTTTTCAGACGTTATAAAATGTACGAACACTTTCTGCTCCTCCTATTTTTTGTTATTTGTTTATAAACAGTTTATTTGTCGTTTAATTTACATACAATTTATGTAGATCTGTGTTAGTAGAAGATTTGCAATATATCATACTTCTGTTAGCCTAATCGTGATACTTTTCAAGTTATGAACAACATGTGGTCAGCTTCCGGTCAATTACCTCTTTCTTTGTGAACCTGACGATGATCGAAGAAGGTTGAAATGTTGTTCGCTCTTCTATGTAGTAAAGTCTTGTTTTGAACCCTTGGGCTATGTCATACTAAATATAAATAGTGTAGCTAAATGCAGTTAGAAGCCTCAAATATACCTTTTGATTTGCTCATTTCAGTGTTAATATCATAATTTGTGATTTTTAGATCTAAGGTCTCAGCTTTAAGTAAATACAAAATGTTTTATGTGGTTTCTTAAGTATGCAGTAAAATAAAAAAAAATGTGGATAATTTTTTACTTTACTGCACACTCAAGATAATCAGATAAACTAAAAGAAATGGAGAATTTCAAAATACACGTACATTAATATATATATTTTGAATCAAATGAAAAGTGCTCGTAAATTCTCTTCTACCAGCATCCTCAATGCAATTTAAATAAAAACATTGTGAATATTTGGAACACGCTAGCAGTATTAACATAGCCTAAATAATGACACTGGTTTGAAACTGAAACCCCATTAAGAATTGTAGAAAATATACTGCATTAACTTCTGATAAAGTTTGGAGAAGAAAAAAATATATAGTGCAACTGCTAGTCAATTCATATTCACATGTCAGTATCATAATTACAGATTTATAGATGATCATTGATAAATTACAAAGGACAGGATTTTAGAGATTATTTAAAATTTAGAGTAAAGAGAAATACTTTATTTCTTCTAAGAGCCACCAGTCTAGATTTTAACCTATTAGTAGTAAAAACTTTTACAGCTAAAAGAATAAATTATACTTCATAGATACAGTTTATAGATAACTTTCTTAAAAATGGATAAGCTTACGAGTAACTCTTTTGATAAAAATATTTATAAATAGATTTATAAACATTGATTTGATATTGTTCTGTAAGATAATCTGTAAAAGAATAAATAATTCAAGGCGAGAGAGCCTTTCAAATGCAAAATAACAGCTTCATTTAGTCAAGATGCATTACAGGGCAAGTTTAAGAATTTACTTGTGAAACATGTATGCACAAGGTACTATTTGAAAGAACAAACCTACTTGCATAGCCGCTAATCAGCCAAAGATTATTTCGTTTGTCATAAACTGAGTTTTCTGTGATTACAATTGATATTGTTTAATATGAATTTGAGCAGAGTATGTATGGTAATATGATTTTGCCATGCAAACAGAAATATAACTGACTGCATTAAAATTCAAAGTAACATTTAAATGGTTGCGAGTTTATCCTCAGTAAAGGATTAGTTATCAACCCTTGGATGGATTGAAGTTAGGCTCAGCATTGGTGGATTAAAGTTTTCTTTATACATGTAATTATCGGAATTCGGAATAATCTAGCTCAATTGTATAATTTTTAAGTTACCTTTCTTCTATTAAGGGTTCTAGTAAACAGTTATGATGGTCATCATTTTTATTCTAAATTTTGAACTATATTATAAACTTTCATGTTATTTTTTTAATTCTAGGGATCATAATCTTTTCCAGGTTTGTATTTGAGAGATTCTTAAGTTCTTAACAAATGTTAATTTCATATAAAACATGTTGAGCTGACTTTGACAATAATGTTGTGTGTTCTTACTGATTGTATTAAGGAAAATGTCTCCTGATAGATTAGTGGTAAGACTACATATGCAGCCCAGTGTGTAGCTTGCACTAGGAAAAGAACAACAAACAGAGAACATACAAAATACACAAATTACGGCTAGCACAGATCGCCCTCGAGTAGCTTTGTGCGAAATTAAAAAAACAACAAAGAAACAAACAACATATTTCTGCTGATGTTGGTAATATATGGTATGCAGCAGTATATGGTTTTGTGATTTTTTAAATAATGGGATATATATATTTACTTTTGTTAGTTAATTTTGCTTTCTGTCTAGGTGTGTGCGTATAATATTTTCTACAGTTTGTGGAGGAAACTATTTGATGTTGATGAAGTGTTGTTTTATTTTGTCTAATTCGTTGTAAATTTTATCTAGTGAGCATAGTTTTATGGTTCTGTTTATTTGGTTTCTTAGTAAGTTTAGTTTTTGTTTTGTTTCACGTGCTGAGTCCCAAGAAATCTATGGTCCAGTATAGGTGATTTTTTTGTGGATTTCTGTTTTAAATTGTTTATCGGTTCTTTTAATTTTGAGGCTAAGAAATGATATTTGATTGCTTTCTTTCTGTTCACATGTAAAGTTAATGTAATTGAAAAAAAATTAAGTATGTGTTCTGTAGATGTGAATCCCTCAATCGTGTCGTCTACATATCTGTACCAGTGTAGTGGTGGATGTAATGCTGTGTTAATTGCTTGTGTTTCAACTTGTGTCATAAAAATATTGGCTAGAATTGGTGATACTGGGTTGCCCATGCTTAGGCCATTTGTTTGTATATAGTTGTGGTTGTTGAACATGAAGTTTGTCTTTATCGTGGTGAATTCTATGAGGGTTGGTATTTGGTTGCTGGGAATGTCTAGTAGTGGATTAAGGTCTCGGATACAAAGTTCTAAGGCTATCTTGGAGGCTTCAGCGGCTGGGACTTCTGTAAAGAGGGATATAACATCGAAACAACCATTAAAGCTTTATGATTAGGTTGATAAATTAGACATGAAATTAAAAGAGTCTTTGATGAATGAGCTGGCTGATGTTACATATTTGGAGAATGCCCATGCTATGTATTTATCAAGATTGTAATTTAATGATTCATATGTGGACATTATTGTTCGTCGTAGACAATCTGGTTTAGGGTTTGGGGATGCCTAATATTTGTGGTGTGCGTGCGTAAGTAGGAATAAAGTGTTTGTGAAATTGTGTTGGTTTTCTCAACCCGTACCAGCCGTTTTTACATACGTAATTTTCCCTACAAGTAGGTATTCTCGTCATCACGGATTTTTTATGTTATAATTAGAAATTATCATGAGTTATTTTATTTTCTTCAAGAAAATAAATGCCAGCCATGCTTTTGTGTTGCCACCGTTTAGAAAATGTCTTAACATAAATATCTAATATGACCATTACTCATGAGGCTAAAACGCACGAAGATTCAAACAAGGGCATTTGTTACCTAGAAAGTAATGACAACAATGTTAAAATGTGAATTAGTATTGACTTAGTATGTTGAAACTCAAACAGTATGCGTCTATAAGTGAGCATCATTATTTCAGATGAAAAAAAATAGTCTGTTCTTGCATCAACGTGCGCAAGATAAAAAAAGCTGCCAATGAAAATATAATTACAAAAATACTGACGATAGCTGAATAAGTATTGCAAGAGTAGCAATATATTTAAAACGAAAAGTTAAAACAAAACCAGGCCAAAGCAAAAACGCAATAACAAGGATAAAAATAGATAATACCATAGTAAAAAGAGTACTGTCTACACTATCAGTGATGACGAGAAAACCCAATTGTAGATAAAAATATATATATGTAAAAATGGCTGGTTTGGGTTGAAAATTTTTTTATGAACAACGTAACGTTGTTCGCTCCTCTACTTAAAAAATTGTTTATACTATGTTAAATCAGTATAATTACTGACAGAAATGGGGTCAGAAACATAAAGCATCTTAGGATAATGGGATTATCTTATCCGTAAGTTAATACTTATTAGAAAATAAAAGCCATAGTGTGCAAAACCTATTTTTAGGAATATTTTGATCAAATAATGCTACGCTTAGCGGCTTAGGCCTTACTGGTAATAAAAATTCCAACTATGATGTACGTAAAACTAAGTAGGATCAGAGCATAGCATAACGTAATATGACCATTATTCATGAGGCTAAAACGCACGAAGATTCAAACAAGGGCATTTGTTACCTATAAAGTAATGACAACAATGTTAAAATGTGAATTTGTACTGACTTAGTATGTTGAAACTTAGTATGTATTTACCAACATTGTAAATAAACGATTCATATGTAGACATATTGGGCGTAATAGACAATTTGGTTTTTGAGGTTTGGGGATGCTGCTGGCTTTTTTCATTTTTAATAGTATTTTGTTTAGTTGCGTTTCGTGTATCTTTGTTGGATTTGTGTGTATTGGTTTGAATTTGTTTGTGTCTAATAGGATGTTCTTCATTTTTTGGGTGTATTCATTCTTGGTCATTATAACTATAGCGTTTCCTTTATCTGCTTGTAGAATTTTAATGTTTTTATCTTGTTTTAGGTTTTTAATGGAATTAATGTCTTTTTTATAAGATTGGTTTTTAGCTTTCTATTTTGTGAAATTATATTAATGTTTTTGTAATAAAAGTATTTGAAAAAATCGTTTGAGATGTTGTTTTTAGATGTTTCTGAAAAATATTAATTTTTAATTTTACTGGTAAGTTTGGTGTTGGATGTTAATAAAATTGTCGTAGTTGTCTTCTTTCTGTTGGTTATTTTCGGTTGTTTTCTTGTTTTTCTTTTCTGTGAAAAGTATCAAAAGACTTCTGGCTTGATCTTCCAAGCATGCTTTTATTTCGAATGTTGAAATGTACCTTGGTGCTACTGCGCAGTTGAGTCCTTTGTTGAGTAGATGTATTTTGTCAATGTTGTAAGTCGGATCTGTTGATTATGAGGTTATTCAACGGTTTGTCGTGTTTGTGTCTTCTTTGTTGTTTGCATCTTAGTTTTTTGTGGGAGATCTTTTTGTCCCTGTCATTCCTAGTGTTGATTTTGTTTATGTTTCGTTATATAAGTCGGTAAATCTCTGAATTAATGCAGCATGCCAGTTGATGGTCTAGGTTAATTTTTTGTTTTTGTAAGTCATGTAGTTCTTTGTATTTCGTATCAATATGGCTTTAAGTAGTTTTTTCTGTAAATTTTGGATAATGTTTGTGCATTGATTAAAATGTTTTGATAGTTTTACCTTTACAAAGTTAAGGGTTAGTTGTTCCTTTCTACATTGTTGAATGAAATAGATGTCATTTCTTCTATTGATAATTCTTTGGTTTAGGTTTCATAATATTGCAAGTACGTTATTTTTACCTATGTTATAAACTCTACAAACTCCTGGGTTTTGTTAGTTCATTAATAATGAATACTCTCTCTAAATATGTGTTACTTATGTGTCTTTATGGCTACACTTCACGCTAATTTTATGGGTTCTACAGGTTCTGTCTGAAGGTTTCTACCCTCAGTTGTACTCCTCCATTCATTTCTCAAATCTCTTCCCTTCTCCCCTTATAGTCATCTTACCAAGTCTGTTTAAGATCAATTACACAAAGAAAGTGTATCAAATATGTGGTACCCAGTCAGGATAGAAGATTGGGGATCTGTCATAGACCTGTCCCATTTGAGCTCTTTCCTGAAGCCACCTAGTTTCTTGTCTCTTTATATTTTCTCTGCTTTAGCGCCACGTTATTTTCTTTGGCTCGTCCACGAGTCTCGTCTTTCAGTTTTAGGCACTGCTGTTTGGTCCTTCTTTGGTGACACGTGTTTTGTCGGCTGCTATATTCTGTTGTCTGTCAATTTCATTTGTTGGGTCTTTGAAATATCTTTTCTATGGATGACTCGTTCCTGCTCAGCTGTTCTCGTGTCCTGTCAGTCAATCAAACCTGCTTATATCTTCAGGTAGGAATATCTGATCCACTTGGAGAAGTTTTATTCTGAACTGCATTCAATATCGTATTCCATTGGTGGTTTTCTTCATTTACCATCTCTGTTGTGCTTGTACTTTTCCACTTTAGCTCAAGGACAGGGAGCAGGTAGTCTCAATGGCCCTACCCTCTTCTTTTCTCACTGCACAAATATTCTCTCTCTCTTTTAGGGGTGGGTTTCCGTGAAAGCTCTCTTTCCCTTGGGTGGAGCTCACATGCATTTATTCAGTGGATGTTTTTTGACCAATGAAACTTTTCCCAGAATTTCTTGGATCTACTTAGTACCCTTCCCCTGGGATTAGGTCCAACCTTGAAGTTTACCATGTTAGGATTTCCCATTCCTCCACCTTGTTTAAAATATCGTCTGTTTACTGATTTCTGGTAAATGGTACATTGAGGAATGTTATGTATATGTGTAAATATTTTGTAAACGACAACATGTCGTGTTGTGTTTGAATTTTCATTTCTATTATTCATTTTTCCATATTGATATTATTGTTTAGAAGTTTAAACTAATATTTTGTTATTCATTTAGGGTAATATTTAGAACTTTCTTGAATTAAGTAGACCAATCATATGTTTGTTAATGAGTGCTGGTGACTTCGTGTCTCGACGTGTAGTCTCGTGCAAGAACGGATATGCGTGGATAGCTCTGGAGTTGTATGGAAATTTCAAGATTGTTCGAGAAGTAGGCCTATCGATATAAAAGACGGTGACAAGAGAGAGATTCAGTCATCAGTTTTTATTCGAAAAAAGAAGATAGATTCAGTCATCAGTTTTTATTCGAAGAACAAGAGTGAGATTCAGGCATCAGTTTTAGTTATTTGAGAAAGATTAAGTGTTTGCTGTGAATATTCAACTTGGATTTGTGATTGAAGTTAGATCTACGGAAGTTGTGATTTTATTTCGTCAATCTCTACGATACATCTGAATCACTGCTTGTGCTGAGAGACGGCGATTTCATTGAACTGTGAACTGTTTCGGAATTTCTTCGTGGGACCAAATTCACACCCTAGACTGGAATTTGAGACTTTAATTTTAGATCATTACATTAAATACAGGCCAGTACCGTTTTGTATTGTGATTTATTTTGAAGTTTGAAACTAATATTATTTTGTTTTGTAATTAATTTCGAATGTTATAACTTAATATCTGTCACTATTATTATATAATTCATGTTATATCTGTTATATTTGTTAATAGTTTAGTGTAATAAATTATACAAGCTGTTATCTGCGTTTTTCTGTTGCGTTTAATCTACGAAGAATATAAAACATTAAAAAAATACGTAACAAGGAAGCTACTCTCTGTTTTAAATCTTGGAACTATTGCCAGTTCTGCTGCTCCTGAAGGGGTGAGGCGTAATGGCTCATTTTGATTATTCTATTGTCACTGACTACATCTGTGTTTTCAGACTCTGGATCATCATCTTTTTCACGGGGCCTATTACTTTCACTATAATGACCACTTGAACTTAGGTGTTTCCCAGTTTCTACCATCTCAATCATATCTGTATTTGAAGTCAATAATAAATCTAAAATATTATTGTTTTTAGTTGGTTCTGTGACCAAAAGGAGAAGAAAACCATCTTGAACAGTTTCTAAAAACCTATCCCCCTCATGGTGTGACTAGCATTTTCCGATCTACATGTCTGAAATTAAAATCATCCATAAATGTTACTTCATTAACAGCTGAAATCTTAACCTCATTGTAAATTTTCTCATTAATTTCACCTTTATAACTTGGTGGTCAGTAATAAATTCCCACTGAAATCTTTTTCCATTTATATCTGCTAATAGATACTCAAATGGATTTACTCTTCTTGTTACTATCTTTGATATCTTCAACATCAACAGAATAAAACTAATTTTACATATAAAGCCTTTCATATCTCTCTCTTTAACATTCTGTCCCTCTTAAACAACAATGTACAACAAAGTTTTTGCTTCTTGAATACTGTTAGGTGTTCCTTATAGATTTTTGGCTGCTGATCACAGAAATTACATCCAAATTTGCCCATTATGTACCGTTTCATCAAAATCTTCAGTTTTGCTATAATGGAAAAACGAAATCAGGGCAACTGGAATCCGTCAATGCTTGCTGACTACTGTTGTACACTGCAACGTGATGCACCAGACATTGAATACAAACGAAAACCAGGAGCCAAACACTTTTAATTATGTTGAACTAAATAATGTGTTAGAAACATAAACGCAATTAAATACATTATTGCCGGTAAACAGTTAACTGTCTATTTCTTAGAGTTCCTACGTGATGAAGCAAAACCAAAGCTACATTTGTACATACCCACTAGATACCTGTCACAACCAGCAAAAACGTTTCAAAAAAATTGTTGTGCAGTGTAACCTGTAACCTTGTATTTTCAAAAAATTCCTGTCATGAAAGTTATCTTTGTTTAACTATTTTTCAATTACATTTATTATATCAAAATCCTTCATCTTACTACCAATGCTTTAAAGTTATCTATTTTATGTTATACTTCTAACATTACAACAGTAACAATTAAACCTACCAATTTTTCAATCCTTTCTTACAGTAAACTTTTTTCTGCCTCTTATTCTTTTTGTATTTAGTTTATCTCAGCTCTCACCACTGTGTAGTTCTAGTTTAAAACTTCTATTATAGCTGAGTTAATAGCCCTTGCAATCAAGCTAAACCCTATCATTTTTTAAAACTAAAAACCGAAAAAAGTTCCATTTTTCACAGTTTCACTGATATTACAAGTCTAACGTCTAACTAGCCAATATGCTCATTATTTATATATTAAACCAAGACTAGCATTTAGCCCTAATATCCTAATTATAACTTTATCTCCATTCTGGATGTATCCCTGACAAAATTAAGTTATGGCTTTTTCTCTTTAAATTCCTTATCATATTAATTAGTGCCTCTGACCTACTTTTCCCTAAACCATTAGCACCTATGTGCACAACAAAACTGCATTGCTATTAGCCCACTTCAGTATATTTCTTGCTTTGTCAGTTTTATCCTTCATCTATGCCCCTGGACAGCATACACTAATTCTTTTGTTTCTATTTACTTACAAACTATCCTATCCAGATCCCTTGTCAAGAAGTAATCTAGAACTACAGCCTCTTTGAGTTTATCATCCATATCCTTTTCAATCCATTTTATTTTCCTTCTGACAAATAGTTCAACATCTGCATAAGCCAAAAGCTGAAATTTGTTACTCAGTAGAATAGGCTGTTTCCAATTAAATCCACTCTTAGGTTTTCTGATCTGAACTAAATAATACTGATGGTTAATCTTTTGAAGCAATGTCTGTTAATGTCTATTTATTGGTCAATAATATTTGATAAATCTTGTGATTATGTAGGTGATGTTAGAAAGAAAACTAAATATGGGTTAAATCTTATTTTTGGTTATTAGTACTGGTTGTACTTGATTAAATGGCAAAGGCAGACCTTTTGAAGACCCTGGAATATCAGTTGGTAGATCATGTTTTAAGTTCAGGTGATTGCTTATAATCCATGACTGAACTAAAATGTTGTAATTGTGCTGTGTTTAAAATGCGGGACTTTAACTGCTCTGTTAATGCTAACATGATTTGAGTTTACCTAGCTAGAAATAGGTTTATTAAGCTACTTAAGGGCTACCTATATTAGTCATTCCTAATATAGCAGTGACACACTATATTTTTTTATAGATATATAAAGAAATAGTGGAGTTCACCTTTACTTTTATGTTATTATGATCCCATTGCTGAAAGAGAGGGCATGTTCACTGTCAGAGGTTTGAATGCATGACCCACAGATTATGAGTTAAATGCTCTATCCATCAGGTCATGAAATAGGCATTAATGGTAACTGGAAAAGGTGATAATTTTATTGATGCAATGTATGATTAATGAAACAACTTATCAAATGACAAAATAAATTTCCACCTGTGCAGCCGATAAACTGTTATCTCAATGGACCAGTTGGAAGATATTGCTCAGTGAAGAAAATGAGAATATTGCATGTAAAACTAATCACTATAATTATTACTCTTTTAAAAAAGTATCTGTTTTGTAGTGTGATAAGGTTGAATCAGTTCAACATAGTTATTGAAGCCATGAATGATATCAAAATAAATGTTCCCATATATATATATATAAAATAAAAATCACCTAGTGACAATTAGATTGCTGAAAAGCTTTTGTTAATAAATAAACACATGTTCAATGATAGTTCAATTTCAAGGTCTCAGTTCAAGCAAGAGAGATCCTGTTCAATCTACACTTAGATCAATGTGTGTTAGATTGAATCAAAGTGTAAAATGAATTGGACTTTCTTTAAACTTAGTTAGACTTTGGTATTTAACTGCCAAGAAATAAAATTGCATAAATATAATGATATATGCAAGTACAAAATGACATTGTGACAGCCTTAAATTCTCACAGCTCATAAAGTATGCAAATAATTAATAACATGTCAATTATTATAATTACTTCAAGAGTAATTATGTAACACATTTGTCCATTTAATGTTATTAGTATTCAACTAAAAGATACATTTTATTTCAAGGTATGTTGTTGAGCTAATTAAGAAATAATTGTGAATCACACTTTATTGAGAATGGAAGTGGCTGGAAATATACAGGATTGGGAGGTTTATTACTAACAAAAAACGGAGATTTTACAAATATGTTTATCATAACAGTGATAATGATAAAAAATATGCTTAATGTACAGTTTCCATTTTACTTTAAGAACTGAAATAAACTAATAATAGCAATTGTTAAAACATACATTTTTCTTATTGTCATATAAAAGGGAAAGCTTTCTGTTCCAGTTCAAACTTGTTATTAAAGATACTATATAAACTTTCAGGCTTACACTGAAGCTGCTGTTAAAGATGTGCCACCTCAAAAGGAAGGTTAGTGTTTCTTTAATAGTTCAAAAATATTACAAGTAAATTTATTAAATGTCAAACTAAGGGTTTCTTCTTTTATTGGGTAAGTTTAAACTATGTTTTTAGTATTTTAAATTATTATTACTAACTTCTTAGAAATGTGTTGTTCTTAAGATAAAGCTGATGATTAAGCTAGGGCTTGTAATACTTTTAGAAAACAACATACAATAATTCTCATGTTTAAGAAACAAAAAAACCAGAAATGTTAACTTAATATAATAGTCAAGAAAGGCTTGTGATGTTCACAGTATCTTTTGTTATGTATATGTGTAAATATTTTGTAAACGACAACATGTCGTGTTGTGTTTGAATTTTCATTTGTATTATTCATTTTTCCATATCGATATTATTGTTTAGAAGTTTAAACTAATATTTTGTTATTCATTTCGGGTAACATTTTAGAACTTTCTCGAATTAAGTAGACCAATCACATGTTTGTAAATGAGTGCTGGTGACTTCGTGTCTCGACGTGTAGTCTCGTGCAAGAACGGATATGCGTGGGTAGCTCTGGAGTTGTATGGAAATTGCTGTTAACAAGCATAACCAGTATTACACCAAGAAGAATGACAATTATTCTCAGACTAACTAGAACATGAACTTTCAGCAAATACCGAACCAGATGAAGAAAGAAAAACAAATCCAGTCAGTCACCATCGAACATTCCACGATTGACAACCTCAATCCAGACTCAAACCATGCAAATTTTGATTACTGATATTGCAGTTATAACAGACACAGACAAGTAGCCTCCCAGTGGCTCAGCGGTATGTCTGCGGACTTACACGCTAAAATCCGGGGTTCGATACCCGTGGTGGGCAGAGCACAGATAGCCCCTTTTAAATAAGCTTTGTGCTTAATTCCAGAAAAAAACCAAACAGACAAGCAGCCCCTCAGTTCTCAGAGTACTAAAACTAGATTTCCTAGAAGACACAGATCATCCCAGACAGTTGAGAAACTATTTGTGACTTCAGTAGCAGGAGAACAACCACGGGATTTTCCCCCATCCATTCGCGACATCTTTTTATTTTTGAAACCAAGAATAGCACAAGCTCGTATCTGGGAAAACGAAAGTCGCTCTGTAGTTTCAACCAAATGACCAACACTATATGATTACTTTCCCAATTTTTTGTCTCTTTAAGGTCTGACATTAATCTAACATCAGAGGATGCAACCTAGATTTCCAAGAAGTTAAAATATATCCCAGATACCTATCTTCTCAAGGACAGTCCAGACTATCGACCCGAGAACCTAAACCAAAGATAATTTTGTTTCCCAGTTTTTCATCCAGTGTATACAACAAAAAGTGGGTTTTCTCGGGGTACTCTCTTTTCCTCCCACAGCAAAATTTTGGATATTTCGTTACCCAAGCCCTTAAAATAAACCCTTTTTTCAAGCAATTGAATTTCAATTTTAAATAATCTTCAGTAATTATACCATAGTATTTATTATAGAACCTGCTCTCACTTTATTTCTAACCAGTACATTATAATTAGAATGAAATATCTCCTTGCTTGTGTCACTTTGTCTACTAATACAAGGAAGGCTCGATTTTGCTCTTTTCCGGCTCGTTAAGACCTCTTCACATCTAGGCCCGGCACTCTCCATGACGCTCATTAAATAATAACCAAGTTAACTACTATTTTTACTTTTATTTAGTAATGCCAATTATCTCACTTAATTTCCTCCTCTCAAGTTACGCCGAACCTCTGAACAAGCACGAGGTTGAAGAGAAACAAAAGTTTCTGAGCGCTCCTGGGTTGTCTCGCAGGATTTGCCATTGAGGTTTCAATCCAAAACGTCTACCATGATAAATAGGGAATAATTTTTTACCAAATAAAAGCCACGAAATGGCGTGAAATTTAAAAAAACCATAAGGCACTGGATGTTGTCGTGATAGTGTTTTCATCATTCAGTCATCAATATCATATACCATCTATGGTTCGAGTTAAGCAGAGAATTCGTCTTTTAGGTTTATTTCAGAGGTGTTCCAAGTGATTAAGATCTGGGGACTGTGGTGGACAAGGGAGATCTCTAAAAATGTATCTAAAAATGGCTGGTTTGGGTATTAACACTTTTACTGATTAGGTTTACAAATGTTAACCAGAAGATGTCCTAGGAAGCTCGAAACGTTGTTCTCTGCTTACCATACTAGCCATTCTGAGATACATTTTTATTTCAAGTGGATTTCTCGTCATCAAGGATATGTATAAAGCTCCTGTTATGTTATTCAAACCGTGCACGCAGAATTTGGAAATGATGAGCTTGAACTCTATCGTCTTGAAATTAGCATTTCATTCAAAATTAAGTTGAGATAAGATATGACGTTCATTCTACCTTCTAAAGGGACCAAGGATTCCAGGGTTTTCTTAGTAAACATGGCCCAAACCATGACTTCACCATGAAAGACATGGACACTTGAAACTACACAAGAGAGTTTGAGTGATTCATGTGGGTTTCTCCAAAACTGTTTTCTATATTTATATAAAGAGACCACATTAACTGTCACCAACTCTCTCTTATTTGGCCATTGTTTGTACTTGTTACACTACTCGAGGTGGTGCTTTTTGTTGGCAACCGAGATTAATACTCTGTGCATTGTTATTACGTTCTTTGCAAGGCACGGTAAAGATCGGTGTGAGTTGTCCTGCATTAAATGACTCTGTCAATTTGTATGCTATTTTACTACGTTTGGGCGTTTGGATTCTGTTCTTTAACCATTTGCTCTTTTTGTCGGAGGTTGTTTTTTTTTAATGAAGTTCCATTTTGAACAAGATCATGTAAAACACAAACAGTTGGAAAATAACATATAAGAAAGTTCAGTTGATTTATATTTTAAAATCTACATCGTATTTTTTATTGCTATTAAACTAACTCTGGGATTTATTTTTAGCGATGGAAAATGTAGAAAGAAAGAACTGACTCTCGTCTGGATGCTCTAGTGTTTTTCCGTACGTTTACAATCAGAGCCAAGCAAAATATCTTCGTGGTGTAATTATTAAAATAACTTTTAACTCTAGTGTTTGACGACTACAATTGATCGATATTGCTTATGTAATCGCCTCCAATATTGACCTTCCTTTCTTCCATAAAGAACACTTTCTAATCATTTGTTCTGCTGTCCAGCTATTGTATACTGTTGGTATTCTCTCATGGCTGAAGAGAAAGTGCAATTTTCTGATGACCTTTCAGTCGGCCCGGCATGATTAAGTGGGTTAAGGCGTTTGACTTGTAATATGAGGATCGCGAGTTCGAATCCGCGTCGCAACAAACATACTCGCCCTTTCAGCCGTGGGGACGTTAAAATGTAACCGTCAATCCCACTATTCGTTGGTAAAAGAGTAGCTCAAGAGTTGGCGGTGGGTGGTGATGACTAGCTGCCTTCCCTCTAGCTTTACACTGCTAAATTATGGACAGCTAGCGCAGATAGCCCTTGTGTAGCTCTGCGCGAAATTCCAAAACAAACATTTTAGTCTGTGGGCGGGAATGAAATGAAAGTGTAGCAATAACTATTTATGTTTCTTAACATTCAGTCTAATAGACTGGTTTTGGTCTTGAAATAGTGTAATCTTGGATAATATAGAATTAGAATTCGACGTAAAAAACTAAGAATGCACTTTACATGTGTTTTTTGTTACAGATATTAGGTTGAAGATTTAATAATCATTTTAAAGTATTTCACTGTCTATTCAATGAAATAAACAACTTTACAACTGTTGATAAGCCTTTATCAAAAGCAATAATGAATTGCTGGTAGTAATAACAATTCTTTATCATATAATGTTTGAAATATTTAAGCTTTTTTTTAAGAGGTGTATGATCATCAAACTCTTTGAACTTCAAAAACTATCATTCTTTGAAAACGTGGCTATTTTGGTTCGTAGGAAGACAAGAAAGGCGGATTTCGTTCAGCAATAAATGATCTAAGGCTTTTAATAAAAAACGCATACCGTAGATTATTACATTTCTCTGATATGAACAAGATTTCAGATACAGAGGGTGACGTTGTTATAACCATTACGTTGACATTCAGACAACTTTTCTAAGAGAGAAAATAGTTTCTGTTTGAATTTTAGATGATTTATTGGATTTGCGTGTTTTTTATTCTCTCTAATGATCCGTCTGAAATATATTTAAAAGTTCAAGGCATAATTTGTACACACAATTTTTTACAAAAGTGTTAGTACAAGAGGATATCTTGTCATTCTTTCCATTTTATGGACTAATTCATCCATGTCATAACAGAATGTAAATTTCAACAATATTGTAATGCCTCACTGATCCTTGAATATGTCAGGGTGGGAATCCTAACAATTCTTTAGAATTCCCCTATAATTGTACTAAGAACATGTCGTACTGATCAAATTTAGAATCTGAAATAACTGTCATAGCACCCTATGCAAGTGTCGTAACTATATAAAAATAATCTAGCATGTAAAGTAAATCAATTTAATAGCACTACACAAATAAATTTTCGTAAAAGCAGTGTTTAACGTCATATATTAAGTTTTGTTGTCATGTTATAGACGAAAAATCGTAGATAATTATGAGTAAATGAGAGATCTCGCATAAAAACTTTGCGTGATGCTAGTTGGACTGTCCGACAAATTGTTGCAACTCGAAATGCTTCCGAAACATTGTCAAGAATGTTTGTTTTTTGCTGAGTTAGCAGGAGACGTTTGAAAAATAGATGGAAGAGTGGACAGCGCAGGTACCATTAAATAGCGATCCGTCTTGGTACACCTAGTGGTTTGTATTACAAAGAAGGAAATAACCCCAAGATATGGGATTTGACAGATTACAAAATTGACAAATCAAAAGTTACCTTCAAAGAATAATCTACGGAAGTGTATTAAAGAGATTTGGAGTTAAATCCCAAAGGGCACTTTAATTAAATATATTGCAAGAATACATGAAAGACTGTCGACTGTCTGCAGTTATTAAAGCAAAAGGAGTGGCATACAAAATATTAACTGTTTACTAAACTCAAGCACTTTCACTGAGTTTCTGTTATACTACATGTGAAGATTAATAACATTTTGATGCTGCGTCTATGAGTTACTTGCTATTGCTCTTAAGTCACAAAGTGTATCTATTATGATAACACTCAGTTTTTGTCTGTTTTGAAAACGCACTCGCATCTATCTAAATAAGTAACACACGCCTTTCATTTCATCGGATGGAAACAAAAAGCGAATAGAAATATACTTTAATAGAAATTTTTAAAAAGACACATTAAATACATTAAATTTTGAAAAACACCAACATGGGTCTTAGAATAACATAATAAATTCGTTTACTGATAGTAATGAGTACCTCAAAATTTACTCTTCAATAAAATAATTCAAAAACATAGGTAACAGTGTTATATTTGTATCTCTTTACAGAACATAGAACATAGTTAATACAAGCTAAAAACACTGTTAGATTCAAAACAAGTGGGATTATAGATTTTAGTATCTGCCGTTGGAATTCTTTCGTTTTATTCCAGAAATTCCATATTTAAAAAAGTACTGCTGTAATAAAGATGCTAATTTGGCCATTAAGATTTTTCGGGTCTTTGCTAGTTGATTTATAAATCATAAAGTAAACTGAATTGTTTTGTTTGTCTTTTGTTTTTTTTTTGTTAATCCTTACTCTTCTGATAATCAAAGAGCTAGGTACGTCTAATAAGCTACTCTCAGAAAAAAAAACAACACTTTAATAATGTGTTAAACGATGTGCTTTGCGTGTTTTCATTTGCATTCCACTCAGTGTTAAATTTATTTCAAAACAGTTACTTTGTTCTGGAATACATATTAAAATATAAATAATTCTTTTGTTCCTTTACATACTGAATGTAGCGCATGAACGTACGGACTTAAGCGTAAATATATGTATGCTACTAGGAACAATTTAATACAGAAAATTACTTTTCAGACTACCACTAATGTTCATTTTTACTGATTAGTTAGTGTACGTTTATTGATTCCATACATGGCTTAACGAATACAACTGTTTTTTAGGTTTGAGTGGGCGGTATGTTTACTGACTAACAATATTAAAATTTGGAGCTCGATTTCCTGCTGTAGACAAATCTCTTGTAGTCCATTGTGGAGATTTATGTTAACTCAACAATGCATGTATCTATATCAATTTCTTTTTTGAGGGTAAGTGTTCGGTTAATGAGTCGACTGATCATTCTTACAACTCAGAATCTTCCAATAGGTATTTAAAATTTTCACCCCTTGAAAGTTCGTAAAAAAATATCTTTGTGTAAAGTTAAACCTCACAATCTACTGTATTTGTTCAACATGTTAAATTAATACGTTCTGTGTTTACAAACATAACGATACGGACAAGAAATGTTTAAAGGGGATATATCCTCTCATCAGGTGCGGATTTAGGTGTTGAAGTAGGTCGGGTTTTTAGATGTTAATTGTATAGATAATGCTGAATTCTTGTGTTAAGAAAGTGAAATTTGTGTTCTATTTTCTAAGATTTTCTTTCTTTTACTTTTGAATACCAGACATGTCATCTTGCATTGTGAGATAAACCTTAAAATATGAAACACATAATGCAAGCGTCATCAAAAATATCCATTTGCAGACTCTATATAAAAAAAAGACGGATAAGTAATTTTGTTCATTTTCAGAAATATTAGGTTTATCTACCTATTGTTTCTTTATCTTTCAGATATTGTCCTTCTTCTGTACGAGATAAACTCAAAACCGTGAAACATCGTGTTCAACTGATTGTTCAATTCTAACTGCTTTGATTCATTTATATTGATTATAATTGCTATCGATAGCATAACGTTGGTAAGTTTTTTTTCATATCTTCTATTTTTACATACGTAAAAATGGCCAGGTAGTTGAGGCATGCGACTCGAAAGGTACGTGTCGAAGGTCCGAATCCCCGTCATACCCAACATGCTCGCCCTTTCAGCCGTCGGAGTGTTGTAATGTGATGGTCAATCCCACTATTCGTTTGTAAAAGAGTAGTCCAAGATTAGCTCAAGAGCAAAAATTAGCAAAAGTAGCCCAAGAGTTGGTGTGGGTTGTGATGAGGAGCTGCATTTCCTCTAGTTTTACACTGCTAAATTAAGGACGGCTCGCTGAGATAGCTCTCGTGTAGCTTTGCGCGAAATTTAAAAAAAAATACAAACAATATTTTTTACATATAGACATAAAAAGAAAAATCTAACTTAATACTAATTGTAACTAAAAGTCTTTGTTTAAGATATTTTTTAAACAACAGATGTGGTCACGGAAGACTACATTCGAAAGTACTTCCTTAATGAAAGGGCGAATTAACATTAATAAAATATATCTGATTATCAATAAGCCTAACAGTTAAGTTGTATAAATCATTTCAGTACATTTTTACTCGTCTTTCTACAAGATAGTTTCTTATACATAAAATTTAGATATTTTCTTCAGTAAAAATTCTTAACGGTTGCAGTCTGCGTAATGCTCATATAGGGTTTTGATAATTACATATATAATTATTGCACTGTGTACTACATACTATTAATAAACTTTTTCGTTTATCTCTCGAAAGTTTTATGCTTAATTACAAATCAACAAAGAAACCATTTAATCTTTATATAGGGTTTTGATTATATACATAATCATTCACCGTTGGTACAGCGGTAAGTCAACGGATTTACAACATCAGGGGTTCGACTTTTCTCGGTGATCTCAGCGGATAGTTCAATGTATCTTTGTTATATGTAAATACAAACGTATAATTGTTGCAGTATGAACTACATACAACAAATAAGTTTCTTCGTCTATCTGCCAAAAGTATAAATTTATGTTTTAGGGATTTCACATAAATTCTTTTGCTTGATTTGTTTCTTAAGATAAAGCTTGACAGAAAAGAACATACGTTGTGCCCAAAACATCTATCAACTTGCAGTAGAGCTACAGGTGGCATTGTGTGCATTTAGTGTATAAGTTATATAATTTTTCAATCTTGGCGTTTAAGTGAAATCAACAACAAACAAACCGAAGTTTGTGAGTTTATTCAACATTAACATTTGTCCACCACCTTATCATATCATAACGTAAGACTATGCTGTAGTCAATATGCGCTCTGTCCATAGCAGGCAATCGAACCACAAATTTTAATATTGTAACTTAGTAAACATATCACAGGCTCAGTCATAAAACATAAATTCAATAAACAAAGTAACTGTCGGTAATAACATAGTTTAAGGCCCGACATGGTCAGGTGGTTAGGGGCGCTGAACTCGTAGTCTGAAGGTCGCGGGTTCGAATCCCCCTCACACCAAACATGATCGCTCTCTCAGCCATGAGGGCATCATAATATGCAGTCAATTCTACCATTCGTTTGTAAAAGAGTAGCCCAAAAGTTTGCGATGACTAACTGCCTTCTCATTAGTCTTATGGGGCCCGGCATGGTCAAGCGCATAAGGCGTGTGACTCGTAATCCGAGGGTCGCGTGTTCGCGCCCGCGTTGCACTAAACATGCTCGCCCTCCCAGTCGTGGGGGCGTATAATATGACGGTCAATCCCACTATTCGTTGGTAAAAGAGTAGCCCAAGAGTTGGCGGTGGATAATGATGACTAGCTGCCTTCCCTCTACTCTTACACTGCTAAATTAGGGACGGCTAGCATAGATAGCCCTCGAGTAGCTTTGTGCGAAATTCCAAAACAAACCTTAGTCATACACTGTTAAATTAGGAATGGCTAGCACAGTTAGCCTTAATGCAGCTTTGCCCGAAATTAAAAAAACACAGTTTTTAACCTTCTCTTACTGTACTGTAACTAAGTGTACCTGTAAATAGCTGCAATCTAGCTTTTGCTGGACATTTAAAACATCATTAAATCATACATTCTGAACTAGGTACTTACCAAATTCAGTAATATCGTGTGCAGAGATACGGGATGGCCCGGTAGTTGGGGCGCTTTACTAGTAATGTGAGGGTCACGAGTTTTTGAAGTTATGTCACACCAGTCATGCTTTCCCTTTCATCCGTGAGTATGGTATAATGTTGCAGTCAATACCACTATTCGTTTGTAAAAGAGTAGTCCAAGTGATGATGACTAGCTACCTTCCCTGTAACCTTTCACTGCTAAATTATGGAAGAAAAGCACAAATAGCCTTTGTGTAGCTTTGTGTAAAATTTAAAACAAACCAGATCTAATATGAACAGAGAAATAACAGATGTTAATAGGGTAATGAAAAAAATTCAAATTTTTAATTGGGATGACAAAAAGTATCAGAAAAAGACTGTTGGTGTCATGGAGTACAATTGACGTTTATATAAAGAAAGACTGTTCGAACATTAATAGATAGTGTTGGTAAATTCTCGAAAAGTTTATTAGCTGAAGAATTTCACAGAGAAGGGTAGAAGAGATTATGCATCAGAACTTTCTTGATAATCCATGAACAGTACAGTTTAAAGGAAAGCGTGTCTTCTGTTTACCATTGTTAGGCTCTCTCAGAGGTTTTGTCAAAGTCGTCGTTCTGAATTTGTTTCTCAAGTGACATATTTCATAGTTTTAACATTGTCCAGCAAACAAGTATTTCTGTCATCACTTGCCCACTGGTTACTGCTAATGAGACAGTCAGAAATCTATGGTAAAGAGTGAAGAATTTCAGGGAAGTTTCGAGTGACCCACCAGTATCTTTTTGGTAGATCTATTCCAAGTAGCCAGGATTTCTGAAAAAATTTTGAAAAAAAAAAACATATCGTAAAAGTCTCGATCATCTAAATTGTGGTGTATGATATATTTAAAGCAAATGTATTGAAATTAAGTTACATTTTACCTTCAAGAGTGAATTAAAATATTTTAAAAACCTAGTTAAATTAAAGTAGCCTTTAGTTTGGAGTATTATAAAGTTACGGAAAATTACAAATAGCTCTTATGACTTTTAATTTTGTATTAATCTTTAACCAAAATATCGTATATTGACGTACAAAATAAATATAAATGCAGTTCAAGGGCTTAAGGTGATTCGGGGTTAAAAATGTATTATAGACAAAATAATGATTAAGTTAGTGACTTACATCCAGGAAGCAGGAGAAATAATGACTTAGTGATAGAGTTTATCAGGACTGTAATATGATCTAGTGTTATGTTATTATAAACTTTGTGACAGATGTAGATTCAGACAAAATCACGTAAATACGATATGACTGGAAAGTAAACAACTGTGAGAACTGGTGGAAGCAAGCTTCCTGATTTACCTGTGTGATTTTAGAGCATTTTTGTCGGCATAAGGAAAAAATTAATAAATTCTGTAAAATCTCATAACAGTTTTTAAAAGTTAAACAGAATGATTAAAATCTCACCTCTGAGAGCTACATGTTTATCTAGCGATTTGACGTCTTGAGTTTTTTCGTGACTGACTTCAATGGATCTTAAAATTACTGTAGAGAGGCGTATATATATATATGTGTGTGTATGTGTGTGTTTTAATAAAGTTCTTTTTTTAAACATTAAGTGTTTTATTACCCCAAACCAAACTATATCTTCTGTATATTTCACTACAATCTAGCGTAATAACACCATGAAGAACTCCATAAGAATGTTGTGAAAAACATTATTTTCTTTCGAGCAAAGCTACACGAAGGCTGTCTGCGCTAGCCGCTTGTTTGTTTGTTTTGGAAATTCGCACTAAGCTACTCGAGGGCTATCTGTTCTAGCCGTCCCTAATTTTGGAGTGTAAGACTAGAGGGAAGGCAGCTAGTCATCACTATCCACCGCCAACTCTTGGGCTACTCTTTTACCAACGAATAGTGGGATTGACCGTCACATTATACACCCCCACGGCTGGGAGGGCGAGCATGTTTAGCGCGACGCGGGCGCGAACCCGCGACCCTCGGATTACGAGTGCACGCCTTAACGCGCTTGGCCATGCCAGGCCGGCGCTAGCCGCCAATAATTTAGCAGTGATAGACTACATGGAAGGCAGCCAGTCGTTACTACCCGCCCGCCAACTCTTGGACTAGTTACTCTCTTACAGACGAATAGCTGAATTAACCATCATATTATAACATCACCTCATAGCCGAAAGGGCTAGAATGTTTCATGGGAAGGGATTCAAATCCTCAGATTGCGAGTTTTATGCCCTAACCACCTAACCATGCCAGAATCCTTGTCGACAATTCGTTTGTTTGTTGGAAATTAAGCGAAAACCTACATATCGAGCTATCTGTGCTCCGTCCACCACGGGTATCGAACGTCGGTTAATAGCGGTGTGAGTCCGCAGATATGCTGCTGTTCCACAGTAAATGGACATTTACCGATAAACTCTACAGCAGAACGTTATTGTTGTGAAAGCAAGTATAATTATTATATAAAACTCGTGTAGAACATTTGTTATTGACACATGTAAAAAATTTAGATTTATTATTTCACAATTATTTCAGCACTGATTAAGATAAAACTATATGAGAAATTACCCTACAATGTTATGAAATATGTAACTTTTCTTATAGGTATAGAAAATCAACCAAAATGTTATATTTTAAGTAAGCAGTTAGCTTTACTATTTTCAATATTAATTTCAACCTGTTTTCAATTTCCTGTTCTTAATCTTGTTTCTTTCAAATCATTTATTTTGCCACTTCCTACAGTGCTTTTGTTTGTTTTTTGAATTTCACACAAAGCTACTCGGCTGTCTGCTCTAGCCGTCCCTAATTTAGAAGTGTAATACTAGAGGGAAGGCAGCTAGTCATCATCACCCACCGCCAACTCTTGGGCTACTCTTTTCAAACGAATAGTGGGATTGACCGTCACATTATAAGACCCCCACGGGTGAAAGGGCGAGCATGTTTGGCGCGACGGGGATGCGAACCCGCGACCCTCAGGTTATGAGTCGCACGCCTTAACACGCTTGGCCATGCCAGGCCACCTACAGTGCTTCGAAGATTCGGAGCTTCATGAAGTCCGCGATTGAAAAAAACTTCGTTTCGGTAAACGTAGTGTTTACCATAGTTATCATGGTATTGAAAGAGATATTTATTGGTATTATAAATTATTTCAGAATTGTCTGGAATATCGTCGATTTTATTGTAGTGCTGGTAAGTTCGCGTGTTCTCCCATTACTGCATTTTTTTGAAATTGTTAAAGTATTTAAGATAATAATAACAAAATACAATGATAAGAGATGCACAATTTTGATGTTAGATTCGATCGAATTTTTGTATCTGTTGATTAAATTTTTCTGTTGAAAGTATGGCTATTAGTGTTAGTATATTACAAAAAACATTATAATTTTTTTAAAGTAATTGTTATAAACTTGGTTCCTTACTAGACTTGGCTTTGGGAACAAGTCAGTTGTCCAGTCTACGAACTATCAGAACACTTCGAGAGTTAAGTCCCTTTGGGGCTGTATCACACTGGAAAGGAATGAAAGTGCGTGTTAAATAGTATTTCTAGTCATAGAGTTTTCAGTAATTGTACTTTTAGGTGCTTCTTACAGATTACCCCGATTGAGATAACAGCATTTTTATTGAATAATTTTTTTATGTAGTTTACAACATTTGACCAGTTAAAAGTAAGTATTGTATTTTGATCGTATTTATTATCAGTTGTCTATGTGTTTCAGAATATGTTTTATGTATGTCTTATATTCTATCAGTAGTACCTTAGGAAAGTTATTGAGATGCTATTTTTAATTCCACATATAGGTTGTCATTTTGCTGTTATTAGCCATCCCTTCCATTTTAAATGTGCCTTTGTCTGTCTACTATTCTGGTTGATATTTAATATTATAGGGGTTCATATCTTTGCTGGTTTATTTTACAAATGCATAAATAAGGACGGAGAACTTTTGCAATTATCCGAGGTTAGCAATAGGACAGAATGTTTAGCTAAGAATTACTCCTGGGTGAATTCCAAGGTGAACTTTGATAATGTCGCAGATGGATATTTAGCTCTTTATCAAGTGGTAAGCTATATATATATATATATACATATGTGTGTGTGTGTATGTGTGCTTTTTCCCTACCCTGATGTATACATATAATTCGCTAAAATGAGTTGATTTTATGTCAAGTTATGTTGTTAGGCTTTAGATTCTAAAACCGTAGTATAACAATAAATAACGCCGTCCAATTGTTCCAACTGTTGTTTTTTTCAGGTATTATTGTGGCCCCATAGTAACAGATATGATTATGTACGCATTAATTTTCTTTCATTATGTCTTATTAAAAAAATATAAGGGCTTATAATAAGTTATCAAATATAGTTAATCAACCAGAAGAAGTGGGTAAGTCCCCCGCTAGTACAGCGGTATGACTCCAGATTTACAATGCTAAAATCAGGGGTTCGATTTCCCTCGGTGGGTTAAGCAGATAGCCCGATGTGGCTTTGCTATGAGAAAACACAGACACAAAAGTGGGTGACATATCCATTACTTCGGGCGTATAATCGCCAAACAGTTCTTGAGAAGTTGGGAAAGGCTTACCCTCTTTTGTCTTTTACAAGTTTCATTAGTCTTTTTACATATTCATCAAACGATTTAAGTCAATGTGACCTTTTCTTCCCGTTTTGCATCTGTACTTATTTGAAATTCATCCAGATACTAGGGATGACTCTGTTCATGTTAGTTACACGATTTACCACGCGAGTATCTTATATAAATTTTATCTAGCTCCACCCTTCATTGTTTTAAACCATTAGCCGTTTGATTTCATTGACAAAATATTACCATTACTGTTTGAGCTAAAATTGGGTGTATTTTTTTAAATTATATTTGTGATAAAACTATTGTGTGAATACTTGACTCTGTCTCAGGCAATTTTTGAAGGGTGGATGTAAATCATGGCAGATGCTACTGATATCAGGGGAAAGGACCTACATTCTCAAAACGAAGCCAACTTCACTGTTTATCTTTATTTTGTCGGATTTATTCTGTTTGGATTATTTTTTTATCATCAATCTGTTCATCGGTGTCATGATAGATACCTTTTATATCATAAAGAAAAAGATATGCGTTGACACTAATTAACATAAAACAATGTAAAGCTGGCTTACATAATAAAACGCACAGAAAGTGTGCATATGTCTAGTTTATCAGTATTCAATTTAATCACACGTGTAAAGCAGTTCTAGATAAAGATAATAAATTTTTCGTTTATTCGTGTGTTCGTTTAACTGGAATTTATTGCGAGACATTTTTATAAACGTAAATAAAATAACGACATATTCCAGAATGAAATTAATAGCTCTTGACGAAGTTGTAACAGTGAAATATTGAGCTAATATATTACATTCTGGCCCGGCATGGCCAAGCGCGTTAAGGCGTGCACTTCGTAATCTGAGCGTCGCGCCAAACATGCTCACCCTCCCAGCCGTGGGGGCGTTATAATGTTACGGTCAATCCCACTATTCTTTAGTAAAAGAGTAGCCCCCAAGAGTTGGCGGTGTGTGGTGATGACTAGCTGCCTTCCCTCTCGTCTTACACTGCTAAATTAGTGACGGCTAGCACAGATAGTCCTCGAGTAGCTTTGTGCGAAATTCCAAAACAAACAAATGGTGCTGTCTGTTGTATGTCCGTGTGACTACCTCGGAGAGTATGGACTTTAACCAAATTTAATATGGAGATACACCAAGCTCATGCGAGAATACATGCAAATCTACACTTTAATATATTGTATTTCCGTTTGGAATTGTGTACCAGTTCTAGTGATCTGTGATTCGCAGAAATATCACCCATACTGGATTATACATTTCCTGGGACTCAGCACATGAAACTGTTTGTTTGTTTGTTTTGAATTAAGCACAAAGCTACACAATGAGCTATCTGTGCTCTGCCCACCACGGGTATCGAAACCCGGATTTTAGCTTGTAAGTCCGCAGACATACCGCTGAGCCACTGGGGGGCAGCACATGAAACAAAACAAAAACTCAACATATTAAGAAACCAAATAAACACAGCCACAAAACTATGTTCACCAGATAAAATTAACAATGAAATCAACAAAATAAAACAATACTTCATGAACATCAACAAATTTCCTCAAAAAACCGTAGAAAAAATTACACGCACACACCTAGACCAACAACAAACAAATAATAAATTCCAAGATACTACAAAACCTTATACTGCTGTATGCCACGTGTTCCAGACATCAGGGAAAAATAACCAATATTTGAAAAAACTTATGACAAAACACAACATTACAGTAAACACCAAATTTACAAATCGAGAAAAAAACATAAACAAACGCAAAATCAAAGAAGCCCTACATATGTACCAACTAAAACCAAAATTAAACCGACGTAAAGGAACAACTTTATACACTAATTAATAACCTAACATCCACCTGCAACGCACCATACTATCCGGTACCCGTTTATACTCTCGTCCCTAACACATGTGTACGTCAACAGTCACATTCAAACACATTCTGAAGATGACTTAGGAAGGTCGAAACGTTGTTCTCTCCTTATCAATAAGTGTTGATAACCATATCAGCCGTTCTGGAGATGTATTTTTATTTCAAGGGGGTTTCTCGTTATCAATAATTATTTCACACACTCAACTTACCTTTTTTTTATGTTAGAGACAATGTTGGTAGATAGGTGTCCCTGTTCACTTATTCTTCGTACATTTCACGCGGTTCGTGTTTCTTCAGATCCATGAATTTATAAACATTTCTTGTGTACATACGCATCCTATACAAATGCACATCTTTCTTATTTACATTTCCTTTGCCCTCTTAATAATCTCCCCTATACATCAGTAAAACACACACACACACACATTGATATAATCGAGACAAACTAAAAGAAATCTTACCTCTGACCAGCGTTAGGATATTGTGTATAAAATACTTATTGCTTGTTTGTTTGTTGTTTTTTTTAATTTCACGCAAAGCTACACGAGGGCTATTTGCGCTAGCCGTCCCTAATTTAGCAGTGTACAACTAGATGGAAGGCAGCTAGTCATCACCACCTACCGCCAACTCTTAGGCTACTCTTACTAACGAATTGTGTGTCGCAACAGTCAATTGCAAACTCTCTTTGTTAACCTGAAGATGACATAGGAAGGTCGAAACGTTGTTCTCTGCTAATCTTATACTAGCCGTTCTGAGATACAGATATTTTTTGTAGTTGTTTTATGGGAAGCAACTTTTCATGTTCTTAGATAGCCTTTAATTAATCGTGAATTTAGATAACTTCCGTACAGTTGTCGGGTACTCCATTTAGAATTATAATATAAATAAACTGTATGATAAACTAATGTATGGATAGCACTTCGAATCGTTTACAATATATCATTGGTTTACTCTGCACAGTTTTGTTGATGCCAGGTTAATTTTTGATTAATGAAAGGTTATCTTAAGACATGAGAATTTGATATCCTTAGATGTAATTGTAAAAAAAAAATCCCGTAAAAACAGTAAAACAGAAAATTTATAAGCACTACTGCATGGTCTTAATGGATCTCCATACCAAGTTTGGTGAAGATCATTCCACAGCATGCGAGTAGTTACATGAACATACAGTGGACAGTACTATTATATTTATTTTTATTTAATCTTGTCGATTTATTATATACCAGCATTTCACTTTAGACGTGCGAAATGCTTGGATATAACAGTACTGGCAAATCAATTGTGGTAAGAAATTATTTCAAGTGAAAGAAAAGCAGAACAAGCTGTAAAGAGCAACAAAACTCATATGTGAGGAATAACAATGGGAAAAGTATAAAAAGTAAAATTACAAAAGAAAATTTCTCGTTTAAACCAACATGCGCGATTTTGTACATGAAGTGTAAATAAGGCTTTGTTTTTAGCGTTCACGTAAGTATTGATCGGTTGGTGTCTGAATTGCGAAAGGTCATGCCTGTCGTCAGAAATGTATCGTGAGAATGGTGAGTTAAGATTATTCTTTATTACGTCGTCTGTGTTCTCGAACTCTGTCACTAATTTGGTTACAAACATTGCCGTGTATAACACATTATGTTAAACAAATAAAAGTATTTCTACTGTAAAAACGACTTTGAAGGAATCTTGTTTAATTTCGATAACCAACTACTCTCTTGTAGGGATAGAAGCTAGCAAGAGTGTCTGGACTAATAAAGTTAACATGAACAAAGATACCCTGAAGTTGTTGATTGTGCTAATAGTTATAACACGTTGTAGAATAAAAATATCCTTCGCGTCAGTATTAGTTTGAAGCATGTGAAAGTTGTCTCTGATAGCTTTAGGTTTTGAGGAAACAATTGGATTGTACGGAATAGTTAAAAGTAATTTTGATACGTTCCCTCTCTTGTAACAATGTCTCAAGTGTATTGTTTGAAGTTTATAACTAGCTTTAAATAAATTTTTTCGCAAGATTTTTTTCGGATAGCCCGGAAAAGGAAAAAAGTTAATTATTTCTCCAGAAGTAGAATTGAAATCATCAACATTAATTGTTTGTTTTAGAATTTCGCGCAAAGCTACTCGAGAGCTATCTGCGCTAGCCGTCAATAATTTACTAAGTGTAAGACTAGAGGGAATGCAATCATCACCACCCACCGCCAACTTTTGGGCTACTCTTTTACCAACGAATTGTGGGATTGAGTGAAACATGATAACGCCCCCACGGCTGAAAAGGTGAGCATGTTTGGTGCGACGGGGATGCGAACCCGCGACTTTCAGATTACGAGTCGCACGCCTTAACCCACGTGGCCATGCCGAGCCTCAACATCAATGGAAATGTCACATGGATGTGAAAATTGTAAATAACGAACTGAACGTAAAGTGATGAGAGTGTACTTATACTGAACAGTAATAGATCGTTTGTTATATCAAATAATGATTTTTTTTGCAAAGAAATGACAGAAAGCTGGTAGAAATGTAGCAGGTGAAGTTTAATAGAGTGGTAAAGGCTCAAAGATAATTTATGACGTAGTATAGGTTCAGTCTGATTACAGGATAAATATGAGGGAAATATTGTCAGTATATATGGCATATAAATTTGGAGTTCTTCCTGGAAAGTGGGAAAAAAAATATTTTCTGTACATTTACCTAGTGGGTTTGCGTATGGAGTATTCATCCTGGTTCCCACAGCAACACTGCATAATTATCTATAAACGATATACTTAAACTTAAATATATTGAGATTTAGGGCAATTCGGTAAAATTATATCAGTCAAAGATACAAGTGTATCTCATCTGTCAAAGGAGAACCTGAGGGTCTGTAAGCCTTCAATACGATGAATAAGTGGGTAAAAAGATGTCATATTGCCTGTGAAGATCAGCACAGAAGTCTTTGTATAGACAGTAAAAAGCATGTGTGGTGTCTCTAATATAACAAGGCAAATTTTGTAAATAAGGGATAAAGAATGGTGCCAATAAACTAACAGACTAAAATCAGTCTGAGATTAAAGCTAAGCCTTAAATACATTTTTCCAACCATGAGCCGACGACAAATGTTTTTTAATTAAACCTAATGAAATCGTCGTTCCTACTTTTTAGACTTGTGAGTTTTTTCGATGTTAACAGATGTTTTTCGTAAATTATTTGTGTAAAAACGGCTGGTATGGGGTATGGGCTGAGAAAAATTTTTATGTAGAGGAGAAAACCACGTTGTTCGCTCCTGTACATAAAACATTTTCTCAACCCATACCAGCCGTTTTTACATATATATTTTTCTCTACAAATGGTTTTTTTCGTCATCAGGGACTTTTGGTAAATTATCTGTGAAAAGGATGATTTACGAGGAGTTAATTATCAGTTTGGTTTGATGAATATACTGCTTCCAGAAACAGTCGCATTGAAACTTTTACAATATGTACTTATTGCACAGATAGAAAAGAAAATCGAAAATAAATTTATTTACGCAACATACTACCTCTGTGGACTTTACTGGCTGATATTAACCGTGATATTAACATCCTTGCTAAGTAGTATCTAGGTAACAAATTAATTCTATTGTGTATTTAATTACTAACCATTTTCAAGAAAGCTAAATGTAAACTAGTGTAGTAATTTTATTATTTAAGATTTGTCAGAAATTAAACATAATTTGTGTGTAATACCACTTACTACAACCGGTTTTATAATAACCTCAGTCAATTTCGTTGGTGTTTAACGTTAGTTAAACTAAAAATGTTTATACAACAGATTTGTGTATCCTCATTACATATGCGTAAATCCCTACATTTTGGGTATTGCTATCGAGAACTTAAATATTTTAAATTAAAGGTGTATGCATTGTTACTATTTCAGAGTATCCTACACATACTAAACTTTTTTTTACTAGAAATAATTGAGTGTATAACAAAGCTCCACTCGAACCCCTGATTTTAGCGTTATAAATACGGAGACGTACCGCTGTACTAGGGGGGCGCGCGAATAATTGAAGTTTGTATAAAATGTATGTTTGCATGTATTGATATTAGCACAATAACTGGTAAAGATAATTAAATTATATTAGTTTTTAGTGGATAAATTAGTGTTTCAAGAATATTAAAAATTTTATAAATCATGATCTATAATGGAAAATTACTAAAGGTTCAAAATGTTTGAAAATTGTTGAAAAGTATTATAGAGGATAATTTATTTCAGAAATATGTTAGTTCTTCATGGAATCTACTAATGATATTCAAGTCAATATGTTACATTTGTTTAACTTAATTAGTTTTCTTTATATGTTCAACCCTTAATATTATGCTGTTTTTTTTAGTTCTGTAACTAAGCTCTATCCGTTTGTGTAGATACTTGACTAAAATCCGAATAGCGATAGTATTTAAATGTACATAACTTGTCATTGTTATTATATTTTGTTGTTTTTGTTGAGTAAATTTATAATAAGTATGCTAAATCTTTTCTCCAAACAACGTGATTTAATGCATACAAATTCATTTGAAACGCCCGAGTTTAAAATGTTTATTCAGTATTTCTCCTATAATTAGAAACAATGTGTTTGGCCAAAATCATCACGTTTCTATTGTAATTAAAAAGTTGCTATGGAATATGTAATAGGTTATCTATGTTTGCATGTTTGATTAGTTTGGCCGAGCTGATGATGTCCGGTGTCCAGCGAAGTTTTTACCATTGTATGATAAAATTTGGGAAACAGAAACCTCTAAAGATGGTTCAATGGCCTAAAAATACCATCGGAGCTCACTGTTACGTCATTGCTCGTGGAAGATGATGAGTGGTTTCAAACGTTATTGATATATATTGCATTAAAAAATCCAAGATAAAGTACCGTTACTGTTAGCTTTTGTAAATTAACGTGCAGGTTAAAGTTAAAATAAATAGATAAATTAACGTCTGTCATAAACACGTGAGTAGTGACACTACTGTGTTTACAAGCACTAAGTTTATATAGAAAGTTCTGGAAAAATAAAATATTATATTTATTATTATTAAAACTGTTTTTCCTTGGAAAACTGTATTAGCAAAGGCATACATAGAAATATTGGTTTCCAAAGATGTTTTATGCACTTTCTGCCTTTCTCAGTATGTCAGTAGAGCTACTTAAACCTGAATATTTTCAAGGTAGTGTCTATTGATCCTAACTAATATGTATTGAACTCAAATCATTAATCTTCATGTTGTTAAGTGGGGGGAAAAACAATTCTTTAGCTTGAGAGAATTTTGTTTGTTTGTTTTGGAATTTCGCACAAAGCTATTTGAGGGCTATGTGTGCTAGCTGTCCCTAATTTAGCAGTGTAAGACTAGAGGAAACACAGCTAGTCATCACCACCCACCGCCAACTCTTGGGCTACTCTTTTACCAACGAATAGTGGGATTGACCGTCACCTTATAACGCCCCACGGACTGGAAGGGCGAGCATGTTTGGCGCGACTCGGGCACAAACCCGCGATCCTCAGATTACGAAACGCACGCCTTAACGCGCTATGCCATGCCGGGCCAGCTTAAGACAAAAGTGAAATACGCATAAATTGTAATATGGTTTCAAAACACCCTATTCATGTTCTGAACAAAGCTTATGTGCTTTTCATGAGTTTTTCTTGTTTTTAAAATATAATAATTTTCGTAAGAAGGTTTCTTTATAATCGTTCTTTAGTTTAAAGGTGTTGTCATGTATTTTCTAGTTATGAAATTTTCAAAACTGAAATTATTTATGCTCATTCATTCAAATCGAATAATATAATGTTTATAGTAATTTTGTTTAATGTTACATATATTGTAGAAGACACCTTTCTTGGCTTGATGATTAGGCTGGTATAGAACAGTGATCCTCTTTTCTTAAGATATTCTTCGAAAAAAAAGTATTTAGTAGAATTATCAACAATTCATTTTTAATCGATAAAATTTTCCAACTGATAAACGATGATGTTACAAAGCACTACATTAATTTATTATTGTTGTGTAAAAACGCTTATGGCTTCGTTTTACCCTAGTTTGAATAAGTAACATGACATTGCTTTTACAGTTTCAATACCTTACGCTCATATTTCCTTTGTCAGGTTTAACCTTTTGATAAAGTATTTTATACAGTTTTGAAAATATTATGTTATATTTAGTTGTACAAGCTTTTATCTTAGTATTTAGGTTTGAAATGTTTATATTTGTTGTCATCTTTATTAACATGTGCAATGACATTACGGCCAGTCCACAACTAGGACGTTTCTTTTGACTGTCCTTAATTGGATTTTTACTGGAGTCTTTACTGTAGAAATATTCGTCAAACTACTTGGTTTCAGGTGGTTCTATTTTAAATATCTGTGTAACGTTTTTGAATTTATGGTGTGGCTATCAACTATAAACGGTAAGTATGTAAATGCTTTTATATGTATAAATGCAGACACACACACACACACACACATATGTATATAGAAACCAAAAAAATAATATAAATAACAACATCAGCTGTAATATGGCCATAATATCTACACCATATGCAGTGATGAATACATAAGTACAATAAACATTTTGCAAGGAATATAATAATAATAATCAGGGTTATATCAATCAGTTAACTGCAATATATATATATATGTACTCGTTAAATAATAGCATTCAGGAATAGATGGACATATCTTGTTTTATCACTATTAACCAGAATAACCAAGAAACATATATTATAAATTGACCGAGGAGAAAAGCGACACAGATATTTAAATTCACAATATTTATAATTTTACTTAAAAATATTTTGAATCCAAAATAAACTTATGTTTGGCAATTTAGAGCACACGCAGTAGTAGTGACGATACTTAGTAGTAGTAGTAGTAATGATACTTAATAGTAGTTGTAGTGACGATACTTAGTAGTAGTAGTAGTAACGATACTTAATAGTAGTAGTAGTGACGATACTTAGTAGTAGTAGTAACGATACTTAATAGAAGTAGTAGTGACGATACTTAGTAGTAGTAGTAATGATACTTAATAGTAGTTGTAGTGACGATACTTAGTAGTAGTAGTAGTAACGATACTTAGTAGTAGTAGTAGTGACAATACTTAGTAGTAGTAGTAGTAACGATACTTAATAGTAGTAGTAGTAGTAACGATACTTAATAGTAGTAGTAGTGACGATACTTAGTAGTAGTAGTAACGATACTTAATAGTAGTAGTAGTAACGATACTTAATAGTAGTAGTAGTGACGATACTTAGTAGTAGTAGTAGTAACGATACTTAGTAGTAGTAGTAGTGACAATACTTAGTAGTAGTAGTAACGATACTTAATAGTAGTAGTAGTGACGATACTTAATAGTAGTAGTAGTAACGATACTTAATAGTAGTAGTAGTAACGATACTTAATAGTAGTAGTAGTGGCGATACTTAGTAGTAGTAGTAGTAACGATACTTAGTAGTAGTAGTAGTAGTGACGATACTTAGTAGTAGTAGTAGTAGTAACGATACTAACAGTAGTAGTAGTGACGATACTTAGTAGTAGTAGTAGTAACGATACTTAATAGTAGTAGTAGTAACGATACTTAATAGTAGTAGTAGTAACGATACTTAATAGTAGTAGTAGTGGCGATACTTAGTAGTAGTAGTAGTAACGATACTTAGTAGTAGTAGTAGTAGTGACGATACTTAGTAGTAGTAGTAGTAACGATACTAACAGTAGTAGTAGTGACGATACTTAGTAGTAGTAGTAGTAACGATACTTAATAGTACTAGTAGTGACGATACTTAGTAGTAGTAGTAACGATACTTAATAGTAGTAGTAGTGACGATACTTAGTAGTAGTAGTAGTGACGATACTTAGTAGTAGTAGTAGTAACGATACTTAGTAGTAGTAGTAGTGACAATACTTAGTAGTAGTAGTAGTAACGATACTTAATAGTAGTAGTAGTAACGATACTTAATAGTAGTAGTAGTGACGATACTTAGTAGTAGTAGTAGTAACGATACTTAGTAGTAGTAGTAGTGACAATACTTAGTAGTAGTAGTAGTAACGATACTTAATAGTAGTAGTAGTGACGATACTTAATAGTAGTAGTAGTAACGATACTTAATAGTAGTAGTAGTAACGATACTTAATAGTAGTAGTAGTGGCGATACTTAATAGTAGTAGTAGTAACGATACTTAATAGTAGTAGTAGTGGCGATACTTAGTAGTAGTAGTAGTAACGATACTTAGTAGTAGTAGTAGTAGTGACGATACTTAGTAGTAGTAGTAGTAACGATACTAACAGTAGTAGTAGTGACGATACTTAGTAGTAGTAGTAGTAACGATACTTAATAGTACTAGTAGTGACGATACTTAGTAGTAGTAGTAACGATACTTAATAGTAGTAGTAGTGACAATACTTAGTAGTAGTAGTAACGATACTTAATAGTAGTAGTAGTGACGATACTTAATAGTAGTAGTAGTAACGATACTTAATAGTAGTAGTAGTAACGATACTTAATAGTAGTAGTAGTGGCGATACTTAGTAGTAGTAGTAGTAACGATACTTAGTAGTAGTAGTAGTAGTGACGATACTTAGTAGTAGTAGTAACGATACTAACAGTAGTAGTAGTGACGATACTTAGTAGTAGTAGTAGTAACGATACTTAATAGTACTAGTAGTGACGATACTTAGTAGTAGTAGTAACGATACTTAATAGTAGTAGTAGTGACGATACTTAGTAGTAGTAGTAGTGACGATACTTAGTAGTAGTAGTAGTAACGATACTTAGTAGTAGTAGTAGTGACAATACTTAGTAGTAGTAGTAGTAACGATACTTAATAGTAGTAGTAGTAACGATACTTAATAGTAGTAGTAGTGACGATACTTAGTAGTAGTAGTAGTAACGATACTTAATAGTAGTAGTAGTGACGATACTTAGTAGTAGTAGTAACGATACTTAATAGTAGTAGTAGTAACGATACTTAATAGTAGTAGTAGTGACGATACTTAGTAGTAGTAGTAGTAACGATACTTAGTAGTAGTAGTAGTGACAATACTTAGTAGTAGTAGTAGTAACGATACTTAATAGTAGTAGTAGTAACGATACTTAATAGTAGTAGTAGTAACGATACTTAATAGTAGTAGTAGTGGCGATACTTAATAGTAGTAGTAGTAACGATACTTAGTAGTAGTAGTAGTAGTAGTGACGATACTTAGTAGTAGTAGTAGTAACGATACTTAGTAGTAGTAGTAGTAGTGACGATACTTAGTAGTAGTAGTAGTAACGATACTAACAGTAGTAGTAGTGACGATACTTAGTAGTAGTAGTAGTAGTGACGATACTTAAGAGTAGTAGTAGTGACGATACTTAGTAGTAGTAGTAACGATACTTAATAGTAGTAGTAGTGACGATACTTAGTAGTAGTAGTAGTAACGATACTTAGTAGTAGTAGTAGTGACGATACTTAATAGTAGTAGTAGTAGTGACGATACTTAGTAGTAGTAGTAGTAACGATACTTAGTAGTAGTAGTAGTGACAATACTTAGTAGTAGTAGTAGTAACGATACTTAATAGTAGTAGTAGTGACGATACTTAGTAGTAGTAGTAACGATACTTAATAGTAGTAGTAGTGACGATACTTAATAGTAGTAGTAACGATACTTAATAGTAGTAGTAGTGACGATACTTAGTAGTAGTAGTAGTAACGATACTTAGTAGTAGTAGTAGTAGTGACAATACTTAGTAGTAGTAGTAGTAACGATACTTAATAGTAGTAGTAGTGACGATACTTAGTAGTAGTAGTAACGATACTTAATAGTATTAGTAGTGACGATACTTAGTAGTAGTAGAAGTGACGATACTTAGAATCCCCACAACACGTTTACAGTTCTTCAACTTTTTCTTCTCGTTTTGCATTATTCCACTTTGTGGAATGCTTATGTGAAACAACAATTAAATTAATTAAAGAATTTGATCTACGTAACTTATGCCTCACAGCGCTAATATTAAGTCTATAGGCTGTAAAACAGAAATAGAAAGAGACGTCCACCTGTAGTACAGCGGTATGTCTGCGGACGCTGGAAACTTGGTTTCGATAATCGTGATGGGTAGAGCACCGTGTATTGCTTCGTGTTTAAACTAAGAAAGTTGGCAACAACGAGAGTACATCTATTTCATATTAATATTTGTTTCTTGTTGATAAGCTGCACAATAAATTATCAGTTCTGTATCCGCCACAGCTATTGAAACTTGGTTTTTAGTGTCAAAAGCTTCCGAACTTGACGTTCAACTACCAGTCGTCATGGTGTTAAACAAACAACTGCTAAAGTAAAAAAAAACAACATATCTATATTCAAGTAAATTGTAAATTGTTGGTTGAACAGCAAGAAAAAGCATACATACCAAAAAAACAACAATTCACCCACCATCCTTGCTTTGTTTTCTTTTTGTAGCTCATTTAAAATTACAACACAAATTGCACTATACTAATGCAGTTCATTTGATGAATCTATAACAGCCACCGAGGCGGAAAAAGTTATTATTTTACAAGATTGTATGTTAATGTGAATGTAATTCCAACAAAATATTTTAGTGGATCCATACTCGAACACATTTTGTGTCAACAAGTTGGAGTGGTGTTGTTGTTTTTTAGCTCAATGCCAGACGATGATTTTATTCATCGTGGAAAATCAAACCTCAGACTTTAGCGTTGTAAATCCGATGTGGTCAGATGATTAGGAAGTTTAACACGTATATTGAGGGTCATTGTTTCGAATTTCTTTTCCATCAAATATGCTCCCCCTTTCATCCGTGAGGACGTTATAATGTGCCGGTCAATTTCATTGTTCGTTGGTAAAAGAGTAGCCAAGAATTGACATTGGATGATTATCACAATCTGCCTTTCCTCTAGAGGCCCGGCATGGCGAGATGGTTAACGCACTCAACTCGTAATCTAAGGGTTGCGGTTTCGAATCCTCAACATACCAAACATACTCGCCCTTTCAGCCATTGGAATGTTATAATGGGACAGTAATTCCCACCATTCGTTGGTAAATGAATAGCTCAAAAGTTAACGGTAGGTGGAGATGTTTAGTTGCCTTCCTTCTAGTCTTACACTGCTGAATTATGGACGGCTAGCACAGATAGCCCTCGTGTAGTTTTGCGCGATATTCAAAACAAACCTTCCCTTCAGTCTTCCACTGGTATTTCGTGAACCGATAACATTTTTAAAAAGTAAGTATTATAAGTCGTTACATTAACAAGTGTAACTACTACCTACCTAAACTGGTCGATCTTACAATATCACTTAACCAACATCTTAAAACTGTTTTGATGTGTACTTTTAAAAATTATGTAAGAATGATAGAAATATGTATATTTGACTTTAAGAGAGAGAAAAAAATCACCTGTAAGAAATTGATGACGTTTCCAGCAAACATTCTTTTTGAAGCTAGAAATAACCCAATCGGTTAATTATAATTACATAAAAAGAGATACAACTACGATAATTAAACAACAATATAATAGAACTGGTAAATAAAAAACAGTCTTAAAAGCTATTAGAAATATAGAAAAACCTTACATTATTTCTTCAATTGCTATATAGCCCTCCAGTGGCACAGTCGGGTTTCGATATCCGTGCTTGGCAGAGCACAGATAGCTCATTGCGTAACTTCATTCTTAATTGCAAGTTCTTTGTTATGTAAACACTTTAAGGTAATTGAAAAGTGTATTAAAATTATTAAAAGCTGAACTATTTGTTAACACCCAAATGATTTAAAAAACCAATTTAAATATTATTTCTTTTTAACAGTGGTTCTTTTATTGCTGTTAGATGGCGCATGATGTAAGCTCAAGAAAGTGATCAGCTGTGTTGAAGTGCCAAGCTTAAAATTTATTTGACCTTTAATCAAGATACTACGTAAGAGTTCTCGTGTATGTTAAGTGAGAATTCGATTGGTTTATCCTAGGGCCTCTAACAAATATTCTATGATCAGTTGGGTTGTTTAAAGTTATAAAGACAGACGTTTTTATTTGATCACCTAAAACAGGCAAACAGTTAGATTTATTTATTAATATTTACTTAAAGCCCTCTCCTGGTAAAGCAACATAGAGAGGGAGAGGTGTGCCGAAATTGGATCTGATCCCATATGTCATCCCTGGGGACAATATCTTACCCATTGAATGAGCTAATACCCCAGCTTGTCGAACATATTGAGGTAAACCAATTTATCCCAAAGCTGAAGATGTGTTCAAAGTAAACAGAAAGAAAACTGTCATTTATTGAAATAATGTTAAGAGTAAAATAAACTCATGGCATATTATGATGGGAGATAATTTGCTTGAACTATCTGTATATGTTAGTTCAATGATGTGCCACAGCGGATACAAGTCATAGCGTCATGTCTAGTACTAGTATGTTTAATTCATGGTGAATTCCTGACCATTCAATAGTTCAGAGCCACTGCAGATATGATTTTGAATGGAGGAATATAAAAATGCTATTTGGAAGGAGATATTTGTAAATATACATTTCTGAATAAAGAACACTACAAGGTTTCCTTCTTTGATCTTTATGGTATTGGAAAAAGTTATAACAGAGCTTCTATGACAGCAGTAAGTTCCAATTAGGTCTTAGTGCTTGTAAAGTAAACGCTCTTTTCTTAAATACTGGACAGTTTCTTTCTACTTACTGTGTTTTCTGCTGAAGACTTATTAGCCTGTTGAGTATGCTCCTATTACACGTGCTGATTATGATTCAAGTTGACTTCACCTAAGATAAACTTTACTTTTTCTGAGTAATGTTTTCTGGTAACACATTCTGATATTTTTTCTCAAAGCATACCTTCTATTAATTAAACTTTGAATTTACTTTTAAGTTATACTTCATTGATTGATCGTCTTTGGAATTTAATTATTTTATAAGAGACTGATTCTTGGTGTTAAAACTTAATTTATATCATTTCCAATTAAATCAGTGACGAACACCATGGGTTAAATATTAAGTTTGATGGTGATAGAAATTTACACAGCCTTCAGACAGTGCGTGATCGTGTCCAGTTGTGATTGTCTGGAGAAAGATAAGTCAAGATTTTGCAGTTTATTTTAGATGAGTGAATACAGTAACTTGCGTTGATGTATTTCTATTACAGGTGAATTTCTGAGATCACTGGAATGTGCACAGTGGTTTAACACTTTAATTCTGGAGTTCTATAACTTGATGATGAGAGAATAATTAAAACTGCTCTCAGCACTCTAGTTCTTTTTAACCAGTTTTGTGTCATGCCATTTGGCCTGTGCCACATGACTTCTTGCTACTTTAGAAAGAGCAAACTCTGAAGGGGTGCATTTGTCAAATTTTCTGCTGATAACCAGAATACCGTATTTAAGCGGAGAAGAAAGGCAGGATTTATGTGCACGCAGGTAGATTTTTTCAGTCGTCTTATGGGGAGGGTCTATTGACCTTGGGAATATCATGGTGGTGCAAGATTAAATATCCTTGGTTTATATCATGTTACCAACATTTTGTGAACATCTTCGCCAACACTACTATACTGTTATCTATTCTCGCCAAAAAGGATGAACATCTTAAATGGACTTAATAACATGAGCAATCATTCCTGTTCCTAAAGCATGCTTCAGTGGAAGCTTAAATATCTCTTTATCCCTGATATGACTAAGTGTTCTTCTTGGATATTGATACCAGTGATAGTAAAAATGCAGGATGAAGTGGAATGTGTCATAGGGTACCTGTATCCTTCACTTATGGCTCTTGAACATTAATACTAAACAATAAAAAAGTAACTGCTTCAACAAACACTATTGACACCACCTAACTGACTGAAATTTCACCCTTCCTTGGATCACACATCCTTGAAGTAGCTTATTAATTATAGAGATTCAGATGAAGTGATTACATATTAGATTACAATTGTACAGAGTATACTGCACTTATAGTGAAGCCTTGTCTTTTCATTGAATGTTCTGACACTAGACATTGTGTCATTTCTACCATAGTGACAATAAAACATAAGATAGAATATTCCATTAGTGGTTGAACACCATAATTTATGTTTCAGAAGCTCCAAGAAAAGCAACTAATGGACTCGGAGCTAGTGTTATTTGAATTGAAGTGAGGTAGACAGAAGTTAATACAAATTCAAGACAAGAGCAACGGTGTGCATAGCCTCTGAAACTGCAAAAGCGATTACAAATACAGGAAGGCGTCCTTTTCATTTTTATTAACTACCCAGATATGACTCGAAATTAGTGTTGCAATTATCAGTCTCTGGAAATTTAACTGTAGAAATTCTTCAGACATTTTATAATGAAATGAATAGAAGACTCTGAAGATTTAAATAATGGCAGTTTTACTGGCCACATTCATATTATGTGAACATTGCATAGTTTCTGTTCCCCTTAGGAAAAGCTGACCTGAAAAGGGTAAACTTCAGAAAATAACTTACAGAAAATAGACATTGGTATCACTTGTCCTATTCTGGAGAGAAAATGAGGTATTCAGGACGGATTGGTCGTTATCAATTACTTCACCATATGGACTGAAAATTATATACACAGTCCATTGTCCAATGTGTTGATGTAATTCCGGGTAGAGTTATTTACTAAACCAGAATAACAACATGTATAACAGAAGTAATTTAAACAGTGAAATATTTTCTGAGTTGTGTAAAATATTGGGTGTGATGATGATGATATTTTTACCTTTATTCCTTCATTTTGATGGTTTTACAGAATGAGTAACACAACCTATCAAATACTTGCCATACATCATGATGGTGAACCATACGAGGAAATAAATAACAACTGGTTGTTGGCTAAACTTGCTTGTATCTTGGTGAAAAACACTGCTTTCTTTGAATATCATGTGTAGTTCACCCCAAGAACAATGTGACCAGTGCACGTTAAATTATTTTGTGCACGAAATGTTGTGGTACTACAGTTAAAGAATAAACATTTTAGCATTGAAACTAAAAAGAGGTTTGATATGTACCAGTGGTACTGAAACAGTTTGGCTGTTGCTGAGAGGGACCTTATTTCGTACTCTGACAGATTGGCTTATATTATTCTTTAATTCTCATACTGCTCGAAGTTTACCTCGTAGAGAATTATTATAACCAAATCTAACATTATTTAACCAAATAAATGTTGAATTTTTGCAGATTAGTTATATCAATAAATAACGAATTTACATGAAAAGCATGAAATATAGCACTTAGTTCGACAAATGGGTCTTACTTTCTAGTTAATGCTTCTGCAAACAAAAGTATTGCAAGCTATAAAAATTAAACTTTACCGTATTAATAGTTGTATTACAATAAATAATTTATATTAAATTCCTGTTTTCAGAAGGTAAATAAGTTAGAGAATGAGCAAAACCTAGAGCACAAGTGTCAAGATTCTCATACAACAGGTGATTGCTGATTTACTTAAATATTTCATTTCTAAAGTTAAGAATCAAGCATATTAAAATGTGATTTACTGTCTATGTTTTAATGCCAAATGTCAACATTTACAATGCTTAAAATAAATTTTGGTTAGAGAAACAAAAATGACTATCTGAGAACGCTGTGGTAAATTTAGTTAATTAACGTTTGCTGAATGATAACTAGTTAGATCTACCAACTGAACGTAGAAATAAAAGATTCAGTAAGTGCGGAAGCAAACGTTTTTATGGCAAGATAAAGAATCACGCAGAACTCAGAAAATAATGTAAATCTTTAATCATCCTTGAAAGCAAGTAAATAAGAATAAAGTTAAACAAAAGAACATGAACTGAAGTTTTGTTTCTTTGTTGTTGAATACAAAATTATATAAAGGGTCATTTGTGCTCTTCTGGAATACCGTGGGTATTAAAACCCTATTTCTTATAGTTACAAGTTCTCCGATTTATCGTTGAGCTACTGGAGGGCAAGGATTTAAGTAGATATAAAAACAGTTAAAAGAAAGCATAAACTCTAATTAGTCAACAAACAATAATGAAAATATGGACATGCTCAACCAGCAAAATTATAAAAGAGAATGGGACACTGTTAGTGTATAATCGTCCCACCCATCTATGACAACTTAACAATCATAATCAATAGTAACGACGGCAGTCATCTGTTATTAAATTAGTTAATTATGAAAAATATTTAATGAGAATTTACACCACGCAATTAAACGGTTTTTCTAATATTGTCACAAGAGAGTAGATTACATTGTCATTAGTATCGATAACTGTTTGTTCTTAATAAATAACACGTTGGTTAGAATTGGTGACAAATCTTAACCTGTACTGCTTTAACTGAGTATCCATTAAGCGGCCTGCTTGTTTATTTGATTATAAACATCACTATTTCTTAGCATGTTGTTCTTTGACACAAAGCTACACAATATATTATCTGCTTTCTCTCCATCACATTGAATTAAACGTCGGAATTTAACACTGTCATGAACTCAGAAAATAAATTTTTATTTACCCCCGAAAATAAGCAAGTAATAATACAGATCACTTAAGCATTGAAAGTTAACAAATCTTAAGCGAAAGAGTATGAAGAGAAGTTTTGTTATTACGAAGGCTGTTCAAAAAATACGCGGACTGACATCATAAAACAAAATGTACTTTATTTAAAAGTTATAGGTCTAGGACCCCTTCAAAGTACTCTCCTCCCCAACGCCCATACTTATCCCAACGGTGTTTCCACTTGTTGAAACAGTCCTGGTACGCTTCTTTTGTAATGTCCTCCAGCTCCTTCGTCGCATTTGCCTTAATCTCGTGAATCGTCTCAAATCTTCTTCCTTTCAAGGGTCTTTTGAGTTTGGGGAACAAGAAAAAAATCGCCAGGAGCAAGGTCAGGTGAGTAGGGGGGGGAGAACAGTGATCAGTGTTTGGCCAAAAATTCATAAGTTCTGCATGGCACAAATGTCGCAGCAACGAGGTGCATCTTCAATTTTTTGGTCAAAATCTCGTAACAAGATCCAACTGATATCCCACACTCTTCAGCAAGCTCCTTGACAGTCAGACGTCGATTTGCCTGCACCAGGGTGTTGATTTTGTCGACGTGTGGGTCGTCAGTTGATGTGGAAGGACGTCCATGACGCTCATCATCTTCAATGGACCTGACGACCATTCTTAAAACGCTCATGCCACTTGAAACATGCCGTATGCTTTAGAGCAACATCACCGTAAGCCGTGTTAAGCATAGCAAAAGTTTCAGCCACAGATTTTCCAAGTTTAACACAAAGTTTCACAGCAAGTCGTTGCTTCTTCAGGTCATTCATTCTAAAATCCGCCAAACGAAAAGATCGCACTTCTCTTAAAACCGCGTAGCTAATACACAAATGAAGATATCTGCAATCGGGAAATGGCGTCGTAATCACCTGATCTGTGCGAACCTAGCGACACCAAGCGGATTTCCCTGGAACTAACCGGAGCCGCGGAATTCAAACAGTCTGCGTATTTTTGAACAGACCTCATATAATCTGTTTTCTGTTATATTATTATTACAATTCTGTAACCTTGACTGCTTTTGTAAGTATCACCTTGTGTGTATTATTGAGTTCCGTTACGCTTGTTTGTTATTTTTATTATTATTATCATTGTTATTACTAGGTTTTGAAACACAGTAATAGTTGTAAAACGAATTCCAACAGAAGCAAACTGATCAGTTTTAAAGAGAACATTGGCTTGTTGTTAACTCTTATCAGAGAGACCCAAAAGGAAAAAAAATCCACTTTTTATAATTCATCTATTATTCCTTTTATGTTTTGAATTTAGACAAACGAGGATAAATGTTGTTAACAGAGAAAGCCTATTTCTAGTTTCAATCGTTTATTTGGGAAGTCCATTCATTCATTAAGGTGGACTACCATAGTAGCCCATTTTGCTATTCCTACATATATCACTAGTCAGACATGTTTGTTATATTTTCTAGGTGTCATTATAGAAAATGCTTTGAAATGTTCGTTTTTAAATACCGCAATTATTCGAGTCATCCGGTTTCTACGTATTGGTAGGCTTCTTCGTTTGATTAGACCAGCTAAAGGGATACGTCGCTTCATATATGTAATCCTGACGTCAACTCCAGCGCTAATAAACATATGTCTCTTACATTTTCTTCACATCTTCGTATACTCTATTTTAGGAATATCTTTCTTCGGAAGTATTCTCCATCAAGGAGCACCAGATGACACAGTTCATTTTAGTAATTTCTGACGAAACGCTCTCCCACTTGTTATGTTCACTACAACTGTTGGTTGGAACGATGTATTTGATTACTTAATTTATTCTAACATTAGTTACGGTGTTAATAGTGAAACTATGTCTACGAGTAACTACGCGAACAAAGATGTTAGCATATACTTTGTTTCTTTTCCACGGATTCAATTCCCGGCATGGGAATGAAAGTTTTGGGCCCGGCATGGCCTAGCGCGTTAAGGCGTGCGCTTCGTAATCTGAGGATCACGGGTTCGCGCCCGAGTCGCGCCAAACATGCTCGCCCTCCCAGCCGTGGAGGCGTTATAATGTGACGGCCAATCCCACTTTTCGTTGGTAAAAGAGCAGTCCAAGAGTTGGATGTGGATGGTGATGACTAGCTGCCTTCCCTCTAGTCTTACACTGCTAAATTACGGACGGCTAGCACAGATAGCCCTCGAGTAGCTTGTGCGAAATTCCAAAAACAAACAAACAATTGTTTCTTTTCTGTTTGTCACAAGTCTTATTGTAGACATATATGTAGCAATAATCCTCGAAAATTATGAACGCGCCAAAAAATGAAATAATTGGCTTAAACAATGAATTTTTGGACAATTTTTATGCAACTTGAGCACATTTTAATCCAAAGGCTACCCAACTCTTATCTGTCTATGATCTATCTACCTTACTAAATGAACTAAACCGTCCACTGCAAATAAAGAAACCTAGTTATGCAGCTATAACAGTTTTAAGCATACATATCTCTAGTGAAAATAAGATTCACTGTCCAGATGTTCTGAACGCCGTTGTGAAATTCTTTACAACATAGAAGAAAGTGCAGAATTAGATAATATTAGACAGGAGATAGAACAAAAGCTTCTAGGTAATTTTCCTAATCCACAAACTATAAAAGTCGATGGAACTTCCTATGATTGGAAGCACTGGAACACTGCTGCTTGCAAGGTATTTCAAGAGTTATAAAATCCGGAAACAGAACGAAGCTGCTCGTGTTATTCGACGTGCATATCGAATACACAGAAAACATAAAATACTACTTCAGTTTCTTTTTTGCTTTTTTTTCAGAATGAGCTGCAATAGCACTTTAACTGTGGCAAAGGACTGAAAAGTATTGAAAGTATTTGTATTTTTACAACTCCTTTTGTCATTTTAGTCAAAATAGTGTAAGCCTTCAGAAATTTACAAACTTCATAATTAATTGCTTTAAGATATTTTAAATACATATGTTTAAACATGCTTATAAATTATTTAAGTGCTTATCTGGTTTTTAAACCATGCTTTTTATAGTGCTACATTGGAACTGTGATCTTTATATAGTACTAAGGTCCATGGATTTTATAATGCTAAAATGGAATTAGGTTCATTTCTCATGATTCCCATAAATAACTTTTCTTCGAAAACATAAAAGTATCCGAAAAAGGACTTGAAACTTTTGATATAAATTATTTTTATAACATCTCTGAAATGATGTTATAAAACAACATGGATTATTGCACAGAGCCATGACAAAATCAGTTTAGCGATCCAAATTATAGCCTGAAATTATTAACTATATCCGTCATTAGTTTTTTACCGGTTTTTATTGAGACACTTTCAATACCTGATAATGCAGCTAATGAACAGACAACTATAATAGATACCTCAATAAAACTACTTAAACAAAAACGTTGGTTTTAATCTATGAAGTACAACATAATAATGTGTAACACCTTTCACAAATGCCCTTGTCTGAAGGTACATTTAGTATGGAGCGAAATATCAGAAGACTAAGTAAAGAGGTCTATAATTGTATCAGTGGAAAATCTTGTGTGCGCCAACAGCCTATTTTATTTATATAGAGATATACATAGACCAATATGTGAATGTAGGTATAAAGTCAGGTTCACACAACACAGAATACAAGATAAAAATAATACTCTCTTTTACCATCTTTAAGAGCATGCTAATTATGTAACAAAGTGTGTGAGTCTCCACTCTTGAATGGCACAAAGTACACTAATGTTTAGCAGTATATTTAAATTATTTCATAATTTTATGTTGTTTTTCACAACGCCACGATAAATTACAATAATCCTTACATCTTCTTGTTCACTAAACAAGTTGCATATAATATTACTAAACAAAAAAGTTCTGCTCAATGTGACGGATAATTATGATACACTAATAGAACTACAAGACGTAGACCTACAACCCCAAGACGATTGATGACCTCTGAATCAGGATAACGACTCCTATTGTGCAGAACCAATTGCCAGTTTTTATATAATCAAATATTTAAATATCGATACTTTAACCAAGCTTTCTTTTAGCCATTTAAATCCAGCTATTTTATTTTAACTCATAACTCTCATTAATTACATTTAATGAAAGGAGAGATTATTATTGATAAAGGATCCTACTGAGAATTCATGTTTTTCTGACATAGAAAACAACAATCAAATTATATACGGAAATTCAGTTTGACGAAACTAATTTCTTCTGGAGATAAAATAAGTTCATGCAGAATGTAAATCATTCTGTAATTTTCAACCATTTCCATCCACGTTTTGTGATGGTCACAAAAATATTCTCTTTAAACCATGCCTTCCAGTGACAGAAAGTTCAGTGTAAAGAATTATAACGCTATAAACTTGGGTTGATATCCGTGGTGGGTGCAGTACAGACGCCTCATTGTATGTCTTTCTACTCAAAAACAAACACAGACAAATCTTAACCCATTTTAGTTTAGTACTAAATAAATTGGCCTTTTGTATGCAAATTCTGATCTTATTTCTTTTATATTAATTCATTGTTTTTTGTTTTGAACTTCGCGCAAAGCTACTCGAGGGCTATCAGTGCTAGCCGTCCCTAATTTAGCAGTGTAAGACTAGAGGGGATGCAGCTAGTCATCACCACCCACCGACAATTTTTGGCTACTCTTTTATAAACGAATAGTGCGATTGACCGTCACATTATAACGCCTCACAGCTGAAAGGGCGAGCATGTTTGGTGCGACCGGGATTCGAACTGGCGACTCTCGAATTACGCGAACTCACTGAGGGACATCATAATGCACTTAGAATACCAGGTAACTACAAATAAAAATGGTCAGTAATAATTCTAAAAGAAATTGTAGGTGACTGTAATATGTACTTAATTTGCTACAACTATCCAAAAATCTCGACATTGAATATCTCGATCTCATTGAATAGTGTTTTGAAATATATATATAACCAAAATAGGTGCGTGTGTGGTCGTATGAGAAATTTTTAAACTTCATTGAGCTGTGAAAAAATAAAATTAGGCGTAAGGTAGAATGGTGTCACTACATGTATAAAGAAGTTTAGTTTTACTTTTTTAATTTTGCGCAAACTTACATGAGGGCTATCTGCGCAAACTCTCCCTAACTGAGCAGTGTAAGACTAGTAGGAAGACAGTTATCATATTTATCACCACCCGCCACCAACTCTTGGCTACTCCTTTACCAATGAGTAATTGAATTTATTGCACATAATAACGCCCCCATGGCTGAAAGGACAAGAATGTTAGCTATGAAAAGGATTTGAACCCGCGATTCTCAGATTAGGAATCAAGCGACCTCACCACCTGGCTATGTCGGGCCAAACAAAAATATAAATAAAACCAAATCAAAACGGATTAATGAGCAAAGTGGACACTTATATAATACATAATGAGTGTGGGGTATCTCTTATAACAAAGCTACATCGGGTTATCTGTTGTGTCTACCGATGAGAATCAAACACTAATTTTAGCATTGTATATCCGTATACTTACCGCTGTTCCAGCGGGGGACTAATACATAATTAACCAAGTCCTAACTACCTCTCGTCTCTGAACATCATAAATAAGAAAAATATGGAGTAAACAGTGGTAACCTAACCGAGTCTTAAACACAAACGTAGCTCTATATTAAAGGGGTTGTATATGTAAAAATAAGATTGTGTGTGTGTGTGTGTATAACTGTTACGCGAAACTATATTGTGAATAGGTCAAATCGTGAAGCTAGTAAAAATATACGAAATGATATTACTCAATCCAATGAACGAGACACAAAATGAATATGTTAATTAAAACTGCGGACAAACTTTAACATACAAGGGGTAGTGGAACAGCGTCTATGTTCTCAGTTCTTTAAATTTTTATTGATATTGTGTAAGAATTACCCAACATACTAACAGATATATATATGTAATTTACTTTATTAAAAATTGTTACTATAATGCATGTATATGTGTGTCTGTATATATATGGCCGAAATAATATATAATATTGCGCTATCTATATATATATAGAGTGACCATAAAACAGTTCACACCTTGCATATTAAAGATTCAGACAGAAAACAACAGCGGTAGACCACAATTTTAAGTATAACTACTCTCCTCTTAACAACAACAACTTAAATTCGCCCCCCAGTGGCTCAGCGGTATGTCTGCGGAGTTACACGCTAAAATTCGGGTTTCGATACCCATGGTGGGCAGAGCACAGATAACCCATTGTGTAGCTTTGTACTTAATTCAAAACAACAACAAAAACAATTTACTTTACCCCCCCAGTGGCTCAGCGGTATGTCTGAGGACTTACACGCTAAAATCCGGGTTTCGATGGGGCAGAGCACAGATATCCCATTGTGTAGCTTTGTGCTTAATTCAAAACAACAACAACGATGTAACACGTGTTATATAACCTATGCTCCAGTGAAAGTGCAAACAAAATATCAATTCCTGATAGGGAAGAAGTGGTCATCTCTGAACCTGACCTTCCCTGGTCCAAAACACGAACTGAATCCCGATGATGAAAAAGCTCGTTAGAAAGCAGTAGATGTGACCTCTACGAAAAAGCTTTATTTAAATGATATGACTAAATTATAAATGTTTTCATAACTTTTTGTATTTATTACGTATGAACTACGAAAAACTGCGTATTTTCAGCACTCATAAGAAAGATTTTGGTTTAGTTCAGTTTAATTTGTTTAGAATTAAGCACAAAGCTACACAATGGGCTATCTGTGCTCTGCCCACCACGGGTATCGAAACCCGGATTTTAGCGTGTAAGTCCGCAGACATACCTCTGAGCCACTGGGGGGCAGCGATGAGTGAAACTTTACACATTAGGATTAATTTGTTAAGTACTTTGGTGTAGTATTAATTAGACATTTATTTTTATTTTGTTCAGATCCATATAAAAAAGCCTCAGAAAAATACAAAAAATCATTAACTTTAGGTGGTGTGTTTTTTTTCCTGTTCTTCAATGTATAAATTTTTGTGTAGTGTAAATAATCACAGCTAAATTACAAAAAAAAAACCAATAAAGTTTCAGTACTTATACGTTTGTTTGTAAGTAAACACAAAGCTACACAATGGGCTATCTGTGCTCTGCCCATCACGGGTATCAAAACCTGGATTCCAGCGTTGTAACTCTCACAAACAAGCCGCTGGGGGCGTACTTATCAGATATCTTCTTCTAACTTTTAAATAATGGTTATTAAGTAGTAATTCAATCTTTTGTCTTTCTCAAACAGAATTTAACTCCAGGACTTGCTTTACACCGATAATTCAACTGCCTGAAGGCCTTTACACTAGAAATCTAGTTTCTTTACCCGCATTGAGCAGAGCATAGATGGACCATGACATAGCTTTCATGTTAATATTCCTACGAAAAAAATATTTACATCCACTAAATTGATTTTGGGGCCTATTAGGCCCCATATATTTTTCCAATAGAAACACAGTGATTTAGCAATATTCATTACAAACAACTTTAGAATGGCTCTGACAAACATTTTTTTTACAATTTGAGCAAACAATTTTCGACTGTCTATCCTTTGATCTGCCGCACAAATGGCATCGTCCTCTTTTTGCCCTCTTTGCAGGCGGTTCACATGAGGTTGTTTTGTCATTATCTTTACAGTAAATTTCTTTGATTTCAAGCACCAATTGCCTATAAATTCTCTTCTGGCTCTTGATTTATGTTGACGAAGAAATTCTGGATGTTTTGTCGAGTATAGAACGAAAGCATTGTACGCAGCAAGATCTAGAATGTTATAGAATATGCAGACTGACCAGCGCTTTGATCGCCTCTTTGTTGTTTCATATCTCACCAGTTGATCGAGAGTGTCGACACCTGCCTTCGTTGCATTGTAAAGATTGACGATTTCGGGCTTTCCATTCTCTTCTACTTCAACAGACTGATGCTGAATACTCAATAGTAGCACATATTTTCCTGGTTTGTCTGAGTGCCTGAGAAGAGTGATGTCGTCATGTTAAAAAACTTTCGTGATAACTCTCTAGATTTTGCATTTATTTAAGGAGGCAGGAAGGTTTTTGATTTCTGTATGGTTCTAACAAGTCCTGTTCTCTTTGTTCGTAGGTACTTGGCAACTGTCATTGTTGTGAAGAAATTATCTGTCGTTATTGTCCTTCCTTTTCCAAGAAATGGCTGACTCAGTTCTCTTTCTCCTTGATTTGTTTTTGTCATATTTCCAGCATTTGTAGTATAAATTTGAGCGTTGAGGAGGTAACTTGTCTTTGCATCTGTTAGGCACCAAATCTTTATTCCGTATTTGCCTGGCTTTGTCGGAATGTATGTTCTGAAACCAACTCTTCCTTTGAAGTTACATAGTTGTTTATCCACTGTCAGGTATTTGCTTGGGTTGTAACTCTTTTTGCAATTTTCAATGAAAAAATTCCAGACTCCAGAGATAGCGGCATCTTTGATTTCTCCATTTCTTTGAGAGTGGATGTCAAATCTGATTTTTAGCACATTTTTTTGAATTTGTCTTGTGTAATCAGTTTTCGCAAAAATTCGGTTGAAAACATTTCGTCTATTGATGCATTTTTGGATTTGCTTATTCCAAGGAAAAGATTAGCTGCGATCCATTTCCAGAGGTCTTCTTCAAAAATTGATTCTTTCATGACGGTGTTTGTTGAGTGAATGATCTGTTCCATCATATTATCAGAAATGAAAATTTTGAATGTTTCAAATGGTGTAGAGACTCTTGGAGCAGCTTGCCTTGTAATGCCTGGGTTCCCATTGAATATATTGAGAGCTGCGGTTCTCCTATTGATCCTTGAAGGTGTTGTTGAATAACTAAAATTTTCATCTTTGGACAAAAGTTCGTTCACTGGCATCGTAGTAAGATCTTCCTGGATTACTTTCTTCACTTTCAGAAGGGTACGACGCGATTTGTTCATCATTTTCGGCTTCAGAAGGATCATCATCATAACTTTCAGAGTAGTCTTCGATATTATCATGTTCACTTTCACGGTGGGTGGTTTTGTCAGTAAATGTACAGCTTCATCAAAATATATCATTTTTGACACGGTTTGAAGATTTCAGCTCCTATATATATAGGATTTGTGGATTCTTCTAGATTATTCTAAATATTTCTGTAAAGTTTCTAGAATGTTCTAGAACAGGCGTGGGCAAACTAGGCAATAATCAGGACCGTCTAAAATTATTGTTGGAGTAAAGTTATTATCCTAAATATCCAGCTTTTGAAAAGAAGTTGTAAAATTAATATATTTTTACTATAATTTGTTTTTTTCGGTTGCCCAGGTCTGTTCCAGAATTATTCAGGAAATAAATAAAGTCATTTTTATGTTTTTTGATCTGGGGCCTAATAGGCCCCAAAACACCCTTAGTGGATGTTTTAAAAAAATTTTTAAATATTATTTCGCAAATGTCTGAAAAGTCAAAATATTATTGTTCATTAAAATATAAAGGGATAGGGTCAGTTATTGGCAATTTCATTTAAATACGAAATTATTAGCCTAATATTAATAACCTTTCAAGTTGCTTTGGGATCTATTAGGCGCAAATTTTCGTAGGAATGTTAAAAACAAACAAACATTTAAGGATCTCTTAAATGCCAAAGGAGCGTTTTTCTATCTGAGCCGAATGGTTAACTCACTAGCAGTTCGTAGTACTGAACCTTTAACAACGCAAACAACCATAACTGTTTGCTGTTAGCTGCGGACATGAAGATAATAGAAACTGAAACGCTTGTTCTGTCTGGCAGACATCTTTACCTTTATATTTTCTGTTTTCGCTACAGAAGTTTCAAGACTTGTTTTACAAATTACTTTTTGTTTTATGTATATATATATATATATACTTCTGTAGCGAAAACAGAAAATATATATATATATATATATGTATATAATGTTAACATCACTCAATTTGAAAAAAGAAAAACTTAATTAACCATTTAAGCCGTTTATTAATGAAACAGAGTTGTTTATTTTAGCATTGTTTTTAAGTGTATTTAATAAATTGTTATATGAGTTTAGGGGCTGTGGTGAGTTATACTAGTACAAGTCCCAACATTTGATTACAGTGACCCACGAGACTGGAAGTGGATATCGTTGACCAGCTGCGTTTCTTATAGTTTATCACTTCAAATTAAAGACGGCTAGCGCTTCTAATCCTCGTGTAGCTTTGCGCGAAATCCAACAAACATGACTAACAAACTAAAGGTTTCCTTATCATGTTTTATTAAAGCAACATTTAATAGTCTACGTCAGTGGTTCCCAACCAAGGGTGCGAGATAGCGTTTCAGGGCGTGCGAGATAACATTATAAAAATTTGTTTGGCCACCTTCACCTTTATTCTTAAATAAAAAAATTACTGTGAGGGGTGCGGGGAATAAAAAATGATTGGGAACCACTGGTTTACATCAATTGATTGTTTAGTTTTATCGAATTGTGGGTTTTTAATTATACGGATCGATCTGAGGTATAACATTGGGAACACTAGATTGTGCAATGTTAGGCAAAGTTCGTTTTGTTAGAGTTCTAAACGTTTGTACAGGTGTTGTCTATGAACAAGATGCTCACGTGACAGGAACTCGTTTGTTCCTAACAAGTATCAGTGAAAGAACTGAGTGGGCGGGCATTAAAACTAGAAAATGTAGTAGTAACGACGTGCCTCATATAACTAGGTGTTTTGATAGTGTATACACGTTGTGATAAAATCATAGTTTATTAATTATAGACATTAGTGTCTTTGCAACAAAAGGTATGACAACTATTTTGCTTTTGATATACTTATAAAATATTGTGACATTATTTTCATCCTTTAGTTAATTCAATTATATACTTTTCCAGCATTTGCTCATTTTTCTCTTTTCCCTTGTAATTTCTAAGACCTAGTAAACAAGCTTTACATGTTTGAGTCGAATTCAGAATTTAAATATTATCAACTTTAATTTTTGAGTCGGCAAAAGTTGAAATAGTTTCTGACTTTTAGTTGTGTAGAAAAATGTTTCGCAATGGCCGGGGTCCAGCAGCAGTTAGATATGGCGTATATTGGTGTTCAAGTACATCTCGAAACAACATGCCCATACAGACTGTCGGCCGGCGAGTGGCATGGCCTTCCCTACGTCACATAAATTATATTTTACTCGTATCATTTTAGAGACACAGCATAATCACCTTACTCTGACCCTACTTTATTGTGAAGTGATAGCTGGCTCTTGTAAAATTTTTATAGATATCGCTGTTTATAAAGAAATTGGCCTCCTTTATATTATTAAAATCTACTAATTAATATAATGTGGGGAAAGGGATTATATTAGCTTCATTAGCCTCCCCTCCTCTGTTCAGCATATGTTTACATACGGCTGAAGGAATTAATTACCAAATGAATGCAAACCAAAGATGGGCATAATGAGTCTGCAAACACACACAAAAAAATGTATATTTTGTATAAAATTTTATTATTGTGGCAAAAAAGGGGCCCTAGGTCCCATTCTGAATCAGCCACGCTTGCAACACAAAAATCGGAGGTTCAGTTTTCCGTGGTGGACACAGCAAGTACCCAATGAGGCTTTACTCTAAAGCAACTCTTTGCAACAGTTTAAGCAAAACTTCCTGCTTTATTAAGATCTTCTTAGATCTGTTTAAAGTAGGGTTACTTAATGAGATAAAAGTACACAGCGGATATCAAATGACCTGAAATCCGTATATTATATATAAAAAAAAAAAGAATTTCGTCTCTTTATAAGGTAAATTGCTGGGAATAAAACAGCTCCTAAAAACCTTTTCTCTAAATGATAGCTAAAAGATAGTCATTTACAGATTGAAAAAAAACTCAATACGAAAAGTTAAACATGGATAACTTATTGCTAAGTTAATGTAAGATTTTAGTTGTCGTATAGTATGTAACAACATAGTTATTGTAAATTTCCAAAACCAGTGTACCAGCATGACCGATAATGAAGAGACAGCCCCTCTTCTTGAAACCGAAAATCTAGCGAGTAAGTTTCTGTTTATTTATACGTTTGCGTGTGACTTTATTTTACTCTTCGAGATTTCTAATTTTAGAATGTAGTAGTGCGCAGCGGAAATCCAAATTACGTACATAAAGACAAGCTCAAGTAAAAACACTATTTACAGTTTATTCATAACTTCACTGTGGACGATCGTGTTTTCGCATTTTACATAGAAACACGAACATATTTTTACAAGCCAATTATTAAGTTAGTGTATTATTTATTGTTAGCTGTATTTTTTATATCATTTTTAAATTATTATTTCAAACGCTCTACAGTTTTCCAGAATGATAAGTTGGAAATAGGCTTAGTTTTATCAATTGATAATATTATAATAAAACTTGGGCAAGACCCACATCATATGAAATAATAATTGTAGTAGCTTATAACGGCAACCATTAGATTGTTCTAACGTTCATCAGTAGATTACTTTAATCTTCTAAATCTAAGACTATGTAAACTACATACAATTTTTGAGGAACTGACATATGATTAAAAATACACTCCAAGGTATGAGGGTGATAGCATTATATGATATATTTACTACTTTCCTTCAGAGTTACGTACGTTTATTTAGAACTATACACTGTAAAAGTGTAGTGTTTTATTTAAACATCATTGATCGAAATAGAAATGACGAAATTCTTTATTAAATTTAAATAAATATGTACGAATGAGTGTAATGTTTATTTAAAAAAAAAACAGCCGGTGTTTGCCTCATGTTCCTTTTATTACCTCGGTTGAAAAAACGCAAATAAACTTGTGGTTATTTACAATTCAAGCAAAGGCGCGTACTATTGAAGGTGGGCAGAAGTAAAGTAGCACATGACCTTTCACTTTTCAACTAAGTTAGGTCACTAAGTTATTGTATTGTACAAGTGAACATTAAATTATCAACATGACCTAAGAGACCTGTCTTTCCAATGAATTTGTAGCCTTATGAATTACGTTGAAGAACCTGCATACACACATATTTATTATTTTAGCAAATTACTATGATGTTTATACAACGGCATTGAAGCACTCTTTGATTTTGTCGGCATTTGTTCCTTATACAAATCACCTTAATAACCAGTTAAACTGCTACATTGTACTGCGCCAAACATGTACAATGTCTACAACTGGTAAAACAAAACTGCATCTTTGTTCATTCAATATGTACGATTTTCTGTAATATATTTACTTTACACATGTAAGTATGTATGAGACTTATTGCAAACAAAAACTTGACTGAAACTTCTAACTTGGTAAATATATTTCCATTTCGCACATATATAATTTACTGATATAATAAGTAACCTAACTGTTGACACTTTTAAACACTGACCATAACTGCTCCAACATTTCTAAAGAGAAAAAGGATGAACGTTAGTTTATAAAGTAAGCCCAAATTCTTTAGACAACAATAATAAACTATTCCAGTACACAGTCTTTAAAATTGGCTTTTGTTTAACAACACTGAAAAATAACGTTCGTAAATGCACATTAAAAAACAATACTTCACTCTAAATGTTCGATTTAGTAATAATAACCTCATTAATGTTTGTTTGGATTTCGTTCAAAGCTACACGAGGGCTATCTGCGCTATATGTCCATAATTTAGCAGTGTAAAACTAGAGGAAAGGAGAGGAAAGTCATCACCACCCACCGCCAACTCTTGGGCTACTCTTTTACCAACGGATAGTGGGATTGACTATCATATTATAACGCCCCCACGGCTGAAAGGGCGAGCATGTTTGGTGTGACGGGGATTTGAACCTGCAGCCCTGAGATTATGAGTCGAGGCACCTTAACCATGTGGCCATTCCGGGCCTAACATCATCATTATCATTAGTCCATTAAAACCTTGTCATATTAAACATTAATCTTATCGTTTAAACAAAACCACTCCCACAAGCTGCTGTGACATTCTAGACTTTTTTTTCCCCAAGTTAACAACTTATTTTCTCTGTTATCGTTCACAACTGATGACTTATTCCTCTGAAGATGATATGTAATTAATTCACCTTTATACGTTAATCGTAATACCTTTTGTTTCGGTATAGTTTTCCTTTTGCATATCACGTATATTCTTTACTGTGTATGGCACAAGCCCTGCCTGTTCTCAAAATTTGTAGACAAAATTTCGAGAAACTCGCGTGATTCGTATAAAAACAGTTTAGTAGCCGAGTAAAGAGTAGCATGTCGTTGTTCAGCTACAGTCAGTGCGCTGCAGTCCTCAGAAAGTATAATTGTGATTACCGCCTATTGATCAGAAACTATCGAATTGGGCCATGAACGTTTGTAAATTTCGAACGCTACAAACCGTTGAACTTCGATGAATTACTTAGGACGTTATTTTTTCTATGAGAACATTAAATATTGTCGCTGGGCAAACTTGTGTATGCTGCAAACTTTTGTATATTAAAAGGTATTTGTGTTAAAAACAGGAAATTGTATATATCAATCTTGTCGATAAATATAATAAATTTAACACATATTAACATTTAATTAACTTCTAAATTAAAATTAAAATTTCCGATTATTTGAAATACTAATACCTAACAGCTACAAATTGTGATTTTCTTATTATTTATGCCTTTGTTATAGTATTTATTTTTCCGTGTGTATTGGGTTTTGCTTATATAGAATATCTACAACTATGTGCTTTAAATACGTCGCGGTTAAGATTCTAGAAATAGACATTACGCATATATCAAAACATGTATCAGTGTAAGAAAATTATTCTATAACCCACTTAAAATTCAATGTGTGGTTCCTATTAATCTTATGATTTTAGACAGCACGTTTTGTGGGAAGTTCAAGACACCACACTTCAAAATGTATTGTAGTCATGCTTTATCAGCTTGGGTAAGTTATGCTTTCGTTAATGCCATTTAAAATCACCTATGTATTGTGTGTATTGTATTTGTTATATATCATTTCTGATGTGTGAAAATTACTAGTACGATGTTTTTTGCGTGAAATAATGTCCAATCCTAGAGAAACATGTTTATTGAATAGTTTTTATTGTTTTTGACTACAAGAAAAGCTTGCAACTACGTGATAGTAATTAAACGTATACCTACGCTGCAGTGTTTGTTATTCTATATATATAATAACCCACATAGTTGGAAAATACTAGTTAATATCTGCGGCTCCGTTATTCTGTATATGTAATAAGCTATGTAGGTTATGGCGACCCTCAGATTGTGAATTGAGTGTCCTAACCACCTCAAAATAGGGACTTGTAGCTTGAAAAAATTGTGTAGACACTATTTGCAGCCGAGTTTGTTTAACTCTTTATAATTGCTAGTTGTAGGCTTCAGAATATTATCTTTACCTTTTGATTCAACTTGTTTATTTTTTGATGATCTTTATTTCCCCTTTTTAATTTAACAATTTTTTTTATTAATCTGCTTTAAGTTTTTTTTATGTCCATTTATGGAGAGTAAATTTAAGCTGCATACGTACATATGCATTCAGTTAAATGTTGCGATATTTTGCTGCTGCACTGGCTTTTTCTACTCTATCATTATTTACTAAACCAGGTGATGTTTGTGCCAAAGGTTTCGGGTAAACGCGAGTTTAACAAGTATCTGTATTTTTAAATCTCATGATGAATTAAATTTTCAAAATAATTTATTGTCCCTTATTATCTTAAATGGGATTTATGTTGTCTGCAGACTGCAAAGTACAAATCTAGATGTACATATGTATTAAATACATGAAAGTTTTATAAAAATAAAGCTAATTATTAAATGTTGTATTAATGATAATGTCTAATGTATCAAAGGTATCATATTACTTATGTACGTTACGTAATATTAGGTATGTTAAGTACTTTGTTGCGAAAGAGAAAGCTTTATAGTAATGGATAACATTAGAGATCTTTACCAGTTAAAGGTAATAACTCCTGTGTAAACTGTTATCCACCTGTATATCAGTTGCTTGTGAGTTAGAGTATCCTTTTTAACGGAGTACTTACACTTACATTCACCATTCTCGGTCTACTGTATGCGGTTAAAAAATATTTAGAATTGTTTGTGTTATATTCGCCAGTAAAGATAAATTTATTTTATTTTACTGCTCTAAATCTACACATTTTGCACATTACGAATCGCAGGGAGACCGCATGTGGACCTTTGCTGTTGGCTTATACTTGGTTCAACTGTATCCATCGTCATTGCGTGTAACTGCTATTTTTGGACTTGCAGCCAGCTTGTCAGTCATCATTCTTGGAAGCTCTATTGGTAATTGGGTAGATCACAATCCACGGTTGAAATGTAAGTATTTAGAATTTGAAACAAGTATATTTTAGCAAAAGGAAAATGTCAATACGAGATTTATAAGGTTTTGTTTGGTTTTACGCCCAAAGTCGTACAATAAGCTATCTGTACGTTGCCAAACATAGGAATTGGACGTTGACCTTAAGCATCATAAGCCCCAAAACCTATCGCTGAGGAATTTACATAAATAAAAAAAAGGTGAAATGTTGCAAATAAAAATATTTATCATAAAATTCCAGGTTTTGGAGTGTTTTTTATGATTTATAAAATTAATTCCTTCCTATTGCTTCCTATAAAGCAACCTCTAGACAGGATATGAAACCGTCTAAAACAGTAAAGAAAAAGAAAAATTCGTCTAATTCTCAAAAAAGCAGTTTAAACAAAACATTATTTTAAATTCACGCTAATTCATGGAGCCTAGAATTATCGAGTCTTAGTTTTTATTAAAAGCTGCCATTGAATTTCATTAAGTGTGAAATGTGGTGTAATTTCAATAACCTGGTTTAGGTTGTACCAGGTATATATTATTTCCTAATATGGTAAGTTATAGTATTATAACATTAAAGTAATTTCGAGAGATATCCTAATGAAATCTTATTGACTCTTGAAGAAAAGCACGCACACACACATATAAGTTAAAAGAGAACACTTGTGACTGATAGGGTATAAGCAATTGGAAGAGAACACTTGTGACTGATATAAAAAAAACAATGTTTTAGGTACTCGGCATTGCAACGTTTTCTTAGATTTTGAAAATGCCATGAATACATTGTGTCTTGTACGTCAAAAGTCATAATAGATTTGTTTCTTTTTCCAGCCGCCAGGAATTCTCTAATTGTCCAGAATAGCATGATTATGTTCTGTGCTGTAGGATTATGTTTGATACTTTTGTTTCCGGACTTTGTTAAGTCCACTTGGCAGGGATGGCTAGACGTGATGGCTCAGATTTATGTCATCCTCACTGCCGTCCTCGCTCAAGTAGCTTCAGTGGCTAATACCATCTGTGTAGAGAAAGATTGGGTACCTGTAATTGCAGCAGGAGACAATCAGCTATTAACCGGTGACAAATATTTGTTTGACATTCATGTTTATTTAATGAATATTAAATATATCTTGTTTTTTATTCACCAATTTTGTATCACAACGAATTTGATAAATTGTGGTCTATATATTTGTAATAACATTAAACATTATATTATTTAAATATTGCAAGTAATTTGAAAGACAACGTGTTGTTTGTATGTGGAAGTACGTGTACATAGTTTAGAGCTTGTGTTTTGTTTTGTTTTTTACACTGTCGTTAAAGAAACGGTAGACCAGAACTTAAATTGACTTACATGAGTTTTGAAGCAATTTTTATAACAAAAGTATTTAATGTAATAAATCTGTAAAACAGAAATATAAGCCATCTAATGAATGACCAGAATAAACTGAGCCACTACATGGTAATTTCTCACAATTTTTTCATATAATTATGCAAAAGGTTTCTATGCATAGTATTTCCTAGTTTTGAACTGAAAATAGCTAGTCAATGTCGCCCACTGGCAAGTAATGGGCTACTCTAATCTTATCACACAGTGTCATTTTACCATCACTCTTATAATGCATCACGGTTCCAAAGGGCGTATCTGGAACCTTAAGATTCACAGTTCGAGCACACTAGCCATTAAACTACGTGCGACTAATTACTGATTTGATATGTTCGCTGTGAGAAATGTTCTCGACCATAAACACAATAATATTTCAGGAGGTTCGAACACTTATTCGATCTATATTCATATACTAAACTGATAAAGCAAAATCGTTTTCATAATTATAAGAATTGATACAAACAAGTATTATGACATTTCAAAGATAATAATCGTAACGAAAAATGAAATTGGTTGTTAGGTACAATACACATCCATATTGGAATTATTTTCACTGGTCATAAGTTTCGTGAGTAGACAGGCTTCTTTTTATTTCACGAGATCGTAAAAAATGACATAATCATGCGTTTATGTAATGTATTTAATTATCGTTATTTTCAGAAATGAATGCTATGATGAGAAGAATTGATCTGATAGCCAAACTTTTAGCTCCACTACTCGTCGGTCAGATTATGACCTTGTCTTCCATAATTGCAGCTATCTTCTTAGCAGGCTGGAACTTAATCGGGGTTTTCTTTGAATATTGGTTGCTGTGGAGAGTATATAAGAGTGTTCCTCAACTGGCGGTGAAGGCCCCAGTAGAAGTTCCAGGTAAAAATTTTAAGCTAGTTTGCTCTAATTTATCTCTCTTGCATTTTAAACAGGCGGTTTTCATGCCTCTTAACAGTTATTTTCAATGAACATGCAGCAATGGAAAATAGTTCGTTTTATAGTTACCTGCAGTACGTTTCCGCACGTCTCAGTCTGTTTTAGTTATTTATGTACCACTAGATGACGTAAGTTCAAAAAATATATAGAAATTTTTACAGTTTTAATTCACAATAAATGTAATCACTTTATTACAATTTTAATCAGAATGTGTTTTTATTGCTTTTGTTTTATAAAAATAAACATGTAGAAGTTTGCGTATGCAAGATATTATTTTATATCCACAGTGTTTTTACAGTCGTTAAAACTAGGTAGTCTTTAGTACTAGAATAGCTATGCTTAATTCATAGGATTTTAGTAGGATTTAGAATATGTTGATAATTGAAAATAGCAATATGAGACATTTGTTAAATTTTTATCACTTTTTTGAAAAGTTTAGCTATGTTGATTTCTGCCATTAAAGATGCCATTAGCAACAATTTTGTTTTTTTATACGTATTGTCAATATTACTGACAAAAATATTGTACCAGAAGAGAGAGAGAAAAGAAATTAAATATAAATCCACTTCTTTGAGGACATCAATCTGTGGTGACGAGAAAATCCACTTGTAGAAAAAAATTGTATATGTAAAATGGCTGGTATAGTTAGAGAAAAGCACTAGTAGAGGAGCGAACAACGTTTAGACCATCTTCAATAATCTTCAAGTTTACAAAAAAAAAAAGAGGTAAACGACCGATAGCTGACCACATGTTTGAAGGTGGTTGTATAATTGAGTGTAGAAATGTAGAGGGCGTGCTTAGATGCTGGATATATTTATTAATATCGGTATAAGTGTTTCTCTGTATTGGTTTATTGTGGGCTTGAGTTGTTGTATAAGTAAAGTTTCTTTAATTTTACGTTTCTTTATGTTTGTTTCTTTATTTAGTATTTGGGTGTTTTCTACGGTTATGTTATGTTTATTTAATCTGCAGTGTTCGAAAACGTGTGAAAATGACTTTTTGTTTTCTTTGAATTTGGTTTCAATTTTTTATTTGTTTCTCCAATATAAAAGTCGTAGCAGTTATCACATTGTATTTTATAAATAATGTTAGTGTGGTGTTTGTCAGTGTAGTTGTTACATTGTATAGACCTCAGTTTTGTGCCTGGTTTTTGAATAAATTTGGTATTAACTATAATGTCATATAGTATTACTAGTTTTTGCCAAATGTTAGTTATTTTTCTGCTGATGTCAGGAATATATGGTATGCAGCAGTATATAGTTTCGTGATTTTTTGATTCGAGAGATATATTTACTTTTGTTGGTTGATTTTGCTTTCTTTCAAGGTGTGTGCGAATAATGTTTTCTACGGTTTGTGGAGGAAACGTGTTGTTGTTGATGAAGTATTGTTTTATTTTGTCTAATTCGTCATTAATTTTATCTGGTGAGCATAATTTTATGGCTGTGTTTATTTGGTTTCTTAGTTTGTTGAATTTTTGTTTTGTTTCACGTGCTGAGTCCCAAGGAATGTACAGTCCATAATGGGTGATTTTTTTCGGTGGATTTCTGTTTTAAATTGTGTTTCGGTTCTTGTAATTTTGAGGCTAATAAATGATATTTGATTGTTTTCTTTCTGTTCACATATAAAGTTAATATTGGGATGTAAAGTTAATGTGATTGGAAAAATTAAGTGTGTGTTCTGTAGATGTGAATCCTGCAATCGTGTAATCTGCATATCTCTACCAGGATAGTGGTGGATGTAATGCTGTGTTAATTGCTTATGTTTCAACTTATGTCATAAGAATATTGACTAGAACTGGTGATACTGGATTGCCCACGTTTAGGCCATTTGTTTGTATATAGTTGTGGTTGTTGAACATGAAATTTGTCTTTATCGTGGTGAATTCTATGAGGGTTGGTAATTGGTTGCTGGGAATGTCTGCTGATGGTTTAGGGTCTCGGATATAGAGTTCTATGGCTATCTTGCAGGCTTCAACAGTTGTAAAGAGGGATATGACATCAAAACTGGCCATTAAGGCTTTATGATTAGGTTGGTTAAGGTCAGATTTGAAATTATGAGTCTTTGATGAATGAGCTGGCTGATGTTACGTATTTGGAGAATGCACATACAATGTATTTATCAAGATTGTAATTAGACGATTCATATGTGGACATAATTTGTCGTAGTGGACAATCTGGTTTATGAGGTTTGGAGATGCTGTATATTTGTGGTGTGCGTGAGTCGGTCTTGCATAGGTAGGAATAAATGTTTGTGAAATTTTGTTTGGCTTTTTTCAGTTTTAATAGTATTTTGTTTAGTTGCGTTTCGTGTGTCTTTGTTGGATTTATGTGTATTGGTTTAAATTTGTGCCTGATAGGATGTTCTTCATTTTTTGGATGTATTCGTTCGTGTTCATTATAACTATAGCGTTTCTTTTATCTGCCTTTAGAATTCCCCTCACTAGTACAACGGTAAGTCTCCAGATTTACAACGCTAAAATGAGGTGTTCGATTCCCCTCCGTGGGCTTAGCAGATAGACCGATGTGACTTTGCTCTAAGAAGAACATACATACGCCTTTAGAATTTTAATGTTTTTGTCTTATTTTAAGTTTTTAATTGAATTAATGTGTCTTTTTTATAAGGTTGTTTTTCATTTTTCTGTTTTGTTAAATTATGTTTATGGTTTTGTGAGAAAAGTCTTAGAAAGATGTTTTTAGGTGTTTCTGGAAAATAGGTTTTTTATTTTTCTTAGAAGTTTGGCTGTTGGATGTCATTGAAATTGTCAAAGGTGTATTTTTTCTGTTGGTTGTTTTCGGTTGTTTTTTTGTTTTTGTTTTCTGTAGAAAGTATCACAAGTCTCCTGTCTAGGTTTTTTAAACATGTTTTAATTTCTAAGTTTGGAATGTACCTTTGCGCTATTGCGAAGTTGAGTCCCTTGTTAAGTAGATTATCTCGTCTGTGTTTAATTGTCGGTCGGATCTGTTAATTATGAGGTTAGTCAATTGTTTGTCTTTGTTGGATCTATTTTGTTGTTTGCATCTTAGTTTTCAAGTTGTTGTTTTTTTGTTATAGCAAATTTTGTTTGTCCTTCCTAGTGTTTATTTGGTTTATTTCGTTATATAAATCAGTAAATGCTGCATTAAACCACAGATTTAAAGAACTCGTAGAATATCAAAATTAGTACGTTATAAAGGCACTAAAAATAGCATAAGAATTGTGACTCCAGTAAGACCTGATAAGTTGGTAAAAGGTCTTTGTAAGCGAGTAAGCTTACCTTGTACGTTTCTGCTGTATTTTTAGTTAACTTGCGCATTACAAATTTCCACTGAAAATGATGACATTGTTACAAGGAGTAAAAAGCTAGCTGTACATAGCTTTAAATATATTGTGACAGCAGATAGAGGTTAAATAATTCACCTGGGCAGTTTGGTTCTAAAGTAGCTGAATTAATATGCGGACTTTTGACAAAAAAGAGACAATTATTTAAAGTTATGAACTATGTCAACAAGTTAAATGAAGAAAGTCAGAAAATTAGGCTAGACTGCATGGTTATTAGTTTAGCCATAGCTGTCACTATTTTAAACGAAATTTCACAAGTTAACAGAGATAATGAGAATAATTTGTCTTGTCAAAGGGTGTCATGAAGTTATTGAACTCGTCTGTGTGGATTTTCATAAAAATACAATTACTTAAAGCTCTGTACACAACTGTGGTAACCCACAAAATAACGAAAGTGAATATATCGCTTATTATATAATAAGAAACAGAGCAAAGAAATATAATTCATCTTCTCAGTTAGATTCTAAAGTAACTGAATCAGTCAATGTGGAGGTTTGACAAGAAAAGAGAATTATTCAAAGATTTATAGAAAGAATTTTTGTACATGCGTTTGACTTGTTTGAATATATATTGTTTTAAAGCAAGAGGATTATATACTGTCAATTTATTGTTGGAATTAATCGCCAACAAGTGACATACACTCACTTTAAAAGAACCCCAGCTCATATTTAAAACCTGACAGCAACTTTTTTCCTTTATTCTTTTTTTTGCCAAGCCACAGACACGCTTAAACCTTATCAATACTATTGCATGTTCAACCAACAAATGTTTTTGTTTTTGTTTTTTTGCAATGCCTTAAGTGGCACAATGGCACAGTCTGCGAACTGAAACGAATTTTAGTACTCTTGGTGGTCAGAGCACAGATAACCCTTTGTGTATTTTTGTGCTTAATTTCAAACAAACCCTCTTTTAATAGTTACATGTGAACTTTTTGACATTACTTATTGTCCGTAAGTGCATGTTTGTAGTTAAACATTTATGCGAAATTTAGGTTAAAGTTACTGAAACTTTATATATGAACAACATTTTTATATATTTTAAAATTGAGTACAGAAGGCTATTCATAATTTATAGAACAGTTTGTCTATAAAAGCGACACAAGAGCCGTGTTCACAAATGTCTCTCAAATGGAAAGATAAATTTCAAAAGCTGCACGAGCTTTGATAAATGGCAGTATGTCGTCATTAAAACGATAAATCATCATAAAATATTGTTCAAGAGATTTACCACAGTTTCATATAACAGATAGTTTTAACTGCAAGTTAAATACCAAGGTTATTGAGAAAAAAATGTGAATTTGATCTCCAAGGTAACATCTCGATGGTATTAAACCACGAACAGCTAACTACAAAATGGATTGGATTTCACTGAGGTGTGGCTCTACCATGGCAGAACACTGAACCACAGGGCCATGTCAACTACCACTTCTTTTGTAAGATAAAGTACAAAGAGGAGTTCATACTATACTTTTCCCAGCATTACCTCAAAACTTCTGCGTCTGTGGATTACTCAAATGTCATCTTCTGCGCACATTTGATGGACTTTGGAAAGCATATACAGAGAGGAAGGCCGACATTGCTATTTGCGTACTGGAGAAACGTTTCTCGTGATGCAAATTGCACTGGAGTCCAATAGTTCATAGCCAGTTATCAAATAGAATACCGCTGGTGATTGGAAGAAAGATCTATATATATATATATATCTGTTGGGGCAGATTCCGAAAATTCCTATATATACCACCGATTATGTTTTTTAAGTCATACTTAAACAATGTTACAGTTTTTAATAACACTTCCGGTGAGGCAGCTGTAAGTTTATGGATCTGCATTGATAGAATGCAAGGTGCGATCTTTGGTCCAGACAAATAAACATATATAAGAAAATAATTCGTATTTCCATTTCCTAAAGTCTGTGTTACTTTCATTAATGTTAAATCTTGCATAGTTTGTTCATAATTTATTTTAAATATGTTGCTAAGAGTTTATATATAATTAAACTACCATTTTCTAAAATTATATCGTTAATTATACGAGTTTGGTTGAAAAAATCAATTTAAAAACAATTTCTTCGCAAACACTTGTGCCTCCATATCCTCCTACTTTAAATATAAATTTAAATAAAGGCTCGAGTACTTTTCCACCTTTCCAAAATTAAGTACAATCACATTTAATACTTCATTTTCTACACAATTCAATTAAATCATTCTTCAACGAAGAAACTAATACATTCAGTCAGGCATTTTATACAGAATATAGATATAGATGTTGGAAACATTTTATATGAGTAAATAAACTTAATTATAAAAAAAATTGTTAAGAAATGATCTTCTAGAAACGTTTATTTTATTACGTTCACATTTCACTGAAGTTTTGGGAGATTGGTTACATCAATAAAACGTTAATGTCTACTTTATTCGGTATAAAATAAGTGGTAAACCAAATTCCTAATAAACTAAAACTGTCAATCTAACACAAAAACAGAATGCAATCTGACAGAACCCATTTAAGTTTTCAAAGGGAACAGTATCTGTTTTCTCCAGATTGACTTTCTGTTGATGTCCTCACAAAACTTTCAAATGTAGAGAAATCGTATGATAACTGTTCCTAAATAAGGTGTATATAATTTGTAGTGTAGTCGATAGATTGTATTGTCCCTAATTATTACTCCTCGCCATATACCTTTTAGAAAGGGTTAAAAAATGTATAGAAATCAGTTAACAAGCGTATGAGTATAGTCTACGTAAAGTAATCTTCATACAGGCATCAGAGTTAAATAAATCGCCCATAAATTTGTACAGGTATTTGATACTGTGTAATACATTTAGAGAAAGTGTTACTCATGATTTTATTATATCAACTTAAACGTTACATGTGGTTAAATAGTTTTCCGCTAAAGAGAGATATTTCACTTTTTTTGAATGGTTTGAATTTATTTATCATTGCACTCAACTGAAACAGATAAAGATAATAAATCTAGAAATCATCAAGACTGGAAGTGGGATATTTATGCGAAGTCTATAACTGGTTGTGAAATTCTATTTTAGCGCTACAAGCCCTCAGACGTACCGCTGGACCACAGGATGGATTTATTCACATGAAATATTTTTAAAGAAATTTTCTCAAACAAACAAAAAAAAGCCGAATGTAACTACTTGTCTTAATATCAAAGTAACTTATTCAGTAGTGATCAAGTGAATAATTTGTAAGCTGGATACAGAAAAACATATCATGTTGTCTTTAAAATTCCGGACAGATGAGCTATAGACGCAAATTCGAAATTTACTAGTTAAAATGTTAAGTCGCTAAGGGCCGGGCATGGCCTAGCGCGTTAGGGCGTGCGCTTTGTAATCTGAGGGTCGCGGGTTCGCGCCAAACATGCTCGCACTCCCAGGCGTGGGGGCGTTATAATTTTACAGTAAATCCCACTATTCGTTGGTAAAAGAGTAGCCCAAGAGTTAACGGTAGGTGGAGATGTTTAGTTGCCTTCCTTCTAGTCTTACACTGCTAAATTAGGGACGGCTAGCACAGATAGCCCTCGAGTAGCTTTGTGCGAAATTCCAAAACAAACAAACAAATTAAGTCGCTGAAAATTTGAAATATTTTAAAAATAATTTTAAATATTTGAATATTTTCTGCAGATAAGTTGAACGGTTTCTATTTTAGGTGTAAGAAAACTTTAAGTAGGAGTCTACAAACTACCATGAAGATGCATAACTTTAATATATTTCATATATTTTTATATGTTTGTTATATAATATACATACTTTATTAAAAATTTATATGTTTTAATACGATAATTTAGTAATAATAGGAAAGTACGAATACCTGTTCTCGCTTTAAACAAAATTAGTCTTTTCTATCACAAACTGCCAAGTAAACATTTGTTTCGCATATAAGAAAAGAAATACAAGCATAGAAAACTAAACGAATACTCTATTACGCCATACATACCGCATAAATACCACAGCGAGCATAGCACAATTAACCTCTAGTGTAGCTTTGTGCTTAGAAAAAACAAACGAATCGATCAGAGAAGAAAGAAACGTTTTTATTTTTTCTAGTTACAATTTGTATGCATTCCAACTTAAGATTATGTTTAATCAGCATAGTTGCTGTTTTGAATTAAGCACAAAGCTACACAATGAGCTATCTGTGCTCTGCCCATTACGAGTATCGAATCCCGGATTTTAGCGTGTAAGTCCGCTGACATACCGCTGAGCCAGTTAATCAGCGTAAACCGTTTAGTTACAAAAATAATAAAAATCATGTTAATTAAGATATTAATTTAAAGAGAATTGATTTAAAATAATATGTCAACTGGATTAGTTAAAATATGTAAATTTTATTTATTGTAAGAGGATATTGTACGAATATGTAAACCAATTTGAACAAAAAGTGTGTAAACTGTATTAATCATAAGTGTAAGCAAGCTGGCTTAATTTAAATATTCCTCTGGTGTTGCTAGTTATATATATGTTTATTTTGCGGATTTTCTTTCAAACACAATGATAAGTAAAAAGTTGAACTAGTGAATAATGCTACTACGTATTTATTTCGGACGAGTCTCCGATTTATTATATTACGTATTTCGACATTTAATTAACTTTTAAATTCTAGTACCACATTGCGTTCTGTTTCGTAACGAAACTTTCCCTGTTTTGTCTTTCTTAGCCACAAACTCAGTCGAGAATCATCAACCCTCTGGCTGCTGTTCGTCTGTAAGGAGACATTTCTTTGAATTATTTGAAGGATGGAAGATTTATTTTTCCCATGAAGTCTGTCCTGCAGGACTGGGGCTTGCTTTCCTGTTTATGACTGTCTTAGGTTTTGACAGTATAACGATAGGTGAGATACAACCAGTAATGTCGTAATGTTATTGTTGGATGGATATCTTTCCGTATTTTGGTAAATACAGAGATAGCTACAACAATATAATTATTTTGTGCCGCGATATAAGCTTAGTACAGTTTACCGTCTAAAATATCTAATTAAATATTGAAGATAGAAACAAATTAGAAGTTAATATGGTTAAGAAAGAGTTGATATGTTTGAGAATCTTGTTTGTCTTTTGTATATTGTCTTAGTGATTCTAACTTGTTTTGAGTAAATTGATGTTTGGTCAACGACAGATAACAATGTAACGTTAAAAGTAATTATTTCACAAAGACTTTTTGAAGTAACTGATAATGGCTGAGCCGCAGAATTCTAGACAGTATCGCATCTCGTGGCTCAAACATATTGAATATGTCACGTATTCCCTGAGGCTTAGTGATTAATCATAACTTTTGGCTCTTTATTTAAATTTGATACAGTCTGTGAATGATTTTTGCTTATGGATTCTCATAAAATATAGGTTATTGCTACACGCAGGGAGTGTCTGAGGCAGTGATGGGTGGAATGACTGGATTAGCTGGCTTTACGGGAATTATCGGTACTATCGCATATCCAGCTATGAGAAAACGCATGGGTCTAGAGAGAACGGGGTTACTTGGCTTGTTTTCTCAAATATGTTGCGCTAGTTTATGTGTTGTTTCCATATGGCTTCCAGGAAGCCCCTTCGACCCTCTTTTTACCAAGAACGCCACAACTGTCACTGAGAACGTCACCAAACTTTATGAAATAAAAACGTCGACGTCGTATTTGAATTCCACTTCAGTTGACGAATCTTCTATACAAGATGATTTCACAACTCATACACAGTCTCTGGATATCTCGTCTATCAGTAAAAATTATGTGTATACATCTGTTATCGTCTTTCTTGCTGGAATGATAGCAGCTCGAACAGGTAAGTTTTAATGGGATTGATGACGTTAACTGAACTAATTAGCAACTGTTACTAGCGTATTTTGGATAAAATGCAGATCATTATGTACGGACATAATAGAGATAGGAGGAATCTCCAAGCGTCTTTTTGTGTAATTAAATGAAAATATTATCCGTCTAAATGATTAAATATTTCTCTTAAGTTTATAGATTTATTTAAATACTTTAAATTATATTAATGTTTTGTGCTTTAAAATATTGTATCTTTGTGGTATTGGTAATTCTTTAGGGTAGGTTTTATTATAATTAGTAATGTGCGAGCTTCTGTTGATGAACCAGTGACGATCTTATGGTGTGTGTGTGTATATATATATATATACTCTTTCTTTTGTTAATATTTTATTTTACTGCTAAATTTTCACACCAAAAGATTAAGTAGATTGCTTCAAATTACAATTGCTCACGTATTCAAAATTCTTTCAGGATTGTGGTTATTGGACATGACCGTAAACCAGTTTCTTCAAGAATTAGTAGAAGAAAAAGAGCGTGGAGTAGTCAGTGGTGTCCAGTATAGTCTCAATATGTCGATGGACCTTACTAAGTTTCTGTTGGTGATAGCAATACCATGGACAGAAACGTTTGGAATACTAATTATCTTATCTTTTGCTTTTACTTGTGGTGCATGGGTGTCCTACGCTATTTTCTCTAATCGTCGAAGAGGACATCTTCTTCCTTACGGAGTGTTGAAAGTGTGTAACTTACAAACACTTGATAGTTCATTAGGCGGACAAAATCTTAAATTACCTGAAGAAAAATAAGAGTTTTCTTATCATTTCAATCATCTTCATAATTCACGACTTAAGAAATTCCACAGCTGAGAAAACTTTACATAATTCACAAAATTAAGTATTTACAGTTCTTGGGAAATAAAAGCTACTCCAGTTGAACATAAATTTTAGTTGTTTTTTTATAAATAAATTATTGTCGTAGAATCAGTTATAATAGCAAAATTCAGTCACTGTTTTTCCTGAATTGTAGTTTTTTATATGTCCTGGTTTCCAAAAAAAAAGGCTATAATGTCTTAAGTTTATTCAATTTGTTCGTCCTAAAAATGCTTGTGCGAACCGCAAATCGAGAGAAATCAAGATATTAATGTGCAACTAGAACGTAAAAACGATAATGAAATTGCACATATTCGAACACGTGCTCAGATAAGTGCAGGGATGTATTAACGCATAGGCACACGAGGCACGTGCCTGGGGCGGCAAATTTTGACCAAAAAAAGAAAAAGAATGGACACCATTTTAAAATGTAGTCCCTGGTTATTAATTCCCCCTGCCATTTATGCCGCCCCAATAACCTCTTGAATCATAAAACTCATTATCTGCCGGACGAATATATGGTTCACCAACATATTTACAATATAATCGACGATATAGATAATAACGTGGTAAGCGATATTGGTGTCAAAATGTAGAGTTCGTTATGCTTTTACTTATTTTTCCGTCACCCAATATCTTACTGTAAGTTATATCGTGTCGTCAGTGTCCAAACCTCCACAAGAAGCACAATTCTTGTGAGGTCGAGGGTCACTGGGGGTCAAACGGCTCACGGATTTCTGTGAGGTTCGCGCGGCTGCCATAAATAGCTCGATCCCACGAAAATGACTCAGATCCTGATGATTTGAGATGTGAAAGTAACAAATTCACTGTCAATACTCAATATACGATCAGTGGATTCTAGTGATATCGTCATGAGTAACATACGCCGAAAATTGAGTGGAGCAGCTTATAGGAAGATAGCAAAGTTAACAAATGAAAACACACGTGATGTTTTGGATAAGACACCGACGATGGAGGCCTTTTTTGCTAAACAAAGGCAAGAACAGCCTACTAGCGATGATGTTCAAACCAAGAGCGATGGAGGGAATACACATGACGGGCCTAGCAGTAGCAGTTTTGAACAATCTGAACGACCCGAACACATTGAACTGCAGCTTGAACAAGTGACGTCATCAGCAGCAGGCCTAGTAAGATCTGCCGGTTGCGTGCCTGAAGCGTCAATGGTTCCAGCAAGTTTTTCAGACAAAGTAAGTTCAGATCCAGCAGAGTGGATAATAGATGATTACACAAAAGATTATATTGCCACACATTCCATCCTTCAAAACGATGACTCGGATTTCAAGAACTCTGTGAAAAAGAACGGGGAGAAAATCAGATCTGTAACCAAAGGCATGTTTGAAAGAAAACTGCAAAATGGCGAAAAAAGTAAGCGGACATATTTGGTTTATTCAGAGAGCAAAGGTAGACTGTTTTGTGCTCCTTGTCATTTGAAGACAAGGCGATGTTGAAGTCCAGCATGAAGACGTACGAAATTAAGCGAAAAAGGAAGCAAAAATTTTCAGATGGTGACACCCAGGCAGTGGAAGAAGGCAGAGAGGCATTTAGAGTAAATGTTTTCAATGTGATCATTGACAGACTTTGCTCAGAACTACAGCGAAGACAAACCGCTTATGTAGAAATCCACGCAAGGTTTGGATATTTGTTCAAGATAACAAATCTTGAACCCACTGATGTCATCAGTCAAGCTGGAACACTGTTGAAACTCTACCCCAATGATTTGGAAGTGAGCTTCGTAGATGAATGTTTACATTTCCGCGCACATCTTGTGAGTATGAAAGTGCCAAATGATGACTCTTTTGCGTTAGCAGTATACAGAAATCTGCGAGCTAAAGGACTACAAACTGTATATCCAAACCTGGATATTGCTATGCGCATGTTTCTGTGCATTCCAGCAACTAATTGTACATCAGAGAGATCTTTCTCGGCTCTCAAACTTGTGAAAAATTACTTGAGATCAAGAATGGCAGAAGATAAACTAAATGCCCTGTCACTCCTCGCCATTGAAAGTGATATTATTTGTAGAATAAACTATGACGATGCAATAAACATGTTTTCGGAACAGAAGGCCAGGAGAAAGCCTGTATATTCAGCCGCAGAATAATATTTAGTGATAATTGATTTTGATGTTTCATTTTTTATTGTGTTGGAAAATAAACGTGTTGATTTTGAATGATAACAACTGTTTTGTCTGTTGTTGTGATGGTGATGCTTGGTGCAAGTTGTGGCACGGAGGGGGGGGGCGGCAAAAGTATCAACCTAACCTTGTGCCTAGGGGCGCCGAAATCCTAAATACGTCTCTGGATAAGTGAACAGATGTTTTACAATAAAATATGTAAAACAAATGGAACTATTTTTACTGTGATCATTTTAAATGAGTAGTTTTATTATTTACTATTTGTCTTTACCTGGCGTTGTCTTGATATTACCATAACAAACGACCGATGTTTAACTATTTTTATACAGAAAGGATCAAAATTCTGTTTTTCATTTAACAAGTACATGTTAAATAATCACATTTCTGTGAGATAAACTGCTTAGTAGCATAAAAAAATAAATGGAATCGTTGATTTATTGCATAGTTGACTCCACTTTAACAGTCATTGCAATGACTCTGAATGAAAAACATTTTGGTTTCTTGTGGAATCTTATTGTCACTTTTGTTGCAAGCGTTTTGCTGTTTCTATCTGAAAGTCAGAATTGTTTTGTTTTTTTTCTTCTTCTCAGTATTTTCCTCTGAGCTATGTAATCAGCGTCAAAATTATGTAACAAACATAACTCCCATCGCAAAATAAAATAAATAAAAATCAATTTATTTCTGCAGAATTTTGTGGGTTAAACTTACGTTTTGTACCAATAGTTAGTCTTGTTTCTCTGTAGACAAAGCACCGTTTGATGGATTTTTATTCTGATACCTCAACGGCAAAACGCATCTCTATAAACCACAAAATGCAAAACTGCAAATTTTTGTCTATCTCTCCATATACACAATGAGCCTCGATGATGATACATCAACAGGGAGCGAAGTAGTGGTAAAAAAATGGAAAATTTAAAATTTGTATGTACTCCCGCATGGACCGAACGAACTTCCATATTAATTTTGATGAGGACTGATCCACATTCTGCGAATTAAATACATAAACGTACAACAGACATTACAATTACATTTATATGCATTAGTTGGTGCACCCATCTTTTGGACGGAAGTTATGTAAATAGATGATCACTGAAATATTATCTTATATGTAGTCCTAAAAGAAACATGATAAAAACCGCATAAACACAAAAATGTTAAGTTGAAATAATGCATGTATCTACGCATGGACTCAACAAACCTTCATGACAAATTAAAATTTATTTCTATTATAAATAATTTTCGTCGGGTAAATGTACTAAACTCTCTCAATATATATATGTATGGTAACTGTTGTCCAGAGTAAGAGAAGATAAAACAAAATAAGGTATTACTTCCTGGGGGGTAAATAAGGTAATGATTTTTGTATTGTAAACCAATGGACTTACCTTCGTACCAGCGGGGGGCTGTTTTGAAAGACGGCTTCTTTTTGTTCATTTATACTTATATTCAAGCAGCAATTATAATAGCAGAAATCTTTTATGTTTTCTCAACTTGTACATAAAACTTAAATAATAAATTTGATATGTTTTTATAATACAGTTTATTATATTTTAAAATACAACTTATAAAAGTTAATTTTAATTCCTTTCATTTTTTAACGAGTGCTTTTAATTTTATATTTTAACGATATTTGTGGACTTTTATCATTAAAATAGTAAATGCGATTTTACTCATTTAGGACCACAAAACCTATTTTGTTAAATAAGATTTATATCGTCTGGTTACTTAGTATTTGCGTTTTTGGTTTCTTTTTGTTTAAAGTTACCATATTACAAATTATTTTCTTTTTAAGTCATATATTTAAGAAGACACAGTTGCAACATTTCAGAGGATTAGCTGTATTATGCAGAAGCTGAGATCAAACTGGCATATTTATAAAATAAAACGCCCCCTACTAGGGCAGCGGTATGTCTTCGGATTTAAAACGCTAAATCAGGGGTTAGATTCCCCTTGGTGGTCTCAGCAGATAGCCCGATGTGGCTTTGTTGTAAGAAAAACACACACATGATACAAAATTATTAATTTTGCAGGTTCATCGTGCAGTAATATGGTTGTTTACCTTGGTTGAAAAAAAAATGAGTTGATACGATATAAGGTTACATCACTGAATATTTTCTAAGCTTCTCTATTTTGATTTTATTGTTTATTAATGATTTTCCTAAAATTGTTGCTCAGTTGCATAGATTTTGACTGATAGTTACAGAGGACTAATCCTGCTAACATTTACACGTACGTACTAACTTGTTGAGAACTACAATATATTTTTCAATATGGCTCTCGTTTTGATTAAATGAGATGCAAAATATAAATATAAAAATTATCAATTTATAAGATATTAGACTTACAGAAGAAAGTCGACAAACGGTTATAGGTTAGTTTTCTTTTTTATTTGATTTTAATAAAGCACGTGAGAGATTAAGTTGTTGTTAATAAGTCTTTCTAACGTATTACCCAAAAGTTATATTAAAAATTGAATTTGTTCACATTGTATTTTCATATATGCATTTTAGAAGAAAACATAATTTATTACTTGACGTACGCCAAGCTCTTTTTACATCTCAGCAAAAATACAAATTTAGCTCTAATAAAGCACTCAAGGTTTATGGAACAGTTATTATGAATAAGTGCGATTTCGTTGCAAATGTAAATCATGTATTAAAAAAAAGTAATAAAATTGTTATGTTCAATAAAAACATAATTTTGTTTTTAAAAAGCAAAGTTATAGAATTAATATACAATGTAAGAAGGATAACAGCTATACTTAAGGTGTTTTCGGTAAGATTTCTCCCAGATGACTCATATGAGAACCAGCCCTAAAACTAACTTTTAGAACATTAACATGAAATATTGGCATCAATAATCTTCAATTATTAGTTTTACTGTTAGCCTGCTAAAATCTTTGAGTTTTGTGTTTAAGGGGGAACTTTTTTAATAATGGTACCCACTCTCGATAATCAGCAGTGCGTTGTTAAAACAAGTTTATTGTAACATAAAGTTTTTTCAGTGATAAACTCATTTTGACAGTTTTATATGAACTGCTTTTAAAAGTAGTTAGTTAAAGACTGAATGTTAGAACTACAGGAGATTCCAATGTTAGTAGGAACATTGTGTTACAAGAAGAGATAACCAAGGTTGAAAAGGTTTAAAAACAGAGCGAGTTTCTGAGATGATTTGGAAATTATTCCAAACTATAAATGTTTGAACACAGCTGATTTTACGGAACCTCCTGTTCATTGTTCTTAAATAAACTAAAATTGTAACAGTAGTTCAGCCACAAACAAAGTAACATATTTTAACATAAAATTGATTGGCAGGTTCAATCAAAATAGTATGACCACAGTGTCACACTGCAGGGTGTTAGAGAAATGTTGCACGTTCAACACCTTCAACTCTGATTGATTTATAAAAGTAATAATCAATCAATCTCATTCTTAGTTCCAAAGAAACGGGCAAAGCTTCAGTAGTGCAAATAATTTTGGGTTACTGATTTCCTTCTGGCCTGGAGCTTAGTATCAGGAAGGCTAAAGTTATATCTTAAAGTAAAGGTTTGTGACTTTCCTGTTTAGTCAACGTATACATAAAGTGACGTTCAGATTGAAATTTCTAGTTTCTTTATTTCGAAAACACAGGCTTTATTGTTAAAAACTCATTAAAGTGGGTTCAAATTGATCTGCCTTTCGTTTAGACAATTGTCTTTCTGTATTTTGCTCTAATGCACTTTAGTAAGTTTAGTTGTTTTTTAATAGCGTTTCTATCCTTGTTTTCTCTGGAAGTTCAATCTCTGTAACTGTGCACGTAGATTTCCTTGTTATAGACTACGGATATTTTTAGAGCAAGTCTAATCTCACATTTTTATGTTTACGTGTGAAGTTTACTCCTAATGTATATTATTTCTCAATGTATGTAAGACACACATCACGTTGTGTAGTTCATGTTCTACCATGAGGGAACATTATAACCACTTATTATTTGTATCAATCGACCTTCTTGTTTCATCTCTGGAAATTTTTAGCTTTTACAACCAGCTCAGGTCAAATAATTATAGGTGTGGAATCAGTATCTTCCAAAATATTACAAAACTTTTCATAAAAGAAACTGGGTTGGTTTTTAACACCCACTATGCCAATCAGCGAGACATTTTTGTTGGGTTAATTTCCAAACAAAGCCTTCTAGTAATTTTTTGTATCTTTTGTAAGGTAGCTAAGTACGATCGATAACCGCCCGAAACCACGGCTGAATAAAGGTTTATTGGAACCCTGAGTCTATGTAGTAATATGGAAATATTAATAATAACAGCTCACCTTGTCTCTATTTTGCATGTTTTATGGACAATTTTTTTTTTTTACTTGGCTAACCTGCGGGATTGCTATATGGCCAAAGCCCTAAGCCCAGACGTAGATAGCTTATGCATTAATCCAGTACTGACATCAGCAAAAACACTTCTATTATTTTGTGCAAGAAAACGCCTCCCGACCGACTCCCTAAACTTTGTATTTTTGTAGCCAAACACTATTTCTATGTGAGTTATTTAAGAAGTAAAGTACGCTTTTTTTTATGTGAACATACCAACCCCTTTATCATGATATATTGTTTTACCTCTAATTTGAACACAAGAAACCATGACAAGTCTTTGTATCTCACCCAATCCCCAAAATTTGGTCTCGTAGACTTGCAGACTAATAATCCAAATGTGTTAATTATCCATTCCTTATCTCAATTTGACCAAATAGATTATTCCACAAGACGCTTAACAAAACTTTCTTAGGGTGATGGTCAATTTTGGGCTGTGCTTTAGCCAGTTTATCTGCACTAAGCCATTGCGTGCAGCCCTTAACATTTTTATAAAGTACCCATTTTGCATGTCCAGTCACTAACCTGTCTGAAAAAAGTAAGTTACATTTACGAGATTGCAAAGAAGTGCAAATGTCTACTCTTGCTCTAAGGTTGGCTTTTCTCAAATCACGGGGGACCTATTTTCCAAGTTTTGACACCTGAACTGCTAAATGGGTTTAATTAAGTTTCTGTGCAAATTTTTCAAATGTTACAACACAATCTTCATCAAGTGCAGCCAGCAGCAAGTCATCATTAAACCCAACAGGACGACCTGAAGGTAGCGCATCACTTAAGCTGTGGTTACCTCATCTTCACTTCTGAAACCACCTTCGACATTTTCTTTCGTAAAGATTTCGCACCATAAGTACCTTGAATATTTCGTGTAGTTTCTGCTGAATTACTTTTCTTTTTTAAACTCATAAAGCATTATGTGGTTAATGTGCTCCTCGGACACTTCCATGTTCATAAAGACTTATTCCATTAATGATCTGAAAAAGTGGAGTTAGGTTAGTTTCTTTTATTTGTCTGAACATTTGTATACACATCCTACTAAATATTTTAATCATTAAATCTTCTACAAAGACAGATATGATGATGCGCTTTCTGTATTAAATTTTCCAGCATTACTTATCGGATGAACCTGATATAATAATTGTATTCAGAGTATTGACTCTAGATTTAAAATATAATATATGGATTGGTGATCAGTGATGACGAGAAAACTCACTTGTAGAGTAAAATATATATGTAAAAACGGCTTGTTTTGGTTGAGAAATTTTTTATGTAAATGAGCGAACAACGTTTTGACCTTCTTCGATCATCGTCAGGTTCACCGAAGAAGGTCGAAACGTTGTTCGCTCCTCTACATAAAAAATTTTTTCTCAACCCAAATCAGCCGTTTTTACGGATTGGTTTAAATTTTGCCCAAAGCTACACGAGGGTTATCTACACTAGCCCTCCCTAATTTAGCAGTGTAATACTACAAAAAAGACAGTTAGTCATCATCACCCAGCCCCAACTCTTAAACTACTCTTTTGCCAACAAATAGTGGGATTGAACGTCAGATTATAACGCCCACGGTATGTTTGGTATGACGGGGATTCGAACCCGCGACCGACCCTCGGATTACGAATCGAACGCCTTAATCCACCGGCCTATAGTAATCCCATCTTGATTTCAAACCTTAAAGATTTTCATAATATTTGTTTTGAATTTCGCACAAAGCTATTACCGTTAATTTTTAATGCTCTAACGGCTAAAAAGGAGAGTATGTTTGGTGTGACGGTGACTCGAACCTACGACTTTTCAGATTGTTTAATTAAAAACATGTCATATGGCTAGATGCTCCCTTTTAGAGACTAAAGTAAAGAAGGTAATTCTCGAGAGGAAAACACTACAGTTACAGGAGAATATATGTAAGTGACAAGGTAAGGTAGGAAAAAAAACAGTTAAAATGCTATTACATTCATCGGTGTTAATTAAATATTTTATATATGTGTATTCTAGTCGGCCCATGGGCTTCCTAGCTGGTTAGTGCCGGCTAAGTGACGCGAATTTTGTATCGTGATGCAAATATTTCCAGAAATATCTCAATGTCACATATTGTAAGATGTACCAGTAACATTAAATAACCTGCCTAACAGTAGTGTATGAACGGTAACCATAGCAACCTGCTGCGTCTACGTTCAATAGCTATTTCTTGATAGCCACAATACTATAACGTGCTGCCATTTAGAAACCAGTGAAGTCGACTCTTCTTTTAACTTCGTAAAATAAATAATCAATATCAGAATTCAGTTGAAGTTAAAAGTTTTTAGCTAAACTTTTTCAGCCAAAATAAATGATATTAGAAATGTCTGCTACAACACACAGCAATACACAGATAGAAAAACACAATCTAAATAAGGGTATTAAAATATATATCCTATACATCCATGAAAACTGAGTCGACCGCTCTCTACGCTTGACATTATAGACAAATTTATGTGGACAAACACTAGGACTTTGATTCATGGAAGTCCGGTGTATATTTTGTGCTTTATAAGAGTGAAATTCACTCATTATACATGTAGAAGTTATATAAACTTGTGTGTAAAGGTTACATAACTTTCACAGACAGTGTAAATATACAGAGAAGCTTGGATGGTTTCTTGAAACATCCTTTCAACCTTCAGATGTAGTACAAATCCTAACAACTGCTCACACTTTTGTTTACGGACGTTCTATGCATTCCAATAAACAATACCAGCTATCCCAGCTATGAGTCTAATCTAGGCAGTATCATGTTGGCTGGTGCATAAAAATTATGCTCCAACTCACATAATCGGTGTGAGTAGATATTGCCATACGTCATATCCACATCTCATCATCAAAATCCGATCAGTATCTCAGATAGTGAGCTAACAATATCAGTTTAGCTTAGAAATGTTATAACCTCCTAATTATCATCTTTAATCATATAAACCGTTTATAATGTATGCATTACATCCAATGAGCTATCATAACTGTGAAAGTCAAGTGTGTGTATTCTAGACTCTGAAGTTGACGATCCATTTTTTTTATTTTGACTCTTAATCATCACCATTGGACATATAAGCTGTTGTTATGTTCTAAACGATGTACCTACTAACATCAAATGTTCTAACTGTATAATACTCAAATAACTTTTCAAACAGCCTTTTTGTCTCTTTAATTTTGTGATAAACAAATCGTTTTAACTTTCTAATAATCAAGTGATGATTACAAATTTCACTGCATACATTTCACCATAAAACACTACTTGATAACTCAGAAGGCTAGGAACACTTCTTCTTTACAGTCATTTATATTTCAGTTAAGTGACTGTCCTAAGTAATGATAATAAAGGCTAGATTAGGGAGCTGTTATCGATGTCTCGACCGAATATCGACAATGTTACTTTATCGGTGTTCTGCTGTGTGTTGTAGCAGACATTTCTAATATCATTTATTTTGGCTGAAGAAGTATATACAGCTATACAAGTATTGCTAGTAATTTCCTCTACATTAAAATGTGTGGTCTGGTCAAGTACTGATCCATCCATATTCAGCATCAGTTGTCCCTGAATCCATTCATTCCAAACAATGATCTGCTTGAAATCTTTCACGAATGGTCCAGACCTTTTTTCTTGTGTCCTTAAATGTCAAGGGTGAGACCCACCTAGCCTTATTCACAGGGATCCATAGTGGTAACAGAATACTATTTTACATGAAGTCTCAGTAGTCAAGATCTCCTAGGATGTAGAATAATGGATGTGCTAAGGATTACCTGGGTTAGAACAAACTTCCTGCTTCACGGAATTAGATTGATAAGGTACTAAAAGCAACTTGTCCATGGCCCCTGCTTAGCTAGCTCCACGTTTCTCCATGATTTATATTTTTGCTGGTATCAAAACTTCTATGACAGAGAAGTCCAAAGTTTGTTGAATTTATTCCACAAAGGACTTAATACTAATCAAGCACTAATCAAGAGAAGCGAAAACTTCATGATGACGCATCCTGTCGTTACATCACTAAAAGTTTCTCCTTCTTGCCTTACTCTTTGATACTTTTAGATATACTGTTTTTCATACCAAATAAAAGCAGCAACCCCAAGTAACAAGAGTATTATCAGAAAGAGTGTCACTGAATTAAATCGTGTTTATCTGACTCTGAATTGTTTAGAAAAAAGAAAAGGGTTGTAAAATAAGTAAGAAAGAAACTTTCTATAATATCATCAAAACAATTAGAACACGATTGGTGAACAGTGCTTCACTGAAAACTATAGTAATTCATTAACTAACCGTCCAGTCTAAGAGAGTACAGAACTGTATACAAAGTCCTATAGTGGCACAACACTAAAAAGTGTATAATCAACCGAGCTACTGAACCTTGGAAAACTCATCAACCAAAGTGCTTGTTTACTAAAATGTCCAATGAAGAGGCTATCAAAGTGTCACGACAAATGTTAGCACAGATTTTGAACCTTTCGTGCCACTTGTGCAACTTAGCTCATTTTAAGCCATTGGAAAGAAACACAGACATTTATACTAAACGTTATTTTAAATTCAAGAGACAAAACAGAAATCAGGAGAAAAAATTCTACCTGTATTGTTTTTAATCAAAAATTAAATCATAAGAGAATTATCTGAGAAATGGCAATTGTTTTAAAAAAAGACGAATTTATTATTTCAACACATATTAAAATAACATTTCAGTTTGATAGTAATAGAGTAAGTTACACTATACATTGGATTGATTTTATGATTTTGCAAAACAGTAGTTGCTATTACGTAAATCCATTTTCTAACATGGGTAAACTAGGACAAGTGTCCTTATTTAGTCTAGTATGCCATAGTTTGAAGCTTTCAAATAAATTAATTTTCACTGAAAATTGTTGAAATGTTCATTGATGAATTGAGATCAGGGATTTTACAGCTTATTTTCACATCAGTCATCTATATTATATGAACTAGAATAATACACCGTAATCATGGCTGATATTTCATAGATTATTGACTTTTATAAATGGATGTGGATTGCTAAATATAGGTACGGTTTATCACAAAATGTTTGAATACAGCGGTAATGAATTTTGTAATGTAGTTTTAATTGTATTTATGAAAATGCTGCATCGTTCTTGCTTTACGATGTTTTTTTGTGATTGAAGATACAACAACATTTTTGAAATTTGTATTGTGAATTTGACTATTCATTTGATAAGCTGGCTGATCACATACAACGTGATTTCAAATGTGGTAAAATGTTTGTAAACAAAAGAAATTTTAAAAATTTGTGAATGTGAAAGTCATGTTTACCTCTGCTTTTCGTTTAATGATAAATATGATAGTAGTACTAATTAGTTAAACAAAAAAGTCATATACTGGAATATCAACTGACTACTTAAACTAGTCTATTCGATCAATTTTTCTTTTATATATATATATATATAGGGGCTACGGTAAGTTAAGTTAATACCCCGACTGCACAGCGATAAGTCTGCGGATTTATAACGCTGAAATCAGGAATTCGATTCCCCTTCAGGGACACACCAGATAGCCCGGTGCGGCTTTGTTATAAGAAAACAAACATTCATTTAAGTTTAAAATACACCAGAAAATCGAATACTTTTAGTAGTTATCTGTTGTTCTGCAGAGTGTAAAAGAGTCACTTATGCTTAGCTTACTCCAAAGTAGAGTTTTATTATAAAAAATCTAGCACGTTAGTGAAATAAGAAAATCATTTCCCAATTGTGGTGATGGATATTATTAAATTTTAATTTTCAATGTGATTTTCCAAATGATTCCTAAAAATATATATTCACATTCTTATCCACAACACAATTCAATGGAAGAGCCATTCTAGTCTAAGTAATGACCTTTTGTCCAATTTTTATTTACTTCTGTGCTAATTCCACACTTTTTATCTTTACGCTTTAATTTGGTGAAAGGACAATGTTTTCCTTTAATTACACTCTTCATTTTCATATTTATTCAATCTAGTGGTACAGCAAAATGTTTACGGACATACTTCGTTAGAAACTGGAGCTTGATACCCGTGGTTGGTAAAGCACAAATAGCCTGTTAAGTAGATTTGTTATTAGTTTCAGAACAACATTTCTGAAAATACTTTTTAGTAAAATTGTATTTTACTTTTAGATTATCTACTAGGACCAGTAATTTTTTTTTCATTACCAATTATTTATCCGGCTTTCCTCAATTACTGTGTGAACTTATTTTATTAGTGTATTAACATATTTTGATATGTGTATGAACATATCTTTATTCAGACAAATTTCGGTAAAGGTTTCAAATATCTTTAAAGGTATTCTAACACTTAATTAGTGTACTTTAGTGTCTACTTGACGCTAATTTCAATTCTGGGCGGGTGAAACAGCATTTGCTTGTTTAAGTCATTCAGTTACTTCGATTAACATTAAGGCCATTTTCAAAACTGGAGAGTTATAGTGATTTTTCCTGACTTGTATAAGCGGGTAGATCATAGTAATTAGCTCTGGTCAGTATGAGAGAGATATTATAGCGATTTGCATTAGTCACTACTTCCGGGAGATTATAGTAATTTACTCGGCCCAGTATTTGGGGGGAAATTATTTTCCCTTTGGTGTAAAACGAATAAAGCTTCAAATACATGTGTCTGCTTTTACGTCTGTGTGTGCCACGTAAACTTCTAAATTGTTATTCGTGTCGACATTATATACCAAATGAATCGACTCGGCTCCGATGGCCCCCCAGTGGCTCAGCAGTATGTCTGCGGACTTATCCGCTAAAATCCTGGTTTCGATACCCGTGGTGGGCAGAGCACAGATAGCCTATTGTGTAGCTTTGTGCTTAATTTAAAACAACAACAACAACAATGGTTTCGATGTTGCACAACAGTAAAATTTTACACCCAACTCCTTGAGGAATTCATTCTTTCAAAATGCTGTACTCACCAGCTTCTAAATAATGCCTAACGAGCTGTAGCGGGTGGTGCAAAAGTGAAATTTTTCATCCTACTCCTTATAGATCCCAAGAACTTTGCGAAAACACATTTATGGAAATTTCCCGAAAGCACACCTCAAATTTGGCATGGATCTACATTAAAGCACGCTAATAAGTAGGCCTATTATCTAATAGTTAATTTTCAGTTTATTTTGTGTAAAATAATTCAGGTCCAGTATAATCTTTTCACTAATCCAAATTTTGCTAAGAAAATCATTCTTCTCAATCAAGATTTATTTTCAAGATTTGTTTCTTACATACAATAGAAAATTACAAAAAACCAAGAAGGATGTTGATCCTCATTTCAATATTATACGAAGTATTATTTTTGCTCTATTTTCATTGCATCAACTCATCCTCACTGTATGATCAATGTGGAATTTCGCGTGTGTATCCATTATTCTGCCTACGCGCTCCGTGTCTCGTTTGTATGCGTAAGTTGTTAAAATAACAAGAAAAGACTAAAGCAGTTCGTTGCTGCTTATATCTCGCAGCTAATTTCATGTTTTTATTGTTCCTCATCTTTAGTTAAAGCTATTACTTTCTAACAATATCACAGAGGATAACGAATTACCACATAACAAACATATTTTTCAGCTGCGTTAAAGCCCATTCCCGCCTCTGGGAATCAGAGTGTAATAAAACACAAGACAACATCACGTTCGATTAAATTTTGTATCTTACTAACATGTTGTTGAGATGTTTTATCAAAATTATTGTTCCATAAAGTATTAACAATGTCCAACTATTTATCTGTTTAACTGTATTCAATCTTTAAAACACTGAGTATTACTCACAGTTGAAATTTTAAGGTATGTCATTCTCATGTCATTTTGTTGTTGTTTCTGCTTTGAATTTTGCGCAAAGCTAAACAAGAACTATCTGCGCTAGCCGTCCCTAATTTAGCAGTGTAATACCAGAGGGAAGGCAGCTAGTAATCACCACCAATCGCCAACTTTTGGGCTACTCTTTGGCCATTGAATAGTGGGATTGACCGTACATTATAAAGACCTCACATCTGAAACGACGAGTATGTTTGGTGTGACAGGGAACTCACGACCCTCAGATTAAGAGTCGAGTGCCTTAACCATCTGGTCTTGAATAACTGATGTCATTTCCTTAATGTTCTTATAAAATTTTAATGGCTAGAAATAACTTAATAGAACAATGAGGCAATTTTCTAAATCATCAACACCAGTAGAATAGATACGCTATGAACCGTATTACATAGGAACATAGAAAGTTTGATAAGTAAACCTGTAATTAGGTTTTCAGTTATTTTAATTTCTTTTTTCTCTCGTTTTAACCAAATACAGTGATATAGAATCATTCTTGTTTTGATTGAATAGAACGCGTTTTATTTGGGCTTCATTCCCGTTGTTTGAAGAATTTTTAGATATTATCCAAGTTAAAATGTTTGTCGCTATTTTCATTATTTCTTTTATTCACTGCGTTTTCTTCATATATGTCTGCGTGTAAGTATGTATAAAAAACTAGTAACTGTCGGTTTTTCAATTCCATTTATTGTGTTGGCATTCAAAAAATAAAATCTCAGGGTCTGAAGAATAGTTAAAGATAATAAAGTGACTATAAATACATGTTGCAACTTATTTTTTATTTCTTCTAAAACTTCTCAGTTTTCTTAAAGTTAAAATAATAATATGGACAGACTGTGTTCTTTATTTTTAAATGTATTACTGTTTATGAAACGTGTTTAATTCCTTCTCACAATATACATTCGTATTACATTCAAGAAAACAAAAACAGTTTTCTACACTATTAATTTTACACGTTAACTTGAATATTTGGAAAAGCTAAAAAGACCTTTAACACTTAACATTACCATATATGGCAATTACGTTTTGTAAACAGTTGTTCTCCTTGGATTTACAGGTTTGTTGTAACTTTTAATAGTTATTCCATTCAGAAGTGTATGTTAAAATTAGGTTTTCGTGATGTTCAAACTCCCAACTTTATTAATTAAACAGAAAGATATGTTATTTTTAAAACACACTGGGGTTACTTTTCGTTACGTAGGAACATAGAAAGTTTGATAAGTAAACCTGTAATTAGGTTTTCAGTTATTTTAATTTCTTTTTTCTCTCGTTTTAAGCTCAATGTTCAGAATACATATATATGAAAGTATAAACAACTTATTAATTCATTTAATTCATAGTTTATCGACAAATTAAAAGTACTAATTAATAGTTATTTCATGGATAGTTAAGATATTACGATTAAATAAATTTTAAACTGTGATTATATCTAACAATGCATAAAAATGCATAGATATAAGAATATTTAATAGATGAAGCCTTTGAAAAAATTAAAGAACCCTTTTCATGATACAAAAAGGTATTTATTATTTATCATGAGGCTCATTTCAGTTATTTTATTTTATCGTTTGTCTATTTATTTCCACTTTTTAATGCTGTTGTAATTAATTGGCCTCTCAAGAAGTATCGTTGAATTAATGTGAATATATATTGAACTTGTTTGGTTATACAATGCTAAACAAAGGTTGTGTTGTAAATGCAATGAGTTCACATTTAACGTAAGCCTACTTCTTTATAGAAAATGATAAATTTTATTTCAATTTCATTTTATTTTGATACTCATATTTCAACGATAGTACCAGGTTACTAAACACTAAGTCCAAACGGGGGAAATCGTTCTAAGCATAGTTCATACAATACTACTGCACTCTTAAATGTATGACCCTCAAACGAAAAATATTCCAAGATAGTTACCACAAACAGATAAATTACGAAGATAATATGCACTTGAAGCCCAGTAAGTCTTCTAAAAAAATAACTTGGCAATAATTTTTCGAGTGCAAAGAAATAAAAAAGTATCTTGTAACAAAATTATTTTGTCTACATCTAGTCTGGGAAAAATATTGAATTGTCGAGAAAAACTTGTCATTCACATTCTGTTAATTTCAATTGTTGTTTATATATTATGCTCGTCGAGATTTTGGAAAACATTCATATCCAATTAAAAATTGTTAATTAAAAAAAGGAATTGTGATCGCTAAAAAAATACAGACACGAATTTAATCAAAATTCAAATGCTATATTTTCAAACCTACAACTACAAAACTTAAAAGATTATATAAACTAAGTTAGAAATTTTCTTAAGCTTCAACTTTCTAGCAGTACGTTCTTTGTGGCACAGCGATATATCTGCAGACTTTCAATACTAAATACGGGATTTTGATACCTAGGATGGGCAGAGCACACGTAGCCTACTGTATAGCTTTGTGTTAATTACATATATACAAACAAACCTAGCGGTATAACTACGTAGTTTTACAGTAGGTTTAGATGCTTTTCATTAGAAATGAAAAACTGATAAAATCTCTCCTATTTCAAGAGTCAACATATAAATAGTCCTATGGTCTGACCGAGATATTTTAGTAAGTTTTCTCGTTTTAAGTAAAATATTTATTGTCGATCTTTCTCTAGGCTTGTTAAACAAGAATAATATTAATAATAATAATAACAAGAAATTAGTGAATTTTTAATTTTCTATAACAATCAGAAAATCAACTTTTTTGCTATTATCAATATCATAGCAGCCTTAGCCACTAGGATAGACGTTCTTGAGTGCTGTTTCAACAACAAGTCTGCTTTTTAAGACGTTTTTGCCCAAGTTCCATTATAATTTTTCTGTGAAATTCCTCGACGATAGTGAATCACTGTCATGGTTCATATTAATTAAACTTCACTGTATCTAAATAATTTCATCATTATATTCTTACACTCTAAAACGTTTTTGTTCCACATGGTCTCAAAGGATAAAATGTGCATTGTGGTACATTACAAAATATATACAGCTTAAGACATAACGATACATGTATCATAAAGAAAGTATTTTATATCGCAAATTTCGGCCAAACAAACCTGTTGTTGTTGTTTTGAATTAAGCACAAAGCAACACAATGGGCTATCTGTGCTCTGCCCACCACGGGTATCGAAACCCGGATTTTAGCGTGTAAGTCCGCAGACTTACCGCTGAGCCACTGGGGGGCGCCAAACAAACCTATTATACTTTTCAACATTTCAGAAGATGTTACTACAATTAGCTGCGACAAAGTTAACTTTTATTAAATGTCGATAAAAGATTAATGTAAACCTTTCATGTGAAACAAAGAAAGTACTCAAGAAATACATGACATTTTAGAATTACTGAACCAACAATGTCTGAAGTATCTGTTTAGCGCCATAAACCCTCTTTCTGGCATCAAATACATTTTAATAACTAGCTATGTAAACGTTACTTGACTCAAAACAAATATGTACGAACAAGAGAAGTGGCATTTTGATTCATTACATTAAGAGTGAAACCAAGAAACCAAGCGACATTTTGGTTAATTACAATTAAGAGAAAGACCACAAATGCAAATGACACTTTGATGAATTAATAACATTATTAAAGAGATCAAGAGTGCAAATAGCACTTTGATTAAAACATTTTAGTAAACTTTTGATAAATTTAAACAAAGTTTCATGCGGTAGCATCATGTATCTGTTTGTTTTTGGAATTTCGCTCAAATCTACACGAGGACTATCTGTGCTAGCTGTTCCTAATTTTACGATATAAGACTAGAGGGAAGGCAGCTATTTATCACCACCCACCGCCAACTTTTACGTTACACTTTTACCAACGAATACTGGGACTAACCGCAACATTATAACGACCCTACGGTTGAAAGAACGAGAATTTTTAGTGCGACGGAGATTCGAACCCGTGATCCTCAGATCAAGAGTCGAGTTCTCTAACCACCTGGTCATGCCGGGCCCAAAAAAACAAACCCGAAAGGAATAAAAACGAACTGATGAGAAAACTAGACAGGTAATCAACATCACTCTTTAGCTACTCTATTTACCAATTAATAGTGAGATTAATTGTAACATTATAACGCATCACGGCTGAAACTACAAGGATATTCAAGCTCACAACCAGAGTCAAGCAACTTAAACAGTAGTTTATGCCAGGCCTATTTCGTTTGTCAAAGTCGTCCAGTAATATCTCTTAAAGCATGTTAAGCTCAAGAAATTTTTATAGTAAGTATATTATATAATAAAGAAAGGTTCGTGCAGTAGCATAATCTGTTAAACACTCATACATTAACATCAAAAATAGTTTTAAAGAAATATATAAAAGAGTAGTGCTTGAGAAAAAACAATATGTTTAGAATGTTTATATCCCAAAAGTCAACAAAAAAAAACACTTTGAAACTTCTTTTATTGTTGACCGGGTGAAATCAGATATTCCGTCTGCAGATACAGACGAACCAGAAATAACCCAGAAATCTTCTAACGTAATCGTTTGTATTTCACACAATAAAGTTTTTTGACCTAAACGTAACTGAGACACTTCAGTGTAGGATTTGTTAAATACTTATACCAATAACCCATTTTATAGTTATACATAAATAATACATTCTACATACTTGAACAAATACTAAATTATCTAAGCAGTGCAACGAAATATAAGTCTAGATGAATACCAAACGCTTAAAATAATTAAATAGGGTTTTTAATTTTTGAATCCTAAACTTCAACAAATGTGTAATATTAAAACTGTTCCGGTATCAAAACTAAACAATAATTTGGAATATAATGTAAAAGATTCAAAGCATGTACAATGATGTAAAACCATCCCTACCTTTTTAGCAGATAGCTAAAGACTTATCTGTCTGTACATTTCTAGGTCGCAGCAGTCGTTTCTAAATAGGTTTAGCCTTAAGTGTAATATATACTACATACCTGTATCAGATGAATGATATATCAGCAAATGATGCGATTGAGTCTGTCCTTGCTCACTACTCATTTTTCATTAATCTTTTTATGTGAATTGACTGGGATAAAGATGAGGTTCTCAGTAACAGGAAAAGCATGTTTAAGCCTTTCACAGCTTCCTAACGTTATGGTGTGTTATTAGAAGTTTATATATATTTGCAATCTTAACTTTATACCGCAAAAGTTTAGTTTTATTTTAACAACTATCTTTCAATTCAAAATATTTTGCGTGATTGGTAATGGACATATTTTTCTCTTCTTAGGTTACCATCTCATAATAGAAATTTCGGTTTCATTTTATGCCTATATATATATATATAGTTCGCTTGTGAATAAACTATTCACGCTATTATTATTACATAAACCTAATCAAAAACACCGTAGATGCGAAATATTTATAATTTTTTTAATTTTGAATTTCGCGCAAAGCTACTCGAGGGCTATCTGCACTAGCCATCCCTAATTAGCAGTGTAAGACTAGAGGGAAGGCAGCTAGTCATCACCACCCACCGCCAACTCTTAGGCTACTCTTTTACCAACGAATATTGAGATTGACTGCACATTATAACGCCCCCACGGTTGAAAAGGCGAGCATGTTTAGTGCGAATGGGATTCAAACCCGCGACCCTCGAATTACAAGTCAAACACCGTAACACAATATATATATTGAGGGAGAGAGAGATCAAACCCAAAATGTTCAACATTTAAAGCTGGGAATTGCCTTGTGAAAAATAGCTGCTTGTAATCAAATAGAAAAACAAAAAGGTATTCAAAAAGATAAAATAGGACTTGGTTAATGAAACCTCACAATGAGAAAGATTAAATAAAATTGTCTCCTGAAATTGTCGCGTCAGTCATATAATACTCATATACCATTTGTAACAACGTAATGAAACGAAAATGTATAAATATATAACTATTACTAAGGAACCCTTTTTTCCTTTTCAAGTGTATGACTAAAAAAGTAATTTAGATATTTGCATATGCCATCTAACACGCATGTGCTATTTACCAAAGATAACTTTGACAGGTGTTGTTGTAAGCTTGTCAAAACGTTGCAAGAGAAATTCAAGAAACCTGTACCAAAAATAATGTTTCGTTGTAACACTTTTTTACTTATATTATCATTTCATTTAATGTAAGTAACTATTTGTAATAGTTACCTTTTTGTTTATTTTTAAACCCATGTGATGCTTACATTATATATAAGTTGGTTTGTTTGTTGTTAAACCTAACGCTATCCAAATGTATTATCTGTGCTGCATTCACTACCGGTATCAAAACCGATTTTAAGCATCATGAGTCCTCAGACTTATTACTGGGCAAGTGAAAGAGGGGATGGCGACATGTAAATGGGTTTTCCAAACAAAATTACGAGTAACATAAGCTTATGAACAGTTAAAATGTTGTTCAATTTTGAACAACAGAACGACGGCAGCAAAAACGAATATTTCACTCGTGTGTATACAGTAACAAATTTAATTTCTGGACGTTTTGGAATGCATATTCCATCTTCAGCAAGCTCTGTTGAATAGGGTATATTATTATGTAGAAATATTTATAAAGTTTAAACATTTTATAAAAAGTAATTAAAAATTTTCTACAATTAGAAAAACCCAGATAATAGTTTTTCTTCCAACATGACTAGTGAGTTGGCATCAACCATTGAGAAGATAAAAATAGCTTAAATTGGTAGAATGTCTAAAAATCACATACTTATGTTTTGATTCATATATGTATAATAATGAATTTTCTGGATAAAATCAAAATTAATGCATTTTGTGATAAGATAAAAGTGTATACTTAAGAATAATAAAAGTCAACTGTAGAACGTGAACACCATTACACAGTGAAAAAAGCATCAATAAATTTATAAAGAAAATATATAAAGTACTGGATATATTTATGGTAAGAGCAAGAAAGAAAGACATAAGAGACATATACTATGAGAATATCTCCCCTTTAATGTGTGAAAATAAAGAACGTCAGAGTACATTCACGTAATGATAGGTTTATACTGTGACTGGTTTTCATCCAACCAATCAGAAAATGTGACATCATTATAAGTCAGATAAATCAGTGAATTGATAATTTATTATTAAACATACGTGAGCATGGCCAAGTGAAAGAGGTCAGAAAAAGTATTCAAACGAATACAAATCCTGGCTCTCGGGTATCGACAAAATAACAATTTACAACATCACACTGGCCTTTTGTGAAATCTAAACAGCAACCATACAGGAAGGTGAAAACATCATTACTGTACCTGCTTTCCCCTAGTTCACTGACCAAAACACTGACAAGGATATCTCGCTTGCTTGTTTCACAATATAGATGTAACACAATTAGTGTTACCAAATCTCGTATAATTTCGAGATACTTTTTCTAGTTAGCATAATTTTAAGCATTACAGATATTATAGCGTAATTCTGGAATATTTTCCTCCATTTAGAATAAAATTGAAATAATTTAGAGAAATTTGCCTTAAATACAAAGCATTCAAATTTTCTGAGGTTCTCGAAAGTAATGCTTGTCAAAAGGACAGTCAGAACACTAATTGTGTGTTTGAGTACTTTCTTCAAGTTGACTATACAGTTACAAAAGAATATACCACTTAACAATCAACTCCGACTGCTCCGTTCTCGATCCTATACAGCTTGACAAATGTGACCAGATGGCTATTGTATTCTTTGCGGTTTCCCAAGATAATTTCAAAGGAGGAACAGCAGCATATTTAGAATGACTGGCGTTCATTGTTACTAAGCTTTTATGTTGATAAATTTATTTCTCAAAATATCAACACAGAGTCATTTTTGTAAGAATTTCAAAAATTATCCCACCATCCTACAGTTTACTAGGGTTTTGTTCAATGTTCCTGTATCGAATGGTTACTGTGAACGCGCATTTTCCTTCGTAATTTTTAAAATCTAAGAAACACAACAAACTCACTAATCATTAATGAATGAATTACTGAGTGCAGAAAGGGTCAAAATGACAGGAGAGTCTGCAAAGTTTGAACCATCTGTTGCAATTAACAAAGCGGTCATAGTGGTCAGGGTAAAATGTGGATATTTTATATGTGGTAAAATCTATAAATTGTATTGACTGGTGTTTAATGCTCTGTCTGTAGGAAAAATCTCACTATACTTCATGTAAAAAGATAACAGATAAATTTCACTAGCTTCACATTGTATTCTACGTTGTAATCAATAAAATTGTAATACATTGTATACTTTAGATTGTAATAAATGAGTATGTAGGTCTTCTCTCTTTTTAATAATAAAAAAAGGCTTAGAAGTTAGCTGGACTCAAAAGCTCCATTGTCACGTTGAAAATAAGTAGGGTCAGCACTGCTTGATTAAAGGTCCGCGTTACAACAAAGGTCACATAAACACAACATATCACCATGTCGCTAAATACAAGTATGAACACATACGCTGTATTAGCACAAGTATTGATCAGATAAGAGCTTTCTGGATGGTGAGCACCATTCCAAGACTTTCAGACAGTTTAAAAGCCTTGTAACGTATACATGTTGCACAAAAGTACTGAAATTAAAACTTTCAACTGAATAAAAAGTAGGATCTTGGCAGTTAAGTACCATTTGAATTTATACAACACATCATTTAATCTCTGATTCCTGTAAATAAGAATTTTTAATATAACCATTCATGGTTATTTAGCTGGTAAAGGGTAAATAGTATCAACTTAGCATTTACACTGGACTTGCTTCTAACTGACATTTTGGTGTAGTGTCTGTGAAACTCTGTCGTCATTTACACTGGACTTGCTTCTAACTGACATTCTGGTGTAGTGTCTGTGAACCTCTGTCGTCATTGAAATGTTCTGTTGCTGTACTTTATGATGATACTAATCCTTAATCCTTATTAGCAGTAGTTTCTGTAACTTTTTGCAGAAACAGACTTTTAAAAGGTTCTAATTGAATGGCACAGCTTCCACCCTTCAACACTCTCTCCTAAGCAGAACACTTATTAACATTTAACTATACACTCATTATGTGAAAAAATCTTTTGTTGATCCATCTTCCGTCTTTATTCAGAAGGATTACTGCCGCAGAAAACTAAGACAAATATCTATGCATTGAAATATTAAATTCAATAGACAATGGACATTTTTAATCACAGTGTACTTTAGTGATTTATATAAATGTGTCATCTTATATTTTAAGGAACAATTACTGAGTCAGGCTGTTTTAACATCTCTGAGGCAGTGACTGTAGTCACTTTACAAGATCATGGTATTAGAGCTGTCACATGTGTTACGTTTTTTATGTGGACTGAACGCAACAGAAGGACACAGATAGCAGCTTGTATAATTTTATAACGATGATCTACTTATATGTGATAGACACAAAATAAATTATCCAATAGCAATAACAGATATCCAGTTTCAATCTTCAAAACCACTTATAATACAAAAAGGTACTGGCCTGTGCTTAATAATATGATCCAGAATGAGTGTCCAAATCCGTAATACAAAGTCCCAATCTAGGCGGGATTTAGTCCCACGGAGAAATTTTCGAAGTTTGAATGGGTATTTTCAAAACAATTCATAGTCCAATACGTGTTGGCTTTCGGTATAATCCGTAATTCGACTGAATTATAGAGATTGACGCAATAAAATAAATTCACCGCTTTAGTTAATCTAGTTCTATTCGCAAATTCAATTTGAATAATCACACGGCAAACGTTTAAACTTTCTCAAACGAGACAAACTTCTTGATCCGAGTAAAAACGGATGACTTACTTCTTGACCCGAGTAAAAACGGATGAATCTTTCCTCGCATCGCCGTCTGTTTACATACTAATCGCGTAACTTCCCATAATTCCACAGTACAAACACCAGACTAATACAAGTGATCAAGCTACCTAGTTCTAGAAATTTCTACATGAATAATTCTAAATGAATTCTAATTAATTCTAAATATTATTTTAAATGAATAACATTTTTTGGTTTAAACTACAAAAAATAATATAAATATGGAAATATAATAGATATGGGAATGCAAACACGACATGACATGGTTGTCGTTTACACAACATTTACATAACACTCTCGACATAACACTTTCCCCCTTAAAAGTAAAAAAAAAGTTTGAACTTGTGAAAACCTTTTTTTGTTGTTGTTTTTTTGTTTTTTAAACCAACTCAAAAGAGTTAAATCCAGTAGATTCTGAAATAACCTCACGAACTTCAAACAATAACAATGGAACACCCTCATCCCAGTTCCTTGAGTGCTCGTGGCAGTAATCTGGTGGAAACGCCCATAGACACCCTGTGACCCAAGATGGTAGGCACTGGATGAAATTTGATGGATGTTTAGTTCATGCATGGCCTGTTGAAATAGCTTGTACATAAAACTTAAGTCTTGATCTGATTGTACAACTTTTGGAATCCCGAACATGGTAAAGAATTTGACAAGAGCCTTGACAATGTTGGGAGTAGTGATTTTTCTCAAAGGGATAGCCTCAGGGAAACGTGTAGAAACACACATGATTATCAAGAGGTATTCATTTCCTGCTTTGCTTTTTGGCATTGGGCCAACACAGTCGATAATGACCCTTGAGAACGGTTCTTCAAAGGCAGGAATAGGTTGCAGTGGTGCTTTGGGAATCCCCTGATTTGGTTTTCCTGTCATTTGGCAAGATGGCAAGTCTTACAAAAGTCAACAACATCTTGGCCCATCTTTGGTCAATAGAAATGTCGTCGGATACGATCTAGGGTCTTTCTTACACCTAAGTGTCCTGAGAACACATGAACATGAGCAAGACTAAGAATATCATTCCGATAGCACTTTGGAATGACGATTTGGTGAATAACATTCCACTCTTCATCAGCAGCAACGTCAGGAGGTCTGTATTTTCTCATTAACACACCTGACTTCTGGTAGTAACAAATAGGGACAGTTCCTATTTCATTTTCATCAACGGCCAGTTCTAGAAGAGAACGAGTTTCAGGATCATTGTCCTGTTCCTCAACAAGTTTGTTACGATGAAGAGAGTTGAAAAATGACTTGGAGTCATCAGTAGAACTTAAAGTTGAGTCAGAAATCTCATCAATATGAGACATGAATGTATCAGATAAAGGGAAATCCTCTTTGGACTCCTGAGAACGAGTAACAGCACAGGCGGGAAAAACATCAGGAAACTCTTCAACGAGTTGCTTTGTACTGGGAGTAACAACAAGTGCTTCAACAACACGAACCTCTGGTACCACCTTACTACCAGCCAAATCATTCCCCAAAAGCATAGACACACCTTCAACAGGTAATGAAGATTTAATACCCACAGTCACTGGGCCCGAAACTAAGTCCGAATGCAAATCCAATCTATGAAGAGGGACAGAAACGACGCCACCTTCTACACCAGAAATAAGCACATTGGCCCCAACGGATGACTTTTCAGAAAACGGAAGTACACTTTCCAAAATCAAACTCTGAAAAGCTCCAGTATCCCGCAGGATTTTAATTGGTTGTAGATGTGAATCGCTAACAAAAGACACAAAACCTTCAGTGATGAAAGGCTTAAATTTGTCCTCAACAAGATCTTCAGGAACATCAAGAATATTGGGCTGAGAATCCACAGTGGACTGGACAGGGTCAAAATCATTGGGAACCAATGATGTATCCAACGAGGGTAAAATGAAACTATGGGGTGATGGCTTGTTTTTTACCTTATAGCACTCAGAAATCAGATGGCCAGGTTTCTTACAATAAGCACATGTTTTGGATGAGAATGACACGTTTTTGGTAGATGATGAGCTTTGAGAATAAGATGAAGTCTTCGTTTGAGAATTAGAAGTTTGCTCTTTTCTGTCTCTGTCGACATTTGTATAATATTTGAATGAGTCATTGGGTTTCTTTGCTGTGTGATTTGTTTTGCTCTTGTACGAGAAATCTTTGTGAGTCAAAGCATACTCGTCTGCCAAGACAGCAGCATCATGAATTTTGGAAGCTTTTTGTTCATCAATATAAGTTTTTAGCTCTACGGGAATACATCTTTTAAACTCTTCAACTAACATGAGTTCTCTGAGTTTTGTATAATCATCTTTGATTTTTTTGGAATTACACCAAAATTCGACACAAGTTTGGCTGTCAAACTTTTTGTAACCACGAAACTTTTGTCTGTATGCCTCTGGCACTAATTCATAAGCATTCAAAATGCAATTTTTGATGTGCGCGTAATCATAACTTTGCTCGGCCGTGAGTTTGGAAAATACTTCCTGAGCTTTACCCTTGAGAACACTCTGAAGTAATACTGTCCAATATTGGATAGGCCATTTTAGCCTAAGAGCCAATTTTTAAAATTGTTGAAAATATTTATCCACAGCCTTCTCATTGAATGAGGGCACTAAACGAATTTCTTTGGAAGCATCAAAATTATCCAACTGCATTTGGACAACCTTTCCTTCTGTCTGTGCCTTTCTCAGACTGATTTTCTTATCAGCTTTAATGCGTTCTATTTGTATTTCGGCATCAAGGCGTTTGTTTTCCTGTTCTGCCTCAAGTCGTTTGGTTTCAATTTCTAAACGAAATTTCATTTCCATTTCCATTCTTTTTAATTCAAAATCTGGGTCAAAATGAGAGGCAGGCAATTGTTGTACAACTTTTTGGTTGATCAAATGTTCAACAACAATTCTTTTGATATCTGTTTTCTTCATTGCTTGCTTTAATTCCAAATTGAAATGTTTTCCAACATCAAGCAATTCAGATTTTCTTAATTCACTGATCAATTCCAAAGAGGGATTCTGATTAAATTTGTCAATAAAATCTGTAAGTGGGAATGCCATTTTAAATACACAAACTGTCTATCTGTATAGAATATAAATCCAATATTGGAATAGGATTAAACTGTTTGTTCGAAATCCCAGACGAGCCCCCAATTTTCTGTTACGTTTTTTTATGTGGACTGAACGCAACAGAAAGACACAGATAGCAGCTTGTATAATTTATTACAATGATCTACTCATGTGATAGACTTGTTCTTGTTTTTTGTTTTGAATTAAGCACAAAGCTACACAATGGGCTATCTGTGCTCTGCCCACCACGGGTATCGAAACCCGGATTTTAGCGTGTAAGTCCTCAGTCATACCGCTGAGCCACTGGGGAGCTCATGTGATAGACACAAAATAAATTATCCAAGAGCAATAATAGATATCCAGTTTCAATCTTCAAAACCACTTATAATACAAAAAGGTACTGGCCTGTGCTTAATAATATGATCCAGAATGAGTGTCCAAATCCGAAATACAAAGTCCCAATCCAGGCGGGATTTAGTCCCACGGAGAAATTTTCGAAGTTTGAATGGGTATTTTCAAAACAATTCACAGTCCAATACGTGTTGGCTTTCGGTATAATCCGTAATTCGACTGAATTATAAAGATTGACGCAATAAAATAAATTCACCGCTTTAGTTGATCTAGCTCTATTCACAAATTCAATTTGAATAATCACACGGCAAACGTTTAAACTTTCTCAAACGAGACAAACTTCTTGATCCGAGTAAAAACGGATGACTTACTTCTTGACCCGAGTAAAAATGGATGAATCTTTCCTCGCATCGCCGTCTGTTTATATACTAATCGCGTAACTTCCCAGAATTCCACAGTACAAACACCAGGCTAATACAAGTGATCAAGCTACCTAGTTCTAGAAATTTCTACATGAATAATTCTAAATGAATTCTAATTAATTCTAAATATTATTTTAAATGAATAACATTTTTTTGGTTTAATCTCCGAAAAAATAATATAAATATGGAAATATAATAGATATGGGAATGCAAACACGACATGACATGGTTGTCGTTTACACAATATTTACAAAACACATGATCTTTATCAGGAAAAGTATAACTATGATCCAGTCAGGATTCTTATCATTACCCTTTTTTCATTCTATTCTCTAATTGAAAGGGAAAATTGGATTATTCTCAAATCATATGTTTAATATTCTCTTAAGTGTTTATACTACCAGTAAGTTACCTAACTTTACAAGACTTTTTATGGTGGTTTATTTAAATTCACTTGATTTGGTGGTAAGGATTACAACAGCAATGACTGTGTGGAATTTTAAGTTATGTGTGAAAACTTAAGCTCCTCTTAGTCACAGTTATGCCACAATAGAAGACATAGAAAGGATGCAGAATATCTTAGTTCGAAACAACATTTTCTACGGAAAAGCATAAAAGCTAATCACAAACTGTACTTATTCGGCTGTTGTGCATCCCACTATTTTAGTTTAAGTGTAGACTTTTATCCATCTTTCATTATTTAATCGTTCTTCCCTTTTGTAAAAATCTTATCATTTCCTAAGGATCTTTCCTCTACAATAATCTATTTCAGTGACCCATTTCAACGAGTCAATGATCAGTCAGTTAATGCTAAATCAGTATTTATCATCAGAATTGTTGTGTGGTTTAAAAATATATCTTTGCAATCATAACACATAGAAAATGATAACCAGCTTTCATTTTCAAAGACTGGTCCTACATGAGTTTATCATCCATCGTAGAAAGAAACAAATTTGAAAAGCTTTGTATCTAAACTTGCATATATTTCTAGGTAATTGTTTTACTTTCATTGAATTGCTCTGATCTTGACAGTGTCAAGGCTGTGATATATTTGCAAAAACCTATTGGTTCTTTCCTCCATAATGCATTATTACATTTTGCCAATATCTTGTTATCAAGGCGGTTTTCAGTCGTGCGAAAAAACAAGATGAGTCATAAGCCCTCATATTCCAACATTCCACACCACTATACATGTCACTAGAGACCTCTAGCAGTTTTATCACCATTTGCTCTCCGTATCTGTGACTGCGAAGGTGGGACAGTTCTTCAAGCAAAGCATATCTTAATCTTGTTGCTCATGTCACCTCCTTTTATATCCCTTGGAAAGTGGAGTATTCACAGGTTCGTTCGAGCTGGTACAGATAGGTGGAGAACCTGCTCTTAGATCATAACTTCTTCATGTTAAATTCTAAAGCTGCGACACTTTTACATCGTATTTAACAAAAGAGGCAGAAGTCAGTGTTAGCTAAAAGAAGTACCATGTGATAAAATATGTAAACTGTATTGCCTAACGTTTATTGCTCTGTCTAAAGGAAAAAAAAATCTGTTCATTTACCTATTGAAGATTTAAGCTTTCATATTGTCCATTCAGCACAAATTGCTATACGTACAACTTCAGCACGTTTCCATTTTTATACTCAACTGCAGTATATTCCTAACGATTCGTAAGTCATTTACCCTGTTTTGTACACTGGAAGACAAAAGCCAAATCTGATGAAGTAGGTGACATATTTAAACAGACACAAGAACTAATTTCACTTCTAGTATTTCTTCTACCATTGACTCTATGACTGTTTGAGAGAACACAAACACAAAGTAAATGAGGCACATATATCACATCTTATTTTACTCTTGTGGCTCATTGGACAATCATCAGTAAAAGAAGATTAACCACACAGATAGTTTCATTAAGCTGTGGCCTTAATCAACTGGTTAAGATAGTTCATTTCATCTGCAGACTTCTTCTATCATTGGTATTTTAAACAATTTTAAATGTCCAGTATATCATCCCGTCACGAGTAGTCTGACATCTTCCGTTATTTCTATCCAACAGATTTGTACGTTTCAATGTAACACTTTGAAAAAAAAAACTTTCGTGTTACTTTGTTTAATGAAATCAGTTAAATGTAGATAAGAAACAAAATATATAAGTCATCACAACTTTTTTTTCTAAAATACGTAGGTTATTTGTATGAAAATGTAATATCTAGATTAAATAATACCATAGCTGAGTGAACGTAGCAAGTTGGCTCTTTCAATAAATGTTCTACAACTTTGTTTTAAGAAAACATACCATTTCTTGACATTAGTACTTCTCGTTAGACAGATAGCATTGCGAATATTTTATTCTAAGTTGGACATTCCTGTAAATAAAAAATCTCAATGACAATATATATTTATATAATACACAAATTTTTTTAACAGTAGCTAAGTGGGCAATTAAATATAAGTTACAGAGGTATAAAAATAAAAACTCATTATTAACTTAATGAAAAAATAATTGTATGTTCCTTCAACAATAGATTTGCATCATAAGCCAGTGCTAAACCATTGAAGCCGCAATTACGATAATCGAGTACTGAAACCGCTTTGTACGAACTTTTCTCGTTGTTTATTCATTCTGTCTTCAACTACATGAAACTCTTTGTTTATCAGCCGCTATTTTATCAAGGACAGCAAGAATGTGTTTTGGTAACATATCTCACACTGAATCCAGTTATGTATGGTTTTTGGTCTTTTCTTTACTAAAATATATAATAAATCAATAAAATGTGAAAATCATAATTTTCTACCATAAACGCCTCATACCACCTGCTTTTTTACAACTAGAGAATAGCTTGTAACCAAGTTACGAAGCAGTCAAGGACAGCAACATTCCTGAAATATGTTTAAGTTGGACTTAAGTAGTTATCTCTGTTGTGAAATACGTGATGGATACATGAGAATAAATTGCAATTTTTCTGACCTTCAGTTCGTGCTTCATTTACACACAGGAAAACAAAAACATTTTCACGTTCACTAGCGTTCGTCAAGATTGCTGTAATCGCGCCAAAATAATCATTGAAACATGACATTCAGAGAATATAAAATTAAGACTTCTTATTGTTATTTTTAAGGGCAAAGCCACATAGAGGGTTGTCTGTGTTCTGTCCACAATTTGTATTGAAACCCGGTTTTTAACATTATAAGTCTTCAAAGTCTTAATATCCATCTTACTGATATTTAGAAACGTCTTCATTTGTTTTGTTTTTTTCTGTTTTCTTACTACTCTACTAATCTGAGAATTCCCTGATTAATAACTATCAACTGTTTTTGAGTAGGGAAGTATATAATTTTACATTCGCTACCCTAAGTATCGTTGTACACTTTTGTTCTGATGTCTAATTGGAATTCACTTGCAGTAACAATAAAATGCACAATCATTACAGTAGATAACAGTATTAATGCTGGATACAAGTTCAAAGGTTATTTGTTATTGTAAAAAATATAGAATTTTTCTATTGCAAAATTACAACTTCTCAAAACAATTTCTGAACACCTAGCGATTGTTTCTTGTTTTCCAAAAATTTTTTTTAAATATTATCGTCTCCTTTCTATATTATGCTTTGATGTAGGATATTTTGTTTTATAAAATTGTAACTCTCTATATATAATTTTTTACTTTCAAATGTGGACATGTTTTTGTTTTTACTCATGCACGAAATGCTACTTATAATATATTTTCCGCAGAATGAGGTACTATTAACATATTTTTCGCATAATTAGGTATTTTTCATTTACTATCCATGTCTTTCCATTTCAGTATAACAATAATATTTCTTTTGGACGTATACAAGTGGTGGTTTAGGTTATCATACAATATTTTTCAGTTTATTAAGCTGACCATACCCAAGGTCTCATACATTAATTTACTACAATGCTGCCTGAAAGAATTTCAATTTGAGGGGTAGGCTAGTAAGATAATATAATATAATCGAGCTTACCCGCGCCTCAGGCATGATATTGCACGGACACAAAAATATAGCTAATAAAAAGGCAAAAAATTATCAATGCTTAATTTACTCTAATTCTGCCTAAAATAATTTCAAAGGCTGCGGCTATTGAAGATTCCTTCTTGCTTGTTATACAGTAATTGTATAAATATAGCATTAAACATCTTCAAGGCTTCAAGTTTAAGCTTAACGTTCTATATGAGTATTTTATCAAATATTTTACACCTAATACTTTGTAATACGGTTATTTTTACTGATTCAGATATCTTGAAATTTAGCAGTTTCCAGCAAATTATTAGTTTCTCACTAACTAGGTAACTGAATTCAGTCTGATTTTAGTCATTTTTGATAAGCTAAACTTATTACAATGTCATCACTTTTCATCCACACCTTTCTGTTCAGAGGTAGTTAACAATGTAAACATGTTATACAAACTTCTATAGAGAGAGATAGCTATACGTTACTCAATGTTATTAAACAGAACTTCGTAATAATTTCCATCTATTATTTGCTATTACTCCCTGGTGAACGGTACACATTACAGATACGATAATGACTCATTCTACTCTTCTATTTCAGTCTTTTTTATTGCTTTCTATTTTCACTTAATGATTTTCTGTTTTAAAACATTAGTTAAATTCAAGAAAAATGTTCGCGTAGCAGCTAGTTATAGAAATAAGTATGTGTAATTAAAAAACAAACCAAGTTTGATCACACTTAAAATAACATATTTTTACTATTGACTAACTTTGCAGTCCTTCACATTCCTGGAGAAATCTCTCGTATAGGACGATAATATACTGGAAAAGAAAAAGAAACGCTTTTTCCATTTGATCCTTATAAAAAAATGTGGAAACTTACGTATTTTTTAGGGCTAAAATAAATATATTCATAAAACTGAATATACCCTCGATACTGCTACCCACTATATAAGTATAACAATTTAATAACAACTAATTTGGTTAATGGTACTACATACGGAAAATATATATTTGTAATATATTTATTTGCAAGAGTTTTGATAAATGCTTACATAAACTTAAGTAAGAATGCTGAAACTCTTTTAAGATATTGAAATATTAAATATCATGTTATATTTACGTTACATGCGTTTGTTATCTAAAAACCACATGGGGAACGTGTTATCCTCGGTTAATATCTTATAATGCTTATAATCGTATTTAAAGCAGAATAACTTAATTTCATTCGAGTGTAGTATCTAAGCTGTGTTTGTTCACAAAACATGTATTTCCGACATTTACAGCTGAAATTAACAACCCTTGGGCATATTCAAAACATGACAAAATCTTAAACTCTGCGTTTACTCATTTAAAAATTTACTTCACTGGAACTTAGTTGCCCAGAAATACTCGAGAGCTTTGGTGCTCTGTTCTTTCTCAATTTAAAAGCGATAGAATAGATAGTTATCTCAACCCATCGCTAACTTTAGGGTCAACGAAGCGTGTGATTACCAATAATTTATAATGTCCCCACAACTGAAAGATCAAGGATGTTTGGTTATGGGATGCGAATTCTCAACCCGCATATTCCAAGCAAAGCTCTTTAACTACCAGGCCTTACCATATTTGATCACGGAAGAGAATCCCAGCATGGCCAGATGGTTAAGACACTCAACTCGTAATCTAAGGGTCACAGTTTCGAATTCCCATCGTACCAAACATGCTCGCCCTTTCAGTCATGGGAGTGTTATAATGGAACGATCAATCCCATTATTCGTTATTAAAAGAGTAACCAAAGAGCTGGAAGTGAGTAGTGGTGATGACTACCTGCTTTTCCTTTAGTCTTACACTGCTAAATTAGGGATGGCTAGCGCAGATAGCCCTCGTATGACTTTGCGCGAAATTCAAAACAAACACGGAAGAGAAATCGTTCTCGAAATGTTGTTTCTCGGAAAAAAGTAATTCTAGTCTGTTTATTCCCAGTCCTCCTGAAACGGAACTACCCACTTGAATAATAATTAATTTGATACTCTGCATATTTGTGTTCGTGCTATATTTGTGCGATAACTGACGTTTCTAGCTTCGATTTCATAGTAAAGCATACAAACGTTTTTTTGGTATTATCATCCATCCTATCTGAGTCATAATTGGAGGTTCAAAGTGATAAGTGTATATATATATATATATATATATAGTGAATACACGGTTGAGACTTCCTTCGTAGTAGTCATAAAGTTCTCGTCGTGTTATATTCTTGTTATATTCGATTTCTCTTCTTGTCTGAAGTTTCTGTACTATTTGTATATAAAAATTCATTTAAAAAGTTAAAAGTTGCTCTATGTTTTACTAACAAAAGGAAATAAAATTAATAGTAGTATATCTATACTTTGGTAGTATATTTTGTGGCCAGTACAACCTGTAGGACACACTGGGTCTTCTGTATTAAGAGAAGTGATAGTTTTGAACTTTTCCACTTTCTGTAGGTCCAATTGTGTTTTCAGTAGGTGCACTCAACTGGAGTAAATTTCAAAGAGATCCATTAAGAAATACACGATATATAAAATATTCAGTTTTGATTGTATTCCTTCCTGTTTGTTTTATTTCTTCACACCAAACGAACAGAAAATTTATTTGTTACAAAAAATACTTAACTTTCACATATTGTTTTCAAATTTCTTTTAGTAATAGAGCATTACAACCTACAATTATCTGTCAAATTTGGTCTAAAAATTAATTGCATGCTTAAAGTTATTGAAAAAACCGCTTGATTTTGACTAAACGTGTGCCTATGCAAAAAATTGCGTGAACTATTGGCTTTAAAATTGTTACTACAACTTTACCTAAGAGTGAATGTGTACGTTTTTGGGTTTTTTTATCGTTTGATTTAAAGACGGCTGATTTAGAGCAGCAAAACTAAACGGTTAAAAGGCATGCATATATTTGAGTAATGGTTAAGCCAACCAACTAGACAACGATTTCTAACTCGAGTTTTGAGAAAAATCATTTGAGTAGACGGTTATTATTCTCTGCCCACTTTTCAGCATAAATTTGCTAAACTGTACAAAATTATCCTAATTAAAAAGCATTTAGAGTCACGTAATTTCAGCTTAAACAATTATCCCAAATAATAATACTTAATAACGCTGTACCGAATGCATGAGAGTTATGAAAAGAAACTGTTAATCTAGCTTCCATGGCGTTACTATTAAAAATGTAACACTTTTAAAGAAGAAAAACTATCAACATACATTTTAAAAAATATCGTTTCTTCTATAAACTTTTCTTCCGAGCAATAGGGTTCCGATCCTAAAGCTAAAGTGGGCTACTATCTAATATTAATTTCTTCCTTTTTGTAGTATTTGGCATATACTGACAAAAAGTCTTAAAATTTAATTAAAAATAGCCTAGAAGTGAAAAAAAAAGATGCTGCAAAAAGAATTGAGAGTGCAATCTAAAGGAATAAAATCTAATCTGTTGGTCAAACACTTATAGCATTGATAACAAGTTTACAACAAATATTAATTAATTAATTACCTGGGCCGTGTATTTTAATGACAAAGCACAAGACGAACGTGGTAACGTGAAGCAGTTATTGAACATTTCGGAATCACTAAAATTCCATCTTCAGCTGTCAGCTGTCATTTAAGCTTCAAACCTATTCTATACAGAAAGTATATCGATTAGTTCCATTGCTTTCTTAACTCACAACACCCCTCAGGAAACTGAGAAAAATAACTATTTCCATTCTGGATGTTCTTATTATCCACTATTCTAAAAGATTTTTAACTTGTGTCTATCATGAAACGCATTTACTGGCCTTTTCACTCAGTTTAACACTTTTATACCTTTCTCTTTCAAATGCAGCCTTATTCCTCTTAAATCTTCCTATCTGACCCTTAACAAAGAAATTACTTCCATACAAATCATTATTTTTCAAAATGGCTACCCTAAGTACTTCTTAGAGAAAATAACTTCCTCATTCTTAACTAATTTGGTTGCTAAATCACCTATGATACCCACTGTACTTAAACTTCTCTCATACACCTGTTTCCCATATATTGGGAGACAGAACTTCCTTATCACAAGGCAGTTGAAAATATTATGTAACTCTTACAACGGATTTACTGTTCTACATTCAATTTAGTGGCTACGCTTGCTTCTGTATAGTTTTCTTCTTTGCATGCGACGTATATTTTTCACTATGCATTGCACAAGTTTCGCCTGCTCTCGAAATTTATAGAAAATTCATGAAAGTGATAATCAACAATATTTGTTTTACAAAAACACGCTAAAATATTGTTAAAACGTCGAGAAACTCGCGTGATTCACATGTAAAAACCGATGCGTCGAGAGACAAAGAGTATTGTAACACTATGTAACAAAATTTTTACTTTTTCTTTTTCCTGGGCAGAAAGTGTTATTTTCCATTTGCTTATGCCTAAAATAAATGGAAAAGACCTATTTTTCTTTTCAAACTTTGCTTTTGTGACCTGAAAGCGTATAACGAAATCATGGTGGGAGATTATATTTGGTGGCTGATACGTGAAAGTGATTTACATTAAAGTCTCAAATCTCGAAAAACTACTCACTTCTAAACATTTTTGTTCATTTTTGTACAACTTTAGTATAAATAAATGTAAATCTAGATTCATATTTTGTTTTATTCAGACCTTATGTAAGTGAAAATGTGCAAATTTGGCCATTTTATATAGAAAGTAGGTTAATTTCTAAATTTCACTATCTAGGTCCCAAAAGCAAAATTTGAAGGGAATAATGGCCATTTTCTGTACTTTTACAACATAAGAAATAATAAAACAACAAGTACTATCCACGAACAAAACTTGTGTTACATGGTGTTATTATTGGACAGCTACAGTTAGTGTGCTATAGGCCTTGGAAGCTATAATTGTGATTAACGTCTATAAATCTATAAAACTACAGAATTTAACCAGGAACTTTCATATATTTCGAACATTACAAACCGACATGTTAATGTCGTTGTGGACTTGGATCGATTATAAAATATTCAGTTGTACACCTGTTATAAGACTCAATATTGTATGTAAGTTTATAAAATTATTGCACATAAACCATCGTCTGTAATAATAATAATAATAATATTAGTAATAACCGTTATGTTTCATTTGTATTTAAAATATAATTGTGTTAAAAAAAGAAAATTATGTGTATCAACCTTGTTAGAAAATAACATAAATTTAATATATGTTAATAACACTTTGTTGACTTCTAGATTCAAATTCAATTTTCCGGTTTACGAAATAGTGATACACTAATATACGTAACATAATAAATAGGAGATACGTCCGAAATTATGATACGTAACAACATAACAAGTTGGTGGCTCGTGTTCGAGGTTTGAATCAAACTTGAATTTGAAATAAATTAATATTCAAATCTCAATACAATTTATATTTATCAGTGCCAACAAGACGGCCCGGCATGGCCAAGCGCGTTAAGGCGTGGACTCGTAATTTGAGGGTCGCGGGTTCGCGCCCGAGTCGCGCCAAACATGCTCGCCTTCCCAGCCGTGGGGGCGTTATAATGTGACGGTCAACCCCACTATTCGTCGGTAAAAGAGTAGCCCAAGAGTTGGCGGTGGGTGGTGATGACTAGCTGTGTTCCCTCTAGTCTTACACTGCTAAATTAAGGACAGCTAGCATAGATAACCCTCGAGTAGCTTGGTGCGAAATTTCAAAACAAAAGCCAACAAGATTTTATCATGTTTGATTTATTAAAGTTTTCTTGTATCGCCCTCTCTTGAACAACTAGAAAAATATAACAAAAGTGAATTGCTTGAACTTGCCAATATTTTAGAATTATAAGTTAAAAATCAACGAGAAAATGAATTAAAAAACATATTGTTGCTATATTATTCGATGATGATGTGTTGTTTGACGAAGCATCAGAGGAATACTCTAATGTCTCCACTAGCCAGTCAGAGTCGAGTGATAAAGACAAGTTTGAAATCCAATTATAACTCAAACAAACCAAGCTTGAGCAAGCCTGCATCGAAACTTAGAAAGAGGAAGCCCGTATCGAAGCAAAAAGAGAAAGTAAACGTCTTGAGGCAGAACAAGCTTGTATTGAAGCCGAAAAATAAATTAGGTTGAAATAAATGGAAACTCGACTCAACTCCGATTGATCAAGACAAAACGACAACTTTGAACTCAAGTGATATATTAAAGAACCACATTTAACGAAAATGAAGTCGATAAATATTTCCAACATTTTAAAAACGTTGCCCAAACCATGGAATGATTCACCAAAAAATGGTCATTATTATCATTACAAAGTGTCTTGACCAGTAACGCCTAAGAGCTTATGCTTTTATCACTCTAGAAAATCGTATCAATTATGATAATGTTAAATAGCTATCCTCAAAGCATACGAGTTAGTACCAGAGGCTTACTGACAAACGTTTCGAGTTATCGTAATCAAGATAGTCAAACTTACATGGAATTAATTCACAAAAAGAAGGTTTATTTTGATCGATGGTGCAATTCTATGCGTACTTGCACCAGTCTTGACAAATTAAGACAAATATGTCTAAGTGAGGAATTTAAGCGCTGTAGTAGAGACAACATCAAATTTGATGAAAAGAAAGCTGAAGCACTACAGGAGGAAGCTACTTTTTCTGATAGTTACACTTTAACATAAAAAAACATTATTTTAAAAAGAAATCTTACCATCTTAGCAAAAACAAGTATCTTGTTCAATCCACTAATGTTTTTAAAAAAATTCAGCTTCTATGGTTCAAAATCTCCAGATAGTTATGAAAAAAACTATCAGACCCATCAAAGTTTGTCTACTATTTTTATTAAAAGCCTGATCATTTTATGTCCGATTGTCAGTGTTGGGAGAAGAAAAAAAAAGCAACACCCAGTGCGTTCATGCTCACATAGGGACATAGTTTCAACAGATCACTTGATGTTGTTTATTTGGCCACTGATAAAAAGGCTGATGAAGTTAGGGAGGACTTTAGACCTTTAGTGTTTGTTGGTTCTGTGTCTTTGACAAATGGCATTGTTAATCTCATGCCCATACGTATTATACGTGACGCTGGAGCAGCTCCGTCATTGTTGTTAGAAGGTGTATTGCCTTTAGGTTCGAGTTCAGCCACTAGTAAGTGTGTTATTGCTTAGGGTATTGAGGATGGCTTTGTTAATGTTCCTCTTTATAACATGCATTTATCATCATACCTAGTTTCGGGATTAGTTGTGTTTGGATTAAGACCTGCTCTGCAAATTATAGGTGTATCGTTATTTGGCTGGAGGGAGGGGAAGAGTTGTTGCTGAACTCAAGGTGGTTAATAAACTGATCACTGTTTCATATAAGGATGATATCGTTGTTCAGAAAAATCCAAAAGTGTTTCTTTCGTGTAGTGTGAATCAAGCTCAGGCTAAGAAATTAAACCAAACAGAAATGATAAACACGTGTTCAGAGGGCGATATTCTAGATTTGTCAGAAACATTTTTTGGGTGTGACATGGATCATGTGAGTAATTGTTCTACTGACAGCATATTTAAACAGCAATTAGATCTGCAAATCTTTTTTTTGCCCATAAAAAAATTTGCAAAAATGGTATGGTCATGAAAAAATGGAGACCATTTCAGAAGACAGATCTATAATTTATCAAATCGTTGTCTCAGAAGCATATTATCCTAAAATATTGAAGGTTGCCCATTAACTTCGAATGGGAACTCACCTAGGTATCAAGACGACATGAGAAAAAATTATGAGACATTTCTCTGGACCAAAAATTAGGCGAGATGTTTTTCACTTTTCTAAAATTGAACATGTATGTCAGTTGGCTAGAAAATCTAATAAGAAAAATTCTGTTACTCCTTTGAAACTTACTCCAACGTTCGAAAAGCATCTCAGTCATATAATAATTGATTGTGTTAAGCCAAAAATATAACATTTGTCTTTAAGCAAGTTCACGTGCTTACTAATTTTATAATCATAAGGTTATTTTTTATTAATTTCAATAATTTTTAAAACTGTATGATTTTTGACAACGTATTGTATTTAATAACAGTGTGTGTTTGTCTAACGCCAATTTTTTGATACTCTAAGGAGTGAGACCTGACGAATTTACTGTTATACGTTTATTTTAGTTCCTACACTTGTTTCTGTATAATTTTTGTTTTTTTGGTTTTTGCACTGATGAATGGCTAGGCATGGTCAAGTGTGTTAAGTACTCGTAATCCGAGGGTCGCTGGTTCGAATCCATGTCACACCAAACATGCTCGCCCTTTAAGACGTGGGGGCGTTATAATGTGACAGTCAATTCCCCTATTCGTTGGTAAAAGAGTAGCTCAAGAGTTGATAGTGAGTGATGATGACTAACTGCCTTCCCTCTAGTTTTACACTGCTAAATTAGAGGCGGCTAGCACAGATAGCCCTCATGTAGTTTTAGCGCGAAATTAAAAAAACAAACAAGCATGTGATGAATACACATGACTATGTGTTGGTCAAGTCCTCTCTGTTCTCGGAATTTGTGGAAAATCTTTGAAAATGAAAATCAACAATATGTGTTTCACAAACACGCCAGAATATTGTTGAATTACTTTGAACGTTATTATTTCTACGTGGACATTAAATATCTTCCTCAGTATGAAGTCAATTTGTAATCCGTTTGAGATCAACCAAACTAGCTAGTTTAAGCGAAATACAACAATATCAACTCAAAATTAATTTATTCATCGTGAACTTGGATTATCCATAAAATATTCAATTCTAGACCGGATATAAGACTCAGTACTGTTTGTAGGTGGTGATGACTAGCTGCCTTTCTTTTAGGAGTACACTACGAAATTAGAGTCGGCTAGCACTGATAGCCCTTGAGTAGCTTTGTGCGAAATTAAAAAAACAAACAAACAGAAATACGTTAAATACGTAACATAATAAATTGGAGACTACTCCGAAATAAAATTATAATACGTAACACCCTTCGTATCCTCAGATTGACCTGAAACTTATGAAATCTAAGTTCAGACCAAAAAACATTTTTTTTCTGTCACAAAGATCGTTTGCCGACTCCCAGTTGATCACACCTCGTCCACTTATATACGCGCATAGACTGTGAAGACTCCTATATTGGTGAAAACAAACATCATCTTAGAGAACAAGTATGTGAACACATAGGCATAACGATAAAAACTGGAAGAAAAAATACAAACTCTTACAGCTTCTGTATCTATCATTAAAATACAGAAAAAAAGACATCCGTTTAAAATTACTTCTACAGCCAAGCATGTTACTGAACTGCTTATTAAAGAAACATTAAAACCTTTTCTTCCGTCCCTAAATAATACCCAGCCTAATTAATTTGTTCCACATTCTCTGGTCTTGTATATGTTTATACAAATTGTTTACTCCTAGGTATATATTTATGTTGTAATTACACATATTCTTCATTTGTTTTGTGTCTCTGAATTAATAATAATGGAATTCTAGTGATTCCAACATGTTTAAAACTTCATCCTATTATCACGTTCGTTTTGTGTTTTTCATTAAGCTGCGTCTTTTGTTTTACACACCATCATGCTCTAAGTTGAACAAAACATGCGACCTGGCTAATTAATGAATGAATATTAGCAGTATAATTCTTTTCAATGCTACAAGTGTAGATACCAGTTTGGCCACTAGTTCTGATTTCATTCTTTTAAGTCGTATATTCAATCCATTTTCTAACGCACGTTTTCACACGTAAGATATTTTTGATTAGATAGTAAATACACTGATCTTATTACTTATTAGAAATTATTAAGCAATGCTTCAAACAATGTAGTATTGTTTGTTGTGTTAAATTAAAACGTCAAGATGTACGTACAAGAATTCAAGATTAAAAAGTATTGAAAGTTTTAACAAGTCTCAAGTGTTTATTTTTAAAAGAATGAAAAAATCATAAAACATTATGTTGTATCAAACTGTGACTAGTGAAATCTAATTTTCATTTAATTAACCTATGTATACTTATTATTATCAACGGTTCTTTTCAAATATTTCTAAAAAAAATTTGATGTTTTTTAGCTGTTCGGTTGTTCTTTTGGATAAACCGCAACGCTTCACCTCTGCTCTGCTCTCCACGACTGTCGAAACCGGATTTCTAGCATTGTAAGTCCGCAAACATATCACTATACCATTTAAAGGTAAAAACAAAATTAATGAGAATTCTTTATATATTTAAAAACGGCTGGTATGTGGTACCAACGTTGTGGCTTATTTAAATATATAATTTTCTCTACAAGTGGGTTTTCTCGTCATTACGAATGAGAAATCTTAGTATTTAAACACACTCAACTTAATTTCCATACTTTCTATTTCTGGTGGATGAGCGCTAAAATCAAGAGCTCATATCACTAAAAACTGTGGTTTGGTTCTTGTGGTGAACACATCACAAATAAGTCGTTGTCTTCATGTAAAATACTGTTTAGTATATATATTATTTATTTATATATTTTGCGAGTGGATATTTTACGATTGTTTAGTTTTGTCCGTAACAAGACAGTTAGAAGTAATTATTTAATGTAAATATTATGACAAATTTAGTTACGTGACTCGGTGAGAGTTTATAACTCACTGATGTCGAGATTATGAAATATCGTGTGCAGTTTACTGATTTCGCTGATATAGTGAGGAGACGATTAAGTAATAAACATATAAATAGTGTGAAATGTGCAGAAAACAGAAGAAAGACCAAAATAGAAAAGACGAAAAACAAAGTTACGAGAAGGAGTACGGCCAAAGAAAAGTTAAATCCAAAGTTAATCGTCGTAAACATAACGACAAATACAGGTCTAACAGATGATATACATTAGAGTAAGACTAATGGTGTGAAAGAAATAAGAAGAATATTTTGTCAAAGAAGTTCTGAGGTAACTGAACCTGCCTGTGTGATCTTTGATAAAAAGTAGCTGATTATTAGGAAGTAGGCTAAAATACGAAAAAGGAGCAGACGATCTTAAAGTATAAGATACAACCATGGTAACGTAATGAAGCATAAATGAATTATGTTTGGATAATTGCTACGAGAAATGAGCAGACGATCTTAAAAGTATAGGAAATAACCATGGTAATGTGATGAAGCATAAGTGAATTATGCTTGGATAATTTGGCGATAGAAATAAATATAAGTAATTCGACTTGTCAACCGAAATTGTGAAGCAATTGAATAGGCCTAAGGTAACTTTTGACAACAAGAAGAGAGCTATATAGTATTATGATATGGCTATAGTCATCTATAGTGTAAAGAAGTTGTTGTTCATACGTTTAACTAGTTCTGAATATATGTATATTATTTTGAAAACAAGTGGAGTGGGTGTTGTTTGTTTATTTTTTGAATTTACAACCAACATGTCACAAATACTTGTATAAAAATCCTAAACCGAACAACAACACATAGTATATATATATTTATACTTACTATATAAATAAAAAAAGATTTTAATTGACTGACACTCATTGTGTAGATTTGGGCAATAACAAACCAATAAGCACTCAATCATTAACCTTTTTAAAGTCCAAGGAATTCTAAAGATAGAAAATTTTGTAACCCATCGTTTATTTCCTTATGATTTTTATTGTATCAGTTGTTTTTCAAAATTAGAACCAGAATTTTAAACCTAAACAGTACCTACAGATTAGAGTCTCTAAAGTTAATGTGTAACCATCTTGAGCATTTTGAGAAACTGTTGACTAAATGATAGCAGCCAATCATCAGCATTTTGTCCTACAAAGGCTATGTCCAATTCTGTTATTCTAATTAAGAAGTTGTTTCTCAGTTTTATAAAGCTTTCGTTGTTGAGTGGTATCACCCATTAGGTCTCACCTGGCTCTTTTGGATAATTATAATGTTCATATGGAAATTTTATGAAGTACAAAAGTCAATGAGATTGTTCTATCAGCCTGTTTTCTCTCAGTTTGTCATTTCACTACATTTGCTGCGTGATTGAGACCATGATCTTCCTAAAAGAAGAATCCCCAGCTAACAGGTGTTGTTTCTGAGAGGGAGTTATATAATAGAATGCGAATTCACTAATACCTGTCAGCAGTCAAGATATCATCAATTTTGTGTAATTCTCCAACACCACTGGCTAAAATGCAACTCACACAGTCACGTCTGTATACCAGTATGCTTTACTCTGGGTGTTAAGTATTGACGGTGAAGCTGTTCTTCTTCCTACCCTCAAATAAAACTATTATTGACTATTTTAAAGTAATTTAACTTTGAATTTATTTGTTAAAATAACTTTACTCTAGCTTTGTTAACCCCATTATTTAAACTCGATGTGCCTTTCAGCCGTTATGGTTGGTTACCTTCCAGTAGCTGTACTGAGGTTTTGTTTTGTTAATGTTCCAGAGACAACATTTACACATGCATTTACAGCTAGGGCATTGTCGTGTATCACGTAAGAAACATATCCTGAGTTACTTAATATCACTTTTTTAAGAGTTTGGGATTTTTATCTCAACTGCTTCTGTTATCAACAGAATCAATTTAAGAACCTTATTTTCAGCTTCTATACAGCTTCTATTGGAACAAGAAACTTTAATACCATCTGTCATGTGAAGTACTTTTCACCACTCAAAACTTTTATTTATACGTGTTAATCAAGAAGTATTTCTGTCTTGAGCTCCACGAACGAATTTACGGCACTACTGCTGCGAATGTGACTGTTTATACTTTTATAGGCCTTATTTTGGTGTGGCGTTGTCGTATTGGCTCACGTCTATACAATGGAGAATTGTTGTTGTTGTTTTGAATTAAGCACAAAGCTACACAATGGGCTATCTGTACTCTGCCCACCACGGGTATCAAAATCCGGATTTTAGCGTGTAAGTCCGCAGACATACCGCTGAGCCACGGGGGGCTACAATGGAGAACAAATAATCTCATAATATTTCCATTTTATCCAGTTTACACAACTATTGTACATATTAATCAACCCAAAGTCACATTTACGTTTCTTTTCAGAAAATGATAAGAAGTATAATTTAGTTTTCATCTTGAAGTTTTAGTGCTGCTTGCAGCTAGTATTCATCTTGAAGTTTTAGTACTATTTGCAGCTAGTATAAAAGATTTAAGTTAAGTCCAAAATTTGAATTAGAATGATGCCTTTTTTATTGAATTTCCAGTGACTGAAATACAATATTGAAGTAAAATAATTTTGGAGTCTTTGCGAAAGGGCTTGGATTGTAAATAATAGTGAAAATGGAAACCAATAAATTTAAATTGTAAGACTACGTATTATTGATTATTCCAAAGTTTTGGGGATAAAATGAATCATTTTGTAACAACGTATAAACATGTTTATGACAGTTACAAGATCATGCACTCATTAAATGGACAAAAAGGCCCTTTGAGAATATCTTCATCTTTCACTCCTCGGGGAACACTAAGAGTACATGTCAGTTTTAGCTAATATCAGTAAAAAATTATAGGAGTAAAAAGCTTGCAAACAGACAAACAGTGGCCATCCGAGAAGAGGCATAGGGGTCGGAAATTATTCGAGGTGGAAGGGAGGGGACGTAAGGGTGTATGTAAAGTTTGGCTTAGATGGGTCAAAGGTATAGAAATTTAAATCTGACACAAAGGTGACACTTCTACTTTATATATGACATATACCTCAACACTGTTAATAATTGTTTCCTTTAACCAAATTAAATTATTTTAATATCTGATTTGAGCTCATTTAGTGTAGATTTACAAGAGTTACAAATACATGCACTTATCTATTCAGATTATGAGCGGACAGATCCTTGAGAAATTGTGTGCGCACGTGTGTGTGTATATATTGACATTTGCTTTGATAACTTGCATCATCATGGTTGCTGGGCTCCATTTACCCAACTATGAAGTAGTGTATCTAGTGTAGCATTTTTCTTGATTTCGGCATCTCAGAATCTTGTAAACACATGGTGAGTTCACGTTGCTATGGTATTTTCGTAATATTTTTGAACGTGTATTATTTGACAAAATAGTGTTAGCCAAGCGTCATTTGAAGACTCGAATGTGCTATACAGTTACTTTCAGAGAACAAACAACTCGTTAAGACGAAACCTTGAAAAATAGCATATATTTATGGCGATTCACGGAACTTACTCATTGCTTGCATACGTATGATGTCAGTGAAGGAGGCTTATAAGACATTTGAAATCATCTTACATTACTTTCAGTTTCTGAAACAAATATTTTTGTCACTGAATGGTGTATTCTTCTGTAACAAGCTCTACCGAGCTACAAATCTATCAACTTCTCTACAATATTAGATAAGAACTGGAGCAGCTGTAGTTCTAAGAATTTATTAGGGAAAACAAAGAAGATTATTTAATAACATGTCAATCGCCACTACAACTGACAAATCCATTGTCGACAAGGCCTTTTGCTCAAATACCTGGGCTCATCAGACTGGATAGTGTTTGAAGAATAAAATACTGGTCAATACTTTATTCATATCGTTTGTTTCACGAATAACAGCAGCCCGCCATGGCCCGGTGGGTTAAGACGTTCGACCTCAGATAACCACTCTTTTACCAATGAATAGCGTGGTTTAAGAGTTGGCGGTGGGTGGTGATGGCTAGCTGCTTTCCCTCTAGTCTTACACTGCCAAATCAGGGACGACTATCGCAGATAGTCCTCGTGTAACTATGCGCGAAATTAAAAAAAAACAAATGAACGACAGTTTTTTTACGGTGTGTTAAGTAAGTGAATTCAGGTCATCACAAGTAAGGTTTTGTGTTGTTGTTGTTTTTTAACTTCGCACATAGCTACACGAGGACTATCTACGCTAGCCGTCCATATTCTGATCAATATTCTGGCGAAAGTCTAGTTGGCAGTTAAGAATTGTTTTTTGTTCAAATTCCGTTGTAAATATATTTTGTTTAAAATAACATGTATAGCATTAAGGCAGCAACATCGAACTTTATTTTTTGTCTGCTGATGCTATAAAAATAAATTTTAATTTTAATGTGTAGAATATTTACGCAGGTGTATCCAAGTAAATTACCTAGTATGAAATGAAGGGCGTCCATGAATGATATTATAGAAAATTTGTTCAAATATTATAATCTTTATATTTACTAACACAAAATATCAACGCTCCGTAACGGGTTTCAAAGTCCCATCATGAATCACAGAGATCCCAATCAATTTTTCCATTATCCCAGTTACTATTAGAAATATCTTGGAGGTGAGGGGGGTGCCATACCAGAAAATTAAATCATTGGGACACCGATACGTTGTGCCAGGTTCGGCCTCATTAACTTATGAGTAGAGACAGGGTGTATCAAGACAGCTAATGCAACAGCTAGATCAGTTTTCTTTATATATATATGTAATGTCAGATACAAATACAAGGTGTATCAGGATAGCTTATGCAACAGTTAGATAACTCTGTTTATGTATATATATATATATATAATGCAATAGATACAATACATGGCCAAAACTATGTGGAGACTCGACAATCACACCCATATATGCTTGTTGAACATCCCATTTCAAAACCATAGGAATTAATATGGAGTTGGTCCATCTTTTGCTTCTATAACAGCCTCCACTGTTCTGGGAAGGTTTTTCACTAGATTTGGGAGCATGGTTGCGGGGATTCGTTCCTATTCAGCCCCAGGAGCATTAGTGAGGTCGTGCGCTGATGTCAGGATAGAAGGCCTGACTCGTAGTCGGCGTTCCAGTTCACCCCAAAAGTGTTCGATGGGATTGATATCAGGGCTCTCTACAAGTTAGTCAAGTTCTTTCACGCCAACCTCGGCAAGCCGTGTCTTTACGAGCCTCGATTCTTGCACGGGGGCATTGTCATGCTGAAACAAGTAAGGACATTCCTCAAACTCCTGCCACAATGTTGGAAGCACACAATTTTCAAGAATGTCATTGTATGCTATAGCATTAAGATTTCCCTTCACTTGAACTAAAGAGACTAGCCCAAACCATGAAAAACAGTCCCAGACCATTATCCTTCCTCCACAAAACTTTACGATTGAGACTATGCATTCAAGCAGGTAGCGTTCTCCTGGCATTTTCCAAACCCAGATTCGTCAGTCAGACTACCAGATAGTGAAGTGCGATTCATCACTTCAGAGAACGCGTTTCCACTGCTCCAGAGTCCAATGAGGTGTGTTTTAAACCACTTCAGCTGACGCTTGGCATTGCGCATGGTGATCTTAAGCTTATGTACGGTGCTCGACCATGAAAACCCATTTCATGAAGCTCCCGACGAACAATTCGTTTGCTGACTTTGCTTCCAGAGGCAGTTTGGAACTCGATAGTGAGTGTTGCAACTATAGAGAGACAATTTTTACGCGCTACTCGCTTCAGCACTTGGAGGTCCCCTTCTGTGAGCTTGTGGTTGAGGTACTGTTGTCCCTAGACGTTTCCACTTCACAATAACAGCACTTACAGTTGGCCGAGGCAGCTCGAGCAGGATAAGAAATTTGACAAACTGACTTGTTGGAAAGATGGCATCCTATGAGAGTGCCACGTTGAAAGTCACTAAGCTCTTCAGTACGACCACTTCTACTGTCAATGTTTGTCTGTGGAGATTGCATGTCTATATGTTTGATTTTATGCACCTGGTAGTAATCGGTGTGGCTGAAATAGCCTAATCTATTTATTCGAAGGGTTGTCTATATACTTTAGCCATGTAGTGTACGTCGCGTATACAGCTTGAAAGTAAAATGCTAATAAAAAAAATCTTGAATTATACAAGGTTATATAATTTTAAAAGCTTTGAAAGACAAATTTAAAGAATATTAAAAATGCAAACACGATATTTACTTAAAACATACTTATATTCGTCTCTTCTTTTTTTTTAATCTGTGTTACTTTCGTCCAGGATATTGCCGTGCAGTTTGTTCGTGTCTATAGGCTCAAGGTCTCTTTAGGTTCATGGTTTTACTTATATTTAACATAAAAGTTGTTGTTTTTTGTTGTTATTTTGAATTATGCACAAAGCTACACAATGGGCTATCTGTGCTCTGCCCGCCACGGGTATCGAAACCCGGATTTTAGCGTGTAAGTCATCAGACATACCGCTGAGCCACTGGGGGGCAAAGTAAATTGTTTTTGTTGTTGTTTTGAATTAAGTACAAAGCTACACAATGGGTTATCTGTGCTCTGCCCACCATGGGTATCGAAACCCGAATTTTAGCGTGTAACTCCGCAGACATACCGCTGAGCCACTGGGGGGCGAATTTAAGTTGTTGTTGTTGTTTTTGAATTAAGCACAAAGCTACACAATGGGCTATCTGTGCTCTGCCCACCACGGGTATCGGAACCCGGATTTTAGCGTGTAAGTCCGCAGACATACCGCTGAGCCACTGGGGGGCATAATATAAAAGAAAGAGAAGTCAAAAAGGCTTGTTTTCACATAAATACATGGTTTTAATGTTATTAAATATAGTTTCAGCGAAAAACGTTTTCGCCAGCAACACGAAAGAAATAAAATCTCGTTAAACGCTTTTGTGCATTTTCCTCAAAAGATCCTTTGGGAATCACTACCGCTAAAATGTGAAATAGGTCTCATTTCCAGTCTTATTGTGAGGCTTCTTTTCACACAAATAAATACACATAATATCGTGTTATAGTATCCTATATCTTAAAATTAAAGACTTTTAGATTTGCAATACTAAGAAAATATAGATTTAAATATGAATTTGAATGTTTTATTCTAATAGCAATATAGGTGTGCATATAATGTGGATTAAAAATACACTATACTTAAGCAAATAAATCTTACTTGTCTCATTAAACAAGTCAACATAGCTTTTAAAAAGCAGCTAGATAATTCCTTATCAGAAGAAACTATAACATTTTTATTAATGAAATGGTAATATGGAGTTGTATTTTCAACCTTGTTTACTTGGCAATTTAAAATATCAGTTGATATCATATAAATGTCCTAATTTTCCACATTAATCAGAAAAAAACGTGTTAATTTGGATCTCTGATGCATTCTTTATTAAAACCTACATCATAGTTAAAGAAATGTGCGTTTATTACAACTATTCTATTGTTCGTGCACAAAGCAGGGGTTTGATTCCCCTCGGTGGACTTAGAAGGTAGCCCGGTGTAGCTCTGCTCTATGAAAACTCAGATACACGCTTACATAGAGAAAAGGTTATGCATGGCCAGGTGGTTAAGGCACTCGACTCCTAATCCGAGGATCGTGAGTTCGAATTCCCGTCACACCAAACATGCTCGCTCTTTCAGCTATGAGAGCGTTATAATGTGCTGTCAATCCCACTATTCTTTGGTAAAGAGTTTGAGATGTGTGGTGATGACTAGCTGCCTTCCTTTAGTCTTACATTGCAAAATTAGGGATGACTATTACAGAATGCCTTCGTGTAGCTTTGTTCGAAATTCTAAAAAAACAAAACCCAATTCAAGTATCACGATATCTGACGGAATAAATGCGAAATCCGACGTATTTCGCAAAGTAAGTCCGTCATTTTAAGAAAATGTTAATCAAATTACTTTATCATGAAAGGCGTTTATTACGATCTAGTATTAAAATAATGTACGTAGTTAGGCATTCATAAAGTTTGTTATAAGTGTACAATCACAACAAATAGGATTCCCATGACTAAAGAACTACTTATCGTCGAAGCGATTTTCTTCTTGCGTCGTTAGTAACGCGTTTTTTATTACGTATAATGTCGAGTTACAGGAAACATAACAACATGCGTTTAAAACAGCATAATTTCGAACAGTCACTTATATCTCTGTATGCGTGTTTTTGAATTTCGCTCAAAGCTACACTAGGGCCATCTAGACTAGCCGCTCCTAATTTTAGCAGTGTAGGAAGGAATGCAGCTAGTCATCACCATCCAATGCCAACTCTTAGGCTACTCTTTTACCAACGAACAGTGGGATTGATCGTCACATAATTACGCCACCACGATTGAAAAGGCGAGCATGTTTAGTGTAACAGGAGATTGGAACCTGCGGTTTTCTGATTGCGATTCGAACATCCTAACCACCTGGCCACGGCGGGACTATACCTCTGTAACTGATATTCTTGACTATATCATGCATGTTCAAAGAACACACACACACACACAATGAAATTATGTTTAAGATAAAATAATATGGTAGTGTAACGCAAAATCTATCTGTAGCGCTGCAATCACAGAAGTATTTTTTTTTTCTAAGAAAACACGACATATAGGACAGTGATAAATTTTAGGACCTACAACACTAAAATCATGGGTTTGTTTCCCAATGTGTTTTTTTCTGTAAGAAAAAACATATTTCTACTATTACTGTTATTATTTATTCACTTGAAAATAGGTTGATTATCTTTTGATAACTACAAAATGTGGTGTTTTTTTAATATTAAAATGTTAGTTTTCTATTGGTATTTTGAGCCTCTACAACAAATAGACAAAACGGTTATTTCAAAGTCCATAATTTAGAAACAACGATATGAAGTTGAACAACCAGTCAACATCATACGCCACTAGCGAATACTCTTAAACGAGGTGCAAACTTGACTATTATACTTTACAGATAAAAGCATAGAGTGTACAGCGGTATGACCGAATTTCTTGACTTCACATTTTAAACATATCTAAATACTTAGTTTCAAAAATTATACAACGATTTTGCAAATAAAAATAATTTATACTATTTATTTTCCAGTCTACATATTTCATAAGGATTTAGCAGTTTCTTACTAAAACAATTTATGCCTGTTAATAAACCAAGTTATTGTGTTTACAAAATCGTTGTTCAAATTTTAAAGTTGAGGTAAGTTAGTCCAATTGTTATTCAGCAAAAAGAAAAATTTAAATGTTTCGATATGTTTGTTTGTTGTTAAGCGCAATGTTACACAACGGAAATTGTATACTTCTCTGACCTTTATACTAACGTTGTAAGCCACCAAACTTACTACTAAGCAGGTAGCGGCTCTCGATATGTTTCTTTAGCTTTCCTGATATGTTCTAACTCTGTATCTAATAATATTTATATATATAAAACAGTTATAGTCCTTTTCGGGGGGCCATGTATGGCCAAGTGGTTAAGATCGCGAGTTTGAATCACCGTCTCACCAAACATGCTGTAACTGCAGTGTAGTGAAAACGAAAGTAGGCACTACACATAAGCTATTGGTAAAGCTTGAAAGAAAAAGTTTGTTTTGGTTTGGTTTGTTTTGAATTTCGCGAAAACCTACATGAGGCCTAACTGTGCTAGCCGTCCCCAATTTAGCAGTCTAAGACTAGAGGGAAAGCAGCTAGTCATCACCACCCACCGCCAACTCCTGAGCTTTCTCTTTTACCAACGAACAGCGTAATTGGCCGTTACGTTATAACAGCTGGTATAGATAGCTCTCGTGTAGCTATGCGCAACATTCAAAAGCAAGCTACGGTGTATATATATATTGTCACCCTCAAATTACAGTATCCAAGACACACATGTAATTTAAATCAATTCTAGATATTTCAGCTAACTGTGAGATAATCATTTATTTTATTTGTGGTTACTTGATCTGCTTCTGAGTATGCTATTTTAACTAAAAGTGAACTGAATGTGATGTAGCAACTTATTTTTTTATTGGTTAATGTTTGTATCTTTGGTTATAGCAAAGCCAGGTCAGGCTATCTCCTGTTTTCATCAGTTTTAGCTTTGTGAATTTGAAGACTTACCACTGTACCACTGTGGAACTTATTGGTTAAAATAAATAACATGAATTATCAGTAACTTCTTAGAATGAAATCAATGAAAAAATAAACTATTTGTTTCAATTTTACGCAAAACTACACGAGGGCTATCTACACTAGCCGTCCCTAATTTAGTAGTGTAAGACTAGAGAGAAGGCTGCTAGTCATCACTACCCACTTCCAACTCTTGAGCTACTCTTTTGCCAATGAAAAGTGGAATTGTCCATAACAAAATAATGCCCTCGCAGTTGAAATGCATGTTTGGTGTGACGGAGGTTCGAACCCGCTACCCTCAAATTACGAGTCGAGCGCCCTAACCACCAGGCCATGCTGGGCGAAAAACAAAATAAATCTAATAACGGGAAGATTTACACAACCATACACAACCCAATAGAAGCATTCTCTTACTGTCTTCAATGGCTTTATAGACTTAAAGGTTCAACTTTTGGAATTTCTATAAAATATAAAATAGTGCTTATGAACATAGAGACTGGAGAAGTATCAGATGTAGTCGATGTTTTTACTCACTGATATCTCCTCATGTCCGACATAACAACCCAACTTTCAAGTATAATGAATCCCACTATGCTCAGTAAACCTTTGTCTCTGACCGTTTAACACAGGTTTTCTACGATATTCTTGATTCACTAAATAATTGTTTTCAAAGTTGTTTATTTTGCCTTTTCATGTGTTGAATCTCATAACTTTTTCATCATTACTAGTGGATATCAGATCGTAGTGTACTTTAAGTGAATCAATATTACTCCATTCATCGTGCTTTCATTCTGCATTAACGTTGCGTTTTCGGGATGATGCATCACGATTACCATAATTCTGTTCAAAGTGATGCACAATCTCAAAGTTGTGCCGTTGAAATTTCTGGTGCATGATAAGTCTAGGGTGTAAACGTTTATCCTTATAAATAATGATGAAAACTACTTAGGGATCAAACAATATTTATTAGCTATTTCTGAGTTGCTATTATACCTGATTTCTACACCATTCATTGTCTTACTATAGACTTCAGTCACATGTTCTTTTTTATTTTGTACCTGTGATAACTCTACTCAATTTACATAATTAGTGACACCTGTATCTAATACGAGAGGACCTTCAATAAAACTGGATATACTAATAGAGAAATAATGGTCAATTGTTTCTTCGATTTGTTGAAAACTGCTCCCAATTAGCATTCGAACAAATCTTTTGAGGTTTATCATTTAACGTATGTTGGAGTGAAGCTATATCAGAGAATAATTTTCAAATGGGCAATATTAAAAGCACAGTTAAATAAATTTTCGTTTCTTGTTGTCTTCTTTGTTTATTATCAGTTTTTTAATTTCTAACAGCATTAGAAAATTACACTAAATAAATATTGTAAAGTTACAAGAAATCAATTTTGGATAGTTTTGAGTACGAAATTGTTCGATTTGGCTATTATTAAGTACAAATCTACAGAGTGGATTTTCTTTGTCTTACCTACCAAGAGCATCGAAACCATATTTTTGGCATTATAAGTCTGATGACTTACCACTAAGTGACTAGAACGTATTTCTGAAATAGAGTTAAACTTGCTATTTGAACTTAAATTGTGAAATTTTTGTGCAAGCATGCCTTTTTTCCCTCTGAACACCGAAGTGATACTTAGCAGCTATATAGCTTCAACATATTCAAGTTTGTTGTGACATCTACAGCTTACTAATGTGTCAAAAATCCATTATTTTGTATGTATAATTTGGGTTCTGAGTATATTAATTATCTCTACTTCATTCAGTCTATCATTTCTTCACAGAATTATTACATCATATAAAATCTTCCTCATTTGAACGAAAAAATTAAAATTTTAAAAACATACCTTACAATATACCAATAATTTCAAAATATTCCTGATATTTATCTAAGGTATCTTTTTCCCTCTATTTTCTGTTCCCACATTTTACTTTTGGTACCTCCTTCTGGTATGTCACTAGCTTTGTTTGGTAAGGCAGCTACCAATTCCTAATAGTTGTTGTTATAACTCTCAAATACAAAATTGTTTAATGCTTTTGAATCCAATCCTCTAAATTAGAAATAAAGAACTAGAAAGTGTTCAGTATTCTATTTGTTCTCTTGAAAAATGATTTTCAACTAAGCCTGAAATACTTTTCTTGTTATCCTTCCATCATAATCCATTGATTTCTTGACTGGGTGATGTTGTTAAACCGGCTAACTAAAATATGGAACTGGGCTTTTTAAATACACAACTGGAAAAGTCTAGGAAGGTCCTACAGTTAATAGCCCAATAGCAGTGGTAATAAGTGTAGATCAAGTAATGTTTCGTAGATGTAGAAAGAAACGTAGCTATTTTTATCTTTCTGTTTACATATTAATTTTTAATATGTTTTGTTCTGTCATTAATTGTTTTTCCTCTTTGGTATTTTGATTTTGTCATTAAAGCTTTTTTATACATTATAGATATTATTTTGCTCTTCATCTCTGACTTTGTGGATGTCCTTTTCTATTTCTTCAGTTGTGCTGTAATTAGTCTTAGTGTGTAAAGTTGTAAATTAAATCTATTTTAAGTATGAAATAAAGTTAAACCAAATAACAATAAACATCAAAAACTAATATACAGTAGTAAAAAAGAAAAAAATATGTATCTAAGTGTGTGGTAACCTAAAAGTATTTTGACAAGTATGTTTCAGAACACAAGTTACTCAGTAACCCCGATGACTCATCGATGTCCAGTACGCGTCACTCACTGCCTGAGGTTATCTCTATTTCACACTGTTAGTTTCTATGTGAGCATCAGCCAAGGTAGACAAAACCTGGTATGTATGTGTACTGCCCTGTGCAGTATACTTAGTATTTACCTACTATTACATCGTTCCTATGCTGAATAAGCTCTTTTGATGCTATCTAGAATGTCATGAAAAACTAAATAAGTTCACATTGTTCACACTTTTTATGCAGTTTTTTTTCTGCAGATTAAACAATAAAATGTCTAAAAAGCGCACCTACTCTGACGCCTTTCTTCGCTATGGCTCTGTGAATTTACCTTCTGGTGGAGAGGATCGGCCACAATGTGTAATATGTCACAAAGTGTTGACAAATGAAAGCCTCAAGCCATCAAAACTCTCAACTCACCTCCAGAAGTTCCATCCAAATCTTCAAAATGAGGATCAGGCTTATTTTCAGCGCCGGGCTGTAGCACTGAAGAATATCCAGTTCGATTCATCTGGAATTCAAGCCGAAAAGCTTCAAGCTGCGGTCGAAGCATCTTACTTTGTTGCATATAAAGTTGCCGAAGAACAAAAATGCCACACCATTGCAGAGAATCTGATTATGCCTTGTGCATACGAGATGGTAAGCAAGGTATGTGGAGAGGATCAAGCGAAGAAACTGAGTGTCATATCTCTATCAAACAACACAATCCGCCGACGAGTCGATGACATGGCATCAGATATTCTGTCCCAAGTTACAACAGAGATCAAGGAACGCTCATATAGCAAATTCTCCTTGCAATTTGATGAATCGTGTGACGTAGACAGTTGTGCTATTCTCCTTGGGTTCGTTCGTTACGTCCACCAGGACAAGATTAAGAAGAGTTCCTATTATGCGAAGATCTGCTGACAACCACGAAGGGAGAAGATATCTTCAATATCATCAACAGTTTCTTTACCACAAATGGACTGGATTGGAACAGCGTTCAACAGGTAGGGAGAGATGTTTATATAAAGTCTAGATTAGTATAAATACAATGAATTACATGGCATATAGTCATATTGTTTTATTTATTGTACAAGTAGCTGTTTTGTAGCTAATATTTTATACATAATTCACAAAAAAGTATCGTGTCTGTCGTACTGAAATACTAAAGTACCAAAATAAATTAAATTAAAACCATATAATTATAACGCAAAAGATAAGTAAGAATGACTAACTGACGCAATCTATAATAGTTTTTCTTTTTTAATCTAGGTCTCCGTCGATGATGGGTCGTAATCGTGGATTACGGGGCCTCATACAAGCTGTGAATCCAGAAATTTCTGTAGATCATTGCATCATTCATCGGTGCTCTCTTGGATCAAAAAGCCTGCTTGGTAATTTGAAATAAGTGTTTGAAGATGTGTTGAAAATCGTCAATTTCATCAAGTCCAGGGAGCTGTGCAAGGAAATGGGAGAGCAGTATCAAGTTCTGCTCTACAACACCGATGTTCGCTGGTTGTCACGAGGCAAGGTTGTACGTCGAGTCATTGAGCTCCGAACGGCTCTTCAGGAATTTCTGAAACAAGAAGAATCTTCTTTTGCTACCAAGTTCACTGATAAGGAGTGGCTTGCTCGACTTTGTTACTTGGCTGACATATTTGCGTAGCTAAACAGTGATTATCTGCAACTCCAGGGCCAAAACACGACTGTCATTGATGCCTATCACACTGTGACTGCATTTCTGGGAAGACTGAGATTCTGGATTCGACGCTTGGAGAAAGGAGTGATCGCTCAGTTTCCCACCCTAGACCAGTTTGTTGAGGAGAATAGTTATGATACTGGATCACTTTTATAGACCATCAACAAAGAGATGAGCGACCATTTGAAGGGGCTTGAAACAAACATGCAACACTACTTTCCAGAGAGTGACCTAAAACAGCCAGTCTTCAGTGGATCATTCATCCCTTTTCTGTACCTGATAAGGCCATTCATGATTATGATTTCCTTGCAAAGGAGGAGTGGATCACAATGCGAGCAAATGAAGCCTTGAAAGTCAAATTCCAAAACCAAAATGCATATTTCTTTTGGATTTTACAAGTAGCTGACTCGCCAACTCTGTCCAAGAGAGCCTTGAAGTTGTTGGTATCATTCTCAACAACGTATCTGTGCGAGAAGGGGTTTTCAACCGTGCTGGGGATGAAAACAAAAAAGAGGACTCACTTGAATGTTGCAAACGATGCCAGACTGGCACTTTCAACCACAAAGCCAAGAATTCCTAAACTAGCTTCAAGTATGCAACTCCATCCATCCCACTGATGTTCTTGAAATCTTTCGCAATATTCATTAGAAATGCACAATGATCAAATACAATAGTTAAAAGTGTAATTCGGTGTAAATAAATTATATAAATAAATTGTAAATAAATAAAATGCAATACATCTCTAGTTTAATTTAGCCACATATATCAATGTTGAAAACATTTTGTAAAAGGGGTAACATGCTTAATGTGGCATGTTAAATTGGGTAACGAGCTGAAAAAATTTGGGAACCACTGTCTTAACCCCTTTCTTAAACTTATTTCACACCTTGTTTTTCTTTTCATGCTCTGCCTCTTAGTTTTTTTTTCTTTTCAGTATATCAACATCTCTAGCAAATTCAATCTTACTTCATACTTCTGTTCTTGTTCTAAAGCTTAATCAAAGTTCTATTGTACTTTCATCAAAATAATCCCACTTCTTACACAAGTGTTGCAAAGTGTTCTATCATTGGATGGGTTCTTTTTTATTCTTTGGTGAATACATTTTACTTAACGATAACGAACTAATTCACTTCTTCAATAAGTCCTATGTTTATTGGTAGGCCTAACTCTACAAACAACGGTTCAGCACATATATTAATACTAATGGCATGCTTAAATTATTTACGTAACTATTCTTGTTAGTGGATCGATAACAGCTGAATAACTTACTAACTCTCAGTGTCTATCTTATTAAATCTTCTTAACTAGCTCTGAGATGATTAATTAATTATAATTTACTCAATCTGGCATTTTTATATTGTACTGGCTGCCCATGTATTTCAGAAAGAGCAGGAAATTAACAAACGAATGAAGTTTCATAAAACTTATAGATTTAATACAATCATTATGATATGTATAAAATTCCTCTAGTGAACAAAATATTAAAATATTAAAAATATAGTCAACAACAATATTTATAGTGAATATGAAGTATATGTTGCGGTACACACAACTATTTAATTATATTTTATATGACATACTGGGTGGTTTACATTATAAATAAAACATTATAATTCCACTTAGAGAAAATTATTTCAAAAAATAATTAAATGGAATTATGAGGGTTTTTTTAATGTGTTATAATATCTTCGAAAAGAAGCAACCAGTTTCTCAAAATCACAATCTAAAATGAAGCACTAAAATGTTATATAAATCGCCCACATTGTTGATCAGTTTTCTAAAACGTATTTTTATTTCAGAAACTACACAGCAAATACATACTTATATTTTTTGTAGTTCTTTCAGATGAAACAATACAAATAAATATCGTATTCTATACTTACAAATTTAATTTTGCGTCATATTTCTTCAGTGGAAATAAAACAAATGTATTTTATGTTCCCTTTCACTCTTTTCCATCTAAATGTTGAAAATAACTTGACATCCAGCAGAGTTTCTGCCACGTGTTATGTATCTTTATATATACAACCTCTGCAGCAGTGACGTTCGTATTACTTGTTATAGTTGAGTGTATAGTTTCATACGATAGAGAAACTGGTTCTTGTTTTTGTGTAATCCGAATATAGAATCTGCAGCATAAGAAAATGCATGTGGAACACACGCTTATAACTTTGGTATTATGGCAACAGACTTTAAAAAAGAACGAGGAGAAAAAATGAATCTTTATAAATATTACTAGACTATTACTAGAGGTTTAAATCTCGTAGTTCAATAAACATTACATACATTATTACATTTATATTTATTTTACTACCTAACGCAATAAAAAAACTTAAATGAATTTGCTTTGGTTTTGAATTTCACGCAAAGCTACACGAGAGGTATCTGCGCTAGCCGCCCCTAACCTAGTAGCATAAGACTATAAGGAAGGTAACTAGTTATCACCAACTTCCACCAACTCTTGGGTTACTCTTTTATCAACGAATAGTGGGATTGACCGTTACTTCATAATGTCCCCACGGCTGAAAGGGCGAGAATATTTACTGTGACAGGAATTCGAACCCGCGACCCTCAGAGTACGAGTCGAATGTCTTAATCACCTGGCCTTACCGAGCCAAATGAATTTGGAAAGGAATATTTTTGAAGTAAATTTGCTTGATGAATGTTTCAACTTCCAATTAAAGTTTATTTAGACCATCATATTTATGCTCATGTTCGGTGATGGGTTTCAAACCCGCGATCCGTAGAACTGCAATTCGAGCACTATAATCACCAAGCTGTGGTAGACTCTAACAAAATAAGAAACTTATAGCATAATCTTAAATATGAACTAGTGACAAATAACTTAAATCAGAGATGTCTATTTGTACATTAAAACTGTGAAATGACAAGGTTATGCGCTTCTTTTCATTTTATTTATCTTACCTGTAGATTTACGCAAAACTGTTTTCAATGATGAAAATATTTTAGATACCTCCATATTATTTCACTTGACACAAATTTCAAAGAGGGAATATTTCTTGTACTTAACAACATTGGAAAAACAAATGTCTAAAAATCAGCTGGGACACGTACTATACAGAAAAAACCTGCAACAAGTCATTCCTCAGCGATAGTAACTAAAGTACGGTGCCTTATAATGAGAATCCATGAACGCAAAGATCTGTGATACAAGCCGCCTTCGTGTCGCATGTAACAGCACACAATAAATCGACCTTCAGTGGTGCAGCGGTATGTCTGCAAACTCACACCACTATAAACCGGGTTTCGATATCCTGACTGGCAGAGCACAGATATCCCATTGTGTAGTTTTTTTGCTTAATTCCATAAACCAACATATACAATAAATCAAAAAGGATGGAAAGGCGACACAAGTCATTTTCACAAGAAGGTTGCTACAATAACGTATTTGTCTAACTACCATATACCTTACACAGCTGAAAAATACTCATGTTATATCTCACAATGAAGTATTGCTCAAGTCACTAGAAGGATGTGTCTTTATCATAACAGTTCTAGGACAAAGACTTTAGTAATGGAAGTTACACTGCATGGCTGATGTTACTGTACTCGGACAAAGCATCAACGATCATGGCGACATTTACTGTAATGAGATTGTGCGACTTCAAAACAGGTTTAATAAAACGTATTCAAAACATATTAACATGTTAAAGTTGTTTAATTGTTTTTAAAGTCTCACTTGATTGTTTCAAATTAAAATACTAGTATGTTATGTTTGAATAGTTTCTTCCATGTTTAGACTGTCTCTTATAACACATTTCTTTGTTAGAAATAAAAAAAAAGTTTTCTCTCTTTACATAATCTTTTATATTGAAAAGAGCTTCAAAGTTTGGCATCTAATATATGTTCTGCCCCATATGTATGCAAATACTTGTATTAGTATATTTTTTCAGCACTAATATTCGCATTACTTGTCATAAATGTGCATAGAATTTGAATTTTAAATGCTAAATATGTTAATATTGGCTTATTTGTAACACCAGTACAGACTCACTTCATTCTAAAAGTGTAATGAGAGAACAAAACAGTCAACATCCTTAGCTTATGATTCGTGATATGATTTTATAACCTGTGTATTGTGTGTATTCATTGAATAGTTTTGTGCTGTGGTCATGGTATATGTATACGTGATTGTTTTACCTTTGTTAAAGTCCTGTCTTTAGTTATGAGTTTAGCAGAGCTCGACTTTAATCAGTTTTTGAACTGATAATTGATTTGGCAAGCAAGTGTAAAGATACCATAATATCATTTCCGGATTAGTTGACGAAAGAACTAAATTCAGGGCAGTACGTAAATATTCAAAGCATTTTGTAGGGTACTATTTGTAAAATAAAGATTAATATTTATCTTGCTTTCTTTCGCTTGAGTACTTTGAGTTCTATCACATTTTCATGTATTTTTTTATTCAGCTTTACTTCTTCACTATCTATCATCTGCTGCATAAACCCTTGCCAACACTAAACTAAAGTATGATGTTTACTTTGAGCGTCCTCTCTAACTATGAATCGTGTAATACAAAGTGCTAGTCTAAATGCTTTGTTATAAAAGTAGTTTGTGAAAAAGGAGACATGGGTTAAAATTTTTAGCAGTTTTACTACTTTAATATATCATGGATCAATGAAGTTATGTCAAAATTATTAATGGTTTTATGGTAATGTAATAGCACGTTTTACTTCATCCTCAAGTTGGTCGCGAAGTAATAAAATTCATTCTAAAATTATTAGCGGTTCAATGGTAGTATCATATCACATTTTAATAACTCCTCACGCTGGTCGTGATTAATAAGTGGATTAATAAAACTCGGTCTAAAATTATCAGCGGTTCTGTGGTACTATCATATCACATTTTAGTAAATTCTTGTGCTGGTTGTGATTAATAAATTTCGGTCTAAAATTATTAACAGTTCTATAGTAGTATCATATCACATTTTAATAAATACTCACGCTGGGCATGATTAATAAGTGGATTAATAAAGCTCTGTCTAAAATAACACAGACATGTGAGTTTAAACTTCAAAAAACTTTTTAGGTTTTAATAATGGATTTTCCATGATTCAGCTAAGCAAATTTCGAAAATAATATTATTTTTGTATACACTTAAGGATTTTTTTAAAATCTAGAAGAAAAAAAAACTCTTACTTAGATCAAATTTACCACAAGTTTGCCACAAATATAATTTAATTTATTTTTAAAAATTTAAAAACAACTCGCCTGTAACCGATCAGGAAAGAGATATGTTTTTATTGCTCATCCTTTTTAAAGAAAAATATTGAAATTATACTTCTGATACATCACAAGTGAAATTACTATCACACTGTTTTAACTCTGACCATTTATTTACGTGTGTGCAGATGTTCATTTTATAATGGCTTTAGAAACAATCGAAGAGATAAATCGTTATGTATTATATATACAGAGATTGTTTAAGTCCCCTGATGGGACAGCGATAAGCCCAGGGATTTACAACGCTAACATCAAACAGCCCAATGCGGCTTTGCTGTAAGAAAACACAAATATCAAAGAAAAAAGAATATAAGAAAAATATTTGAAAAATCATACTTTACTGTTTTCAGGGATCATTATTAGTTAACAATGCATTCAAGTTAATGCCATAAAATCCCAGTAACGAATATTAACTTTGGCATTCTTTTTTACTCTATCATCAAGATAAATTAATAGATGGCTAAAACCAATTTGTTCACGCTGATGTTCCTTAGCTTCAGCAGCACAAAGTTCGAGGTATTACAATACTAAAAATCGAATTTAGATCTCTACTATAAGCCCAGTGGAAATAGCCCAATGTGTAACATATCAACAAAACAAACAAAAGCACGTTGGCGTTACACAAAAGAGTGGAGGATGTTAATTTTCGAACCACTCTTTCATTCATTTTAAATATTCAAAATAATTTTAAAATCTTGAAAACAATGCATCAAAATGGCATCGTAACTACTAAAGTAATAATATGTTTTTAAGAATCATATAAAATAATAATAATAGCAGCTTCTCATCAGAGTAAAATGTGTACTTTAAACAAAACTAAAAATCAGTCAAACCATCAGTGTAGCTAATTAAATGGGCCTGGCATGGCCAAGCGCCTGAGGCGTGTGACTCGTAATCCGAGGGTCGCGGGTTCGTGCCCGCGTCGCGCTAAACATCCTCGCCCTCCCAGCCGTCTGGGTGTATAACGTGACGGTCAATCCCACTATTCGTTGGTAAAAGAGTAGCCCAAGAGTTGGCGGTGGGTGGTGATGACTAGCTGCCTTCCCTCTAGTCTTACACTGCTAAATTAGGGACGGCTAGCACAGATAGCCCTCAAGTAGCTTTGTGCGAAATTTCAAAACAAACAAGCTAATTAAATATAATTTATTATGTTTCTGTCTATGAAAATAAAAAGCATTTTTTCATGCGATGTTAATGATGTTTTAGGTCATAAATCCAGTAATTACACTTTTTATTATTTTTACGTATCTAGTCTATAGGTTTTTCTCACAGTGACTATAAAGCACGTTCAAACTCACACAATATGTTTGATACTTTTCACTATGATTAGTTAATTTGTGTTCAAAGCTACTGATAAAGTGTGGAATCCTCCAAAACTATGTTATGTATATGTGTAAATATTTTGTAAACGACAACATGTCGTGTTGTGTTTGAATTTTCATTTCTATTATTCATTTTTCCATATTGATATTATTGTTTAGAAGTTTAAACTAATATTTTGTTATTCATTTAGGGTAATATTTAGAACTTTCTTGAATTAAGTAGACCAATCATATGTTTGTTAATGAGTGCTGGTGACTTCGTGTCTCGACGTGTAGTCTCGTGCAAGAACGGATATGCGTGGGTAGCTCTGGAGTTGTATGGAAATTTCAAGATTGTTCGAGAAATAGGCCTATCGGTATAAAACACGGTGACGTGAGAGATAATCAGTCATCAGTTTTTATTCGTAAAGAGAGATATTCAGTCATCAGTTTTATTCGAAGACAAAGAGTGAGATTCAGACACCAGTTTCATTTCAAAAGAAGAGAGTTAGTTATTTGAGAAAGATTAAGTGTTTGCTGTGAATATTCAACTTGGATTTGTGATTGAAATTAGATCTACGGAAGCCGTGATTTTATTTCGTCAATCTCTACGATACTTCTGAAGTACTGCTTGTGCTGAGAGTCGGCGAATTTATTGAACTGTGAACTGTTTCGGAATCTCTTCGTGGGACCAAATTCACACCCTAGACTGGAATTTGAGACTTTAATTTTAGATCATTACATTAGATACAGGCCAGTACCGTTTTGTATTGTGATTTATTTTGAAGTTTGAAACTAATATTATTTTGTTTTGTAATTAATTTCGAATGTCGTAACTTAATATCTGTCACTGTTATTATACAATTTATGTCATATTTGTTATATTTGTTAATAGTTTAGTGTAATAAATTATACAAGCTGTTATCTGCGTTTTTCTGTTGCGTTTAGTCTACGAAGAACTTAAAACATCAAAAAATACGTAACAACTAGTATAACCTAATTACTCACGTTGATCAAATTGTAAATTAAACTACACCTTCCTTAAACTTGGACTTAGAAATTAAATACTTTTTGAAATACTGAGTTTATTTAATATTTTACAAGGATCGGCCAGTTTAAGAGACCTCTACCTTAGTCCTAAATACGAATTATATGTTAAAAATGCAAAACAATATTTGTTAAACGTATAATAATAAGCAACTGAAAATAAAAAGTAAAATTGATTTTAATTAATGGAAGTTAATGTTTTTCTACACACTCCGTCATTTTAAAAAATGGGCCTGGCATGGCCGAGCGCGTTAAGGCGTGCACTCGTAATCCGAGGGTCGCGGGTTCGCATCCCCGTCGCGCCAAACATGCTCGCCCTCCCAGCCGTAGGGGCATTATAATGTTACGGTCAATCCCATTATTCGTTGGTAAATGAGTAGCCCAATAGTTGGCGATAGGTGGTGATGACTAGCTGCCTTCCCTCTAGTCATACACTGCTAAATTAAGGACGGCTAGCATAGATAGCCGAAATTCAAACACAAACAAACAAAATTTTAAAAATGTCATGTCCATCTTGGGTTAAAAACATAAAATTTTCGTGCATGTCAATATCATTACGTTGCGGATGATTGTATAAAGATCTATAACTCAAGATAAGATGTTTAGTCTGAAGAACAACAGGTAATTTCCTCTAAAAACCCCATTTGCTGAAAATCGTTAAGTTTTAGAGGACGGAGCCTTGAATATACGACACTTATGACATACTAGTCATTATTTTGTCACAGCGTACAGTTTGAAATTACTCATCAATACAAAGTTGTAAATATGTGTGCGTAATTTGATATACCCAATCAACAATTCTATCGAAATCTACTGCTTTTTATTTCGTTTTCTACCTAGAATCCAACTTGTTGTTAGATAATTAATTCATTCTGTTTTGCTTTAACAGAGCTTTTTTATCGTAGGCAAAAAAATCATTTGTTTTTAGTTTATAACATTCATTATGAGTGCAGTTCATCTTATAAAAGTCTTAATTTGAATTTTATTTAATTTAGTTTACTTTCAGATTTTCTTTGATCAGAGAAATTATGTGTTTGGTGTCAACAAAAATACATCCTTGATATGAGAGTCTTAGTGTGTCCTGGTTAAGAGTCTCGGTTACTCTTTTCTCTACCTAGTTTCAATCGTAGAAGAGTAAAGCTTCTGTACATCTCAATTAGCTCTATTATCCTTACTACTCTAGCGGTTCTCTTTCGGTAAGTGTATTTGTCTGGCGGCTTCCATTCCAAATTCACTAAGATTCTAATATGTTTTAAGAATCCTAACTAAAACCTAGGTACTGTGGACCCAGTCTTCTTATTGTAAAAGGCTTATTATGAAGTTCGACGAGTAAAATTGTCTGCTACCAAGTAAATGACGAATACTAAACACTGAATCTGGTATGAGATATTTTATTTAGTTTTATTCGCACTTCATCTTTCTTGTTCAAGAAAATGTGACTTCTGAAAACAGCACCTAAAATAATTCAATGGAGCGATCACATTCTTTTAGAAAACGTTTTCCCTTAACCTTCCAAACAAAGTTACACATTTCCGTGACACGTTCGAGTACGACACATTGGTATTCCATAGCTACCTAATTATTACCACTTTAAGTTTTAAATAGTAATAAAACCTCCACAACTTACAGTCTTTGGACAAAATGTGTGCATACTGTTCTATATTGATGTTATTGTCTACATAAACAGAATAGTCATTGAGTAAAGGAACAGAAGAAAATAGTAAACAGAGAGAGTAGCGTATAATAAGATAAACATATAAAAACTGTTATTGTGCTCTGTATAAGATGTTACTGTTGTCAAAACACACATACACACATGTTTTGTGTAAAAGAACGTGCTTTTCCGAAACAGAGCAACGCTTTGTTCACACAGTTTCTCTGTATTTGGTATAGACTCATGCCTCGTCACATGCCAGGAGTTTTAAAGCATCAAATTGTTCGACTGTCCAGAAAGAACATGAAGCAAACTTACGTTGTCAGAACAACAGGAGACCTATAGCGTACTGTATCCAGAATCTTGAAACTTGAATGGATTACAGGAAACGTTGTTCAAGGAAAGTCTACCTGTAAATGCCGAAAACTACTTGGCAAGATCACCGCGTTTTGATTAGGTTAACATGAAAAGATCGAAAAAAGTCTTGCAATATTTTACAACAGGAATGGCATGAGCATATTCATTCCAGGCTATCCAGACTGACCAAACAAAATTATTTCATAAGAAAATCTATCTGCAAACCGATATGAACCAGAATCCGGTGCGTCACCACGTTACTTGAAAGAGAGACAGTATGTCAGCTTACAGTTAGGACACTGTTGGGTTGTCATCTTTTCAGATGAGCACTGTTTCCGGCTTGTTAGAGCTAATAATAGGATTTGTGATCGCCGTTTGACTAGAAAACTTATGTGTGAAGACCGTATTACACTAATGTGCCTTTTGATACTTAATTAACTCTCATATAGTCTTACATGATTATAAAAAACATGTATTTTAAGTCAAAGGTGTACGAATTCAATGTCATTAGTTACATTTTAGTGAGTAGTTTTATTTATTGTACAAACTTATGATTAACAATTACTTCCTGAAAACATTTCATAATAAAGAAACAAAAAGTAGATATAGAGTAATTATTTTTACCGACAGTTTTTTATACATTATAAAGTTGTTTGTGTCAGTGGAAAAACTCTGCCGACAAACATCATTCGATATGCAGAGGAAATGTATTTATCAACGAGAAACTTAAAAAATGTATTTTTTTTTAATTAATGACGTTTTATTTATTATGGATTAGGAAAGCAGCGGTCAGAAACAAATCACAGAAGGAAAGAAAAATATCCAAAACAAAATGTACTAGCAGAGTAGGCCTAGTAAAGGAAGACTGGAACCTTAAAAAGGATGCTACAACAATCAGAAACCAGTGGAGATTCAAAAATTTCTTCCCGTGAAACTGTGTATAAAAGTGATGTATACATATCATTTAAATACAATGAAGAATTTGTTCATCCGTCGATGCTACCCTATCTACTATGCTAAATTCTAATAAAAAACAAAACATTCATAACCAACCATCATCATTCAGATATCTATCAAGCCTTCCATTAAACTCCTTTTTAATTGCAACTTCTATATTCGCTGGTAACCCCTTCCTAAAGCCAATCAAATGTTATCCCAATAGTTTTTATCTGAAACCTTTCCAAAAATGGAAAGAAGCTTAAGAATGAATACAATACCTTAAATCTAATCAATCACACAATAAACTCTTATGTTTGTATTCAATATTTCTGTTGATATACCTAGACGCGGAGAGAAAGTTTCGTATTCTTTGGATCCCTTTTTAGGTATCACCTAATATATGTAAAAATAAGTAACACACTGAACAAAAATACCTACTTTGGTTAATATTGTGGTTTTGTAATAGTTAATCTTTTGTTGAAAATTGTCATTGGAAACCTATACGATATTATATAATGTTTTGAAACAGTTATTGTTGAAATACTGGATTTACTGCTGTAGATAGTATCATTTCTAGAAGTGAGATATGATCACATACAAAATATATATCTTCAATAATTAAGTGTATACCTCTTAAGAAGATAACAGTTAATGTTATATTATTATACAAATTTTACTTTTAACGTTGTGATTGATGTAACAAAATGTCATGTTTATATAATATTAAGGTACTATTTTAATAATAAGTTCCATGAGTAGAGAATTAGAACCATGAACAAAGTTACACAATGGGCTATCTCTATTCTGCCTGCCACGAGTATTGAAACCTGATTCCTTGGGATGCGATTCTGCAGACATAGAGCTGTGAAACTAGGAAGCAACAATTTCTACAAGTAGAGACTTTAATATTGTTTTAATTTTCTCTTATTTTGATATATGTGTCAAAATTTATATTCTAAATTATGTTTCTTTACAAGTGAATTTGTGATAAATGAAAAACTATCTAAAATAATTCTTTTAAAGTTGTGTATGAAAATCAGTATATTTGTGTGCTATAAATGATTTATGATGCTTGTGATTATTATCAATTCAGCTTGTGCAGGGATTTGATTTCAAGTAATTTATATATTTTGTTTGCCTTCTATTTGTTGTTCTTTTCTTAGTGCAAGCTACACACTAGGCTACCATGGGAAATCAAACTATGTTGTCTTACCACTGATCCATCAGGAGACATTCGCTTTAACACAATAAGTAAGAACACACAACATCATTGTCAAAGTCAGCTCAACATGTTTCATATGAAATTAACATTTGTTAAGAACTTAAGAAACTCTCAAATATAAACATGGAAAAAATTCTGATCCCTACAATTAAAAAATAACATGAAAGTTTATGATATAGTTCAAAATTTAGAACAAAAATGATGACTATTATAACTGTTTACTAGAACCCTTAATAGAAGAAAGGCAACTTAAAAATTATACAATTGAGCTAGATTATTCCGAATTCCGATAATTACATGTATAAAGAGAACTTTAATCCACCAATGCTGAAACTGACTTCAATCCATCCAAGGGTTGATAACTAATCCTTTACAGAGGATAAACCTGCTACCATTTAGATGCTACTTTGAATTTTATATTTTATACCACAAATATTTTTATCAAAAGAGTTACTCGTAAGCTTATCCATTTAAAAAAAAAATTATCTTTAAACTTTAGCTGTAAAGGATAATTTATTTGATTTAGCTGTAGAAGCTCTTATTACTTATTTAGTCATTAATAGATTAAAATCTAGACTGGTGGCTCTTTGGAGAACGGAAGCTGATAAATAGTTTAAGTTCTCTTGATTTGAAATTTTGAATAATCTTTGAAGCCCTGTTTTTTTAAGTTAAAGATGATCTTCTTTTAGGTATGTATTTATGATACTGAGATGTGAGTTTCAACTAACTAGTATTTGCAATAAACTTTAATTTTTTTTCTTTAAACTTTATTCAGTAGTTAATGTAGTATGTTTCTGCAATTCTCAATATTGTTCCAGTTTCAAATCAGTGTCATCTCTTACGCTACGTTTAATGCTGCTAGCCTATTTAAAATGTTTTCTCTAAATTGCATGAAGAATGCTGGTAAAAGGGCTTCCATTTGATTCAGAATGTGTACTTGGGCAAGATTTGGCAATAATTTTATTTTCCAAGTTGATAATGCCACAGCCCACAGTTGGAGTGTGGTACAGAATTTTATCGACCAGGAGGACCTTCCAAGATGACCATAGCCAGCAAAGTCACCAAGTTGTAATCATCTTAAAACTATCGGTCAGAAATGAACTGGAAAGTTGCTGACCATGGCCCTAAAACAGCTACTTTAATTAGTTGCAGCGCCGTCTAGTGATAATTTGGTATTAAATCATGATGCACGGTGAATTATATCCTCGAGAGCGTGTCACGTCGCCTTTCAGGGATTATTAGACTACAAGGAAGACGAACCAAGTATTGAATGCTCAATATAAACTGATATAAAGTTACGACGCCGTTTGTAACAATTTGGTGTTATATTTTGTTAATAGGGAGTAAACAAAAAGAGTCCCCATTAAAAATATTGTTAGTTTCTTATTAGATAACAGAAAAGTATGTACAACTATATGTTTTCAGAACGCGCTCGACAATATCTGTTCAAATACGATCTCGAATCTTTATTTTAACAGTGGCTATTATAAACACCTGAACTTTTCATGATTTTAGTTACATTTTATCATGAAAAATGTTGTGACTTGCTGTAGTTTATCAGATCTATTTTCTCCCATAAGCCTGAAAAATGATCAAACAAGTTTTTTTTGCAATAATGAAGAATAAATATGAAACTCAAAAGTTACACAAACCAGTTTCACAAGTTAATATTTAGTTGAAATTCCCTTAGATTTCATTACTGCTTCATTTCCACATGGCATGTTTTCAATGAGTTTGTTCAGATATTCTTAAGTGATTGCCATTTTTTAATGCTTCAAAAAGTTTATCTCCCGTGTTTAACTTGAAATCTTTTGTTAACCGGTTTAACTAAAAACATAAATTTTATATGTATTTGTTTTATGGAATAAAAAACTTAACATTTTACCAACATTTTCAGAGGGGGCACTTTCTTTGTTCACCTTTTTATATGATTTGTAGCGATATGTGAAATACATATTATAAATATTTTTACATGCGTCTGATAAAATTGTTTGCTATTCTATTAAATCGTTCAATGTATCCAGGGAACGTGTCCAATTATACAAATTACATATGTAGATGCTTAATATAACATTTCTCAGTTTCACAGCTCTGGATGTATTTGTATTTCATCTTAATAATAATAAGTTTTATACTACAAAGTATGCAAACATATTAGCTAATACTATACTTTTTTAATATTCCAAAAAATACTTACTTGTTGCGTTAAAATATACTTATATATTACACAGAGAATATTTAGACATTTTTTTTTAAATGGGAAGGGCCCAGCTTTCATGCTTTGAGCTTTAGTTTTATAAACATGGCTGGGCTCAAATATTTGGTTTTTCAATCTGATTATAATCGTTTTGTTTTGTCGAAGACTGTTGGCACACTAAATAAATTAATGGTTGAAAACAAAAATTACCAAAACAATAAATTAGCGATATTTATATTAAAAAAAAAAAACAATTTTTGAAAAATAATTGTTGTTGTTTTGAAGTAAGTACAAAGCTACACAACGGGCTATCTGTGCTCTGCCCACCACGGGTATCGAAACCCAGATTTTAGCGTGTAAGTCCGCAGACATACCACTGAACTACTGGGGGGGGGCATTTGAAAAATAAATTATTAAATGTATGAAATATTGTGTTACATTTTTTATAGTCATTGTTTGGGATATTTTTATTTGATACTGCATTCTAAGTTTCAATATTAAACAAATATTATGCATAATTAAAAATACAAACGGAAGATGTGATTTGTTTTTTCTTAATTTTGCGGAAAGCTACACGAGGGTTATCTGCGCTAGCCGTCCCTAATTTAGCAGTGTAAGACTAGAGGGAAGGCAACTAATCATCACCACTCACCTCCAACTCTTAAGCTACTCTTTTACCAAGGAATAGTGAGATTGACCATAACATTATAATGGCTGAAAGGTGGGCATGTTTGGTGTGACGAGGATTCGAAATTGCGATTCGCGGGTTACGAGTCGAAAGCCTTAACCATCTGGCCATGCCGGGCCGTTCGATAATGCAAAAATCAGTACGAGAATAAGTAACTCAATGATTATTGTATGTAAGAGCACATTTTATAAAATATTAGTTGCTCTTACATACTATTAAAAGACAATAGCAGTTCAAGAAAATAAATATAATATGACACATCATAGTTAAAACAACGTCAGAACAGAGTTCATAGCTATAACTAAATTAATGTATTTATTCATAATGTTACGTTTTTTTTACGTTTTAAAAAACACAGATAACAGCTTGTATAATTTATTACACTAAACTAAATATATATATAACAGATATAACGTTAATTATATATTAACAATAACAGACATTCAGTTTTAACATTCAAAATCAATTACAACACAAAATGGTACTGGCCTGTATCTAATATAATGATCTAGAATGAAAGTCCAGAAACAATTTACAGTTCAATAATTTTGATTACGTTCCTTTTACGATGAATGTCCCTTGTTTTCCAATTTGCCTCGGTTTCTCTTAACAGTCCCGTACGTGTCGACACTCAGCACAACAATAATTCAGATGAATCGTGGAGATTGACGAAACAAAATCACAGTTCCTGTAGATCTAGCTCTAGTCAAAAGTTAAGTTGAATAACCACACAGCGAACGCTGGAAACTTCTCGAACAAAGACACTACTAATGACTGACTCTTCTTCTTCTGAATAACTCTAATGTCTGACTCCTTTCTTCTCCTTCTTTCTTGCATCTTCGACTGTTTATATACTTTTAGGCCTCTTTTTTCTCGAACATTCACCGGAACATCGACAGAGTAATCTGCGCATGTATGTTTTTGCACGAGATTCTACGTCTAGACGCTAGGCCGCCAAACATTTCCATTTATAGTCATATATTTGATCTACCTAACTCTAGAAAGTTCCAAATGTTATTTTAAACGAAGAACAACGTATTTCACTGTCTAAGCCTTCAAACAGTAATACAAATATGTAAATATAAATAATAGAAATGAAAATTCAAACATAACACGACATGTTGTCGTTTACAAAATATTTACACGACATTTACATAACAATAAAATGTGTTAAACTTGATGGTGTTGTTTTTTATTTCACGCAAAGCCACTCGATGGGAGGCAACTAGCTGGTCAAAGTCACCATTAAGCAACTCTTGGGCTACTCTATTATCAAGGAAAAGTAAGATTATAACTATAACGCTCTCAGACCTGAAAAGACCAGCATATTCGATGACGATATTCCAGCCACCAGCTCATACAAGTCTTGCGTCCTTGCTTCCAGCTTATGAAAGTCTAGCGTCCTAGCTACAAGTTCATGCAAGTTTAGCGTCCTAGCTACCAGACATGCATGCCAAGTGGTAAAAACAGTGTAAAAATTTGAAATTGCCAAAATCGATTTGAATTATTAAAAGCCTCAAACAAGTTTGAGTTATTTCATGTCTGCATATAAAATTCTACCTCTAGAAAATTCGTTCTAAAAGACTTAGTGAGTGAAAGAAATTTTTTTTCCCAAAAACTGTGATTTAATTAAAACATTTGCTGAGACTATTGGAATTGGATTCTCAGAATTTGCATTTGATCCTGATTAAAACAAGTTAAACGACTATCTCATGGTAATAATCAGATATCACAATTAAATTATGCCTTAAGCTGCTCAGGAGTCGACTGTTTACACTGTAAATTTTCCCCTTGGTTTGGTAGGTTTCTTTCAGATACACTATGTACTACCAGCGGTCATAGAGTTCATGTTGTATCAAAACAGGATTGTAATCCCTGTTATGTTACGAATAAATGTCATCAACAGTATTCAATGTGAAATGAAATAGTTAAAATCAAGTATTCATGACATTTAGGGCATGATGACCCAAGATTAGTGTTAATATTTACAACAACATTGCTAAATGTCAGTTTTGTCATCAAGAACACCTTAATCAGAGGAGAGAGCTCCTTCCTACCATTACTTTGGCAAAAAGCCTCTGGCAGAAGATAGAATAAGATATTTGTAGGATTGATGGGCAAAAATGCCTTGTAGTAGTGAAATGTTAGTCGTTACTTAGAAATTACCTACCTTTCACATTAGTTTCTATCCTGGTCATTTGTGTACTCAGAAGGGAATTCCCAATATTCTGGTTTTTGACAATGATTTTACCAGTCGTGATAAATAGAATATGCTAAAAAATTAACGCTAAAAAAATAAATCCCCAATAAAATTAGTCAAACAAAGAAATGGAAGCAGAAGATAAGATTTCAACTCGCATTTTGAAAAAAAAAAAAAGATTTTATTTCTTACTTTGATCTCTTCCACGTACTAGGATTAACCCCAAAGAGCTTTAGGTAAATAGAAAATTAGGTACAAATGTTCTCTCTCTGCAGGTAATCTGAAAGCAAAAGATATGACTCCCAAGCAAGTAGCGGTAGGAGGCGACAGTTGAAACTTCTTGTGAGCTCGCTTTTGATTTCCTCCATGGTGTAAAACCATTTCTCACACTTTAATTTCAGAGACAATGTTGAGATAGAAACAGAAAAATAAGTAGTGATAAGCGATTATTGGCAATCCTATTGGAAGTGTTTCAAACATTTCAAGGTCCCGTAGAATAGAAACGCCATCCAGTATTTTTCATTTTAACTGTCGCTATTTTCAGCATGTAACGAGTATTTCAATGACTGTATTCTAAAGATGGCTGGTATGGGTATTTAAACTTTAATTAAAATAAAGTACAAAACAATATTTCTATCTTCTTGAATCATCTTCAGGTTAACAAAAAACTGTTTGTTAAACTGGCCATTTCCGCAAAATCATTAGGCTTGTATTTTGTACTATATAATATGTGTAACAAGTTGAGTTGCATTCTGTAAGAGACACTAATAATGTCCAGGATCATATTTACAAGTATGGATACTGTTTAAGGTTAAGTTTTGACTCTGGTCCTTGTTTTGGTTGTTTAAGCCCCAAGTTATCTTGTTAAGGGTAATTTAAAAGTTTTTCTCTAGTTTTTATTTATTTTACAGTAAAAATAAATATTATTTAACTTTGCTGGAATATCTAAATAAACCCTCTCTTACTTCCCAGTCTTGATTTATCCAGGATAAAACAATGACTTCCTATTGGATACGTTGGCCAGTGAACGTTGAGTTGAAACAGTGTTATTACTGTTGTTGGACAAAGTGTATGTGCAATCTCATATACTAGTTCTACATTCATGCCTTATGAACAGAGATACTCCATGAAAAGAAGGGACTTTTTACACCTGCAGTCTTTGTAAAATACTATCGACACTACTTGTATGATGGGAGGTTTACCATCTGTACGTACCATGTGTTACTGAAATGTTTATATCATGAACATTAAAAATCTAGAACTCGTGTTAGCACGTTGAATAGCAATGTTGCTTGTTTGTTTTTGAATTTCGCACAAAACTACTCAAACTCTAGGTGCGCTAGCCGTCCCTAATTTAGTAGTCTAAGACTAGAAGAAAGGCTGCTAGTCATCGCCACCCACCGCCAACTCTTGGGCTATTCTTTTACCAACGAATAGTGGGATTGACCGTCACATTATAACGCCCCCACGGCTGAAAGGGCTAGCATGTTTGGTGCGACCAGGATTCGAACATACGACCCTCAGATTACGAGTCAAGCGCCTAATCTACCTGGCCATGCTAGGTAACAATATTGCAAGAATATAACTTCGTATTAAAATACTGCGTGGTTTTGCAACACAAATTGTATCATAGCATTGTGAAACCCTGTCCCTTTGTTAAATGTCTTAATCCTGAATACCGTTTAGGAATTGAAACCATCTCTGCTGTAACAACGTCAATCCATAAAGAAGGAGGATCCACTAGTCGAGGGCCCGACATGGCCAAGTGTGTTAAGGCGTGCGACTCGTAATCTGAGGGTCGCGGGTTTGAATCCCCGTCGCGCCAAACATGCTCGCCCTCCCAGCCATGGGGGCGTTATAATGTACGGTCAATCTCACTTTTTGTTGATAAAAGAGTAGCCTAAGAATTGGCGGTGGGTAGTGATGACTAGCTGCCTTCCCTTTAGTCTTACACTGCTAAATTAGGGACGACGCCTAACACATATAGCCCTCGGGTAGCTTTGTGCAAAATTCCAAAACAAACAAACAAACAATCCACTAGTCGAATAATGTCACAATTAACACTTGGTTTGTGACGTTGTTTTTTTTTCTTCTGGATTTTTAAATAAAGTAAGAAAAATGTCTTCAAGAATTATTCCACCTTAGAACTAAACGTTATTTCTTTAATTTTCTAATGATTGCTTTTATGGACAAATAGATAATTTTGAAATAAGGAATTCTCTTGCCCCATGTTTTGGAACTCTTCACCTAATAAATTCAGGATCATCCACTACCTTGAAAGCCTATGGAGTATCATTTCGAAACTTCCTTGCTCACAGCACTCTTCTAAAACCCACAAATATTACCGTAGCTAGCTATCCATATAACAGATGACACTACAATACGTATGTGGACATTGAAGTAAGAGTTAGAACCCTACAAGGATGTTCGTGGGTCAGTGTAAGCAAACGTGTTGCAACGTCCTCTAGTATAAGGCTAGCTACCTACAGTAATATGTATGGGTTTTTAAAGGCTGCTATGAACTAGGTAGTTCCAAAATGATGAAATCTGTACATTCGCAACCAGCTCTCATCTTTGAAATTTGTATTAACTTGTTTTGCTCAATGCTTTCTGAAACCTGATACTGTTACCATGTGAGTTTCACATTGGAGTGTTTAAACAAACGTGTATTTAATAATGGTTTCAAAATAAAATATTATACTTCACAGCATGCAGAAGACCATAAATATTTACTTGTTGTAAATCACAGGTTATACAAAACATCAGCTGGCTTTATGAAAGATACTATTAAGTCCTTTTAGCGTTAGTACTGTCTGAGATTGTGAAAACTTACAGATATTACTACCACAAGACCTGTGCATACTACTGCACAAAACCTTAGTTCTATCTATTGTTCTGCTTTCTATGATAAAAAAAGGCAAGATAGCTTCTAATTCTCAAACTGTGCATCTGGAAGTCCTTTTAAACAGAAGATAACGCGTTAATTATTCCCGGAGAGAAAGACACAAAAATTACCGCCGTAATTATTCCACTTGACCTTACTTTGACAAATGCAGAAAGACATATGCTAAATAAGGGATTTAAATTTGTTCACATTAGACAAAGTTTGAATAAATACCACTGAAAACGAAATTGAGAACCATTTCTTTGCGCTTAAGGATCCACATTAATTTTCGTACCAACAACTTAAGTGAAACCAATAAAAACTGTCCTACAAAAGGTGACGTAAACAGCTTCAACCTAAGTTGTTTTATCACACAAACTAGTGCTATTGAAGACCTCTTTTACAACTTACAACATACATTTACGTGTGTGGGTCACTTCCTCCATTTGATTATTATACAGATAAATGTCGTACTGGAATCAAGAAACTTGGCCACAAAGTTCTAAACTCTAAAAATAACCGCACTTACAAAGAACACAAAACATTTCACTCCGGATAATAATGTTATCAAACCATCAGATAAGGGAAAAACCGTGATAAAGTGGCATAAGGATCTTTACGTTCAGAAAGCGTCACGTTACCTGAGTGAGTTACTTCATCCAAACCACTTTAAGATTACCTGCTACCAAAATATCATAAAGTCATCACGAACATTATCAACGAATTAATTGGTGCTAAGGAACTACCAAAGCCTACTAAAAAAAATTGATATTCTCAATTTTTGACCCTAGAATAAGTGTTTTCTATTAAATACCTAAAATTCATAAACCTAACAACTTTGGTAGATTCATTGTGTCAACCTGTACGGTTTCAGCTGAAATTATCTTCAGTTATTTAGATTTTGTAATGACTTTTCTAGCCTTCTCACTCCCCACTTATGTTAAGGATATTTATCATGCTCTTAGACTCTTCGACACAGTTAATTTTAACCCCAAACACAACACTCTTTGTATTTACTATGGACAACAAATCATTATACACCGTAATATACAACAGGAGCGCTTAATATCTTTAAGACTTTTCTTTTGACAAACGTTCTGAAGTTAGTATGGAATTCCCTACTAAAATTTTGCTCCGTTTGTCAGAGTTAGTTTTAAATGCGGGGTGTTCTGTTTTAACAATCAATTCTATGAGCAGATTAACAGCACAGCAATGGGAACTAAAAAGAGCTAAAATTTTTCAAACCTTTACACATCAAAGACCTCATGTTTACACAGTACGATGGTGTCTTATATTTCCTTTCCAACAGGTTTATCGATAACGTTGTTGGAAACTTCACAGCCAACTTGTCTGAACTAGAAGAATGTATTAATTATGTAAGTACCTTCCATCCTTTCCTGAGCTATACACACATTACATTTATCACTACCATTTCTGGACATTTTTCAATTTATATTTTCCAATAAAATCACACTCACTGTTCATTATAAATTCATAAACATCCACAAAATTTTAATTCTAAAAACTCTATACACATGAAAAATAATATCCTAAAATTTCAGTTCGTTAGAGTAGAGAAATTGTGAAGTAAACCTAATGATTTCAATACCACTCGATAAAATTGAAATTATTTTTCTATAATCACGATTACCCTTAACAGCTCCCAAAAGAAGCTCGCAACTCTGTTGTAAGTCAAGAGCACAATTCACCTTCACCTGAAAAGGAAACAAATTCTAAACTCTCCTGTACCAGATCACCTTTTATACTCACTTACTACACAAGCAGCAAACAGGTTAAAGACATTATTGTGAATGATTCTGATACTTTAAAGAAATCTGATACCACTAGATATATATCTCCAAACTCCCCCATGATTTACGACAGGCCCCCCAGTTGCTCAGCGGTATGTCTGCGGACCTACACGCTAAAATCCGGGTTTCGATACCCGTGGTGGGTAGAGCACAAATAGCCCATTGTGTAGCTTTGTGCTTAATTCAAAACAATAACATGATTTACGACAGACACATTATCAGCATCAAAAACTACCTAGCCTACAGCAGTCTTCAAAAACTCATAAATATTACTGTAGGTAACTAACTATCCTCATAATAGAAGATGTTACAACATGTGTGGTAACATTGACCTAAGAACATCTGTGTATGGTGCTAAATTGAGTTTTCACATGTGTCAAATGATAAACGTTTTGCTTCGCCTTTAGCTTCTATTTATACTTCTTTATAGTATAAATATATATTCTGTTGTTGTTGATGGGGGTTCTTCTACAATAGGTGTCTGTGATTTATCGGCGAAAATTTCAACGATAAATGAGCAGCATGCACCTTACCTGTTTTTAAAATAATAAATATATATTCAAAACTAGTTTAAGGTATGTACAACAAATCAGTGATCGTGTGGATATCATAAGCATCACATGATTATCTTCTTCTTTTCAAAAGTCCCCTTAAGCCTATTTAGTTACTTTAGAACTTCATTTACCGATTCAAATTACCTTTACAATTTTCTATCGTATTATTAATATCATTATAACTTACTCACAATGTGGCGCGAATTACCACAGTCACAGACTGCTCTTCAGTAATCGTTTGGGCTTATTTCTTCAAAATATACTATGTTCCTTTTGTCAAAGTGCAAACTGGCTGATTCAGTTATTTTTGAAAAACAATTTGATGGAATAACGATCTAAAAAAAACATACATTGCAAATACAAAAGGAAAAAATAGACAAGTTCCGCTTTAACTATCAGTTGTTTTCAATTTGTATTGTAATTTGTAAAACTTTGTTATAATTAACAATCATTACCTTGGAAATTAGTCCAAATGAGTTAAAAGTTCTTATCGTGTGAAAAGATAAAAAATTCCCTACATTTATTTTGTATAACATTGCTAAATCTCCTTTAACACCTGACTTTTTAGTATTTAATACCCTTTTATAAAACTTTTATAGCTTTCACTGCACCTTTAGAACTTTTACAAGTTTGGGTCCCAGAACAGTTGCCCCAGTTACGTCTGCATCATGAACTTTCTCCAAAAATAAATTCACGTGAATGAATATAATATTACATTGACTCTCATCTCTACTTCATTTTATCTTATGCTTCATAACAACTGTAAATTTATGGAGGAAATATTACTTCTCGAGTTTAGATTTTTCTTGCATTTATGTATGTATGAAATGTAATTTTATCTAAGAATAGGAGGTAGGTCTAGCGTTATATATCTCGACTTTCAGGAATGTTAACATTGCATGATGTTATAGTTACTAAACCACATTATTTTTTTCTAAGTTGATCAAAAAACGCATACTAAACAAAGCATAACAACTTGAGGATTAACAGCCACAAAGATAACCCTTTTAATGTTTAGAATACTTCGACATAAAACACGTAACAAGAAGGTTTGTTTTGAATTTTGGAATTAAGCACAAAGCTAACTATGGGCTATTTGTTCTCTGCCCACTACGAGTTTCGAAACACGTTTGCTGATATTGTAAGTCTGCGAACATACCACTGTGCCACTGGAAGGCGGACTGAAGGAAGTTTGACATTTCTCGAAATGGGAACGATCAACAACAAGTGTTTGTTTAAAGAATATATTTCAACTGATTGCACAACGTTCGTCGGGCAAACATCTTATTGCTTGTAGGGAACTAAATCACGAGGCATGTTTGAAAAAGATATTAGTACTAGGATTTAGCTGAAATTTTGCCAGAGCCAGTCTGAAAATTTTCAACCATCAGACAGAAAGGAATGTGAAAAATATACCTTCTCATTTGATTCTGTTTGTGCGTGTTTTTCTTATAGCAAAGTCATTGGGCTATCTGCTGAGTTCATCACGAGTATTCGAATTCCTGATTTTAGTGTAAATTCGTAGAGCTACCGCTAAAGCGGCGCGGTCCATCCACTTCATTCCTAACGAAATAACGTGAATAAGAAGTAAATGTACAGATAAATCTTGATAAAAACTAGAAATATATAGGGTTTATTAAAACACCTGCAAATAAAAAAATATTTGGTGAGAAACTGCATAAAACTACCTTTTTCAAATCTCGAAAAAGGTTGTTTTGGCATAGCTTTTAGTATTAATTCTATTTCCCTAAGAGTGATTAAATCGCGTAAAGCAGCACCAATAGTTTGAATTTCATTTCAATGAATTTTAAGTCTTGGCGTTATAACTTGCAACAGAGTGCGTTCTTGCATCATATGTATATAAAAAAGAATTATGGAAACGAATACACAATTTTTTTTTATCAATTTACGTGTGGTTTGTAAACACACTCTAAAATATATTATTCATCAAAAAAAATCGTTGCCCCCCGCTCGTACAGCGGTATGTCTCCGCTAAAATCAAGGGTTCGATTCCCCGCGGTGGGCTGAGCAGATAGCTCTTTGTGGCTTTGCTATACGAAAAACACACACACACACGGCAATTCGAGTGCATAAATAAAAAAATATACCCAGTATGGCAGATCACGACACTTTACTAATTCAGTATAAAATAAATCACCGAAATTTATTGTACAGATTATAACAAGTAACTCTCAGTGTTATGCCTGTGGTCACGTTATGCTACCTTTAAATAATCTGTATACTCATTAGAATACCTTAAAACTCTACGTGAAACCTACATGGGAATAGACGTGTTGTGCTCCCCAGTGTCTCAGCGGTATGTCTGCGGACTTACAACGCTAAAAACCAGGTTTGATACCCGTGGTGGGCAGAGCACAGATAGCCCATTGAGGAGGTTTGTGCTTAATCAAAAAGAAAAAAATAGACGTGTTGTAGTTGTATACTTGTACTTATAAAAGAGTTATTGCAGACTAACTGAAAACACTCATGAACGATCAAACAAAATATGCAAGATTACGAGCTGCGAAATACCATGAAATGTTATAAATGATGTTTTTTTCTGTATTAGTTACTGGCATATTTTTTCGTCGAATCATTAATTTAACAATCTTATAAAAATATCAAACTGGTGACTTGTGCCTTGTTACATATTATTATTAATTTCGAATGAGTCTCTAATTTGCTACGTTACGTATTACGATTTCAAATAAACGGAAATTTTAATTTTAATTTAGAAGTTAATTAAATATCGATATATATCAAATTTATGATATTTTCCAACAAGATTGATACTCACAGTTTCCTTTCTTAATACAAAAATATTTAATATACAAATGACAATACAATTTATAAAAACAGTTATTAGAAATAATGGTTTACATAAAAGAGTTTTACAAAATTTAAAATAATACTGAGTTTTTTATCTGGTCTGGACCATAATATTTTATCGACGGTTCACGACAAACGAATTAATTCTATGTTAATATCGATGTAGTTCACTTAACGAGTTAGCTGTCTCTCGCTTCTCATGCGTGAACTTTTCACAGACGACGGTACATAATGTTCTCGTAGAAATACTAACGTCCGAAGTTAATTCACCAAAGTTAAACATTTTGTAATGTTTGAAATCTATAAACATTTCTGAATAAGTATCTGCACTCTCACGATTAATAAGTGCTAATCACAGTTTTAATTTTCAAGGTTTGTAGTATACTAACTGTAGCAAACAAACAATATTAAACTGTCTCTCCGTGTTGCGTTGATTACTTTGAGAAGAGATGTTTTAGAAATTTTACACACATACATCGTACATTGATGATTTTTACACTCGAACATCTTCTACCAATTTAGAGAACAGGCGGGACTTTCGCAATAAACATTTAACAATATACATTGCACGCATTTATAAATATATACTAAACTGAAACAAACACTGATATTAAAATAAATGCATAACCTGGATATCAATATCACTTAAATACGTTTTTTTATTCTTCTTTTGAAATAAACAATAAGTGAAACGCTATATTGTTTTGTTTTATTTAAATTTCGGACAAAGCTCTCTGTACTAGCCATTCCTAATTTAACAGTTATAAACTAAATGGAAGACAGATAATCAACACACCCATATCCAGCTTTTGGGTTGCTCTTTTAGCAACGAATAGTATGATTGGCCGTAACGTTATGATGTCCCTACAGCTAAAAGGGTGAGCATGTTTGGCGATAGAGAGTCGAACCAGCAATTATAAGGTTACGAGTTGAGCGACTTACCCATGAGACAGTACAGGACTTGAAACATTACAATATTTAAAGTGTAATAATATAGTATGCCATTAATAATGTTAAGACCTCACTAGCATTTACTCATGTTACTTATAATATAGTTGACAGAAACACCCAATAGTTTTAATATGAGTAGTGTTACTGGTGATAAAAACCAACTATACAAAATAATACTGACTTATTACTAAATCTAGTCTATAAGCACAATTCTGGAATAAAGACTGCAGCAAGTGCTTTGAGATATTTTAAGTAATCTATACTAGATGTTATATAAAGCCGCTTCTTAGATATAAAGGTTTACACAAAATGAATGTGTTGTCTACTACTATAGTTCTTTCCTTTAAATCATTAAACTACAGAGATGATCACTTGGCTCTTTTGTTGTGATCACTCACCACAAAAGTTTGTTAAATAGTTATCGTTATATAAAGTTCTAGTTTGTAGCTAATGTCTCTAAAGATTTATTCGGGCACATTTCAACATTCGCCAACATAATGCCAGTATTGAAAGATTTATAAAATGACGTCGAAGATAATATTTCAAGCGCTTCCTAATTTTTAACAAAAAGGCAAAAAATTAGTATCTAATTAGCTGTTAAATCGTGACTCAGCAGTAAGTTAAAGCATGGTAACTATATGAAGGAAAAAGAAATGGCGAATTATCAAGTTCAAAAGTAGGTTTGTTTGTTTTTCATTTGTAACACGAAGGAAAGGGAATTCTCATTATTAAACGATGTTTCGGAAAATGTTATCAATCTTGATAGATTAACGAAAGAAAATTTTATATTTATCTTAAATATTCTGCAGCAAAGTTAACACAGAGCACATGGTGTAAAATTACTGAATATCTTGGCCTACAAGTTGGCCTTTGAAATAAAAGTCGATGTTGAAATATTTATTATATAATACGAGAAAGCAAATATATAGATGTTATGCATTTAAAATACCAGACTCTTAATGTTTAAATATCAGTTTCCTGTGAATGAATTACATATAACCCTGAATATGTTTTTCACAAAAAAACAAATGTGTTTATTTTACTATTGAAAATACAGAAAACATTGTAGACATTAGGTCGAGTTTATTATTAAATAAAGCTGTTACAGTATCATGATATTCAGTTTTCAATCCCTGAATATCTGTACGTTTAAAAGCTTATGTAATTACAATCTGACTTTATATTTTCTGGTTCCAAGGAAGGATATGTAACAAATATATGATCGATATCTTTAACACTTCCATTTTACAGAAGTGTTATGTGCCCAATCTAAACTTCAGTTTTCTAGCTTCAAAAAGATTACATGTCAAATATATTCCTCTTTGTGCGCTAAAACTGTTAAATGTTTAAAAAATCATGTATTTCCTACTTCCAATAGAAAATAAATTTCAATCAACAGTCAACATTTTCAACCTCTATTTGAAGAAATCCTATCTTTTGAACAGTTTTTTTTTATATATTTCTAAAACGTGTGTTTATTTGTACGTTTTTTTTATCGCTATTGCAATAATTGTCCCGTGCACATAGCTCAGGCTAAACGTAACATAATTAATATTTGTATTTTAAGTAATAATGCATAACGAATAGTTATTTAATCTATAAAATTTCTAATAATTTGTAAAGACAGTGTTGTGTTGCAGTTTTGTATGAATATTTGTGTGTTTGGACATTGGTAAATCATTACAGACACACATAATTACATAAACAGTCACAGAATAACAAAATTGCCTTTATTACGTGATTAAAAGTTCAATATAACATTGATTGGCAGATCATTACAGACACAAAAGCAGCAATAAAACTAATCCTACACAACTAACTATTCATTGGTAAATTATTATTTAAAGTACAAGAAGTTATTTAATATTTAGCTTAAATTTTGGGTACTTAACAATGATAACACCAGAGATCAAAACGTTTCGTAAAATAAAAAGAAACTTTTACAAAATAAGTTATTAATAAGCCGGGATTTCTTCAAATAACATTAATAGTGAAAAAAACTAAAAATTTTAAAATTGTGTTTAACATTTTGTTTGTTTGTTTTGGAATTTCGCACAAAGCTACTTGAGGGCTATCTGTGCTAGCCGTACCTAATTTAGCAGTGTAAGACTAGAGGGAAGGCAACTAGTCATCACCATCCACCGCCAACTCTTGGGCTACTCTTTTACCAACGAATAGTAGGATTGACTGTCACATTATACGCCCCAACGGCTGGGAGGGCGAGCATGTTTAGCGCGTCGCGGGCGCGAACTTACGACCCTCGGATTACGAGTCGCACGCCTTACGCCCTTGGCCATGCCATGCAATTGTTTAACGTTTATGCGTGTTTAAAATTTCTAATGTAAGAAGCAAAATGTTAGGCCCATATTTCGATAAAGTGAAAAATACGGTATTTTAAAGCCATAAATAATTAACAGCTCGGATAAGATCAAATATATTAAAAACGCTTTAGATAATATGATCTGCACCAAGACCAACTCAAACTGAAGTTTCTAGTGACATAGTCTTCTATCAGCCAAGCTAAGTCGATGATAAAAAAAACTCACATAAAGATGTTTTATATTAATTTTCGCTAAGGAATTTATCTTGTGTAAAGTTTACTTACACATTCTCAATTACACACTTTTTTTCACAAAGTTCTATTGGATAACTTTTTACTATCGATTTAACTGATGAAAGCTGATATGGCTAGAAAGTGCAAATTCTAACTGATTGTGATAACAGTTCTTTTATCTAAGAGGAGCGTATTACAATCTACAAAATCAAAAAAGTGAAAAAAATATTACTTTTAGAGCAACCTGAAAAATTTTACTTCCTCCTTTTTTCCTATAAATGAAAGAAAGACGTTTGTTAAAACACTAATTATGCCAACTAACAATTGACATTTACTGGTAAAAGCGCAAATTTCCCGATCTCGTCATGCAGGTTTTCTGAAATTGGCTAGTAGCTGTTGTCATGCTGTAATTATGTTAGAGGGTGTTCCCCTTAATATCTGCTAGAAATGTGTTCTATCAAAATTGTCCAACTCAATAATAAAAAACATAATCAGTGAATTTCAAGGTTTAACCATTGTTTGCCTATTTTACAACAGAAAATGGATTTAAAATCAGTTATTAATTCTGTATTCTTTAATTATAAAAACTTGATAAACTTAACACCAGATAAATTACAGAAGTACACAAGACCGAACGTATTATAGTCATGTGATTGCATACCAACTACTTTATTAATTCTGATACAGCATGATATTCTACACTGAAACCTGTGGCTTTTAATGTTTCAGAAATTCATTATTGCATGCAATAATACGTTAACTTACGTTATCATTAGAAATTTCAAGCGTATTCCCTTTGCTAGAAACAAAGCCCGGCATAGCCAGGTGGGTTAAGGCGTTCCACTCGTAATCCGAGGGTCGCGGGTTGGAATGATTGTCGCACCAAACATGCACGACCTTTCAGCCATAGGAGCGTTATAATGTGACGGTCAATCCCACTATTCGTTGGTAAAAGAGTAGCCCAAAAATTGACGGTAGGTGGGGATGACTGGCTGCCTTCCCTCTAATCTTACACTGCTAAATTAGGGACGGCTAGCGCAGATAGCCCTTGAGTAGCTTTGTGCAAAATTTAAAAACAAACAAACAGTCTATATAACTCATTGTGTAGTTTTAAACAAATTAAAACTTATTTTTGTTTTGTTTTAGTAAAGGCTTAGGAAGCTATTCGAATATTTATTGTTAAAGACGTTTTGGTCTTTGTGCTGAAGAAACATAGTTTGTGTGCAACAAAGAGACAGGAACGTCACCAGAAAATAATAGATTTCTTAGTTCAGTATTGTTTTCCTTATTTAGATGTTGAAGCACAAACTGAATAACTTTGTCCAATAGTTACTTGATAAGTATGTCCAATGGAAACATCGGTAAATAAATTTTTATTGTCTTATGTATTTTAGCATGAAGTGGTCTCTCATGGTCAGGTGGTTAAAGGGCTCAACTATATTCTAATGTGACGATCAATTCCTCTATTTCTTGGTGGAAGAATAATCCAAGAGTGAGTGGTGATGATTCGTTTTTCACTGCTAAATTAAGGTCGGTTAACGCAGATAGTTCTCATGTAGTCCTAAAGTGTAAAATATTAACTTCATTTATTTTGTTTGTAAATTCACAAATAAAAGTAAAAACAATAAAATTCAAAGTAAACGATTGTATTGGTTTAATTTCGTCCAGGGCCCGGCATGGCCAAGTGTGTTAAGGCGTGCGACTCTTAACCTGAGGGTCGCGGATTCGCATCCCGATCGCGCCAAACATGCTCGCTCTTTCAGCAGTGGAGGCATTATAATGTGACGGTCAATCCCACTATTCGTTGGTAAAAAGAGTAGCCCAAGAGTTGGCGGTGGGTGGTGATGACTAGTTGCCTTCCCTCTAGTCTTACACTGCTAAATTAGGGACAGCTAGCAGAAATAGCCCTCGAGTAGCTTTGTGCGAAATTTCAAAATAACAACAATTTCGTCCAGAAAATGTTTTTTCGTTTAATAAAAGAATAACGTCTTCATTGTAACACAAAAGATTGGTTTGAAACGTTCTTCAAGCATAAAGGTTTCTTGATTTTATAACAAATCAATTTTGGTGTTTTTTCGTTACTTTTATGCTCACTACCACGGTACCATACGTGGTCAGTTATTGCAATTATGGAGAAGACTAACATTAGCATTATTGTGGGGATTAATCGAGTTTGTGTTTTTGGTGAGTTTATTTATTTTTAATCTATTCATATATGCTTGTGTGTGTGTACTCTGGCTTTGTTATTTACGAGGTTTCTAATAATATACGAGTCCCGCATATAAAATGTATCAAAACTACTTTAAACTACACGTTTTAATTTTGGCTTTATAAATAAGTTACACAAAATCTGTAAACAACAACACCATCAATACTGTAATTAATTCCACTAATTACCTCTGGGGTCCCTTGTATGCTCCACCTACCAAATATGTAATTTCACTCCTTTGGTTAATTTTCTGCACTTATCAATCAATTAATTTAATGTTAGTTATTTCATTTTTATTTATTTTTCTTTTGTGAAGCATTTAAATTATTTTAGTAATTCATGTTAAAGGCGGAGACCTTAATAAGCCGACAAGGAAATAGAGACCTGGGCACTTTAGAACAGGATCTCGGCCAAAAGTAATTTTGCGAAATATTTAAAATAAATCTTTAGTCATAAGAAGTTTCTTGTAAAATGCTCTAATCAAATGAGTGAGTGGAACTACGTCGTAGGCTTTTCTTCTCAATTTTAATGAAATAGTCAAATTAAAAATCTGCAAAATACTGATTGTCTTGGCCCCAGCCTGAAACCATTTTAGACAACTGTCATGATCCTAGCCCGAAATCATTTTAGACAACGACAGATTAGCTCTAGAATGATTCCATGTTTCTTTTATATCACTAATGCCTAGCTTTCTTTTTTAGTTTATTTATTTGATGGTTTGAGCGAATTAAAGAAAACACTGATATTATGTGTTATTTAACACCCACTCCATCATACGCATGCAGACAGAAAAATGCAATCGACATTTTGAATTTTCTGTAATTCTTTAGTAATATCACATTTCGCTTAACACTGCCGTACTGAAAGGTAATAATAGTAATCAAGCCTGTATCATTTGCAGATATCGTGATTGTAACTATGTCATAACTTAGAAAATTAATATTTCTTTATTCGGTCATATTCACGAGCTTAGTTAGATCTTCTATGCAGAAAAAATAATCCCACCTGTCAAACCCCCGGATGTTTCGTTCTTCACGCACTCTTTCAACTTGCCGCTAAACATACCATTATGTTTCGATTCTGTTTGCGAATTAATTTTTTTTCTGGAACATTTTGTGTTTGTTATCAAGCGCAAAGCTCACTGTGCTGTCCAACTACATGGATCTAAGTTCAGATTTGAACTTTAAGAAGCTTCAGATTTACAGATAACCAAATGAAATTACTCTTTCTCTGAGTATCTATTAGTACTGATTTTTTTCTGTTTGGATAATTTATTTAAATAGAAAAGGGCTGAATAGAAACTATTCTTCAAGTAAAGAAATGCAATGAGCTCTGGGAACGAACATGACTCGCAAATAAGCGTGGATACGCAATAGGCTACCATCAGCTCAGTTTTCGGTTATAAAAATGGTGCAAAAGGAAGTCAAAAACAGGGTAGGGAATGCCTAACAAGAGGTCTCAGTAGTGAGTTGCATGGCCGTCATTGCGAATATCTATAACTCGCCTATCAATAAAACAGTGTGCCTTAGTGCCATAATACAAAGGAAACTTCTTCAAACTTGTCAAAAAATCATTTAATATCACTAACAAATAACAAATATGTTCTTACAAAAATCACTTGGATATATTTTCGAATAATACTTTGAGGTTGTTTTATGTTGCTGAAAGATTTAATAAAATATTAGTACTTTAGATTTGTTCACTTCTGAACAAACCACACTTTTTATTATAACTGACAATTTTACTTTATTTTTAGTTTCTATCTTTAAGCATACATAACCTACAGTAGTAAACTGAATTAGATTTAATTATTTGAATAAACCGCCAGTTATTAGTTTAACTGACAATTCACTTTTTACTTTTGGATGTGCATAGAGTATTATATGAGGAAGTAATAGTTATCTGTATATTTCTCTATCTGTTGTATTTCAAGACCGAATATTTATAATTTTAATGAAAAATCAGAATGTAAGTCAGTAAGCAGCTTAAACATTTAATTCGTTAATATTATTATTTTAATGGAAAATCAGAATTTATGTCAGTAAGCAGCTTAAACATTTAATTCGTTAATATTATACAAATTTATTTTGGATAACGAGCGTGAATTATGGTATTATGACGCCATACTGCTGTGTTTAAAATCCATGAGAGAAAACTGATTCGTACTGACACACGTACATTCATAAGTTTTTATGTTACATTACTGGTTGTCATGTTTATTACTTTTTATCATCGCTGAGCCACATGATGCACATTTGAAAACAGAAGTTGTAATGAAAACAATTCTTGAAGTATTTTTTGTTTTAATGATCGCACATAACATTCATCACAGTTTACATTTATGAAAGGTATTTTTGGTAATAAAAAGGTTTTACTAACTACAAAAGGAAGTATGAAACCAATCCTACAAAAACAAGTAAAGAATGAAACCCCTTTTCAACAGATTGACGAAACAGTAAAATCGTAGTATCTTCGAGATATTAACGTAATGCACATGCAATTGCATATATATATACACATGTACTCTACTTGATAGAATAAATATGTTATAACTCTATAATAATACTGCCTCCTTCAGAAGTTTAAGAGCTTAAAAGGCTAAGAATAAAGTTTGGATACATGGGGTGAGAAGAGGACAGATTGTGTAGCTTTTACTTAACAACGAACAAACAGACTTTAATTTGATAATTAACTATTACAATTAGAACAATAAAAACCACAAAAATGGTTCTGCCATTACGTGTCATCAACAACGTTTAGATTCAATGTTATCTGTCTCAATTATTATTGTATTAAAATTGTATGATGTTTTTAAATAGCGACTTTCTTTTATTCGTAAGTGATCTTATATTAAATTAATATGACTAATATTTATTTGATCAGTCTTTAGGATGCGATCATTTTAATGTAGTGTCAAAACAATCTTCCTTAATCGACCTTGTGATTAGGCAAAATACGTCATTTATTACAAATATTTAAAATCAAACCGTCACAAGCAACTCGTCAACTTTTATTAGCTTCCTTTTTGCTTTTCTCGACGAAATTTCAAGCAAACGCCATGTTGACTTCCTTTCTAAACATGGTGTGAAAAGAATATATTTAAGATTAGCTGAAAAACTGTGAAAGAACCGTCCAAGGTTATATGTCTAGATCAGAAAACATCCGACCTAGCACCTACATGAAATCCGTACAGCTTTCAAGGCACTGATCCAGAAGATAAGTTAAGACCCACCCTTCATTGTTATGCAGCTAATTGATTTACCTTTACATTGTATGGGTATGTGAAAAGTACACATTTTAAGTAGTAATTATTGAACGATAAAGTGCTGTATAAGATTAGTTGTAGCTATTCTGTTTTATATTGCTTCACATGATGTGTTTATTGTTACTTATATTTCCTTCTTTTCAGTTTACATAATTGGATAGATTCTACCCTCTTCTTGTTAGACCTACAAACGCAACGTTTTTATTTATAGTTTGAAATTTTAAAATGGTATTTTAACGTAACTATGTTTCAAACCATAATTTCAAGAAAAGCCTAAAATGTTCATGGCTGAATGTATGATAACAGTAATATTAGTTATTGTATCTTGAGTAATAAAATCAATACTGTAATTTTAATAACCAGTTCATCTTTAGGTAATTGGTACGTTTAACCTGATAGGCACTTCTAAACAAGCAGGTCAGAGACCTGAATATTCAAACGTAGACATCCCTAATTTAGAACTGCTGACCAGAGAGCGAGCAATAGTCAGCAACATCCGCCAGTTATCCGGTAACTGTCAACCAAAAGTGTTTTTGATTATCATGATTATAACATCCCCACAGCTGAAAATGTGGAGCATGTTTAGCGACATATTAACAACCAAATCTTAAATCCTTTGGCTTACATAGAGGCATGCAAACTACAAAGCAATTTCCGGCCTTATTTAAATTTCTAGTATATGTGGTTTTGTAAGAACTTCACTTTTCAAACATTGTAATATGGAATAATTAACCTCTTCTACTCACATTAAATGTTCTCTGACGATCACTTGCACGAAATGTGTAGGTAGTTTGGTGAAAGACTATCAGGCATCTTCACTATGGTTCCAAGAATTTCCATATTTTTAACCGCAGCACAGCGGCTCACAAAATGTTTGTTTTTGTTGTTTCTCACATACTGACTGCCAGCTCATATCTCCATTTCTTGACCGATCGGAGGCCTAATTGTAGCTGCGGCTATTGAGGATTCCTTTTATTTTATATACATACATTGATTAAGTCATGATGTATACAATCATATTTTCTGACCTTTGTCAATGAAATATTTAAGGCCATTAATTACTCTTGAGAAACGATGGGGCGAAGTCGTTACAGACAATTTTATCACCACAACATCTTCGTAGACTTTGATCACCTAAACATCTAGTAAAACGAAAAAAAGGGGGTAAATGCATAATGTTTTGTCTTTCAGCTAGAATCCTAAATAAAATTTACAACTTGAAGCTCTTTATCATTTTTTAATGTTTGTAATTAAGCACAGAGCAGATTTACAAAGCTAGAAACTAGGTTTCCATACCCTTGATGAGCAGAGCTTTTTACTGAATTACAAATAAACCAACAAACAAAAGACAACAGTGGTTGGCTAATAGTTTTCGAAGAAGGTACTAAATATCACCACAATCATTTTGTATAAGTACTAACCATATCGGGAAGGGGAGTGTGAGCATTCACGATCACGCTGCGGGTATTTCGAGTAATAACAAATACATCTTCTAGAAACTTCTCCCTTCTCAATCGTCTGTCAAAGTGTGTACAATTAAATGTTGAAACTGGCGCAGGTAAACCGTAGCTCTCAAACATTTGCTTGACTATATAAAGCACCAGGAAATACCTTTTATACTTTTGACACAACGGCCTTACTTTGTAGCATTTTGCAATGGAAACCACGTTGCAAGATTTTTGTAAAGATGATTGATCATCAGATAGTTCATAAGACGCTGGAACACAACTGTAACGACGTGTTGGGGAGCCAAAATCGTTTTAATACAACTTACCAAACACCGTTATTATAAATCTATCGCTTCTTAAAAATAAGCTAAATAATTCACAAATGCAAATTCTTTAAATAATAAACGCGAATCAATATGGTTGGTTGTTTGTTCGAGGAATTAAAAGTTGTTTTTTATTTTTTTCTGATATACTTCATTGTCACTGACAGTAAGGAGTTTCATAATAACATACTAGTACAGAACTGTCCAGGACCAGGAATCTCTATGTAAAATAACATGGAAATACATTTGTCTGTCTGGTGATAACCTAGAGTAATGAAAGACCTTCCTAGCCATTCAATTTCAAAGATGTTTAGCATGTTGAGAAAAATGTAACTAAGGATAAGAAATTCTCTTTCTTTTTTTTTTCTTAGAATAATAAACATTAAATTGTTTTTTTTTTAATTTCGCAAAAAGCTGCACAAGGAATTTCTACTTTAACTGTCCCTAATTTAGCTGTGAAAGACATGAGGGAAAGAAGCTAGACATAATCTCCCATTTCCAACTCTTAGGCTATTTTTTTATTAACGAATAGTTGAACTAATCGTCACATTATAATAGTCCCGCAGTTGAAACGCCCTAATCATCTGGTCATCCCAGACTCAATAGTCATTAAAAGTGCAATAAAAATACATAAAGGTACCAAAAGAAAGACATGATGTTTTCAAGATGCTATCAATATAAAATTAGATGAGAGGTCCATCCCCACCACCCCTTATAACCTACTTTATTTCATCCTGTATCACTGTATCAAGTTTGGTGCTTTTTGATCAAGAAGTGTGGAAACGTATAAGGAACAGATGCCTGAAAGGTGCGAACAAACAAATAAAACTTGTATGTCAGATGAATTTTCTGAATCATAACATATTTACTTGTAGTGTACACAACCCAATCAGTGGGAATAATATATTAACAAAATAAGTCACAATGTGGTTTGATTTTTGTTGTGGTCATGTACCACCAAACTGTGCAACTACTATTTTTCGCTGAGATTTAAAGAAATACAAAAATATTTGTCTGAAGATCCAAGTTCAACAAAAAAATTTAGTTTTATCTACTAACTACCTCATACTTAACATACAATATATGCAGTAGCACAAGATGGACATTTTTTTCATGCTTATGTCTACCAGTACTTATCAATCAAACATTCACTTACGAGGAACGTCAGCACTTATGCGTGTCTTTACGTATCCACAAATGTAAATCTGATTTCCGGTCGAAAAAAAGAAGTCGTTAAAATCTTTGCAAATGTTTTACATGCAAATGAGCAAAAGCGCTACTAAGATACCCTGAAACAAGAGTACGAACTTTAAATGGTTTATAGCCAATGCTATAAATCTGCTTCGATCTTCTCTATTTCATTTTCATAAACAAAGAATCATTTGCATAGAAATAAGCCATCGAAATATATATTTTTCTGTTATTTTTACACGAATCAAAATATGTATCTTGGGAACTTACAGAAATGTAATATTTAACCAGTCAAGCATAGATAACACAGTACAAAGTAGTGTATATATTATATATTGCAGAAATGTCGTATTTATTGTTTTTGGAGGTAAACACACATGTTGTATTTACGTATGGTCGAATGGACTTAATATTGACAGACTGACTCATAAATTGAAAAGCAGCACCATTAATTTAGATAATGTTATGAATTAATTCTTTTCTTTCATCTGTGAAACGACAATAGATAACAATATGTGTCAGATATGCATTAACTATTTACGTCATTTTTCATCTTAAAAATGTACGAAGTTACTTTTACTTTATATTTTCCGGACTTTTCGGGTACAAGCAAACAAATATGTAATTGTCTGGCTGAAACAAAAGTACATTGGTTTGTTTGTTTGTTTTTAATTAAGCCTGAAGCCGCACAGTGAGCTATCTCTTCTCTTCCCATCACGAGTATCGACATACGGTTTTTAGTGTTGTGAGTCCACAACAATACCGCTGTGTCACTTAGGAAAATGTGTACAAAAATGGACGGAACTTAACAATACTAAACACACACACATATACAGTTTATTTCCTTTATTGGGGGGTTACACACATTACAGGGATCGCAGTTTGTTTGTCTTTTTTGTTTTGCTCATGAATAACTTTGCTATATAAAGATAATTTATAATTTGTACGACAGTATAAGAGCGTCGCAAAAATTGAAGAATATATGGAGGAGATATAGAAAGGGAAAACGTCATGACAGGGCACTGTGTGGCCCACGAATTGTTCCTCAGTACTCAAAACAGAAATGTTCATTAATAATATCAAAGTTTGGAGATGCAAACTGCGCTAAGATAATTTTACAGTATGGCAAACATAAATGTAAAACGATTCAACAGTTACTGCTTTTGTTGGTAACCGGATTAGTGGAAGGATTCCTTTAACATAATGTAAGATATAACATAATATTTATTGGTACATCTAGACTGTCACATCAGCTAAACTAAAACTATTGACAATAATCTCACATCTAGCTCTCATGATTCATATATTTATCAAACCATTTCGAAGACCAATTACATTGTTAGAGAAATAAAATTGTTTTAGTTGAAAAAGACTCCTACTCTGCCAAAAAAAATTGTATTTGTTCCTCCTTATCGGTCCGGCATGGCTAGGTGGTTAGGACACTCAACTCGTAATTTAAGGGTCGTGCATTCAAATCCCTGTCATACTGAACATGCTCACCCTTTCAGCCGTGGAGACGTTATAATGTTACGGTCAATTCCACTATTCGCTAGTGAAAAAAAAAGTAGCCCAAGAGCTAGAGATGGATGGTGATGACTAGCTACCTTTCCTTTAGACTTACACTAGTAAATTAGGGAGGGCTTGCGCAGATAGCCCTTGTGTAGCTTTACGCGAAATTAAAAACAAACAAATCATCTAGTCCTACCATTCTCGCCATTTAGTATGGTAAAAGATAATGCATCAACACTATAAATTTTCTTTGAAATCTTAAAAACCTCGATTAAATCCCTTCTTTTGTCAATAGAAAACAACTTTATATATCGTAATCTCTCCTCGTGTGACGACATTTCCATCCCAAGTATCATTATAGTAGCCCTCCTTTGAGCCCTTCCCATCCATTCAATATACCTTCTTGGGCAAGGAACCCAACATTGAACACAATACTCCAAATATGACCTAATTAGTGACCAATACAGTGATATTATAATCTCTTTAGTCTTATATTCATTGTATTTGTAGATACAACCCAATATCCCATATTTCCTGCCATTAGCAACAGCCTGCTTGGATGCCTTAGGAGATTGATTTACGTCAATATCCTTTCCTTTCAGAACGCTGTTAAAATTATTTGCATCCACATTATACTTATTCAAATTATGATAACCCACATGCATTAAGTTGCATTTATTAAAAATTAAAACCCAAGTGTCTTTTATTTGCTCATATGATTAAATGATCTAAATTATTTCGTATGGCAGCAGCATCATATTTACAGCCAGCAATAGCGAAGACCTTGATAACATCAGCTAATTTAAGTAATTTATTGTCTATTTGCCATCTATGTTTTTATTGTAAACGAAAAATGGTTCTAAGACTGTATCCTCTGGCAACATTAAGCCAGTTTGACTGATCTCCATTTGTAACAACCCTCTACTTTCTTCCATCCAGCCAAATTTTTATGTAATCAGCAAACGTACCCCACATTTTTTTAAAATATTATTTTATGCGGCGCCTTGTCAAATGCTTTCGGAAAATCAGATGTATCTAATATACAATCTTACCATCATCTACATAAGCAATAACCTCTTTCAAATAGGGTCAAAAGATTTATAAAACAACATTTTTCCCTTTATGAAATAATTTTGAATACTAAATAAGATTTTAAACTCTGCTTTTCAGATTTTTAAAATCTTGTCCCACAACCAATATAAGACTAACTGACCAATAATTACTGGGACAATTTTATCACCTCTCTTTGAATAAGGAGTTAGATTAGCTAACTTTTAATCCTCTGGTAGCTGTCCACCATTCAAGGACTGACTAAAAATAGTAACAAGTGACTCACATATCCAATCTTGGATCCTCTTCAAAACCATTGGGGAAGTCTTATCTGGCCCAGAAGCTTTATTATTGTTGAAGCTTCTCATGTTTTCAAGAACAAGCTTAGAATTAACGTGATCACCTTATTCGATCTTCTTTCCATCTTTCAACTGTTTAAGATGAAGGATGTTGTTTAAATATTCATTAAAATAATATGAAAAAAACAGAATTTAATAACTTAGTCACTTTATAATCATGAGATACGAGCGTTCCTTTATCATTCGTTAAAAGTCCTATTCCCATCTTAATCTATTAAAGAAATTCATACTGTCGGTTCTTTCATTTTCAGTCAACCTTTTTCCATTCACATTCTTTCTGACGTCCTAATTTCCTACTTGGTCAACTCTCTTCATATTTCATAATCTTCTAAATCTCCTGCTATACCAGTCAATTTTATTGTTTTAAAGTTGTGATGTTTTTTATTTCTTTCCTTGTACCCTTTTTTTAAGCCAACCTGTTACTTTACTTGCAGCTTCCCTTTTCTTTTTATATGTAATATGTTTATCTTGAATATTTAATTTTTTACATCTGATCAGTGTCTCCAAAAAATTTAGTTGACCAATGGAAAACAGACGATTCTTGTTATATTTTTCAAAACTTGCTTTTTTAAGTTTTTAATCAAAATATCGTTATTCCTGATCTCTATATGCAGCAAAACATCGAACACAAAGTAATGATTGTTTGTACCCAGATATTCCCTAATTTCCATCCTCTCATCTATTTTTATATTAAACGTTAACAATAAATTTAAAATAGCAATGTTCCTAATGGGTTCCTTGATTACTTGGTGAAGAAAGGCATCTTGAACAGAACGTCTTTGAAATACAAAGTTATAGGTAATTTAATACGAATTGCAATATAAAGAGAAGGAGAAGAGATTCTTTATACGTAAAATGTCAGTAACATAGTGTTTAAGTTGAGGGTATCAAAGATAATAGAAAATAAATTGAATTCATTTGGGTTTCTATTAGAGAACATAGAGCAAAAAGATTTTTATTCAGAATGTATCACAGACCATTAGATTACAATGATAAAACTAACTAGAAACTTAACAGAACTACTTCTGTATTCAGTTCCTATGATATATTTTTCTGTGCGTCTTATTTTTACTATGTTTAGTTTAACCTGGCTCTCACCAAGTTCTATTTCTGATTTAAAACTTCAAATATGGGTAACTTAATAGCACTTGCAAACAAGCCAGCGCCTTTCTTAGCCAAATGTAAGTCTTCCCTTCCAGAAAAGATGTCTTCTCCCATTGAAATGATTCCGCCAGTCGAACCAGCTAATCGGATCATATTTATCTAAACCTGGCATACATTCCTTGTGACCTAATTTTATCTTCACAGTTAATTCGCAGCAGTATCCTTGACGCAATTAAGTTATTTTAATACTATTGTTGATAATATTTATATGACCTTTAGCTTTCATCTTGCAGTCTTTCATGTTTAGCCATGTAGAACTGATAAATATTGCAAAAATAGAAGAAGAAAAAGACACGAGAAATTATAATCCACTGTACCGAGCAGAAGATCAATATATTCATGATGAAAGTAAATCAAAGTTTTATTGTTGGTGTATAGACTAATACAAAATATTACGCTGTATTTAATTTTCTGTCATTTTTATTCTTTCTTTTCAAAAACTTATATATCATTTTCGTGAAATTAGAAGTTATAATGATTATGCAAAAATATACAGAGAAATTCATTTTACTCCCTGAAGAGGAATAATATTCCTGAAGTAAAGCACGGTTGTATGTGTCTAGAAATTGATTATTTTTTAAGTGTATGACGTATTTAAAACTGAATTGATTGAATAAAAGCTTCTCTGAGCAAAGTATCTTCACTAAAAAGAATATACAGGTTCATAAGATTTTGAAAAGTTGCAATTTAGTTTTTGTGATTAGTGTAGTATTTGATTCAACTCAAACTAAATGTTACTTTGGAAACTTCGTTTATCTTTTCGCCAGTATATAAAAAAATTGTGTTTTCTATTAATGTTAGTCGAAATTATTTCCGTGGATTAAGTACATCTAATAACGTCTTTATATAAAATTGTTCCATCGTTTCATCAACAGAATTTCCTTTTTTTTAATACTTACTAATGACGATGGTCCGGCATGGCAAGGTGGGTTAAGGCGTGCGACTCGTAATCTGATGGTCGCGGGTTTGAATCCCCGTCGCACCAAACATGCTCGCCTTTTCAGCCGTGGGGACGTTATAATGTGACGGTCAATCCCACTATTCGTTGGTAAAAGAGTAGCCCTAAGAGTTGAAGGTTGGTGGCGATGACTAGCTGCCTTCCCTCTAGTCTTACACTGCTAAATTAGGAACGAATAGTCCACGAGTAGCTTTGCGCTAAATTAAAAAACAAACAATCTTTCATCAACCATAGCTGCGCTAGACCTTAATTTTGTTTTTACTTTCTCTCAGTTGACGAAGCACATTGAAGTGCAGTAAAACATCGAAAACAAATGATCTATTTGTGCTTTTATAGGCTTCTCTCTTATTATATACATCCCCATACTAGAAATAAACTTCTAATGAACACACCATGAAAGTAATTAACAAATTAATTTAAACGTTTGTAGTTTCATCCATTTACCAAAACTCTTCAAAGCATAAAAGTTAGTAAAAAATCAAAACCTATATTCATTAAACTTTACAGTTCTTTAAATGAACGTTGTAAATAATTTGGTTTTGTGTATGTTTTTTTTTAATCAGAACATAGCTCACCAACTTGAAACCACATTATTCGTAACTTATACAATATACTTATACATATATACAAGGTTATGTTATCATCGTTAAATAGGACTTTTTTATACAGTGATTGCAATCTACGTTTTCTGTCTTTTTTAATACAAAATTGAACATTTTTAAATTTGAAACGTTTTTTATGGTCTAATAGTATGTTGATTAAAATAAATATATTTTAGCTCAATAAAGTACCAATTATTTGTTTCTTTTTTTAATTTCGTGCAAAGCTACTCAATGGCTATCTGTGCTAACCGTCTCTAATTTAGCAGTGCAAGACTAGAGAAAAGACAGCTCCTGATCACCACCTACCGCCAACTCTTGGGCTGCTCTTTTACCAACGAATAGTGGGATTAATTGTAATATTATAACGCCTCCACGGCTGGAAGGTCAAACATGTTTGATGCGACGGGGATTCGAATCCACATTACATGGCCTTAACCCACCTGGCCATACCGGGTCTGTACTGATTAGTATGTATTTGTAACAGAATGAAAATACCAAATATGTAGTTTAGTAATACACATTTACATTAAGTAATACATTATCCGTAGGTTACGAATTTACCGTTATAACATAATTGATCACCAATGGTCTTTGTCTGGAAAAATCCAACAAATAATTTATATTTGTGAGAAAAATGTAGAACTAAGTGAAAAAATATTGAAAATTGGAAAAACATATATTTAGTTGTTTATTAGAATTCAAATTACCAACAACAATTAAAATCCTTGCTTCGACTTACATTTCCATTCAAGTCAATACAAACGATGAGATCTAGGTTGGATTTTCGGTAGTAGAAACAGCAGATAACTCTTCCCTGAGCTTTGCAACAAAACCATCAAAATTTTGAAAATAATTTATTTTCTAATATTTTTACCTTATTATACGCATGACTGTCATTTATATTAAATACAAAAGAGTGAGTTATTTTGATTCCTATTACCTCTGTTCTGAAGTTTTCTGTTATGAAAAACCCTCGATCGCCGATAAACTTTATTTTGATCGACTTAATTTTATCTTAAAAAACCTAAAAAACATGTTACTTACCAGCAGTTTACGAAAGATCCGCTATAAAAATAACTTAACACAAACGAGCATCTGATATGAGATAAAATTGACCAACTTACCTGAAATCGCGTATATTCGTGAATCAAATTTGTATATTTTGGGTGTTACAATAGAGATAGCTAATTATGTTTATGTTGTAACATTTATAAACAGTGGTAAAATGTTTGATTAGTGTAATTCTTTTATTATATATAACTACTAACTTTGTAATATGCTACTATTTTACAAATTCATAACCAAATACTCATAATATACTGAATATATACCACAAAGGTAATCATATCAAAATATTCAGAATTATTACTGGCTTCTGTAAAACTATTACTAATGGCTAATTACAGAATGAACCAGCCAAATAGCGTTTTAAGAACAAAATGTAAAATAAATAACTCCTGTCTGCAGGGGAAAACTTGGAAAAGAAATAAAAAATTAAAATTTGAACATGTTTAATGATACTTAAAGGTAAAAACTAAGGAAAGAAAACTCCAAAATGGTTATTGTGTAAGCTGAGCACATACATGTGAGTTCTGAGCACATCAGTTCTTGATAATAAATCATGAATATCAACAATAGACAAAATATTCAAGCAATATTATACACGGGATAAGATTAACACGGACAACACAGTAATATCAAGCAAAATATATAAAAATCAAATAAAGTATATAATCATACAATAAATATCACTGGAATTTTAAGTAAACACAGGTTTGAGCAGGTTTTAAGCATATCAACAGAAAACAAAGACAATAGTTGGTTTATGACAATACCAAATTTTGAAATTAGACCAAAGTTTTAATATAGTATACCAAAGAAAATAAACCTTGATTCATTCTAATTTTTATAAGTCTGTTTATCACCCCTTCAAGTGAAATTAACATCATTCTAAGAGAGTATGAAAAACCAAAAAACATTTACCTTACGTAAAAATTGTTGAGATAAGAAACCTTTATCAAAACATTAGCAAGAACTTATGACCTTCATAAATCGAAGTTACAAGAACGTCACTAACTATATGAACTATATTTAAAAAACAAACTAGAAAGTTTTACAGAATGTTATTTACTAAATATTTATTTTTACGAAATAGTGATATTAACATTTTTTGTCGATTGAAGCATATTAATAAAGCAACCATATAAGTACGTAAATGTATCTATGGTAATGAAGAAAATAAACAAATACACAATACTGTGTTTTGTTATAACTTTAAATTCTGTTGTCTTGTAATTATACTAAAACCCTGACGCCATTTTTAAAACCTTATTACTAAGAAACTGGAATATGTTTTGAAATATTACACTATATCTGACAATGGTATAGGAAATGCAAATGGACCATATTCCTTTCTGCGTAGTAAGCCTTGTATGTTTCATCATTATTAACATTATTTTATCGGGTGGAAACAAGAATCTAATTAAAAACGGAAATACACTGGCGATAGTAATAAACATAGTGTTTGTCATTCAGACTGAACTTACATATTCTACTGCCTCCCCCCTCCCAGTGGCACAGCAGTATGTCTACGAACTTGTAACTCTAGAAAACGGGTTTAGATAGTTTCTGACAGTCAGCTGTGTAACTTAAATATAAGCAAACAAAGATATTCTACCATCAGCTATTTGTAAAAATAAATTTCGGAAATAATCTAACAAAACGTATAATGTATGTTATAATAATGTCATATATATGTGTGTGTCCATATAGCAAAGCCACATGGGGCTATCTGCTGTGTCCACCGAGGAGAATCGAATTCCTGATTTTAGCATTGTAAACGGCGGACAGTGTCATCTGAATAACATAAACAAGCAAAACATCATATATGATATAAGTTACGATAATGCGTAATAAACAGTACACACGAAAAAAGAAAGCATAATGGGTGATATAAGCTACACAAATGTAATATTAATAATACCCACAAACAAAACGTCAAGTGTAATATAAGTTATGATAATTTAAAATAAATAATATATAGAAAGAAAAAAATTATCGTCTGTGATGTAAATTACAAGTAATGTGTAATAATTAGTATACGTAAACAACCGTACAATGCGAAATATAAAATCATTTTCAGCTGTTGCCATGACAATCCTATCCGTCATTGAATATTACTTTCTTAAAGCTCAGTCTGGATAGTAATTACAGTTTCAATAGCTGTACATACGGCTGTTATGTAAATGTGTAAATATTTTGTAAACGACGGCATGTCGTGTTGTGTTTGGATTTTCATTTCTATTATCTATGTTTCCATATTTATATTATTGTTTCGAAGTTTGAACTAATAAAATATGTTGTTATTCATTTAGGGTAACATTTAGAATTTTCTTGAATTAAGTAGACCAATCATATGTTTGTAAATGAAGTGCTGGCGACTTCGTGTCTAGACGTTTAGTCTCGTGCAAGAACAGACATGCGCGGATTGCTCTGGAGATCTGTAGAAATTTCGCGGTGTTTCGAGGAGTCTAGGCCTACAATATATAAACAGACGAAGATGCGAGAGAGAAAGGAGAGTCAGACATTAGTTTTATTTCAAAAGAAGAGAGTCAGTTATTTGAGAAAGATTAAGTGTTTGCTGTGATTATTCAACTTGGATTTGTGACTGAAGTTAGATCTACGGAAGCTGTGATTTTATTTCGCCAATCTCTACGATTCATCTGAATTACTGCTTGTGCTGAGAGTCGGCGAATTTGTGACGTTCATCGGAGGCATCGTGAAAGGAACTTCGTCGAATTTATTGAACTGTGAACTGTTTCTGAACTTCTTCATTTAAGCTTCGGAATTTCTTCGTGGGACCAAATTCACACCCTAGACTGGAATTTGAGACTTTCATTTTAGATCATTATATTAGATACAGGCCAGTACCATTTTGTATTGTGATTAATTTTAATGTTTGAAACTAGTATTATTTTGTTTTGTAATTAATTTCGAATGTTGTAACTTAATAAATGTCACTGTTATCATATAATTTATGTTATATCTGTTATATTTGTTAATAGTTTAGTGTAATAAATTATACAAGCTGTTATCTGTGTTTTTCTGTTGCGTTTAGTCTACGAAAAACATAAAACATAAAAAATACGTAACAGAAAATTGGGGGCTCGTCCGGGATTTCGAACAAACAATTTAATTTTATTCTAAAATAAGATTTATATTCTATACAGATAGACAGCTTGTATATTCAAAATGGCATTCCAACTTGAAGATTTTATAAACGAATTTAATCAGAATCCCTCTTTCGAATTAATCAGTGAATTAAAAAAATCTGAATTGCTTGATGTTGGTAAACATTTTAATTTAGAAGTGAAGCAAGCAATGAAGAAAGCAGATATTAAACAAATTATTGTTGAACATTTGGTCAGCCAAAAAGTTTTACCTCAAAAAGTTGCACAACAATTGCCTGTCGCTCATTTTGACCCAGATTTCGAATTAAAAAAAAATGGAAATGGAAATGAAATTTCATTTAGAAATTGAAACCAAACGACTTGAGGCAGAACAAAAAAACAAACGCCTTGTTCTTGAGGCAGAACAAAAGCGTATTGAGGCAGAACAAGAAAACAAACGCCTTGATGCCGAAATACAAATAGAACGCATTAAAGCTGATAAAGAAATCAGTATGAGAAAGGCACAGACAGAAGAAAAGGTTGTTCAAATGCGGTTGGATAATTTTGATGCTTCCAAACAAATTCGTTTAGTACCTCCATTCAATGAAAAAGTTGTAGATAAATATTTTCAGCAATTTGAAAAATTGGCCCTTAGGCTAAAATGGCCAACCGAATATTTGACAGTATTACTTCAGAGTGTTCTCAAGGGTAAAGCCCAGGAAGTATTTTCCAAACTCACGGCCGAGCAAAGTTATGATTACGAGCACGTCAAAAAATGCATTTTAAATGCTTATGAATTGGTCCCAGAGGCATATAGACAAAAATTTCGTGGTTACAAAAAGTTTGACAGCCAAACTTATGTCGAATTTGCTCGTGAAAAAGAAACTCTGTTCGACAGGTGGTGTGATTCCAAAGAAATTAAAGATGATTATACAAAACTCAGAGAACTCATGTTAGTTGAAGAGTTTAAAAGATGTATTCCCGTAGAGCTCAAAACTTATATCGATGAACAAAAAGTTTCCAAAATTCATGATGCTGCTGTCTTGGCAGACGAGTATGCTGTAACTCACAAAGATTTCTCATACAAAAGCAAAACAAATCACACAGCAAAGAAACCCAATGACTCATTCAAATATTATACAAATGTCGACAGAGACAGAAAAGAGCAAACTTCTAATTCTCAAACGAAGACTCCATCTTATTCTCAAAGCTCGTCATTTACCCAAAACGTGTCATTCTCATCCAAAACATGTGCTTATTGTAAGAAACCTGGCCATCTGATTTCTGAGTGCTATAAGGTAAAAAACAAGCCATCACCCCATAGTTTCATTTCGCCCTCGTTGGATACATCATTGGTTCCCAATGATTTTGACCCTGTCCAGTCCACTGTGGATTCTAAGCCCAATATTATTGATGTACCTGAAAATCTTCTTGAGGACAAATTTAAGCCTTTCATGACTGAAGGTTTTGTTTCTTTTGTTGGCGATTCACGTCTACAACCAATTAAAATCCTGCGGGATACTGGAGCTTTTCAGAGTTTGATTTTGGAAAGTGTACTTCCGTTTTCTGAAAAGTCATCCGTTGGGGCCAGTATGCTTATTTCTGGTGTAGAAGGTGGCGTCGTTTCTATTCCTCTTCATAGATTAGATTTACATTCGGACTTAGTTTCAGGCCCAGTGACTGTGAGTGTTAAAGCTTCATTGCCTGTTGAAGGTACACGCTCTGCATTAATCAAAACTTTTAAATTTTCCTGCTTTGAAATCTTTTATTTTTGTTTCTTTACCTTTAACGATCTCATTACTTGAATTATTATTTTCCCTAAAATTGCTTTGTTGAATAGTCGAGTTTAACTATGAACAGCATATATAAATAATAAATATGTCACTTGTTGTGCGAAGATTTTTACCTAATGTTACACGCCACTGTTTTAACGTGTGCAAATCACTCTGATAACATTATATTAACTGTGTCTTCAATTGCAAAATTAAAGTTCTTCTTTGCAGGTATTTAAATGATGAATTGAATCTGAAATGTACACACATGGCAACAAATTGACAAAATTTATTTTTCCATACACCCTAAAAAGTTTTAACTTTAACCATACAGTAAAAATAAAGTTGCCACTTTCAACAATTTTTAACCATCACTGTACTTAAAACAGGAAATAAATTGAAAGAGCTCTGCAGACGTAAGGGCTGTTTAAAACTTTTTAAATGAGTATGTTACACAACTCTGATTTGAAATGCAAAAGTTTAGCAGATAATGATTAGAGAAACAAGAAGAAAGAGTAACAGGAAACTAACAAATTATCTGAAAAGCGACAGTCAGTTGCTCTCCCTTCTAACTGAGTGATACCTGAAAAGGCTTAGGTTGAAGTATTTACGCTCTGGTGGATGATGCTAAAGTATTAAGTTAAATTATCATTGTAGTTTAGGAATAAATAAATAGAAATTAACTTCTGTTAGTTAATTGTTTTTCTCCACGCGGTATATTTCAAAATTACGGTTGACTCTGTATGGATCCTGGGTGGGGATCTTTAACCTGGATGTTTATTAAGCATATGTATAATATGCTGTTTAGCTTTGAATCTCAGAATTTATTTTATTTTCATTTACCTCAAGAGTATAGCAGATCAGCAGACAAGAATCTTACTCTGAATTATAGAAATATATCATAAAATCTTAGTTCCCTGGACATCCAAAATGTTAATATTCAGCTTCCTACGACCTACTCTGAATGCTAAAAAGGACAAAAAATTTAGCAAAATTTTCCATCTTCATTCAAATGTTTGTCGTAACAATCACTAAATGATCTTCAGAAAGCTTGTAGAAAATTTTAGGTTTTTTTTTTCTTTCTCTTGACGTAAAAAATGTAGTTTTCATTAAATCTTTGATTTCTCCACTAAATGAAATTTTTCTTCGATGTGAGTAAGACAACACTTAGCTTAGTGAAGAACTAAAAACAGCTTGTCCTACTTCTGCTTTCAGACAGGAAAAAAACAAATTTTAAGCATAAGTAAAGATTCTCTCTGGCACTCTTTAAGATTCAAAACATTTGTGCGAAACTTGAGTTGGGGAAGCGTATAAAAATGTCAGAGCTGACAAAACCCATCTTTTTTAAACTAAATTTTTAAGGATTTTTTTTTCCTACTATAATTTTGTTTTGAGAGCAAACCTACAGAATGTACTACCTAATTCATAGCGATATAATCCCTCACACTTACTCCCAAACTACTGGCGGGAGACCTGTTTCATAAACAGCATAAACACAAAAAAGTGTACCCTTATTTACAAAAATACATGTATGATCACACGTATTATCAAAGTTAAAGAAAGGTACAGAGTATTTTTGCCTCCACCTTCACTCCTTGGTTCTCTATAGCATGACAAACCTTGCTAAGTTTGCTTCCATAATAAAACAAAATTGTTTAAAAACATAGCTGAAATTTTAGCACAGACCACTCTGAAAATTTGCTAAGTTTTAACCATTTTTCTACAAGTTTCAGAAAAAAAATAAGATCTCTCTTATTAAAACTGGATAGGGTTAGCATAAACAGTTTATATGCGTTATAATTTCTATACAGAATGCTAAAATTATTAGTTAATGCAAATTCTTGCATTAAAAAATTTATTATATATTTCTTCACTCTTTGGAAGTTTATACTGCGTCATAGCGAGCAATATTTTATGGTAATTGCGTTAGATTTTACCTTTATTAAACTAGATAATATCACAGATAACTTTGATTTCATACTTTTGTACAATAGTAGATAGCTACAACATACAAGAGACCAAAGGAAAGGCCTGATCTTGTCGAGTTATTACTTTGTAGAACACAGCAATCGTTTTTGAGCGTAATATCTTTCACTTAATGCACCGCGTGTGAGTGAAATTACTGAAAATATTTTCAGTTTAATAATAATGTGTAGACTGTCCTGTGGAACATGTCCTCTTCCAGATTTATTGTCAATCACGTTTATGTATCTGATATTTTCCTACTTTTATCTCAATAATTTTCATCTCTTTCTTAAAGTTCATGTTTTCACATAACGATATTTTTTTGTTTTGTTTTATGCGAATATAATTTGAATTAATTTCACATTCACCTTTAAAAAGATGACCTCTCTGTAGGCCAGACATATGGACTGAAATATTAGACACGCATTCACGTGTTACTACGTGTTATGTGTTTTCAAGTTGGTCTTTAATACATACTCATCTAAGTTTAGTCGCTTGTACGATGACTTTCAGTATACCTTTCAATCATTTTTAGTAAATTTGGCTCACTTTGCCTGATTTAAATACAATGGAAAAGCATGCTTTTTAGTGCCTAATGTTTACTGGGTCCTTGATAAAATGGCTTTATTATCTAACCAACTATTTTCTCAATACAAGGGCTGTCTTCTAGTACCTAATTGGTTAGGTCCTCTGTACAATGGTTACTTCTATTAAATAACTAACTATTTCCTTGATACAAAGAATACTTTCTTTCACTTATTTGCCTTGCTCCTGGATGCATGGTTTACCTTCTAGTGACTAGTTAGCTAGGTCTTTGGTACAAGGGGTGTTTTCTAGTACCTAATTCTAGATACAAGGGGATGTTGTTTCCTTTTAGATTAAATACACTTCAATTAGACATTTAAAAATATATATACACATATATATTTTAAAAAATATTACGTTGCTTGGAAAAGCTGATGTTTCAAGTTTTGTGTCTACATTAGATCTTGGATTCAAAAATATTGATTCTAGGTATATGTTAAAGATTTTAAAAGTTTGTTTAGTGGTGTGTTTAATAATAATTACTGAATATCCGTATTTTTTATTCTACTTTAAAATGTCCGATTTTACACGTATAACATGTTGTCTAATTCGATAACCTGATAGTACAGCGGTATGTCTACAGATTTACAACGCTGAAATCAGGAGCTCGATTCTCCTCAGTGGGCTCAGCAGATAGCCCGATGTAAAGGAAAACACACCATTTAATTCGTTAGACGCTGACGAGAAAGTTTGTTCAGAATTAAGCACAAAGCTACTCAAGGGACTATCAGTGCTCTGCCCACCACGGGTATCGAAACCCGGTTTTTAGTGTGTATGTCCGCAGACATACCGCTGAGCCACTGGGGGCACGAAAAAGTTAAGTAAAAAAATTGGTAAAAATATATAAATAAAAACACTTGAAATTTTGTAAACCATAAAATAGCTTAAATCTTAAAGCTTGATTTTTTTTCTTGTTCAAAAGTGGAAACCGTCTTTATTTATAAATCTAAATGGCGATGAATAGCTTCATTTGTGATTTAAGTATAGCCTTGCGAGTTTGTTCGTTTCCGTTTGGCTTGGTCTAAACAGTTTTACCTTTGCTCTTATCTCAGATGCAAAGCTTTGTAACTGTTTACTTTTATCAGTTTCAATGGGTGAAAACTGTCTTAAATGTCATCTAACAAACCTTTGTTTAAAAAGAAAAACGATAAGTGTCTAAATTGTATTCAGTGTCAGTCCAAAAATAAATAACCTCTTAATTTTGAAGAAAACTTCGTAACATTAGTTTTTCAATGAAAGTTTGAAATACGGTATATAATTGTCTTTAACACTAAGGCCTTGCTCTCAGAGAAAAACGAAATGTTCTTGTTTGTTATTAAGCGGAAAGTTTCGCAATGGGTTATATACGCTCTTCCCGTCATTGGTATCGAATCTCTATTTTTATCGTAATTAAATTCTAAGATTACCCCTGAGCTACCGAAGAAAATTAGAGGCTGTCAAAGCACATAATTATTAGATTTGATAAGTGCGTAACCACCTATCTTTTAATGGAAAAACGTGGAATAATTTTTTTATTCATCTTTTCGGGTCTGAAAAAACTGAACATTCATTTCTTAAACACATAACTTGACATCTTTATGAAAAAAATAAACCAAGAGAATAATAAATACGATAAAGGTAAATAATATTCTAGCTGCTTCAGCGAAAACAACAACAAATATCACACATAATATTAGAATGGTAGTTTGGTGCCTGATGTTGTTATTATTTTAGAACAATAATTTATTTTCAATACATAAAGCTAGTTTCAAATATCAGATATATAGTAATACAAACTGACTTTCAGACTGGACTCTTTATTTTCCTGAATCACATTTAAACACCATATTTATCATAATTAAGATAATTTTGCAAACGAAAAAATAATTAACGTCCTCTTATCACAGCGAAAATTAGCTTATTCTGTATGTTTCATTTATTTCTACGTGTTAAAACATTAGTGTTTTATCAATGAAATGTCACATTATTTAACAAGCTTTTTTTAGAAAGTTCTCAGTTGTTCCAACATAGATCTCACCATTTTATCTTTGTATTTACGCTTATTTTTACATTCTAAACATGTAAATTCATCAGTGGCCTAAACTAAGAGTAAGAACTATTGCCGTGACAACACATTATTAGGATTAACTGTGAGACTAGTTTAGATTTAGTACAACAAGATTGTGTTTGTAGTGCTAATATTTCATTCAAAAAACAAAGATTAAATTATAAACAGGCCTTATAAAACAACTTTTTGAAATGACAAACATTCCTCGGTACAGGCCCAGCATAGCCAGGTGGATTAAAGCGTTCGACTCGTAATCTGAGGGTTGCGGGTTCGAATTCCCGTCGTACCAAAAATGCTCGCCCTTTCAGGCATGGGGCGTTATAAAGTTAGGGTTAATCCCACTATTCGTTGGTAAACGAGTATCCCAAGAGGTGGCGGTGGGTGGTGATGACTAGCTGCCTTCCCTCTAGTCTTACACTACTAAATTAGGGACGGCTAGCACAGATATCCCTCGAGTAGCTTTGCGCGAAATTAAAAAAAAAAACAAATATCGGGAAAATATTAGAAAAAATTCTTTATGATATGGACAAAATACATGTATAATGGAAATAGTATAAAGGTTAACTTCTTATTAACTTGGGATGCTTAAATAACATTTCTGTGTGTGTTTTAATGTCCATAAATAATAGAAAATGCGTTAAAAACATTTTTTTTTTACTTATGCACGGTCCATATATCTTTATTGGTATTCTAAATTAAATCCATTTTTATTTACAATGGTACACTTATCTGGTGCGAGATTAACGATTGAAAGATAGCTCATATTTAATCAGTTTAATTTATATGATTAAGTTTAGAGAGTAGTCTACTTTCAAGGTTTTAAACCCGGCTGATATGTTTGACTGTGTTCACTGTTAAAAGTAATTGTTAAAATCGCTACAACAGAAAGAGAAGTATATAGTCAAATAGAACTTTAAGTTAAATTTAGTGTGCAAGCTCTACAAAATCTCTAATAAATGATGCGCCCTCTGTCATATTTTTAACTCTGTTTTATATTTTCTATTCACTGTTATAATGTTAAAAATTTACTTCAATAGCATGAAACAAAATGTTAAGAGACACTTAATTTTGTTATTATAAAACATTATTTTCGTTAAGCCTTACCACAGAAATTAACTTCGATGACACACAGTTTGAAGACGGTTAATAAAATAAGCTTGCTTATCAACTAACCATTAATATTTTTATTATGATACTACTTATTTAAAACCTTTCTTTATTTAAGAAATAAATTATTTTTTCCTTCAAATAATGGTCGACACATTTATCCTTTCACAGAGGGCAGCATTTACAATTCACTAGGCAAACACTTTATGCTGATTGGTTTACGATTACACCTCTTCGAGACCTTCTGAGTTGCTGCAGCCTGCTGGCCTACTTAGAGACTCTGTAATGACAGGACGCGTGCGCACGCGCAAATTCAGTATAGCAAAATCGCACATGGTAAGGTTGTAACTGGGTTCAGGCATTTGGCCAGCCTTGGTCTTGAGTGAAACAGTCGTCTGCCTCACCCGTCCTTGATGTCGTTCGCAGACTGCGGATCCCATTGCAAACATTACTTCAAGAAAATTTTAGTTATTTGACTCTAAGGGTAAAAGATGTTTAAAATTTTAAATGCTGAATATACTTCAGATAATCTATTTTGAATTTAGTTTATCAAGTCATTTCATGCCAGACATACTGTGGTGAGTCGTTCGAGGGACCATCTACCCATGACACCGAACTTTCTCTTATTAACCAACTCTTTGGTGTTGCAGTGTTGAGACTAATCACGTGACGTAGTAGGTAGAGCTAATCAGTATCGTTTGACCAACTTTCTCCAGTCAACTTAGAGACTAGAGGTCACTCAGGCAGTAGATTTTGCCTGCGAATACCTCTAGTTATTGTTTGCTGTCGGTTGTGAACTGGTAAGTTCTGTTTGATTTAATTGCACATACGCCAGCTTTCAGTTAATTGTTGAAACTTATAAATAGTATTCAAGTTTTAAATCATGCAATTAACGACACACGTAAATTTTATGAGACTGTAATCACAACCAATCATAAACGATTACACTTTAAACTGTTTGAATGGAATTTTAGGCAGAGTAAACATAAATTTTAGACAGAGTAGAACTAAACTTTAAACTTTTAAATTCTTTATTTACTCACTAAAACCTAAAATCACTCACGTTAAAGTCTTTTGTTGTTGTTGGTTAGATATAGATTGATAAACATATAATAAGTTGTATATTATTTTAACTTTAAGGCTATTTAGTTTATAAGCCGGTTTAGAGATGTGATGATTTGTTGATACAGAATAAGTAACTGGTGTACGTGATATAAATTAAAGAATTTATTTGATGATATAATTATTCCGCCAAAATCTTTGAAGTCGTACTTCAAACATCTCAAATATAACTTTTTATATATATATGTAAATGAATGTCTAAATGGCTTTTCTCAATTCTCGTAAAAATTATAGATCGTTGATTAAAATAGTTTAGGGTTACTGAAGTCACTCCAGTAACAGGTATCACAACAAGAATTTCCTCTTAATATAAAGATCCGTGTTGAAGTATACTGAAGAGAAACTCACTTATAAGTGTTGCAAATTTATACATAACTCGTAGAAGTAAACCCCAAGTAGGTAGTTTGCTTAATTGTCTAAAACAAAGTATACTTGCCACTGAATCAACCACCACGTGTTAACCAATATGCTAGACACCAACAAGTAGCATGAAACTGATTCGGAACTAGCTGTACATATATCTTTATATTATGTCTTATCTTTACAGTAAACATGTTTACAAATGAAACACACCACAGGTGTAAAAAGCTCGTAGCTATTTGGGGGGGAAAAAAGAGTGATTTTTCAACAGTCAGTGTTTATATGTTATTAACAAATAATTTGTATAAATTTATTAACTTACTTTTACCACAAAATATTCAGCTGTGGTATACAATTTGGATTAAGAGTTGATTCCACACACATACACGCCAGTGGATGTAATTTGGCATTAAGTGTATGTGTTGCATATATAGAGTACCGCCTCCTTGAATTTGTACCCTCCCATGACGGCTCAGCTCGAGGGCTTATAACGTTAACATTTGAGTTTGATTCTAGTGGTGGTGCAACAAACGTAGTCGTCCATTGTGCTGTTTTGAACAAATATAACACAAGACAAACCTTTGAAATTCAATTTATTAATACAGAACTGAAATAATAATGAACAAATAATTTTTCATTATTTTATCCGACAGGAAAATTTATGGGGAAAAGATCCTAGGCCTTGAGTAATTCAAAGTGGAAAACTTGTTTTATGTTACATGTATAATGTATATGTATAATAACGTGTTATCCAGAGAAAGGGCAAAATTCCAGGTTGTGTATAAAGTAAGACTCATATTTCTTTATACCTTTTCGCAATATTCTGTTTTTATATATATAAAATACATATAAATAATCGCACTTTTAACGAGATTGTTGTTTCCAAATCAAACTAATTTAACCACTTTGTTACGTGATTCTATTATAGTATTAGTGTAGTAGCCCTTCCAGATAAAGAGGGTTAAGCAGGTAGTTTTATACCAGGAGACTTGAGATTCTTGGAAAAACAAGCGGATACAGCGAGCAGTTTAGCTCTAAGAAAGGAATTTATGACTAGGACCATACACAAACAGACATAAAAGAAGGATGTGGTCTTTGTATTAGTTATCCTTCGTCTGATTCGAAGTAATATTTTATTTATTTGTTTTTCAATGCTCATATTGTATGTGGAAATTTGTTTCAGTGACTATTTCCTCAACATAAGTTCTCAAATATATCTGCCTGGAGGTGAGCTAAAGCTAATTATCCGGATGTTTATAAAGTTATGGATCTGATTACATTGATTGTTCTTTGGAGTCATTGATTTACGTTTAGTTTCCGGAAATTGGAACTGATAGAGGAAAACGGTGAAACATTTTATATTCCGTAGTAGTCGATTAAGCATGTTTCTTGTGCAGTTAAGGAACATTTGTGGTTTGAAAGACCTAATTAAATACATTTAACTAAATGTTAAAATTAAAAAGGACTATCTGTTATGTTGTACACTGAGAATTGTGTGTTGGTCACGTTATCGTGTTATAGATTTTAATATTTTACTTGGAATAGTATTAATATTACATTGTATGGAAAAGATATTACTTAATGAAAACTCTACAAACAATTATGTGTTATAAAAAATAGTATTTTGTTTAATTCGTTAAAAAGGAATTTTCTCTCGTGTTTGGATAAAAGTTTTAAAATAGTTACTTTCTTGAATAAACAAGTAAAACAAACTCTGAAAGGATATTTAGTTAATGGGTTTTCCCACTTGGGTAACTATGTGAATTTAAATAACTGTAGTTTCTGTATTATCTGGAAGAGGTATCGTAAACCAGTACGTCCTCCGCTAGAGTAGCGGCAAGTCTAGGGATTTACGACGCTAAAATCAGAGGTTCCATTCCCCTCGGTGGACTCAGCAGATAGCCTGATGTGGCTTTGCTATGAGAAACCCTACACATACATCGTAAATCGGTAACTGCTAGACATTACGATACTGTATTCATATACTTTGAAAAGTTTAGAAACACTGCAATTATTACTTGGTTAATATTTGTTCTTACAATAATGATGTTACAGAAACAGTTCTTATGCGATGTCTGTAAGAGTCGCTGGTTTGACTCTGAATGTGTGTTTTTTTAATCGTCAAGCAGGTGTCTAAAAGTAACTCTCAAAACTTTTTTGGAAAATAAATTTGTTTCTGGTAATATATTATTAAATATTAGAAAATGGGTTGGAGAAGAAAGGAAATTCTTGCACATATGCAACAACAGAAGAAGGGATAGTGCTTAGTGTGTGGGTCGGGAAGAATGGTCAGTTTGCTTCAGGGCCTTCCAGATCGTTGCTTTGCTGCTGTATACCGAAATGAAAGATATATTTGTTTGCTGACCACAATTGTTATGTGCCTATACGTTATTCATCTTATATTTTTGTACCCTAAATTATACCACATCTTCTCACTGCTACTAAAAAGATAGTTATTGTAAGAAGAGTAATTATAACCCTTGTATAAAACTATTAATCCTCTTATATATGTATATTTATATATATAAACTTTTTAATATCCATAGTTCACAAACGCTAGCCGGCCCGGCATGGGCAAGCGTATTAAGGCATGCGACTCGTAATCTAAGGGTCGCAGGTTCGCATCCACGTTGCGCTAAACATGCTCGCCTTTTCAGTCGTGGGGGCGTTATAATGTGACGGTCAATCCCAATATTCGTTGGTAAAAGAGTAGTCCAAGAGTTGGCGGTGAGTGGTGGTGACTAGTTGCTTTCCATCTAGTCTTACACTGCAAAATTAGGGACGGCTAGCGCAGATAGCTCTCGTGTAGCTTTGCGCGAAATTAAAAAAAACAACAACCTATGCTATGTTCCCCGTTGGGACAGCGATAAGTCTACGGATTTACAACACTAAAATCAGGTGTCCGATTCCACTCGGTGGACAGAGCAGATAGTACGATGTAGCTTACTATAAGAAAAACACACACGCCTGTGCGATTAGAGTACATTTTGATTTATACTGGGTGACACCTTACGCATTATTGCTATTGCCATCTGATGCCTGTATAAAAGCTACTAGTTCATTATCTCTTAGGTTGTCTTTTGGTCACTAAGTCTTTGTCTGCATTTGTATAACTACGTACCTATTGACTTATGTCAAGAACAATCATTTAGTGTGCTGACAATATTTTATGTGTAAAAATAAAAACGTATGATGTACTTTGTATTTATGTCAGCCATAATGGGTCTAATTGTTGCCTTGTATTGAAATATATATATATATATATATATATGCTTTTGAACTTAGTACTGATTGCTTTGTGGTTTTAATCAACGAGAAATTATGCAGTTTGACTAGAATATCTACTTCTAGTAATGTTAACAGTTGTTGGGAACACCGTAGTTATGTTAACAGAATATCTTAGTCTTTCATATTCACACGTTATTTGTGTATGGAAAATAATAGCGTGTCTCTGTCAACCAGTCGTGTTTCATTGGCTTTGACAAACCTATCACTTGTTGCGTTGTAATAGCGCCACAAAGTCTGCGTCATCTACTTTATGTATGCACGTAAGTAAAATACCACTTGAGCGCTAAGAAGAAACAAAAATGCTTTGTGGTTGATCATTTCATTGATTGTTAAGGTGACTTGTAATATAAAGGAACATCACGGTCAGTTATAGTAACCCACTTCTTTACATCACACTCATAATTTACCGGCGTTTTATACACGTTGTGCATTGAAGAATTTAAAGTCTGTTTATGTGCTACTAAATAAATCACAGGAGAAAAGTTTGTCAAACCATACGTTACCGGTTTGGTTCTTGGAGTATCAGTTAATTGTTTTGGTTTTTGCACAGTTTAATTCCAGCTGTGTGACACTTTCTTTCAGATAGTAAGCATGGAAACAGATAATAAAATGGGTCTTACGTGTGCATCTGTCCTTTGTAAAGTATTCTAACACCTGGTAAAACCGTGTTTCCTCCTAGTTGTATGTACTTCTCAATATAATTACTGATTTTTGAGGACATGATTTTTTTTATTACTAAAACTTCAGGATTTTGTTCATAAATCAGAGGTTTCATACTTTGTTAAAACAAAAACGAAATGTTTGAACTGAAAGGAAAGGGTGAGAAAATAATACGCAAATATTACATAATGAAATAAATTTTAGAACTTTGTTAAAACGTCAATTTTCTGGAAGACTGGTGGTGTACTCCGTTGATTGGACCTTTTGAAACCGTCTGTTTGAAATATGGTCTCATAAAATCACAACATCAATACTAATAATAAAACGAAAATGCGACTAAATCCGGTGAGATGAATCAAGATATAGTGACTTTATTAGTCGGAAGAATCGTCATCAATGGAACAAGTGTCGGTGGTGTGTCATAATCGTTGTTTAGAAACAGAAGAACTAATAAACTGTTATCTCCCAGAAGTGAACAGGTAGATTAGTGTGTAAAATTTATGTGTCCAAGGCTAGTGGTGAAAAAGCAGTAGGGAAGACCTTAGGTAACTCCTTGCCGTCTCTCCAACCGTGTACCTTACTCTTGACGAGTTTAGCAGCGCAAGAGCAGTAGAGAGTGTATGCACGAAAGTTGCAGTGGATGCTGTTTGTTCATATGACCTAATTCCAAAACTGCACATGCTTGTTCTCTATTTTTTATCAAACTGCTCCATTAACCAAGTATTCTTGAATGTGACCCAGAGTCGTGAAACTAGTGTAGCGCGTGAAAGATAATCTTCTAGGCCAAGTCCACGGGAAATAGAGTGTTGTATTGATAATCACTGCGATATATCAACAGTATAAGCCTACAGATGATAATGAATTTGTTTTGCATACGATTAAGTTGATTTTGTATCAGAACAAAGAGCATATTTTTTCGTAAATTTACTCGAGTTATAAGGAAGTCTGCTCGTTTTGTTTTGAATTAAGCAGCTGTACAATGGGCTTTCTGTGCTTTGCCCACCACGGATATAAACCCGGTTTTTAGTGTTTAAGTCCGTAGACATACCACTGAACCACTGGAGGGCTATATAAAGAAGTAACTTTTAACAACAACATAAAGAGTACTGAATAAAAAATCCAGTACATGAAATTCCAAATTCAAACAAATTGCACTGTGTTCTGATGTCTTTACTGTAATACATCTTTTTGTTTTTTGTCACATTAAATGCTTAAACAATTCTTAGTGAATTTTAGTATAAATTTACTATTAGGGGTCGCTCTGGGCAGATAGTTTATTTTGTAGCTTTTCACAAAAAATATGAAAACAAAAACAACAACATACTTAAACTTATGACTCTAGGAATCGCTGACATCAGATATTGCCAGTTCCTGTTTACATTAAGATTATGATAGCGATAGATACCTAGTGACATGTTGCTCCGTCGCTACTCTCCTGCGTGGTCAGGTGGTTAAGGCATTCGACTCGTAATCTAAGAGTCGCGGGTTCGAATCCCCTTCACACCAAACATGCTCGCCCTTTCAGGCGTGGGGGTGTTATAATTGTACAGTCAATCTCATTATTCGTTGATAAAAGAGTTGACGATGGGTGGTGATGTCTAGCTGCCTTCCCTCTAGTCTTGCACTGCTAAATTAGGGACGGCTAGCGCAGATAGCCCTGGTGTAGCTTTGCACGAATTTACAATCAAACTAAATAGTCGCTATCGAATTTAAAACAGTTTAAACTAAAGCGGAAATGTTCATACTTTTTAAAACTGTATATATGCTAAAGATATAATCAGAATTCTCCATTGGTCGGTTAGACTTGTGTGATATTGCACATCACTCATTCTTGTCGACCTTAGCTAAGCCAGTTACTCTGCTTTTGAGCAATCGATTCTTTGATGGCTGTGAGCTTGTATTAAGCGTTTGAACATAAGCAACAACGAATTTCGTGCCCTGCTTGTCGCTCTTCGAGACACAAGACAGACACGTAAGAATGATAAAGTGAATTTCATTTTGTAAATCATTATAAGTAAAAAATGTCTTATTCTCATAGAAAGAATTTTTACTATTCACTCATTCAAATTATTTGATAATGCATTTCATTTTGATAGATTTACTTTGTATATGATTTTTTTATAAATTTAACCGTTAGAGGGCGGGTAAAAACCGCGAGCGTGTACTGATCCGTGTTACCAAAAACTGGAAAAGCCAATATCCTTGTCCTCAATATAAGTTATAAAGATGTTTAGTACTGTTGTGTTTATCTGACAAAAATATCAGAGTTAATAGGCAAAGTCTGTTTTCTTCAGCAAAATCTAATGCACATTTTCTTATTATATTTTAATATAACATTGTAAGATTTGTTTGTTGAGATTCAAAATTCTTTACTAAATTCAGTTGCAACTATTTTCAACATAGCTTTTTCATATGATTTTGTTTTAATGTGTAAAATATAAAATTAGCTCTAATTCAGAGCAGCATGCTGTGCCACAAATGAATTCCATCATTTGAAAAACCAAATTGTGTTTGCTATTAACAACTGTAGAGAACATATCGATCGACTTGACAGAAGTAGGTAGCACGTTTAGCCAACTATCTTGATGGTTGGTTTCTGTGTCAAGAATTTTATTTTAACTATAGAAACACACAGAGTGTGATCCATAAAACGTAGTTTCGCTAATGATGATTGTTTCTTACAGATAGGTACTTATGTGATGTATCGTAAAGTGTATGACGTGTTTGTCTTCAAAGCTTGTGAACGTCTAAAGCCAAATCATTTTCATAATATGAACACCCTCGTATTAATTCTCATTCTCTCACAATATATAAATTTTAAGTAGCGTCCGAATAGGGAGGGGCATGTAGGGTAATTTGCCCAAAACCTACTGAGATGTGCGGGAGGCTCAAAGGACCTACCAAAAATTAAACAAATATAGTACGAAAATGGAACTTATAATAATTAGAAGAAAATCCATGATATAAAATGTGACAGTGTTAAGAACAGTACCAAATTCTCAATCGGAAATATATCTTCAAGTCTCTAGTATACTCGGCAGTTTTTAAACTCCTCTCTTGGAACTCACTTCACACCAACTGATACATAATTAAAACAGTTTTAAAAATTGGTATGGTGAATGAGTAAAAATAATGTACCGACAAAATTATAACAAGTTAGGGCTAACATTAAAAACTTATTACCTTTATTCCTGCTGCATGTTAAAGTTTCCCGCTATTTAACCCTACTAATATATTATAATTGACTATTGTTTTTTCAGTAAAATTTCAGTTTGACTCTGAATGTGTGTTTTTTTAATCGTCAAGCAGGTGTCTAAAAGTAACTCTCAAAATTTTTTTGGAAAATAAATTTGTTTCTGGTAATAGATTATTAAATGTTAGAAAATGGGTCGGAGACGAAAGGAAATTCTTGCACATATGCGACTACAAAAGAAGGGATAGTGCTTAGTGTGTGGGTCGGGAAGAATGGTCAATTTGCTTCAGGGCCTTCCAGATTGTTGCTTTGCTGCTGTATACCGAAATGAAAGATATATTTCTTTGCTGACCACAATTGTTATGTGTCTATACGTTATTCATCTTATATTTTTGTACCCTAAATTATACCACATCTTCTTACTGCTACTAAAAAGATGGTTATTGTAAGAAGAGTAATTATAACCCTTGTATAAAACTATAAATCCTCTTATATATGTATATTTATATATATAAACTTTTTAATATCCATAGTTCACAAATGCTAGCCGGCCCGGCATGGCCAAGCGTGTTAAGGCATGCGACTCGTAATCTAAGGGTCGCAGGTTCGCATCCCCGTTGCGCTAAACATGCTCGCCCTTTCAGCCGTGGGGGCGTTATAATGTGACGGTCAATCCCAATATTCGTTGGTAAAAGAGTAGTTCAAGAGTTGGCGGTGAGTGGTGGTAACTAGTTGCCTTTCATCTAGTCTTACACTGCAAAATTAGGGACGGCTAGCACAGATAGCCGTCGTGTAGCTTTGCGCGAAATTAAAATAAAAGCCTATGCTATGTTCACCGCTGGGACAGCGATAAGTCTAGGGATTTACAACGCTAAAATCAGGTATCCGATTCCACTCGGTAGACAGAGCAGATAGCACAATGTAGCTTACTATAAGAAAAACACACACGCCTATGCGATTAGAGTACATTTTGATTTATACTAGGTGATACCTAACGTATTATTGCTATTGCCATCTCGTGTAGCTTTGTGCGAAATTCAAAAACAAACACAAACGGTAGCAACGTGTAGATAAAAAATCTAACCTTCAGTAAAAGAAATTACTCAAGTTTTTATTGTTTTATTTGTTGTTTATTAACTATATTTCGTTGATGTACATTTTTCTAAGCACTTTAGCTTTTTCCTTTCCGAACATTCTTTGCATTTTGTTAATATCACCAAGAGCGTTTGAATTTAGTGGCTATTTGCTAGATATATATCTAGTGTATGTGTTTATATATATGTAGTGTTTTATCTTAGTTTAAATCCGGTTTCCGATCTTAAAATACATCTGGGCCACAGGAAATGTTATTAAAAATTAGAAGTTACAAAATAATTATGTTTGAAACATTTGAATGCTGAAGAAATTGCAAATGTAAATACTGTTTCAGGTGTTAATGAATTGACAGTTATGTTATAAATACACACTAATTCACAGTTTCACAGTGATATACATAACGTTAATATATTATTATCCATGAGAGAGCAATAGCGTGGATAATCATCCTGGTGGAATGAAAGCCTCAACATTATTGTAATTTCAATGTATTTGTTACACAGTGTGAAACTATTCTTGTAGGATCTAAGTGATATTCCTTCTTTAAACGGAGAAAACTAACCTTGTATTAGCCTTGAGCACCGAAAGCGGCAATCAAAAGAAGCCTAAAGTGTTTGTGGATCAGAAAGGGGGATAGTTCTATATACTATGTATATATAATATGGTAGGTTCTGTTGCGCCATCAACGGAAGTAGGTCAACTCTTGCCGCTTTTTTGCGTCTCAACAAAATACAAGTAATTAAATCCACAGAAAAGCAGCTCCGGTGGAAGGTTGGGAGTATAACAGCTACTTGAATACTTCTGTTCTTCAAGATTATGAACAAAAAAACAACACGGGATGTTATATATTGTCTTATAAAGCTCTTTATTGTGGTTTTACTAAGAAAAATGCGCAGTTATTTTCATGAAATTTTGAGAGACCCACGTTAACTGATGTATTCGTATTAACCCATATATTTATGCTTCGATGTTATAAAAAATATTTTCAGACATTTTCTATATTAACTTCTATATTGTTATTTTGGGGTTCGGGTGTGAAGTTTCGGTTCAGATACTTAAGCACATAGAAACCAAATTTCAGGTACAGTTATTTTAACTGATGTTTTATTCTTGCGAATATATGAAAACAGCTGAGAGGAAAATCATACGTTTTCAACAACCTTTATGTTTGTGACTATACAACTTATAGAGCTAACCTTGTTTCCAAAAGAGAAAGAATTTTTCTGATTGATTTTCCACCCACCCTTTCCCTTCCTATCCAAATGTCATTGTTTCTTGTCCTTGAGCTAAGGCAACATCTTGACCATCTGGATCTTACAACGCCAGCGATTTTGTTAGCGGACTTTGTTCCTCCTTCATGTATTTCCTGTCCAAACTCAAGGTTATTCACTAAAGACGCCATGTCTTTCAAGCTTAACCCTTTCCAGGTTAGTAATCCCTTTCGTGACCATAGAGCGAAACCGTTGGTTCTCTAGTATGAATGACGTAGGGTCGTTTCTTAACGATGTAGGCCGTATCGTTGGCTGACAGGAATAAAATAAAAATATGGCTTTCAGCGAGTTAGTTAATTGACTTAATGCAGACGTGAAAATAGGACTCGCTGTTATGAACCAACTTGTGTAAACATAAATATCTAATTTTATTTGGTGTATTTGGGTCAGTGAGTAGGTTATATTTGGTAGTTCAATATGTCTATCTTATGTGATATTCGATGATCCACCGACAATAAAATGTTTTATTTCTTCGTCCATAAAGTATAGTTTGTAGTACTAGGAAAGCGATCCCCACTGCCTCGGCATAAAGTCTGAGGGTCACATCATTAAAAGCCGGGTCTCGAAATTCGTGGTGAGAAAGGCACAGATAGCCTGTGTAGTTTTGTGTTTAACACAATAAAATAAATACTTTGGTGATTTATTATCTGAATATCATGAAGGGAATACCAATGACAAAGAGGCAACAAGCAAGATTTATGTTTGGTATGGTTTAAGTTCACACAAAACTACACGAGGATAATCTGCCTAGCCATCCTTAATTTAGTAGTGTAAGGCTAGAGAGAAGGCAGCTAGTCGACAACATCCACCATTAATTCTTATATTACTCTTTTACCAACGAATATGGGAGTAATTGTTATATTATAATGCTATAAGGATGAGTATGTTTTGTATTCGAACTCAACTAGGAAGTAAAACGCCCTAACCGCCTGGCCATGCTGGGCTCAAGATTTACATTAACGAGCTTTAGCTTTACTTATCACGTCGAAATTAAACAATGGAACGGTGATATATCCAGATAGCTTTATTAAGAACAATATGTATGTATGTACTTAACAAAACGAGATATGTATATATATATATATGTGTGTGTGTGTGTGTATCTTATTACGAATAAGATATGAGTATACTAACCAAAATCATGTAGTTTCTCTTGTGCTTAACTGTGATTAGAATATTTGTATGATGACGAATTAAAACAGTTATTCAAAAAGGATATTACAGATAGTTGGTAAAGGACATTTAAAGTGAACTTGTGTCTTTTATCGATATGGTTTGAAACAAATCGCTGTTATTACATTGATTAATGTCTTGCAAAAACGAAATGACATTACATAAAATCCAGGTCTGTTTGTCAACGATGAAGGAATTGGATTTTAGATGGACTTCTTCAATTATTGTTTATTTAACGTTTTATGAAGGTAGAAACAAAGAACCTAACAGCAGTATAAGTCATTTCATATTCAGTACAACGCCATGCAAACAATATCAGTTGTAGTTATACTTCACTTGAAAATTAAATCTTTAGTAACTTGTCCTAGTGTTGAAACATATTTACGAAAACGTGCAAAAAAAGGTAATTAATTTGTATATGCATCGAGCCAGTAATTTATGACGTGCCACTCGTACAGTACCTGTAATTTTTACTCTCCTTAATATTGTTGTGTTAAAATGCTAATTTAATTAGAAAGTTCGTGGGTTTTGTTGAACATCTTTAAAACTAACAGGTCGCTATATATAATTACATATTATGTGAATCATACGGTTTGATTTCGGGCATACTTTTAAGGTTACGGAGCAAATGTGGAATTCTTTAACATTGGCACTCCTTATACATGGACTTCCGGTCCTATAACGGTATTAATATACATGACATACGTTACAATGCAGAGTTGGTAAAAAACATCTCATAGAAATCTTAAACACGAAATAAAATTATCATTGGAATTACTGTAATTATTATATAATATATATAATTGTTACTGGTGCCTTTTTTCAGGATTCGTTCAAATCGTATTCTCTGACTAAAAGTATCAAAGACTTTCTACAATCACTTAGTAGGCGTTGATGGGCGTTCCATGTGCCGAATTTTGCATATACAGAACGGAAAATTCACAACGGATACACGTGATAAACTCGTGCTCTGCTTTCCTTTCCTATTTTATAGTTGATTGATACTAACATATATTCATGTAAGTTCTAGGTCGGTTATGTAGGAGCTCCACATTGCTAAACAGGCTATGTGGTAAGAGATTTGATACTAACATATATTCATGTAAGTTCTAGGTCGGTTATGTAGGAGCTCCACATTGCTAAACAGGCTATGTGGTAAGAGATTTGATACTAACATATATTCATGTAAGTTCTAGGTCGGTTATGTAGGAGCTCCACATTGCTAAACAGGCTATGTGGTAAGAGATTTGATACTAACATATATTCATGTAAGTTCTAGGTCGGTTATGTAGGAGCTCCACATTGCTAAACATGCTATGTGGTAAGAGATTTGATACTGACATATATTCCTATAAGTTCTAGGTCGGTAATGTATGAGCTCCACATTGTTAAACAGGCTATGTGGTAGTAGATTTGATACTGAGATGTATTCCTACAAGTTCTAGATTGGTCACGTATGAGCTCCACATCGATAAACAGGCTAAATGGTAGTAGATTTGATACTAACATATATTCCTGCAAGTTGTATGTCGGTCACGTGGGAGCTCCACACTGATAAACAGGCTATGTGATAGTAGATTTGATACTAATATATATTCCTGCAAGTTCTAGGTCGGTCATATAGCAGCTTCACAGGCTATATGGTAGTAAATTTGATGTTAACATATATTCCTGTAAGTTCTAGGTCGTTCACGTAGGAGCTCCACGTTGATAACCAGGCTGTGTGGTAGTAGATTTGATACTAACATTTATTCCTACAAGTTGTATGTCGGTCATGCAGCAACCCTGCATTGGTAAACAGGTTGCATGTGCATCAATGTTACAGGCCTAGGGGTTATAGAAATCATACACGTATGATCACCTTTAATGGGCTAGCAGTAAACTGTTTAGACGCATTCAACAGTTTTAGGCTATTAGGTCATTTTCAAGTCCCGGTTCCGCTAAGATTTAGGTCATCTACCCGTTTTTTATCTTCTGGTTTAAGCGACTGGTTTTTCACACATACAAGCGCTAGCTGTTAAGGTATGATGATCTCATTTAGAGTTTATTTTTGTATGTTCTTATACATGTGATTCACATACAACTCTCAGTTAACCGGCTAGCAGTAACTTATTTGAACTTGATTGAGCATTAATTCACATATAATGTAATTTTTAAATTTTTAATGGAACGAGTACACGCACTATCTGTTTATATACATAGCTAAAGTAATTATAAAAACAAAAGTTTTTCGAAAGCTTGAAGTGGACAGAAAAAAGTCACCACTAAAGTGCATATAATTATGATGAGTCATACCTTTAGCACATTTAGTGTTAGGATTAAAGCCACATGTAAGATTTTAATTTTATAACCAAGGAAATGCTTTGCTATATAAATAACCAATGTTGAAGAAAGCATTAACAAGTCGAAACATGGAAGTCATCAACGCCCACTAAATTTTGATCGTTCTTATTTCCTTCCAAGAACACACTTATTTGCACGTTTATCTCACTTATTTAAAGAAAAAATTCTACGTGATTTTACACTGTGGTTGCTCGAATTACATGTGCTTTTTTGTGCATAGCTTAATTGACACTTACTGTATTTAAACTTTAGAATGCCATATTGTGTGTTTTTAGGCGATAGGGTTCTATATTGTATGTATCTAGGCTAGAGAGTGCCTTACTTTGTGTATTTAGGCTATAGAGGGAATTACAGAATGTCTTCATGTAGACACATGAGGATATCAGTCTGTTGGGCCAAAGTTCAAATAAAGCAGTTTGCAAACAAACCGTTATTAAATGATATAAACTATATATGAACTAACATTTAAAACTCAAAGAAAATAAACTTCTGCATAAAACTTAAAATAATAGCTTTTACCAAAGAACCGCAATAAAGAAATGCTATATATAGAGTACTGCATTTCAAAGTGTTTGTATATCATTAAAAGTTCGAAACCAAACTATACAAAAAAATTATAGATCTTAATTTCCAGTTTCTCATGTTTATTATTGAAGCTTTTAGTAAATCAAGTAACTCAGCAGCCTTGTATCTCTAAATGGTTTTGTATTAATTTATTTTCAATAAGTAACTATTTCGCTCTTCAGTCAATAGTGCCCGACTTTAAAATTTTCTAGGTATCTAGCATAGTAATCTAATTCAACGACGTTGGAACTTTATTATGCTTCTTTAACCCTTCAGTGTTTTGAATATCAAACGTGATATTTAAAGACAATGCGTTAAAATGGATTTTGTGAAATAAAGTGTACGATTTATTCTATAGTTGTTACTAGACGTATAAGGCGAATGTAATTTTTCCTTTCAAATTACTATATCATAGACAAATATCGCTTAACTGGCAATGAAGATGTAGTACTCTAGAATGTTAAGCAATGACAATCAGAATTAGACAATTAGAATAACAATCAGTCATTCACGATCTTCAGGTTTTGTAAACGTCACAGTCATGAGCATACTATAATCAATAAATGTAGAAAAAAGTTTTCAGTCTAAATTATGTAGTTCGTATAATGACTCAAAAAGCGTCACAGACTAATCTTGAATTTGCGTCTTATAGCGAAAGGCTTAAAGTATCATATTAAACATGATACATACAAGTCAACTTTCATACATTAGTATTGGTTTTGTAAATCATTATAAAAGAGTATAACTTTCCTTATCCTACATCTCTTGTTAATGTAGTTTAGCAGAAATGTGCAGACGACAATAAAAGGGTATTTTTCAAACATCGTCAGGGAAAACTGGGTTCTTGAAGGTTAGGGGAAACTATGAGTTACCTAAGACATAAATAGGATAAAAATGCATATGAAGCAAGTAGATCCTGTTTTATTCCTATTTAGTTAGTCTCACGATCTAAAACAAAGCAGTGCATATTAGAATTATTCATTTTACTGTTGAATTCTACAAGACTTAATTCATTTTAACCGAATATTCTTTTATCATGCTAATTACTCGTAGTAAGCAAGGTGTAGGATAATTTGTGTCTTTTCATAGTTTTGGAAATTTTTATGACGAATAAAAAGAACACTTTTGGAACATGAGGGCAAAGAAGTGAGGGACTTGAGCCGTCTCAATTATCTTTCTGTGCACGTTTTTATTGTACAGTTCTTACTGTTAGTCTCAGTAAATAAAAAAATGCATGTGCATGAAAATATGCACAAAAGTTTGAGTATATGTGAAAATCTTATAGTTTTAAAGCCATCTGATATTTTGCTGTATTTGTTATTCAGTATTCATTTTTGTGTTTAAATTTACTTTCACAATATAATTAAATTATTCAATTTTTTTAATTATGTTATGCGAATCATGGTAACTAGTACCTATAAAGTCGCCAACTTTCATCTTCATTTTATTATTGATAGGTTAATGTGTAATCATAATCAGACAAGCCTGATAAGTATGCTACCATTTAAACGACTCATACATAATGGTGGTATAGAATCCCCAAATGAGTACCATTAGTCCAGTGTAAGTAAACTTATTTTCTTTACGCGTGGTTGTTTGAAATTAAGCACAAAAATATACAATGGGTTATCTGTGCTCTGCCCACCACGGGTATCGAAACCTGGTTTTCAGCGGTGTGAGTCTGCAGACTTACCGCTGTGCTACTAGGGGACTTTTTGTACACCTTTTTAAACTCAACATTTATTTCAATACATTATTTTGAGATGCATGTTTGACCATTCTCTCTTTTGACAACAAAATGAAAAAAAAAGTTTGAATTTTTGTACACTTCCTTATAGCACAAGGTGCAATTTTTGTGAAAACGTTATAATTGACCTTCAATATTTTCATTCATGTGAAAAGAAAAAAGTCTCAATTGAATAATATTTATCTTGATAAGATATTGATTCATTTGCTAAAAGATACACTTCAAAACTTGTACTATAATGTAAATATATAAAAGTTATCAGAAACCAATGGTAATAGAGCAGTATGTAATATTAGATATTTGATTCGTATTTTGATGACATATTATCAATACTGAGCTGGAGAATAACATTCGATTGCGTATGATGATAGACATGAAAATATCATCAGTTTCTTGGATCAAGGTTCATATAGCGTTGGAAAACGATCTGTAATGAAGTGCTCGAGACTACACATAAACTAACTACGTATAAACCGAAGGAAAATAGTCTGGTAAGAAAGCGTAAAATAACTATATTACTTAATAACATATAAATAAAAATACAACTAAACCCTATTCCTTCAACCTAATTTAATAAAAGCAAACTCACACGTTGTGAAAAATCTACTTGTTTTACACCAAAACAATATACACCAAAATGTAAAACATAACTTAGAGCATTTTGCTTTTCATCTATATGTTTTATGTCCAGTTTTACTATAAAAAAGTCGTTTTTTTCTCGAAGTTTTCACAAAAAAGCCACGATATCAAAAATAGGCAAAACATTTTATTTTATTATTTGTTTAACTTTGTATAAAATATACTTTATTTTAGGCCAAAATACTTTACACCTACAAGCCTTTTTAATCGAAATACTGTATATCCGTAGTATAAGTATCTACGTAGCTATTATTTTGTTAGGAACTTAGGAATAGGGTTTTGCTTTTCATACCAGTCAATGCAGTTTATGGTTTATAACATTCATTGATTAAGGTTTTACAGTGCAACATACTGCTATGTCTAGAATATTCTCCCTAAACCTGGCAGTCAAACTTTGATTCCTATCGTAAGTAAAAGCAATCTGTTATTGTCGTTTATTTCTGTGAGTATGACCAAGGTTTCTAATTAAAGGAATGAATACATGTATACTTGTATACATAGCTTTGTTTTCATGTTGGGTACGACTTTTTGATTCATGTACCTGTATCAGACGTCAGAACTTGTACTCGGTGTGTTGTTGTTTTTTCTTTGTTGCATTAGAATGACATAAAATTTACTTGTTCAACGGACACAGTATAAAGGTAAAAGTTGTCCTTCAATAAACCTTGTTATTCAAGTCGTCGGATCGTATCAGATCCACACTCATGAAGGGGTCAGAGTATGCACTTTGTTATCTGCTACTAGTCTAACAGTTACTCGAGATTATCACTAATTCTATGAGGAGTTGGAGTGACGACTAAAACAAATTAACAGCAGAAAATCATTCCAAATTGTTATTCCAATTATGTTAATAACGAAATTCGTTGATATATTCGTTTACATACCGGAAAGTGGTTCATAAGATGCTATATTACTTAGAATGTCAAGATTTTATTAATACAGTTTAATTATTTTCACACATGTGTAACAGTTAAGCTATGAAGTTGGGTATATAAGTCATCCGATATAAACGGTTACACTTTAATCCTTCTACAAAGGTTGATTCGAAAAGTCATTTCTATTTATTTAGGAATGGAAATATACAGTCCTGCAATTAACTTTACGGCTTCGATGTGTTAAGTTAATTACGGCATAAAGTTATGATTTGACTTGCTCAGGAGATGCGTCAATTTCCGTTAGATTTAATTATCATTCTCTAATGACCAAACGTAGAGGTTCTAGTGCTATTTTATAATGTTCATATAACTAACTCCTTCCTCGCCACTCTCTTAAATTTTGAACTGTTTATAACCACATCTTGATTATACATATATTAAGGAACCTTTTTCCCTTCATTCAAGTAGTGTAATCACGGTACGAAAAGTACACACCCATACATGCATGCATATATATATTAGAGAGAGAGATTTAAAATATGAGACCATTTAAGCATACGAGTTAATAAAAACTAAAGAGGTGTGGCCTTCAAGATTTAAATTGTATTTCAACTTGTATTACTTCTACAACTTTTGATATTCCTTTTCAATCAAGAACGATTTTTTTAATATTTAACAGCGAAGGTGCCCAGCTGATGAAACAATGAGTTCTAATCATTGTAGTTAAGGTAAGTTAAATAGTGCACATAATTAGCTTGTTCATAACTGGATATATTTTTTGTTCTGATCTCGCTGTGATCAGAGGTTAATATTAAAATATATTCAAAGTCATTAAAAATAGTTGGGCATGAAAATTGTTTCGAATTGAGACTGACAGTGAGAACTGTACTCCATTTTTTTAAAAATCTGGAATAAGCGAATATGTACTATTTTACATTTAATTACACAACTCATATAAACGTATTAGAGCAATATTTCGACTGCCCAACTTGGACCATCGTGTTTAATATAAGCCTTCATAATAAGGCTAACAGTAGTCGCATAAATTGGAATTGTGGCTTTTGTTTAATTTTTATTGAATTCAAATACAAAATAAAATTACTCTTTTTTGTATTATTTTCTTTCACTTTTTCAATGGATAGTAGGTTTTTAATTTGGCAAATTAACTACGTTGTGTTTTAAAACAATGGAGTATTTTAAGCACTCATAAGCACAATTCAAACAAAAAATAACATCTAATGCAATTACGCTATGTCCGCGAAAGGGACAGCGAAAAGTTACGACGCTTAAATCCAAGATTCGATTCACGTGGTTGACAAGTTCTAGATATTTCATTGTTTAGGATTGCATTTAAAAAGCCTACCCCAGCGGCATAGCAGAATGTATGCGGACTTATTACGTTTAGAAACCGGATTTCGATACTCGTAGTGGGCAAAGCATAAATAGCCCATTATGTAGCTTTGTGCTTAATTTAAAACAAACAAACAAGCGTTTAAAAATTAGCAACCGCTACGCTATACGATAATGCGTTACACAACTACCAGTGTGTCAAGGCTACGTTTCCACTATCTAACCGAGTCACCATCATACTTAATATTAGACTTTATAATAATTCGTATGGCTATTGTAATTGGAAGGTGGAAATATCGTCTTAATAACATTTTAACGTCATTAATGTGGGTTGTGTAAAAGTCATTCCAACTATTATTATTATTATGAAATATTAAAATATTGAGACTTCATTAAAATTATTAAAATAAGACAGTAGAGAAGTAGAAAACGTCAGTGAGTTACTGTCAGATTTTTCGTATCTCATGGAATCTCGCAGGGTGGAAGGATTCGAGGCATCACGGGAACAGCGGTAAGTTTATGGACTTACAACACTAAAATTCTGGGGTCTGTTCTCTACAGCTGACACAGCAGGTAGCCCAAATTGTGCTCCAAACCATACAACTAAATCTTTTTCGTGAAGTACATGCAAGTTATGGGTTGTTCATAAGTAAACACAACAGAATAAAGCCTGAATGGTGGATTTTCTGGTATTTTATTAATTACATACGTGGAGTATCGAACTTTTTCTGCTCCGAGATATTTTTAATTGGGAAATTTTCTTCAATGAGTAACAGACGTTTCACTACTGTAACTACCTGGCAAATATTATCGTTTCATCATTAAAGGCTGAATACTAAAGTTTATTGAGTCATCTGTCCGTCAACCCTCAAAACCCACATCAAAAACGAAAATGTTTCCAGGCTATGGTACTGATTTTATTCGCTTCTTTGTTGTTCAGTTTTATCATGTGAATGACAGTTGTTATCTGCTTATTTGGTCATTCGCTTTATTTCTTTGTAGGTGTGTACAAGTGCACACATGTGTGTTTTACATTATCTGTAATTGCACATTTAATAAAAATTTCGACAATAGAAAACGATAATTGAGTCGGAATTTTGCATTCTTATGCAGTTTTTGGTAAGGCGATAAATAGCCTATGTTGAATTTCAAATTACGTGTAAGAAGACAAGATGGGCATAAAACCACCTTTGTTCATGGGACCAAACACAATTATTCATTTTTGCGGTTGTCATGACAACTTTATGTAACCATGGTCAGTGGTGCATAAACTGAAAGCTGACGCCCTATGAATGAAAGATTTTCCATACAATTATTAAATAGGAAAGCTAAAGCAAAGCCACAAAAACTTGTATCCAACTGTTTAGAAATCTCATTGTAAAAAGCACACTCACAATCTAATATCTTGGCAATGTATCACAATTAAGTTACGTTTTATTTCAAATTCAAATAATTTTGAAATTAAATGTGTCTAAAATTAACTTTTACAGATAGTTCATCTATCACAGTTTCTACTAGTCTTTAACGCAACATTATTCTAACATATTTTGCTCTTCATATTTGTCGATGCACAAAACTATCATTAAAGTAATTTGTTGGTTAAAATGTTCGATCCATCGTTATATTACAACGTAATCACCTCTGAAAGTAGAGTATGTTTGGTAACAGAATTCGAACCTCAACCCACCGAGTGCAAATAAAGTGCCCTAATCGCAAGGCCATTCTGAATTCTGGTACAGTGGTAATTGTGTACCCTTTATGACACGATGGTATATCTGCGGAGTTATAATGCTAGATACTGGATTTCGATACCCGTGTTGGGAAGAGCGTAGATAGCCTATTGCGTAGCTTTGTTTTTTACTTCAAACAAACGAAAGAAACATTTTCAGATAATGTTTTAGTTATTTGAACTGTTACTTGCAGGAAACTGTGTTACGTTTTAAAAGTTGAGTTTTAAATTATACGAATTGGGAGCATTCTTAATGTATAAACAAAGAATATTTCTTATATTTGTATTCCTCAAGAACAGTTGTTACCACGTCTGGGATTTGAGGTTTGTGTGTTTTATTTTCGATAAATACGAAACATTATTATTTTGTATGTATTATGGAGAGGGGGGTCAGCCAACAAAACTTTGTTGTCATCTGTGAAAAAAAAAAGTTGAAAACAATGATTTGATATTGTTACTTTGATGTACTCAGTCCTTGACCTTTCCGTTTTGGGGGAGAATTGCTAGAGGTATCATAATAACGCTTTGTTTCTAAGGTACAAGGCCCCTCCTTTTTCCAGGCTCATTAATTTTATTTTCTGGTCGATTAACTGATCTCTGAGAGTCAAAGTTTAGCTCACGGTTGTTATTTTGGAACAAATCGACGTTACACTTAATGTATAAGTTTCAACGCAGAGAAACTTTTATGTTAGCAGAATTCATTAGTTTGGGGAATGTAGAATACTTAAGTAGTAGTGGGTAGAAAACATTATTAACCACAGAACAATAGGCACGAGTATAGGCCTTCTTGTTTACAAAGACAGTAAGTACATTTAGATGCATATACATCTACGTCTTGACTGCATGACAATACAATTAGGTATAGACGGACGCCTTTTTTCCCTAGATGAGAGCAGACACAATTATACTTTGTTTTGGTTTTGTAGAATACTAAATTCAGCTTTATGTTATGTCCACCATGCGAAATCGATCTCCGGATTTTAGCGTTGGAAGTCTGTAAAATTGTCCGACCGGGAGAAACTTATAGAATTTAACAGTAGTGTGCTACATCTGGCATGACTAGGTGAGTAGGGCGTTTGACTCGCAATCTGCGAGTCACAGGTTTGAATCCCTGTTCTACCAAACATGTTTATCCTTTCAGCTATGGGGACGGTACTATTATGTTGCGGTTGATTCCACTATTCGATGACGAAAGAGTAGCTCAAGAGATGGCGGTGCGTGGTGGTAACTAGCTGCCTCTTTCAATGCTAAATTAAGGACAGTTAGCGCTGATAACACTTGTGCACTTGTATAGTTTTGCGCGAACTTCAAATCAAACTAAACGATTATTGTATTTTATCATCAGGTTGTTATACTATTGTACCTGTTTTCTTTCGCGTATTGTGCTGTCATGTCAAGTAGTCTCTAACCAATATGAAAGCCAGTGCATGGCAGGCCAAACTTGATTTCTCGAAATGGGAGTGATAAAAGGCAAAATACATTTATCGATTACTGTTTACCCTCGATATTTTTAATAACGAGGATATAAGGGGGGCGTGAGGAGGTGCCATAAAACCTTATAAATACAATGAGTGTTGGTATAATAAGCCTGAAATTAAAAAAGTACTGTGGGATCACCTAGTCTAGAGCCAAGTGCATAACATCTATCATTAAATTAAAAACATTGATTCAATTTTAACTTAAAACGTTTTTGAATTATGCTATTTTCCATTCTTTTTAATATAAAAAACAACAAATCTCTCTCATCAACAGAGACTAAGGTTCGCCCTCTCAGCCGTGGGGGTGTTATAATGTGACGGTAAATCCCACTATTCGCTGGTAAAAGAGTAGCCCAAGAATTGGCGGTGGGTGGTGATGACTAGTTGCCTTCCCTTTAGTCTTACACTGCTAAATTAGGGACTGCTAGCACGGTTAGTTCTCGAGTACCTTTGTGCGAAATTCAAAAACAAACAGGCTCTATGAAATCAACAAATATTTTCCCATTTTTGTTATATTTGCATTTCATTTTATACTTTCAGTGCACAGACCAACAACAATATAAGGTTAAACTTTTTGTTGTTAAGCAACATGACATAAAAACCAATTTTAGAACTTAGAGTTATCAAAACGCATTAGCTTTTCTCTTTATTGGAAGTTGTTAGTCTGCTGAATTTTTAACGATAATTACTTTATAAGTACGCCATAAATGTATTTCATGAATTATCGTAATTTTGATTGGCTCACAAGGAAATTTACCGACGTCTGATTGCCTCGACTGCATTTTCTGCCTCTTTGTCGATCAAGTGTGACTTTGCAAAATTTATTTATTTCAGTTAGTTATGAAATACGATGAAAAGGTATGCTATGGTAGTACCAGTATAATTTTAGTTTGTGTCACTGTTTAAAACCAAATTTATTCGTTTGCTAGAATTGTTTATGTATTTTTTTTTACCTTTGTGTGCAATAAATATTGTCTCCTAAACTCGGTGGGTTAGATGACACCGACCGTTTTCAAACGGTAAAAGGACATCTGTTGACGATTTTATTTAAAGCTACCACACCTCAAGATGATTTTTATTTTATCATTCTTGCGTTTAATAAATAGCAGCTTCCTGTTATAGCAGACTGATTTTATTAAACAACATCTGCATTTTGGGACCGAAGTTCTGTTTGGTTTTTCCCTTGTTATATAACATCTGTACAATGGTGTGTAAGGTTCGTGTAGTTTTATTTATACCGGATAACATCTGCGTCTTGGCAAAAAAAGTAGTGAAGGTCAGTTTCACGTTGGTTGAACATTACTAATATAGCATTAAAACGTAAAGTGTAGATAGCAGCTAATGAACACCACTCGCAATCTTGATAATAAAACTTTAACGGTAGATTAGCACAAATGTTCTCTCGGGGATTCGTGAACAGGTAGGGTGAAATCATTAGTATAATATTTTAAAATGAAGCGTTTTAATATATCTTTGTTAGTTAAAATAACTATTAATCATAGTATTCATATCGCATTGAAAAACAAATTGTAAAAAAAGTGAAAATTTAAAAACAAAAAGGATTTTTTTTTCTTGAAGCATTGCGCTCTTTAGTCATGTATAATGAGAACTCATTGCATGAAAGTAATTCTGTGTACAGAGCTAAAATTACTATAAATTTTACCAATATATTTTTTTTATGTTCAAAGTGTATCGTTTATTGAAAAAATAATAGTTTTTAAGAACTCCAGTTTCTCAGTAGTGCATTATCGACCCGACATGGCCAAGCGTGTTAAGGCGTGCGACTCGTAATCTGAGGGTCGCAGGTTCACATCCCCGTCGTGCCAAACATGCTCGCCCTTTCAGCTGTGCGGGCGTTATAATGTGACGATCAATCCAACTATTCGTTGGTAAAAGAGTACCCCAAGAGTTGGGAGTGGGTGGTGATGTCTAGCTGCTTTCCCTCTAGTCTTAGGGATGGCTAGCACAGATAGCCCTCAAGTAGCTTTGTGCGAAATTAAAAACAGACAAACAGCAATGCATTTAAAAATTACATCAGTAAAGATATAATCAATCTTTCATGTGACGATCAATCCAACTATTCGTTGGTAAAAGAGTACCCCAAGAGTTGGGAGTGGGTGGTGATGTCTAGCTGCTTTCCCTCTAGTCTTAGGGATGGCTAGCACAGATAGCCCTCAAGTAGCTTTGTGCGAAATTAAAAACAGACAAACAGCAATGCATTTAAAAATTACATCAGTAAAGATATAATCAATCTTTCATGTACAGTTTTAATGAAATTTGTGTTCTTGTTGTAAGGCGAAGACTTTTGTTTAAGATTGTGTTATAAAGAAATGGTTGTTATACATACCACAATTATTTGTCTTATTGTCTGAATCTTGAGTACCCAGACTGTGAAAATGTTTACGGTATTTTGTTTCTAATGCCGTAATTCGTCCATTATGGAGTGCACAACAAAGTTTTTGCTTCTTGAACACTGTTGGGGGCTCCTTATAGATTTTTGGCTGCTGATCACGAAATTCACGTTCAAATTTGCCCATCACGTACCATTTCATTGAAATCTTAAGTTTTGTCATTTTTGTCCAAAAGTTTTCGTTTCGATGAACAATGTTTTGTGAACCTGACGATGACCGAAGAAGGTCGAAACGTTGTTCGCTCTTCTATTTGAAGTGTTTTCTGGGCCCAGAACAGCCGTTTTTGCATATAAATGTTTTGTGCAGTCTGGGCATGTCCAGGCATGAAATCAGGCCAGGTTGGAAGCTATTCTGTGGAAATATGCAGCCCTGGCATGGTTGGGCAGGCCAGAGTCAGCTTGACACTGTATTAACAGGCTATAAAAGTGGCTTGCATACTCAGATGCTGTTCATTGGATTAATATAGACCTTATAATGTGTACGTCTTGTTTCAGATGTTATAGACGTTTTACAGGACGATTGGTGTCAGTCAATATGTCACGTCAATGTCGTAACAGCCGCAATACATTCTGCTATATTTGTGGCGAGTATACGCTTGTTCATCAGAGACGCTCAATGACTGCTCTTATGAAGAAAGCATATCAGCTGTGCTTCGGCTGTAAAATTGGTGATTGAGACCAGGAATGGGCGCCTCATATTTGTTGTGCGATATGTGCTGTCTGTCTGAGAGCTTGGCTTAGGGGCACTCAAAAGACAATGCCGTTTGCTGTCCCGATGATATAGTGAGAACAGAAAGACCATATGATGGACTGTTACTTCTGTTTGACTAATGTGTCTGGTTTCTCTGCCAAAAACAAGAAGTCAATTGAATACCCTGATCTGCCTTCAACAATGAGACCCGTGCCACATGACGATAGTCTTCCAATTCTGAAACCACCAAAGGGATGGACCTAAGACGAACCAGGTGAAAAAATTGCAATGCAGGGAACTAGCAGTGACATTGAACCGGATTTTGAACCGTGCTCCTCAGTCAATCAACATTTCATAACACACTCAGAATTAAACGATCTTGTCAGAGATTTTAGTCTGTCAGAAGCAAAAACTGAATTGCTGGGTTTGAGACTGCAAAATGGTGTTTTCTGTCACCAGGCATGAACATTTCTGTTTTTCGAAGCCGCCAAGATGATATAACCAGATTCTTTGCACAAGTTGACAGTCTGTTTCTGTGTTGACATCGAAGGATTGTTCTCTGCTTTAGGTTGTGACCATGACCCGCAAGAGTGGCATTTATTTATTGATTCATCAATGTTAAGCCTCAAAGCTGTTCTGTTACACAATGACAACGTTCACCCTTCAATACTTGTTGGCTATGCAGCACACATGAAAGAAACCTACGAGAACATGGAAAAGTTGCTGAAGCACATCCAGTGCAGCAAATACAACTAGAATATCTGTGGAGATCTGAAAGTCATTGCTCTGTTACTGGGACAGTCGTGCCAAAGAGTCACATTATTCCAGACAGAACTGGCCACTCCGTAAAACGTTAGTTCCAGGACAGAAAAATGTGGCACATGAACTGCTTGTTGACCCACAAAGATTTTTTGCTTCCTCTTCATATAAAATTGGGACTTATGAAGAATTTCGTGAAAGCAATGAACAAAGAAGGCGAAGGTTTTTGTTGTTTAAGACAGATGTTCCCAAGAATAACTGAGGCCAAGATCAAAGAGGGCATTTTTGTTGGCTCTCAGATCAGGCATGTTATGAGTGACAAGCGGTTCGAAGATCTATTAGTTGGGCCGGAAAAGATTACCTGGAAAGCCTTCAAAGACGTTGTTAACAATTTTCTTGGAAATTACAGAGCCCCACATTACATTTAGCTGGTAGACAAACTTCTCAAAACATACAAAACAATGAAGTGCAACATGTCACTCAAGATTCATTTCCTCCAATTCTTCCCCGCAAATACCGGTGTTTTCAGTGACGAACACGGTGAAAAGTTTCATCAGGACATTGCTACAATGGAAAAACGATATCAGGGCAACTGGAATCTCTCAATGCTTGCTGACTACTATTGGACACTGAAACGTAATGCACCGGACATTGAATAGAAATTAAAATCAGGAGCAAAACACTTTTAATTATGTTGAACTTAATAGCGTATTACAAACATAAACGCAATTAAATACGTTATTGCCGGTAAAAAGTTAACTGTCTATTTCTCAGAGTTCCTAAGTGATGAAGCAAAACCAAAACTATATTTGTGCATACCCACCAGGTACCTGTCACAATCAGCAAAAACGTTTAAAACTTTTCAAAAAATTGTTGTGCAGTGTTATAGGAATATAAGTAATTAATATAACTTGTCACTTAACGCTTTCACTCATTTTTAAAAAAAGAAGGGAACTGGCTCACAGTATGTTAAGCTTATAGACTAGAAGAATGAAGTTGGCCAACAGCATCTACTGCCAACTATCACTCTTATAATGCGCCCATGGTCCTCATGCGCTAAGAGCGTATTTGCATCAACTGGATACAAATTAGAACCCGTTTGTTTACAGTTCGGCATTCTGACCACCAGGCCTTTTCAATTTCAAGACTAATGTGACCATGTTAGTAATTGTGTTTTAATTTTCTCGTAATGTTTAAACGCTGGGTTGCCGAAAAGAGATTTACTTCTCCGTGTAAAAACTGTTTAGTTGCAAACAACAGCACAGCAGATTGCTCTTAATGAGGTTCTGACTCTTTATTTTCCGTGTAAGTAATGATTCACAACACTTAGAAACTTGGCAAGTATGTCTATATTTAAAGGAATTTTGATGAGGTATCAAATATTGCTGTTTTCATGGCAATATTTCAAGTGGCCACTAGAGTATGACGTTTGTGGTTAACCACTATTTTCATACTGCTTATTTGATAGTGGATGTTCATGATAGTAAGTTTATAAATGTTCTTTGTTATATAAGTTATATATTTTTCGGTACTATAATCAATAGTAAGGGAGGTGGTATTTCAGTTTTTTACAGTTCATAAAGGAAGTTAATATATATATAAAGGCAATTCATTGTATTATGGCAGCCTTCGAATAAATCTTGGCTTCATTCCCGTTAATCATCTTGTTTTGTCGTCCTAAAGGTTAAACCGCTTCTTGTCACCTTTCTCTTGTTCTTTTCTACTTTTATTTGTTTGCTTAAGCTGCGCATTGAGCTCACTACATTATACCCACCAATGGGATTGAACCCCGAAATTTACCATTATAAGCCCTCAAACAGCACTAGCAGGAGGGAGAAGCTCGACTTTTTTAGTATAATACACCAAATTAGTGTTTCTTTGTTTATGGTTAAGCACAAAGCTACACAATAAGGTATCAGTGCTGTGCCCACCACGAGTATCGAAACCCGGTTTTTAACGTTAGATTTCCATATACGGACCACTGAGCCGCTGGGGGGCGTCCAAAGTTCATAGTGTGTACTGGAGTATAAACGCCATCATTAAAAAAAACAGCATTTATGTATCTAAACGATCATTGACTTCTTAATAATAATAATAAAAACTTATTGCTAGTCTGACATTTTGGCTTACACGTTATCACACACTTTACGACATATACATTCAACAGTTTTGTCCAAAAGCCAGATGTATACTTAATATGTTAATATGATATATAAACATAATTCATGAGATCATCATAGACGTGTCTAGCTATTCATACAAGGTTCAACACTCAACATAATGATGGAAAGTATTAGTGGGTAATTCTTAATTGTCAGTCAAAAATACACCAAGTAACTGTCAACTCAACTTTCAGCTTCTTAAACTGATAAAACAGAAACAAAAAAACACCGCAGACGCAAATGAGTCATTCAGTGCTAAAACTTGTAAAGAATGTGTTGGTGGTAAGAAGTAATACACCGAATAAAGTAATTTCCATTTAATCAAAGCTTCATCAAATATAATTCGTTTTTCCTTTGTTTTGTTTTTTTGCCAATCGATAACTAGTTTAAAGAAAAACTACTACATTTCTGTGAAATAACGAAACAAAACAAAAAAGAGTGTGTTACGGGTGTTATATATATGCATAAATGGATAAGTACTAATACCAACATTCGTATCGCACACGAAAAGTCATGTAGAATAACTGTTAAAAGTTTAAAGTTTAAATAAGACGTACCAAGTTAACACAAGGCACGATAGATGCTTATCTTATTACAAAGGTTTAGATATAGACACATTTGCCACACACAAACTTGATGGTTTCCGGAATGTTTTCTTAAGTAGCACCTTACTTAGGTCTGTCTGCTAGCCAGTTGAGTCATTCCACTTAACTGTCTAAAATAAATGTTCTTTATATTGCTGGAAATGAAAGTTCTTAATTCAATAATTTCAGATCTGTTTCTAAGAGAAAAATTTACTCTGTTATTATCCATGCCCAGTCGCTGTAGGAACAAAGCTGTTTTTTAACAAGGTGAGATTGTTTGTTATTAGCCCTTGGTAAATTTTTAAAATAATGTGAGTGGACAACAAGGACATATTACGATTATCTTCATGCTGTATCAAGGACATGTTTCTGATAGGATATGTCATCTTCATTCACATTTCAACGTATTTCAAATTTTGGTTATCATTAATGCACACAATAACAAACATGGTAATGTTTATATTGCTCACATGACCTATAACATTTGTTCAGTTACCTCTCCACATGTGGTTCAACCGTGACTAGTGTATAGCGTACCAAATTGTGAGGCTGATGGTCCATGATTCACGTTCATTTGACGCAAAATCGTATTCCGCACTTTTGGGACTATGGATGCGTTTTACGAGTAATAATCAAATCCCATTATTTAAGTTTATGTAGCTTTATGGAAATGTCTGAAACAAACTCAATGCGTATTATTTTAGCTTTATAAGATCAGAACTAACTACACTTATAAAACTTGGCAACTGCAGCTTAATATCACTTACCACTAAATGATATGAATATATCTTTTGTGTCTTAACAGTTGTTTATAGGTGTTGAAGTTGCTTGTGTACACTCAAACTATAAACTCGTAACATAATGCGAAAACACAAGTGCTGAACCTTCTTCAGTGCCAATAACATTAAAAAGCATATTGTGTTACTGTTCATTCACTGAATAAAACTACAACAGCTGTGTGTATATAATGCCCTTGACTGTATGTTGTTAATAAGATAAGCATATTATGAAGTTTAAACTATCTCACATCATGAATATAGCACCTGCGGCAACTTCGTATAAAGTGAAGTCATGCAGTTGTTATAAATGGAACGAGTTAAATCGTTAGCAATAAGAGGGTGAAAATAGCCGTAAATAGACACTTTATAATACTCAACTGAGTTTCCGATGGGTCAGCGTTAAGTATGCGGACTTACAACTCTGGCCTGGCATGGCCGAGCGCGTAAGGCGTGAGACTCGTAATCCGAGGGTCGCGGGTTCGCGCCCGCGTCGCGCTAAACATGCTCGCCCTCCCAGCCGTGGGGATGTATAATATGACGGTCAATCCTACTATTCGTTGGTAAAAGAGTTGGCGGTGGGTGGTGATGACTAGCTGCCTTCCCTCTAGTCTTACACTGCTAAATTAGGGACGGCTAGCACAGATAGCCCTCGAGTAGCTTTGTGCGAAATTCCTAAACAAACAAACAAACAAAACTTACAACTCTAAAATCCGGGGTTTGACTGTCTGCGGTGATCAGTGTGCAAAGAGCCAGTTCATTATATAGCTTTGGAGTATTAATAACAACACCACAACCACTGACTTCTGCCAGAACTGAGTTCAGTATCCCAACGAAGCTAGTTTGTGATCGATCGTTAATTTGAGCAAACTCTTCAAATATGTGACTGGTTTTAAGGTAAATTAACTACACAAACACGCGTTATAAAAATGTGTTATCAGTGTGGTTGTCACCAGCAATGTGGCCAAAATATACGGTTTTCTTTCCTTAAAAATGGTAAACAGGTAATTCAGGCCTTACCCACACTATCTTCTACCAATTACTCCTGTGCTAGAACTTTAGTTTTCTCAGTACGTGTGTGTGTGTGTGAGGTTTCACATTTGGTGCTATGGTATATCTTCGCAAGTGAACCTAAGTTTATACATGATGTTGGATCTTAACTTGTACTTTATGTTTTTCGTCCTTTCTGTTTTTGTTTTTTTTTGTTCATCTTACGGTTCTTGCCTCAAGTGAATTCTCACGCCACTTGGTTATTCCAGGGACTTCTCGGATTTCATTGTATATCTGAACTCTCCATAATAGGGGGAAAAAACATGTTCACACGGAGCCCGGTTAATAGAACATGTGTGTTTATTGATAAGGACGCCCTTCTCAGTACCACCCTTTTCTCCCCTTTTTTTTATGAACGAAAAGCTCAGTACACATTATTATATAACTAATATCACACTAAGTCCATCATTTAGGGATAGATAGCTCAAGAACCACTAAAAGGTTGTCTCTATCAGATATTTATATCCGTCTTTGTGATATATTCTAAATATCAAAGAGTACCTAATATTTTTCCTTATATGTGTATATATATATTAAAGGTGTGACGATACCGTGATACGATACAAGTGTCGTATCGTGAAGCTGGGACGTGACTGTATCGATACATCGTCCAATGCAAGACGATTTATGCATTTATAAAATTTGACCAGCTTTCAGTAAATATTATGTGTTATGTACAGAAAAAAATAAGAATTTTCAATAAAGTATTTAATAACAAAATAGATATACAGGTATTTTTTATTTTACTTTTCTTGCCAGCTGCCATTTAGTTGATCAAACTTGGGAACTTAAAAAAAAACAATGTAACTTGTGAAATACTTAAATTAGTCAATGTTAATAAAAAAGACAATACATTACAGATCAGACTGTCAAAGTTTGTAACATACCACTGGTAAAACCTTTGTATCTAGGTACGTATTATATCGATTACTTTGATGAGATGCACACCCGTTGTATATATGTGTGTGTGTGTGTGTGTGTGTGTGTGTGTGTGTGTGTACGACATTAAACTTTAATGTATAAAAACAAATCAAGAACCCAAGTTATTTAATCAATATTGTATTAAATGTGAGAGGGAAGAGAAATGTTTTCCATATCATCGTCGTTTTTATACAACAATTCATATTTGATTGGATAGTTTCTGAACAACAGATGAGACTTTTTAACAGCAAAAACATATTTAAGTCTGTGAAACCTCTCTTGAGGAGAATTTACATGGCTTTATTCCAAGCATAGAGTTCGTAGCTAAGTTGTTGTCTGGTCCCGGCCAACTACAGCTTTCACTTCTCTCCTGTGTGGCTCGCTAATTATAACCTGGGTCACGGGATGAAAACAGTCTTTCTAAACTGGTCGACCGCTCGAAAAAAAAAAAAAAAAGCAAGAAGGGGGAAGTTCTAATGATAGCATAATTTAGGAAGGGACGGGTGGGGGATAGAGCTTGAACACTTTTTGGAATTGCCTAGAGTTGGAAAAAGAGAAACGACACCAACTTTTATTTTTGTTCCCTCAACTCTCTCGATGCGCCGGAAATTATTGAAATTGGATATATGTGTATATGATATAATTGATGTTTGTGTATGTGAGGCTTTATGCTAAAGATTTTTTAGTGGAGATTGTTAATGCTGTAAGCTTTAAAGATTATAAAATTAATTATACACATATACAATGGATAGTACGTTAATTTTTTTGCTAATTGGCTTTGTTGTGGCCCATTTTCACAGCCAATCCAATAAATGTTTATTAAAATCCTTTAAAATGGAAAAATTGCCACTTGAACACCAACAAGACGACATCTGGAAGAGGAAGGTTTGTCAACAGTGAGACTCTTTTAGGCTTCACGTTCTGTATTTTCTATACATGTGAATGTTTGATGCGTCGGAAATTTTTACTATGAAAATTGAGAAGTTAACCTGATGTTGAGAAACAGATGAAACTTGCCCAACAACAAGACTTTTCAAATATATGTGTTTTCTCTATTGTCTTCTATTTTAGCAACTGCAGTCTTGCCCACCATATGGCAATAGAACCAACCAAACACCTGTTGCGTTTGGGAGAATATGATTCTTCTTACTTACTAGATCAGGACTAATCTAATTTTTAACTCCGAATATCAAAACACTTTATGTTAGCAGATTTTCAATATTCCTCGTTACTTCAGAACAAATAAAGAAAATCAGGATTTTTGAATCGACCGGTATACATCTGCATCTTAGTTTGTATGGCAGAGCAGCATTTTTGTTTGTGTATAAACTACAATATCAGGGGGATAAGATTTTATAACTTATTATTCAACAAGTTATTTTAGGGGTTGTATTTGTTCAAAGTTAATGTGTGGAGTATGTGTTTTTCTTATATCTACTGAGTCCACCGAACTGAACCTCTGATTTTAGCGTTGTAAATTCAAAGATTTAACGCTGTCACAGCGAAGAACTAAGGTTAATTAATTATATTTATTTACGACATAATGCAAACAACAATCCACGGAAAATGAGTACTTTTTTAAAAAATTCCGAATGGCAAGAGAAAAGGAACGACTGAATTATCTTATCTGAAGATTTTCATTTGTACCAAATTGTTAGTTACAAGTATGGGCTCCTGTGACATGTGTATAGTTTCAGTGTCGGCAGTAGATGACTTTATTTAGTCTTTCCTGCCCATTCCTCAGACAGTGCAAATGAAATATTTCAGATTAAAATGTCAGTTTGCACAACTCATGAAAAATTTCAGAAGCATTTCATGGGATTTAGGCATAGCAGTCCTCACAGTAAGACACCAAACGAGTATAATCTTACATAGCAGGACAAAATATGTTTGATTTTACCACTGAAACATTTTACAGAACAATGACAGGTTATCAAGACATCTTTTGAAATCACAGTAACGTCTGTCTACCTGCTAATGGTCATACGTCTTCAAATAATCCATGCGCCTCCTGGAAGATAGGTAATACCTGTACAATCAATTGATACTGGTGCCTCCCACGTTTTAATTACCGCCACCAGAGCACTCATGTTTTGAGGATAGCAGACGTTATATTGCTAATTTAACCTTTCATGACCTTGTCCGGGCTATCTAGGTTACAAACCAGTTTTCACGTAGCGTTTCCATATACCAGAATGACTTGCTACTTCTATGTGCATTTGGCTGGTTTCCAACATTTGAACAGGTTTAACAGTCTTTACTTCATTCCAAACCTCCGCTCATCGCTAGTTGGCACTTTCACACAATTGTACAAAAAAAATAACCAAAATTGAAGCGATTGACACAATAGTAAATAATCAAATCTGACAAGGAAGTCTCTCCAGAGCGGATAGCACGAACCAAAAACAAAATGTCGAGCAACCTTCACACAAAACGTGTAAAAGGTACACATAACCAATAACGTGTAGACTTTTAGAAATAGACTTATATGTAATTTTCCAGATTAAATATTGCCTTCCCACCATTACCAGCAGAGCGTCTAGAGGATTATAACGCTAAAAACCAGGTTCCAATATCCGTCGTGGGTCGAGCACAGATTGCTCATTGTGGAGCCTTGCGCTTAACAATAAACAAATGCCGTTTGAAGTTCTTATTTTATGAACCTAGCATGTATCTATCCCGTGAAACAGAAAATATTGGGACCAAAAAGACAACCCGGAGTGGTCAAGAACTTGTGTTTATTTTCACCTTAGCTTTTGTTGTTTTGAATTAAGCACAAAGCTACACAATGGGCTATCTGTGCTCTGCCCACCACGGGTATCGAAACCCGGGTTTTAGCGTGCAAGTCCGCAGACATACCGCTGAGCCACTGGGGGGCTTCACCTTAGCAAAGGAAAGAGAACGTGTCTCTTATTTGCATGCTATAAACATCTAAGAACAACACACATGAGGTATTAAGTATTGGAGGGTGTGCTTAATGAAATGATTTAATGTGTGATGGTTATTTTGCTTTACTTTGGCTATGTTTAGTATATATATATTCATTTAACCACCCCCATAATGGGACACACGAATAAAACGGTAGTTTATAAGGTGTATTACTTTTGTCTGCTGCACGTTTTCAAAACATTCAAACGACAGTACAGGTCTTGAATATCACAAATACATATATTCAGAGTAGGACTGGGTATACCTTTGTGCATTAACGTGCCGAACTGTGAATAAGAAGAGCCCACGTTGTGCATCCTGTTGCTGAATGGGGGGAACAAAACTTCACTTCAAACATTGGAGCTGTAGTGTCGGTTATAATAAGAACGACAGATAAATCTTACTATTCGCTTAGAATAGACGACGAGCTAGCGTTTGGTGTTGTTGACTTCAGTCAGCTCAAAATTAGGGACAGCTGGCACAAATATTCCCTTTTGTACCTTTGTGGGAATATCTGAAACAAACGAATATTGAGAAAGAGAATAAAATATTAACAGAGCTTCGGTTTATATTAAGTCTTGGTTCAGAATGACAACAAATATTCGTCCTACAGAATCTAGGATCTAAAAAGCTTTTCGTTCACGTTGTTACATCTACGACTACGACATTTTGCTTGCTATTAAAGCAAAGTTGTGTGCTACTTATAAAATAAAGTTTCCATAATAAATTTATGCACGTTTTTTTAATAATGCTAAACTTAACCCTAACAATATTAGTTTTAAGCTAATAATGCACCGATTTGCTTATGGCTCCGTGAGTTTATTGGCTATAAATATGTAATATCATATGAATCACATACGAAACGTCGTTCGTTACTTTGTACAACTATACACATTACTATATAATGAAAAAAATAATTTTTACAGGACTCAGGTGTATAACTACTGGCACTTAACATTGATTAAAACTTTTTAAAAACAACTTCGAAAAAGCTGCCATAAAAAGACACTTTTCAACCATAGGCTTTGAAGGTTTTTTGTTTTTCTTATTTCTGAATCATGGAATGTTTAAAAACTGGTTGTTTTAGGCTTTTTTTAAATTCAGACATTTGTATTTATTTTGGCTGGCGCGTATTATAAGATTGTGTAATGAACGTAAGGCTTAACACCTGGAATTGCCTTGAAAGTTTAGGTAATAATTTGAACCTACAAAACGAGAGTTAGGTTCAAAATTGATATATATGACCTTTACAATGGATGATTGGTTATTGAGTTAGCGATTTTACTAGTTAGTTTATCAGTTACTGTCAGACAGTTGGTGAGCTTAGTTTTGTGAATACTGAGTTGGTGTTTGAACGAAGAATTATAGTAAGCATCGTACATGCGAGACAGTAAATACATGAATTTGTGTTGGCATCAGATGTACACTTTGGTCTATCGGTAAACATAAATAAAACTAATAAGCAGAAGTTTTAATTGAATAAATATTTTATCATTAAGTAGACTGGAATTTTTATTCTTCTTTTTATCGAATTATCCATTAGGAACGGCAACACCTGTAATATAAGTTATAATAAAGTATGTTAGAATGGGGCTTGAATGTATAGAAAGGAAATTTAACTGCATTAAACCTTGTGAAACTAACAGGTATCCATGCCTATTGTTATTACTATGGCATATATTGGATTTGTGTTTTTCATCTCGTGAAATATCATCCCATTTGCCTTTTCTCCCCATAATTTTCATTTCATAAAGGTAATTATGAATTTAAGGTTCATCGTAAGTTCTATTAAACCCGTATATTAGAAAAGGCCTAGGAACATTATGACCAATTACAGCAAATACAGGAGTGGAATTAAAGTCCGCGATTTAATGTATTTCACTTTGTTATTATCAGTTATTTTATAAATCTTGAAAATTATTGATGATTATGAAGAAATTCGTTCCACGGTTTTTACACAAAATGCTATTATTTCCTTAGACAACTTCAACAATCCAATAATAATCAATGCATACGTGTTGAAATGATAATTAAAATTATCTTTTACTTGTAATACGCACACTGACATGTGTAACATACTTCCATCCTATTAATATAGTTCTGTAAACGCACAAAAAGTGTAAAGACTCTCACATTTTAGTGTGTTTTTTTTTCTTATAACAAAGCTATTTGCTGAGTCCACCGATGGGAATCGAACCCCCTGATTTGAGTGTTGAAAGTTCGTAGAGTTACTGCTGTACCAGCAGGGGACGCTCATTTTAGTGCTCCATCTCATTTTGTATAGCGGAAACTAACTTGTATCTGATGGTATTATTGAGAACATTACACGCTACTTGTTAACATATGTTAGCGAGTATCAGAAACAAGGGAAACGAAAGAACAGAGGCGGAAAACATGAATTATAAGTGTGTTTGTGCGTTTCCTGTTTTTACAGGAATCTCCCCTGGATTAACGAATTGTAGTAAGGCAAGGACAGGCACCAATGTAAGCCCGTAGGTAAATTTTTCAGTTTGTATGTTGTTGTTTTTCAGATTTTCACTTCAGGGTTTTATGTATATATATAATTAATTAATACTTAAAAAGTCAAGCAAAATAAAATCGAAAGGACGGATAGTGTTAAAAACAGCGTATCAAACTGTGATAAATGAAATTTTAATGAACAATATATACGAGGTGCATTACAGTAAACCCACATAGAGCTGGCTATCTGCTGTGTTCACCGAAGGGAATCGAAACCCTGATTTTAGGGTTGTGAATCCGAAGACATACCGCTGTCCCATCATGAGGCGTTAATAACTAAACAAGCTCACACAAATGTACTTAATTTAATTTGTATGTTGTCTCTTGTGCATCTAATAAATAACGTGTATATTTGCAACACTTTGTTTTTTAGCAACATTAACTTGTAGAAACATATTATAACAATTCATGGTATATTTATTTACATGCATAAGATATGTATTAGCAAAGGCGTTAGTATGTGGGTTTTTATAGCAAAAGTCTACTGAATTCAAAGAAGTACCTTTACAGTAATATTAGAACTGACGTACTATAGGGAAAAATGTTTGTTTGTTTTAGAATTTCGCACAAAGCTACTCGAGGGCTAGCCGTCCCTAATTTAGCAGTGTAAGACTAGAGGGAAGGCAGCTAGTTATCACCACCCACCGCCAACTCTTGGGCTACTCTTTTACCAACGAAAAGTGGGATTGACCATCACATTATAACGACCCCACGGCTGGGAGGGCGAGCATGTTTGGCGCGAACCCGCGACCCTCAGATTACGAAGCGCAAGCCTTAACGCGCTAGGCCATGCCAGGCCCAGGGAGAAAATGAATATCAACTGTTCGTTAAGGAATAGCGTTCATTTTGTTTTCAAAGTTATAATAGAAAAAAAGGTTTTCAGTATCAACTATTGGACTAATAACTAAAGCACTGTGAAGACATTTCTTACGTATCGTATTTATGTATACTAGATACAAACGTTTTAATACCTTTCCTTAGCTTAACGACATGTAATAGAAGAAAGCGTACAATGCTGTCTTGTTTGCATTTAACTGTTTTGTTCTTCATAAACGCTATTCATTTATTACGGAAGACAGAAATTACCGTTATCTAAGATGTTCTTTAGGCAAATAAAACACATCTAGTCAATAAACAGATATGGACCCGCATGCGATAATTGTATAGGGTATGTAGGCACACTTCAATTTTCCTTAGCTATCCCTCGGTGGTGCGTATGTCTCAGACTAAGTAACAACGCTAGAAACCGGGTTCCGATAACCGTGGTGGACAGAGCAAAGATAGCTCATTGTGTCACTTTATGGTGAATTACAAACACGAAAGCTTTCTTCCGACCAAAATGACAGAAATTTGAATTAAAAGAACTTACGTCGTGTTTGATTAGTTGTATGTATATTTATATATTCCTGTATTTCAGTTGTTAACGCATATCATGATTCTGTGGAGTATACTGGGTATAAATACGTGGATAAATATTGTATGTTCCTTCAAGCCCAAAACGCTTATTTTCAAAAGGTCTAAACCAACGTGCACGTGACAGATACTAGTATCTACTTTTCTTTGGTCTGCATTTTCTGGTAGTATGTTTACCTTTCATATAACAAAAAGTATCCCGAAAAGTACAATTCCTGTTTTATAAACTGAATGATTGCGTCGCTTTTTTGAACTGAGAACATTTATTACTAGAGATGTCAGACTAGTCATTTTATTAGTACAGGAAATTAATCAGCGAGTGTTTTTTTTGTTTTAAATTCTACACTGCTCTCCTTCGGTTTCGTTTGCCCTACACTTTGTGAAAATGGACAGAAATATGTGTATGTTAAACGTAAAGTACAAGATATATTTCTAGCTACAAGTTCGTTACAAGGCACTTATGGGCGGTGCTTTTAAAATCCGGTTCCAATGGCCCAAGTGGATGAAAAAAGAGACTCCCCCTTAATGGGATGTCAGTCCATCTTTGGCTAACCACCAGCTAAGTGCTCATCACATGTCTGGGTAGATTGGAACAAGTGGGGCAAAGTATCGTAGTCAAGGAGGCAATAACGTAACGCGGACCAGTCCCGAACTCATAACTGTCGGTCAAGAGGTCGCTGAGCTACGCCACTAAATTAACGTATAAATGATTTTTTAAAAAATTCAGGACTCCTGTTGTTTTTTTGTTTGACTAATAAAACTCGTTAATGAATTAAAACTTAAAATTGCTTGCTCTGTTTCTGAAACACGTTTTTGAGTTTAGGTATTTTTTTATTTTAATTTCATAAAAAATAACATTATTTGAATGTATCAGGAATAAACCAAAAAGTGAATTACATGCACACACTAGAAGAGACTCTCCTTCCAAGTTTATTTTATACCAAAATGAAATTAAAAAATGTTAACTGCTAAAAAAATAAAGTTTTTTTCAAATAGTAAAACTAAATATTTCCAAAATAATTATTTAGCGAGTATTTTATTGATGTAAAATATACCTGACATAAACATAAGGTTTAGGAAGCTATGTACTTAAATAACATGTTTTGTTATACAACCAAGTATGTATAGAAACTTAACTTGTCAGATACAGTGAAACATCATGGTAAACGTACGTAGTTTTTTATACGAAAATAAAGTTTTTTTTCTCTGATGTTGAACTTGTTGTAGACTCTACCATATGGAGCTGTAATGTGCATGTGTGTGTATAATTACTACTAATGTCTACTCACTGTGCTCTATCTTTCATTAACAGGTGCTCTCTGTTGATCCAGCGTTAGCTGACTTTTCCGCAAAAGAATAGAGTTCCACAGGCAAAGCGAACGTTAGGGGTTACCGAGCTGCACCACGTTGAAAGGATTAGGAACACGTTGTGCGAGAACAAATAGTATAACAACTAATTTATCATGAAGCAACTCTTGAAAAGCTTCACCTGGTGGCCCTGAAAACTCCACATTCCGGACTTTTTGAATAACCTGCTTCTGAGCGCTGCTGTTATGGACAGCAAAGAATCATTGCAGAGGTATATTCATCCGGGCAACTTTACCATGAAACCCATATCCTTACCCAGTAATTTACGCATAAATGAGCCCAGCGGTGGTGGTGCTGTTGCTGGCCACGCTTCACCACCAGCTTTGTCTCCCAACCTTCCCAGTATTGTCAAGCTAGAACCGCGTCTCCCAAGTCCTTGTGTTGGTAGTCCCCTGGATGGTGGTGGTGGGGTTTCAGTTTTCAACACAGCCAAACGAATACGGCAAGACGATGGCACCTGGCTTCCTTCTCCTTCTCAGATGTCAATAGGATCCCTGTCTCCCCCACCTTACATGAACGGCTCTTCTGTAATGACAAGTAATGGACTCTCCCCAGCATCACATAGTAGTTATGATGGAAACAGTTTGTCAGGTAAGTCCAATTTTATACAAATCAAGCTAAATAGTATTGTTTGCCAGAGACACAACAATCAAGTGATTTTGTTTTCCTTAAAACGAAAAATAATAAAAAGAAACTGATATCAGATAATGTAAACCTTTTCTTTTAATTTCTGTTTTTCACATCCCTTCTCTGCAACCAGTTAATCGAAGATCTGTAGCAGTTTATTTTTGAGTTAAACTATTATTTGATCAAGCATAACTTTTCAAGCTGGTATGGTATTATTTCGACTCATCTTAGAGTTAATCACTAGCGAAGAAAGTGTTCCACGTTTCATAGAGTTTCTTTACAAAGGAATAAGTTTCGTTTAGTTTTATACTAGTTTTGCCTCCATTGATAAAGAATTCGGATTTATAACGCTAAATCAGGGGCTTGATTCCCCTCGGTGGGCTCAACAGATAGCCCGATGTGGATTTGCTATAAAAAAACACAAGCAAACAAGCACGATAAAGAATTTTTTAAATTAATGTTCCCTGGATTTATATAATTACTACCTTAGAAACAAAAGTCAATCTGCAGTACTGTCCTCTTCGATTTGATACTTCGCGAAATATTATCATGTTTTATGTTGGTAATTTTTTCAAATTTCCAGTTTTACCTTTGCAGCATATTCCAAACTAACTTAATAATTTCATGTTATTTTTGTTTTACCAGTCAACAATAATTTAAAACATCTTTAGCAGATTCGACTTATTTTAGAAGCAGGAAGAATACAGTTCACTGTTTTTGGTTCACAAAAAGATAGTACATTGAAATATAATTACTGTAATTCAGTATCGCAAAATATCATGTACAAACTATATGTGGTAAAATTTTCTAGATAGAAGTTAAAATAGGATGTTTACGTCAGTGAAAATCTTGAAAAATTTATAAGCTTTCGTGCTGAATGTGTAGATTTTATTCACACTTCATTGTAATATCATATTGGTAATATTGTATCAATTCAAATTTCAGTTAATAGCACATGGGGTCGTACTAATATATTTTTAAATCTTATTTATTGATGACAATTCGCTTATCTTTATTCCTTAGTGATTCGTCGACAAACGTGATTTTTCAATTAAATTATCTATTACAAATCCTGGAAACTGGGTATATATATTTTTATTCAAGGGTAATAACGAGTAGAGTAGGTCGTACCATGTAGTTTAGGCATCCAGTAACTTCTTTTCTTGGAACTTAGCCAGTATAGAAACACGCTTACACGTGACAAGCACAAGCAGTATACCGTTCATGATTTTTATTGGTTGGCTGATGACTGTGGCCTGATTTTGAGATTTTCTACTACATTACTATAGCTAGAAGGACTTCTAATTACCATTTGTTGTTGTTTTCATTTAGACCGATGCCAAACTTTTTTTCTTCCACGAAAAAAAACAACACGTTTTCTTTGTTTCATCTATTTCATTTTGGTAGTTTTCACATTAAAAATATAATAATACTTAATGCATATTTAAACTAAAGCTATCAACAGAACATTTGGATTTTTTCTTGTATAATCACTGTTTAGTAGAAGATACAACAAATGAAAATACTGAGAGTTGAATACGTTATATTAACATGATTTTGAACATGCAAATCAGCAAATGACGTAAAAATCAGAGCCGATATAAAGTCGAGGTAGAAGAGAATGTATCCAAACCACATTTTAAACTTGTTTAGCGGTTTGTAAGTAGCGTGATACCATCGAAAATTAAACGCTTTTGAGAAGATTATATAACAGCCCTTTCCAATGCATAATATTCATACAATCAGATCATAAAAATATGTTTAGATCAGATATTTAGATTTTTTCCAGACGGGAATATTCCTTTTACTTAATGACATTGAGAAAGAAAAGGAATATGGATCAATTTATGGCATCAGCACCACCCAGAAAGACATGCACCGAATCATATCCCAGTTGTGGTAAGAGCAAAATTCGGCATCTTGTAACAGTTTAGAATCCACGAACACAAAGGTCAGTGACTTTAGATGCCCTAGACAGGGGGTATGCAACAAAACCAAGAAGGATGTCCTTCTTGGAAAAACTAAACAAGTCACAGTTACATAATGTCCACCACATATAGATTCAACTGTTGCATATTAAGCAACTGAAAAAATGAAACGGGTATTCATGTATTTCCATACCAACCAACAAGTTCAATAACGGAAAGTATGTAAACGGAATTGGTGTGCTTTTGACTTGGCAACTTTAAGACGAAGACAGAGAAGGGCTATTGTCAAGAGGCATACTCGTCAGGTAGAGGATGATTGGACTTAGCAACGAGACATGGTGAGGCTTAAAAATCGTTTTAATATAACGTACTCAGTGCAGTTTCATCCACGTAATCATTAAGCCTAATGTACATAACTATCGTTTCTACTCTAAGACTTCCAATAATTGCTACATGTAGTCCATGGCAAAGACGATTATTAATTTCAGATCAAGTCGTAATGTCATCAAAAATCTGTTGTTATTTCTGTAAATAACGTAAATATTTCATTTTGGAAGCGTAACAGGGTCAGTAAGTGAATGATGGAATCAGTATAACGTTTGTAGAAAAAATGTCAATTAGATTCGGTCACCATTTAAGAAATAGACACACATATGGTAATTAATAATTAAAAGTTTGTAGTTTACATAGTACTTCGTTTATCTGAGATATGAAAAGAGTTTAACCTTATAACACTCAGTTGTTTACACTTAATAATCTAGAAGCATGTGTTTGATTATATAAGCAGAGAAGGACATTATTAGTTTAGCATTTTTAACTTAAGGTTATCAAAATTTGCCATTCTGTTAGCATGCTTAAAATAGTCTTGATTATTCTCTTGCAGTGTTTAAGTCCTAAATTGTGTTTTCTGCAGATATTCAGAAATAGTGATAAGAGACAGCAATTCACAATGTTTTTAATCAAACATTTTTATTGCACAAAACAGTTTGTGTTATGAATAGTTAGAATCTTGGTAATATTTTGTTTTCATCACAAATTAGGGTTTACCTGGCCAGGATAAAAGGTATGCTATTACAAGTGTAAGACTGAGAAGGATACAATGTAAATAACGATAAAGATGCGTGCAACAATCTATGAGGTTCACTTATTTTTACACAGCAAAATATCACATGAAAACATACACATTTAATGTGTAATTTGCCAAAGGATCAACATGATTTACTTATCTATTAATATGACAGTTGAAGCTTAAATCTGATACAACTTCATAGAACAGTTTATTTTATCTAGCACTTTTAAGTTTTGTAATGTGCCTAATAATCACCTCTTGTTTTATAATAAAACTCATGATATTAATAACCTCTTATATGCTAATAACATTGCTTAATAATAATCACCTATTATATGATAACAATCACCGTTTGTGTGATAATAGAACTGTTTAATAATAATTACCACTAGTATAGTAATAGAACTGCTTTATAATAACCACCTCTTAATTCACATTAGAACTGCTTGATAAAATCACCTCTTACAAGATAACAAAACTGCTTAATAATAATCACCGTTTGTACGATAATAGATATGCTTAATAACAATCACCCCTTATATGATAATAGAACAGTAATTCTTGTCAATCCAGAAATGGTTCCTTTTTCATTTGAACTTTTTTACTTTATGTAGCTAATGTTGGATACAGTGATGATTGCTAACATCCTTTCTCTAATGTCTAACACGTGTTATAAAATAGGAAAACCGACATTGCGTATTAGCATATTCAGTTGGATTAACTTACTGCTGTACGTATGTAATAATATGAATGTATTATGCTGCTTAAAATGCTTGTAATTTGCCGATATGTATTATGTTGGTACACCACATCTATAAAGCGGGTCTACAGTGTGGTATTGTACAGTACTAACAAAACAAATGATTAAATTGTCATAAGTAAAGTTGATAACACTGAGTTATCTCGAACTTTTCGTTGTACGAGTAACATGTGGTAATTATGTTACACTTTCGCGCTTCAGCAGCGTAAAGCAATATATCGTGTTACACTTTTTTATATAAAAGAACAGCGCTAAATGTCTACAGTCTTGACCAAAAAGTTAACGTACTGTGCTGTGTTGATGTTATTGTTTACATGCATAAAGTAGTTATTAAGTAAATGACCGAGTACAGAGAATGCAGTGTGTGATAGGATAATACGTACTAGTTGTTATTTTGATCTATATAAAATGTTTTAAACATTTGTTCGTCAAAACACTTACACTTGTTTTTTTAAAGGGTATGCTTTTCGTATAATCTATTTTTAAAACAAGTCTACGCTTTGTTCAGACAATTTCTTTGTACTTGGTGTAAGTTCTTGCCTCGTCACATGCTAAAAGGTATAGAACGTTAATCTATTTGACTGCTCAAAAATGGTATGAAGTAAACAGATATTGCCAGAACAGTATAGTACTGTATCCAGAATTCGAAATATCGTCAGACTACAGAAAACGTTGTTGCAGAAAAGTCTATTGATAGACACCGAAAAACTACTACCAAAGATGATCGTGTTTTGCTCAGATTAACACCTCAAGGTCGAAATAAGTCTTGCCATACATTATGAAAAGAATGGCACGAATACATTCATTCCAGATTACCCAGAATAACGAAGAGGAGACTGACCAAACAAGATTTTTTATAAGAAGATTTATCTGCAAACCGATATTGACCAGAACTCATCACCGTCACGTTATCGTGTTACTTGGACAAGACAGCATGTCAACTTACAGTTGGGACACTGGCAACATTTCATCACCTTAAATGAGTTCTATTAAAGTGCGAAGAGGACTAACCAAGTACTCAATATTTAGTATGGACTGATAGAAGGTTACAGATGATATTTATAATAATTTCTCATTCATTTGTTATATTTTTTTATTATATATGTTCTGGTAAGATTTGTTGTGATAGGTAAAATACTGAATTACACAAATTTTTCAGAGGTGTCTGATAAAATTGCTTACTGTTCCAATAAATCTTAGATGAGGTCCATAGGACTTCTCTCAATATATAAACTACATATGTAGATGTTTGATATAACATAGATTTCTCGGTTTGACAGCACTAAGTACATTTGTATTCCGTCTAAATAATAATGATCGTATTTGTTACAAACTTTGCAAATATTTGGGCTAATACTGTATTAGCATTGTCATAATACAGACTTGTTTAACGTAAAAGTGCATTTACGTTGTGATATCGTATTTATATAGACTATTTATAATATTTTATTCCGTATAGTAATAGTAAATATTTTAAATGTCGTCTAATAACCTTTTCTAAAGGGATTGCTTTTGAGGGTTGGTGAATACCTTGGGTGTTATTTATTGTGAGTGGCCTTTCAAATACGGGTGTTTAGAATGGTTAAATTTCTGCTGACTCGTGTTACTTGCATATGATTTTAAAGGCGGTATGAAGTAACATTTTTCGTATAAACTGTCAATATTAAAATCGTGGTAGGTGGGGAGTACACCGAGTAGGGCGTAGGTTTTTTATTTCAAACATTCACTCCTGTGCACTGTAACTGTAAAACTTAGCCTGAAATTTTTTTCCGTACATAATTAATATCAAAAACAGTATTTGAAGAGCGTTTCCATACTTTGAACAGTGTCTTCCATAATGATACCCTTTATATCCACTCCCCTTCCCCATGTTGGCCCACCAGGTTTTCATTTAATTTAATGAAAAATTAGTGCTATTTCTTGCTTGCTGTTGGATTAATTGAACTCACTTCCTTTTGCTTTTCATTTAAGAAATGTCAACTGGGCACATTCGTTCGTGATTTTCTGAAGTGGCATTTTGAACAGATTTGATGAGCATGCTCTCAGAAGGAATTAAATTGTTACTAAATTATTGGTATAAGGACGGCTTGTGTACGAGTGCAAAAACACATCCTATAAAGGTAATATGTAAAGGTTCTAAATGGTGAGATTTGACATCCATCGGTTTAACCCTGCCGAACCTTCTTGATTTACATGAGAAATTAAATTTAGATATCTCTAAGTAGCGTAATGAAATGTACATATATGTATATGACCAGCTGAGAATGAAGTTGTTAAGGTTCACTGCAAATCCTCTTAACCTTATTTGAGTAAATTAAAGATATGTGAACGTGTCATATATATATAGTTGCCCAAGATTTTTTAATCCTGTTACTAATGTAAAGTTAATATTTATGTTTAATGTAATTAGCTAACTTCACGTATGTATCGCATCAACAAAAAAATATCAGTAGCAGTATTTCTGAAGACGAATAATTTCATTACTTCCCAGAATACCTGGTAAATATAGAACAGACGTGAAGCTGAACTTCAGCTCAATAATCAAGGTTCTTTTGTACGTGTAAATTCCAAGAGAAAATTGTAAGCCAGTAACTTTTTATTGCATCATTATTACTTCATTTACGCTTCGTATCGACTTGTTGAAGGTTTGGCACTTTCTCTAACACTGTACTATTCACCCAAGGTTATTCACTTCGTGTTTTGATTTCCAGGTAAATGGTAAGTGTATGTGAAAAACAGACAATCTACTGTTTATTATATTTTGCGACAGACAGCGCATGAATTTGTATTGACAGTTCTCTCAGGGTTAGTGTTCTGATCAATTGAGGAGAAAAATAGACACAGGTTTGTCAGGTCGACGACATTCACAGCACAATTGAAAGTCCTCAGAACAGACTCAATTACAAACGGACTGGTGAGAGTTCCTATCAGTTCAGTGTTGTTTTTGTTTCTTTTCGATATTTAGTATATTGGAGAGATCTATACTGAATAGTTAATCTTATACATTATATTTGAAGTGTGCCAGGTAAATTATATAAGCATGTGCTATGAATTGAATATATCTATGTGTATATACTTATACATATATACCCTGCTGATCTGAATATACGCAAAGATTTTAATGTCACCGACATTTAGAAATTGTATATAAAAGCATGAACTTATTGCCAGTCCTTGTGAACCAACATCAAAACTTCTTCAACAATCAGCTGCAAGTGGAAAATTATTTGTTCTGTTGAGTTTGAGGACTAACTAGTACATAAAACATATAAAACACGGATATATTGAAAAAAAATACTCGATTACTAACAACAGCTTTTATTTTACCCAATATTTCGAGTAGTATTATCTATAATTTTTGTTTGTGAGCGAGTTTAATAATAAATGATTCTAAGGTAATTTTCCTGTATTCATTTATTTAAAAAAAAAACATTGAAAGGGCATGATGCCAGCGGAAAGTCACGTTACCACTCAAGAACAGAATCTTGGTCGAACACGAAAATTTATTAACATTGTATCACTTGGAGCAAACTTCGGATGCAGTTTTCCCATGTCTTGGTAGAACAGTTCATGATGGATCAACAGCATGTTGTTATTACCGTCGAATTCCCCCCTTCTTTACATTTATGACAAATGTTGAGAAGTTTTCATTTCTTGTGAAATTGCGAGGAATATCGTAATGATGTGGTTATTATACCATTGTTCATTTTGAACAATACTGTTTTAAACATTTACCATCGTTAGAACAGGCAATTAGAATAAGAATCTGTTAATGATTTTCATGTACTGTCTGCAGATTTAATGAAATCGTATATTGATAACACACATCTGCAACATACGAATAAAAGTATCAATATAATATGCATGAAATCTTATGGCGTGTAATTCATTGGCTGGTGGATTGTGTACGTTCACGTGGTAATAAAACTGTTATTGTGGTGTAAGATTAAACAAACTACAAAACATGCAATAGTACCATTAGCTAAGTAATTTGAATTAATTTAGATATGAAATGTATGTCCTCTTGTAATAGTTCAGCATTGTTCGCCTAAACTTGCGTGATATAAACAAGTTCATGTCAGTAAGCTGCATCTGTAAGTAAAGTAGGGTTACATAATCTAGGTTAAGTTACCTCGTCTTATTCGACACATAGAGCACTCCCCGCGGCCTACATCTATCTATGGCCTGGTTAAAGACATATAAGGGCTGTATAATGTACAAGTGCATGTCCTACTCCACATTCTTCGGATCTGCCGGTTAAATAGGGGTTTGTTTCGTAGTAAAGAAAATAGTCACTAGGTGATTAAGTCAAAACATTTAACTGATGTGACCCCCAATTCCTAATTCATAAAGCTTTGCAGGACGTTGTCATTTTGGTACTACAATCATTCTTTGTGATACGTCATACATGTAGTTCTATATATCAGTAGGCATTATTTACTTTGCATATATTTAGTCCGATGTATTAGTAAATTTTGTTTGTTTGAAGTTAAGCACAAAGCTACCCAATGAGCTATTTATGCTCTGCACACTATGGGATGGAGGTATTGTTGCGAACGTTTACCTTAAAATATCTGAGGTGATTTAGTTTTTCATGTCTATGATAACGTTAGATGTTACCCTGTTTATCAGCACTTTTGGTATCACGTGGGCCTATTTCCTTCTGCGAACCCTTCCTGTAAGATAACCAGTATTTGTTTGTTTTGTTTGCCCTAATTTTTTATAGAAAACATTATATTCCATTCTTAATTAGTCTGTACCCCCAAGAATTTTTATTTTAGTTTCAGCTGCTTTTACTGAATAAATTTTTTTTATAAAAATGTTAATTAAATGATCTATGCAAAACTATAAACAAAATACATTTTCGAACGTTTTAGAGAAAATAATATTAATAACAGAGTCAGACACGTAGAAAACTCTCCACTTTTTTTTATTGTATTACACGTTTGTACGTCTGTTGGTGCCCTCCCTGGTGACTCAGCGATAAGCTTGAGTGCTTATATGGTTAAAATTAGAGGTTCAGTTCTTGTGGCTGACCAAGCACAGTATAACCGATTGTATCAGCTAACTATAAGGTAACAACAACAATAACAATATGCTTTTGAGGTTTTAGTCCTTTTTAACTCAATATATAGTAACCTAAATTAATTCATGTGTGAATAATATTAAGGTATTGCTCCTAATTAATTAATCGATACTATACGACGGGCCAAGTGTTTCATGAATATATGAGATACTTCTTTTCATAAAAGTATCGTTGAAAATTTAATCTAAGAAGTAGATATCAAAAGTATTCATTCATTCGCTATACCTTTAGGCTGCAATATCACGTATTCAAGGCTCGTCAGCACAACTTGTATGGTAAGTTAAAGGACTCAAACCACGTTAAATATTATACACACGTTATAAGAAAACAAACTGTATTTATTTACATTACTGTCTCAAGCTGTGCTGATGAGCATCGAATAAGCGAAAAGTAGAAGATGCAGAAATTAAAGAATCAATTGTTTCTCAAGATTCAAATTATAATTTTCGTTTTACCTCTGTTGGTAAACTATGTAATGTATTAAATAATATATCTCTGTTAATCATATATGACTATACCTTTAATATATATGTATAAAAATATGCAAATTTGAATGTCGATACTTAATATCTTCGTTATCAAATGTGCACTATGAACGTCCTCAGAGCATCTTATTGTAAACTGGGAGTTAAAATAAGCATAATGTTGAGAAAAGGTGAGCTAAAAACAAGGCATAATAATACTGTCTCTCCGTCTCTTTAGACTTAACATTTTACAATACATGCATGTCAGTAGATAACGTTGCTGGTGTTACCATATCACTTTCTGGGGCTTACAGCTAAAAGTAGGCCACTAATACTGATAAATTACGAACTTTGTATTCTGTTGAGGAGAGGTCATTTTGGCTTTGACCGATAAGAACCATTCATGTGAGTATCCAGAAGACCTCTCCGCTTTTGTTGTTGTTGTTTAATGTTAATATGACGTACGTAATTATCTAATCCAATGAACTGAAAGAGTTTGTCCAGAATTACTGTAATACGCGTGCATAAAAATAACGTAATCAATCCATCTGTCTGTATTTAAATATATGTTCTTATTTACTGATATAATACGGATTAAGACGGAGCTATTTTGTACAGTTTCGTCAGCAACCAGATATTTTCATAACGTAATGTCATTCCAAAGGGTGATAAATGTTTAAATGGTACTTATAATCAGGAGGATACAGCTCCTGGGAAGATTGGGCATTTATGTTATATTTTAGTAATGTTAATAAAACTAAATTAAACGCCAGATAATAAGTATTTGCATACGTTTATTTTACATGTAAACTACAATATTTTATGCAATTAATATAACCAGTACAATGTATGAGTAAATAAAAAAGTTAACGCTTTGATCAAATCCTGTGATTTTTTTCACAGTAGAGGTAGGGTCACATAGTACCCATAAATTGCACCCAAATTTGTATAAGTCATACATAAGCAGCCTCGAATATCATCAAAATGCAGCGTTGTGAGAGAAAATAAACCGTTTTCGAGATCACACAATCCCTCGTATGATTTTGTTAGTCATTTTCCTTTCATTTAGGCTTAAGTAGTTTCACCTATATACATTTCTCCCTCCACCCGTGTGTTATACACATGTCTATAAACGCGTCTGTGATTATAACAAGTATATTTACAATAACAGAAAGTATAACGTGACCTATTGATGATTTCCTCTCCGTCATGATTTTCTTTATGCTCTGAGATAAAGCTTCCCATCAGCTTTTAAACTGATTATGAAACTGCTTAAAGTAAAAAACAATAGTGAATGTTCGTACATGTGAGCGAAAAGCTCAAAAGTGATAGAACTATTCTTAATGTGCATTGCATTTTTAATAAAGAGAGTTTGCATGACATAAAAATGGATATTGGTAATATTCATATTAATGTCGTGCTGAGTAACAGTGTACTTGCTTTTTCATGTGTGGCTTATATTTGTCTTTATTAAGCTTTTGAAACCGGCATTTTGGATCTTATTGTTATATACTGGCCTCTCTCATCCCTGATTCTAGTACCCCTTGTATGTAAAACGTTAGCGGTAGTACAGAAGTTCAGACCGAATACTGGTAGGAATGCACCCCCTCACACCTGCAAAAACCCCAAGGAGGGGAAGACTTATAAATATTTTAAAATAATTTTTGGTTGCAACATTTTACACTACTGCGCAACTCATCCCCTCAAGGGCCACGGGATTGTTCTTTTTCTCTTTTTTTTCCAGCCCCAGTCATGTTGGTCTGACCTCTTGAACCTGTTTGCCACATTCCAGAAGTTTACTACGTCACAACCATGTCTAGTTCCGGTTTCGCGGGTTTCGCCAAGGTGTATTTTAGACAACTGATTGTTAGGATAATTAGAAAAGTTACACGTAAAGTGTTCTATTTTAGCAATCAATCATTATAGTTTAGTTTCTTCTGAAATACAAATAAAATACGTCTAAAGAGCTAATTTAAAGTATTATTTTTAAGTTATATGTGTTACTGTTTGTGTGTGTATGTGTGTGCAGTTTCGCACTAGGAACTGTACTATTTTCACTTGCTTAATGCAAAACTATAATTTATATGCTTCAATTTTGAAAATAATTATTATTTGCCAGTTGAAGATGAGATTTATTGTACTAAACAAATTATGTAAGGTGGAATATACACATGCAAGAGTTCGTAATGTTATCTATGATGCTATCCATGTTTATGCCATTAACAGTTTCAAAGTGCGTGGGATATTAAAATATGATAGTGAAGTTGGTATTAGAAGAAATCTATTGTTAAACTCGAAAATTAGTTCTAATCAAACTATACAGTTAAATGTTATTTATAAATATTTCAAATTAATTTCAACAGAAACTGGTTTATCTGAAAAATATTTTTATTTAGCAAAAGGAAAAAAGAAAAATTGCATTAAATTCGGACAAAATAAAAAGAAGTTTAGTAAATCACGGCCTTGTTCTTACTGTTTACTATTTGTTTAGCGTTCCCCCGAACAACATTTCTCGTATATGTATATTATACAAGAAACTTGTTTACGTATTATTTCTTTACGTTTGCTGCTCGAAGCTTTCTTGGTCATTCTGTAGTACCTGCAATATCTGATTGGCTAAGATACAGTCTTCTCTTTAGAAATCGGGTCATTGCACCTCACCTTGGCATACATAGGCGCCAGTGCCGACATTGTTGTTGTTGTAGCGATCAATATAGAACTAATGAAATAGTAAGTAACCTTATGCGCATTGTAAACAATATTTTGTTCGCACTGTAACGACCATATGATTTTAAACGTTACACTTTTTAATACTGCATTAGAAATAAATGTGTGTATACGTACATCCATTTATGTAATCCTGTTGGTAACCGTTTTGTAAATGATCTTTATTTGTTTGGCTTTTATTGGAAATTACTAAGAAAGGGGAATACGGTACCATTATCAATAGCATGTGGAACTGAGTGTGAAACTTACATACAGTGTTAAACCATTATATGGTAAAACACTGAGACATAACCAAACATCAGATATGTTGTATTATTTATATTATAAATGCTTCAATAGCTCGATAAAAAAGCGTTAGTCTTTTTGCATTATTGACGTAATTGGTTTGTGCATGTAAAAGAACATACACTTACCTACAATTGGCAGAGTAACGCTGCAATAAACTCGTCCATGCCTCTTGACAGATACGTTCGCTAACTTTATATGATAACACAGGCTTTATCTCTGCCTCACTTTTGTGCAGTACAATTAAATTCATAAGCTCACATCTTAATCATTGTAACATTTAGAGTAAACGTCTGTTTCAGAAGAATACACAAAAGTTATACTACATTTCAATTAATTTTCAATATTTGAATTTGACTAATGTTTTTAGATATATGTTACAGCTCTATCGTCATGAAAATCAATTAAAATTTAATCATGATCTAAATATTCTACAGGGTGGCCTGTAAGTCCTTACCCATCCATATGTTATGTTATATTCAATTACGCATGTTAAAAAAAATTATACCTTTTTTTTTTCAGAGAAATATTGCCGATGTAAGCCCATTTACACTTGAAGAGCGTATTGTGACAAGTATGTGGGTACATGAGCGCAGCGAGAATGAGGGACAGCACACAGATACACTGGATACATAAGATATGTGGATGGGTAGGGACTTACAGGCCACACTGTAGATACATTATAATAATAATGTCTGTTGTTTGTCCATGTAACTACATCACAGGGTGTGGATGGATCTTCGTCAAAATTAGTATGGCGGTTCATTAGGCCCATGCAGGTGTACATACAAATGTTCAGTTGTGTGAGTTGTTTTTTTATGGGCATTTTGCGTTTATTGCCGCTACTTCGCCCTCTGTTGAGAGATCCTCACCAAATTTGTATTTTTTTGTGACCATACATGCAAAACTTTCGGTGCCACAGTTATTATGTATGTTGTTGTTGTTTTTTACAATCATATATAAGAGAAGAAACTTTTAATGTACCAAGATAACCTTTCATTAATCATGAATCTACATTACTTTTGTCCATGGAACGAACGCTCAAACTATTCCAAATTAAAGTTTGACACTCAAAATGATTATTGGTGCTATGCTCATATTAGCCCCTGTTAAACTAAATGTCAAAAATTTGAAGTTCCTTTTGACCACTCTGTACATTTAAGGTAAATGTCTAAAATTTAACGACATAGTTCACGTGAACCGAGTTAAAGGACTTTAAAGGTTGGGGGGTTATGGTAACGGAAAGCTCCGATATTACAAACCGACAACTAGTCTTCCACCCTCTGTTTGATACAGAATTTAAACTTAAGGCAAGAAACGAGCGAGTTTGTTGATTAGCTATTTGCTTGTGGCGTCCCTTAGAAATTCAAGAGAGTTAATACGAGTTTCTTTGAATAACACCAACTCTTCCATAGCGTGAAGGTTGGCTGGAGTTGCGTAAATAGCCTTTTGTTTTGGTTTAATAACCCGTGTTCATTATTTATAATTAGCTGTCGAATGCTGAAGATATAACTGCGTATATATGTATAAATATATAGCAACTATATTAAATATATTTTTAACGTGTGTCTAGTATATTTTTCGCCACTACATACCCCACATGTGATTTTCAACTACGTTTCAGTAACTGTAGCTCATTTCATAGGTTTGTTCCGAATCATATTTTGATATGTTCCTGAAGCTTTATTGAAGTTTATCTTAGCATATTTTATCCCATAGGTGGTGCTTTTTTCACATTTAAATTATCAGTGTTATACAAAGAATTTATATAAACTAGGACTACGTAATCTACAAATACTGCTGTATGCTTCATGTACATACTTGTAGGATGTCATAGTACTTTTAATAGGTTATATTAATAGACTACTTTTAGTAATAACTAATTGCTTCCCATGTCTACGAGCATACAACACTAGAAACTGGGTAATTAATATAATACAATAAAACACTTCAAAAGGTTTACTTATTTAGTATGAAGTTTATCATCTAGGTAACAGCTTTCGTAAATATCCATAAACCGTCTTCAAATATTTGATACATGTCTATGCTAATATATTTTGAGTTTTCGTGTATATTATAGCCTTTTAAATTTACAAGTAAAAATATAATTAGCTTAATCATTATATTCATCCATTTCTATCCTATTACCTTCTGACCAGCCATGAGTGGCCGAGAAGAAAGGAGGTGATCGACCTTGCTTATGAACTGGCGAAAGGATAGGTAAATGCACCTGAGCTAGTCACGTGAGATGCGATCACCTACCTCGTGGGAAGAGTGAATAGATCGTTCAATCCAACCCAGGCAGATTCTCGGAGAGTAGCAGTTTGTGTTGGCTTCTCCATGGAGCTGGAAACTGATCTACCATATTCTGCAAATACTGGAATCATTGGAAGAATAAAAAAGGAACAGATCAAAGGATTTGATATTACCAACCTAACGACTAATTCTTTCGTACGTATAATAAATACAGAAGTCAACTGTATACATAACATCGATAGCACGTTTCTGATAGCAACTATTCCTCAGTATTGCTTCTTTACCCTGACACTGAGTGTTGATGTTGACGATGTCTCTGCTGAACTAGTACAGTTAATTCCAAGCTCATAAATTCGGAATAAAGAGAATTTGCTTGACATATTATCAGTTCATCACCACAACACTTCTAGCTTGTAGATACAAACGTCTCGAGCTCGAACCCGATAAAGTGTAATGGAACACGTTTTTTTAAAACAAAGGAAACGGAATCTGCAATAGATAGTCGAAAACTTATTTTCCATCATCAGCATCAAGCCTATCTCTCCCTTTGGACAGTCGAAAAGAAATGCATTGAGCAGTTTGTTTTGTAGTGGGTTAAAATTGGAATAATAAATATTTTCCCTCTAAAATGTAACGTTATTTTCTAAAGCCTGTTTAGTTTCGGCAAAGTCCAAAGTCTTGAATTGGTCGCTGCGGCATTGCGGCTGTAAAAACGAACATGTGAAAATTACTTGTTTAAATGTTGTGTGATGATAAACAGCACTTGAAACCTTACAAAGAAAATTTGATATTATTAGCGGAGTGATCCGTTATGCAGTGATGCATTGTGTTTGGAATGTTATTTAGTTCATCGAAAGTGATTTTGACACCCGTACTTTTTTCCAAAAACAAAAAGATTCGTGTATGTGGTTGATATAAATGTTGTGTACTTGTACGAGCACATAAAATTTCAAAAGAAACTGCTAGTTTCTTAATTTGTCAGAACAGTGAGAGTAAAGTCGGTTGTTTTTTAAGCAATGTACTGACAAGTTCATACTTGACTGTAACCATAGTATAACTCACTCTGAGCAGAAACTCATCGTCTAAAACTCCTGTTTAGTTTTTGTCGTGCAAAGTTTTGAAGATTTCGTTTGAGAAATCAAATAAAAATTGCAAATCAAAGAAGTTCAGATGTGAGAAAATTTCAAACATTTTTCTGTACATGTTAAATAAGATGTTTTATTGAGTTGTAAATTAGCCGTGTTTCAGGCAAATCATAAAAGCTCGTATCTCAAGCTGGAAACAAAATCCGTCAATCTGGATTCTCTGGTACTTTTCTGGCTCCGCCAGTCCAGATCCGACCTGGTGGACAGAGCTAATAAAAGAAAGAATAAGGACATCGAGCTGGAACCTAACCTAGATACTTTCCAAATGTCTGTTAAGGTCAAAGTGGAATCAGGTCTAGACTTAAGCGCTTTTTCCAGATCAGGTGATGAAAGCTCACCTGAAGTCTCGTCCAGTAATATCAATACTGAAATTAGTACTAATGCTATTAGTCCAGTTCCAAGCTTGACATCATCGGATATTGGAGAAATGGACCTTAACTTTTGGGACTTGGATATTAGTAAGTGATAAAAAAGCCTGAATACAAAAGTGTATTTTTGTTCTTTTTTACTATGTGGATCTACTAATTATTAAAGCACCCAAGTGGCACAGCGGTTTGTCTGCGGACTTACACCACAGGAAACCAGGGTTCGATACCTGTAGTGGACAGAGCACAAATAGTCCATTGTGTAGCTTTTTGCTTATTTCCAAACAAACAAACAAAATAGTAATTAAGATGAACTTTTGATACAAATATCATGTTGTCTGATGTCCACTTAACATGGGACCATCGGTATAAGCCCACTTATAATTGGCCTTTGGTATGAATGTTGAGTATATAAACACCCTGTCTCATAAGTGAACAGACCGAACATGATCTAATTGTAAGCTTGCTTGGACTGTGAATCCAATTGCTTATTTTTCGCAACCCCTTGTCGCATGAACACGCTCATCACTTTGAGACCATTGACGTGACAAGAGAATAACGGTTAAATAATCTTACTAATAAGAGTTAGTGGTGGGCCTTGTTGACTATTTGTATTCCATCAGTTCGGAAACAGCTCTTTGTGCCGTTTCTCGAAGATGCTAAAACAAACAATTATTGTTAAACAAAGAAGACGTTAGTTTTTCCTTCTTATATTTAAGAAAACCTACAAGCTTTGGAAGGTGAAGTTAGATTGAGAAAAATCGTTTTAGTGCTTTCTATTAATCGAATCTTTTAGAATATCTTTTAATATACTTTAAAATATTGTGTTTTGACCCTAAATCTGTTTTTAAAATGCAAATATTTGTTACCCATTATCGCATACTTACTACAACTTAAAACCTCACAGAATAAATTAATGTGTTTTAAAATTAAATATTAAGTTCCTTTTAGTGATTAATGAATAAAGTATATTCGAATATTCATGAATTAAAAGTTTGTACATTGGTTTTTTATAAGTTTAAGAAAAAATAAAACTTAGTAGAAGAACGTTTGCTATGATACAGATTGGTGTGCATTACATGATCCGATTAGAAATTTTTATAACTTTTTTTTCCGGAAAATGTGCCGAATTTTTATCGACATTTTCGTTGTTTGCCTATCCATTTGTCGGGTCAAGAATGTTTTTTCTTTCAGATTTCTCCCACCTTAGGCCCGGCATGACCAGGTGGGGTGGTTAAGGCACTTGATTTGTAATCCAAGGGTTGCGGGTTCAAATCCCCTTCACATCAAACATGCTCACCATTTAAGCTGTGACGGTCAGTCGTTGGTAAAAGAGTAGCCCAAGAATTAGCGGTGGGTTATGATGACTAACTGCCTTCCCTCTGATCTTATACTGCTAATTTAAGGACGGCTAGCATAGATAACCCTCATGTAGCTTCATGCGAAATCCAAGACACAGCAAACCTCCACCTAAAACACGAATAGATGGATTTGTGCTGACAAATAGTGTACTGAGGGGTGCGGTGCCCCTATACGCTAAAATCAGGGGTTCTACTCTTCTCAGTGTACTCAAAAGATAGTCCAATGTGGTTTTCTACAAGAAAACACACACACACACACTCCCGATATGTTCCTGTGTATTGTCTGCAGATAAGCAAAGTATTGGTTTAAAATGCCAATTAAGATGTACATTATTATAAAGTATATTATATATAACAGCACAGGATGCAAATGTTTTACAGAAAAAGAAATCGAAATAAGAAGTACTTCTGATTGCTTTGAGACATAAACACGTATTTCTATTCTAGTATTCTACAACTTCCCTTAAACATAAATTTCCACGAGTACAGTTATTACTTGACATTTCAATATAATGTAACATATGTAGTGAAAATTACATTACTCCTTCATGTCATTGTGTGTTTTTTATTGCAAAGCGGGCCTGGCATGGAAAAGCATGTTAAGGCGTGCGACTCGTAATCTGAGGGTCGTGGGTTCACATCCCCGTCGCGCCGAACATGCTTACCCTTTCAGCTGCAGCTCAATTCCACTATTCTGTTTTGAAGTGTGTACTTTTATTGGTATGTTATATATTTAATAAGATGTAGTACTTTTGGATACTATATATTATATGGAACGGAGCGTAGCTCAGTAGATAGCGTGTTAGAGTATATACGAATTTGTAGGTTCGAAGTTCGCGTCCCTTTACCGTTAACCTCCCCTCCCTCCGATACCTCAGCTGTAAGTCTTAGAGCTTATAATGCTAACAATTTGGTTTTCATACTAGCAATGAGTAAAGCACAGATAGTTTATTGAAAAGCTTTGCACATAACAATAAATAAACACGCTAACCTTTCATTACCGCCAAATAAATCATTCTCAAAACTTTTGGGTCATATATGCGGTAAAGGTGTAATAGTCAGATCTTATTATTTGGTTAAACTATAGTCGACGATGGATACTGCTGATAATTCAAATTTATGGATGGTTATCATGAATAGAGTAGTTTAGCGAAAGTGTATGAAAACAAACAAAAACTATGATTCTTATGTTTATTTGTTTAGAATTAAGCACAAAGTTACACTATGGGCTATCTGTGCTCTGCCCACCACAGGTATCGAAACCCGGTTTTTAATTATGTAAGTCTGCAGACATACCGCTGTGCCACTTGGGACCATGATGCTTGTGAAACTTATAAAATGTTGGAATATATAATAAGTTTATAATGTACGTATTATTCAAATGGCAATCTTTTAATATATTTGTTTTAGTTTCGGTGCACAAGAAGTTTTTACCATAGGAATCGAACTGTGAATTTTAACGTTATAAGTTTCCATGCTTACAACTGAATTATGTATAATGGTTTGAAACTATTTTTCAACGAGAAAGTTTGTCGTGTAGAAACTTTGTATAAAACGTTTCTTCTAAATTACATTTTATCTTTCAGACTGTGTAACGTTCCCTTTAGTTTTGAGAGAAAAATTAATAAAACGTGTCAAACAACACGTTTCAGTGACTATCACTCATTCCACTTTAATGTTGCAACTCTTATTGATTGGCGAAAGTAAAGTATTATTCATCGCTAGGGCTACGAAAATTGAAATATACTCATTGTTCGATATGTTTCCTGAACAAAACCCTTATTGTTTCAAGTAATTATTGTGTAATGCATTCAGTGAAGAAGGAAAGAACATCTGGAAGCTTGAAAACAATGTACTACAGCATTGAGGTCGCTAAAAATTTGTGTGAGATAGTTCTGTATATACATAGTGAAAAGCAAGTCATATGATGTTAGGAGGTATACCCCGAAAGATAAACTTTAAGCGGTTATCGTCATATCTCATCCAAACTTTACGTTGCAGTTCGTAAGACTTATTGAATGAATGGTACTGGTACTTTGTTTCTTTCGTTTTTAAATTTTATGATTGCTTTCCTAACGATCTCAAAGAAAGTTTAGTACTCATTGTATCTGTGGTTAAAAACAAACACTGTTTAGGTCTTCTTCGTGTTTGCTGCTCTAATAGAATGTCTAGTTAAAAATAAATACTATAAAGGTCTTCCCTTTAATTTTGCTGTTCTGACAGGACTTCAAAGAAAGTTTAGTCTTCACTGTTTCTCTAGTTAAATACTATATTTGTGTTTATTATTCTAACGTAACATAATATTAGGGAAGTTCATTTCTCACGATGTACTTTAAAAACAAAATAATATCAAAATGATTGTTTCAGAGCATTTGTTTTTCTAACAGAATACTGATAAGGTTAGTCTTCACTACATCTGCATTTCCAAAACACTGAAAGAGTTTCAATTCTTGTTAATGTTCGTTATTACGGCACAAAGTATGTTTAGAGGCTTGTCTTTATGTAAGAAGCAGGACATAAAAATATCTAGTATGTACGTCATTATTCCCTAGAATTGATATCAAGAGGACACAACGAAACATCACCAAATTCGGTCAAGCCGTGACAGTAAAGGTATTTGATGAGAAATTTAACAAACAAATCAACTGTTCTGTATTCTACAAACTATTCTAGTTATGTTTGTGTGCATCTGTTGGAAATGCATATTATGTAACGATATCAAAATGGAAAATAAGCAGATTTATCTTTTGATAATATATGCATGATTTTGACAACTCTCTCTTGAACGATAGATCGTGTCCAACAGCGTCGCCTGGACAAGAAATATTCGAAACTCATCTCTTGGCAAAAGATGGTTTTAAATATTCAAAGAACTAACATGTTATTTATAAAGTGTTTTAGTTTTCAGTCAGGGCTTGGAAATTGGATTGGTTTATCCTTTTGACATATCTTCTTTAATGTTGATTTAGTTTGTGTTTAATGCACCTTTAGATAACTGTTACAGACGCCTAATTGTTATTTCCTCTAATGTAATTCCATATCAGTAAGGCATAAGTCTACTATTGCATATAAGAAAGATGTAAACAAACAATTCATCATTTCGCCATCTGGTTGGCGATCAGTGTTTTCTCTGAAGTAAGGAACATAATATACATATATATGTAGTTACATAGTCATTCAAGGCTTAACATTGTAACAGAAAAAATAATCTAGACCACAAGGGACTCGTTGTATTGCATTTAATGGTGCCATTAAGAATAATTGCTATACGTTCTAAATAATTTTACCGGGTTTCTTCTTTCATTATTACGGGAAATACTCTTCTCCCGCCAACATAAATTGCCAATCCTGCTGTTCATGAGACAGCGCATCGCCATCTTATGTCTATATCCAACCCAAAGCTGTACACGATGAACTTAAAGCCATTCTAGAGGTTTCCACTCGAACTTCTGATACATATTTCATATACATGTGCGTAATGAAGGACACCATGTGTGATTTTCAATGTCCCCCTCGACAGTGTGTTTACCGTAGAAGAATCTCCATATGGCTGAGAGATGGCTTGTAGAATAGTAAACCAGGCTATGCCAACAATTTGTATATTTAATTTCTGCTTACATATGAGTACACACCCACGTAAACATATATCTATAGATAAAAAAAACTGAAATGTCTCACTGAATAAAACATTTATTTTGTTCTTATATTGTTTGTCACCTTCCTCGAAAACTTTCTAATTGTTATTTGTTTTTGTCAAGAATAAAATATATCACTTTCGCTCCTAGTAAAATGCTCAGAAGATTCAACCTTGCAAGAACTTTTGGGCTTTATTGATTCATGGCCTTGTTTTATATATATAAAAAGCTGAAGTAATTTGGCATCATTATAAAGTATTCTACAATAACATGTAAAGTGGCTCATTTGGAGTAGTTTTCAGTACGTAAAACTGCAATGCATTTTTTGTCATTTAACGAAAAGTCCTCTGTATGAGAAAATGCATTAATGTCGAATGATTTTTTTTTCCCAAAATATTCTATTATTTAACTAAAACATAAACTAAGTAAACTTCTAACAGTCGAAAACGAAAAAAATGAAGTTTCTAGGTATTCCTTCCTTTTTCTTTTTTACTTATAATCATTGCTGAAGAGGGTAGGGATAATGATAGAACCTAATTCATAGAGCCCTACGTTTTCTCAAACAGCGTATATAACGGTACGTGATTCTGCTATTGCATCAAGTAAAGGAAAGCGCTTGCCCCTTAAGGTGTTTGCTCTATTATCTGTTTACTTCCATTGAACGTAGTTGTTTATGACAGTAGTCTCACATGTTTCTACGTTCACCCAAGAGAGGGTGGGCTGAATCTTCCACCCGGATTTAGTCAAGTGACTCCTAAGACCATCAGCGCATTCTTTCCCAACGCAACACCTATTTCCCCCTTTTATCTCAATGTTAAACATATGTAATCTTAAATCTTAATGATTGTTTAAAAATACGTATTATGGTATATATCTGTTTTTGTATATATCGTTGTTTTTTAGTTTATACTAATCTCAAATATAGTAATATGAGTCGTGGTGAAGATCATTTACGTTTCCTAAATGCTGGTGATTTTTGTTGTTGTTTTAATTCGGAGTTATGTTAGGTATTTTAATTACATAACTTCATTGTCTATTAAGTTTTAAAATATATGTGCCTGAAGTGAATGTTATTTTAAGCAGAAATTGAGTATTTATTGGAACGGCTTATTTGTTTGTTTTTGAATTTCGCACAAAGCTACATGAGGACTATCTACACTAGTTATCCGTAATTAAGCAGTTTAAGACTAGAGGGAAGGTAGATAGTCATCACCACCCACCGCCTGCTCTTAGGCTACTCTTTTACCAAAGAATAATCGGACTGACCATGACTTTGACGCCTCTACGGCTGAAAGGGCAAGCATGTTTGGTGTGACGGGGATTCGAACCCGCAATACTCAGATTACGAATCAAGCACCCTAACAATCAGTGACGTCGAGAAACCCACTTGTTGAGAATTTTATATGCAAAAACGGCTCGTTTGGGTTGAGAAAATATTTCAAATAGAAGAGCGAACAATGTTTCGACCTTCTTCGGTCATCGTCAGGTTCACAAAGAAAGAGGTAACTGACCGGAAGCTGACCACATGTTTGGAAGGGGTTGTGTAACTGAGTGTCGTAATGTAGAGGGCGGGATTAGATGTTTGAATATATTTTCTCAACCTAAAGGAGCCGTTTTTGCATATAAAATTCGAGCACCCTAACCACCTAGCCTTGCTGGACCCTTGTTAGTATGGTTTAGCCGGCAAACGCCTACAACTTTAATTAGACGAAATCACGGAAGTGTAATTAGTTGTTATGAACACTTCAGGACAAATTCAGTAACGAACCTCAAATAAGCTGATTGTTTTAAATAGTACTTTTTGAATGAGTTCACAGTCACGTATTCTTCAACAATCAGAACGCTGGAAAACTGTTGTTGTTGTTGTATTAAACATTTCAAAAACACACGAACTCAAACTGTGAGAAAAAAAAATCAGCCAGTCGGTAGAAATATAACATAAAATTATAATATTTTAACACTTATAATTAACGTATTGGACCTTTCAGTTTGTGTTGAATTGATATCAGCGAAACGTTGTTTTTAAGTTCTAGTGTGAGCAAATGCTGAACAAAATTTATTGTGCAGTTGTAAAATGTAAACAAGAAAGCCAGTTTGCACTAGTAAAACAAGGAAACCTCGGCGTTTCACCTTGTCATATAAGCTCACTTTCGTTTTGACATAACTTTTCCGTCTTTTTACTTCTGTGGCCCAGTCAACCAGTTTCAGTATTTAAATATTGAAATAAAAGTTGTTTGGTTGGCTAAGAAATCGGATAGTTTTATAGCGGGTGTACTGGTTTGCTGGCTTTTGTCTCAAGGTTTATAACGTAACTTTTAAACACAGACGAGCGCGTGTATTCAAGACTGGCTAGATCAGTGCTCCCGCTGCGCAACTGTAAAAACTTGAAGGACTGGCTTGTAGTCTGATTGCCTAAGTAGGTATGCGAACCCTAGAAACCCGACGGCCGTGAAACTCAAAATGCACCGAGTTGGTTATCTTGTATCGGCCGTGAAATGATGCCAGATTAGTTGGTTGCTTCACGACGACGGTAAAACACGAAAGTGTTTTCTGGTTTCTTTGTTTTTCGCCGTTGTTTTTTACGACCACCAAATACTCTTTGTCTTTCTGAATGCAGTCGTGAAATAAAAAAAAGAAACAATCGATTGACGATAATCGTCAATTTATGTATGACTGTTGAATGTATGACTACAGTTTGAAGTGACTATTGGTCCGTAATCGCTGTGACGTTACTTTGTGTTCTAATCACTGTCACTGTATGACTGTTATTTATATTCCAGCTGCTTCGATTTTTAGTTTATATTCTAACCATAGTGGGACTGTCATTTTGTATTCTAATCACTGTCTCACCAAAATTTATTTATGTTATAACCATTGTTTATCTGTTACTTTATATTCTAACCGCTGCATGTTGCCGTTTCTTTTCAATATTCTAACCATCGTGTGATTTCACTTAACTCACTTGTAATTTCCTTAAAAATGAACATTACATGTAATACAATTCCTGTTAAGTTTTCTCGACTTATTTAAGTCTAAAATACACATTACAATTCATTCCCAATCACTTTGTGAACGCGCATTCAGTCGTTTCTGTACTAAATTTGCCGTTGTTACAACTTTGCAATAACTTAGCTTCAGTTCATCTCATACTGTGCTGTAAATTCCTTATAGCTACTTTTTCTTTGCTAAAGGTTTTATTCTTCGAATTATTATTTAGTAGTCTTCGAAACTAAAAGTTAGAATAATTCTTGAAATGTAGATTTAGGTTGTATTAATTACTTGATTTTTGGTTTGAAAAATCATGAACTAACCCGATGGTTATGTTTTCTTTTGTTTTTTTAATGCCATAGCATGTACGTACGTATTTGTGAAAGGATCGTATTTTTTGTTGGTTTATTTACCTGTACTATTGAAAAGAAGTAGCAAATTAGAGTTCGTATTACCATCCATAATAATGTTAATCGTTTTATTTCGAAACAAATCGCACTAAACAGATGTATCTACGTCGTTTTTTCAAAGTTTTTCGTTCATACGATGGTTTGTTAGTAATATGCTAGTTTGACGAACTAATGGTCGCTGGAGAGGAAAATATTTTTGAGCATGATTTATATTGTGATAATCTTTTTTATTACGATATTTGATAGCTAATTAGCGTTAGATATATCTTTCAATTGGCTCTTGAAGAAAAAAAATGACATTTCCGCAGTTTAAAGTTCTGCATTTAGTAAATGACTAGATTATGTTTCGCTTTTAATTACTGTCTGTTGTAATGTAATATCGTTAGCGCATGTGTCGGCAGAAGTGTATGATGTTGAAAAGGCTAGATTGCTCTAATTTAGCAAACATACAAGCCTAATTCATTTTACATTCTTACCTGCTATGGTGAAATAAATAACTTGTTCACAGCATAGCTATCTTATTACTTGAAAAAAGGATTAGCTAAACTAATGGTTTTATAAAGTGAATGGTATATTTCTTTAAAACACTTCTAACTGTCGATATATTTTAAAATCATTGAAAGTGTTATAACACTTCTCGTGCACATTTTGAGATACTTAGAACGTTAATTTACACACCGTTCTACTTGGCCCGGCATGGCCAAGCGTGTTAAGACCTGCGACTCGTAATCTGAGTGTTGCGGGTTCGCATCCCCAGCGTCCCAAACATGCTTGCCCTTTCAGCCGTGGGGCGTTATAATGTGCGACTCGTAATCTGAGGGTCTCGGGTTCGCACCCCAGCGTGCCAAACATGCTCGCCCTTTCAGCTGTGGGGGCGTTATAATGTGACGTCAATCCCACTATTCGTTGGTAAAAGAGTAGCTCAAGAATTGGCGGTGGGTAATGATGACTAGCTGCCTTCCCTCTAGTCTTACACTGCTAAATTAGGGACGACTAGCACAGATAGCCCTCGAGTACCTTTGTGCGAAATTTCAAAAACAATACACACCGCTTACTCTTTTTCCTGTCAGAAATTAAATCCAGACATGAGCATTACCTTTACGTGTGGTTTCGTTGGAAGAGTAACATACAAACTACCTAGAAACCCCAGTAATTTTACACAATCACTTACGTGATTTGGTCAGACTGTGCAATCGCAAACCAACCAAATTATCCGCTCAGAACTCTAGACTTCTTACGCTTTCTAATCTAAATCCGTTTACTGAGTTGAATGTTCTTTCCGCAGCTGGTTCCGAGTCGTGTCACTTTTGCACATCGCTGGCTACACCAAATACACATGCCACGTGCACGTACGATGTGCTACACAATAAGTGTACAGGTTCAATAGAGATCCACAATGTTATAAACATCATACGTAAACTGAGAATTTGTAAATATATATATATTCGCATACTTTTTTCTTAACAGATATAATAAAGGTACAAATGTTGACTACTTTTTGTGAGTTTTTACCCTATCCATAAAAGCCTCCTAGTGGTGTGTCTACAGACTTAAAACGGACAAAAAACCAGATTTCAATACTTCTTATGGACAGGGCACAGATAGCCCTTTGTATACGTTTGTACTTAACTACAAACAAAGAAACTATTCATGAAAAAGTAACATCAGGAAACTGTAGAGAAAACATGGCTGTTTTATGATTATGCATTGTTTCCATGTGATGAGTAGCCCTGATTAAAACAAAACGATGAATCTATCAAGTTTATTCCAAACTTCCTCCATATTTTAACTCCATAACTTGAATAATATTTAACAGTTTTTGCAATGCATAATAAAAAGTGACAACATAAGAAAGTAAAAAACAAGAAAATAAATATAAAACCTTGTGCATGGTTAGCGATGAGGAGTGAAGCTCCATAAAAGCGTAATAACTCGGTGGCGAGCACTGAATTGAATGATAGATTGACTTTACATATACTTTTAGTGTAGCAAATAGCTTTTCTGCTGATTATTATTTATGGAAAAATTTACCATTTATCTCCATATTATGCTAAATCTGAGTAATTTCGCACCTCATCAATTAAACAGGACAACGGAAAATCGAAAAGAAAGGCTATTTTTAGTGGTCGTCTGTATAATATATGTATGATGTTTTAAGATGCTCTTTACTAATTGAAGTGAACATGTACATGTACAGTAATTGAAACATTCATAACACTGATGCCACTAATTTATTAAGCAGAGAACTATTTAAATTATTAAAAATAAATATGAAGTTCAATCTATCATTCGGTTCACCACTTGTCATTGAGTTGTATCGGTTTCGGATAACTTCATCTCTTATCTATTGAATAACCCTGGGCCCCTAGGAGTAAGTGGAAATAAAACACAACAACATCAGGCATGTTATAATGCTAGTTTTCTTATATTATCTTTGTAGTACTTTTAGTTGTCGACTCACCACTTGTCTCTCACTGAGTTATACTGGTTTCGTACAGTTTCACGCTTCGTCAGTAAATCTTAATGATTATGAATAATAGGTTAGTAGCATTATAACGGCACACTCTTTAAATCTTAATAGCTTATGTGTTCAACATAATAAGTTGAAGACAACACTAAATGAAGCCTAGTTCTGTTTTATTCAATTTACTCTTGTCCAGGGTTATTGGTGAAGGGTGGAATTCCCCGAAACCGCAATAACTCGGCGAGTGCTTGTGAATAGAATGATTTTTCATGATTATTTTTATAAGATAAATAGCTTTTCTGTGGAATGATTTAAAATAATAACTTAGAAGCATCAGTGCTTCATGTTCTTGAGATTCTATACATTAACTGTGGTGAACGAGTACAACTAAAAACCATACATTTAATGTAAAGTGAAATAATACTTATCTAACCTGTTAATATTTGTGTATGAATTTTTACTAACGTTTAGATTTTAAATGTTGTCTTCACAAAGTATATAATATTCTGGTATTGGTATTTAAGGAAAATAATTGTATAATTGTGAAATAGTATGTATTATCACGAATCTAGTCATTGTTAAATATCTGAATCAAATTATACCTACTTCGTTTTTATTATAATTTTTTAACGTTTATATTTGTGTAGAAATAAGAAGAATAATTCAGTCTGTATGTCTGTTTTATACATTTATTTATGTGGATGTTATATTCTGTTAGATCATTTTAATTGGCTAATGTTATATATGATATATTTTTTAACAGAAAGAATGTTTATATTCATTGCTCAGATGAGAAAATAATGCATCCCTTAAAACCCTGTTGTTATAATTTGTACAGCCTATCTTACTAACATTGGTCATTAGTGAATTTGTGTTGTTATAAGTTTTCCATTTTTTGTGTTTAGTTTCTCCAGACTAGTCTGGCTGAGATTCCAGCATGTGTGGTTAATTTATGTTTCTGAATGCAGTTTTTTTTTACAGAATATAATTAACAAAAAATTAATTACTATACAATATTCTTTAAAATGGGTTGTAACTTGAATGAAAAGAGAAATAGCTAGACTACTTAGCTGTACAAACTGAGTCTTGGAAAATAAAAATAATGGCCAAATGCTTATGACCATTCATCGATACTATACATAAACTCACTTGTAAATAACTGTAATTTTAATGTTGCAACATCAACGCTAAAATATCACTTTAAAATATGTTTTAAAAAAATGTTAATGTTTGGGATGACAGGTTTAACACATGGGCAGTGAAGCAGAATAACAATTTTAGCTACATTACATAATGACGTTTAGGCTTAGTTTATCGTCAAACTTTCTCCTTGTAGCCGCACCAAGGTCATTTGTAGCTGAAGGCGTTTAAGGCGGCGCTACAGGTACAGAATTGCATGATCGGCCAGCCCCTTAGCCCTATGATGAAGGTAAAGCAGCCAGTGGTTGGGATAAAGAAAGGGACACAAAACTCACGCTTTGGAAAATTATCATCTTATCATCTTCCGCCTTGCATTTTAAGGAGCCGTACCTATAACAATTACGTAGTCACGAAAGCGTCAAGTGTAGCATACTTTATTCTCTCCTTTACACGTATTGTGATCAAACAAGGGACTGGTTGTTTAACAACGACGATTTATATTTTCTGGTTATTTTTTATCGTGATTATGTGTTTGTCCATGATATATAGTTGTTCGCAAGCAGTATCAGGAAAGTTTTTCATTATATACGTTTCTATGTTATGTAACGTGTATTAATTTCTATGACTTATCTATGACATTTTGTTTTATGGGTGAATCGTAAATTAATACATATTCAGATTTGTGCAATGAAGAATGACCGATAAGTGGCCCGGCATGGCTAGGTGGGTTAAGGCGTTCGACTCGTAATCTGATGGTCGCGGGTTTGAATCCCCGTCGCACCAAAACATGCTCGCCCTTTCAACCTTGGGGGCATTATAATGTTACGGTCAATCCCATTATTCGTTGGTAAGAGAATAGCCAAGAGTTGGCGGTGTTTTGTAATGACTAGCTGCCTTCCCTCTAGTCTTACACTTCTAAATTATGGACGGCTAGCGCAGATAGCCTTCGAATAGCTTTGCGCGAAATTATAAACACAAATAAACGGACAAGCGGAGTATCATCGAAAGCTTAAAAGATAAGTTGTCTGTGCAAAAAATCATTCTGAATTTAGACTTGACTTAAAGGTCAAGAAACATACACAAGCTGAGGAATAGTTTGTGCAACTCGTTCGTATTTAGCAGATTTATAAGACAATACACTGAACCAAATGTTATTACTATAGCTAGTCGCCAACTAATAGCATTTCAGGCATGTGTAAATACATAGTAACAAGAGTGTAGAGGCTGACTTCTCTTTTTACGCATTTCATGAATGAAAGGCTTTTTCTGAAATTACGATGACGTATTTTAAGATGTGGTTAGGCATGGTGCGTATAGTGATTGGCAAACTCGAATTTTGTTAAGTCATTTCACCTAGCTGCCACTGAATTAGCTGTTTAGCCCTTGACCTAGAGATTGAAAGCTATTGCGCCGGCGCCAAGACCCGACTGTTACAAGAAGGATAAGTAATAGTTTTGAAATGTAGGTCACGTTTGCTGTAATCGGCGTGCTAAGAATGTGCAGTTCAGAACGTGTTAAACTTTGTTACAAGTCTACGTACAGTATAACTATTGTGTACTTAACAGTGATGTATCATAACTACTGTAATTCATGCTAATTACAAGTTAACTCCCCAGTTTCTGATTAATTGAAAAGAAGTGAATTGTAAACCATTTTTAACATTTTAGTAACTTCGAATTATTAGGAAACGGTCATCGATAAACTTTCTATACAGAGTTGACAGTTCTTTATTACTTTTCAGAAATGAATAAGTTAAAAAGAGGTATAATAACGCTATGAAGTTTAATCACTATCTCTTTCTACATTCTGCTTCCCAGTGGCATAGTGTCTTAAGACGTGCATCGTTCTACATTCTGCTTCCCAGTGACATAGTGTCCTAGGACGTGCATCGTTCTACATTCTGCTTCCCAGTGACATAGTGTCCTAGGACGTGCATCGCTATAAACTAGTGTTCGATACCCGTGATGGGTAGAATGTGCGCAACCCATTGTGTAGCTTTGTGCTTAACTATAAACAAACTTTTATATTTCTATAATTTTAGTCTTCAGTAATTAAAGAAAATTGAAGCTTAATTAATATAGACATTACGCATATTAACATACGTCTTTTTGTCGCTAAAATAAACTTAAGAAAATTCCAATTCCGAATAGTCAGAAATTGCAGTTATCTTTTAAGTAAGGGTTGCAAATTATTTAAATATTCATTAACAAGAAGAAAAACATTTAGAACCTGTTTTAATGTACCTGAAATAAATAAATATTTTAATTTTATCTTGGTGTTCATTCCATATCATGAATTTTTGTTTTCTACCTTATGCAAATTAAATTGTTCATGTTGCAATTAATGAACGAAGCATTATTAAATCGAATTTGTGGTTATACTTAAGCACAAAATTACAGAAAAGGATATCAGTGCCCGACATGACGAGTATTTAACGCTAAATTTTAGCGGTACAAATCCTCAGACGTGCTGCTGTAGCACAGGAGGGGAAGAGCTACATTAAAATGTGTTGTTTTTTATCCGAAAGGTATATGGCAAATTCTCGACTAGTATCAAACGTTAGAAACTCCTTTCTGTATGTACGGGTTTGAGGAATAAGTATTACAAATAAATAAACAAACAAAATCGAGTTTCGGTATTACGTTGAGTTTAAATTCTGTCAGATTCAAGACCTGGAACCCATTTTGTCTTCAGTCGCAGCTAGAGGCTCATAGAATCTCTTTGAGTTTTTCTAGAACAAACCATAAGCTTATAGCTCCATCATATCTGGGTCGTTTTGAGATTAAATTACAGTTTTGGACTCAGGAGATCAAACCCACTCGACTGATGTATTTCACTACACCAAGATCTCATAGATTAATTTGCTCTAATCTTGCCCATAAGAATTTCGATTTGAGAGTCGTCTAGTAAAGGTCCTGATGAATAATAATATCGTATCGGATTTACGCGCACAAAAATATAGCAAATAAAAAGGAAACAAAATTTTATAGATTTTCTCTGACCCTGCCTAAAGAATTACAAATGTTGTGACTATTGAGGATTCCCTTGTTTTCTTTTTAAGTCCAAAGACATCGAACACATTATAACTAAAATAAAACTGTTCTTAGTAGGATTGTAAATTAATATTTGACTGACACAGTCAATAAGGTTTAAATTGTTTTCTTCCAAGACTGAAACTCCCTCCAATCAACAGTGATCTGGTTTTTTAAATAGAAATTAATGAGTGGTCTTACGAGTTTGTGACGATACACCGAGCAGCAACACTACACGGAGTTTACGAAAATTTTATCTTTTTGTACATGTGTCTTCCTTTGGAAAATACAACAAAAAATCTCATTGGGAAGATTGTTATTAACACATTCCAATATATTTTGATTAATAATGAAATGATTTATAAAAATAATTACGTTGCATAGCAAAAAAACAACAACGTTAAGTGTGTTTCATATTTACTATTACTTATTAAACTTCGAGGAAATAAACGTTATCTGTCACGGACTTAAATGATAAATTTTATCAAAATTCATAGTAAGTAATATGAATAAGGTTATCTCAGCATGCTCACTTAAAGACATGGATGGTTATAGCGTAGGTTAGTAAAATAAATGGAAGACTTTTGAAGTATTTTCATGTTTATGCGCAGTTATCCTTATTAATTCTGGTTATCTTGTCAGGCACAATTTTAATCAGAAGCGACATTCCGGTTCTTAAACCTGTTTGTTTTTTACCTGTTAGTTGTGAAATGATTAAAATGCTCACGGCCGTTCACACCCGTGTCTGTGCTGGCCGACCTTGACTCCCGACCGTCAGCCGTGCATATACATTGGCATAGCAAAATCAGGGACTTGGCGTTTTGCCAAGACTAGCATGGTCACATGAAAGAATCGTGACATTGGTTTGTTTTTTGTTTTTTTTATCCATTTCTAGATTTACAGAACAGACAGGATATTATTTTTTAGGCCTTGAATGAACATAGTACATTTATCGTCTAGTATGTTTCGTGACCGATTACACGACAATAAAATTACACGTAGTTTTAGAAACCCTTATTCGAGTCTAAGTTGTTTGAACAGTGTTTCAATAAAGATAAACAAGATTCATAGAAATAGGAAAAGTATTTATAAATAGAAAATTGACTTTGAATAAAATAATGCCATACCAAGCATATATGCATATCATTATATGACGTATGAAATCAGTAAAGAAAACGCCTTTATCAAGATAAGCCTGAAGTATGCTTTTACGCTTTCTAAACAAGTGAATTAAGCTGTGAAATCATAAATATCATGGTTAGGAAAGAGAAACCAATGAACTGAAAACTACCGACAGTTACTACAGATATATTTTCAGTTGACCAACAAAATTTTCGTTAAGCATTAGGTTAACGCTTATTCTTTCAACTGGTGTGTTTAGTTTTGTTTGTTTGTTTATAATTAAGCACATAGCACGATGGGCTATCTGCGCTCTGCCACCACGGATATCGAAACCCGGTTTCTAGCGGTGTATTTAGTTTTGAATAGAGAAACGTGCTTCACCCATCTGTAGTAGTTTGTATATGCTTGTGACACATTCGTGATTATTTAAAATAAACACAACATCTCCAAAATTATCTTTGTATTAATCAAACCAAAGAAGAATATTACCACAGATGACAGCTCATTAATTACGCTTTAAGACACGACTCTAAATTCATTAATTAGCCCTGTTGTTAAACTTTACGCAGTAATAAGAAACTGCATATAAAAACAGTTACTGTTTACCTAACAACTATAATTTGGGTTTTACTATATAGGATTTTGTACTTTGCATTTATACACTTTTTCCAATTCGGTATTCAGTCATTATATTGTACAAAATCCACTTACTTTACTGTGATGTTGTGCTGGGAAAAATATATTATTTCATCTATAATTATTGTAATATTTTCAGAAACCTTAACTTGTCGTTTCATTTTTGCACATTGAGAATTTTAACAAAGCTCCAAATAAACTGCTTTTTTACCTATGTTTTAGTTCAAAGACTGATCTCGTACTTAACTTCTTTTAAGGATTTTCTTTCCATGGGGTAGGGAAGAAGTTTTCCATTCCTCTCTTCTCTATATGTTTTTGTAAATTTGAAGGACTACTTTCTGGTAGCTTTTGGTATGTAAAAGCTTGTTTTCCCTAAAGCTGTACCATTTAAGACAGGTACAAATAATGTTGAGAAATACAATCATACCATCGGCATTCAAACCCCCTGTACTACGTTATTCACCAAATAAGATTTCCACTTTCCCACAAAAATATTCTAAAAGTAAACCCCTGATTTGTGTTTCAAGTTTGCTATTCGCAACCTTTCTTATCTGTTTTGTGTTTATGTATGTAGTTCAGAAAATCAGTTGCAATAGTTGTAATATGAAGACGAGTATATTTGTGGGTATATAAATTGAATAACGGATCAGAATATATCATTAAATTTAGTCAATTACATTATACTTTAGCTTTTCTCATACTGGGCTGTCGCTTATACGTATATATGTAATATTTACAGATATTTATTTATTTGTTATTTTTATATTGCGGCCGCGTACTTTGAACTTTGACTGACCTTTCGTATTTTAGTGTACCACGCCCATCCGTATACAAAAGCGTATGACGTGGGTTGGGTTTTATCCTTATTTTCCTGTGATGTTATCTCAAGTCTGGCAAAGGACGAGGATATTTTTTTCCGGTTTCCATGTTAATACGTGGGTGATTGTAATTCATTTACTTGCCTCTTTGTTGTTGAGGGTTAGGTATTTGTAATTACAACAATACACGGGTTATTATATGAAACGAAGTATTAGACTAACGTGTTTAATTATTTTAATATATAAATTTATGGTGTTAAGATGTTATACGTGGGCGAATGGGAAAAGAAAAAGTTGTATGAAAGCAGTGGCATAAGTATCTGAAAACTGCACTCGGACATAAAAAACAACGTAATGAAACAGATCATAAAACCATTAGGATGCTTTGGAAGGAGTATTCTTTTATGTTGTATTGTTATTCAAGAAATATGCGAATAATATTTGCATAAATATAGTTTTGTGCTCTCATTTCATTTTACTTTTCCTTCCGTAAGAATTTAAATTCTATATGATAGATTATAGAAGTTGGCGCTAGATGTCACAGCTAATCGTCTCTTTAAAAAGTTGCATAACATACTATCAGAGAAATCCAGTATTAAGGAAGAAATTAATTATTAATAGCATTGTTAGGTCGAGAAAAAACAAATATTTTAAAGAATTACTCTTTAGAATTGTTCATGTGTCATATGTATGATTAAGTTTGGTATTTATTTCTTATAAATCATGAATTTTCATGTAAATAAATGCAGCCTCGTAATGTGGTTAGAATCTCTCATTTTTACATTGCTTTTCCCGGTTCTCTTTGTAAACATTCAAAAATTTAGCAAGGGCATTTCGTGTTTTTTTTCTTTCGTTGTTGTTTTGATTTTTTCTCGAAGTTACTTCACTATTTCTTTGTTGTTGTATTTTATCTTCTGGGTTTTCCCCCTAATAATTGATGTAGAATACATTGTGTTAAGCTCAGCGTGGTTTCAGATAAGACGCGTGTAAAATGTTTTATTACCATTTTTTATCATTCAGTTATATGTAAAAACAATAATAAAATTTCTTCTGAAGTAGAAAGATAGGATTTTGTTTATTCCGTTGTTCCTTGAAATACGTTAATAAAAACCCTTTCCTCTTTATTCCTAGTATGGCTAGCATATAAGAATATGGATCTGAGATTCTGTGGCTACTAGCAGAATAACGCATAGGCCACCTAAGGTCCAGGCTGTTTTGGTGCTCTGCCGGCCACCCAAGTAAAAAAAAGAAACATGGTTCCTAAAAATATCAGAATAAAGGCAATAGTGAGTTATTATTATAATACCCAAATTTACTTGCTCCTATAGCCCCACTAAAGTTTAGTCCAACCCTGTCTATAGCTTGCGTCCCGCTACCGAGGTAAAAACAAAACAACTTAGTGTCAGTTAGCGAAGATAACCCATCGTGTAAATTTATGCAAAATCAAAAAAAAAAATTGAAAAGAGGAGAAGTAATACGTTCTTTATTTGGTATGATATTTACTGGTAAAATATTTTCTTTTGAATATTGCACGAGGTTCATGTTTATAGATAAAGAATTTAAATGTAAGACTGGAGACAATAATAAAATATTACACTTTAAAACGTAAATAAGTATGGTCAGTCGGTACTCGACATGTTGCCACCTTTCAAAAATAAAACTTATTAAAAATATCTCTTTGTTGTCAAATAATTTATAGTATTTAGTGCTTTTACTATCTTTTCTAAAGGAAAAGAAGAAATGAGTCCTCCCACCAGCGGACATAATGGATGTTATGTTGATAGCTATGGAGATATCAGAAAGAAAACTAAAGGTTCTGTTCCTCGTCAGCAGGAGGAACTCTGTTTGGTATGTGGAGATCGTGCTTCTGGATATCACTACAATGCGCTCACTTGTGAAGGATGTAAAGGTATTGTTTATAATAATATTTTAAACTGATATGAAATCACCATATTTCAAAAACAAAAGCGAGAATATATTCATATAATATATAACGTGATGATAACCACACATTGAAAAGTAAAATTCTAAAACAATAATTATAAATATTGTTAAGTAAAAAAATAAAATAATTGAGGAAACTATATTTCTATACTTTTATTTAAAATCAATAGGTAATAGAAAAAAATGTTAATTTAAACCGATCGATAATTTACTTTATCTCCGATGTTTATAGCTCCTCAGGGGCATAGCGGTATATCTGCGGACTTACAAAGCGTAGAAACCAGGTTTAAATACCTGTTATGTGTATTGCATAGATAGCCAGCCCATGGTGTAGCTTTGTGCTTAATTGCAAAAAAAACAAATCGATACTAGTAAATCAATAATATAATGATATGGTATATAAATTCAACGCTAAAATTATAGATAATGGTTAAACAAAACTATAGATATTGTGTAATAATTTTCCCCATATTTTTATATAAGCAGTGAATAAATATTATACACAAATTTATTATTTATTTAATTATATAAACGGAACCTTGAAGACATGTATCAACATATATGTATGTATGTATACAACAAGTATTTACGAAGGAAGACCTTGTCGTTGATGCATTGAATTTCTTTTGAAAGGAGATTTTGTTTTCAGCCCAATTTAAATGTCTGATTTATTTTCTTTGAGTAATAAAGTGACATGAAATCTTTGGAATAACCATCACGTGATATAAAATTGTGAAGTTATCTAATGTCAACAAATCGATTATATTGCTCTTCACCTGTTTGTGCACCTAAACATTGTTAAAGTTGAATGAAGTTTCTTTTTTTACTGTGTATGTGTAGGTTTCTTCAGGCGCAGTATTACGAGAAACGCGGTCTACCAGTGCAAGTACGGCAATAACTGTGAAATTGATATGTACATGAGACGGAAATGTCAAGAGTGTAGACTAAAAAAGTGCTTAAATGTTGGGATGCGACCAGAGTGTAAGTTGCTAGACGTTCTTAATGTATCATGTTTTTCAATGCCCGTATTTTTATTTAGGAGATGGGAGAGCTGAAAACATTAATATAGTAGAATATATTATTATAGTAAAATACATCACAACAAAAAAACAGACTACGTTATTTGAATACATATTTGCAGTTATGTTGGTATGTAGCGCCATCACAAATATTTTAAGGAAACTACTTTGTTTTTGTTTTATAAATGAATCTTTTTAAAATAATTTTTCTCTGTTCCAAGTGATTTTCATGGAAGGCTGAAGAAATGCAAAATATGAAAATATTATTGTAAATCATTTTATTTTTCATTATAATTTTGTATAACACAGTTTTGTTTATTTATAGCAAAATAACAATTCTTACGAAATTTGAGAAAACAAATTTATTGTTTTGCCTGTTTTTAACTAGGTGTAGTGCCTGAATACCAGTGCGCCATCAAACGAGAATCAAAGAAAATACAGAAAGAGAAGGATAAGCCTAACAGCACGACGAGAGAGAATACTTGCGATAAAGATGAAAAAACAAACCAAGTTAAACCACTGGAACCCGCCCAAGAAGAAGTAATCAATAAGCTAGTCCTATTTCAAGAAGAATTTGAATCCCCATCAGAAGAAGATCTGAAAAAGATCTCTGTAAGTGTTATTCCGTAGTATCTTATAACATAACTGGGTGAACAACGTTGCTAAATTACTTTGAAAAGTAAAATTTTAAAACAGTAGTTTTGAAATATAATTTTCTGGCAGTTAAAATCATAAATTACTTGAATAATCTGTTACTGCCAAAAATGTAAAACTCTTTGAAAATTTAGTGCTGTAATAATGGAAAACATTTGGTAATATAGTACTTCTATGGGTTTGTCAACTTGTTATTGTGAATAATAAAGTTACAAAAGACAACGAAAACCAAAATGTCTGAGACTAAAGTTTTAAATTACAAATGATGGATATTGTTTGGTTTTACTTCTACTTGATAAGTTATAATCGTACTTTTTGTCATAAAGCAAGAGGATCTACTATTCTTGAATACTTCGATATGTTTTTCATGTAATCGAAAATAAGAAATTTTGTTGTAATAAACGCCACATTTCCACACATTATTCAAATTATATATAAAGTAATAATATTTAAGAAAACCAAATTGGTATTATCTCCTTTTCTTTTCTTGACAGACCTTTCCCACAGGCGATAGTGAAGAAGATAATCTTCGAAGGTTCCAACACATTACTGAAATTACCATCCTCACAGTCCAGCTCATTGTAGAGTTTTCCAAACGTGTTCCTGGGTTTGATACCTTACTCAGAGAAGATCAAATTACTCTTCTGAAGGTAAAAAATATAAAAGTGTTTGCTTTCAGGATAATATTTTTGTTGGATTTCCATATGCAAGTTTCCTGTGTCACAAGTTGTAAAAATATTGGTTAAAGAGAATTATCTCCAGTGTATTTCTACTTATTTTAACAGGTTTATACAGTAAATTTTATTATATCATGTGGCAAGTTGACAAAACAGACAAAAATTAAAATGTTAAGAAAGTTTCAACCATTTTGATGAAAAATAGAAGTATTTTTAGGTTTTCAAAGACATAGGAAAAGATGGGTTTTTTTAACTCCATGGTCCACGGAAAGTTAAACAAGACTTGTATTTCTAAGAAAGAAAGAATTATAAAGAGAACAGTGAAATAAGATTTAGCTATGATAAAAAGAAAGAGGAATCTTCAATAGCCACAACATTGGTAATTCTTTCAGGTAGAAATAGAGTAAATTAATCTGTGAAACATTTATTTCATTTTTATTAACTATATTTTTGTGTTCCAACAATACTGAGCGCAAGGTGCTCATAAACCCGATTCGATTTTTATACTCATCTCCCTACCTTCAAACTGAAATTCTTATGGATAGAATTACAGTAAATTAATGTATGAGATCTTAGGAATTATGAGCTAAAAATTTGTACTCGATAAACCATTCTATGAGCCGTAGCATAATAAATCAGTTGAGTTTTTTAATTTTCAGCTCCTCTTGAAATAGTCTTCAAGTTAAATATTGTATTATAAGAACAACGTTTAAAAATAGTTTAGTGAATACACCTAAATAGCTTATTTACAAAAGGTAATCACAAATCATCTGTTTTTACATCAAGAAACAGTGTGGTACAATAGGCTGTGACACCTGAGAAACATTTATAATTATTATCACCTTCTAATAGTACAATTTATATCAGTAAAATCCATCAAAGCAATGATAAAACTCATACCAGATTGTTTCTGGTTTTAAATTTGTAATGTAATAACTAAGAGATATGTGAAAAAAAATAAACATCTGCACTCTAGTATGAATTTTTCAATTTTTTTTACCAGTTTTTTCCCAACTTTTCTATATTTATAGAGGTAATTGATGTTGAAAAGAGGAACAGAAAATTTATTCAATAATTATTAAATATTAACATGAAAGTTGAGTGTCCTTGCAGTTAATTTACCCATGCTATGAATTAAAAACAATAATTAAATTTGTCATTATATATTAAAACATTGGAATTATCTTGATGATACTACAAGCTAAAGATAAATACTTGTTTACCTCCAGGTACCCAAGATTCTTTGCATGTTTGTTTTTGTGCACAGTAGTCATAAAGTTGGAAACAGCTATGTTTTTCTTTAAATTATTAGCATATCTGTGGTCAGAATTGACCTAGCAATATTTTACAATCAAAACTCAACTTTTAGTGAGTATGCGAGTCTGTATAATGAGATTTATTATTGATGTTTTTAATCATTTTCTTGTGATAATGCAATTTTGGGAGAAGGGGCTGTGGATAATGATGGGGGACATGAATAAAATCTTGTCTGAAGGTCTTTAAGGCTTTTGCTACACCACTGAGAAATCTCACTACACAAAACGAGGTTTTGGCTATATAATTTTTTATTACCTAGAAATATTTGAAACCTTAAGTAAATCACACAAATCTTCTTTCTGGTTCAGTTAATCTCATTTCTACCAGAGGTGTTCTTTGGGAGAGACCGACAGGAGCGGCTGCCCTTCTTAAGCTTGGATGAGTCCTTTAATGGCAGAATTTGAGACATTTTTAGTCAGGCCGGATTAACACAAATACCATAAAATTTACATATATTAGCAATATAATTGTAGTTAATGTGTATTAGGTGTCATCTCTTGCTGTACTAACAACCTTAAAGAACAGTTTTAATGGAATTTCTTATCAAATATTAAAATCAGTACTAACTGGGTGGTGCAATGTAAGCAGAAGCAAAAAATTAATTGTTTTCAAAATGAACTTGTACAAATCAGTCTACAGAGAAAAATAAGTTTATTTATGCTTCTTTAGAATGGAATAGTTTTTAAATGATGTCTTGGATTCTTTTAAACATATTAATGTATTTCTTCCATTTGATACAATGGTCAAGGAAGCTTAAGGCATTTGATTCATAATCTGAGGGCTGCGAGTTAAAATCCTGGTTGCACCAAACATGCTTGCCCTTTCAGCTGTGGGGGCATTATAATGTGATGGTCAATCCATTGGTAAAAATGTAGCCCAAGAGTTGGTGGTTGGTGGTGATGACTAGCTGCCTTTCCTCTAGCCTTACACTGCTAATTTAGGGATAGCTAGTGCAGATAGCCCTCGAGTAGATTTGTGCGAAATTCCGAAACAAACAAGCAGAGCACAGGTAATTTGCACAAGGGTATATGCAACTTATGATTTGTACGCAGTTATATCAGCAACTCAGCAACAACTTACAGCATCTAAAAATTCAAACACAAAACAAATTATTTGATACAAAATATATTGGTTACCTGTTGTTTGGAATTAAGCACAAAATTACACAATGGGTTATCTGTGCTCTGCCCACCACAGGTATTGAAACCTGGTTTTAGTAAGTCCACAGACATACTGCTGAGCCACGGGGGGGGCTTGGTTACCTGTACATGTTCCTTATGTTAATATTGTAGAATTTTGTAAATCTCTAGCATCCCATAAAGTATGCAAAATTCCTATTAGGTGACTTTACAAAAATAACTACAAATTGGTTACACTAACTAATACAAATTATGAATGTAAAATCAATACAATTACAAAAAAAAAGTATTTAAAAAAATTGTGGTTTTGGCATCCTGGTAGCATCAGAAATACAAATATTACACAGAATTAAATTCAGTTTGTACTTCAAAATAGAGTTAAAGTAAATGCAATTTTTTTTAATTTAATGCAGCTTTTACTTGAGGTTACAAAAATGATTATTTGCATGCATTAAAAGTTAAAAATATGTGAAACTTTGTAATAAAAGTGAGTCTTCTTCTTGAGGTAATTTTGGATAACTGTAGAAGTTGCAGGAACTATTTTCAAATTTATAAGGATGAACTGTAATTAACATAATATATAAGGATATATCTTAGTGTTAAAAACGGTATTTTTCTAGTTATTGTATCATACAATACACATAAAAAAATATTTGTGAAATCATTATTTTCTTCTCCCAGTTACCCATATGATTAAATTCTAAAACAACTTTTAGCATATTTCACCAAGAAGAATGATAAATTACATTTATTGTATTAGGCATGCTCTAGTGAAGTGATGATGTTGAGAACAGCCCGGAAGTATGATGGGAAAACAGACTCGATTGTCTTTGCTAACAATCAACCATACACACGAGAGAACTACCGCAGTGCAAGTATAGGAGATTCTGCAGATGCACTCTTCAGCTTTTGTAGGAAGATGTGTCTTTTAAAAGTCACCAATGCTGAGTATGCTCTACTTACATCCATTGTAATTTTCTCAGGTAAAAAGCATTTTCCACAACTTACAATAATATGAAGACCAATTAAATTTAAATTTGTTTTTATATTATGTGACATTTTTCAGTATATTTGAATTAAATAAATAACTGTCATCAGAAATCCTTTTTATTTTCTATTGTTTTCGATAATTGTGATCATATGAATGATGCATTTCTTCCAAAAAGAAAAATACATTCAGTAACAAGTTTCAAAATTTTACAAACTTAAAATTTTATAGTTTAAAACATAAAAACAAGTTAAATGTTTCCAAAAGTTATGAAAAATATTTTACGTTTGTTAATTGTGTTTTATAGCACAAAACAATTGCATACACGAGTTAAGATTGTTTCAGTGTATAAAATAACATTTTCAGGCTTGCAGACTGGAATAAATTACCTCTACTAATACTTTTAATGCTATGGAAGTTTCCAAAACATGAATGGATGTTATAGACATTTCTGTAAATGAATCTAAGTTTTAATACGTAATTATGAATGAGGTAGTGCCTTTCTTAAAGCTCTTTGTTTAAAATACAAAGTACCTAAATTTAAGGGTACTTTTTTGTGTTTTTTAATTTTGGACAAATAGCGTTTTTTTATAATTTTAGTTAAACAAATATAATTTTCAAATTTTACCTTATTTTGCAGAGCGCCCTCATATGGTGGAACCTAAAAAAGTAGAGAAAATACAGGAATTCTATATTGATGCTCTCCGAGCATATGTGGATAATTTCCGTCCACCAGGAAAGAACTATTTTGCTAAGCTGTTGTCTGTTCTTACAGAACTTCGAACTCTGGGTAATATGAATTCTGAAATGTGTTTTTCACTAAAAGTTCAAAACAAAAAATTGCCTCCATTTTTGGCTGAGATTTGGGATGTTATGGAGTAAATCTTTGTCTCTTATGGCTAACTGAAATCATTCCGAGCAGGCTGAATTTGTTTGTTTTTTGTAAATGCTTCTTGTTCTGTTTCATCATTGCAGTTTGAGCAATAGCCTTCACCCCACCTTCACTAAATATAAATTCTATATATGACAGAGTTTGCTAGAAAGCTTTCACTTCTGGTGCTTTCCATTAGAGTTTTTGCCATGTTTGTGAGATAGGCCACTGTCATATGCTGATGATATTGGTACACTCAAACAAGGACAGCAAGAAAATTAGCTCTTACCACATGAAACAAAAATAAAAAAATTATTGTTTGTTAATTCAATGGTTGTGATTTTGCTCTTGACAAACTCTAAATCCAACTTTGATGGCATTGCTGCTTCTCTTTGGATGAACTCCATATGTAAAAGGTAACGCACAAGAGTGAAAGTCAAATGTGCAAACACGGAACAACCAATCACTTGGAATGGAGGAACTAACTGTGTGTAACAGATGAAAGTGAATGATTTTTACCAGTAAGCTAAGCAAGGCACTTGGCAATACTGTTAATTGGATTAGCTTCCCAAACTATTATTGTCGTTATTAGCCTGGTGTTGATGATCCTAAGGATCATCATTAACTGCAACAGGGTTTGGCAACATCGAAATGTTTCAATTCACTTTTGTAAAGATGCGTCCACATAGAAACACTTTTCATTGAACACTTTGAATTTTTGACATAAAATGATAGTGATTAATAATTTTTAATAAACTGAGATTTGAATTATTGGTGCTGGCTTTTGAAAAGTTGAAACAATGACTTCTGTGTTACATAACTTTGTAAACACAGATTATTATAATTATTACTATGACTGTTGACCTGGGAATAGTATATTGAATGAAACACAAGTGGATGACTAAAACTATAAGTTCAATTACTTGTAAATATATAATATAACACATCAGGAATATATAAGTTTATGTAGAAATGTTTTGGTTTTTGTTTATGACACAAACATTTATAGAGTGAAAAAGTTGCTTTGTCTGTGTTGTAGTTGGCTTGCTTTTAAATTTAACATGATATTTTCATTGATTCTGGTTATGCAATTGTAATATTTTGTTTAAAAGTTCAGACTACAGAACTTTTATAAAATTTTATAAAGAATGTATTTCTAAATGAATGGATACTTTCTCATTAGTTTTGCATAACCAGTATCCTTATATGGTACTTTTTTCAAAGTTGTATTATAAATTAAGAACAAGTGATAGCAGCTGTTAGACATGGTGCATAAATAAGTGTCATGACACTGTATAATTGTAGGTCTTTTAAGAATAGTATCAACTGTGCTGTACTCAAGCAGTGAAAGATTTATCTTTGAAAGTTTATTTTCTTGAAAACATCTGCTTTTTGATACATAGCATAAAGTTAACAAAAAAAGACTTAATCTATCAAAAACCTATATAGGAAAGTCTACTTTGATCAGTTGAATTTATCAACATAGTGTTATTTGTATAACTAAAAAAGCATGAACTTCTAATGTAAATTGAAAACTTGTATCATGAAGCTCAAAATTTAAATATCAGGCCTCATAAATGGTAAACTGCCTTAAACAGTTTTGTTGTTCAAATTATGCTTGCACTAAAAGCATTATTTACTTTTTTCATCCTGTAGTTTTAAACAAAAGACTTGTTTCACTTGTGATTTGACCAATACCCACTTTTTTCATTCAGATATAAAATTAAGTGTACAGTATGTTAGTTGTATTTAGTTCTTTTATCCAAAATAAATTCATAAATGTGTAATATTATTAAGAGAAAAGATGGTATAAGTTTTAAAAAAAGTATTTATTTGTTCGATCTGAAAAGATTTCATTGTGATAAATTGTTAAAAACAAATGGGTACAAAAATAAGCACTTTTGATAACCTGCTTGGGACACAGTTTGTTCTGATATGTGGGTGATGGTTATGAAATATATTGTATAGTTATTGTTATCTTCAACTTCTAAGGTGCATTCAAAGCTTATACTGTTTGTACAATAAAAAAAATATTTCACAAGTTACTTTATTTCCCTCCTCTTCCACTAGGTGAATCATGTGAATAGGATGAAAATATATTATGCCAAGTTTTTTTTGTAATGGCTGTCAACTGCTGTGGTTGTGTACTTAACTTATAAGGAGACATTATTGTTACTGATTTTATGTCAAATATTAAGTAATATATGGTTATTTAAAAATTATTGTAATGAGAGAGATTAAATCAAAACTGTAGCTTCAACCATTTTCTGTTAAATACATTTAACATTTTTTAAAACATTGTATCAGGTAAATAAAACTAAACTGTGTCTTTAGTTGATGATAGGAATTAAATGGTGCCTTGGACATATAAATACATGGTGCAAGAATCTTATTTGGTGCTACCTACCAACTGTGAATAAAGTAATATAAATTTTAAGTGAAAACAGAATGAAACTTTGTTTTTGACCGAGAAGAAAAAGTGATATGGTATTTTTAAAGAAGTAACTGAATGTCGGATATTCTAGGTCTGTCCAACTGAGCAAACTATATATGTTGATATATATGAAAAATATATAAAGCAACTTGTGTATGTTTTTAGGAAAAAAAATTTCACTGTTTAGCCAGACATTTTAGCATCAACAATTGAAGAAATGCAAAAAGATTGCTAATGCAGTTGCTAGAATATTCAAGGGAATAGAGGTGAACAGGAATTTGTTTGCGTAAATTGTAGAAAAAGGGGGCATAGGAAGAGGAGGGAATTATAGTGTAGACGTGGGGCTTACGGGTGTTAATGAAAAGTTTGTTTTACATATTCTGCATTGTAAATTATCATTTATTGTTGTTAGTTATTAAATTTATCATTTAAATCAAAATGTTAAAATGTATTACATGAACATATTTAGCACTCTATAAGTTAGCCAAGTTTTTTTGTGTAATGTTGTAGTTAGTGGATACATAAAGATATAAACAGTGGTACTATAGTTTAGAAAACGAAAATAAAGAGCTTCTTCCCCAAACAACCACCTAAAGAAAAGTGTGGTACTTGATCATTAAAGAGTGACCTAGTTATAGTAGCATGAATTAAGTACACAGTTAAACATGGGTGTGAATTCTGGTTTGGTTTAATGATCTGAGACTGAATGTCTCTTGGATTAAAATGTTCAGATGTAAAGAAATTGTATCTTTGTAATGTTCTATATTTTTAAAATTAAAATTCACAAACTTACAACAGTGTTTCAAGTGTGCCTCATCCTCAATCTGTGTGTGTTTACCATCTATGCACTTCTAGAGTTTTTATAAAAGTACTGTTAACAAAAAAAAATGTTTACCTAGATCTAACTTCTCTCAGCAAAGCATTTGTTTATTTTTTGTTTTGGTTATAAATTTCGGAAATAGTCGTTACCCTTAATTAGGTAGCTTAAGACAAAAATTAAACAACTCATAACTTTGTAAAATATTCATCTTATGATGGATGTCATTTGTTTGTTTTTGAATTTCGCGCAAAGCTACACGAGGGCTATCTGCGCTAACCATCTCTAATTTAGTAGTGTAAGACTAGAGGGAAGGCAGCTAGTCATCGCCACCCACCGTTAACTCTTGGGCTACTCTTTTACCAACGAACAGTGAGATTGACCGCACATTATAACGCCCCACGGCGAGCATGTTTGGTGCAACAGAGATTCGAATCCGCGATTCTCAGATTACGAGTCGAACGCCTTAACGCGCTTGGCCATGCCGGGCCTAGTAGATGTTATTTCTAACGTATTTTAGTCTTGCATGAAAGCAACAATTGATCCAACAATGCTTCAAGAATAACTATTGATATGACTTACATGACTGATTTTAGTTACAGAGGTCTCTGTTACGAAGTTAAAAACGAATTGCATAACTATAATGTAAATAAAAAAAAATTCTTATGAAATTTATAATAAATTAACTGTTCAATATCAGATCAAAAGAACATATAAAAATAATATAATCTGGTTATGATTACGTGCCAATATTCAGTTTAGAAAACAGTACAGGCATTCACCAATCTGTAATAAACAAAAAATTTGTCGAATGCGTTGACTTTATGATATGACGTGCAAAGCATTTGTAATATACATTATGTGATATATTTAAAATTTTATGCAATTTTACAGTAGTGTGTATTTGTAATAATTTTTCTCTCATTACACAAATACAATAACACGTATTTCAGCCACTGTTCTAATACCATTCCTTTGTATAACAGTTTCTACGACATTTGCGTAGTCGTTATTTATGTTGGTTTTCTAACTTGCCATGTTCTTCAATTAGCTTTACTTTTATAAAGTTACGGTTAACGGTCTATCTAGGTGATGTTTTTCTACTTTGATATACGCATTAATTTTTCATTTCATTTTAAAAGTACCATAATCATCATTCAAACTATAATTTCAAAGATTAATGAGCACGTAAAAAGATACTTGGTACAAGCAACGTTTATCTAGATTAATCAGCATCACGTGACAACAAGCAAATGAAAGAAAAATAAATAGTTATTAATTACAAATCAGCCTATGAAACAAATTGATCGACACTGTTGAATGTTCGATAGGTTTAATTTGTATATATAAATAAGAATGGGTCTTGTTTTGCTCCTTGTTGTGCATAAGCTAACACTTGGACATGAATGTTTTCGTAATAGCATGTTTTGAGATATGTGATGGCGCGTGTGTTCTTTAAATCGAACATTTAACTGCTTCCTCGTCTCTCAAATGGCAGGATAGAGTACACACACTGTATTTCGTTTTACAGATGATGTATATCTTTTTAAATCGGACATCTTTATAGAAACTAAAAGTGTATTTTTTTTCTACATTTAATTATTTTTCTTACTTCTTTGACATGCAATGAGGTTTTTGTTCTTCGTTTGAAGTTAAGCACAAAGCAACACAATGGGATATCTGAGCTCTACCCACCACGGCTATCGAAACCCGGATTCTAATGTTCTAAGTCTGCAGACAGACATACCGCTGTGCCACTGGGAGGACCCAGTATGAGATAGGTGGTAGTAAAATCACGTTCGAAACCAAATATTAAAAATGTAATTAACACTACAAGATAATCAATACATTTATTTAGTGATAGTTGTACTAAGTAGTATGTTTACATAGTAACTGATAATTGTCGTAAACTTAAACTGTTCATAACTAGCTTATACATGTATTTTCTTAAATTTATTTAGCTTTCTAACAAACAGAGCTCAATAAACTTTAAGCTGCATTAATCTGGTTTTAGACCACTTTGAACATGTCTTTACTGACAGTAATGTGTGTAAGACTTATCCACGTGTCATTCTGAACATGCTTAACTTGTTGACAATGTGTTCGACCCATGACGTTTCTAGTTATGGCTTATAAGTTGTCAAACCATGCTGTTGATTTTAACTTAATGCAGTTTGACAAACATTTATCCCCATGTCCCTTCTTGAATAATTACACTGGTTTAAAAAAAAATTTGTCTGAGGCAAGAATGTGAATAGGTGTTTTTTACTAATTTGGGTGTGCTAAATTCAAATTTATAAACAGTTTTGCTCTATCACCTCTAGTTTTCTGGCTTTTAAATAGTCTCATTTTAGTATATACGTGCTTATTTCAACAGTTGCAGCAGCTTATTACAGATAAAACAGGATAGATAAAGAACATTGACGGAATAAATATACTTGGATGACACAATTCATAGTACCGCAGACAGTTAGAAGTGTGTTTTCTTAGATGATCTGGTGTATTTTGTCTCCGGGATGTCACGCAAGAGCATCCAGCACAAGTCTCCCATCATGCTGGGGTTCCACTCGCCTTGGTAGTTGTTTTCCATCTTCGTAATGTCTTGGTGGAATCTTTCTCCGTGCTCATCACTCACTGCTCCAAGGTTTGGAGGGAAGAAGTTGAGGTGGGAATGGAGAAAATTAATTTTGAGTGACATTCGGCATCCCATATCCTCATAAGTCTTTAACCACTTCTCAATACAGGCTTGGTAATTTGGTACGCGTGTGTTACCAAGGAAGCCACTACAGACTGACTTAAATGCTTCCCATGCTCTCATTTCCTTTAAGGTAAGAAGCTCCTCAAAATCAGTATCCTTCAGCACTTCTCGGATTTGAGGTCCGACAAAGATGCCCTCTTTGAGCTTAGCAGCACTGAGACCTGGGAACACAATAGACAAGTGTTGGAAGGCAGCACTATTTTTGTCCATGGCCTTCACGAAATTCTTCATCAAACCATGCTTGATGTGAAGAGGAGGAAGAAGCACCTTCTTCATGTCAACCAGAGGATTCTCCTTGACGCTGTGTTCGCCAGGAACGAAAGTGCTTCTAGACCCCCAGTATTTCTGCTTGTAATGCTGGGATACAGCTCGACTATCCCAGAGACAGAGAAAGCAACAGTACTTTGTGAAGCCTGCTTGCATACCCATAAGAAGACCAATGACCTTGAGGTCCCCACACAGACTCCACTGGTACTGGTTGTACTTAACAGCTTCTAAAAGAAGCTCCATATTGTCATAGGACTCCTTTAGATGGACAGAGTGTGCAGTGGGAATGCTGGGATATTTATTCCCGTTGTGCAGAAGCACAGCCTTGAGACTTCGCTTGGAAGAGTCTATGAAAAGATGCCAGTCTGAAGGATTATGTGGCAAACCAAGGAAAGTGAACAAGCCAGGTACATTTGTGCAGTAGCACAACTTGTTTTCCATGTCGAAAAATGAAGCAAGGTCTTTGTTCCGATTCCTGAAACTAGTGATCCGTCTTGATATATAGCTATATATATATATAATGTAATGCTATCACTTACATTTATTGCATAATAACTTAAAAAAGAAGACATAAGTCACACAATATTAGAAATTAACCCTGAATGCATATACGCCTTTATGTACAGTATGCATTTCTAAAAAACTAGAGGTGATGAGTAAAAACGGATTTCAAATCTGAATTCAGCACCCCCAAATTAGGTTAAAACAGCTATTTTTGGGCTTGCCTCAATTTCTTTGTAAACCAGTGTTATTTATTAGCTCGAGTAACTTATACCCGTTTAAATGCAAATTGTGATTACATATATGTAAGTAAAAACAAACCAGGTAGTTACTGCTCATCAACATTGGTAGCATAATAATAAATAAAAAGCTAACTAAAGTGTTTGTTCTGCTTTAAGATAAATGCACAAGCAAGTTTTTGCCCTGTACGAGAATGCATCATTTTTAACAAAGAAACCATCACTTCAAATTTGCCTACTTGTGCCAAAATTATTATTACAGCTACAGTATTAATAAATCCATTATCTTGGCAAGGGCATAAAGAGTTATCTTAATAAAATATAAGTTTGTTAAATACGTCTCTCAAATTTATTCATACGTAAACAGTTAACGTTTATGACTTATACAAATAAAATCATCTCTTTAGTTCTTTACCGTACAAAATCTAGCACTGTTTGTTTGTTTTTTAATTTCGCGCAAAGCTACAAGAGGACTATCTGCGCTAGCCGTCCCTAATTTAGCAGTGTAACATTAGAGGGAAGGCAGATAGTCATCAACACCCACCGTCAACTCTTGGGCTACTCTTATACAAACGAATTGACCGTGACATTATAACGCACCCATGGCTAAAAGGGTGAGCATGTTTGGCGTATGGTATGGTTTGTGAAATGTGATAAAACTGTATTTTTTTAAGATTTAAGGAAAACAATTCTGACCTTTTATATGTAATTGGTGTTAACAGAAGTTAGAATGAACGTCTGTCACAGATCAACTTCTTCTTAGTACCACTTTAAGTAAAAACTAATCCACTATATGTAAAGTCTTGGCCAAAATGTTCTATAATGATGTTATTGTCTGCATGTGCGGAATAGTTATTGCCAGAGAAGTGAAAAAGAAATTGTCGTATGATGAGGGACATATGTAAGAGTTGTTATTCTGGTCTGTATAAACTGTTTACGTCGGTTGTTCGTCAAAACACACACACACACACATACTTGTTTTGCATGATTCTCAGTTCGTAATGCTATTGAGAACTGTGGGGTAGAAATGAGCCGAAAAATTGCTAACCACGACCCTGAACTAGTTACTGTAACCGAGTTGCAGCGTCAGACAAGTTGGATAAAGTCACCGTAGATTACATCAATAATCTCATTGACAGCATGCCATGCCGCCTTTTGGAGGCTATTAAGAGTACGAGACGTACCAACCTAGTAATGAATATTTAATACAGACTTGTGTAAGGTTACAGACGCTGTTTATAATATTCTGATGTGACATTTTATCATTGTATATGTTCAGGTAAGGTTGTGTTTTGATATATGTAATGCTTAATTGCACATCTTTCAACAGGCGTCTCTTAAAATTGTTTGTTATTCTAATAAATTGTTCATGATGTCCATAGAACCTGTCTCATCATACAAATTGTGTATGTAAGCGTTTAATATGATATGCATTTCTAAGTTTGATGTATTTGTATTCCAAATTAGTACGAATGATCTTAGTTGTCACAAAATATGCAAACACTTTAACCAAGACCATATGAGTTGGTGAAATGTTGCAGTTTCTATAGTACTTATAAGTGCCGATATATTTTGTAAAACCTATCAATAATACATCTTAAGGTGCCTACTCTGTGCTCCCCTAAATTGTTTGTTTTGGAATTTCGCACAAAGCTACTCGAGGGCTATCTGTGCTAGGCGTCCCTAATTTAGCAGTGTAAGACTAGAGGGAAGGCAGCTAGTCATTACCACCCACTGCCAACTTTTGGGCTACGAAAAGTGGGATTGACCATAACGTTATAACGCCCCCACGGCTGGGAGGGCGAGCACGTTTGGCGCGACGCGGGCACGAACCCGCGACCCTCGGATTACGAGTTGCGCGCCTTACGCGCTTGGCCATGCCGGGCCGCACTCCCGTAAATTCAAGTAACATTTAACATGACAATGGGCATTTGTGTAACTAATGCGTTGCTCAAACTTTCTGCAAGGTAAATTCGTAGACTTGGCAAACTTGGTTAATATTGTGGCCCAACAATGAATACGTTTCCTTTCTCTTCTGCAACTACATCTTTCATATTTCCAAACAAGACATTATTGAATTATAATAAAGTCATAAACTGAAAACTAAACCTTTCTTAAGCAGTTCCCCGCCTCCGAGCCAACGACTGTCAGTTGGTAAGTTACTGCTGTTGACGGTAATCAAGATGATTAACAATACGATTAAAAGTTGTGCATACCTACTTAGTTGTGAGACAAAAACCATAACTGTGGATTCTTCAAACAAGCGCCATATTTCTACCCATGGTTTTGATAATGAGGTAACTCATCCAGTCGGTCCCACTTTGTTTTCATCTCTGAAAATCCTATAGTAGGTAAGAAATATTCAGATCAAAACTTACCTTTACTCACACAACATACGAATCCAGTGTTACATAAGAATTTACCAGTTCTCTGTGTGTATCAGAGGTACTGATATAGTTGACATGTTTATTACCATCTTTTTAACTTACGTGTATATCTTTTACAAGAATTTTCGGTTCATTTGGAATTAACCACAGAGTTAATTAATGGGATTATGTGCTCTGACCACCACGGGTATCGAGACCCGGTTTCAAGCGTTGTGTCTGCAGACCTACCATCAGACCAGTGGAGGTGGGTTCTACAATATCCTACTTTCTGCCCTGCTCTTAATGGCCGAGTACAACTAAACTAGCTGAGAAAGAACATATCACTATGTACATTGTTAGTAGCAAAATTAGTATTTATATTTGGCAAGGATATTTTAAATGTTTTAAGCACAACAGTGACTTAACCGGCAAAAAAAGGCAAACCAAGGTCTGTTAGCTCCTAGAGCAAGGCCCTTAACATGATATGAACGAGATAATGTGTTGAGAATCACGAAGGTTTATTAGTATTGTCTAGTGTTTCCTTAAATAATGGATTCACCATTTTTACTAATACCTTTCAAGTACAAATAAATAATTCTACTAGAACTATAATTCTTAAATGACTACAACTGCTATAAAATAATTAAACTTATCTTTAACCATTTGATTCAATAATTAAGTTAGCCATGAGAGTATAAGAAATTTGTTTTATGTCAAAATAATTTATATCTTCCATTCTTTATCTATCTAAAGGATCAGTGGTAAACCCGTGTTACTAATTTGCTGAATGTGTACTAATGCAATACGCAAATATTACATGTCTTATTCTCTGTAGAAAGTTTTCTTTAGTCTTAAATGTTTAATATATTAAAAACGGTAGAGATCGTGTGCAAAATGTAGTCTGAGATGTTACTTTTCCTATCGTAATTAAGTGGTTAAAGGGTTTATCTGTTGTTTCATGAGATGGATACATTATGCTGTGTATGACCTTGTGTTTAATAAGTATGATACATTTGTCACATGCACATGAAGTAGAACTACTTCTGTACTCGTGTGATCCCATTTGTGATTGGTCAGCTGCAGAGTTGTGGGTCGTGAGAACAATGTTGATTCTTTTGGGGAAATTAGCTACTGCTTTAGTAAGGCCAAGTTATACAATAAAGTTCATGTTCCCATGTATGTATACTGACTGCTGCGTGTTGTCATATATTAACTTAAACTTTCGTTTATTTTACCTTAACTTCATCTTTTAAACCATGAATTATTTGGTCTTTACAACATGAGTCGTTATGGTATTTCTTGTTTAGAGGAATAATATAACTAGAGGTTTGAAGGTTTGTCTGGGTGAAATGTTAACGTGAGAACAAGTACAAGGGAAAGAACAAGCAACTTTGACAAAGTACTGCTAATTTTACGTTGTACAGTTACCTATCATGTCTTTGGGTCTACACATCACATACAGATTACATGCTCACAATTTAACTGACAAATGGGAGACTCATCAGTTACTAAAAACAGATGTAAAACAAAACAAAGCACGACATCAGAACCTTACGAAGTGACCTATAGATAAGTTTGTCTGTGTTTTTGAATTTCACACAAAGTTACTCGAGGGCTATCTGTCCTAGCCGTCCCTAATTTAGCAGTGTAATACTAGAGGGAAGGCAGCTAGTCATCACCACCCACCGCCAACTCTTGGGCTACTCTTGTACCAATGAAAATTGGGATTGACCGTCACATTATAACTACCCCACGGCTGGGAGGGCAAGCATGTTTGGCGCGACGCGGATGCGAACCCGCGACCCTCAAATTACGAATCGCACGCCTTAACACGCTTGGCCATACCGAGCTTCCATAGATAAGACAGAGCAGGGTTCAACTGGTTTCTTTGCCAAGTATTTTTTAAAACTGAAACGGGGCCACAGTGTGTATTCGAGCTGGATGTCTACGACGTGCAGTGCATTTCAGGCTAGCATGCTTTTGATAAAGTAATTCTCATAGACATCTTTTCAACATAAAACCCGACCAAATATATATATATATATATAATACAGATAAAGTGTTTCATTTTAAAGCTTTTTAAATTAGAGACACTGTAATAACATTATCAAGAACACTATAGTAGCTCAGATAGAATGGATTTACTTGGCAAATTTATTTTCATAGTTTCTCACTGATACTGCTATCGTGACTTACATCGCTATTGTTCAACGGAAACTATAAGAAGTTCTGGACTATTAAAGGTGAATATTCAACAAATTTAATAACTGCTTTAGAAACTGTACTTCGGTAAAGTATAATTCCTGTGTGATTGCCATATTTCTAAACACTTTTAGTTTTTAGTATTTTAGGCTGTTTTTGTGACGTTTTACGACTATGACGTAATAGTTGGCAAACAAGCTTCGTTGCGCGCCAACCATTTTGTTCATTTCGGTACTGGTGTTTTATGTAAATCTATTGGTGCTTTTTTCGAATTACATACTTTATGAGACTATTTTTTGTCTTAGTATTGCTACTTTATGTTTGTTTTGTGATAAAATGGTTTACTGCGTTGCTTATGGTTGTAAAAATGGTTTGGCATCGGATTAAAGCATCTTTTTGTTTCCGTGCAAGGAGAAGGTGCAAGATGGCGACAGCGAGAGCGAATGATCAATAGAAAGAACTGGACACCACGCAAAACTGAAACAAACATTTCATTTGGCTTTGGAAATATTGATACACTTGAGATGACTAAGTAAGATCATAGTTTTGGATAAACAGTACCTTTAATTGTAGGTTAAACTCAAATATACTATTTTAGGTTTAACTGCATCTTAAAAAATACATTCTCGTAACTTGGCTCCTCATCACCAAAAGGACCATTCAAGTCAACAAATTCATAGTATGATGCTTCCAAGACATCGATATTCAGGCAATTTCCATCAAAGCCTCGAGTCTGGGTATGGCACTCTTCATCTTTTAATCGGTTTGACACCTTGTCGTATGAGCGACAACAAACGCACTCTCTCCCGGTTGGCATCTGCTTGCATAAACCACACCTACACCTTGAACAAACGTACGGAATATGTCATATAAATTATAGATTTATAGTAAATATTAAATTAACTATTCATACTGCTGCATCTAGTTTGATTTTATAGAAATAATTATTACGTATAGTTGTTGTTGTTGTTTTGAATTAAGCACAAAGCTACACAATGGGCTATCTGTGCTCTACCCACCACGGGTATCGAAACCCGGATTTTAGCGTGTAAGTCCGCAGATATACCGCTGAGCCACTGGGGGGCACGTATAATTGAAATTTATTTTGTTACGAGTCATAAATACTCGGTACAATGATTATGTAAAGGCCGAGTATTAGTTACCATGGTCGGCAAAGTATAAACAAATAAAACCCAGTCTGTGATACCAATAACTTATAAACACCAGACAGGTTTCGAGATGCTTAAAACTACACGTGAAATAACACAGACCATATTTGTTGTCGTGACTAAGGGTTATCATTCTTCTACTGGAGGTGTGACCGACTCGCAACCTGCCTGGACGCTATCAGTATCACTCACAGTTTCGCTACTCTTGCTCATGTAACTGTCCTCATCACTAGAACTTGTCAGATCTGTGTCAAAAGTAACTGTTCTAGGTTCGTTCAGAGTAGGTTCGAATTGATATGGTGCTACTCGAAACTGTTCAAAACACAAAGTCAAAACAGAATCCGCCTTTGTTTCTCCGTATGCACTGGCCATGTTTATTTACATTCAACGCGCTGACATTAGCGGTTTGTTTGGCAACTATTACGTCAAAGTACTTTTCCCAGCGGCAAACGGAAAAACTAAAACGTTCGGATTGCCTCTCGGAAAGGGCTCTTTCCGCACCAAGTTCTACGTTTCATTTATTAGCATATATTTTTTTACAAAAAAATGTGAATCTGCAAAATTAATCAGTATGAGTAGTTCTTTTAACTGCAAAGTTTTCTTTTTTCTGTAAAATTCACTTTTAAGGCTTTCGCCAAACCACTAATTACGTGAGATGAAACTGTAAAGTTGTTGACGTGAAATGAATGAATAGCTAAAAAATTAAATTCTCAAACTATCATCGATATCCCTTTGCATATTAAACATAAAGTTATTTAAAGTATACAACTTTATAGCATCAAAGGTGTTAAGAGTGTAAAATTCATTGTCAATGTAAATAAAAAGAAATTTATTGAATGAAGGACGACTGAAAGTAATTACACAGTGATATCTCAGCTCATGTTTATGAAACACTGCAAAATTATTTTGTATCAAGTTAACTATTACGGAATAAACCAATTATATCTCAGGACGCCCGTCTCTAGTACAGCAGTAAGTCTACGGATTTATAAGGCTAAAATCAAGGCCTCGATTCCTCTTGGTTGACTCAGCAACTGCCTGATGTGGCTTTGTTATATTGTTTGGAATTTCGCACAAAGCTACTCGAGGGCTATCTGTGCTAGCCGTCCCTAATTTAGCAGTGTAAGACTAGAGGGAAGGCAGCTAGTCATCATTACCCACCGCCAACTCTTGGGCTACTCTTTTACCAATGAATAGTGGGATTGACCGTCAAATTATAACTACCCCACGGCTGGGAGGACGAACATGTTTGGCGCGACGCGGATGCGAACCCGCGACCCTCAGATTACGAGTCGCACGCCTTAACCCACCTGACCATGCCGGGCCGTTTGATTGTCACTGAGAGACAAATGAAGAAAAGAGGATAGTTAAGAGAATTCAAAAGAATCCAAGCAATACATATGTAAAAACTGCTTTGCTATAAGAAAACACATACACATCTCAGGAAATTATATAACTTTCGAAATAAACAAAAGTAATCTTAAAGATATCTTAATGCGGACAAATGTTACATTTTTACAAATTTCTGCTAGTGAGATTAGTTTGACAAAAATGGTAAGCATTTTTTGTATGTACAATAATGATATATTCTGCAGAGTTTCGACAAGTCTATTCAAATTTGATAGTGATTAAACTTTGATCAAGACACATATTCCATGTACCACATGTCTATGCTTAAAATCTATTCACGTAACACAAATTAAAGTAGAACAGTGAATCTTCTGCTTCGTGATATATTATGATACTGTGTCAAGTTTAGACCTTGAATGATCTGATGGTAATAGCACACGACCGTATTCATACTTTTATCCATGTATATGTGTGTGTGTGTATGTAATGCAGAAAGATTATAATGTGACAGTCCGTTTCACTTTTCATTGTTAAAAAAGTAGTAGGATGTAGGTGTAGCTGGCTATTTAACTTCTCTCTATTGTATCACTCAAAATTATGGAGAGCTAGCGTACAAGAGCTTTACAATAGCTTTGCGTGAAATCCAAAAAAAGAAACTCAAAAGATTATTTAACATACAAGTTGGATTTGTTTGTTTTGTTTTTAATTTCGCGCAATGATACACGAGGGCTATATGCGCTAGCCATGCCTAATTTAGCAGTGCAAGATTAGAGAGAAGGCAGCTAGTCGTCACCACTCACCGCCAACTCTTGGGCTACTCTTTTACCAACGAATAGTGGGATTGATCGTCACATTATAACACCCTCCCGCCTGAAAGGGCGAACATATTTGGTGCGACGGGGATTCGAATCCGCGACCCTTAGATAATGAGTCAAATGCTTTAACCACCTGACCATGCCGAGCCCCAAGGACAAATCAATATGCGATGCTGTGCAGTAGAGAGATAATCATAATTTAGTATAAAACAACTGTTTTTACTTATACTTTAATCAATTCGTTGAAATACGTTTGCAAAGTTTGAAAGATATTAAAGCATATTTAACGAAAATATGGTGCAGGTATTTACTTTTGAGATTATTTATTACTAATGACTTTTTTAATACATTTTGGACTCTACTTGAAATAATTCAAAATATTCGCATTTTGAATCCACACAAACAGAAAAGAAGCTCGGTACATCCCACTGTATTATTTTTGAAATAATACAACCTTTATTATCTCACAGAATGGATCGAACTAGGCTTAGTAAATTGCGTGCTTAGACAGTGAATTCAAGGGTTTATGGCTTGAGTTCCGAAAAACGATCACCACGTTTTGGGGTAAGTGGGTAGGATATAAGAATTACAATTAAATCACACTATTCATTTGGATACGATTAGTCAAATAGTTTGCTCTTGGTGCTGTTGACTAGTTGATTTCTTTTAAAAACAACGGTTGTTTGCGGATAACCTTCGTATAACTTATGCAAGTTTCGAAACAAACAGCAACAAATAAACCAAGATCATAAAAATATATCAAGTTTTGACCATATTGAAAAAGGACTTCAATATACGATAAAATATAACACTGCAATGATGACATCAGATGTCGACTCTACATAAAATACTGACGACTTACATTTTTTTAATTTCATTTTTCGTTATATTATTTTAAATATTTGGATATTTTCATATGATGAGGGTAATTCATTCTCAGCAAATTGTGGGCATCATATTCTCAAAAGTCTGAATTAGAAATTGTCTAACATAATATCACCAAAACAACTACTCTGAAAAAAGCGAGCGAGGCATGGCCAGGTAGTTAGGGCTCTCGACTTGTAATCTGAGGATCGCGGATTCAAATTCCCGTCGCACCAAAAATTTACGCCCCTTTAGTACTTGATGACGAGAAACTCACTTTAAATAAAAATGTATCTCAGAACGGCTGGTATGAGTGTTAACACTTTTATTGATAAGCTTAGAACAACGTTTCGACCTTCCTAGGTCGGCTTCAGGTTAACAAAGATAGTTTGCAATTGACTGTTGCAGGATAACTGTCTTAGGGACGAGAGTTTAAATGGGTACGAAATTGTAGGTAGCGATGCAGTCGATATTAGGTAATTAATTAGTATAGGTGTATAGGTGTTATTTTACATTGGTTTAATTTTGGTTTTAGTTGCTGTATGAGTAGAGAAAAAGGGTTTTTTTGATTTTGCGTTTTTTTTTATATTCGTTTCCCTATTTAGTGTCTGGGAGTTTTCTATGGTTATGTTGTGTTTATTTGATTTGCAATGTTCAAATATAATTGAAATATAATTCGAATTTATAACTGAACACTGGAGTAAAGCAGACTGTATTTTGTTTTCTTTCTTATTCATTTTGGCTGTGGACTGTCTTATAAAAATAGTCATTTAACACAATAAACTTGGGGTTCAATGGATACTCATAACAGTGCTTAAAGATCTTCAATACATAGAATACCTCAGCCTCCTTGCAAGTTGACGTGTTGACATTTAAGATAAACTGGAAACTTATCAGATACAACGAAAAAATTGGCATGAAAATAAACACTGACAAATGTATGAGGAAGAACACTCACCGTTGACAAACAGGATGTGAAGGAAGTTGATGAATTCACATATCTTGACAATAAAGAAATTGCAGATGGAAACTGTGGGGAGGAGGTGAATACCATTGCCACCAAAGCTGATCATACCTTTACCGTGTTGCTAATTGTCTGTAAATTCGAGAATATTAGCTCGCAAATCAAACATATAATTTTCAAAAATAACATGCTTAGTATACCTCTGTATTGTTTAGAATTCTAGATGATGACAAATTTAAGGTCTTTCAGAGGAATTGTCTCCAACATATTATAATGATTTTATCGTCCAACACAACCAGCAATGAAGAAATGTTGAGAACATCGTAAGTACAGCTACTATCACTGTAAGTGAAGAAAAGATAATACAGATAGCAGGGGCATGCGTGTAGAATATTGTTCTCCTCATTTCCCAAGGAGTGGGCATAACAGGGTAAGAGGTAACAGGATAATCCAAATGAGACCTAGTGAAAAATAATGAAGAGAGAATTGAAATAATATAACCTGACCTGGGAATAACCTGAATAGTGACACGAAATGAAGAAGACAAAAATGAATGCCCATTCAAAGACGTTTGTAGATTCTAATATCATCCTAGTTCTAGTCATAATATTCTACCAATGATAAATATTTCATAAAGAAGAATGCTAGTCTCACATGGTCTTATATCATTCAGAATACAATTGTAATTCTCCCTTCAAACATATTTTAGACAATCAGTACCAAAGTTATTTTCCAGGCAGTGTCATTTCCACATACAATGTTGTGTTGCTCGTAGAATATATTTCTCATGGTCTGTGAATGTCCCAGCTCAGCATGTTTAGTACGAATAAATCCTTCTATCCCATAGAATCCCGTAGCGGCTCAATGGCAATTCTGTTTATTTCATTAAAAACTAGATTTTGATACCTATGGTGTGTAGAACACAGTTAGCCTATTGTGTAGCTAGGTGCTCAACAAAGACAAACAAACAAATTTATCTCACAGGTCTACCTTACAGGTAATCATCTTCACTACTTAATATTTTCTGTCACTTTTGGTTACAAAAAAGTTCTAATTTGAAAACTTCTTCCATCAGAATTTCCAGTCTTCTCTTAATAGTTACAGGTAACCGTGTTACGTATTTTTTTTATGTTTTAAGTTCTTCGTAGATTAAACGCAACAGAAAAACACAGATAACAGCTTGTATAATTTATTACACTAACCTATTAACAAATATAACAGATATAACATAAATTATATAATAACAGTGACAGATATTAAGTCACAACATTCGAAATTAATTACAAAACAAAATAATATTAGTTTCAAACTTCAAAATAAATCACAATACAAAACGGTACTGGCCTGTATCTAATGTAATGATCTAAAACTAAAGTCTCAAATTCCAGTCTAGGGTGTGAATTTGGTCCCACGAAGAAATTCCGAAAGTTCACAGTTCAATAAATTCGCCGTCTCTCAGCTCAAGCAGTAATTCAGATGTATCGTAGAGATTGACGAAATAAAATCACAGCTTCCGTAGATTTAACTTCAGTCACAAATCCAAGTTGAATAATCACAGCAAACACTTAATCTTTCTCAAATAACTAACTCTCTTCTTTTGAAATAAAACTGGTATCTGAATCTCACTCTTTGTCTTCGAATAAAACTAATGACTGAATCTCTCTCCCTCGAATAAAACTGATGACTGAATATCTCTCACGTCACCTTCTTTTTTATACCGATAGGCCTATTTCTCGAACAATCTCGCAATTTCCATACAACTCCAGAGCTATCCACGCATATCCGTTCTTGCACGAGACTACACATCTGGACAGGAAGTCACCAGCACTCATTTACAAACATGTGATTGGTCTACTCAATTCGAGAAAGTTCTAAAAATGTTACCCTAAATAAATAACATATTTTAGTTTAAACTTCGAAACAATAATATCAATATGGAAAAATGAATAATACAAATGAAAATTCAAACACAATACGACATGTTGTCGTTTACAAAATATTTACACATATACATAACAAACCGTAATCAGGGTTAAGATTGGATTCTACTAACTGGTTGGTTGGCATTTTATAGCACCAAGGAACTAGGATGTCTGCGTCAAACAATCGGTAAAATATTAAAAATAAAGTAAAATTATTAGAATTCGTAGAAAGTAAACATGTTATAACAAAACAAAGTCCAATTTTTGAATCAAAACTTAAATAGTGTTATAAAGACCAATGTTCCTTAAAAAAACTAAAACCATTTGTAAGGTGGACGTGTCACCATCGCCAATGACACTGTCCAGCGTCAGGGTTAAACCTAAAAAAATGGATAAAAGTAGATGTTAAAGACAAATGGGTCAGTCGGTTTTGAATATTGGCGAGAACAGGATGAGGACTAACATGAAGCGATTTCAGGGCTAGTAGAGCGCTAAACATGTCGGTACAATTCGAATACTGCTTAGCTATCCATGTGATTCAGGGGAAGAGAAATGGCATACAGTTCGGTAGTGAACACAGGAAGTATAGAGTGGATGCTGCGCACAACCACTGAACCACAGCAAACTATGGCAGAACCCACAGAGTCACCTGATTTCGAGCCATCCATATAAATGAAAATGGAAGGATGGTTTGAAAGATGTTCGGCAAGTATAAAACGGCACTTCCAATCAGGGAAATCCGTTTTTCTTAGACGACATAAAGAAAGGTCACACTTGGAAATGTTAATAAGTCATGGAGAGATGGGCTGACCAGTGGATATAGTAATGTTATTACAGGACAGATTTAATTCATCCAACGGTGCCTGGATACAAAGGCCAAGAGGAACAATGGCAATCTGTCTGTTCTAGAAAAGTGTGGCTCACTAAGAAAGAAAAACACAACCACAGGTGAGATGTTGTGGTGAAGATCGAAGTTTTTAAGCATATACTTAAGACAACTGCAAACAACAGAGGTGTAAAGGAGGCTTTGTTTGTTTGTTTGTTTGTTTTGGAATTTCGCACAAAGCTACACGAGGGCTAACTGTGCTAGCCGTCCCTAATTTAGCAGTGTAAGACGAGAGGGAAGGCAACTAGTCATCACCACCCACAGCCAACTCTTAGGCTACTCTTTTATCAACGAATAGTGGGATTGACCGTCACATAATAACGCCCCCACGGCTGAAAGGGCGAGCATGTTTGGCGCGACTGGGATGCGAACCCGCGACCCTCGGATTACTTGGCCATGCCAGGCCGTAGAGGAGGCTCGTGAGATTCTGTTTACAAACTCTGGAGGGGTAAGTACGGAAAATATCTGTGCAGAGCCGAAATTCCTGATGATAAAAAGTGTCAAGCATCTTGAAGGCCGAAACTCTGGAAAAGAAATAGGCCAGAGACCCATAATGAGGTTTTGATCGAATGAGAACACAATATATCTTAAGCATAGAATATTGATCCATTCTCCAAGAGGTGGAAGAGAGGACACGGAGAAGGTTTAGTGTTATGTTATACTTGATTCGTAGCTACTTGATGTGTGATATAAAGTACAGCTTATTGTCAAAGATAGTCCCCAAGAACTTTGTTTCAAGGACCACGGGAAGCACAACTTCACTGACACAAAGTTTAGGATCGAGTTGAGTACACCTTTGGAGACGAAAGTGCATGCAAACGGTTCTAGAGAGAGAAAAGTTAAAACCGTTTGCTGTGGTCCACTTTAGTAAATGATTGAGGGCAGTCTGTAGCTGCTGTTCAATAAACCTCTTACTCAACATCTCACATGAGATATGGAAGTTGTCGACAGAGTTCGTTTGCAACAGTAAGAGTTGTCCTGTGACGGCATTAATCTTTATACTGAAAAGTGTGACACTCAAGTAATAGCCTTGAGAGATTCCCACTTTCTATAAGAAAGAACGGTAAAGTGTCGAGTCCCAACGGACTTATAATCGCTGGTTTGTTGAAAATTGTTTAATGCAAATAGGCAAATGGCAATGCAACCCATATAAGTGAAGGTTTTGCAAAATTCCATAGCTCCACATAGTATCATAAGCTTTTTCAAGGTCAAAGAATACTGACACAAGAGTTTGTCGCTTGAGAAAGGTTTCTCTGATTGATGTTTCAAGTCATAAGAGGTGGTCTACAGTGAAGCACTGTCATTGGAACCCCCACTGGGTGGGCGAAAGGAGATTGTTTGATTCGAGGAACCGAGCAAGACTAGCATTAACCATCCTCTCTCAGGTTTAACAGCTATAGTTCATCAAAGAACTGGACAGTAGCTTAAAGAAATTTTGGGATCTTTTCGAAGCTTAGAGAAAGGTAGGACAACAGCCTGGCGCCATGCATTAGGAAAAACATTCTCCTGCCATATATTGTTAAAAATAACCAGAAGAATAGCAAGAGAAGCAGGAAAGAGATGGTGCAGCGTCTCGTAGTGTATATCATTAAGTCCGACCGGTGTACTGCTAGACTAATGAAGAACCGACTTGAGTTCCAACAGTTAAAAGGAGCGATTATAGTTTAGAGACGATTAGCCCGAAGGGAAAGAAGCAATCGCTCTGCCCGAGTCTTGATGGCTAAGAAGGTAGAGAATGAAGCAGAAGTGCTAAATACCCGACAAAAGCTTTTGCCGAAAGTATTGGCGACATTCTGAGCATCAAGAACTTCCTGTTCTGCAGAGATCAAGATTGAAAGAGGGACAGAATTAATTTTCCACTGCCCTTCCGAATATTGTTCCGTATGATTTGTAACTGGTAGTTGAAGAGATGCTATGAATTTAATTCAAGATTCTTTCTGGCTTCGACGTCTTATCTGCTGAGCATGTGCACTGGCCCGGTGAAAAGCGATATGGTTCAAAAGTGAGGGATATCTACGAAAGGTATCCACGGCCCATTTTTTAGCCTTTCGTGCCATGTGATAGGTAGGATTCTGCCACGGACGAGAATACCATGGAAGACGTGTCGAGGTTTTAGAATTACATAGAGCAACTGCCTGGATAATACAGTCAGTCACTGCTTTCATGTAGTCGTCGATCGATGGCTTACAGAGAATTGTAGGATCAAATTCTGATAGAGATGTTAAAGAGAGCCAACCGGTTGGTCCAGCTTCCAATCGGGTGGCATCAGTCACGGCCAGTATCTCTCAAAATGATCACTGCCCCGTTGATTACTATCAACGCTACATGAAAAGTGGGAGAATAGCATAGGGGAGCAGCCTGAGAAATCAATAGCAGTAAAGGACTGACTTAGTGCATGAAAATAAGTATAAACACCAGCACTGACGAGAGACAGGTTGTGATCCGAGATCATACGCTCTATAGAGAGACCCCTCCCATCAGTATCAGTACCTCTCCAGAGGGGATTATGTCCATTAAAGTCCCCTCGGATTAAAAAGGGAGATGGCAACTGTTCTCTAAGAACATCAAGATCTGATTGATTTTAGATACCTCCAAGTACAGAGAACAAACATTGTGTCGAGTGGCAAAGACAGGGTAGGCACACTCGTCCATCACACAATCTGTCATTTCTATGCAAAGAAAACTGCCGTGACATAACTAAAATAAGTAAATATACGATTAAAAATAATATTTCAAATACATCATCCAAGAGAAAACCCAAATTGGCCATACTCATTAGTCACATATAACAAGCGCACGAATGAAGGTCATTAGTGTGTATAACATATTTCAAATATGTAAACTTTTATAGTTACTCTAGTAGCATATATATTTGAAAAGTTGTAAAAATGCTAAGATAAACCAAACTTTACTTTTCTAAGTTACCAGAAAAAGAAAACGCGATACTTTCTTCAGTATCATAAATTCATCAAAACTGTAAAATAATCTCTACAGTTTTGTAAAGAATATCGAACATATGTTATAATTATCAGGAAGATGACTTTATAAATATCTTTAAAAATCAACTCATTTAAAACTTTCATAGTTTTTATGTGGACAATTTTATCACCTGAAATCTGCCTTCTCTTTCCCAGGTGTATTTCCATTGATAATATTTTTTAAAAACTCATTATCTGACAGAAACATTCTAAGAGGTTTCTGACGTTTTCTGGAAAATATCTCCTCTTAATATATGCTGTTTTTATAAAATAAAGGTACACATGAATGTGGTGTATTGAATAAGATGATTTCAGAAAACATTAAAAAGGCTCTTTTGATATTTTTTCTTAAAATTTCAACTTACTTAAATTATTCTTAGACACTTGTTTAAAATAACAACATACAATTAAAAACAATATGGTTTTGATTTACCCATAAAAACTTTATTTGAAACTTATTTATATATTTTGATGGTTCTCAATACGATATTCTCAAGAGTGTACAGCACAAGGACATTATAACGATTATATTTTTGGTTCAGTCATGTGCTATCTTAATTAATGTTTCTACAAAATATCATCCTATCTATATACATTATTCCACGTTAATCTCTTATCCTTGTTTAAAAATTATTATTTTTCTTAAATTTCATTATTATAAATGATTTACAAATATTTCTGGTATTATCATTTTTTAGGTTGAGCTAATAATGCAAAACATCCCACTTAAAAGAGCTGTGGAATCGATCAGTATAAGAAATTACAGGACTTGGTCATGGAATAACAAAATATTTTATCCATTGAACCTCGTGTTTAAAATGGCTACCACTGAATGAAGAAAGAAAGAAGGATGTTTTCCCATTACTAAGGAAAACTCATTTTTTGGAAGCTTTATCTGTATCAAAACAGTTTTCCACATTCGATCCTAAGAGTGGATATTGGGAAATGAAAGTTTCAAAGTAAGTAGAGAAGAAATCCTTTGCAAGAGAAATGGTTTATAGCACTGTGTTGTGCTGCTGCTGTCTTGGCATACTGTTCTTTATTGATGTCCTTTATTGTCTACATGCGTGGAATAGTTATTGACTAAATGTCCGGGTAGTAACAGAGAAGGTATTGTATAACTGAACAATCATGTATGAATTGTATTCTGGTCTGTAGAAGCTCTTTTGAAAATTTATTCATCAAAACACACACACGCACGTTTTGTATAAAATGGTGTGTTTTCGTTTACGCTATTTTGAAACAGAACAACGCTTTGTTCAAACGATTTTTCTTTACTAAGTGTAGATTCATGCCTTGTCACATGCCAAAAGTTACTGGGCCACAAATTATTCGACTATCAAGAAATTAAACAAACGGATATTGCCAGAACAATATGATACATCAAACACACTGTATCTAGAATCGTGAAACATCATCAGACTACTGTAAGTCTGTTTGTTTCGAATTTCGCACAAAGCTATACGAGGGCTATCTGTACTAGCTATTCCTAATTTTGCAGTCAAGACTAGAAGGAAGGAAGCTAGTCATCACCACCCACCGTCAACTTTTGGGCTACTTTTTACCAATGAATAGTGGGATTGACCGTACATTATAACGCCGCCCACGGCTGAAAGAGTATGTTTGGTGTGACGGGGTTTCGAACTCGCGACCCACAAATTACAAGATAAGTGCCTTGACAACCTGAAAGACAACGAAAACTACTGTCCAAGATGACCGTGTTTTGATCAAGTCAACATGTCAAAAAACGAAATAAGTATTGTAACACCTTATGAACACATTCATTACAGGATGTGCAGAAGAACAGCGCATGGAAAACTAATGAAACAAAGTTATTTTGCAAAGAGCTCTGACTGCAAACCAATATTCACCAGAATTTACCACCGTCACTATGTTACTAAACAGTTAATTACAGTTAAGACACTGGCAACATGTTTTAGATGAGTCCTGTTTTCGGCTTATTAAATGCTGATGCCAGAATTCTTGTTCGTTGTTTGCTCGTAGAACAAATGAGGAAATAATAAGTGATGTCGAGAAACCCACTTGTTGAGAATTTTATATGCAAAAACGGCTCGTTTGGGTTCAGAAAATATTTTAAATAGAAGAGCGAACAACGTTTCGACCTTCTTCGGTCATCGTCAGGTTCACAAAGAAAGAGGTAACTGACCGGAAGCTGACCACATGTTTGGAAGGGGTTGTATAACTGAGTGTCGCAATGTAGAGGGCGGGGTTAGATGTTTGAATATATAATTTTATCTATAATACTAATATAGGTATAATGGCGTTCCTTTATATTGGTTTATTTTGGGTTTAAGTTGTTGTATAAGTAAGGCTTCTTTAATTTTCCGTTTGTTTATGTTTTTCATTATTTAGTGTTTTCTATGGTTATGTTGTGTCCATTTGACTTGCAGTGTTCGAAAACGTGTGAAGGTGACTTTTTATGTTCTTTGAATCTGGTTTCCATTTTTCTACTTGTTTCTCCAATATAGAAGTCGTGGCAGTTATCACATTGTATTTTATAAACAATGTTGGTGTGGTGTTTGTCAGTGTAGTTCTTACATAGTATAGACCTTAGTTTTGTGCCTGGTTTTTGAATAAATTTAGTATTAACTGGAATGTTATATTTTGTTACTAGTTTTTGCCAATTGTTGGTTATTTGTTTACTGATGTCAGGAATATATGGTATACAGCAGTATATGGTTTCGTGAGATATATTTACTTTTGTTGGTTGATTTTGCTATCTGTCTAGGTGTGTGCGTATAATGTTTTCTACGGTTTGTGGAGAAAACTTATTGATGTTGATGAAGTATTGTTTTATTTTGTCTAATTCCTCGTTAATTTTATCTGGTGAGCATAGTTTTATGGCTGTGTTTATCTGGTTTCTTAGTATGTTGAGTTTTGTTTTGTTTCATGTGCTGAGTCCCAAGGAATGTATAGTCCAGTATGGGTGATTTTTTCGGTAGATTTCTGTTTTGAATTGTGTGCCGGTTCTTATAATTTTGAGGTTAAGAAATGATATTTGATTGCTTTCTTCCTGTTCACATGTGAAGTTAATGTTGGGATGTATAGAGTTAATGTGAGTGAAAAAAATAAGTATGTGTTCTGTAGATTTGAATCCCGCAACCGTGTCATCTACATATCTGTACCAGTATAGTGGTGGATGTAATGTTGTATTAATTGCTTGTGTTTCAATTTGTGTCATAAAAATATTGGCTAGAACTGGTGATACTGGGTTGCCCATGCTTAGGCCATTTGTTTGTATATAGTTTTGGTTGTTGAACATGAAGTTTTGTCTTTATTGTGGTGAATTTTATGAGGGTTGCTAACTGGTTACTGGGAATGTCTATAATTGGGTTAGTGTCTCGGATATAGAGTTCTAAGGCTATCTTGCAGGCTTTTGTTGTTGGAACTTCTGTAAAGAGGGATATAACATCGAAACTGGCCATTAAGGCTTTATGATTAAGTTGATTTAGATTAGACTTGAAATTAAAAGAGTCTTTGATGAATGAGCTGGCTGATGTTGCATATTTGGAGAATGCCCATGCTATGTATTTACTAAGATTGTAACTAAACGATTCATATGTTGACATTATTGGTCGTAATGAACAATCTGGTTTATGAGGTTTGGGGATGCCGTATATTTGCGGTGTGCGTGAGTCGGTTTTACGTAGGTAGGAATAAAGTGTTTGTGAAATTGTGTTGGCTTTTTTCATTTGTAGTAGTAATTTGTTCAGTTGCGTCTCATGTGTCTTTGTTGGATTTGTGTGTATTGGTTTAAATTTGTTCGTGTCTGATAGGATGTTATTCATTTTTTGTATGTATTCATTCGTGTTCATTATTACTATAGCGTTACCTTTATCAGCTTTTAGAATTTTTATGTTTCTGTCTTGTTTTAGGTTTTTAATGGAATTAATGTCTCTTTTTGTAAGGTTGTTTTTTAGTTTTCTGTTTTGTAAAATTATGTTGATGGTTTTGTAAGAAAATTCTTTGAAAAAATCGTTTAAGATGTTTTTAGGTGTTTCTGGAAAATATAAATTTGTAATTTTACCTGGGAAGTTTGGCTGTTGGATGTCAATAAAATTATCTAAGTTGTCTTCTTTCTGTTTGTTGTTTTTGTTTTCTGTAGAAAGTATCACAAGTCTCCTGGCTAGGTCTTCTATACATGTTTTGATTTCTATGGTTGGAATGTACCTTGGTGCTATTGTGAAGTTGAGTCCTTTGTTAAGTAGATGTATCTCGTCTGTGTTTAATTGTCGGTCAGATCTGTTAATTATGAGGTTGGTCAACGGTTTGTCATGTTGATGTTTTTTCTGTCGCTTACATCTTAGTTTTTCAAGTTTTTTTTGTTGTGGCAGATCTTTTTGTCTCTGTCGTTCTTAGTATTGATTTGGTTTATGTTTCGTTGTATAAGTCCGTAAATCTCTGGTTTAATGCAGTATGCTAGTTGATGGTCTGAGTTCATTTTTTGTTTTTGTAAGTCATGTAGTTCTTTGTATTTTGTGTTCAACATGGCTTTAAGTAGTTTTTTCTGTAAATTTTGGGTAATGTTTGTGTATTTATTAAAATCTTTTGAAAGTTTTACGTTTACAAAATTAGGGGTTAGTTGTTCCTTTCTATAAAACTTTCAAAACTACTTAAAGATGCTTGGAGTTAACAAACCAGATGAATACGGAGTCCATACCACATCCTCATTAAAAAAAAAAAAAGAAGAAGAAGAAGAAGGTAAATCTGAAAAATTTTCATGAAAGTAACATCTTTCTCTGGCTGTATTAGAAGTTGTCCCATCCTACTGATATTACTGTCTTCTCATATAAATACCCTTCACTTCTTTGCTAAGATTGTTTGTGTAGTTCAGGAAGGTAAAATTCCTCAAATATCTAATGACTTAACATGATTAACTGTGGCTGATTTCTCTTTATGACAATATGGTACAGCCTTCATATTCGCTTTGTATATCACACTTCCAAATTTCTTTTTATAAGATTATATAAAAAATACAATTTTATGAACAATATGGTAGTTCAATCACAAGCTGTTATCAGTAAATGTGGAGAGTAGTTGAACATGTGGTGTGAAAATGGATTATGAGAGCATAAACTGTCATCATTATCCTTTAAAGAAACGTTTTCAATATTTGGTAATCACCAGATTTTTAATTTTAGTTGAATAATCACTTATTGAAAATATCAAATCAAACAGTCTTTGTCATAAAATAAATTTTATTTTCAAGAACATCTTGCAATTCAAACAAATCAAATTCAGGAGTTATGTACAATTTTCAAAAAAATGCAACATTTTACTAATTCTTCAGTATAGTCAAAAAGCACTGATACAAAAGATAGTACAATTGAATGTTTGATTCACCTATATAATTCATTTCTATTTTATCACATTACAACCCTTCTCTTCAAGAATCTGTTTATTGCAATGTTTTCATGTACTTAAGTATATTAAAAAAATTGTATTTTCTACACACTAAAATGTTCTATATTGTGATCTGTTATAATGAATTTAACATTGTTACAATAAATTTCTACATTCTTGACTAAAATACTTGTAGCAACTACTCATAATCTTAAGCATACCAAATAAAATGAAACCTCTTTTAATTTTTCCACATTTTCAATTTTGTGCAAAATTACACAAGATCTGTCTGCTCTTACTGTTCCTAATTTAGAGTGTAAATGTAAGACTAGAGGGAAGGCAGCTAGTAATCACCACCCACCACCAACTCTTTGACTACTCTTACCAATGAATAGGACTGATTATCATATTATAATGCCCCAATAGATGAAAGGGCGAGCATGTTTATTGTGCTGGGGATTCAAACATGTGACCCTCACATTACATAATATTTACAAATCATATCACATTAACGGAATTACAAAACACTGAAAGAATGTTTTACTGCATACAGAGTTCATTAATGGTTTCTTATTGTGATTAGATGTTGTGATTGGAATTCATAAGTAACATATTATAAATGTAAATATCTTGAATGTTATAAATACTCAATCATACATAATCTGGACCCAGAATCAAACTCAAAACTATTTTACTAGGATATAGCACTCAATAACAACCCATACCACGAGGAACACGATTAAAAATTAACTGATACTTTTAAAACACAGTAAAAAAATAAATGAAGGCAATCATAGAGGACTTAAAAGCTAAACAAATTATTATTAGTTTTAAACTAAATTTTACAATTTGAAGTTGAGGTTTTATTTTTGAATTTAAACTTATTGTCAAAACAATGCCAGAAATTATCTAGTATACTAGAATAAGTCTAAAATCAATCACAAAACTTTTACGTAAAGTTCAACTTGTGTACAAATAACAACATTTAATTAACAGTTTTCTCTGCTTCCTTTCTAAACACAGTTGTAACTTAGCACAAGATAACATTAAGTTGTTTTGTATTTTCCTGTTAGTGATGCTAATTTACATACCTCTTACATTTTAAGTTGTGTTTCTAATAATGAGTAAACACAGAATTACTTACAAATTAAAGGTAAATACTCAAAGTAATTCCATGTGCAATACTTCATTAGTGTAACAAAATGTTAAAAATTAAACACAGAATGATGACATTTAATAATGTTTCATTTCTAATAAAAAGTCCTTAAAAATATAATAATTACAAAGAAAATAACATTTTTATTCAACATTTTATAAAACTTTCAAGAAATCAAATACTATATTTATAAAATAACTATCAGAATCACTTATCTTTTTTATCATAGGTAAAGCAAAGTCGTAAGTATTGAAGCAAATGTTCTTCCATTACTCTTTGTAAGACCATCATGAACTTCAATGGTACAGAATTAGTGCTTCTAATATAACTTTTTCTGTTACAAGTCATTTCTCAAGGTACTTTTCATTCATTACCATAATTCACCTATCTTGTTTATCTAATTTTAAATATATTTTACATTGTGACAACTGCATACAAAGGCACTTTAAAATGAACTTCTAGTTAACAAAAGTTCAAATAAGTTGTTGAATTCTGGTAATAAGTGACTCCCTTGGTAATAACATGTTTCAAGTAAAAGTGGTACCTGAAATCATCCTGTTACAAAACACATCTGTAATTTGAAATCTCTAATACAAAATATGTATAGCAGAAAAAGAAAGAATTAATACAAAATAAAGCATGATGTTTCATTACATATGTTAAATTTTAAAGTTATCTTTCACCACAAAACATATTTCTCACTATCTCACGTTAGCTGACAGCAGTTTAATATCATGATTTACACATATCAGGACAATAATGTTGATAACACTTTTAATGCATATCTGAATAATTTATTCAGTTATTATCCATATGTGAAAATGTCTAGAGGATCACAAAAACATCACTTACACTTTACTATATGTGAGCACTTTCTTACCCAAGCTTTGATGAGGGAATTCTACCACTTGCAAGTGTTTTCCTAAACTTTTATTTAACAGGTAATTATGAAGTGTACAAGATGAAAAAACTGACAATATATTATTAAGATATCTAAAAATATTAAAGGTGAATTGTAAATATTAAGGTTCAAGTAATTCTGACATATTTAATATCTAAAGACAACAGTAAATGAATACATTACACATATCACTTGGGAAATTACTTTAACAACACTAAAAGCACACTTTCTAATAGAGGAAACATATTTTGATATTATTTAAATGTGACTACCTAAGTGTGGAATGTTTAGCTTTCAAAACTACAATAATAGAAATACTGATTCTAAAAAAATCATGTTTTTATGATTCTGTGTCCTAAAAGATACACTCCCTAAATGTACATGATCACTCAATATCTAATTGACTTTTTAAAGCATTATGTAACAGCATAAACCTTTAACTCCTCAATCTTGAGTGGATGCTGCCAGCACCTGACCAAAAGTCCAGATTTACCCATCAGATGATGACAGTCTCCAATAGCATTTATGTATCCTTTGGCTGAAAACTTATCCAAATCACGATATTTTTCACACAATTAATAAAATTAGAATTTTATAAATTATAGTAATAATTATCAGAAAACTATAAAAATCAACCTGACAGAACATGCAAAAAATTATGGGTTTAAAAAGATAAAACAAGATATTCCTTATTAAAAAGCTAATAAAACTAATAATTTGCACAGATAGAATAGTTTTAATTTCTAAGCATACATGTCTGTATATTTATTTATTCACACACACATGCAAGTACACCTGATTGGTTACAGATTTAACCATAGTTTATCAATAATACACCAAAAAATGCAAGTTATGTGAAAACTTCAATGAATTATAACTGCTAAGCCCAGAAGAGGGATATAGTTTACAAAATCACAAGAAAAACCAAATGCTTAATAAAAATCTCATTTAAGAATTTTGTTATTATTACAAGACTGTTTCTTCCCTCTTAATATTGTTTGTAATTAAAAGGTTTCACTAAAACTACTAAGCAAAAAATAAACATAATTTGAACAGATGACAGTTTGAAACACATTCAATATAAGAAACATTTTCTTATTGTCGTTCATACAAATTTGCAGAAAATCAACAAAACCTGAAACCAAATTTTAAAGATAATTCTTACTACACATATCTAAAATGTTTGCTGCCAAAGAACATATTGTCATAAAAATTATCTGCAAAACAGTTATCAACTAATAGTGTAAATAAACAGATATGTTACCTCTGTGTATCACAAAATGATGTGCAAGAATTTAACCTTTTACATATTTTATATTAAAGAAAAAATTCATCGTGTAATTCAAATTAGTTCAATGAAAGAAAATACAAAATATATTAATCATTACAAACAGTTTGTAAACGATTAAACAATTACTATAAATCTAATAAACAAATGAAAGCACTTGTTAAGTTCTTACAAAAATAAGATTTTTCAGCAAGTCAAGTTGAGGTTCATTAGTAAATTAATGGTGTGGAGAAAATGTGATCAAACTTCAAAAGTAAATACTCAAGTACTCTGTTCTGCTGCATCACATCTAATGCCATGTTGCTTGACTCAAAATTCATTAGACTTGGTCCAAACACAATTGCCAGGTTCTGGATGTCCATTAAATTTTTTTGGTTGTGCTTTTCAACTCTGCAGAAGAGAAAAGAAACAAAGTCAATTATAAGGATCAGTAGCATTATGAAGTCAGAAACAGAAAACTGAGGAGGGCATAAGATCATGGTTTGATACACCCATCCAATACATGAAATACATGTAAAAATAGCTCCTTTCGGTTGAAAAAATATTTTACGTAGAGGAGCAAACAACTTCAACCTTCTTCAGTCATCGTCAGGTTCACAAAAAACAGAGGTAATTAACCAGAAGCTGACCACATATTTGAAAGGGGTTGTGTAACTAAGTGTCAAAATATAGAGGGTGGTGTTAAATGTTTGAATATATAATTTTATATTATTTATTTTAATATAGGTATAAAGGTGTTCCTGTATATTGGTTTATTTTGGGTTTAAGTTGTTGTATAAGTAAGGCTACTTTAATTTTGCATTTGTTTATGTTTGTTTCTTCATTTAGTATTTGAGTGTTTTCTATGGTCATGTTGTGTTTATTTGACTTGCAGTGTTAAAAAACGTGTGAAGGTGACTTTTTATGTTCTTTGAATCTGGTTTCCATTTTTCCACTTGTTTCTCCAATATAGAAGTCGTGGAAATTATCATATTGTATTTTATAAATAATATTAGTGTAGTGTTTGTCATTGTTGTTTTTACATAGTATAGACCTCAGTTTTGTGCTTGATTTTTTAATAAATTTGGTATTAACTGGAATGTCATATGGTGTTACCAGTTTTTGCCAAATGTTGGTTATTTTTCTACTGATTTCAGAAATATATGGTATACAGCAGTATATGGTTTCGTGATTTTTTGATTCGTGAGATATATTTACTTTTGTGGGTTGATTTTGCTTTCTGACAAGGTGTGTGCGTATAATGTTTTCTACGGTTTGTGGAGGAAACTTATTGATGTTGATGAAGTATTGTTTTATTTTGTCTAATTCCTTGTTAATTTTATCTGGTGAGCATAGTTTTATGGCTGTGTTTATTTGGTTTCTTAATATGTTGAGTTTTTGTTTTGTTTCATGTGCTGAGACCCAAGGAATGTATAGTCCAGTATGGGTGATTTTTTCGGTGGATTTCTGTTTTCACCTGTGTGTCGATTCTTGTAATTTTGAGGTTAAGAAATGATATTTGATTGCTTTCTTCCTGTTCACATGTGAAGTTAATGTTGGGATGTATAGAGTTAATGTGATTGAAAAAACTAAGTACATGTTCTGTAGATCTGAATCCCACAACTGTGTCATCTACAAATCTGTACCAGTATAGTGGTGGATGTAATGCTGTGTTAATTGCTTGTGTTTCAACTTGTGTCATAAAAATATTGGCAATATAAAAATACTGGTAATATTGGGTTGCCCATGATTAGGCCATTTGGGCTGACCAGTGAATTCTGCAATGAATAACCGAGGACGTACCCAATTCATCCAATTGTGCCTGGATGCGAAGGCAAAAAGGAGCAATGGCAAATCGTCTGTTCTCAAGAAGTATGGCCCACCAAGGAAGGAAAACACATCTCCAGGTGGGATACTTTGGTAAAAAACACGAAGGATGTTCAGTGCTCTTGTGCATTTGACCCATACTTTAAGTGTGGTATAAGGGTCAGCTTCCAGTCAAAGATAAGCCCCAAGAACTTGTTCTCAGGGACCACTGGCAGCAAAACTTCACCAATACGAAGTTCAAGATCAGGGTGAATACCCTGTTGGAGGCAAAAGTGCATGCAAATGGTTTTAGACAGAGAGAAATTAAAGCTGGTCCACTTCAGTAAACAATTGAGGGCAGTTTGTAATTGCCCCTCATTATATCTCATGTTCGACGACTGACACAAAATGTGAAAGTCGTTGACACAGAGCCTGTTTGTAACAGTGAGAGGGAGTTATTCAGTGATGGCATTAATCTTTATACTGAAAAGTGTGACACTCAAAACACAGCCCTGAGGGACCCCAACTTCCTGTAGAAAAGAATGGGAAAGTGTTGAACCCACATGAACTTGGAATCTCCTGTCCATTAAAATTTTTTAATAAACATGGGTAAATAGTCACATAACCCATGTATATGGAGGTCTCGCAAAATGCCATACCTCCATGTTGTGTCATAAGCCTTCTCTGATTGATGTTTCAAGTCGAATTAGGTGGTCCGTGGTGGAATGCTGTCATTGAAACCCACACTGAGTGTGCAGGAGGAGGTTGTTTGACTTGAGAAACCAAACAAGACAGGCATTAACCATCCTCTCTGAGGTCTTACAGAGACAGCTCGTCAAAGCAATTGTACAGTAGTTAGAAGGAATCATGGGATCCTTCCCAGGCCTAGAGAAAGATAAGATAATAGCCAGGCACCAGGCATCAGGAAAAACATTCTCCTGCCAGATCTGGTTGAAAACAATTAGAAGAATATCAAGAGAAGCAGGAGAGAGATACTGCAGCATGTCATAGTGTACATCATCAGGTCCAACAGATGTACTGCCAGACTGATGAAGGGCCATTTTCAGTTCCATCAGTGTAAAAGGATGATTATAGTCAAAGAGACAATCAGTTTGAAAGGAAAGAGGTGAATGCTCTACCCGAGTCTTGATGGCCAAGAAGTGCTTGCAAAAGTGCTAGATACCTGACAAAAGTTTTCACCTAGAGTATCGGAGATGCTCCAGACATCAGCTACCTCTTGGCCATCAGAGAGTAATATCAAGAAGGGGACAGAATTGTAGTGCCCACTGACCTTTTGAACCCTGTCTCATATGACCTAGGAACTGGTGGTATAAGAAAAGCCAAGATTCCTTCTGGCTTTGATATCTTGCCCATGTAGCATGTGCATGGAAGGTTGTAAAGCGATGTGGTTTGAAAGTGTGGGATATCTACAGAAAGTATCCTAGGCCTGAGCCTTCTGTGCCATGTGGCAGGCGATATTCCACCACGGAAGAGATATCATGCAAAACGTCTCGAGGTTTTAGGAATACACTGAGCAGCTGTTTGTATAATAGAGTCAGTTACCGCTGCTACACAGTCATCTATTGATGGCTGACTGATGGCAGAATCAAGTTCTGCAAGAACAGTAAAAGTGGACTGGTCTGCCAGATCCAGCTTCCACCGGGGCATGCAGGTAGGGTGCCATTGACCATGGAGAGTCTCTCTCAAAAGTATAGGAAAATGATTACTACCTAGTAGATTATTGTCAACCCTCCATGAAAAATGGAAGAATAATGAATGGGAGCAAACTGAGAAATCAATAATGGTAAAGGACTGACTAGGTATGTGAAAATGAGTGAAAGAACCACTATTGAAAAGAGAAAGGATGTGATCAGAGAGCATACACTCTACAGAGCGATCCCTCTTGTCATTAACAGCACTTCCCCAGAGAGGATGATGTCCATTAAAGAACCCCAGTTTTAGAAAGAGAGATGGCAACTGTTCAAAGAAAGCATCAAGGTCTGATTGATCATGTCTCTCCAGGGGACAGGTAGAGAGAACAAACAGTGATGGTATGACCCAAGAATACACTAATGGCTACAGACTCCAAGGGTGTGTTGAGTGATGAAGACAGGGTGGGCACATGCTGATCAACCAATAGTGCCATCGCTCCATGCACTCGTCCATCACACACCCTGTCATTTCTATACAGAGGATACTGCTAAATGATGGTTTTAGAGATGTTTCTTGTAAGGAAAGACATACAGGATGGTAGGAAGCAATCACTGTTTTGATATCATCCAGATTAGAATGTAAACCTTGACAGTTCCATTGTATCAAGGTGGCCATTTTTAATGATGGGTAGGCGAAGTGGCTGAAAAACATTTCTGTTTACAATCATGTCTTTTTTCCTTACTGTCCTTATTTGGAGGAGGTCTATCAACCTCCATGGATCCTGCTCTGGGTCGATTGGGCAGGTCTTTGTTATTGGAAGGGATTTCCAGTGACTGAGGATGTGAATGAATGATTGTTTTGCCTCTTGGGGTGGGAGAAAAAGATGTATCAGAAGAAATGCCTGTATCTGAAACCAAAGGATGTGAATCTTGGGGTTTGTTGGAATGTGTGGGAGGAACAGAGATAAGGGTAAAAGTTGATTCATAAACCTTTTTAAGCATGGAGGTCAAAAGGCTTTTCATTTGTTTTGAAAATAATTCACTTGGAAGCAAAGGGAGATCTGTCTCTACTCCCACTGTAGTTATGGAATGAAGTGCAGCAGCATATATCCGAGAAGAAGTGGCAGGCAGCAATTTCCAAGCTTCAAGAGACTAATATTATGAGTCATTTTCTTTTTCCTCCAACCATTTTGGGCAAGAACAAAAGTAGGAAGCAGTTGACACAATGTGGGTCCATGTCACACTCATAGGCATCGTGGTCCTTGCCACCACAATGAGCACATCAGAGACCCACGACATGACGTCTTTGAGTGACCGAACCTCTGATATTGGAAACATCGGAAAGAGTTTAAAATGTAGGGCCGTACCCTGCAAATTAGATAACCTGCTTGATGGTGGCAGGTGCATGTGATGATGTAAATATCAAAACGAGGATATTTGAGAGTGGAGAGATTAGTGAGAATCTCTGACTCGGGGACGTTCTTCAAATCCCCCTTAACAATAACAATGATGAATTCTAGATAGCATGAGGGGTAACCTCAATAAGTACATCCCCAATTGCCTTTGAATTCAAGAGAAGTTCAATGTGTTGGGATGTGTATGTTTCAGTCAATATTTCTCCAGATGAAAGCTTCTTTACTGACTCTGGAGAGCCAGCAAGTCCTTCTAGTCCCATCCGAATAAAGGGAACATTTGCCCTAAAGGTTTTTCTGAAAGAGAATGTAATATAAGAAAATGAGGTACAAATGTTACAGACATTAAAGATTGCTGCTCAGAGTTTTCAAGATGTGGTCGTTTATTTATTGACTGTTTTTTCACTATTTTATATTTTTTGTCGGAGGATCCATAGGAAAAAAAGAAAATTTCGGTATCCACTGACCCCACCCACCATGAAGCCCTATGAGAGGATGCACTACAAAGTCTTTTCCATTTACTTAAGGCAAAAGTAGTTAAGAAATAACACTTTCTGCCCAGGAACAAGTAAAAATTTTGTTACATAGTGAAATTCAATTACAATTAAACTAATGCAAATATGTATGCAGCAAAGTGAAATAAAAACAGAGCTACAAAACTCAAAAATTAGTTATTGTTTGTGAACTAAACACAGGTTACAATAAAAAAATTTTTAGCAATCTTTAAGGTATACAGATAAAAACAAACAAACAGCAAATCCAATCACTTTGCCCCTTAATAATTACACAGATTACAAGTCATGCCCAACTGTTGCAATTCAATTAAAATATAGTGATTTGAAAGTGCAGATAGCAAGCAAAATCAATTCCTTCTTGCAGGATTACATTATTCTCTGACTATAAGAGTATGTAAGGCACAGAATTTTAACACTTAAAAATGGGTATAAATCATTACAGTTGATTGAACATATGTCTACTCATGTATGTGCAAAAGTCTGGAAAATTTATTATTACACTACCATTTTAGAAACAGATTTACAAGCTTGAAGGTCATAATTATATTGAGAAGTTAAATGGATGAGATGGTGACCTGTTCACATTAGGAAGGATGAAAGTCCATTGAAGGTTAACCTTTAGTTAATAATAAGATATCCATCACACAGCTGGGTAAATGGGAACAAGGGAGATAAAAGTCTTCCTCAAGGACACAAGAGTAAAGCCTAAGGCCAACTTTGAATTTACCATTCAAAGACAAATCCAAAACATGCAGCCAGTGAGTCACACTGCTCATATTGTTTGTAATCTTCAAAGTTTTAATTTTTAAAAATATTACTTTTTATCTATCACATAAAATAAAATGTATTTTACCTGAGGAGATGATTAAGCAAAAATTTCAGAGTTTCATAGTTTGGCTTTGGCAAAGATTGAACTACTTCAGTGACAGCTGCAAACTTCTTTTCCTTAGTTTGCTTTCCTTTAGAAGAGAAAATAATATATTTTGTAAGTAAATTAAGTAGATACTTTTGTTTGTCATTAACAAAAACGACTATTTAATACTTTCAGTTATTAATTTCTGTTTAATATTTTTTGCATTTACTGTGTAAAAACATAACTAGATGTAATTTATTGTACAATAGGACTTTTTTTCAAAAATTAGTTCAATGAAAATTATTCAAAAAACTTAGTTTTGACTTTATTAATACAAAAGCCTTATGAATTATTTCCAAACAAAATATGAGTAGTTGTAATAACAAGACTATTATTTTACAGAAAAAACAAGTCCTGTGAACATCCTTAAATTTACCTTAAAAGTGACATTTGTTTTCACAGAAAACAGTGTAACACCAACATTATTAAAACATGCATAGAAACAGAGTTTAATAAATATCTACAATCTTTTCAACTTTAGTCATACAGTAACATTTACTAAAATTGGAGATAAGCAATAAAAAACACAAAGCAACGATTAAAATATATTTATTTTTCTAGTCAATAATCAAAGGTTATAATATTTTTACAGGTTTCTAACTATTTTATAAACATTTCATTTGTGAAAATCAGAAAATGGTCTAAATGGAGTATGGTAGAGTTTATGAATGAATTGTACAGCAACAATAATAAAAATCATGTTAAAAATATAATAACGATGACTTAAAATTTTGTTTTCTTTGTATTTAAATTATTATTTCATTTAAAGTGAGAAAACTTCTGAAATAAAAAAACCCAAAGATATATACATGCAACAGTGAAAAAAAATAACAAATGAGTCTGTAGTTAAGAAATTATAATATCAAGAAGTATCCTTATTAATTATTTCTCATAGTATTCAGAGAGACTTGGAACAATTAAGAAAATAAGTCATTAAAATTATACTGAAAAATCTTCATCAAATGCCTCATTTGTTTGTGTTAGCAAAAAGCTGCTCATAAACCAATCTTTGCTGTTTTTCTTATAATACTGCAATCTTACTGCTGAACATGGTTTGTGTAATTTTCCACTTGGGATACGTATTAGTAGTAATTCAATAAAGATATTTTAATTCATCATGTCTCAAAGTGGTCTGAAATCCATTAACACCTACATTCTGAGAATATTATAATAGAGACCTAGTGTATTTATGACTATAGTAGTTTTTAGTTATTCTACTGTTAGTCTTTTTTTTCGTTCAGCTTTATAGTCATGCAACATCACCATTCTTTTGGGCCTTAAGGATGATAGTTGCGAGTGCTATTATTATTCAGTAAAGATATTTTGATCTGTAAAACAGAAAAAATACAACACAGGCTAAGCCACTACTGCTGTTTGCTACATTTGGTATTTTACCTAAAAAAAAATGTAAAATTTTATTTTTAAGCTATGAACATACCTATCATAAAATGTTCTAAACAGACTTTTTAGTTAAATTACTAAACAGAATGAGAGTCAGCTATGTCTGAAACAGCACAAACTAGTGATTGATTCATCTAGCAAAACTAGATATACTCTACTATAACGAGAAAAGGAACTGATTAAAGCATGACACATTATCAGACTATAGAAAATTTATTTTTTATCTATGGCTTCATTTAGTAAAACTCATGATGTAGCCTTTCGAACATTATTCAAACAGCATCAGATGAATTTCTAAACAGTGATTAGTACCAAAATTTGTACAAGAGCAGCAAATATTTTCAGTAGTATACACACATGTTCAGGTAAAAAATATTTAAAGGTAATGATTTTACCAATTCACTAGAATTCTGCCTGATAACACAAGGTGATTAACAAACTCACCAAGACCTTCTAATAATTGACCAAAAGTAGATACTGGTATTAAAGGCTCTTTCATTTCTCTGAAAAAAAGTTTTAGAGCCCCAGTCAGTATATGAATATCTTCGGTTGTCTGTAGGATAGAATAATCATCTGAAATATAAATTGAAGTATATGCAATAGATTTTTGTTGCATGTTATATTTTAAAATTTCAACAATCATTTTTATAAATAATATTTGTATTTATGATATTAATATTTTAGTTATAAGAATGTATAGAAAACTAATCAAGTCAGAGTACAATGTATAAACCCCAAATACTTAGATTCTACTAATTGTTGAACATTTGTTCAATACAGAGATAAGGATCAGGAAGTTAAAGTAAACTGGTTTAGCTATTCATTAGCCACAAGCATACACACACAGTATTTATCAAAAATGCTTTATAGATGGACATGCTCACCAGAGAATACAGATCAAAAACTATAAAATGATAATATACTAAAATAAGGCCTTCATTTCTTTAAAAATATACCATTTGTACCATCTTTAGAATATTTTTTTATTTTTTACAGCAATACAAAGTTCTTGACAGATGAAAACTAAATGTTATTGTCTTGAGCTCTTATACATGGCAATATAAATTTATGATACAGTACAAGATGACAAATTACAAACTTAAATATATATTAAAAGAAATTAAATATTTTACAACAAAATCCAGTTACTAACTATTTCTAAAATATGGTGACAGTACAATGTAAGAAACTATTTATAAAAACTACCTTGGTCAACATGTAGTCTGAGTTTTTGAATTTGTGCCAAATTTCCATTTATTCTATATATTCCATCAGTAGTGAGATCTGTAAAATAATAAAAATTTTCTTTGATAAGTGCAGAAAATAGCTTTGTTAAATGAACAATGAGTTTGTACATAAAAGTTTAGCATTACAAGAACTATTTGTATATGCATTATGTTATCAGATATGTGTGATAGTGTGCTTTTACCCACCATACTGGGACATGAAATCTATAATAAACTGCTGTATCAGGTTTGTTAAAGGTTAGAGTCAGCAGATACTAAAATCAGACTTTTTAAAGTCAAGATACCATGAGGAAAGAAATTCATGTCTATTTTAAAGACAAATATTTATTACACACAGAATTGATGCCATAAGTGTTCAAGACATTAGACCACCTACTTTGGCCTAAGTCTATAGTCATTACCTATTGATCAAATAGAAACCTATAGCATGTGAATTGTTAAAACTGCTTCCCAAAGCCAAGAATGCAAGTTATCAGCTCTTCTAAATTAAATATTGAATGGGGGTAAAAAAATCATTATATGGTGCAATTAATCCAACTTATTATGGTTTGCTTTAGGAAGATGGGAATAGAGTTGATGATAGCTGCATCAAAAAATTATGCAGAGTGGTGGGAGAAATCTCATGATATATGGCTGTTTTAATTATGTTGAACTTTCTTTAAATGAGCAATTACTGCCTTATGAAATAAACTTTCTGAAGAATTCTTCAGAGTCTAAACTGATGTAATTCCACAAGGAAAAACCAACCATTTCAGAATGATAAAACAAATTCATATGACATGCTATGTCTAACAACAGATTTACAAAAATAAATTAGAAAAACCTCTTTTTATAAACTTGAATGCTGTTTGAGGGTGAGAAAGAGAGATATCTCATTACATTTGCAGCTACTTTCAAACAGAAACAGAATATCAATCCACCATATGTTGGTTGAAAGTGATAGTACCAAGGTTCTGAATTTGATTGACAAAAAAAATGTCTTTTAAATTAAACAAAGAACACGTCATTGAAATGACAACCTTATTTTCAAAGTGGGAAGTCCAAAAACTGTTGGTGAAACAATTTATGTACATGCATATGCAAGAACAAGACAGGAAGTTTTCTTCAATGAATGGTTGTAGTACATTAAAATTCATCTACCCCAAACAGTATTATATGTTGAATGTTTCCACAATAGGCAATGTGCGACATAACAAAATAACAACTATAAGCAACATTACTTTGGAAAATGTGCTATAATGAAATTATTAACAAAGGAAGGACAGCTACAGCATTTATTTGCTGACTGTGTGCTATCATGATGCCTTGGTATCAAAATGGAATATCCAGAATATCTGGATAGAAATTTATGAAACATTGAGAAGATTCTGTTATATTTGAAAATGGCTGAGAAAATCACTAAAGGGACACACTAAGTTTCAAACTGATTATTCACATATCATATAAAAATTAAATGTATATAAAGACCATTTTTAAAAATTGAAAAAGGTGAGCAGGGATCACTGTGTTTAATTCACTAAATAAAGTAATAGCTCAACAAACAGAAAAAGATATTATTTCATATTCTAGCTTATCATCTAATTTATGCCAGTGCTGCATTCAATATAACACCTGATGCACAAAAATTGATGTTTAGGTGTGTTCGTGTAACATTTATTTTTAAATTAAATAATGTACGATATGAAAATTTGAATTATAACTTACAGTTTGATACCAAATTTAATGAGATAAATTCATTGTATAATTGTTCAATAACATTTTGAATGAAAGTCAACAAATCAGATGACATGACCTTTGGCCTGCGACTCATCTAGAAAGGGTTAATGCAGATTATACTGAGAATTGATATAACATCCTCAACAACATTTACAAACATTTGTTTACTGTAACCTTATATGGTTGACTTAAGGGAAATAGAATCTTGTTTCTCTCTGAATATCTCTTTTTTAGTTTACTAATTCTACATTTTATAAATAATTCTAAATTTACAGGAGTTAAATAACACTGCCAAGTTTTTCATTTCTTATGCACTTGTTTGTAATAATGAATAAGCTGAGGAGTCCTAATGGAGTTTACTGAAATTTTTCTCAGTCATTCTAAACAGAATGCAACATTTTCAGTAATTTAAGACTTCACTTAATTTTGTTGGAAAAAAATATATAAACAAATAGTAAGAGATTGTTTTTCTAAATGCTGCTCAGCTCTTACTATAAATCCTTAAGACTCAAAATGAAAATGTGAATTAAGATCATCTTTTACAACTTACACAAGACTTTCTGTACATGGAAATTACATATCCATAAAAGATATACAATGGATACGTGCATCCGCATTTACTTTCAAGCTCCATATTTTACTGCTCTCAGTCTTACCCAACTACATTCTTAATCCAGTTACAGTTCATTTACTGTAAATTTAGAAGATACTACAGAAGATTTTTCAATGACAACACTTACCCTAGTTAATACCTCCACTACTGACATCAAACATGGTAAAGAAATATTACAAATCTTCTTGAAATTATTTGAAAATAACCATATCAAAGGCAATTCACTAAGTGTTTTTAACAAAGAAGATGTAAATCGATAAGTCATGTGAGGACCATGGCTAATATGAAATTGTGGTTGAATGTAATGTATCAAAACTGCATATTAGCACTGTTTGACATTTCATCAATATCGTAATGTCACAAAAATATGACTGCTGTTAGAAAAGCTTCTGTAACAGCCCTTTCTGATACAAAATATTCATATATTCACAACTCAGATCATAATGTGTCAAATCAAGGATTTAGGAATTCAAAATGAGAATATTTATTTTACTTAATGGCACTGGAACTAAAAAGGAATACAGATTCACTTGATTTACCAGGATCATCCAGTAAGAGACTTTAACAAGTTAAGTGCAGCATCTTGTAATAGATGTGCATCTAAAAATAGAAATGTCAGCTGCCCAGGTACCCAAAGCAACAGTATGCAATACAATTGCCATTTGAATATAAGTACAACAGGAATTGAGTTCCCCAAATATTTCTAATTATGCAGCCTGTTCAACTGTCACACACCATAAAATAGCTGAAGAATGAAATTAGTATTCATGTTACTTCATATGAAAACATAAAAGCCAAGTAGCTGGATGCAGCGTACACCACTATTTGGGCTATCAAAGTATTCAAACAGGTGTTGGAAATGGTAATCCTTCTACAGTATGAAAATTATGAAAAATACTCAGCATGGCATGCTATGCTTTAGACAAGATAACCTTAAAACCAAATCTTCTGCAACAGAAACTAGGCTGCAGGGCTACTGCCAAGATATAGTCATGGATAAAAGTACTGGCAAATATAGTAACAAACTGCAACAGAAAAGTAATGTTCCAGCATCATTTGACTTCTCTTGTTTAACTTGGTAAATAGTTATTTCAAAAGCTATGAAACATATATAAAGACTTCCAAATATTAATATGGTACATTCATCCAACACATTATCCCTATCACAACAGGCCACAGGTCATGAATCAAATTATGGAATAATCAAGTTACAGCATAGAAAGTCCCCCTAACGGTTTCCTTAGTCCTTTTAATTTGTTAAAAAGCCTCCTTGTTCTTTTAAACCAAGATTTCAAGGAGGATGTTTGTTTCTTTAGTCTGCTCAAAATTTCATATTTTTTAAGACCTAAATACTGCTTAATTAATAAGCTTGATAAATTACAGTGGAATTCCATGGTATCCATATAGTAATTTATGTTTTTTTTTTTGTTATTCAACTCTATATATAAGACGTAAGAAAACTATTTCAGATCTTTTACACATAAAATTTTAAAAGGCTCAGTAGCCTGCATCAAGTAGCTACCGAGTTCAAAGGTCATAGCTAGAGGAGATAATTGTTTGCTTAACTTCATTTACCATTCTATACTTTAATAACTTATCTCTAAATAATAATAATAATAATCTATATACAAATGTAATATACAATAACTGAATGACAAAATAGTACTAGTCCCCTAAAACAAAGCCAAGACAGGGTCACATTGTAAAGACTAGTCTTATATCACTGGATACAGTAACACGAGAGCATGCAGTGCTGCAACACTACAAGTTCTGCATTGTTAGCTAGGCATGACTGAAAGGTTAATGTGATAAAAATAATAAATATCTATAAATGTATAACGTTATGTGATTTAAGCTACTTAGTCTAAACTTTTGTGTTAAGTAGTAATTTTAGGGTGAAAAAGGTTATATTTATATTTTCTAATTTTTATGGTGTTTGTGAGTTCAATCAAAATTACAGACCCCACTTTGTGAGGTACAGAAAAATAACAGCCAAAATTTGTCTTACTGAAAAGGAATATTTGAAATTTTTAAAAAGTTTTAGAGATTACACTAATATTTGAGATTTTTAGGATAAAGAATATTTTTTGATCATAATATGAAATCACTTCACACTTGGACTAGTAATGAAACAGACTCAGATATTTTCATAAATAAATCTTTAGTAAAAATATTTTATTACACATCTCATTGTTTGTGTACAAAACACTTGCAATCTTAACTACAAATCGTGAAGATATACACATTGCATTAAAAGTGATAGTTATAAATTTATACACAGCCTGTGACAAAAGAGTTAAAGCAAAATATTTTACCTCTTGAATGCACAATTTTAGTCTTCTGATATCTCGAGACTTAGTGTTTAATTCTATTTAGTATTATTTCTGGTAATATATCCGAGGTGAGATAGATCAAGTTAAAATCTCTGTATTGGTTACACCTATAGATTTAAGATTCTTTGAGATCAGCACAAAAAAAACAACAACAATTTTTTTAGCTGTTAGCATTATTCCTCCTTTTATATATCTAAGTGAAACATTTTAGTCAATTAATCCCAAAAATATTTATTGTTTTCATAAATACTATTGAAATATCATCTATGTTCAACATCTTTTTTTTATTTTTTTAAACTTCTAATTGATTCCTGTACTTCCCTTTCCAGAATTGCTAGTTCTTCTTTCTTGGTATCATTTTCTCACATATAAAATCGCCTTTCTTATAAATAATTAAATTTTAATAAAGTGCCCAGTCATCCTAGGTTTTTCAATTCTACTTGTAATCTGTGCATTTCATACTAATATAATGGGGATTATTAAATATGAAATGTAAAATCAGCAAGATTTTTTTTCCTCCTCCAAAACCAGACTTGCAAAATAAATCATAGAAAATACTGCATTATGGTTAAAATTTTAATGCATTTTTTACTAAATCTAACAGGAAAGAATTTAGGAAATAGCAGTTATTACAGTTTATCAGATCAGAACATCAGCAATTAAACTTATTTAGACAGCTAATGTACAATATTAAATTTTCTAGTGAAATTATGATTTAAAAGAGATAACTTACCAAACTGTTCAATTTTTTCAATACATCTCTGAACAAAATTTGGAATGTTGGTTTTCTCTCTTTCACACAAACTTTGAAGACTATAACCAAATACTGGTTCATCTGTTCAGAAATAATTAGATTTTTTAACTTAGCTAGAATAATAAAGCTGTATTGTCTCTGGTAAAAAGAAAAAGAGAGAGAATCACAAGATTATATTTTTGCTGTCATGAAATTTTGTGCACTAATCAGATACTGAAGATGACCAAGTATAAAAATCATAAAGAGTGAAGTAGTAAGCAAAACAATGAATAAGTATTCAGTGATTGAATGACTTGGTTAGTTCAATGTTAATAATATTGAAGGTTGTATCTATGATTCAGATAAGAATTAGAAAGTGAAGGTTACAATGTCTGTGACTGAAATTTTGCAAGTTAGTTTTTATAAGTTATATTAAATACTATTTGAAGCATCAAATTAAAGTTAAAGCTACAAATAAATACACATGGAAAAAATAAAATTTGTTATTGTTACTTTGACTGGACTCCACATTACTTTCATCAAGTAATCTTAAAGAACCCATCCAAGTACAAAATATGTTACAACAATACCCACACCATATGTTAATATATATTTAATATTAGTAAGGAATTAACTGTACAGGTGATGTGAGTAATTAAAGAAAAGTACATAAAAATTCCACAGTTATTGCAATTGATAGTTCAGTATTAAATTTCCCACAATTGAAAAATAAATGTATCAGATGGGAAAGCAGTACGTATGTGTATGTTCAAAGGAATTTAGCTAGAAAGTGATGTTTAGTGATGTCTAAACACCAGAGAATTACTATCTTTAATCGAGATAACATCCCTCAAGAAAAATCAAAATAATTCTGATAAAGGTATGAGTCTCAAATAATAAAAATAAACGTAAAACTTTAAAAAATTCCATGGTTCCAATATGTTAATAACATACTTTGTGTAGCCAACAAAAGTAGCGACTTTGTAACCGTTTTGAACAACTTTGATCAGCTTCTCCCAAATGTTAAAGTTGAATAGGAAATGGATGACCAGCTTCCTTTCTTTGGTGTTTTGGTAACCAGAAAAAACATAACTAGTCCTCTCAGTGTAGTGTAAACCAATATATTCTTTAAGCTATGTTTACTTTTCTTTGTTACAATAAACCAGTAAAACATCTATTATCTCCTAATTTTTTATTACAGCACACAGAATATGCCATACAAATACAGTTGAACATGAAATTAATTTTTTTTATATTAAAAAAACTAAATTTTCACATTTCATTACAAACTGCCACCTCAAAGTAATAAAAGCCATGCTACATGAAGGTAAAGAAAAATCAATCAATGACAATATGAATCCATTTTATATTTGCTACAACACTAACATTAAGTATTAAGAATCTTTAAAAGTATATGCTGTATTTACTTGAAACAATAAAATAAAGGTTTCTAAGAAGCATATTTTTAAGGTTTAATAAAATTTCAGAAAGAGGATAATTTTATGTGAAGTTAATGATTTCATTTTCATTATTATATACATATATTTTTTTTCTACTTTGATGCACCATTTTAAAATCACTTATATTTTAATCATATGTTTATTCAGAATTAGTTTTAATTCTCAATGCATTTTGCAATATTATTTCTACACAATCTCCCAAATATGTGACTGAAATACTATAGGGAGAAATAAAGCCTACTCACCTTTCAAAATTCCTTTTTTCTTTAAAGTTTCCATGGATGGACGTTTGTTGAAAAAGTTTCGAAGTTTGTTATGGATTTTTTTTTTCTCACCAGGACTTTTAAAAAATACATTTGTTTCTTTCACGTGATCCACTATAAAATAAAACATTTTTAACATAACTTTTCAAAAGTCAAGTACAAATGCTAAACTAACATTTTTTTTATTAATAAATTCATGAACCATCTTTCAGTAAGTTTTATTGAAATCACAACTTGATGAATCAAAGCAACCACAAATCTATGACAAATATTAAAAAAAAAGAAAACAATTACAGAAGAAAAATTCATGAATGTAACCACTTTCAGAATTTCCAAACTTTCAAATGAAATATTATCCAGGAGTTCCTAAAAAACAAATGAAAAGTTCAGGATATTTCTTTGCAAATCCTTTCATAAAATGTAGTTCTGGGATTTCACAACAAAATACAAAAATCTGTCAAATCTGATTATATCTTTGATGACAAAAGGCTAATGGACTGGTGATTCTATCTGCCATCTTCTTCACTCCTTTGTCCTCCAACAATTTTTTCATTAGTCAACTTGATCACTTGAGTCCAGTATTCTGTTGATACAATGGTCTGTTTAACTTCTCCAGTAGAACTGCACTGTTATATATGGCAAAGCATTTCTTTTAGTAACCTATTATACAAGTCCATTTCTCCTTTGTCTTGGGCGAAACTTTCTACCAGACATTATCCCGAGGTTTCTGCAGTGAAGGGTTTTCTTCTGTGCTTCCTTCAGTTCCTGCAGACCTACTCCCTGGTATATTATGAATCACAAGTTCATAGTTGGGTGCTTTCATACACATGGCTTCAAAATCTCTTATACAGTATGGAGTGTCAGTATCCACTTTTATTCTTGTTATGGGAAACTTTTTCACTATCCCACAAATCACAAAACAGATATACCCTGCCTGTGATCTGATCATGAGATACTGGACTGATTCTCACTTCTGCACTTTATATCACATAGGACTTTCACTTTCTCATCCTCAACATCGCCTTCACCTAATGCCATGTTGTGGTTTGTTGGCATCTCTTGTCATTGTTAGCCAATTACTAACTTGATCCAGCCATCAATTATATGCCATTTAATCATGGTGAGAGCACTTGATTCTTGTGGTGAAGCTGATGTGTTGTCTTCATTCTGTTTCTTCTGGCAGGAGCATCCATGTTTCATGCCAGCACCATCTTTGTAGGTTGCTCCAGCTGCTTTATGTTGAGAATTTATGCCACTGCTTATTAGTGACAGACTTATATTCACTCATAACGTATCCCACTTTATACAAATCGCAACATCTCTTCTTGCTTTTGTATGTTGGCTTCTAGTGACCTTTGGTGACAATCCTACTTCTGATTAGCCTTCCCTGATTTTGGCTTTAACTGTTTATTCTTGGACTTGCCAGTTACACTTCTTACTCCATAGGCTTCCACATCCTATTCTGCCAACTTGATTATCTCGTCCAAATCGTTGAATGCTCACTCTTCTATGAACAGTGGCATGTCCATGAAGCATTTGATCATCAACTGTTAACTTATTAGTAGATCTATCAGTCATTCAAAACTATCTTCACACTTAGCCATTGTTAATCCATCTTGAAAGGTACTGCAGAAGATGTACCAAACAATGAAATACAGTTTTCCCAGTGTCAGGTAAGTTCATAACACTTTAGTAAGGTTACTTTTACCTTGTCACAGTCCAAAGCATCTTCTGATGTCATACCCACATACATTTGTAGGCTTTTTACTGTGAGAAGAGGGCTAATACTACCCAGTTAGCTTTGTCCTACTTGTGTCTATGGGCTAACTTTTCATACATCTCCAGGAAGACATCTGCATGGTCTTTCTGTTTATCAAATTTGAACAGCTTTGGTTAGCTGACCCTGACCTTATTGTCATTCTTGGGTTCTTAGTCTGTTCGGTGATAATCTGAATTTGTGACCTTATTCTTTGTATTTTCAGTTTCTCCACCCTATCCTTTTCCCTTTCTCAATTTATACTCTTATTATGTTTCCAATTCTCCTTTTTTTCATAACACTCACATTAAACAGTCGTGTATGTCTAATAATAACAAATGTTGAATAGAATTCTTAACAACTTAATTCTTCTTCTTGAATGAATTAATAAAAACATTATTTTGTAGTTGGCTTGTTTTATTTCTAAACAGACATAAGGCAGAAAGTCCTGAAATTAGTTTTTTATCTTAGCATTACTAATATATAGAAACATATCCAATATACTGCACAAAGAAATTTTTAATTGGCTTTTGCCTGCTGTAGGTCAAGACCAGATAATTTCTGATATTGAAGAGAAAGAAAAATTTCTCACATGCTACATATGTAAAACAGGCTTGAAACTATATTCTCACAGTCCTGAGAAAAAAAGTGTAGTAAGTGATTTAAGAAATATTATTTTTATTTACTTTAAGTGAACTGACCCCACAAGTTTGCAAGATGTATAAAATCATAGTTTTCGCAAACATTTTCTGAGAAATAACTTTATATTTTGCTATTTTCACTAACAAATCTCGATATGGGTTCAGTCAATTTGACCAATCTCATAACCACCATATACAATTAGCAAATGAATATAAATTATACCTTTTTTATTCTCGGCTAACTACAGATTATAAAATAAGAACACAAATGCTTTGACTAAATAGCTGAAAAATTAAGATAATTATACAGTGTTCCCTCGTCACTTCGCAGGCTCGGCCTACCCCCACATATATATAAAATAATAAACATTAAATCTAAAATATAGCATTAAATACCATTAAAATATTAAAAATAAATATAATTAATAGTGTAAAGAAAAAAAACAGGTATATTTTGAGATATAAACATATATTTGAGTTTATAACAGCGTAAAAATGGAAACAAAACCAACTGGAAAGGCTATAGATGTACGCATTGTGCGTCTGCGAAGGCTACGCGAGATCAGCTTCATGGCGTAGCGATGTGCAAGATGGGCTATGATTGGTGCAGAAATGAAAGACGGCGAATGACAACTACCCATTTTGATTGTCTTTCACCATTGCAACATGTCTTCAAAATGTTCATAAGGCATTGCAAGAGATGAAGCCCTGCACCATTAATGCAAGCTGGAAGAAGCTGTGGCCTGAGGTTGTGCACGATGACAAGGGATTCAGGCCTGAAGAAATCCAACACTCGGCTGTTCAAAAAGCTGTGCAATTAGCTTCATTAATCAAAGGTGAAGGATTTGCTGATATGATGAAGGAAGACGTAGATGAACTGATTGACTTAGAATCCGAACCACTCACCGACCAAGACTTAGAAGCACTGATGAAATCTGCTGCCGAAGAAGACGATGAAGAAGAAACACCGAAAGAAGCCGAGGAAACAATCGAGCAAAGTGGATGGTCTTTAGAGCGGTCAGGTAAACTAATGAAACTAATTAACGAAGCAAAGGAGTGCTCAGAGGAATGAGACAACGATATGGTTCGATCAGTACAATTTTGCAATAAAATAGAAGAACTGATGACTCCTTATCAAATGATTTTCGATAGGCTAAAGAGGCAGAGAAAACAACTGCCAATAACAATGTTTTTCCAGCCGAGCAAGAAAGAATGGGTACCGGTGGCAAGTACTGTTCCTGAAGTTGTAACGACCAATGAAGAAATTGCCGATTCACCTTCCACAGAAGAGGAAGTGGTGTCCCCCGAAAAGACACCACCTGCTGAAGATATGTAATTTTTAATTTTAAGGCTTAATATCTTAATAATTGTTCTTATTATTTCAGCAATAATGAACAGTATTGTAATGGGAGGGTTTTAAAAGTCTAAATGCAAATAAATATATACGTAAAAATCGGCGACCCCACTTTGCGGAAAATTTCCTTTCGCAGGGGGTTTTGGAACGCATCTACCGCGATACACAAGGGAACACTGTACATACCTTTCAGCATGCCTGTCTAACAATATAGAAGTTACAATGATGTGGTATATGTGTACTCACATTACCATATCAAATAATATGAAACTGATCATTAGTTTTTACAATGATCTATATCTATCTTAGCTGTGTTTTAGTGAACTAGAATTTGTTAAAATACAGTCACATTTCAATTATCATAAATCATACATGTATACAGATATCACATTATTATTATTTACAGATAAGTTCATAAACTTATTTATCTTAAGACTCAAAACAGTAAGTAATGACAAAGAACACAATTCTCTTCTAGTTATGACCTATGTAATTGTTACTGCTTGTTTTAGCTTGCTAAAGTTTGAGAAATTTTGCACATGGAGGATGCAAAATGTAATTTTTTTAGGTTATATATATGAACAACCAGAAAAACCATAAATTACTTCACTGATACCACACAATTCTACTGTAAAACTTATCAAATTTAATGACTAATCTACATCTGAATCTAAAACAATATGAACTTACAAAGAGACTAAAGACTTAACTTAGTAAATGGTTATTTACATCATATATAAAAACAGGTATATATGAGACTGCTTCCAAAAATAGAAAGAAGTGAACAAGGGCTACTGTCTTTGTCTTACAAAATAGTGATAGGTCAGCAAACAGAAAAATAAAAAGTTATTTTACATTCTAGCTTATCAATATCAGTAATTTGAGTTTCTAATTCTTATAAAAAGTTAGACTTTGTAATTTGACATCACAAACATCTAATCTGAACCAGTGCTGCATTCAGTATATCATGTGACACACAAATAGGTGTTTCAATGTGTCAACTCCATATTTAATTTTAAATTATCAAATTAAATAATGTATAATTTTCAGTTTGATGCCAAACTTAAAAAATTAAATTCATAAAATAGTAGTTTAATGCACTTTTGAAATCAAGTCAACAAACGTAATGACACAGCCTTTGATCCATGACTCACCTGAAAAATAAAGGTGCATGAAAATAAAATTAATTTTAAAGTTTTCCTAAAGATTGCTATACTGATGAATTTAATTCAAGAGTGCAGTAAACCATCAATCTAGATGATTATTACTGGTTGCTTATATGGTGGGCTTACAATAGTAAGTGATTAATGTCTAATTATGTTCCATGCTTATATAAAACTTAAATTCAGTTTTTTTTCTTGGGTGCTGAAATCATTTTACTACAACCAGGAGTCTAAATTTGAGTGATTTTGAAAAAATAATTATGATTATTTCACTTCTATCAATACTTCTTGAACTTACGTTTTTTTTTATCATCATGAACATAAACATTAGAGACAAATATAAGCAAAGGAAACAATGGAATAGTTTATTTAAATATATATATATATGGCAATCTATGGTTAAAATGTTACTTCAAGCATGCATAATTGTTTATAATGTAAAATATTGAAAGTATTTGTGATCTAATTAATAATGCATGCTTTATTTTAATCACAGATTTATATTTGTAATTTTGTAATTATGGTTTATTCAAATATAATTGGATCTAATTTTGTCTACAGTTGTTGTATAAATAAAATATTTAACTTATTTGTATTATCAAACTTTGACTTCTCATATGTAAGGTGTGTAAACAATTTTTTGGAAATATTTATTAAAGAAATTAACCAATGATAAAAAGTTTAACTTGCATTTCAGAGATTTAGAAGAAAGAAATCTGTTTTTCTTCTTAGGTTCACTTCTGAGGTTATCTTTTACCTCATCTGGCACAACCTCATCACACTTCAAGTTTTCAGGTGAAGGCTATAAAATAAAGTTACATTTTATTAATTATCTTGAAATGAGCTCAGTGGATTTCAGGGACCACATGACTTCTTTGTACACTTTCATCAAAGTCTTTATAGATTTGATGCTACCAACTTTTACAATAGAGTATATATCTTCACAAAATTGGTAGCATTTCAGTAAGTATCAGTCTTTCACATACCAAAAAATATTTTTTCTGAAGTATATTACATAAACTAAAAACGACAAAAAACATTTGTCTACAAATATATTGAGTACTTGGTTTCAACAGTCTGTATGCAAAGTGGATTTTTAATGCTAAAATTAAATATACTTTGCAATTTAAAAATTTTATTCACATGTATATTTTTAGCAAAACAATATTTTGTCTGTTGTTTTCTCCACCTTAACTCTATAACAACATTGGTAAATTTGCCCAAACTTGTAATCACAAAAAAAGAAAGAAATCTAAATTGCCCCTTTTGGTCTCTCTGGTATGGTTTCAAATTGTAACATGCAACTACATTAATTTATCCTAAGTAGCTTTAAACTCAAAAATATATTTCTATTTATAGTTAAATTTTGGTTTATTGCTCTTGGGGCTATGTCTAACTACTATTCACATCAAGTTCCACTTCTGAATGATGTTACCCACAAGCTGCTCATGGGCATGCTTTATGAAACATTTTTGTCATATTAGTATCACTGTTATTATTTTACATAATCTAACTCAAACTTATCTAAAAAGATCCCTATTTTTAATTTTAGTTCCTTTTATAATAACAAATAAGCAACAAAACATGAAAAATAAATTAAAAATACTTATCCAAATCTTTTTTTTACTGTTGATGAAACCTAATTCTACTTTTTAATATTAATGATAGTGATTTAAAAATTCAGTAATGCACCAAAGAATAAACTAATAATGTGCAAAAAAGCAGACAATATCCCATAACTTTCTCACTTACTTTTCCTGGGTTTACAAATTCATTTAAGCTAGTTGTTATCCTTCCCTTGGGAATGAAACTTGTACTAACAGTGATCTCAACAATTTCCAATTTATAAAACAATTTACACAATATACCATTTAATAGATAAAAAACCTTGGCTTTCTACTGGTCATAAATGATATTTATGTAAGAGAAAACTTAATATATCCTGAAAAAGAGGATTTGACAAAAAGTGTCACATTTTCCATCTGATAGCTCTGTAACCAAACAGAATTAAACACTACAAATTATGGTTTGTCTGAGCATTGATAATTTTGTAGTGAGCAATTTACATTGAATTTTATACTTTAAGGAGGGGTGGCGAATAAGACAGAAAATACCTAGAAAAAGTGTCGCATCTGTCACACTTGGAAAATTGTTTTGTTTAACATTTCCTTATGAAATTATGAACTTAAAACATATATACTATCAAAATATGGATTATTAGCTTAGATGCTATGCTATACAAATAAACAAAAAGTAAATTAATAAAAATTTTCAATAGAAGTCACTAAAACCTCCTGATATGTGCAATGGGTATCTATTGTGACAGAGATAATATTGTTATTTTTACTTCATAACAATCACAGTTTTTTCTTTTAACATTATATTTTTGCTGAGTTGCAGATCAATTGTATTAATCAATTTTCCATAAGTTCTGTATTTCTTTTGTTCTTTCTTGTTTACTACAACTTCCTATTAATTGTACTGACTACTTTTTTTCCTATTCTTTGCCTCAATTTTTTTCAGAATTAAAGAATAATAGTCATTCAAGTGTAATTCAAGGCACAAAATTTACTATTTATTTTAAATTAACATAGTAAGTTGAGAAAGAGCAAAAATTAAGTGCACTTGAAGCATTGTTTGTTCAATAATCATTCAACTAAAATCCTGTCTTTCTTGTTGAAATACTTTAAAGATTCAATGAAAGAAAAAATTATAAAAATAACAATTACACTACTTTCTAATATTTTAAACAGAAATATCATAAAAAAAGAAAAACTAAGGGAATTTTACACATAAGTCTAAGACTTACATCTTTCAACCAAAATACCAACTTACTAATTTAGATATTATAGCTTGAATTGCTTGATACCACTCAGCAGTAATTTGAAAACTGTCATCCTGAAATAGTATCTTCTGTCCCATCATAGTAGTAATCTAAAAACAAAAGTTATATTAAATATAGTAGAGAAGTTTGTTAAATGTTATGACAATTAAAGAATAATATTAGTTGCTCTAAAACAGATTAAATAGATCTTAGTTTCTCATGAAATGTCAGAAAAGAAATATACATTATTACTTAACTTACCAAGAAAACATTTTTCTTTGATGATTTTTCTGGACACCAATAAATGGCAGCACCTGCTAAATTCACACAACTTTCTGCCTTGCAATCCTTCAGAGCCTATTAATGAAGCCAAAACACATTCTTTTTTAAATATCTCAACCAACAGATGTTGGTTAAAAATTTATATCATACACAAGTATGAAAATACAGAAAATCCATGCTCCTAACTCTTAACATTTTTTTGTATGTATGAAAAAATCTCTTGTGGTGAAATTTTAAGTCATTTAACTAAATTTAGGGGTTTCACATGGAGTTTGTAATTTTGCATACATAACTTGCACAAATATTTGGAGTTGATTATTTATTATTCACTGCTATACTTGTGATTTTGAAGTTGATTATTTATTATTCACTGCTATACTTGTGATTTTGAAGTTGATTATTTATTCTCCACTGCTATACTTGTGATTTTGACCATTCCAGTTGACACTGTTTTTAATTGTGTACAGTACAACTCTAATCTGGCATATGCAGACCAATGGGACAAATTTACTTGATTAATTAGTATTACCATTTATTATTATTTACTGTAATGTTTTCAATTAAATTCTAATCCATTTCATGTAGTTTTTTCAGAATGATTGATACCCATCAGTGATTGATCATGACAATTCTTTCTAAGGATTACCTTTGCAAACCAGATGATGAAATTAAAGGAACAAAACTTCCTTCTAAAGGGCAAGTTCTTTCTGCACATTTACATTAAGAAGTGGAAGACAATTAGGAAGAGTGCCACAACTGTGATTGTGCATGTAACAGAATTCAGAAAGAAAGGGAAAACTCCTATGATTTGCAAAGATAATATAATTACTAGATAAGCTGTACACATTTTATCAGAGTTTGAAGAAAGGGAAAAACAGAAGATCAGCCCAACAGATACAGAAAGAGAATGGCTTTGAGGCAGAAATGCCCAACTTGTTTGACATAACCATCTCTGATGCCCTCACAATTATAATAAATCAAGAAGATCAAAAATTCAAAATTGCTCAACAGGAAGCAGGCTGTAGAGGAACAACGAGACCAACTGATGCCAAGCGAGATGCTAAAGAGAACAGAGAACTGATCTCTGAAGAGGAAGATAACAGAAGAATAAAGAAGTCAATGGAAGAAGGAAGTCACAACATCCTCAAACACAGTACAATTAGTCACTTTCCAGCAGCAAAACAGACAAACCTGTAAATGATGAGGAAGATTCTGCTGTTGCTGCTGAAGAAGCCAGCCTTTCAAAATGTCTCAGAGCCAAAAAGAACATTATACCTTGATCACTGCATACAGCTCTTGACAGGATAAAGCTGTCAGACTGGAATGCTACTTATGTTCTAACAGAAACAGTATGCTTACTTGGTAAAAATCCTGAAGTATTCAACATCAACCACTCCTCACTCCAATACATGCATCAAAATCACTGGAAAATGATCACAGAAATCATGAAGGCTGAGTTTCAAGATAATGTGCCTTTGATTATCCACTAGAATTAAAAGCACTTCAGGAAATTGACAATCAAGGAACAAACTGACCACCTACCAATTACTGTTACTGGTAATGGGGTCTCTCTGCTGCTTAAAGTTCCCAAGTTAGCAAATGGGACAAGATCAGAACAAGCTAAGGCTGTAATAGTAGCTCTTAATGAATGAGGTTCAAGAAGGTTATATGATTTTTATTTAATACTGCAACTGCTAATATGGGTGATAGTCAGGTGCATGTGTTCTCATAGAACAGGAACTAGAGAAGGATCTTTTGTGTCTGTCATGCCACCATCATATCTTGGATTTTCTTGCTGATAGAACTCTGACCATATAATCACACGAGTACTACCAAAGAACCAGATGTTTTGATTTTCAAGAAATTTCAAGATCAATGGAAGTTTATTGACAAAATTTCATATGCAGCTGCAACTGATGACAAGGAGATAGCCGATCTCATCAATGACCCAGAGCTAGGGGCTTGGGCTGAAATGTCACTTACAGAACAAAAGGACCTTTGTAATGACTATTAGGAATTCACAGAATTCTCATTAATCTTCATGGAAGTCACTCCTCCACAAGGCATTTCCTTTATAGCACCTGGTTCCATGCAACATACTAGGTGGATGTCTACCATAATAAACACACTCAAGATCTGTCATTTTCATGATCAGTTTAAACTAACAGATAGAGAGAAAAATGATCTTTAATAAATGTGCATCTTTGCAGTTAAGATCTACCTCAAAGCATGAATTGAAGCTCCTCTATCTGCACAAGTACCAAACAACGAAATGAAGTTTCTGAAGGCTCTCCATGCCCATGCCACTGTCAACACAGCTATATCAATAGCTGTTCTAGACAAGTTCTCGTCACACCTCTTGTACCTGTCAGAGGAGCTGGTGGCCCTTGGATTTTTTTTTATGTGTATGTGTCTTCTACAAAAACGTTTATGGCAAGGGCAACAAGGGAATGTGAAGGAACAGAAGTGACAGTCAATCCAGCAGATATTGAGAAGCTTCAGCTCTCTTGATCTTGTGACTAGAAGTGTCTCTGCCCTTCACCAACTTCCTAGACCAGGATCCAGACACTTTGTAAGCTACAGAAAATTATAAGGAAGCTTTCAAGGCTGTCAAAAGCCTCACTGCCACAAAATATTATGCAGAGCATGGAGTTGCTAACACTGAAGAGTACAATCATCTCCTTACAAGGGATAAACAGCAAACCTATTATCTGCTTCTAGTTGTGACAGAACATTGCAGGAGGATTCCCAATTCCAGGAAATTAATGTTTATTGAGAGGTTAATACTTCCTTTTTAAGGAAGGGGGCCAGAGTGTTTATGTTTTTAGATCATTAAATGTTACTGTTACGTTATCAGTCTCAGAAAGAGCCGTCTTCACCTCACTCGTACATACTGTCCACCACAATAACAACTACTTAAACTAAGAAAAGACAGTCTCTAAATACACCTGATTAATTCAAAATGTTAACAACACCATCATTAGCCATACTTAGTTATCAATTATACAAACTTTGGTGTAACACCTTCAAGTGTAAGATAATAAAAATTAAACATGATTTAATGCAGCTACTACACAAGGCAAGAAAACTAAAAACTCATAACAAAGATCTATGCTAAATGAGTATTTTTAATACTGACATGCACTTTTTGTAAATGATATTGCACAATAAGAAAAACCGGTGTTTACTGGATATGATATAAATGTTAAAAATGTGCATTACCACAACTGCTGACTGGACATCTTTGTAACAGAGCAATGCTATATCTGTTAACAACATGTAATATGAAGACCAATTTTTCTTTAGTCGTTTTCCCCCATCTTCCACTTTTGTCATCTTGAGTATTCCTCCTTTCTTCACATCCTAAAACAAAAAAATATATTTACAATATTATATAAATACAAATTTTATACAGATGCCCACAACTCAAAATAATCCTCAATAACTTAAACTTGGGTAGACAGATTAAAGTAAATTACATTTTTAACTACTCACTCACCTAACAACAAAATAACTTATTCAGTATTTTCAAAGCCTTTATTCATTAATACTTTGTAACAAATATTTCCATTTCATGCATCTGTATTATTGAAATAGCTTTTTACCCAATTACCTTGCACTATTTCCTAAGATGATAAAAAATATGTTAGTAGTCAAAACTTTGGTGACTTTCAAAAGTACCTTCTTGGAGTTAATTAATAAATATTTTAATAATATAAGCTCACATTTTTCACACATCATAATATTTTCTACAGATACAAAATAAATTCATATTAAATCCCTAAATTCTTTTGTCACATACAAGAAATAATATACTTTTAAATTTGTTCCAAGATCAAAAGAATGTTTATTATAAAAAGTGTGTACTGCTAAGAAATTTTAAGCATGTTAGAACAGTTCTAAGAAATTCTGATATAAAGTTAAACATATTTTAATAATTAAATTAATGCACTAAAATGCTTATAATAAAAGTTGATTTTCTTATTTATGTGCAAGTTTTCTTTAAAATCTTCTCAATGTCTGAGATTTACACAAATATAAAGATAACAATAAGAAGTCTTCTTTAATAGAAAAGCCTTAAATTACTTGTACTCTAACTAGAATCCTTATTTTACACACACACACACACTCCAATGGCCATATTTAAATTATTACACAGTCATCATGTTTGATTTTAATGTCATCATTTGATATTTTAATACAAACAAAATTACAATTTTGTAAAATGTGAAATAAAGCTTTGTGTTATTGTACATTTCTTGATTAAGTCAGGATGCTCAATATTAATCTGTAAATATATAAAAAAATGTCAACAAAATGACCGTTAATCAATACTTAATTCATTTGTTTCTTTAGATTTTAAGCAAAGCTACACGAGAGATAAATGCATTATCAATCCCTAATCTTCAAATAATAGAACAGATAAAATATGGGCAGTCAACACCATTTGCTACCAACTCTTATCAGACAAATCAAAACGATTTGAGCACCATTTTTATATAATGGACTCATGGCTCAAAATTGCAGTGGCACTATTTTTTTTATTTTTGCCAACAATAGGACTTGAGGTTCTATGCTTAACTCTACATTTCAGCAAGCTAATCATGGAGTCACACTCAGCTCAAAAGGTAATATACTTTTAACTACAACTAAGTATTTCACATTTTAATTTGGCTGTCAGCACCAAAAAATAAAATGAATGACCAAACAGGATAATAGAATCATAAAACCGAGTTCCTTTTTATTTTTTGTTTGGTCAACATCACTTGAAGAAAGTTTACAATCCACTACAAGAATAAATTAGCAATATTAGATTTTTTTTTTACATATATATATTTATTACTTCTTCCAGCTGTCATTTCGTTGATCAAACTTGAAAATATGAAAAAGCAGTATAAAGTGTGAGGCACTTAAATAACACTGTTATTAATCAATATATTAAATTAGAGACAAGATTGTCAAACTTTGGAACAAACCATGGGAAAAACTACTATATCTAGATATTATTGTATTACTGTATCAATACACATCTAGATACATATCACCTACTATGACAAGACACACCCCTAGGATTTACTAAACCTTTACTGAGTCTAAGTGAAAGGTGATTTTAATTTTAATATTAATAAAAATACTTCTTACAGTTTTCACATTTAATTTACATAGCCTACAAAACGTCATAAATGTATAATTTTTTTTCCCATAAAGCTATTTTATTTGCATGTGCTTTCATTTAATTTTATTGCCTGTCCTTAGATGATTACAGAGTATACCAAAACTATTTACCACAGCAAGATAGCTTTGTATAAGCAAGTAAACTGAGTTACAATCATGCCATCCTAAGTGTAAGTAGCTGCCAATTGTAAAAATACTGAATATTTCAATGAATCTTTAAGTTTACTTATCTAATCTAACAAGTTTGTAATTTTGTGCTTTAGTCACTTTTGTTAAAATAAATTAAACAAATCCATAAGAAATAAGAGAATTCAGTACTTACTTCTGGAGTTTGGCCTTTAGTTTGATGATGGAGAGGCACTCTAAGCCTACCTTTTTGTGAATACTTCCATTTGCAATCACGAAAATTGACTAAAATTTTATTTATAAAGTATGTTTTTTTCATAAAGCTTATTAATATACATTATTAATTCAATTACTTGAATAAGTTTTGAATATTACTCCGTAAAGATTAATAACATGGTCCTTTTAACGCTGCATTAAACAAAGTTAGGAAGGTTTCACAAAAAAAAAACCATCAAAAATCTTTTGTTTCGTTTTTTTATCATCAGCATACAATATAATGTTAGACAGCCATGTCTGATCAACAATCAATATGAATGAGCTTACAAAAAGAGAATGCAGAAAATTAGTTAAGATTTTCAGAAGAATGGATTAAATGTATATATGAAACAACAGCTGGTATGGACAGAGAAAGCTCTATATAGAGGAGCAAATAATGGGTTTTCTCGTCATTACAGATTAAATATGTTTTACTGTTTGCATATTTAAAACAAAACTTTAATTTCACACATTAACTTCTCAATGATTATGGAAATTATACACTCTATTAGTTTAAACACACAAACCAAGAAGAATAAAAGCTAAAACAACAATGGGGAATTATTTCCCATTAAGATATATTGCAGAATTTATAAGACATAAAATGTAAATTCTTGTTTTCTTCAACTATAAGGAAAAGTAGTTCTTTTAAACAATATAATTTGAGTTTAAAAGAAAAGTAATTTTTATATTCATATTTTATTTTTCATTAAAATAAATAGTTCATAAAATGCATTTACTGGAGACAATGTTATGAATATTGTAAAAGAAAATACATACCAATGTTTCACTAAAAACATCTTCAGCTGGAAATTTCATTTTAAATGAAGTGTTGTTTTCAAGCACAGAAGATGGCAAAGACAATGACTCGACAAGAGTTAAGCTGCAAGCTTCTAGTGGTGTAAAAATACTATCAGTTTCATCCAAGTCACAAGGAGATAGATACGACTCACACCCAGTATTCTTGATTTCTGTGTCCTAAGTTTGTTAAAATGGTTTTATTTAATCTTGCAGAATCATATGGGCATATTAAACTTAATTAACATCAGCCTATGAAACACAGACAATTTAAACTTAGTAAACTTCTATCTATGAAATATGAATTAAACTTAGTCAATGTCATATAAAATTTGAGCTTTTCAACCTTAATTAACTTTTGTCTATGGAATATTACCAAAGAAAAATTCTTCAAACAGGGACATAAAGGTATGTGCTAATTACAAGCTGGTAGAAAAATTTATGCAAGTAATAAAAAAAAAAGTAAGTACTTGCTGTTATACAGTTTGAACTTTATACACTGCTTTCCCACACAAAAACTGATTATGTTGTAACAAGCTCTCCACTACACCAGGCTGTCTAGGCTAGCATCTAATAATGAAGTGTTCAGCTGTGAAACTAAATATTCTTAGTTGTTCATTCTACTGGATAGCTAATAGTATTACACCAGTATAGATCTATAATTTTACAATAATAATAATAATAATAGAATAAACTGTTTTTTATCTTAAAAATGTCCAACTAGAAATAGCTTCTTTAAACATATAGAAAATAACCAGAACATTTTTTTAACTATCTGAACAATTTCCACATTGTAAGTCCTTGCACAAGTTACAGTCAAAATAAGATATATCTTTCTTCAACATTATGCTGTATTTAACTTCTATTATGTTCTGCACGACAACTTTTCAGAAAATGTAATGAAGGATGGAGAGCAGATAAATATAAATGGATGTAACTCTGTAGTATCAAAACTCATGTCATTTGAGTTTTTAGTTTGCAAACTAAATTACTGTATAATAGTTATACAGTCCAAAAATTACAAAATTGAATATATACAGATGCAATTAAACACATTTACAGAATGATCTACACCAGCATATCTTACATTTAATATTTGATGTTACCAATGTGGTCAGGTCTACAAAAATGGTGCACAAAGGTGATACAGACGGATAAATAACTATAATATTATTATTTTCTGAATTATGAAAGATATTGTTTGTTTGTATTAAACAGTAATCTCTATTTATAAATAGCATACATACAGCTATAACTTGCATGAAGTAAACAATGTAAATAAATGAGAAATTAAGAATTCTTTACTGTTAGAAAAAAGAAATTGACAGACACACACACACACATATAACCCTATTACAAACTTGTTAAATCAATGTATAATCATTAAAGCAAGACAATGAAATAAAATTTAAGTTCATATAAGTTACCTTCAAAATACAAATGTTCCAATTAACATTACCTTGTTCAATCAACAAAATTTAATTCTACCAACTTGCAAGTCACTGGGTAGAGACATTACATTGCAATAAAATGTTCAGAAAAAAATTAAAGAAGCTAATTTACATAAGTATATCCACTTTTAATGTGATCTGTTACAACATTACAACTCACCACTTCTGTTTTACTTCCTGTGCAATCAGCAAAAACATTAAGTTCAAGCAATTGCAAAAGCATGTTATGATTTTCCACACAACTATACAAAGTTCTTGTTTCTAGTTTTTAAGTCTCAATGACAAAATTTATTACATTAATTTACCTCTGAATTCTAAAACTTTAAATATACTTTTTTGTTCTAAAATCAAATAAAAACTAAATTATTCCCTAGGATACTTTATGATTACTAAAACATGTATTCATGTTTCTTTTCACAAGTTATTTCACTTTCTAGTTTAATATGGAGAACAACTAATCAATTTTCAACACCCTCATTCAATAACAGAAACAGCTGTAAAATTATATATTGAAGTAACCTATGAATGAGAAACTCAATCAATGTTGAACACTTCCTATTCAAGCATTTCATACTTAAATTTTATCAACATTTTCTGACACTACTAAACATGATCAAGTTACCAAGATTCTTATTCAGTAACAAGAACAGCTTAAATTTAACTATAACTAAACTGTTAAAAAAGTATAAAAGATCAGTACTTCTAATTTTCAAGCTAGAAATTATTTTTATCATAATTTTACTGATTATATAGGATATTCTTATTTTCACAATTACAATCACTTGTCACAAAAAGTTAATCTTTTCTTTCAAGCAATTTTAGTCAAATGAAACAAAACACTAGTGTCATTACTGAAACTTATCAATGACAGATTTATATTTTCTGTATAATCTACAGAAAATGCCTTTAAAAGAACCAATACTTAGGTACTACAGATATAAAATTAATTAGCATCAGAAAAGAAACTCAATAAAGAGCATTTCTGGAAAGTTAATGTTCTTCTTTTAGGACTAAATGGCAATTCCTACTCTTTCTGTTGATACTGCATGTTCTCAAACATCACATGTAAAAACCACAACAATGAAATCATATCAAAGAAACAAGGAAAGAATTATTGGAATGACATTACAACACTTGATTTTTGACACAGTGCAATTTCAAAGTAGATGTGAGCACAATTCTGCCTATTCCTACTTCATGTTTTACTTTGCTAATCTTATTCCTAATTTTTTTGTTCAGTTTTTTTTATCTTTGTCTCTATTTATTTTTTATTGTTTGCATTAATCATTAAGGGTAAATTGTACTTTGAGCCTTTTCTTCTCGCAACTTTTCTTAATGGTAAGTTCCAAGGGTGACTACGATCTAGGCAAAAACCTTTTTGTAGCTTTTGATAGAGCTGTCTCTTGACATTTCATAGCTTTTGCTGATAACTTTACTACAGTTTTTTCTTTCATCTAGCCAGATTGGCAGCCTTTTATTTAGCTGAATTAATGGTTTAGACTTGTGTTGCATATTCAACATCATCATTTCTAGCCTCATCTCTATTCCTGCAGTAATGGTCTCTTTGCTGGAATGAAGACTAAGGAATCAACATACAATATTTTTTGTTTCATTTCAGTCCCTTGAAAAGCTTGTTTTAAAAACTGAATCATTTCAAATACAACTTTAGATGTTAACAGGTCACACTTAGTTTGAAAACAATGTAAGGGTACATTATACAACTTATTATGCTTATTTTATATCTAGAGTGCTTAAGCAACTCCATGTCAGATTTCAGTAGTGGTAGCACACATCTTGGGAACCAACTGCTATGATAAAATGGCTTTGTTCAAAAGATCAGATTATAGTTAGAACCTATATCTAGAGAATCAATGTAGTCCATGGTTTTCATCTAGCTGATACAGCTGTCGGCTGATCATGTAGCACAGGAGTATAAGCAACTGTGCACTCATACATTACATCAGAGTGGTTTGTTAATTGGCAACTCAGAGAGCATGCCTGTAATCATAAAATATGGCTACTAGTGTATTGTTAGCTTGTTAGTAATGTTGCAAAATATGTATTGCAAAGACTTAATACAAATTATAATGAAGTAAACACTCACCTTGAACATTAAGAATGAGTGAATGACACTCTTAGGCACCTCACCTTGATAAACTTTCTTTCTATCCATTATTTGTAACTTAATTTTAAAAAAACATTCTTGGAATATGAAATGAACACAAAAAAAACTTCATAACACAATTTTTTTTCTTTTTTTGAGAAAAATAACAGAAAAAATTATATCTTATCCTACAATTACTATATTACTCCAGTTTTTAATGTAATAATACATTGTATTACTTACATTTTAAAAACATGGATTTAAATGTTAACCACATAAATGAAAAATAAGTAAATATGCATTTATAAGCATATTCAGTGGAAAAACAAACAAACATTATGTAATACTTCCAGTGCACCACTAAGTGTATTCAAATCTATCAGTGATGAGTAACGTAAAACTATTATTTAGCAATACAAGTTAGTTCGTTATTATTTTCAGAATCAAATATCAATGAAGCAATATAACAAATATCCAAGATATACATACATTTATAACAATTGTAAAGACTAGCATATTACCAGTTACTCTTCTTACCTCACTTTTAGCAATATCAGGTAACTGCCAAAAAGAAATAGTTCCATTGGCTTCATAGAAATATGGTCTACCAGTATCATCTAGTGAGCTAAGCCACTAATAAAGAGCATAGCAGAGAAGTTTTTAAAATCAAACACATGATAACATTCAAATAATGTGTCTATCAATTCCTTTCACATACATAAGACTTCTTTTCAAGATCCTTATATTTGCAGAAAAAAACTTGAGCATTATACCACTATCACTTAACATAAAAGAAATTCATAACTTTCAACCCTCAAATGAAGCTATTTACATTTTCAACACATACTTTATAAATACCCTCAATTCAACAAGACATGTAATATTACCACCAACAACAAAAACATTTTACCCACAGAAGTTATTTAAAATTTATATTATTCCCACCACTATCAGAAGACAATAGTGTTCTAAAGGTTTAAAAAAATATATTTTTGATTTTCAGATATTAATCAAAACAAAGTTTTAGTTATTCAGACACTTATAATGGAAAACAAGTATCTGATCTGAAAAATGAAAAATAATACACTTAACACCAAACAAAGGTAAAATTTATTGCTTAATAATAAAACACTAAAAACAATATTAAATGCCTAATCACTGTACAAAACAATGCTTTTCACATTGCCTTTACATTAAACAATACTTCACCTAGTAACAAACTCCTTAAAAAAGTTGTCGAAAATTTCCCAACATATTCTTAATCCTACACATATAAGTTGGTCAAAATGTGCATGTCACAATCTTTCTACAGTTACACTCAAAATTTAGTTAAACACCTTTATTATCAGTATGTGTCAAGAAGCTTAGTTAGCATCAAAATCTGGCTTATTAATTTAATAATTTTATATTATCCAAGTTCTAACTTCTTAATTTCAAAACTAACTATTTAAATACATTCTCAATCCTCATTTCTCTGTGTCAAATGATGAAAATCCAGTCTCAACAGATCATTTTTATTTCCATCCTTACGTGGGTGTGAATGTCCACATTTGGAAACATATAGTATAGACATAAATCTATAAATTCTGACTAGTGTTTTATGGTGCAAAGCAACTAAGTTATCTTCACCCTATAAATTCTGATCTTCCTTTACTGAGATATAAAAAAAATTCACTAATTCTCTATGACATTCTCATTGGAAAATTTTTAACCATTGTAACGATCAGTCTTTTCTTTAGAAGATTCCTTATACATTTATTTTATTTTGCTGCTTGTAAGTAGACATTTAATTTCAGTTTTATTATGGTAGTGTTTTTTTGTTCTGAGCAATTTACAGATTAATTTTAAACCTATTTATAGTGACCAATATATCTGTGTTCTTAAATGAACATTTGAAAGGAGCATTAATGATTTTGTGGAGAACCAGCATAGTTTGCAAAAAAACTCATGCTCTGGAAGTATGCACTGAAGTACAAATTATTGAAATAGGCTTCAACTCTAATTAAGTACAAAATTTCTTCTCATTTAATAGTTTTTTGTTTTTTTTTATTTACTGATACATGTTTAACAAAAATAACTACAGTGCAACGATTAGAAAATTAGATTCCATAACAAAGTAAATAAAAAAATTGAAGACCAGTATGAGCTAACTGTTGAATGGTTGAAACTTGATCTTTTGTTTAAGCTATGTTCTACTGTTTTTGTTTATTGCCTGTCATGTTCCTAGTAAGTTTAAAGTAATAAAATTAAAAGCAAGGAAATTTTGAAAGGTTAGATGACTGAGGTTGTTAGGCTGAAGAATAAAAATCACCTGTTACAATCTGTAGTCATTCTAGAAAACAACACAAAAAAGACATTACTGTATTTCATATTTGTTAGGTTCAATGACAATTATTTCACAAGTGTTAGTATCTCTGTACAAAACTCTTCTCAGAATTTGTGACAGAAAATGCTGTCAAGCTATTTGTGACTGTATTTTATATTTTGCAATCCTATTTATGGAATAAAGAGTCAAAATACTCTAATTCTTGATGTCTCAAAAAGGAAAAATGGAGAAGATAATTGCATTTAGAAACAAATATTTTATTATAATAAGTACATATTACTTGCATTAGTGTTTCTCTTAAATCTAAATGAACGGCAAACATTTCAATGTTAAAAAATTTGATGTCAAAACCTCAAAACTATATCTCAGTACATTAACATCTGCTGTGTTAGATAGTTCAAAATTTTATAAATAGCATTAGTGTGTTTGTTAAAAATTAGTTCCAAATATTTTTTACTTTATTTTCATTATACAACATTTATCATTAACCTATGTTTCTCATGTTTTGGCTTACTGGCTCTACTTAATGTACATACATCTACTGAATTTACAATGATCTAGGTTTGTCTTTTTGTTTCTGATATTTGTACGGAGTAACACAAAAGCTATCTACATTACCCATCCTTAATTTTAAAGAGATAAACTAGAAGGAAGGTAACGGGTTAATATATCTACTGCTAACTTTTGGGTAACTAACTGAATATTGGGATATAACCTTCACTCTTACAATGCATTCACGGCTAGACATATCAATCAAAATAACAATCACAAAAATATCCAACTTATCAAGATTTCACACAACACCACTTGAGGGCTATATATGCTAGCTATTCCTACTTTAGCAGTGTAAGACAAGACAAAAGGCAACTACTCATTACAACTCACTGCCAAGTCTTGGGCTACTCTTTTAGCAATAAAGTATGGGACTGATCATCACATCATAACAGTCTCATGACTAAAAGAGCAAGAATGTTTGGTATGAGGGGGATTCAAACTCACAACTCTCAGAATATGAGTTGAATGCCCTAACCACATGGGCATGCCAAACCCATCATGTAACTGAAATATTGCAATTTAGATTTCAAATTACTTAACATTAATTGAAGTGTGTTCAGCTCAACAAATCAAAAACACAACTACAAAAATAATAAACCAATCAACACTAGTTTTTATGGTTGTTATTATTATTACTATTTTCAATTTTTCCAATTGTCCAGTGAAAATAACAGATTAATTATATCTTTTATATTTCCAATGAAAATGTTTTGTACCATAAATATATTCAACACCTAGTTTTAGTTTCTAAGTGTTTGTGGCTCCTATAAGTGTATTATTTGTGTGATTCCAATTATTTGTGTATATTACATGTAAACATTATAGCAAAATTCTTCAGACACATGATGCTAACATATGATTGTTTAGTTAAAATTAGCTTTTCTAGATGTTCATATAACTGAGTATAAAAATAATGATAATTCAGTCCCAAAGCATGATACCTCATGTATATTAAGGCTTTCTGAAAACAGCATACAGTTGATAATTGTAAACATCATGTAAGAAAAAAAATATTAGTAACAGACATTGTTTTGAATTTCCTGTATTTGTTTTGAAGTAGTTTACTTTAGCCAGAAAAATACTACCTGGCCAATTGCATCCCATTTTTATAATGTAATTTATTAAAATAGCAAGGCTTTTACTGTATAGTGCAATGATAAACTAAATACAAGGTTGTTCAATGCAAAAATATAGTTCCAATATGGATAACAGATAAAGCTAGTGGTCACTGGAAGATTCTTATGTGCAAAAAAATAAGAATTTTTAGATATAATACAGTAACAATCCTATATCAAGAAGAATCATCACTATCACTTATCAAAATTTGATTTTGCACACTTTAATGTTCATGTAAAGATCCGTTTCAAATATGTAATCATTTCTGAGCACTTTCTTTTAGCAAATGCTTCAAATAACCTGAGAACCCATAAATATGGTATAAAATAATTTCTAAAATCGGATGCACTTTTCAAGCAGGTTTTGTTGAACTATATAACCAACCAAAATTTTGTGTCCACATAATATAACAATGACAATAAGAGTGATTCTAATTCAGTAAATTGGACAGATATAAGAATAAAAGAATATTTCAGTTTAAAACAACAGTAAAAAGAAGATACATGTAACCAACCTTGCTATGGGAAAGTTCATTAACAAAACAAATATCTCCAGTTTCACTATCTATCCTCCGTAACCATCCAGGTGGCAGTTTAAGTGAGTTTGAACCATCTTGTTTCAATAGAGAATTAGATGTTTGAAAATTATTTGAGGAAGTTTCTGAAGAACTAAGTTTGTCAGTGCCATTATCATCATGCTGACATTCACGTGTCTGAAATGGCCTTGGACTTGTACGAGACTGTAATGGTATTGTGACAACAATTATACTTTTCAGCAGCAGAGAAAAACTGAAACTGAAATCAATTAAAATGGAAACATAAATGATTAAAGATATTTTGATGTGTGATTAAAAAATTAGAAATATTTCTGACAGTACAATCATCTTGTCCTCCAATTCACTTACACAAGTTCCAGTGAAAAATCTTCCATTTCTAGAAAAACTTAATCTCTGTAATAAACTTATTGTTGGTAGAATACAAGACAAAAACTTTATTCTTAAACACATTTTGATTATTTTCATTTATACAGTACTAAACAATCCATCCCTTACTCTTAAAGTTTAAGGCAAATCAGATTATGCAGTGAAGTTCAATGATTTTACTAACAGAAAGTAAAAAAACAATCTTTAACAGAAGAGGCTACCTGAAGTCTTTATTATCTAGTGTTGTCTTGAAGACAGCTACTAAACCTCATGAATCATCTTTTTTAATCAGACTCAGGAGAAAACAAAGACCACATTCTTCTAGTTCTTACATATTTTCCTAACAACATAAAACTTATGAACATAATCATAGAAACTACAAAATATACACAAAAGAGCATACCACAAACAAAATGTTTAGAATGACACTTAAACTCCTACACAAATACCATTTTTTTTTTATATTGGGCATTAGCAACAAATAACCATACTCAGAATCCACCTGGTACCAAACACTAAACAACCGAAATGCATCACTTGTTAAAATGTGAGCGATACCACTGAGATACAAGGATCTAAAGTCATCTTCCACACAAGAGAGTCATTCACTGTGTATATCCCAGTCTTATTTACAATATAACATGCAAATCTTGTGGACAGATCATTTTGAGGTTAAAATCTGTTGACATCTTAGAGACATCATCTTAGAGAAAACAAAAAACTACTCTTGAGGATACCATTTTATTAGTCTTGAGCTTGATAAGGCTGTTTCTCCACAATAAAGGTCAAGTACGGACCTTCAAATATCAGTGAGAGAAAGACAAGCCTTGAAAATTCAACTAATTCATGAATTAGGTATTCTTCACATGTATCTTATGAATGTCTCTCCAATCTATAACTTTACCACACGTACCTTGCTATAATGATCATTATCTACAAAGCCCAAATGCTATAGTATTTACTTTAGCAAATATGTTTAGTACAATACTCATGCAATTTCATCTAGGATTTGCCATAAGGACAAAAAAACCATCAATAGCTTACTGTTAGTTGTGAGGAATAGCAGTAGACCAAAATGTTTATTGTACTACTAGTATATCTCTCACCAGCAGTATTTAACCAACTGGATTTTTCTTCTGACTTTCACAACTTAAGTATTTTCTGTCACGAGTGCAACTTTAATAGTTAGTAGCCTATGCAATCACCTAAATTTCTTTATTAATTACTTTATTTTATTGCTAGATATTAATTACTAACTGATTTATATCCTACATTTATATTCCTAGTCTATATCTTCAGGGAGACCCTAGACGAGTAGATAGCACACCAGTCTTTCTTTCACAAAGATCCAGGATCAGATCCCTTCCACAAAGCACCACAAACAGTCCTCCTCACAACATACCTGAAGGTGGCAGCAGATTAGCAGACAAAACATAAATTATTTAATAATTAATATTCAGTTGTAAGAAAGAAACTAATTAATAATTAAATTTAGGTAACTGTATTGACTACTAACCATGACAATGAAAAGCATGTAATTACCACAATGTAATAAAGCTTTTTTACGCAAGAAAAAAATATGTAAATGAAAAAGTCTTACAAGTGAAATTTTTTCACAAATTATCTTGAAAAAGGAGGTTTAAACATCATCAACAATGACAAAAATTCTAAAAAATGAACCAAGATATTATTCTATGCATAAAAATTAGGACTGCATTTGATTCTGGCTGTATTTTTCAATCAGCATGATTCTGGCAGTGAATTGTTTGTACTGAGAGTATCACACTTGGAAATAGAGAGAATTGTCTGCATTTTGGTTTCATGTTATGATAAATAGATTCAATTCCACTCTCTATAAATATGCATTAAATGAAATGATCCATTATAAAACGTTAGGCCAAGAAGAAAGTTAACATGTTAAAAATATTATTAATTTCACACATGACAGTATTTAAATATAATACAACAAATAATTGGTAAAAGAATAAGCATTTTTATATCAGCTTTGTTTAAAATAACACCTGGTGAATTCTCTGAAATACATTAAATGAAGAGATCACGATGTATTTTCAACATGTGCTTTAGTTATTTCATTCCATTTTCACTACTAAAACTAATAAAAAACACTGAGTTGCACTGAAGTCTACTTATCAATAAATTTAAAAGTAAAAGATAAATATATTCTGCTTACTCCAACAAATAACTGTTTTTTCTTGATTTTTACACATTTATTTTAAGTTGATTCAGTAATAAATTAAGGGTATGTAATTTTACCTGATCTGCCAAGAAGGAAAACTGTTCAGGAATTTCCCAAGACTTAGCTCTGGTAATTCTATTATAATAAAATAACCTGCCCGTTTCATCTTCGTACTCAGCCCAGTGGTCCAAAAGAATTCGACGAAGGTGATCCTTTGGCCCTGGAAAAGGTGGTGTTGCCTGAGCTAAAGTTGCTAAATTAGCATAAATAGGATCCTAAAACACATGGAAAAAAAATTAGAAGTGAGAGCAACATGTATAAGAAAAATAAATATGCAGTCAAAACTGAAATAGATAAAACATATTAAATGGACAAAATCTGATGTTCAAAAGTATCAGTGCAAGATGTGAATCAGAACAAGAATAAATACAGCATTTTGAATTACATTTTTAGCTTCATAAAGTTACAATTTTCATATAATGAAAGTGCATTTCTAACAGGTACTTCCTGCCACTCACAAAATTAACTATTCTCATCCTGTTTTACCCACTATATTTGTTTCTTCACACATGCTACAAGCCTTCTGTTGCCCCTAATGGAATTCAACAATTTCAATATATCTCTCATTTGAATCATGTGTAACTTCTTCACCAATAGGAGTATGATGTATGTTTGGCAGAAGATGTAAGCACCATAGTCCATGTATAGAACAGCCACAGCAGTGATAGCACAACAGCAGATGAACTTAGCTGTGGCATCAGCAAGCTCGTTCCCGTGAATACCAACGTGGCCTGGCATCCATAAGAACTGGATAGAAGTAGATGTTAAAGAAAAATGTGCCAATCAGTTTTGAATATCAGTGAGAACTAACATGAAGCAATTTCAGGGCCACTAAAGAGCAAATCAAGTTGGTATAAACAGAACAATTTGAGTACTGATTAGCTTCTATGTGATCCAGGGCAAGAGAAATGGTGTAAAGTTCAACAGTGAACACAGAGGCTGAAGAGGGGATTATGTGCATAACCACCAAACCACAATAAGCCATAGCAAAGCCCACAGAGTCGCCTCATTTTGAACCATCCGTATAAATGGAAATGGAAGGATGGTTTGATAAATGTTCAGCAAATAGAAGACAACACTTCCAATTAAGAGTATCTGCTTTTCTTAGACAACTTAAAGAAAGGTCACATTTGGAGATGGTAATAAGCCACGATGGGATGAGCTGACCAATGGATACAACAGTGTCATCCAAGGACAAACCTAATTCATCCAACTAAACCTGGATATGAAGGCCAAAAGGAACAATAGCAGATCATCTGTTCTGAAAGAGCATGGCCCACTGAAAAAGGAAAATACAACCTGAGGTGAGATGCTATGGCAAGGATTAAATTTTGAAGCAAACAGTAAAGGCAGTTGCAAATGGCAGAGGTATAGAGGAGGTTTATGAAATTATGTACAAACTCTGGACTAAAGAAGTGCAAAAAGATCCCATGCAAAGCTGAAGCCCCTGACAATTAACATGGTGAAACATCTTAAAGGGTGAGGTCTTAGCAGAGACCCATAGTTCAGTTTTGATCGAATGATAGCATGATTTATTTTTAGAACAGAACATCAATTTGCTCCCCAAAAAGTAGAAGAGAAGATACAGAGGATGTTCAGTGCCCTTGTGCACTTAACTCATAGCTGCTTGATGTGTGATATAAAGGTCATCTTACAGTCAAAGATAAGCCCCAAGAACCTTGCCTCATGAACCATGGAAAGCACAGCTTCACCAACATAAAGTTCAGGGTCAGGGTGAATACTCCATTGGCAGTAAAAGTGCAGGCAAACAATTTTAAAGAAAGAAAAGTTAAAACCATTTGCTGTGGTCCACTTCAGTAAACAATTGAGGGCAATCTGTAGCTGCCCCTCAAAAAAATTTCATGTTTGAAAACTAGCATGAGATGTGGTTGTCATCGATATGTAGCCCATTTGCAACAGTAAGAGGGAGTTGTCCAGTGACGGCATTAATCTTTATACTAAAAAGAGACACTCAAGACATAGCCCTGAGGGAATCCTAGTTCTTTTAAGAATTGATTGATTGATTGATTTAGTGTTTAATGGCACAAAGCAACTAGACTATCTATGCGAAACATCCAGTAGAAAGCTAAAAATAAAGTAAATGGAGTAAGATACAAAAAAAAGGAAATGAAGGTAAAAAAAAAGATAAAACCAATGTTGACACCTAGTCTACAACGTTAAGAGAGAAAGCACAGCACAAAAAGTTGTAAAGTGCTTATTCCAGCAAAATGGTAAAGAACATAACCTGCCAGGGAGACTAACAGGTAAGTTCAAGAACTGCCGTCAGTCACATAAAGTTGACCTTTCCAGTCCTGGTTCTGGGTTGTGTCATAGCAGCCATTATCAAAATGTAAAAGAATAAAAGGTTTAAAAGAGACACAGCAAAATTGTAATAATGGGTAGCAAAATGTCCAGTAAAAAGAGAAAAGTCAAATAAGTGGAGTAAAATTTGTAAAGGTAAATGAAGGTAAAAACAGAAAATGGTGTAAAAACCAATGTTGACATCCAGTCTACAAAGTTATAAAGGACTACCTGCAGCAGAATGGTAATAAGCATAACCCACCAGGAAGATTAACAGGTAAGTATAAGAACCACCGTCAGTCACCTGAAGTTGGTCTTTCTAGTCCTGGTTGCGGGTTATGAGTCAATATGGCCAGAACTGAAAAGTAAAGTAGTAAAAGTGTGAAACAATATGCAGCAAAAGTATAATAACAACTCGCCAGGACAACTAATGAGTAGTTTAAACAAATAGTTCAAACAGTTAGCGTTAGTCACCTGAAGTTGGTCTTCCCAGTCCTGGTGTCCAGTTATTTAATGTTCTGGCCATTTTCCAATGTCAAATTAAACGAGAGAAAATAAAACTGTAAAAAAAGGAACCTCAATAAAAAAGGTGCAATGAAAATATATGCAACACTTAAATGAGATTAAAAAGATAAATGGTCATTAAAAAGTTAAAAACGTTATCTAGGTGGTCAGTGTCACCATCACCAATAACACTGTCCAATGTTACATATAGACCGTGGGAAAAAATATGTTTAAAATATTGCCGTCGTTGAGAATTGTAATGATGGCAAGAAAGTAAATCATGGCTAATAGTGATTTGAGTGTCACACAAACTACACATTGGTGCATCAGTTCCAGATAAAAGAAAACGAATTAAAAAAACTGTGACCAATGCATAGTCTAGTTAGAACAACTTCCTCCTTCCAAACTTTACAGAAGTTAGATAGCCAAAGTCCAATATAGGGTTTGAATTTGAAAAGCTTGTTGTTGTATTGCTCACTCCAAATGAACTGCCAGATGGCACGGAGCCAAGCATTGAATACAGGACCATAGTCCATGTATGGAATATGCACAGTGGTGATAGCACTGGAGCAGATAGATTTAGCTGCCGTGTCTACAAGCTTCTTCCCACGAATACCAGCATGGCCTGGTATCCAGAAAAATTGAACAAAAGTAGCTGTTAATAAGAAATGGGCCAGTTGGATTTGAATATCAGCGAGAACAGGATGTGAGCCAACGTGAAGCGATTCCAGGGCCAGTATAGAACTAAGCGAATCAGTATAAATAGTGCAGTTAGAGTACTGCTCAGCTGCGATATGATCCAGGGCAAGAGATATGGCATACAGTTCAGCAGTGAACACAGATGCTGTAGAGGGTATTCTGCGAGCAACCACTGAACCATAGCAAACCACGGCAGAGCCCACTGAATTACTTGATTTGGAACCATCTGTATAAATGGGAACTGAATGATTGTTCGAAAGATGTTCATTAAATAAAAGACGGTACTTCCAATCTGGAGTATCTGCCTTTTTTAGATGACTGAAAGAAAGGTCACATTTGGGGGCTGTAATAAGCCATGGTGGGATGGGCTGACCTGTAGAATCTGCAATGTTATCCAAAGACAGACCCAAGTCATCCAATTGGGCATGGATGTGAAGGAAAAATAAAAGATCATCTGTTCTGAAAAAATATGGCCCACCAAGGAAGGAAAACACATTCCCAGGTGGGATGCTCTTTTCAGGAACGAAGTTTCAAAGTATATTGTAAAGACAGTTGCAAACAGCGAAGGTTCATGAGATTCAACATATAAGCTTTGAACTGGAGAGATACGGAAAGCCCCAGTGCAGAGTCGAAGTCCTTGGTGATGAACGGGGTCCAGCATCTTTAAGGCCAAGGGTCTGGCAGAACCATTGACCACTGATCCATAGTCGAGTTTTGATCGAATAAGAGCACTATATAACTTTAACATTGAACATAGATCTGCTCCCAAACTGGTAGAAGAGAGGACACGGAGGATGTTCAGTGTTCTTGGGCATTTGACCCGAAGCTCCTTTAAGTGTGGTATAAAGGTCAGCTATGATCAAAGATAAGCCCCAAGAACTTAGTCTCCAGGACCACTGGCAGCAAAACTTCACCAATATGAAGTTCAGGATCAGGGTGGACACTCCGTTGATGGCAAAAGTGCATGCATACGGTTTTAGAGAGAGAGAAATTAAAGCCGTTTACCATAGTCCACTTCAGTACACGATTGAGAGCAGTTTGTAGTTGCACCTCAATATATCTCATGTTCGACAACTGACATGAGATGTGAAAGTCGTCAACATAGAGCCCGTTTGCAACAGTAAGAAGGAATTGTTCAACAGTGATGGCATTCACCTTTATACTGAAAAGTGTGACACTCAAAACACAGTCTTGAGGGACCCCAAGTTCATGTACAAAAGAACAGGAAAGTGTCAAACCCACACGAACTTGGAATCTCCTATCTCCTGTCCATAAAAAAATTTCAATAAACATGGGTAAATGGCCAGGTAACCCATACCTCAATGTTGTGTCATAAGCTTTCTCGATATCAAAGAATATTGATAAAAGATGTAAGCGTTTGAGAAAGGCTTCTCTAATAGATGTTTCAGAACGAATTAGGTGGTCTGTGGTGGAGTGTTGTCATCGAAACCCACACTGGGTGGACGAGAGGAGGTTGTTTGATTCAAGAAACCAAACAAAACAAGCATTAACCATCCTTTCTAAGGTCTTACAAAGACAGTTCATCAAAGCAATTGGACGATAGTTTGAAAGAATCTTGGGGTCTTCCCTGGCTTAGAGAAGGGTAAAATAATAGCCTGGTGCCAGGCATCAGGAAAAACATTCTCCTGCCAGATCCAGTTAAAGATAATCAGAAGGACATCAAGAGAAGCAAGAGATAGATAGTGCAGTATCTCATAGTGTACATCATTAGGTCCAACAGATGTACTGCCAGACTGATGAATGGCCATTTTCAGTTCCACCAGTGTAAAGTGACAATTATAGTCAAAGAAACAGTCAGTTAGAAAGGAAAGAAATGAACACTCTGCCCGAGTCTTCATGGCCAAGAAGATGGAGGAACAAGCAGAAGTGCTACATTCCAGACAAAACCTTTCACCTAGAGTACCAGCAATACTCCGGACATCATCCACCTCCTGACCATCAGAGAGTAAGATCAAGAGGGGGACAGAATTGTAGTGCCCATTAACCTTTCGAATCTTGTCCTATATGATCTTGGAACTAGTGGTTGAAGATATGCTAGATGTGAACTTAATCTAAGATTCCTTCTGGGTTTGACGTCTTACCCACCTAGCATGTGCACAGGCCCGTTGGAAAGCGACTGGGTTTGAAAGTGTGGGATATCTACGAAAAGTATGCCAGGCCTGTTTTTGAGCCTTCTGTGCTAAGTGGCAAGCAGGATTCCACCACAGACGAGGATATCATGGAAAATGTGTGGAGGTTTTAGGAATACACTGAGCAGCTGCTTGTACAATACAGCCAGTTACCGCTGCCACACAGTCGTCTATTGATGGCTGATTTACGATGGCAGGATAAAGTTCTGCAAGAGCAGTGAAAGTGGACCAGTCTGCCTGATCCAGCTTCCACCGGGGCACACAAGTAGGATGGCATCGACCACGGCCAGTCTCTCTCAAAAGGAAAGGAAATGATCACTGCCTTGTGGATTACTGTCAACCCTCCATGAAAAATGGGAGAATAATGAAGGGGAGCAAACCGAGAGATCAATAGCGGTAAAGAACTGACAAGGTGCATGAAAGTAAGTGGAAGAACCAGTATTGAAAAGAGAAAGATTGTGATCAGAGGACATCCGCTCTACAGATCGACCCCTCCCATCAATAATAGCACTTCCCCAGAGGGGATGATGTACATTAGAATCCCCCAGGATTAGAAATGGAGATGGCAACTGTTCAACTACAGCATCAAGGTCTAATTGATCGTATGTCTCTCCAGGGGACAGGTACAGAGAACAAACAGTGATGGTATAACCCAAGAAAACACGGATGGCTACGGCCTCCAAGGGTGTGTTGAGTGACAAAGACAGGGTAGGCACATGCTGATCAATCAATAATGCCACCCTTCCATGTACTCGTCCATCACACAGCCTCTCATTTCTGTACAGAGAAAACTGCCAAATGGAGACTGTATCAGCAGGTTTGAGAAATGTTTCTTGGAGGGAAAGACAAACAGAATGGTAGGAAGCAATCAGTGTTTTGATATCATCCAGATTAGAATGTAAACCTCAACAGTTCCATTTTATCAAGGTGGCCATTTTTAAGAATGGGTAGGTGAAGTGGCTGGAGAACCCTTCGGTTTACGACCACGTCTTTTTTCCTTACTGTCCTTAGTCAGAGGAGGTCTATCAACCTCCATGGATGGTGCCCTAGGTCGAGGGATTCCAGTGACTAAGGATGTGAACGAATGATTGTTTTGCTACTTGTGGTGGGAGAAAAAGATGTATCAGAAGAAATGCCTGTATTTCAAACTGAAGAATGTGGATCTTGAGGTTTGTTGGAATGTATGGGAGGAACAGAGATGGGTGAGGAAATCAATTCATCAACCTTTTTAACCACTGAGGTCAAAAGGCTTTTCAGTTGTTGTGAAAACGATTCTCTTGGAGGCACAGAGAGATCTGTCTGCACTCCCACTGTAGTTGTGGAATAAAGTGCAGCAACATATGTCTGAAATGGAGTGGTGGGCAGAAATTTCCGAGCCTCAGGATAACAAATATTATGTGTCATTTTCAAATGCTGCACATCTTTTTCCTCCAACCATTTTGGGCAAGAATGAAAGTCAGAGGGGTGAAGACCATTGCAGTTGATGCAATGTGGATCCATGTCACATTTGTGTGCATCGTGGTCCTTGACCCCACAACAAGCATATGTCAGGGAACCACGACATGATGTCTTTGAGTGGCTGAACCTCTGACATTGGAAACATCGAAGAGGGTTTGGAATGTATGGCCGAACCCTGCAAATGAGATAACCTTCCTTGATGGTGGCAGGTGCACTTGTTGAAGTAAGTGTCAAAACGAAGGTATTTGTTGCCAGTGTAACTCCATCTTTGCAAGTGGAGATGCACCCAACTGCAGAAACTCCTTGAGTGGAGAGACCAGCGAGAATTTCTGACTCAGGGATGTTCTTCAAATCCCTCTCAACAATAACTCCTAGTCATGAATTCAAAGTAGCATGAGTTGTAACCTCAATCTGTATATCACCAATTGCCTTTGAATTCAAAAGGAGTTCACTTTGGGATGTGCATGTTTCAACCAATATGTCTTCAGATCGAAGTTTCTTTACTGACTTTGGAGAGCCAGCAAGTCCCTCTAGTCCCTTCTGAATAAAAAAGGGGGACAATTGCCCTAAAGGTAATGTAAGAAAATGAGGTACATGTGTTACAGATTTTGAAGAGTGCTGTTCAGAGTCTTCAAGACGTGGTCGTTTACCCAGTGATTGTTTTTATCACAATTTTACTTAAATTTTTTGAAGGAGGATCCACAGGAAAAAGAGAAAAAAATTTCGGTACCCACTGACCCCACCCACTATGGAGCCCTACAAGGGGATGCACTACAAAGTCATGCAAGGACAATGCAGCAACACCAGGGCTTCGTGAACACTGAACCCAAACACCAGCATCAGGCACAATGTCCACAACACCCATTGAGAACTTCCAACACTGGTACTTGGTTGACTCTAGCCCAAGTGAACCAGCCGACTGACCCAAGGGGAGCCACCCAAAGGCCAAAGTGGTGTGTTAGGGTTGGACCCCTCAACCACCAGGATCATCTCCTCCCCTTCACAGGTTTCCATGCACGGTAAATACGTGGGTGGATGTTTAGATCCCAGAGAAGGTAACCAGACAGAACAGAACTTTCCCTGAAAGGTCCCCTCACCATGAACAGGAATCCACAATGAGGGGTTCTTTTAAGAAAGAACAGGAAATTATTGAGCCCACACGAACTTTGAATCACCTGCCCATTACAAAATTTTCAATAAAAATGGGCAAATGACCACAAAACCCAAATTAATGGAAGTCTCGCAAAATGCCTTACCTCCACATAGTACCATAAGCCTTCTCAAGGTCAAAGAATACTGATACAAGATGCTGTCGCTTAAGAAAGGCTTCTCTGATCAATGTTTCAAGTAGTATCAGGTGGTCCATGGTAGTGTTTTTGTCAGAACCCACAATGGGTGGGTGAGAGGAGGTTGTTTGATTTGAGGCACCAAATAAGAGGAGCATCAATCATTCTCTCTGTATTACTGAGACTGCTCATCAAAGCAACTAGATGGTAGTTTGAAGGAATCATGGGATACTTCCAAGGCTCAGAGAAAGGTAGAACAACAGCCTGGCAGTCTTCTATCGACTGCTCGCAGACAATGGCAGGATCAAGTTCTGCAAGAGTAGTAAAAAAGGAATAGTTGACTAGGTCCAGCTTCCACCAAGGCACATGTGTCTGACAGCATCAATCACAACCAGTCTCTCTCAATATGATAGGAAGATGATCACTGCCCTATGGGTTTCTGTCAAGCCTCCATGAAAATTGGGAAAGTAGTGAAGGAGAGATCAATAGCAGCAAAATGAGTACAAAAACCAGTATTGAAGAGAGAATGGTTGTGATCTGAGAGTATATGCTCTACATAGCTATCCCTCCAATCAATATCAGCACCTCCTCAGTGGGTATTATGTCTATTAAAGTCCCCCAGATTTATAAAAGGATACTGCAACTGTTCAATGAAAGTATCAAGATATATTTTATCATAGGTCTCTCCAGGAGACAGACAGAGAGAATAAACAGCAATGGTATGGCTTAAGAAAAAACAGATAGCTACAGCCTCTAAGAGTGTGTTGAGTGGCAAAGACAAGATGGGCACATGCTAATCAACAAGCAATGCCACCCTTCCAAGCACTCATCCATCACACAAGTTGTTTCTGTACAAAGAAAACTGCCAAAAGTGACTTTATCAGCAGGTTTCAGAAATGTTTCCTGTAAGATAAAACATACAGGATGGTAAGAATCAATCAGTGCTTTGATGCCGTGCAAATTAGAACATAAACCTCGACATTTCCACTGTATCATAGTGACCATTTTTACCATGTATAAGTAAACTGGGTGAAAAGCCCTTCTGTTTTTGTTCACATCTCTTTTCTGTATTTCTATTATTAGAAGGAGGTCTGTCAACCTCTACTGATCCTATGCTGGGTCAACTGGGCAGATCTCTGTCATTGGAAGGAGATTCTACCAACTGAAGGCATGAACAAATGATTGTTCTGAATCTCATGGCTAGAGAAGATGGACCTGAGAAGACACTTGAAACCAGAACCAAAGGAAGTTGATCTGGGTATGTGCTGGAAGAAATGGTAGGAACAGAGATGGGTGTTAACATTGATTCAACTTTTAAACAATGGAGAGCAAAAGACTTTTGAGAATAATTCTTTTGGAAGCAAAGAGAGATTGGACTCCACTCCTGCTCTAGCAGAGGAATGAAGTGCAACAGCATACATCCAAGATAAAGTGGTGGATAGTAACTTTCAAGTCTCAAGGTAAGAAATGTTGTGAACCATTTTCAAATGCTGTACCTCTTTTTCTTCCACTCACCTAGAGTATGAATAAAAGATGGACAATTAATACAATGAGGGTCTATTTCACACTCACAGGCATCATGTTTTTTGCCACCACAACAAGCACATGTCAAGGAACCACAACATGATGTCTTTGAGTGACTGAATCTCTGACCCTGGAAACATCTGAGAAGGTTTGAAATATGTAGCCATACCTTGCAATTTAGGTAACCTGTGTTGATGGTGGCAGGTGAACATGGTGATGTAAACATCAAAATTAGAACACTGGTCAGCATCATAATTCCATCTTTGTGAGTGAAGATATACCTCACTACAGAAACTCCTTGGGTAAGGAAACAGTGAGGATCTCTGGCTCTGAGATGTTCTTCAAATCCCTCTCAACACTAACTCATTGTGAAAAATTCACAAGTAGCATGGGAAATAACCTCAATGGGTATATCCCCAATGGTCTTCAAATGCAAGAGGAGTTCACTGTGTTTAGGATTGGATGTTTCCACCAATATGTCACCAGAATGAAACTTTTTGACTGACTCAGAAAAGCCAGCAAGCCACTATAGCCCCTTCTGAATATAAAAGGAAGACATTTGCCCTAATGATTTGTTTGAAAGAGAATGCAGTATCATAAAATGAGGTACAAGTGTTGAAGGGTCAGATTCTTCAAGATGTGGTCATTTACCTATAGTCTGTTTTTCACTTTTAATTTTAGTTGAGGAATCTGTAAAAAAGAAAGAACATTTTGGTGTCCACTGACTCCACTCACCACGAAACCCAAAGAAGGAATGCACAAAAAGGCCAAACAAGGACACTGTAGCAATACTAGGGTTTTATGAGCACTATACCCAAATACCAGCATCATATGAAATGTCTACAACACCTTCTGAGAACATCCAACACTGATACTTGGTTGACCCTAGCCCAAGTGAAAAACCCAATTAACCCTGAGGGGACCACCCTAAAGCTGCCTGTTTATTGAAATTCAAGGCCAAAGTGGTGAATCAGGGTTGGACTCCTCAACCATCAGGATCATCTCCTCCCCTTCAAGGGATGCCACACATGGCAAGCATGTGGGTAGATGTTTAGATCCCAGAGGAGGGAAACTGAAAGAATAGAACCTTCCCCGGGAAGTCCCCTCACCACGTACAGGAATAACACCAAGGGGCACATTGAATGGTTATAGAAATCTTTGTTTGAAATCCATTCAGGAAGATACTTCCATAGTTGATCACCTCAGCAGCTTGAACAAGCACGTGGTAAGGGACTTGCTTACTTCACTAAAAGGGGTGCAAATGCAGCAAAGAGCCTGGAAGAATATCACCTGATAGTGTAACATGTGACCATAAAACCCTATTTTGAAAAAAACAGACCATATTAATCTATTCAATACAATGCATGACAGGGATAGGAAACTGTCCCCTTCTGTTTTACCCAAACAGTCCATGGGTGGTATAGTCTGGAATGGTAAAGCTTATTCACACACGTAAGCATTCCATCTCAACAGTGAGCACTGTGAAGCCATGGATGATAAAGCACAAGTCAAGATGACTGTACAGTGCAAATTCCAAATTGAATAACAGATAAGATACCACTAATCACACAATGAGAATCATAAATGAGTAAATGAAGCAAAGGCTCCTGAAAGAGAAAGTATGAATATAAACTTGACCGGTCACAGTTTTATTGAAGCCTGAAGAATGGATGAAGGGGAAAGACAAAATCCCACCAACAAAAGCCATGAAATGGGGTAAATTATGGAAGACAAACTTAATAAATGTAGTAAGCATGCCTGACAGTAAAATTTCCTCCAGTGATCAACAATGAGATGCAAGGGGGAGGGGGAAAATGTAGTGTCGTATCTGATAAGATGACACTTGGAACAAATTCAGGAAGAAAAAGTCCAGAAGGAAGAAGCAAATCAAATCAAAAGTTGAACTCAATTGATGAGGTTAAAAGGGGAAAAATCCTAAACAGAGGGCCCCCATCAAATAAGCAGTTGGAACAAGTATCTTAGAAGGTAGATACTTATTTGTAGGTACTCTGGCAATATAACAAAAAGTAGTGACTGAATATAGAATTTTATCAAAATCAGGATGAGAAATAAAAAGGAAACAAGTAAGAAAGAGGAGTTAACCTCTCCAGATTCCAAGGTTTTTGGAAGGAAGGATAAAAAAAAAAAAAGAATAGTAGTAGTATGTGTACATGAAATGTCTGTTTGTTTTGGAATCGCGCACAAAGCTACTTGAGGGCTATCTGTGCTAGCTGTCCCTAATTTAGCAATGTAAGACTAGAGGGAAGGCAGCTAGTCATCTCCGTGTATTAACCTTAGAAATATCGATGAGATACTGATGGAGCCCACAAGCTTGTTTTGAAACACATTTTGCTACATTATTTAATGTCCTATCTTGTTTATAGGTCCACAACTTGGTTGATTACTCATGAATTTTTTTTTTTAACGAACATAAGAGGTTTCTCAAAGGACTCTGGATTTTTTTAAGTGCTCGCTAGGTTTCTTAAGAGTTTAGTGAGGTTAAAAAACTTGGTAGGACTATTAAATGATTCGTGATATTTGTTAAAACAACCGAAGGGGCTTGTCGAGTGTTTCTTATACATATCAGAATATTGTTAAGTAACCAAAATCCATTATTCCAGTTTTTGTACCAGGAAGAAGTGTTAGAAATCCTTGTTTGTGCTGTTCTAAGTAAATAAGTTTCTTTGTGGACTCTAATTCTTGCTTGTTAACTGTTGGGCTACTCTTTTCTTAACAAATAGTGGGATTGACCAACACATTATAATGCCCCCACAGCTGGGAGAGCGATTATGTTTGGCGCAACACAGGTGTGAACCCGTGACCCTCGGATTATGAGTCTCACGCCTTATGAGCTTGAACATGCTGGGCCCATGAAATGTCAAAGGCAAACAAATCAGACTGACATCCACAAGCTAAGAAGAGAAGGAAATTCACTTTACGCAGCAGATAAAACAAAGTACAAGGATAGTGGTGCAAATGGAGTAGAAAGTAATAATACCCGAATCCAGAAGAGTAGACCATCTGGGGAGATGACAAATCCAGATGTAATGCATTAACATGGTAAGGAGAGGGGAAGCAAATTATTGATGATATCAGGAAAAAGTAAGAGGTAAGTGATAGGGCAGTCCAATAACCTGACAGCAATGAGACCAAAAACCCCTGGTTTAAAAGTCATGCAAGACATTCCACTACTCAAACCACAGTAGGTCAGTCAGTGGAGAATCTTCAAGTTGCAGAACAACTGTGAAACACTTTCCATTTTTGTTTATATATCTGCATTGAAAAATGATGTATTGAACAAAGTGAAAAAAAAGCTGCTCAATGGGAAAAACCCAATATCCTAAGCAGATAAAAGCTACGTGTGAAGAGGAAGGCCATGAATGGTTGGATGTAGAACTGATGACTAAGGTGACAATGAAATCAAAATAACAAATAACACAATATTATCTCACAAAATTTGATATATTTTCAGATCTTTCTTCTAAAAATAATGGTACTAATACAATACACATTCAATCCGTTTAATAACCACATGAACACATACTAAACGTACATGATTTTGAATAATTATCCCAATGTACACGTGACTTCTGAGTAAAAAGTGGCATACATGCTTTAACTTCATTCTATTAATCCTCTCTTGCTTCTTGCGAATGTATATAATTTATTATTCATTATCTCATAAAAACTCATTTATAAAAGGAAATGAAGGTGAAACAAAAAAGTACTTACTCAAGCAAAATCGTAATGATCATAACCCGCCAGGAAGACTAACAGGTAAGTTCAAGAACTACCATCAGTCACCTGAAATTGGCCTTTCCAGTCCTGGTTCTGGGTTATGTGTCACACCAGCCATTATCAAAATGTAAAATAATAGAAGTTTTAAATGAAACGTAGCAAAATCGAAATAATGAGTAGCCAAATGTCCAGTAAAAAGGTAAAAGTAAAGTAAATGGATTAAAAGTTGTAAAAGTAAATGAAGGTAAAAACAAAACAGCAATAAAAAAATGGTGTAAAATCAATGTTTACATCCAATCCACAAAGATGTAAACGACTTCCTGTAACAGAATGGTAATAATCATAACACGCCAGGAAGACTAACAGCTACATATAAGAATCACCATCAGTCACCTGAAGTTGGTCTTTCCAGTCCTGGTTCTGGGTTGTGTGTTATTATGGCCATTACTAAAAGGTAAAGTAGTAAAATTGTGAAATAACATTCAGCAAAAGTGTAATAACAACTAGCCAGGATGACTAACGAGTAGTTCAAACAGCAGCACAAGTCACCTGAAGTTGGCCTTTCCCATCCGGGTGTCGAGTAATTTAATGTTCTGGCCATTTTCCAATGTCAAATTGAACGAGAGAGAATAAAACTAAAAAAGGAACCACAAATAAAAAGGTGTAACAAATAAATATGCAATACTTAAATGAGATTAAAAAGATTAATGGCCATTAAAAAACTTAAAACGTTATCAAGGTGGACAGCGTCATCATTACCAATAACACTGTCCAATGTTACAGATAAACCCTGGGAAAAAACATGTTTAAAATATTGCCATCGTTGAGAATTGTAATGATGGCAAGGAAGTAAAATGTGGTGATAGTGATTTGAGTATTACACAAACTACACATTGATGCATCAGTTCCAGATAAAAGAAAATGACGAGTTAAAAACCTGTGACCAATGCATAGTCTAGTTAGAACAACTTCCTCATTTCAAACATTACGGAAGCAACATTGCCAAAGTCCAATATAGGGTTTGATTTGAAAAAGCTTGTTGCGTTGCTCACTCCAAGTGGACTGCCAGATGGCACGGAGCCAAGCCTTGAAAACAGTACCATAGTCCATGTACGGAATAGGCAAAGGGTGATAGTGCCAGAACACATAGATATAGCTGCTGTGTCTGCAAGCTCATTCCCGTGAATACCAACATGGCCTGGTATCCAGAAAAACTGGATAGAAGTAGCTGTGAATGCAAAACGGGCCAGTCAGTTTTGAATATCAGGGAAAACAGGGTGTGAGCCAAATTATAGCGATTCCAGGACCAGTATAGAACTGAGCGAGTCAGTATAAATAGTGTAGTTGGAGTACTGCTCATCTGCAATATGATCCAGGCCAAGAGATATGGCATACATTTCAGCAGTGAACACAGAAGCTGTAGAGGGGATTCTGCGCATAACTACCAAACCACAGCAGAGCCCACTGAATTACCTGATTTGGAACCATCTGTATAAATGGGAATGCACTGATTGTTCAAAAGATGTTCATTAAATAAAGAAGGTACTTCCAATCTGGAGTATCTGCCTTTTTCAGATGACTGAAAGGTCACATTTGGGGGCTGTTATTAGCCATGGTGGGATGGGCTGACCTGTGGAATCTGCAATGTCATCCAAGAACAGACCCAATCCAGATGCAATTGGATGAGAAGACCAAACGGAGCAATGGTAGATCGTCTGTTCTGAAAAAGTATGGCCCACCAAGGAAGGAAAACAATTCCCAGGTGGAATGCTTTGTTAAGAAACGAAGTTTCAATGTATATTGTACTGACAATTGCAAACGGCGAAGGTGCAGAGAAGGTTCATCAGATTCAACGTATAAGCCTTGAACTTGAGAGGTATGGAAAGCCCCAGTGCAGAGTTGAAGTCCTTGGTGATGAATGGGGTCCAGCATTTTTACGGCCGAGGGTCTGGCAGAACCATAGACCATTGATCCATAGTCGAGTTTTGATCGAATAAGAGCACTATATAACTTTAACATTGAACATCGATCTGCTCCCAAACTGGTAGAAGAGAGGAAACAAAGGATGTTCAGTGTTCTTGGGCATTTGACCCGAAGCTGCTTTAAGTGTGGTATAAAGGTCAGCTATGATCAAAGATAAGCCCCAAGAACTTAGTCTCCAGGACCACTGGCAGCAAAACTTCACCAATATGAAGTTTAGGATCAGGGTGAATACCTCATTGACAGCAAAAGTGCATGCATACAGTTTTAGAGAGAGAGAAATTAAAGACATTTGCCATAGTCCATTTCAGTACATGATTGAGGGCAGTTTGTAGTTGTTGCTCAATATATCTCATGTTCGACGACTGACATGAAATGTGAAAGTTGTCAACATACAGCCCATTCACAACAGTGAGAGGGAGTTGTTCAGTGATGGCATTTATCTATATACTGGAAAGTGTGACACTCAAAACACAGCCTTGAGTGTCTCCAAGTTCCTGTACAAAAGAACTGGAAAGTGTTGAACCCACACAAACTTGGAATCTCCTGTTTATATTTTAATAAACATGGATAAATGGCCACGTAAACCATATGTATGGAGGTCTCGCAAAATGCCATACCTCCATGTTAAGTCATAAGCCTTTTCAATGTCAAAGAATATTAATACAAAATGTTGGCATTTGAGAAAGGCTTCTCTGATAAATCTTTCAAGACAAATTAGGTGGACTGTGGTGGAGTGCTGTCATTAGAACCCACATTGGGTGGGTGAGAGGAGGTTGTTTGATTCGAGCAACCAAACAAGATGAGCATTAACCATCCTTTCTAAGGTCTTACAGAGACAGCTCGTCAAAGCAATTGAACAGTAGTTTGAAGGAATCTTGGGATCTTTCACTGGCTTAGAAAAAAGTAAAATAATAGCCTGGTGCCAAGCATCAGGAAAATAATTCTCCTGCCAGATCCGATTAAAGACAATCAGAAGGACATCAAGAGAAACAGAAGATATATGGTGCAGCATGTCATAATGAGCATCATCAGGTCCAACAGATGTACTGGGAGACCGATGAAGGGCCATTTTCAGTTCCACCAGTGTAAAAGGACAATTATAGTAAAAAAAACAGTCAGTTTGAAAGGAAAGAGGTGAATGCTCTGCCCAAGTCTTGATGGCCAAGAAGGTGGAGGAACAAGCAGAAGTGCTAGATACCTGGCAAAAGCTTTCACCTAGAGTATCAGCAATGCTCCGGACATCAGAGAGTAAGATATAGAAAGGGTCAGAATTGTAGTGCCCATTAACCTTTTGAATCCTGTCCCATATGATCTTGGAACTGGTGGTAGAAGATATGCCAGTTGTGAACTTAATCTAAGATTCCTTCTGGCTTAGGCATCTTACCCACCTAGCATGTGCACGGGCCCGTTGAAAAGCGATGCGGTTGGAAAGTGTGGGATATCTACGGAAAGTATCCCAGGGCAGTTTTTGAGCCTTCCGTGCCAAGTGGCAGTTACTGCTGCCACACAGTCATCTATTGATGGTTGATTAACAATGGCAGGATCAAGTTCTGCGAGAGCAGTGAAAGTGGACCAGTCTGCCTGATCCAGCTTCCACCGGGACATGCAGGTAGAGTGGCATTGACCACAGCCAGTCTCTCTCAAAAGTATAGAAAAATGATCACTGCCTCGTGGATTTTTATCAACCCTCCATGAAAAATGGGAAAATAATGAAGGGGAAAAAACTGAGAGATCAATAGCAAGAGAGGACTGACTTGGTCCTTGCCCCTGCAACGAGCACATGTCAAGGAACCACGACATGATGTCTTTTAGTGGCCGAATCCTGAAAATGAGATAACCTGCCTTGATGGAGGCAAGTACACATAATGAAGTAAATGTCAAAACGAGGGTATTTGTTGACAATGTAGCTCCATATTTGCGAGTGGAGATGCCCCTAACTGCAGAAACTCCTTGAGTGGAGAGACCAGAGAGAATCTCTGACTCGGGGACATTCTTCATATCCTTCTCCACAATAACACCTCGTAATGAATTCAAAGTAGCATGAGGGGTAACCTCAATAGGTATATCCCCAACTGCCTTTGAATTCAAAAGGAGTTCACTGTGTTGGGATGTGGATGTTTCAACCAATATGTCTCCAGATCGAAGCTTCTTTACTGATTTTGGAGAACCAGCAAGTCCCTCTAGTCCCTTCTGAATAAAAAAAGGGGAACAACTGCCCTAAAGGTATTTCAGAAAGAGAATGTAATATAAGAAAATGAGGTACGTGTGTTACAGATGTTGAAGATTGCTGTTTAGAGTCTTCAAGACATGGTCGCTTACCCATTGACTGTTGTTTTTTTGCAATTTTATTAAAATTTTTTGAAGGAGGATCCACAGAAAAAAAGAAAAATTTTGGTACCCACTGACCCCACCCACTATGGAGACCTACAAGAGGACACACTACAATGTCATGCAAGGACAATGCAACAATGCCAGGGTTTCGTGAGCACTATATCCAAACACCCATTGAGAACTTCCAACACTGGTACTTGGTTGACTCTAGCCCAAATGGACCAGATGACTGACACAAGGGGGCCACCCAAATACCCAAAGGTCGCTCGCATACAGGAATTCAAGGCCAAAGTTGTGTGTTAGGGTTGGACCCCTCAACCACCAAGATCCTCTCCTCCCCTTCACGGGTCACCATGCATGGCAAGCACGTGGGTGGATGTTTAGATCCCAGAGAAGATAACCAGACAGAACAGAACCTTCCCTGAGAGGTCCCCTCACCACGTATAAGAATCAACACTGAGGGGTTAAGTCAAGAGAATTGTCCAAGTGGCCTGATAAAGAACACAGTTTCATTAAAGTCACACAGTTATTACAAAAAATAGAAGCACCAAAGCAACAAATTATTCATGTCCCTTTCTTAAATAAGCTCACTCTGGCATATTAATAAGCCCAAAACAAGAAGAATTCTCCATGTTGCTGTTGGAAAAAAACTACCAGAAAAAGATAAATATCATTCTATAGTGAAATAATATAAAAGAACAAGAGTTAATGGATGAAGAGTTGCATGGTTTCACAAGCTATAAAACAGCAAAATTAGCTCTCATCTATGTATTTGTGTGTCATAAAAGCTTTACCTGCAGAATAAATTAGTGTCCTATAATTGCTCAAAACACTCAAATGTCTATTTACATGAAAGAAATGAAGGGCCACATAAAAAAGATGTGAAATTCATCAAATAATTTAGACTTGTTAGGAACTGCAAAACACACAAGCAAGATATTTTGCCAGGTGATGAAATGAAAGAAAGACTTAAAGCACGGATATCAGTAAGATTTTCTTAGGTGAGACTTTTTGTTCCCTCGGAAATAAAAATATGTGAAGGTGATACACATATTAGGCTGATGCAGATAAAATGCCTTAAAATTTTTTACTTTGTATTTCCTTGGCAGTGATGTTTCTTTTACAAACCAGAAATAAGCCTGTCAGTTAATGACAAACTACTGCAGAACATCCTGAAAAGAACAATACACAAGTGCAGAATGTTAAGTTGTAACACAAGGTATTAACACAAGATTGAAACATATATCAATGACAATTTAAAAAAAAATGAAGCAAAGGTGATAAGCTATAAATTAAAGTTAATGAAATGAAAAAAACCATTAAAGATACAATATATATATTAAAAAACAGTTAACAAAAATAGGTTTAAAACAATGATATAAATAACTTAAAAATATAATGAAGGTTATTTTAAGAAAGGGTATTCTTAATACCAAAATGATTTAACACAACTTAATTTGAATTTTTTTAATTATGATTATTTAATTGGTGTTGGAGGTGGCATGTTGTAGGGCAAGTATTTTAAAATACTCAATGGAATGATCAACTATGTTGACATGTCGAGTTACAGGCTTACATCGGTCTTTAATAAAAATTCTAAATAAGAGTTTTTATGTGCATTTGAATAGAAAACAGCTAATTTCTGCTATATATATTTGGCCACAATTGTCACAAATAATGCAATACATTAAGCATTTAGATGTACGGCTATGAGGTTTTTGGAGAGGTGTAACAAATTATAACTGTTATAACTGTTGCCCATCAAGAAATAACTGCATATTTCTGAATATGCACTTAATTCAGAACTACACTAATTCTTATTAAGAATTATTCTAGTCATGGAAAGAGAAGTAATGGTGTAGCAAATTATAAAATTTTGAGTGGTTCTGGCATTATGATGTATGAGCCAAAGATTACAGCTCTACAGAGTAAGTTACCTGGAGCTAAAAAAAATAAATGCCACATGTGATCTATTTGTGTGAAAAAACCTCTATGAGATTCTAACTCGGTGCACCTGAGTGCAATATACATTACAGAAGCATAAAAATTTATAACATTGTTCTGCAACAATTAACTGCACGAGGTATTAATTAAAACAAAATATTCTGTGTTGCTTCAGAAAACAAAACTTTTAAAATATGCAAGTAGCTGGTTTTCATCAAGCATCTTCACAAATATTGATTTTTGAAGCACTTCATATTCAATCAAGGATACAAGTGCTTCATTTTACTTCAATATGATGGGGGTTCAGTGTCCAAATTTATGTACTTCATCCCATTTTATAAATGTATTTTTACACAATAAAGAAATATTCTAAATATATCCATGTTAAACATAAATCAGAAAATAAAATTTCTTCCCATAAAATCTGCTAAGTTACTTCCAAATCATATCAAAGAAATTATACATTAAATTCTTGACTTTCTTCTTGCGTTCAAATCTTACCTCTGAATCCTCAAGCAAACTGTCCTGACTACTTAATGATCCACTTTTTCCCTGAGAAAAACCAGATAACTTATCAGCTATATTTGTTTCTCCATCTTCAACAAAGATATCTTTTCCAAGTTTGCTTTTATCAACAGATTTTATTCCCACCATTTTGTTTTCACTTGTACTTGAAGGACAGTTAGTCTTAACACTAGTACTGTTTGCAAGTTTCAAAGATAAAACTCCACTCTGAATGAAACCTTTTTCTGTTAATGCAGTCTCCAATTCCAATTCACATTCATTTCTAGAATCTTCTAGACTTTTCAACTTAACTTTTTTATCTATAGTTTCAGACATGACATGTGATGCCTGATTATTTGTGTTATCATCTTCACTTAAAAAGTTAGAGTTATCAGTATCAATATTGCTGTAATTATCTTGATTTTCATAGGTTATTTTCAAATAATTTGAAGGAGCATGGAAGGACTGATTTGTTCCATCACTAATCAACCACCAATCTTTGTTTGTTTTCTCAAGAAGTTGATACTCTTTCCCTTTCTTCAAATGGATGAAAAATCCTTTGTCTGTACTGTAGCTGAAGTCATAGAGTGCTTGAACACAAACATTTTTAAGACGTGGCATGATGAAGGTATTACTTATTCAAACTACTGTAATAAAAAATAAAATCAGAAAAATTTCTAAAAAACATTTCTAATAACATATAATAACATATTTGTAATAATGATAATAATAAGTTTCTAAATAAGAAAAGGAATCAAGAGGCTACAATCAATCATTCTGATGTAAAGTGTAAAAGAGCATCATAAATTCATGAAACAATAGAACTGAAAAAAAAACAAACCTAAAAGTGGTTGTGGACCAAATACAAATACGTGGAAAATGATATTTAACAAATCATTATCAAAACCTTTGGTTCAATCATTATTTACTTCTTAGAATTTGAAAAAAAAAGTAAAACATACAAAATATACTCCAAACAGCACTTTTAACCACTGCATTCAAAAGAGCCAGAATTAGTTCAGCACTTGGATGTATCTTCCAACATTTATCTTGTTTGTTTTTAAAGCACAATTACATTGGAATCTCTGGTGCAGGAAAATAAGCCCCAAATTTGGTATTGCAAGTTCTTAACCTTACCACTAACAAACTGAGGGACAACACATATTTATCACATCCAAATAAACCACTCTGAGTACTTTATTATTTTCTAACAGTGTAGCTATGGAACAAATGTTATCTGGCATATTCACATCTAGATTGTTTTAGTAACCAGAAATTTCAATATTTCTACCTATAAATGCTCACTGCAAACTCTCAGTTAACAGTTTTTTTTGCTTTCTGATGAGAGACAATAATTAATTTTTGGTAAACATTTACGTCTCTATCTTTAAATTAAAGATTTATGGTATGACCACAATCTGTATGTTATAAATATATATATATATATATATATATATATCGGTCACAGAAAAGAAATGGTATCCATTAACACTGCTATCAGTGTACAACATAACTAACAATTCCTATGTGGTTGGTGACAATAATATACACTGATAAATCTTCTAATGATCAGTTTCTGTATTGCAAAAATGCTGCGTAACAGCACCACTAAACTGGAAGGAACTGACACACCCTCTCTCTCCCACATGTATATTGAACCAGTTTTAAAATTTGAGTTAGTTTCTCGAATGTTGTCTATATGTTTTATATTTACAAATGAACTTTTAAACAGCAAAACGTTGGGTAAAGTGACCACAATAAAGTCATTATAACTTTTTTCTTAATTGTGGAAAAAACAAAAGAAATTAGCATTTAATTACCTCAGTGTATTTATTCAGTACAACTTTTCAAAGTTATTTATGAGCTCTGTATCAAGAGAAAAATAATGTAAATATGAATATTATATTATTCAACAACGTAAACACATTCGTTATAATTGAAAATGCATACAGACAACTAATATAAAATGCCATCTATTGTACATTTTTCTGTTTATTGCATGTCATATGAAACACCATATGAATGTTCTTTCATCCTCAAGAGTATTTTAATGGTCTTCATTTTTTAACATTGGCCTAAAATCGAGCACAACCGAATTGTAAAGAAAATAAACCAACAATCAACAGAACAAATGTTTCAATTACATGCACACTAACGATCACCTAGATTAAGTAATAACAGTTAAACTCAATATAAGAAACAAAAATCTTCAAAAATAAAATAAAAAAAGCACATTCATACTTTCAGTCAGCACAAGGTATCCAATTATAAAAGTAAAATACTATTAAAATATTTAATAATATTTTTCTGCCGCATTTGTTCGAGCCAATCATCAGACAGAATGAAAATGAACAAAACTACTTATACTATAGAAAAACCTAGAACCAATAATACAGGGCACATGCCAATTTTAAAATGACATTCTGTTGAAACACCATTGATAAATAAGCAGGTGAGTGTAATTAAAATATTTATAAAGCAAAACAATATAGAACACATAAGAAGTTATAACAGTTAATCCAAGTCATTTAAAGAAAAATTTTGGTGTCTGATTATTTCCAGCACTTCTCTTGCATTCAGTTGAGTTCAGTGTTTTCACACAGAGAACAAAATAAACCAGTCTCAACCCACAGAATGTGATGAATATAGTTAATAGCATGTTCTACTACAAACGTTACAAAAGTGTAATTTTTGTTTGTTTCTTCTACTGTATTTATGTAGTAATTATAAAGATAATTTCTACATGCATTGTCACAGTAGATAAAAACCTATAAAGCAGATCAGTAGATTCAACTATCTAGTAGGCTGAATTACATAAGATGGTAAATATGATCATGAAATCAATTGGAAACATGAATGGCAAAGATGCATTTATGAAAATAAAAAATACACTGACAAATAGTAAAATTCCTATGAGGGTCAAAATAAAAAGTTATGGATTGTTATTTTATACCCTTTCTTAAGCATGCATCAGATTGTTGGATAATATTGCTGATTATGAAAAAGAATTGCAGCAATTTATTAATAATGCATCTCAAAACTATGTTGGACAAGTCACACCTCAAATGAGAGTATTCTGTCAAGAGCAAGTTTTAAGGAGAAATTCTTGACTAACATCAGAGAAATACAGTTGGACTTTCTCAAATATGATATGGTAAAAGAAGAAACTGAAAGTTTGATTGCAACTGAAATTACTGAAGAAAGGGAAGAACGAGGAAAATAGAGAGTAACATCAAGACTATCTAAATAAATGAACATATCGATAATAAAAATTCTTTGCGTCTCAAGAAGTAATCTGTGGAAGGCCATGGTCATTAATATCATGTTCGAATATGATATATATAGAAAGAAAGACTACAATTGTGTTCATCCAAAGACATCTTATTTTTTGATTTGTCTGACACATAAGTACTGCTGCATTCACATTCACACTTCATAAATTCTAATATGATTGGAAACTATCAACATTCAATAAAGGAAGGTTATAAATTAAGTTAAAATGGCTACATGTAATTTGGAATTATGTATATCTAGAAAAAAATCCATTTTGGTTTAAGGTGTTATGGAAATAAGCAAAGAGCTTTATTTAGTAAAGAGTGTTGTATTATCAGACAAGTTCATTTTAAGAATTTTATTAACAGCTTTATCAATGACTATCAGATCATACTCTCTATCTACGTCCATGTTTTAGTTCATTTCATTACAAATGTTGCATCGTTAGACATAACATGAAAAACACAAAGTCAGAGAATGGAACACACCAATGTCTTGAGAAAAGGCGGTGACAAATCTATATATGACAGTACAGTGACAAGTGATTTCTACTCATAAAACAACCAGAAAATACCATCTGGTTATTTTACTGATTTTCAATTACAAATTTAGTGTTACGATGTGAATTATTTGTGTAAAAAATATTTTACCCCAAATATCACCTTGATTCCACACTACAAACATACAATACACATATCTCAGTTAAATTTTCATTTAAGATACAGTTGAAAAGAAACTCTGAAAAGCTGGGATCACTTTTCATAAATGCAATTAATCCTTCATTTTTCCCCTCCATTGCAGGTGCTTCATCTGTTGCAACAGTGACAAGTTTATCCACTGGAATATTAGCATTTGTTAAGGCTCTGTCAAGTGTATTTTTAATGTCAACACCACGAGTTGTTTCTTTTAGTGGCACTAAGCCCAACATCTCTTCTTTCACAGTTACATCAGAGGAAACATAACAAACAAATACTGCCAGTTGTGGGTTGTCTTGTATATGACTCTAGATTCATCAAGAGCTGAGCTGAATGCAGTGGAATTCTTTAACTCATTTTGCCTGCAACATCAGCACTGATTTGTGAGATACATCTCTCTGTAGTGAGGCATTAAGCTGGTTTTTGTATTAATCACTGAAGTCTTGTGTTACATGGATTAACACTTAAACAACTTCAGCTACATTATTCTTAACAAATTCACCTTCAGAACATGGCCATTTAGCACAAGCAATATTTTATGGCATAATAAAACTAGCTTTAGTCATTGTACCAACTTCCTTACTGAATGTTGTCAACAGTGTGTGCTGGCTATTTAGTGATGATTTTAACACAACTAGCTTGTTTTTCCATAATTCTGATTGGGATGAATAATCAGATAAAAAGTTTTTGTGGTTTGTTTCATAGTGGTGTTTCAAGTTACTGGCTTTGTAATGACTGAGTAACACATTGCAGAGAGGACACAAAGGTTTACCTCCTTAAACGGTAAATGTAAAATCCTCCTCCCACTCTTGCTTAAAATTTGTTTTCATCTTCATACTTTCACTTCTTACAATCAGATGATGCCATTTTCCTTCACAAAATTTTCAGAAACTTCTAAAAAATTAAGATGAAAAGAAACAATAAGCTCCAACACACACAACACAACCAAATTCTAAAGCATCCAGTATCACACTAACACTCAGCTAATTTCACTGCTTACTGATGCCACACATGCCACAATAACACAGTTGCACACCTCATCCACTAAAACTAACACTGTCAGCACCAATTTGTAAGATTACCAATTCTCCAACACAATTCCTCTGTAATCCTTGCTGATCCAAAATTTCTTTAATCCCAGACTCAAATCTAGCATTGAAATTAGGATTTAAATTCTTAAGCATATTTACTCACTATAAACATAAAACTTACATTTTAATCTAGTGGACTCTCAGATTATATCCAGTAAATAATTATAAAGCTCAAAAATGTTTTATTTACCTTTTATATTAATTGAGATTCAAAAAGGAGCTCAGCTAATGCATTTCTTCGAGTTGCACATCAAAGTCAAAGAACCACAGTTTGGCCACCCCTGCTATAGGCAATGCTTGAAGTAGGATAGGATGGGCACAATGCTATCACTCTTCTTTTTGATAGGGCCCAAAACCAACTTGCTACTGTAAAGCTTCTCAAAAGAGAAAGTTTCAAAACTGATATAGTAAATATTTATGGTGACAAGTGACTGGGAAAGATATTATACATTTTTCATTTTTCTTTAAATCTTGGGTAAGCACAATTTAGAAATGAAACAAAGTAGAACAAAGACAAACTGGACTAACTCTCTCACTGTAGACTTAGTAAATATGACCGAGTTTTTAACCAAAAAAGAAACAGTAATATTTTCCATGCTATAAGTACTTGGTTCTCTCGTTCTTTTTTTTTACATTTTGAACCATACTAACTAATAAACTCACCACACACATTATAAATCATTTGGCTCATATTACCCAAAACATGAGCTGTTCACAAGTGTACCTTGTTAAGAATTTTTATCCAGTTCTGCTTTGCTTTCCTTTCTTCAGTATTTCACACCACCTAACTTAGTTTATAATAGGGTTAAAATGAATGCTGAATCCTAGATAAGAGAAGTTTTTCATATCTAAATGTTTTTTTCTTGAAGTAAAATATAGTTTTATATAAACACAAAATTCAAGATTATTAAATTTGATGCAATAAATGTGTCCAATTAAGACAGCTGAAATCTTGACCACATCTCTACTGTGAAAGGGCTGCTTTGAACAAGAAGTGTTGTAATTGCTTTGCCATTTCTACACCTCACTTCCAATTCATTTTCCCTATCTTACAACAAATTTCTTGGAAAGTGAACATTACTTCTCCTTCTTAGACCTTCTACACCTCATTTCCAATTCATTTCCCATATCTTACAACAATTTTCTTGGAAAATGAATGCTACTTCTCTTTCTTAGACCTTCTACACCTCAATTCATTTCCCCTATCTTACAACAATTTTCTTGGAAAGATAATGCTACTTCTCTTTCTTAAACAATTTGTATGTTTTATAAGCTTTTAAGAAAAAAAAACATGGAGAAGTGGAGTATCCTTGAAATATCCTGCAAAATTTTAAGGTAAAACATTTAAGGTGCATTACAAGTCAGCTCTGACCACAGCAGACAGCTTGCACTAAAGGGTTTAGTGGTCAGCCACACTCAAGACTAGGTGGAGCTGTCCAATGAAGAGTTATGTATTGTTATTGCTTTGTAACTACGGAAAATTAGGTTTCCAGCTTTCTAGTGAAAAAGTGTAAAGATACAGTAAGTAAAGTAGAAGAAACTCAGACTAATGGTAAACACTAGTGTTGCATTTGCCAGACAGTTTGAAAGTGTGTATATAACAAGAACCGATCTAAGATTGTTGGATGAAAATTATCCAAATAATTTAAACCACATGCAGCAAAAACAACTCAGAAACTTGTTGATTGGTTATGGCAATATAGATATGTTACCAAATGTTCAACTGGGTTAAACAGATAGTGAAGGAATTTTATAACTTTTAAAGAGCATTTTGTAATTTCCTGTAGTGATAATCAAGAAGAGGAAAAAAATTGCTAGATTTTGTGTTGATTTTAAGCAACTAAATGTGGTAACTTGCCTTGAAAGCTTTCCGTTTCCAAAAATAGACGATTTTCTGAAATGCATTGGTAGGTTCTCATTGGTTCAACACTTTAGATCTCACATCTGGACACTAACAAATGAGCTATGTTATGAGAGCAAACCTAAAACTGCTTTCACCATGAGATAATTTGAAATGAGTTGTGCATCATTCAATTTGGCCAATGTAATACACCCACTGTTTTGAGAAACTAATAGAGCTTACACTGTAGAGGATGCATTGGAAGAAATAACTAGTCTATGTTCACAATGTTTTAACATTTTATTGTGCATTTAAGTCTTCAACTAAAAACATGAAGGTGGTATTATTGTGGATAAAAAAATCAGAATTTAAAATGAAACCAGAAAAATGCACAAGTGTAATATCTAAGTCATATTGTAGTTATAGATGGAGTCAGCCTTTGGCCAAGTGAATTTGTTCAATTTTGTCATACCAACAATTTCGAGCTAACTTACAAGATAACACACAAGTGTCTGCCTTTAGATGGGGTGAAAAATGTGACCAAGTATTTCAATCCTTAGAGCTGGCTTTAGTGAAGATTACAATTACCTCTGAGCTTCAGAGTATAGATATTGCATGATAAAGAAACAACTGCTTGCATTAAAAAAAAAAACTGCCAAATCCATACTAAGCCATGTAAAGGAACTGGTATTGGATGATACAATTAATATTTAAGAATTTCCAGGAAGAGCAGCTGATGACCCTAGATCCAGCATGGATGTTCCTTGTGCAGCAAGGTAAAGCATGGCAAACACAAACAGAAGAAAGCAAGGATTCAAACAGCCTGTAGCACTTATGTCGTGACTTATGGGTGCAAGAAATTGTGGTATAGTACTATTACTATGAACCACTTAAAGCTTTAAGGCAAAAATTCTCCAGGTCTTGCATAATACCAAGACTGGAAGGATGTGCTAAAATTCAATTGCAGTTCAGTGGCATGGAGTGTCATAAGAGATCTACACATATCAAGAAGCAAACTTCCAAACACAATTGCTTTTTGAGTTGTGTATAAGTGTTAAGTATAATGAAGATATGCATTTCAACTTAACACCCAAAGTTCATTGGTTTAGAATAAAAATAATGCAAGCTACCAAGAGAATGTTTATCATGTTTGTTAAATTGTTGTGATGAACACTTGCCATGCATCATGATGTTGTACATATTAATTGAAAAAGAGGTTTAAAGGCTGTTTTGTAAATTTATTAGTGATCAGGCAGGTTGATGTAATGTATGATGATCTCTCCTTTCTAATAACACCCATATGAACATATGGAATAGTTAAGATCTGTATTCACAGTTAAATGGCATGTATGCAATTTAGGTATCCATGTAATTACAAAGTTCATTCTTGTAAACAACAAATTTATGCACTTTAAAACTTTACAAGTGACAGAAATGTATTTTCCATGAAATACATATACAGTAAACTCTCACTGTAATGAAGTCGTAGGGACCAAAGAGAATTGTTCATTACAAAAGAAGTTCATTAAAAAGGATTTTTTTTTCATTCACTAGCCAAGTCTGGTAATGGTAGGCCCTATAACTGACAGCTGTTGCAGTACTGGTAATTGGATTAAAGACTCAGAAGTCACACGTGTGTAAACACTTAAAACACATTTAATGAAATTCAAAACGACAATTAACAGCATTTTTATAGGCCACAGCATGCAGGCTGCCCAGGCATAATCTACTCAAGCCATAATCTGAAAATTTTATATCTAAGCTAATTTTTGCTGGGAGGGCGGGTGAGTTGGGGCGGGCAGGGGTTTAAAGTGTTATTGACCATAATTGTTGTAAAAACATTGCTAAGCAAATCTACTACCCCATCTGCAGTCCGCTATTTCTCAAGTGTAAGATTTTGATGGTGGCACCACACATTGTTGCACGGAGACTGACTAATTGCACTTGCTAGCGGCGTAGCGGGTGGTCTGCAGCCGGCAGCGGTGACAATTAATTTAGGGAAGAAGAGAAAAATAAATATCTTCGTGCCTGGTTCAATACAAAGGACGTAATATTGATGCTTTTCACACCCTAGGGAGTATAATTATACATCATTACAAGCCGACACTTCGATACATGCAGTCTGGTTCAAGGGGCTTTTGTCACTATGTATTTATATGGACAGTTGGCTGGACCAGTCAACAACTTCAATACAAGTGATATATTCGGTTCTCATGACTTAGAAACAATGAAAGTTTACTGCATGCTGTGTTCCTTATCTGTAGTGCCCACCATCCTCAACAACTTCAAAACAGTCCCACCTAAATTTTGAAATATCCATTGTTCCTATCTACTATCTTGCAAAATATAGCAAATATACTGAGTTTTGAGAAGCACATGTTGAAAAGAGAGTTATCCAACATCACTGAAACTTCTGTAGACAGTCAGATAAAAATTTGCTAAAATACTGAACCAATTCTTTTCTCTCTTTTTTATACATCTTCTGCCCTGTTCACTAAGACTCAGAAATAATCTCTGCTTCAATAAGTGATGTGCTGCAACAGCACATCCTTTGTTCACACTATCAAAGAGCCACATGAGAAAATACCAACAACATCACCAGCTGATACGAAATGAAAACTTGACAGGAGAAAAACTGACTCCCTTGAGAAAATTGAATATTGTTCCAAATCTTGCAATGACTTTCAGAATACTGCAATACAAGACAGTGCAAAAACCTGTATGTGCAAATAAAGAAAAGCAAATTGTTGTACTCCTGCAGTGCCAATTGCTTGTATGTCTACCATTTAGGTATTTACTCTCAATCTCAATAATTTTAGCACAAAGCATCTACAACTCACCCTTGTAGCATTAAATATCAGTTTGTTTATGTGTTAACCAAAAATACAATTTTGTTCTTGTGTACAAATGTCATGACAAAATTTACTAAGATTCAAATTAACTTTTCCTTCCTAATACTTTATTACTATTTTGCAAAATTCAATTTTGGATATTTTTGCACTTCTAAAACATATTCCACTGAATTTTTAGACCTCAACAATCCAACAGAAAATTTGTGAAATTTCCAGCCTAACTGTTCTAGAATATGAAAAATCACAATTTATAGAGTTGGCATTATCTTGACTGCTATCTTAAATTTTAGGCTTCAGATTGAAATTTGCACTTAGCAACAGTGAATTTAATAATAAGCGGAAGCAAGTTACCATTAAAAGACCAGTCGATGTTGTTACATGATTTGATTCACCACATTTTTTGAGAATGATGCCAAGACAAGTAAGATTACTAAAATAATTCTTGTGATAGAAACCAAGGTTCTCAACAATACTGGTTAAGATTTATTTTCCTTTAAGAAAAGTGAAGTAAAAGCTAATGTTATTGAAGTTTGCTACAGTATCTAAGACATTAATAGCATAAAAAACTCAAGATGTGGAAACATACAGACTAGACTCAAGTTGGCAGTTTTATTTTTCTAGTATGATAACTGGCTTTCATCAAAAGCAATAAACACAGCCAGCTCTTTATACAAGTTTTAAAAGGAATATCAATGATATATATACTTATATATTTAAGAGTAAAGCTTTATTACTCCAAAATAGTATTTTCATTATGACCTGTTTCTGTATTCTTGCGATGTTTCATAACATCAGAATAACAACTCAGTCCTTCAAGATTGTACATGCCGAACTTTTTACTTTTCTCAAAAGTGGATATGCATTTACAACCTTTAAGGACTGAGTTATCATTCTGATATCATGAAACATCTCAAGAATACAGAAACAGGTCATAATGAAAATACTATTTTGAAGTAATAAAGCTTTTGTCTTAAATATATAGTTATATGAACCTTTTTCTTTCTTGAAATAATATTATTGATACCTGAACTTAGTATCACAATTGTATTGTTTTCAGTTAATCAGTAGTTTTGTTTGCACTGTTTCTATGTTTAGCTATAAATCTAGAATACGTACATTTTTTCCCTCAATCATTCATTCTCAACATGCTATATTCTTTCAATTTCTAATGACTCTTCTCAGCAAATTCCCCACACAACTTTCCTGAATAAGCCTTTCCAAAATCTCTGGATAAAAACCATAGTATAAATTTGTCTGAAGTATACAAAAAAAACCACACACTAAAACTTAGGATTTTAAAATGCATAGTGCAAGCAAATACAGACAAACAACAAATTTCTTGTCATTAATACATCAGTACCTTCTTATGATAAATTTTCAGCACTAGTTCAGGCTCTACATACCATATATAAATTATATCAGGATTGAATAACTTTCACTGATAGTGAACCCTGCAGTTCTCTTTCTCAGCTACGTTTCAGAGAAACTGCTTTCAAAAAAATAAAGGAAATACAAATATATAAATAAATCAGAAAAACAATCAGTACAGTGCATACTTCCACCATTGATCATATATGGCTCTCAAAAACAAAATAAAAAAACACCTTCATGTCCATCATTATCAACGGACATGAATCATTTTCAGCAAGACAATGAGGAATTTTTGACTGAGTTATAATGCAAAAAATAAAATGAAACATCAGTCCCCTCATTAAGAGACCAAGATTATTTTTATTTTTGTGATCTTGACCCTAGAAAAAAATTCAAGTTGAATCATTGCCCAAATGTATACCAACTTTCAACTAAATCTATTTGGCTGTTTTTGAAAATCTTGCCAACAAACACAGAAAGAGGTTATAGCATAATTTCCATCCACCTTTGGTCGTGGGAGTAACATTTCAGCCTGATGAACATAATATATCATAAACATTTGTTGCATAACTAGAATTAGATTTTGCTTAAAGCTTAGCAATTTCTGGATAATGTTTTGCTTACCTAACATAGTTCATATATGTATAGTGAGACAGTGAAGGAAGTTTAAGAATAAAAAAAAAATTCATGTAATTGCTTTTTTTGAGAGGTTAGAAAAGATGGGTTAAAGTAACAATAAGCTGGAACTTGTCCCAAGAAATATATACAATGAAACAAAAATCTGTAGGACAGTTTGAAAAAAACAGAAGTATAGGCAAGAGAAAGAATGCATTTTAAGGATCAGAAAATAAGATTATTTTGCAAAAGGCCAGTTATAGGTCATTATTAAGATAAATAAAGACCCATATCTTCAGAATGCATCTCTATTAAGAAGTACAGCATCATCAATACAAAGCTTAGGAACTGGATGAATACCCTGTTGACAGCAGAAATGTACACAAACAGTTTTAGAGAGATAAAGATGAAAACCACTTGCTGTGGTACACTTAAATATACGACTGATTGAAATTTTTAGCTGCCACTCAATAAATCTCATGTTTGATGACTCACATGAGATGTGAAAGTCATCAACGAAAAGAACATTTGTAACTGTTGGGGGTAGCTGTTCAATGATGGCATTAATCTTTATAATGAAAAGTGTGACACTCAGAACACAGCCCTGAAGGACTCCAACTTTCTGTGGGTAAAAACTGGAAAGTGTTGAGTCCACACAGACCTGGAATTGATAGTTCATTAAAAATGCTTAATTAAAAGTGGCAAATTGCTACTCAATCCATATGAGCAAAGGTATCGCAAGATGCCATATCTCCGAGTTGTATCATAAGCTTTCGCCAAACAAAAAAAACAAACAAGATGTTGCTTCAAAGAGACTTCTCAAACTGGTGTTTCAAGGCAAATTAAGTGGTCTATCATAAAGCGTTGTCTTCGAAACCCACACTGAATGGGTAAAAGAAGGTTGTTTGATTCGAGGAACCAAACAAAATGAGCATTAATCACCCTCTCTAAGGTCTTACTGAGACAACTCATCAAATCAATGGGATGGTAATTCGAAGGAATCTTTGGATCCTTCCCAGGTTGAAAAATAGGGAGTACAATAACATGGCACCAAGCATTAAGAAAGACATTCTCCTGCCATATCCAGTTAAAGACAACCAGGAGAATAGTAAGAGAGACAAGAGAAAGGTGATGTAGTATCTCATAAGGTATATCATCAGGTCCAACTGATGTATTGCCAGACTGATAAAGTGCACGTTTGACTTCCACCAGCATAAGAGGACAATTTTACTCATTGGGATGATCAATTGAAAAGGAAAGAGGCAGACATTCAACTCGTGTTTTAATAGCTAAGAAGGAAGGGGATGAGTTCAAAAAGCTAGATACATGAAAGAAACATTCACCAAAAGTATTAGCAGTGTTCTGAGCATCAGAAACTTCATGCCCATTGAATATTAAGATAGAGTGAGGGACAAAAGTATACCATCCACTCACCTTCCAGATCTTGTCCCACATGACTTTTGAACTGGTGGTTGAACAAATGCTGGAGGTATATTTAATCTAAAATTCCTTTTAGCTTTGACATCTAACTTGCTGAGCCTGTGCACAGACTTGCTCAAATACAATGCAGTTTGTAAGTGTGGAATATCTACAAAATCTATCCCAAGCCCATTTCTGAGCTTTTCATGTTATAGAACAAGCACAATTCCACCAAGGGAAAGGATGCTATGGGAAAGATGTCGAGGTTTTGGAAGACACACTGAGTAGCTGCTTGGACAATACAGTTAGTTACTGCTGCTACACAACCATCTATCAATGACTAACATATGATGAGAACAGTATCAAATTCCAAGAGAGCAGTGAAAGAAGGCCAGTTAGCCTGATTCAACTTCCACCAAGGCACACGGGTCAGGTAGCACTGATCACAGCCAACCTCTCTTAATATGATAGGAAAATGATCACTCTCCCATGGATTGATATCAGCCTCCCAAGAAAAGCAAAGGGGAGCAGACAGAAAGATCTATAGTAGTAAATGACTGACTGGGTGCAGAAAACAAGTGTAAAAGCCAGTATTAAAGAGAGACAGGCTGTGATTCAGAAGCATATGCTCTACAACATGATCCCTCACATCAATACTAGAACAAACCCAGAGGGTATTCAGTGATGTCGAGAAACCCACTTGTTGAGAATTTTATATGCAAAAACGGCTCGTTTTGGGTTCAGAAAATATTTTAAATAGAACCAGAGGGTATTATGTCAATTAAGATCTCCCAAAATTAAAAAGGAGGTTGGCAGTTGCCCAATGAGGACATCAAGGTCTGAGGAATGATAATTTTTTCCAGAGGTAAGGTACAGTAAGCAAACAGTAATGGTAAGACCCAAGGAGATACAGATGGCTACAGCCTATAAGGGCATATTCAATGACAAGGACTGGGTGGACACATGTTAATAAACCACATCCTTGTCCTACACGGCATGCCATTTAAATGAAAGAAGTTTTGTCAAATTTTGACTGTATCAGTAGATTTTAAAAATGTTTTTTTTGTAAAAAAAGGCATTTGGGATGATAAAAATCAACCATATCCTTGATGACATTCACATCTGATTGAAAACCTTGACAGTTTCATTGGATTAGCATAGCCATTTTTCTTTATTTTGGAGGAGAATATGGCACAAAGACCTTCTGTTTTCAACTGTGCTTTACTGGAAATGGGTTGTTCACTCTCCAGTGATCCTCTGAATCGAGTAGGCAAATCAGAGTTTGTAAACATACATTCCAGTGATACGGATGTGAATGAATGGGTTGTTTAATTTTTGGGGAGTCAAGAGAGGAAGACCCCATGGAAACACCAGGGCTTGAACAAGGTGAAGTTGGACAATGACTGGAAGATGTGATAGCAACAGAAATAGAAGTAGATGCTAATTTGTTAACTTTCTTGATTTTGGAGGGAACTAGATCAAGATGCACTGTTAAGGATTCTGTAGGAGGCATAAAAATATCTGTCTGGACTCCTACTGTAGTAGTGGAATAGATTTCAAGAGCATAAGTCCAAGATAGAATTGGAAATAATTATTTCCCAGCCTCTGGATAAGTAATATTATGAACTGTCTTCAGACGTACTTCTTTCTCTTCCCCACATTTAGGGCAAGAAGTAAAATAGGAAGGATGTGGACCATTAAAGTTAACACAATACGGTTCTAGTTGGTATTCAAAACAATCATGGTCTTTACCAGCACAACGGTCATGTTTTAAGGAATCACGGCAAGATGTTTTCAAGTGACCCAATTGTTGACAACGAAAAGATCTAACAGGGCTAGGAATATAAGGCCATTCCTTACAATTCAGATATCCTGCCATAATTGTTGTAGGAGGATGCAATGTTGTTAAATGTTAATACTAGAACATTTGTCGGCTCCATAATCCTGTCTCTACAAGTAAAAATTCAACGCACGGCTGTAACATCTTGGCTGGTGAAATTTGTGAGGATCTCTGGCTCTGGAAAGGTCTTTAGATCCCTCTCAACTATACATCCTCCGAAATTATTCAAAGTAGAAGGAAGAGTAACCTCAATGGGTATATCCCCAATGGCCTTTGACTTCAAAAGGAGTTTGGAATGTTGTGATGAAGCCATTTCCACTAAAATGTCCCCAGACCGTAATTTTTTTTTACTGATTTAGGTGAGCCAGCAAGTCCTACTAAATAAAAATGGAGACATCTGCCCTACGGGTTTTTCAGTTAAAGAATGTATAATTAAACATTGCAGGTCAAATTCAAGTTGTGAGTTTGACTACAGAGTCATCAACGTGCAGTCGTTTGCCAGTAGTCGGATTTTTCTCTTTGCTGTCATGCTTATTTATTTTTTTATTTGAGGGGTGTCCATAATAAAAAAAAAAAGAATATTTCCGTGCCCACTGACACCACCCACCATAAAGCCCTACGAGAGGGCGCACTACAGTGCCATATAAGGTCACTGCATGGACACTAGAGTTTTGTGAGTACTATACTCAAACACCAGTATCAGACATAATGTCCACTACACCTGTTAAGGACATCCTAGGCTGGCACTCAGTTTAACACAAATGGACTAGCCGACTGATCTTTGGGGGTCACCCCAAGACCACCCATCAACAGGAATTCAAGGCCAAAGTAATGTGTTGGAGTTGAGCCCCTCAGCCACCAGAATACTCTCCTCCCCTTTATGGGTTACCATGCATGGCAAACATGCAGGTGGATGTTTAGATCCCAGAGAAAGTAAACTTAAAGTACAGAACCTTCTCTGGGAGGTCCCCTCACCACATACAGAAATCCACAGAGGGGTTGTTTAAAGGGATGAAACACTCTTGCTTTCCAATAATAATAGTATTTTTAACTAAGTGAAAAGTAAAAACACAATGCTTATGAATGAAGATTGAAAGAGACAGTGCCAAAAAAACAGTATATTAGCACATAGTATCATGAAGTCTATATAGAGAGAAAAACAAAATTTTAAAGACCAGAAAATTATATTTAAAACTGTTTATCCCTTTGTGAACAAGAAATTAATGTTAATTGGGTTTAAAATGTTTTCACTTTTCTTCAGCAAAAAATGTAGAGATACTTGAAAGATTAAATGGTTCATTGTTGTCCTAATGTTACAAAAGGTAGAACAGTTATTATTAAAAAATATGAGACAGCAAGCATAATTTTGAAAATTATCAAACAGTAAATTTCAAATATGCTGTTTTGCTAATGGCTCTCAAACCTTTTAAATCACAACCACCACCACTTTATTCAAAATTTTTTTACAGTTGGATATTTATAATCTGACCATTTTGCTTTCAGTATAGTTGCACTACTTATTGAAATTGAAATATTTTGAACTATCTTTATTTACTAATTTTTCTCATGGATGCATGCTCTCCACCTTTTCAGGGAGGGGGGTAATTTCTAAAATACATCATAGTTATACTTTTCCTAGTTTATACTCCTTATACAGCTAATAAGTTCTTCGTATCAAACAATTGCTTTCTTATTAAATGGTTCATTGTTGTCCTAATGTTACAAAAGGTAGAACAGTTATTATTAAAAAATATGAGACAGCAAGCATAATTTTGAAAATTATCAAACAGTAAATTTCAAATATGCTGTTTTGCTAATGGCTCTCAAACCTTTTAAATCACAACCACCACCACTTTATTCAAAATTTTTTTACAGTTGGATATTTATAATCTGACCATTTTGCTTTCAGTATAGTTGCACTACTTATTGAAATTGAAATATTTTGAACTATCTTTATTTACTAATTTTTCTCATGGATGCATGCTCTCCACCTTTTCAGGGAGGGGGGTAATTTCTAAAATACATCATAGTTATGCTTTTCCTAGTTGATACTCCTTATACAGCTAATAAGTTCTTCGTATCAAACAATTGCTTTCTTTCTGTGCAAATACTGAAAAAAGAAAAAAAGAGATCTAAGTTTAAATATAAACAATAGTTAATCCCTCAAGTCATAAGCACAGCAACAAATTAAGACTGTGGTTAGCAGAGTGAAGTGATTTTCACACAATATGTCACAAACATAAGAACATAAATTTCTTTGCTTTTCTCTAGCAAGAAAAAGTGATTATTATGGATTTAATGTTGCAAACCTTAAGACAAAAATTTTCTCTTTTTTCAACAGTAAAATAAGGTGATTATCATAGGTTTCATGTCCCAAACTTAAGGAGATTGTGAGTGAAAGTTTTTACCGTTTTTTCTATATCAGGATAAAATGGCGATTACAAGTTTCATATCACAAGCTTAGGGACATTGTGAATAAATTTTTTCTCTACTTTTTCTGTTAAAATATATTACTTAAAAATACAGCCAAATATAAAAACAACATATTTATACATATACAGTATTAACTAACAACTTTATAGAACAGGAAATTTGAAATAGGTTATAAAACTCATACAATTTGTAATCAGTAGTAGCACATTACAAAAGTGAAGTTACTTTCTAATTCTAAAAATTGCGGTGTTTTGAGACAAAACAGATTACAGACAAGACAAGTCAAAGTCCAATGGTCATGGCAGCCATACTCAAATGTGGGTGCAGGTGCGTGTTTGAGTTAGACTTGACTACCAAAATAGTAACATTAACAGTAAGCCAAGCCAGAAACTTGCAGACACATTCAAACTCAAAGCAAGCCATTTCTACAATTTCGTGTACATCTTAAAATAAACTAATAATATGCTTTGATATTATTTATCAGGTTTTCTTGTTTCAATTAATACTCAAGTCTACACGCGATATATCAGTATCACTACTTTACACTTAAAAACTATTTTATAGCTTAATACTGTTCATTAGGCTTAGTAACCGAACGCAGAAAATTAAGTCACATTAGCATTGCTTCGAAAGAACGAAACAAATAAGGTGAAATACTAATCATCAGTGATGACAAGAAAACCCACTTGTACAGAAACGTATGTGTAAAAACGGCTGGTTTGGGTTACGAAAATTTTGCTCCTCTACATAAAAATTTTCATAGCCCAAACCAGCCGTTTTTACATATACAAGGTGAAACATTCGCCATATTAAAACATATTTATTGACAAATGTGAAAACGTTTCAGGCAACAAATTCATCAATTTCTTAATGATGAGAAAATGGCATTTGGAAGAGCTCATTACTATTAGCCCTAACTAGTGACTGAGTGCTGTTATTATAAGTTCTCAACTTTCTTCCGTTTCAACTTATTAGCAGTAGTACAGTAATACTGCATTTGTAATATTTAAGATAAAATGATACTTGTATACACACACTACAAACAATATGTTTAATATTCCTATTATAAACTTAGCCAGTTCTGCACAGCACTGTCAAATAAAAACAGTAATATTTTTTAAACCTTTGCTAATACACTCTAACAATACTTTACTTTACACTGTAACAGAACTTACCCATCTATAACTCCACGTACCGTCTTCTTTAGCCACTATTGGTTCATTTTACACGATTATACTATTGCGCATGCCCAATACATTTTCGCGGTAGTAGTTTTGCTCGTTTTCTAAGTACAGCTTAGACGTGTATATACAAAAGTAAAACGCTATTCCCGAATATGATTACAGAACAACAAATATTATTTAAGCCGAAAACATGGTAAGCCTGCCAAAGCTATGATTTCAAAGTTATGATTCCGGTTTATGACCATGAATTCAAAAATGTAGAGAAATGAAATGTAATTTTATTATGACGAGAAGCATTAAGAGATAAGTGGATTCACGGCATTTAAATGTTAAACAATAGGATATCTGTGCTGGGTTCAACCCGAATATAGAAACTCGATTTCTAGCGTTTTAAGCCCTCATGAGTAGTCAACAAATAAGGCTCATGCGAATAATAAAGTACTTCTGTAAATTCGATAAATATTGTTGTCATTAATCGTACACATGAATTTTACACGTGTAATTTCTTCCTTGTACTAATAAATATGGATTAATACTCTGTGTAACATTTCACGGGCCTAATGGGTTTACGAAAATTCTATCTTTATCTGTGGATAACAGTGTAAATGAAAATTGCATCTTCAGTCTTTTCTATTTAAATATTTAGGTATAACGCTACGATATTGAATATTAATACAATACAGAAAGGTTGGACCCAGGTAAAAATAAAATAAATTTAGACCTTATACTCCAAGACCAATAATATATCTAGTTTGATAGTAGGTGGTGAACAATAAGATTATTAATGTTTATTTATCTTGTATATATTCAAAGTGATGTTACGTTTTTAACTCTATCAGGAATACTTTATTTTCTTCGTACATTTGATATTTATACTGTATTTTGGTTTGTAAATTATTTAAATTTTATTTTGAAATATTAATTTTATAAACATTAAAATATTTCCTTTACTCTCAGAGTTTCTGTTTGTTTTCATGTGCGTCTAAAATTATATAAATGTACCCTTTGTTGTTGTTGTTTTGAATTAAGCACAAAGCTACACAATGGGCTATCTGTGCTCTGCCCACCACGGGTATCGAAACCCGGATTTTAGCGTGTAAGTCCGCAATAAATGTACCCATTACAGCACTGGTTTCCAACCAGGGGTGCGAGATAACATTTCAGTTTATGCAACTCTTAGTTTGTTGTAACATTTTTTTCTTTTCCAATTATTTCGTTTTTGTTCATATATCATTAAAAACTAATTATAAAAATTTGTTTTGGCCACCTTCACATTTATTCTTAAATAAATAATTACTGTGAGGGATGTGAGAACATTAATTTTTTTTAGGGGTGTGGGGCATAAAAAACGGTTGGGAGCCACTGCATTAGAGGTATGTTTTCGAAAAAACTATAATTCTTGTGTTATCTGTGCTATTATAATAATAGTTTTATTGTGTGTTCATACAGCTCTTACATATAAGGACATTATTGAAAACTGCAAAAGACATAAAGTGATTTTATGAAGTATTACTGTTTTAAAATAATAAATTAAAATTAAGTCAAACGCATATACAAATGCTCGTTACACAGACATTTAAACAATTTTCTTTTATGTCAAGAGTCCAGACAGACTGGTTCAGTTACTTCAGAAACCAATTGATAAGACGAAATATTTTTCTTTATTCTGTTATTACACTACAAGCTGTGATTATTACACTTTTAAAGTCGCTACTATACACTCTCATAGCTAAAAGCATTATTGATCTATTTGACTATATTTCTTCCTAACTTTGTTTTACTTTCGCTAACTTACTTACTTGGACTAACTTGGTTACCTACACACACACACATTTATACAAAACCAGATTAAGGCCTAGAACTATTCACAAAATATGAAACATTACGATGTAACAATACTTATGTAAAGCAACGAGAAAATTCAAAAGGTTCGAGTAGCATGGCGCTAGTTCACAACAGCTGAACTACACCCTTGTGCAAATTAATTGAAACAAGTTGGAAAATTACGATTTTTTCATTTTTTGCGTTTTATTTCTGAGAATCCAAAAATTACTCATAAATTAATAGATAATATGACCGCCTTTATTTTTCAAGAAGATCATTCATCCGCTTTGGCATCGAGTTCACAAGGTGACTGCATTTTTTACTAATTTTTGTATCGCGGTACCACACCTCAATTTTGCAGCTTTGTGCTTAACTTCGAACAAACAATTTTCATATTAAGGAAAATACTCTTCTTCATTTAATTTTTTAAATTTTAATTTGCATAACTGCTAAAATTTACTAAATAAATATCAAATATTTTTCAGTAAAATATGTTTGTTATTTTCTCTTTCTTGAATCTGTATGGACTCAGTCAATTCGACAGGCATTGTTAAAACCAGAAAAATCCAAATAAATAAAAATTACACTTTTTTATTTCTAAAAAGACTGTGGTAATACAAATTGCAACTGTTTATTCTAAATAGTTTAAAGCCCATAACAGTCTACACCTATTTATTCTTAATTTTATTTTTACTTGTTTTTGCACATTAAACCATATCTAATTAACATTCCCACCACTCAAGTTGTAAATCAATCGGCGAACCTATAGCTCGCGTTATCTTATTGAATGACTTATCGCAGGAGCTGTTTGCAAGCAATTTTGTAAATAAGTTTTTGTTTTCATTATCCTGTCTAATTAAACGTAATAAGTTTCGAATTCTAAAAGTTTAATTACTATTACTTTAGCTCTTTTATCTTTCCTGGACCAAGTTTATAAGCTCATGCAAACTGTACTGATGTTAGATTTTTTTGCATTTGGGGCAAAGAAGAACTGTTTAGTCCTCAAGCACTCGCGAAATTTGTGCTTAAGGAATGTTGTTATTATCTGTTGTCAAAATTTCCTTTAATACCCTTTATTTGTATCCACGTAATGACCAGTGAAACTTTTCATGGTGAAATACGAAGTATTCTCTTTCAAAGTTTATAAAACGAATAATAAACCTAGGATCTATCTATAGTTTTCTTTCGAATATGTTTTCAGTCATAATAATATTTTATATTGTATTATGTTTGTTTTAAATCTACAGGAATATTCAAAAGTAAGGAGACATGAGATAATGTTATTTTTGGGTAGCCGGTATGGTATCAGCAATGGAAAATAATTCAGATGAAAGAAGAGTTTGTTTATCATGTGTTGTTAAATATACACGACTGTTTCGTTTGAATTTAACATGAGAGTTATGATTTAGATAGCTATAAAACTCGTGCATTGTAGTTGGAATTTTTAGATGCTGTAAGTTGTTGCTGATTTGCTGATGTAACTGCGTACAAATCATAAGTTGCATACACCCTTGTGCAAATTACCTGTGCTCTGCTTGTTTGTTTTGGAATTTCGCACAAATCTACTCGAGGGCTATCTGTGCTAGCCGTCCCTAATTTAGCAGTGTAAGACTAGAGGGAAGGAAGCTAGTCATCATCACCTACCACAAACTCTTGGGCAACTCTTTTACCAACGAATAGTGGGATTGACCGTCACATTATAACGCCCCCACGGCTGGGAGCATGTTTTAGCGCGACTGGGATGCAAACCCGCAACCTTCAGATTACGAGCACACGCCTTAACGCGCTCGGCCATGCCAGGCCCCTGTGCTCTGCACACCAAGGGTATCGAAAACATATTTCTAGCGTTGTAAGTCCGCAAACATATCACTGTGGAAAAATAATATGAAAATCCCTTTGCACTCAGAGTAGCCAATATTATGATACCATTCATTCAAGAACAAATCTGAAGCAAAATATTAAAACATGACTTCATATGAACAAAAGAATTGTAATTTTACTAAAGTTCACGGAATTTCATGAAAATACACAAAACATGTTAAACTTTATAATATGGAAACTGGTGGTTATTTTGTGGTTTCAAGATTGGTTACATTGACTGACGTTATGTGAAAAGCGCGAAAGGTGATGTAACATCTCGTAAATTTATTGCACAGTATAATTACCATTCGTGTACTAGTTATTGCTTGCCATGACCAGGTCTGTTAAGGCGTTCGACTTGTCATCTGAAGATCACGAGTTCGAATCCGCGTCAAGCCAAACATGCTCGGCCTTTCAGCCGTAGTGGCGTTATAATGTGACGGTCAATCGCATTATTCGTTGGTAAAAGAGTAGCCTAAAAATTGGCGTTGGGTGGTGATGACTAGCTGCCTTCCCTCTAGTCTTACACTGCTAAAGTAGAGACAGCTAGCGCAGATAGCCCTCGTGTAGCTTTGCGCGAAAATTCAAGAAACAAACAAACAAAAACAAATATGTACTAGTTAGGAAATTTGTAAAGTTAAAAGATTATTGACTAGAGGACATGGTTTTTCTTGTTTTCTAAATTGTTGAACAAATGCATTGTATTATTACTACACGATTGTACCCAAGTACAATACTTTTTAGTTGAGAAATCGACCACTGACAGGATGTTGTAATTCTGTTTTCGAAATGCCTTGATGATTTTCTGGTGAAGATCGCAGCTCTTATCAGAGTAGTAGAGGTTCTTCGAAACTACCTATGGGTTTCTTTTGGATAGGAGTTGCTTGTTTACTTAACTGTGTGAGACTCCATCATGGAGAGTGAAAGAATTGTTTTTACTATGAAACACAATACGAACTGAATTCTTTTTCAATTTTTGTTTCATTGGTTTTGTCTCTCTTTGATTTCATGAGCAGTTGTATAAGTGTTATGGCTGAATATGAATTTCGAGGAAAGCTACACGAAGGCTATCTGCGCCAACAAGTGTTAATACGGATTTTCATTAGTCCATGGCTAGCAGTTACTTGGAACAATGAATATCAATTTATCGAGACTTGATGTACTTATCAAATGCTGACAAAAGAATGTATTGATATATAAGACAGAAATAGAGTGGATAATATTACTGCTACATTACATTTTGCCTAAATCGTCGAGTTGAGGTAAGTTTCATAAGCAAGTTTATTTAATGAGACCTGTGAAATTGTATCATTTGCAGATTGAAGTAGGTTACTGAACCATAATTCCAGTCTCTTAGTTTGTCGAAGTAGCCTGTGTAGGTTACTGGGTTGATGGTGCACATTTTTGATGCAGTGTATCAAAAGTTACTTAGATATGTGATGACGTGTAGACTAAGTCTTACATGTATGTAAATATACATTTGTGATTGTATGCATACTATGTGTGTCATATGTATATTCAGCAAAAAGTGAATCAATCACAGTAAGCAAAGACTTGAGTGTGTATACTATTAGATTTTAATAGTAGACGTTGTGCGTGTGTATTAAGCACAAAGTTACAAAAATGGCTACATGTCCTCTGCTCACAACGATTATCAAAACCCAGTTTCTAGCAGTTTTAAGTCTGCAGATATACCACTGGAAGCTAACAATAGAAGGAATTATTAACTGTGGGCACTGGCGTGTAAGGAATTATTTGAAGAAACAATGTTGTTGTTTTCACTTATGCTAATGCAAATATATAATTCTCAAACATTTGGTTGATACTTGATTTTCTAGAAATAGATACGAGTACCAAAAGAAACTTTTCACACTTGTAGGAATCACAGTTTGATCTTAGTTTTGCAAATGTTGGCCAGCAGCATTTCAGTTGTCAAGCTGAAATGTAAGACGAAACTATCTGAAGAAAGTGAAATTCATAAACAGTACAACACAACAAAGTTGGTGTATTCATTGTTTTCTTTGATTGTGATGAAATATCTTTGATCGTGCAGATTGACAGTTACTCAAAAAACCTGGTTTCCTAAAAAGAATCATAAGGATTCTAACAGCATAAAGCCAGTTATAGAGTATGAAAAGGGGGATTTTGCAGGAGTTCTTGAGGTGGAGTGTAATAAATTCATGTGAAATTTAGAAACTTTGCTCTTTGTTTAAATTTTTCTCGAGGAAGAGAGCAAACCCAATATGTTTGTGTTATTGAATTTCCACAGTCGAGGTGAATAAATGAGTGCCTGAACGGCGCTCAGACTAGTATAATCACCTGTGTAAGTATATACACTACAGTCTCTCTCCCCATTTATTTCCTATTAGATATAAGCTCTGTTGACCGAAGAACCAAATGGTAGTGGAGGAAAAGCAGCTGGAATACAAGTTACATGAGTAATTGTCATGGCTATGATGACCTCAGTGAACACATCTTGTTAAGTTCAAGATTTCGGCCAAGTTTTTCTGACACCAATTAGAATTCTTCTGACTCTGCATCTTGATACCTAACTTTTCCTTTTAAAGTTCAACTTGACACTCTTCTGGCTATCTTGGCCTGTGACTTGTTTCCTAATTTTGTTATTACTCAGTTCTAAAGCTCAAAAGGAATTACAGCAAGAGATGGGGTTTTATTTAATTTTAGTGATGCTACAGAGCTTCTGGCACTGCATTCCACATCTAGGGCTGGCCTGAAATTTGTCTTTAGAGCCAATTAATGAAGACATAAAAATAGTTTACTAGATTTCAGACAGTTTGGTGAAGCATTTTATGTGAGAAAACCAAACAGTAGTGTACAATGTCATTCTACCATTATGGATAAAGTTAACGGGAGTTACAGGGTATTGTAACCTCTGCTTTTTGAGATATCAAGCAGAGTTTCATTTAAAGCTACCTTTATACTATTGGGTAATGGTTTCTCAATTGCCACATAGTTATAATATCTGATGCTGATAGATATCATGCCTGAAACAACAACAGTTTGTATGATAAAGGACGATCACTTGGAGTTCCAAAATTCGGCTGAAAATCATAATGTTATTTAACTTTTAAAGCTACCAAGCAAGCTCATAGGGTAAAATATTTGTATAATATCTCGTAAGAATTGTTCACGATGTAAAGCTGAGTAGTAGTAGAATTATGAAAAAAGGTAATGCAAAACTTGCTTACAACACATATCCAGTACAGACAAGAATGTACAATTTCCACAAATGCACTGGTGAAGTTAGGTTATTTTTAATTTCATGCGAACCTACACAATTAGCCGTTCCTAATTTAGCAGTGTAAGACTAGAGAAAAAACAGATAATGAGCGACTCTTTTACCAACGCTTTCACGGCTGAAAGGGCCAGCATGTTATGGTGCGACGGGGATTCGAACCCGCGACTCTCAGATTGCAAATCTAGCGCCTTATCCACCTGGCTATGCTGGACCTTGGAATTTGGTATATAATCAGCATGGATATGAATCATGTAGTTCCATAGGAATTTTCCTGTATTTCTTTTCTGTGATGTCAGTTGTAATGATTGGATTGATATACACTGTATTATGAGAACAAAAATTAATCGTAGCTGGAGGAAGCTCGCTTCGAGAGAAAATCATGGGCGCTCAAAAACTTTTGTTTCCCATCAACCTCACTTGCAAAATCAAGGTTTGGTTCTAATGGGAATGAATATTGATGGCACATGGCAGGTATGATACGTACCGAATCAATTGTGGAAAGTTTTACATTGATATATTAGATTATCAATTGGTAAGGTGAGTGTTACAGGCTCTCTAAATTAACGTAACATTACGCAGTGCTCAGAACAAGCCGTTTAAACGAGACAACTGAAAGAGAGATGACTTGGCTAATCAACGATAGCAGCTGGTGTGTTGGCTGAGTGGTCCCTTTGGTAGGTATGGAGACCAAAGCTTTGGTAAGGTAGCGAGCTCCAGGATTAAAAATTTAAAACTTAAGAAGTATTGAACTTAAGTGAAGTGATAAACTAGAACATAACTTTAGATTAAAACTATTAACTAAAATATTAGTTTTAACTTTGTGCTTTATATTCTAATTTTATGTTACATGCGCCTTTTCAGGGCAGGGATCACAGGATCTAACAGTTAAAGGCGAATAATTTTGGTCGGTGTGCGTGTGTGGAAATACCCTGAGAAAAATATTTTCACGGCCATGGCGCCGAATAAAATACCCTGACTATCTCCGGTGATGACTATCTATGTGTGCTTCAAATGGGAGCTACCAAAAATTCCCGCGAAAAGTACGCAGCAGATTTATTTGCCTCCAATACCACTCAACTCTCTGAAAAACTGTCAGTAGTGCTTCAGCAATTATCCTTATCATTTAAACAATCACGATTTTCAACGTAACTGATGAATTCTATAATAATACATGACAGAGTATATGTTATGAAGGAACACTACATATCCTGGAAGTACTATCAAACCTACGTGGCTGTAAGCATTTGATAGTTTACAAAAAATCCAAAAGCCATTTCAAAATTTTCGATCAAGTTTTACAGATTTTAGATTACGCTGGAAATAAGATAAATAGTAGTTAAAGCTCAATGACCAAGTATTTAAATCCAACAAGTGCATCTAATTGTTTAAATGGTTTGTTTGTTTTTGAATTTTGCGCAAAGCTACTCGAGGGCTATCTGCGCTAGCCGTCCCTAATTTAGCAGTGTAAGACTAGAGGGAAGACAGCTGGTCATTACCACCCACCGTTAACTCTTGGTCTACTCTTTTACAAACGAACAGTTGGATTTACCGCACATTATAACGCCCTCACGGCTGAGAGAGCATTTTGATGCGACCGGATTCGAACCCGCGACCCTCGGATTACGAATCAAACGCCTTAATACGCTTGGCTATGCCGGGCCTGTTTTAATGGATGTGGACAAGTTGTGCATCTTTGACCAAGAAGCGAAGAAAAGACATTCAGAGTTTTGAAATATTTTTCACAGATGCGAACACTGTCCTAAAAACTGGTTCTCTGGGTAAGTGTGTGTTTTCTTTTGCAAAGTCACATCGTACTACCTGCTGAATCCACCGAGAGGAATCGAACCGCTGATTTTAGCGTTGTAAATCCGTAGATTTACCGCTGTACCAACGGGGAACTCTCTGGATGAGAAATATATGGCACATCAAATTAGTACTGTTATCGCTATATCTCCTCGATTATTCTAAATGAAAATACTTTTCACATCTTAGAGGAGAACTGAAATGTAAATATTGATTATTAAAATATTTCGAAAAATTGCTTTAAAGATAAGATAAAAAGTGTAGTCATCTCGTTCTTTAGAAAGTTGAGCAGATGGGCTTCGTTCATTATCCTTTAAAAAACAGCAACAAGTACGAAGCAAATACCTTTTGGAACATGTGTAAATTTACTAATTAGTTATTGTTTTTATTTATCTGCATATTTGACACAATAGTCGATCAGACTGGCACAGTTTTATATTTGTCAGTCTGCTGGACTCAAAAACTTTAGTTTGTTCCCATCCTTTATACTTAGTATTGTTAGCAACCAATTAGATGGTGCTATTTCTGCTGCATTATTAAAATATTTTTGTCAACTGTTGCTAACGTCCTCTTCTGGTACACTGGAAGGTCTACGGATTTACAACGCTAAAATCAGCGGTTCGACTCCCCTCAGTGGACTCAACAGACAGTTCGATGTAGCTTTGCTATAAAAAACAAAACATGCACACACACGCACACTATTCCTAAAAGAATAAATATGAGCTACCTCATAATGTGCTACAATTTTTATACAAAGCTACAAAATGAACTATTCTTGATTTTCAACTGTTAAACTTTAATTAAATGGAAGGAGCTGGCCAGCAGCACCCACTGCAAACTTTTTTAATAGCGAGATTTGACCGGAATTCTTATAACGGTCCCCAAGCATCAAGCGTGTTTTGTAAAATAGGAATATAAATAATAAGCTACCAGGTTCCCATGAACGCTAGGTCAAATTCATCCCAGGATACTGTAATACAGTTATATGCTCATGCATTATTAACTCTGGAACAAATAACCATTGCTACTCTATTTAACACCTTATGTCTTAACAAGCTACAACTGGCATAATATTTGCAGTAGATTTGAACATTTCAAGCACTTCGATTAATTCGTTTTATTTTATCATTTTCACGTATAGTATTTACGCTACGCTTTCTGGAAGGTATTTGAGGATTAGATCGATAAATCCCGGTTTAATTAAATCAGTATTACGTGGTCAGACAAACTCACGTAGACGTAACTAGCCGTCCATAATTTAGCAGTGTAAGCCTAGAGGGAAGACAGCTAGTCATCACCACCCACTGCCAACTCTTGGGCTACTTTTTTTTTTTTTTTATCAACGATTGACCGTAACATTATAGCATCCCCACAGCTGAAAGTGCGAGCACGTTTGGTGTGAAGGAGATTCTAACCCGCGACCCTTTGATTAGAAGTCGACATTAACACTCCTACGAAAAAAATATTTACATCCACTAAAGTGATACCCGAAGTGGATGTTTAAAAAAAAATTAAATATTATTTCGCAAATGTCTATAAAGTCAAAATATTATTGCTCCTTAAAATATAAAGGGATAGGATCAGTTAATGGCAATTTCATTTAAATACAAAATTATTAGCCTAATATTTATAACCTTTCAAGTTGCTCTGGGGCCCATTAGGCCTCAATTTTCGTAGGAGTGTTAAGGAAAGGGAGCATAAGGATGATGATTACTGCTGATCACTGAAATGAGATGCTTCAAACACAATACATAAAAGACCACAACAGGTAGTTTGGAGACTAAAAGAAGTATATTTCACAAAAAGGATCAGGATGAATGAGGAAGCATATTTGTTTGACATCAAAGTTCTTCCATTTTTTCATTTTGTATTTTTGTAAACAAACATAATAAAAAATGTTCATTGTGTTATATGAAATAATTTGGTCAATGCAATTTTTTCTTCCCAATTTGTAAAACATGAATATTATTTTTTAAATTTGTGCAACTGAATTATGAAAAATCCGTTATTAACACCAAAACTTTTGTGAAATTTAAATTTGCAGGCTTTTGTTATGGGTCCTGCATTCCGAGATTACAACAGCACGAACGCCACTACCTTTTGAGAAACTAACCTTTGTTTTCTCAACCACTGACTTTTTTGTGTTTAGAATTTTCTTGGTGCCTGGACATGAAAACGGGTTTTCTTGGAGCAGTATCGTTTATCCCCCCCCTGAGCACCTCCAGTAATACCCTTGAGGTTTCACCTCAGGGGATCTTATACTGAAATTGCTGCCATGTTTTTTTATTGTACGCACTGACATGAAGGTAAAATACTTTCTTTAATTTATTCAGTCTTGATACAACACTGATACAATATTACATTCTTCAAGAAGGTAAAACTGCCTATTAATTTACAACTTTAATCATAAATAAGATAAGAAAAAATACAAACTAAGAATGAAGTAAAAAAAAACTAGTGATTTACAGTTGTTAATTAAATATATAAATGAAGCACATGTCATAATATTTACACAATATCAAAGTCTAATTAACAGCACATGAACATATTTTTAAGAACAAAATGCAACACAATTTACATATACACATACAATCACAAAAATAAAACTAAATAAACAGGTAAGAACAAGAAAAATGCAGATACATTAAAGTTTAAGAACAAACTAAGAGAATTGAAAGGAAAGAATAATAATTCACATATAAAACAACCCTGAAGAAAGATAAACCACATATTGAAGCAGAATTCTTAACATTGAATCATCAATAGCAACTCCTCTTGCAAAAGGTGGCAATGTGATATACGCAGCAGTGACAGAAGAATAAAATAATAAAACATATTCTGAAGTAAAACAACCCTTATTCTTCATGTATATATACATACACATATATGTATATATAAAAAAAATCCTTTAAGAGAGTTAACCATTTAAATTTGTGAACTCAAAAGGAAAGAATTAAACACAACCACAAACATCAAAGATAACTCCAATGTTAAATCAACACACTTTTCACTGTTAACCATAACAAAAAGTAAAAAAACTCAAATTTTAAAGTAAATGTGGCTAACACATGCTCTCATTTACTCAAAAAAGAAAAATACATATATAATTGCAAAACATAAAATAATCCATTAACTCACACATACACACAATATGTGAGTATACAATTACTAAAAATTAACTTTTGCTCTCTGGTCTTTCATGAAAGTGAGAAGTATAAGAGAACCAAAAATAAATGATGAAAGTGATCCATGGTAGGCTAATTGGAATAGGGAGATATGAGAAACCACAGTAGGCGCACACTATTTACGATAAAATGTAATTGAAATCATGAACAGTTCAGATATATACAACAGACAGTTTTCAAATTATGATTTGAGATCATATTTATAAAGATCTTGCCAAGTGCTTTCTAAAAACATACAAAATATTGACAACATTTTCAAGGGGGCCACTTGTTTTGTTTTTTGTCCACTATCGTATATTTTAACAAATACAAAAAATACACACTCACCTCAGAAATAAGTCACAGCTTTACTATACTTACTAGGCCTCCATACACTTGGCTTCGATTTCCTGACAGTAGTACCCAAGTATTGCAATTAGCTTTCATGTGGACCAGTTTATGATCACCTGAGGTAGCTTTGTATGGAGTTCCACACTCAGCCCCATGTGACATGTTGTTACGTTTTGTTTTTTTTATGTGGATTGAAAGCAACAGAAAAACACAGATAACAGCTTGTATAATTTATTACAATAAGCTATTATATATATGACAGATATACCATAACATAAATTATATAATAACAATGACAGATATTAAGTTTAAACCTTCAAAATCAATTACAACACAAAATGGTACTGGCCTGTATCTAATATAATGATCTAGAATGAAAGTCCAGATTAGAAATCCAAAATTCTAGTCGAGGAGGTGAATTTGGTCCCACGAAGAAATACCGAAGTTTGAATGGAGAATGACGAAGTTCTTTTTACGGTGCTTCTTGATGAACGTCTCAAACTTGCCGCCTTCCAATTTTCCAAGTCTCCCCTAAACAGTCCGTACGTGCCGACTCTCAGCCAACCAGTAATTCGAATGAATCGCAAAGATTGACGAGACAAAATCACAGCTTCTGTAGATCTAGCTCTGGTCACAAATCCAAGTTGAATAAAATCACTTAAACTTTCTCAAACGAATGACTGACTCTCCTTTTCTTCGAATAAAAACTAATGACTCTTCCTATTTCTCGCGTCTCCGTCTATTTATATATTAGTAGGCCTCTTCTCGAACAATCGCGTAACTTCTGCAGAACTCCAGAGCAATCCGCGCATGTCCGTTCTTGCACGAGACTCAACGTCTAGACACTAGGCCGCCATACATTTCCGTTTATAGTCACGTATTTGATGTACCTAATTCTAGAAATTTCTAAATGTTATTTTAAATGAATAACAACATACCCTATTGGTTTAAGCTTTGAAACAATAATATAAATATGGAAATATAAATAATAGAAATGAAAATTTAAACACAACACGACATGTTGTCGTTTACAAAACATTTACATGACATTTACATAACACGTTTCCTGAGATCTTCTCACCAAGGGTGCCTCACTCAGTGTACATTGTTTGTGGTCACCTAGTTTTTGATGTCCATGTTGAGACTCCCTTACTGATAGCAAAAACTGTTGCATAAGCCATCTGGCTCATCTGTACTACCATTGTCCTAGGCCTTGATGAGTATCTTTCTAAGACTTCAATGCTACTTGAGATTATTCAAAACTAGAAAGCTCTTCTTGAGTCTAAGGAAGTACTAGACCTATTGAAGATGAGAGTACATATACCGTCTCCTCCTTGTGGTGGTGCTGCACCATACAAGAAAGCATATTACTGGGTTCTATGGCTCCTATATCTTATCCTCCTCAAAAAGTGTCAGCAAAGGTGTAGACTCCAGCTATTGAGACACTTATAGGCTTATTTGCTTCAGATGGGACAGTAGAAATGTAACTGATCTAATGCTGGGAACATTTCAGCACAAGGGTCTTCAATAACACTATTAGAAATCACTATGAACTTATTCACTAGTTTGGTGAACAAGTAATGAGTCTCTCTCCATGGGCTTGCTAACAGTAAAAAATAATCCAGCAGTCTCTGCTTGCAACAATTTTTAGTCTTTTACTGTTGGGGAACTTCTAGTAATTGTGGTGCTTGAAGGTCAATTCATAATCCATGATAATGCACTCAAATACCAGAACTTAACTGGAACACTGTATCAGATCATGTCAAAGTTCAAAGCAAAAACTGCCCCTTGACCTGGTGCAGATAGTCTAGTTTCGTTGCACCAACAAATGCCAACCAACCATAGACTTAACTTTAAACATTAAAAGTCCAGATTACATTGCAAGATTGATACAGCTGAGTGTCTAGGATAATGAGGTGGGGGTCTTAATACATAGTTATGGGCATGATTGCCGCATGAACCATAACATCAACTGACAAGTCAAGTGACATGCCTTACAGGCTTAATGTGTGGCAGTCACACCCAACATCAACCTCAACTGAAAATTTGTGCCCAGAGAAACTGAAAGCTTTCTAATTTAAAGAAATAGAGGCAGTCAATCAATTTGATTATAAAATCAGAAACCATAGGATTAAACAAATCTGAGCATAGGCAGTCAATATATTTGTACATAAAATAGACTTGTATGTCTTTCATGACAGAATGAAAACTCAGATAAGTATATAATCATATGCTTGTGCTCAATTGGGTGTCCATGCATAGAGGTCATGCCAACCACTAAAAGCCTGGTGAAAAACATAGATACATATAAGAGTGAGAGTATGAAAGATTGTGGCAAGTGCAGGAAATCCCATGTTGCATACAAGTTAACAGCTCTTATTGGTGCAGAGCTATGTAGCATTTCTGAACATACACTTTTACATACATCATTTACTTTATTATCCACTGATTTACCATGTTGTATTGTAGAATACTGTTTAATATTTAATGCATTGTAGATTTTTATTATTGAACACTTTACAGTTGTGTGAATTTGTGTACTGTGTCCTTCTCTGTGAATGAATTGTTGCAACTCAGAGAGAAATATATCCGAAATGCTTAGAACCTCCTGTTGTAATGGGCCTAATTTCTGTGTACTGCTGGTTATGATGAACTTGTGAGAGATATCACACAATAAAAAAACTACCATGTAGCCTGATGTCACATGCAAGGAAATATAATATTTACATTGAAACAGGAAATAATGTTTTTATAAAGTTCACACAGAATTTAATTAGCAATTAAATAAATAGTATTTTAATTGTTTCAAAAGGATTTTAAAGACATTTTGTTGCATTATCTGAACAAACTATTATACAGGGTGGTCGCTAGAAAAGCGGAAAATTTGTCAAACAGCTATTTATTTTTACAAAGAATAACTTTTACAAAGTTTTTTAAAGGCATATGTTATATTACACTCATAGATGCTCAAAATTATTAAAATCATGCATTTTATTCATGATGTAAAGAAATCAAAATAAAAATGAGTAAGCACGCATTTTATTCATGATCTCATCTGACCCTCAAATTTTCCGCTTTTCTAGTGACCACCCTGTATTTTTCATGTACACACAAGTCAATATATTCTTATATAAAATAGACTTACAAGTTTTTCAAGACAGAATCAAAACTCAGATACGTACAGGAATAGGTATGTTTGTTTTATTCACCAGTCTAACACTACAACAGGCAAAGTTTTATGAACAATATAAAACTAGAAAGCTAAAACACAACTGCATGAAGCTATTTCATGTTGACAGATAATACTTCTCACATCACAAAATTACATAGTAAAAGCATTCAAAGCAGAAGAACTGAATGAAGTCTAAACTGCAGTGCATTTTTTACTTGTTCAAAAAACAAACCCTGTCCTATAACCTTTTTCTTCTATCACAATAAAAAAAACCCAGATAATCAGGAAACATGTTTCACATTAAACTACTTGAAGCTTGTTTGTTGTTTAGAACAAAGTTGTGCCTACCTATTGGATTGACCCCAAAATTTTAATTCTAAGCCCTCAAACTTATTACTGTGCTACAAGAAGGATGAGGCAAACCATTTGAACACCAAAGTTTTGGTGTAATTATACCAACATTTGAAGTACTTTGTATCATAATATTCATTTTGTGTTATTGTATTATAAAATAAAACTTTACTTTCAAGCCCATACTATAAAATAAATGATATAGTTGCACTCATAAAATACTTTGTTCCTCCACCTCAATTACATTATCAATGGAAAATCACATTTAGTTTTACTCAAAAAATTTTCAAGGATTTAGAGTAATAGAAAATACAATCCTTAATCCATTATCTATTAATGCACAGTCAATAAAGGCATAAGAATTCTGATAAGTTAGTTTCTTAACTTACCTTAATAGTTTCAATTATTTTTGATGCTATAAATTTATGGAAAAATTCATACAACTTTCATTTACCACTGAACTAACATGTGAAGTAATCTCAACTTAAACTTTAACCATATTTTTCAATTTTGCAATAACTTTCTAACAAAGCATACAATAATTTTTCACTAAAAAAAAAAAAGACTAGTTTAAAAGTGTTGAGAAATTCAAATCCATGTTCACAATGTGTGCAATAACAACCTTGAATATCACTATTAAGTCACTCTGGTCACTGAGATTTCAGTACATGCTCTTTGCTTTATAAAAAATGCTTCATGTTGTTCTGTACATGTCCACATATACAATTTGAAACAAAATATTAATAAGTTATTCAAGAAACTTTTACCTTAATAGCAAAGTTTCTAAACAAGTGCTCATCACTTACATTTCAAACCAGAAAGAATAACACGTTAAATTCTATGAGAAGAAAAACATAACTGTTTCTGTAAAATGTTTTGCACCATATTTCCTGCACTAATGTTTCGAACAAATACTAAGCATAATAATTCCACATGTATACTCTGATGTAATAAACAAATTCTTCATGTGTTTGTCGAGTTAATTAGCAGAAACAATTAAACAGCACATTTTTCTTCTTTGATGCAACTTTTAAATTTAAAGTAAAAGTTATTGGTGTTGAGTAACAGTGATACTTATGAAATACTGTGAAAATAAATACTAAAACAGACATTAATTCATACTGCATTCAGTCAATAATCAAATAGTTAATAAGTGGCAAACTCTTCCTAAAAATTTACAATTTATGTGGTAAATGTTTCAGTACATTTTGGCCCTGAAATTCTTATAATCTGATGTAGATGTAAATGCATATTTCTATTAAAATGTTATCCAGAAAGTTTAAAAAATACATGTTCTGCAAGATTCTAACAACTTACTGCAAAAGTATTTAACTTAGTGATGACATATAAATAACATTAATTCATTAATACTTAAAAAAATACAATTCATTAACAACTTTCAATTTTTAATGGAATATTTTAAATAAATCAGTGAAAACAGATCATACTAGGTATTGAAAAAACAACAATACAGATTTGATTTTAAAATGAGAAAAAATTGATTTTAAAATTTTTATGAGAAAGATGGGTTGTCTTTAAATTACCTGTGTATCCAAATGATAGAAACATCTGTTCAACTGAAAAATTATGTTTTTAGTCTATGACTAAATGTGTGTATATCTGGAATCTTCAAAGGACAGTACACAAACAACATTAGAGACTGGTGCATAATCTTGACAACTTAATCATACATTCAACCAAAGGGCATATATATATAATCATAATGTTGTAAGGAAATTCTTATAAACAAGTGTTATCTATACTTCCATGGTCCCTATCATACACATTAATTCACCTGTTAAGAACATGAGTTACTGGATCTATTTCAGAATTTTTCAGCTCACCATTTTCAGTTTAATTTTTTTATATAATAAGAAACAAAAACATTAGTGCACAGGATGACATAAATAAGAAGTTCAATAAAATGTATAGATATATCATTAAACGTTATTTATAAATAATAAATTTAAAATGTTACTTATTGTGACTATCACAAGGCACTTCAGCCAACTGAGTAATAAAATAATGTACATTGCATTTACTTTTGAACATTCAAAGCTTCTGTTCTACTGGAGTTGCTATACAAACATCAGAAGTCAATAACTTAAAGAAAGCACAACCATGATTGTCATCATGATTATTACATGACAACTCAATAATGTTTCATATCAATATTATAACCATTTCAATTGCCATTGCATCAAAAACTTCAATTCTTTAATTTTGTGTTAGAAAACACATTACTAAAATTATCATTTGATTTATTTACAATTAAATATAGAAATGTGAAATTTTTGCTTAGGCTTTTAAATCCTTAAATTGCAATAAAGTGTATCTATCTAAATATAAATATTTCCATGACATTTGATTAGATGGCACTTAGGTAACATTGTATAATAGTGCTTGATTACAATGCTGCTTAACAGTCATGATTCTCTTGTATGAAAATACTTTGGAAAAAAAAAGGATTTGGTATTAATATATTTGTTATTAATTAATAAATCAAAGACTATTTGGAAAATATTTATATTGGTACAGAAGAACATTTCATGCAAGTTGCTTGAGATAGAAGCAACTGGTATCTGTATAATAATTTGACAAATGCACAGAAAGGTATTACTTTCGCCTTGGAATAATAAAAAAAAATTCTTACAGGCACAAATGTTCAAATTTAAAAAAAAGTTTCTGAGAATAAATCCATTACAGAGTTAAGAACCACATGAAATTCAACGAGTAAATACATAAATTTAACATAAATGACCAATATTTACTTGAACTTCCAATATTAAGTATGAGAGACAATATTATTTGTTATTAAATCAAGTGAAAGTAAAAAAATTAACTCAGAAAGGAAAAAAACTAAAGGCTCATTATTCTAGAAACAACTGTTAATGATATTCTTACAAATTCTTTATTTAGACATGTGCAGTTATTTAGCATAGTGGAAAGAAATTCCAATAAAGAAAAGAGTTAACTGCTTGTAGTTTTCCTAAAAATAAAATATAAACAATGAAAATGAAAGATAACACACTTTTATATGTTTTTTTATTAAAAGAGTAGGAGCTATTATATGGCCAAATATTTGTTAGAGAATCTGAAGAAAAATTAAAGTTTATGCAGTTTAGCAGCACCGGTTTACAATTAATGTTTTTGAATAAAAATTCATACATATGCAATATAAATATTTGTGTGTATACATGTACATATGTATATATTTTCACACATATACACATCTACGTCAATATGAAAACACCAACCCTACAGCACATTGTAGTGTTAAGTATTGAAAAAAAATCAAATGAAAAACAGATATACTAATACAGATGTTTTGTAAATATATGGCATGTACATACAAGTAAAATAATCTAGTTATCATTATCTATACCACATAAACACAATACTCCTTTTTTCTGAGATTCAAGTATTTCAACTTAAGATGCCAAACTACAGCAAGTTAATCAGTGAAAATAAAAAGAGAATTGCATTCAATAAATTGAATGAATATTATACAAATTATTTCAGAAAATGCCAGTGTTACCACAGTATCCATATGTATATTTAATTATAAAAAAAGATACTAAATATTGTTAAACTTTTAATATATATATATATATATAAAGGTTATATATACAAGTATCTTCACAGAAATCATTTACTTTTATTAAAAAAAAACATTTTGGGATGTATGTTTTGTACTTGACACAATATTCTATCTTTTCTAAAAGATAACAGGATTGAGGGAAAATATTAAAATTATGGAATGATAGCAAACACCTGCAGCAAATACAATCTGAATAACACATATGTTTATATAGTGACTATAAAATGTAGTTTGATAATATTATTGATGTTTATCAGATTCTTTGGCTATATTTACTGTACATCTTCAGAGTCTTAAATATAAAGTTTGAAACTTGAGACTTAAAAATACAAATGTGTAAATCAAGTTTCTACTATCAGTCAATTTTTTAAAAAAATATTGCATACTATTTCTTTTTATGCCATTGTCTGCATGGCTGGGGTAAAATATAGAATAGATTTACCATTATAGTATTTGCTCGATCTAAGAAGGAAGTTAAGGAAATCTCAAGCTTGCATAAAAGTAAACAACTTACAGACTGTGTATGTAGCTTAGAATCAATTATCATAAGTTAACATTTTCTAACACTGAAAATGTGTTTCCAATAGATACTTAACTCCTCTCACCCAAAGCTATCTCAATCCTGGACTGTCCTCTCAGCATTGTTAAAAGTTTCCATCACCAGTGCACCAGTCTGTTGGACCCAACCAGTTTCAAGCCATTACAGAACATATTCTGATCACATAACTACCCTCCACCAATTATACTGTGCTATGTGTTCTAGTGCAGCAAGCTCCCTCTACTATTCCATAACAATCCTCATAATATATAGAAAAAGTAATATGTTGATACAGACATATGTAGAATTGTCCCAGGAAGAAGATAAGACTTGTCCAAGGAAGACACAGATAGGTTGTGCAGGTAATGTCCAATGAATGTATTGGGAGTAGTCAGCATACGAGTCTGAATGACTTCTTCCAAGGGTCAGTGAAGGTTAGCAGCTAGACATATTTAGATGACAAACAGGATGTAAAGAAGCACTGTGCAGTTGGCAAACGTCCATGAACAAGTCAGAATACAACAGTTGTATGAGTTGACAAACCCAACCATTGAGTGCAGTAGAAGGTAGACCATGTGACACAGAGGGAATACATGGAACAAATAGATAGAGATGATAACATGAAAGGAAGCAGTATGAACCATGTAACATCTCAGGGAACAAACTGGACAAGCAATTTTATCCAAAACTGAACATGTGTACATGTGGAAAGTAAGAGAGAAGGCCAAACCATCTTCTCAGAAAGCAAATGTCTAAAGAAAGAAGGCCTGAAGTGTTCCTTGTACTATCTTTCTTGCTTGTAGTCATCATCATTCCAGTAATCATACTGTCAATGTTTCATGCATCCCTTCCCATTCCTCTTATATTATCCTTTACCTTTATCAGGCCTTCTTTCCCTAGACATTTACTTGGACTATTTCAATACCTCCTCCTGGGCTTGAGGCTGACCTTACTTAGTGGATTAACAGTGGGGATTCCTATTCCTCTAGCTTGTATGAAATTTAATCTGCTTCCCATTGTTTCTTTGGTGGGTTGTGAGGACTTTTTTGAAAACCAAGAAATTTCCAGTTGATGATCTTTTGAAGAGGTTACTCTCCATTTTCAACATCTCTGAACTTTTGGCAGTTCATGATATTTTGAGCTGCCTACCCTGCAATAAACATCTTGTCCAGGGTAATTTTTCATCTTATTGCTTCATATAGGCAGCTTGGATGTACTTCCTTCTGCTTTTACTGGAGCATCATTTCTTGCACTTGTCTCTGTCCCAGTCTCTCTTCCAACAACTATGATTGGACATAGTTCATTCCATTGTCACAAAACTCCATCTTCACACATTGCTTTTGTCTGGTATCTTGTCTCAGCTCAGGGACTCCCCCTTGTGTAGCATCTTTCCTTTCCCATTCTACTCAACCTTCTTCCTTGTCTGTGTACCAGAGGCTGTGATTTATCTTCAGACTTTAGTCTATTCACCATGGCTTCTGTCCTTTATATTCTTCAGTACCTCATCTTTCCCAGTTCTTCACCAGGTTGTTTGTTCAGGTTTTATTCGTATCAACTGTTTATAATTATACGGCTACCCTGTGTTCACCTCCTGGTTCTGCCATTTTGGAAATTTTTATCTTCCCCTGTTATTTTCTTCCTTTTCTTTTCATCTTGCCCATTTTCCGTGTTTCTTTGTTTTGCAATGTTGAATTTTAATTTTGTCCTTCATGCCCTGTCCTATTCTGCATTTGAATCTGTTGCAATGTGCTCCTTGAACCATCTTTCTCAGAATTACTGGTTAAGAAGTATACACTGAAGGGAATGTATATATGCTCAACCCAAAGAAATGAGAGTTTCCAAGGAAGTCCACATCCCCAAAAGAGAGAAAACCCTTACAGAGTAAAAAAACGAGAGGGTTGGGACTGCCCACTCCACATCCCCAAGTCAAAATTGAAATGGTTGGGCTCTGATGAAGACTGGAATTGAAGAAAACTACCCAATGGAATAAAATATTGAGTGGGGTAAAGAAGAAACCTCTCCAAATGGATAAGAAAACCTCACCTGATTAAGTTTTCAAAGAAATAATCAGATGTTATATATGTAAAAATGGCTGGTATGGGAAGAGAAAGCACCATGTAGAAAAGTGAACATAGTGCTTTCTCTACCCATACCAGCTGCTTTTACATATATAATTTTTTCTACAAGTGGGCTTTCCTGTCATCACGGAAGCAGATGTTATTGTCCAACTAGGCAAGAGAAGAAGAAGACAAGACTCAGTTGTCCATGAAAAGGAGAGTACAAAGACCATACAAGTGAAAATAATGGACAAAAGAGTGTACCACTCAACAAACTACAAAGAGCCAAAGAAGGATCAAATGACGGAACTTGGTACTGGAAGACAAGATCATCATGGATGATTTAAAGAAAATTATATGACTTTGAAGCAGTTGAAATATGAAGACAGGCATCCATCTTGACAATTTCTTTTATCCTGAGTCCTGCAGAAAAGCAAACCCTGAAGTGAGAGTAGTAGCATGGTGTAGCATAGTAGCTCCAGATAAGAATTCAATCCAGGACAGGTCTTTAAGCTCTCATCTTTCAAGGGGCAATGATTAACCAAGAGTAAATCCTCAGTTGAGTGAAAAGTACAAACTGAACAGATACTTTATGTAGTAAGTCTTGAACAGACTAGGCAGGATGATTGAAAGAGGTCTGGGAAGTGGATAGAGAGGGGAAGTAGAATTGAAAGCAAAAACTTCAGACAAAATCTGTGGAACCCATGGAACTGTCACGAGTGCTTTAATATACTAGCCACATCAGGCTATCTGATGTATCCACTGAGGGAAACCAAACTTCTAATTTTATCAAAATAGTTATATGGTTCTAGAACCAGCTGCACCAGTGTAGATGGTGCAATATAATTGGAACATAATCACATAATCAGCACATGTTCTGAAATAGCACAAACTGATGGAGTATAAAAGACTGGTATGCTGTCAGTCAAACATTTTAGAAATGCTTAGGGGACAGTCAAAAATCAAGATAGCTTTGAAACAACATTAATTATCTGTGATAGGCAACTGGTAAGTTACAATTTTGGCATTTCTTTGCATTGATTTTACACACTGAATTAGTTTGAAATGAATACATAAAAACCATGAAAAGTACAATCTTGTTCAAACGTTCCAATAATTTTGTAAAAAAAAGGATTTTATACAAATAAAACCAACTCGAATAAAATCCTTTTACACACAAACATGCACAGCACATTTTACGAATGAGAACTAAGATATACTGTATCCTATATATATATTACTTTGTGTGCAAATAAATATGCAACTATTTCATATTTTCATAAAATAATTTGGTTTACATAATTTTACCATTTAGTTTATCAAAATAAAACTGCTGGAATAAATTCAACTAATTGCATAAAAATTTAAATGTAAAGTTTCCAAACTGTGATAGGTTGTCTACAAAGGCTCGATATTCCATGTTCTTGACCTCCAATCACATACATACAAAGTTCCCATTCATGTTGTTCTTTTTTTATCTTGGATGGACTTCTAAGAGGGTTTGGTCTGAAAACTTTCCCATTTTTACTTTGTCTCACTACACCATCAGACAAAGTTTCTCTTTGAATAACAGATGGTATCATAGTTGCTGCTTGCTTAATATTCATACAACTGTTTTTCTGGGAACTTTCTAAAATGTTTTCTATCTGTTTCGTGTTATTATTTTTTAGAGAATTATGACTGTGGAGTTTGGTTAAACTGTCTACTTCAGTTGGATTAAGATCTTTCATTTCAATTTCCTTCTTATAATTTAACAGTTGATCAAGACTCACTGGATTTAAAATACTTGCAAAATCTTGATGAAAGTCTTTAATGCAGTTCCACTCATATTCAGTAACAGACTGATATCCTGAGCTTCTAGAGGCTGAAAAAGAGATTCCAAAGTTGTCATCATCTGGACTATAAATTTTGGAATGTTCATCCAACAAAGGAGATGTAGCAGATGTTTGTTCAGAAATTTTTATTTTATCAGAGGCAAGAAGATTTGTATCTTCTAAGTTAATTAGCAATACACCAGTAGAATGTTTTCTTTGGTTGCTCCACCCTTCAGGTTTTATATCTTTGGCACAGTTATCAGTAATTCTGTCACTCATATTCAGTAGAGATGTAGATGTGTTTTTATTAGGAACAGATATCGGGGAATGTGAATCAATATTGAAAGCATCTGTCAACTCATCTTTATCAGATAAATTCTTTGAGCAACCTTCCACTGGTGAAAATATTGTGGTTTCACTGTTTGAAAATTGAAGCAAGTCCTCACTGGTGACTTTCTCATTACTGGTCCAACAAAGTCGATAGAGAGATTGAGACATCTTAAGCTGCCGTTCAACGTGGCCTAGATCAAGGATTCCAACAGATTCCTCTCTTTCTAGTACTTCTAAATTAAGAGGCATTTGCACATCATCTTGAGACAAAGACTTGTACTGAAAAGATGTTTTACTCCCTGGCTCCAAGCTTTCATCAGAACTAACTGACCTTTGGGTAAAAATGCTGGAGGTAAAACAAGGACTTTCTTGAAGTGAAGAGGTTTTCTCTAGGAGGCAGACCAACTGTTCTTCTTCAAGAGTTTCATCAGAACCATACAGGACATTGTAACAACTGTTATGTGAATTGCTTAGCAAATTACCACTGTTATTTTCATCTCTTAAGGATCTGGAAAAAAAAATCAAATATATTTATGATATCGAAAACAGTGCTAAATACAAGCATAGTTTTTATTGGTTACTCATATACAACTGATCATGTAGCATCACGTTGTTCCTAAGGAAAACATACATTGTGAGTTTTAAAATTAATATGTATTAAATTTAACATACATTTAAAATGTATAAAAACCCAGTAACCAATATTAAACCACAAGTACTACAGAAATAGAAATTAAATGAACTTTAAATTTTGATAATACATTATTTATGAATATAATACATCTATTTTAAATCAGCTGGGTTTATTACAGCAACTGTTTTCAACAAATTATGTTTTGAGTAGTAAGTGTTCACTTCGTGTGAATGACCCATGATTAAAACCTTACTGACTTTATACAGCTTGTTCTTTCCTGTAGCATATTACCTTTGTCTATTTCACTTTTGAGAATAATATTCTTAAACCGAAGTTTTAGTCATGCTGTTTATTTAAGAATATGTAAATTAAGGTGATGATGACTGATGTGTTGGAATTAATCTTAATTAGAAAAATAAGAGGATGTGAACTAAAACCACTATTCATTCACATCTAGAGATTGCACTTTAACCAAGTCAGTTCATACCAAGCACTGATTATGTCATCAGGTTTGGTTTGTTTTGAATTTTGCACAAAGCTATATGAGGGCAATCTGTCTTAGCCATTCCTAATTTTGCAGTGAATGCTAGAGGGAAGGCAGCTAAGTCATCACCACTCACCATCAATGTTTGGACTACTCTTTTACCAACAAATAGTGGGACCAACCATCACATTATAACTTCCCCAAGGTTGAAAGGGTGAACATGTTTGGTGTGATGGGGTTTCAAACCTGCAACCCTCAAATTATGAGTCAAGTGACTTAATCACCTGGCCATACCAGGCCTTATTTACACAAATGATATTCTTATAACATACGTTCTTTATGAACTAAAATTTTAATTTTTTTTTCCTTCCAAAATGCTAAAAATGCCAGTTGCAGTTATCCCTGTTACAAAAACTGCAATATACAAATATGAATAATATTCATTGAATACTTTACTGTCTTCTTACATTGTTGCAAACAAGTAAAATATACAAGTTTTATGTTCTACTATCTAACATCACTGTAATTTTATAATTAGCACATTTTTCCTTCAAATTTATTTATGTAACACTAATTGACAATCCTTCTTCATAGGTAACTAAATAATTTATTAAATAACCCACCTATATGTACATCACTACAAACAACAGAAAAAAAAAATAAGTTGCACAATACACTAGTATTTTGTATTGTCATTAAATAGAGCAATAATCTTGTTTCTATATCACTACCATGATGATTCATAGGTTAAAGACCACGTCATAGTGCTTTTAAACTCGCATTTAAGTGTTACTGAACTACTATTTTATGAATTTAAGTCAGTAGCTTTGGAAACAAATTGTAGATAATTCAAACTTTAATAACATATAGGTTAATTTCTTAATTTAAAAGTCAATATTAAAAGAACACATCAAAATACAGATTTTAAAGAGTCATAATGGTAATAATCTATATACATATATAATGTATAACAATTGAAATCACTATGTACTACAAAACACAAACGCTTCACATGGTTTTCAAAAAAGAGGATATCTTATCCAAATATTTTTTAAAAATAGTCTACTTTTTAATATATTTTTTATTACTTTTTTTTGAAGATATCTTAAAAGTTTGTTTGAAATTGTAGGTTTATTTGTTTGAAAGTGAGGACTTAATTATGTCAGGAAAATTACTTCAAAAGAGTGTTTGTTTCCAAGTGAAAATCTAATTAGGCAGGTAATTTGGTAATTATAACTTGTATATTTCAACATGACAAACTGCACATTGTTGCAAAAAAAATTGGCACTTCATTACAAAAAAAATGGTTCTATTTCAATAAAACAATGGTCAAACACATTTTCAGTCAAATACAAAAGACTAAAAATAAAAAAAAAATGATTGAGAAATACAAAACACATACTTATAAGGAAAAAACAATTTTGTATGAACACAAAACAAAAACAATTGATGATTTAACTCATGTAAAGAAAAACTTAGAGCAATTTCCCACAACTGAAATACTATTAAAAACTTCTTTAATGTTCATAAAAAATTAAAGAAATTTCAAATGGTTGACATCACTTCATTACTCATTTAAAGTTTTATAGATACAACTGTTCACAAAGTAAAATACTGCCTTAAAAACCTAATTTTTTCTGTACAAAAAGTGTAATCTTTACTAAAAGGCTACCCAATTTTGTAAAGATACGCATGCTTTAACAAAGTTATGCTAAACTTTTGCAACAAAGTACCAAATTTTTGAAAAACTATATTTATGAATAGGAATGCGACATCAAAAGTTAGTTTGTTTTAAAGCAAGAGTCATTGATCACAAAGGTACGATACTGTCCTGGATCCATATATTACAAAATATGAATCCACCAAAACACAGCCAAGACAGGAAACACTAAAGGTCAGTTTTATATCACTGGATATGAAGCAGGACTGCATGTGTACTGCATCAATGCAAGTTATGTAACATTACCTAGGCATAACTGGAAATTCAATGTGATAAAAAATAATAAATATATAGCATTATGAGACTTAAGCTACTCAGACTAACATTTGTAATTTTATTTTTTAATACAAAGTCATCCTAGCATGAAAAAAAATCATAATTTATATTTATTTCCTAATTTTTTAAATAATGGATAAGAGATTGATCAGGTGACAGACCTTACATAGTTAGAATACAGAAAATAGTCTTACTGAAAACAAATATTTGAAATGTATTTTGAAGGTTATAGAGATTATGCAAATAATGCTTAAGATTTTGAGAACAAAGAATAGTTTTCTTAATCATAACATGAAATCACATTGCACTGAGACTAGTACTGAAACAGCCTATTTTTCACAAACAAGTCATTTGTTAAAATACTGCATCAAAAACCTAATTTTTTCTGTACAAAAAAAGTGTAATCTGTACTAAAAGGCTACTCAATTTTGTGAAGATACACATCCTGTATCTAAAGTTATAGTGCAAATACTTAACATGTGCAAATGTGTAGATGAGTTTGTGTCTTTTATACTGAGTATATACGATTAAACTGGAATCATATGTAAGTAATTACTAGTTTCAGTATTTTGTAAAACTAATGGCACAGTAAAGCTAGTGCTGCAATTGAAGCAGGTGCACAATGATTTCCCTAGCAAGTCTTACATTAAAAATACCATTTTTGCAATGAAGAGAAAGTATATGAAGCATGACATCACCACAGCATGAATAGAGATTTCATGAAGTCATTTTTTTTTCACTCATTGATATCTATTAGAATAACCCTAAACCACTGGCTTCCAAAATGAGTCCCCTTAGGTTTGGTAAAAAATGATGATGGGCTTACTTGTGTGGCAGGTGTTAAAAACAGTGTGTTTTTTGGAATGGCTCTAGGGAAGTGAGTTAACAATCTTAACAGTAAGAAGTCAACTGCTGCTTTAAAAATATAATTGAAATTTCTTCATTAATTATAGAATTTTAAAAGCATGTTCCAAAGAAAGCTTAGCCTATTTTCTATTAGAATGTTGATTTTATTTAGATATTTTCATTGATGAATGAGATAATCCAAAACCATTGCAAGTAAACCTAAGCTGGCATATGTGCCAACTAAAGGTTAGGTGACAACACTCACACCAAATATGCACTAAACTAAATCTCTCAGCTAACTGTTGCAACACAAACCTAAGTATTTATTATGCATGTTATTTTAATCGATTCTGAAATCCACTGTTACAAAAGTCACCTCAAAGCAGTTTTTACCTTACTTTTTACTTTACAAAAGTCATAAGTCTTGTATACAGCTGCAAAAGATGAGTTGGAATAAACTCTGACAGGTATTTAAAGCTAACTGATGGTGAATACCTTAATCTTATTGGACTGACCAAGTGTCCCTTTAATGATCAATCTTTCATAATTCCATGTTTAAGAAACTGAAGCTCTATGTAAGCCTGTTTGGAAGTTCTCAATAAACTCTATGCTGAATTATTGATCATAATTCTGGTCTTAGAAAACAGCTTTGCTGTAAAAAAGAAATCAATACAATTGACTCATTCTTGCTTTGGTGAATAATAATATTCTTCTGTATCTTGGATTTGGTTGGTGGATTTAGTGTTCTATAGCACAAAACAGCCAGGCTATCTGCATCAAACATCCGTTAAAAAGTTAAAATAAAAATAAAAGGAAATTAAGGTAAAACAAAACAAAGTTTAAAAAAAGCATGAATAGCATAAAACCAATGTTCACATCTAGTCTACAATGTTAAGGGAAAACTACAGTACCTGTTACCTTGCATGGGGCCTTTTGGTAGATGGGGACAGTGATGTTGCCATCTTAGTTTTCAATAGTTACATTATATTAATCATGCTTTTCAAGAGCAAAATTACTATATGCATAAACAGTAGCCACTTGTCAAACTAATGATGGGTACAGTGTTAGTCTTTGATCCTTATTTTTGCTGTTTTCCAAAATAATGATGACAAAAACAATTACTTTTTATATACAGCATTGTTCAAAATTGCTTTTCCTATTTTAAAATTTAATAGCTAAATAACTATGGAAATACAATCACGCAGTTTTCAACATCTTGTATCCCAACTAAAATTAACATTCATTAACATGTCATTAGATTCCTATGTATGTACCATTAGTGGCTCTTACCAATATTTGATTTCAGTCCATATTTGTTTGCTACAGGTATGCAATACATAGTATCCTTAATATGACTACAAAGAAAGAAGTGTAGTGTAGTGATGTCTGATAAATGTGAAGGCCACAGGATTGACCAATTCCAACCAATTCACTATGGCAGAAATGTCTGATCATAAAACTCCAAAAGCAGTAGAGAAAATGGCCATTATTCCTTTCAAACTTTGCTTTTCTGACCTGGATAATGAAATTTAGAAATTAACCTATTTTCTATGTAAAAACGAGCAAATGTGCACATTTTCAATTACATAAGGTCTGATTAAAACAACATATGAATCAATATTTACATGTATTTATACTAAAGTTATACAAAAATGTTTAGAAATGAGTAGTTTTTCGAGATTTGTTACTGTAATGTAAATCACTTTCACCTATCACAGCCCCCAAATACAGTCTCCCATCATGTTTTCGTTATGTGCTCTTTGGTAGTGGCGTTCAAAGTCCAGTACATTTTGGTGGAAATGCTCGCCTTGCTCCTCTCAGTATGCTCCCAAGTTCTCCTTGAATTTATCAAGATGTTCATCAAGGATATAGACTTTCAGGGACATCATGCAGCCTATTTTGCCATAGTTCTTTACCAGAGCCTCAACCTGTTCCACATAATTTTCGGCCCTGTGACTGCCCAAGAAGCCCGAACCACTACAAAAAAGCTGTCTCAAGCTATTTTTTTCATTCCTACTGAGCTTCTTGGGGAATTCTGTGCACTCTAGGATCTTCTTCATTTGTGATCCGACAAAGTCACCAGCTTTGAACTTTGCCTCAGACAGCTTAGGGAAGAAGTCTCAAAGGTACTTGATAGCTGCAACAAACTGTTTTGTAAGACCAAGTTCTATGTGCAATGATGGGAGCAACACCTTCTGGAGGTCCACTAGTGGCTCCCACTTGACATTGTGTTTCCCCACAGAGAAATCATTCTGTTGTGGCCAGTGCTTCCTTTCTATTGTGCTGAGATGTCCCTGCTGTCTCAAAGGCAAAGATAACAGGGAAACATGGTAAAGCCTCCTTGGAGACCCATCAGGAATGCCACCATTCTGAAGTCTCCGATAACCTCCAAGCTATACTCATTATACTTCAAGGCTTCTAACAAGGTCTTGACACTGTTGTATTCCTGTTTGAGGTGCACCTAATGAGCCAGGAAAAGAGACAGATACTTATTCCCATTATGGAGCAACATAGCTTTGAGGCTTCTGCATGAGCTATTAATGAAGAGGTGCTATTTGTTCAAGTTACAGGCAATTCCAATTGTCTTGCACAGACCATATACATTGTGACAGAAGATGAGTCCATCTTCATGAGTGAAGAAGCTTGAAAAATGTCAGTGATGCTTCCTCTGACTTCAGACTTGCACACTTTCATCTAACAAATGCCACTCCTTGAGCCCAGGTGTTAAAAGCTTGGCATGTGATTTTTAGACAAAGATCTCTTATCAAGTCATTGAGGACTCTTTGGTTGGTGTAGTATGGGTTTATTTCACCAGCTGCACCTCTGAAATTGTAATCTGGATCTTCAACATCTACCTCCTCTTCTAATTTGCTGTTCTCTTCTGAGGATGGCTGCTTTCTCTCTGGCAGAGCGGGTACAGGGAGCTCAGGGCAGTGTGACACTGGGGCAATGGATGATGGAAGGTCCAGATACATGATAGCAGATGCATTCTTGCCAGCCTGACATTAGGAAGGGTCCACCATGCAGAAGTAGCAATTGCTTGAGTGGTCAGTGGATTCATATTCTTGAAATAATGAACATGACTCTCTTTTACCCTCTGTACCATCCTGCAAAAGAGCAAAATAAAATTATTATGAAGAATAAATTTATTTCATCCACAATTAATGTGTAAGAGGTTCATGCAAAATATTTTGTGTGATATTTTTTCTATACTATTGAAAATTAAAAAAAAAAGATTTAAATGTTAAAAGGTCTAAAATTTGTATAATATAAAATCTTACTATTCAAGCAAGCAAAAATTGTCCATCTTATCTTCAAGAGTTTCTTTGCAGTGCTCGCAGGTAAAATGAGGTGCTCAGGGTTTGTCTTTATCCCCAACAGGCATGCCAAAATATGACTTGTAGGCTTCACATATTTTAGCAGATGCTGTCATAGAGTACTTTTTCACTCTTGTCTTCATAAACTGGCCACATACATAGCAGAATGCATCTGGAGATAGATCTGTGCGTTCACTTAGGCAGCTAGAACTAAACTGAAGTGGTGAGTGGTAAGCCACTGTGGAAAGTTCTACAATATTCTAGAAAGTTCTTAAAAAACCTTTAAGTTTGAGAAAATTCTCTATCAGCTACTCAGCATTGAATCTACCTGGAATGTTCTGGAAAATGGGTAAATTTGAAAATTTCATTACCCAGGTTACAAAAGCGAAATTTGAAGAAAAAAAAAAAGGTCTTTACCATTTACTTCATGCATAAGCATTTGGAAAATAACACTTTCTGCCCAGAAACAAGAAAAAGTAAAAAATTTGTTACACAGTATAATTAGTAATATAAAACATGGTTTAGTTAAATTTCAATTTATTTTATAGGAGATCATGCAAGAACTTTCAGCACTTCTTGGAATCACTATAGGTCAGCTTTCATACATAACACAAAAGATAATTCTGCTGTCACACAGGATATGAGCAACAAAAATACCAACAGACTGAAGAGTCCAAATGAAAGTAACTGACATGTAAAATAAAATAAAAGTGAAGGAAATGTATTACTTTTAGGCTTTCCATAGTTTTCTGAAAAATGTCTATCATAACTGATACAGGAGGAAGGCAGTAAAGAGGAACAGACTAATCAAATGAAGAGATAGATAAACCCAACTAATGAAGGTAGAAGGAAAAAAGCCACAAACAGAAAACAGCTGGCAAGGAAGGAAGATATGGAAATAGGCACCATAGAATAAAGCTGTGAGCAGTATTACACAGAAGAGCACACACAGGACATAGGAGTCTACCAGGATAAGGCCAAGGATAAAGGTGGGAAATGGAAAAAAGGAAAAGCAGCAACACCAAGGAGGCATCTTTACTAGCTGCTGAAGAATTAAGGAGAAAAAAGTAATCCAGAGAAAGGAAAAGATATGCAGGACAATAAACAATATGTGAAATATCAATGACAAATATATAGATAACCTACATCCACAGATGAATAAGAAAGGGAAGGAAGATTTAAAGAAAAAGTGAAACAAAAAGCACTTAAAATACTCGTTCAAATGTAGGCAAAGTAAGGCAGTGCAGAACCAGAAGAGCAGCCCATCATGGTGGATAATGAATCCAGAAGAAATGCATCAACAGGTAAGAGTAAGAGAGGTAACTATTTGTGGTTTCAGGAAAAAAAGGCATGTGATAGGGAAACAAATCCTAGACACAGAAATCAATGACAGAAAATGTTTCATTTGCATTGAGAAACCTCCACAAGTAAAAAAAAACAAAAAAAAACTAACCATTGGGAGAAACTGGATCTTCTTGCCAATGATCAGGAAAAAACAGAAGTGAAGATGGATAACAGGATGGTCTGGAGAAAACACCAATAACTTAGGGTGATGAAGAACAAACAGAGTCAAAAAGAAAGGCAATAAAGGAAGAAGTTGGAACTGGAGATATTATAAATACCACTGCTAAGACAGTCAGGAAGGAGCTATCAAAAAGATTGAGCACAGAGTGTTAAGAATGATTAAAATCACCTGGAAAAGAAGAAGAACAGGAGAATAAACTAATGTAGCAGTTCAATCCTAGCTGAGAGCATTCATTGTCAAAATAAGGCAACATGGGACAAGAGACCAAAAACCAAGAAAATTTGTGTTTAAGGGATGTAGCAAAAACTTTAATGTAAGAAGCATCCCAATAAAGTCAAGACACTGGAAAACAAAAGGATAAGGAGACCACTCCATCTAATTGATTTCAACTAGATGGAAGTCTGATCTGCAGCAACCTGAAATATGACACTCAATGACACGAGCAGTGTGTGTGTGAGCCCAAAATGAAGATCCAATGTAAAAATACAAAGAAATATAGATTGGGTGCCACCCAATTATTGAGATAAGTAAACACTAGAGAAAAGTCAGAATTGATCATTACTAGATGATTTCTGGCCATATAGAGAAAATGAACTAAAATATGACTTAGTGAGAAAATCTACGATATTGATCAGCCATTCTCTTCATTCCCAAGGGAATGCATCCAAGAAATGAGTAAATCCAACGTGGGACTAGAGACCAAAAACCAAGGCAATTTGTTTTTAAGGGATGTAGTAAAAACTTTAATGTAAGAAGCACTTCAATAAAGTCAAGATACTGGAAAACAAAAAGGATAAAGAGACCACTCATGGTTCTATTAGGAAATATCACAAAAGTGTAACAAAATCAAGCAGACAAGCTCTCACTGGACTGAAACCCACTGGCTACTTTCCAGTACTGCTGATGACGTGTTCATCTGTGCTGAATAAAATGACAAGATGAAAAACCCCTGGAAGGAGTAACAAAGAAGAGTATATAAGGATCAAGATGAGAAACAGGAATAGGAGCTTGTCATACCTCCAACTGTGACAAATGTGTAACTAAAGAGGAAAAGGTAAAGTGCTGATGCACAGACTATCAGTGATGTCGAGAAACCCACTTGTTGAGAATTTTATATGCAAAAAACGGCTCTTTTGGGCTCAGAAAACACTTCAAATAGAAGAGCGAACAACGTTTCGACCTTCTTCGGTCATCGTCAGGTTCACAAAGAAAGAGGTAACTGGCTGGAAGCTGACCGCATGTTTGGAAGGGGTTGTATAACTGAGTGTCGCAATGTAGAGGGCGCGGTTTGATGTTTGAATATATAATTTTATCTATAATATTAATATAGGTATAATGGTGTTCCTTTATATTGGTTTATTTTGGGTTTAAGTTGTTGTATAAGTAAGGCTTCTTTAATTTTTCGTTTGTTTATGTTTGTTTCTTTATTTAGTATTTTAGTGTTTTCTATGGTCATGTTGTGTCCATTTGACTTGCAGTGTTCGAAAATGTGTGAAGGTGACTTTTTATGTTCTTTGAATCTGGTTTCCATTTTTCTACTTGTTTCTCCTATATAGAAGTCGTGGCAGTTATCACATTGTATTTTATAAATAATGTTGGTGTAGTGTTTGTCAGTGTAGTTCTTACATAGTATAGACCTTAGTTTTGTGCCTGGTTTTTGAATAAATTTAGTGTTAACTGGAATGTTATATTTTGTTACTAGTTTTTGCCAAATGTTGGTTATTTGTTTGCTGATGTCAGGAATATATGGTATACAACAGTATATGGTTTCGTGATTTTTTGATTCGTGAGATATATTTACTTTTGTTGGTTGATTTTTCTTTCTGTCTAGGTGTGTGCGTATAATGTTTTCTACGGTTTGTGGAGGAAACTTATTGATGTTGATGAAGTATTGTTTTATTTTATCTAATTCATCGGTAATTTTATCTGGTGAGCATAGTTTTATGGCTGTGTTTATCTGGTTTCTTAGTATGTTGAGTTTTTGTTTTGTTTCATGTGCTGAGTCCCAAGGAATGTATAGTCCAGTATGGGTGATTTTTCGGTGGATTTCTGTTTTGAATTGTGTGTCGGTTCTTATAATTTTGAGGTTAAGAAATGATATTTGATTGCTTTCTTCCTGTTCACATGTGAAGTTAATGTTGGGATGTATAGAGTTAATGTGAGTGAAAAAGTTAAGTATGTGTTCTGTAGATTCGAATCCTGCAACCGTGTCATCTACATATCTGTACCAGTATAGTGGTGGATGTAATGCTGTATTAATTGCTTGTGTTTCAATTTGTGTCATAAAAATATTGGCTAGAACTGGCGATACTGGGTTGCCCATGCTTAGGCCATTTGTTTGTATAGAGTTTTGGTTGTTGAACATGAAGTTTGTCTTTATTGTGGTGAATTCTATGAGGGAATGTCAATAATCGGGTTAGGGTCTCGAATATAGAGTTCTAAGGCTATCTTGCAGGCTTCTGTTGTTGGAACTTCTGTAAAGAGGGATATAACATCAAAACTGGCCATTAAGGCTTTATGATTAAGTTGATTTAGATTAGACTTGAAATTAAAAGAGTCTTTGATGAATGAGCTGGCTGATGTTGCATATTTGGAGAATGCACATGCTATGTATTTACTAAGATTGTAATTAAACGATTCATATGTTGAAATTATTGGTCGTAATAGACAATCTGGTTTATGAGGTTTGGGGATGCCGTATATTTGCGGTGTGCGTGAGTCGGTTTTACGTAGGTAGGAATAAAGTGTTTGTGAAATTGTGTTGGCTTTTTTCATTTGTAGTAGTAATTTGTTTAGTTGCGTCTCATGTGTCTTTGTTGGATTTGTGTGTATTGGTTTAAATTTGTTCGTGTCTGATAGGATGTTATTCATTTTTTGTATGTATTCATTCGTGTTCATTATTACTATAGCGTTACCTTTATCTGCTTTTAGAATGTATCTCGTCTGTGTTTAATTGTCGGTCGGATCTGTTAAGTATGAGCAACAGAAAAGACATCAACATGACAAACCGTTGACCAACCTCATAATTAACAGATCTGACCGACAATTAAACACAGACGAGATACATCTACTTAACAAAGGACTCAACTTCGCAATAGCACCAAGGTACATTCCAACCATAGAAATCAAAACATGTTTAGAAGACCTAGCCAGGAGACTTGTGATACTTTCTACAGAAAACAAAAACAACAAACAGAAAGAAGACAACTTAGATAATTTTATTGACATCCAACAGCCAAACTTCCCAGGTAAAATTACAAATTTATATTTTCCAGAAACACCTAAAAACATTATCTTAAACGATTTTTTCAAAGAATTTTCTTACAAAACTATCAACATAATTTCACAAAACAGAAAACTAAAAAACAACCTTACAAAAAGAGACATTAATTCCATTAAAAACCTAAAACAAGACAGAAACATAAAAATTCTAAAAGCAGATAAAGGTAACGCTATAGTAATAATGAACACGAATGAATACATACAAAAAATGAATAACATCCTATCAGACACGAACAAATTTAAACCAATACACACAAATCCAACAAAGACACATGAGACGCAACTAAACAAATTACTACTACCAATGAAAAAAGCCAACACAATTTCACAAACACTTTATTCCTACCTACGTAAAACCGACTCACGCACACCGCAAATATACGGCATCCCCAAACCTCATAAACCAGATTGTCCATTACGACCAATAATTTCAACATATGAATCGTTTAATTACAATCTTAGTAAATACATAGCATGTGCATTCTCCAAATATGCAACATCAGCCAGCTCATTCATCAAAGACTCTTTTAATTTCAAGTCTAATCTAAATCAACTTAATCATAAAGCCTTAATGGCCAGTTTTGATGTTATATCCCTCTTTACAGAAGTTCCAACAACAGAAGCCTGCAAGATAGCCTTAGAACTCTATATTCGAGACCCTAACCCGATTATAGACATTCCCTCATAGAATTCACCACAATAAAGACAAACTTCATGTTCAACAACCAAAACTCTATACAAACAAATGGCCTAAGCATGGGCAACCCAGTATCGCCAGTTCTAGCCAATATTTTTATGACACAAATTGAAACACAAGCAATTAATACAGCATTACATCCACCACTATACTGGTACAGATATGTAGATGACACGGTTGCAGGATTCGAATCTACAGAACACATACTTAACTTTTTCACTCACATTAACTCTATACATCCCAACATTAACTTCACATGTGAACAGGAAGAAAGCAATCAAATATCATTTCTTAACCTCAAAATTATAAGAACCGACACACAATTCAAAACAGAAATCCACCGAAAAATCACCCATACTGGACTATACATTCCTTGGGACTCAGCACATGAAACAAAACAAAAACTCAACATACTAAGAAACCAGATAAACACAGCCATAAAACTATGCTCACCAGATAAAATTACCGATGAATTAGATAAAATAAAACAATACTTCATCAACATCAATAAGTTTCCTCCACAAACCGTAGAAAACATTATACGCACACACCTAGACAGAAAGAAAAATCAACCAACAAAAGTAAATATATCTCACGAATCAAAAAATCACGAAACCATATACTGCTGTATACCATATATTCCTGACATCAGCAAACAAATAACCAACATTTGGCAAAAACTAGTAACAAAATAAAACATTCCAGTTAACACTAAATTTATTCAAAAACCAGGCACAAAACTAAGGTCTATACTATGTAAGAACTACACTGACAAACACCACACCAACATTATTTATAAAATACAATGTGATAACTGCCACGACTTCTATATAGGAGAAACAAGTAGAAAAATGGAAACCAGATTCAAAGAACATAAAAAGTCACCTTCACACGTTTTCGAACACTGCAAGTCAAATGGACACAACATAACCATAGAAAACACTAAAATACTAAATAAAGAAACAAACATAAACAAACGAAAAATTAAAGAAGCCTTACTTATACAACAACTTAAACCCAAAATAAACCAATATAAAGGAACACCATTATACCTATATTAATATTATAGATAAAATTATATATTCAAACATCAAACCGCGCCCTCTACATTGCGACACTCAGTTATACAACCCCTTCCAAACATGCGGTCAGCTTCCAGCCAGTTACCTCTTTCTTTGTGAACCTGACGATGACCGAAGAAGGTCGAAACGTTGTTCGTTCTTCTATTTGAAGTGTTTTCTGAGCCCAAAAGAGCCGTTTTTTGCATATAAAATGATGCACAGACTGTATAGGTGATTTCAAAGTCTCAAGTACTACCAAGGGAAAAGGACCACATGTAAATCCATAAAAAAAAAAAGTGAGGTGGCACACAAACCTGAAACAAGGTCACATTATAACCCAAAAGATCCCAACCACAGTAAAACTACATGTGAAAAGCAAGAGTCTAAGATGACAAACAAGCCAGTATGGAGGTAATAAGAAATCATAGAAATTGGGAAAATAGATAAAACAGCCCATACTTTAGATATCATGTTGAAAAATTTCATATTAGGGATAACTGATTCTGCTGTAGATGTAGTGAAAGACACAGTCAAAATCAATGGTGTAAAAAGGCTATAAAATCTCCTTCAGCCCAAATTGATTTGGATTGTGCAAGAGGATCAGTGGGGTAGGTTCTAGGAAAGAAGATTGGCCAACATAACAATCAATCTCATAGAAGATAATAGCAGAAAAATCCAAAGATGGGTCTCATCCACCTGAAGCCTGTAAAAGTGCTAGAGATATGGTACCTAAAGTGGAAACATGAGTATCAGAATTCATTACAAAAATTCAGAAATAAAATAAGTTTTATGTAAAATATGAGTTTAAGAAATAAAGACTGGAAAATTAAAGATTTTTTTGCATGCATAGAAAAAAGTTATGAAGCTACTAAGATTATGAAAGCAATTTTTCCTGAGGAGCACCATAACAAAAACAACTGAGCATGAGTATTAGCAAAACAATAAATGATAGTTTGGTAAATGGAAGAGAGGGAGTCACACATGCATCATGAAAGTATGTTCCACTCTTATTAATGAAGGTTTGATGCACAATGATCTGAATGAGAGATGCATTGAAATAAATCAATTCCAATGAAGAAGAGATGGAAGTCTTGTGGCTTGTGTGAACAATTTTGCATACAGAGGGCAACACTGAATAAAACAAGGCATTTATGTGAGAAGAGGCACAATGTACTATATCAGAATCAATACTTGTCATAACATGATGAAACACAACCTCTAAGAATTATGATAATAAAAATTAAACCTCAGTTCAATACTACTTATATCTATTCAAATTCCTGTCATCACAAAATTTAAATTATTTTAACAATGTTTAATAACTGAAAACAATACTGGCTATACATAGTTAATACTTTTTAACAGATTAGGAAAATCATTTTTATTGTTATACACTTCACTTTTTATTGATAAAAGAGCACATATTCTGGATAAATTGTTATACCTCAACTGCACTTGGTTTGTTGATACATTGTATGCAACTGCAACATATTGTTTATTCTTTTTAGTCTCCTCAGAATTTGAAGATTTAGAACAAAGTCGAGAAAAAGGACGAGTGCAAACTTTTAAGTAATGGCGTGATTTCTTGCTTTCTGAAGAAGTTAAATGATTGCCATGAGCTGATTTTAAAAGATTCAGGGTAGATGACTTATTCTCATTAGTGGACGGACTGTCACAAAACCTGTATTGTTTACTCTCTCTTGCAGTTCTTGAATAATTCAATGTTTGGAATTTCTCTTCCCATGTAAATTGGGCTGGATTAGCAACAGCAACATGATGTATGACTGGACTTGGTACTATTCCTTCTATGATGACTCTTTCCCACATCTGAGTGGCTGAAAACAAAAAAAATATTTTAAGAGCATGCTATGAATGAACAAAATAAAAAATGTAGAATTACTAGAAGATTTGCATACCTCATAACCAATTTCTTGCAATGATCTATCCTCAATTTTCAGTTACCTAGAAGTTTTTATGAATTATTACGAACATGTGCAATCTTTAGAATTTACATCTAACTAACAATTCAGACCTGTGATGGTTTTATTGTCATGAGGTTTTTACATGTATGCTGAATCCAAATATGACATCCATTTTTCTCCATCGCATCCCGATTTTTCACAAAACATCATATGCATTTTCACTGAAATCAGCTATAGATTTCTCTTGACCAATTGCAACAAGAGTTATTAACAAATTAATGAGAAAAAAAAAGGGACACAAATTATGAAAATATTATTAATAACATATTTGATAAATTCAAAGAGTTGGGTTATAAAACAAACTTGAAAATTCATTACTTATACTTACATATTAACTATTTCCCTGAAAATCTCAGAACCATAAATGAAAAATAAGGGAAAAGACTGAAACTGAGGAGGTATCAGAGAAGTGGAATATCAGCATAATGGCTGATTACTGCTAGTTATCAAAACAATGTGCTTCAGTCACAATATGTGAGAGTAAAATATACAGACTTCACAAAGAAATTCAGGATGAATTTAGACACAAACTCATTTGGCATCAGTATTCTTTCCTTCTCTTCAGTTTTTTTGTATTTTAGTTAACTTTTGTTCATTAAGGTTAATGAAATAATAAACTGATCTCAATATTTTCTACCCAATTTGCAAAAATCCATATGTGATAAAAAAAAGAATATTATTTTTCAAATCTGCATAGATAAATTCTAGAAAATCCATTATTAAAATCAAAACTTTTATAAAGTTTAAATGTGCAAGCCAGTAATCATAAAAATTGGTAAAAGCCCAACAATATTTTCTGTTACCTTGTTTACTGCTTTTAAATCATAACACACATATTAAAAAATGTCAACCAGTAAAATGTGATAAATCAGAACAAATGAGGAATATTGTTGTTCACGTTTTTCACAGCTTTAAAAACCACGGTAACCAAGAAATGCCTAACAAAAACGATTAAATAAACACATTTATTTCAACATATAGTATATACATTTAAATCATGAAATGCTACAGATCATAATCTTGTATTATTTAATTCCAGGTCTAAATGTTACAACCTGAGAGAAATTCTTCACTTTCCTATGCCAAATAAGCCACTGGGAAGGAACATCATGTGAAAAAAAAAAAAAAAATATATATATATATATATGGCATGTAAAAAACATAAACTTAATATGCATAACTCATAGAAACATAATATAATAATGCAGTAATTGTTGTTTATACTTTAATAGTGACAACTTAAATGTATTTTAAAGTACAAAATGAAGGTGAAGTTAAATTGTTTGCTTGACTCTGATCAAGATTCAGCACACTTTTCATACGAGCAAGTAAAAAATACATTTGCTAGGGTTTTCTTCCTTTTCTCATGTAAGCATTAGTCTGAATTTTTCTTGCTTGTTACAGTCTTTCACTCCCCACTTAACTGCCTTTGGTATTATCTGTCACAAGACACATTCCAATTTTGTCAATGCTCTCAAAACACAGTTTAACATTTTCTCATAGTAGGAAGGTAGGGCAGAAGAGTGTGAGAATTAAGTATTACTTACAACACATTTTTGATTTAAAAAAACAAAAACAACCTTTAAAACATACTTTCTCACGCTACAGTTAAAATCCCACATTGATAGGATGCAAAGGCTGGTGTAAGCATTATCCATACAAAATGTATCTGCATAGATTTTGGGTGTGTCAACAGAAGTTTAGCACCTAACAGGGAAACCATATCACATCAAGAACAAGTATGCTCTCTATCTGGAATCTAAGTCATGCTATTCAGATGGGAATTTGGCATGATGTGTCAGCACAATACGTTTAGCCCCAAACAGATAGCCACTGTTCCACTGTTTGGGGTTGAAAAATATAGAACCACCAGAATCATAACAAGGTAAAAAACAACAAAGTAGACATAACTTTTCTTCAACCTCAAAAAAACTGAAAGGCAACACTCAAAACTTAAAATGATGAGATCCTGTATGTCATACTTAACCCAAAGAAAAATAATTCAGCCAGTCTGGAATTATGAACACTTATTCTCACTCCCCCAATTAAGTGGGTATAGTAAATTTCACTTTGTCCTGACATTATGGGAAGGACATAGAACAAACTGTGTTCAACAAAAGACCCAGGATGAGACCAGTTTTCATTCCAAAGTACAAAGAGACAATAAACCTTCTTCCTCGAATAATATACTGAACTGATCAAAAAGAAGGGCCATGCTCAAATCAACCAGGTAGTGGAGTGTCAAATCTGAACATGTATTACAAGTAGGCTCCTCTGTCGGCTGATGCTCCTCCTATCAACATCACCTGTCTCGATAAGTGGAGGAAAATTACTCAAAATACTTGAGGAATAGTCCCTATTCACCCACCCAGCAACTGGAAATTGAGTGTGGTAAAACCTCTCCAGTTCCAATAGTAGGAAATAAAGAGGTAATGCATACTGGGGAGTCTCAAAGAATGATGCAATGGAAATAGTACAACAGGTGAACCAAGTTCCCTACATTTTTAAAAACAAATTTACCCTAATTTTTTAATCTAATGACTAGTATGATCCCCTTATGTTTTACACACAGTAGTCCATGAGTGCTGGTCCAACTTTGTATTGTAACACCACTCAGCCTGTCTCTAGGTGGTCTAATAAAACACCTCATTTCTACAGTCTATTGCAACCTAAATGAAGTGTATTGTGTTAGTAGTTGCTAGTATGGAATTAGTTTGACAATTTGATAAAGGCACACTTGTCTGGACAACATTCATCACAGAGCAAGATCCTGTGAGACAGCATTAAAGGATCATAAAAAATAAAGAGACAAATTTTTATGAAAATATTCACATCTTTCAATCTAGTGGATGTGATTAAGATAGGTACTATAAGTGGTCAAAAACCCTCAGAGGAAGATACTGCTAAATCATGCAAATAATGTGAGATAAAAGTATTAGGGGAGGTCCACATAACAGCCCTGGAAGTTCAATTAGGCAACTACATAGAAATGTAATGCACCTGTATAGATGTGACTTGCAGAAGACTCCTTACCCCAAAAGAGAGCCCATAATAAGCAATATGGGTCAATTTCCATACCCACTTTAATGAGGTAACTGGGAAAAAATCCTAAGAAACTGAAGGACTCAAATGAATAAACAGTCATTGTCTAATACCTCTAAAGGCATTATTGGTGCAGACAACATAACACTTCAAGATCCTCATTGGACACAAGTTATCGAGACATGATTCAGTCATACAAGTAAAAGATAATGGTCAGATGAAACAGTGAAAATGATTTATCCCTTTTCAGAGAACATAGGTAGATATCTTGTGAACAATCATATACACAACTCTGAGCAATAATGGCTGAAGGTCAGCAGCAACAAAAATTAAACTTTCAGAGGAAGGTAATATATGGTACATGAGGCTAAGGCCTTAAATGAATTTTGATAAAGAGGATGTAATACTACCTTGATATACCAGTTAAGCAAATGAAGTGGTCATTTGAAACAAAGGACCTGAAACAATATGAAGAGGCCAGAGAGCATTGGGAACTCAAATAATTTTTACCTCAAATATCTAAAGAAAATTAATAAAACCACCACATACACAGCAACTGTGTAAGATGCAGAACCCTTGTCAAAGAGATAGGTCAAAAAATGAGTTGTGGTTGGCTCTTCTGGTTGAAGTGGGTCCAACTTCCTTTCAATACACCATTGCTGATATGTGTGCCATTTTTGTTCATTAATGTCCATCAAGAAATTATGATATGACTGAGATAGTTATATGTTAACAATGTCATGTGTAGGACTGCATAACATCTATGCTTGAAGCTTGAGCTTAAAAAGGGGTGGGTGTATCATGTCAGATCACTGCTGCCTCAACATAGATGGCCAAAGAGATAGTGGATATGGATGGGCATTCCTGAAGGTACAATAGGATCCAACAATGGGTTGGAATGAAACATAGCTAGTACCTTGGGTAACATATGAAACAGTAGAATGGCCTAGAGATGTAATTCCATTTCATCCTGATAGAATGCACATATCACCATTGTCCATGGCAGTACTGGAAATTAAAATTTTGGTAGTTGAGTGTTCCACTGAAAGGCCAACACACCACCAATCATTATCGCTGAAATGTGAGCCAATCTAACAGAAAGCCTTTCAATGCAGCATCCATTCTGTTGGAATTATATGAATTAAGAAAACTTGTATGTAACCAATGTCATTACCCCTGGAACATGGCAAGCTTGTAAGTAGGGAAATATGACAGGAGAGATCCCATAAAAGAATTCAAGGTTCAAAAACAAAAATTCCCTGAATAAAGTACTGCTTTGGTGAGAAATGTAAAACACCACCATGGAATTGTTGAACTGAAGCCTGTTGATTTTTCCTTTAATAAGCTCAGACCATGAAACATCACCCTTTGAATGGCAAGAAGTTCTAAAACATTGTGTTGGAAAATTTTGTCGTCTATGTTAAGCCTTTTAATTCATAACCAGAAAAATATGTATCCCATTCCTACAGTTAAGCATCTTTGAAGAGATGAATTTATGGATAAGGTGGCAGCAGAAAAACATATATTGTAGTGTGGTTCCAATCTAACCACACCTCAAAATCACAGATAATGATCCTAAATAAGGAAATTACTGACTCCAGCATTCATGATCTTTTGGTCACATAAAGATCCCTGAAGTGATAGCTTATGTGCTCAGATGTCTCAGCTCTAATAATTAAACTTGCCTTGATTGTTTCTGAAAGTAGAATTTAAGTGTGACGTTCAACCAACAGACAAGATTGCACCAGTAATAACAAGTCATCATGCAACAATGCATGCACAGGCATAGACAAAATAGAAAATGTGTAAAAGTCAGCAACATTAAACTTAGACATCCAAAATAAAAAATGCAAATATAGATTGAAAAATGACTCCATGGTGAACTTCAGAGAATTTAGGAATTGATATATACATATGAGAAAGATCAATGACTGCACACCAATCCCCCATCCTCTTGGGCACAACAAATAGGTGAAAATAAAACCTCAGAAAAACTGGCATGACTTTTTCTACTGCCCACAGACCAACAAAACTGACTGTCATAGAATGAGATTCCAAAATCTGAGTATCTGTGGGAGGTGGAAACACTACAGGTTGGGTGGATAATAATACTGAATGAAAAATCCTGACATAAGGACCTGTAATAACCATCAATCTGTAGTTAAGGTTTTCACATGTTCAGAAATTCTTGAAGCTAAATCTACACAGACTCCAAGAGGCATATAATAGTTACTGCCTTCACTGGCAGGATTCCAATTCCAGAATTCTTGGCCATGGACAGAATCTATTCTTGGTATCAATAGACTGAGGGGATGATGTCTGGGGTTGGGATGGAATTATAGCCTCCCTTGTAAAAGCCAAAGAAAATGAGACATCAATAATGACAGGAATGAATAAACAAGCTGACAATCAAACCAATATGTATGATGACAATGGTATAAACTTTCCAGCAAATGAATGAAGTGATCCTGAGAGTCTTCTAACAAAGGTTGGTAGGATAATAAATATCTTAGTTTGGAAAAGGCATAAGCTGAAATGCTGGGTTAAATAAATTAACTTTCATCTAAAGTTGTTTTTCATTTTCACCAAGAAAAGAAATTCACCCATACAAATAAATATATAATATTAAGACCACCAAATTATACCTTAAAGGTTTAGTTTCATGATCACCTTTATTACACGTTTGTTATGCATTGCTGTGTAGAATATGCATCCTGCACTTTTTCTGAGGTTGTTTACTTTTTACCTATTATTTTTTTCTTGAGACAAAGATGGGGTAGTTTAATACAGTCAGAGATAGTCTTACTTAGATCAAATCCAAGTTCTGTAAAGACGGTGTCCCAGACTCCATGGAAACAAAGTTCAAAGAAATCAAACCAACATTGTCTTTTTTTTTTTCTTGCCACTCCCAGAAAAGAACAACAATGAGAATGATTCAGGCATGCAGAAAAAGAAAATTGATCAAGAACTGTTAAGGCTCAAAGGTCCATGATTAAATCGAGAATGCGAGAGCCTTTCTTTCTTTCAGACCAGAACATATTAAAATTTTACAGTACTGCAGCAAAATACTACATCATCTTAGTCATATACATTTTTATGTAAAAACATTATTAAAGATTGTTGCTAGTGCAATGCTACATTCACAGATTCATTATAACTCTACAGTACCTCAAATATAATACATTTACAATCAACAGCTTCAATATACCCACTAACATATATTTAATACTTTAAGTAGTGTTACAACTGAAATGTGTATGTAACTAATGCAGATTTCACTTCATTAATCACAGTAGCTAAAGAATTTATGTGGCAATAGTGAGTGGAGAAATATGACAACTAAGACCAAATGGAAATCTATACAAAAAAATTCAGTAAAGAATGTTGCAAAAATAAAAGCACTCAGCATTATAAAGCCTAGAAATTGGAAGGAGAGTTCAATTTTGAAATACATTTTCAATGCAGGAAGATTATAACTTCTGACAAGGTGCCTTACTTCCACTCAAATACATAGCTAGAATTCCACATTAAAAAAGGTGGAAGGCTGGTGTGAGGGAGGAAGTAAAAGTACCTGAAGGATAATAAAAAAAAACCCTTCTGATACGAAAAATGATTATGTGTAAGAAACCACACTTATTCCATACAAGGTATATTCTTTGTATAGATATGGAAAAGGTGTAAAAGATAAGCACTTTCCACTGAAAGAGAAAACAGATGAGCAGTGATCCTAACCATAACATATTATAATTTCAATCTCCCTGATGAACAGAATGTGTGTAAAATAAGAGTGTGCTTCAAAGTGTAGAGTGGCTAAGGTATAATGGACCATACACAGCAAGTCAACTGCATCTAAAACTCAACCACATGTTCAGAGAGTCAGAGGCAGAAATCCCAACACCAATCTGTGCATGTGGCATATAACCAAAAAGAAATAACACACACTTGAAACTGTGGAAAGGACTCTGTTATTCTACTGGAATAAATGAGGGTAATGCTGTAGAGTCTGGAGAAACAGTCACATAAGAAACTGTGACCACAACATCCTACTTTTAAAAACAGACCAAACCCAATTTATTCAATCTAAGGAGTGGCAGAAATGGCCAGCAATCATTCATACTGGGCATGTCTATGGAAGTAATGATATTGTGTGGAATAACCTATGAGTGATCTTATTGAACACCCCATCTCTGGTTCATGTAATTGTGATAAATATACTTTTCAAAAAAAGAAATGCAAAAAGGATATTTTTGTTATTTTAAAGAAAAATATATGTAATAACGTTACAAGCTTAGTGTATGTGATGTTACACGTGTTAAGACTGTCAGACCAAAATGACAATAAAAGTTGTGCACTTTGAAAATGGAGAAAAACATCGGAGTTTTTGCCAAAACGCATTCGTGTCCAATAAATTTGTGTGAGAGATCTGCATTTTAGGCAAGTGCACCATGTGAAAATTGCCTATAAAAGTGATCGGTTTCCATAGCTCAGTGTTAAGTCACCGACACGCAATACAGTTACGCTGAGACTAACTGAAGCACAACGCAACCACGCCATTGGTCGCTTGGAAGCATGCGAATCTCGCTCAGATGTTGCCAGAGCTGTGAATGTACACCAAAGCACCATCACAAGGCTATGGAATCATTACCAACAACATGGATCTACTTGTGAATGTCCACGATCTGGTAAACCTCGTGTGACCATGCCCGCACAAGATCTCTACATCTGGTTATGACATCTTCGGGATAGGACCACCACTGCAACGTCTAGTGCCTCAACCATACCAGGGCTGTGTAGGATTTCCGATCAGACTATACGCAACTATCGACGAGATTCTTAGGCCCCATGTGCAACCCATCATGGTGAAAGTCAATGATGTTTTTCAACATGAAAACACCTGTCCTCACAGAGCCCAACTCACCACTGTCTTCTTGAGACACCACAATATCAACGTTCTTCCCTGGCCCTCCAGATCACCAGATCTAAACCCCATCGAACATCTTTGAAACGAGTTGGACCGATGTCTGCAATGGCAACAACCTCAACTGTAGACTCTACCTCAGCTTTCAGCAGCTTTGCAGGCTGAGTGGACAGCCATTCCACAGGATGTGATTCGTCATCTCATCGCTTCCATGGGCAGGAGATGCCAAGCAGTTATTGATGCTCACGGGGGCATACTCGTTATTGACGTTGAGTGATGTTAAACTTCAACTAGTGAGTGTAGACTTCGCCTTTGCAGACTTTGGATGTTCAGCAGTGAATGTGCAAAGTTTCACACATCATACAGAACTACTTGGAATAAACTTGTTAACAATTTGTCTCAAATTTTTCCTTTTCCATTTCTTTTTTTGAAGAGTATAGTTTTTGGTTTTGGGCCATGGAACTTATGAAAGTGAAGTCAGCATGACCTTAAGTGTGGGTTTTAGTACAGTTCTAAATGACTGAAAAATACTTGGACAGGCATCATTTGCCACAGATTGGGATCCTAGTCAAAACATGGGATAAGCCCCTGAAAAATAATACATGTATAACAAAAGAAAAAAAACTTGCATAGCTACAGTCTCAATAATAGTAAAGAATGGCAAGGTGGAAGTACTCCAACCAGAAATAAACAGCTACCCAAAGCAGATAATTATAGATAAAGCACCAGACAGATAAAGTGTTTCCAATGAAAGACAGGGTTGAGATGCAGGTAAAATCTAAGGTGTCAAAATGGAGTGAAAACATTAGGAATTTACTATGGAAAGACAGTTAAAAACATCACAAAGTGAGGAATGGTGCAAGGAAATGAAAGTGTAGGAAAAGGAGTCAACAGATAGAAGCCTTGAAAGTAATTAAATAGCCAAGACATGTACAGCACAGAGAAAATACTTTGGATCCAACTGAGAAAAGCTGGAATGTGGCAAGAAATGAAAATGACAAAAAAACATCCCACATGAGTCCCAATGTAAGGATCAGTAAAATACCTCCAGAAAAAAATGACCATACTGAGTTAAAATGGCCAAGAAAAGATTGTTTTATATGCAAAAATGGCTCGTTTGGGTTGAGAAAATATTTAAAATAGAAGAGCGAACAATGCTTCAACCTTCTTTGGTCATCGTCAGGTTCACAAAGAAAGAGGTAACTGACCGGAAGCTGACCACATGTTTGGAAGGGGTTGTGTAACTGAGTGTTGTAATGTAGAGGGCGCGGTTTGATGTTTGAATATATAATTTTATCTATAATATTAATATAGGTATAATGGCGTTCCTTTATATTGGTTTATTTTGGGTTTAAGTTGTTGTGTAAGTGAGGCTTCTTTAATTTTGCGTTTGTTTATGTTTCTTTATTTAGTATTTTAGTGTTTTCTATGGTTATGTTGTGTACATTTGACTTGCAGTGTTCGAAAACGTGTGAAGGTGACTTTTTATGTTCTTTGAATCTGGTTTCCATTTTTCTACTTGTTTCTCCTATATAGAAGTCTTGGCAGTTATCACATTGTATTTTATAAATAATGTTGGTGTGTTGTTTGTCTGTGTAGTTCTTACATAGTATAGACCTCAGTTTTGTGCCTGGTTTTTGAATAAATTTAGTATTAACTGGAATGTTATATTTTGTTACTAGTTTTTGCCAAATGTTGGTTATTTGTTTGCTGATGTCAGGAATATATGGTATACAACAGTATATGGTTTCGTGATTTTTTGATTCGTGAGATATATTTACTTTTGTTGGTTGATTTTTCTTTCTGTCTAGGTGTGTGCGTATAATGTTTTCTATGGTTTGTGGAGGAAACTTATTGATGTTGATGAAGTATTGTTTTATTTTATCTAATTCATCGTTAATTTTATCTGGTGAGCATAGTTTTATGGCTGTGTTTATCTGGTTTCTTAGTATGTTGAGTTTTTGTTTTGTTTTATGTGCTGAGTCCCAAGGAATGTATAGTCCAGTATGGGTGATTTTTCAGTGGATTTCGGTTTTGAATTGTGTGTCGGTTCTTATAATTTTGAGGTTAAGAAATGATATTTGATTGCTTTCTTCCTGTTCACATGTGAAGTTAATGTTGGGATGTATAGAGTTAATGTGAGTGAAAAAATTAAGTATGTGTTCTGTAGATTTGAATCCCACAACCGTGTTGTCTACATATCTGTACCAGTATAGTGGTGGATGTAATGCTGTATTAATTGCTTGTGTTTCAATTTGTGTCATAAAAATATTGGCTCGAACTGGTGATACTGGGTTGCCCATGCTTAGGCCATTTGTTTGTATAGAGTTTTGGTTGTTGAACATGAAGTTTGTCTTTATTGTGGTGAATTCTATGAGGGAATGTCTATAATCGGGTTAGGGTCTCGAATATAGAGTTCTAAGGCTATCTTGCAGGCTTCTGTTGTTGGAACTTCTGTAAAGAGGGATATAACATCAAAACTGGCCATTAAGGCTTTATGATTAAGTTGATTTAGATTAGACTTGAAATTAAAAGAGTCTTTGATGAATGAGCTGGCTGATGTTGCATATTGGAGAATGCACATGCTATGTATTTACTAAGATTGTAATTAAACGATTCATATGTTGAAATTATTGGTCGTAATGGACAATCTGGTTTATGAGGTTTGGGGATGCCGTATATTTGCGGTGTGCATGAGTCGGTTTTACGTAGGTAGGAATAAAGTGTTTGTGAAATTGTGTTGGCTTTTTTCATTTGTAGTAGTAATTTGTTCAGTTGCGTCTCATGTGTCTTTGTTGGATTTGTGTGTATTGGTTTAAATTTGTTCGTGTCTGATAGGATGTTATTCATTTTTAGTATGTATTCATTCGTGTTTATTATTACTATACCGTTACCTTTATCTGCTTTTAGAATTTTTATGTTTGTCTTGTTTTAGGTTTTTAATGGAATTAATGTCTCTTTTTGTAAGGTTGTTTTGTAGTTTTCTGTTTCGTGAAATTATGTTGATGGTTTTGTAAGAAAATTCTTTGAAAAATCGTTTAAGATGTTGTTTTTAGGTGTTTCTGGAAAATATAAATTTGTAATTTTACCTGGGAAGTTTGGCTGTTGGATCTCAATAAAATTATCTAAGTTGTCTTCTTTCTGTTGGTTGTTTTTGGTTTTTTCTTTGTATTTGTTTGCTGTAGAAAGTATCACAAGTCTCCTGGCTAGGTCTTCTAAACATGTTTTGATTTCTATGGTTGGAATGTACCTTGGTGCTATTGCGAAGTTGAGTCCTTTGTTAAGTAGATGTATCTCGTCTGTGTTTAATTGTCGGTCGGATCTGTTAAATATGAGGTTAGTCAACGGTTTGTCGTTTTGGTGTCTTTTCTGTTGTTTACATCTTAGTTTTTCTAGTTTTTGGTTGTGGCAGATCTTTTTGTCTCTATTGTTCTTAGTATTGATTTGGTTTATGTTTCGTTGTATAAGTCCGTAAATCTCCGGTTTAATGCAGCATGCTTGTTGACGGTCCAGGTTCATTTTTTGTTTTTGTAAGTCATGCAGTTCTTTGTATTTTGTGTTCAACATGGCTTTAAGTAGTTTTTTCTGTAAATTTTGGATAATGTTTGTATATTTATTAAAATTTTTTGAAAGTTTTACCTTTACAAAATTAGGGGTTAGTTGTTCCTTTCCACATTGTTGAATAAAATTGATGTCATTTCTTCTATTAATGATTCGTTCGTTTAAATTTCTTAGTTTCTTTACGATCGTGTGAGCGTGTACTGTTAATTGTGGTGTACTGTATGCTTGTTCAGACATAATGGTAACAGGTAAGAACAAATACACTCAAGAAAAGATCTGTACTGACCAAGAAAGCTCAGTTAGAAAGACCAGGTCTGGGGTGGCAGAATAAGTAAAACTAAATCTATAAAAGGTATTTAATCCTGTACGAATGTATAGACAGCCAGCATGAGTGGATAATAAAGTAGAGAGCAAAAAACTGTCTACTCGAAAGAAATAAGAATTGGTACTCCCTTGGCACCACCATTAAATAGTCAGAATAACACATTAGTTAAATTCAGACATGAAAGAAAGTGCACTAAAGTGGACTGCTAGAAATGCCAGGGTGTTAATAACATAAGACCATTTATACACAGACTGTTCTAAAGTCTCCAGATGACAGACCAATGACCCCCCCTCCAAGAACATCAGGGAAGAGAATTGTTTGTTTTGGAATTTCGCACAAAGCTACTTAATGGCTATCTGTGCTAGCCGTCCCTAATTTAGCAGTGTAAGACGAGAGGGAAGGCAGCTAGTCATCACCACCTAACACCAACTCTTGAGCCACTCTTTTACCAATGAATAGTGGGATTGACCGTAACATTATAACAACCTCACGGCTGAAAGGGAGTGCATTTTTGGTGCTACGGGGTTTCGAACCCACGATCCTCAGATTACGAGTCGCACACCTTAACACGCTTGGCCATTCTGGGCCCAGAGAAGAGAAACAAACCTGGACAAAGGAAAGGAACCAATAAACTTGATGTTGGGGATATGTTCAACTACCAAGGCATACAGTCAAATGAGGAAAAGAGGATAGTTAAGAGAATTCAAAAGAATCCTAGCAATACATATGTAAAAATGGCTGATATGGGTAGGAATTTTTTTGTTTTTATGTAGAGGAATGAACAACATTTTGACCTTCTTTGGCCATCATCAGATTCACAAAACTGTGTTGGTTTTTCTCATTTTTAGTATTATTTTGTTTAGTTGTGTTCTGTGCATTTTTGTTGGATTTGTGTGCATTGGTTTAGATTTGTTTGTGTCTGATAGGATGTTCTTCATTTTTTGGATGTATTCATTCGTGTTCATTATGACTATTGCACTTCCTTTATCTGCTTTTAGAATTTTTATGTTTTTGTCTTGTTTCAGGTTTTTAATGGAATTAATGAACCTGACAATGACCAAAGAAGGTCGAAACGTTGTTCACTCCTCTACATTAAAAAAAAATTTCTCCACCCATACCAGCCATTTTTACATATATATTTTTCTCTACAAGTGGGTTTTCTTATCATCATAAATCCTAGCAATAGGCCATCAGTCATGCAACATCTCTTGAGCAGATCACTATTTTGCTAGATGTAAAGGGAGAATTGCCTCCATAGAAGCCACATCCCCCACTGAGTTAGAGCCTTGCTAGCAATTAGAAAGTTAGGTGTAATGGAATTGATAACAGAAAGCTCTATAAAATTCATTTGAGGAGAATAATTAATGGTCCTGAAGAAGGTTGGTGTTTAAAAAACAACAACAACAAAAAAACACAAAAACAAATCAACTAATCATCACCATCAAGCTTCAAGTAAAAGAAGAAAGATGCAATTGAAAAATGGGAAACTGGGATCTAAGTTGAGGCACAATAGTGAAAGATTGGGCTTAACACAATGTGGAAACAACAGACAAAAGCAAAAATTGGGGATGAGCAGATTCAGCCCACAATCCAATTGACTCAATAATGTCTTCAAAATTTCAAGGAAAAGAAACTGGATCAAATGAAGATGTATTGAATAATAATAAAAAAAATATCTGGGGGAATATCCCTACCTAACAGCTCCCAGCAACAAAGAGCCTAGTATGTAAGGATTGGTAACAGTAGATAACTGCAAAGGTCAAGAACTGTCTGCGAAAGTCTTTTAAGCACAGTGAAGTGCTTCTTAGTTGAGGTGAAGAGAGAGAAAGTAAAGAAATATGGAAATATGGTAAAAACAATAAGGTGATAAGACAACAAAAGGACTATTTGGCATCAGTTTTTGTCCTTCAAAAGTGAGAAAGGAAATTTAAAATCACTAAAGCTGTAGATGTAAGATTCAAATAGAAGTAGAAGGCAATGAGAGAGGTTGCATGAATGTAGTTAGTCAGAGAAAAGGTAAACAAAAAGATCAATATGACAAAGAGAAAAGAGAGATAATTGGTATATACCAGTGAAGTTAAATCCTGAATATGCATGAATTTTTGATCCTCTTCAACAGGAACAGAAGTTCCCAAAGCATAAAGGTTGATTGATTGATTGATTGATTTAGTGTTTTATGGCACAAAGCAACGAGGCTATCTGCGCCAAACAACCGGTAAAAATGTAGTAAATGTGGTAAGACATAAATGGAAATGAAGGTAAAACAAAAAAGTATAAAACCAATGTTGACACCTAGTCTACAAGGTTGAGATAAAAGACAGAGTGTAAAAAGTTGTAAGGTATTTACTCTATCAAAAAGGTATAATTATAACCCGCCAGGAAGACTAACAGGCAGGTACAAGACCCACCGTCAGTCACCTGAAGTTGGTCTTTCCAGTTCTGGTTCTGGGTTATGTGTCATAGCAACCAGTATCAAAATGTAAAATAATAGAAGTATTATAAGACACACAGTAAAATCACAACAATGAGTAGCCAAATGTTCAGTAAAAAGAGAAATGTCACGTGAATGGAGTAAAATTTGTAAAAGAAAATGAAGGTAATAACAAAACAGCAATTAAAACAGAAAATGGTGTAAAAACCAATGGTGACATTTAATCTTCAAAGTTATAAACTATTTACTCATAGCATAATAATAATGATCATAACCTGCCAGGAAGACTAACAGGTAAGTTCAAGAACCACCGTCAGTCACCTGAAGTTGGCCTTTCCAGTCCTGGTTCCGGGTTATGTGTCATAGTAGCTATTATCAAAATTTTAAAAGACACTCAGCAAAATTATGATAAAGAGTCGCCAAATGTACAGTAACAAGATAAAAGTCAAGTAAATGGAGTAAAATGTGTAAAGGTAAATGAAGATAAAAGCAAAATGGCAATTAAAACAGGAAATGGTGCAAAAATCAATGACGACATCCAGTCAACAAAGTTGTAAAGGACAACCTGTAGCAGAATGGGAATGATCATAACCCGCCAGGAAGACTAACAGCTAGTATATAAACCACCGTCAGCCACCTGAAGTTGGTCTTTCCGTCCTGGTTCCGGGTTATGAGTCAATATGGCCAGTACAAAAAGGTTGTAAAAGTGCGAAATGATATGCAGCGAAAGTATAATAGTAACTCGCCAGGAAGACTAACGAGTAGTTCAAACAGACAGTTCAAACAGAAGCATTAGTCACCTGAAGTTGGCCTTTCCAGTCCTGGTGTCGAGTTATTAAATGTTCTGGCCATAGTTTAATGTCACATTGAATGAGAGAAAATACAACTTTAAAAAAGGAGCCACAATTAAAAGGTGTAATAAATAAACACACCACACTTAAATGAGATTAAAAAGATTAATGGCTATTAAAAAATTAAAAACCTTATTAAGGTGGACAGTGTCACCATCACCAATAACTCTGTCCAATGTTACAGACTGACGCTGGGAAAAAATATGTTTAAAATATTGCCGTCGTTGAGAATTGTAACGATGGCAAGAAAGTAAAACATGGCTGATTGTGATTTGAGTGTTACACAAACTACACATTGGTGCATCAGTTCCAGATAAAAGAAAATGATGAGTTAAAAAACTGTGACCCATGCGTAGCCTAGTGAGAACAACTTCTTCCCTCCGAACTTTACAGAAGCTAGATGGCCAAACTCCAATTTTGGGTTCGATTTGAAAAAGTTTATTGTTGCGTTGTTCACTCCAAGTGGACTGCCAACTGGCATGGAGCCAAGCTTTGAAGACAACACCATAGTCCATGTACGGAATAGGCATAGGGGTGATGGTGCTGAGGCAGACAGATTTAGCTGCCATGTCTGCAAGCTCGTTCCCATGAATACCAACATGGCCTGGTATCCAGAAAAACTGAATTGAAGTAGCTGCTAATGAGAAATGGGCCAGTCGGTTTCGAATATCTGTGAGAATAGGATGTGAGCTAATGTGAAGTGATTCCAAGGCAAGTATAGAACTAAGCGAGTCAGTATAAATAGTGCAGTTGGAGTACTGCTCAGCTGCAATATGATCAAGGGCAAGAGATATGGCATACAGTTCAGCAGTGAACACAGAAGCTGTAGAGGGGATTCTGTGTGCAACTACTGACCCATAGCAAACCATAGCAGAGCCCACTGAATTACCTGATTTGGAATCATCTGTATAAATAGGGACTGAATGATTGTTTGAAAGAAATTCATTGAATAAAAGACGGTACTTCCAGTCTGGAGTATCCGCCTTTTTTAGGTGATTGAAAGAAAGGTCATACTTGGGGGCTGTAATAAGCCATGGTGGGATGCGTCGACCTGTGGAATCTGCAATGTTACCCAAGGACAGACCCAATTCATCCAATTGCGCCTGGATGCGAAGGCCAAACAGAGCAATGACAGATCGTCTGTTCTGAAAAAGTACTGCCCACTGAGGAAGGAAAACACATTCCCAGGTGGGATGCTTTGGTAAGGAACGAAGTTTCGAAGTATACTGTAAAGATAGTTGCAAACGGCGAAGGTGTAGAGGAGGTTCATGAGATTCAACGTATATGCTTTGAACTGGAGAGGTACGGAAAGCTCCAGTGCAGAGTCGAAGTCCTTGGTGATGAATGGGGTCCAGTATCTTTAAGGCCGAGGATCTGGCAGAGCCATAGACCATTGATCCATAGTCAAGTTTTGATCTAATAAGTGCATGATATATCTTTAACATTGAACGGCAATCTGCCCCCCAACTGGTAGAAGAGAGGACACGGAGGATGTTCAGTGTTCTTGTGCATTTGACCCGAAGCTGCTTTAAGTGTAGTATAAAGGTCAGTTTACGATCAAAGATAAGCCCCAAGAACTTTGTCTCTGGGACCACTGGCAGCAAAGCTTCACCGATATGAAGTTCAGGATCAGGGTGAATACCTCGTCGACGGGCAAAAGTGCATGCATACAGTTTTGGAAAGAGAGAAATTAAAGCCATTTGCAAGAGTCCACTTCTGTACACGATTGAGGGCAGTTTGTAGTTGCCGCTCAATATATCTCATGTTTGAAGACTGACATGAGATGTGAAAGTCATCGACATATAGCCCATTCGTAACAGTGAGAGGGAGTTGTTCAGTGATGGCATTTATCTTTATACTGAAGAGTGTAACACTCAATATACAGCCTTGAGGGACTCCAAGTTCCTGTACAAAAGAACGTGAAAGTGCCGAACCTACACGAACTTGGAATCTCCTGTGCATTAAAAATTTTTTAATAAACATGGGTAGATGGCCACGTAACCCATATGTATGGAGGTCTCACAAAACACCATACCTCCATGTTGTGTCGTAAGCCTTCTCTATGTCAAAGAATATCGATACAAGGTGTTGGCAGTTGAGAAAGGCCTCTCTGATAGATGTTTCAAGACGAATTAGGTGGTCTATGGTGGAGTGCTGTTGACGGAACCCACACTGGGTGGGCGAGAGGAGGTTGTTTGATTCAAGGAACCAAACAAGACGAGCATTAACCATCCTTTCTAAGGTCTTACAGAGACAGCTCGTCAAAGCAATTGGACGATAGTTTAAAGGAATCTTCGGATCTTTCCCTGGCTTAGAGAAAGGTAAAATAATAGCCTGGTGCCAGGCATCAGGAAAAACATTCTCCTGCCAAATCCGGTTGAAGATAATCAGAAGGACAACAAGAGAATCAGGAAAAAGATGGTGCAGCATGTCATAATGAATATCATCAGGTCCAACAGACGTACTGGCAGACCGATGAAGGGCCATTTTTAGTTCCACCAGGGTAAAGGGACTATTATAGTCAAAGAAACAGTCAGTTTGAAAGGAAAGAGGTGATCACTCTGCCCGAGTCTTGATGCCCAGGAAGGTGGAGGAACAAGCAGAAGTGCTAGATACCCGGCAAAAGCTTTCACCTAGAGTGTTAGCGATGTTTCGGACATCAGTCACCTCCTGACCATCAGAGAGTAAGATCGAGAGGGGAACAGAATTATAGTGCCCATTAACCTTTCGAATCTTGTCCCATGTGATCTTGGAACTGGTGGTAGAAGATATGCTGGTTGTGAACTTAATCCAAGATTCCTTCTGGCTTTGACGTCTTACCCACCTAGCATGTGCTCGGGCCCGTTGAAAAGCAACCCGATTTGAAAGTGTGGGATATCGACGAAAAGTATCCCAGGCCCGTTTTTGAGCCTTCAGTGTTAAGTTGCAAGCAGAATTCCACCATGGACGAGGATATCGTGGGAAACGTGTCGAGGTTTTAGGGAGACACTGAGCAGCTGCATGAATAAAAACAATCAGTTACCGCTGCAACACAGTTGTCTATTGATGGCTGATTTACGATGGCAGGATCAAGTTCTGCGAGAGCAGTGAAAGTGGACCAGTCTGCCTGATCCAGCTTCCACCGGGGCACGCGGGTAGGGTGGCATCGACCACGGCCAGTCTCTCTCAAAACGATCGGAAAATGATCACTGCCTAGGGGATTACTGTCAACCCTCCATGAAAAATGGGAGAATAATGAAGGGGAGCAAACTGAGAGATCAATGGCAGTGAATGACTGACTTGGTGCATGAAAGTAAGTGGAAGAACCAGTATTGAAAAGAGAAAGATTGTGATCAGAGAGCATCTGCTCTACAGATCGACCCCTCCCATCAATAACAGCACTTCCCCAGAGGGGATGATGTCCATTAAAATCCCCCAGGATTAGAAATGGAGATGGCAACTGTTCAACGAGAGCATCCAGGTCTGATTGATCATATGTCACTCCAGGGGACAGGTACAGAGAACAAACAGTGATGGTACGACCCAAGGAAATACGGATGGCTACAGCCTCCAAGGGTGTGTTGAGTGACAAAGACAGGGTGGGCACATGTTGATCAACCAAAAGTGCCACTCCTCCATGTACTCGACCATCACACAACTTGTCATTTCTGTACAGAGAAAACTGCCGAATGGAGACTGTATCAGCAGATTTGAGAAATGTTTCTTGTAGAGAAAGACAAACAGGATGGTAGGAAGCAATCAGCGTTTTGATATCATCCAGATTAGAACGTAAATCTCGACAGTTCCATTGTATCAAGGTGGCCACTTTTAAGGACGAGCAGGTGAAGTGGTTGGAGAACCCTTCGGTTTACGACCTCGTCTTTTGTCTTTACTGTCTTTCTTCGGAGGAGGTCTATCAACCTCCATGGATCCTGCTCTGGGTCGAGTGGGCAGGTTTTTGTTATTGGAAGAGGAATCAAGTGACTGAGGACGCAGACGAATAATTGTTTTGTTTATTGTGGTGGGAGAAAATGATGTATCAGAAGAAATGCCTGTATTTGAAACTGAAGGACATGGATCTTGAGGTTTGTTGGAAGATATGGGAGGAACAGAGATGGGTGTGGAAGTCGATTCATCTACTTTTTTAACCATGGAGGACAAAAGGCTTTTCATTTGTTTTGAAAATGATTCTCTTGGAGGCACAGAGAGATCTGTCTGCACTTCCACTGTAGTTGTGGAATGGAGTGCAGCAGCATATGTCCGAGAAGGGATTGTGGACAGCAATTTCCTAGCCTCAGGATAACTAATGTTATGTGTCGTTTTCAAACGCTGCACCTCTCTTTCCTCCAACCATTTTGGACAAGAATGAAAGTAAGAGGGGTGAGAACCATTGCAGTTGACGCAATGTGGGTTTATGTCACAATCATAGGCATCGTGGTCCTTGTATCCACAATGAGCACATGTCAGGGAACCACGATAAGATGTCTTTGAGTGGCCGAATCTCTGACATTGAAAACATTGAAGAGGGTTTGGAATGTATGGCCAAACCCTGCAAATGAGATAACCTGCTTTGATGGTGGCGGGTGCACGTGGTGAAGTGAATGTTAAAACGAGGGTATTTGTTGGCAGTGTAACTCCATCTTTGCGAGTGGAGATGCGTCTCACTGCAGAAACTCCTTGAGTGGAGAGACCAGCGAGAATCTCCGATTCAGGAACATTCTTCAAATCCCTTTCAACAATAACTCCTTGTGAAGTATTCAAAGTAGCATGGGGTGTAACCTCAATAGGTATATCGCCAATTGCCTGTGATTTAAAGAGGAGTTCACTGTGTTGGGATGTGGATGTTTTAACCAATATGTCACCAGATCGAAGCTTCTTTACTGACTTTGGAGAGCCAGCAAGTCCCTCTAGCCCCTTTTGAATAAAAAAAGGTGACATTTGCCCTAAAGGTTTTTCTGAAAGAGAATGCAATATCAGAAAATGAGGTACGTGTGTTGCTGATGTTGGAGATTGCTGTTCTGAGTATTCAAGACGTGGTCGCTTACCCATTGACTGTTTTTTTACAATTTTATTTAAATTTTTTGTAGGATCCATAGGAAAGAGAAAAGTTTCGGTACTCACTGACCCCACCCACCATAGAGCCCTACAAGGGGACGCGCTACAAAGTCATGCAAGGACAATGCAGCAACGCCAGGGTTTCGTGAGCACTATACCCAAACACCAGCATCAGGCACAATGTCCACAACACCCGTTGAGAACTTCCAACACTGGTACTCGGTTGGCTCTAGCCCAAGTGGACCAGCCGATTGACCCAAGGGGGGCCACCCAAGGGCTGCCCGTCTACAGGAATTCAAGGCCAAAGTGGTGTGTTATGGTTGGACCCCTCAACCACCAGGATCCTCTCCTCCCCTTCACGGGTCGCCACGCACGGCAAACACGTGGGTGGATGTTTAGATCCCAGAGAAGGTAACCAGACAGAACCTTCCCTGGGAGGTCCCCTCACCACGTACAGGAATCCACTCCGAGGGGAAGCATAAAGGAAGAATTTAATTTGAATTCATCATTCTCCCCTTAAAATGAATTGGAAGGAACACATGAAGGCACTGTAACCCATAACCGATACATAACCTGCATGTGAGGAAATTATTCATCCAAACAAATATATGTTACATGAATGAGTTCATAGTTTGTTCAAAAAAAGAAGAAAATTTTGTTCCTTAAACATAACAAATATTGTTAAACTGAAAAAGAAAAAAATACAGCTGACACGTTCAGTGCTGAGAAAAAAGAATGAAGATTCATGAGTCCAAAAACACAGAGGGAGTTAATTAAGGTGATATACCCTCATACTGCTGCATGTCAAAGTCATTATGCAGTAGCACAATTCACAAAATTATGTGGGAGTTGTCTAAAACCTTGTGCTGTACAACTCTTAGACAGATGAATGGAGAAGATAGCTTAACTGTGCACAGATTTATCATCTCAGAATTCAAGATTTTATGTAATTCTCAAATTCTCATGAACAAGAATTCCCAATATACATCATGAAATGATGCAGTGAAATATTGTGAATCAGGTCATTGTTCATCCAATTGTGAAGTGACATTTCCAATGAGATGAAAAATTAAATGCACATATGTTGAAACAACTTTCAACATTATAACTAAATTTATTGTGCAACCTTTTGTTCATGGGCCAATTTTATCTACTTGGTATGAAATAAGCCTACAGCTGAAAGGCGCACAGTTAAGGAATTTAAAATGAGTGATAAAATTAGTTTCAGTTGTTTTGGTATTTCTTCTTTCAATACATCACAACTACTTCTCTTAAACAAGCACTATCTTCATTAAATACAGTATCATTTTTAAATAAGTGTTCAAATGCAGATAACTTATGATCAGATCTTTCTGAAAGCTAACATGGCTACAAATGAATTTTAAAATAGTTTAATTACAGATTACAAGAATAAATTTTTATTTCAAGACCTAAACTGTACTGAGGCTTACCAAAGTGATACCTCCATAGGTCATTCAACACAGTTACTCCTCGTTCCCCTCCAAAAACATACATGTGCCCCAAGGACTTTACAGCTGAGTGGTTATGTAAGACTCCTGGTGCTTTATTTGTTCGTAGTCTTGACCACCTCAGCGATGCTTATTAAATCAAACAAAATAATTACATTATACTTCACAACACATAAATCTCGAAACAAACAAATTAAAATAAAATGTTCACAGGTTTATATTTCTATAACACATTTAAACACTAGTGGAATTACCAAAACAATGGACAGATGAAACAAAAATTTATTTATAACAAAGGACAGAAAACTGTGTTTTTCTTTTTTTAACACAAAAGACATTAAAATTGCAATAGAGACACACAAAGATATGAATATCAAAATGAAAAACACTGTTTTCAAGAATTCTACACATACCCCCCCATCTAACTGCATACTAAAAGAATTCTTGAAATTAATGTCTTTTTTTCTTTTTCAATATTAGAACCTTTATTTTCATTGCCCTTTTAATGTTTTATTACGTTAGGATCTGTAAAACTTCTAAAAGTTTCTTATTTCCCAAATATTTTACTAATTTAAGAAATTTCATGGCTAATTTTTATTAATTCATAACTGAGGCAACTATGTGGTATAAGAGACATGCTATTCCAAAGAGAATTTATAACATGTGGTGGACTTTGTATATTATATAACTTTGTTCCTAACAAACATTTATGTATCAGTGATGTCAAAAAACACACTGGTTGAGACTTTTATATGCAACAAACGGCTCATTTGGGTTGAGAAAATATTACAGATAAAATTATATATTGAAACATCTAACCCCGCCCTCTACATTGCGACACTCAGTTACACAACCGCTTCCAAACATGTGGTCAGCTTCCAGTCAGTTACTTCTTTCTTTGTGAACCTGACGATGACTGAAGAAAGTTGAAACATTGTTCGCTCTTCTATTTAAAATATTTTCTCAACCCAAACGAGCCGTTTTTGCATATAAAAACATTTATGTGTAAATGTTTTAAACACTCATTATGATTATGTCCTTGAATGTTAAGTTACATATAAATACACAATAAATACAAGCCATCATTTTGACAATATATTATTTCTACTAGTTTTCCACAATGGTAAATAACACACTAAAAATATTGTAGAGATACAATTTCTTTTTCTTTATTTTATTGACAGCAAAACTGCATACCTGCCCCTGCATAATTTGAAAGTGCTCAAATTACAAGGGTTTTTATTTCAGTTTTATCAAGCCTTTTTGGACCTACATGTTTTTAGCAGATCATGAATGCCCCTGCATAATGTAATAACTTTGTAATCATTAGGTTTTTCATAAAATATTTTTCACAATTTATTAGATGGATTTTATCTTATTGTTTTTTTATATAAATTAGTTTAAAATGTTTTGAATGACTGCAAACTTCATTTGTTCAGAAAATTGACCACTTTTATTCACCAATACAGGGTGTATTGTTTTACGCATATTGATGATATAAACATCAATAACATATCTGTTTAACATACTTCATTTTGTATGGTACTATTTCAAGTGTTTGAATTTACAGTTTGATGTTTAACTACTTTTTCTGCTATCCTGTACATTAACAAGGAAAATTCTGTTGAGCTATAATCTCATGGATTGGCCTCAATCCCCCCCTCAAGGTTATGTACAAAATTTGGCTGAAATTGCTTCAATACTCAAGGAGTACCAGACACACAACCAATTTTAACCTGAATCTGCACATAATTTTGATATTACCTATACTTGCTTTCCTCACAGAGATGATGAAATTAAATGTCTAAGTGTTTCAATGAAAATGAAATCTAAAGATTGTTTATACCATTTAAAGACTTTAATTTTTAAATATGCATTATCCACTCTCATTTTAACTGTTAAAAACAAGAATAATTGTAAATCTTACCCAAACTGCAATTATTCTTTCTACCACAATGTATAGGCCTGAAGCTTTTTATTATAATAATAATAATCTTATTCAAAGTATTTTATGTGAAACAAAACTTTTCAAATCAATTTTCATTTCACAAGTACAAGGCTTTGAATAATATGAATTCCCATAAACAGTTTTCTTCACATGTAATAAACAAATATACAATGTTCATTACATTTTATAACTGAGGTGGGTGAATACATTAACCTTTCATAGGTTATAAAACTTTACTTATTGAAACTCATTTGAAGAATGACCTATGCAAATTTTTAAAAAAAATGGCAAAGTGCTGAAAAAACAATATTATTGGACCATGTTAGTTCCCACTCATTCAATTCTACAGTGTCCATCTACCAAAAAATAATAATCAAAAGTGAAGTGAAAAAGTTACTGGAAAATGTCTTTTTTGGATACTGTTAGTGCCAATCATTAAAATTTATTAGCATACAAGTCTAAAAATAATAAAATTTAAAACAAATTGTATTTAAATAACACTAATCAATTGTCATGAAAATAACTAACTAAATAAACTTATAATTTCCATTTATTACAACCATTCAAGTTCTGAAATATTGACATTTTTACTTCTTATATTAAGACTGTTTAATTCTGGGCTGGCATAGCCTAATAATTTATGGTCAGGCCCTTGTGATTTGAAGATGATGTTTTTGACTACAATAGCCAACAAATCTTCTTGCCCCATTTTTGTTTTGACAAAGTTACTTAGGCTGTTTACTGTTATCACTAATTTTCAACTGCTGACAAGAAGAAAGGCAAAGTACCCAATTGTAACTATTCAGGTAGTTTCATTCTTTTGTTTGTGAGAGGGGAGAACACCTTACATGGTTTGAAGAACACCATACTAATCAATTAATTGAATGTAACTGATTAACTGATATATACAAAAATACACACATCAACAGTCACCAATTACTGATTCAAAGTATAGTCAGAATAATTTTGAAAGATGTGAAGTGCTTTAATTTACAAACCTATGTCACGCATACAAGATACTACTGTAACTACTTACCATTTCATCAGTTATTTTGAATTCCATTAAAATACTTCTGACAAAAAAAAAACAACAACTTGGAAAAGCAGTGAGGCAAAACTTAGAGCTATAAATATAAATAGTGACTGAGAGGTATGTGTGAGATCATATTTTGAAAACTCTGAACTGTGTTATGAATTAAAATCACACACTGACAAATTTAAATAAACCAAAATGTTAACAGATTTAGAATTGCACAGCAGTATATCTACCAAATGCATGGACTCTATGCTGTTGCTTCCATCCACATAATTAGTGAAATTTCATTATCAATTAATTACTGGACTCATTTGAAATTTACAGACAATTTTCACCAACTTCCAAGGCATTATCAGAGTGATGGAATATAAAAATATATTTGTACAGAAGGTGTAACATTCACAGTACAAACATAAAAGTTGTAATAAATAAACATATTACCAATTAGAAATATCAATAAAAACTAGTTAATTATTTTTGTGAGTTCTAACGCTAATCAATTAAGCTAAACAATCTTGGATCAATTGGAAATCATAATGAAAAGTCATTGTGATGATGTTTTGATTACTTGGATAACTGGAAACACTACTTTCAATTAGTAATTTTCATGACAGTAATTGATTTAACCATACTTTTGATTAATTAATTACTTTACATACCACTACTTGACAATGTTTTATTTACAAGAATTATTCTGCACAACAACAAAAACTTCCTCTGCTACGAGAAAAAGTGTTTCTAAGCATTTTGATACCAATTCTAAAAATCATATTAAAAATTACTGACTACCTCTACTTTGAGTAATGATATATTTAATCAAAACATTTTTATACACTACGAAAATAACTTTTTCTTCAAGAACTTTATTTATTCATTGACAACTGCATTTAAGAAGGTATATTCTGCATGCTTTGATAAGTTTCTTTCAAGTTCACAGAATGAGTAACAGGGATAAATGGTTTAATATTTTCATTGCAAAAACATAGCTTTCAGACTAACTCCAGATAAGTTCAGTACCTAATTCTTCTATTACTGCATCACAATTAGTGAAGAAACACAAAGTATCTTATATGCTGTAATGAGAAGCAAGACTTTGATTGTGGCTTCGGTAAATTGAAACTTTTGATCCTGGAGTTAACACATCCTATTGCTATAAACAAAAGCCAAAAAATTCCCCATGCTGCTACAATAGAGACAATTCACAAATCAAATAATTTATTTATTTTTAGTCTGATCAGATGAGGCAGTTTATGTTTACATGCCACAGGAACAGAATTACTATAGATAGAGGATTAATTTATTTATTATCTTCTTTGGAATATATCTCTTCCATTTCTCAATTCACTAAAAAATGTAGCACTGGAATTCCATGCTAATGAAGTACTGGTTTCATTGCAGATGTAATATCTGGATATTTAATGTACTGTTTAGTTTTGCCTGAATATACTGAAACATTATTCATGCAAATTATCTTTTGGCTCATGCCATATTATGAGAACTGCAAATGATATACTTGCTCTTTTCTTATTCATACACTGCATCATGTCAGATGTACAAACTGTACAACACACATGTAGAACCCAATGATTTCACTGGTCCCCAATTTCACACCTAAAATACTGGCAGTCAGCAACCTTTACCTTGTGTGTGATGTTTTCCTTTGTGAAACTGTTAAATATTTTCCACAAATATATCAGAGATTTTTTCACACTTTACTTGAACTGGAGGTAGCCAACATTTCAAATGATTTTCCACAAAATACAGAATAATTTATGTTTACAGTAATAGTTTAACATGTTTTAAAAAACAACATTTTGCAGAATTTGATAAAACTGTGGGTATAGGTTAAAGAATAAGATCACACTTTGTTTTGACCATGTGCAGACTGAAGCAAAGTAACCAACAAAGCAGCACGTGTTCTTTATGTTATACAGCAATTGTTTTAAGTACAATACTGTTCCCGGTACAGACATCTAATGGTATGAACAAAATACATCGACCAGAATAATGAATTGTTGTTGAGAACTGCTAATGTGTTTTACTTACTTTCTCAATTTCATATTTGATGAATAATGCCATTAGTTCAGTTAGCATTTCTGTCATGTCCTTCACTAGAAAAGGTAGCATGGGACTGTCTATCTGATACTTTGTGAAGAAAGGGTTTATTATCTTTGTAACCCTTTTAAAGAAAACCAGTTTCACAGTAATCATTGAATAATCATGCCTTCTTTACTATATCAAAAGAGTTTGTCCCTGGGTCTGTTAATTTCTTCTGATCAACTGCCTGTACATACAACTTAATATCTGATCAGATCTTGAATCCCTTCTCTGCCACTACCAGATTTTCTAGCTATTTGTGCTGAAAAACTGCAAAGGAAATATGTCACTGCCTGTGAGTTTAATATAATCTTTTCCTCTAAGTGGTGTACCATTATATAACCAGTAGAGACTCCTCATGGTGTGTGCTACATTCCAATGTGAAACAGCTACTCCACCCTTGAAAGGTCTGTGTATGATGTGTAGACAACAACTTTCAAAGTCCAATAATTTTTGTGATAATCTATTTTCCAACTGTGATTGGAAGTTTGCATGAAACTTCTAGTATATAGATGGTCCATCTACAGACAACTCAAGAAAAGAGAAGAAATTTTCCTTCATCTGCTATCTTCCATAGCTAAAAAAAAGATGCATCATCTGCTGTAGCATGTCCAGGAAACTCAGAAGTTAGATTAAATGTAACTGTATATTTATATACACATCAAGTTGTTTTCTTCTCATAACTTTGTTTAATGACTCATCAAAAAATAATACAAAGTATTTATTTGTCTTCACTGTCATTTGCTCTATTAATGTATTTCTAAAATAGAGAGCCAACTGATACTGTGACATTTAGGAACACTTCCTTTCTGATAATGCAAAGGTTTGAGCAATGGGACTATATTAAAACACAGATTTAAAGAGGTTTGGTAAACCACTGTATGAATCATATGAAGTTTGATGTCATGGTTTTCAGTGTCCACAATATTTCAGCTTGCAGGTCATCCCTTCCTCCAACATACGAGAAAATTGAGATTCTACCCGTTGCTGTTGATGTCTTACTTGTTTTTACCTCCACAATCCTTGTGGTCTCCAACTCATGCAATGTAGAAAAAAAAATTCACATTAGGCACAACACAGTACTGTTAATAATGATAATAAATATGCACTTGTTTATATCATTTTAATTTGTTGATAAAATTAAATGAAATAAACTAGATCAGCATAAAAATGAAATAGGCCTATGTAATTATACTAATAGTTACTTAGCCATTGTGAATGAACATAATATACATTTAGTGAATTTGATAAACATTTTATGTGCTTAAAATATTTCTTTTATTTATTCATAAGGTTTAATAATTAGGAGTTTTTGCATGAATTACAAGTTAAATTACCTTCATGAAACTAAGCTTACTTCTACATCCAGCATTGTTTTCTGTTCCAAAGAACTGTTTTATTGCATATGTTGAGCCACCATGCAGTTTCCTTTTCAACATTTCCATGAGTTTGTTTCCTGTTGCATTCTTATATTTGACATATCAAATTACTTCCTGTACACTTTACCAAATGTTTGATTTCAAGTCTTTGTTAAGTCCTAGTCAACTGGCATATTTTTGCTTTATCCACCCATAAATCATTAAAAACTCGCTTTCTGCAAGGCATCACAATTTTAAGTTTACTCAAGAATATGAGCAAGACCCATGGATGTGCAGGAAAAATCAATATGAGCACAGCATCATTTGAAAGGGTTCCTGTATGTGTGGGTACTGATAAACTTAAACTGGGCACACTTATCCACCAAACCAAGAAATTTGTATAGGCTCTTACTGTGTGTAACAGGCCTACTAACAAAATTGTAAATGAATTTGGAAATAGTGTACCATTTTTATTTTATAGCTGTGAATGAAAACCAAATAAATATTCTGTGTTATACATCTATACCAGACACTTTTCCAGGGGATATACAGCAATTTTCAAGAGTTTTAACCAAATCTTTTGCAGGATCACAATTTTTAATGACTTCCCAGAAATTCTAGAAATGGGTACATATACACTCTATTTAATTAGTATTATAAAAGAAATTAAAATTACAAATAGTAATACAGTATAAACTAATTATAAATTGATGTTTTTTCATTAATAATTAGTGTGTAAAATTAATAGTTGCCTTATAATTATGGCTTACAACAGGCCCCTTCTCTATAGTCTAGCATATGACATTTCTGAATGTTCAGATAGCAGCTACACATTTGTGCCAGATGTTTGCTCAAGGTCACTGCTAATTTGTTTCAACTATTCCACAAACAGACTGTTGAGTTATTGTGTTGACTTTTGTGGACCTAAGAAGAACAGAATGACATTTTTTTTTTCTTTCCAATGATTTCTGAAAATGAAAGTTGCCTTATATTTGAGATCACTCTATAATCAGTCAAGTATTGTAATAACAGTCTTCATGAGATGCACTTGTGAGAAACTTGCACATCACATCATATATAATATATGCTACTTGTTTGCTGATTGAATTACAGCATGATTATTAACTAGACAAAGGATAATAACATTTAGCATACGCAAATGTAGTGTTATAAATCTTAATTATAATAGCCAGGTATAGTTTTCTGCTATCAATCATTTTAGAAAGAAAAAAAAAGACAATTTAGATTTAAATATTTTTATGGTAGTTACAAAGTTAGTCAAATTTGCCAAGTCTGTATATGATTAGGGTAGAGAAAATAATAAAATATAAAGTTTTACCAAAAAATATTTGATATTTATAAAGAAATTTTAGAAGTTATAGAAATTAAATTGGAACATTTTTGGTGAAAAAAGGATTTTTAACCTTAATGTGAGAATCATTTTGCACTCAGAGCAATCAACACTCTGAATCCATATACTTGCAGACAAACCTTTGGCAAAAACACTCAATTCAAAAATGGATTTTTTTGTGTGAAAAAAAAGAGTTGTAATGTTGAGTAAAAGTTTGCCAAATTTCATGAAAATAAGCAAAATATGTTAAAAGTTATAGTACAGGAACTCTGATAGTCACAGTGACCATCAAACCTGAAGGTAGTCAACCACAAACTAATTGTGATTTCCCAAAAGGAGCATCTGTGTGACACTCTTTTGAATATTGAACCTTATAACCATGCTGTAGCTTTTTTGTTTTTAATTAAGCATCTGAAGAAGTTTACCACCGATGAATACACTTTAAAGATCAGTTCGAATTTTATCAATAGATACAACTGCTGAAGTTCAATAGGTGTGAGCCCTATGCTAGTTCCAATGTTGAATTATTGTATCATAGAGTTGGTAGGATCTATATATAGGAATAGCCAAGGTACTCAATAGACGTAATATAAATACTTGTTCTAAAAATTTAATAATGACAGTTCTTCATTAAAAGATGATTGCCACACACTTTAATTTGTTTTTCTATCCAACAAAGCATGAAACTATTGCTACAATACTAAATCAGAAAGTGACCAACCCACCACACTGTTCTAACTTTTTTTATTTCAGTCAAGATAACTTTACAACTACTTTATCTCTAAAGTCAGTTTAAACCAAAGTCCTTTCTATGTATTTATGAGCAGTGCAAGACATCATCAGTTAGTCACAATAACTTGCAGTGGTTTATAACAGGATTTATAGAGAATTGCACAAAACCTTAATTGAACATTCACGTAAAAAATAATTTAGACAGTAGAGATTCAGTTCAAAAAAAACTCTAAAACCTTTACTATCAACTGCTAAAGTTGCACATGTATAAAATTGCTCAAGGAAACATACATTAGGCTTACAAAAAAAAATCTGCTCAAAACGGCCAATTTGTAATTCATTCTTTTTCTTATTATTATTGTCATCTTGTCAACCTACAACACAAAACCCTTGATGTACTGCAGCCAAACCTTTTGTAGAACACTAAACAAGATACTGAAAAAATTATACATGGATTGAAAATTCAATTTATTTCTTCTATATTTTATATAACCAATAAAACATACTTCTATTGTAAACAATGTTATCATTACCCCTTGATATTAATTTGTTTTTTTAAACAGAAATCTGGTGTTCCTTTAAAAAGATTAAATACAGGGTGAAACTGGAATTACAAAATGAAAGTTAGATAACTGAACTGTAACATGTAGAATACTCGATGCCTTGTACACTACACAATCTATGTCTTTAGGGGACCAAATCCTACATTATGAATGAAGTTCAGCAGTAATAATAACAAAAAAAAATCAATTAACATAGTTATATTTTATTTAGGCATCAGTGTAGTGTGATTAAGAACGTAGAACTTGCATACAAAGAAAACCAAGTTAAGACAAAACATGTTTTCATTATTAGACTTTTACTATATGGTAGATCAATCTGATCAACCTTGTAAACATTTTGTATTCTCTGGCCCACCTATTTTTGTTTTTATGAAAAACAGTGATGAGAAAATTACCTGCAACATTTTAAACCTCTCTACTATTGTAGATATGTTTACAACACTTATCATTTTTGAAAACTCCACTCAAGTTTCCCAATTTCTTCAATACTTAAACAGTACACACAACAATATACAGAACAAGAAGAAAACAAATTTCTTTTTTTAAAAACTTTAATCTGTAATAACAGTGGTCACTTCAAATAATAAATATAGTATGAAAACAATATTTACTGGCTTGTATCATCTTTTTGAAAGTTTTATTTCAAATTTGTTTAAAGACAAATTAGTTAAAATACTGTTTCACTGTATTAATAAAATATTTAGCACATATGAAATGCTACAAAATGAATGCAATAAGATTGAATATATGTAACAATGACTTTATTTTTGTCATTAACTGAATACTTCATAATTATTTAAACAAATAAAATGTTCATATACCAGACATACTTGGAGTATCTGAGTATCCTGTAGCTATCAATTTAACACACAAGCTTTTAATAACTATATCTGACCTTGGTGTCAGAAAGGCCAAACCAGTTCTCCTAAACAGACAATATGAATGAATATATTAATCTAAGACCCCATATTAAGTTTAAATTCAGTGTACTTGAACAAGCCCTAAGAAAAAAAATGACTTTTCAATCTAATTTATTTAAGCTCTTAACAACGGAAAATGATAACAGAACTTCTGAATAAAATAGAGCTTGCTTATTCACAAGATGAAGTTTTATATCAATATTAGAGAAAATACTAGTAAACTGATTTTACTACAACAAAAATGTTTTCTTCTGTTAAGGACAATTTCAGTTTTACAATGTAGAACAAACATTCTAAAAAGTTCAGAAGAAACAATAACAAAAATGTTAATTTGTCAAAAAATGAAAAATCATAATTATAGTGAAATAACACACTTAGATCTACTATTCATACAAAACAACATGAAGAAAATCCCAGGATGTTCTATAGAAATCAACAACATATTTCAAACAGTAGAAGATTTATAATCAAAGCATACCAGCCCAAAATGACAACATGATAAATCTTAATAACACTGCACAACAAAGTTTTTGCTTCTTGAACACTTTTGGGGATTCCTTATAAATTTTTGGCTGCTGATCACAAAAATCACATCCAAATTTGCCCATCATGTACCATTTCATCGAAATCTTCAGTTTTTTCATTTTGTTCTGATATTTGTGTCCAAAAATTTTTGTTCCTGTAAGAGACCTATGAACAATGTTTTGTGCAGTGTGGGCATGTTCAAGCATAAAATCAGGCCAGGTTGGAAGCTGTTCTGTGGAAGTATGCAACCCAGGCATACCTGGGCAGGCCAGAGCCAGCTCGACACTATATCAACAGGCTATAAAAGTGGCTTGCATACTCAGATGCTGCTCATTGAATTAATATAGACCTTACAGTGTATATGTATTATTTCAAAATATAGCATTGCCTTTGTAGCACTGTAACCGGTTAGATGTTATTAACATTTTACAGGACGACTGGTGTCAGTCAATATGTCTCGTCATTATTGTAACAGCCGCAATACATTCTGCTATATTTGTGGCGAGTATACGTTTGTTCATCAGAGACACTCAATGACTGCTCTTGTGAAGAAAGCATATCATCTGTGCTTCACCTGTAAAATTGGTGATTGAGACCAGAAATGGGCACCTCACATTTGTTGTGCAACATGTGCTGTCTGACAGATTGGCTCAGGGGCACTCAAAAGACAATGCCGTTTGCTGTTCCGATGATATGGTGAGAACAAAAAGACCATATGACGGACTGTTACTTCTGTTTGAATAATGTGTCTGGTTTCTCTGCCAAAAACAAGAAGCCAATTGAATACAGTGTTACCTCGGCACTTCGCGGATCCTCTTTCGCGGCTTCACCACTTTGCGGGCTCGGCCGATCCCCCCCCATACACACACACACACATACATACATGTATATATAAAATAATAAACATTAAATCTAAAATATAGCATTAAATACCATTAAAATATTAAAAAATATATAATTAATAGTGTGAAGAAAAAAAACAGGTATATTTTGAGATATAAACATATATTTGAGTTTATAACAGCGTAAAAATGGAAACAGAACCAGCTGGAAAGGCGATAGATGTACACATTGTACGTCTGCAAAGGCTACGCGAGATCAGCTTCATGACGTAGTGATGTGCAAGACGGGCTATGATTGGTGCAGAAATGAAAGACAGCCAATGACAGATACCCATTTTGATTGCCTGTGATTGGTGATTTCATCCATGGGAGCATCTTTGAACTTTTGTGTGTGTTTAAAGCCCCTGCAATGGCTCCCAAACGTACTAATACTTCTAAGAATGTTTCTATGCCTAAACGGTCACGGAAAATGATGACCATCGCCGAAAAGGTGAAGATATTAGATATGGTAAAAGAAGAAAACTCTTATGCGTCCATAACCCGCTATTACGAAGTGAACGAATCCACCATTCGCTACACCAAGAAGGACGAAGTTAATATTAGGAAGACTGCTGCTATTACTTTTAATACAACGACTAAGAGTATCGTTCGGATGAAAGCTGCTTTGGCCATATGGATAGCTGATTGCCATAAGAAAGGTGTTCCCTTGGATACTAAAATTATCACAACGAAGGCTAAGATGTTGTATGATAATTTCGCGGAAAAGGATGAAGATGAAGAAGACGTAGACAACCCACAGCCAGGAACGTCCAGTGATTTCAAGCCTAAGAAACCGTTTTCTGCAAGCAAAGGCTGGTTTCAGAAATTTCAGCAACGACACAGCCTGAAAAACGTATCGTTACATGGAGAGGCTGCTTCGGCTAACAAGGAGGCTGGTGAAGCTAACGTTCGGGACACTTTTAAAGAAATAATCGTTGAAGGGGAATATAGGCCTGAACAGGTATTCAACATGGACGAGACTGGCCTGTTTTGGAAGAGGATGCCTTCCCGATTGTGCCTGTTTAAAGATGAGAAAAAAGCCCCTGGTTTTAAAGCTCATTAAAACCGGTTCACCCTCTTAATGACTGGTAATGCTGCTGGTTTTATGTTGAAGCCGACATTAATTTACAAGTCTAAAAACCCGAGAGCTTTAAAGAATAAGAGCATGAACTTGCTATCGGTCCATTGGATGCACACTCCTACTGCCTGGATAATGAAGCCTCTGAGCTCTGATTGGTTCCATCAGAGTTTCATTCCTCAAGTTAAGCTTTATTTATTAGAGAAGGGCTTGCCATTCAATGTCCTTCTTCTTTGGATAATGCCAGTGGCCACGCAAGAAATCTTTCGTATGAAGGCGTTAGAGTTGAATTCCTGCCAGCCAGCACTACGTCCCTTATACAACTGATGGACCAGGGAGTTATCAGGGCTTTCAAGGCCTAATACATAAGGAATACCATGTCCAACCTCGTACGTAGCCTTGATAATGCCACCAAAACCGAAGCCGAAAACAACACGTTCACCCTGAAGGAGTACTGGAAGTCTTTCACCATTGCTACATGTCTTCAAAATGTTCATAAGGCATTGCAAGAGATGAAGCCCTGCACTGTTAATGCAAACTGGAAGAAGTTGTGGCCTGAGGTTGTGCATGACAACAAGGGATTCACGTCTGAAGAAATCCAACACTCGGCTGTTCAAAAAGCTGTGCAATTAGCTTCATTAATCAAAGGTGAAGGATTTGCCGATATGATGAAGGAAGACGTAGATGAACCGAATGGCTTAGAATCCGAACCACTCGCCGACCAAGACTTAGAAGCACTGACGAAGTCTGCTGTCGAGGAAGACGACGAAGAAGAAACACAGAAAGAAGTCGAGGAAACAATCGAGCAAAGTGGATGGTCGTTAGAGCGATTAGGTAAACTAATGAAACTAATTAACGAAGCAAAGGAGTGCTCACAGGAATGAGACAACGATATGGTTCGATCAGTACAATTTTGTAATAAAATAGAAGAACACTGATGACTCCTTATCAAATGATTTTCGATAGGCTAAAGAGGCAGAGAAAACAACTGCCAATAACAATGTTTTCCCAGCCGAGCAAGAAAGAATGGGTACCGGTGGCAAGTACTGTTCCTGAAGTTATAACGACCGACGAAGAAATTGCCAATTCACCTTCCACAGAAGAGGAAGTGGTGTCCCCCGAAAAGACACCACCTGCTGAAGACATGCAATTTTTAATTTTAAGGCTTAATATCTTAATAATTGTTCTTATTATTTCAGCAATAATGAACAGTATTGTAATGGGAGGGTTAAATAGTTGTACAGGGAGGGTTTTAAAAGTCTAAATGCACATAAATATATACGTAAAAATCGGCAATCCTACCTCGCAGAAAATCTCCTTTCGCAGGGGGTTTTGGAAAGCATCTACCACGATATACGAGGGAACACTGTACCCTAATCTGTCTTCAACAATGAGACCAATGCCACATGACGATAGTCTTTTAATTCTGAAACCACCAGAAGAATGGACGTTAAGCGAACCAGATAAAGAAACTGCAATGCAAGGAACTCGCAGTGACACTGATCCTGATTTTGAACCGTGCTCCTTAGGCAATCCACATTTCATAACAAAGTCAGAATTAAATGATCTGGTCAAAGATTTGGGTCTGTCAAAAGCAAAAGCTGAATTGCTGCGTTTGAGACTGCAGGAATGGTGTTTGCTGTCACCAGGTATGAAAATTTCTGCTTTTAAAGCCTCCAAGATGATATAACCAGATTCTTTGCACAAGTTGACAATCTCTGTTTCTGTGTTGTCACTCAAGAACTGTTCTCTGTTTTGGGTTGTGACCATGACCTGCAAGAGTGGCAACTCTTTACTGATTCATCAATGTTAAGCCTCAAAGCTGTTCTGTTACACAATAACAATGTTCACTTTTCAATACCTGTTGGCTATGCAGCACACATGAAAGAAACCTATGAGAACACAGAAACGTTGCTGAAGCACATCCAGTTCAGCAAGTACAGCTGGAATATCTGTGGAGATCTGAAAGTCATTGCTCTGTTACTGGTACTGCAGCTCAGCTTTACAAAGTATTATTGTTTCATCTGTGAATGGGATAGTCATGCCAAAGGCTCACATTAATCTAGACAGAGCTGGCCACTTTGTAAAACGATAGTTCCAGAACAAAAAAATGTAGTGCATGAACCTCTTGTTGACCCGGAAAGATTTTTTCTGCCTCTTCTTCATATAAAATTGGGACTTATGAAGAATTTCTTAAAAGCAATGAACAAAAAAGGTGAAGGTTTTCCTTATTTAAGACAGATGTTCCCAAGATCAAAGAAAGCATTTTTGTTGGCCCTCAGATCAGACATGTTATGAGTGACAAGCAGTTCGAAGATCTATTAGTTGGGCCAGAAAAAAATTGCCCAGAAAGCCTTCAAAAACGTTGTTGACAATTTTCTTGGTAATCACTAGCCCCACATTACAATCAGCTGGTAGACAAACTTCTCAAAGCATACAAAACAATGAAGTGCAACAAGTCACTCAAGATTCATTTCCTCCACTCACTCTTGGACTTCTTCCCTGCAAATATCGGTGTTGTCAGTGACGAACACGGTGAAAAGTTTCATCAGGACATTGTTACAATGGAAAAATGATCAGGGCAACTGGAATCTGCTAATGCTTGCTGAGTACTGTTGGACACTGCAACGTGATGCATCGGACATTGAATACAAATGAAAATCAGGATCAAAACACTTTTAATTATGTTGAACTTAATGGCATATTAGAAAAATAAAAGCAATTAAATACGTTATTGCCAGTAAACAGTTAATTGTCTATTTCTTAGAGTTCCTACGTGATGAAGCAAAACCAAAACTATATTTGTGCATACCCACCAGGTTCCTGTCACAATCAGCAAAAACTCTTCAGGAAGCAAAACTTTCAAAAAAAATTGTTGTGCAGTGATATATAAGATAATAAAAAGGTCCTTGATAGTCCTGACTAAAATATTTTACTCATTTTCAGCACACCCTATTACCAGTGTAGAGACTACAAAAACATATATAAGATAATAAAAAGGTCCTTGATAGTCCTGACTAAAATATTTTACTCATTTTCAGCACACCCTATTCACAGTGTAGAGACTACAAAAACATTGCAAGATTTCTGTTGAAAAATGGAGGAAAAATTCTGTCAGTGGAAATAAAAGAATGATAATCTGCACAAGAATGGTTGCTTCATGTACATAAATGGAAGATACTGCAAAGTTGCATCACAAAAACAATAAATATAAACTGCAGTATCAAGATAATAAACTGACAAAAATGTTTTACTTGATCTCAATCTCTTTTCTTGAATACAAACACAACTTTGAAGAGAATGGGATAGTGGTGGTTTTTTTACTGTTGATGCATCATTTTCAAAAAGGGACAATGCATTGCTGATTTGGACCACTTCTGAATAAAAAACACCAACTAACATAAGTTAACTACAAAACTATTCATTTGCACACATACTTGAGCTTCATGCCTACTTTAACATGTATGAAAAAAGAAAAAGAAAGATAAACCAGTTTCTTTGGTTATTTTTCTTGTACAAGTAACATCCACTATCAGGTATACTATCTTCTTTCCCATGACACTTTTTCAATACTTGTTTTTAATAATGAAAACACATTTCTCGTTCATTTTTACTATCTTCATATTTTGTTGAATCATACTTTGTAAGGTAGAACTTGATTACTTTGTCACAAATGTCAGCAGTATTCTTAGAGAAAATAAGAATTGTCAGAGACAATATATTTCTTTTCTTCTTTTCCTGTTCTATATTTTAGTAGTTTCATGGCATTGATTGTTCATAATAGCTATAGAAAAAGATCAACTTCTGTAACTAAAGGCTAAAATCCATCAGTATTAGCATTTCAGCCTTGTAGTCTCTTCCTTTTTGTACTTCAGTTTAGAACTCTTAAAGAAATAATCTAAAAGAATGTATATGCATTCTTTTCTTCCACATGCATGTGGGGATGGAGAAAGTTATATTTAAAAGAAATTTACAAAATTAGTAAACAATTCTATTCCATGCATGCTGTAATATAAATTATATTCAAATGTGTTAAAAAAAAGGGATAAACATTTTCTAAGTTTCAATACTTTTAAATGATTCAACACATCTACCTGTCAATGAGCATTAGTTTAAATATAATAAAAATAAGACTTTAATATTTCAATTCCTTTTAGTTATAGTACGTGATCTTACGAAAATCAAGTTTCCAAAAGTCCCCTCTTTCTTGCAAATCTGTCATTCCTCCATATACCCACATCGCTGCATCATGAAGGACACTAGTATGACTGTGGCGTGGTGGCGGTTGTTCAAATGATCGTGGGAATACGTAAAGATGCCACCTTTCCAAGTCTAAGCATAAATATGATCATTGTTGTAATAAATCACAAAAACTTCTATTGTGTATTTTCTGGACTACATAATGCAATTTGTATACATAATGTGTAAACAATGGTAAGCCACCAAGTGAGTAGCTTCAAAAACAGTTCTTTTTTAAAGATTCCTTTTTCTAAAAATATAGAAAATTCAGAAATCAAATTGTATTTAAATAACTTATATTTTAATAATAATAATAAATGTAAATTTATATAATAATCTACAAAAATTTCATGCAGAAATTCATTGTTTTGTATGTGATGGAAGAGAATTTGTAGCACAAGTTAAGATATTGCTAATTATAATGACTGAATTATTCTTTTGCATTAACAATACTGTAAAACTATTAAATTTCCATGAATCTGTATTATATAATTACAGTAATATCATATCTAGAGTATTGAAAATTTTCAATTCTGTTTATAGTTAATAATATAGGTTTTTATAGCTTTTCAAAGATTTTAACGCCTCATATTTAGACTGGCAACAATAATGTTTAGCTGAAAAGACAAGATTTAACACAATAACTTCAAAAATATATAAATATCACTAGAGGAATAGATGAAGCTGAACTGTAATCTAAATGACAGATATAAACTGAACAAAGCCACTTATAATTGGATTGTTGATATTTTGTCAAAGTAAAGGTTTCTGGTGTATAAACCAAAACCTTAGATTTTTAAATTTTAAGATTATCTTGAATTTCCAACGTATTTACTTCTGAAATACTGAAATCACTTTCTTGTAGAGTGGCTCCCACGTTATCAACAGCCATGTGACTAAAAAAAAGTTTCTCTTGATGTAATACAAGCCATATATCAATTTGTCCAGAAGTTTCCTCTCTCACTTTTCATGTTACTTATTGCATAAGTGTAAAATAATTCACAGAAACTTTGATTTCCCATCATAATTCAGAGTTTTTCATCACAACTGCAATTTATTTATTACTCCTCCAAGTGTAAAATTTTTATTAAATTACTCATAATATTGTAATTACAGTCAAAGTATAATTTTCATTGCATTCAATCTTATTTAGTTACAGAGCCAACTATAATAAGTTACAATCCAACTATAAGTGGCTTTGTTCAGTTTATATCTATCATTTAGATTACAGTTCAGTTTCATCTATTCCTCTAGTGATATTTATATATTTTTGAAGTTATTGTGATAAATCTTGTCTTTTTAGCTAAAAATTATTCTTGCCAGTCTAAATATGAAGCGTAAAAATCTATATTATTAACTATAAACAGAATTGAAATTTTTCAATACTCTAAATATGATATTACTGTAATTATATAATACAGATTCATGGAAATTTAATAGTTTTACAGTATTGTTAACTAAACCCTCTTGCCATCTGCAGCTGTTGCATTCTCTCTAAGAAATTGCCTACTGTTCTCTCCGCAATTCATTATATTTTATTTATAACCAACAGAAAGTCAAGGTTTTCATCTATCTAATGACATATTATATTACATTATCTCCTCTAAACTTTATCGTGATTTGTTCTTCAATTTAAGTTTGATTCCCATGGAAAACACATTGAAAAGCTTAGAAGAAAGTATAATAGCCCTTGTTGCATAATTAGAAATTCAGGAAATTATGATTGATATGGAATATTGTTTTCTTCCTTACATTTTATTATTCTGATTCTTTAAGGCATTATTTAATTCAGTAAAAAAAAATTACTAAACACAAAACTACCATTAGTATAAAAATCTCCTTGAAGACCCCACATAGTTACAGTATAGAAAATAACAATACTTAGTTTTACTGAAAACAAATGTTTGAAGTATATTTATAATTTAAAGATTACACAAATAATATTTGAGATTTTGGGGGAATTAATATTTATTAATCATAACATGAAATCACTTTGTACTCAGACTAGTAACAAAATGGACTCAATATAGTCACAAACAAACTTTTAGTGAAGCATTTCATTACAACAATCTGATTTTTTTTGTGTACAAAAGAATTATAATCTTTACTATAAGTCTGATAAATTTTGTGAAGATACACATGCTGCATCAAAAGTTATAGTGCAAATATTTAATGTGTGCAGGTGAGCAAAAAAACTTGTGTATATTATGTCAAGCAGATGTATGTATATTTCATTTAAATTTTATCATCCATATGTGGAGAATCTGTATCTTTATTTTGAATAGAATACAAGAAAGAAAATGTTAGTTTTCAGAAAATACAGATTGACAGCTATGTTTAATATCAAGATAAGATCACATAATTTTGCATTCAAACAAAAAATATTTATGAAGTAAAAAACTTGAAATTAAGAATAACAGTTTGGATTTTATTTGTTATCACTTCACCCAAAATAAAATCTTTAACTTTAAACTTGCATGTTTTTATTGGTATTTTTGTTTCCTGAATAGTTTGATATGGAAAGTCTGAGTAAGCAATTTGAAAAACTAATAATGTCATATGTTAAACTGCATGAAAAATGCAAACCTGAAAAGGTTAATGAAACTTCATAACAACTCCAGCAAATGCTGTTTCATGTATCATTCCAATGTTTCTATGACTAGATTCTAAAAGAATTAAATCTAAACATTTCATTGTATATTTAGTAATCTTTGTTAAGATCACATGAAAGGAGCTTACCAAAATCAAATGCCCATAAATCATCTAATGATCCCTTTAAATCTTGGTAGCCACCATAGACATACATCATACCATTGTACTTCAAAGAAGTATGTCCACGCCTTCCAGATGGCTGGCCAAAAACTGCAGCGTTTAAGTGTTTCTTTTCCCATAACTTTGTTTCTAAAATAATAAAATACTAGTTACGTTTACAATTACTACTTACGAAACAACAAAGTTTTGAAAATTCATAAAACTGTTATTTCCAAAAAATCAAAAAACTTAAAAGACCAAGACAATTAAATGAATCATCATCAGGAAAATAACAAACTAACTGAAATTAGTGTTTCTGATTATTATTCCAACTGTCCAAGTAACTTTAATATTGCAATTGTAATTTCTCATTACTATTCTTTATTTACATAAGGTTATTCAGCTTAACTTATTCATGATGATGCAAAAATAATCAGGTAATCAATATTAACGTTTCCAACTATCACCATTTTTTGCATTATTCCAATAATCAGTCTTATGTAAGAATGACCATAATGTTAAATACAACTGAATAATGAGTTTAATTGTACTAAAGTGAACCTAATAAGCACCAATCTCAAGAACCATAAATAAAATAAAAAAGGACTATTACTACTGAGGTTACAAACTTATGTTCTTGGTTTTTTTTAACAATACAAAGATGCTCTATGATCATGAGTTAGAAGAAAGCTACTGACTGAAATATGTATATTGAAACCATCATGCATGAATTCATTTTTAGGTTTTCAGTTTCATGCATATTTAAATATATGTATCTAAGAGCAAATATATCTTAGCCCTTCCACCCATAAAATATTTCATGTAAATGCTTTAAAAACCTTTCATCTAGAGCACACTGAATGCCCTTCCAAACATTTCTTAACAGAATAGTTTCATGTAAAATTAAGTGAATAAATGAAAAATAAAACAAACTAGACCTTTGTTAACTAAAGTGTAAAATAATGGACCAGCAAGTCATAGCACTACGAGATCATCAAAGCAATGAATCCTTGAACCAAACAAATATCTTGGATAGTTTGTATTTGCATCAAATATATGCCTACCACCAATAAGCAACAGTTTATATAAAAATAGCAACTAAGAGAACAACGGACACATACAGCAAAAGTTCAAATTTGAACTATTCTTCCAGAATGGCTGGCAAAGTGCTGAAATAGCCATCATTTTTACACTGTAATGACACCTATGTGCAGATTTCTGGAGTTGTATTCAGATAACATTTTCCACATTATATTAAATGTATGTTCTTTTAAATCTAGTACAAGTCTGTGGTACTGGAAGCTTAGACTTTTACATTTGACACTAAAACAATAAATCTTTTATTCAATTGAATTCTGATTCAGAAATATCCCCTACTGTTCAAAGATTTAGTACATATTAATGAAGTGAACAAGTAATCTTTGTCATTTACTCTGTGATATTCAACTAACCAACATTACTTCAGAAGTGGTTGGTGTCTTTTGTCTGTTGGAAATTATTTCATGATGATTTTAAGAAATTTTCAGAAGTGAGGATAACATAAACAGGATACATTTCTTAATACTTTTGTCTTTACTTATCTTGCATGAAAAGTTGAAAAGATAGTTGATTGATTGATTGATTTAGTGTTTAATGGCACAAAGCAGCTAGGCTATCAGTGCCAAACATCCAGCAAAAAGGTAAAAATAAATTAAATGTAGTAAAATACATAAAAAGAAATGAAGGTAAAACAAAACATCATAAAACCATTGTTGACACCTAGCTTGCAATGTTAAGAGAGAAACCAGAGTAAGTTGTAAAGGACTTTCTCCAGCAAAATGGTAATGATCATAACCCACCAGGAAGACTAACAGGTAAGTACAAGAACCACCGTCAGTCACCTGAAATTGGCCTTTCCAGTCCTGGTTTCAGGTTATGTTGTCACAACAGCCATTATCAAAAGGAAAATAAAAAGTGTTGAAAAACATAGAGCAAAATCATAATAAAAATTAGCCAATGTCCTGTAAAAAGGTAAAAGTAAAGCAAATGCAGTAACATTCGTAAAAGGAAACAAAGGTAAAAACAAAACAGCAATTAAAAACAAAAAATGGCATGAAACCAATGTTGACATCCAGTCTACAAAGTTGTAGAGGACTTTCTGTAGCAGAATGGTAATGATCATAACCCGCCAGGAAGATGAACAGATAAGTCAAAGAACCACCGTCAGACACCTGAAGTTGGTCTTTCCATTCCTGATTCCAGGTTACTTGTCATTATGGCCAATACCAAAAGGTAAAGTGTTAAAAAACATGCAGCAAAACTGTGATAACTTGCCAGGACGACTAACTGGTAGTTCAAACAGCAGTGTTAGTCACATGAAGTTGGCCTTTCCAGTCCTGGAATCAAGTTATGTAATGTTCTGGCCATTTTACAATTTCAAATTAAACTAGAGAGATTGAAACTCTGAAAAAGGAATCACAATTAAAAAGGTGTAATGAATAAACATCCAACACTTAAGTGAGATTAAAAAGATTAATGGCCATTAAAAAACTAAAAATGTTATCAAGATAGACAGTGTCACCATCATCAATAGCACTGTCTAATGTTATGGACAAACCCTGGGACAGAACATGTTTAAAATAGTGCCATCCTTGAGAGTTGTAACAATGGCAAGAAAGTAAAAAGTGACTTATAGTGATTTGAGTGTCACACAAACGACACACTGGTGCATCATTTCCAAATAAAAAACAAACGACAAGTTAAAAAACTGTGACCAATGCGTAGTCTAGTTAGAACAACTTCCTCCTTTTGAACCTTATGGATACTAGACAGCCAAAGCCCAATATAGGGTTTTATTTGAAAATGCGTGTTGTCACGTTGCTCACTACAAGTGGACTGCCAGTCGGCATGAAGCCGAGCCTTGAATACAGGACCATAGTCCATGTACGGAATAGGCACAGTGGTGATAGTGCCAGACCAGATAGATTTAGCTGCCGTGTTGGCAAGCTCATTCCCGTGAATACCAATGTGGCATGGTATCCAGAAAAACTGGATAGAAGTAGATGTTAATGAGAAATGGGACAGTCAGTTTTGAATATCAGCGAGAACAGGGCATGAGCCAATGTGAAGTGACTCCAAGACCAGTAAAGAACTGAGCGAGTCAGTATGAATAGTGCAGTCAAAGTATTGCTCAGCTTCAATATAATCCAGAACAAAAGAAATGGCATACACTTCAGCAGTGACCACAGAAGCTGTAAAGGGAATTTTATGCACAACCACTGAACACAACACACCATGACAGAGCCCATAGAATTAACTGATTTGGAACCATCCGTATAAATTGGAATGAAACGATTGTTCGAAAGATGTTCAGTAAATAAAAGACGATACTTCCAATCGGGAGTATCTGCCTTTTTCAGATGACTTAAAGAAAGGTCACATTTGGAGGCTGTAATAAGACATGGGGGTGAAAAGCTGACCAGTACATTCTGCAATGTTCATGAGATTCTATGTATAAGCTTTGAACTGGAAAGGTGCAGAAAGCCCCAGTGCAAAGTCAAAGTCCTTGATCATGAATGGGGTCCAGCATCTTTAAGGCCAAGGGTCTGGCAGAGCCATAGACCACTGATCCATAGTCAAGTTTTGAGTGTATAAGAGCACGATATACCTTTAACACAGAACACTGATCCCCTCCCCAACTGGCAGTAGAGAGGACATGGAGGATGTTCAGTGCTCTTGAGCATTTGACCCATAGCTGCTTTAAGTGTGGTATGAAGGTCAGCTTACAATCAAAGATAAGCCCCAAGAACTCAGTCTCAAGGACCACTGGCAGTGAAACTTCACCAATATGGAACTCAAAATCAGGGTGAATATCCTGTTGGTGGCAAAAGTGCATGCAAATGGTTTTATAGAGAAAACAATTAAAGCCGTTTGCCATACTCCACTTCAGTACACGATTGAGGGCAGTTTGTAGTTGCCGCTCAATATATCTCATGTTCAACAACTGACATGAGATGTTCAAGGAATCAAACAAGACAAGCATTAACAATCCTCTCTAAGGTCTTACAGAAACAGCTCGTCAAAGCTATTGAACAGTAGTTTGAATGAATCTTGGGATCTTTTCCAGGTTTAGAGAAAGGGTACATAATACCCTGGCACCAGGCATCAGGAAAATCATTCTCCTGCCAGATCCAGTTGAAAACAATTAGAAGAATATCAAGAGATGCAGGAGAGAGATAGCTCAGCATGTCATAGTTGTACATCATCAGGTCCGACAGATGAAGACCAATAAAGGGCCATTTTTCAGTTCCACCAGTGTAAAGGGACAATTATAGTCAAATATACAGTCAGTTCAAAAAATTGATTAATTTAGTGTTTTATGGCACAAAGCAACGAGGCTATCTGTGCCAGATATCAGGTAAAAAAGTAAAAAAATAAATAAATGTAGTAAAAGACATAAATGGAAATGAAGGTAAAACAAAAAGGTATAAAACCAATGTTGACACCTAGTCTACAACGTTAAGATAGAAGGCAGAGAATAAGAAGTTGTAAGGTATTTACTCTAGCAAAAAGGTAATGATCATAACCCGCCAGGAAGACTAAGAGGTAAGTTCAAGACTCACCGTCAGTCACCTGAAGTTGGCCTTTCCAGTCCTGGTTCCGGGTTATGTGTCATAGCAACCAGTATCAAAATGTAAAAGAATAGAAGTTTTAAAAGACACACAGCAAAATCGCAACAATGAGTAGCCAAATGTCCAGTGAAAAGATAAAAGTCAAGTAAATAGAATAAAATTTGTAAAAGTAAATGAAGGTAAAAACAAAACAGCAATTAAAACAGAAAATGGTGTAAAAACCAATGTTTACATACAATCTACAAAGTTGTAAACGACTTCCTGTAACAGAATGGTAATGATCATAACCCACCAGGAAGACTAACAGGTAAGAATAAAAACCACCGTCAGTCACTTGAAGTTCGTCTTTCCAGTCCTGGTTGCGGGTTATGAGTCAATATGGCCAGAACTGAAAAGTAAAGTAGTAAAAGTGTGAAACAATATGCAGCAAAAGTATAATAACAACTCGCCAGGACAACTAATGAGTAGTTTAAACAAATAGTTCAAACAGTTAGCGTTAGTCACCTGAAGTTGGTCTTCCCAGTCCTGGTGTCCAGTTATTTAATGTTCTGGCCATTTTCCAATGTCAAATTAAACGAGAGAAAATAAAACTGTAAAAAAAGGAACCTCAATAAAAAAGGTGCAATGAAGATATATGCAACACTTAAATGAGATTAAAAAGATAAATGGTCATTAAAAAGTTAAAAACGTTATCTAGGTGGACAGTGTCACCATCACCAATAACACTGTCCAATGTTACATATAGACTGTGGGAAAAAATATGTTTAAAATATTGCCGTTGTTGCGAATTGTAACAGTAAAACATGGCTGATAGTGATTTGAGTGTTACACAAACTACAAATTGGTGCATCAGTTCCAGATAAAAGAAAATGATGAGTTAAAAAACTGTGACCAATGCGTAGCCTAGTGAGAAAAAACTTCCTCCTTCTGAACTTTACGGAAGCTGGATGGCCAAACTCCAATTCTGGGTTTGATTTGAAAAAGTTTGTTGTTGCGTTGCTCACTCCAAGTGGACTGCCAGCTGGCACGGAGCCGAGCTTTGAAGACAACTCCATAGTCCATGTACGGAATAGGCACAGGGGTGACAGTGCTGAAGCAGACATATTTAGCTGCCATGTCTGCAAGCTTGTTCCCGCGAATACCAGCATGGCCTGGTATCCAGAAAAACTGGATTGAAGTAGCTACTAATGAGAAATGGGCCAGTCGGTTTCGAATATCAGAGACAATAGGATGTGAGCTAACGTGTAGCGATTCCAAGGCAAGTTTAGAGCTAAGCAAATCAGTATAAATAGTGCAGTTGGAGTACTGCTCAGCTGCAATATGATCCAGGGCAAGAGATATGGCATACAGTTCAGCAATGAACACAGAAGCTGTAGAGGGGATTCTGCGTGCAACTACTGACCCATAGCAAACCATAGCAGAGCCCACTGAGTTACCTGATTTGGAACCATCTGTATAAATAGGAACTGAATGATTGTTTGAAAAATATTCATTGAATAAAAGAAGGTACTTCCAATCTGGAGTATCTGCCTTTTTTAGGTGACTGAAAGAAAGGTCACACTTGGGGGCTGTAATTAGCCATGGTAGGATGGGCCAACCTGTGGAATCTGCAATGTTACCCAAGGACAGACCCAATTCATCCAATTGCGCCCAGATGCGAAGGCCAAACGGAGCAATGACAGATCATCTGTTCTGAAAAAGTACTGCCACCGAGGAAGGAAAACACATTCCCAGGTGGAATGTTTTGGTAAGGAACAAAGTTTTGAAGTATACTGTAAAGATAGTTGCAAACGGCGAAGGTGTAGAGAAGGTTCATGAGATTCAATGTATATGCTTTGAACTGGAGAGGTACAGAAAACCCCAGTGCAGAATCAAAGTCCTTGGTGATGAATGGGATCCAGCATCTTTAAGGCTGAGGGTCTGGCAGAGCCATAGACCATTGATCCATAGTCGAGTTTTGATCTAAAAAGAGCACGATATATCTTCAACATTGAACAGTGATCTGTCCCCCAACTGGTAGAAGAGAGGACACAGAGGATGTTCAGTGCTCTTGTGCATTTGACCCGAACCTGCTTTAAGTCTGGTATAAAGGTCAGTTTACGATCAAAGATAAGCCCCAAGAACTAGGGGACCACTGGCAGCAAAACTTCACCAACATGAAGTTCAGGATCAGGGTGAATACCTCGTCGACGGCAAAAGTGCATGCATACAGTTTTGGAGAGAAAGAAATTAAAGCCGTTCACCAGAGTCCACTTCCGTACACGATTGAGGGCAATTTGTAGTTGCCACTCAATATATCTCATGTTTGACGAATGACATGAGATGTGAAAGTCGTCGACATATAGCCCATTCGCAACAGTGAGAGGGAATTATTCAGTAATGGCATTTATCTTTATACTGAAGAGTGTGACACTCAATACACAGCCTTGAGGGACTCCAAGATCCTGTACAAAAGAACAGGAAAGTGTCGAACCCACACGAACTTGGAATCTCCTGTCAATTAAAAATTTTTTATAAACATGGGTAGATAGCCACGTAACCCATATGTATGGAGGTCTCACAAAACGCCATACCTCCATGTTGTGTCGTAAGCCTTCTCTGATAGATGTTTCAAGACAAATTAGGTGGTCTGTGGTAGAGTGCTGTTGACGGAACCCACACTGGGTGGGCAAGAGGAGGTTGTTTGATTCAAGGAACCAAACAAGACGAGCATTAACCAAATTTTCTAAGGTCTTACAGAGACAGCTCATCAAAGCAATTGGACGATAGTTTAAAGGAATCTTCGGATCTTTCCCTAGCTTAGAGAAAGGTAAAATAATAGCCTTGCGCCAGGCATCAGGAAAAGCATTCTCCTGCCAAATCCGGTTGAAGACAATCAGAAGGACATCAAGAGAAGCAGGAGATAGATGGTGCAGCATGTCATAATGAATATCATCAGGTGCAAAAGACGTACTGGCAGATCAATGAAGGGCCATTTTTAGTTCCACCAGGGAAAAGGGACAATTATAGTCAAAGAAACAGTCAGTTTGAAAGGAAAGAGGTGATTGCTCTGCTCAAGTCTTGATGGCCAAGAAGATGGAGAAATAAGCAGAAGTGCTAGATACCTGGCAAAAGCTTTCACCTAGAATGTTAGCGATGTTCTGGACATCAGTCACCTTCTGACCATTAGAGAGTAAGATCGAGAGGGGGACAGAATTGTAGTGCCCATTAACCTTTCAAATCCTGTCCCATATGATCTTGGAACTGGTGGTAGAAGATACGCTGGTTGTGAACTTAATCTAAGATTCCTTCTGGCTTAGACATCTTATCCACCTAGCATGTGCATGGGCCCATTGGAAAGCAATGCGGTTGGAAAGTGTGGGATATCTGCGGAAAGTATCTCAGGCCCGTTTTTGAGTGTTTCGTGCCAAGTGGCAAGCAAGATTCCACCACAGACGAGGATATCGCGGAAAACGTGTCAAGGTTTTAGGAATACTCTGAGCAGCTGCATGTATAATACAGTCAGTTACCGCTGTTACACAGTCGTCTATTGATGGATGATTTACAATGGCAGGATAAAGTTCTGCGAGAGCAGTGAAAGTGAACCAGTCTGCCTGATCCAGCTTCCACTGGGGCACGCGGGTAGGGTGGCATCGACCACGGCTAGTCTCTCTCAAAAGGATCGGAAAATGATCACTGCCTAGTGGATTACTGTCAACCCTCCATGAAAAATGGGAGAATAATGAAGGGGAGCAAACTGAGAGATCAATAGTGGGAAAGTGGAAGAACCAGTATTGAAAAGAGAGAGATTGTGATCAGAGAGCATCCGCTCTACAGATCGACCCCTCCCATCAATAACAGCACTTCCCCAGAGGAGATCCAGAATTAGAAATGGAGATGGCAACTGTTCAATGAGAGCATCAAGTTCTGATTGATCATAGGTCTCTCCAGGAGACAGGTACAGAGAACAAACAGTGATGGTATGACCCAAGGAAACACAGATGGCTACGGCCTCCAAGGGTGTGTTGAGTGACAAAGACATGGTGGGCACATGTTGATCAACCAACAGTGCCACCCCTCAATGTACTGGACCATCACACAACCTGTCATTTCTGTACAGAGAAAACTGCCGAATGGAGACTGTATCAGCAGATTTGAGAAATTTTCTTGTAAAGAAAGACAAACAGGATGATAGGAAGCAATCAGCGTTTTAATATCATCCAGATTAGAAGTAAACCTCGACAGTTCCATTGTATCAAGGTGGCCATTTTTAAGAACGGGTAGGTGAAGTGGCTGGAGAACCCTTCAGTTTACGATTGCGCCTTTTTTCTTTACTGTCTTTAATCAGAGGAGGTCTATCAACCTCCATTGATCCTGCTCTGGGTCGAGTGGACAGGTTTTGTTATTGAAAGAGGAATCCAGTGACTGAGGACGTGAACGAATAATTGTTGTGTCTCTTGTGGTTGGAGAAAACAATGTATCAGAAGAAATGCCTGTATTTGAAACTGAAGGACATGGATCTTGAGGTTTATTGGAAGGTATGGGAGGAACAGAGATGGGAGTGGAAGTCGATTCATCAACTTTTTTAACCACGGAGGTCAAAAGGCTATTCATTTGTTTTGAAAATGATTCTCTTGGAGGCACAGAGAGATCTGTTTGCACTCCCACTGCAGTTGTGGAATGAAGTGCAGCAGCATATGTCCAAGATGGAGTTGTGGACAGCAATTTCCAAGCCCCAGGATAACTAATGTTATGTGTCGTTTTCAAATGCTGCACTTCTTTTTCCTCCAACCATTTTGGGCAAGAATGAAAGCAAGAGGGGTGAGAACCATTGCAGTTTACACAATGCAGGTTCATGTCACAGTCATAGGCATCGTGGTCCTTGCCTCCACAACGAGCACATGTCAGGAAATCACGACAAGAAGTCTTTGAGTGGCCGAATATCTGATATTGGAAACACTGAAGAGGGTTTGAAATGTATGGCCGAACCCTGCAAATGAGATATCCTGTCTTGATGGTGGCAGGTGCACGTGGTGAAGTAAATGTTAAAACGAGGGTATTTGTTGGCAGTGTAACTCCATCTTTGCGAGTGGAGATGCAACTCACTGCAGAAACTCCTTGAGTGGAGAGACCAGCAAGAATCTCTGATTCAGGAACATTCTTCAAATCCCTTTCAATAATAACTCCTTGTGAAGAATTCAAAGTAGCATGGGGTGTAACCTCAATAGGTATCTCCCCAATTGCCTTTGAATCCAAGAGGAGTTCACTGTGTTGGGATGTGGATGTTTCAACCAGTATGTCACCAGATCGAAGGTTCTTTACTGACTTTGGAGAGCCAGCAAGTCCCTCTAGTCCCTTTTGAATAAAAAAAGGGGACATTTGCCCTAAAGGTTTTTACAAAAGAGAATGCAATATAAGAAAATGAGGTACGTGTGTTACCGATGTTGAAGATTGCTGTTCTGAGTATTCAAGACGTGGTCGCTTACCCATTGACTTTTTTTTTACAATTTTATTTAAATTTTTTGTAGGATCCATAGGAAAGAGGAAAAGTTTCGGTACCCACTGACCCCACCCACCATGAAGCCCTATGAGGGGATGCACTACAATGTTATTCAAGGACATTGCAACAACGCCAAGGTTTCATGAGCACGATACCCAAACTCCATCATCAAGGACAATGTCCACAACATCCGTTGAGAACTTCCAACACTGGTACTTGGTTTACTCTAGCCCAAGTGGACCAGCCAATTGACCCAAAGGGGCCACCCAAAAACCACCCGTCTGCAGGAATTCAAGGCCAAAGTGGTGTGTAAGGGCTAGATCCCTCAACCACCAGGATCCTCTCCTCCCCTTCACGGGTCACCATGCACAGCAAACACATGGGTGGATGTTTAGATCCCAGAGGAGGTAAACTGAAAGAACAGAACTTTCTCTGGGAGGTCCCCTCACCATGTACAAGAATCCACACCAAGGGGTAGGAAAGATAGACAAGCAGGTGGCTATTGGAGCAAATGACTAGCTAGCTACCTTGTAGTCTAAAGAACAAACGTAGAGACACTGATTTTGAAATTATTAATAATATTTGAGATGGAGAGGGGTCAAAGTGCACATACAGTACCATTTAACACCATAATATACATTTGATGATACAGTTGTCAAATATTCATTTTCTCCTACATTGCTGATTCAATGAAAGTTGATAGAAGTTATTAAATGCTAAAAACAACACACTGGAACACTGATAAAAAAAACTGTATGTGCATTTAAAATGCTTTAAAGATTATACAAATACAATATACAAACTGTACAGTGGAAAAAAGTATTTTTATGATTTATATGAGGTAGAGTTAGATTAATACAGTTAATTTAAACAAATATCACAAATACAAGTACTTTTGTAACACATCTGCTCCTTGGTGTGCAACAGACTTCTACAGTTTACTAAAAGCTTGCTACATATCTTGTAGGTAGATACACAAAGCAAATTTGGAATCATAAAGTTCCTTCTCCAATACAAGTATATTCGGTTAAAAAATTTCCAACAAGATAATTCCTGGTATATTTAAAGTAAAAAGCAATTGCTCAAAATAGTGTGTGCAAGACATGTACAGAATTTTCGTTTTAGGAAAGTGGATTCAATTTGTTTCATATAATACTTTCAAGCATGAAAATGGGAAGGCTACACATAATATCACTAGCTGCATGTTAAGGAATGACACACAGAAATGTCTATCAAAATAATACTCAGTTTTATTCATCCTGAAAATGTGTTCACATCTTCATACTTAAATGTGCATGTGCACACTTTTTATTTCAATGGACATAGACAAACAAACAGATATAATTATACTTTAATAGACATTTTGTACAGCAAAATATTATCACATATTTTAAAATGGCCTAATCAAAAAATTTACACAAGTTATAGTAGCTGTTTATCTCCTTATCAAATATATGCCATAATTAACCCTTTCGGTGCTGAATAAAAATATGTAATGTTTGGCATGGTGCTGAATATATATTTTTGATACTTCAACTAATTACGGTATCAGTATTAAAAGCATGATATCTCGACAATAACTCAAAAAAAGTCCCTGAAATGTTCAGTGATTGTACCCAATAGTATATATGTTAAATTCAATACATAAGAATAAGAGGAATAAAGGAAAACACCCTGATACACAACAAAAAAGTGCCATGTAAAGCACAATAATTTATTATAAATTGTATGCAATTTGTGCAGCAGCCTGCCAATAGTCTTTGTGGTTATAGATATATCTCATGGCATGGTAAAAATCTTATGTGGAGATTGCACTGTTTGAAGAAATAATTAGTCTGCTTTATTTTCCATCCAGCTGTGTATCTATTGCTGCAAACAGTACAATCAGGTTTGTGTTTTTTGTCCTCATATTGTCCAATACTATGCGTTTCCACCAGGTGCTGACCTTTATCAGTACTTGATCTTCTTTTTTGTTTGGTTTTCCTTTCCCTCCAGCATATTTTGAATAATCTGCTCTCTAAATAGTCTTGGAGATCCCGTGTTTTCACCATTGCTTTTGCAGTCTGCACAGTATATTATTTATCTGTTAACAAGAAGTAGCCTTGGTCAGTCAGTTTATGCAATAAATTATACGACCCTAACTACACCCAAATACGCCATGTGCTTACCTAAAAGCAAGGGTAGATTCCGAGCCACAAATGTCTTCATTATCACTCTTGTCCGTTACAAGTAAGCTTTCATTATCATCTAGCTCAAACTCTTTGTCACTCTCTTCATTGTTAAAAATATCAATTACTTTTTTAGTGGTATAAGTTTTTCCTTTTGGCATTGTAACACATTTGCAAGTACCAACAGAATATGCAAGGAAGGTGTCTTTTAAAACAATAAACAACATGATCTACACAGGCTAGAAAACAGAGAAATTATGTGACCTCCAGTTTAAGTACCTGCTGGGAATCCCAAATAAACAATGAATACACATGGTTCTAGCCTCAAGTGGGTCTTTAGACCTGTGTGATTATGATAATTTGCCATGAGAGTATGTTGTTTACATCTTGTCGACAAGGTTCATCTGCAGTGCTGAGCCTTTAAGTCTACTACAGTTGCCAACCATGATGAAATGGTTAAAACAGGCTTAACTTATGTTAGACTTGAAACAACTGGACTTGCAGATTTCTGTCTGCAATTATGATTCTTTTGTGTTCTTCTAGAATTTTGTATTTAAAGAAACTGCTGCAATAAAAACACTAATTTGATTGAAATGTTTTGCATGTCTCAGCTGGTATAATTGTAAGATCTATACAACCTAAAAAAAATATAACAGTATTGTAATATTTTTTATGAAGTAACTATAAATCAAACTGTCTTAAAACAAAGTGTAATCAGTGAAACACTTATTTTAAAGTATTTTCAGATAATTCTGGATAGCTTCCAAGGTAATTTCTTAACCATATTATACTGTATACCCAAGTTCCTTTTTCTCACAGATTAACACTACTTTTATTTCTCTTTCTCTCTCTTCCAAGAATACAAAATATTTGATGTTGATGGAATGTGCATCAGTGTGAAAGATGATGTGAATACCCATGAACACTGTCTGAAAGAGATATTTTCAGTAGCTTCATTTAGTGATAAGTTTGGTATGCTGATTAAAATTGAACAGAAAACATAATTAAAACCTTTTGTGACAGGCTCTTTACCATATCAAAACTTTACTAAATGAAACTTATGATTTTATCCATGCCTCTAGGGAAATTCAATTTTACAGATCAAATAGTTTTTAAAATATTCTCATTTTGAATATAGAGGTTTCCTTGTAATCACCACACACTTCTTAAAGAAAAAGAAAGTTCTTGAAGTTTGTATGCTTTATCATCCTTGGAGGATACTAACCTGTATCAAATACCCATAAAGGTGTCTCTCCCCTAGATGCAAATCCTACTTCTCCTCCAAATACATATAGTTTATCCTGCAAGGAAAAAGCAAAATCAAATGGAATCAAATCATTTTGTCATTGATAAGATTGTTATAAAAATAAAACTGTTATAAAAATTGTATAAAAATACAGGTAGTTCTTAATTTATGCAAATCCATTTTATGCATTTCTGTATTAACATGATTGATGAAATAACACCATTTTTCGATTTATTTGCCAGTAAATTTGGATTAATCCGATTAGAGTGATTTGTGTATTGTAATGGTACAAATAGAGGCATTTACTCAGTGTGTGCTTGAAAGTTTAGCAAATGCAAATACTGTATTATGATAACATCTATGATAATGTGACACACGATAGTTGAAGTGATGTAAACAGTGGCACAGCAGTATGCCTGTGTAATTACAATGATAAAAACTGTGTTCCAATACCTGTAGTAGGCAGAGCACAAGTAGCCAATTGTGTAGGTTTGTGCTTAATTCAAAAACAAAAACAACATTGCTACAATGACAATAACATTACAGTTATCAGGGCAGCATATTGAGGCTTAACTAATGGCATTCACACTGGGATTGCACTCATTGCATATACTTTATGTGATAATGTTTGATTTACAGAAACAATTCCTGGAATGTAACAATTGTATAAATCAAGAACTACATGTACAAGAATTACTACTACCACAATGTTACTTTAGAAGAAAACTCATAAATACTGCAGGTCTGTTAAGACATGTAACGTACTAGCATTCCACTATACTACACTTTCCACAATAATGCTCTTTCCAATAATACATACAAATATTTTAGGGGTTGATCAAAGCAATATTCAACCAAAAACACTGTACTTATTTCGCATATATTTAGTGTTTGGGTTAAAAACCAAGAAAGGCTGAAAAACATTGCAATATATGACATTTTATAAGGCATGAAACAAAAGGAAATCCTTATACAAGTCTGTAAACAAGAATCAGTTTGTACACTCTTTAAGAGGACCTGTATACTGTTAGAAACATCACAATTAAATTTGTTGTGATGACTTTTTCATTACTTTCTACTCTTTTAGATATAAAACATTAAAAATAATACTTTCAGTTACTATTACCTTCCATGAGACTAATGTGTGCTCTTGAAGGGGAGGAGGAGAGCAGCCAGAACAATAAATTTTTTCCCATTTGTTTTGAACTGAAATTTAAAACTTAAACATTAGAAATTACATTTAAAATTAGTTTCCTTTTAATTCAAATAGCATTTTTCAGTAGTCAATTTATTTTATATATAATTAAAACACATCTTACTTAATGCTCAGTTCACAGTTAATTGTATTAGACTATCAAAAACATATAGCTTTAGACAAATTAGACAAAAACAGCATTTATGTTGTAAAAAAATATTTAGTAGAACTATAGAAAGAGTTGTTATGAATGTTAAATGAATCAACTGTTGTATAGAAACTGATATTCCATTGGAATTGACAAACAATCACACACATTTCTGATTGTAATACTTCTAATGAAATACAGAACTTTTTGTTGTTATTGAATATCTAAAACCTCTATTTGATAAAATTCTACTGTGCAAAACAATTTTAAATTTTGAAGTAATGTATGCATTCCTTGAACGTATACAATACAGTTTCACATTTATCTCAGCACAAACTACCAGTTCCTTGACTAGAATCTTCTGCAAATTAGCAATAGATATTTTTTTCTTAATTACTGCCACTAAGCAAAGTAACCATAAGCAACATCACCAAGTGAAAGTATTTAATTCATTAAATAAGATAAATTAATCAAACATTAATTACAAAGGGCTGTCATGGTTTCACTGCCTTGAAATTTTTACATGTTCTACAGTAATTCCTGTTTTCTGACACTGAAAATATTCATTTTTCTTCATCACATACAGATTGTTCACAAAATGTCGTGTACTTTTACATAAGTGAACTATCTTCATCAATATTGCACCATATTTTTTTGTCCTAAAATGTTGACAACTACTGAATATAGATTTCTCTAGACCTATCACAACACAATTGTTCTTGAGCCCCTGAGAAACACACTGCTAAGTACACAGTTGGTTAAAAGATTACATGATGTGTCATTTTTGGAGAGTATCTTTTTTTTTTTTTCATTAACTGGAAAAAGTAAGAGTTGTTTCTTCTTAACCTTATTGTCAAACACCTAAATTAATATCAGCAGCTGAAAATATCACTGCTAACCATTTCTTTTTCACTTGAGGTTGATAAAACTTCAAGCACAACTGAGTTATTTTCAATATTTATAGATAAAATAAGCTGCTTTATTTTTATTTAATGTTTTTCTTCCCCTCCAACCCTTCTTCTGAATATATGTTACAGAACATTTGAAACACAAATCTTTTAGTATTTACATATTTGTTTTCATATTTTTAGGTGTATAAAGTTGAAGTACACAAAATCAACATGAACATAATAACACCACTCTATTCTCTACCGAGTGGGAGTAGTCCTGCTCAGGAAGAAGCCTCCATGGTCCACCACTGCAACCACTAGGAACTGGTAAGTAGCAAGAACTTCTTTACTCCACTAGAAGAGAGAAAATGCAGTGGGAAGTCCAAAAGAATGCAACCTTATGACCATTAAACCTTATTATGAAAATCAAGCCAATTTTGGTTAATTCAAGTAGGACCAAAGGGATGGACAGCATCCTGATACTCCAAGAGGTGGTATGAGGTGGAATTGACATTATTTATGAAGCAGTGTACGCAAAAAACCCTCAAATGGACTTTTAGAGCACCCCATTCTATCAACGAGTACTACAGACTTTAAAAATCACATGATGCATATTTAAAACTAAGTGCTCCTTAGCAATTTGTCACTCAGTCCATCCAGATACATAAAAATAGGCCAGTGAAAAGGTAAGAAAAACAAACAAATATACCCATTAAGAGTTGGTAACAAGTATGGTGAGTGGCAAAGGGAGGCAAATGATATCAAAACAAAAAAGATAACCAGATAATGATAATGTGCAATGCAAGTGAGAGGCATGAACCACGTGCCAACCCATAAAATACCCTCCAATGGACAAGAGAGAAATATGAAATCTTTGTGATATGAAACATGGAATATGCAATAAGAAACTCTATCTAATAAAGTACAAGCCAGACAGATGAACTAGAGCCAACCAGTAAGAGTAACAGTTGAGAAATTTGGGTAAACATTTTAAGGGCTAAAAGCCAGGAATGAAAACATAAAAATTGGTAAGTGTAGGTCACATAACAGTGAAGATTACACATGATACAAAGATGAACAAAATCAAACTTCGAATAAAGATACGCAACAGATGGGAAGGAAATAGGTGATGAGCTTGCTATTTCTCTCCAAAGCTCCAGATGTCTTAGGGATAAAGAAGAAGATAGGAATAGTGATAAAGGCTTCAGGAAGCACCAGGAGTAAAGACATCTGACTTTCACTGTCTGCACATGAGGTAGAGTAAAAATATTGATTGAGGGAAACACAGAATGAAAAGAGGAAAATCAAAAAGTATTGGTAGAACAACCATGTACAATGGTAGAAATGGACAAACCAATGTCAAAAAGCCAGGTGAGAAAGTTAAAGGTATGGAACATCAGGCTCAAAAGGAAATAAGCCATAACACAGAGACAAGAAACATATGACTGAAAATGTACCATTTACATTAGTAAAAAAGTAAGGAGAAGGAAAAGAAAGAAAGAAGAAATAAGGTTATAAAAAATATAGCCTGAAGCAGATTGTAAAAGACTAAATAAAACCTACATATGAAGTTGGAAAGATGGCACTGATAGGTAGGAAAGAAAGCAGTAACAACTGAAAGATTTCAAGAGACAGAAAGTTAAACAGAGAAAATTGTGGCTAAGTTAGAAAGTACAAAGTTAACAGAAGGGCTCAACACAGTGTCCTAAATGAAGGAAAGCACATGAGGAAAAAGACAAATGGGAGAGTAAGAATAGAGCAAAAGGTTGGACTAGTCCTGACTGAATGCATCCACAGCTGGAGCTGAGAGAAGAGGAACAGGAAAAAAAAAAGAAAAGAGAAGGTAATATGGTGTCAAGATGAACAGCAAAAATATCTAGAAGAGGAGTACTCAGATGAAAGCATAGCCAACTGAATGCCACAGGATTGAGAAACTGCTCAAGAGGCAGCATCTTGGTGGATATTGAGAGTTGATCTGTGACAAGATTCAGGGCACTTTGAATATAACAAAGTATGAAAAGCCATACATAGGACCAGAAAGAGGTTGAATGCATGGAAAAAGAAAGAGCAGGATTGAGCATCCCCTGATGGTTGATACAGAAGACAGCTACAGAGTTGTATAATTACGAGATATCAATGAACCATCACAACAAAATGATCCAAAACTTGATGTATCGCTAAGAGTTCTAAAGGGTAGATATGAAGGAATGATATGTCACAGGACTACTGACGTAATTTTATGCAAGAGCTAAGAAGTGCCACCTCTCTTCTCAAAGAGGCATCTGGAAACAAATAGAGACCCAGGGAAGAGGAATATGGGATAAGTTTTATTAAATCCCCAGATGAAGTCACTGAGTGAGGAAAGCAAAAAGAAGAAGACATGGAATCACAAGGGAGCATCCAGTGATCGTGCAGTTTATTCTAGAAGTCACAAAAGAGTGCAAACCAAGAGTATACATGGAAGATCTAATCTCCGAAAGAGACAGAACCTCAAACACAGAGAAAAGATGAAAATAAAACATGGGATATCAACTACTCCATGTCCTTCTGAAGAAGAAAAGGCTGGACCTTCTAGAGATATTAACTTAAAACACCCAAATGAAGGAGAAACTAAATGGATGCAAAATGCAACTCCTTCCACTGACCAACCAACCCAAATATGCCCCTCCCCTGAAGGAGGAGAAGAGAATGGAGGCTTTTTTGGATGGAGCCAAATGATAAAATAAACATATGAGATCTCCAACTTAGTCATCTCAAGAGCTGGGACAAAAGACCCTTTTAGGGTGAGAAAAGTCCTCATAATGAATTGGTGGAAGTCAAGAAACCAACTGAAGTAAAAAGCCACCTGGTGTGATTCTATAAAATGAAACAGGATTATGAAGAAGAATATGTACTTAACCCTCTCAAACTTAGTTGGTAAATTGAAGAATAGTAACCAAATGAAGTCAAAATCCCAAAGGACACAAACAGGTCAGGTAATGAAGGTAATAGAAGACGAATATATGCAAGATTGTCCTTAAGAGAGATGTGGACCCTTTCACGTTTTGTCACATCAGATTCATCACTTATCACTTTCATGTTTCTCTCTTATGCAGACCCTTGGAATATCAATATCTACGAAAAAATGCACCAGCCCAAGGATTTGATGGACCCATCCACTAAGAATAGAAGATATCTAAATGAAGAGGGATCTCAAGATTAAGAGCATCATATAGAAAAATGTGTTCAATATCATCAAACAGCCTGCAGGCACTTCAAGTCCAAATGAACATAAGGGGTGAGATATATAAAGTGAGCAAGAGAAGAGTGAAAGAATGTTCACCATCCTAAGCAATCTCAGAAGGGCCTGCTTGGAGTAAATAAATACTGTGAAAGAAAGACAGAGGAAGCACAAATAACATACATCCAAACAACAACAGGCAAGAAATATGGTAGGAGGAACATGAAGCCAACAATTCAAACAGAACATGTAAAACCATATAATGGGAATAAAATAAAAAAGTCAGTGAAGTAGGTAAGATCTGAAAAAAAGAAAACTCTGTTGGTAATAAGAAAAGGGAAATGCACCTGGAAAAGCCACCAAAAAACCAGCAATGGTAGAAACTGACCATCCACAATTGAACAATTATGTGAAAATGGCTAAAATATGGACTACAGTAAGATGGCCTAGAGAAAGGTAATGGCATAAGGATTAACACTGAATACCTGCTACTTCCACTGATAGATGGAAATAACTGAAAACAAACAGAAAAATAATAAACAATCAGACAGAACAGTTCTGAGAGTAACACACCAGACAAATCCCAAACATAATGATGAAGATGCAACACTCATAGGTGAAAGACTGAAATATGTGATTGGAATAAAAAATAGTGAGAATGGAGCAAAGGAAAAAGGGGCCTTGAAGCCAATTGATTAAGCACAATAAACCAGGTTAATGTCAGCCAAAGAAGTGCCATCAACAGTACTTACAAGGAGTATTATGTATAAAAGTGAGGAAATGAATGAAAAAAATGAAAAAGGTAAATATACAGAAAAAGGTGAGGCCAGTAATGACTGAGAGCATCAACTGAGGATTAGAAATGTGTAAGTTAGTGTAAGAGGAGTGGCAGAAGAACTGATGAAAAACATGCCAGACCAAGAATAACCCCAACAAAAAACTGAGGGTGGAGAGACCACTCCATCAGTAGAATCTTGGTGGCAGATATTTTCTCTTTGACAGACAAGCTCAAAACACCTATACATGAGAAAAGTTGAGACATACTTAATGGAAATGAGCCAAAAAAAACCAACAAAAAACATTCAAATGCATGGAAGCAAACAGATACCTCTGGTGGTTGATAGAAGAAATGACCATGAAATTATCAGAGTGGATCATGACCAACTAAAATGACAGGAAGAGGGTGGAAATGTAAAAATGCCAAATTGATGGAAAAAAGTTTGAAAAGACTAAGGCAGAATGAATGCTGCTTAGAAGCCTACAGGCATAAAGTCATATCTTCATTCAGAGATGGTCCCAGCCTGATAGAGAATCATTTTCAAGCAGCAAGAGATGCTCTTCATGGTATTGGCATGACTGAGCCACTAAGACATGTCTTCACCAAGAGAAGAGAGAAGACTCACAATCAAGGGTTAAAACAGATTCAGGAAAGATTTCACTGATCCTGCACTGACCACTGGAGAATGTTCATGCATGTAATAAAGGAATGAGTACTTGAAAAGAAAACAGAGTCCTAAAATGTGAAAGAACCTCACAGGCAAAGGGTAAATTAGATGCACAAAATTTGATTACATTATATTCTTCACTGAGAAGTGGTGAGGGCTGAGCTCAAATGAAATCCAAGTTGACAAACATGTCCAAATTTATTAAACAATGAGTAGGCATTAGAAAAATACTTGAAAGGCTTGACAAGCTAGGTCAGCTAAGCAGCATTTCACAGGATAATCTGGGTAAAAGAGAAGAATTCTTCCTAAAATAGGATAAGGAAAAGCAAATTATTCATGTAGTATTAGAATCTTATCCCTAATCAAAAAACATCATAAAAAGAGATTTATGACTTCATTGAGAACATAAGTAGCAAAGGTAATGCCAAAAGGAAAGGCATGAAATTGAAAAACCTGATCACATTGGATGAAGTGAAGAAAGCATCTGTAGGACAGTACAACCAGCATGTCAAAAGAAATCCAAAACATTGGATGAAGAGTTGAGTTGGTTGATTTGGCATTTTATGGCACAAAGCAGCTAGACTATCTGCACCAGACATCTAGTAAAAAAGTTAAAATTAAAGTAAATTTGGAGTAATTCATTAAAGGAAATTAAGGTAAAACAAAAAAACGTTTTTAAAAAGCATAAATGATATTAAAACCAATGATTACAACTAGTCTGAAATGGTAAGAGAAAAACTAAAATAAAACAAACTGTAAAGAACTTTCTGTGGCCTAATTTTAATTATCATAACTTGCCAGGAAGGCTAACAGATCAGTTCAAAAATCAGTCACCTGAAGTTGGCCGTTCTAGTCCTGGTTCCAATTTATTTGATGTTATGGCCATTTTCAGAAAGTAATAAAAGTGGTCAGTGTCACCATCGCCAATAACATATTATAATGTTATGGAGAAACCTTGGGACAAAACACATTTAAAATGGTGCCATCATTGAGAATCATTACAATGGAAACAGAGTAAAATGCGATTTATTGTCACGTGTATGCTACACAGAGTTCACATTGTAGCACTAGTCCCAGATAAAAGAAAATGATGAGTTAAAAAACTGACCAATGCATAGTCTAGTTAAAACAACTTCCTCTTTCCAATCCTTAAGGAAGCGAGAAGGCCAAAGTCCAAAATAGGGTTTTATTTGGAAGAGCTCGTTTTCACGTTGCTCACTCCAAGTCAACTGCCAACTGGCATGGAGCTGAGCCTTAAATACAGGACCACAGTCCAACTACAGAACAGGCACAGCAGTGATAGTGCCAGAGCATACAAATTCAGTTACATTGTTAGCAAGCTTGTTCCTGCAAATACCAACATGGCCCAGTAACAGAAAAAATGGATAGAAGTAGATGTCAAAGAGAAATGGGCCAGTCGGTTTTGAATATCAGTGAAAACAGGGTGTGAACTAATGTGAAGTGATTCAAGGGTCAGTGGAGAACTAAGCAAGTCAGTATAAATAGTGCAGTTGGAGACTTTGCTTCTATGTGATCCAGGGCAAGAGAAATGGCATACAGTTCAGCGGTGAACAGAGAAGCTGCAGATGGGATTCTACGTGTAATCACCGAACCACAGCAAACCATAGCAGAGCCCACAGAGTTACCTGATTTTGAACCATCTGTGTAAATAGGAATGGAAGAATGGTTCAAAAAATGTTCAACAAATAACAAACAATATTTCCAATCGAGAGTGTCTGCTTTTCTCAGGTGACTTAAAGATAGGTCACATCTGGAAACTATAGTAAAAGCCATGGTGGGATGGACTGACCAGTGGATACAGCATTGTTATCCAAGGACAGATACAATTCATCCAACTGCACCTGGATGCAAAAGCCAAAAGGAGCAATAATAGATTGTCTGTTCTGGAAAAGTTATGCCCACCAAGGAACGACAACACAACCCCATGTGGGATGCTGTGGTAAAGATCAAAGTTTCAAAGCATACAGTAAAGACAGTTGCAAACAGCACAGGCAAAGAGAAGGTACATGAGGCTCTGTGTATAAGCTCTGAACTGGGAAAGAGCAGAAAGTTCCAGTGCAGAGCCAAAGACCCTGATGATGAATAGGGTCCAGCATCTTCAAGGCTGAGATCCTGACAGAGCAATAGACCAGTGATCCACAGTCTAGTTTTGATGGAATAAGAGCCTGATATATCTTTAGCATAGAACATTGATCTATTCTCCATGTGATGGAAGAGAGGACACAGAAGATGTTCAGTGCTCTTGTACATTTGACCCGCAGCTGTTTGATGTATGGTATAAAGGTCAGCTTACAGTCAAAGATAAGTCTCAAGAAATTTGTCTCAGGGACCATAATTTCACCAATATGGATTTAAGGATCAGGGTAAATAATCTGTTAGTGGCAAAAGTACATGCAAATGGTTTTAGAGACATGAAGTTAAAGCCATTTGCTGTGGTCCACTTCAGTAAACAATGAGGACAGTCTGTAGCTGCCGCTTAATATACCTCATGTTCGACGACAGACGAGGTGTGAAAGTCATCAACACAGCGCCCATTTGCAACTCTGATGGCATTAATCTTTATACTGAAAAGTGTGACACTCAAAACACAGACCTGAAGGATGACTCCAAGTTCATGTAGAAAAGAACGGGAAAGTGTCGAACCCACATCAAATTGGAACTACCTGTCCATGAAAAAAATTTCAATAAAAATGGGCAATTGGCCACATAACCCACATAAATGAAGATCTTGCAAAATGCCATGCCTCAATGTTGTATCATAAGCCTTCTCATTGTCAAAGAATATTGATACAAGATGTTGCTTGAAAAATGCTTCTTTGATTGACATTTCTAGTCTAATCAGGTGGTCCTTGGTGGAGCACTGTTGTCAAAACCCCCCATGGCCAATCTCTCTCAAGATTATAGGAAAATGATCACTGCATTATGGGTTATTGTCAACCCTCCACAGAAAGTGGGAGAATAGAGAAGAGGAGCAAGTCAAGAGATCAATAGCAGTAAAGAACTAACTAGAAATGTGAAAATAAGAGTATGAACCACTAGTGAAAAAAGTTGTGATAAGAGTGCATATACTCTACAGAGAGACCCTTTCCATCAATATCAGCACTTCCCCAGAAGGGATGATGTCCATTAAATTCCCCAGGTTTAAAAAGGAAGATGGCAACTGTTCAGTGAGAGGACCAAGGACTGACTGATCATAGATCTCTCTGGACAACAGGAAGAGAAAACACACAGTGATGGTATGACCCAAGGAAGCACGAATAGCTACAGCCTCCAAGGGTGTGACAAGTGGCATATACAAGGTGGGAACATGTCGATCAACCAACATTGTCACCCCTCTATGCATCTATCCATCACACAGCCTGTTCAATGGTGGCACAAGTATATTCTTATTGGGGGGCTGAAGTAAACTGTAGAGGGGCTTCTCAAAATGCCATCAATACGAAGTATAAATGGTAAATTATAATAATGTAAATACCAAGGTACATTTCAGAAAGGTGTGCTATTTTGAACTGCAATTTCAATGCAGTTTTCATTGGAAATTCATACTCTGATTAATAATTCAATATTACAAGTTAGAAATTATCTGTTTATGAAAATGTGTATACGTAAAAGAAGAAGCTCACCTAAATTCCACCCAAGGTAATACATAATAATAAATAAAATCAAGATTAGCTTAGATTGAACATTTAATATACCATTAAGAGTAAATCTACACATCAAAAGAAATATAATATAAAGACAGTTTACAAAGCAGAAACAAATTATCCCATGTGAAGTTAATACACTCTGAGGAAAAGTAAGGTCACTATCAGCCTAAATATCTTTCATCATGTTGTGTTTATAATCAATGTTACTTCAAAACAATGCACCTGTTCTGGTGATCGGCAGCAAATGTGTCTATAACAGTATCAATAGAGTTGTTTTGTCCTCCTGGTGTTTAGTGATATGACAGCAAGGTTGCTTGTGCAGTTGTTACCAATGCTGTTATGCAAGTATGTCTTGAAAAGCTTCAGACCTGAGAAATGTCTCTCATAGGCAGCTGAAGTGACAAGCAGGGTCACTGCAATGCATACAAGTTTGTGGAGATCTACGAAAGCATCCTTGTATGGCTCCAGCATGATTGCAAGCTCCAATGGTGTGGATACTTCCTGCCCCTTGTCTTTCTTCCTAGCAATTAGCTGGTTCAACTGTGGACCTCCACTGTGAGGTCATCCTCTGCCACACCATAGTTTGTTGTCATTCCTAAGAGTGCTTGCTTGTCCAGAAATGTGGAGTGTTTGGGGTTCAATGCAGTTGCATCCATCAGAACACTGCAGACATCAGAGGAGAATCTTCGATTCAACTCATTGAGCATTCTGTTTATAATGGTATAGAAGATGCATCTCCTGGCATCTGGTGTTGGTTCCTCTCTTTGGCCAGTACTAGATGTGATTATGAATTGGTCCAGGTGTCTGGAACAGATCACTGTCCACTTTGACGCACTATCTCAGTGCGTATTCCCACTTTCTTACATATATACTCAGCAGACTCTTACAAGTCTTTCTATACTGCATCACTTCTCATTTCTGAGAGACCAGAGATGACAGATTGCACTGGGTACTCTGCAGAGACCAGCTGCAGGTCAGGTGACTGGAGGTGGTCTGATAGCTGTTTTGTTATCAGCAGTAGTTTTCCTATGGCCACTAGCTAGACTGGTTACAAAATGCTGATCTAGGAGGATGCACAGGCCTTTGATTCAGTGGCTCTGTAGACATTGTCCCCCTCCACAAGACGCTTTATGGTTGTCACAATGGCAGGAAGGGTTCTATTCACAGCCAAACAAGCAGCATGCTGGCAGGTCCATCTTGTGTCTCACAGTCGCTTCAACTTCATATGCTGGTTCATGGGTTTAAGCTCCTTCTGCACATTGAGAAATTCTTCATGCACAACTGATGTAGAGAAGAATTTGTCCAGCTTCTAACTTCTCACAAAGAACTCTGCTGCAGCCTGGATGTTGTGCACACAATCAACTAGCAAAAGGTTGAGTCTGTGTGCATAGCAGTGGACATACACAGTCTGAGACACCTCTCTCTTGAACCTCTTCTCTGTGCCACTGATGTGCCCTGACATGACTGCAGCTCTGTCATAGCACTGGCCAATCCAGGCATTATGGTCAAAACCACAATTAGCCAGAATATCCATGATTTTCTTGAGCAATGAATCTGCATCCAGACCCACAGCAGCTGTGAAGTCCATGAACTCCTCATGAAGGCTCTGTTGGTGTAGATACCTTACCACAATGGACAGCTGTTCTTGTTTGCTCACATCCTTTGTTTCATCTACCATTAGAGCAAAATGCTCAGCTTCCATGACCTCTTTGCTGATATCCTTCCTGATTGTTTTGGATATAATGGTGCATATACTTGGCATTGCCAGAACCACTCAGCTTCTCCTTCACGATTTCATCATACCTGGAAATCATGTCAGTAAGTTCTAGGAAATTGCCCCTGTTATCTGACTGACAACCTTCCCTGTGACCTCTCTTCTGGGCTGTGTAGAGCAGTGCATCTATCATGGCTCTTATGTAATGTCAGTTTTCCTTCACAGTTTTAGCATGGCTTGCATTGAGAGCATGTTGGACCCTTGCACCCTATGTTTTCTGCAATTTAAACTCTGCTCAATCTTGCATGACAAATTTGTCTTCTGCAGAGTTATCATGGGACTTCAGTGATTTGGTCACCTTTTTCCAGTTCCAGAAGCCTTCATGGGTGAAGGATTTCTCAGTTTTACAGAAGTGTGTGAGACTGAAAAAACAACATGCGAAGCAGAATGCAGCATCTTGGGTTACAGAGTACACCAACCACGAGTACTGATCATGCCAATTCTTGTTGAATGACCTTGACTGGCTGCTGTATTCTGTGGCCAGGTATCTCTTCTCTTCAAGCCTGGAGAGGTAGAACCACTATCTAGAAGCTGGCTCAGGTCCTTGGGTCCTGGTGGCAATTTTTCACACTGGATGTGAGTGGTGCCCTCTTGCAGCTGGGGTCCCACACTTGTTGTGTCTGCATTCTCACCATTACGATCACTACTGTCCTCCTCACTTGCACCACGAGTTTGTAAGACCATCCCAAGAAGAGCCAGCAAGTAGTGTTGCATAATCAACCCTATGTGTAATATGACTGGTTTCTGTTTTGGTGGGTGATGTCTGACTCTTGTCTTGTGTGTTGGTGTCCTTGTTTGAAAATGAGTCACTGATTTTTATTTCCATTTATTAATCCAAACTGAGTGTGTGTTCCAGTGTGAGGTCAAGTACCAGAGAGAGCGAGAGCCACATAAATAAACATAACTCCCTTTTATACAGAGCTTCACGAACATCAAAGTGACTCCAAGCCGGCTGACTGCTAGTACCATTTCTTACTTCCAAGTTGTGTTAGTATAAGTGAAATGAATGGGAATTTCTCTCCTTATATTGGCATTTGGGCTTACAAAGGTTATTCATTTTAAACATTGAAATCTAAGGGAAAATATATAACATACATACTATTGGGTCATTTCATGAATAAGGAACCAATTACAACTAAACAGAGTTCAACATAATGAACAACTGCTCTGCAGCATTGAAATAACCAAATTATATTAATAGCACATGAAAATTCAGAACATATACGTGAAATACTGTTATAGAAAGTGTTTATCTTTAACCACATAGCACAAGTACTTAATTAGAGGGTAGTGATAATGTAAAATTACAGGGCTAATTAGGAAACACAAACACAGCTTTGACAGGGCATATTGTAAAACTGTGGGCAGCTAATGGGAGTGAGCGGGGGGGAGGTGTGTACGGCTGGCATATGGATCTCGATTGGGCTGAGCTGATTGTTAGCTGTACGCAGAGCATAAACCATGGTCAGCAGCTCAGTGATCATACACTTAAGGCATTCGAGGCAGGAATCGCACGCTTGAACAAAGCAAACCCATGGTCTGGATAGTGAATGGTCATTGTAGCACCAAAGCAAAATGTCTAAATTGCAGTTGACCTTCACAGAAAGACTGGTTTCTTCATTGGTTCACATTATTCATACAGGCCAAACTGTGACTGTGATATTGTTCTTATTATCATAAGTGTGACAAGCACCTGCTACATTACATTAAATTAGGCACTTCTAAATAGTCCAATGACAATCTCAAAATTCATTCTAGAATTGTTTAGAAATATTATTTGGTCAGTTAACATGTAAGGTTATTATCTAATCATAGGTATAACATTAATTGGATTGCAAGTCAAAATTTTAAGTGTATGCCACAATCATCAGTACAATTTTCGATGGCTGATACACAATGCAAAATGATCTCAAAGAGGACACAACACTGACTAAATGCTTCATAGTTTTGACCTATACACAATACACTTATACATGCATGCTATGTTTTACTTTTCAATAAAAGATAAATGAAACTAATGGGTAAATACATATGAAACCTTTGGTTTATCAAGTAAAATCCCCGATGATCTGTTGTAACTTGAAATCAACGTGGTTGTCTAACCTTCATCAAAGCTTAAGAAAGAATGGCATTACAGCGCATGAGTTTCAGTGTATTCAGTATGTTGCTATGGGATGCATGACACATACTTCCATCTTAATGAAGACGTTGAGTTCTACAGACATATGTCTCTTTTACATTAAATGTTAAGCCACAACAATGATTGTGTTTTCCATATTTTATGAATATATGTTGGTAACAATATTGAGGGATTTGGCTCAAGCCCCCCCCCTGGCACTGCCACCAAGCCTGTCATTTTTGTAGAAAGAAAACTGCCGAAAGATGACTGTATCGGCAGGTTTCAAAAATGTTTTCTGCATGAAGAGACATACAGAATGGTAGGAAGCAATAAGTATTTTGATGTCATCCAGATTAAAATGTAAACCTCCACAAGATAGCCATATTTATTTCTGTGTAGGCAAACTTGGTGGAGAGCCATTTTATTTACAACCACATCTTTATTCAAGGGAGGTCTATCAACCTCCACAAATCCTGCCCTGGGTCAATTGGGCTGGTCTTTGCTGTTGAAAGAGAATGCCAGCAACCAAGGATGTGAAAGAATGACCGTTTTGTATGTTGGGGTGAAAGACAATGTAACCAAGGAAATGCCCATACCCAGAAATAGAGGAAATGGATCTTGGGATTTGCTGAAATGTACATTAGGGATAGAGATGGGTGTTGAAGTTTATTCATCAACTTTTTTAACCATGTAGGTTAAAACACTTTTTATTTGGTTTGAGAATGCTTTTTTTGGAGGCACAGAGAAATCTGTTTGCAGTCCCACTGTTGTAGTGAAACAAAGTGCAGCAGCATACTCAGGATGAGTAATGTTTTGAATCATCTTCAAAAGCTGCAACTCATTTTCTTCCAAACATATTGGGCAAAAACGAAAGTAGGATGGGTGAGACCCATTGCAATTGATGCAATGAGAGTTTGTTTCACATTCATAAGCATCATGGTCCTTGCCACTGCAATGAGCATATGTCAAGGAACCATGACATGACGTTTTCAAGTGACCAAATGCTGACATTGGAAACATCTGAGAGGGTTTGGAATATATGGTTGTACCCTGCAATTAAGATTACCTGCCTTGATGGTGGGAAGTGGACGTGGTAATGTAAATGTCAGAATGAGGACACTGCTCAGCATCACAATTCCATCTTTGCAAGTGGAGATACACCTCACTGTAAAAACTCCTTGGGTGGAGAAACCAGTGAGAATCTCTGAACTCGGGGATGTTCTTCAAATCCGTCTTAACAATAACTCATCATGATGAATTCAAAGTAGCATAAAGCAACCTCAATAAGTATATCCCCAATCACTTTTGAGTGCAAGAGGAGTTAAATGTGTTGAGATGTGGATGTTTCCACCACTGTGTCACCAAACTGAAGCTTCTTTACTGACTTTGGAGAGCCAGCAAGTCCCTCTAGTCCCTTCTGAATGAAAAAGGGAGATGCCCAATAGGTCTGTCTGAAAGAGAATATAGCATAAGAAAATGAGATACAACAGGTGTTACAGATGTTGAACATTGCTGCTCAGAATCTTGAAGATGTGGTCTTTCACCTATGGACTGTTTTTCACTATTTTTAGTTTTTATTTGGAGGATCCATAATAAAAAAAGGAATACTTTGGTGCCCATTGACCCCACCCACCATGGAGCCCTATGAGGCGATGCACTACAATGCCAAACAAGGACACTGTATGAATGCCAGGGTTTTGTGAGCTCTATACTAAAACACCAGCACCAGATATAATGTCCATAAAACCTGTTGAGGACATCCAACACTGGTACTTGGATGTTCCTAGCCCAAGTGGACCACCCTAGGGGGTCACCCTAAGGCTGCCTATCTATAGGAATTCAAGACCAAAGTGTTAGATGCAGATATTTCCTACCTAGTGTTAAAAACTAAAACTACCAAAGTGGTGTGATAGGGTTGGACACCTCAATCAGTAGTATCCTCTCCTCCCCTTTATAGGTCACCATGCACAACAAACACAGTGGTGAATGTTTAGATCCCTGAGGAAGTAAACTGAAAAAACAGAACCTTCCCTGGGAGGTCCCCTCACCATGTCCAGGAATCCACACCAAGGGGTTATTTTATGTTCTCTTGAATTATGTGCAATATATTATAGGAAAGTAAGAAAGTGGAGTCAAGGTCATTCAGAACCTTAAGTCACATGACTTTAAAAGCATGAAAACAAAGTTAACAAGAAATTTTTTTTACATTTTAGGGTTAAGCCTACCCGATTTGAATAATAAAAAAGTGGCAATAACTTCATACAAACCTGGCAAGTTGAGCAAGAATTCAAAATAATACAAAAATTAAAGTGACCTTCAGCTAAATAATGCTAAAAATTTAAAACTCAAGATCAGATGGAGTTAACCAAATGATCAAATCTAAAGTAAAGCAATACAAAATAATATATTAAACTCAATGTAGTTTCAGAGTCACGAGATCAAAATGAGCAAAAAAAATAAAGTTTCAATTTTAAACTGAAATTTGCAAAAAAAAGTGAAAAATACATGCACATATGTTTGTGCATATATAAAATTTACAATGTGCGTCTAAAACAATAACAAAAACTTATTATCTACTGTAGCTATTCAGCATTGGATTTTACAGGACTTTTCTCTCTAAATAACTCCCAAGAAACAGGATATCTCCTGCTAGAACAATTTTCTTGAGCTATAAACTCATTGACGATTTGGTTCTCTCTTGCAGTAATTTCATGTATTTGTACATCTGTCAAACAGCCTGAAACTGACACTACTATCACTAGTCTTCAGTGTTTTTTTGTTGTTGTTTTTTCCATTAGGTTGTTATCACCTACCCCTGATAATGACTTGACAAATAAAAGAACCTTCAGTAGGCCAACAAAGAGAAGACTTGAGGATAAAGGCTGATGTGGAAGTTAAAAATATCTATTATTGATGAAATAAAAGAATACTTAATCTTGATATTACAGCTATTGATGAAACATAGTTAGAATTATGCTTATTGTAAGCTTATTATGTCAAATTACTTTATGTGATTGAAAACTATAATTACTATGTGTGTGTGTGTGTGTGTGTGTGTGTGTGTGTGTGTATTATACTTATATTTACACACACAGATATACATGTTCATTTACTTTTATAAAAAAAAACTAAAACAAACTTTTGACTTCAGTTATCTCTATTCAAATGCATAAAGTACTTGTAATTAAAATAACCATTTAAAGTAATGCTATAAAAACTTCATAAAAGTACTGCTATCAGCTTCTCACACACAATACTCTTTATGGAGCAGATAAAATTTGTACTCACCAGGGTCAAATTTCCACAGATCTTTCATAGGTAAATTTCCTGAACGACCCCCCAATAGATAGATAATTCCTTCTTTGGTCAAGCAAAGAGCATGCTTTGATCGAACACATGGTATATTATCATAATTTTCTTGGTTAGCATGAATCAATGACCACATCTTCTCTGAGAAACAATACACAAAAGTTAATATAACAAACAATTACATGTTATAATTTTTAAAAAAATTATAGACAACAAGGAACAAGTTGATTCTAAGATGCTGTTCTATCTCATGTGCACACACACACATATATACTGGTTTAAAAAAAGCAAAAAGTCAAACCCACGTTTTATTTTTCAAAATATTGCCAATTCCAACCTGGTACTCCTGTTATGTTCTGGTCTCTACTACTATAATGGCGACTCATCCCACATCTCAATCACCTTAATGGTAAAAATACAATTGTCTTAACTGAAGTTTGGTTTATCATTTACAAAATCTTAAACTAGAGTCCTTATATCTAATTAACTTAAAACTATAGAACAAAAAAAATCACAACCTTTTATCCTATCAATCACTCAAATAATTTTGTAATGTTAATAAGACTGTCTCTTACCTTTCTTTTCTCAAGAGAAAATAAATTAGAAGATCCTAACATATAACATATCCATCCCCAAAACCATCCTAATAGAGCTCCTCTGAGCCCTTTCCAATAAGTTAACATCTTTTCTTTGATAAGATGATCAAAACTGCAAAAAGGTGTTCTATGTGACCTTACTTGAAAAGTATGTAGAGATAAATAGCTTTACTATTAACAACAGAGCACTGTATTCATAGCTTGAGAAACTTAAAGATCTCTATATCAAGATCCTTTTATCAAATATTCTATTGCATTTCTATCTGTAATAAACATGTGATCCTAATTATGATATCCTACATACATTACCTTGTACTTATTATAACTTGAGGTCATTTATCAAACATTTTTCCAGTTTTAACAACTATTTCAAGACATTCTATAGTACTTCAAAATAGCCAGAAATAATCAAATAATCATTGACAACCTTTAATAATATATTCTATCACTGTCATTGACCACTGAGGCACTCCACTAATAAGTAGAGTCTAATTTCATTCATTCACTACAAAAAAATAACCCTTTCCTTCCCTCCATCTATCACCCTAAATTCATTTAACTAGTTTTCTCCTACTTATTTTATTTTTGCATTTTGTTGGGCATTTTATCAAAAGCTTTCTGAAAACCTAATATACAAAGTCATGCCCCTTCCACCATCTAGATAATGGGCAACATCCTCAGCTAAAAGATAACAAACAAGTTCGGCAATATTTCCCTTTGATAAATCTATATTGGCCTTCATTTTTGATTTCATATGGCAATGCAAAGTTTCCTTTACTAGACTCTAGAATCTTTGTAACTATACAGTCTATTAAATTACCTAATATTTTAATTGTAACTCTTATCATCACTTTAAAAATAATAGTAATATTAGCAATTATTCAACTCAGAAAAAAAGAGGACTAATTACCTAAACTTTTACCTTCTTTGAAACTGGGGAAAAACCTTATTTGGTCTTCATGTCTTGTCTATTTGTAATAACTTAAATCTTTTGACTTAACTGCCAATGATTAATATCTATACAAATCATGTCAATTTCAGTATTTCCATTAGCCTGATCCTGCTCAAGATATACAAAAACTTTTATTGTAAAGGAAATATAAAGTTCAGTCTTCAACAAAAACATTGAAATTTATGATGTTTTTAGAGCCCAGTCCCCATTTCTTGATGACCTGTTAACCTGAAGACAATCTAGAAAGATCAAAACGTTATTCTCCATTTTATTGGTAAAAATGTTAATACTATACCAGCTATGCTGAGATACCGATCTCTATTTATTTTAATCTTTTTCTTTCATTTATCATACTTAAACAGTCCTTATTTTTAGTTTTAACATCATCAGCAAAATGTCTCACATAATCCCTTTTTATTTCTTAATTTATATTTTAATCAAGTCTCTGGATTACTCTTTATACGATAAAACATATCTTTCCAGTCAATTTAAACTTATAGTATTTATCTGACATTTTCTTCTTTATATCCCGATTAAGAATTGTTAGAGGTTTGTTTGCCTTTCTGTATGTATATGTATGACTGGCCTAATTTTTTATTTTAATGAAAAGTTTGATGAAGGTAGGAATCACCTCAAGTGGCTGAATGGCCTTCTGTCACCTTACACATTCCATTGACTATTCTCTTGCACATAACTAGCTAGTATGTACACAAACATTTAGACAATGCCACATTATTTTTACCACACCATCAGTAGCAGTCATCTAAAACAATTATATTATTATGAATTTCTAAAATATACCCCTTCAATAATTTATTAACATTACACATGGCAATATTAGCACGACTACAAAAAACAGTATTATAAAGTAATACAATAATTTAACAAATTTGATTTCTTTATGCATCAAATTATATATATATGCATTTTTCTGATGTCTGTTAGATCAGAGAAATTAATTTCAAGATATGTTTGTAGCCTTTGAAATTGAAAAAACTTTTGGGTAACACAAAAATCATATTTATTTATATGAGACCTCAAATTTTGACTTGCTTCCATATTCTTTATTCTTATCCTACGTGATAAAGATAAAAAGATATGTTACTATAGTTCAAATGTGTTAAATAAAGTGTATTCCTGCTTACCCATAATAGTTTACCACATTTAATGCAGTATAATAATAAAGATATGGCATTTATGTAAAGTATACATAATTATTAAGTTACGTTTAAATTGGTAAGGTACCAATACCACAACCTTCACCATTCTTTGTTAATTCAGCATTTTTATCCATTCCTTTTTAACATTGAACCCTGTAGTACCTCCATTCTAATTTTTAGTTCTACTGCCTATATTTCTTTAGTTTAATAATTAGAGCATTTATTAGCTGTAGCACCAAGAAATAAAAATTTTCAAGACTTCATAAATCATGTGACTTTTACATACACATTTTACTTTTAGTTAAACTGCCCAAGTTAACAATAACACTTTTTTAAAGTTAATAATATGTATGTAGTTACCTTTATTTACAGAATCTGGAAGTGAATCATCCTCCTTCGAAAATGAAGGTCAAGAGAATAATGACACACAATGACGTGATGAACTAGATCAACAGCTACCTTGTGTTTAATGCTACTACAACCATAACTCGTATTACCAGTAATTGACTAGAATTAATTAGTAATCATACTGTAAACACCACCACAAGATTTTGCAATAACTCATTTACGTTTTAATTGTTTAGTAATAATACCTAACTTAAAACCTTTGCAAAAACATTAATGGTTAATTTATTCCTACTTAAATTTGCGCTTTCTTCTATTAGGCCTAAATATTGCAGAACACTCTTAACAATAAACTCCAAAGATAAAACTAAACAGCACTTTTTATTTTTCATCAAACAATAGCACTAAAACAACGAACGATCTCAATACTCACACTACACACAAATTAATATTAATAACATATTATAAGACAATAGGTATATTTGCTTCGTGAACTATTGATGACGATATTGCCTACCTAGTGTTAAACATTAAAACTACCATAGTTGCTACGGTAATTAAAAACAAAATTCGTGATGAAAATTACGTTTTTTGAAACTTAGTGTTTAATTATCATTTATTATAATCGTGAAATAACAATGATCAGTATAGCACGAAACAACTAGTCTCTTTCTCTCTTTCTTGTCACACTCACACATACATATAAATATATATATATATATATATGAGTGTCTGAAAGAAAGTCTGGTTGTTTCATACAATCTATTAATATGTATATATACACTGCTGGCCAAAATCTTAAGGCCAATGAACATAAAGAAAAAAATATGCATTTTGCGTTGCTAGATAAATCCGTAAACCATTTATTTGAGTAGAGCTTCGAAAGACGAAAATAAGAAAAAAAGAAAAGAAAAATAAACTTTTTTAGCATTTAATAGGGAAAATGTGAACACAATGAAATTAGCCTAAATACTAGCTGGTCAAACGTTTAAGACCATACTGAGACGAAGAGTTAATCGGTAAACACTTAACGAAATTTAGTCATTTGTGTTCAAGCATTAGTGTTGCCAACATCTCCCACTCACATCTGTGTCATATTGAGTAAAAACATGACAAAGGCTAAAAAGTTGACAGAATTTGAACGTGGCAGAATTGATGAGCTGCAAAAGCAAGGTCTCTTTCAACGTGACATCGCTGGTGAGATTGGACGTAGTGCTGTTGCAAATTTCTTAAAGGACACTGAAAAATACGGAACGAGTATTTCAAGTGGTCGGCCTATAAAAAATTCGCTAGCGTTGAGCAGGAGGATTCGACGGGTTATCCGGCAAGACACCAGCCGATCGTCGAACCAGATTAAGGCCCTTATGGACGCAGAATGCAGATCAAGAACAACAAGACGGCATCTACAAGAGAAAAGCTTTAAAATCCGTAAACGTCTTCAAAAGCAATGCCTTCTTCCACACCACGAAACAGTTTGGTTAAACTTTGTTGAGAAGCATCAAACATCAACGCAGAACAGTGGACGAAGGTTTTGTTCTCTGATGAGAAAAAAAATGTAACCTGGATGATCCAAATGGCTTCCAACGTTACTGGTACGATAAGGATATCCCACTGGAGACATTTTCTACACGACACAGTTGACGAGATTCCATTATGATCTATGGTCCTCCCATAGAACAATGGAGCTTCAGGCTATATAAGTGCGTCAAATAGTAGCTGACTACATTGGCTTGCTGGAGAAAGCATCCTTACCGACTGAATGGCCTCGATGGTATGGAAATGACAGGTTCTTTCAGCAGGACAATGCTGCAAATCACAATATCTGCAGGACAAAGGACGTTTTCATGGTAAATAGCGTGAATCTTTTGGACCATTCAACGTGTTCGCCCAAACTGAACCCCATTGAAAATGTTTGGGGCTAGATTACAAGGGAAGTCTATAGAAATGAACGTCAAATCCAAACAGTGCATGATCTTCTGAAGCATTCTTCACCACTTGGAGTAACATTCCAGCCAGCCTTCTGCAAACGCTTATATCGACCATGCCAAAGCAATGACGGCCGTGCAACTCACTATTGAGACCTCCACTTGGGCATTTCCTACACTATTTAGGACTTCGTTTTAGTATGGTCTTAAACTTTTGACTGACTAGTATTTAAGCTAATTTCATAGTGTTCACATTTTCCAAATTTAATGCTAACAGTTTTTTATTTTTATTTTCTTTTTTTTTATTTTCATCTTTCGAAGCTCTATTCAAATAAGTGGTTGAGTCTAGCATTGCAAAATGCATATTTTCTTCATGTTCATTGGCCTTAAGATTCTGGCCAGTAGTGTATATGTATTTATAACAGTACTGTCTGTAGTATGTCCATGTAACAACTTTGCAGCGTTTGGACAGATCTTTAACCGTACTAGTACGGTATATCATTTTGTCCATATTTGTACAAATTTTCACTTTTGAGTTTTATTTTTCCTGTTTTTTTTTGTATTTTCGTGATTTTACCACAATTTCGTCCTCAGTTAATGGATTTTCAGCAACTATGATGTGAAATTTTATTGAGTCCATGTGGATATGCATCCAAATTGCAAGTTTTATATTTTGCGTTTTGCGGTATTTATATGGATTTTTTTACACCTACTTAACCCCCCTGGAAATGGACTTTCACCAAATTCGGTAAGGAGGTTTATTGAGTGCAATGAAAAAAACATAAATTTTCAGTTTTGTGTTTTGCGTTTTCTACCATTACTCCACCTCCTTTAGATGGATTTTCACCAAATTAGGCATGAAGGTTTGTTGCTTTCATTCGGTGATATGAGGTTTCACATTTTGCGTCCCCCGCTATTACAGCGATAACTCTACGGATTTACAACATTAAAATTAGGGGTTCGATTCTTTTCAGTGAACTCAGCAGATAGCTCAATGATGTGGCTTTTTTATAAAAATACACACACCAGCTTTGGGTTTTACCGTTTTTATGAGCATTTTTTAGCTGTTTCACAATTATACATAGGAGGAGCAATTCTTCATGTACTAAAATAACCGAATTTATATTACATCCGTCCAATGGTCCGGTATTCAAGCTGGTATATATATTATGTATATCAGCAGCACGATTTATTTATTCATATACATGCTGTCAAGTTGATATACACCATAAAAATTATTTATCAACAAAATTTATTAACTAAAAAGCTTACAAAAATATATTTAAAACATTAGAAAAATGAAACCCAGTAGAGTCAAAAGAATGCTGTAACGCGAAATAAGCCATGGTGATTTCTCAAATAAAAGATTTTTTTAACTAAATGTCAACACTAAGAATATTTGGAAGAGATCCTGGAATAAAACTTTAAAATAATTTATATAAGATTCAAATTTACACATAACACATGGTCAAGCTTGAGAGTTATATAAATGTTATGGAAAAAAAATCAGTCGTTGCTAATTATTCTGAAAATCTATTAATTTCTTCGTTGAAAATACTGGAAAGAAAATTTGATAAGTTAATTTATAGTTGCATTATGTACAATATTTTTTTTATAGTGATGCTAATTACTCGAATATTTTTCAATTTGTTTGTTAAAGTCAGATGATTATCAGACTCACCTTCTCATTGAATTAATTTATTTCAGAAGTTTGTTGTAGTTAATCTTTATTTCTAGTTTTTGGTTATTTTAAAATCTTAAATAGCGTATAACACACATTTAAAGTTTAATGTATCTTATTTGTACGAACAAAATTAAAAGCAGTTTAACTTTGTTATTTGTCACAATAAAAAAGCTTGTATTATATGCATAATTAGAAATCAAAATACTACATTACGAAAATAATTATTTAGTTATCTCCAGGTGGCTGAGTAGTAAGCCTGAAACTTATTCTACTAGAATTCGGGATTTGATAACTGTAGTAGGCACGACAAGATAGCTTATTGCGTAACTTTGCGCTTGGCCCGGCATGCGATTCGTGATCTGAGGGTCGCGGGTTTGCATCCCTATCGAGGCCCATATATTCGCCCTTTCAGCCGTGGGGGCATTAAAATGGTAGGTCAATCCCACTATTCGTTGGTAAAAGAGTACCCCAAGAATTGGCAGTGGATGGTGATGAATATCTACCTTTCCTGATTCATGTCTTACACTGCAAAATTAGGAACGGATAGCATAGACAGTAATAAAAATAAAAACAAATACTAAGATTTTATTTTTAGCGTGAAAATAAATAAAGCATTTCCTGTATTCTTTGCGCGAAATACAAACTAAACCCTCCTTTAACAGTTAAGAGACTTTCTCATTTACGTCTAACTTATACTCGCAGTATGATTAAGCACGATAAAATATTGGTAGATACTCAGTGGTTGAAATTGTTGTTAATAAATGCAGAAAAAGTGAGCTTGTTTTTATGCAAAGAACGTGTAAATGAATGAAAACAAGGATGGCAACAATATGTCAAACATACTCCCTGAGCTTCATTCATTTTTAAGAGGGTACGTATTAATAGCATATTATTTACTTATTTTTAACATACGTCTGTTATTTATTGTTAGTAGCAGATACATCACCCTAGAAGAGGACTATTTGTGCTAGTAACTACTAATCGTAGTATTTATACCTCATTAAAAGAATTTAGAAAAAGTGGAATATTTTCTAAAAAAGAATTTATTTTCTGAGAAGTAGTGCTCGAAAGAGCGTTTAGATTGTGTTTTTTTTTCACACGCAATTCATTATATCAAAATTATTAAATACACAGAACTTAAGGTTTTATAAATTTTATTGATTTAAACTGCAATATTTTTATACATTAAAAGTACTACTCTTTATCAAATATATTATTAGATCAATAAAAATATTACCAAACCCTCACGTACAGTGCTAGTGAAAATCATGTTATTGTTATAAGTACTTTTATTTAAGTGCTGTTTTGTTATAAAAAAAATGGTTGTTGCACATAGATATTTTTCATTCTGAATCTTGAATGCCCAAATTTTGAGCTTTGTAAAACATTTTGTGGTTTTATTCAGCAGATAGCGCTACTTTCTTTAGCCTCAATAACCACTCCTGTCGTTGAGATCCTATTGTATTTCAGCACAATAGATGTCACCGTTGTATTTATTATTTCGGTCATATACATAGATACGTAAATATATAAATGGCCACGTCATTACTCCATTATAGTTAAGATATACAGTAGTTGATTCTATGCGATATACGGTAACTGATTCATAGAAGTTTTTTTCTCCCCCGAAAGGAGCTCGAAGGCTGCCTGGAGGGGTAATCTTTTGTAAATACTCATTCCACAATACAGCAATATTTTTCCGTCAATCGATTAGCAGACACTAAAATGATGTTGTATAAGGGACGCTAAACAGTTACAAATTTTTACTGCGGTGACGTCTGTAAAGTCCATCGCATTCTATAAATCACAAGAAAATTTTTCCATTTTGTAGACCTACAACACAGCATAACATATGAGCTTCCAAAGCTAGAAGTGGAGCGCCAAGCACAGATATCGCATTGTGTAGCTTTGTGCTTAACTTCAAGCAAGCAAACAAATAAATGCAGAATAGATATGAGGAAAACTGAAAATATTCTCAAGAATGTACTGGGAGTCTTTGTTATCACATTCTGGTTTTCCGATTTTCAACAAATAAATGTGATGTATTCACAGTATAGACGAGATTATAAGGTAAGTTAAGAAGCAAACGAATAATACTTAAACTGTTAAGAAAATCATTGTTGTAATGTGTTATATCGTTCGGTGGATTTTTTATTGATAAAAACAATGCAAAGTCCAGTTCACTTAACTACAACAAATTAATCTATATCTTCAATAACGTTTGTTACAGATGTGATATGCAGATATATGTTTCTTAACTACTTTTAGTTATACAGGAATTGAAAGTACTTTTCGTTTGTTTATTTTCAATGCAGTTTTAACCAAACACACGGTTGAGAAAAATATTGAAGTTGACTTCCTCTAGTTTCTTTGTTATCTACAGTAGGTTATATCACTTCTGTTTGAAGTGATATTGCGGTGCATATAGCATCCATGTTGAAAGGATCACCAACTATAACATCCTTTGTGGTCGGATATTTTCAATGTGAGTATATTTCTGATGACAAACGCTATGAGAGAATACGGTCAGTAAATGGAGCCTTCAACTTTACGCAGAAGTCGAGTTCTGTTGAATCAACTGTGTTTTCTTGGTTCAGTTCTGTCAGAAGATCTTAGTGCAAAGATCGTGTTTGAACTCTACAATAATCGATCTTGATAACGTGAAAACTATGGGACGGACTTAAGTATTATAATTTATCTTTTACGAATCTCCGATTTATTATGTTTCGTACAGTACATTTTACGATTTCAAATAACCGGAAATTTGAACTTAAAAGCTAATTAAATATCGATATCTATCAAATTTATGACATTTTCCAACAAGATTGATACACACGATTTTCCTTTTTAATATGCCCACCGCTAGTACAGCGGTATGTCTCAAAATTTATAACGCTAAAATAAGGGGTTCGATTCCCCTCGGTGGGCTGAGTAGATAGCCCTTTGTGGCTTTGCTATACAAAAAACACACAAACACACACACCTTTTTCATACAAATATATTTTAATATGCAAACCACAATACAACTAATCATAATGGTTATAACAAATAATGATTTATAACAAAAGTTTTACAAACTTACAAACAATACTCAGCCTTTTATCTGGTTTGGAGCTAGATATTTTTCGACGTTTCACAACGAACGAATAATTCTATCAGGTCATCCCTCAAGTAATGTTCGGTTTTAAGTTCAGAAAAAGAGAAATAATCACAAACGCTTTTAATGTTATTTAATCAATAATGTTTGTTCCATTATCATTGACTACTTTCTGCCAACGATTCATAAGTTTCTAAAAGCCACTTCTATAAAATTCTTTGGGTTTGGAAGAAAAGAATGTAAAGAGGGTAATTTTGACACCTTCATGTGTTCCAAACTATTTAACGAAAAATTCGGAATAGATGATAATCAAATATAGCAAGGTCTGCAAAATTAAGGAGGATGTGAAAGAGTTTCCCATTCCAGCTCTTCAGTCTTTGCAGATGCGATTCTTGCTGTATGGGGCCGTGCATTATCTTAATGTAACACAACACCTTTACTATTGATGAAAGCAGGCCTTTATTGTTCCAGTGTATCATTCAATATTGTCTGATGTAATCGTTACATTGAATGGCAAACTCAAAGTGGATCACACCAAAAACATCCCACCAAACGCTTAACAAGACTTTCCTATGGTGGAGGTCCATTCTTGGCTGTGCTTTAGCCAGTTTACCTGCACTGATTCATTGCTTGTGGAGTTTAACATTGTTTATAATATATTAATTTTTCATCTCCAGTCACCAACCTGTCCAAAAAAGGTGAGTTACGTTTAGGAGAGTGCAAATGTCCACTCTTACTCTAAGGTTAGCTTCTGTCAAATCATGGGGGACCAATTTTCCTAGTTTTGACACCTTTCCAAGCTGTAAAAGATGACGGTGAACTGTTAAATGGGTTGAATTAAGCTTCTGTGCTAGTTCTTTAACTGTTACAGCACAATCTTCATCAAGTGCAGCCAGCAGGAAGTCATCATTGAACTCAACAAGACGACCTGAACGTGGCGCATCACTTAAGCTGTTGTCACCTAATCTCAACTTCTGAAATCAGCTTTGACATTTTCTTTCATTGAGAGACTCCACAACACTTTGAACGTTTTTTGTTGTTTCTACTGCACTATTGTCGTCTATTAAACTCAAAACGTATTATGTACCTAATGTGCTTCTCAAACACATCCATCTTCATAAAGACTTAATTCATTAATGATCTGAAAAAGTGGAGTTGGGTTAATTTCTTTTATTTGTTTGAACGTTTCTTTGTACACACCTTAATACATATTTTAGTCATTAAAGCCCTGTATAAAGACAGAAATGATGATGCACTTTTTTCATTAAAGTTCTGAGCATTACTAATGGGATGACCTGATATGTTAGTATCGGTACAGTTCAATTAACGAGTAAGTTATCTCTCGCTGCTCACACGTAAGTTTTTCACAGACGAAGACACATAATGCCCTCGAAGAAATATTAACGTCCAAAGTTAATTCATTGACGTTAAACAGTTTTTAATGTTTGAAATCTATAAATTTTCTGGTCAAGTGTCTGCACTTTCCCGATTAATAAGCATTAATCACAATTATACCTTCCACGACATACGGTATATACCCACTGCAGCAAACAAGCAGTACTAAATTGTCTCTCCGCATGTCGGTTTATAAACTTTAGGTGAGGTTCTTGAGAGTTTAGTTGGCAACAATGTGAAACATACACATTGCTGGCCAAAACCTTAAGTCCAATTAACCCTTTAGAAAAAATATGCATTTTGCGTTTTTTGACTCAACCACTTATTTGAGTAAAGCATCAAAAGATGGAAATAAAAAAGGGAAAATAAAAATAAAAAACATTTTTAGCATTTAAAAGGGAAAATGTGAACACAATAAATTTAGCCTAACTACTAGCTGTGTTAATCAGTGAACACGTAACGAAATTTGGCATGGCAAAGGCTAAAAAGTTAACAGAGACTGAACGTGGTAGAATTGTCGAGCGACAAAAGCAAGGTCTCTCTCAACGTACCATCGCTGGTAAGTTTGTTTGGTTTGTTTGTTTTGGAATTTCGCACAAAGCTACTCGAGGGCTATCTGTGCTGGCCGTCCATGATTTAGCAGCATAAGACGAGAGGTAAGGCAGTTAGTCATCATCACCCACTGCCAACTCTTGGACTACTCTTTTAACAAGGAAGAGTGAGATTGACCGTCACATTATAACGCCCCCATGGCTGTAAGGGCGAGCATGTTTGGTGCGACCGGGATGCGAACCCGCGACCCTCAGATTACGAGTCGCACACCTTAACACTCTTGGCCATGCCGGGCCTCGCTGGTAAGATTGGACGTTGTAAAATTGCTGTTGCAAATTTCTTTAAAGACCCTGAGGGATACGGAACGAGAATCTCAAATGGTCGGCTCTAGAAAATTTCGCCGGCGTTAAGCAGGAGGATTCGACGGGTTGTCCGGCAAGACACCAGCTGATCGTCGAATCACATTAAATTTTGAATTTATTGACAACATATGGAATAGTACAAAATGCACGACAAAAGAAAAAACATGAAATATGTAAAAAAATTAAGTAGATCCAAAACAATAAAAACAAAACAAACATAAAATGAAATACATAAAAGTGGAAAAAAAACATTAAATATATACAAAAACAACAAAAAAACCTTTAATTATATTTTTAAAAATCGTTAAATAAATACCAGAGAAAACAATAAAAACCAGGAAGCGAGTGTGGAGGCAGGACAACTCAGAATCCAATCTCCACTCGACCCCCCCCCCCCACCATCGCACAAAGTGGCGAGGCGTCCGGCCGCCAGAGATGGTAAAAAATCCCGAAATCCAGTTTCTGATAGTCCGCCCCAATGCGGAGTAACAGCCTATACTGGGCTCTACCCAGCATCGAAAAATACAACACTGGCGCCTGCTCGAAAACCAATTTGTTTTGAGCAAGTCAGATGACGTACTTAAAGATGATTGCGGTATACTGAAAGGAAAATGCCAGACAGCCTGGAACAGGGACCGGTACATGGTACAGTATGGTCTCTGCCGAAAGCAAACGCGAGCAACCCTTTCCCAGATCTCCGCGGGGTGCGACACACTGGACACAACTCAGCCACAGCAGAGTTCCACAGGTAGGAACGCTCCCTCACAGGCAGGTTGTTATGCACAACGCACTAGTTGAAAGCTAGAGGTAGCTATCAACATTGTGCAGCACTACGCGGCCCCAAACAACGTCTTAGGGCAGAGCAAAGTGTTGTCCCTCGATCCTATAGGTACATTCGAAAACCAGCAGACGGTATAGGGAACGAGAGTCCGTCGGTACATCGGCAGACACGGTATGACATTGCTGGATCACCGTAACAAGGTCGACGTATTAGAAGAAGGAGGTTCAAAACACATAGGTGTCTGAAGGCTCAAAAGGAACACCGAAGAGTCTGCACCCCGTGCCAACCAAGAAACTCGTGAGATGACAACAAGGGTGACCCTCCAAAAACAGACAGAAGAACTCACCCCAACACTTACAGGAGTGTCAGGATCGTGGGCGCCCACACAGCCTCAACTCCACATCACACGACAGGGAGGCCTGAGCCACTAGGGAGACAGGGGTACCCTGTCTAACATGAACCCCACAGGAGCCCCATCCAAACCAGAGCCCGAAGGACGGGCCATAAGCTTCCATCAGAGGCCCACTTGCCCGAATGGCGCCCAAAGCGCCACTCTCCACGACCTGGACGGGCAAGACGTGGCCCCTTTCAGGGGACCGAGACTCTCCCTCCATGGATACGGCAGCTGCTGGGATAGGCACCCCCTTGGGGGCCCCACCCACAGCCACCGGGGGACGACGCAGGAGGAGGAGCTGCCACCCCCGCCCGTTTGGGCGTCAGCATAACGTTCCACACGCATCGGGCATCACGAGGGCGCGTGTCCACCAGTACAAATATCACGAACTGTCCTCATGTCTGTATGCCAGACATATCCCATACAGCGGGGTCTGGCACTCAGGCATTAGGTGGACTTCGAGGCTACAGTGGCGACACAGCCGTCGCATACCCGGGTAATGATACATTACCCGAAAACTATTCACCGACAAGAAGTTTCGAACCAGCGTCTCCATATCCATACAGATTCACTGGTTACCGATGCACATATTCGGGCGCGACTGGTGCGCCTCATATTCAATTTTTCTCACCGTCCGATACGCTGACAATACGTTCTTGACGACGTCGTAGGACAACTGCAACGGGGTCCACCGAAGAGACACACATTTAATGTTGAGACCGACCGGCTCTAGAGTCACACATTGGTCACCCAAGGGGAAATCTCTTCGGTCCAGCATGAATCAAAATGTAACAAAAATGTACACAATCAGCGTGACTACCCCCGACAGCGGCGTTCACGGCGTCTATGAACGTCGAGGGTAGCGTGGCCGCGGGCAACACAAAGAGGATAGACCGCAAACGAACAGATTACGGCCGGATGGCCGTAGCCATACCATTCTGCACCGCATTGTATACACACATGAAACCACTGCTATACAGCACGGAAACAGCACAGCACACGACAAAGATTCACTGAGAAAGTCGAACACGATACAGCACACGGCGACAAACAACACAAACTCCTGGAACGGGCAAGGCGAACAACAATACCGAAAAAACCCTAAGCCATCAAGAGACCAACCCACGCAGAATTCAGCTCAAGAGCAATGAGAAAGCATGTATGAGAGAAAGGCTTTAAAACCGTAAACGTCTTCAACGGCAACGCCTTCTTCCACACCACGAAACAGTTTGGCTAATCTTTGCTGAGAAGCACCAAACGTGGGATGTAAAAAAGTGAACGAATGTTTTGTTCTCTAATGAGAATAAAATTAACCTGGATGGTCCAGATGGCTTTCAACGTTACTGGAACGATAAGGATATCCCACTGGAGACATTTTCTACACGACACAGTTGCCGAGGTTTCATTATGATCTGGGGTACTTTCTCCTCTCATGGAATTATAGAGATTCAGGTTATACTGGGGCGTCAAACAGCAGCTGGCTACATTGGCACGTTAGAGAGAGCATCCTTATTAACTGAATGGCCTCGCTTGTGTGGAGATCACAGGTTCTTTCAGCAGAATAATGCTGCAATCCACAATGTCCGCAGGATACAGGACCTTTTCATGGCGAATAACATGATTCTTTTGGACAATCCAATGAAGATGTTTGGGGGTGGATAGTAAGGGAAATCTATATAAATGGACGTCAATTCCAAACATTACATGATCTTCGTGAAGCCATCTTCACCACTTGGAATAACATTCCAGCCAGCTTTCTGAAAACCTTATATCAACCATGCCAAAGAGAATGATCGCAGTTATTCGCAATGACGGCCGTGCCATTCACTACTGAGACCTCTTGTTGGACATTTCCTACCCTGTTTATGAATTATTTTTGGTATGGTCTTAAACTTTGGACTAGCAAGTATTTAGACTAATATCATAGTGTTCGCATTTTCCCTATTAAATGCTAAAAAATTTTTGTTGTTTTCCCTTTTCTTATTTTCACTACTCAAATGAGTGATTGAGTCTAACAACGAAAAAGGCATATTTTTTCTTTGTGTTCATTGGCCTTAAGATTTTGGCCAGCAGTGTATTGTCGATTTTTGAACTTGAAAATCTTCTAGAAGTTTATAGAATGGACAATACCTTCGCAATAACATTTAACACTATAAATTGCATGCATTTTAAAATATATATTGAACTGAAACAAATATACTTATTAAAATAAATATACATTAGTAAATTCATTACAAACTAAATATCACCTTCTTCGCGATCGATTGTATGTATGCTGTGCTTTCTACTTGTTTAATAATAAATATTAGGTTTTCAACGAAATTCGTAATCCATGAAGAGGACAGTGTTTTAGTTTTCTTACATAAGAAATAGCAACACAGGATAAGTTTTGAATAAGACAAACACAATTTTGTTATTCCATGTTTAATATCTTTGAAGAATTATATAAATATTATAGTGTTATTCTTGATTAACTAAAAAAAATTCAATTATCGTATTTTGCTGTATCTAAACTGGTCATTCTTCAAGTCTCTTGTGATGTTTTTAAAGCTAATTTTATGCATATAGGTTGACATCTTGTCCCTTATCATCACATGGTATCCTGACACTCGAGAAATTATCTCTGGGTAGGTGCTCGAGCAAATCCAGTAGTGGCTCAACCCTCGGTGATTCTCTGGAGGTGTTATTGACAGAAACCCTTGGCTATTTAGCTGATTGACTTCACACCACACTGGAAATCTCTTTTCTGGAGGTACCCATTTGCCTGTTCTTTCACAGCTGTTCTTTTAAATACAATTATAGTGAATGACCTTCAGCTTGGATTGTTTGTTCTTACAGGGTTTGTAAACCTAAGCATATTAAAGTCATATATGATATCAATGGATTTCCCAGCCAATGCATATTTTATGTTCAGCTGGTTGACTTTATACTCGAAGTATCTTGTTTGAAGTTGTCAAGTTGGCTTTTCTTTCACAGTAGTTCTTCCAAAGGATGGTCTTCAGGCTAGACTGCCTCTTCTTATAAACTGTATACACCGCATCACTGAATCTTTTTTTTTCTGTAATATATGATTCTTACCTATATCTGTTTAACTTTGTAGTTTGTTTTCTCTTGCAAAAGAGGTCGTATTACTATACCACGTCTCTTCGATGAAATATAGCTCTATTCAGGGGCTTAGATCCTGGGGGGATGGGGATACACCATCCCTTCATTTTAGGTGGGGATATAGTGCATACAATTATCCTCCTACACTGTTGTCTGTTGAATTGTTTTATTTTATAACAGGCCTACAAATTGTGTGTTTGTTCTTGTAATTCTCGTGTTCTTACCAATCGAATTACATAATTAGGCGTAGATGTAGGCTTTTTCAGCAGTCGAAATGTACATCTTTAATATAGGCGTGCTTCTAAGCTTCTCTATCTAAGCGATAGTTCGTAAGTATCAGTCAGTAGGCCTAAGTATACATGCAAGAATTGTAAGCACTATCACAGAATCTACCTACGTCTTGTACGTAATGTAAGATTAAGTAAAATTTTCATCACAACTGATTGAACAGAGCATGAAATTCGAAAACATTACTCCCAACCGTAAACTCCTGTGATCTAGATCTGGTAGGCCATTTGTAGCTGGTATTTGCATCAATCTTACGTGTATATTGTGCGGTTTTCTTACGCCATTTGTTCTTCTGCATGCCAAGCCAATTTTATTGTCGAACGCTTAACTCTCCTTAGCTGCCGAAGCCGCTGATCATAGTGTACGTTTAGTGTGCAGCTAACGACAGGTTCGGGCCGCTCGGATCCAGACGCGCCCTACATCACCCCATCCGCTCCCTTTTGTCTGAGCCTCGATTTTGCAACAGGGCTCATTAAACCTGTGTTTGTGGTCCTCATTAATCCATGAAATTTCAGATTATCACCGCCCTCTAATAAAGTGCTGGTACTTTATGGTAAAAGAACAATATATTCTTTTATCATAGATAGTAAAGATATTGTATTTTCTTGTATGACTAGAACACAAAAGGAGCAGTTTCAACGGCTTGAAGCCTCTATTCGAATTGTATTGCTAGTTTTTGTTTAGGTGTTTTTATTTAATAAACGTGCTTATAGACATTATATTACAATGTGTTTGCCTTTTGATGAGCTTTAACAGGAATATAATATATTCGTGATTATTTAAGTATTTTTCGAGAAACTTGCAATTACTTTTGTTGTAACTAGCACACGTTATTGTCCCAGTGATGCACAGGCGGTCAGTCGGCTCGATCGTCACTGTCAGGTTCGCGCGTTCGACTTAAATACATTGTACAGTTCAGTCCTACTTCCATTCTGTTCTATCTTCGTTCGTTGTACATTAGAGTTTTTCAATAAAGACTGTATTTCAGCCTGTTAAGTCATCTGAGAAACATATTTCAATTATGACAAGTAAGCGTCTGAAACTCTACAATATTGGACAGTTCTGCAAGTCAGTTACTAGTACTACAAGTGACAATGCAGATGCAGATAAGCCAACAACCTCAAGCAAAGGAATAAAAACTTGCCATACAGAGGAAATACCATGTTCATCAGAGGACGAGTCTGAAAATGCTTGTGCAACTATTGCACATCATGAACTACCAGATAGTCGTGAAACAAGTTTGTGCAGTAATGAAAAATCTGACATTCCACAGATACAGTGTGGAAAGCCCTATCATCCAGACGCACAACTAATACCACGATAGATAGCAAGATTTCAAAATATCAAATTCCAGGGCAAGTGGTTTGATGAGTTCCCACAGCTGCACTTCGACAATCAGACTCAAAACGTTATATGCTTTCATTGTGCCAAGACGGAAAATAGAGGTCTTTTGACAGGAAAATTGGAGAGATCACTGGAGTGTACCTTCATATTCATCAGTTTTTGCAATTGGAAAAAGGCAAAACAGAAATTTAACGAACATAAATCCTCCTCTCAGCCCAGATTCGCTATATCACCAGAAGGTTCACTTGAAGTAACTCCAGCGACTGTCCAGCTACATGATGGAAAAAAGAAGCAGCAGGAAGAATGCAAAAGAAGTCTAGCCAAAATATTCAGAAGTTTACGTTTCTTACGACGTCAAGATTTAGCATTACGTAGACATACTGATACGGAGGGGAACTTCCTGCAGTTAATGAAGCTCCTGGAAGAGAAAGATCCTAAGTTGACGACCTGCTTGTCGAAGAAAACCTCATTCACATCCCTCCAGACTCAAAATAATATAATGCAGATGTTTAGCCATCAAATACTGAGGAACATAGCACATGAAGTGCAGCAAAGTAAAATCTTTGCATGTATGGTTGATGGCACTCAAGATGTTACAGGTGCCGAGCAGGAAGTAATATGTGTACGATACGTAGATGAGAACCTTGACGTTCATGAGACATTTCTTGGTTTGTACAGTGTTTCCAATACAAGTGGTGAAATAATATCCTCGGCTACACTTGATGTACTGACTAGACTCAATTTACCACTGTCGGGATTTAGAGCACAAACTTATGATGGAGCCACTAATATGAGTGGTGCGTACAGTGGATGCCAGGCAAAAATAAAAGAGAAGTAGTAACCGTCAGCTTTGTTTTTTTACTGCAGAGCACACAAAGCTAATTTAATAATGCAACATGCAGTTGAAGCTTGTGAATGTGTTTGAGATTCTATCCAGTGAGTTCATGAACTTGGTGTCTTGCTTCAGAGTTCAGACAAATACAAGACAATTTTTTAAAATATTGTATCGTCAGACAGCCACAATGATCCAGTTAAATACATCCGCTTACTGTGTCCAACACCCTGATTGTGCTGCCTATCTGCAATTACATGTGCTACAGTGACATTGTTGATTCTTTGTCTGAATTAGCAAATGAAAAAAATCAGATGTAGCAGTAAAAGCATGAGGTCTGCTGGACAGATTTGACAAAGGGAAGACACTTTTAGGATTGTTGATGGCTCAGCATCCATTAGCTGCATTAGAGAAACTACACTGTGCATTCCAAGCAAACGTAGGGACAGTATCTGGCATGATTGAAGTATCTGAATTAAAACTTGAACAATTGTGGGTATTGCAAATGGAGGAAGATATTTAATGAAGCTGAAAAAAAGGTAACTTTCCTAGATCTGGTGCCTATTGAACTACCACACATTCGCAGACACCCCGGAAGGATCACAGCACACCATTTTGCAACAACTAGAGATTACTACAGAAGACGATATTTTGAAGTTGTGCACACAGTCATAGAACATCTGACCATGAGATTCAATGCAGACAACAATGACTTGAGGCAATATCTGGCACTTGAGAGCATAATCACATCTAACAAGATTGACAACTCGGTTATAAACTTCTATCCAAAAGTCTCTGCACAACGGCTTGATTTTCAGTTGCCCATGTTCAAAGGAACAACAAAAGTAGTGTCTCTGAAAGATGCGAAGGATGCGTACTGTAAAATGCATGAAACAAGCCAGCAGATATTTATTGAAGTGTTTCTTTTCATGAACATTTTGCTTTTATGTCCAGTATTTAGCTGCAAATGTGAACGCAGATTTTCTACATAAAGACGGTTGAATACGTGGTTAAAGTCAACTATGTCTCAGTGTCACCTCAACCATGTGGCAGTTTGTCACACTCACAAAGATGAGGTCGGCAAGATAGATATAGAAGAGCTTATGAAAGAATTCGTAAGCAGATCATCACAAAGGACGTCTACATTTTGGAACATGTGGACTAGATGACAAAATGAATCTTACCTCAATGAAAAGTATGAATAATTATGTGCTACATTGTATTTATGTGTAATTTTCAAGAGTTCGCAAAGACATCTTAATTATTTGTATCAAACAACATGGACAGTTTTTCAGTAGATATAAACTTATCAAGGGTAATTACTAATTTTATTAATATTTGAAAACGTAATTCATGCAACGACATTTTGAGTTATTTCTCAAACATCAGTGATATTTATTTGCTGTTTGTAGCATCATGCACTCTTATTTTATAATTCATTGGTATTAGTGGATTTGACTCATATTTACAAAGTTCTTTCTCTGATCACAATGAAGTTCCATGAGCACCCTAAATTTTGAAATTAAGTCATTGACGAATTTAATTTCTAGAGTTTCTACTTCCTGGTTAAAAACAACATTTGCTTTTGGCCATTTAGTGAAATTGTCCATTACAATCATGATATATTTATTTTCACTATATTTATTACTCTGAGGTAGATGATCAAGTAAATCGACAGCAACTTTCAGGGAGTGCTCCAATACGAGTGCTGTAGTTGCATATGACATTTCTTTTGTGGACCTTTTCACTCATAGCCCTATAAAAGTTCTCACTCTCTCTCTCTTTTCATTGTCTTCTTAACATCTAAGTTTTCAGAACTTGAAAGATTGTGGAAATGATAGAGAGGTTCATTATATAGAAACTAGAAGTACCAACTGTTGGTGTTGTTTATGTTAACTTGTATCTTTTCACTTTGAATATAACAAACCCTATAGCAGACATAAGAAGTCCCACCATGCCAATGTACATTTTCTTCAGTTTGTGTGGATCAACTATATGCAGTGAAGATTTTTCATCATTTTTGATCCATTGACTATAGTTTCATAGTCGTATTGTTTGCCTGTGTGAGTTTTATTTAAATGTTGGTTTACATTAGTGGGTATTAGTTACTACATGAATTATGCTCTGTTGTACTTTAAAATGGTTGCCTTTACTGTCTTATGTTTTTTTCTCTTCACGTTGTTCGCATTCGACATTGAAACATGACATTTGTAATAATTCATTAGCAGTTCGATACATTCTAAATCTGTTTCTCAGTTTAATAATTTGAAAGAAAATGTGTGCAAGTTTGAGATCAGTCCAAGTACGAGTTGTGTTTTAAACTTTATTACACTACAGTATGGTAAAGTAGAAAATAAACAGATAATATGTAAAGCATTAATACAGATGTCAATAGAAGCAGCAATGAATTGCATATGGAAGAAATCAGTGGCGTAACTACGAAAGATGTCACCCTTTACATAAAAGTAATGAGGCCACCAACATTTATTTCGTGATATCAGTAACATAACAGCACGCTGAGACCGCTCTTTAATTCAAACAAATTAAATTGTATATATCTCCCTTTGTAAATATGTCAGTCTCTGCGGTCTCCCTACTGCATTTGTGAAAGCAAGTGGAAAGAATAAACGGAATAGTATTAAAATTATTGAAGCGAAAACTAAGTACATTGACATAAAGAAAGAAAAATCTTCTTCTAATGTTTTCTGATTACACTATGCAACACAATTTCTACATTTACTTGTTCCTGGTCAGAAAGTGCTATTTTACAGTTGCTTATGCCTAAAGTATATTGAAACGACCTATATTTCTCTTAAAATTTTGCTTTTGTGGCCTGAGAGTGTATAACAAAAGCATGATAGACTATATTTTGGGGTTGATACGTGAAAGTGATTCACATTACAGTCGCAAATCTCGAAAAACTACTCACTTCTAAACATTTTTGTTCATTTCTGCATAACTTTAGTATAAATACTGTACATGTAAATCTTGATTCATATATTGTTTTATTCAGACTTTATGTAAATGAAAATGTGCAAATTTGCCCGTTTTTACATAGAAAATAGGTTAATTTCTAAATTTCATTTTCCAGCTCACAAAAGCAAAGTTTGAAAGGAATAATGGCCATTTTCTGTAGTTTTACAACATAAGCAATTAAGAAATAACACATAATATCCATGAACAAAATTTGTGTTACATAGTGTTATCACATATGGTACAAAGCTCTCATCATGAACAATGGATAGAATTTTAAAAACGTTGGAAAGGACACTAAGAACTCCTGCAGAATGTAATACATTTATGACTGATGACATTTCTTTTCAGTCAAGAACCTTTCCCTTTTGCTTAGACAAATTTAAATAAAAACGTATGTTGCACATTTTATTACTGTTATTATCTAGATTATATTTAAAAAGTATTTTGCTGACAGTACTCGCCAAGACTTGCAAACATAAGAAAATTATACATTTTCCTTATATGAGGTTCCCCACTGGATTCACAACGCTGAATATCAGGGGTTCAATTCCCCTCAGTTGACACACAAGATAACCTGATGTGGCTTTTATAAGAAACACACCCACACACCCATATGTAAGTGATTCATTTTGATCGTTTTTAACATTAAGGCTAATACTTTAAAGTATGACATCCGGTGACACTAACAACGTAAATTTTCCTAGAAAACATATCGACTTATTTTTAGACAATTTGACAGTATACATGAAAATTACCCACTCCTATCTAAATTCATCTAAAAATTACTTTTAGAAATTATTAAACATCGTTTTAAATACATTTCAAGCCATGTTTGACATGTAAACTATGCTTATTATTGGCTCGTGGTTAAAGCGCTCGACTCGTAATTGAGGGTTAAGGATTTAAATCCCTGTCAAATCTAATATGCTCGCCCTTTTAAATCTGAGAGGGTTATAATATGACAGTCAATATCATTATTTGTTTGTAAAAGAGTAGCCCAAATGTTGGAGTTGAGTTGTGATGACCGTCTGCTTTCCCTCTAGTTTCACACTACCAAATTAGAAATAGCTAACACAAATAGCCCTCAAGGCCCGGCATGGCCAGGTGGGTTAAGGCTTTTGACTCGTAATCTTAGGGTCGTGGGTTCGAATCCACATTGCACCAAACATGCTCGCCCTTTTAGCCGTGGGGACGTTATAATGTGACAGTCAATCTCACTATTCGTTAGTAAAAGAGTAGCCCAAATGTTGGCGGTGGGTGGTGATGACTAGCTGCCTTCCCTGTAGTCTTACACTGTTAAACTAGGGACGGCTAATGCAGATAGTCCTTGTATAGCTTTGCGCGAAATTGAAAAAACAAACAAACAAATAGCCCTCTTGTAGCTTCGTACAAGTTTCAAACACAAACAAAGCAAATAATCATGAATCTTCGCCGGAAATTTCAAAGAAACTAAACAATGTTTATTTTAAAAAGTGCTTTCGGTTTTTTTATAGCATATTCGAACAGTAAATACACTATCCTCTGAGAATGTTTACATAAACAACCGAACTTTGTTATTATAATTACATAATAGTTTTAAATAACAACTGACATATTTTTCTATATTTCATTTTACTCGATGGAATCAAACAGTCAAAGTAAAATAAACAGTACAGTAGCAGTCAACATCATCAGAACAAAACAAGATAAACTGATATTTTCTTTCTTTTAACAGCAATGGGCAGGTAAAAAAACGTTATTGTGGTTCTTATCTGAAGTCCACTTAGTGGCATTTCCTTTGGAAAATGTGAAACAAAATTAATACATTTCACCTAGCGTTTAAATGCATTATATTCGCAATGAAATATACTCATTATTGCACTCAATTGGAACTAAGAAATGGGTGGAGCTATAATCCTTACTTAGGAGAAGCAGTAGCGAAGTTTATAGGACTATTATCCTCTGCTTAAACCACAATGCGGTACCTGTTACCAAAAGATCAAAGACTGCGGTGTTCGTGTAGCACAGCAATCACAAGAGACGAAGAAAGAGAAATATTTATGCCCTATGATTAATTTGATAACAGTATTGGATAGTAGTTACATATAAATACTATTATTTATTCCAGGTTTACTGTGAATGCCTGGAAGCTTTGATCCATAACAGGAAAACATCCTTGTCGATGAAGAATTAAGCTCACGAAAGAAAAAATAAATAAATAAGAAATCGAACAAACATCGTTGATTCTTGAATTTGACACTTGTTGAAGAACGTTGAAAGTGTTACTGGTATGTAAGCTAATAATGTATGAAGAAAATTATTAAATAACTATTATCAGAAGTAATTCTTTCAGCTTATATTGCGTGAATTTCAAACACAAGAAGCCTAAGCCCATAAAAGAAGTACAAGAAATGTTTGGGTGACGCAACCCATTATAAACACACACTTTCTTTAATTATATATTTGAAATGCATAGTGTAGAGCATTTACAATAAAATAATGGTAAAATTATTTATGAAATCTAGTTTACATTGTATATTTTACTATTTATTTATCTCCTTTATATTGAAGTTAAGCGTGAAACAATCTGTCCTTATTTATGTCGGATGCTATATCTACATGTTATTAAAGGGTTTGACTCTTGACCAGTTGATTATTTATATACTATAAATATATGTAATTCATCAATAGTTTTGTAATGCCATCTTATGGAATTTGTTGTACTGTGTTCAAGTTGTCGTTTATTATGCATGTTTCCAGTATACAGAGAATACTGGTGATTATATGGTAAATTGTGTAAAAATATGCATAATTACAAGTACAAAATAGTAACAATAAACTGGTTTAAATAAAGGTGAAGAGTTTTTACTTATACAGTGTGATAATAATAAGTTTAAATTATTGTATTTTATAGTCTAGTTTAATTATATCTTAAATTTCAATTATGACGTTAAATATTTTTTTCACTAAAACAAATATTTAAGGCTGCTTATATAAATGCAGCGAAAGGAAATATCTTTGTGTGATAAGATTGTGACAATTCAGATAACTTTAGGAACAGGAAGAGAGTTTGAATTTTTTGGATGTTTCTGTTTAAATTGATAAAGGTTTTATTTGTATTTCAGTGGAGAGAAAACTGCCCTTTTGTCACCCAGCAACACAACAACAGATCGTTCTTTGTCCAAAAATTACTTCTTTCTCTACTTCTGTGTATAGAGCTATAAGTATTTGTGCTTATAAAAATATTTATGTCAGAATTTGTATTTTTTAAATAAAGGATTTAATCCAAGCATTTAAAGATACAATTTATAGTAATTATTGAATAAAATAAATGTCTTAATGTACTAAATTAAAAGTAAGCAATAATTCTTACCTTATAGTTTTAAATAATTTAAGGCCTAGCATGGCTAAGTGGTTAAGGCACTCGACTCGTAATCTGAGGGTCACGGATTTGAATCCCCGTCACACCAAATATGCTCGCCCTTTCAGCCGTGGGGGCGTTATAATGTGACGGTCAATCCCACTATTCGTCGGTAAAAGAGTAGCCCAAGAGTTGGCGGTGAGTGGTGATAACTAGCTGCCTTCACTCTAGGCTTACACTGCTAAATTAGGGACGGCAAGCACAGATAGCACTCGAGTAGCTTTGTGCGAAATTTAAAAACAAAAAACATAAATACTTTAATCGGTGGTTTAAAAACCCAGGTAGGACAGAAAAATAAGTGTGGTATTGATCACTGTATATATGGAGATATAGAAGCTTATCTGTTATTGTTAACTCGCAGCTTTTTCTAATGATGGCATGATAGAAACATATATAGTCGTGCAATGTGCCTGATGTTATTTTAATAAACAATTGTGCCCTTTTATCGATGTAGTGTTGTTTTTTGTAGATTTAACTTATGCAACCCCGTTGTCTTTCACTAAATTCATAGCTGCTTACATGTACGTATAATAAAATTTCTGTAGTTCGTGTAAGATAATATTGTTATAGTAGCAGTGATAACACGTAAGTTAAAAATATTAGTTACAAACCGGTATACGAAGCCCTACAACCATATTGTGTTTGAAATGTGCACTTTTTCAGAGGCAAACTGGGCATGACAGTCAGTGTATTTTTCGTATGAAGAAAAATCTACCTTTTGAAAGTGTTCGGATTATAGAATTTCTTATTTTATAGTACCAATACATAAAACACATATCATGTTCATACAATATGCGTATTCGAGATATTATTCAAAGGACATTATCTTCATTAACGATCAATAACAAACCGAATCCAGAAACTATCACAAACAGCACATAATAAAATCGACTTCATTCGTTTTACTCAACCAAATACATCAAGTCACTGATATGATGTCATGCAGTAATGCTACAGAACTTCTTAACAATTCGTGATGAAGAGAAAACCCAGCCGTTTTTACATATATATTCTTCTTGGCAAGCTTAAACGCAGGAAAGGAGCTCTTGCAAGAAGGCGTGACTGGCAGAACTACGATCAAGTAATAGAAAAAAGAACTTCGGCTCCATTACGTATCTGAACTTCTTCTTTTCTAAATGCAAAAAATAAAAAAATCTGTTGAGTTTTTTTTTCAGTTTGACAAGCTAGACGACCTCTGCAATTGATGCAGCAAACAGTTTGTATTTATAAACTAAAAGTTCCCACCTAACTGAATGTGACGAAGGCTTGCACAACAGAGAACTTATATTTGCACAACATTATTTGGATCAACAAGTAGAATTCAAGAGCAGCAATATATCTTCAGAGAAACGAATTCTTAGAGCATTAGTTGATAAGATGCAATACTTCATAAAATAATATGGCTCAGTTACGATGTTTGCCAGTTATTTAAGTTTCAAAATATAAATTCAATGAACAGCAGGTATACTAAAACCTGAATTCAGAATCGAAATTTTGTACTAGATCCAGATAAGCACCAAAAACACTGCTATTATAGGATTTAAAATTGTAATTCATGGTGTAAATGATTTATTGTTATACATTTATTTTACATCTATGCTTTTTTCAGTTTGTTGATGCGACGTATATTGTTTAATGTGTACTGCAAAAGTTTCACTGTTCTTTAAATTTGTAGAAGACTCTCTGGAGTAAGAATCAATAATATAAGTTTAACGAAAATCCTAGCGTATCTTCGAATATTGTCGAACGTTCGAGAATCTCGCCTAATTGGTATAAAAGCTAGCCGAGCGACAGAATATTGTTTTGGTCGCTACAGTAAATAAACTATAAGCCTCAGAAGCTACAATTGTGATTAATGATTATTAATCGGAAAACTACAGAATTTGACCAGGATTATTTATAGGTTTAAAGCATTACAAACTGTTCAATTTCAGTGAATTAACTTCGGGCACTAGTATATCTACGAGGACATTAGATATATTCGTCGGTAAAAAATCAACTTGTAAGCGGTGTGAAGCCAGCCAAGAAAAGACAGCTCGCTATTTTTGGCGGGATATAACAGTGTCAACTCAGAATTAATTTTCTAGTCATGGACCTGGATTATCGATAAACTATTCAGTTTCAGACTAGACAAAAGACTCTGTATAGTTTGTAAGTTTGTAAAACATGTATATAAACCAATATTTTCTATAAATATTTTTAAAAACCGACATTACAAATTGCATTTTTTATATTAAAATATACTTGTGTTGTAAAAGAAAGTTGTGTGTATTAATCTTGTTGTAAAATATCATAAATTCGATACATATTAACATTTAACTGACTTGTAAATTAAAATTTCTGTCTAATTGAAATAGTAATACGTGATAAATAGGTGTAACGTCCGAGATAAATTATAATACGTAACATGATAATAACAGGTGACAAATGTGTTAACCAAATGTTTTCGTACCACGAATTATATTTACAAAATCACTTCTGTGTGAAAGGTCTTCGTATCACACAGTAAATTCACAGGAAACTTTACTATAGAAAAACATTTTAATATCATACACCATATTCATATGAAACGTGTTTGTAGTTCTTCATGATTGGGATATAACTAATATTTAACAAATACACATTTTAAAAGTTGCTTCAACTTAGATTAATTTTGCACTGCCTTCATGTTAGCTTTTAGACTATCCTTCTGCTCTCATAATTTATCAGTTTTAAGTAATTGAACCAATTCTAATGTACTTGGCATGTTTACAACTGCTTGGCTTTGTTCTTGTTAAGCACAAAGCTACACAACAGGCTGTTTATTCTGCCCACTAGAAGAAGTGAAACCCATATTTTAGATTTTTTTTACATCCTTGTTTATTTATTTTTATAGCACAATATATTTTTTTTTAAAATGGCTGGTATGGATAGAGAAGGCACCAATAGAGGATCGAACAACGTTTCAACCATCTTCGGTCATCGTCAGGTACACAAAGAAAGAAAGAGGTAACTGACCGATAGCTGACAGCATGTTTGAAGGGGGTTGTGTAACTGGGCGTGGGAATGTAGAGAGTGTGCTTAGATGTTTGATTATATTTATTAACATAGGTATAAAGGTGTTCCTTTGTATTGTTTTATTTTGGGCTTATGTAAAGTTAATGTATTTCAAAAAATTAAGTGTGTGTTCTGTATATGTGAATCCCGCAATCGTGTCGTCTATATATCTGTACCAGTACAGTGGTGAATATAATGCTGTGCTAATTGCTTGTGTTTCAACTTGTGTCATAAAAATATAGGCTAGAACTGGTGATACTGGACTGCCCATGCTTAGGCCATTTGTTTGTATATAGTTGTGGTTGTTGAACATGAAGTTTGTCTTTATCGTGGTGAATTCTATGAGGGTTGCTAATTGGTTGCTTGGAATGTCTATTATGGTTAGGGTCTCGGATATAGTGTTCTTAGGCTATCAACGGCTGGGACTTCTGTAAAGATGAATATGACATCGAAACTAGTCGTTAATTCTATACATCCTATCGTAAACTTTACATGTGAACAGAGATAAAGCAATTAAATATAATTTCTTAACCTCAAAATTACAAGAACCGATACACAATTTAAAACAGAAATCCACCGAAAAATCACCCATACTGGACTGTGCATTCCTTGGTACTCAGCACATGAAACAAAACAAAAACTCAACATACTAAGAAAACAAATATACACAGCCATAAAACTATATTCACCAGATAAAATTAACGATGAATTAGCTAAAGTAAAATAATACTTCATCAACATCAACAAGTTTCTTCCACAAACTGTAGAAAACATTATACGCACTCACTTAGACAAAAGCAAAATGAACTAACAAAAGTAAATATACTCCACGATTTAAAAAAATCGTAAAATTATATACTGCTGCATACCATATATTCTCGACATCAGTAGAAAAATAACCAACATTTAGCAAAAACTAGCAACACCATATGACATTCCAGTTAATACAAAATTTGTTCACAAATCAGGCACAAAACTGAGGTCTATATTATGTAAAAACTACACTGACAAACACAACAATATTATTCATAAAATACAATGTGATAACTGTCACGACTTCTATATTGGAGAAATAAGTAGAAAAATGGAAACCAGATTCAAAGAACACAAGAAGTCACCTTCACACGTTCTCAAAAACTGCAAATCAAATAAACGCAACATAACCAATGAAAACACCCAAACGCTAGACAAAGAAACAAACATAAACGCAAAATTAAAGAAGCCTCACTTATACAACAACTGAAGCCCAAAATATACCAATACAAAGGAACACCTTTATACCTATATTAATATATATAATCAAACGTCTAACGATGCCTTCTACATTTCTACACTCAATTACACAGCCCCCCTTCAAACATATGGTCAGTTATTGGTCAATTACCTCTTTCTCTCTTTGTGAACCTGACGTTGACTGAAGAAGGTCGAAACGTTGTTCGCTCCTCTTTTAGTGCCTTTTCTACTCATACCAGCCGTTTTTACATAGATAATTTTCTCTGCAAGTGGATTTTCTCGTCATCACGGGTTTTATAGCACAATAATATTGGACTCTCATATGTGTCTACTGCAGGGAATGGAACAACGAATTTTATTGTTGTAAGTGCGTAGACATACCGTAGTAATATCCTGGAACATATTTTATTACTGAGTCACTGTTTATTGCTGTTTATGAAAAGATTTATGCATTATGTATAGGAATAGAATTATGAATATGGATGTTACCTGCGATGACTCGACATTCAGTCCAGGTTGAATGAGAAAGCATTTTCATCCGCTCGTGACAAGTGTTAACATATAAACTTGATAAAGATTTTACTTTCTGTACTTATCTAGTTCACACCAAGGGAGTTCCTATTCATTTATCTCGGTAGTGTAAATAACATCTAAGCTACAACCGTCTCCGTTATAACTCAACCAGCCTGATGAGCTCTGGTATTGGGTACTGGACATAGCAGATACAGTGTATTTAATATATTGTTATACATCTTCCCTTGTTTTCACTTATAAGTTCTTAGACATATAAAATGTATTTTTTCCCGATGACGTCGTAATTGTTTGACACATTTAAATTCTTTCATTTTATTTTTTATAGCGCAGGGGTTTTTCCTAGTGTTTAATTTATCCCAAATTGTGCGCCTGTAAAAATATTTGTACAGTTTACCTAAACAAGAAAGTTCAAGTGGATAAATATTAAAAACGTATTTGATATTATAAAATTCCATTTCAAATTGACAAATAAACATATTTCCAAGAACATTTTTCATTTTCTTGGATCATCTGTCACTGGCCTTTTATATATATTAGGTGCAATAAGGCATCATGTATCAAAAAATAATAAAGTTAAGTTATAAATGTACAATCGAAAATAATTTTAGGAAAAGCTTTATTATAACGTTTGTAACGTTGAGTATGGAAAAATAAGCAGCTGGAATATGTTACAAAAAACGTGAGCGCTAACTGGTGAAGTACATCACCAAATAAGCAAAATACAGGGGTGAGGTCCCATGCATGAGTTAGCTGTAGACGCGTTCTGTATCTTGGTCTTAGAGGTGAGAAAATTCACAGCTATGAACATTAATACTATACAAACGTGGTTTATTGAGAAAAAAATCCCAATTGCTTTGATAAAGCTTCTAACGAAATGAATCAATGTTACCAAAAACACTTAACAGATGGCAAAGAAAATCACAGAGAGAATTAATCTTAGGGCAGAAACATGAGTTACACGATTTGTAATATAAACCTTAAATTAATTGTATTTTTATAATTATGCCAAAGATAGCAGATAAGGGACAAAAATATTGTCTGTAAGGACCAACATAAAGTGGATTTTAGTTACAGTCTGGTGGAATAGTTCACTTGCAGCAGTAAAGTTAAAAGAAGTACTATTAAAAATAGAACTGCTAATCTTCTTGAATAACCGGAAAAATACTAAAAATCGTGTTTGTTATTCCATATTTTCGACTCCAAATCGTATGTTGCTTTGAAGACCTGATGTGATTCCAGAAGATACCAGTAATGCAGAATCTATAAGAAGTTTGCAGCAGAAACATTTTGTAAATATGTTATTTCTGATAAAGTCCAACAGTGTTTCACTTAAAGTCAATAATTTATATAAAAAAAAATGAAGAATATTAACTGTTCTACGAAAATAGGAGATTTGTTAGCGCTTATAGTGCAACTACTGAAATATAACTTAGTAGAACTATTAATACAGTTACACCAATTTTGGCCAAAAGAATTTCTCGTGTTAACTTGGTTTATAACTTAATTATTGTTATGTCTATGCTATGGCTAAATCTACAAAATGAAGAATTAAGTGATTTAAAGTAGCCCCCCAGTGGCTCAGCGGTATGTCTGCGGACTTATACGCTAAAATCCGGGTTTCAATACCCGTGGTGGGCAGAGCACAGATAGCCCATTGTGCAGCTTTGTGCTTATTTCTAAAAACAACAACAACAAAACGATTTAAAGTTAACGTTGTTTCAAAATAACCTCAAGAGTTTTGATATAGATTAAATTCTCAACAGTGTCTATATAAAGAAGTTGTATGATTTGTATTCAGTTGCCTCTGTTTGAGTTATTTATTGCACGTGTAATCTTCCTCGAGTTGGTGACTTGTGTGCTCCACTCATGAAAGCACGGCTCGAGTTCCGAAATAAATTCTTCATAACAAGTGCAAAGTCGAACTCAACGATTGAGTCTACAAGCCGCCCACACTCGTTTTAACTGGGATGTACTACAAAAAATATTTTACTGTTACAGTGTTTTCCACACCATAGTTAAATAATATATTTTTAATTATGTCGTTTCTAATTAGTAGTTTCTCTTTCAGATGAAGTGAATTACTCAAGCTTTTTCTTTGTGACATGCAGAGTTTTATGTAAAGAGCAAAGATAGTTAAACAGCATTTAATTAGCGATCTAAGATATTTCTGTCTGTGAATCAGAACATTTCTGCAGGTGGTTAAGCCTTTATTTTGCCCACATATCGCTAGTGAAGTGACTTAACTAGCATACAATATTGACTTAGGTATGCTAAAGTGCTGAGGCTATTAGGCATGTTTAAGTCCATGCTTGTGTTAGAGAACTTGGCCTTGTGAGAATTTTCATTGTTCCTTTGGTTTGCTTGATAAAGGCTACATAAATGTATGCTGATACTTCCGTTCTTTACAATTATAAACGCTGTTAAAATTATTGCATTAAAGTTTGTGTATTTTTTAGTTTATTTAACTTACAGTAAGAGCTCTCACACAGCGACTCTCAACCTTCTTCGTTCCATACTGACTCAGCAGAAACCAAAATGTTTCTGTAGAGTATTCATTACTGTTTATTTCATTTGGGTCAGAGCTCTTACTTACCTCGTTTGTGCTCACCTTATGTGAACAAAAGTAGCATTATTTCATATTAAAAGTGAAGTATAGTAGACTATAACATTTAGTCCATTTCTATTTCTAATTAAAGAGTATTTTTGAAGTAATAGTTATTGTGAACTTGAATTTTACCAAGGTTAATGAAACTTTAGATTGCCTTTTATTGAGATTAATTTAATTTCCTAAATTTGAATAATTTTGCTAGTAGAAGGGAAGATACATCTCTATGCTTCACCACCAGTTTCTATATTGCATCTGAAGCAAAATAACGTTAAAAAACACGACTGTACCTGTTTATCTGAGCTGATGTGATGAGCCATGGTGTTGGTTGTAATCCATAATACACTAGGCACCCTAAAAAAGCCAACTAAACTTAACATACACTATATGCACCACAGAAAATATAATTGAGAAAGTTACGTCTTTAATTTAATACTTCGTGGCATAAACGAATTCCCTACCATAGTAGTTCGGTAAAGTCTTAATGAATTTACAAAACCCAGAGAAGACAAGTGTTAATAAAAAGATAAACTGAAATAAACTACTCCAACTGAAGGAATTCTAATCACTGTAACTGTATTTTATATTGAAAACATTAGCACACCTCTGAGTAAAGTTTGGAAAAGATGAGTATGTAAATATAATCTTGATATGAAGATCAGATTTATATTCACTCCACTTGATAAAAATTAAAGAGATGCTAATGAAGTTACGCAGCAAACCCCCTCTGCAATGAAATATTTACAAAGTACAGTGTAGTAATTGTCCAAACCATTTAAGAAAAATGAAGTAATTTGAAAATCAGGTTAAAAGAACTTAAGAAGAAATTCTCTACTACATGAATATATGAATAAAAACATCACAGTTTTTCTAAACAGAAGGTTACAGTACAAAATCATGTACCTGATACTGACAAAAGAGAAAGTTTATTAATAAAATCAATCACACAATCAACAAATATCCAGACAGGACTATATATTATTGACATTTATATTCTTATTCAAATCTTTTTAACAACGTCTTTTCACATTTATGTTTATAAACACATTTGTGTTTATAAATAAATAATCTGTCAATTCACGGGCATAGATACCCACCTGTGTTGACGTTTTTTTATAATTTGCTGCTCTTGTTGACCTGAAAGTATCATGGGGTTTGGCTCTTCATTTCAGGTAACATGGCTTGCCATATCCTTTCCTTGAGCAGTAATACAGGTATAGCTTTTTGCTCCAATTGGCACTTTTCCAATCTGTAGAGGGCCAAAATCACAGTACATTTTGTAATCATATACTAGCAATGCCACTTGTATATTAGAGATCTGCTTTAAAAGGGTTCGTAAGATATTGTACTCTACGATTTGTCGGGAGCTTCAAACATGGCTGCCTTTGGGTTATTCTCAGAGCCATTATACCAATGGTTCTTTGACTATGTCATTTTACAAAATTCGTGCCTCATCTCCTCTGGTTGGATGTTAGTCAAGCAGGTGAGCTACAGTGAATCTCATTCTCATTTGGACAGCCGTGATAATCATTGTTGCAGTGGTGATATTGTATCTGGTGATTGTGGTTTCAAAGGAGTCTTTGATTTTTCAGCAGCCTAGTCAATCCTTGAGAAGATTCAAGCTCCTGACAGGCTTTCTTTGTGTCTGAGATGTAGCGTACCTATTACAGTATGGGTATACTTGGTGTCATTAAGAGTTGGATTTTCCAGAAGTGAGTTCTGGTGTTTATTTAAAATAGGTGACTTCACTTTCATAAAAGTCAATTCTGATGGATTTATTTGCCACTGAGCTGCTTGGTCGAATTGGTCATTATCACTGGTCTTTCCATCACCAATACATTCAGTAGAGGCTTGAGTTTTGTGGAACATAAAACAGTCAATGAGGAAAGCTCAACACCAGAAGATCTCAGGTTCAAGTTACTGAGATACGTAGCAAGCTCTTCCATTATCAATTAATCAGCAAGCTTTTTGGGTGTAGCCATTATTACTAAGAAGCTGGCATCTGGGTTTTAGCGATCCATCATATAGTCCAATCCTTCACTGCAGATGAAGTTTTGTGCTTTTTGTTCTTCATCATATTGGTGTTTCATCTTGCAGCTGGAAATGAAATACTTATAAAAAAGTCGACAACAAAGAGAACCATTGACTAATTGACTCAAGCGTTAGCCAGAATGGTTAAGAATTCGATAAATCCTTAACACTTATGAATTTCTCAGTATGCTAGGCTTACTTGGGTCTCTATTTCATCAACATATATAGTTATGCTGCCCTCTGTCATTCCTGCTGAACAACAGCCGGCATAATTACCAGCTAAGTCAGTTGTGTTCCTTTCATTACTATCTGGTTATCACACGAATAATCCTGGACACAGCGGTAAAGAAAGAGTACAAAGACTGCAAAACAGCTTCCTGTACGTGCTTGAGATGATTCGGGTTATCTCAAACTAACCCTTACTTTTCACAATTAGAATTTAATATTTATAATTTCGTTTTTGGGGGTCCTTTCCCAATTCACAAATCTAGTATAATTTGTTTTGGAATTTCGCACAAAGCTACTGGAGGGCTATCTGTGCTAGCCGTCCCTAATTTAGCAGCGTAAGATTAGAGGGAAGGCAGCTAGTCATCACCACCCACCGCCAACTCTTGGGCTACTCTTTTACCAACGAAAAGTGGGATTGACCGTCACATTATAACGCCCCTACGGCTGAAAGGGTGAGCATGTTTGGCGCGATTCGGGCGCGAACCCGCGACCCTCATATTACGAAGCGCACACCTTAACGCGCTAGGCCATACCAGGCCTGATTTAGTACGAACTTGGTGTAATGACCGTGATTCTATCACATCTGATACCTCCAGCAAAATTCTGACATTTTACATTCTCATGTGTTGTAACTATACCTTCTAATAAAATAATGTTAAAGAAATTTACAGAAGAATTTGTACTTGTAAAATATTTCATATATCATGATTAAAATTATGATAGTTTAAAATAATAGTTTATATAAAACGTACAAACAATCTAGAAATTCTATTTCAGTATCTTTCAATGTTTTATAAGACATACCTTTTTTTGGCTTTTTATAAATCCACCATGCTTACAATCCAAGTAAGCTGTCATGTCTATTATACTACGTTTCGATCTCTAACTCTCGTATCTGTCGTTTAAATATAACACACAAAGTTAGATACATAGTTTTAACTTCTTAAAGGTGCAATCATTTAAGCACACAAAGAAATATTAGTATCATCTGTCTACAATTTATACAATTTTTATCTGACATTGAGAGTAATGAATACATACCTTTTTTTAATGTTCCACATATTACTTGAATGATACAGTTATCATGATTTTACCAATATTTGAACTATGACTAAACATAATAAATGAGCGACTAATTCGTTATTATAATTTAAAATACCATATCTTTCAAATTGTCTAAATTAATAGCAAAGTACACGTATACGATCTGGAAACATAAGTTTAAGAATTACAAAGGTCAGACACAAACAGTGTGGACATTGACTTTAAGAAAAGACTGTTTGGAGGATGTAACGTGGTAACATATACAGTGTAGGGTTGTAAGATATTTAAACTTAACAATTTGATGACCTTTTCTCATTAGCCACATTGATTGTTTGTTTGTTTTAGAATTTCGCACAAAGCTACTCGAGGTCTATCTGTGCTAGCCGTCCCTAATTTAGCAGTGTAAGATCAGAGGGAAGGCAGTTAGTCATCACCACCCACCGCCAACTCTTGGGCTACTCTTTTTACCAACGAAAAGTGGAATTGACTGTTACATTATAACGCTCCCATAGCTGGGAGGGCGAACATGTTTAGCGCGACTCGGATGCGAACCCGCGACCCTCAGATTACGAGCGCATGCCTTAACGCGCTCGGCTATGCCAGGTCAGCCACTTTGAAAAGAACGTTATCGGTTCCCTTCTACATTTCTCAAAATGTTCTGTACATTTGAACTTTACAGATAAATTAAAAACAGCATTTTGTAATTATGTATAAAACTTATGTTTGTCATAAAAACTATCAGAAATTTCAGTCCTCTCAGAATACAATGAAAATTCGATTCATTACATAATCTTGAACTGAAATCAAGAGAGTTAAGCATTATTGTATTGTAGGACCTATAGTATTAATTATAACACATAAAACCTGTTGTTAAATTAAAAGTTAATTATAATACAGTTTTCATGTATATATTACAAACTTCGCGGTCGTTTTTATTACGATTAAAACACACAAATCATACTAGATTTAATTATATTATAAGCCTCATAACTAATTTTGCTACAACTAAAAATAATAAACAAATATTTTCTGTTTCTATTAAAAGTTCAAGAAAAATTGAAACTAATGCATACACCCGTATGATCTAAAACTTGTGTCAAAGACGATCATGTGGTCATTTATGCTGTCAGAAAAGGATGATAACTTCATTGTCTCAACATGTCATCAATGGTCAGGAAGAAGAAGGAGTCATTATATTAGGGGCCATCACATATTATTATTCAAACAATTAGTTACAAATTAAAATAATAAAAGTTACCATTTTCCACAGACTATCCCTTTTAAAACATTACAGGTATCATTCGTGGTCGTTGAAAGCCACTAAATAAGTATAAAATTCAAAGTTGTGCTTTAATTTAGTAACATTTCCAGTTAGATGCTGACATTGTTCTATTTTTAGTTTGTCGTCATTGCAAATATAATGTTTTTTTTTGAGACAGAAAATGTATATATTCAGACATATTAATGCACAAAATGGAGCATTAGCATGCATGATAAATATTACTTCTAAGTTGAAAAAGTTTGTTTAGCAATAAACAATTTAGCAATCGGATAGGTTGGCCATATTTACATGGATTATTTTTTCTTTACACTCTATCAAATGAATAAAAATTAGAGTTTTGTGATTTTCTTATATGAAACTCATTTTTCACCGTTGACTAAGATAGTGTCTTTAATGTATGAAAGTAAAATGTCGGGCACACATATTGAAACATTTTTTAACCAAACTCCAAATAAACAATGATATTACGGAAATTTCTTAGTTTATAAATAAATGTCAAGCTTAGTATTCATGGCGAAATTACATACCACGAATATTAATTTCTAATAAATATCTATTTCATATAAAAAAATCGTTTCTTTATAACCTGATGTGAAATAGCATCACACTATGAAGCCAGAAATCCCATAAATGGATGGATGTCATGATTAACTCTTTGAGAGCTCCTGAAGAAGCAACTGAAGGATCGAGATCTAATATGGCCACTCTGTAATTGTGCAGTGCCTACGTTAAAGTGCCATAAGCATGTGTTATTACAGATTTAACTTCATTCTACAACTGTAATAATCTTGCTCAAATTATACGACTACTGGTATTGGTGTCCAATAGGAACTTACTGTTTATTATGTTAATGCTTTCTTTATGGATGGATATACCTGTTCACATTCCTTGCTTCATCTCAAATACATCTCAGTTTTAGTGAGGGCAGAAGATCGTAACACTATTTTGTAGAAGGTAGTCACAAGCTGATATTAATAAGACTTAAAATCAAGAAAACTGAACAGTTCTTGCTTGGCACTAGCTGAGAGATTACGAAATGAGCAAACATTTTTATCCGTTCAGGTTTTAAAGCCTCCTTTTTATCTACTGGTATACAATTATCAGTTTCTCAGCAACAGACTTGATCATACAACCAAATATCAAAACACTGTTCATGTAGACCAGGGATCTCTTTCATTACAGCCCCTTTAATGTAAGATCCATTAGCCTCTTGAAAGTTATGAACAGATTACACTGGATGAATGACATATTGGAAAACTCATACAAGATATTTCTTTTTTTTGGAACTAGTCTTAACTCTAATTTAGTGTTCCAGCTCAACTTTACAGTATTTTAATGTGATATCAAAAGTGTTTAATAAATGAGAACCATCTCATCCAGGCATAATCTTGTTTGAAAATGGAAATAATCAACACAAGTTTCTGTGTTCATCTGTCTGAAATCAAAATCTTCTTTTTGACAATAAATATTGGAGATTATTCCTTTTCAACATCCTATGTATATTAATATTAACTACATTTTAGTGCTTCAGTGGCTCAAGCATGTAAATTGCTCAATTGGATGTTCAACATCTGAATCCATATGGCGGTGAGTTACTGTTTTTTCAATCCAAGTAGTAATCTGGTCTCACAAATAAACTAACGCATTAAACCAAAAAGTCACTGAGTTACATTCATTCCATTTCATCTTGATTATTTGCAAAAGCCTTAACCAAAATTCTAGGATTTGTTGGCTGCTGCTTACTTGCTTTCTGATGTGGTGAGACCGATGCCATCCCAACAGCACCACTAACCTTTATTACTTTTCTTACTAAACCAATTACACTTGAGTATTAAGTTGGATAACTTACTGTCCAAACAGTCAAAACAATACAATAAATTAATTTCTCCTGAGACAAGCCGCTACGAAAACTAATGCTACTTGCTTTCTGGACAGAAAACATCTTATTTGATGCATGGACTATATTATTTTCACTCTAAATAAAAGTTGTTCATTTCGACTATCAGGGCATAGTCACGTTTATTTTCTGCTTTAGAGATATCGTGGTCGCTCTCAAATTGACTATGTGAAATGTATCAATAAACAAGATGACTATAATTTTGTAGTCGTGGATATGAAATTGACTATTAAGTAGTAACGATGATCTATTACTAGCCCGTTTTACTGATTCTTAGTTAATTTAAGCAATTAGTCAGTTTGACTACTTCATAGCAGCACTGCTACGCTAGTCTTAAGGACTACTTTGTGGTCAGGAAAACCAACATCATAGTCAGTATTAACACATGAATTGACACTCTTGATGTATCTTATAACATTAAGGTGCAGTTCAAACAAACGACTGTATACATGCATTTTGTTCCACAAATACAACAACTGAAACGTGACCAGGGCTAAACTTTGCAAGAATTTATGTACTTATTTATTTATTTATTTTTATTTTGGAGGGGGAATAAATAAATTTATTTCACACAAAATAAATCCTACTTAAATATATCTTATTTATCGACCACTACTATTTTTCACTGTTTTATTTAACAATTGTGTTTTTATATTGTTGTGTGCATGTGCTGGAATATTCGAATATGAAATCCAATTATCGATACATTTATTATTACAACCCACAACGATCTAAGCTATGACTGAAATAGGCTTTTCCCACGTCGTTAACACTCTCGCTAACTCTACACGTCCGGGAAACGCATCCGATGAACATTTATTCCAAACCATAAAAAGAACATTGATCAGTGAGGGGGTTCCTGGAAATAGTATAGTTAGAGTGATGGAAGCTTGAAAAAAAGAAACTCTTGTCTTTCATTCCATGATTGAAAATTTCACTGACTACAATAATTTCCAGTCTTACATTGAAGATAATTTGTCATTTGTAAAGCCTGTTGAGTATGACCTGGGAATTGCTGGTAATGGGAAACATAACACAATGCAGTATGTTTCTTTATTAGATACTTTGAAGTGTTTGCTTAAACATGATATTTTTCGCCAGGTTGTTTACCCCCGCCAGTCAGTTGTTGATTGTCTCAGAGATGTCGTTGATGGTGAACATTTTAAAAACCATCCATTCTGGCAAGAAACTCCCCTTGCCCTTCAAATCATTCTCTCTTTTGATGAGTTTATAGCTGTGAACCAGGCTGGAATACGAGCTCCTGCTTACAAATATGCTGCTGCTGTTAACAACAGTGATGAGACTTTTCTTTGAAGAACTATCTGCTCTTGAAAACATTGGTATTGACATTGTCAAACCAGAGGGAACGTTCAAATTCAAAGGTGCACTTCTTTTTTTGGTGCAGGTAATTTGGGAAGCCATGCTATTGGAGGGTTTCTTGAATCATTTTCTGCTCTCAAATCATGTAGATTCTGCATGGTAACTCGGGATTATTTAAAAACGTTGACTGATATTTCAAAATGTCCAGAGAGATCTACTGCATCCTATAATTACCAATTTGCAATGGTCGAAACTGAACCGACTTTGTCAAGTACATATGGAGTTTTAAAAAGATTGCCCCTGAACGTTCTACAGCAATTTCATGTGGCAAATGCTTTACCATCTGATATATTACATGAACTTCTTGAATCTGGCTTGGTGTCAGAAATTTTAGTTTTACTCATAGATCAGTATGTCTTGTCTGGATACTTCAGTCTTTAGAACCTTGCAGAGAGAGTGAAGGAATCCACTACAAAGGAACTGATAAACTCAATAGGCCTGAGCTTGTTACTTTGAGAGGGTCTGTACATATTAAGCAAAAAGCTGTGCACGTTTGGTGTCTCTTAAGGTTATTTCCATTACTGGAAATGGGAAGTTCTGTTGGCTTTGCTGGACATGGTAGAATTGATAATGTGTCCATCAGTGTCACATTCAAGCATTGAATTCTTAAATGATGTGATAAAACAGTTCTGTTCTATTTATTAAAAATAATTTACAAATAGAATTTTCAAGCCAAAGGGACATTTTACTTTGCATTACCCAGAGATAACCCGCAAATTTGGTCCACTGAGGAATGTTTGGACTATGTTGATGTTGCAAGATATACCAAAAACAGGAGGAATTTAGCCAAAACAATGGCAATGAAACACCAGTATAAACTCTGTTCACGTTTGGAAAACAATGGATTTTTTTTATAATAGATGCCTTTGACCTGACTAATCCTGTCAGATTGTCTGTGAATTCGCTCGGGGAAGAGTGAAACCTTATCAGTGCATTTGTTGGGGAAGGCGATTTTGTCACTACAACATCAGGTTGTATAGTCAACTTCCTCTAGGACAATGGTTGTCAGTAGCTATGAATTCGACAGTCTTCAATTTTCTTCATTGATCTGTTACTTTGTTCTTTGGGGAAAACCTTTTCTGTATTGTCTAAGATACCAAACTGTTGATTATCACAGGCATTTCATGCTTACATTGTAGACCCAATGAGAAGCTGTGGAACTCCCGAGCATTCCAGATCTTTATGATAATTACCCATTGCCTTGTTACGTGAATAAAGGTGAAAATATAATCATCCTACATCACTACATTCGTGGCGACTGAATGGTGACAACTTTTAAATAGAACTCGGTAATCAATGGTAAATTTTAACCTATTTTACGTCACTTGGTGTGTTTCTTCCATTGACAAATTTCATCAAAAGATTTAACACATTTTATGTAAATTTGTTCCTGCCTTTTTGTGACAAATTTCATCAAAATTTTCAAATAGAGAGAACTTGTGTCATATTAATATGTATCATGCATATTTGCACCAAAATCACCACTATAATCACCATCTATTGAGGTCAGACTACTTATATTTGCTTTCACCTTTTGAAGGCTACTATGTGTTTTGGGAAAAATAAATTACTTATTTAGCTGATTTCTACCAGTCCTGCTGATGTTAAATTTATGGAACTTTAATATATTTTTTAGTGTTTTGTAGTTATTCTTCAATGACAACTTTTCTGCATGTGTATACATATAAATCATATTTGATTAGTACCATACTTTTATATTCCAGAGAAATGGCTTTATCCTGCCACTTTACCTACAATGAAAAAAAATTGTGGTGTCAGTGGATTGTCTAGGATTGTTGCCCAGTAAGATTTCTGACAATCTAAATGTGGATGTAGATGCTACCAACTTATCAGCTCAAGTGCACATGGAAAACTGGCAGGACTGGGTGGATGTTCAATGGTCTGACATTTCAAAACCACGAGCAAAGTTGTACGTTTCTCTGGTTTCTAACGCTGAGGCCTCCGACGGAGAGATAGCTGTTGTGGTAAGTCGTTTGTAAGAATGTGCAATCCATTTAGCTTTGAGTGATTAAAATCATTTATATAGTCATTAGAAATCACTCTGAGGAAACTTTATTCCGAAGAAAAGAAGTAAAATTGTTCAATATACATTATGCAACATAGCATAATTACTGTTGTTAATTTTTTATTACAAATTTAGACCCACTAAAGATTGATTTTTGACCAGAAACAACCGAACCCTGAAGTGTCTTCAAGCAAGCAAAGTGTATCTTCATCCAGTCCAAGTACTGAAGAAATTCAGTCCATATCATCATGGTAGGATATGTCCTAATGAATGTGAAACAGATCTTTCAATCTTTTGGAAAAACAGTTTCATCTTTCACTTGAGACAATTAGTCCTTAGTTAGTATTTCATTGCATTCAGTCAACCCAAATTTGTAAGTGTTTTGAACTATTTGATATTTTCTTTGGTCAGCATCTTAGCATTCAACCCTTTAAGCTGTAAAATTTGTTAAGTCTGCCTGGATCTACTGCTTTGCTGTTGACGCAAAGGAAGCCGTTTGAGAAAGAAGGTCGCTTCCATTTACTGGATGCAGTCTACACTAAAGTTTCCAGTGTAATTATATCTCTTCAGATGTCTTCATCTGTACTTTATAGCCTACTCAACTTTTTTTTCCAGATATCCCACTTCAAGGCTGTATGACCAAGTAGTGGATGAAATATTTAAGCGCTACCCTCAGCTGTCAGATGCCCCAAATCTAACACTCAAAGGTGTTCGTGCAAGTAGTATCCGCATGTGTATTATGTTATGTTTCTTGTGAAACACATTTTCATCACAAATATATTCTTTTATCTATACATTTGACTTTATGAGCCCTAAAACCAATGAGCCCAATAAAATTCGTCCTAAAGTGCATAACAGGAATGACCATATTATCACTTGTAAGAGTGTAAATGTATTCTACAAGAAATATGTTCATCAGTTACAAAATAAATTAAATGGAATTTTTTGTGTTGCATCATATTGGTGAAGAAACAAGTGAAAATTTTTGTGAGAAAAGTTTATTTTTTTTAAATACACACAAGTACATATATCTACCAAGGAGGGACTTTAAAAAATACTATTTTGATACTTTGAAATACTTGTTTTTTTATACGATGTAACATGACTCAACTAATGAGTCTCATTAATTTAACTCAACTAATTTAACACTAAAGAGAATACATTGTCAAGATGAACTTGTACAATTGATTTATTAACCAGTATGTGTGTGACTTTCAGATTCTCAGATTAAACCTGAAAAATGCCAAAAGTGGTTTAAAATATACTGTTTAAAATAATTATAGATATACCAGGGCAGTTTTGTTATTCATTTTCAACATAACTAATTTTGTCAATTCTAATTGCAGGAGCTTTGGAGCATGAGGCTTCGTCAGAAATTCCAGAATAATAGAAAGCAAAGTGATTCATTATTGCCTATAGTTCAAGAAAGAAAGAAAAAGACAAAACTGCAACAGATGAAACTCCATCTCAGAGCAGAAGCTATATGGATTTAAGCAATACTTGTGTGAAAAGCCAGTTGGGGAGGATGAAACTTCCACCGAAAAACACAAGGAATGGATGAAAACTCGTCTGCATTGCAGAAAAAAAGGTATCTTTGTAAAGTGGACTTGCTTATGGACAAAAATCTGTTTATTTTCCTTATGGCATCACCAGTACAGCTATTGAATGAATTTAAGCAGCTAAAAATGATGCAGAAAAAGGGGTGTCCAACTTTCTCTTTCAATATAAGGACTCAGTAAATTTTCTCCTGCAGGACAGAAACATATCACCAGAAAATAATCCATTGCTACCATTTCTTATAAAACAGTCCTCACACATGCCTGATGTTGCATCTAGTATTGCCATTCTTGGTATCCCTTTTCTTCTAAAAGAAAGTGAAAGTATCATGGTGGGTACTGAAGTTAAGAACCTGCTGAGAGTGGTATATACATTCAATGTGGTTCAATTTCTCAGTTTTGTGATCAGGAATTTAAATTATATGTTGATGGCTTTGATATTTGTGCCTCTGAAGATTTTATGGAAGCATTCACCATGTATGAAGGAAATTTTTATATCTTCAACTTTGTTGAAAGAGTTGTTCTGAAGCTCTATGATGAGTCCAGGAAAATTATCAAACCTCAAAAAGATGCAAACAGATGTGTTTTTCAGTTGCTTGATCTCTTGAATGTCAAAAACATAGCAGCGGGAAATTTGTCCAAACGTCCAAAGGTAAAGGAAGAGGAAAATGTTCAAAGCTATAAGGTTATATTACATCTGGTAATAGTAACTCGTCATGTGTATTTTATCCAGGGTGAATTTTCAAAAATCAAGTGTAAAGTTCAGTTGTATATTTTCAAACTGTTGCTGCATTTTGAATTTTATTTTGGTACATTATACTAATGGACATTTGTATTCAGTTTGGAATAAAAATTGTGCTGCTAAAATGCATTTTATATTTTTCAGGATAGTGGCAGGTTACTAGGATTGAATCATCAGATGGCTGTGAGGTTGACTGTTCAGTGATAGTTCTGCTGACCACAGCTGACTGAAGATGGTCTCTTTGCCTAACATTGCAGAGGTGGTCCTAACCGGGTCAACATGAATTATCTTCCATGGTCGTTGGATAGTTATCATGACAACAGTCCATTGTTAATGGATGATCATAATGACAACCGCTCCTTGGACGAATTGTGACATACTGACTATGTCACGATTACTCTGTAGTGGTTTGCACTTAGGCAATGAGACTAGTGTCAGGTACTCAGCATTGGTCAGAATGACTATCATAGAGCAGACAAATTTATTACCTGCCAGGTATCCCTGCTACCATCACCTGGCTATTTTCCGACTACACAATAGTAAAAATGACTAATATTTAATAGTCATATTAGGTAGTAATCGATTTTAGCGACTACTTGGATAATCTTTTTTTGGCACTGCTTGGCTACCTGATTTACAATTTAAAAGTCGTCGCCTTGACTTGTTCTTATTTTGAGTGATGTTGCACTGCACTAACACATTAGATTTTATGTTTAGTAAACTCATACAGTCAATTGTTCCTGGTCCTAATCTGACATCAGATATCTTTACCATAATACATCTGTTATCCAGTTTCATGGCTTGTAATTTCTGAAGTATACCAACTTGTATATTGTATTTTACAGAAAATAATCAGTGTCCGCTACTTGGAATTGTTGTCTCAGTTGGAAGCATAATATACTGTAAAACGTACAGGTGTCTTGGCAACTCCTGTATCAACCACAGATCGATATAACATTTCATCCTTACGGGTACCAACAAAGCTTCCTCCAGCTACAAGAGAACTGAGATGAGTACTGAATATTTCAACAAAAGCTTTCTATGTGATCCCTAAGTAGTGGCCAGTATCTATTTGGGATTTTTGGCTGTCTTTTGCTGTAGCAGCAGCATTTATCCCATCTATTGGTACTCCTAAGCCATCAGTCAAAACTAACATTCTTGTTCCTCCTGCTGCTTGTATTAGCATTGCAGCTCCTCTTGAAATTGCCGAATCAACTATAAAACGTAACAGCTTTGTCTATCTTCCACCTCGGAAAAGTATGGATAATTCAGCCATAACTGATTATGCATACCATACAAAAATCTTACATTATGTTTTTCTCTGTAAGAATAATGTACAAGCAAAGGCATTATAAGCATGGACTGTAGCATAAAAAGCATGAGATGGCCAGAATAGTCTTATATGTTAATCGTAAACTAGTGTGATTCCATTATAGCACAAGGATATGTGATGGTTAGTTAACCCTCGGTGTTGTAGAAGTACTTCGATAAATGGTCTAATTGTGATAAAAGATGTAACTGCAATTTTTTTCTCCTCTGGCTGTTTTGAAGCTACTGTAATTTCTTTTTAAAAGTCTCTCAAAAGTCTTAATCACAAAGATGACTTGAGATCTTTAGAAGCTTTGCAATATTTTACCATGTAGATGATTCAGATTATCTGCAAACTTGACCACACTGTCACTAGCACATCTTTTCCAAGACTTGAATATGGTTCAGTGGATAACATTATTTACCTCTTGGTCAAACAATAAGCATAATTTAAACATAGTAATGACCCAGTTTTCAAGTAATATCTCACTCAGATACTTGATGGAATCTAGGACTTGACTATTCAAGTTGAGCATCGAGTGTTGGATTGACTGCTGATTTAGGCCAGACATTTACCTACCTCAGTTATTTCAGAAAATGATTTAGGTCATACTTTGTTAACCCTTGAACATTGAAGTAAAATCCGCATTGACTCAGTAACATGGACTTATGGTTGTTACAAGAGTCTCCTCCTAGTAGGTTATTCACCAGTACCTGAATGTGATACTAATAACCTTATCAGTTTAATGCAGATGGTGTACTCAAGAGCTCTGATCCTCTGGTCTTTGGTATAAAGTGGGAGAAAAAGAGATTCTCTCAGCAGCTTTTTGATTAGCTCTCTATTACACCAGGTTTATCTTGTGATTCATAGTCACCCTAACAGGATACTTTCTGACTTAGAGAGTCTCCCAACTGCCCTATGATTTGTAGCCCTCACTAATTAGTGCCTGCTATTTTACCAGCTGAAGAAACAGCTCTGATAGGCAAAACTTGTCCACGAGAGACTCTTCCAGTCTTTAAATAAAATGGGACTGTTTCAGTCAGAATAGTGATGAGCTAGGAGTCCTTTAAAGACTGCTTTATATGCTCACAGCCTTACTAGTTTTCTTTCACCTGAGCAAAACTCATTCATTTGTGCTTCCATTTTACTGACATCCATTCCCAGAGGAATAGCCATCAACCATTTTGGATACATCAGATGTCAGCAGGCTATTAATCTGGAATCTGCAGATGTAGGGAGGTCAAAGTCATGGACTTTTCCAACATTGATGAATTTCTAATGTCCAGGAAAGGACTTCTTCTGAATAAAAAATTATCTTATGCAGTCTTAAGAAGCAGAAAATACCATTCCTTAAAGTAAAAAGTATTTATTTAAAACTGAATACAAAACATTTCAAGCAAGAACAATACACAAGTTAGCAGAAAACTCTATAATAACATCCTGTGGTAAACTCATTTTCTAAAAAATCAAATAAAGAAAGTAACAATCAGTGATGTCGAGAAACCCACTTGTTGAGAATTTTATATGCAAAAAACGGCTCTTTTGGGCTCAGAAAACGCTTCAAATAGAAGAGCGAACAACGTTTCGACCTGAAGGTCCTCTTCAGGACGTATTTCCAAAATGACTAACTCCCTCAAAATGACATTCCACACTAACTGACTGACTCAGGATGACATTCCACACCGACTAAAACCAGGTTTAATGAGTTACACATATTCAAACCTAAAGGAGGTTGTAACATTTAATTTTCAATTGGTATTGTTGTCGACCTTCCTACACAAGGTGTAGCTTTGCAAACCACTAATGAATAGATTACGTGTTATCTCCAAGGGAATGACACGGATCAGAGGTATTTAAAATAAAACTAACTTGACTTAGCTTATAAAAAGCAGTTCATATCTGGAGAAATCAAATATTTTTGAAAGTCTGTGCATAGAATTAAGTAGATATAAGATACATGGTACACTTATGTACCATAAAACCATAACAGTTTTTGTTCATATTAGTTGATAATATATTTATTAATGTGTTTGTCATACTACAGCTCGCCTGATGAAACCCAATATTGAACGAAAAGCTGCATCAATGAGCATAAGAGGATGGCATAAATAATGAACACTTCTTTAAAATTATTTCGCTTATAAGTTCTTAGAATTACTGATATAATTCTCTCTAGTTGACATTACGGTTCATTGACCTGTTCGTGGAATAACAAGACTAGTCTTCTCGTTCTTCTGAGTGATGACCGAAGTAAATATAACAACAACAATATATAACTGGTGTTAATATGAATTAATAACTTGTGTTTCTAATTCTTGTCGTAATTTTCATTCGTAAATGATTAATGTCGAAACATGTAAGAATTACACTTCATTAATTTAATATGGCTAATATAATAACGACTGCAGTTAGTGCAGTTTGCTAATTGAAATGAAGTTTCAATCCTGATATTGGGAGAAAGGCCTCTCTAGCCTTGAATATGGCAGATATATAGTGGTTTTATATGTTTATGTATTGTCCTTTACTTTATCTCGCAAGCTCATAGAGTTACGTACTAAATAACGACACTGTAAATATTTGATTACGTACATAAACTTTTCCCTGAATCATTATGTGTGTCCCCCACTGGTACAGCGGTAAGTCTTCGGATTTACAACCCTAAAATCAGGCGTTCGATTCCCCTCGGTGAGCTCAGCAGATAGCCCGATATGGCTTTACTCTAAAAAAAACACACACAGACACTACCATTGTTTGTAGCTCTCTAAAGTAAAGATAGAAAATGTTAACGAAGTGAATATTGTATAGTTATAATATATATTTGGTTTATTGTTGTGTACCAACAACAACTGTTGATAGAAGTCTCAAGTTGTGAATATGTCTTTGGATTTACAACGATAAAATTAGGGGTTCGATTCCCTCGCTGGACTCAGCAAATAGCCCGAGGTGGGTTTGCTAAATAAAAACGCACACACTTACATACATAAGTACACTTACACACACACGCAGACACACATTTACATCATAATATAAAATGTGGAAAACGTTATAGCCAAAGAATTGTCAAACCTGTGAAACCGGTTCTCTAGGACTGTATGTACTGTTAAATGAGTTTACAAGTTGAAAGGAAAAATAAAATGGATTGTTACATGTAAATATCTGGAAGTAAAACCATGAAGTATATGTAAATAGCCTTAACAAGTAGCTCTGTACACGTACGTCATGCATACGTAAACAACTTTTTTCAATATTTCTCTTCACTTGAACGTTAAAATTTTTATCAATCACATTTTAATAGAAGTATTGCTTGAAACACCTGTTTGGTTTCTATAATTTTGTACGTATATATTTCGTTCTTTGTAAATGTCAAAAATTACGTTAATCATTAATTATTTATAATTATTCCCTTCTTATAACTCATAACTTTTTATAAATTATTCTTTTCTTTTTATTATTTTTAGGGTGTTGTAGTTTTGTTTCCGCTATTTACCGCATAAACATTTCTGTCAGTCACTGTGATATTATAATATAATATTTCTTGTTTTGTAACAATTTAAACAAGTTATACATTCCGAAATAAATATCTTTAAAGTTCACTAATTTTGCTTTTGCTATTGCAGAATCGCATTTTATGTTTAATTATAATCTTTAAGATCAAACCGATTTCGTAGCTTTGGTTCTTAGGTTGGATCTTTCTTAAAGTAACATTTTTTCTTTCTTTTCAAGAAAAGCAATGATCTGACGATTACCCACAGTCGTTATATCATCAGAGATATTTAGATGATACTTTTAATACTTTACGAAAATAATGTTCTTCAGATTTTAGATTACCTAAACAACAAGAACAGTGGAACCAAATTTGTTAAATATCGGCAATATAACTACCTTTCATTTCTAGATACTTTCGAGTATAATTGTGACAGTAACTTTAAACGTGAAGCTTATCACAAGGAAACATTTATTGAACTTTATTTTAATTTTTCAAGTTGCGGTACCAACCAAGGTTAAAGAAAATTTAGTGAAGATTTCAGTTCATCGTTCTCACAAAATCTCGGGATTCATGAACATTTTGCATAAGGAACTTTAAAACATCAGAACTTTTCAGAGCAAAAATACCAATCCTGTTTATTTGAATAAAGGAATATTTTGTGACTGTTTGAAAAACAAATCTCTGGTAATATTTCGACATAAACAAGTAAAATGTTGAGGTTACATACTGTAATCTTGCCAAATATGGTAGTGTATACTTTGTATGTTAAAAAACAACTAAATACAATACTTCGTAGAGTTTATCTGAAAGCAAAAAATCGTATGTGTTCATTTACAATATCAAACGTACATCGACTAACGTGTCCTCGTGCAAGCAAGGTTACATCAGTTCCACTATAAGACAACTGCTAACGTGAGTGAAAGGATATGCAAAGTTAAAAACATCATATAGGTCGAGTGTATTAAAACATGCACTAGGTGAATAACATCCATTCAAATTATTTCTAAATCTTAGACAAAGGTCAATCAGGGATATAGCTTCCAAATGCAATACTTTACTCATTTATAAACTGAAGCCTGAACTGAAATAGGTTAGTTTGGCTTGTGAAGTGTTACTAACTTCGTAACTTAAAATAAAATAGTCTATTTTATTATTTTATTCACGTTAATTGCGAAGAAGATATATAAAGCATTGTTGTATAATGATATAAAACAAATCGGTGCTGCCAAAATTAAAAAAACTACTTTAAATATTTTGTTACACAATTTTATCATTATATATAAAATATGCTCACTTATCACGCTCTTTCTCAATTAAAATAGACAGCTATTTTGATTTATTTTTAACATTATATACGTCTAGAACAGGTCTATAAAACTGAAGTTATCAGCTTTGCCTACTTTTGATTCTAAACACAGAATATTTCCAGAATATTTCGAAACTGTCAGTACCCCTAATCTTTGTCCAGCAATAAAAAATAAATTAGTTCAAGTAATCCTTTTCAAGGTAGTATGATTGTGTAAAGAAATGGGCAGTGTGTGAACTTTTACAAAGCTTGTTTTTAAAAAATGGTTTCAAAATAACTCGTACAAAGTAAACAGCACAAAATAATGAGCACGCAAAATACAATAGCAAATGATAACGTGTATAATATTATCCATAGCGTTTTATGTACACCGAGTCCTTGCTGAGTTATTGCCCTTTAAAGGTCTATCTAAGAGTATTATTATTCGATCAGCTTTAGTAATAATCTGTGACTTAACAAGGTAGCAAAAATGCAGTTAAATTCGCCTTCTGACTAATAGCTTGATTTGTTTTGATACGAAAGGTTGGAAGGTATCTGAATAGTCAACCTTCAATGAAAATCTGGTGTATTGTGATCAATGAAATTCAATTCTAGGTCAAACTGCACAAAAGTAATTCGGTAAAAGGGTAGTCAAAAATGGCTTTCACATATTAATATTGTATAAATAATTGTGAAAATAAGATTTTTTTCATCTAAAATGCTGTAAATACCATTAGATCGATTAATATGCCAAATATCCAGTGGTAACCAACAGGCTTTTGTGTTTGATTGACAACTGTTGATCACTTGCAACTCTCAGTTTTCAATGTTTAGTACAATTGATGATATATACACGAAAATGTGCAAAAGAGATTATCTTGTCACATTCCCTTAGAGGTACAGCGATATGTCTGTGGGCTTACAATGCTAAAAAACGAGTTTTGATTCCCGTGGTGGGCAGAGAACAGATAGCCTATTTTTTAGTTTTAGGATTAACTTCAAACAAACCAACAAAATATTGTCACATAAAATAATGTAGTTTTCTTTTCATACAAACATCACACTTACATTAGTAGTACGCTTACATTGGCCATACACTTAAGTTAGTAATATAATACACTTATAGTAGTAGCACATTTGCATTAGTAGTACACTTACATAATTAGCACAGTGCTGTACATGAGTATTAGGAAAAGAACATATTTTTCATTTTATATGCTAATTCTTTTATATCATTATAGAATGTAATTTTCAACACTATGGTAATACTTCACTGATCCATGTTGACAGTTGAATGACCTTGGGTGAAAATACGTAACATTCTTTAGAATTCCCATATGCTCGTTCTCAGGGTTCTGTTTGAATGAACATACTCATCAAATGTATCGTCAGAGATAAATGTCATGATACCCCATAAAGTGTCTTAATTATACAGAAAAAAAAATTAGAAAGAAGATACCATATGCTACTGGTATATGTTAGAATAAATCAACTGAATAGCATTTCACAAATAAATCTTGATAAAAACAGTGTTTAATATTATATAGTGAATGTTGTTGTCACGCCACGGCCCACAATGTATAGAGAATTGTCAGTATAGCATGGGGGAGGTAGCGAGATGGCTTGGGGTGTTTCTTCTGCTTAGGCGACAGATGATATTTGCAAAATAGAGGAAATAAGGTACTATTGCAAGTGCCATCAGATATTGATCTTTTTATATACCTAGCGGTTTGTCTATCCTTGGTAAAGGATTCCACTACCAAGAAATAATGATCCGAAACATTCATTCAGTTTATGCATAAATTACTTAGCCTAGACATTAGCTGCTATAGTTATTCAGATGAAGCAATGGCCTCAACAGAAACCAAATATCAACCGAGTTGAGTAGATCTAGCATTTCATAGATAAAAACTTAACAAATCAAAAGCTACTTCCAAAGGAACTTTATGGGGGTATATTAGAGACATTGGGAGTAAACTTTGATTAAATACGTTGTAACAATGCCTGAAATACTGTTTGCAGTTATTAAAACAAAAAGGGTGCACAAAATATTAACTATTTCCAGAACTCAAACAATTTCATTGAGTTTGTGTTGTACTAAATATGAGGATTAATAATATTTTGATGTTTTAACTATGATTTACCTTCCATTGTTTTTGAAAGTATCCTGAAATCTAATTTTCCAATATGTCCTAAAACATTTGCACAGTACTGTATGCATATAAATATGTCTGGTCTGGTGGTTATTAAGGTGTTTGATACACTATCTCAGGGTCACAAGCTCGAATTCCAGCATTTTTTAAAATTCATTATGTGGAAGAACTTTTGGTATAAGTTTTCCCAAGGTGAAACCTCTGAAAATTATTAGGTGGGCTCAGAAGCATTAGGTTCTTCTCGCCTCTCTCGTTATGGAAGCGTGGATAGTATCTAAATTTTATAGTTTTAGCTTAATTAAAGAAGATTTTGTTGACGTGGCAGTCTTGAAGTTTCTTTAAATAAGGGAGAACCAGAATTCACAAATCAAATGACTCCTGTAGAACGTAGGGTTCTTCAGGGAAACAGGGATCTATAAGCTTAAAACTAGATAATTTTGCTATGTTTGTTGGGAGAAAAGTGTCCCTCAAAATCTCACTTTCACGGTCTAGGCATACTTTCTTGGTCCGTAGACCATGTCCTGGAAAAATCTGGAATGAATAGGAATGTTAGTAGGAGAAAAGTCAAGGGTGATAATTATTACATTAGCTTCTCAGGAGATAGTTACAGTCGGGACATTGAATGCTTGGAAAAGAATGGCGATATTTGTCGTCGTCATTGTAATCATTATAGTAGGTTGGGTCGAAAGGAGAATAGCCTTTAAAAGTTGTAGGTTCAGAAGGTATAGGTGTGTGTGACAATAATCTTCAAGAGCGATATCAGGAAGATTTCTCGTCGAAGATGGATAATAGTGGTGGTTGTGTCTGTGTGATTTTTTTCTGATGTATGGTTTAGTCTGCATGTATATGATGGCAAAAATGATATTTTCTGGTGATATATTTGAACCTTTATTTCCAGAAGGTCTGTCTTGGTAGCTTGATGAGTGTTAGAAATGTCTCTGTATTGGCCAGTAGAGGGTACTGTGGTGCATAGTGGTCGTTGAATTGATGGCTTGAAGTAACTGCGATTACACTGGGGAACACTCATTTTGTTGCATTTAAAAAAAAAGACCTTTCTATAGTCAATTTGAGTGTGTTGATTTCAAATCTGAAGTCGGTTTTTGTCTGAAAGCTACAGATTTTATGCAATTTGACATTTTTATTTATTTTTTAATTTTTCGTTATTATAGGAAATTATAGGAATAGCTTATCAATTTGTTTGTGTATTTTATTCAGGTAGGAATTTGCGTTTGTACACTTTATCTGGACAATCTCGTTTAATGCTCCAGTAGTAATCAGCCATCATACTTTTGTCCCAGCGCCTTTGGTAGCGTTCTTCCATGACCTTTAGGTCTTGGTAGAATCGTTCTCCTTGTTCGTCACTCACAGCCCCCAGGTTGTCAGGGAACTTATCAAGGTGGCTGTTCAAAAAATGAAGCTTGATGCTCATGTTGCACCCGAGATCACGAAAAGCGAGGAGCATTCTGTTCATAAGTTCACTGTAGTTCTCCGCCTTATTGTTTCCAAGGAAGTTCTGAACGACTGCCACAAAGGATAACCATGCTGCCTTTTCTAAAGCAGTCATCTTAGCAACAAACTGATCATCACGAATTAGGGTTCGAATCTGTGGGCCATCAAACACGTCTGCTTTGATCTTCTCAAATGATAACCCTGGTAAAGCTGTGATGATGTGTTGGAAACATTCACCTTCGGTCTCCAGTGCCTTGACAAATTGTTTCATCAAACCTAATTTGATGTGAAGAGGAGAAAAGATGATCTTATCTCTGCTTACAATTGGGTCTTGTATGATATTTGGCATGCCTGCTTCAAGGGTGTCATGAATAGGCCAGTCCTTCTGGACCCAATGTCTGTCTCGTGCTCGGCTGTCCCACATACAGAGGAAACATGGAAACTTGGTGAAACCTTTCTGTTGTCCAAGAAGAAAGTTGACCATCTTTAAGTCTACACAAATGATCCAATTGTGCTCATGATATTTTAATAAGTCCATGACCATTCTCATATCATCATAGTCTTCCCGCAAATGCACTGAGTGACCGACAGGTACTGCTCCATAAACATTCCCATTATGTAAAAGAAGACACTTTAGACTGCGTTTTGAACTGTCTAAAAAGAGTCTCCATTCAGCAGGACTATAGTAAGGTACGCCTAGTTCTTTGAGAAGCCCTTGGATGTCATGGCAGTAAACAAACTGTCTGTCTTCTGAAAACAAGGTCACAAAAAGCTGGTCACGCTTTCTGAAATATGATACTTTAACAGAGTGATCAACAAGATTTCTGCCTTGTAATCTTGATGCCAAAAGCTCTGCTGCTTTCTTTGAAAGACCTAAATCCCGCACTAAATCATTCAGTTCAGCCTGGGGACTGCTTGGGGACGGAGAAAGGTTCAGTGTCTGAAGAACAGTTCTCCGATTGTGTACACTTTTCTGACAATTCACTGTCACAACTGTCTTGTTCGCTTGTATCATGTCCAATGTCTTTATCGTCCAATGAAGAAGGCAAGCCTTTGAAAACTGGAACAGGAACTTCTTCAGAGTGCGGAGCAGGCCGAATAGCTGAAGGAATGTTCGGATACGTAATCTTATGTCGGTTTTTCTTCCCAACACCCGTTGTGTTTACCATGCAGAAATAACAGTCAGTTACATGGTTGGTGGGTTCGCGCCAAATCATTGGAACACCAAAAGGCAGACCATTGCGTTTTCCTTTGGTCCAGTCTCGAAGCATTTCCTCACAATTGTGGCACACAACATGAGGAACCCACTGCTTGTCTTGATTACCAAGATGAACTTCAAAATATGCCTTGTAGGCACGCTTGACGAACGAGGATATGTTACGTATCTGACGATTGAGTGTGTAGCATCCACACATGTAGCAGAAGGCATCAGGCTTGTTTCTGCAATGATATATATTTTTGGAAAACATGTGTGATCTGAAACAAAAGAAGAATGATCAAAATATTAGAAGCTATCTATATATATGGACGTGAAGATGCTTATACATGGTTTACGCAAGTTCACATTTGTACAATTTTATCAACCTCAAATTGCATACAAACTAGAGCTTGTACAGAAAAACTAATTTCAGATTTGAAATCAGCGCCTAAAACTCCTTCAGAATCAGTTAAAATATACAATGCAACTCAAAGTTACTGGAAAAGTGTTCCCCAGTATAATTAGATGGGGTTAAAGATGATGAAACTTCTCCATAATTTTCAGTGATGTCGAGAGAACCCACTTGTAGAGAAATATATGTAAAAACGGCTCGTTTCGGTTGAGAAAATATTTTGCGTAGAGGAGCGAACACCGTTTCGACCTTCTTCGGTTATCGTCGGGTCGAAACGTTGTTCGCTCCTCTACGTAAAATATTTGCTCAACCCAAACGAGCCGTTTTTACATATATATTTCTCCATAATTTCTTCTATAGAGTTTTTCGCTTTAAAATAAAAAGTAATGGTAGAAGCAGCCTTAACTGAGGATAAGGTCTATTGTTGGTTTGAATTATGTGATGATTTTCATGAATTAAGTTTACTTAGTCGGGAGTAATTCTATTGAACAGCATGCAGTTTATTGTTGTTGTTCGAAGGATTCTTGGATTTTTTATGTTGTTATTGTGAGGACGATGCCGCGGATAAAAACTGAGAATAGGTGAATCTTAATTTTTAGGGTTACACAGTTAACCTGAGCGGAGACATTTCAGAAATTATAGAGACATGTTAAGTCAGCATGGCTTGAGCGATGGAGAAAATCTATGTCAAAGAATTCTTATCTTCGTGATGTCGATTGCTACTCTAGACTTATATTCTTTTATAAGGAAGCAGATATGTGGAGGTATCGCAGGGCTAACCATCTAGAATTACCGGAGATACCAGCAGAATCACCTGGTAAGAATTCCAAGACTTGAACAGGACATAGCTGAAAGTAAGTCTTGCTACTAATTGTGAGCTTCTCCCTTTCTTCAACTCTTCTTTATCATCAGGATTTGGCTCATGTTTTGGATCGGGGAGAGTCAGATTCAGAGTTGACCTCTTCCTCCCTCTAAGAAATTCCTATTTTGTTTGCAGTATTACTGAATCCTGGGTTATAACCCGTGTTACATTGTTGTACTATTTATTGTATGTTAAAGTTTGTACATTGTCTTCAGTTTTAATTAACATACCCCTTTCTGTTATAAAAACAATGAATGCAAGTTTGTAAGTTATGATGTGTTACCTATTTTTTTTTTAATTCCAGGTGGATTATACACATTTACATGAGGTTTGTGCAGCTGACAAGTTTATGGCTCTCGTTGTCGTCTCTGCACTGACCTTTTGTGTGACGTCAAATATTCCAGAAGAATTTAAGTAGAACATCAAAACTGTAGGTGATGTGGTTTTTGACTTACAAATCGACCCAAATATAACGTCTTTAGTGTCTTTAGTCTTCCTGTTGTAACAATTGCTGGCAGTATAGGTTTTATTTCTATGAAACATTATTGTCAGCCTTTATTATTTCTAACTTTTTTATTTCTACTTTTTAAAAATTCCAATTACAGGCACATTATATTTTCAGGTTGTGTTTAGGTGACTGGAAAACAGAGTTTGTTAACATTAGAAATAAATGTGTTTTTATAACTACCATATGTTCGAAACACATATCACCTTTAATTTATAATGTATTTCTGATTAATGCTGCATTCAAAGGTGATATACCCTGCTTTAAAATAAATTAGTAAACATTACTGAAGTTGTGTCATGTAATTAGCGATATCTACTGAAAGACACTTTAGTTAAAATCCATATAGAGACATGGTGGAGCGTATCTTTAGAATGAGATTTTTCTGAATATAATTGTAAAGTGGAAATGCAAATGAAATGTAGTGTTATGTTTCTCAGCATTCGATTAATTTTGACATTGCTACAAATGCTGTCACTTAATTACTTAACTAATAACAAATACAACTGTATTATAGTGTGTATATATATATATAATATCCGCTGAAAACTGCAAAACATTGATTTATATACTGATGAAAACACTAGAAGTTTATATTCGAATTTACGTTATAATCATAACAATTTCTTTTACAGTTATACATTTGATAACATTTCTAATTACAGCAAGTGGTTTAATGATATTTTTATTATTATTATTAAACATGAAGAACATTGAAATATGTATATATAGACAACAGACTGTCTAAATATTAATTGAAAAAGTAATGATTACAGTGTGTCTTTAGTGTATGTAATCCATTTAAAAACGATTAAGCGAAAAAAACAAATATTTTTCCTTAGCTAAAACAGTAAATGATTCTAATAAAACCACGAAAGAATCACCACTAGGATTTTACATCCTTCATCCATAAATTCAATTCACTGTGGGTTAAGAGACAATTCAAAAGCCATTAGATGAAACTAGACCTTTACAAAACGTACACATAGAACTTATTAAATATTAACAACTTTGACACTGTTCATTGAAATGTCATTAATTGACGTTTTGAACCATCAACGTAGCTTGTCTGTCAAAACGTTAACTAGTGCTTACCAATAAACACCTCAATTTTTATCATATTCTACATCCTGGAAAGAGTTCTTAACTATTTAAACAAAAATGAAAGTTTATCATTGAGATTGTACTCCTATTTTTAAATGTTTCCCAATGGTACAGCGGTAAGACTATGGATTTACAACAATATCACCAGGTGCTTGATTACCCTTGATGGACTCAGCAGATAACCTGATATGACTACTATAACAAAACACATAACTTTTTAAATATGCAACACATTAAGCAAACAGTTTTGCTAACCAGTATAAGACACATTAATTACGTGGTGGACCTGGCATGGCCAAGCGTGTTAAGGCGTGCGACTCGTGATTCGATGGTCGCGCTAAACATGCTCGCCCTGCCAGCCGTGTGGGCGTATAATGTGACAGTCAATCCCACTATTCGTTGGTAAAAGAGTAGCCCAAGAGTTGGCGGTGGGTGGTGATGACTAGCTGCCTTCCCTCTAGTCTTACACTGCTAAATTAGGGAAGGCTTGCACAGATAGCCCTCGAGTAGCTTTGTGCGAAATTCCAAAACAAACAAACAAACAAAATTACGTGGTCTGTCCAGATACTTCGCAAACTGGCCCGGCATGGTCGAGCGTGTTAAGGCGTGGGACTCGTAATTTGAGGGTCGCGGGTTCGCATCCCCGTCGCCCCAAAATGCTCGCCCTTTCAGCCGTGGGGGAGTTATAATGTTACGATCAATCACACTATTCGTTGGTAAATGAGTAGCTCAAGAATTGGCGGTGGGTGGTGATGACTACTTGCCTTCTCTCTTGTCTTACACTGCTAAATTAGGGAGAGCTAGCACGGATAGCCCTCGAGTAGCTTTGTGCGAAATTCAAAACAAACAAACACTTCTCAAACTATAGGATTTGTTACTAAAAATTTGTTGTGTGCGAAGTGCCAAAACTTGTTTGTTCAATTTCGCGCAAAGCTATTCAAAGGCTATCTATACTATAGTCGTCCCTAGTTTAGAAGCGAAAGACTAGAGAGAAAGCACCTAGTCAAAACCACTCACTGTCAACTTTTATGCTATTCATTTATTGAAGAATATTGGGATTAACGATAGCATTATAACAAATGATAGGGCGATTTTATCGATGATGAAATTAAATTTATCGAACTACGGGTTGTGAAGCGAGCGCCGTAACTACCAAACCATGCCAAGCCCAATAGAGTTAAAGATAAATTTTTATTTGGTCTATATCCAGTGAAATCTGTGTTTATATTATATATACACATACTGATATATATGCATATTTTTTCACTTCTGAAACGTCATGTTTGAAATAGTTTGCATTTGGTATTATGTGTTAAACTAATTTATGTTTTCAAATGTATCTCATTTGCCCTACCTCCCACTCCCAGTGCGTCAGTGATAAATTTATTGACTTACAATTCCTAAATTTCATTCGTGGACAGGGTGCTCATAGTCTATAGTGTAGCTTTGCACTACTTCGAAGATAAAAGTAAGTTATTTATAATTTCAAATGTAGTTACATTATTTGAAACGTTTACTAATAAACTCCAGTTATCGTTTAAAAAGTTATGTATATTTTTCGCACTGATTCTCAACCGTTATTCTTTTTAAACTTTATATGTAGTCATGGAAGCGTAATTTTTGCTACTGTGGATAAATGCTTAATTGATACAAACGCTTGACTTCAAGCAAACAAACTAACTTTTAATGGAGTTTGTAAAATAAAAAATACGATGCCGAATTAAAAGTTTCCATTTTGAAACTAAACCAAATTATCCATCACTATGACGTTCAACACGTAATGAACAACTTTATCGAACATAATTTTTTTTCTTTTCATATCTGCCAAAACAAAACATTTGGGAAGAAAACTACCTGTACGAATGAAAACCAAACTTTCTTGTACCATTTGAGACTTCAACTGAACAATTACACAAATAAAATACCAACAATAATACTTATAATCTAATTATATTTCCCAGACTCATGTTTCTACCTTGTCTTTATATTGCTTTTCAAATTATAATTCTAAACTTAAGCCACGCGTTCTCTCTGAGGAAAGTTGTCTGTTTTGTTGTGATTGGAAAAAAACAACAACACTTAGTCATCGAATGTTTAAACAAACTAAATACTTTGAATAAGATTAATTACATCAACATAAATTATATGAACGTACTAAATGACCCTAGTAAGTTTAGAATTCATGTTTTGATGTAAACTACATGTGTGAAAATGAATTATCTAACTGTTTGAAGGCATTAAAAATGGTTATTGAAGACGTTATTTTGGAAAAATATAACCTTATACAGTTACCTGTTGTGTATAGTTTTTTACAAAACTCAAAGGAAGGAATTTCACTTAAACTTATTCTCTCGAACGCAGGAAACTACTCTGGAGAACTTAACAGGATATTTAAACAACGTTTGTACTGACTTCACTTCCTCGATAAGACCTTTTGTTCTTCAAACTTCATCAGTATCTTGAGCTTGTTCTTGAAGTTGTGTTGACTACCTTTTTATCTCGTTATTTGCTCGCATACCAATAAATGAAATGTTTTCAAACGAGGCCCAAAACTTGAGTGCTTTCGAGCAGTTGACTACTCTTCTTTATTCTCTTGAAGAAGAACAGTGAACTGTTGAAAGTGCTCAAGTTTTGGGTCTCGTTTGAAAACGTTACAACTTTTGTAGGTCATCCTGTGTGCTAACTTCTTAACCAGAACCAATGAATAAAATAATATTGTTAATCAAAAATTTAATCTTCCAAAATCAGAGACTTTTAAAGGTCTCTCTATTGATCTAAAAAATATGTTTACTGAAGAAATAGTCAAGGAAACTGTCGACTTAACTAAAGTAAGTTTTCTGGCACTTTCTTTATAAAATGTGTTTATGGCATTCCGAGAAAGAAAGATAATTGACTGGGTGATATAACTCTTTATTTTACCCATGCTATATTGATAACAGTTCTTAATTTTTTCCCAAACCGCATTCATGCTCATTTCTTTCTTGGCTATTTAAACCAGGGCATCCAACCATTACTTTCAGATGTGAATTTGAGCTGAACCAAAGCACCTTTCCTCTCAAGGATTCGCTAATTACAGTAAAGAACTATTAATAATTTTAATATTGTTTGCCGTCATAAATTTACATTTATTGCTTTGTATTCAAGTTTCCAAAGTTTTAGACCTAAATTCTCTAAGCGAAATTTCTTAATTAGTAAAGCTTATATAAATGTGTTTTTCTTATAGCAAAGCCACAACAGGCTTTTTGCTGAATTAACTGACAGGAATCGAACACCTGATCTTTACAATGCAAATCCGAAGACTTACTGCTATTCCAGCAGGGGACTGTATAAATGCGAAGTATATTTTTGAACACACCACGAAATTTAGTAATGTAAACAATATTTGACTGAAAATGAATATCCTATTAAGCTTGCTAATTCAGCAAAAAAAGAACTGTCAAACCTTGAGCTGGAAAGTAAGGTCAACGTGTAGACTGAGAAACTTAAAAAACAGGTTAAAACAAAGACTAAACATATTAAGAAACCAAATAAACACAGCCACAAAACTATGTTCACCTGATAAAATTAACGATTAAATAAAACAACACTTCATCAACATCAACAAATTTCCTCAAAAAACATGGAAACAATTACACGCACACACCTGGACCAACAACAATAAATTCCAAGATACAAGAAACTACAAAACCTTATATTGCTGCATACCATATGTTCCCGACATCAGCGAAAAAATAACCAACATTTGGATAAAAACTAATAAGAAAACACAACATTCTAGTAAACACCAAATTTATTCAAAAACCAGGTACAAAACTAAAGTCCATACTATGTAAAAACTACACTGACAAACACAACAGCAACATAATTTATAAAATATAGTGCAACAACTGCCACAACTTCCGAATTGGTGAAACAAATCGAATAATGGAAACTAAATTCCAAAAACATAAAAGACACCTTCATATGTTTCTGAACTCTGCAAGTCAAATAAACACAACTATAGAAAACATCCAGATATTAAATAGGGAAACAAATATAAACAAACGCAAAATTAAAGAAATCCTACTTACACAGGAACTGAAACCAAAATTAAACCAATCTAAAAAAACACCTTTATACCTACACTAATTAATAACCTAACATCCATCTGCAACGCCCCCTACAATTCCTATCCGTTTATACTCTTGTTTTGACTATCTTAGATCATCTTTAGGTCGAAACGTTCTTCTGTGTTAATACCCATACCAGCCGTCCTGAGATATATTTTACTTCACGTGAGTTTCTTGTTATTACAAATAGTCAATTCTGTTTTTAAACCCTCAACATTGGTGTCAAGCAGTCCTTGCTATTCATTAATTCAATTTTAAACTTAAATAGTTTCTGAATTAAGTTATTTTCTAGTATATCGCCAACGTTTTAATAAAAACAAACCTTTTTAATTAACAGAGACTCTAAATTAAGAAATCAACAAATATTTTTCCAGTTTTGTTGTATGTAAATCTGATTTTACACTTTCAGTACATAAAATACAAACAATCAAAGCTATACTTTTGTTGCTAACTAACATCACATAAAACCCATTGTATAAATTTGGTGTTACCAAAATGCACTAGCTTTTCTATACATGATTTTTATCAATAATCATTCAATGAATAAATCACGAATTCATTTCAGGAATGATCTCAATTTTGATTGGCTCACAAAGGAATTTACTGATGTTTGATTGCTTCAACTGCATTTTTTAACTAAAAATAACATTTTTTTTAAATATAGATCAAAACACGTTAACAAACTTAGCGTGTTTTCACAGACTTTTCTTTGCTCTGACGCAAATTTTTCATGTGTGGTTAAGTAACGGTAAAGGCTATTTATATCATCAATATCGTGAAGAGTAATGTTTTGGCAAATAACTAAATATTAATTGTCATCAGTATTGTTTAAATCACCTCCCGATGGGACAACGACAATTTCATGGAGTAACAACACTAAAGTACAGCGGTTTGATTACCTACGGTGGACAGAGTAGAGATGTGACATATCTGAGATATCATAATTAGGGTAGCGATTAATAGTACACTATTACTTACTTATTTAAGACTCAAAACACCAAACGTACCTTATTGTCCTCACTTTCTTTGAACTAACTTTATTATTACTGGAAAAACTGGCGAACCAGCAAGCTAGTCGTTGCGTTTTTGGAACGAGTCAAGCAGCTACACTGTGTACAGAAGAAAACTAGTGCTGCTGTTAAGAAGCCATGAGTGAATGGAATGTAGAACATACAATAACAAGGCGACCCCACCTCATCATTCGCCATATGAAATTCAGAAAAGGCCTTTGGCAATACGAAAGCTCATCAAGCTAGCTTTACTGTGATATGCATACTTGTGGTGAAGACTATTTCTTGAACAAAACCGTTACGGTGAGGACTAGAATAAGTAAGTAAATTGTAATTATTGAAACGCTTATTTAAGTCTTTTACATATCATAATTAGGCTGAAGGTTAAAAATACACGAGTACTTATTCTTATTTGAATACCCTAATTATTTATTATTACTATAAATTTATTTGATGCAGCTTTAGTATCTAACCTCAGAGTGTGGGTCTAACGCTCTGATTACCTGGTCTCAGCTCAGTTAACACTCGTTTAGCGAAATCTAACAAATAAGCAATATATAAATATAATGAATTTGCCGTTTGTATGCGTAATCTAGTTTTGAATTGTTTGTTTGTTTTTTTTCGAATTTCGCACAAAGCTACTCGAGGGCTATCTGTGCTAGCCGTCCCTAATTTTGCAGTGTAAGACTAGAGGGAAGGCAGCTAGTCATCACCACCCACCGCCAACTCTTGGGCTACTCTTTTACCAACAAATAGTGGGATTGACCATCACATTATACGCCCCCACGGCTGGGAGGGCGAGCATGTTTTAGCGCGACTCGGGCGCGAACCCGCGACCCTCGGATTACGAGCGCACGCCTTAACGCGCTCGGCCATGCCAGGCCCCTAGTTTTGAAAGCGCTAAGATTTCTTTCATAGAAATATTTATGGTATATAATTGTAGAAATATTTTATAAGATCAAGTAACATGAAGACAGCAAAAAGTTATCCAAATATAATGTGCTTTGATGTATAACTTTTAATAAAAAACCTATTGTATCACAAATAACTGCTTATTTTAGTGCTAAAATCCTAATTTTCGATAATAATTCTTGCTCTTTTCAAATATGTTTATTTTTATAATGTATAGTTTAGCATCACTTTTGTGTCCATTATTTTTAAAGAACCAGTTTAGAATTTTTTTTTTACCAGCTGATGTTTGTTTGCAGTTTAATAACTTGATTTTATAATTTTTGTGGTTGAAATTTAAGAAAAAAGTTTGAAAGAAGAATAGTATTCGACTGGTTTAAGTATCATTCCTTGATCGTCCTATGTTATAATACAGTTTGTATTTTCAAAGTAGAAACACATCATGCTAAGTAAATAATGTTTTGATTCCGTGTGTTTGTGTGTTTTTCTTATAGCAAAGCCCCTAAGGGCTATCTGCTCAGCCCACCGAGGGGAAGTTTTGATTCCGAAAAGTAAACAAAACACATCCAATGGGCCGTGACCTATTACTACCTTTCTATTGTCTTCTTCGTTATCGACAGGAAAACACATTTGTAAAAGAACTGTATCGTAATTTAAGCCAAAGACGAAATAGTAACTTTTTCGTAGAATATCTATTAAGTAACCGGACAAAAGGAAACAGGGAACGGAAGGTGTTTAAGGTTGGGACAAATGACAGGAAGTAGGTTTCCCTGCGATATTTTTTTTGCAATTATAATTGGAGAATTTATTGAGAAATAATGTTCAAAATTCCTTTTCACTTCCCATCCTCGAAGGTTCTGAAAAATGGATCACGTTCTTTGTTGAGTTCGGTTTATATAGAAAATTTAATTTCTCAATCAACCTCTACTTATTCATATTTTAATAGAGTAATTGTTTATTACTATTACTATTCAAAAAAAAGAAAAGAAAATGACACCCGATTTCGAGTCAAGTAGCATACGCTACGGTTTCATGAACAGGCTGGTGTTTAAGTGAGTAGGTTGTTAGCCTCCCGCACAACCCCGAACTTGGAGGATAAATTCTCAGCCCACCGAGGGGAATCGACCCCCTGATGGTAGCATTGTAAATCTGAAGATATACCGCTGGACTAGCGCGGGGCGTTGTTACTCTTAGTTTATTTGATTTGATTTTGCTCCCGACCACCAGTCTAACCACCTGGCTTCAGCTCAGGTAACACTCATGTATTGTTGAGCGAACTCTAACAGTGCTACTTCTATCATAAATATTCGTCATATGTAATGTAATTTTTATAATTCCCCTGCTTTGATAACCTCTTCCGAACATCTTCGAGTTTTCATAAATTTATTGTATGTAGGTTCATTGGTGTGAAGAAAAATCAAAGAAGAAAAAGGTGTAGAGTGTTTTCTCAACAAAAAAACTGCTTAATGGGTTATCTCCGTTCTGCCCACCACTGGCAATCAAACCTTTGAATTTAGTGTTGTAATTCATCTTGCCAATTGGAAGATCTCCAAACCAATATAAAAACGTTTGTTTTAAAGTCACTTATGATGGGGAATTTTGTTACATTAAATAATCTTAACTATAAGCCGAACCTGAAAAGAAATTAGTATTCAGATAAATAAGCTACTACAATTATCGTGGGCGATTTTATTTCTCAAGAGTTATAACTGTTGTTGTTGTTTTGAATTAAGCACAAAGCTACACAATGGGCTATCTGTGCTCTGCCCACCACGGGTATCGAAACCCGATTTTTAGCGTGCAAGTCCGCAGACATACCGCTGAGCCACTGGCGGGCAAGAAGAGTTATAACATAGCTTTTGTAAACAGTGGTGAGACGTATCTGACGTACGAGTTGGTATATACTTGTATGTCGGTCGTTGTTTTCATTATATATCGCTGAGCATTTGCAGTTTCTCCTGTTATTTGTGGAACATTTTTCTATTTATCTCCATACTTAGCCCATACTTAAAAGTTGTTACGATTTAATTTATATTACTGCTTCGTATTCATACTTAAATACTAGTTTATTTGGCTTAGATACAATTATAGCAGTGTTTAATTGTTTTATCTATACATTAAAAATAATATATAACTGATTAAGTGAGGGAAAATTCACGTTTTTTGTTCCCACAACGCTATAATAATGTTTTCGGTTTGTTTTACTTTGCATATGATAGCACAGAAATATGTCATTGTTTTTGACGTGCTGGTATACTATGAGAAACACAATTTCTACATTTAGAGATATGTAGAAAAACAAATTAATTTGAACTAAATACCGTTAATTTTATCGTATATGCTTAGTTTATTACTATCACATAAGGTATGACGAAAGATTTGACTTCAGGGAAATTGTAGAATTGGGCGCAGAGAAAAAACGCTTAAAAGAAATGGAACAAAGTAAAGGTCAGTATATCAAATAATTTACGAATTCCATTTTAGGTGTGTTTTAAATATGGCTTCGCAAAATATGACATTATTTGTGATATGATTGGCATATTGTGTGAAATACGTTTTTTTAAAAATACAAATACGTAGAAAACTAATCATTTTGAACAAAATGCTATTAGTTTCATAAAACATCGGATATTTTATATTTTCAACTGAAGTATGACAAAAGGTTTGACGTCAGGGAAATTGTCGAATTGGGCACAGGAAAATGTGGTTAAAAGAAATGAAAGAAAGTCAAGGTTAGTAGATCAACTAATCATCTGGCCTTATTACTCATTAAAATCTTATACTTCGATTGACATTGACTCCGGATCTTATGAAACAAAAGTTTTGAAAGGTATTATTCAACACAGAATAATAATTTTGACATAGCGTTTCTATTAAAATGTATTCTGTAGAGGGCAATTGACAGGTGGAACATACTGTTATAATTAACTTGAGGCTGCGCTAAAATAACGGTTAAGGTACTCGACTCGTAATCCGAGGGTCACGGGTTTGAATCCCCATCATATCAAATATGCTCACCCTTTCAGCCGTGGGGGCGTTATAAAGTACGGTCAATCCCATTATTCGCTGGTAAAAGAGTAGCCCAAGAGTTGGCAGTGGGTGGTGATTACTAGCTGCTTTCCATCTAATTTTACACTGTTAAATTAGGGACAGTTAGCGCAAATAGCCCTACTGTAGCTTTGCGCGAAATTTAAAACAAACAAACAAATAAAAATAACGTAATAGATGTGTTATAATAAATATCAGGAGAAAGAGGTCATAATACGGATATTATAGACAACAGTGTCTCTATACTTATATAACAAAGATAAAAGTAAGTAATGTTTTATACTCGTATGCGTGCTATAAATTGTCACAAGCTGTTCAGAAACTCATCACATTCACGGAGCTAGTGAACACATTTCTCTCACGAAATTAAAATCTGAACGTTGGACTCCATATCATAAAGTTTTGAAAATAAAATTGTGAGAACAAGATAAAATGCAAAGTTCTGTGTTGTCTTTTCACGTGTTTTTTTTTTTAAACAAACGTTTGGCTGTAGTTCTATGTATATGCGTATTACTTTATTACGTTGTTTTAATTATTATTGAACAATTTACTACAGAGCTTTCTGTCCTCCAGATATATGTGTTATCTGTAGATCTTATCCTTTTAGACTAGTCTATCTGCTATTGCAAATAGCCCTTAGTTAGTTTGTAGGAAATTCCATGAAACGATAATCCTGTTTAGGAAATCTTCTTGGGTGAATTAAATCATCTAAGAACTCCAGTAGAATGTGATGGGATTTATTGCGAAATACTTTCAACTAAACTTGTTATTGAGAATTTAGAACCATGACATTAGCTGTACAGCAAGACGATCCAGGTGATGTACCAGTAAAATACGTTCATTAACTAGCAAAACAAGAGTGAGTAAATCTAAGCAGTTTCATTAAATGAAAAGACACACTTTGGAATCAAAAACGACTCGGCTAGTTTTAATATTTTTTTTGTAATTTTAAATTGTACGACTAAATTATAACTTTAACTTTTGTGTATAATACTAAATATCATGACGAGTGAACGTCATAAGAATCACTGGATTAACTGTGAAGGATATATTTCATATTTTTAAACACACACATAAATGTATTCCACCCTTTTCAAAAGGTCCTCTGTGGCTCAGTGGTATGTCTATGGACTTACAACGCTAAAAGGCCCGGCATGGCCAAGCGCGTAAGGCGTGCGACTCGTAATCCGAGGGTCGCGGGTTCGGGCCCGCGTCGCGCTAAACATGCTCGCCTTCCCAGCCGTGGGGGCGTATAATGTGACGGTCAATCCCACTTTTCGTTGGTAAAAGAGTAGCCCAAGAATTGGCGGTGGGTGGTGATGACTAGCTGCCCTCCCTCTAGTCTTACACTGCTAAATTAGGGACAGCTAGCACAGATAGCCCTCGAGTAGCTTTGTGCGAAATTCCAAAACAAACAACGCTAAAACCCGCGTTTCGATACCCGTGGTGGGCAGAGCACAGACTAATTGTGTTTAACTCAAAACAACAACAGCTTTTTAAAACTAGGATTATAATTTTCATACGCGATGTGTAGGAAAAGTTCTAGTAATCCATCGATATGATGAAATCCAAATTTTGCCACAAAAAATTCAAACAAGCAACAGAAATATCTTTTGCTTGTACAACACCCCTAGCGTCAAATGTAGTGCCTGTGTGAATAGCGAGCAAATGGTATTTTTTGGACTTTCTTTCGTTATTGGGTTCGATTAGATAACTATATATTTTTATGCACTGACAATAGCGCCATGCTGAGTGATATTGATATATGATATGCTTTAACTGACATGAGCCAAACAACATATTCAAGTGATTATTAAATATGAATTTTGCTGGTAACGCTGTAGCCAGTGGTGAGGATGATAGGCATTACTGACTCCAAGGTTGGGTCAAGGATATATAAATATTTTTAGTTTTAGTTGTCACTGAATACTTCTTGCGCTCAGTTATGGCGATGTTAACAAAATAATACGTTATCAATGATGTATTTTAATCTTGAAGAAACCAGTGTGTCATAAGTATTCATTTTGACCCCAACCATGTGTATAACTTTTTTCTTTCGGGCCACATGTAAATGAAAGTAAAGACGAACTTATAACAGAATATAATCCAAGCTGCATGTGTTATCTCTAATACTGATGAGGTTTTTCGTACAATAAAAAAACTTATCAGGCCCGTTGGAATACAACAGTCTCTCTCTTTGTTAATGTGAAGATGACCTAAGAAGGTCGAAATGTTGTTCTCTGCTTTATTAGTAAAAGTGTTTATACCCACACCATCTGAGATGCATTTTTACTTCAAGTGAATTTCTCTTCATTACGAAACCCAGTATTTGTTTTATATCATTTCCTTCCGGTTCCAGTAAGTAAACTGATATGTCAGCGGAAATATACAAACTGTAGAAAACTTTGGATGAATGGACGAGCAACTGAAAACATGATAATGGTTCTAACGCTATTTATACGAGTCATATAGAAATCAGAACTAAGGTAAAAATTAACAACACAATGTTATTTATTTATTTTAACGCTCGTGGGTTCGCATCCCAATCGCACCAAACATGCTCGCCCTTTCAGCCGTGAGGACGTTATAACGTGACGGTCAATCCCACTATTCGTTGGTAAAAGAGTAGCCCAAGAGTTGGCGGTGGGTGGTGATGACTAGTTACCTTCCCTCTAGTCTTACACTGCTAAATTAGGGACGGCTAGCACAGATAGCCCTAGAGTAGCTTTGTGCGAAATTCAAAAACAAACAAACAAATATTTTAACGTAAATTATTTACTATTAATATTTATTTTTTACTTGAATTAACTTCACCCATCATTCAGACAAACTTGCAAAGTACCAATTTAGTCGTATTGTTTCTAGAATGGATAAAATAACCGTAGGTTACATTCATAAACGTAAGCAAGTACAAGTGAAATTAAAGCATGTTGTACAACTATACGTGTTCCCCGCTGTTACAGCGGTTAATCTATGGATTTACAACGCTAAAAGCAGGGGTTCGATTCCAGTTGGTGGACTTAGCAGATAGTCTGATGTGGCTTTGCTATAATAAAAAAAAAAACACATACAACTACATGTGCAATAATCAGCGCCGACGAAGCCTTTTGTCAATACAGATGCTCGTAAGGTCGGCTGAGATACGACAGATACAGTTATGGTTGAAACATTATTTATACTATCAAACTGCAAGAACAACAACTGATATGGTGTGAACTAGATTCGGTTGTTAAAATATAATAGTTATCACGTTTTATGAGTCATTTACAACTCAAAATTAGAAATCTTGCCAATTCTAAGATCCAACATCAACCCTTCTGAATGGAACTTTAAGGTGAACATCTTTCTGTCTTCCTGGACCCTAAAGCAACTGAGAAATCCCACTGTGAGTGTATTCGTGTCTCTTTCACATTAAAAGTTGGTCTGAAAAGGAAACTTGAAACTGTCGAAAGCTGTTTCCGTATAAACGTTTGTTTTGTAATAGTGTACTTTCACATTATATTACTTTACACGGTACTATGTCATTATTTACTAATATAAGTTTCTATACATCTTTAAAAATGCGTTGGCTGAGGTAAACTTCAAAGTTTATCATTAATGTCTCTAACACTTAAATTGGAATAAAATTTCGGAGGGTGTTATTTCATTTAACGCTTTTCATACGTATATAATGGCGTTGTGTTAAATAAAAAGGCTCCATAACTTGTTGAACCGTGTAAGATGGAATTTGTTCGAAATAATGAGTGTACTGAGTTCCTTCGAGTACCCACCCACCTACACCTGTGGAAGTGACTAAGATAAAACAATCTAATACAGTGATTTTTATTTTTCTCTGATTAGATAGTCCTAAACAGTCGTTACAATTCTAAAAACACAAATTGATGATTTGATTGCTTAAACACAGTATAACAATACATATTGTAAACAGATAAACGTTGTATGTTCAGAAAGAAAAGTGAATAACATTTCTAAGAACTTATAAGTTACAGTAAAAAAGGATTTACAACTATATGTCTAATACACTATATCTCGTGTTATTATATTTATCATTCAATGAGTTGTTCACATGTAGCATGATCACGAATCATTTTTGATGTCAGTAGACACCGACACTTGTTCGTACGATGAAGTCTTCTCAGGTACAATGAGTTGATCATAGTTTGCGATGCAGTGACTTCGCTAGTTGGCTGTTTAGTTAGGTTGTATAGTACAAATTAGGCTAAGTCTAAGCTGAATAAAGATATTGTGTATTAGTTCTTATGTAATATCCTTTAGTTGAATGTATCAGTTAATCTGCTCTATTACACTGGTACTACAGTGTTCTGTGTAATCTGACAGGGTGTACCCCAGACTTTGCAGGGGAAGGTCTGTATTTTCAGTTGTAAAGGTATTATAACAATGATACTTAATTACTCTATTCAGTTAAGAGAAGCCGTACAGAAAAGACCTGAATACTGTTACTTGGCTGGTGTCAGTCAGTTCGAGATTAAGTGTCTGCATCTGATTTTCAAGGATGTTTTATATAGCTGTTTATATCACGTGGAACGTAATATACAGTTCAGGTTGGAAGTACAAAATACTGTCTTATATTCACAGTTGTATAACAGTTAAATACGTATACTAAACTTCCGTTAGAGAATTAGTTTCTATAACAGCACGGTATGCATCAATGTCGAACAAACAGTGGCCTTGATCCCCAATAGCTCGATGAATACAGACACGGTCATTTTGATGAGTGCAGTGCTATAGGTATGAGTATCTATGCTTTATGTATACATAAAATATCTGTTTTTAACGTGTTCCTTCTTGTGGTCAAACTTACATTCTGATGCGTGATACTAATTTGTTTCTAAACTGTGAAGATGAGCATAAAAAGAACAGTTTAAATTTCCTAAACCGTCGTTTCTCAAAACAACTATAATACAAAATTTTAGGTTTACCCTTAGTGACACAGCGGAATGTCTGCAGACATACAATGCTAGAAACCGGGTTTCGATACTTATGAGAAGTAGAGCACACACAGCCCCGTTTATAACTTTGTGCTCCATTTTAAACAAACTTTAGGTTTTGATAAATTTTCTCACAATATTTTATCCTGAAAATTATTAAGGGTGTTCTAAATGAAGCATTGGTGTAAGTATTTCAATGAAAATGCTGTTAAAACAGTTAAATGTTCATGATCAAGGAAGCATAACTTGAAACATGTTTTATAGAATTCAGTTTTAATATTGTATTGCTTCTTCCCGGATGGCAATGAAAAAAACAACGAACCAGACAAACTACTTTTGGTTGACCGAAATCATAAGAATTGTTTTACACAACTGACGCTCCAAAATTTTTAATTCTAGAATATTTTATTTACATTAAAAATAAAGTATAGTAATATCAGACCTGATGATTTTATTATTTAAAATATTATTTTATGAAATTAACATAATAATTTATTTATTTTAATTTCAGTGAAAATGAGAATGAAAATAAAAATAAAATATTTCTATTTATTTAAAGTAAAGCTCTATCTAACTCCATGTTTCATGTACGAGAAACGATTTTTTCTTTTTTAACATGCTACAAAAACCTTGTAGTGAAGCTTTGTTTGTTTGTTTGTTTTGGAATTTCGCACAAAGCTACTCGAGGGCTATCTGTGCTAGCCGTCCCTAATTTAGCAGTGTAAGACTAGAGGGAAGGCAGCTAGTCATCACCACCCACCGCCAACTCTTGGGCTACTCTTTTACAAACGAATAGTGGGATTGACCGTCACATTATACACCCCCACGGCTGGGAGGGCGAGCATGTTTTAGCGCGACTCGGGCGCGAACCCGCGACCCTCGGATTACGAGTGCACGCCTTAACGCGCTCGGCCATGCCAGGCCTTGTAGTGAAGCACGTATGTTTGAAAATGACCGGCACTGCTCATTTGTAACACAGTTTTATGAGGTCTTTTGTACGATATTATTTCATTAAGTTAATTCTGTAACAAATTTAATAATATATGTTTATTATAATAACAATGTTCGTTGCAGTTAAATATATAAAACCCGCAAAACGCAAAATTGAAAATGTGCATGGCACTTTTCATGTCCCCAGTGAACCTCCATATCAAATTGGGTGAAAATCTAGCTACAGAATGTTAAACAGTGGTGAAAAACGCTCATAAAAACTGCAAAACTAAATATGTGTATGTATCGGCCGGTGGACACAATGAACCTCCATAATGAAGATCCATCTAAGCCCTGCGTAGTAATTACATGGACAGATAACAAACACTGTTATTACATTTATATAGGTTAAATGTAAATGGATGCAAAACATCTATACTGTGTAAGAGAAAATAAATAAACAACAATTAACGGGCTAGTTATTAACTACAATATTAAAACTCACTAGTCAATTACTTCTTATATCTTTTAGTTGTATAATGAAAGAGATTAGTAAGATATAAATGTGACATAGATATTCCAGTTGCGCTGGTGATAAACCAAATGAGTCAAGGTTTAAGTAATCCGAAATGATTGTACGTAACTCAAGAGAAAGGTTTCAACGCAATTTCTTATAAATAATTTGACTTAAAATTATTGTAATCAAACATTTAAAAATTAATTCGATTCCTCGAAACATTTTGTTTAATTCAAAATTATATTTGTTTTAATTTTAAGCTTCAATAACACATTTATCTCTTGTGATGTAAATTAATAAAAAATATTAACTATTTAAAATTTAAATTGCTGACTGAGTCCTAAGAGTTTGTCAGTTCTATCTTGTTTATAGATTAATCATTACTGTAAATTAATGAATACTAAAAGTAAAATTAAAAATAGTGAAAACTGCTAAACAAAATTAGATACATTAAACATTTTAATAAAAATTATAACTTATTTAATAAGATTTAAGAAACCGAAGTAAAAGTTGTAACATATAAGAATTGGCTATTTAGTATATCGCTATAAAAATAACATAAAAATATGACATATTAAGTACTTTATGAATAACTAACAATGCTCATGAGCCACTAGAGTATTTATGTGTGTCTGTGTAGTTAAGAGTTATTTGTGAAAGTAATAACATGCGCTGTGAATTACTTGTGTGTCACAACTATTTTCTCTAAGCCACTTGCAACTAATATGTTCTCAATATGTCTAACTCGCATATAAGGTACTTGTGTATGTTACAAGTTGTCTCTCATTAATTAGTAAATGTAGCCTGAGTGTCTTCTTGTGAGCCACTACTATTTGCTCTGAGTGACTTTTTAACCAACTTATTCTGAAGTCACATGTATTCCAACAATACATTTTGAGTAGATCTATCTTTCTCCATAAACCAACACTGGTGAGTCGTAATTAATTCACTAATGACTGAGCGAGGATTGGTTTATAAAGATCTGACAGTAGCTTTAGTGTCTATTCAACTGTTTGTAAGAAGATCCGGTATGTTATTAGATTGTGAAATAATTGTCTACAAGTAGGACCGATTACCTGTACCTGCATTGTTATGGAGGGATCTGCGCTAACTCTGACTAATTATTTTGATTCCTTTAGAATAAAATACAAAACTACACAATGGGCTATTTGTGCTCTGCCAACCACGGATATCAAAACCCTGTTTTTAGTTGTGTGAGTTCACTCTGGGGAGCGACTTATTGTGTATTCAAATCAAATAAGCTTTGATAACAGCAATAGTCACTGATTTAGGGCACTGTCCAAACATCGTTCAGGCCTATGTTTGGGCGTCATCCTTGGAAGTGACGTTTTGAGTGTGCCAACTGGGGGTATGTGACGTTATCCGATATATCCGTGTCCAGAGGTGGAAGTTAACCGAATGACGTGCATGGTGTCATAAAGTTAATTAACGTATTTGATATTGATTGTTAAGGTCAAGGGCTAGATGTCAAACACATTTGAACTTTCGAAGTAAGTATTTATCATAATTTCTTAAATGCCTGAAATGGAAACATAAAATCACATATTTTTTAAAAACGACTGTAAATTTCTTTGTTGCAATCAAACGTATGAATTTTACGTTTGAAGTTGAGTTGCTAAAGAAAACGACGATAGAAACTTTGACGTAAATGAGTGTTTGTGTTTTCTTATAGCAAAACCACATCCGGTTATCTGCCGAGTCCACCGACAGGAATCGAACCGCTGATTTTAGTGTTGTAAATCCGTAGACTTACCGTTGTACCAGCGGGAGACATTCATTGATGTATATTCTGATTTTGTATTTTTTATTTCCGATTGATGTAAGCGAAGTATAAGTTCTGGAATTATATCGAAGGCTTGTAAGCGGTTAGCTCTTATCAAATATGAGAAGATATACTTTGAGAAAATTTTGAATGTTGTCATTTTATTTGATAAAAGCATAAAAAAATATTACATTCTTAATCCATTCTAAACAAAATGTTTTAGTTTCTACTGTAAAACCTTGTTACATAGCTGTCTATAAAACAATAAATTCTTAATTCATTATAAACAGAATCCTTTAGTTTCAACTGTGAAAACCTTGTTACATAGCTAATACTAGCTTTTTTATAAAGTTTGATAACTGAAGGATAGCGCAAGTCTTACCTTAAAAGTTTGTTCACGTACAAGTCCATAATATCCAAATTAATTCTCCATTTATTGTCTCTTTATTTAATTGTCCAACTTGAAGACGAGATATGCCAGAAATACCACCAACAATTGAAAAGGGTGTAACGTCTACAGTTTCGTGCAGGAAGAATATTTCCAATGAACAAAAATTACACCTTAAGTAAACTCTGAATGTAAACCGAAAATTAATTCTAAAGAATGTATGTAAATTAAATTGGGATTTTTCAACAAACTTAGCAAAAGAAGACAATGCACAAAGAAAAAATTATTTTTCATTTATTTTTATGTTACTTCTTTTTTAACTGAGAAATAATATGTGTGTTGAAGCTGTTTTTCATGATTGGTCGAAAATAAAGAATATTTTAGGCACGTTATTAATTTAGTAACCCTAAGAGGAAATTTTCAACAATTATCTTCTGAAATTTGCTACAAGTTATGAAATCAAAGAAAAAGAGTTTGAGGCGTCAAACAGATTCGACATGTTTACAGGAAGCATGTTGTGAAACAAGTTTATGCACAATTCGCCTATAGGTGACAGCACGTAACCATTAAACAAACGTGTAAATCTCGTACGTTAGTTTTTGACTTACCGAATTCTTACTGTTCCACTGCAGTGGAGTTTATTTAATAGAGTGGAATAAATATGAGAATAAGTTCAAAGTATTTCAGTGTTTATTAGAAATACAAAATCAAAGAAGACAATACAGCTTAAATATGTATATAACTCTTAGCTGAATTACCTTATTACCAATATTGTTTGTTAGTGCAAGTGATCCGTGAATCCCACCTAACATGTACAAAAACGTTTAACTAAAGTGCTCTTAGAATAACATATATATATCCTAAATCGTTTAGCTATGTTAGTCTTCTTAGATATGAAAACTTAATTTAACTTAAATATATTTACTATGACATATCTGGATATTTCAAATCATCCATAACTGTGAATCTCATCTAATTAACCCATATGAAAACTTCAAATTAAATATCCTAAATATGAAATATGTGAATATTATAAACCATCCATTATACATAAGTAATTTTATAAAACGTCTTACTCTGGAATGTTTATTGTAACTTTGATTTCAAATCTTTGCCATTGTTGAGAAAAGGATGTGCATGACTTACATAGAAGAATAATTATTTGTTCTTCTGAGCCAGTATTTGTGTTCCTATTTAAATACCAGATCAACAACATAAATCAAAGTAATTAATTTCAGAGAGTGAATATAGGCGTTCCTCTGTTTCATAACGTTGAGTAATTTCTTGAATAATCTTCACGTTTCCTCTAGCACGCTCATAGCATCTATAATCACGTTTGTAGGAAAAATAACGTTTACAACGTGCTAAGCTCAATGACGACATTTTTACTTTTATCTTTGTTTTGTTGTTAAATGTTTTATTTTAAAAATTCTCAATAATTTTATGTTCAGGATTCAAATCTCACATTATATTATGTCATTTAACACAGTTTGTTTGATATTTTTAGGTAAATAACTCGCACTGCTTAAATAAAGTCATTCATTGAAGCTCAATAGTATTTCCATGTTCAATTATAGGGCTAAGTAACTCTGTTAATGGAATCAGTGTACTTTTAACCAATATTGCTATTCTAGTCTTTATAGCACTTCTTATCGGAACCAGTCTATTTTTAAGTATAGGTACAACGAGACTGCAGTCAGTGTAGTTTCAATAGAGTTACCATCTCATAATTCGAGTAAAGGTACTTTTATGTATAAACGGTGTTGTTGCGAGAGTCAGAGTAATTTAAGACAGTGTTTTTATAACAATCAATGTATTTTTATGTATATGCAGAATTATTAAGAAAAGTGTATGTACATTACATAAGAAGTAAGTATTTCTCCATCTGAATGTGAAAGGATTTATCTTATTGCAGGCATTCTTCTTGCGTCAAGTTTTTGTCGACTTAATTTCCCCGTCTTCGCTAGTTTTCTTAGCACACCACCTGTTTCGTAATCAACACTTGAACATGACTAGTACATCTTTTGTATGTCTATTTCTTACAAGTACAACAAGGTATATGCACTTTCTATGTTTTTAATGTACTGTGTTGCAGTAAAAATTGGCGAAACGTTTATGATACTGCCCATTTAAGCTTTTCGAGTTTACTAGACAAATAGCTTCTAAAAGGGCTGTGTTGTGTATTTAAAGTTCTTTTGTAATGAATTTATCGTTATATGGTTATTATAATGTCCAAGCTTCTTTCTGTACAATTTTATTTTTTGCATGTGACGTATGTTGTTGACTATGTATTGCGCAAACCCCTCATAATCTCGAAATATGTAGAACTTTTGTGAGGTAAAAATCAATTTTTTTTTTTACAAAAACGCGCTAGAATATTGTTGAATTTTTGAGAAACTCGCGTGATTCATATAAAAAGAAGCTAGCGAGAGAAGAAGAAGTATTATTTTTGGACAGCTGCAGTCAGTGTGCTATAAGCCTAAGAAGCTATAATTGTGATTAATATTAGTGTCTATTAATCGGAAAATTACAAAATTTGACCAGGAACGTTTATGGATTTCGGACCTTGAAAACCATTAAACCTCAGTGAATAACTTTGGACGTTATTATTTCGACGAAGATGTTAACTATCTTCATTGATAAGAAGTGAACTTGAAGTGGTGCGAGGCCAATTAAGACTCGCTGGTGAGAAGCAACAATATCAACTCACAACTAATTTGCTCGTCCTGGACTTAGATTGAAGATAAAATATATATAGTTCTAGACCGGATATAAGACTCAGTATTGTCTGTAAGTTCGTAAAACTATTGTATATAAACTATCATTTGTAATAAGTGTTATTATGAATTGTATTGTTTTTTTATGTTTGTATGTTAAAATATATTTGTGTTAAAAATGAAACTGCGCGTATCAATCTTGTAGGTAAATAACATACACTTAATACATATTAACATTTAATTAACTATTAAGCTCAAATAAAAAAAATCGTTTTTTTTTCTAATAGTAAGAGTTAACATACGTCATATAACAAATCTGAGACTCTTCCGAAGTGAATAATAATACACATCACCTTTTATTTTGAAAATGTTCGACGAGGTTCACAGCACCTCTAATATATTTATTGATATGTAATTCGTGTTCACACACAAAATTAGTTTTGTCTATATCGTATCTAGACTTGAACTTGTAGTGTTATAAGACATCCGTGCTCTTTTTGTTGTTGTTTTTTGTTCTACTTCTGTGATACTGTTGTATGAATACGAGATTTACTTATACAGACCAGAGATTCATTGTCACCACTAAGTCATATTGCCATGATACTACTTGTATTGCATATTTATGGTAGAATATTTCGTGTTGCCTGTGCCTATCCCAGAACACAAATAAACCTTAAAAGTCTCTATAATGATAATACTGACAGAATATGATAAACAACTAAAGAATCGAATACAAATATTTTACTTGCAGTAAAAAGTAAGGCATAGGCTGATTTCTACTGGTGAGTTCGAATCCCTACCACACTAGGTATGCCTGCCCTTTCAGCCGTGGAAACGTTATAATGTTCGGTCACTCCGACTGTTTGTCGATAAAAGAGTTTGTGGTGATGACTAACTGCCTTCCCTCTAGTATTACACTGCTAAATTAGGACAGCGCAGATAACCTTCGTGTAGCTTTGTGTGGTATTTAAAAAAGAAAAGAATAAGATGTTCATCTCTACGGTATGTCTGGTTTACAGATAATAAAATAACGTCAAAGGTCACACTAATGGCGTATTCTCGCAACATGGACAGTCAATTTCACGGTCATGTGACTGTGATTAAATAACTTACTAGTTAACTTTCACGTTTAATGTTGAAAGTTTGTTGTTGTTCTTTTTTGTTTTTTTGTGATGCTACAAATATGCACAAGTTACACATGAAAAGCTTAGAGTTAATTCAAGACTTTAAATGTAAAATTTTTAACTGGTTACCATATAACCCTTAAACGGCGGCCATCATCAACTGATGCGACTACCTACAACATTTCCGCTGTTTAAGGGTTAACAAAAAATCAACATTTGAAGTGATTTTGGATGACAATAGAAGACATTTTCGTTAATTGACGAGCCTTCAGTGTCAATTACTGGCACGGAAATAAACCTATTTTGTTTACAAACCAAATCATTCATCTGTTTATGTTAGTCAAAAATTCATTTTAGAAAGGATCCAAATTACTGAAATACCCAGCATACTTAAAATGTATATTTTTGGTTTGTACTTTCTCAGCATGCTACTTAATGACTGGAACTTTCAGAAACAAGAAGCAACTCATAATTTCTTATGTGTGAAACCCACTTTAAGATACATATCTGGATTTTGTCGCTGACAGAATGTTTGTGTGTTAGCCTCGGATTACTTAAGTCAATTTCGATGGAAAGAGTAAATAACGTAAAGGAAGTTGTATACATAAGAAAAAGAAGGAAGCAATGGAGTCATATACACAATAATAACTAGTGAAATTGTTTACCTCACTACAACTACGACTTTTACATATTTTAAGGGGGAGAGCTTATTCTAGCGATTTTTCTAGCTATTATAATATTTCTGTATTTTTCAATTATAAATCTTGATAGTGAAATAATTCTTGTTTATTTACATCAGTATAAAATGAAGTATTTCCAAAGTGTTTTTGTTCAACAAGAAATACCGTTTATGCAGACTTTCATAACGAATTTGTTAATGTATTAACTAAGATAAATAACATAATCTGTTTCATGTGTATCACCCCAGACTTTCTAAAAACTGACTTATTGTTATCACTATTTTGCTACGCAGTTTACATTATGCGACTGAATTTAGTGGAATTACAGATAATTTTAACACAGGTTAAAAACGTTCGATTCAGCTCTTAGAAACAATATATTGAAGTTCAGTAATAGATTACATAATGTGTAAACTATGGCTTTTTTTTTAATCCAGAGAAATGTATTTATAACTGTAAATAAAGCATCTGAGATCACTGACTTTATAACTATAGATAGTTGGTAAATATAAAGATGAATAAATTTAGGTCATCGAAAGAGAAAAAAAACATCTTTTTGTTCTACCATTTGTTCACGATATTTGTTAACAAAACTCTACTTAGAAATTATCAATTTTTAATTTGCGATGCGAAATCTGTTGTAAAACAATGTTTTCCAACCTAAACTTTATACGTGTTTACAAAGTTGTAAATTTTCCCGATGAGTTTTTTCTTAAACGCCAGCTCTGCAGCGAAATTCGCAACAACGGGCATTCTATGAAACAAATTTACCCCAGAATAATCCTTTACCTAACGCCCCCCAGTGGCTCAGCGGTATGTCTGCGGACTTACACGCTAAAATCCGGGTTTCGATACCCGTGGTGGGCAGAGCACAGATAGCCCATTGTGTAGCTTTGTGCTTAATTCAAAACAACAACAACCTTTACCTAACATTTATCTGAATGGCTTTAATCCTGTTTTTACTTACCCTGCGCTTAAGACAAAATTTCGTTTATCGTGCTACAATATATAGATTTTGTATATTTTTCACTGAACATAAGCTGATTGTCTAAAATCCGTGATGACGAGAAAACCCACTTGTATGAAAATTATATATTTAAAAATGGCTGGTATGGATAGAGAAAACACTAGTAGAGGAGCGAACATCTAATTACGTACTCTACATTCCTGCACTCAATTACATAACCGCCTTCAAACATGTTGTCAGCTACCGGTCAGTAACACTTTCTTTCTTTGTGAACCTGACAATGTCCGAAGTAGGTCGAAACGTTGTTCTCTCCTCTACTAGTGTCTTCTCTATCCATACCAGCCGTTTTTAAATATATGATTATCTAAAAGTTCGTGGCCTGGCACGTCCAAATGGTTAAGGCACTCGACTCTTAATATGAGGATCGCAGTTTCGAAAGCAAGTTATACCAAACATGCTCCTCCTTTCAGCCGTGAGGGCGTTATAAAGCTATTGTCAATCCCACTATACGTTAATAAAACAGTCGGATAAGAGTTCGCGACGGGTGGTGATGACTAGTTCCCTTTCGTCTTCTCGTATACTGCTAATTTAGGGACGGCTAAAGCAGATAACCTTCGAGTAGCTTTGTAAGAATTTAAAAAAACGAAAAAACAAATAGTTCATTACCACCCGAACCATTACGGTTTGTTTGTTTTGAATTAAGCACAAAGCTACACAATGGACTCTCTGTGCTCTGCCCACCACGGGTATCGAAACCCGGATTTTAGCGTGTAAGTCCGCAGACATACCGCTGAGCCACTGGGAGGCGAACCATTACGGAACACAGATCAACAAATTAATTTTATAACATGTCGATTTAATGAATAATGAACAAGGAAGGAAACGAAGAAACTAATAATATTTAACGAATCCTTTTACTTTTTTTTAACAGCTACACAAACAAAAATAAAGCATTTTTACTATTTCTGTCGTATTGTAATATTATAATACTAATAATAAATAAAATATGATTGTTTGAGAAAGTTTCATGTTTATAGTCAATGCAACAATAAATGGCCATACATAATCAGTCTTCATGCTTGGATTGTTTGATGAAATACGCAATAAAGATATCTTCAGAGTACAATAAAGATATCCTCAGAGTACATTATTATGTTTCGGTGATATTCTGCCCAACACTGAGCTTCCTAGTCCCTATTGGCACAGCATCATGAAACTGGGATTTTATTCTCGTAATAGACAGAACCTTGATAGCCCATTGTGTATCTTTAACTGCAAACAAATCCAAAACTGGTCTCTGTAGCACTATAATCCACGTAACTGTGTCTTCGAGTTTAATATAATGTTAGCTTACATCAATTTTCATATATGACGTCATAACATAAAAGTTATAGAAAAGGCAAAATTTTCATCAAGTCAAGGATATTTAAACTTTCGGGACAAAATCGGATTAATATGATTCGAAACATAACAGACATATCTAAATTCGGAGTGTTAACTCTTTTCTTCACTATTGGCTGCCTTAAACCTAGGTAACTTAAATCTGCATGCCACCACAGAACAGCTTTAATTGTTTATTTATAGCTGCTTATTGGAATTTCCTGATCAAACGGATGTACAAGAATAAAATCGCTTGATAATCCCTTTCTCTTCACGTGCCATGACGAGCAAAGTTAGGTATTTCCCTGAAAGTGCGCGTGTATAAGAGAGAGAAGGACGAGTCTACACTTACTTTCTCAGAGCAACAGATATGCAACGCGGCTTTATCCGGAGGTGATTATGACGTCACAAGGCGAGGCAGTAGTATAAGACAAGAGTGAATTGCAGTTTGGACGATCAGTCATATAGAAAGTCTATGAGTTTTAGACGCTTGTATTAGGTGGCGAAAGAATTAAAGACGTTGATAGTATTTTAATTTTTATTAGATATACAACGTGTTACATTGGCTTTTCATTTTAGGTTTAACTTTAGTTTCGTGCACTAGTCAATAGTTTTTTTTTGTAATAAAGACGTCTTTTGAACTTCGAAATTCATCTCAAAGGGTTTAAGGCCTCAGAATGGAGGCGTTTATTAAATGGGTCCTCTGGTGGATTTTAATTGCAGGTGTCTCTATTGCTGTAGCGCGTGACGGTAAGTTTCGTAAATTGCATGATTTGTTAATATATTTTAAAACAATAAATATTCTATGTAAGCGCTGTTACTATGGTATTTTCTTACCACATGTATTAAAGAATTCTCTTTGGAAATTTTAACTTTAGTCAAAGTGTTCACATTTCAAATAAATCTAAAGAAAAAAAACTGTTTGGATAATCTATTGTTAATAAGTCTTGTGAATGAAAAATGTCTGAAACAAAATATTTAAATAATTAGACGTTTCCACACTTTTCAATGTAACGTATTAACGCAGGTAGACTACCATGATGTTTTAGACTGAATTAGCGTTATGTGGAACGCGCGAGGGTAGAGCTGTGTCCAGTTAATAGTGTTATACTGGTTGGCAAATCTAAGTATTTCTCAGTCTGCTTTATTTTTGTTTATGAACTGTTAACCAAACTGATATTTAAGTATATGATGGATTTTTTAAAATAACCGAGGTAGGGGGGTAGGTATTAACGCTGCTATTATTTTCCTAAATTACAAAACTCAAGCTATTAGTCACCACGAATGTTACAGTTTATCGTTCAACTATTCCTTTATTTGAGGATATATTTTCTCTACGTTTAGTCACGTTTTTCTTCTTTAGTTATGGGAAATTAAGAGTTCTAGCTTTCCACGAAAAATGAAACAAGGAGCAGGAGGGATGACCTTGGATTTTACGTCATGAAGCAGGCCAAATCGCCATTCTATTGTAAGGTTTTCACCTGAGGACGGATACCACAAGCACTTTCAACAGAGTGTATTTACAACAAACATATTTTGTTGTTGAAGATAAACAAGCTAGGCTGACGCTCATTTAGCTGTTACCGTTATATCTGTGTTTTCAATAGAAGTCTAAAAATTTGTACATAATATGGATTAATAAGCATATAGTGATAAATATGGTGTCGGGAAAACACATGTGCAAGCTCGTTACGTATGATTGAAAACATGCGCATTCTAACGTGTTCAAAATGGAAGTACTTCGTTTCGCAAGTTGCGTTTCAAAACTCTTTTCTTGACTAAGTTGCTAATACACACACACACACACACAAGTAATTGTATTAGCGAGAAAAAAGTCGGCAGTAACAGTGAAGTTTGACGTATGTGAAGAATAACAAACATTTAATATTTGAATGTTCGTAATGTACGTATTCCATCTTTATTAAGCTATGTTGAATAGGTTATAATATTAGGTATAAATATTTATGAAGTTAAAACATTTTATAAAAAGTAACAGAGAAAAAAAAGGATGAATTAATTTAAAGATGACCAAATAAACAAAGGATAAGATTACTCAACAATATTATAGAACTATTCAGGACAGACATAATTGTAGCGAGACTGTGTTATTTGAAGTTGGGAATTCATTTACAGTAGATAAAATTACTTTAAGTAAAAGTTCAATATTAGATGATCCAATTGAATTACTCTAAGAATCGTAATCAAGTCAAGGCGACTGGAGTTTTCACAATATGTGTGTGTGAATTTTGGACTGTGGTGGATTTTTTTTATATATTTTTTTACCAGTTCTATTTGATACTCCCGTATGTTCGCAGGTGTAACTGACGTATAGTTTTGCTGATGTAAATGATGTCACAGCAAACACATCTATATTTGTATACGATCCTTGAACACAAAAAATGGTAGGTAATTGGTTGTTAGAGATGAATGAATTATGAAAGGTGATTTAAATATTTGTAGTTAAACTTGGGGATAAAACGTTTTAACATGTGTGATTTCAGGTTCGAATTATGCTTGAAAATAAATGGGGGGGAACAATCAATCTCAATGGATATTTGTCAATAGTGTAGGTTTATTTGGAGGAAGGGACTGAAATTTGTAAGAGAAGAACTTGCGTGTTAGGGCCAAATTCATCGTAAGGGACAGCCGTTGTTTATTAAAATGTTCTTTAAGATGGTAATTTCGACATAAAGAGATGTCGTTACAACACGTGTACTTTATTAAAGGCTCAGTATAAGGTTGTGTTTAAACGAATTAGGAAAAATAAAACAAAACTGTCGAATCAAGTGAGTTTTAATAGGGTCACTCTTAGGGCCGACTTTTGTTAACATATTAATTTGTTACTATGAGCATGCGTGGCTTTGACACCTGGCTTGCTGAATACAAACTGGCTTTATGTGGAATATATGTTGATGATACATTTTTACTCTTTTGAAGCTCTACTCGCATCAAACAATTTCTTGGATTACACTAACATTAATTTTACTTCATAATTGAAATAAAAGGTAAATTTCCTTTTCTTGATATCCAAATCAGCAGATCAGATAATCACTTCACAAAATCCGTTTATGGTAAACAGAATTGCAAAACATATTCCATTCAACAGTTTTTATTCTTAATTCCTTTTAAATGTACCTTATAATCGGTTTCCTTAGTAGAGCATATGTTTTAACTACTTCTTTCTTCATACCGAAATCACTACTTTATATAACAGTTTAGTTTGATTTTTGAATTTCGCACGGTCTGGGTAGATCATTCGGCGCCCAGGCCGTGAAAGTGGGTTTTCTTGGGGTACTCCTGTTTCCCCCCACAGCAAAATCTCTGGCATCGGACCTGTATGTCCCAGCCGCATCTGAAAAGGGCCGTTTACCGCGACACCTGGAATAATCACTGTAAATTTTAAAGATCAATTCGCTAGCGTACTCTGTCCTAGAGCCAAAGTCTGGCTCACCTCACTTTCACTGCTCTCGTCCAGTTTTCCCGTCCTTCCTCTCACTCACAAATACCCCACTCCAGTTTCTAAATATTAAAAATAAAATAAAAATTCCTCGAACATTTCAAAAATTTCTCGCGAAAGAGGACGAAGAGGAACTACAAAGCTCCTGAGCACCCCAGTTGGGGAGAGAACTCTTCTGATTTCTCTCTCTCTAAACTGAACCCCTGCCACGTTAGTTTAGTTTAGTTTGAATTTCGCACAAAGCTACTCGAGGGCTATCTATGCTAGCCGTCTCTAATTTAGTAGTGTAAGACTAGAAGGAAGGCAACTAGTCATCACCACCCACCGCCAACTCTTGGGCTACTCTTTTATCAACGAATAGTGGGATTGACCATAACTTATAACGCCCCCACGGCTGAAAGGGCGAGCATGTTTGTTTTTAATCCAGCTCTAATACGAAAGTTCTTTTGCAAATTTTATTCTGTTTTGTGTTTTCAAAAAAGACTGCTTCTCATTTGTTTTAAGGCCTTATTACAAAAGATGTGCATCTTCAAATGTACGATACTACAAGCACCAGAAGTAATTATTGAATTTTGAGAGATTCTGGTTCTCCAAACACATTTAGTGCTAAATACAGAATAATAAACCCAGTTGATTTGTTAAACAATCCATTGTAGTACGCTTTCATAAATAGCGCCTAAAATGGTGAGTTTATTTCTCTGATGGATCCAGGAATGATATCTTTTTAAGAAAAGTTCTTAAATGAAACTTAAACATCTTGAGTTTAAAACATTTCGATGTGGTTGTTAACAGGTGAGCTTTTATGACAAATTCCTACCTGGCAGTTTAAGTGTGTGCGTAGTATATACGTTTAATTCAATGTTCCAACTGAAAGCATGCAAGCTTTATTTTGCCTGGAAGTTGGACGTAACGGATCGTTATGTTTTAAACGATAGGGCTTTTTTTCATACGAATAAAATATTATATATTCGTTTCAAATTGATGCTTGAGTAAATAGCTTTTATATTATGAAAGAAACATGTGTTTTCAGATATTGGATTTTAGGGCTGAATATCAAAAATAAAAAAATAATGAAAAAGTAAAAAATACGAGAAGTGAAGTTTCTGTACTTAAGATTATCTTCAAAACTACAGTTCTTTTATTCAGGCCCCCCAGTGGCTCAGCGGTATGTCTGCGGACTTACACGCTAAAATCCGGGTTTCGATACCCGTGGTAGGCATAGCACAGATAGCCCTTGTGTAGCTTTGTGCTTAATTCAAAACAACAACATCTTTTATTCATATATTTGTATTCAATTATAATTATTGTAACATTCTCTAACATAGAATATTTTATTAAAACATGATAATTATAGACCATATCAGCTCATCCTGATTTAAAACTTGAAGTTGCATATTTACAACAGCGTTAATATTTATTCTGTTCTAGTTTTAGTTACAGTATACTAAGTTAACAAGCCCGCTATGTTCTCTGATTTCAGTGTCTCCTTCCGGCCAATACATTCAAATAGAGATGATCTGGTGCATTAACAGTTTAAGGCACCTTTTGTTGGTATTAGTTTTGTTTATTCTTAATGCTTCAAGAACCAATACATCTCAATTTGGGTCATGCTACGTGACTCGTATTCTGCTCTGTGTATCCTATGTTGTAGATTGCTTCGTTTTATTTGAAGTTTTTATTTTATTTTTGAACAAGTGTAGGAGTTTTGGAATTCAGCGTATCGTTTTTGTATCTCCAGTACTTGTAACTATAAAGAGCCAGACACTTTCAGGATTTAATAAAGGTTAGAAACTGTAAATTCACATTTTTAACGTCGTGTGCGACATCCTTAAACTTTCAAATATCGATGCTTCTTGATCTTAACAAATTAATTTATGCTGGAAGTGAGTGCACTATCTACAGAGATTAAAAACTAATTACTTGTAATCCATTTTGTTTCAAGTAAAAACGAGATGCCTCTAATAATTATATATATATATAATTAAACAACGTGTGCCAGTTAGTCTGTGCATATACGCTCTAACTTGCATGAAAATCTTGTTCCTGTAGGCTAATGGTAAAGTGGTACTGTCACGTTTATACGAGTGCAAAAGTGAACATCTAACGTGCATTATTCGATTATAAATTTTCGAAACTACGACATTTATACGTTAAAGTAGACCCTTTACCTCGTGACTTTATAAATAAAGCAATTGCAATATGATGGCATTTCAATATAAACTGCAACAGATGCCTAAATACGCTCCATACGTGAAAAACAAGTTTTCTTACGTGGAGTTAAACAACAACAACAAAAAAACACAATTTCTTTTGTTGGTGGTAGTGTACTTGGTGTTTCGATGATATCTTAGAATAATTAAAACCAAAAAAGCATATTTAACATAAATGGTAAAGGATTTAATCTTGTCTGTTTTTTGTTTTGTTTTTTTAAAGAAGAAAAAATCTAGCAAAATATTTCAGTTGTCAAACAATTTTTTTCATGCATCGTACGCGAAACACGGGTTTACCCCCTAGTAGATTGTTACAATTTTAACTCTTCCCTTTTAGATCTTAGAAACTTAAATTTTTAGGGAATTTACTTCACTGATAAACATGAAAAAATATGCAATGCAGAGTAATGCAACACTTGCATTTTTTCCCCAGATTTCGGCAATATTTCTGAAAACTAGTTATCGATCCATTTGGGGGATTTGTTATTTCAGTATGAGGCGCGAAAAATCGACTAGTTTCATATTTTATTTCTACGTACTTTCTTATTTTATTTTTAAAATGTTTTAAAATAACTGTATTAATCAGAAATGCTTTTTTAAGTTTTATTACATGGATACTTTTTGTTCTGTTTTATATAATATTGAGGACAATGTAATTTTCTTTTGATGTTTCGGTTTTATAAATTGGATAATTAAAGGTTAATTTTTACTGTGTGCCCTGAATTGTGGGCTCGGCATGGCCAGGTTGGTTAGGCACTCGACACGTAATCCGAAGGTCGCGGGTTCTGATCCACGTCACACCAAACATGCTTGCCTTTTCAGTTGTGGACGGCATTATAACGTAATGGTCAATCCCTCTATTCGTTGGTAAGAGTAGCCTAAGAGTTGGCAGTGGGTGGTGATGACCACCTGCCTTTCCTCTAGTCTTACACTGCTAAATTAAGGACGGCTAGCGCAGATAGCCCTCGAGTAATTCAAAACAAACCACACCCTGAATCATAAATAGAGGTTTAACAACTTAATCTTTTGCGTTTTCTTCACAAAATACTGTGCGATCGTAATTACCTGCGTAAATGTTTTTCTTTTTTAAATGTTAGTTCTTATTTGAAATCACTGAAGTACTTCAGTCTGTAATTAACTTCCATGGACCCAATACCTAAATCAAAGCTGTTACTGAAGGGATATAATTCGCTTTAAGCTAGAAACCATTTTATTATAATACCATGTGATACTTAACATAAACGATTGACGGCGGTGTAAACTATCTAATCTGGTGAACCCACAAATATGTACAATTTGTAACAACGTAAATAACATGTAAAATACAAACGAAGGTAATATCGTATTGTAACATACAAATATGACAAGAACTACAGAAATAAATAACTTGCAGATGTAATTTTTCTCCATTTATCGCTGAGTCACAAATGTAACGCAGAGATGAAATTCATCTTTCATAACGAGTCGCACAATTTTAGTGTTTGACCTATTATTCTTAATAGCATTGCTTCCAAATTCTGTAACATTCTGTAACCTTAAGAAGTGGAGACTTTTTATCTTGAGAATGTAAGGATTTTTATGTCGCAAATTCTAGTCATTTTTGAAGTTAGAAAATACTTTTGTTTCAGCGCGAAGTTGCACAATAGGCTATAAGTGCTCCATTTCACTGAGGTAATCTACTTGCATATTAGCAACTGAATCATCTGACGTGAAGTTGCTATATCTTATATAAAAAAAAATTAAACTCGTTTATGTCTGAAATTCGAAGAGATGTACAATAGATCATCTCTGTGTGGATTCCTGTACGTGGTGAGGGGATCTCCCAGAGAAGGTTCTGTACTTTCAGTTTACCTCCTCTAGGATCTAAACACCCACCCCAGTGTTTGCTGTTCGTGGTGATCTGTGAAGGGGAGGAGAGGATCCTGGTGATTGAAGGGTCTAATTTTAACACACTACTTTAGCTTTGAATTCCAAGATCAATCGATTAGTCCATTTGGGCCAGGATCAACTGAGTGCCAGTGTACGATGTCCTCAGCATGTATAATGGACATTGTCTGATACTGGTGTTCGAGTATAGTGTTGACGAAACCTTTGTGTCACTGCACTGACCTTATATGGTACTGTAGCGCGTCCTCTCGTTGGGTGCGGTCAGTTGGCACAGAAATATTTTTCTTATTATCATGGACCCCTAAATAAAAAAAAAAACAAAAAACAAGCATGACAGCATAGAGAAAAATCCGACTACTGGCAAACAATCGCACATTGATGATTCTGTATGGTCAAACTTACAATTTGAATCTGTCCCGCAATTTTTAATTATATATTCTTTTTACTCATAAACCTTTAGAACAGATGTCTCCATTTTTATTCAGAAGTGCTTAGAAGCTCTTGCTAGCTCACCTAAATTGGTAAAAAAAAAATTATGGTCTGGGGACATTTCAGTAGAAACAGCTTCATCACAACATTTGAAACTCCTTTTGAAGTCAAAGGCCATTGGCGATATACCCATTGAGGTTACTCCTCATTCTACTTTGAATTATTCCAGAGGATGTATAGAGAGGGATCTAAAGACCATTCCAGAGTCAGAGATCCTCACAAATTTCACCAGCCAAAATGTTACAGCCGTGCTTTGAATTTTTACTCGTAGAAACAGGATTATGGAGCCGACAAATGTTCTAGTATTAACATTTAACAACATTGCATCCTCTTACAACAATTATGGCAGGATATCTGAATTGTAAGGTATGGCCTTATATTCCTAGTCCTGTTAGATCTTTTCGTTGTCAACGATTGGGTCACTTGAAAACATCTTGCCGTGATTCCTTAAAACATGACCGTCGTGCTGGTAAAGACCATGATTGTTTTGAATACCAACTAGAACCGTATTGTGTTAATTTTAATGGTCCACATCCTTCCTATTTTACTTATTGACCTAAATGTGTGGAAGAGAAAGAAGTACGTCGTCTCAAGACGGTTCATAACATTACTTATCCAGAGGCTTGGAAATTACTATTCCCAATTCCATCTCGGACTTGTACTGCTGAAATCTATTCCAGACAGATCTTTCTGTGCCTCCTACAGAATCCTTAACAGCGCATCTTAATCTAGTACCCTCCAAAATCAAGAAAGTTAACAAATCAGTATCTATTTCTATCTCTGTCCCTACCATATTTTCCACTTATTGCCCAACTTTACCTTGTTCAAGCTCAGGTGTTTCCATGGGGTCTTCCTCTCTTGACACCTCAAAAATTAAACAACCCATTCGTTCACGTTTTCAATCACTGGAACGTATGTCTACAAACTCCAATTTGCCTACTCAATCCAGAGCAGGATCACTAGAGAGTGAACAATTCACTTCTAGTAAAGAATAAAAGCACAAGGTCTCCGTTCCACATTCTCCTCCAAATAAAGAAAAATGACCACACTAATCCAATTGAACTGTCGAGGTTTTCAATCAAATGTGAATGACATTAAGAATTTGATTGACTTTTATCATCCCAAATATCTTTTTTTTGCAGGAAACATTTTTAAAACCTACTAATACAGTCGCAACTCGACAATACTCTTATACTGAAATGGCAGGTCATGTGTAGGACAAGAACATGGGGAGTAGCACCGCTGGTTGATCAACATGTACCCACCCGGTCCTTGTCATTGAATACAACCTTGGAGGCTGTAGCCATCTGTATCTCCTTGGATCGTACCATCACTGTTTGCTCTTTGTACCTTATCCCCGAAAAAACAATTATGCCTCAGACCTTGATGCCCTCATTAAGCAACTGCCAACTCATTTTTTTAATTTTGGGGTATCTTAATCAATATAATCCACTCGGGGGGTTTCTAGTATTAATGTGAAGAGTTGTGCTATAGATCATATGCTCCTGAATCACAACCTATCTCTTTTCAGTACTGGCTCGCACGTATTTTCTATAGCAGTAAATAACTGCTATAGATCTTTTTATCTACTTCCCTTTGCTTTTCACTTAATTTTCTTGGAGGCTGATATCAGTCCATGGGGTAGTGATCATTATCCTATAATATTAAGAGAGATTAGCCGTGGTCAGTGTCATGTACTTCAATGGAAGTTGGACGAGGCTAGCTAGCCCTCTTTCACTGCTCTCTCTAAACTTGATCCTGCCATCTTATGTAAATCATCGATAGGTGATTGTAGTGACAGTGATTAACTGTATTGTCAAACAGCTGCTCAGTGCATCCCCCAAACCTCGACATCGTTTCCAACACATCCCCGCCCTTGATGGAATTCTTCTTGTTCTATAACACGAAAAGTTCAGAAACGTGCTTGGGATAGATTTCGTAGATGTCCCACGCTTACAAACCGCATTGCATTTCAGCAAGCCCCTCTACAAACTTCACGAGTTAGACGTCAAAGCTGAAAGGAATCTTGGATTAAATATACCTCCAGCATTTCTTCAACCATCAGTTCAAAAGTCATATGGAACAAGATCCGGAATGTGAGTATACAGTATTATTCTGCCCCCACTCTATCTTAATATTCAATGGTCAAGAAGTTTCTAATGCTCAGAGCATTGCCAATACTTTTGTTGAACATTTCTCTCATGTATCTAGCTCTTCAAACTCATCCCCTTCCTTCTTAGCTGTTAAAACACGAGATGAACATCTACCTCTTTCGTTTTCGACTGGTCATTTATACGACTTCAATCGCTCTCTTACACTGGTGAAAATAAAACTTGTCTTTAAAGGTCTGGCAATACATCATTTGGACCTGATGACATACATTATGAAGTGCTACTCCACCTTTTTCCTAACTGTCTTTAACTGGATATGGCAGGAGAATATCTTTCCTGATGCCAAGCTGTTGTACTCTCTATTTTTCAACCTGGGAAGGATCCAAAGATTCTTTCGAATTACCGTCCCACTGCTTTGACGAGTTGTCTCAGTAACACCTTAAAGAGGATGATTAATGCTCGTTTTGTTTGATTCCTCGAATCAAACAAACTTCTCTCACTTACTTAGTGTGGGTTCCGAATACAATGATTCATAATAGACCACTTAATTTGCCTTTAAACATCAGTTGGAGAAGCCTTTTTGAAGCGACAACATCTTGTTTCTATTTGTTTTATTTAAAGAAAGCTTATGATACAACGTGGAGATATGACATCTTGCGAGACCTTCACTCATACGAATTGAGTGGCAATTTGCCACTTTGTTATTAAACATTTATTAATGAACCGACGATTCTAGGTCCGTGTTGGCTCAACACTTTCCCATTTTTTCTCACAGGAATTTGGAGTCTATCAGGGCCGTGTTTTGAGTGTCACACTTTTCATTATAAAGATTAATGCCATTAATGAACAGCTACTCCCTACAGTTGCAAATATTCTTTTCGTTGATGACTTTGACATCTTACGTCAGTCATGAAAGATGAGGTTTATTGAGCGGCAGCTATAAACTGCAATCAGTCATATAGTTAAGTAAGCCACAGCAAGTGGTTTTCAACTTTCTCTCTCTTTAAAACTGTTTGTGTACATTTTCCTCCACCAATTGGGTATTCATTCAGATCAAGAACTTCATATTGATGATGCTGTATTTCCTATTGTCCCTGAGGCAAAGTTCTTAGGTCTTGTATTTGACTGTACGTTAAACTATATTTTCCATATCAAGCAACTCATATCAAATGTATAAGAGCACTGAACATCCTCTGTGTCCTCTCTCTTCCACCTCTTGGAGAGTGGATTGATACTCTGTGCTTAAAATTTATCGTGTCCTTAATCGATCCAAACTTGACTATGGGTCTGTGGTTTATGTTTCTGCTAGAACCTCAGCACTGTTAGGTCCTATCCACCATCAGGGGCTTCGGTTTTGCACTGGGGATTTTCGTACTTCTCCAGTCCAAAGTTTGTATATAGAGTTCTATGAACCCTCTCTGTATATTCGCCATATTTGCAACTGTCCCTTATGTATGCTTACAAACTTTGTTCTTTACTACAGCATCGTACTTGGGGTTGTGTTTTCCATCCTCAGTGGGCAACGCTTTTCTATAATAGAAAATCTGCCATTGTTTCTTTTAGCCTTCGTAATTGGGCACAATCAGAAAAATTGGATATATCTTTGAATAACACAGCAGTATCAACAGTTCGGCCTTTTCCACCATGGCTAATTACTATCCCCAACTGTGACCTACCTCTGAGTCATCTGAGGAAGATTGGTATTCCTGATAGGAAATATTGCTCCTTATTTGCTGAACATCTTTCAAACAATACATCCATTCACATATGTACGGATGGTTTTAAATCAGGTGACTATATAGGTTCTACCTTGGTTTGTTACGGTTCGGTTGTAGCACACAAAATTCCCTCTGCAGTTTCTGTGTTTTAATTAAATATCATGTAGATCGTTTTTTTATGTTTCCAGATAGACAGACATTTGTAAAATAGATAGCGTTAAAAAAATCTTTATTTTTTTATCAAAAGTAGCTTGCTTCAAATTTTATTTGGGGTTTTGGGTTTCAGTTTTGCTCATGATTTTATAAGAGCTATCTTTAGTTCTGCTTGGTTTATAAGTATCGTGACGAGAATCAGCAATGGATGTGTATGTATAACGGTATAACGTTAATTATAATATATTTGGGGCTTTGGTACTCTGCTGAAAGATGAATATATTAATCCTATTTTGGTGGTCGGTCAGACATGAGAACTAACTCTTTCATTAATTCAGTTGGTTTCTGAAAGTGTACTATATAATTTTGCTTTCATGTTAAGTTGTTACAATAAATATCGCTAAAACTTCTTTATTATGGGATAGGGGAATTGCTTAAACCTATATTAAACATGAAAAGGTAATTTTTAACTTAATATCTTTGAGTTTGAAATACCCGGTAAAGGGAGATAAGTCTCAAGACGTTGCGAATTGATTCACACATGTATGTCTGTATGTATGATTTTATTATAAATCTGAATACAAATTAAACGTGATTTCACCGGTCACATTAATCACTGTACATCGACGAGAACTTCGAAATAATGCTTATCTCTAGCAAGACAAACATAGCAGAAGGTCGTTGGTTGGTTTTGCTTTTTTCTTTTTAAATCTTGGGTGAATCTTTTGTATGTTATTCTTGACTTTCTCGTGACTTAATATTCCTTCTTTAGTCTCGTACGCTACATGTGGATACACAAGGACGCTAATAACGAACAAACCTGTACCAACAATCAAGCTTTCTTGCGTATCGCACTGTCCTTGTACGAGTAGCTACACCATTTGCACGATGTAGTAGCGAATTAATGGTAGTATGACCTCTGTTGCGTGAATTGCTCGATGTCTTATCTTCAGCAAACGAAATGCGAGAACAATCGCCTGAGGTTTATACTCGAAGTGTTATGTATCTGTGATTGTATGTATCGGGTATTATATTCTGGCTCTTCTTTCAATCAAGAGAAGTTGAATGTGCACATTGTATTCTGGCATGTAGGGAACTTCGTGCAGCAATTTATCCACCCCTTCCCTGTGTAATATGTGTGTGTACAATTTCCAATGTAAGAAATAACGTCAAGGTTATTTAAACCTTTTATGTATGAGACCAGCAACTGTTGGTATTATGTACGTAAGGTATAACGTATATTTGTATAGGCGTGGTACTGTGAACGACTTGCACGAATTTTTCAGCTCGTTATAACCCGTTTAATGCACAAGTATTCAATATGTACATATTGTTTTACGGGTGTTCGCCTTGAAAGAAACTTACAGACTTCAGTCTGATATATAATGGTTAAAGTCACGTGCTCGAAAAAAACACATAAAATGTTGAGGTTTTGTGTTTGTGTCTGCACGTGAGCAACACTTTTTATTTTTAACCTAAAACAAGCAAATTAGGTTGATCCAACAAAGCACATGTTATTAAATCAAACCGTTTATAATAGTTTAACCTTCTGCTTAACTGTGCCCTTGTACCAACAACAAAAATGAATTTAAAAAATAATTTGTTAATAAAATACGACAGCGGACTTCTTACTACAGTTATTTTATTTACTTTTTATATAAAACTCTTTCAAAAATATTGAGTTTGGATAAGAACAATAGATAAACAATAAACGTGTTTTGTAATAGTACGAAGTCCATTCAAGAGTCTTTACAAATGTTGTGACTTTTGAGAATTTAGCATTTATCATTTAAAGCTACTGCTTGGTGGTGAAAATACACAATTCACTGGATTGAAACTAGTTGTCGAACGTGATCGCACTTTCATTATTTTATTCACTGCAATATAACGGCCAATACCACAATTTGTTGGTGAAAAGTAGTAGATCACGCATTGACTGCTAGCTACTTTCCCTCTAATCTATCTAATTAGGTAACTTTGCATGAAATTAAAGAATCAAAAATTGATACACGGGCTTCAAAAATATTGGTATTTTCGTTACTTGAAAGCGTAGTGTGCATTATGTTTTGACCTTGTTTTCTCTCAAGAAATGATATATTTAGAGATGTAATGACTTGAGAGTTTAAAATTGTAAAAATTAAGATGCATATTTATAGTTTTAGTGTTAACTTCAAAACTTACTGCTGGTGAACTTCCTCAAAGCTGTCGAAACGGTACAAGTTTTGTGCCAGTAATTTAGATCACCAAAGAAACTGACACACTTATTGTCACGAAATATTTATTTAAAATGGGGAATTGTGGATATTAACCAGTGAATTCAGCAAGTTAAAACACTTTTTTAAAATTTGCGATAGGGTCAATGTATAAGCAAAATTTGTACTGTTACGAGTCTGAGAATTTAAACAAGGTGTCTGTTTTGAGCCGGTAGGTTACGGTACGCCTTCAGATGTTCGCTGGTTTCTCCATGCAAAAAGATTCTGCAGTGAGGCGCATCTCCATTCGTAAATTATGATGTCGACCAATGTCCTCATATTGGCATTTACATTACCACGTACAGCCATACATTCAAAATCCTTTCAGATGTTTCCAGTGTCGGCGATTCGGTCACTCGAAGACGACACATTGTTGTTCCTCGACGTGTGCTTGTTGCGGTAGATTACAATGCCCATGAGTGTGAAACAGATCATCATTGCATCCATTGCAATTGCTCTCACCCGTTCTACTTTCGTTCTTACCCTAAATGGTTGAAACAAAAAGAGGTGCAGCGTTTGAAAACTATTCAAAACATTACTTACCCTGAGGCTCGAAAGTTGCCCTCTCTCTTTATAATCCTGGGGGACTTTAATGGACGTCATTCCTTCTAAAGAAGTGCTGATATTGATGGGAGGAGTCGCTCCGTGGAGCGCATACTCTCAGATCACAACCATTTTTTCTTAAATACTGTTTTTATTTATTTTCATTTACCTAGTCAGTCCTTTTCTGCTATTGATCTCTCAATTTGCTCCCCTTCACTATTCTCACACTTTTCATGGAGGGTTTACAATAATTCATAAGGCAGTGATAACTTTCCTATAATTTTAAGAGAGATTGATCGTGGTCGATGCCACCCGAACTGCGTACCACGGTGGAAGCTGGATCAAGTAAACTCACTCTCTCTCAGAACTTGATCCTACCATCGTCTGTAAGCCATCAATGTGTGGTAGCAGTAGCAGTAATTGAGCAAGTGCTCAATTGTTATGTAAATGTCATGTAAATGTTGTCGAGAGTGTTATGTAAATGTTATGTAAACGACAACCATGTCGAGTGTTATGTAAATGTCATGTAAATATCATGCATATGTTATGTAAATATAATGTAATGTCGTGTTTGAATTCCCATATTTATTATTTATAATTCTATATTTATGTTATTGTTTTGAGGTTTAAATCGGTGAAATTTAAAATAACATTTTAGAATTAATTAAAATTCATTTAGAATTATTCATTTAGAAATTTTTAAAACTAAATAGATTGATCACTTGTATTGGCCTGGTGTTTGTACTGTGGCATTCTGGGAAGTTACGCGATTTAGTATATAAACAGACGGCGATGCGAGGGAAGTCGTCCACTTTTACTCGGGTCAAGAAGTGAATCATCCATTTTTACTCGGATCAAGAAGTTTGTTTCGTTTAAGAAAGTTTAAACTGAATTTGTGAATAGAGCTAGATCGACTAAAGCGGTGAAATTTTTATTCCGTCAATCTTTACAATTCAGTCGGATTACGGATTATATCGAAAGTCAATAGGAATTGGACTGTGAACTTTTGTTTGAAATTACCCATTCAAACTTCGAAAATTTCTCCGTGGGACTGAATTCAACGCCTAGATTGGAACTTTGGATTTCGGATTTGGACACTTATCCTGGATCATATTATTAAGCACAGGCCAGTAATTTTTGTATTGTAAGTTGTTTTGATGGTTGAAACTGGATATCTGTTATTGCCATTAGATAATATATTTTGTGTCTATCACATAAGTAGATAATTATAATAAATTAAACAAGCTGCTATCTGTGTCTTTCTGTTGCGTTCAGTCCGCAATAAAAAAACGTAACATCAATGTATTCCTAAAACCTCGAGACGTTTTCCATAATATCCTCGTCCGCGGTGGAATCCTGCCTGCCACAAAAGGCTCAAAAATTGTTCTGGAATACTTCTCGTAGGTATCCACACTCTCGCATCATATTGCTTTCCATCAGGCCTGTGCACATGCTCGATGGGTAAGACGTCAGAAGGAAACATGGATTAAGTTCAGAACCAGCATATCTTCTACCACCAGTTCTAATGTGACACGAGATAAGATCCGAAAGGCCAATGGGCAATATAATTATGTTCCCTCTCGATCTTGCCCTCTGATGGCCAGAAAGTAACTACTACCCGGAGCATCGCTGATACTCTAGGTGAAAACTTTTGCTTAGTATCTAAAACTTCTGCTTCTTCCTCCACCTTCTCAGCCATCAAGACTCGGACAGAACGATCACTCATTTCATTTCGAGCTGATTGTCTTTGACTATAATTGTCCTTTTACACTGGTGAAACTCAAACTGGCCTTTCATTGGTTTGGCAGTACATCATTCGGATTTGATGATATACACTATGAAATGCTGCGCCATCTCTCTCCTGCTTCTCTTGCTAGTCTTCTTATTTGTTTTTAATTGGATCTGGCAGGACAATGTTTTTCTTGATGCCTGGCACCAGGCTTTTGTCCTACCTTTCTCTAAGCCTGGGAAAGATCCCAAGATTCCTTCAAACTACCATTCATTTACTTTGACGAGCTGTCTCCTGTAAGACTTTTGAGAAGATGGTTGATGATCGTCTCGTTTGGTTCCTCGAATCAAAATCCTCCCCTCGCCCACTCAGTGTGGGTTTCGACGACAGCACTCGACTATGGACTACCTGATTCGACTTAATATCAGAGAAGGCTTAGGATACAACATGGAGGTATGGCATTTTGCGATACCTCCATTTATTTGGGTTATGTGGCCATTTGCCCATTTCTATTAAAATTATTTTAATGGACAAACGATTCCAAGTTCGTGTGGACTCGACACTTTTCAGTATAAGTATAAATGCAATCATTGACATGAGATGTGAAAGTTGTCGACCATGAAGTATATTGAGCAGCAGCTATAGACTGCCCTCATTTGTTTACTGAAGTGGACCACAGCTAACAGCTCTAACTTCTCTCTTTCTCAAACCGCTTGCATGCACTTTTGCCACAAACACGGTATTCATCCTGATCCTTAACTTCGTATCTGTGAAAAACCTCGTGTCAGGGCTTATCTTTGACTATAATCTGATCTTTGTACTAGGCGTTAAGCACTTACGGGTCAAATGTACAAGAGCACTGAACATGCTCCGTGTTCTCTTTTTTACCACTTGGGGAGCGGACCTATGTTCTATGCTAAAGATATATCATGCTCCTATTCGATCGAAAGTAGACTATGAATCACTTGTCTATTGCTCTTTCAGAACCTCGGCCTTGAAAATGCTGGACTCCGATCAGTCCATCATCGGCGACTTTATCTCTGCACCGGAGCTTTCCGCAATTTCTCAGCTCAGAGCTTATCACAGTCTCTTGAACCTCCTATGCACTTCCGCCGTTTGTAACTATCTTTATTGTATGCTTCGAACCTTCTTTCCTCACCACAGTATCCCACCTGGGGTTGTTATTTTTCCACAGTGGGCCTGACTTTTCCAGAACAGACGATCTGCCATTACTCTTTTTGGCCTTCGTATCCAAGTTCAGTTGGATGAATTGAGTCTGTTCTTGGATAACATTGCTGTATCCACTAGTCAGCCCATTCCACCATGGCTTCTTACAGTCCCCAAATATGACCTATCTTTAAATAATCTGAGGAAAGCCGATACTCCCGATTGGAAATACTGTCTATTATTTGCTGAACATCTAATGAACCATGCTTCCACTCCTGTTTATACAAATGGTTCGAAATCAGGTGACTCTGTGGACTTTGCCATGGTTTGTTGTGGTTTGGTGGTTGCGTGCAGAATCCCCTCTACAGTTTGTGTTCACTGCTGAACCGTATGCCATTTCTCTTGCCCTGGATCACATAAAAGCTAAGCAGTACTCAATTGCACTACTTACACTGACTGGCTTAGTTCTCTGCTGGCCCTGAAATCGCTTCACGTTAGTTCACAACCTGTTTTTGCCGATTTTCAAAACTGACCACACTGATTCACTTTAACAACAACAAAAATCAAATGAAACGCTTGTACCATTTTTTAAAATGGCCATTTAAGGATTGCTTAGCTAATATAATGCGAGAATTATGTGGATCGATGCAGCAATTATGCAAGAATTTGGATAATTATTTGTTTGATTTTTTTTATAGTGATTGGAGTTGGTGTGTGTTTTTTCTTTGTGTCTAGTACAAAATGTTTCCAGTGTAAAAGTAATCACAGTGTCGCGTATGTAACTTTTTGCCTTTGAGTTTTTTCTGAATGTATACTTGAATCCATGACTTATCTTGAATCCTAGTCTGTAATTGGCTTTTAGGGATTTATTTTGCCGAGAATTTGACATATCATGAATTTCTTTTACAGAAGATGGTGAACAAAAAGGAGAAAAACTAGCTCGAACAGAAAAACAGCGGCACGATGGATGGTACAATAATCTAGCTCACCCAGAATGGGGATCAATAGGTAAAGTATTTGATCATGATTTATATTTTAACGTTGTTCTTGAGAAACCCGAATAATGAAAGGAATTAGGAAAGCAAGTGTCAGTAATGCAACTAGTTAACTTCTCATTACGTTTGCGAAATATTAGATCTAAGATTTGTTGATGTCTCCATAATCATTTTCTACAAAAGAAAATATGCAAGACTGATATGACTTTTATTTCTGACTCGCTCTCTTTTTGGTTTTACAAGCTTCCGTTATGGCAAAACTGCAATTAATAGGTATCCCTCTGAGCTTTCTTACTGGTTGATTGTTGAAACAGAACTGGACTTGTGCTTTACTTTGACTTAATCCAGTGTTAATAAGATAAGCTGGCCCTTAAATATTTTGGTATTGGTGGAAAACAGAATTTAGTTGTTACTGAAAACTAACTCGTTAGCTGTCTAAACTCGTGATGAAAAATAATTAGATTTATATTAATATTAATCTTCTTGCTACGAGACCTTTTGTATTCTAAGGAACAGCGGACGTTTGAGAATTGAGAAATTTTATTTTGTGTTTTTGTAATTAGAAAAATACCTCTTAACCCATGTAGCATTGTACTTGCTGTATTTGTTGAAGAGGGTGGGATGTCCGAGGGTGTTGGTATTATTTCTTGTGAGTAAAAATAACAAATCTACCAAGAAAAGGGTTAAGAAGTTTTTCTTTCGCTCTCGTTATTTGTAAAATACTCTCCATTCAGAATATTTTAGAACACTAATATGCCTACTCCAGTTGCTCAGTGCCCAAGTCTCAAGACTTAACACTAAAAACTGGGTTTCAATATTCGTGGTGGGCACACCACAGAACCTACTTTGGAGCTTATGCTTAATAAAAACAGACAAAACAGTAATAATACGTAAAGCAGAACTAGCAGTTCACAATATAAAATTCGATGTATTGTTGTTAACAGCTGTTGTTAATATCTTGTTGAACAAAATTATTTTCATATCGAAAACGGCTTTAAATAACGGAAATAGACGTAAAAACGTTTCAGGTTTTCGGTTTATGTGTTTCAATTGCATGTGTTTTCCTGGGTTTTCAACTACTATACGTAGTTTTGTTAAGATACGGCCTCTACTAAATGATATATTTTTAAAGACTTAAGCTGTAATAAAGGTGTTTTCATTATCATATATTTAAGTTATCAGTGTTTAGTTTATTCTGTAACTAAGTACAAAGTAACATAATAGTCTAATTGTACTGAACCCAATACAGGCGTGAAAACCCAGTTTCCAGCGTTAAGGACCACTGGTTAGACTTATTATGTAACAATTTTATCTACATAAAATAATTCGAAGAAATATGTATATTAATAAATAAAATTCATTGAACATTGGTATTAATTGTATCAAACATTAAACCTTTATTAATACAGAGGAGAAACCTCAAATCGGATGTATAAAAATTGAAAGTCATCGCATCAACATGCGCTTATTGTTGCTTAATGTTGTAACTAAGCAGTTTCTCAGTACATTTTAAATCTAGCTTTCCCGGATCTTGAGTTGCTATGTCATTTTGTTTCGTAACGGTTCATTTTAATAGACCGAAATAAGATAAAGAAAAAAAAAAATGTTCACCTGCCATTTTGACTATTTTATTACTGTTTTCTGTTTCTGTTGTTGTTGGGTTTTTTTTTACATTAGATAACGCACCGTTTCTCCTATTTTAATCATTTCCCTCGTACGCGTAAAGAACTAATAATGACAATCAAGAATGTTTTGTTATTTCTACAATGGACATTTAAACTAGCGAAGCATTAACTTCTATGGACAAAAGTTGTGATAAGTTATCCCAGTAAGACTCGTTATGAAGTTTGTTTCCACAAAATTGGAGTTTAAAATATATTTCAAAGAACGTATAAATTATTTCGTTCTTCAAAAACAATACTTTATTTGAAATAATAACTGGAAAACGAAAATTTGAAATACAGGGTGTTCGGAAAGTCACTGTGCACTTGTATATTTATTAACAGACATGTTTCAATATAGAATACAGGAGGTAAATATGAATGATAATTATAAACAATGTTGAAAATGACCCCCGTTAGCATCAATACAGGCCCGGATCCTTCTTATTTTGTCTCTGAACACTGTTATCAGTTGCTGGCTTGAAATAGACTGAATAAAATATGATTACAAAACTGCACTGCGAGTTTCCAAACACCCTGTATATGTTGGTGATATTTTCCGCAAACTAATGAGTTATATTTGGATAGTATTTAAATAATTAATCACCTAAAAACAACAAACGAAAAAAACCTTCTAGCCAAAACCATCTCTTAATTTGCCAAATGATTCGTGCAACAGTCTTCTTAAGCGTGAACGTAGGTTTGAAATAACTGTTCCAATTGTTACTTTAATGCCAAAATTTATCTGTTGAAAAATCGGCAGTTAATGTTCTTAGAATATTTCCAGTGTTGTCATTAAAAAAAAAAAAATCACTTCAGAGGTGACTTCACTTAAGTTTTTATAATTCTGATTCCAACCAGAGTTCGAAGTAGTGTTTTAAGTATTCACTTAATAATCATCCGTTGTAATTCATGTAAATTGTGTTGTAAATACGAATCCTACACAACATTGTAATATACGTTTTTAATGAACATGATTAAATGTATATCGCAATATGACAAGACACATTAATTATTTTCTTGTAATATTGCAATATACGCTTAATCCTGTTGATCTGGCAGGCTGTTTGAAATGTTGTATAAAAAGTTTCAATTAGTTATATAGATTACCGGCGAATGATTATATCCACCACCGAAGGTAACAGAAGTGGTTTTCATCCTTGTGTATGTATCATTTCTTGAGCAAAGGCTGGTATTATTGTAGACTATGATCCAACTTTCAAGTGATTTAGTTTTTTGAGGGTCAAGGTGACAGCAACGTCACGAAAATAAAATTACTATCTGTTAGACAGGGAAGGGGGACCCGGTTTTTCGTGTTTTTTTTCCTCTATAACTCAATCACAGATTATTGGATTTTCATGAAACTAGATTGACATACATTAACATTATCCTGTTAAAAATGCCGTGTCCTTTGACAACGACGGATATACGGACATTTATTTAGGGCAGAATATGATAAAGGATAGTGAGTGTTTTGAAATTAAACCTTTTATCTTTATTTGGGAACAGGTTGAGATTTTTGAGAGAATAATTACGATTAACCCTAAAATAATAATAATAATAAAACGGATTAAACTTTAACCTGATGAGCAGAATTTGTTATGTTGTGGTGATTATGTTTCTGGATCGGTGAGCAGTAAAACTTGCCTACCCAGAGGCGAATTTTATCTTTCGTGTCTTCACTGAGCAGCTGTCGCCTGCTTTTCTCGCTCTGACGTAATAACTTTTTCTGAACTGATTTGTTGCCGTTTTTGCGTGAAACGCAGTTACTTGTAGGCTTCCTGCATGTAATTATAATTATGAATCGTGCTAACATGAAACGAGAAAAACGTAGAACAATTGTTCTACTAAACTATAAATGACCTTTTAAATTTTTATTTTATAAACCCTGATGCAAAGCATCTCAAACTCTCAACCTTGCGCATGAAGAAATTCATGGAAGTTAAACTAGCTATAGTTAGTGCAAGTAGAATGTAGCCCTTTTTTTTAAAGTAGAATAAAGAATTGTCTGAGAAAAAAATATTAACAAGTGCACTTACTCCAATGATCCCCCCCCCACACACACACACACCAACATACTATTTATTGAAATCTGTTCCCTGGTAAAACTGTTTTCTTTCATTGACTTGGTTCACGTCCTTGTTGCGAATAATTTTTCAAGCGTTTATTTTTACAGTATGCATTAGAAAACGAGAGCTGTTGTTGAAAATTTCCATGGCAGTCATATGTTGCTAATTTGTTGTAGTATTGGTATAAAGTCAATTATAAGGAAGTTACTTTGATTTACATTTTAACAGTTTAATAAAGCCGAATGTAGTTTTAAACCTAATCATATTTCATTGTAAAATGTGTTGACATTACGGAATATTTATATTGTAAGGAACTTTTAAAATTAAATTATAGGTAAGGCATATAAGATTTCTTAAAATCGTTTTGTTTCAGAATTTTGGGCAAAGTTTTCAGAGGACTATCTGCTCAGACAGTTTGTAATTTTCAGTTTGTAGTTGGAAGAAACACGGTTAGTTAACGGGACCCATTTTCGTTTGATCAAAAAAGTAGGATTTAAACCACCAATTATATAACACGAATCGTAAATTCACTGATTCGTAGTCGAATAACGCCCAGCAGCCAGTTCTGTAAATCTTGTTTTGTATGAAGAGTCAAAGGATTTTTAGTTTGAAATTTCAGTGATATTCGATTTATAAAAAGTACGCTTCAATTACTTCAGTGACATTACACATCACAAATAATTGACATTTCATGTTTAGTTTTAATCGATGTCTTAATTTACATTTCGTAAAGAACGGGGAACTTGAAGCTTCCTTAAGTAAATAAGTTTTAAAATAAGAACTTAGTTCCTTTATTTTATTCTTCTCTCTTAACAACTAATTGAACTGAATCTTATTTTGACAAATGTTTCGCTTAACCATTGAATACCACAGTACATTGTTTATATATTTACTACTAATGACGATTAACTAGAGTGAGTGGGGGAAAAAGTCTCCGTATCTAAACAAACTTGTGTAAAATTTCAAATATTAAATTAATTTGCACTATAATATCAACGAATGTTGGTCAAAAAAAGGTAATTTTAATATCGTAAATGCTTCTTGCTGTTAAGGTCTAAATTACCATTTGGAGATTTCGCCCCTTCCTTACTTTGCGCTGCTTCTTTAGTTCGTGTTTAAGTTTATATATAAATCTGGAGCGATGGACGCTCTCGATATCGATAATAATATAGTGAGAGCGATCGATTGTTTAAAGTACGTTTATGTTAAGTACTGTATGGAAAATTGGACAATTATTGATAAATTAGTAATGAAGCTAATATATATTATGAATTTCTTTCTTTAACAGACGTATTTAGTCGTTAACGCAGCAATAGAAAATTCTCCATTCGTGTATTATCCCAACTTTCTGTAATTTAGCCGGTTTAAACTTCCCTGTAGTAAGTTTATTTTAAGATTCTATCATCTCTCTTGTTGTTGTTACATCGTAAGTTGTACATTAGCCTTTAAAATGTCGCCCCACCCCTAAAAATCATCTTAAGCAAAACAATTGTTAAATACAAAACAATAATTAGACTAATGTTCTTCTAAGCATATGCAGATTTTTATGGTAAGCTTTGCTTCAGAAAAGTTTCGTAAAGTGAATATATTCAAGGGATAACAAATACCATTAATTCTTGACACACGTTGTGCAGTTGGCTATGATTATAAACTTGTGAATTTCTCCTTGTTTCTTTATATAAAATTCTATTGACGTAAAGGTGTATACATTTAATTTACCATGTATTCGAAAATAATACTAGTTTCAAACTTCAAAATTAATCACAATACAAAATGGTACTGGCCTGTATTTAATATAATGATCTAAAATGAAAGTCTCAAATTCCAGTCTAGGGTGTGAATTTGGTCCCACGAATAAATTCCGAAACAGTTCACAGTTCAATAAATTCGCCGACTCTCAGCACAAGCAGTAATTCAGATGAATCGTAGAGATTGACGAAATAAAATCACAGCTTCCGTAGATCTAACCTTAGTCACAAATCCAAGTTGAATAATCACAGCAAACACTTAATCCTTCTCAAATAACTGACTCTCTTCTTTTGAAATAAAACTAATGTCTGACTCTCCTTTTTCTCTCTCGCATCTTCGTCTGTTTATATATTGTAGACCTAGACCCCTCGAATAACCTCGAACTTTCTACAGATCTCCAGAGCAATCCGCGCATGTCCGTTATTGCACGAGACTAATAGTCTAGACACGAAGTCACCAGCACTTCATTTACAAACATATGATTGGTCTACTTAATTCAAGAAAATTCTAAATGTTACCCTAAATGAATAACAAAATATTAGTTTAAACTTCGAAACAATAATATAAATATGGAAAAATGAATAATAGAAATGAAAATCCAAACACAACACGACATGCCGTCGTTTACAAAATATTTACACGACATTTACATAACAAGTGTACACGCCATTAAATCAATTTTATTCTTCCCCTTAGCCGTCTAATAATTTGCAACTGTTCGACCCCTATCATTGTGCTTTCGTACTTAAAAAAAACCTGATCAGCCTCTGTGATTAACACTTTCTTAATTTGGTATGCTATTACGACATTGCCGTATCCGAAGCAAGTGGTTCACAGTAGTTTAGTTAGAAACGGAGTTGAAAGTTCAGAGTAAACAAAACGCGAATCACCAAGTTGCATGTGAATAATATTTCAAGGTACGGTGACGTCTTGGAAGAACATTGTTTTTAAACTGTATTTAAACCATAATCCTAACTTTTTTTTTCGTTTTACTGAATAATGGCTCATTCTTAACCATAAACTCGTTCAAAATTTAACTTTTAGATGCAATTTAGAAACCCACTCACAATTGACCTTTTCGAACTAGTATCTTCAGGCTTGTAACTTTCTAGATGTTGCTAGTTTAAACTATTTCTGTGATCTTATCGGCATGTTGGATTTTAGTGGCTTTGATAAATATTCATATGGAAATATCTCTGATTTCTGATTGGTATAAACAAGTTAGATTTTGTAACGACTTGCTTTTTAATTTAATATATACTGTAAAAGCCAATGAAATTACACGTCTTATAGTTTAGTTTACGACATAGTGTATAAACTGAAGTTGATAAACTAAACTGGTTAATACTGCTTTACCCTTTAAGTTCCATTTTACTGGAATCCATTGAGTGTCAAGCTGTTTCTTATTTGTTTTATAAATGTAAACCTCGGTTTTTATCCTTATTTAAATTGAATTTTTCCCGTATGTCTTCGTGCCCAGCTAAATCTTCATATCTAATAGTCACTTGCTAGTGAAATCTTGTCAATCCTCCAGTTATTGCGCAGGTTACCTGTGGGTAAATAAAATATCGGAAGATGAATGCCCACCCCCAAACTCGTGATACATAAGTTCTGTAAAGAAATCACTTTTGCAATAATTTCTAAATACTTTATCAATATTATAAATGTCCCTCTAATTCAATGAAATTATTTTTCTCCAGTTGCTTGAGTTACAAATAAATAAACTTTATGCTATTGTAGTTTCAGTGCCAATTATTGTGAACACACTTCTTTTAGAGTACCGTGAGTTAATATCTGGAAATTATTTTTTAAATGAATTCTTCTCTTAACTCTCTTTCTCAACTGACAGATATTTTATATTTTGCATACTAATTTCTGGTGGAGGCCACGATTTGCATCATATTTGTAATTTTGTAATTTTCTATGTATAGTTTACAAGACGGGAGAGGGGGCACGATGAAATTAACCGATATATTGATGCTATTTTTGGCTAGTATTTGTGTGGCAGGTACCTTGCAGCAAAGTTTGAAATAACAAGAGTTTGTTGCATAAATAGCTTAGACAAATGTGTTAAACTTTAGGATAAACGAGATTTTCCAGGATGCTTCTCTCACAGCTCAAGTAAGTGTAGCCACAAATTATTTTCAAATGAATCCACCAAGCTGTTATTGATCTGTTGTTTTTTTTCTAACAGAGAGTCAACTAGTCAGGAAAGCACCGCCATCTTACGCTGACGGAGTGTACAAGTTAGCTGGACAAGATAGACCCAGTCCTCGGGTAATCAGTCAAGCCTTGCTAAAGGGCGAGGACGGCAATCAATCGTACCGTAACCTTACAGCTTTGTTCGCTTTCTTCAGTAAGTAACTGAGATTCATTATTACGTATCTGGAATATCTAAGTTACGTTAGTTGAGAGTATATACACTGCTGGCCAAAATCTTAAAGCCAATGAACATAAAGAAAAAATATGCATTTTGCGTTGTTAGACTCGACCACTTCTTTGAGTAGAGCTTTGAAAGATGAAAATAACAAAAGGGAAAATAAAAATAAAATTTTTTAAATTTTAATAGGGAAATTATAAACACTAAGAAATTAACCTAAATATTAGCTGGTCAAAAGTTAAGACCATACCAAAATGCCCAGCAAGAGATCTCGCTAGTGAGTTGCACGGCTCATTGCGAATAACTTCAAACATTCGCTTTGGCATGGTCGATATAAGCCACTGATTCTTAACCTGGGTTGAATCGAACCCCAGGGGTTCGGTGAGTCAGTCTCAGGGATAAGACTGAGATCAAGACCACATACAGACACAGAGAGACACAGACTCGTGACACATGGCCTTAATATCTGTGCTGCAGGGAACGTCGTGCGCTTTGTACCCATCGACAAACCAATCCTCACAGCATCGTACAAAATTGCGTACTTGATCGCAAAGTAGGGCAAACCATACACTATTGGTGAAGCCCTCGTGAAACCAGCTGTGTTGAAGATGGCGAGTATCATGCTGGGAAAAGCTGCTGGAAATAAGTTATCCCTAATTCCTCTTTCAAATGACACATTCAGCAGCAGAATAGATGACATGAGCGATGACATCTTGGCTCAAGTAGTTGCAGATCTGAATTCAAGCACAGCAAAATTAGCATCCAACTCGACAAGACCACAGACGTTCCCAGTCTAAGCCAGCTTGTTATATTAATGCACTATGTGAAAAACGACGAGATAAAAGATTTTTTTATCTTATTTTGTAAGCCTCTTACAACAGCAACTAATGCAGCCGACGTGTAGAGATTTGTGGATGACTTCTTCAGAGACAACAATCTTTCATGGGATATGGTTTCTGCAGCTTGTTCAGATGGAGCTCCAGTCATGCTGGGACGAAACCCTGGTTGTGGTGAGCTGGTGATAGCCGATGCACCACACATCATTGTAACGCACTATGTTCTGCACAGGTATGCGTTAGCAACAAAAATCTTGCCTTCAAAACTAGCAGAGGTATTAAAAATTGTAGTAAAATGTGTCAACTTTGTATAAATAGTGCCCTGAAGCACCGCATCCTCAAAGAGCTGTGTAATGAAATAGGCTCTGAATTCGAGGTACTTCTGTACCATTATAACGTTCGGTGGTTATCCCGGGGAAAGGTGCTGAATCGTGTTTTTGCCATGCGTGTGGAATTAGCCCTGTTTTTGTGAGAGCACCAACACTGTTATGCAGATTGCTTCGAAAAATCTCAGTTCATTCTCATTTTGGCGTACATGGCCGATATCTTCAATTGATATCTCAATCAACAAATGCAAGACGGTGGAGTCAACGTCATCGAAGCGAAAGAAAACCTGAAAATTTTTCTAAAAAGCTATCGTTATGGAAACGACGAACAGAGAATCATAACTTCGCAAACTTTCACCTGCTGGTCGACTATGTAAGTAAGATCGAAGATGTGCCTGAAATCGGAGACATTTCTGTACCCGGGGAACTGAAGCAAGCAATTACCATGCACTTGTACGAGTTCGCAAACCAGAGAGTTTTGTTAGTTTTGTTCTTTGAACACAGTAATATTGTGTACACCTGATGCACGATTCATTTTGTGCACTAATAAAATATCTACTTATGTTTTGAATTTGAAAAAATTATATTTTATTTTTCCAATTACAAAGGGTTCAGTTAATGCAAGTACGAAACTTCCGGGGTTCAGTACCTCCAACAAGATTAAGAACCACTGATATAAGCGTTTACAAAAGGATGACTGGAATATTATTTCAAGTGGTGAAGGTGGCTTCACGAAGATCATGTACTGTTTGGAATTGACGTCCATTTCTCTAGATTTTCCTTGTCATTCCCAAACATTTTTCAATAGGGTTCAGTTTGGACGAACACTCTGGATAGTCCAAAAGAATCACGTTATTCGCCATGGAAAAGTCCTTTGTCCTGTGGACATTGTGGATTGCAGCACTATTCTGCTGAAATAGCTTGTCATTTCCATACAATTGAGGGCCTTCAGTTAATAAGGATGCTTTCTCCAACATGCCAATGTAGCTAGCTGCTGTTTGACGCCCCTGTATAACCTGAAGCTCTATTGTTCCATGGAAGGAGAAAGCATCCCAGATCATGATGGAACCTCCTCTACTGTGTCGTGTAGAAAATGTCTCTGGTGGGATATTCTTATTGTGCCAGTAACGTTGGAAGCCATCTGGACCATCCAGGTTAAATTTTTTCTCATCAGAGAACAAAACCTTTGTCCACTCTTCTATGTCCCATGTTTGGTGCTTCTCAGCAAAGTTTAACCGAGCTGTTTCGTGGTGTAGAAAGAAGCGTAGCCTTTTGAAGACGTTTACGGTTTATAAAGCCTTTCTCTCATAGATGTCGTCTTATTGTTCTTGAGCTGCATTCTGCGTCCGTAAGGGCCTTAATCTGGTTCGACGATCGGCTGGTGTCTTGCTGGACAACACATCGAATCCTCCTACTCAACGCCGGGGAAATTTTCTTGGGCCGACCACTTGAGATTCTCGTTCTGTATCCCTCAGGGTCTTTTGAGAAATTTGCAACAGTAGTTTTACTACGGCCAATCTCACCAGAGATGGCACGTTGAGAGAGACCTTGCTTTTGCAGCTTGACAATTCTTCCGCGTCCAAATTCTGTGAACTTTTTAGTATTTGCCATGTTTTTACTCGATATAACACAAATGTGAGTGGGAGATGTTGGCAACACTAATGCTTGAATACAAATGACTAAATTTCGTTACGTGTTTACCGTTTAACGCTTCATTTCAGTACTGTCTTAAACTTTTGAGCAGCTAGTAATTAAGCTAATTTCATAGTGTTCACGTTTTCCCTATTTAAATGCTAATAAAGTTTAGTTTTTATTTTCTCTTTTCTTATCTTCATCTTTCGAAGCTCTGCTCAAATAAGTGGTTGAATCTAACAACGCAAAATGTATATTTTTTTTCTTTATGTTTATTGGCTTTAAGATTTTGGCTAGCAGTGTACGTGCCATAGTTTTATTCTGATACTTTTATTATTGCTTTAATAAATCTTGGATATTTTGATTTTAAAATTTATAAAAGAACGAATCGGATAAATTTATTCCCTCGACGTCTTGAATACATTTTTACTTCAAGTGAATTTCTTCGTCACAATCAAATCGGATATTTTACTTTTATTTTCGTTCACGCGCTGATTGTATAACGTTCAACAGATCTGAATATTTGTCAATTATCTTAAATCTTGAGAGCCATGTATATTTCGAAATTTGTTCTTTCAAGCATTTAAATATTTCAGTATTATGTAATAATTTTAGCTTATGTTTTGAAGATAAATGTTTATTGTATTCTATGTTTAACGTGGTAATTGTTATAGTAAAAACAGACAACCTAATGTTTTATATTTATTGAAACTCAACTCCAACAGTGTCGACGTTATAGGGGTTCTGAAATACTTTGATGCATAAGTGGCTTGATATATTTATTTAGGCCAAGTTATTTCTTCGGAGATTTTAATGGCCAGTGAAGCAGGCTGTCCCATAGAGTTCCATAAGATAGAGATAGCTAAGTGTGATGAGATGTACGATAAGGACTGTAAAGGTGGAAAATACATGCCTTTTCACAGGGCCCTGTACGACTCTAGAACCGGTCAGTCTCCGAACAATCCAAGAGAACAAGTGAGTCATCGTCGTAAAGGATTTTGTTTCAAACCTAAACTTGATACGGAGGAAAATTAAATTAATATAAACTTTTAATACCTCCAGTAAATTGTATTAAAAACAAAAATACAATAATAACTTATAGTAAAAACAAAGAACTGTTTATCGGTACTATGCATTACGTAGAAAATTACCATTTTATGCACGCACCTCAGCAATGTGCGAAATCATTCTTCTACAGTTATGTCAGCGACGTGTTATCACGCGGAGGACATATAGGCATGAATTACTGTGAAAAATCAATCTCGCGGTTAGTATAGATGACATTTTATAGTTGCTCACTCCTTAGAAATATGCATAAAAATATTCAACATCTCATCCGCTTACCGGAAGCTTACAGCTCTGTGTACGTGCAAGGAAAAAAACCTGTCACCATTTGACAATAAAGCAAATGTTTTGATGTTTCGAATGCGCATGTTAGTTTTTTTGTTTTTTTTTGTCTAAATAAAGTATGTTTATATGAAAATGTGATTCAGTATTACAGTAAGACAGCATTAACTTTGTTGTTGAGTTTTTGAAATGTGGTTCAAAGATAGTTGTACAATGCATTGTAAGGGCATAAAATCGGAAACAGCCATCAGTGCCATTGTAATGTGGTATCTGGATCCTCCGAGTTATTAAAACTGGCTGGTTAAGAAGAGATAAGAAATTTAATATTTTAATTCTAAACATGTACTCCTTGTATCAAGCCAATAAAAGTATACCTACATATGTAAAAGTTCGAATAATACATAAATAAACGTAGTGTTAAGATAAATATTCAAAATTATATTTCATTGAAATCTGTTTTGTTTGTTTAGAGTCAAAAAGATAATGAAACTGAAATGTTTGAGATTTAAAAATATTTATTTCCATTTCTTTCCGTCAGACAAGTTTTAATATATCACCCAAAATTTATACAGAAAGATTGTTAAATAAACAACTTGTTAAGACTGACCTAAATAAATTAAATACAGTGCTCCTGAATTCATTATAAGATCCTGAGGCCTTTTAATAAGACCCCCCCACACCCCTTTAGGGTCTAACTAATCAGCTTATTAGACAAACTGAAATAGACTGTAAACGTCAATGCATTAAAGTTTTCCCGATTTTTTATTTATTTATTTATTTTTACGGTTATTGAAGTAGGTTATCACGTGCTAGAATATCTTGTGTTATAAGCAGCTTCGACCTGTGTATTCCTCGAACGATAAAACAGCATGAACTAATAGTGAAAAGAATCGAATAAGTAAAAGTTGATTTATGTTCGCAAACGTTTGAACAGAACAAGTTGTATTCTAATCAACAACTTTAGATTTAGTGTTCACATCTTAAGTGCTACCCTAGTCATTCTAGTGTCATGTTTGTTCAATAAATGTATTATAGTAATTCATTAATATTAGGACAATATTTCGCGTTCGTACCACCATTAGCCACTGTCTGAATATAATTCTGTGCTTACAATGAAAACGATAGTGGGGAAGGAAAAATTGGAGCAGACCACTACAAAAGTTTTTTTTAAAAAAAAAAGTACGCGAAAGATAATGTAAGCTGCAATGGTTACATCGATATTGGGCCCGGCATGGCCAGGTGGGTTAAGACGTGTGACTCGTAATCTGATGGTTCGCATTCCCGTCGATCCAAACATGTTCGCCCTTTCAGCCGTGGGGGTATTATAATGGGACGGTCAATCCTACTATTGGGTGAAGAGTAACCTAAGAGTTGGCGGTGGGTAGTGATGATTAGCTGCCTTCCCTTCCCTCGAGTAGCTTTGTGCGAAATTCAAAAAACAAACATCGATATCAGTTTGCGTTTTGTCAGTTCAACCAGCTTAATATATTGTATGTTAACATTGTTTACCTCTTCCTCGCACTTGATTATTAAGTAACTCAAAATTACATGAAAAAAAACAAAAAAACTAGCTGCTACACCTTAAAGTTCGTATATTTAATATTTCCGAAAGACACTGAATAGCCCGTAAGGGTCGGTAAGCTTCATGTTAGGACGAACCACGCAGAGTTTATATATAATTCTCCATAGTGTAGAAAAATGTTTATATATAGGTATTAATTAAAGTGAAAAATCAATCTCGCTGTTAGTATAGATGACATTTTAAAAGTATCTAACTCACTAAAAATATGCACAAAAATATTCAACATCTCATCCGCTTACCGAAAGCTTACAGCTCTGTGTACGAGCAAGAAAAAAACCTATCCCCGATTGACACTAGAGTAAATGTTCTGATGTTTCGAATGCGCGTGTTAATTTTTGTCTAATTTAAGTACGCTTATATGAAAGTATGATTTAGTATTACAGTAAGACAGCATTAACTTTGTCGTTGAGTTATTGGAATGTGGTTCAAAGATAAGTTGTACAATAACATTGTAAGGGCATAAAATCGGGGGCACCATTATTTTAGACATATATAACATAGTCTAAAATAATATCGGTATTATTAAGATACTGGCAACTGGTGTTCAGTAAATTGATTTTTACTAACAAACAAAACCTGGAAATTTGATCGAATTCCCAGTATTGATGCTTAAAAACATAGCGACTACTGGATATTAACTCCTGCAGCAAAGACATCTTGGGATAATGAACACAAGGTAATCTTATTACTGCACGTTAAGCTGGGAAAATAAAATGACCAAAATGATTTGGTGATCGGCAGTTAGAGGACAAGTTTTGTTATATTTAAGTGTTTCTACTTTTAAATATTTCGATAGCTGTTTCATTATTTTAATTTTTACAATCAGATATTAATACATTTTATCAATTCAAGCTTCGGTTTCATGTGTCGTTGTTTCCTTTCGATAATAAGATTGCTAAGTGGACTTAAAAATCCAATAAAGAGGCCGTGTTATATCCTGTATTATTTAGCAGGAAGAAAGTTTGACTGGATATGATTTGGCATAATTGTACTATCTGTAACTTTCTTCACAGTGTAGAAAAATCTTTAGCTATACACGGAGTTAGGCTAAAGTGATTGAAGTATGTATGCCAATTTGTTTTAGTAATCGATGCATAATTTAGAAGCAAACCCAGTCAACTAACTTGTCGAATATGTAGTGCTGTGTGGAATAGTGAGGTAGTGATTCGATAAATTAGGATGCAACTGCAGTTTATTGCGAATTAAGACCCACGAAGAAAGTTGATTGACCTGAAACATATACACACACCACTCGGTGGATTAGCGGTGACTTGTAACGCAAAAATCCGGTGGATATTGCAGACTATCTCAATGAGGCTTGGCGCTAAAACGAACAACCATTTCGACACGATATTACATTTTAATAATGCGTAGATACGCAATACTGTAATATATTCTGAAGTTAAAATCCATTGTTGCAGAAGTTGTTTTTTGTTTATGTAAACAAGTCTCGACGTTATCACGTGTCTTTTTCAGTTTAATTAACCAATCATGAACTATGTTTTATGCTTGTTTTTTTTTTTAAAGAAATAAACGTGAGCAAGTAACTTGTTTCTATTTCGAATTAACTGTTGTCAATAAAAGTAGGATTTTTAGTTTAGTAATTACGAGTATTGTTATTATGTAAAGGGTTTAAGAAAAACCTTGTGGTAGCCCGGCATGGCCAGGTGGTTAAGGCTCGCCATTTTCAATCCCACTAATCGTTGGTAAAAGTAGCCCAACAGTTGGTAATGACTATCTGCCTTCCCTCTAGTCTTACACTGCTAAATTAGGGACGGCTAGAGCATATAGCCCTCGTGTAGCTTTGCAAGAAATTCAAAACAAACCTATACCTTGAACACAACATTACATAAATATTAATAGGATTTTATACTAAACTTTGGTATAAATAATATTGCTATGTTGGTAAAAGGGTATTGGTCGCCTGTGCTATTCTAGTTTTTGTTGTTTTTTGAAAAACTGATGTAAACTTAAGTTATTTGACATCCTTAGTTTTATAAGAACGCAAAAATATATAATCTGAAACAAAACCAATTAAAATTAAGTTCCAATGTGTTTCGAAAGGAATATTGCAAAAACGAAACCCACGATAGGGGAACACTAGTTTATTGAAGTCTCTGTAAACGTTACCATACACTTCAGGGAAGAGATCTTGTAAAGTTAGTGTTAATTAACTTCATAAACGCACCTTGACGTTGCCATATATTTAGTTTAAACCACGGTGATAAAGAAGTTTCTTTTGTTATAATTATAGTCACCAACACCCCCTATACGACATCCGTGGATGTTTAATAAGATCTGCGAAACTTAATTTTTCCGTAAGTGCTATCTAGACATTTTCATTTGGAATATTAAACAATGAATAAATATAGTCTTGCCTCACGAAGTGATTATTTTTTCGAAAGGAGGGAAGATAGATAGAAATGTTAAAGTAAATTGCTATAAAGGGATTAGCAGAGCGTTAAATAATTTTAATATATATTTTGATAACCTTTAATAGCCCGCCAGATTAAAAATTAGATGAAAGTATTGTCTAATATTTTTTTCCTCTTTGTTATTCTAATAATCACGGAAAACTTTATGCTACACATTTGTGGAATAGGGAGTTTGTCTGAAAAAAACAACAACAAAAAACCTTCAAAGAGAGACAACAGGTATATTTGCAGTATCTTTATAGTATAAATTTTTACAAGCAAAATTTACAATAAGTTAATTTTAACATCAATAATAGTCGTAGTGTAAATAGTTCCTTTTCAATCTTTAAACTCTTAGGGCTGAATATCTTTTTCAGTATTTGCTCGGTCTTATGGTCTTAATTATTGGTCCATCGATGGCACAGTGATAAGTATTCAAATTTATAATGCTAAAAGTCGGAGATTTGATCTTCTGTGGACACAACAGATATCCCATTCTGACTGTGATCAATTGACGCATAAAATATTACTTATACATGTGATCTCTTAAATCCGTCGTATGCTGCTTTAAATCCAGTTTTTTAACACCATAGTCAGTTTTTATTTTATTTCGTCACTATGAATTCAAGTTTGGTAATTTCTTGGTCACGATTCAGTGTTGCAGCTAAAATGTTTTAATTAGGATCTACGGCATTTTTATTAACTTTTTGCCATTTACGAACCAGTGGGTACCTGTTTTTTTTTTGTTTTTTTCATAACGAACTACTTTAGAGAGGACGTTTCCTGCGGATGGGGTCAAATGACTCCTTAGCCTCAGGCGATTAACTTCCTCATTAGTTATTTCTCCGTCTGATGTACGAGATTTGTTGCAGGAGAGGAACGTCTAGTAGAATTTGTTTGGTCCGTGGCTTAACTTGAATACAGTAGTTTTCTTGCTGTAACCTGTTATAAACCTAAATTACAATGTCTTGCTGCGCATGATGAAACCAGAAAAGTTGGTAGGGAAGAATAAACGCATCCTAGTCTGGCCTCTTTACGCATGTTTGTGTGCACACGCACGCACGAAGTTTTGCTTCATCGTTCTAAGGGCCTTAAACATTCTCCAGATATCTTTGTACTTTCTCATTCTTCGCATTATTTTTGTTTCTCCCATCATTTGGAGATCCACATCTTTCATTTTTTTAATCTTAGAAAAACGTACTTGCCTACTTTTGCGTGTTCTTAAAACGTGATGCATCTTGTTTGAACGTTATGAAATGTTAAATCTGCTCTAAATAGTCTGTTGCTTGTCTTTAATGTTCTACTTTCTTGCCTTTTAACAGTTTAAGATAATTTGTGTATCACATGTTTTACATATTATGAATTTTCTCGGTTGGGTTTATTTATTATATTTGCGTTACGTATTACAATTTCATATAGCAAAAACATTATTTTAATATACCAGTTATTTGAGTTTCTGAAATGTAGCAGATTTGATATTTGCTAACAAGATTGATACCATTTTCTTTCTTAACACTAATATATTTTAATATACAAACAACAATGCAATTTATAAATAATGGGCATTATAAATTTATTACAAATTTTGACTTGCATACGAGTGTTACAAAGTGTACTGAGTATTCTGTTTGGTTTAGAACTGAATATTTTATCAGCGGTCCAGCAAATTAAGTGTTGATATTGTTACGCCTCGCTTAAACTAGTTGTCTTTTTCGGCAGTCCTCGCTCTCTTACAAGCTGAAACACTAACGTCCGAAGTTAATACACTGAAGTTGAACTGTTTGTACTGTTCGAAATCTATAAATATTCCTGGTCGAGTTGCTTGTTCATAGAACTACACGTTTATCACAGCTATAACTTCCGAGGCTTGTGTATACTGATTGTAGCTGACGAATAATATGTCTCGTGGCGCGTCGATTATGTACCAATCACGCAAGGTTCCCGAACTTTCACCAGTGTTCGAAAACACGTTAGCGTTTTCGCAAAACAAATATTGTTGATTTTTTTTCACTCAAGAATTTTTTACAGATTTAGAAAATAGGGAGGACTTGTGCGAAACATGTCCAACAGTATACTTCACATGCATCAAACTTAAACCTAAGCATTAAAATAAACGTATAATGGTAACTCCATAATATAAAATAACTTTGTCAAAAAAAACACGACAACATGGATTGCTGTCTTAAGGGAAATTGTGCTACAGTTGCATTTAATGATATCGGCCCATATTCAATCTCGTACAAAGCACACTTGTTTTACTCGTGTATAACTTGATGTGATAATTACATATTAAGCAGAGATTCTACCCTAGCTCTTCTGGATAAATTAAAAACAAATAAAATTATTACCACACGTGACTTTTGTTGTTGACGATTATTATCACGATCAACAACAACAAAAACTGCTTAAGTACCTCAACAGATTGCCACTACATTTTTATTTCTTCTGTAACACTACTTGAAGTACCGTAACTCCCTGTTTCTGTTAATACAGAAAACCTGTTTATAATTAAATTTTTGACGACATTACCTATATTTTTATTACACAAGTGAAATAAGTTTTCAAAATACTTTGTTATTCGACTGATTAACGTACTTCAAAGTTTGGTTTGGAGTAAAGACTTGAATGTTGTTTTGTTTTGTCCCCATGGTATCACTGTGGTAACTAACACCTGTTACTTCTAGTGAATAGTAGAGAATGATATGCAGGGATGTTTACACTTTTGGTTTCTATCACATTCTATATTTTCATAGTGTTTGGGAAAAGTATTAAACTTTAACCAAAACATTTAATTCGACAAGTATTCTTTCACAAAAGAAAAGTGACATATCTGTAATTTTATCAGTTGTATGTGAGATCTACTTACTCCTAAACATTCATTTACCAATTGGTCTTGCTACAAGTGCGTATTTTCGGGAATATAATATTCGATTATTCGATGTTATTTTGAAATCTAATTTCACCATGGTCTTGGTTTTCCAGTGTCTCAAACTTGCTGTGGTAGTCATTAAATTGTTAGATGTTTTTGATGATTTGTTTAAGGAAGTAACTTTGCATGTTGTACAAGCAGTTTGAACATAGTGAGGGTTGGTGGGTTTAGTTTTTAAAGTGTTATTAATTTGTGTAGCAGTTATAGAAATAACTTATAATATCCCTAGGTTTATAAATTGTAGTTTTTGTGATTCTACATAGGTTCTACAGATATTTCTAGATGAGAAAACTGAACGAGGTTGCACACAATCTCTTCTTGTGTTGCCACTTCATCCCACAATGCTACAGTGGAGATCAATCTTATGACTCTAAAACCTGTAGTGGGCATGGCACAGCACAGATAGACCATTGTGCAAATTTGCGCTTAACCGTAAACAGCTATTGTGTGTGGTATTATGCTTTTCACTTAACATCATCACTTGATTTTGAGTGGTTCATCCTTGACAGACTAGAAAGAAAAACCACTAAAAATTACTGATGTTGTTTTTATTTATTTGATTTAGAAATGTTACCGCCAGAACTTTCAAGATGGATAACTAAACCGTCATTAAATTAAACAATCTCAAAACATGTCTTTTATCAGTTATATACAACCGTTTTTAAATGCTAGTGCAACTCGCGTTATAATACAGATTTTCATCAACAATTGGTGTGAAGAAACCTACGATACGAGATGCACGAGTAATAAAACTATAAAAGCTTACAGTTATGTTCTTAAGTCTAACGGAACATGCTTTTCAGTTATTAAAGCAGGTTGCTTCTTTCTAAAGACAAACCTGATTCTAGCAATACATTTCACTCGCCTCGTGTTCAAATAGTTAAAAAAAAAAAAAAGCTTCGTTCAGAGACATTGCATAGTAAATTAGAAATATGCACAGATTTTCCTCAAAATTCTAACTTGTTGAAAATTTGGATGAGTGGAAATTCAAGGAATTCATCATATTCTAAGAGTTCCAACTGGCGATATGTTTATAGTGTGAACACGTTTCATTGCACCAGCGCAATCCTCGTCAAAAGTAACGAATAATGGTATTATAAGCAGTTGAGTGTTTTTTAGTGTCTGATCGGTAACGAAATGATGACAAAACCAGTTTTAACTTCTACAGATGGTAAGAAAAAACCGTTAACAATAAAGTATTGCAGAACAATAATATTGTCTCTAATAACATTTCTTGGTTTTTCTCTGTCGATACCGATATTTTTTTTATATTTTCCCTCCAAGGACCAAACCTTAATTCAACTGGTACGTTTGTGAAATTGTTTGGTCGAATAAGTAAATCGATCAATTATATTTTATTAATTACATACTCGTACATAACTGTCTTTAAAAGTCTTACACAGTGAGAGTGAGATGTGTGAAGGATTGTTTCTTTTGTTTTATAGTTTATTGAAAAAAATTTCACTTTAAGACGCACGTTGCAGTGACTTATGACGCTGAATACTTATGTACCCAGATGAAGTTGAGACAAGTGTACTGACAAGTAGATAACTAAAATGTGTGTGTGGTGAATTATGAAACTTACTATTTTCTATAGATTTTTGAAAAAAATGCTAAAAAATTTTGTTTTTAAACATCATCATGGGTATCGAATCCCATAGGACTTGCACACAAAACCACCTGTGGGCTCGCCAGTATAAGATTCTACATACCCGTAAATTACCAAAGAATCCCTGATGGTACATTGTGATGACAATGTTTGTCACGTTCAATAGAAACGTCGGCGTTTGTGGGTCTGTGGCTTAATTTCTGTGGTGCTCGTAAACCAGATAGCCCTCCCTCCGCAACCTTCTTCTACGTAAGAGCTCGGGTAGCACGTGCATTTAAAATAAAATCAAACGTTGTTCGTATTATTCTCTCTCTATCATGTTTCATTTATACATTGCGTTCTATAGTGGATCGGCGATAAACTTGAATGCTACAAATACGTACACAGAGGTAGGGGTCGATATCAGAGGTAGGAATAGCGAAGATAGCCAGCCCATTGTATATCTGGGTGGTTGAGCAACAACAACCTTGTATATATCAGATGTAGGTTTTATTGTTTTGTTGTTCTTTTATCCCTCTTAATTTATTTTTCTTAGCTGTGCTTACCACTGGGATTGTGCTCCGAAATTTAACACGACCCCCCACCACAAAAAAATTGTCGCTGAGCCATGAAGGGGATTTTTTTGTGACTGGAATGCCCCCATTTTTAATTCGTTATCGTAAGGAATGGTGCTTATTTTTATTCATAATTTAATATCACTTGAGATATCAGGTGGCTACAAGACTCACCTTTTATACAAAGTTTTCGCTAGAAGATTCCTTGTTATTTTCTATGTCCTATGTGATAAATTTCTAGGAAGTTTAATTTCAGTTGCACAAGTACAGGGTTAGAGTACTACGTTGTAAATTAATAGGTATATTTTTGCTGTAAACCGGTTGGGAGGTGGCACACTTGGCAGAATATCATCACGTTTGTTGTTGTTATCATTGGTGGTTAGTGGGTATCTGTAAACTCATTTACATTATTCAAATACAATTTAAATACTTCACATCGTTAATACTTTCAAATCACTGTTTTGAGATTTCAATGTGTCACGAAAATCATTGATTGGTTTAAAAAATAAGTTATCTTTCTTGGCTTTTCGACTAAAAGCATTTTAATCCTGTTGATTAAAAGCTAAATAAATGTGGAGGCGGACGTTTTGCTGATGATGCAAGGGCTGAAAAAATCCAAATAACTTGAAGAAATCGGCTGCAAATTAGTACCTCTTTTTAACGTAGGCTACGATTGAACAACTAGTTAGCTTGTTTGTACTGTGAACTTATTGTTTGAGTTCCGTTACCACAAGATCGCTTTTTTCACAATGGAGTGAATGGGTTAAGAGTAACTGTTAAATCTCTCTTTTCGATCAAAAGAAGAAGGTGCTGGTGACCAGGTGCATTCCCAGTTGTCTACAAGTTCAATAGGAGAGAGAGAGAGAGAGAGAGAAAATAAAAGAACAAAGTGTTCATATTATGCGCTGCTTAGAGGTTGTGATAATACACGCTCTGAAAATTAAGAGAATAAATTTCTTTACGATGTGTTGTTTAATGTAGGAGGAATAATAACTTTAAGTTTATTTATGAACTATTCCGAGTATACGTAATCTCGCTGTATGAGATCGCCCCGAGTGTTTAACCCACGTTTTACTGGCTTTGTAGAATAGTTTTGATAACGTCTTAGTTGTTTTTGTTTCATGTTTGCTCAGTTCAGAGCTTCACTGCTTCTATATTAACCTGATATGCATGACAAAGTTGTAGTTTAACCTCGTATTTTTTTAATAAATAATGCCTCGGGGTTCACTTCATAAGTCTTAAACTGTGCTTCGTGCATAACGTCCGACAGCATCAGTAATGTGTGATGTTACACAATATGTTGGTCTTCGCCCATTACGGACTTTTTTACTGGAATAATGCAATGTTCTTCTTGTTTCTAAACGGGTTATTCTGCTTTAAAGAAATATAGTCAAGTTTTATTCACCTAATAAATTCCAAAATAAAGATTAACCTTCTATCTCGGTTTCTTATTAACGGTTGGATCGCCGAAACATTTAATTCTTTTACGTTTTTTTGTGCTGTAAAAACACGTTTTTCACACGTGTAAGTTGTCATCTATCGGAGCGTATTTAGGTTTGTGGTTCTTTCTCGCAAAAAGCTGAGAAACTTCTATTAAACTTTGTATGTATTCTGTTAACGTCATGCGACTGAAAGCGCACGTAATCTACTGACATAATGGAATGTTGTCCGTGTGTGACGTATTTCGATCTCGTCAAAGGGGATGGGGAAGATTTGTTTTGTTTTTTTAATTTTGCACAAAGCTACATGAAGGCTATCTGCGCTAACCGTCCCTACTCTAGCAGTGTAGGACTAGAGGAAAGACAGCTAGTCATCACCATCTACCGCCAACTCTTGGGCTACACTTTTACCAACGAATAGTGGGATTGAATGTTACATTATAACGTCCCTACCCCTGAAAGGGCGAGCATGTTTGGTGTGACAGGGATTTGAACACGTGATCCTCAAATTACGAGTCGAACGTCTTAACCCACCTGGCCAAGCCGGGTCAGAAGGGAACAGATGTACTCCTTTCTTCGTATATAACTTAAAAATCTGCTCTACTTGATACTAAAAGACCAATAATTTAAAATACATTGATAATTTGAATTGAAAAAGAAATTGCAAAACTATCATTGAAATTTTAGAAAGATGACTAAGTTACTCGAGAAAACCAGCATGACTATTTCAAAGAAAAACAACTCGTATTCAGGTATCTACAGTGTTACTAAATACTACTTATCGAAAGCTTAATTCATTTTTGATGCATATATCATTTAATAAACAGTAATACGAAATGTTCTTACACCCTTGTGCAAATTAATTGAAACAAATTGTTATTTTACAATATTTTCAGCATGGCGGCCGATGTAGGCTCACTGGACCTCCTGATTTCCTTTAATAGTCATTTTTTCACGCAGACGGCATCATTAGCTGTGTTTTGCAGTACAGTCGATCTATTTTTGGGATATATGACGAAATTTTGAGGAATATTGCGTCATTCGAAATTGCGTTAGAAGGACAAGGAGACCAGTCAAAAAACAACTTATTACCAACTCAATGAAAATAAACGGTATCAGTGGGGTCTGAAATACAAAAACTGGACGCAAGAACAAAGGTGTTATTCAGTGACGAGACTCATTTCTTCGCATAGGATCAAAAAGTCTGTATATTCGCAGATCTCTAGGTGAGAAACTTCAAGAATCTCACATCAGTCAAAATTTGTGTAGAATTTTATGACTACAACGCGAATAAAGGTGCTGGACTGGCCTGGAAACTCTTCGGATTTAAATCTTATTGAAAATTTTTGGGCGATTGGTAAAGAAAGACTTCGGGAAAAAGACTGTACAACGAAAGATAAGCTAATTGAGGTGTAGTACCGCGATCCAAAAATTAGTAAAGATTGCAGTCAACTCGTGGACTCGATGCTAAAGTGAATTAATGATCTTCTGAAAAATAAAGGCGGTCATTTGTGAGCAATTTTTGGATTCTCAGAAATAAAATGCGAAAAATTTAAAAAAAAATCGTAATTTTTCCGTCTTGTTTCAATTAATTTGCACAAGGGTGTACTCGTTGGATAACAAATTGTATATCATGATCTTTTCAATGCTACTTGCGTCATTCTAAATATGATGATACATCAACAGAAGAAAATGTTATTCATTAGAACTTTATCTATGAAAAATAGTTTTGTGTACATATAAGCACTGCTTCCTTGAACCTTTGCAGGTAAACCTGATGACCAGTTGGATCGACGGAAGCTTTGTGTACAGCACAAGCGAGGCTTGGGTCAACTCTATGAGGTCTTTTCAAAACGGAACCTTCCGAGTGGACAATAAAGGAAAATTTCCTCCGAAAAACAAAGAAAGAGTCCCCTTAATCAACTCTCCACCTGCCCATTACCTTGGAATGTTGAACCTAGAAAGAATGTTCTGTGAGTTACTGAGAAAATTGTTGTAAGAGTCTAAAGCCATAAATAATCTCACAGGGGTTACTTAGAAAATTGTTTTCGTATCCAGATATTAATACTAAAATATAATTAATTTCGTGCAACCACTTTGGTTTAAACAAACTAGTTCTGTATCTACATTTCTATAGTACTAGGAGATCCACGCACCAATCAAAATCCAGCACTCTTGGCCTTCGGAATTCTCTTCTTCCGTTACCATAATGCTGTAGCATCGCAAATACAAAATGAACATCCTGATTGGCCAGATGAAGAGATCTTCCAACGGGCTCGAAGATGGGTTATAGCAAGCCTTCAGGTAAAAGTTAGATTTATATAACAAACTCGTATCTCGCTGCCAATTTAAACAAGCTTTAAAGTTTTGTGAGGTATGTACTCTGTTTCTTTGTTTTTTGTAAACGAATATAGTCGTTGTGAAACCGTCTTAAGCAAAACTTGGATTACAAACTTCACTTTCATAAGACGAAGATCTTAAATACTTTAAAAAAGGTGTAGTTAAAAATACCAAACATTTTCAGTATTTTATGCATATTTGTGACGGCAAAATAAACTTCAACATCAATTAGTTTAGATAAATAACTTTACAATATTACTGGTGTAAGTGAATATCAGTATAAAGTAATATTACGTGGGAAGTTCTGGTTGGAAATTAACAAAGTACTAAATAAGTTTTAATATTGTTGAAGGAGATGCAGAAGGTAGGGAGAGACGCTATTTGTTAAATGTTTCTTCTGTAGACTAGCAAAAGTTCACTGCGAAACGGAAACTGTAGATTATTTGATTTGTTAAACAAACTGAACTGGCAACAGTAGGAGAAATTTTGCAGATTGTTATTAATTACACAGGAGTTTTAACTATTAATTATTGCAATTTTCTCATTTGTTGGAATGCTTTAATAGAATTCAGGAAACTTTCGTAAGTTGACTATAGAGACGTTTTATACAAGATGTATTTTATTGGCTAAAAGTTATTACTAATGGAAATTTGATGCTGACTATAAGGAAACTACCAAAAAATATACATATACGAAAAATCTACGTGTTGCCGCAAAATGATTATGTATGTGTGAATACACAGATACTGCTCAAAATGAACTGGTACGTAAAGTTAATCGTTTTACATATATAATGCACAAAAAAAAACAAGTTTGTGGAACGATTTCCTTCTTTTTGAAATTTCTGAAATAATAACACAAGATTACTTTACTGAATGTAGATCGTAACAAGGATTACATTTACACCGTGTGATTCTGTGTAGCACAAGTACCTACCGATAATAGGTGATTCATACTTTAACTGGAACAGTTGGGGACAGAAAACGGTAAAAAGAGTTTATTTTCACATTGGTAAACTATAAATATTACTGCATTCCTTGATAAGGTACCTTATAAGGTTCACAGTTGCCTATGGATGGAATTATTAACAAAATTATTTCGGTTTCCTATAGAAATGAACCAAATTGCAGGTTACTCTAGATTTTTGAGGTCCATGTATTTTATAAGCTTTATATCTAGAACAATTTTTAAAGTGCTAAATTAGGATACCATAACTCTTTACTAAGTTGTTGTGAATATAACACGATTCATACTGAATTGTTGACAAACTGCACATTCAAGTTGTCTGTTTTCAGTTTGTACTTACGTCACCCATTTGGAGCTTGTATGCCTCCTAGAGAAAAGAGAATTTCTGTCGTCTCTTGAGGTTACAGTCTCTACGAATTACCCTATATCATTAAGGTTAAGTGTTAATAGTTATTGCTACATGCTCCCTGGTGTTTTCACATAAGAATCTGGGCCATATACAGAGCAATCATCTGTTTACAGGTTCAGTGTGCGTTTTATATACATCGTATTACTTCGAAATTATAACGCATTTCTTCGCATTTTTCCAAACTGTGCTTCTTAAGTTCGAGTTCTTGCTTTTCACTCTTTAAAAGTCTCGAAAAGATAATTTTCCTCGAACAACAAATTTTCGAAAAAAATTCCGCATTAACAAACAGATTGGACTATATTTTGAAAAGAACTCAGCTAAAAAAGATGAAAATAAAACCAGCATAACACGTACAAAGCTTCAAATTCGCCGGTGTCAGCGCCTCTAGTGGTGTAGTTTGATATTACTGTCCTCTATTTTGTCTGACTTTTCCGTTGTTCAAACGCAATTTTATTTTGTGTTTTTTATTGCGTTTTTTTACCCATCGAAAAGCGTTTTACGTACTATGCTGAATTAAAAAAAAATATTTTGTGCGCCGAACAGATTGGGAATGGTGCAGCCGGTAAAAATTATAAGGTAAGTGAGGCAAATGTACATTGTTGGCGCGGTATGAAAACCTAGTTTTCTTTCAAGGAATATACAGTCATTTTCTGGCTCAAAGTAAAGGAAGACGAGCCGAAATTGATGTCGGCATTTTAACGTATTTCAGAGAGTTACGAGTGTGTTTTTTTCTTATAGCAAAGCCACATCGAGCTATCTGCTCAGCCCACCGAGAGGAATCGAGCCACTGATTTTAGCGTTGTAAATGCAGAGACATACCGCTGTACTAGCGGGGGACAGAGAGTTACGAACTAAAGGATGCCTGTAACGGGAGAACTCTTAATGTTAAAAGCTAAATAATATGCAGGAAATAGTGATATTCTCTTTTAAACCTAGTCGTGGCTGGTGTGAGAAATTTATGAAAAATAAAGGTTAATTATGTCGAAGGACAACAGTTAGTCATAAATTGCCTTCAGATTTCGAAACAAAACGTACTGAATATGAATGTTACGTTATTGCTTTACCCCAAAGGAATCAACATTCCCTGAACTAAATCGGTAAGGGCAGTTTTATTCGATATGCCACACAACTAAACTAAATGCCAAAGGAGAAAAACAGGTGACAATCAAAACCACTGATTATGAAAAAGTGGAGTTAGTTTCAGGCTATCTGTAACTGCAGATGGAAATAAATTACCACCGTATGTCATTAAACAGAAAAACATTGGCAGAAAACAATTTTTCCAAGATGTAATAGTTCGTGGTAAAAAAACCCAACAAAAATTGATCTATTGGAAGAGTGGTTGGGATGTTTTATGGGAACGTCGACATGGTGCATTGTTAATACAACGGAACATGCTTGTAATGGATGCATTTAGTGGCCATCTCTCCGATAAAATCAAGTGAAGGTTAAGAAACAAAAACAGTGATCTGGATATAATTCTTTTCTGAACAACAAGTCAGTTACAACATCTTGATGTGTCCATTAACAGTCATTCAAAGATCGTATCCGTGAGCATTATAATGCTTGGCTGAATAAAGACAATCGTGCTTTGACACCAAGTAGTAAAATAAGAAAAGCATCAGCATCAACAATAGCAGCATGGATTTCAAAAGCTTGAAAAGAAGTGTTGGATAACATTAGAAAATCATTTTCAAAATGTTGTTTATTCAATGAAAAAGATTGAACGCAAGATGAAATTTTTTGGGATAATAGTGAATCAAGAGATGAAGATGCTTTAACTTCAGAAAGTAACAGATTCGGAGGAAACATCGGAGTAACATTTTGATTTAAACAAATAAATTAGGAAAAAAACATTAATGAAAGTTTTAAATTTCCTGTATATTTTATATACTTATTATCATATTTCATTCACATCTGATTCATTAAACTCTTAAAACATGTTTACTCCTTTCAAACCATCATCCAAATTTGTTTTTCCCCGAAAATCCCTTTTTAAAAGTGGTGTGCATCTTTAATTTGAAGTAATGCTATGGCATTACCGTATAGTCGAGTTATACTCGACTTATTTTTAGTATCTGAATTTATTGCGAATACATTACGTTATGCACTCCCTATTCTAATAACTCGTTGTTATAATAATAATAATAATAATAATAATAAAATACTGGATATAAAAACAACGCTGTAATCAAGACAAAATGTGGATTTGTACATGGTTAGTTTTTCGAAGAAATTACTAGCACCGATAATGTAAGAAAGGTTGTCGTTCAAACATTCACGCGTTTTGTTCAGCTTACCGCACATATCCTTATAGCAGGTTTTGTATTAAAACAAATTGTTTGGAGATTTTGTTTCTTTGGTAGTTGCACCAACACCTAGACAGCTAAAATGCTCGTTCAGTAAATACAAATCATTAAGAAAGAAGTTGTATGTTTAATAAACTGTCATGCAAGTAATAATTTGCTTATTGTTATTAATTCGATGGAGTCCACCCCCATTGTGTAAATCGCAAGGCAATAGGCCATCCCACATAGATCTAACAATACAACCACATTCTACGAACTTATTTCTATAATACAAGAAAAAAAATAATAAAATACGTTAACAATACGTTCTTACGGCTTCAGAAAGCTTCTAAGTTGCACACAACCGTAAGGGTGGGCACTAGGTAATCGGTACAAAAATTTTACTATTTGACCATGTAAATTAAGGTGTAATTGAATATTTTATTTAGTTTAATGGTTAGTTTGGTGTGCATGTAGTGAATTATTTAACAAAAACTTCTAATTGAAATTTTAGGACCTAAATTATTATATTTGAAGTTGTGTGCAATTTAATTTTGTTTCATGGTTCTTCGATAACTGAAGCTCTATTCACGGTTCTGATGCGTTTGCTAATTTTAATTATTCCTTCCTGTCGGTTTTAATGTACTTTATTCAGATTTATGAAGTGTTCACTACCTCTTAGGCAATTTTGTTTTATACACTTTTATATTGTATAAACTAATTACACCGCCATATTTTTACGACATTGAGTTGATGATTTTCTGTTGTATTAAACAACACGATAGTTTTGTAGCCAAAACGTCAAAAAGAAAAATCCAAAATGTGCTTCTTATGGTTTACTCAGCATGAATATATCCATGCTTATTATTCTAATAATGTACTGTAAAACTCAATTTACATTCTCTTTGGCTTCTAATTCACAATTCGCTTTATTATCGTTTATGTAATGTGGTTTAGCAGTTACGTTAAATGCAACTTTTGATGCGACCTGTGTATATATTTTTACTTTCTTAGCACTTTTAGTATCAACATATGACAATCCAATTCAATTTTTAAGCACAAAATAGGTAATCAATCATTATACTAGCGGTGTGTTCTTGGTCACGATAACCCTTAAGGATTATTTTATTGTTAATTAAGCTTTAGAATGGTTTTCGGTTTAAACACACATTGTAGTTTTCGATGGGTTTTTTTTCCTAATGTCTTTACTTCATTAATTTGAACACCTAAACTTAATTGATAATTTTCAAATATCTAATTCGTGATGATGTTCTAAAAACTTTCGGCCTGAATATCACCAAAAAACTTGCTTCTCAAGCGTTTTGAGAGAACCTGTACTACGTGTATGCGAATAGTAGGACTTTTTTCTTATGAATTCATCCCAAATACTAATGTAGCTATATACCCTCTCCATGGTTACAATTTGTTCCCTTTACTTTTCAGATAGTTCATAAAAGCTCAGGTTTTTCTAATCAAAGTGAACGTAATTTTCACAATCTTGAACCTTACTCTCAAAATTCGCTTGCTTCCTTATCTAGCGCTCCTGTTCCTTGAGCAATTTTATAAGCTATCTCTAACGGTCACACACCATGCATATGAAGAATTTTCGTGAACGAAAACGTATTTATTATGCAGAATTAAGCCTTTTCTATGCTCATTCTTGTTTTTCTTCTTCTCTTTATTCCGATAAAAATAACGAACTGTTGCGTATTATTTATCCTGAATCTCCAATTTACTAAGTTGTATATGTTAACGTATTACGATTTCAAATACCCATAAGTTTAAATTTTAAGTTGAACGGTTTGTAATGTTCAAAAACTAGAAACGTTCTTGGTCAAATTTTGTAGTTTTCCTAGGCTTATAGCACACAAACAATAGCTGTCCAACAACAACAACAATAATAATAATAATTATTATTATTATTATTATACTGTATCATTAGCTGCTTTTTATACAAATCACGCGAATTTCTCGTGGTTTCAACAATAGTCTTGCGCTTTTTCGAAATACAGTCGAGAATACACGTCACATGTAAAAAATAAAACTACTGAAACAAGCGTAGGTATTAAAATATAGGTACAACACTCAATGTTTTACACTGCACACAATACTTAATAACCGTATTGTTTAATCTGAATTTCTACCTACATACTAATTCTATAGATTTTTGATATGAACTGAAACAACTAATGTTTCAAATGTTAATTCCACAGTAAGTTTCTTTATTTTTAGTATCTCGCCATTAATGCGAATATTTAGTTTTTTGTTACTATTGACAAGTTGTAAATGAGTTTAGTACATTTGATGATTGGTATTTTTAGAAATTGTTTTTTCAAGTCGCATGGCCAGATGATTAAGGCACTCGATTCGTAATCTGAGGATCGCGGGTTCGAATCCCCGTCATACGAAATGAGCTCGCCCCTTCTGCTGTGGGGGCGTTACAATGTTGTTCAACCCCCCTATTCGTTTGTATAAGAATAGCCCAAGAATGGACGGTAGGTGATGATGACTAGCTGCCTTCCCTCTAGCCTTACAGTGCTAAATTAGGGATGGGTAACGAAGATAGCCCTCTTGTAGCTTTGCGCGAAATTTAAAAACAAACACAGGAACAGATGTATTCTGAGAGAAACATTTCATCAAAGCAAGCTTACTGTTTTTGTACTTACAATTAAGTGTGATATGTGGGTTATTTGTATACAACCATTTATAATTTTAAATTCGTTACAGGAGTTAAGTTTGAAGTATTTATATAAATACAACAATTTTTGGTATTATTTCTCGCTTATTTGGTTAACGAAGCAAGATTAAAAAATTGCTTTTAAGACTAGAAAACTCGTAAGAGCCGTTGAAAGAGAAAATAAATGTGTTCCAAACTTCAAATTTTACGAACTAATCTCTTCTACTTTACTGTTTTTCTACTACTTTTGTCTGTTAGAGGCATGGCTTAATTATAAAGAATTTTGCGCAACCCTGTAACGCGATATTGGGCGTAGATACAATTACGTTCATAACATATTAGTCAGACATGCTAGTTAAGAGGTATTTGTTGGCTTAATATCGAAGAAGGATTTTAAGAGGAAACCGAACTGTAAAGTGAATTACCTTACTGTATAAAATACAAATAACATCAGTATAACCTTTTTGCTACCATGTGTCGTTTTATGGTTGAGGGATCTTCACAATTTAAATATCGGAATGGAAATGGCAATAATGGGGTAACAAACCGCAGCTTAAAAAGAAAAATGTATTTTTGAATTCGTTAATAAACATCTATATTTTGTAGAGACTTTGTTGATCACTGACCCATATAACATGCTTGTGGAACTGATGTCGCTTTTTTTTACGTAGAGGAGCGAAAAACTTTTCGACCTTCATTAGTCATCGTCAGGTTCACAAAGAAAGGAAGAGGTAACTGACCGGAAGCTGACCACATGTTTGAAAGGGGGTGTGTAACTGAGTTTTGGAATGTGGAGGGTGGTGTTAGATATTTGAATATATAATTTTATATTCACGCCCTTTACATTCCGACATTCAGTTACACAACCCCTTTCAAACATGTGGTCAGCTTCTGGTCGGTTACCTCTTCCTTTCTTTGTGAACCTGACAATGACCAAAGAAGGTCGAAGCGTTGTTCGCTCCTTTACTTAAAAAAATAAAAGTAAATTTTCAACCCAAACGAGACGTTTCTACATGTATATTTTTTGTACCAGTGGATTTTCTCGACATTGCTGATACTGATGTCACTGCTCTCGTTGTTGTTAATCGTTTATTTTACCACTTCTGAAATGGTAATGGTTATTCCAATTGAAAGTGCGAATTAGCTTTACGATGCCAGTTTATACTTTTTTACCACCAGAAACTGTAGCTATGTTCGAACGGATTTAAAAAGTCTAATGTTAGGATACCTGAAATCTTGTTTATATGTAAAAAGAAAGTATTAATTGGTACTTGAAATCGTCAGTGTTCTGTAAAACTTTACGGTTCCAGAAGACAACTGTACGTTTCGTAAATACAGCATTTAGTTCAATTATGGTTTCTCCAACAAAGGCATTATCAGGTTTTGGAAGGTTCTGAAGGGAAACTCTCGTTTATTTTAGATATAATATACGTTTAACATTCATTTTGTCTGCTAGCTCAATTAACTATCTTTTCTGTAATGACTTCTGCGGAAAAAAATATTCATGCACACACTGTAAGGGAAATAAGTTGGTATTAAAAATATTATTATTTCAGTACTTCTAACAACTTAAGATGAATTGCATGTTATGTAACCTACATCTACAAAAAGAGAATCTTATAAACAGTTTCGAGTATCCTGGTGAATGGACTTTCTCAGGTACAACTGAAAACAAAATCTAGAAATGTAGTTTTAAAACTATTGTAATTAGAAAGTAAGTAGTAACTCCTATATTCATCGGTGCTCATCTTGTAGATTATGATGGTACATTAGCAACAGCGTTGTAGTATCTACACAGAGAAGATTTTGGGGTCAATTCATAAATATAAACGTTTCTGGTTACTTGGTGATAACGAAACGCAAACAACAGTTGTATTGATACAAAATGTACATTAACTCTAAATACATGTATATTACAGAAATATCTTAGTTTGTCACCGTTCCTTCACGAATACCCCATGATGCTCGATGTTTTAAACTCCCGAGTAATTAATTAGTTACGTTTCTAAAATAAATACATGAGGGATTTCAATAACTGCATTGGCTTTGTTGGATACATGCTGCTTTTTATATTTTAAGCTAAAGATGAATATAAATATCCAACATTAGTTTATAAATTCAGAGGTTTGTTTTATGTATAGATACGCATGGTAAACGATTTAACTTAGTATGTATCTGAAACATTGATCACTTTTAGTAACGAATACAAAGTAATACATTTGTTATAATATGAAATGCATATTCTAATGTAACTGAGTAGTTCTAAAGACAAGCCATTTGTCATTGATAACGATAGTGCTTAATGTATAGGAATGTGTCGGAAAAAAAAGTTCGACGTATATCGTGGTTTCTCCTTATGTTTTAACACTTTTATAAAAACCTTTCTTATTTTTTTTAAAAAACTATGAAAACCTTCAGTTTAGCGGGAAAAAGTTTCTAAAGTAGTGTGAGAGCCAAATGTTTTGTTTATTATCCTGATTCTAAAATTCGTGGGACTAGTTTACCATTGGTTGAAGTTGGGATGATTTGAACACTGAAATGTTTCATTTTAACTTGGCATGTAAAAGTAGCACTAACTTCAATACATGATGTCCATTAAGACGACTCATCTCATTATAGGCTAAAACTGCTGCCTTCATAGTGATTGCCATTCAGTATAATAAACAATACTAATGAATATCTTGTAAAGAGTGGAAACAAGTAATAACTTAATGATAGTGTAGTAGATGTACAGAAAGTGTATAAAGAAGGTAACAATGAATATACAAAACATCACAAGTAATGTTACAAGCTGGTGGGAATTAGCCACTATAAGACTATCATATTACTCGGTTTAAATGCTTTTATTCAAACATGAAATCATGCAGCTGACAGGAATTAACGTTTAAGTTTTCCTGGTGACTTGTTTAGATATTTTCTTTGGTGTTAATATCCCTATCTTGTTTTTACACTTTTTAGCATTGGCATCTTTATGTTCACCTTACTCTCTTGAAAACTATTTTATTATTTGTATATAACGTTTTTCTGTGGATTTCTCTATTGACGTGATTGAGAGTAGACTTCTTGTTTGATACTTGTATATACAATGTTGTGTTGGAAAAGAACTTTTTTAAAACTGGGTTGAACGGAATGTTAGTACTTTTGTTAAATTTTTCTAACAAAAAATTGTACAAGGTAACTTTTATACTGATAGGCTTATAGGATGATGATAATGTAAATGAAGAAAATCTAATTTAAGAGCAAGCTTTAACTGAAGTGACGATATTATGCGACTTACCAGAGAGAAGCGCTCGTGGTGTGTAGCTTTTGAGTTTTTAAAACTTTTTTCTTCTCTTACAACTTACCCAGTTTGCTTGAAACCAAGTCTTCAATGCTTTTTACATTTCTATTAACCTATACTTCATTAGGTTAGAAGAGAAGTTTAACCATCGGTTTCGTGATACATTGTACAATATCATTTCAGTTAAAAATAACGTATTATTGCACGACTCTTTTAAATTACTAGATCTCAATAAAATGTTCTATCTTAGTGTGCGCAACTTCTTATTAATATATCTTACATTTTCCATTTCTTATTCTGTAAATTTTTTTATTTAAAAGAAACAACTTAATTTTCATCATTTAATTACTATTTGCTGTTTCTATAGAATCTCTACATCTCTAGCTTCTATTACTCCGTAAGCTTGTACCACTTGTGTTCAAGGAATATTAAGTTATTTAATATCGTAGACAAAACACTTGGTTAAATATAAAACCAGTACGCATTTTATTATGTTGAGCATGGATATAGTTAGAAAACGCTTGTCTGCAAATACTGGTTGCAAAGACTGTCTTATTTCAAAGTTTCCAATAAACATCTCTCATTTTCCTAGGGTGTTTGAACTATACTAGCGCAATTTCTGCTAAGTATCGCGAACCAGCACGACCCATTGCTTAATGAAATCGAAGATTTTATCTTCTGCCATACCGGAGAGAACACTTTATTTTTTCGCATGTTTTGATGTGTTAGCTGATGTCTGTTAAAACTTCGCTTACTAAACTTTAGTTTGACAGATATGTTTTTAGTGTCCCTTGATGATCACAGTAGGTGAAACGCTTTCAATTCTGGAATAGACGTGCATGAAGGTCTCTAAAAACTGGAGAGATAAACGTGCCTTAAAAGTATTTGACAGAACGACATTTTCCTTTACGTATAAGAAAACTGTATTAGTTTCACAATTATACATAAAATCACATACTCGAATCCAAGTCCTGACTCGGAAGCAAATATAGTTTTAGGCGAATATTTAAGTAGTAGTTAAAATAGCGCAAACAGAAAAACGGTCTTAAACATTATTTTACCTCAATGGTTAAACACTAGTAAGCTGTGTTAACAGGTAGATAACACTAATGTATTATACAATTTCCTCCGACATTTAAGAACTCCAGTGGTTCTAGAGCTTACGAATTTATATATCCAACCACACACACACACACACACACACACACACACACACACACACACACACACACACACACAAATCGATTATTTAGAAAGGTGAAGTCTTGTAGAAATATTTACAGTATTCCTTGTGCAAAGTTCGAAAACATAAGTGTGACGTAATGAAACCAATTATATTGAGTGTCACGAAACTGGAACGGCTGCTTCTTGGAAACAGACGATTGTGAACCAAGAATTTAGTGCCTCTTCTTTATAGGCATATCGCTGTGAAAACGTAAGGCTTATGGGTTAACGTTATTTAAGTAGATTAGTAAACTTAAAATTTTCTCATGTAAATACAAGTTGTCTAAATTGATAAAAGTATTTATGTCGAGAGGAGCTGTATCAGAAAGTGCCATGCAATTAAGAAAATAAATCGTGATCGGTGTGTAACATTTTCTTTCAAATCTAGATGAGCTTAATTGGTTTGACACAGTTGATAATAAAAAAAAAAAAAAAAAATTAAGTTCTATAAGGAATTTTTTATTTTGGATTTTTCTGACGTTAACTTCAAAGTAAGATTTGTTACGTTTTTTGTGTGTATTGTGTACGTGAAAGCCTAGAACGCATGTTAAGTATTCTCAACTTGTTTTGTGTTTTGTATTTTCAGAACATAATAATGTATGAATATGTACCTCTTTTACTGGGAGAAGAAGTGTCAAATTATAGCGGTAGGTGAAACTTTATTTAGTGAATATTTAAGTTGTGTAAAGTGGCTTATTGTGGTGTATTCCAAACGTTAGCAGTATTTAATAAATACCCACATATGTACAGTGCTGTGTAAAAGTGTTAAGATAAAATCAAGAATGACTTCTGATTCCTACTTAAAAATAATAGAAGGTAAGTCAAAGATGAAACATCAATATTTTATTAATGATCATATCTAGTACAACAAACCCAAATACTTGTTTATCAAACAGTTAATGTTTTGTGCCCCTTTGCTTTAATAATTCCAAACAGTTTTTCAAACATTGTTGTAACATATTTAAAAATATCCTTTGGAATTTTTACTCAGTGTCTTTAATAATACACTTCCATATAGTTTATATAGAGGTAACTATGGGTTTTTCTATTTTTTTTATCTTTCAAATCTCGGATCTGCTCAACTGTGTTGGTCTGGCCTCTGTTGAGGTCATTGCATCATATGAATGATTCTAGGAATGTCTTTCTTTGCTAAATAATTTCTGCAAAGGTTGGACGAGTGTTTGGGGTCATTTCTTGGTAAAAATCATTTACACAAACCACTAGGTAATATTATGACGGATCAATATCTTGTACTTGTAATGTTACATTATTTCTTCTATTTTCGAATATATTCTGTCAACTTAGCAAAAAAAATCAACAACAAATAAACCCTCAAAACCTTTTACTCCCTCCCCCCTGCTTCATGGTAAGTGCTATGTATTGAGATAAATGTTTCACTTTTTTTTTTCTACCGAACGTACAACCTACACTTCGAATTAAATATTTGAAACTTGAAATCATCCATCCACAAACCCCTTTCTCAATCATCAACAATCCAGTTTTGTGTTTTCCAGCGTATTTAAGTCTCTCTTGATTAATATTTGAAGATCGAAGTAAAGGTTTGTTTGTTTTTAACTGCCACACCATCAGATATTCCATTATTATTGACTTCTTGAAATTGTATCTCTGTGCACACATTTCTGTCGTTAAGTATGTGGTTGTTTGATTTCAGGCACGAGATAGTGGCGGTCTTCCTTCTGTCCTAGCACAGATAGCCCATTGTGTAGCTTTGTGCTTAATTCAAAACAAACAAACAATCCTTCTGTTCTGAAGGCTACATAAATGAACTTCACATCAGTATCGTTGAGTTTGTGTTCTACCTCTTCCTTTTCTATTTCCAAATTTAACTGTGTGGTCTTACGATCTAGGGTGTCCTTGACGGTGTTTGGGGAGCATTTTAAGCAACCAGCATCACGTAAAGCATTTTATGTGAACTCTACTGAAATTTTTTACCAATATGTAATATATAATTTTAATCACTGTTTTATCAAGGTTTATCTGTGGAATACTATTAAATTTCTTATAACATATACCAATATCTTATGCTATCATCTTGTTAACTTTTATACAGTTAAGACACTACATGGTATACCATGACGGTTATTTCAGACCCGATATTTATACATTCATTCAAGCAGAACCCATATGATATGCCTTCGGTACAAATATGTGGGAATTCTAAAGAATAAAGTACTCTCACCCTGATTCATTTAATTGTAAACAGGGATCAATGAAGCATAAACATAGTGTTGTAATTTACATGTTGTAACGGCAGAAAAGAATGAGAAAATATCCTCTTGTCCTGCCATTAATCAACAAAACTTTTCAAACTCAAAACTGACTATTTCAAAGAACGAAATCGTTTGTATATAATTATTCGAAACATTTCCTATTTGTTTTAAGTCTAATTCTTAAGAGTATCTCACTACCCCCCACCCAAATATATGAATTAATATTTTGTCCGATTGCATATAGTGTTGTTTAGAATTCTTTCTCAACTTGGCCACTAAATTTTTTTTTTGTCAAAGATTAAATGAAGCCTAAACGGTTAACATACGTGTTGTGAATTCTTACGATTTCTAAGAAGTTTGTCACTCATTATAGGCTACAAGCCCGACATACATCCAGGTATCAGTCACGTCTTCCAGTCAGCTGCCTTTCGTTTCGCTCACACCATGATTCCTCCGGGTATCTACCGTCGGTAAGTTATTTATTCTTAATCCGTCGGCGTACGCACTTCTCACAATTACTATACTGGGAGATTATAGAAATCGAGCTGTTGTGCGCTTCTTAGGATGTGATGTTCATTGTGTCGGTTTTTTCAGCTGACAAATAATGTTGATTTGAGAATAAACGTAATTCGTTATTTTACTTGTGTTTGTTTATCTATGCGCGACACAACAATTTTACTATATAAATTCAGCAGTAGATTTCATTCTACCTCTTGTGCCTAAATACATTTTCTTTCTCTGTAATTGCTTATACTTCATGGGCTCATGCTGACCCATCAGTGGCACAGAGGTAAGTATTCGGATCTATAAAACTAAAAATATCAGGTTTCGATCCTCCTTTGTGGACATAGCAGATATCCCGTTGTGGCTGTGCTATCACCCGCATACACGCGTACGTACGTACGTATTGTATGAGCAGTATGTATAAGGGTTTGTTCATTAGTGTTTATTTCGGTGGGAATTTAAGTTTTCTAAGGTTAGTGTGGATATTTAAAGCTTTTTCTGTCAGGTTAAAATTGTCTCATTATTGTACTCTAACCTGAATGATTCAGACTAATTTACATCGACATACAAAGACAATTTTTATTTTTTTGTAGCACCTATCGTTAAATGGGTCAGTCAGACTTTGAAACAAGCGATTAACGACAAATAATTGGTAGCTGCATAAGCTCCAGGCATTTAAAGCTGTCAAACTGATAAAAAGTCCTGATTTAAAAAAAAAATCAGGTAGTAATTTTATCCGTTGACACAAAGAGACCCAACCGACTCCCCTTTAGGGCTCTCTAATTAATTAGTACCTACAATCCAGTACATTTTTCATTAATTTCAAATAAAAGATAACTACATTTCCAGCCAATCATCTCTCTTGGGGGTCAATTGTTTAATTTAATAGATTTGAGATGATGGTAAATACTGAAGGTTTGGATTATTTGGCAGGTTAAAGTAAGGTTGTTCATGCTTCTTTTATGTTCACATATTCAGCCACTTAAGTTCCACTTTTAAAACAGTATTTTATTCTGGAAGATTTGGATTAGTGTGGAATGGAAATTTACGATAGTAGTTATAAGTGTGAATTGTATGCAAAAACACGTGTGAAATCTTCAACTGAAATTTTATTTTTTAACAATGGTTTTATACTTTTATTTTGTAATGTATGAACTTCATCCCAAGTTTCTTGAGCTATTACGTTCTTCTATTTGAAGAAAACTGAAATACGAACCAACTATACTTATTATTACAGGGAAAAGTGCCGGATGCGTGGCAGTGTTTAACAAACTAACTTTAACTTTATTTTTTATGTATTAACATTGTCAGTTTCATAATATCTTTTGTATTTTTGCGGTCTAATCTAATAACTTCTATTATTGGTCAAATCTTTTCATCTTTAATAGGCCACCGATAATTTGTAATATAACATGTACTAACAACTTTTGTAAATTTTAATTTCTCATAATTTTTGGAAATTGCAAAATATTTTAAAAAGCACTTCTAGAAAACCCTAAACTTTTTACTTGTGGGTGCATTGAAGACGTGTGTATTTTTGTTTTGTTTTTTCACAACCAATTTGTTATTCACAAACAATAAATAAGAAAAGAAATGGCGCGTTCTTCAATCAGAACTAACAAAGTTTGGGATATCGAGTGAAAAAGCAGAAAGGTGTCTTAAAGATGTTCGTGTTAAAATATTTAGGAAATTTTAATTAGAAACTGAGAACTTAACATTACAATGTAAAGCACAGGCTGAAATAAAGTCCATTTTAAGATCTCGGCTTCTAAAACATCAAGTGAAGTATCTCGCATTGCTAGTTGTACCTGCATAATATAAAATTTTGTTTTTTAACAAATGACGGGAAATCAGATGTTGTGAAGAAACTGTTTGAGGTCTCTAATTCAATATTATGATGACGATTAAGTCGTGTCAAAAGTTTTGAGGGAGAGGCATTATATTAAAACCTAATAATTAGTTTAGTAGCGTACATGGCAAGTGTTAACTTTCAACTTGAATAATTAAACATTATGTGTAATTGTGTTTTTTAAAGAAATCAAGTTTCAAGTAAACATTTCTGAGATTTTAAATCTGGTCACATTTGCCAAAATATCTTGTTCACTGTCTTTTTATCTTAGGAATACAAAGTCGCTGTAGAATGTTTCGTTGTGTTTAATTAAACTCTAGATGTTTAACAGAACTAAATAAATTTGTAGCTAAAATTAAATAAAATGTATTTTCGTGCACATACTTCTTAACCAGTTGTCATCGTTTGTCAAACGTAAAGTATTTTGTTGAGCTCAATGATAATCGTAGTCTCCCGTGTAAAATTATTATATTTTTAAAATATCCAGTCTTAAGAAAACTTAACTTTACCAACGTCACACTTAGAATCTTTAATCGTTTTCACGAAAGTCTGGACACGATAAACTTCAAAAACAGTGCGGATGGTGTTCCCTATTTTATATCTTTAATCGGCATGTCAAACTTTAATGAAGCTAATTGGTAGTCCAGGATGTTTTTAAAACCATGTCCAGCCTGTTTTGTAGGTTTTTAAAGCTATATAATTATCCGAAATTAAGCAAGTTTTTTTGATACAGTTCATATGTGAAGACCAGCTTTCTGATGTTCAGCTTACAAATAGTTAGTCGAATATAATTTAAAACAGATATGTACAAACGAGTTTAACAGCACTGGTTATTTCTACATCCAAATACTGACAGGCTCTTCAGTTTTGTTTTGTTTTTCATTTATTGGTTGTGATTAAACAAAACTTTAAGTTTATGTTATGGAATCTATCAATATTAACTTGGATTGATGTCTTCACTGGTACTTGGCGATTTTACGATTAACCAATCAAGCACGAATAGAGAATTAACTCTACACCTATACAGGTGATCATTTCAACCTACTGTGGAAACGCCTGAGCGACAGTTACGTTAGACCTAATTATTCTACTCATAGTCCGGAAAACGCGGTCATGCAAACTGGAAGTCATAAATTATAATCACTGGGACTGATTTATCTTTCTTTTGATCACAATATTAGGATTTTAATTAATATTTCAATTGTTTATATCATGTTAGTTTAGAAAATTCTGCATTTCACAATTAGGGATAATATACTTAAAATGACACCATGTCAGATCGTTGTTTAATACCTATTACGACGTAGTCTGGCTATCGGAAATCGTTTTTTCTTTTCCATTCAGGCTTTGACCGTTGCTAATTAATGACCTGTTTGAATTCTAGCGTCTTTACAACATTAAAAGAAACGTTATGAAAGTGTCATGGTTTAGACGACTTTATTTTATCACGCAACAATTATAAAAATGCTGATTATATGTGAAGTGGTACTATTAAAATCGACAGTTAGAACGTATCAAGAGCAATAACTTAATGGTAGATATTACAGATATGTCAAGTTACTACTTGATTTTTCAGGGACGCTCAGTGTAACTTCAAGAAGAATCAAAATGGTTACCCTGCGATACGTCTATGTTCTAGTTGGTGGGAATCGGATGTGAGTTTTTCAGCTGTTTTATTAACCATAGCATTACAGGAAATATTTAAAGGATTAAATCATATCATAAGATACAACTTAGTCCTACAATCGCTAAGCTATGAAAGACTAACTCTCTAATGTTCTGCATACCGTAGAAAATATTGGTTAATATCGCATTCAGCACTGTATTCCGTTTATCAGAAGTTCTGTACACATTTTCCATGATAATCAACATCTGGTACACTGAATATTATGTCGGATATTGTGAATGCCACGTATTCCATCAACAGCAGCTTACATTGTATAAAATGAATAACTTGTTAAAAGATTGACCCTTGGTTTAATATTTAGGCACCAAAAGTTCATTCAGATGTTTCAAAATATTGTAATAATTTAATTGTTCGTGGAAATCGATACATTTTCTCCTGTTTGTTTTTACAAAAGGAGATCCTATCGGAAACTGGAGTAGAAGAGGTCCTTCTGGGTTTGGCATCTCAGATAGCTGAACGCGAAGACTTAGTTTTGTGTTCGGACATAAGAAGTGAGTGTTGTTTTTATTGTACATATTGATTGAAACATAATAAATGTTACTGGTTATATTAATATCGTATTCCAGAAAAAATATTTTTGTTTAAATTTATTTTTAATGTACCACTTGAACACTATACGGCCATGAAACTTTGTAATGTTTGTTTAATGTTATCTGTTTTGCACGAAGTTCATTTTAATGTTCCAATCTTAATCCTGCATGTAACCCTCGTAATAAATACGAGTGAATCGAGTTAGCCACACAATTTCTATTTACATAACGTTGTCTGAGGCCATAAACTCGGATTATCTTTCCAGCCTGAACTCGAGGAGTTTTTGTTATAATAAAATGTGTACAGCTGCACATTGTTCCAAGTCATTTAAGGTTTTATTATGTTTATTTTGTTTTTGAATTTCGCGCAAAGCTACACCAGTGCTATCCGCGCTAGTCATCCCTAATTTAGCAGTGTAAGACTAGAGGAAAGGCACCTAGTCATCACCAAACACCGCCAAGTCTTGGGCTATTCTTGTACCCACGAATGAGATTGATCGTGACATTATAACGCCCCCACGCCTGAAAGGGCGAGCATTTTTGGTGTGACAGGGGTGCGAACCCGCAATTCTCAGTTTACGAGTTGAGTGCCTTAACCACGTGGCTTTTTGTTGCAACTATTAGATTCTACTTTGGTTTTCTTAATAATCGTTGTAATATGTATAACACTTTATGAAATACTTGAAAGATAAGAAAAGGTAACACTTAATAGACTCTCCGTAACTTGTTCCCTAATTTTGTCGCTATTGTAGAAATAAGAAGCCTAACCAATCTTGCGATTTAGTTCCGTTAAAATTGAGATGACGTCATATGGACGTTGGCCACACCCCGTGAATAGTAGGTGGCGCAGTATTGCACGCATTCCATTGGATACGTTCGTCACTGTTCTGGACTTTTAATTCGTTATTTCTAGCAAGAACCACCAGAGTTCGAACTGAAAGTGATGAATGAGAATGCAGGTACTCTTTATTTCCCCTAAATTAATACAAGCGCTCCCTCTGCTGGTGGCTACTGTAATCGGATATCTATTACTATACTTCTATTACGCTTGGTCAAAATATGTGTGGCACTATATATTTGTTTCGGTGAACAGCTTGTAACTTCAAGGAAACTGTATTTTCCTAATAGGTGAATCAACCCACATCATGCCCCTCAGTGTCTACGTGTGTGAATTTAATATGAACTGACCAAACGTAGAAATAGGTTAGTGGCCCAATCATTAGGCCTGTATCATCGTATAACGTACACGATTTAGCATTTGCCTCGGGAAAAACCTGAGCGATATGTGAAACATCGTTTACAGGTACCTATATTTATTTTAAAAAAAATCGAGTTGCGTTCGACACGATGAAATCATTTTGGTTACACGTGTAAGATGTTATGAGAAGGGAAATGAGAAACATGTCGTAGGTGCCAACCTAGGAACTCGTTTATTACAGTTTGGCTACTTTATAATTGTACACTGTGAAACAAACGATTTTAGCAATTGCTTTTTTAACATTTTAAAGAAAAGGGTCAGGGAATAACCCAGATATTTTAAAGTATAGCTTTTAAATTGAAAATCAAAACCGTCGGTATTAAAACACACACTTTAACGAATTTTTAAAGTGTTATTTAAGAACTTCTGAGTGAAAGTAAAGATGTAATGATAAATACAACGGCAACCACACTACATAAAGCCATTACCGGCTAGTCCTTTCAACAAACACTGCGGTGCGAACTAGACAAATGTGAAGTGTAGTTTTCATTCAGTTTCATTTGTCTTAAATCATAATTAGGGCGAGAACTACTTAACACTTTTTTATCACTGTGTGTTATTAGTGATTTATTGATGTTGTATCAAGTGATGATTGAATATTTTTGATTGTCTTGTTTAAGTGAACATAATTAATATTTGGATCATTAAATGTTTGCTCTTTATCAAACAAGACAATAGAACCCGCCGTTTGTGTACCTGAATACTTTAGGCATACACGGCACTCCAATGCTGAATTATGTTATTTACACGTTATACCGCATGGCCAGGTGGTTAAGGCACTCGACTCCTAACCTGAGGGTCGCGGGTTAGAATCCCCGCCACACCAAACATGCTCGCCTCTTTGACCGTGACATTATAACGCCCCCCCCCACAGCTAAATCCCCTATTCGTTTGTAAAAGAGTAGCCCAAAAGTTGGCAGTGGGTGGTGATGACTGACTAGCTTCCTTCGTTAGTCTTACACTGCTAAATTAGGGACGACTAACGCGGACAGCCCTCATGTAGCTTTGCGCGAAATTCACACACGCACATCTAAGAATTTAGTCTGTAAAGTCTTATAGGATGCTGAGAAGAAATAAATCCGAGGCTAGTTTCTTCGTAAAGGTTAAGGGGCTACACAGATGTATTTTTCGTTTTCTTTTTCTATGTATTCCCTCTGAAGTTGCGAACTCGATAAAAGTTAATAAATCGATGATGTGTGTGAAAGAGAAAACGACAGAATAATACACTTATACCGTAGCTTGACTACTTGTGTTACTTTTAAGTCAACAGATAGTAACGAAGAAAAATCAGTTAGACCCTTGTAACACGATACTATTACCAAAACTGTTTAAAACTTATTTCCTAACAACAGGAAACGTCACTCAGTTCTTTAGGCCTCCACTGTTTATACTTTAGCAGTTTTTTTTTTGTTTTTATAGTCAGTGTCAGTGAGTGTTTCTATTTCTACCTTTAATGCAAATAACCTGGATTTATACCAGAAACTGCTACTCACGATACGAAAATGAGAAACTTCTAATCGTATAGAAAACCGATAAAAACAAAATTCACGCCACCCTGAAGCACAAACGTGAGCAGACCACGATTCTCTCGTTAGAAAAATATTGTTATGCAATTCAAGTTAAAAAGAAATCTTGTCTTTGTGCCCTAAGGGCTACAGAAGCTGGTTTTAAAGGTGACATGTTTCTTTTTTTTCCTATGTTGTGCTTGCTATTATATTGTAATCGCCTTTCATCAGAAAATCACGATGTAGGGTGTAATAATGGTGCACAACAACAAGAAGTTTCTTTAGGGGAAATGAGAAATCGAGACACTTTCATAATTGATGTGACAAGACAGTCCATAGTTAGAGAAACTTCTGAATACAAATACGTGAGTTATCACGTGATATTTCTGATGTACTCGGAATTTGTTGGAAATGCTAGTGTGAATGTCGATATATATAAACTTTTAATACGTTAGTAAACTTTAATCGGATGAAAAGCGGAAAGAATTAAAAGCTAGCAGAAAAAAATATGAAGTTTTGGAAGTTTATAATAGTGGGAAACTCTCACCTCATCCATTGCTATCTATAGAATGAAATATACAACCAGAAACTATGGTGATCCGGTTGATAGTTGAATAACTGCTAAATGAGTTCCCACCGAACAATGCTCGATCCATTCTTTTCATAATTATATAATTGTATCATTTATTATGTTGTCCAAATTATAAATGAAGTAAATTTATAAGAAATAAGTAGCCTAGTATGCAAGTAAAATTATTACAAACTAGTTCGCCTGTCTGCCCCGTAGCAATTCCCTTTGCTACACTACGCAGCTCGTATATTCTGTTTAGATTGTCAAATTGTCCTAGGATGTTGGATACCATTTTAAAACTCTTTTCTAAATCATTTTGTGTATTTTTGTGAATGTTTACATGACAAAAGTATACAATAGACATATCTGTAACACCGTTGCGTTAAATAAAAAAAAATTAAAAACAAAAAAATCCTTAAAAACATTGGACGTCATTATGATAAAAAGAAACTGAACAATCACATCGTAAAAAACTTAGTTAGCCTTAATTTTTTAGCAAAAAACTAGAAGGAATAAATAAACTGCTTGTTTTAGCGCTATCTGCGCTTTATCTACTACGTATTATCGAACCCATGAGCTTACTCTGCATAATGTGTAGCCTCATTCTTTAAATTACATGATATAGTACCGTGAGTTAATGTAATTGATAATGCTTTTGGAAGTTTACAAGCACAACTTGATGGTTCGTCAGACTTTCGTAAAACATTATCTTTCATTTGCATTTATAGATAACTTATTCGGCCCAATGGAGTTCACTCGTATGGATCTAGGAGCACTGAACATCATGCGAGGGCGAGACAATGGAATACCAGATTACAACAGAGTTCGTAAATGTTACCATCTTCCAATGGTGTCGAACTGGTCGGATATTAACCCGGCATTTTATAATGCACAACCAGAGGTAAAATTTGTTCGTGTTTTTCAAAAATAGCTTTCTACAACTGAGATGTGTAAGAACTGTTGTCATCCGTACCTTTGATTTAAAGTTTAAAATGTACATTTTAAATAAAATTCTAAAATGTGATAGTAAAGAGGAAGATATGAAAGTAATACCTCACAAAAGAATGAATAACCTTAAATAAATCTTTTATACAATATTTTCGTGTTCCTTGTTTTAATGTAAAGGAGACGTGTACATGTTTCTTTTCACTAAATAATGCTTACATTAAATACCTCTGACATTTTCTTTAACGTTAAATAATAGTCATGCATTATTTTCTTTCATAGTGATACATATACAAACTTAAATTACATCTATTGCTATAAATATAAAAAATACGAAAATGTTTTGTTCATGCTTCTTTAATAGGTGTACACGTCTTTTCATTTGTATTTATGAAACAATCCATAAGTTAATTTTAATATAATGTGAAATGAATTATATAACATGTTTCAAGTATCTCGTTAAACAAAACGTGTATGTAAGTATATTTAAATAACGAATGTGTGGGTTTTAAGCTTACAGAGAATCGAAAAAACCTGCTTTTATGGTAGTCCAATACTAAACTCATTACTTTAGAAAAAAAAACACATTTAGTATTTGGTAGTTCAAAGTAATTAGCAATGGATCAAGTTGGAGTGCATGAAAGATACTTAGTTACTAAATAAAATAAAAAGGTTTTATGAAATAGTACTGACAAGTAGAATATTTTGGTTTTAAAAATGTGTGTGTGTGTGTAACGTATGTATATGTATTTCATTTGTAACATTTTATAAATGCAAGTACCAGGGTGTCGCCAAGATGTTTTTTTTTTTTTTTAAATAGGGGTCGTTTCTGAAATCAACTTCTATTAACCTTATAGCAGTTCAACGTATGGTTCACAACAAAGTTAATTTCAAAACATTGAAAAGTACTCTTGCTTATGAAAAAGAATATGGAAAATGTTTTGCAGCATTAAATTAAATTAAATTTTCTGTGATCCACTGAAATAAGCCCAACGACATTCTAGGTGACGTTCTTAATATTTTTTATTTGTATTATTTGTATATATGATGCTAACTTCAACGCATTTTGCTAGTGTGAAATTAATGTGTAATTTCCTCTTGTGAACCAGCTGTTTAACAAACTCTCCAAGTTGTATGGAAGTGTAAACAACATCGACTTGTATATAGGCGGGATGCTTGAGACACATGATGGAAGACCTGGTCCACTCTTTCGAAAAATTATCAAACAACAATTTGAAAGGCTTAGAGATGCCGACCGATTTTGGTTCGAATATGAAGGAAACGGGTAAGAAATTCGAGTTCATCTTCAAATCAGTCTAGTGTAAGTTATAGAAAATATAATTTGCGCCATGAGTACTAAACCCTACACAATTACCTGAAACATTTTGTAAATAAATTTTTATTAGAATAATTCAGACATTATTTATGATATTAACTGAATGTTTTTATTTACAGATTTGTGAATTAGGTGAGTATAATAACTGAATTTTACTGTCTTATGATGAGCAGTGAAATCTTTATATTTCATCTGCAAGGCTTGTGAAGAAATGCAGTTAAATTTTATGTTATCAGCCTATGTAAAAGATGTTGATAACTGTTTTTAACCTCGCTATTACAAAATTAAAGTTAATTTGGTTTTATTTTCTGTATTCCAGTTAATCGTTCCACGTACTCTAAAGTTAAATCTGTTTCGAACTCGTGAACCTAAAAGTAAAGCAATGATTAAAGCGTTAATCAATTTCTCCATCTTAAGATTAAGGTTAAAATCCAAATATAATGTTAATCTTGTTCTTATTAAGCAAGAACCGCGAATAGATCATAAATAGAGTAAATTATTATTATTATGCATATGTTCGAAGAACATTTATCGAATCAGTTTTCATAACAAATGTTTAACTTCAAGAATATTCCGAACATAGAATATTTATTTCTGAACAGTAAATCCGATTTTGATATAAAGACTAATCGTCTCATGTTCTTGCATACAAAAAACTAGGATTTTTACAAGTGAAGAAGTCGAAAAAATCCGGAAACTCCGACTTTATGATGTTATAATTACAGCCACAGATATTCAGCCTGGAGATATACAGAAAGATGTGTTTATTTGGAAGAAAGGTTAGATGAACTTCAAGATAATTTTCTTAGCTTTTTTTTTCAGTCTTCTTGTAAAGAATTAAGAGATGTAAAGATGATCTTTCATGTGTGAATCATAAAAAAAAAAAAAATTTTATGAAGCAACTGATCAACCAATTAGGAGTTGTTTTCAGATAATAAAATGCAGTGAAGTAGAATTTTAAGCAGAATTTGTGCCAACATGTAAGATTCCACAGTACCTTTAGCTCAGATAGCCCTCGTATAGCATCGTGCGAAATTCAAAAACAAACCATGGAATTTAAGTTCATTGAGTTGTTGAGATTAATGCTAGTCTGACAGTGTAGAAATGCTCTCTGAAATAAACTAGTTATAATGATATTGAAGGCTTAATGCATATTAGATACCATTGTTTATTTTATTTTTATAACGTAAGATATATTATTCCTCGAAAGATAATTTTTACACAGAAAAAAGCTTAATTAATATGTTCAGTATAATCGTTGAACAACTGTTGGTTTTTGTTGTTTTTTTCAAAAGCTCAGAGTATTATGTAATAATTGAAACATTGAATTGGAATGGTCAGTTGTAGTGTGAAATAACTGTTGATCTGTTCAAAAGACCTTTATGCGCCAGCCAGATTAAAATGTACAGATGTTTTATTTTCTGCTCGGTAATTATATGTAATGTCTTTCCGATATTTTAATGAAGTGATATATAAAATCAAAGCTAAATTACCAAAACATTTGTCACAATTCATTGACTTATTTTATTTGATGATTGTTTAGATTGTGAAGCAACAACAATGAATCGGGATTAAGGCCAATGATAACTACTCAAAGGTCTTAATGTGCTCATTAGCTCATTAGTCGAAAATCGCACTGAAAGCAATAACAAAAGGAATCTATTATCAGTTTCAACTGTAATTATTTGTCTTACTTTCATTCTAATATAGGTAGTCCATGTCCGCAACCAATGCAAGTAAACAGTACTGTTTTGGAGCCGTGTATAGTTCTTTCTGGATACGACTATTTTAATGGTAACGAAGTGGCCTACATCTATTCTTGCCTCACGCTGGCCTTCATTCCCATAAGTAAGTAGAATAACTTGTATCATAATTCAATATTATAAATTACGTAAACTTTCTGGTCGGGATTCTGGTGAGTAACACGTTTAATGTTTTGGATTTTGAATGTTCGTTCGCTCACGTTGACACGTGCTTCAACATAGCAACGACATAGGCATGTGAAATTCAGTCAGAATGAATCATCTGCAAATTTTGGTGAAAAAGTATAGATTATAATTTATTAAATTTTGTTGGTGAGCACAAGGTACTCGTTATAATTTTTTTTTTTTTAATCAAGAAATTAAATTACATCATGACGACACAAGCCTAATAAGGCTTATTTTTCACTCTTTCACTTTAGTTAGCAGCAAAACTTTATGGAACATGACTTGCTGGCGCTGTTTTTAGGCTTTTGAATATTTAAGTATTATGTACTATTCACCACAGACGAGAGTTTCGGAAGAAACAATACGAAATTTGTATACATTACAGAAACAAGAACATAGATCAGATCGTGACCCTGCTACTACGTTGTGCCATCCACATAAACCTGAATTTCCCCTTATGTTTGATTTATTGAGTCAGGGTATAATATATAACTCTTAATTTTGACTTATGACATTTATTTTTTTTCCATTTTACCTCTTATTTTTATCCAAATGTCCGATTTTCCTTCCCAAGATATTTTCAGAAACATAAATCTGTAAGTTTTAGGTTTTCTCGGGTTTAAAAGATGACACTGTTTACCTACTACCGAAAGTAATGTGCTTCAACGAAGATTGATCCTGATAAGTTTAGTGCTATCGTAGCCCTAGATTCTTGTCAATTGATTTTTACCTGACTATGTAATAGCTACATCAAAACCCTACTTACTGGGGCTATGTAACTAATAGCCCCAGACCTTGCACACAACATTGGAATCATTCCCACGGCTTTCAAACCTTATATATATATATATATATAGTTATCCGTTTCAAATTGCCCTATACACATTTAGCTCCAAAACAACATGCGTATTAGTGAAAACCAAAATACTTATCTGAAAACAAATCGAAAACAAGATTTTACCTCCGATGTAAGCAAACTTGCTGTTGTATGATCTCCATTCTTTATTAATGTAGTGAGCGTTGTTTATAATTAAAAGTTAAATCAATAACAGCAATAGGCAGTTCCTAGATTCTAATACTTGTTTACACACTTTTTATTTCTTCGAACTGTAACATTGATTAGTTTTAGTGGCTTTTTAGCGTCTTCGTTCATTCAAAATGCCATTTACGATGTATCGGAAACTTTTTTTTTTATTGAATAAATAGTTTAAATCGTGTTAATCGCATCTAACAAATAAATTATTAGTGTTGAAGTATGCAAAGTCAATCTTATAGAACAAATGTCGTCAAATGTCTTATATTTAAGTTTTTCATAATAGAATTTGCAATATTCTCACAGTACCATTTTTCTTTCCATAAACCTGATCAGATGCAACTTGCATTGCTTTTGTTTGGTAAAACGTGTTTGTTGCATAAAGGTTAACTTAAACCAAATATTCTGTCCCTATTCTCATTCATTATGAAAAAGAATGAATGCTTCTAAAATTTGTATAAAGAGTGCGAAGAGATGAGCTGTAGCTTTCAATATTTTGATAACATTTATGTTGATGTGCAAATCTTGCAAAACCCCATATGTAAATCATTTAGTAATGTTTAAAGTTGATGTATTCGGGAAAGAAGCAAGACCACATGCAGTAGTTCCTTATGTAATTTAATTTCTGTGGGATTTTCTTTCTCCATTGAAATGTTATCTATTAAAATAATCACTAACTAAATGTAACACCTTTTTTTTTTTTGGATACTGGTCTGTACTAAAAAAAACAATAAAAGAATAACATGGGTTTCCATGACACCATGGTCTCGTAGATAACTTTTTACTCTGTCGTTTTGTTGATGCGGTCCTGAGTGAATGAACCTTGCTGGAGTAATGAGGTGGCGTGAGCTGATCTTGCATCGAAACTGTTGCCCTTAGCAGATCATGGCCCCAAAGTTTACTGTGTTTATTAGCATAAACCCTTAGATGACCAATAAAATGTTTATTGCATTCATAAACAAAATCTAAACGGTCAGATTTAGATTTGGAAGCTTTTTTTTTCTTTTTTTAGTTTGTGCAGGCCTAGGATATGGGGTGATTAAACTCCAAAACAGGAGAAGACGTAAGCTACGGTCCAAGATTGGCGACATCAACAACAAGAACTGTGACAAACTCTGTAAGTGTTCTGTTCTCTAGCTATGTCTATGCTTAACATCATGCTAATGTGTATTTGACATAAACCTTTACTCTAAGTATCGGAAGAAGTATCATTATAAATCTTATTGTATAGATGTCAAAGAATGGCTCCATCAAAACCACAAGCGAGTTGCTAAACTGAAGATTGGTCCTGATGAGGTTGTTTACACTATAAATCGAAAGGGAGAAACTCTGAGGAAAATTGATTTTAAAGAGGTCAACTCATTGATTGTAGAAGTTACTCAAGACACCCAGTTGAAACCAATGTTATTGATACGGTCTCCAAGAGATCATGATCTAGTAAGTTTATCTCTGCGTTATTTAAACATTAAAAGATCAAGCTTTACAACTTTTGCTGTAAATCTGGCGCTACATTCTCATCTAATGTTTAACCAACAAGAACACCTAAGTTCTGCTGAATACTAATGTCATAATTCCTAGGATCTACCTTTCTTATTAAAGACAAAAGAAGTGAATTCACCTTTCATAAATGCTCAAAACATTTAATTCAGTATGGCTAATACAGTTTTCATTATGAATTAATATTCTGTTACTTAAATGTTTACCATCAAAAATATTTCGAACAATGAAAAGTCAGCTTCTTAACGCCTGTAGTTGAACAATGCACTCGGAAAGTCTTTATAATGGAAATTACCACGTAAACAATCCCGTTAAAATGCAGATCATATAATATGTATTCTGTAAAATACCGTAATCTTTATTAGAAGTAAGCATTCTTTACATATACACAGTAGATGAATTAATTGTAAAAAGGATCTTGCTACTAAATACTGGCTGAATGAATTTCTAATGACCAAGTTTTTGGGATAAATAAATGGATAAAGATTATCACAGCTTGTAGGTCATTCTGGCAGTTAAAATAAAAATAGAAAATGCATACTCACGCACTTCTGAACATTAAGACATTAATTCTCCTTTTATTGTTTGTAGGTAATACAGTTTGAGAATCAACAAATTAGAAAGAAATTTCTGCACAAACTGGAAAACTTTTTGTTGAGTCGAAAGAAAACCCTCGAGGTTATTCAGACAAACAGAGATGCTATGCTGGCTAACGCAGAAACGAAGGAAAAGCGTCAAAAACGTTTAGAACATTTCTTCCGGGAAGCATACGCTCTAGTAAGTTAATACAAAACTTATCTTTTTAAAACATGGTAAAAATAATACATTCTAAACATACAGATGATTAATTTTTGTTTATTAAATCTTTCGTTAGTATGAGTTTAAATTACAAATGGTTTAGTAATTATTTCTTCATTTGTATATACTCAGGCCCGGCATGGCCAAGCGTATTAAGGCGTTCGACTATATAACGTATTCATCCGTCTATATATACTTAAGAAAAAGGCAGTTGATAATTGTTGTAAGCTAATTTAGAATTAAAACGCGAATCCAACTGGGATCCGGCATGGCCAAGCGTGTTAAGGCGTTCGACTCGTAATCTGAGGGTCGCGGGTTCGCATTCCCGTCGCGCCAAACATGTTCGCCCGTTCAGCCGTGGCGGCGTTATAATGTTATGGTCAATCCCACTATTCGTTAGTAAAAGAGTAGCCCAAGAGTTAGCGGTGTGTGGTGGTGACTAGCTGCCTTCCCTCTAATCTTACATTGCTAAATTAGGGACGGCTAGCACAGATAGTCCTCGAGTAGCTTTGTGCGAAATTTAAAAAAAAAGTATGTACTCGTTGGAGTTTTCGATATGTTTTACACTTGTGTATTCATCCAAAGTAATATCATACACAAACTTGTTACGATACTGATATAGTGTATTTTCATTTTTATAGACGTTTGGATTAAAACCAGGTGAAAAACGGAAGTTGGAGGATGTCGGTAATGACATAATCATGGTTATGCGGACATCGCTGTCAAAGAAAGAGTTTGCTGAAGCTCTAGGAATGAAAGCAGACTCGCTGTTTGTCAAACAGATGTTTAATTGTGTTGATAAAGACAAAGACGGAAGAATCAGTTTTCAGGAGTTTCTGGATACCGTTGTTTTGTTCTCTAGAGGTAAACGGATTACGCATTATTAGGAATGTCAGCACTATTAATATTATTCAGCAACCTTGACTATTGACAAATATTTATTGCATCGTGTAGAATGTTTAGTCATTGTTATAAATGGTAATGTGTATAGCAAGACCTTATTTATTATTAAACAGTCTTCAAGTACAGACGGTTAAAAATATCTGAAAGAGCAAATTGGGTTGCGATGCACAACTTGATACTTCATTGTCACATTTTTCTTAATGTCAATACTTTTTTAATCTAGAAAAGCAAATTATCGATGCTTTTTACTTATTTTGAAACTTTAATAAATGCAAACATGTATAAATATACACTTGTTTTTCAAGCCATATTAAAGTGATTTCCAACAAACGTTAAGAGGTAGAAAATTTTCTGAACATTTGATGGGTCACCGTGTTTACCATTATTGTACAAACTACACACTTTTAACTTACGTACACTTACTGGGATACGTAAAAGTTTATCCCCAATGGTACGGCTACAAGTTGTCGCTGAAACCCAAGGCTCGATCCCCTGCGATTGCCACGGCAGGCAACCCAACGTGGTTTGCTCTACTACCAAAACATGTTAGTTTGGTTATGATCTGCGCTTTTATTAGTGATACAGTAACAGATGAGAACCGCTTATTCGTCTGGTAAAACAATGAAAGCATTTGGACACTAAGACATCACGAACCATCAACATAACATTTTCACGTAGCAAAGTTTAAACTTTTTTTCGGTTGTGATTTACTATTGAAAAAAACAAAACTTTTTGTCACAACGTGACAGCTTCTTTGTAATTTATCTTATCCTTTCTTGTATTTTTGTGTGGGCAACGTCAAAGTGGAAACTTTCATGAATATGAATCCTACATTGAGATCCTATTCAGATAAGTTTTTAGCAAACATATTTCGCACGCTTTATTGTACGAGAATAACTGGAAAAGTAAATGTTTTTTTATTTTATCAATGTTTTTTATAAATACGTAAATTGAAGCATCAGTCTTGGACTGGATTCATTTTCTACTGCCGTTTTATTTTTTATTTGCTTTTTACTTTGATCGGGAACGTGCTTATTGAAAAATCACACTAACGTGAGTTGTACTGTCCTCGTTTTAGTTTTACTAGTGCTGGTGTTTAAATATTACAGCAACTTTGCAACTATATTATGTTCAGTGACTAATACAACTGCATGTGTGCAATTCGGTCACTTTGTTTTTATAACCTTGACATTAATTAAATTAGCCTAATCCCATGTTTAGAAAAAGCCTAGTTTTATGATTCGATTTCTGTTTTTCTTTATTATAAAGATAAGTGTGGTATCCCCACTCCTGGCATCATAAATAGTCGTTGTCAGAAATTTCTTTAAGATATACGTGATGTAATTTAACTAGTATTTAGTAATAGTTTGTAATTAAGACTTTCATGATCTTGTGTGATACTAACTCTTGACAATTATTGATATGTAATTCTTACTGCAACTACACCCAGATTATAACTGTGACGATCCTTCGATACCACCTTACTTACATTGTAAATGCGTTTCGCATTTACAGCATGAAATATCTACCTAACATATAAAGGTGGCTGAAAATTTTATTTTCAAGGGTCAGGGTATTGCAATAGAAACGAAACTACTTTATTTTACTTGGTTTTAAGAAAATCATTTGTTTCTCTAATGGCACATTAATTTTTATCCATTAATTAATGAAATCATAATATGGGTTTAAGGAATAGGCAAAATATCTTAAGATGCCGCAAACCTCATGGCATTAAAATTACTGCTCAACTGAAGAATTAATGTAGTCTATCAAAGAATAATGCATTGTAATCGTTACGTTTTTGATGAATGACATTGTGGTCTCTTCTCATGGTTAATGTATAAGTTAATTATTCTTATTAGTTAATGCCTAATTCTGAATTACTTTAAGTGCGTGCTTCGATTATAATGTAGCGTTGTAAACAGTTTTCAGTCTGTATTGGAAATTATCACCAATTTTTAGAATCGGTGATGTTGATGACGATGGCGTTATCTCATTAACTATCACATTTTTGTTCATATCGTGTATTTTGTATTTCAATAATTAACAAATGTCATTTTTCATACACTTAGAATTTAAAACGAGTATATTTATTTGTAGAATATTTAGGATATTAATATAATGAGGACAGCTCTTCTCAAATGTTTAAATAGTGATTTGAATGTTACTTTGCAGTGATTTAAACTGAGTTCGGACTTTTGACAAATATTTTTCAGGATTAGATTTCAATTACTTAATACCCTTGATTTCCATAGTTTGCTTTTAAAGGGATGTAAATCAGCAGCGATAACTATTGTATCTTATGCAGGTAAAACTGAAGACAAACTTCGAATTTTCTTCGATATGTGTGACAATGATGGGAATGGAGTCATTGACAAACGAGAGTTGACAAAAATGCTGCGTTCTCTGGTAGACATCGCCAAAACTAACTCCATGACAGAATATCAAGTGATGGATCTGATCAGTGGGATGTTTGCAGCTGCAGGATTGGAAGACACCGAAGAGTTAAACTACGATGATTTTAAAGTTATGATGAAAGAATACAAAGGCGACTTTATCGCTATTGGACTGGATTGTAAAGGTGATGTTCTGTGTGACTGTATCAAAAAAGAAACTTGATTATATGATTGTTTATAATACTGATATCATAAGAGTCGTTTTTTGTTAAATTATTATTAACACTTTATGTGTAAAAGTAAAGAGTATACTAGATATACTTCAGCAGGGTTCTCGAAAGTCTAGTTTCAAATTAAGAATAAAAATGTATTTGTGTCTTGCTTTTGTAGTTCATACGCCACATTGTGTTCTAGTCTCAATTGTAGATAATTATGATTCTTGGCATGCTCATATTTTGCTAATGTCACGCAGTACGAATGGCAGCGACCTTGATGTTACTTCATTTTAGTATCGGCTGAATGACAGATACTATACCACTGTATAGTGGCGTTAGTTGTAAAAACATGACACTTTCCAGTCGGCTTTCGGAGAAATAATGTTAGTTATGCAATACCTGAATATCCAGTGCCCATTAGGTACTTCGTCTTACAACAAGACTTGTTATGCAATTTCCATTAATTTCAGTGTATCAAATGTATAAACGTGTTTTGTTTTGTTTTTCGCTTTAACTTTTCATACATATAGTTTAATTATATTATTAGATTAACTTGTTTGATATGAAATATGAACTCTATTTTCCGCAATTATCGTACTTGCAAATCTTGGTCAATATTAGAAGTTTAACGCCAACATGCTTTTTTTTTTTTTTCATACACTATTTTTACTTGGACTTTTTCTTTTTAAACAGGTGCTAAACAAAACTTCTTAGATACCTCCACTAATGTAGCTAGGTGAGTTTGTTTTTTGTGTTTTTGTCGTATTAGAAGTAAAGGACTAGAGATGAAAAAAATATCAAATTAGAAATTTAAAATGGCTTCCTTAAATACTTTCCAAAAGATTCAGCGTTGCGTATGTAATGGATATTAATAAAATTTTGATTCTGCATTAAACGTGAATACTTATTAATGTAAAGTGTGTGTGTGTGTGGAGCATCATTGTGCAATAAAGTTTTTATATAAAAATACAAAAAAGACAATGTTTACGTTACACAATAAAGAAATAAAATATTGATATAATGCGTGCAGTATTCGTGTCACCCCAATAGATTACAATGAGTCTTACCATTCTTGTATAAAAATCTGGTGTTCAGCTAAATCATGACTGCTGATGATATGTAGTCATTTTTAATGTTTCCAAAATTTTATTGTGTATCGTAAACGTTTTTTTTTTACCTGTATAAATATCTGCTGTATTAACAAGTGTACACTTTTCTTGAAGAATGACCAGTTTTCAAATCAGCCAACCATCGGAAGAATCGCCAAGCTGGGGCCGACAGAAGTGGAATAATTTTATTACAGTCCTGGAAGAGAACAGACAGCATATTTTCTATCTCTTTGTCTTTTTTGTCATCAATGTGGTTTTGTTCATGGAAAGGTTTATTTGTAAGTGTTTGCTGTATTTTGTAATCTAATTTGAATGTGCATAGATAGACTTTGTGTGTGTTTTTAACTCAAAAGCATTCATTTACTAACTTAAGTGTTTACTGTATATGTTCGAGTTTTCAGCCTTTTTTTTTTTTTCAAATTTAAATAATAATAATAATAATAATAAAGGTGGTCTTTTTCATGGCAAAAATTATTTTATAAATGTTACTTTTACTTCTTCATTTTCAATGTGCTCCTAAACTGCACTTTTTACAGCGTAGCATTGTCTCTATAGATCATTTGTTATAAGTATGATCTGGGTTATGGGGAAAAATGTATTTTGAGAACAATGTTGTTCAGTCTTGGTGTTGATTATGCTTAGTGGCTCATTTCATAGTAAGATTAATGATTTTTCATCTATTCTATTCTCCTTTCAGTATGTATTTAACATTTCTCCTTGTACTTCTCAACGATTTTATCCTATCTCCTTATAGTCTACACCTATATGACAGAACACATGGACCTGAGACATGTCATGGGTATGGGTATTGCATTCACTCGAGCCGCTGCAGCCTCTTTATCCTTTTGTTATTCTCTGCTGCTGCTGACCATGTGTCGGAACCTGATCACCAAGCTGAGAGAACTTCCTGTCCACCAATACATCCCATTAGATTCCCACGTTCAGTTCCACAAGATTGTTGCCATGACAGCACTTTTCTTCACGTGTAAGTAAAAGAGTGATTACTGCTTTACTTCCGGTTTTCTTGTGACAGCCTGCTTTTTTGTACTAATAGTTATTTCTGTTCTTCTATGTAGTGGTTCATACTATTGGTCACTGTATCAACTTCTATCACGTTTCAACTCAACCAGTGGAACATTTACGTTGTCTTACCAAAGAGATGCAGTTTGAGTAAGTGACATTTTTTTAGTTCTGGTAGACTATCTACGTTGTTTAAGTCAAAGCAATTTTGAGAGATACTACTACATAGGTTTATACTGAAGGATTGATTAATTGGTTATTTGAAATTAGCCCATTCTGTAGTGTTGTGCTTATGTGCTCTACCCACCACGGGCACCGAAACCCTGGTTCTAGCAGTGTGAGTGTGTAGACAGCATACATACCGCTGTGCCACTGAGAGGCCTCTACTGAAATATTCATTGTACTATCTACAGAATTATTGATAAGTTAGATATTTTGTTACCTAAGTATCTGATGCTGTCTACTCGTGCAGCAGATAGCCTGATGTGGCTTTGCTGTAAGGAAAACACGCACGCATACAATCTGATACCACACTTGGCATAAACTTACATAAAATTTTGAATGCAAACCAATAAAGTCGATGGTATGACTTTTGACCCATGATCTGTCAATATAAAACATCCAGAGAACAAAATTTGTATCATCGTTTATTTGTTTTTGTTTTGAATTTCGCACAAAGCTACTCGAGGGCTATCTGTGCTAGCCGTCCCTAATTTAGCAGTGTAAGACTAGAGGGAAGGCAGCTAGTCATCACCACCCACCGCCAACTCTTGGGCTACTCTTTTACCAACGAATAGTGGGATTGACCGTCACATTATAACCCCCCCACGGCGAGCATGTTGGCGATACTGGGATGCGAACCCGCGACCCTCAGATTACGAGTCGCACGCCTTAACACGTTTGGCCATTCCGGGCCGTGAAATTTGCATCACAAAACAGTCAAAGAATAACACATTATTAAAATGATCAATATATAAATCCCTATTTCATACTAAAGATTTAATAATTCAACATTTTCATGATAAAACTATTCCTGTGCTGTAAATATGTCACTATAGAGAAACTTGTAGGTCCTAATTAAAAACTTAGTTTGAGTACAACCAAAGTACAGTAGGAATGAAACCAAGAAAACGGGAACCATGTAAAGTTTGATAAAATGGGCTCAAAATCATAGTTAATAAAATACAATTCAAAGTCAGTAATAATGAAATTGGTGGTTGAAACAACTAGAACAACAAACTTAAGGCAAAATACTAGTCTACTCGTGAGAACAGAAATGGAGCATTTGTTAATAATTAATCGACTGAAAAACATGCACGTCCCTAAGTTCACTGAAAGAAATTTGATTATATTAAAATTCAAACTTTTCTAGGGATACAAGATGAATTAAGCTAAATTTTAATCTGGTGTTTTATTACTACAGGTTTAAATCGGATAGATAAAAAGGGAGCATGTATTTTTTTTTTAATATTTTTTCTTTTTGTTTTGCAAACGGAATTTTTTCATTTTACTGTTTTAAAACGGAAGAATATTTTAAACCTCACTAATCATTATAAATTCCTTTCATACTAAACATTTAGGTGAATAAAATTATTATTTTTTGAACAAAACTTTTTCTATCTACTAATTTACCTTCTTAATTTTCCTAGTTACTAATCGACTGTTTTGATAGTTTTTCTTGGTTTTATTATATGTTGCATACTGTTTGCTTATATAATATTATATCACACTTAAACTAGTTTATAATATATATTTTCTTTATTTGTGTAGCTCTGACTTCAAACCAACGATAGCATTCTGGCTCTTTCAAACTATAACTGGTAAGCTTTTCATGATAAATTCATTTTATTTAACAACAACTTGCGACATTACATTTTCTTTGTTAGAGGGAGATTTTTTCTTAGTTATCATTCGTTTGTTAATGTACATGTATATGAAAACAATGAAAATGTTATAAACAATTTCTGATTTTCTATTTGATGTGCTGTTAAGACTAAGTAAGTGGAACTGAAATTTAATCATTTATTATATTTTTTGTCTTTTTAAAATAAATGTTTTATGTATTTCAACAGGATGTTTACATACCATGTTTCTTTGCACATACGCCCAATTCTGTCGTGCATTAGTTTTAAATAAATAATCTGGTCTATATTTGTTTTATTTCATTTAGTAATGTTTTCGAGCTGTAAACCAGTAAGATTTTGAAAAATATGCTATGGTCTTGTTGCCTCTACTCAATGAATATTTTAAAATTTGCTTATTGAAGTGTTATTTATAAACCTGTATTTAAATTATAACTACTTAAAAATCTACCTTTTAAGATCCACGTAATTTTTTTTTCAAACCTAACCAAACTTATTTCACGAAATTCCTAACATGAAGCACAGACAACACAACCAATCATTTTGATTTATCCTTAGTTTGTGAACACTATTTTTATTTTCAGGTATCACTGGCGTTATCCTGTTTGCTATTGTTTGTATTATTTTTATCTTTGCTCACCCGAAAATACGGCAAAAAGCATACAAGTATTTCTGGGGAACCCATAGCCTCTACATTCTCTTGTACATCTTGTGCATTATCCACGGATTAGCAAGACTCACTGGGGTAACTAAGTCTCAAGTTTGTCTTCTAGAGATGCAACTATAAATAAAATGCTCGCAAGTTCTCTCTTTTTTTTTTTTTTAAATAACTGATTTTGAATGTTGTTGCAAAACATGTTAACATATTAGTTCGTACTATAAAATGATGAAAGAAAAACATTAAATTTTTAATTTCGACTAAAATAGTATTAATCTTCATAATTATTCACCTCTCAAGTATAAGATTGTTACCATATTGTTTCACATTACTTGTAGATTTATAATAACTAATTGTATTTATGCTTTATCATTTGTATGAATTACTCTTACTCGGCAATATTCTATAAGCAGTTTAGAAAAAAAAAACTTAATTATATGTATCAATATAGAGTCCTCGTTTCTGGATGTTTTTCATTGGTCCAGCTATTGTTTATATCTTGGATAAAATTGTTAGTCTTCAGACCAAGTACATGGAACTTGACATCATTGAAACCGATTTACTTCCTTCAGGTAAGAAGTTACTTTCAAAGCTTTTCTTCAAGATTACGAAACACTAAATACACCTGGTTTCATTGAACCAGATTTGACTTTCATTTTTACTTACATTCCTTTCATATTTCAACTCCATAAAAATGTTAATTTGTGTAGTACTAAAACACTGTCACTAGTTTCTGCTCACTTACAAGGAGACTGTTTCTAGCCTTATTCTAGTTACCACACACTTTAAAAGTTTAATTCAAACAATAATATCGTTCTTGTTAACAACTGTGATTTGCTTAAGTTTTACTTTATTGCTTTTCTTCCAGACGTAACCAAGGTAAAGTTTTCCAGACCGCCTAATTTTAAATACCTATCTGGCCAATGGGTCCGGCTTGGATGCACGGGTTTTAGGCCTAACGAGTTCCACTCACTAACACTGACTTCTGCCCCTCATCAGAACTGTTTGTCAGTGCACGTGAAGGCTCAAGGTCCCTGGACATGGAAATTAAGAAATTATTTTGATCCGAGTAACCTAAATGATGCCTCGCTTCCTAAGGTAATTGTATATAATTATTTCTAAATTGAATATAAGTTATGAGAAGTAAAAACCAATAGAATTACTTCACAATAAAATAAATAGAAAACTACAATTTGAAAAAAAAGCAAATCATCTATTGATGATGAAACTTCGGTTTCTCAAAGGAACTACTTTAACAAAGGGCTAGTTGTTTTTTGGTACCATTCATTAAACTTTACTTGTGTGTTGTTAAAAAAATTACCATGCATGAATATTTAATTAAGTATATGAGTAATATGTCCTTAGGTCAATTGTTCCCCCTTCATTTATAACACATATTGCACATTTATAAAAACGTATGTTATTCACTGTACAGTTAATTACTTTCTTATATGGCTACAAGCAGCGATTGTCATGTTTTCTGGCATGATTTGCCCCACAGTATCACAACTATTATCGTTACTCATGATTCCCACGGGAAGTTAATGATATATCATAGTGTGCATTGTATTCCCCCTTCATGAACTAATTGAGTTAGCAATGTTTTAGTCAACTCTTATACACATTACTTCTAGTGTTTAACTCAATTCCTAAAAACGGTCATACGATCAATGATGTATATTTTATGAACTCTTGATAGTTTTGTATTGAAAATTTGTTTCCAACTTCCTTTTCACATCAAGATTCGATTGGAGGGACCGTTTGGCGGAGGCAATCAAGATTGGTACAAGTTCGAAATAGCAATTATGGTGGGTGGAGGAATTGGGGTCACACCTTATGCCTCCATCTTGAACGATCTCGTCTTTGGCACATCCACCAATAGATATTCCGGAGTAGCGTGCAAAAAGGTAAACATAAAAAAAATTAATGAAATTAAAAAGTAAATGCTAATTAACAAGAATTTAGTTGTTTTATTTCAGGTCTATTTACTGATTACTTAGCCTCATTTGTAATTAAAAAGCAGTCGACTTCTTTTAAAAGTGCCTAAGTAAAATAGTTCTACTGACCAGCTTAACTGGTTTAACTTTTAAAGGTCTACTTCTTATGGATCTGTCCATCCCACCGTCACTTTGAGTGGTTTATTGATGTCCTCAGGGATGTTGAGAGAAAAGACGTAACTAACGTTTTGGAGATTCACATCTTCATCACCCAGTTCTTCCACAAATTCGATTTAAGAACAACTATGTTGGTAAGTGGTTCTATCTCATCTAACAGCAGATAATGTTTTCATATACTGTCTCAATACGCAAGGAATTAGCGGAAGTGTTTTAGCAAAGATTCCTTTGTAGTTTTGAAATATTTGTAACTAGCAAGTAGTATTTTTTTCACAAATTTTGCTATCTATCCCTTAAGAAACCTTTATTAAATGTAAACAGTTGTAACTAAAGGTGTATTTAAAATAGTTTCGTTATGAATAATGATTTGCGAGTGTGATTTTTATCATAAGTTTCTATTATTATTGTATACACTTCAATTTACCACCGTCACTGTAACTTTTATTCTCATTTTTATATTGGTATATTCCAAACTATGTGTTTCTTCTCATTCATTCTTTCATGTTATGCAAGTAATAAGATGTATAATTTTATCTTTTACTCCTTCTAAATGTGTTTCTTGCTAATCTGGTCAGATACAAATGAAATTATTTATCTTGTAGTACATTTGTGAGAATCACTTCCAACGGATTTCCAACTGCAGTATGTTCACTGGCTTGAAGGCTATCAATCATTTTGGTCGACCTGATATGACAGCTTTCCTCAAATTCGTTCAGAAACAGCATTCCTACGTAAGTAAATAGACATACTCTTCTCTTCTCTGAAGAAAACTGCATGAATGCCTACGTGCCCTCCTCGATGTCACAGCGGAAAGCCTAAGGGCTTTTATATTGAAGAAATCGTGTCTCAATAGCCGCGGTCACCAAACCATAGATACTATTTTGCATATCTGTGCGCTTAACAGTTTGCGAATCAATCTCGATTCTGTGTAAAGAAACTTTGTTCTAGCTTAGGTGAATAAATAAGTCTTTATAAAAGTTGCGCTTTCTTAAGTTTTTTTGTACGCTAATATTAATGTTGGGTATTTTGTTCTGTTATTTCTGAAACGTTAGTAAGCACTTGTTATTTACAAACAAGTTTTAAGATACGTCACAATTCACAAAGTGTTATAATTAATATTTAAATGTTAAATATTTACATATTATTTACAACTTTAGGTTTTAAAGTAGCCCTTCAAGACATTCTTTTGTTCAGCAATTTACACAAGAATGATTTATTGAAGCTTCTAATCACAATCATAATGATTAAGTAGCATTTGTATAAACAGACTCAACTAAGTTTTATATCTATTTGCAGGTAAGCAAAATTGGTGTGTTTAGCTGTGGACCCACAGCACTAACGAAAACAATCAACAACTCCATAGAAACAGTCAACAAATCTCGCAAGTTGCCTTATTTCTTGCACCACTTCGAGAACTTTTAGATGTCTTCTATATTTCAGGGAACAGTGTATTTGGTGACCACTAGTTACAGCAGGTCCTTCATAAATGTTGAACTCTGTGTTGAAGAATGTGGAAGTTTTAATACCTTTTGTGTCCATTCCTAGTTATCGACGAGTCAAAGTAGTATAAACAACAAATATAACGTAGAAATAAATGGTATAATAAAAGCAAGCAGAACAATCAAACAAAGAGTAACTTTATGTTGCCAAGTGATAGGGAATTTAGGCCCATCTCTGTACATATTCTTTAAGTGTTTTAGCCTTATGTAGTAATTGGAAGGTCTAGTTTAAATTAAGGTCTTCAATAAATGTGACAAGCTTAGAAAGTTTTAGTGTGAAATGTTAGTATATATGACAACGAATACAAGGCGCGGTTGTTTTAGAATTTATAAGATCCAGTACATAACTGACATAAATTTCACCACAACCGTGCCTCTTACTTAACTAATGTTCGTATAGTTTTCATCGTGTACTCTTCATTTTATAAAAGTTTATTTCCACGAGAGAACTCTTTGATTTTGTTTTCCAATTCGTGTTGTCCTTTAAAATAAGTCATAAATATTATATTTTAAATACAAACTTAGAAAAAGAAAATTGAGGGTGTACATTTTAATGTGATATGGTTAGTAAATAAAATTTATTTAAATGATTATGCAAAGAAATGTCAAGTGCCTGTAAAATATATGTATTTCAAATTTTGTCGTCCATCAAGCAATATTTGAAATTGTAAAAATACTTTTTTTAATTGCAAGTTTTTAACACGTACACACACACTTGTGTTTTGTGCAGTGTCTTCTGTTAATTTTCTTAGAAAATCAAGTATGCTTACCTGTAGTTTACAGGAGTGAGCGTTGAGTCAACACATTTTGTTGAACTGCAGTTATAACGTTACTCCAGATGTCATGAACACTGTGATTAAGTAAGTGAGGACTACAGTGACACCTGTGTATGATATTTATTAGTTTCTAACCTTTTGACGTGTTCGATTTCTCATTAGTAGCTTAGTGAGGACCGTTTATTATATTAAGTTTTCTATGCACATATAGATTATTGAGGGAAGACGAACAATAGCGCTTAAGGTTATTTCCAGTAACACTAAGAATAACTAAATGCAAGAGTTTGTGGTTATTGTCTATCAAACGAAATTGTACTTATGTTTTGGGTGGTCATAGCCAATTTTATTAATAAAAAATTATTACGAAATAATTAATTACTTCGTCATAATTTCAGTTTTTATTTGTAGTCAGTTAAACCGTTTTTGTATACAATATTTTATTCTTGAACGTTACTTCTCATTGTTCATTCTCCTACTTCATTAGCCTGATATTTTATACCATATTTCGAATTTAAGACGACCTATATTTAAAGATGCACACCACTTTTAAAAAGGGGTTTTCGGAGAAAAACAAATTTGGATGATGATTAGAAAGGAGTAAATATATTTTAAGATTTTAATTAATCAAATGTTAATGAAATATAATAAGTATATAAAATATACAGGAAATTTAAAACTTTCATTACAATAATGTTTTTTCCTAATTTATTTATTTAAATCAAAATGTTACTCCGATATTTCCTCCGAATCTGTTACTTTCTGAAGTTAAAGCATCTTCATCTCTTGATTCACTATTATCCCAAAAAATTTCATCTTGCGTTCAATCTTTTTCATTGAATAAACAACATTTTGAAAATGATTTTCTAATGTTATCCAACACTTCTTTTCAAGCTTTTGAAATCCATGCTGCTATTGTTGATGCTGATGCTTTTCTTATTTTACTACTTGGTGTCAAAGCACGATTGTCTTTATTCAGCCAAGCATTATAATGCTCACGGATACGATCTTTGAATGACTGTTAATGGACACATCAAGATGTTGTAACTGACTTGTTGTTCAGAAAAGAATTATATCCAGATCACTGTTTTTGTTTCTTAACCTTCACTTGATTTTATCGGAGAGATGGCCACTAAATGCATCCATTACAAGCATGTTCCGTTGTATTAACAATGCACCATGTCGACGTTCCCATAAAACATCCCAACCACTCTTCCAATAGATCAATTTTTGTTGGTTTTTTTACCACGAACTATTACATCTTGGAAAAATTGTTTTCTGCCAATGTTTTTCTGTTTAATGACATACGGTGGTAATTTATTTCCATCTGCGGTTACAGATAGCCTGAAACTAACTCCACTTTTTCATAATCAGTGGTTTTGATTGTCACCTGTTTTTCTCCTTTGGCATTTAGTTTAGTTGTGTGGCATATCGAATAAAACTGCCCTTACCGATTTAGTTCAGGGAATGTTGATTCCTTTGGCGTAAAGCAATAACGTAACATTCATATTCAGTACGTTTTGTTTCGAAATCTGAAGGCAATTTATGACTAACTGTTGTCCTTCGACATAATTAACCTTTATTTTTCATAAATTTCTCACACCAGCCACGACTAGGTTTAAAAGAGAATATCACTATTTCCTGCATATTATTTAGCTTTTAACATTAAGAGTTCTCCCGCTACAGGAAGTCCTTTATTTCGTAACTCAAAAATACGTTAAAACGCCGGAATCAATTTCGGCTCGTCTTCCTTTACTTTGAGCCAGAAAATGACTGTACATTCCTTGTAAGAAAACTAGGTTTTCATACAGCGCCAACAACGTACATTTGCCTCACTTTTTTATCGGCTGCACGATTCCCAATCATTTCGGCGCACAAAATAATTTTTCTTTTCAAATTTTGACATATTGCGTAAAACTCTTTTCCATGGGTAAAAATAAAAAAGGATATCACTCAAAAATACAATAGCGTGTGGACAATAGAAAGACACACAACGATACCCACTCTGTTCCTATAGTTACCGAACGGCTACCACTGTAAGAAACACAAAAGCAGCTGCAAGTTCCTAAAAATCTGCCCAGTGTTGTAATCGTTAAATGAAACGTTATGATAATTAAGAAGAAAGTAAATGCCTGTCGCATCTATGATGCCAAATTCTTACTTTACAAGGTTTTTGTTCATGTGATCTGAGTCTAACATGTTCACTGAATGGTTAGTGGTCAAGAAATGCTCCTAGGCTATAGGTGGCCAGGTGGTTTGGGCACTCGATGCACAAGTTAAGGGTTGTGGGTTCGAATTTCTTTCACACGAAACATGCTCGTACTTTCAGCCGTGGGGCAATGGTGAGATTGTGACGCTAAATCCAACTATTAGTTGGTAAAAAGAATATTCGATGGGTGATGATGACTAACCGCCTTCTCTTTAATCTATCATTGCTGAATTAGGAACAGCTAGCGCAGATATCCCTCGTGTACCTTTGCGCGAAATTCAAAATGGTTTTCTGTTAATCATTTATCATTTGAAACCTTAACTGTAATTTTATAAGATAAAATAAATTACAGAAAATATTGAAATGTACCTAAGTATTTTCATGTTATTTTATCAGTGTATAACCTAGACCTACTGTAGTTTTATTGTATTTATTTTTTACATGCTGTACAGTAATTCCTGTACACTGAATCTGAAAATATCCATTTCCAGGTTCTTCAATAAAACGTCGTATGTACTTCTATAGAAGCGAATCGTTTCTATTGAATTTTGTTCACATTTCAGTATGCTTAAAATGTTGACAAGCAGTGGTTACAAATTTCTTCACATTATTCGCTTCATGATTGTCATGTCGATCGTTCTAGAACCCACGAAAAACATGCCACTAGTACATGAACTAGTTCCATCACGTACCAGTTCTGGACATTATTTGTTTGTGTGTGTACTTTATATATTTTTTCTGTATAATTTATTCGTCGCTATACCAACAAGTGGTTGTGTAAATAGCTCGAACATATTGTTATATTTGTGTTTAAATTTGTTGTAAAGAAACAAAATCAAAACATTGCAAAATATGTCGAAAAGCGTATTTTGTAATAAACTTGGGCAAAAACAAATCGTGAGTTCTACACAAAATTCGCACAGTTTTTGGGCCAAGGCGTTGAGACAATGAACTAAAGATTACGAACAAGACTGCTTTTTTGGATTCCAAAGGTCTGTGTAAGCCTGGAAACCACAGATATGACTGTAACGTGCAATCTATAAAACTTTAGATAAAAAGAAAAATTCTTATTGGAATCTCCAATCTGCTATAAGACGAACTTACAAGAATGTGGAAGAGGTCAATGAACTTGATCCTTCCGAGCCTTTAAAGACTTAAATCCCGGTAAAAGATAAGGCGTCAGTCAGCAGCACTCTTTCACCCACTATCTGCATAAGAGATTAACTGTCTTTTTGTCTTTTATAACTGTCCTACAGTAGCTTAATCAGTATTCAAACTGAAATTCATCTTTTTAACACCAAGTCAATTTCCGCCTTCTTTAAGCGGTGAAAGCAAACTTGATTCAATACCAAAAAAGTAACTATTTATCCATTATCCAAAGCTTACAATAATGGAATTGGTGAGTATGCCAGAGAAATAAACAACCATGATTAATCGGCAACAACAGGGCTGATTTGGTCAAATTGAAAATTGCACAAAACAAAATAACAGTGTAATCAATAATTGGTAAAACAAAAAATACTTTAATGAGTTAAAATTTCTGATAGATCAAGGTTTACAATAATTCTTCAGCTTTCTTGCTAAAGATGAACTTTTAAGTACAAGAATTAAGAAACTCGAGTATTTATAAATAGAAGTGTTATACTAATTACTTCAAACCTTTCCCCTTTCTCTTGGTCTCTCTCAGGGAAACCAAATAACTTGGGTTTGATGAATTCATCAAATTGTTACATTATAATCATCCTCTAACTTTTTTGGATGTGCCACAATTTAGCAATTACTGGTGGGATGTTGTGTCAGTGGTAGAATGCAAATATTAACATCTTATAGAATAAGCTTTGTCTCGCTTGGATCTGATAATTAAACACACGACAAACTAATGGTATTCACTGTTAAATTTTCATATCTACTATTTTCATAGTGAACAAAACAACATCATCAGTACATCAAAAGCATGTAGCAGACAAGTCAGTATAGATTACAACAGTTGAATTATCAACTTCCATTGGTCCAAGAGAAAGTTTCACGAAAGAACTTTACAAAATTTACAGCAACCGAAATAGTTAAAATGCACCAAACAATAAACATAAAAGAAACAGAAACTTGGTGAAACAAAATGAGTTGTAAAAAATGCAGAATGAAACTCAAACTTCACAATCTTAATTGAAGCTATATCGCACCCTTTCGTATCCATATTATCTATATAATGGAATAAACGAAAATGCAATCAGAAAAGTAAAGGCAGAAGTAAAATTACAGGTAAAACCTAAGGAACCCTGATTAACTAAAATTCTGTACTTGTTTAAGTTATACCAGAAGAAACCACAGTTGATGGCCAGAAGCTAGCTCGGAATATTTGTAATATGTCAATATGCATTTACGTATGGAGGTTATTTGTTTTGTTTTTGAATTTTGCGCAAAACTATACGAAGGCTTTCTGCGCTAGCCGTCCCTAATTTAGCATTGTAAGACTTGAAGGAAGTCAGTCATCACCCACCGCCAACTCTCGAGCTACTCTGTTACCAACGAATAGTGGGATCGACCACCACTTTATAACGTTCCCTCGGCTGAAAGAGTGAGTATGTTTGATGTAACGGGAATTCGAACCCGCGACCCACAGATTACGAGTCAAGCGCCTTAACCACTTGGCCACGACGAGCCTGTGGAGGTTGAAAGAGGTTTAACTGTCATGTTGCGTTTCATTCAGATTTTCATTCATTTGAAAATGATTATTAATGTGATAACGGTTATAATTATAAAAATAATAGCGTTATTTACTAACTTTACGTATTTTAATGTGAAGATGTACTACAGTTTTTGAACATGAAAACTTTCTTTAATGCCTCCCAGAGGTACTGCGGTAAGTATGCTGGTTTTACAGCGCTAGAAATAGGGTTTAGATACCTGTGATGGACAGAACACAGCTTATTATGAAGTTTTGTGCTTAATTAAGAGCAAACAATCTTTATTTAACGGTGTTTTTAATGCCCAAAAGCTTGTTTGTTAATTGTTGAATTTTGCCTAAAGCTACGCAACGGTTGAGTTAGTTGTCTCTCATTTTGAAATAATAGAGTAGAGAAAAGTAATAGTGAAGTCAGCTAATTAATATCCCCTACTGCCAACTCTTGGGATATTCTTATCATAACAAAGAGTGGCATTTACTTGTCACTCTTATAACACATTGATGGCTCCAAAGCGCAAAGCATGATATTTTTTTCACTGTAGTGGGTCGAAAACCACTTGGTGATGCACGTAATCCTTTAAAGAAAACAAACACTGTTGTGCAAGGAAAATTATTATCTTATATCCATATATATTTGTATAATTGGGCTGATCGAGTGATGAAATAATGGAGTGTGAAAATGTTAGTTCAAAGTTAAATTTACTCAATAACTATCTGCGCTAGCCGTACATAAGTATGAAGTGATGAACTAGAGGGAAAGCACCTACTCAACACCACTTACCGCCAACTATTAGGGCTAAATATTAAAGGATAATGATCGAATATTATTAATGTTCAAATATTCATGAAACGCCCCCACTAACTTTGAATATTAATTAAAAATTAGTTGGGCTTCAGTTGAAGAAATCAGTTAGTACGGTTACTCTCAGTTGAGTCGGTCATTCTGAAGTAAGGGGTCAGGTTCGCTCACGTTATTACTATAAATATTTTTTATTGTTTTTCTAGTATTCAATTTGCATCAAGATAATCGTGTATATGTATTTGTTTGTTTGAAGTTAAACGCAAAGATACACAATAGACATTAAGAAAATACTTTGATCCAATAATCATAATGATGTCTTGCTTCCTAAGGTACTTGTGTCTATATTTATTTGATGATTGAATATAAGTTACGAGAAGTGAAAGCCAATTTACTCACTTCACAAGGAAATAAACAGAAAACTACAATTAGAAAAAAAAACAGCAATTGATCTATTGATATGAAACGTCGGTTTCTTAAAGAAATTAGTTTAAGAAGGGTTAGTTGTTGTTTTTTGGTACCATTCATTAAACTTTACTTGTTGCTAGAGAAATCGCAATACACGAATTTATAAGTATATGAGTAATATGTCCTTAGGTCAATTGTTCCTCCTTCATCTATACCACATATTGCACATTTATAAAAACGTATGTTATTCACTGTACAGTTAATTACTTTCTTATATGGCTACAAGCAGCGATTGTCATGTTTTCTGGCATGATTTGCCCCACAGTATCACAACTATTATCGTTACTCATGATTTCCACGGGAAGTTAATGATATATCATAGTGTGCATTGTATTCCCCCTTCATGAACTAATTGAGTCAGCAATGTTTTAGTCAACTCTTATACACATTACTTCTAGTGTTTAACTCAATTCCTAAAAACGGGCATACGATCAATGATGTATATTTTATGAACTCTTGATAGTTTTGTATTGAAAATTTGTTTCTAACTTCCTTTTCACATCAAAATTTGACTGAAGAGACCGTTTGGCGGAGGCAATCAAGATTGGTACAAGTTCGAAATAGCAATTATGGTGGGTGGAGGAATTGGGGTCACACCTTATGCCTCCATCTTGAACGATCTCGTCTTTGGCACATCCACCAATAGATATTCCGGAGTAGCGTGCAAAAAGGTAAACATAAAAAAAATTAATGAAATTAAAAAGTAAATGCTAATTAACAAGAATTTAGTTGTTTTATTTCAGGTCTATTTACTGATTACTTAGCCTCATTTGTAATTAAAAAGCAGTCGACTTCTTTTAAAAGTGCTTAAGTAAAATAGTTCTACTGACCAGCTTAACTGGTTTAACTTTTAAAGGTCTACTTCTTATGGATCTGTCCATCCCACCGTCACTTTGAGTGGTTTATTGATGTCCTCAGGGATGTTGAGAGAAAAGACGTAATTGACGTTTTGGAGATTCACATCTTCATCACCCAGTTCTTCCACAAACTCGATTTAAGAACAACTATGTTGGTTAGTGGTTCTCTCTCATCTAACAGCAGATAGTGTTGTTTTTCATATATTATTTCAATACGCAAGGAATTAGAGAAAATGTTTCAGTAAAGATTCAGGGGAAATATATATATATTTACTGAATTTTAACTTACTTCTGAGAAATAACACAATAACCAAACTTATTTTCATTCCTATTGATAACGCTACCTAGTCTAAAATTTTACAAACCTCAAATAGTAACACTACATAGACCAGAGGCCAATGGTATAGTTCATAAAAAATATTTACATGAGATTAATTCTCTTGTATTGCATATGGATACAGTGAGAAAAATTATTATTCAATTATTAGAACGACATTTGTTTACAGTACTTTTATCATTTTCTTTTAATCCATGATTATTTCTGTTCTTATGGTGTGTTTGTAAATTATTAGTGATTGCTGATATTATTGTCAACTGCATTTTCTAGAACCTTGCCTTAAATCGACGCGCAAAGACATAGTTTAGTATTGTTGTAGATATACTACAGACAGTATACTATAAGCCTCGGAAGCTATAACTGTGATAAATACTTATCAATCGGATAACTAAAGATACTTGACCAGGAGCGTTTATAAATTTTAAATACAAACAGTTATCTCTATTGAATTAACTTAGAGTATTAATATTTGTACGAGGACATTAGATATTTTCTTCGGGAAAAAATTCTCGAGTGAAAAGCCAGCTAGCTTCCCGTCATGTGAAGTGTTTCTGTATAACAACATAGAATTAAATCGCTGATCGTAAACCGTCGATAAAATATTCATTTCCAGCCCAAATAGAAGATTCAATATTGTTTATAAGTTTGTAAAACTTTTGTATTTAAAAAAAGTATATACAATAACCGTTATTACAAATCGCATTGCTGTTTGTATATTATAATATATTTATGCTAAGAAAGAAAATCGTGTGTATCAAATTTGTTGACAAATATCATAAATTTGACATATATCGACATTCAATTAAATTCTATATTGAGATTAAAATTTCAAGCTATTTGAAATCGTAATACGTAAAATAATAAATCGGAGGCTCATCCGATATAAATTGTAACACGTAACACTACGTTTTCAATTCAATAGACGAAAAGTAAAGAAAATAATGTGAGAACAGTTTAAATGGTGTTAAGCTGATAACAAAGAGAAACCAACCTTAGAGTTGAAACTTATAAGGAAAGAGTGGTTGACTGCTAAATAAAGAGTCAAAGTGAAGTATGTGTGTTGTGTGTGTTTTCTTACAGCAGACTACATCAAACTATCTGTTAAGCCCAACGAGGGGAACAGAACAACTGATTTTAGCGTAAAGGGAAGGAATGACCCACTTTTGGCTGATGTGTGTTTTATAGATTTAACTCTAAATTTGTACACTGGAAGACAATTTAACTGAAAAATCACCACTAATAGATGATTATAACAAACAGACAGAAACAACTATTGAAAGCATTATGTTTTCTTCGCTTTTTCTTTACTTTTTTAATATGACAAATTACACTGCACAACAAAGTTTTTGCTTCTTGAACACTGTTGGGTGTTCCTTATAGATTTTTGGCTGCTGATCACGAAATTTACATCCAAAATTGCCAATCACGTACCGTTTTATCGAAATCTTCAGTTTCACCAGGACATTACTGCAATGTAAAAACGATATCAGGGCAACTGGAATCCGTCAATGCTTGCTGACAACTGTTGGACACTGCAACATGATGCACCGGACATTGAATACAAAAGAAAATCAGGAGCAAAACACTTTAATTATGTTGAACGTAATAACCTATTAGAAACATAAACGGAATTAAATACGTTATTGTCTGTCTATTGCTCAGAGTTTCTACGTGATGAAGTAAAACCAAAACTACATTTGTGCAGCATACCTACCAGGTACCCGTCACAATCAGCAAAACTTAAAAAAAAATTGTTGTGCAGTGTTATTATGGAATTTTTTGATCTGACAAAAAAAGCCACAGAACGATACCAGAAGATAAAGAGTCAAATACCGTGAAAAACTTCTTTTTTTTTTAGTAATAAAAAATACAAAGTTTAAAATAGTTTTATTCATGTTAAGTTCGCGTGGATAAGTAAAAACCTGCTATTCCATGTATGTAGTTTCCCACAGTTAAACACGAGTCATCAAAGTCCCAATACAAAGTAAGGTGGTGGGGACAATCTATATTGACGTCTACTATAGGAGTATGTTTACACATGATCAATACTGAACATCCAGGGCCGCAAGAAAACACTTTACAAAAACGCTAGATTTTGAGTTTGAGCTTCTAGTCAAATTTATATTAAGACGTGGATTGTGATATAAACCAATCACAACATTAGTATTAATACCGAAAGGGACGGGTCGGAATACGCAAAGTTCATACAAACTTTTCCGTGTTCACAAGAATAGTCATTATTTCACAAATAAGTTATTAAAAACTAGCACTGGTAACATATATGCATCTATAGCGATATAAAATGCAGCTATGGAAGAAACGTTTTACATCATTGTAACGAAGTAATAATAATATATTAAGGTTTCGATATGATGATGTTTATCGAGAACGAGTTCTGTTTCTTTCTGCAGGGATTTTAACTAGTTATTAGAATTGTCAGTTCTTGAAGATTGCTTATTTTGGTTATGCCATACTTGTTAAGGTATAAATGTTAACTTTATCAGACGAACACGGACATACATCTTGAGGAATAAATGATGATAGCTAAGAGGAGTTATTTATATAAATTAATAACGAAAACATAATTTAAAATTCAAGAAGGAAATTAATGCACATAAAAATCCATCCTAAAAACGTTTGAGCAGAAAATATCCAAAATCCTTTTTAGCTTTAAAATTATGTAATATATCATAAACAAAGCAAAATAACGTAGCTTTACCCTACTCCTGTTGCACTATTTTATCTTTGTGCTCTAAATCTGAACCTATATTCAACACAGTTATCAATTTACTGCATCAAATTTTGTTACGTGTAACTCCGTAATGATTGTGGGGTCAATTAGGAAGAATCTGAAGCACGTGAATAAAATTTTGCGATGGAGTAACGCCAGGTTGCTCTGTTTCTCTGGGTTTATAAAACAGCAACTATTTCTTGAGATAAACCAGAATTTGGGCTATCTTTCCCTTCTAAAACATCTGATCGAATTTCATTATGTTCATGACATGTATGTATGTCCCTAAAATGGAAAGAATGACAAATATTCTCTCGTCCTAACACTTTCGTTCGGTATTGTACCTTAATAGAGTGTCAAAAGAAACAAGTTTTACAAAAATCAGTATTTCAACTTTAAGGCACTATGAGTATGGGTGATATGGGTGTTGCTTCAACCAAGTCTTTGTAATAATCGTTACTAAAAAATAAGTGTGTGGATGAAAGTGTGATTTGGAAAGAACTTTTATTTATTTGTTTTTCAAAGACAGAATAAATTGGAGAGGAGTAGAATGAAGGCGAACTATTGTGTTCAACTAGCTGAATAAATGTAATTGTTTTAACTTCATATTGGAGCACTCAACTAGATAGGATCATCGACTGGGAGTAACATAACATACAAGTTTAGGATACGATCAGCTAGCAGCAAGTTTACCATGATGATGAGCATTTTGGATGAGGACATCAGAAAATATTACATACTGAGAGAGATAAAATCGTTCAACATATCTGATGTAAAGTTTGTGTAAAAGTCAAATTATAAAAATGGGTAATTTTATCTTATAGCTCCCTTTTAAGACCAGGCTTGTTGTTCCAAAACAGCTATTTTTTCGGACTTGGGTTGTTGACGTTCTGAAACATCTCATTTTTATGACTTGGTATGTCGTCATTTTAAAACAGCTCCTTTTCAAACTAGGCATGTCGTCGTTCCAAAATAATTCCTATTTTTAGAATTAGTCATGCTATCGTTCCAAACAGTTCCTTTTTAGAACTAGGCATATCGGCGTTCTGTAACAGCTTCTTTTCAAACTAGGCATATCATTGTTTCAAAACAACTCCTTTCAGTACTTGGCATGTCGTCGTTCTAAAACAGCAAGTTGCATAAAATGATGTCAAATTTGTCTATTTAGTCACAAAAGTAGTCAAAGGGTTGGCTGTTCTCTTTTAAAATTGTTTATTCCTTATTAGGAATTATAAATTTTCTTTGAATATACGATACAAACAGTGAACATTCAGTTGAGACTAAAAATACATAAATCTTATTTAGCATGTCACGTATAGTAGCAGTTAAAACACATCTTCAAACAGACAGCATTTTATAATAGAAATCCAAAACGTAAAAATAATAGTAATAGTTTTTTTAACTTTTACCGGAAAAATATGATAATTATTAAATCAAATATGAAATTCGACAGTAAGTTTGATTTTGACTTTCATAATGGAAATTACCTTTTATCAATTTATCATAAGGCCTTATAACGATTGAATAAAATATTTGCCTTTTAATCTCATTTCCGTTCCAAAACACATACTCACAAAATTCTATAGAATAAAGGTAATGAAAAATATAATAGAGTTTTAACCATATATATTGGGTTTAATAATGAGATTTTATAAAGAGAATTAACTCTTTTATGAACTATTGTTTTCTAGTTAAGTCAACGAAGATGAAATTTTACTAATCTATTACTGAATTAGTCTAATATTCAAGTTCCGAAATTGTTTTAGATTTCATGGAAAGTACTGTGAACAAAACATTTTCCAAAATGTTTTTTGTAAGAATATTGAAAGTATTAATTATTATCGAATAACCTATATGATTATCATCTATAAGGCCCGGCATGGCCAGGTGGGTTAAGGCGTGAAATTTGTAATCTGAGGGTGCGAGATTGCATCCTCAACCCACCATACATGCTCGTCCTTTCAGTCGTGGGGGCGTTATAATGTGACGGTCAACCCTATTATTCGTTGGTAAAAGAGAAGCCCATAGTTGGCGGTGGGTGGTGATGACTAGCTGCCTACCCTCTAGTCTTACACTGCTAAATTAGGGACGGCTAGCGCTGATAGCCTTCGAGTAGCTTTGCGCGAAATTAAAAAAAACAAACAAAAACATAAAAATTCCTCTACAATATGGGGGTCGTACCAGAACTAAAACAATAACCTCTGGAATTATTGAGAGTCTTGCTGTTAATGTATAAGATGAAGTAGCACTAAATGTTGCAATATGAATGTTTATTAATTGCTTAACTACTTTCACTTTGGATTATGAAAACAGATTTTAAACAAACATAATCCAAACTTTATTAACAGCTAACTGAAATAAGTACAGTATACTTCCTTGAGCTAACTCAATTTTCTAAACAGTGAAACATAATTTCTCTTATTTTGGTTAAACAGACCAAAAGTGGAAAGTAGTTATTGTATTGGGTTGGAATGGGCTCATTTTAAAAACGAAATAAAGGAACATTTAAATATTCATGTTTCGAAACCCAGGTTAAGAAATGATATTAGTAGAATGTTTATCCATCATATAAGTCGTAGTTTGAATTGATACACCAATATCGAAGTACGTGATAGTACTTATGTTCCTAGTGCCTATGGGCAAGTTTCTTTATCAATTAACTTTCCAATAATGAATATTCCCAATGCATACATTTGAATAAATCGAACATGAAGACCTGTCTTGAAGAAATTGTACGAATTGCAAAACCTTCTGTAATGTATACAAGGAACTTTTGGTGACGACTGACAAGAACTTAGGAAGGGACTTGTTTAAGTGTGTCTGCTTTTCTCTTATTATAAAACTCGCATACAGTAAAAACTGTTTACTCCAAGGTGTGTTAGAAGCATACTTCTTGTTCTTAGTAATTCACATTTTATCAAATAGACTGTGTCTATGAAATTAATAATAATTTAAACAGTTTTACGCATTCCAAAATATGTTTTTATATCACATGTCTATATCATTATTGTAATAATAATGATAACGTGACTTTTTCTTCAAAAGTGGTTTATTTTATGTTTGAATTATTATTTCTTCACCAACTCAACTTCCCATATTTATGAGTTTTTGCAGTTTTCTGAACGGCATATAGTATAGGAACAAGGTTTCTTCCCGTATACACTTTGCAACAATGAATATATTTGACACAGAGAAAAAAACCAATTAATATTGCGACATCCAAATAAAAACTTTTGCGTCATCAACTGTCTTGAAGAAAATATGCGAATTACCAAACTTTCTGCAACATGAACAAGGAAGTTTCGACGTTGACTTATAAAAAGAGAAATAGAAGACTCTCATGTAACTCAAACAAGTATTTCAACACACACATAAAATTAACCAAAAAGGTTTGAAATCCCCATTACTTAGCATTGTCGATTTAATAATTTTTAATTGCAAAGTATAGTGAGGAAAATCACGTTTCTCGTTTGGTAAAATGACTTGGTGGGCAGAGCAAGTAGCGTGGTTTCTTTTTAAGTATGTTCCCCGTGCTCTTCCCCACCGTCAAGTCTCAAACAAGTCTGATGTGAATCACCTTATAACATCAACATTAAATGCGTTGAGACTTTAAAAATCAAGTTTTTAGACCGCAAACGCTTTGCCTATAGTGCAGGTAGCAGTAGGTTAAGGTAAAGGATTCTTCTTTGTTTAAAGATTTCGTAACACACAATCATACGTGTCTGCTCATTCTGATAAGGTTGGGTCTACTGATATCCACATTGCATTAATAAGCTGTAACTTATACAACATTGCAGTATTTGGCGGAAAGGAAAGGGAAATTAAACTCAATAGAAAAGATTTTCTTTACAATCCACGTAAGTTCAAAAGAATGCTTACTTACGATCGTGTTTTAAAGCAAACACGGTTGATAAAGAAATAACAAAAGATCCAGAATTGCATGTTAAACGTTTCGTTTTAACATATTTTTTTATTTTCGTTTTTATGCAAAAATTTCATAATCATAGATTTAGTTGACGAATTAGAATTTTACTTTGATGAATAGATATTTTGATTCATAGAACTTGTTCTAATACTCATACTAGCCGTCTTGAAACACATTTTTACTTCAAATGGGCTTCTCATCACCAAGAACTTGTTCGTTGTTAGAACTACATTGCATATGCTAACAAAGTTTTGGCACATTATTAAGTTAAATGTCTGCATGTGTTTGAAGAATTACTAGAACTAATTAATTTGTACTCTGCTCGATAAATAACATTAATTATAAAGTTAGATTCATAAATATCATATTTTATAAAACTTATCATATTGCCAGTGATCTTTGATATTTCTATTAAGAAAAAAAGTGTGAAAAATGTTTTGTTGAAAAATGGTTCTCGTCTGTTGTTACTCAAAAACGATTCAAAATGTTTTTAAACGATGAGTACGTCGATAGTAAAGTTATGATACCCCAAAACTGTCAGTCTCCCATTTGTGGATTAAGACAGATACGTTTCGATCAATAAAATAAAATATTTTGAAACCACACTGCCCTAAATTTCAGTGGAAGTAGCTTTAAAATCAATGCATAAGAGATAAAGAACAGAACACTCTTCAACACTCCTACTTTGTCTGTTGAAAGGATTGTTCTCAATGTGAACGAGATTATGTGGGATCAACCAAAAGAATATTTGAAGTCCGATTCTGCTAATTATTCAAATATCTAAAAACATCTGCGCCAAAGATGTAGTTTCAAAAACGAATGAGATATAAGAAAAGTTTGATTTTGGATTTCGTGAAAAGCTACACAAGAGCTGTCTTCGCTAGTCATCTCTAATTTAGCAGCGAATTTAGTCATCATCACCCACTGCCAACTGTTGGGGCACCTTTTTATCAATAGTGGAATTTACCGTCACATTATAAGCCCTCAACGGCGAAAAGGGCAAGCATATTTGTTGGGAAGATGATTCAAACTCGTATCTTTGAGATTGCGAGTCAAGCACCCTTTACACCTGCCCTTTCCAGACCCCAACTCAGAATATAAGCAATAGTATAAGCATTAAAGCCAGCCGTTTTTCAGTTATACAACTTTCAATGTATATACATTTCTTATTAAAAACACTTAAAATGTAATTTAAACATATAAATGTAACTTATGGAAATTTAAAATGTGTAAATAGAGAAAAATACATTACGTTTATGAGAGAATATTAATACAACAACACAATATTATATAAACACCTTTCGAAAAAATTATTTTATAGTTTGTTAAGCGCAAAGTTACACAATGGGGTGTCTACGTTGTGCCAACCACGGGTATTGAAACTTGATTTTTTAAATTTCATAAGCACATTCTATTTGATAGACCAAAAAACATCTTTCTAATTTTGTTTGAAGTAAACAGCTTCTACTCTAGGGTGAGCTTTGTGATCGCAAAAAAATCAGCCACACATAAACAAGTTCCTTTCCACTTCCTTATAAGCTTCAGAGCTAACAGAAAGTTGCAATTCGCATAGTTTCTCCAAGACAGGTCTTTACGATCAAATTATTTAAATGTATACATCGGGGATGTTCATTATTGTGAAGTTTATTGATAAAGAGACCTTTACCCACAGGCCCTAGAAACATAAGTACTATCACGTGTTTCGGTATTGGTGTATCAATCCAAACTACGACTTATATGATGGATAAACGTTTTGCTAATAGTATTTCTTAACCTGGATTTTAAAACATGAATATCTAAGCGCTCCTTTATTTCATTTCGAAAATGAGCCCATTCTAACCCAATACGATAACTACTTTCCATTTTACGTCTACTTATCCAGTAGAAGAGAAATTATGTATCGCTCTTTAGTTCGCTAATAATAAAGTTTGGATTATGATTTTTGTTTCTATAACCACAGTTTAATGTAGTTAGATAAACAATAACAATTTATATTGTAACGCTTAGTACTAATTCGACTTTATATAATAACTCTATGTAACACAAATTTTGTTCGTGGACAGTATGTGTCATTTCTTAATTGCGTATGTTGTAACCTGGATAATAAAATTTAGAGATTAACCTATTTTCTACGTAAAAACGGACAAATTTGCCCATTTTCATTTACATAAGGTCTAAATAAAATACCATATGAATCAAGATTTACATGTATTTATAATAAAGTTACACAAAAAAGTTTAGAAGTTAGTAATTTTTCGAGATTTGCGACTGTAATGTAAATAATTTTCATGTATCACTCCCCAAATATCATGTGATCGTTATATGCTCCTTGGTAGCGGCGTTCAAAGTCCAGTGTATCTTAATGGAAGCGTTAGCCTTGCTCCTCTGAGTATGCTCCTATGTTTTCCTTGAATTTATCAAGATAAGCGTCAAGGATATGGATTTTCATGGACATCCTGCAGCCCATTTGGCCGTAGTTCTTCACCAGAGCCTTAACCAGTTCCACATAATTTTCGGTCTTGTGATTGCCCTAAACCACTGCGAAAAAGATGCCCCAAGCTATTTTCCTTCCTACTGAGCTTCTTGAGGAATTCTGTGCACTTCAGGATCATCTTTATTTGTGGTCCAACGAAGACACCAGCTTTGACCTTTGCTTCAGACAGCTTAGGGTAGAAGTCTCGAAGGTACTTGAAGGCTGCAGACTCCTTATCAAGAGCTGTGACAGATTGTTTTGTAAGACCCAATTTTATGTGCAATGATGGGAACAACACCTTCAAGAGGTTTACTAGTGGCTCACACTTGACATTGTGCCTCCCCACAGAGAATTCGGTCCGTCGTGAACAGTGCTTCCTGTTGTAGTGCGTTGCGGTGCCCCCGTTGTCCCAAAGGGCAAAGGACACAGGGAAATTCGGTAAAACCTCCTTGGATAGGTCTATGTGTTCACTTAGGCAGCTAAAACTAAACTGAAGTGGTAAGTGGTGAGCCCCTGTGTATATATTTCTATGGAAAGTTTTAGAAAATTCTGAAAGGTTCTCGAAAATTCTTGTAAGTACCACAACATTCTAGAAAATTCTTGTAAGTTTAAGAAAATTCTCTATCAGCTACTCAACACTGAATCTATCTGGAATGTTCTGGAAAATTGGTAAATTTAAAAATTTCATTACCCAGGTCACAAAAGCAAAGTTTGAAGAGTAAATAGGTCTTTTCTATTTACTTTAGGCATAAGCTATGGGGAAATAACACTGTCTGCTCAGTAACAAGAAAAATTAAAAAATTGTGTTACATAGTGTAATTAGTGAGACAAACAACATTTTGTTTTAGCTCAAAGCTATACAATGGGCTATATACATGCTGTCACCACGGAGAATCGAGCTCTGAATTTTAGAGGAGGTCCAGCAATTTACCGCTGATCCACCATGGAGCAAGGTTATTGTATTAGTTTTGGTAAACAAACCACATGACCAATAAAAAACACCTAAATAAAAGGTAGTAACTAACATTATTAAGCCTAATGTACATGGTGAAACGACCTGCTAGATATTTTATTATCGTTATTTTATGTAGAATTTTGCGAATACATATTTTGAGAGTGTAAGGGAATAAAGCTGTAATCCTTGTTCGTATGGTGTACGTCTTATAATAAATTTGTTCGAGGCTATAGTTCATCGGGGAAACTAAAATATTTACTGTTGAATTTCACGGTTGATTTATTTAGGCAAATGGGTTTCATTTGGTATATAAAAACTTCAAAACGCAATTTTCTTTTCCCATTTTGTAACTGGAAATGTTTTTACCATAGCGAAATTGTGTCTGTTCAAACATTTTAGTGTGTGTCACTCAGTATAGCAAGGTGCATAGTAATATATATTCAATGGTATTAATAGTGTTGGTTTATAATTTTATTGTACGTTTAAAACTACTTGCTCTAGCTAGCAAACAGCATAAAAATCTAATTGTGATAACGAGTGTTAAGAATATAATTCGAACGTGTCAGTAACCGTTTTATTTGTCTATTAACAAATTTTGATTCCTTGTAGGGATAGCAATAAATTTAAGGACTAACGATTCTAAAATCCGATATTCGATCCCTTGTGGCATATACAGCAGGTAGTCCATCGTGGCTTTGCTCCAAAAGATCAAAAATAGATTAATTTTCTCATTCAGTAATGATGCAATAATGTTTATTTTTACGATTTTCGCTCAACACCAGGTCCGGCATAGTCAGGTGGTTAACGCATCGACTTGTGATCTGAGGGCCACGTGTTTGAATCCCCGTCACATCAAACATGCTCGCCCTTTCAGACGTGGGGGCGTTATAATGTGATGGTCAATCGCACTATTTGTTGGTAAAAGAGTAGTCCAAGAACTGGCGGTGAGTGGTGATGACTAGCTGCCTTCCCTCTAGTCTTACACTGCTAAATTAGAGAAGAATAGCGCAGATAGCCCTCGTGTAGCTTTACGCAAAATTAAAAACCAACCAAACAAACAAATTTAAGCAAATGAAACCTCGTGCGACCGAACACAGAAAAAATACACAAAATAACTATTCAATGCTCAACACTCTCTCGATATTGTACATCATACGTTAGTAAATTACATTACTGGTAATTTTGCATGCGTTTAAAGTGTATCTACTACTACTTAAAGAATTACAACTTTTTGATAAAAGCTAATCACAGGTATATCCTATTACTCCCCTTGCACAATTGTTATAACTGATCACAAGCATATCCCAAAGCTTCCCTTTAATTAATTATTAAAACTAATCGCCGATTTATCCCGAGATTTCATTTATACAGTTGTTAAAACTAATCACAGACATATCCCAATGTTCATCCTCATTAGCTATTAATGAGTTAGTCACACTATACATCACCGCTATCATGCTTTACAACATCTGCATATCTCTTACTTTACATACGTACGTTTTGTTGAGTATTCATTGTTGCACTTACATCTTCTGACTTATTTTTGTGCTGTTTTGATGGTATTGTTGTTCTTATTGCTTGGAAACTTCAAGCTATTCTCTTTTTGCATTTCTACACTCATCGTTGTGAAATTTTCATTTTGTTTTTGTCTGTATAACATTATTCTTATTTCTATTAGCAAGGCTGTAGATATAAATCTATAAGGGAGTTACAAATTCTATAAGAGGCAAAAAGAAAGAAACGAGTAGCGAAGTCATACTGGGAGACTGGAGGACATGTTCTTTCAACAAAGTTTTGCAATTTTCACTGAAAATCGTGCATTTTTATGGTATTTTAGAATGATTTACATTTTCAAACATATACATATATGGGTGTAAGTTAACAAAACGAAAATTAATCATATATTAAGAAAAATTATACATAAAACTAACCCAGCCCTATAGGAAACATTCACAAAATACAATTCAGCGATTTCCGAGCCTTTGATAGAAGTAAAACAGAGCATAATTTCATTTCTATGTTTAAAAAAACACTAACAATTTTCTTCCTGCTTCAAGAAAATTTCGAGCAAAAATAACCAATGATTTTTTGCACAGAACGGCACTGAACTAAATCATAAACCTGATACTAGCAGAATAAATGGGTCTAGCATTTTCAGGCGGTTAGGGCGTTCGACTCGCAATATGAGGGTCGCAAGTTCTGATCCCCATCACACCAAAGGTGCTCACCCCTTCAGCCTTAGGAGCGTTATAAAGTCACAGTCAATCCCACTATTCGTTAGTAAAAGAGTAGATCAACAGTTGATCGTGGGTAGTAATGACTAGCTGTCTTCCCTTTAGTCTTACACGGCTAAATTAGGGACAGATAGCGCAGAGAGCTCTCATGTAATGTTGCGAAAAATTATAAAACAAACATACAGAAGAAAAATCAAAGAAGCTTTAATAACAAAATGAAAAACAACAACTTAAAATCAGAAAGAAGGCACGACTGTGTGTCTTTTTGTTGCAAAATAACCTTTGGCATTCTTAATTTTACCCAAGTTTTTGTTTCAACATTTTCCACATATATAAATCTAATCAAAAACATATTCGGTGGGAAAAGAAGTGCAGCCAAAAAAATATCGAGTATGTAACTTAAAGAGACAAAATCAAAATTGACAGCCAAACTTGTAGCTACACTCATATACTGATAAGAAGGTTACAAGTTATTATTCACTCATGAGTTTGCCAGGTTGCTTTCTTTTGTTTATTTTGGGGCATGATGTTAAGTAAAGCAAATACTCAGTCTGTCTAAATAATGAATGAATTTTTACTGTATTTTTTTTTCAATACTATACGTGTTGTTACCAGTTTGCCTGCCAATTCTGATTTCATTCTTTAAGTCAATCCTTTTTTCCCGCCGAACCTGTTTTTCACACTTAAAGCGTTTTTGATTAAATATCATGACCGTTTGTCAATGCACACCAACAAGTTACAGTAAATAAGAAAGTGAGAGTTAGTAGTAAACCACATGAGTTTAGGATCGCAACATTTTGGAGTATGCCTTTATTTTACAGAATTAACCAGCTCCTTTTACATATATAATAGTAGCTTCTCTAAAGCAATAATGCCATGATATTAAGATTAACAGTTTTTGTCATCACCCTATGCAATCAGTTCAGCCGTATCAAGCATCATTATTTATGCTAACTGCTTACGGTGATGTCATGCGACGCTAAATACTCTTTGGTTAAGATAATTTTAAAAAATATAGTTAACATGTGCTTAAAAGTTGGCGATGAATAATCAGTAATGACAGTCCACCTATATAATTCTTTTCAAAACTTGTGCTAAAAACTGTTACTCCAGTTTACTTGCCCTAGCCAATACTTATGTATCTAGAGGTCCTTTTATCTCATAATTTTGCTGCTCCAAATCAGCCGTCTTCGAATGACATAACAAGAAATAAAAGTAGTTCCCGTTTACTCTTAATAGAAGTTGTAATAAAAATTTTAGGCCAGTAGCTCACGTGTACAAAAATTTTTCATTAAATTTGAGTTTTTCTTTTGTTGAATGACTCTGCACCCGTGACTTATGTTTACATCAAATGAAACTCCAAACTCAAGGTTGAACAGATCTTTCAGTGTGCTCTATTTGAACCACTCTAGGATCACTGATTTAAATATTGTTTTATTCTTGAATTTATTCTCCTTACCGTTATAGATTGTGTACTTGAGAATAGTCACATTAGCGATCGAAACGATGTATCAGTTTAAATAAAAAAAATGCTAAAAACCTACTATAAAACTAACTTGTCTGTTCGTTGTTCTGCACAAATGAGCTACACATACGTTGTTAACTAAGATATAGAAACCCGATTCTTAGCAAATACAAAGCCTCAGACTTATAGAACCACTGAAACATTAAGCTTAAACACTACAACGTTTTCACTTATACCTTTGTTAGTTGTACTTCGGGTTTTGACGCTAAAACAAATGCATACGTGCTACCAAAGCTTACCTATATATAAACCCAATTTGGATTTAGAATACAAAGAGTGACATAATAAAAGTTAATATCAGTTTATAAAAGTAAAGATCTAATTCTGTGTTGCTACATTTTCCAACATTAGATATACTCACTCTGCCAGTCATGATTACGCAGTATTGCCTCAATTTTTTTTTGTAACAACCTTCTGGGAAAGTTGATACAATCAACCGTGAGATGCATATTTTGCCAAACTCTACTAGAGAACCGACCTTTAAGACCATATTTAAGTAGATCAAAGCCATAAACTGGGGTCTCATCGAGAGCTATCATTAACTTTAAATCTCTGTTCATTATTATTATTATTTTACCGTAAGGTAAGCTTAGTGTTATTACAATGGCGTTTTGGGTTAGAGGGCTCACTTCTGTAATTATAGCTTTCACTTTGAAGGTGAAAGTGTTTCTTCCAAGTTGCACAGGGTTATGCCTTCGGATTTACAATGCTAAAAATGGAATTTTGATATTTGTAGTGGATAGAGCACATATGACCCATTCTGCTTTATTGCAAACAAACAAATAAACCAGATTTGCTTAAATCCATAGTTCTTTACATATGGTTCGAAGACCCCTAAGAGTCCATAATATTCTAAAGAATGTCCCAGTTAGAAAAGATACTGAATAAATCAAAGGAAAATAATGTTTGTTTCAGTTTGATTAATTTCCTACTAATTTGTCTAGTACTGCTTTTATATGATGTAGTATCGGCTTACATAGATAGACATACTTGATTATAGTGTTCATGAAATTTGCTTTTATCTCTTGAAAAGGACCGTGTGAAAAACAAAAAAAATTGTGAACCATTATATTGGGGTGTGTATTTAGTATTTAAAGGCTGTTACTATCATAAATGATTTGGTGTGGGAATTTTCCTGTTTCAAAGGAGATAAATGAAGACCACCGTTTTCATAATGCAGGCGTACATTAGCTTTACGCTATCCATAATCTTACTTTACAAATATCTTTCCTCCAATAGCTCGAACAAGCACCTGTGACGACACTCTACTGTAAGATGGTCGACATTGTATTACCCTACGTAAATTATTCTCAAACTGCAGCTGAAGCAAGAAATTATCCTTATAGATAATATATATAATTTCTCACCAGAGGAAAAAAAAAGTATATTAAAAGCTACAAAACAACTAATAAAGGTTTTATCTTTTATTGTCACAAAAACATCATTTTCACGCTTTTACTATTATTATACAGTAGCGCAATGAGCCTTAAAAAGATAGTTTCTTAAAAAACAATCTATTTGTTGGTTGTTATTCATACAACGAGCTATATGAGAAGCGTCTACCTCGAGGAATTGAAACCTGTATTTTAGTTATAAAATATAAGATTAGCGCTGAGTCAACGAGGTGGGGATTCACAAAACAGTTACTATAACTGAATACTGGCGAGCCTAGGCTGAGTGCGGTTCAGTTGTTAATGTATAGAATTGGGGGTCTAAGGTTCCATGGTTCACGTCCTGTTATGGTAGTCTTCACAAATATAACGGTCAAATCACACTATTCGGCATGATAACAGTAACCTAAAACTTGACGATGTGTGTGATAAGTAAATGTCTTCCTTCTAGAATATCACTTCAAAATCCGAGACTTGTGTAAAGTCAATTGACAAAGGTGCTATTGACTAGCTGCCTTTTCCTGTGTAATATCAGCTCAAAGAGATGGCTAAGTGTAAATAACCCGTACATACTTTGGGCAAAAATGACTGCATCAACAAATTAAATGTCGTTTTAGGCTTTAATCCATTATTCTCTATGTTACATTAACACTAATTCATATCACATTAGCCAAATGTATTTTGTTCAAATGGCTCAAAATATCGAATCCTTGTATTTTCAAATTTATTTCTTGTTGTTTTTACCAAAAAAAAAAGTAATAGTTTGAAAACGTGGCAGATTTTAGAGCGAGAAAATAATTTGCTGTTCTTTATTGTCAAGCATTTCTAAAATCAAAACCAAAATAAATTCATTTTTCTGGGAGACAGAAGCTTAAAAAAGTTAAAGCGTTTAAAAACAATAGATTTTCCAGCTTTATATAAATATATAATTAAAATTTTAAAACCCAAATATACTATATGCATAAGTTTACAATTCTATCCACCGTCGGTGGCCTCAGTAGATAGCTGGATGTGACTTTGCTATAGGGCCTGGCATGGCCTAGCGCGTTAAGGCGTGCGCTTCGTAATCTGAGGATCGCGGGTTTGCGCCCGAGTCGCGCCTAACATGCTTGGCCTCCCAGCCGTGAGCGCGTTATAATGTTACGGTCAATCCCACTATTCGTTGGTAAAAGAGTAGCCCAAGAGTTGGCGGTGGGTGTTGATGACTAGCTGCCTTCTCTCTAGTCTTACACTGCTAAATTAGGGACGGCTAGCACAGATAGCCCTCGAGTCGCTTTGTGCAAAATTCCAAAACAAAAAACAAGACTTTGCTATAAGAAAACACACACACATTATCCACTCTAAGGTATACAAAAAAAAATAAAATACAATAAATAATGTCTTACCTTCTTGAAGTCCGCCAGGGAGCCAGCGATAAGTTTACAGATTTACAACGTAAAATCTAGGGCTTTATTTCTCAAAAAGAACAGAGCACAGATAACTCACTTTGTGCCTTTGCACTCAAAAGCCCCCCAGTGGCTCAGCGGTATGTCTGCGGGCTTACACGCTAAAATCCGGGTTTCGATACCCGTGGTGGGCAGAGCACAGATAGCCCATTGTGTAGCTTTGTGCTTAATTCAAAACAACAACTGCACTCAAAAACGTGAGACCTGGCATGGCCGAGCGCGTAAGGCGTGCGACTCGTAATCCGAGAGTCGCAGGTTCGCGCCCGCGTCGATTCAAACATGCACGCCCTCCCAACCGTGGGGACGTTATAATAATACTGTCAATTCTACTATTTGTTGGTAAAAAAGTAGCCCAAGAGTTGGCAGTGGGTGGTGATGACTAGCTGCCCCTTCCCTCTAGTCTTAAACTGCTAAATTAGGGACGGCTAGCACAGATGGGCCTCGAGTAGCTTTGTGCGAAATTCCAAAACAAACAAACAAGTACCCAAAAACATATATAAATCAGCCTTAAATACGTGTTTGAGGGGACACACATCGACAACACTAGATAAAACCAAATTAATTATGACAAGACTTTATTACAAGTTTCTTGATTTCTATACGCCAAACCTTTCTATAAAGCGAATAAAAGAACGTTAGTCCCGATCTATAATTACGAATAATGTGTCGCAGAAAAATTTGGCTGTAGTTGTCACTAAAAAAGAAAACAACAACACAATCTAACTCTAATGAACTGATTTATCACAACTTATAAGTAACTGAGCATGTAATGCACCTATAAAAATCTGCTTGTGCACTACTAATAAATTAAAAAATAATATATATGTTGTTAAAGAAACACAAAAACATTTCTAGGCCTAGTATGGCCAGGCTGTTAGGGCACTCGACTCGTACTCTAAAGGTCGCGGGTCCGAAATCCTGTTACATCAAGCATGCTCGCCCTTTCACCCGCGGGAACGTTATAATGTACAGTCAATCTCACTATTTTTTGGTAAAAAGAGTAGCTCAAGAGTTGTCGGTGATTGGTGATGATTAGCTCGCTGCCTTCTCTTTGGTTTCACACTGCTAAATTTGGAACTGCAGTTTTGCGTGAAAGTCTACATTAGCCAAACCAAAACTATATCAGATATATAAGCTAAGATATTGTGTATTGGTACACTACACTAGATGGACTTTCCTTCTAGTTTGTAACTAAGTTACAAAATATGCATAATATTGAAGATAATTATTTTGTCTGAATGCTTACAGTTTAAATGTACAAACAATTCATTTTTTATATGCAGTGAATTACGTCAAATTATATAATGTCAGCTCTAACTTTGGCATTTCATTATTCTATAATTTCTAACAAGGAGATAAATTGTAATTAAATTTTATGTAAACTATTTTATTGCATGGAGAGCAGAGCTCTGAATGTTAATATAAATATTTATTCTTCTGGTTTAGGTTGGGCCTCAGACGAGGTATTTTCCCTAACTGAAGCACTCCTTGACACTATTCACTGTTTTTTCGTTTTGTTGATATCTGGAAATTCCAAAATATTTTTTGTTTTGAAAATAGAAAGTCACTTATCCTCGTGCATGCGTCCTTCTAACTGTTGATTCTCTAGGTCATTAAGCTAGACAACAGATGTGTATGTAATAATAGGTATACCAATCTGATCAGTAGTACAAGGAGTTAAAATAATTGTATTCCAAGAAAGCGTTAGATTCGAAACACTTGATCTGTAAAATTTCTTAGAAGGTTTTAACTAAAAGAATTAAAAGCAAGCTTTTCTGTTTCGGTTTGAACCGTAAAACTCCTCGGGCACCCAAATGACTGGTTAGTGTATAATCTACATTGCCGCTCTTATACCGAAGACGAGTAACACACAACGAAACTCGAATGTGACCCACTTTCAAATGGTTTTAAAAATATCCTATTCATTACTACTGATAACGGGCAATGCCATTATGTATCTCCCCACTGACTCCGTGATAAGCTTCGAGCTTATAACGTTAAAAATCTGGTTTCGATACATGCGGCACATATAGCACAGGTAACCTATTGAGTAACTTTGCGTTTAGTAACAAACAAAGAAGTTACCATGCATGGGGTAATAAACTCCGCTTGAAAAGCATTGGCAGTCAATCAGTCGAATGAAATTATTCCTGCCTCCACCCACTCCATGGCTAAATATTGAGCTTCGATATCCAATGTGGGCGGAACACAGACGACAGACAAATTATTCCTGAAAATCGAATACCGTAGATGTATGTCCTGTAACTGTACTCAGTTGTTCAAGGAAACTTGCGTGTTGCTCCAGCCTGCCACCTGGCATTCCCAGTTATTAACTATTTATTATCTTTACCACTAAACTACCGTTTAAAAATATTTTCATGAGCTACTTAAACTAGTATTAAATTCTAAGTCATAGCTTTTCTAGCTCTCTGTGCTATTTCTGTATCGATAATATAAATTTTAATATAACCGTAACATTTCATAAACAAGTACACTTTAATCGTACTTGGATAAAGCATAGATTAGTAGTCAGTATGTTGGGCTACAAGTCCAAGTGTTCAAGGTTCGTGAAACGATGCTATTGAACATGTTCTCCACTTTCACCTGAGGAAACATGGCAAAGTTGGAGTCAACTCGGTTATTTAATTCAAAGAGATACTTTCTGCTGGTTACCATCTATCCTTCTGATCAAATGTTAAAAATTAAGGAAATGATACCTGAAAGCTTAGAGAAGCGATTTTGGTTTAAAATGATTAATTCGTTATTGAATATACGCTTGCCACATTTTGAGAGTACACATATTAATAGTATTTCCTCAAAACTTACCATAAAGACAACAATGAACGATACCACTAAACCATCACACAGACCCACGGTACTTCATTCCAGACCAATTCAAATAATTTTCGTATATCTCTCGGAAACCTGAAAATGTGCACAGTTTTGGAGGAAACGTGACAATGTTACTACAGAGTTGCGCTATACCAACTGTACGTGTAGTTTTATAGCATATAACGTATTTTAAAATATAATTTATAATGATTCACTCTAGTTTTAGTATTTTATTTGGCATATCAATTTCAAACAGTCAAAAAAGTTTCATTTTTACATGCTTCAAACAGTACTAATTGTTTTGACCTGATCGTTCATGAGTGACAAAATCTAACAACGTCACAATATAAAACCAAAACGAGTATGATACGTATACTAATATCGTATGTTAGTGTTCTGTAAATATACCAAGAAAGATCTAAATAGGAATAATCATAGACCACTGTTTGTGTCCTTATACATCCTGATAGGAATGAAAAGTTTAATCTTTTCTGACCATTTACTTCCACCTCCTTGAGAACTCTACATGTTTAAGGTATCGGGTGTGAAATATTTCTGAAATGTACCTTTTCACACACAGACGTCTTTATAAACCTTACACTTTAATGATTGTATTTGTCTTTGAGAATCGTTGTTACATCAGTGTAGCCAGTATCGACAAGAGGATGGAGTGGTGTGTTGCCTTATGTCATACAAAAGTAAAATAGTTTTAAAGAACTGATCGTTGAATTAGAAAACTGGAGACAATTTTCAAAAATGACGATCAAAACATATAAATTAGATATTTATAGTAAAATCTATCTTCTTAGGTTAAACTAATAAGAATCAGGAAGAAGCCTTGTTGTGCATAAAAAAGGCCACCACGTTCTGACTGCAACGAGAAATATATTATGTAATTTACATAAAAATATTTTATTTATCTGAGCTTAATGATTTCAAATAAAACCAAACGTAATAACAAACAAAAAGTATGATTTACTTTAATATTATGGTAAATGTTGATACAAAGTCATTCATTTGAAAACTGTTGTTTTTACCCACAAAAACAAAAACGACTTGATAATATAAGTATACTATTTATAAATCTGAACCGAACACTGGCAAGAAAAAGTAATACACACAAGATAACGGGCAGCTATGTAAGGAAATCTAATCTATGGTGCCAATGCAAACAAATTTATATTTTCTTGAAAAATATTGTTTCCATTTTCCTGTAGTAATTTAAAATTTAAAAGTTGTTTATAACTCTACCCAAAACGACAAAGTCAGCTACTCTCAAAGTTAATGCACAGCCATTTTGATTTAAAACTGTTGACCAAAAGAAAGGCAATTAGTCATTACCACCCTTCGTCTACACAGACTTCATCGGTACTTTTTAGTAGTGTTGTGGGATTGACTGTTATAACACTTCCAGAGCTAAAGCATGAAACGAATTGAGTGGCGCATTACAGCTCAAACCTTCATACACGGTCAGCAGTCCGACATGTTAACCACCAAGCCATGCAAAGCTTCTAGTATATTTCTCTTTCAGCGAATGTCAAGTGCGTTTAAATGGGAATTTTAATAAAAAAGGAAGTTTAATATAAGAATGGAGAATTTTAGAATTAAGTTTACCGTTAATTAGTATTCTTAAAACATTTACATGTAGTTGGTGTAGCATAAGAACATCTACTTCGTCAAATTAGAAAAGTGCATATAATTTTGTACTTATCAAAACCCAATATAAAGCGCTTTCAGATAAAGTTATTTTTACCTCTTTGCAACAGTTCATTTTTCTATAACTTTGTCAGTAGAATTGTTTGTCTTTCTTATGATCTACTTAACAGTATTATTGTAACAATGGTTGCAATGCCATTCGGGCAAACAACGTTGCCATATTCGCTATTTCCATCATTTGAACTTCATATACTCCCATATAAACTAATGAGAAGGAACTTCAGATACCAGTTTCTCACATGCTACAAACTACAAATGTTTATCTGATGTGATTTCTACTCTATTCAGTTAAAAGAGTGGTTCAATAATCTATGGAGTTATTGTTTTGTTCCAAACACTGAATAGTAAACAAGAACCCACTAAAAGGATACACATTCAATACTATGTAGGACTTTGCTAATCAAGTTAAAAACTTTAGGTAAGACTTAATTACATTTCTGTTATGTTTAAGTTAGATACAACTTTGTGATGTTCAGTTATTTACCATGCAGCTAAAACTATCTACAATATTGCAGATTCAGGAATTGTACTGCGTAGTATAATTTCAAGGATGAACAGCAAAAGAAACACAAGTAAATGTGTGAAACATTATATTTAGTTACAATTAATAGTTGTGTGAATGTTACGTTACTGGCCATCTTCTGTGTCCCGTATATTGTTTGATAGAATGGTTCCAAAACATGAAGTTATAATGCATCACATCTTTAACTCATCCACAGGGCTCAGACACTGTATCCGTAACCTTAAGCTATGTAAGCCAAAGACTATTTTAACTAACATATAGTGTCTTGAAAATTCCCAAACTGATAGCAATACATATGCAGTATCTATGTCATTCCTTTAATCAGCTCGGTCTATCACTAAAGAGTGGTTTACAAGATAATATCTAGGAAATAGAGACTTCTAGTCGTCGCTGTATGCAACTCTTACCTGTGTGTGTTTCTTATAGCAAAGCCACATTGGGTTATCTGCTGAGCCCACCGAGGTGAATGGAACCCCTGATTTTAGCGTTGTAAATCCGGATACTTACCGCTGTACTAGCGGGAGGCCTCTTACCTGTCTAAAAGGATTAGCTTGTTTACGATCTCATGACATGTGGGATAAACGTAGATGTAATTAACTGTTTATCGAACTGCCAGGAAATTCTGAAGAATTACAGAAGCTCATGAATTTAAACTTCATAAAAGTCGTTTTGGTTTTAATAACGGATTTTCCGTAATTCAGTTACGAAGGAAGAATTCAAAAATAATATTTCTTTTCTATCACATAAAAATTTGTTTACAAATAGGAAAGAAAAATAACTTTTACTTAGGTCAGCTTATTATTTATTTGAAACAATGGACACTTTTTATTATTGTGTTTGAGTACTAGAACAATCAATAAGACTCTCACGTCATGATTGGTATAGAGAAATCTATATCCAGCGGTTGTCAATATTTTAGGCACCACAAAATTCGACCCAGTTTTATTAAAGATGACTCACTTATATAAAAACACATATGACGTTTTGTGAATAATTTTTAGGTGATGGAAAAACATTGATATTATTTTCGGATTCAGCATACAAGAATTACCGTATAACACGTAAATAGTTCAAGACAATAAAAACATCGCAGGCCTGTAGTATTCGTTTATGCACAATAAAAATATATTCTCTTTTAATTACAGAAGAATAAAGTTATTAGTACTACGATAACTTAATAACCCTCGGCTAACATGGTCCTTAATTGTAAGTTACACATTAATTTAGAACTTACATTAAGAAAATATGTACATGCTTTATCCTGTAGAACTTCAGTGATTTTACATATTTTTCTCAAACGTTATACAAATGTGTGTATTGTTCACTTATGTAAATAACGATAAATAGCTTTATTGTTGTTGTTTTTGAATTAAGCACAAAGCTACAAAATGGGTTATCTGTGCTCTGCTCACCACGGGTATCGAAACCCACATTTTAGCGTGTAAGCCCGCAGACATACCGCTGAGCCACTGGGGTGCAAATAGCTTTACTTATTCAACTTATTAAACATTCTTTATGCTGTTCAGCAATCTAAGTAACTTTGTGGTCAGTCTTTAATATCTCCAGATTCAGAAACAAGATTTTTGCATTACAAAATGTATTTTTGGTCTTTCATAAAATACGTGTGTGTTATATGTAAAAGTATATTTTAATTATTAATATGCGCCAATAAATACATCATACCATTTATACCTTTATCATTTTTTATATTAATGTAGCTTCTGGTTAAATTAAAAATCTTACCTTATCACATTCTTTTTACGTAAATGATAAATGTATCCGGTGGGTAACTTTCTATGCTACGTACTAGAAAACAGATTAGCATCAAGAAAAAAGAAAATAAATGATAATGAAAGTAAAAAATGAGACAATAGCGAAAAATTAGCATCAAATCACTATTTCTGTGTACGTCTATGATTATGTTTCGCAATTACTTATATTACATTAGACGGTTATAGGCGTTACTCAACATTTCCGTAAGGAGATAATTATGTTTTGTTAGTTTGTTTTAGAAGAAAACAACGTTAGGCTATCAGCTGTGACCACTACAGGAATCGAACCCCATATTTTAACGTGTTATCTGTAAAGTTACTGCTGTCTTACCTGAAATAATTATTGAAAAGAGAACAGAATTATGTTATAGATACATGCGCCATTAAATACACATTCTTGCCAGCAAAAGTGTGACAAAACAATGTGACATTTCACAATGTATATATATATATATATATATATATATATATATATATATTTGGGGATAGTAATTACAAGTGACAAAATCATGCACAGCAGTTCACTTGTTAAGACTGTATTTCATGGTTAAACGAAAACAAATAGGAGCGTTTGTCTTCTGTATAGAAATATTAATTTTATGATGTAAAAGTTCGTCGAATAAGAAATAAAAGTTTCTTAATTTGACTTTTCTGAAAGAAAAATTATGTAAGAAAATTTTGTCAACATGATAGTTATGGATTTATTCTATGAAGAAAAAACTATTCATTATTGTGATGTTGTCTGATTTTGAAAAGGGATTAATTTTAATGTCAATAATGAAAGAAATATCCAATTCAGAATTTTTATTGTGTGAAGAAAGAACACAATGGAAATTTCGTCAAATATTGCGTGCCACAACATGATCCTTCATTGAATGACACGATAGACGAGAAATTCTTGAGACGAAAAATATCCGAAATCAGGAAGTTCGTATTTCCTTTCTCGAATCCTATTACACAAAAGAATGAGGTTAGAATCGACGAAGAACAAAATTCCGCATTTTAGATAATTTTATAAATCTTCATTCAATCATATTGAAAAACAGAGAAGAAATGTATTAGGTTTTTCAAAAATAAATGTCGTTTTTGAACTGCGAAGTTTAGAAATGTATAAACCAGTGTTGTAAAACATGCTTTAATCAAAGTAAACACCATTTGCTTCAACCCACTTTTGCCAACTTGTGACGATTCTGTTTTTGCACCTGGTGTAGAAATCAGTTTCTATGACCAATAAACTCCCTGAAAGCTTCTTCTAAACTACCTGGTTTTGAAAGCGTTTACTATTCAAAAAATTGTCAAAGTGGTTGAAAAAACAAAAATCTGTAGAGGAAAGGTCTGCGGAATAAGGTGGATGAAGCAGAACCTCGATTCATTCAATTTTTGGAGCATTATTTTAGACAGGTCTTATAACGCCGATTTTGTTGAATTTCAGTCAGCTCATGCGAAATCCATTTGTCCAATGTTTTCGTCTTTTTAGTCTCACTCAAGTGTTTGGCAATGTTTGGTTTGCTTGTGTCTAGATTTTGTACAAGCTCACGTACTACTGTGGAAGGATCTGTCTCAATTGCTTCCCTTGATGTGTTTTCATCTAAGGACGGCTTCCTTCCACGACCTTCGTGGTCTTCAAGACTTTCATCTCCATCTCGAAACCTGTACGTTTAGTAACAGATCCATGGGCATAGTTGATAAAATCAGACGAAAATCTTTCTTGTCCATGCTGTCTTGGGGGCTGTGAAACTTACTCTGAGATAAAATGACAGACAATTAAGACACCTTGTAAATGACAAACATTGGATTAAACCAACCAACCAACCATCGATAAGTACTCATTATTAAGCTTCTCGATGTCATGGTGAGAATTCCGACGTTTATTTCTGGGCAACCCAATAATTAAAACCACAACAAATATCAAGATGAAGTTAAAAGTTGAAATGCTTTGGACCTCTAAACCAAAAATCCGGGAAATATAAGATAATTTAATTTGTTTTAAAGTTGACGATACACTAATGAAAAAGTTGTAACAAAACAACAATCAAATTTCGACAGTAGATTTCAAATCCTTCAGTTCTTTAATGAGCTAGACCTAACTCAGTGGTAACATGTGCTTAAGACCGAAAAGTGCAAGGTTCGTGCTGCAAAATATCAGCAACCACGCTCTGTATTTCCAGTTGTGAAACGTTATTGCCGTGAAAATGAAACCTACTATTCAGTAAACAGTAGCCGTCTAGACGGTAGGTACTGCTGACTGGTTTAATTTCCTCAACAGTTTGGAATTTTAAAAAATACTATAGTTCAACCTTGGAATCTTTCTCTGATGTGATCATTTAGCTAGTGTGTTAAATAATATATCTTTCACACTGAAAGCACAAGATATCAGTTTTTAAATCATTGTAGCCTTAGAAGCTACTTAGATTAATAAAGTTCTTGGTTGACATTAAATATAGGGCACGGCATGGTCAGGTGGTTAAGATAATCGACTCGTAACTTGAGGGTTGCGAGTTCGAATCCCCCTCACACAAAAGATGCTCATCTCTTCAGCCGTGGGGATTTTATTATGTGGTATTAAATCCCACTATTTGTTGGTAAAAGAATAGCCTAAGAGTTAGCGGTGGGTGACTTCCCTCTGATAAATTAGGGACGGCTAAAATATAGCTTTGAGCGAAATTTAAAAAACAATAACAAATGTTACACACGCAAGAAAAAATAGACAAGCCTTGTCTTTAACAATTATTTTTGTCATCGTATCCGTAATGTCAATCGTAAGTGGCTTCAATTCTCCATTTTTTGAGCAACCTTAAGTTTCTTTGAAATTTTATTTCGTTTGCATTTTTTTCTTGATCAACAGTCTACGTGGGAATTTCAGATAGTTTTGTTGAAATAATGAGAAGATAAAACATAAATGTATAGAAAGATAAGATACAACTGCCACCAACTTTTTAGATAAACTAGACCATGGATGTAAGTAACTTCATTTGCTGAATCGATGTCACTTTGTGAAAACAGTTGAAAATGTGATTGATGTGTATTTTCAAGTTAAACCTCCATATTTAGGTTTGAAAGATTGTGTTACAAAAAGTCAAGTAAGTTGATAATATATAGATAGATCATCTTATTAAAGTTTTCCTTACGAAACTTCTCAACGCACATTTGATGAAATAAAACACATACAAATTTATGCTAACTTATGTAAGCCTGGCATCAGATGTTGAAATATACCTTCTAACAGGACATAATAGTCACTTATGACGTGTCATGCAGCGAGAAGAAAAAACTTCACTTTTCGTCAAAAATTCCTGGTTTATAACTGAAGAAACAGTTGTATATTTCCCCTGAAGTAAAATGTTTCCTTTTACTTCATTATTTAGCATAGAATTCTGCGCACGTTTAAAACGCACTTCAATGTTTGAGAATATAAGTATAAAAACTAACAGTATAAATAATTCATGTTTTTGTTTAAGCAACTTAATTAAAGATTACACAAAAGTGCTGACATTTTTCCTACACAATCCATTTATAAGACCAATTATTACATTTATGGTGTTGGAAAATGTCAATATAGGTTGAATATATTCAGTACTATTTTTTGAATAATGTTTATAAAATTTTACGTCGTTTTCTTTCGGATTTTTGTTATTGTTGTTATTAAGCGTACACTACACAGTAACCTTCCTGTGTTTTGCTCATCGCAGGGATCGAAAACATAAAATATTTACGTTATAAGCATTTCAGATTAACATTGTGTAAGCACAGAAACCTTAGTGGCTGATACTAATGAATAGGGCAATGGTATAAGTGTCATGAACGATGAAAAATAAAAGTTACAGAGTAGAAAACATTATATTAAAAGAATTTCGATTATTCAAATCAACAAGTCATGCGACAAACAGCCAACACAAAGTCGTAGTGGAAGGGATTGTATCAGAATTACATTTTGGAACTGTTTAACACTCTGTACGTATTGTAATGACACTGAAAATTGAGTATATGGAACAATAAAAACAATATTTAATTTTTGTCAAGGCTTTTCAGACTATAAATAAATTGGAAATAATGTTGGGAAATTTTGAGTAAACGACAAACATAATATACTCTTCCTTCCAACCTCGATCTACATATATAACTGGAATTCTTCTTACTGGGCCAGTCCATCCGGTATTTTCGGAACAATACGCCTACCATTAACTTATAATTCTTTAAATATGCCAAAATCACCTTGAAAACGCATAATCAAGATTCAGGAATATCCAGGCACAGTTAGACCCAATTTACATATATGGTCTTAAAATTACGTTTTATATTAAGCTTATTTAAAAAAAAATACATACTCCAACGACTGTGGTGACTAATTTACAATAACAACGAATTAAAGAGTATTAAGTTTCTCTTATGTAGCGATTAAAAATTGAGCCCTGGGTGATAACCTGCTACTACGTAACTGGTGCTTCAGACAAATCATCTACGTGAATTTGTTTCTCATGTGTCTAACGAAACGCTATACAGTGGGCTACCTGTGTTTTTTTCTGTCGTCAAAAGTCAAGCCTGAGGTTTTAACCTTTTCAAATCTGCGAACGTACCGTTGATCCGCTAGACATTTATGTACAAAACCACATGTTTTGTTTATAGCAAACCATCGGGAGCCATAGCTTTCGACTACTCTTTGGATCAACATCGATGATAGGTAACAGGATTACAACGTACCAACTCAACGCATTGTCAAAGTAGCCAATAAAACTTCACGTTGCATAATACATTTCAGAATGTGCCGCATCCGTTATCTTCTGCCTCATAAGAAATTATAGATATCATAAGAGATTAATTTTTTACGTCAGAGACTGTATAATTCATGATGATGAGGAATACACTTGAAGTATATTCATAGTAGATACGGTTGATATGGGCGTAGAAAACTTTTATTTGAAAAAGGACAAAACAAATAATGTTTCAACCCCCTTATGTCATCATCAATGGCAAACAAACATAGGAAATAGCTATGTGTAAGTTTTAGTTATTGTGGAAATATTTGTATTGTACAGTGGGAAGTATTATCTTCAGTTATATTGAGATATAACTTTCATTTTGTGGATATAGAGAAGACGCCATGACAAGTTCCACTGATATTACAGTTTTATATGGTAAGGTTTGTTGAGAGAACGTTTGGAAACCGTGCAAGAGTTAGTAGTTTATGATAATCTCTTCATTATCGATTTTACTTGCATCTCGGCTACCATACATAGCTCTATAACTGCTAAAGTATTATAAACACATAACATACCATATTGTTATGGCATTTAATTAGTGAATCTAGTATAAACCACCAAGATGTATGCTATACAATTGTATGTGTGTTTGTGTTTTCTTATAGCAAAGTCATATCAAGCTATCTGCTGAGCCCATCGAGGAGAAGCGAACTCCTGATTTTAGCGTTGTAAATCCGTAGACACACCACTATACTAGCGGGGGGCGTAATGCAATTCCTCTGAACAAACTGATATCTCATTTGATAATAAGTTTTAAGTCAAAGAAAGAAGACTTAAAACAGCGTAAAAGAAATTTAAACCTCATTTTAGATATTTATTAGAGTGTTTAATTGGCATAATATACATAAAATAATATCTAAACTACTTATTCACTAAATATCAGATTTCAATCCTCGCGGTTGGAAATGTGTAATTAGATAGCTTTTCTCTTAAACGCAAAGCAAACAAACATATTAAATATATTCATTGTATCTAAGCCCCCAATTTCGAACTCATATGTGGAACCTGTTGCTATCTTACAGCAAGAAGTCAGTGTTAAATGGGCATACGAAGATAACAATGTTATTTTCCATTCAATTAGACACAGATATTAAATTTTATTAATTTAAATTGTATTTGACCCAGCGCTACAGCGAAGTAAAGTTTGAAACTTTTATAAAATACCTTTTCAATTGGAGAGATGCTGTTCAAATAGAATCATGATAGAAAAATTGTTATAATTTGATATTATTGAAGAACTAATTTCTTCCATGGATTAATCACTAATTGTGTTATGTTCTTTGTTATTTACAGGTCTGATTCACTGTAAATGGCACGTCGGCAGATTTCTAATGCTAAGAACGAAGTTTCGATACGCGTGATGGGCATAGCACAGATAGTCCATTCAATTGCTTCATCCTTAGCTATAAACTAACAAAAGAAAATACTATATAAACTTGAAACACCAGCCTTTGGACCTAATGTTTAAGTTCCATTCGATTTCTTGATTGAAGGTGCGCACTGATAACAGAAGTTCCAAAGCCTCGATTATGCTTCACAGTCACATCAAAATATCCGAATTTCATTCTCAATGGAAACCTTTCACTAGCATTCAGGAAAAATCACTTGACATTTTTCTGATAAGGAACCAAAGAAAAACCAATACAAAGTACAAAACAACGTATTATTCTTCATGATAAATAGGAACAGTCCAATGAGAACAAACTACTAACACATAAAAACACTTAAAATTTACCACCACACCTAGTTTTGCATGGTTGTATTAATCTTGATTCAATAGGAAATTTCCTGAGTTCTAAAATAGCTTTTATGAAATATTATTTTGTAGAATCAAATATTTCAAGTTCTGGTCACCCAAGATGGTGTAATTACATTAAATAGCTTTGAAATTAATGTAACAACGTTAAAACAGATTAAATAAAACTTTTTATTCAAAAACTCTGTTAAACTATTCTGATTTTATACTCCCTGCCCGGCGAGGGACACATATCTGCCCCCCAGTGGCTCAGCGGTATGTCTGCGGACTTGCACGCTGAAATCCGGGTTTCGATACCCGTGGTGGGCAGAGCACAGATAGCCCATTGTGTAGCTTTGTGCTTAACTCAAAACAAGAACAACTGATTTTATATATGACAATAGGGTGCCATCTTCTGTACACTTTTAGTACTACAGACAGTATTAACAAACATTTTAATCGATGGTTGTATAAATGGGTACGCAAACTAATAAAAACACATCTAATGTAATGAAAATAACAACAAATTTTCAAATATTTCACTAAAACCGAATAACTTTTTATGATGGTGAAATTTAAGTTGTATTCTAGAATATTAAAAGTAAATCTTAGGCTGTCGAGAAAAACCACTTGTTGAGAATTATCTAAGTAAAAATCTGATGATAACCGAAGAAGGTCGAAACGTTGTTCGCCTCTCTACGAAAAATGGTTTCTTAACTCAAACGAGCCGTTTTTACATATATATGAATCTTAGACTATTCATACGAAAATATTTTAGAACGGAAAAGAATTGTAGATTTAAACCATCAACACTTTCTACCTGCGAAATATCGCTCAGAATTAGTCTTATGCATATAACGTTATAACTGAAACATTTTTCATGCTTAAAAACGAAATTTAAGACTGCTAATTTTAACTTCGTGCTTCATGTGAAGGTATTAAACTTAAGTAATTACTAGAGGCATCTAGTTATATACAATATTATATTTTATATAATGCTAATATACGAAATCTAACAAAAGTATTGCCCTTTACATGCGAAAAAAAAAGAAGAGTGTCTCTGTATTTTTAGTTTTAAGCTACATATAACTTGTTTTCTCTATATCATTTCTGTGCGAGGGGATTCTTTAATCTATAATACAGTCTTTGTAATACGTAATAGCTAGATTATGATGTTTTTTTTCTCATAGTCAGCGTAATGCGTAATGTTTCAAAATATTTGTACATTCTTGAAATCGAAACTCCGAAATTTTGTGAAACACTCAGAGATATCCTTTTGCATTACACCTTAGGCCTCCCCCGTGACGTATGTCTTTTCTCATTTGCTGAGTATTCGTGACGTTAAGCAAAAGGAAGGTTGATATTCTGAGAAGAGCTTATCATCTTCTCGTGGGTATAAAACCAAAGAAAATAAATGAACATATCAGTAAGTTTAAGAAGAAAATCGACTATATTGCATGTTACGAATACATTAATCACTAAAGATTATTCGGCAAAGAAACAGCGACGGCTTTAGCAGATAATTTAATATAAGATATTGACTAAAAGGTATGTGTACTTGTTATTATTCAAAGTCATATACAATTAAATAAGTCTCTATAAAGAAGCACTAAATCTATTCATGCTTTAAGATGTAATGTATTATTGAGGTAATTTAAATATATATATATATACACACACCATCATTTTTTCATACACAAAGTGGCAATATAATATTTATTCACTGGTTTCAAACAAAGCGTTTCATGATAAACAAGTTTTCTTACCCTATGTAAAAATACAAACAAAAAACATTAGCAAGGCTAGCCTGAGTTATAAAATTAATAACACTTGGTTTCTTCCAGTCCCAATTTCTTTAGTGTTAAGTAGCAATCATGTTTGTCACTTGTTATATAAACGTTGAGGCAACTAAACAACTTAATATGTCATTATCAAAATATGCAGGTAATGATTAATTATTTTAAATTACATTTTAATATACTAAACATTTAGTTAAACGAAGAAGATGGTATTACGAAATATTAGCTTTTCTCTGGTGGGTCCCTAAAAGCTATGCAGACTAACAACCTACAAATAAGCAAACACCTGGTGGTGATCAGTTTAACAAACTTGAAAAATGTTACTGCGGGAGAAAAATAACTAATAAATCCCAACAGTGAACTTCGAAAGCTTGGAAGATAATAATGCACGGTTCGAACCATGTTACTTGTAGCTTCTTTATTATTGTAGTTATGAGAGACAAGTAAACAACAGGGGAAGTTTTTAGACTCCTGTTATATTGTGGTATAATTTTCATTTTGTCGTTAAGAAGAGGTCATACATTAATCGCCTTGTCTGTAGATTAATTGTATTTCTTGGAATGTGAATTTTCAATAGTTATAAAAATATCAACTCTTTTAGCTTTGTTATATACGTCACACTGCCATTTATTAGTTGTTAAGTTTGTTGCGTTAAATCACATATTAGCAACTTTGTATGTCAAGTTTAAGATTGTAAGTTAGCAAAGTGTTCGTTTTATATTGTCGATTACGACAAATCATAAGTTGTGAAATTTAGAATTTGGAGCAATTCGTCTGTATAGTATGTAACTTTCACTTTCTACAAAGTCTTGTTAACAATATGTTGTCAAATGCTATTATGATGTTACGTTCTCACGTTTGATTATATGTTAGCGTGTGAAAATAGCTGTGTTCACTGCGTAAAATCATGAATTAACGAGGATTAATTTGTATGTACTTGTTAAATTGTACGTTACCATTAAATTATTTTAGCAGCACGATGAAGGCTTGGTATGGCTGTGTGGATAAGGTACTCAATGCTAGGATCGCGGGTTCGAATCCCCATCACATCAAACATGCTTGTTCTTTCAGCCGTGGAGGCGTTATAATGTGACGGTCAATCCCACTTTTCGTTGGTGAAAGAGTAGCCCAAGAGTTGGCGGTGGGTGGTGATGACTAGCTGCCTTCCCTCTAGTCTTACACTGCTAAATTAGGGACGGCTAGCACAGATAGCCCTCGAGTAGCTTTGTGCGAATTTCCAAAACAAACAAACAAGTTGTCCAAACATTGTTGAATTGTGGTCGCTAAGTCGTATTTGCGCTTAAAGTAGTAGTATGTCGGGTGAGAAATTGTAATTCATTTTTCAATAAAAAGTATGCTTTTTTAATTTATACAGTAAGATTTTATACCTACCCAAACATCACAGAAAATATTAATATAATATTTAAATCTCCAATAAGTGTAGAAATTTCATTTACAAAGTCTAAATAGACAAAATTTACAAAGACATGTATATTTACAATGTATGACTTTCATCAGCGAATAAACTCTCATATTGCCAGATAAACTCACAGTTGCTAAGATACAACTGATAAGATCGTTCCTGAATTAGCCTATTGCCAAATAAAAACTCTCAGTTACCAAAGTATAGTTGACACGATCGATTCTGAAGCTTTTGACATCGCACAGAAACGTCCCATTGTTGGTTCAACTTTAATGCATTGCAACTACTAAGAAAAAAGTGTTTGTGAATTTTGCCATTTTAAACAAAATTAGAAACTGTGTCACAGAAAAGGCTGGAAAAGTTAGTTACCAAAAGTCATTACCATAGCTGATAGTAAAATAACATCTTATTGAAATAAGTAGGAAAACAATTTACAACAGTTCTAGGTCAGTACAAACACAAGTAACAAAAGCATAAGGTTTATATTTAAGCCCAGCGAAAATGTTGTTGTGTCACAAAAAATTACATTCACATATTAAAATTAGCAATTTAAACATATCTAGCCGGACCAACTATAAGACAATTTCATGCCTTTTTTTAGTTTACATGGTATTCCTGCCTTTTAAAAAAGACAGAATCTTATAGTGTACAAAAAAACAAACATTACTTAATGGCACAGACTTACAACGCAAGAAACAGGATTTTGATACCCTTTGTAGGCATAGCACAGATAACCCATTTCGTGTAGTTTTGTGTTTAATTACAAATTTTTAGAAAAACAGCCTTTCCTAATCATTTTCTATAATATCAAATCCAAACAGTTTGAAATATTTTAATTATTTTTTGTTATTTTTTTATAGAACAATATATATATATATATTAACGTATTTGATAACACATTAAAATATCTAAGAAATATAAACTAGAAGGAAACGAATCGGAGGATCATAAATACAGATGAGTCACAAGACGTTCACAATATTTGGAGCTCGGACTCATAGACACAAGTACTTTAAATATTTTAGTACGATAGTGCCTCTGTTCTTTTTATTATGATGTTTTAAAACACCAACCAGGGATTACAGGCACTGTCAGCCAGTGTCTAGTGTTGCCACCAATCATACGTCGATAAACTCATGTGAGCAATAATGAGGCAAAACAATAGAACACCCCTCAGCGGGAAATTCTCAAACAAAACAATATAATAACCCTCACCCGAAAGTTCTGAGGCAAACGACATTGTAGCCACTAGCTGGAAGTTCTGAGGCTTATAATGTTAAAAATGGTCCATTTTATAAGTGTTAAGCTTAATCTCCCCCAGTGACACAACAGACTTATAACGCTAGAATCTGGGTTTCGTGGTAGGCAGAGCACAGATAATTCTAGCTTTGTGCTTGGTACGAATAACTAAATAGTTACGCTTAATAACAGCAAAACCAAGCGATATAACACTGTGATTGTAAGAATGTGGGTCTGGAGTACCAGAAGTACATCAGTTTATTACATATTAATATTACATTTTATGAAATGAAAATAAATAAATTCAGTTGTAATGATTTAATTTGAGAATAGCTCTACAGTCATGAAAGTCACTCAAAATTATCATTTTGTTACTGTGCTTGTTAAGAAATACCCTATATTTAAGTACTGAAAACGCTTTATTTAATACATGAATAAGTCATTCAATGTTTTAACTTGCATCAGGAAATAGAAATGTTAAATAAGTTAACGTTAAGATATTTCTAGTTGGGTCATTTTAAGACTGGCTCACCTCAAAGTTTGTTCAATCTGAAAGTTTTTTTTTATTCTTCTCTATTTTGCCAAAGACAATTTTACTTAGATGAAGATGTACGTAGATTTAGTATTGTATTATACCTTATCATACATTATTATCACGCCAGGAATAATTTGTCTCTGAACTTCATGTTCTCATTGGCAAGTTAAATATTTAATACTTTATTTACTAACATTAACACTAGATGGCAGAGTATAAAAGTTATCAACAGTGTAACTCTAAAGGATTCAAAATGTGTTTCTTACTTTTATGAAATGTTAACAGTTATCATTTAGACAAGTTTTGTTTTATTTTAATGTCATGTTGTCATTGGCATTTAATATTTAATAATTTATTTACTAACATTAACACTAGATGACAAAATGACTAATTTTATTTGCTTATTTAGTTTGATTCTTTGACCGATGTTTAATGGCTTACGTGAGATATTACATTAAAAACAGATCAACGCAAAGCTCTCATTGTAATGGAAAGAGCTTTTGTTTAGTTTGTACCTACAGAGCGTAATCGATGGCAGAGTATAAAAGTTATCAACAGTGTAACTCTAAAGGATTCAAAATGTGTTTCTTACTTTTATGAAATGTTAACAGTTATCATTTAGACAAGTTTTGTTTTATTTTAATGTCATGTTGTCATTGGCATTTAATATTTAATAATTTATTTACTAACATTAACACTAGATGACAAAATGACTAATTTTATTTGCTTATTTAGTTTGATTCTTTGACCGATGTTTAATGGCTTACGTGAGATATTACATTAAAAACAGATCAACGCAAAGCTCTCATTGTAATGGAAAGAGCTTTTGTTTAGTTTGTACCTACAGAGCGTAATCGAAAAAAACTGGCTAGGGCTATATAGGGAAAAAGACTGGCAGCACGAACTGCGTGAATGGTTGTGGTGTGGTGTAGCTTCTTACCTTCAGTTCTCCTGTGGTTACTGACGTATACACTGCGCTACTACAAGTCGGTCGTCTCGACAGGAAAATCTATTCAATTAGCTCAGTGAAACAGGCCTATGTCCGATGACATTAAGATTTTATCATAAAAATAGTTCGGTTGACGATGAGAACGTATAGCGACCATGTTTACAGTTTCATAAACTACCAAGTACAAATAAAGAAGATGGGAGAAGATTGTAGGTAGCTAGAATTTTACACTGTTCAAAATGGATAACAGTCAGGACGGTTTTTGTGTAGTTTATATTGCTGTTGAAAAGCAAGTATATGAACTTTTCATCATCAAATATGAGCAAGGTGACTACAGTGATGGATTTATGTAGAAGCCAATCCAACAGCTTTAAATTTATTCTACAAGATAGTGCTTCCATTAAACACAAATCCCAAACCTTTTCTTACTCCGAGTAACATTTTCAGTCGAAAACTCTCACTGATTTAAATCATGATATTATATTTATCTTTATGACAAAAATTTAGAAGAAAATGCGTTTAGCGTCCTAGCCGAAGCGTAACACGCATGCGTCAAATAAAGAAACGGCAGCTTAAATCTTACATGAAAAATGTCTTAGAAACGACAGTATCTCATTGGTGGTTAGTGTATCTGTTTGTCTGGGCCTTGAACTGTTTATAAAAAAAAAAAAAAAATTATAGAAAAGTTGTAGAGAGACAATGCTCGATTATCAACGGCGATATTTTACGCAAAGGAAACGCATTTTGTCGTGGATTTATCGAGCGACGCGCGTACTGACTTACTTTGTTTGAATCGTTGATCTCAAATGGTCGAGTTCGTTGGTTTTTATGGACGTTTTGTGTTGATTAACAGTAGGGATGACATGACAGAGTATTTAAGATATGGTCAATCTCTTTGACATATAATAACTTTTATTTTGCGTGAATAAATAGCATGCAAATAGAAATATGGATAGTGTACATATAACTGTATGAAGTTAGAATTGTGTTTATTTTGCAAAACATATGATATTCAAACAAAATATTTCACGTATGTAAGAAACTGGAAACTACTATTCATCTATTGAGGAAGATTTCATTGAATTTCTGTTTACAGATTTAGTGTGCACTAATCAAATACCATGGTGAACGGGTGGTTCGACGCCTTCAGAGTAAACGGAGGGCCAACACTCTACCATGTCTCCAACAGGACTGCGGTCATTCAGGATATCCGAAATGTCATCATTTATATCACTTTTACAACTTTCTTTGTCGCCTTTCTCATAGTCTTCCCTGGGATTAGGAAGGAGGTGAGTCACTTTGTCTATTTTTGTTAATAGCGCCTCTGTTAATGTTTATATATAGAGAGGGGGTTTCTTCTAATTTGTTTGTTGTGAATTTTGCGCAAAGCTACACGAGAGCTATCTGCGCTAGCCGTTCCTAATTTAACAGTGTAAGACTGAAGGGAAGGCAGCTAGTCATCACCACCCACCGCCAACTCTTGGGCTACTCTTTTTACTAGCAAATAGTTGGATAGGCCATAACTTTATAACGCCCCCGCAGCTGAAAGGGCGAGTATGTTTGATCTGACAGGTATTCGAACCCGCGACCCTCAGATTACTAGTCGACCTGTATTCCCAGGGGATCACCCTTCCAACTACGAACCGGGTTCGGCGTTGCTTAGCTTAGGCGATCGAAGGAGAACCGGCTCTTTCAACTTCGTATGAACGATGACATGGTTTATTCTGGAACGACAAAGTCAACCTTCGTATTTTAATGTATTATTTACTCGTCTAAAAGATATTATTAGTTGGTTTGCCGAAAACTATAAAGAAAGAACGATTAATTTGCTATTTTACTTCTTGAAAACGTAAATGCAAATTTGTATTAAAAGTCAAAAGTTTATTACTTCCTAGAAGATTATTATAGTAAATAATTAATTATTTAACAAAAATATGTAGAAATTACTAGTTTATTTTTCACAATGTTTTACTTACCAAAGCTGATGCAATGAAATAAATGACACCTGGGGTTTGAATGAGGAAACCATATAGTTACAGCGACTTCACGTACACATTGAAAGAATATTGTATAATTTATTCAAAACACCTATAAACTACAATTATATCATTAAGAAATTTAAGTTCTATAAAGGTAAATAGTGACGTACCGTAAGTCGCACGTCTAATGCTAATCAAAATTAATAACACAATATTTAAAGTATCCTTTTATAAAACATTATTTCTTCACTGTGCGACTAAAATCGCATTACGACTATCATTATGGCCACAGCCAATTGTAAGAAACTTAATTCTTTTATTTCCAAAAAATTCAGTAAAGTCGCACGAAATAAATTTTTTCTTACACTACATATTATTTTCAGTCGTTCCAGTTTGGGGTTTTGCTATACTCTTTATAAAATGGATAATTAATATTTTTTTAACAAAGGAAAATCTTAATATCTTTAACCTGTTTATGTCGTTATCAGGAAATTCTTTCTCATCTATTCTTAAAATTACTTATTTGATATGAATAATAACAAATATCATGAAACTTCGCAAAAAAATCTAAATTTACAGCACAACCTTGCAAGTGTCCAAAATAAAGACGTCAAGAAGTAGTGCTGATTATTGTTCATTACGTCTGTCACTCGTTGTTTCACTAATGTTTGTACACTTAAGTTTGGTCATCGTAATCAGAGCCAATATTCTACTGAAATCAAACCCTCAGTTCTGCAAAAAGTTACAATTAATACACATGTAAGAGAAAAAGAAAATAAAGGTACCTCCCTCCCCAGAAAAAAAAAAAGAACAACAATCGAGAAGATGACCTCTTGTATCTCTGTACTTTTCATGTTTCGTAAATTTCTTGAGTTTGCTTTCACGGCATCGTTAATTTTATTGTCATAGTTTCATGAGATGTGTGATCAAACAAACATCCAATAAATACTTTTTTTGTTCACGCATAATCTCATAGAGGTTTATGTGTTAGTAGAATGAAATATATGCCCTCGATATATGCGCCCATATAAATATGTCTGTAGGTTACACACGTGCATTTTTTATGCTTCGACTGGCAGATTGCGTTAAGGTCACATCACAGCAGGTCTAACTCACCTCTTCTGGTAGTTCAAGTGAAAGTGTCGCGCTATCATCGGTGTTGTGCAACATGGTGACATACTCGCGGTTTGGTGTGGCATGTAGGCTAAAGAAAAATATTTTTATTATATAATTTTGTCCTCAATCTTGCGAGCTAACCAACTTATATCAGTCAGGACATAGTCCTTCCTATTGTTAGGCTAAAAATCGGATTGGAGTAAAAGTATAAAGTCACACTCATACATATAGATTGTCCATTCTAGTTATATAAGATGCTTCAAAGCCAATTATGTCTCATTATAGATCCGCCATCAATTTATTTATGAAATATCAGGATTGTGTTCGCACTTAGCATACAAAAATGAAACTTTGGGTTATTCACAAGATTCTTTTGGGTCTTTTGAGTTTTTCAGATTCAAATCGAATACTTCGTGGAATCATTAATAAAATAATAAAGATAATGTGTTTAAGGCTTGCTAATGTAAATAAACTTAACAGTAAAATGTGTTTGCGGTACAGGGGAAAGTCAATATTTGACTGTCTGCATTGTATCCACAATATTAAAAAAAAATTAGAGTAGTGAAAATTAGCTGATTCGAAGAGAATTTATTGGCTGAGATAAAACACAGAAGCTATGAGGTCATAATAAAGTAGGAGTAACATAAAAAGTGACAGGTGTTGGTCGGACATAAGAGCTGCTATTAAATATTTTCACTTTCTAACTATCTACCTGTTGAATCCATTCAGACTATGTAACTGAGAACATGCAGGAACTTGCATTTTCGTCCTTATCAAACCAAATAAAGATATTTCTGAGCGATTTTCCAAAAATATGTACAATAAAGAGTGACGAAATTTTATTCATTTGATGTTAATAGTGGTATAAAGGTATAACTTTGTGACTTTGAATAATAGATCTTTCTATTCATTTCGAAATATTGCATATAATGTTATGTACTGTATTCTAAACTTTGATTACTAGTGTAGTTCAATTAAAAAAACTCATTAAAATGTACGAATGTGGTGGCATAAGGGACAATAATCGTCTGGTCTAACATTCAATAAGAATACTACTAATATACTTATATGTTTTCTGTTGTGTGTTTTTTCTCAGAGGCTGACGACCATTGTCAGTGTAACCATCAGTCTTTTTGTTGGAGCTGTAATTCTTAGTAAGTAGCCATTAATTTGTTCTAATTTATGCATAACACGCTATATTAGTAACTTATAAATAAAGAAACTGATACATTACTATCATTAATCAGAGTGAAATCGATAACATATGATACCTCAAATACTGTCATTTTTATAAAATCAGCCAATAAAATAAAACAAACTACGATAATATTGTAATTCGTTACCATCATGATAATAAAGACCGGTGAATTATAATAATATGAACAAAATTGTTTTGACATAACTGTGATAGTTCAAAATGTGACGAGCTAATTATCCCTGTAACCGTTGTATTTCTATTATTGTTGCATAGCTCATATTTGTGAAGACACAAGGACAGTAAAGGTCGCATAGTCTGTTTTTTACCAAAGGTATTGAATGGCAAAAGTCAAACACATCATCTAGCATTACTCTTAAATCATGTATTGCATCTAAAGATGTTCCGTAAATATTTCTTAACTGATCAGGTCATTCTTAGGTCATTTGTATGATGATCGAGTGTATTTTGCTTTAAGACGTGTTACGACATAATTACGTATACACATCTATTTGCCCCCCAGTGGCTCAGCGGTATGTCTGCGGATGTACAATGCTAAAAATCTGGTTTCAATATCCATGGTGAGCAGAACACAGTTAGCCCAATGAGTAGCTTTGTGCTTAATTTAAACCAACAACAATAAAACAACAATACATCTATTTGTCACGCGTGTGCCCTGACTGGTTCATTAATTCAATTACAAATGGTAAACAAATTCCGTACTTACTATTAGTTGCTTAATTATACCGCCCGAGTTATATTTAAATAATAGCACCACCTTTTTCAATATATTTACAATATTGTAAGTTATGTCAACAAAGTGCTAAGTTACTGCAACAGCTGTTGACTGATATTAATACCTTTTTCAGTGTACTTACAATAACGTAATGTACGTCAGAATACAGCTACATTATTGCAACAGCTGTTGACTGATATTAATACCTTTTTTAGTGTACTTACAATAACGTAATGTACGTCGGGATACAGCTACATTACTGCAAAAGCAGTTGATTGTGTGTATTATTATCATATACAATAGAAACACTAAAAATTCTGTTACGCATGCTCCGGCTCTTGCAGCTTGGGCCATTCACTTCGACTCGAAGTGAAAGCTCGTTCTTGAAGCGAGTTCATCAACCGGTATGCTCATTTTCAAAGAATCTTTAATAGAGTATCGTGTGGAAGCCTCGCTTGATGATGTAACGTGTCACACGCGAGAGTAAAATCACTTTCTCCACCAAGTTAAAATAATAACTGTACTATTATATTAAAACAAAACGTATATCGGCACATAAATAATTTGAAATGGAAGTACAGTTGTATATAAAATCCTCAAGTTAGTTTAGTCATGAAGAGGTCTGAATTTAACGTTTCAAGTATGATGAATTTAGTTTAAATTGTCGTTGACAGCTTGGAGATAGGGCAAAGAAAGAGGGTAGGAAATAATACGATGTTATGTGGCTAGTTTTTAAAACGTATTTTCCATATATCCGCAGGGAAACTAAAAATTGACTGTACCTTATCCTTCCTTATTAGAGCTTACCTAAATAAATTGGGGATCAACCTTAAATTGTTCTAAATGTTAAATTACATGAAAATAAATCTATTGGACAAGAGTTTCCATATATTGAGTGAAGTTAAACAAAAACTGAAATAAAACTGAATTGTAAATTCTCAAAACAGTCGAAATTTTAAAGTAATAAAAATTAACGTGCATGTTTAGTGTGCACGTTAACCTTTACACGTGTGCTCGGCACTGTCTAGTTTTTATACCGTCAGCTGTGCTTCAAGTTATGCCATATATATAACGTGACTGACACTACGCTGGAAACCAGAAAAAAAATTATAACGAACCCCTCATTACTTAAAATTGATAAACTGAAAGTTATTTATAGTACTGTATATTGAATAGAGATTAAAACAGATACAGGGATTTCTTAAATAGTAAGCCCGATAGACTCAAATGCAAATACAAATAGGTTACTAGTGGTTGACAAATAGATTGATTGTTATTTATGCGATTGTTTGTTTAGTTTGTTTGAAGTTAAGCACAGAGCGTTTTTAGCGTTGTATGTCTGCAAACATACCGCTGTGCTACATAAGGGGGGAGTATTTAGATGACAAAGGCTTTATGTGACACAGGGGTTGAACGGCCAGGTCAGAGACTCAAAATTCAAGCGTAGCCCTCCGATATATGGAAATGCTGACCACAAGAAGAGTAACCAGTCAGAATCATCCGCCGCTTACGCTATTTCATTATTATTATTGTTGTTATTGAGTAGGGAGCTTGGCCATCACTTTTGTAATGCGCTCAAAGCTGAAAGTGCGAAGAGTGTTGAGCAATATATTCCGGGTTTTAACGTTTGACCTTTTGATCTGCATCACGGCACACTAGCCTATTGGCTAACTCAGACTAAAAGGTATAGATTTCTATTTCAAAATTAAATCAGCATCAACATTTGGCACGTTACGAGGCCGTAACAGAGTATTTTACCAAGTGTCCACCTATGTGTATAATAGACGTGTTCACATTTTCTTGTACATCGACAATATTAGTTAGCCATCTCACTATTCATTCTAGTTTTCTTTTTCTGTTGTCATACTCAGAATGTTTTCACGCACAGTACAGGATCAAAGGAGGCAAGAACACGTTAAATGCTCGAAGATTTACACTTCTTCAGCTTGAATTCACAAGCTGAACAAGGTCGGATATATTTGTGTCACTGACGTGCATTTCGTTAACAAAGAGCACCTATAACGATTATGAGGAATTGTGTTGTTGGTGGGGGCGATACACCCTCTTCCTGCAGGTCATTAATATTTAGACCAGTTTGTATGTGGTCTTTCACACTTTCTATACTACACATTATACCTCCGTTTTATTTCCATGTTACCAACTAAAGATTTTACTCTCTAGAATATATTGACAGTTCCGCATTCTTTGTAAACGAAGTTACTAAACTGCCCAAAAAGTAAATTATTTTTTAGAAATAGATTAGTCGGGAGGTATAAAAATATATACCGTGTTTCTCCGAAAACAAGACAGGGATTATATTAATTTTCACTCCAAAATATGACACTAGGGCTTATTTTCGGGGGATGTCTTATTTTGATATATTAAAAAAATGAAGTTACAAAGTAAAAATTATAAAAAAACTATTAAACTAACCATTTAAAATAAACTATTATTAAACTATTAAACTAATTGATTAATACTTAAACAAACTAATTAACTAACTATTAAACTAATTAATAAATTAATTTTTTTTTATTTCTTTCCTCTTCCTGCCACTCTTAACTTGAGCAGTTAAGAGTATTAAACTCTTAAAATATTAAACTAACTGATTAACTAATTTCATTTTGTCTTTGTTTTTTACTAAAAAGGGCACAGATAGTAATCCAGCGCTGTCCAATAGTTCAATAGGTTACCTTGAATTTTATACTTATGATTATATCACATATAAGCATTTTTTATTTAATATCCAAAATACAAAGTTTCTGGAACTAGTAAGAAGTTTAATCATACCAGATTCGTAACAAGAACGACTAACAGGTTTCATTGCGATGAAAATCCTGTTAAATTTTCCTGTTGCGTCTATGAGATAACAATATTGAGATATTTTAACACACAGTACTAAAATTCCTGTAATACATTACAAAAAAGTAGTGAAATTCTCTTCAGGGTAAGGGTACTGTCCTCTGTCAGGACCTGGACTCACAGTGTAGGGCGCATCAAGTTTCCTGAAGGTAACGGTTCAATTCAAATTAAACTTTGAATCACTGCAAAAAATAAAATAATTTGGTACCGGCTTCCAAAAACAAAGCTGTACCCAAATTCAAATTAACAAAATAGAGCGAGAGAACTGGTACTGATTTCCAATAAATAACGACTGGTCAGATCCTTTTGAACACTTTACCGTAATCCGTAGTAGGCTATTACAATAGAATGACCTTGACCAGTAAACTATGTTAATATTGCAAAAGGACTTTAACCAGTAAACTGTGTCATTACTGTAAAATGACCTTAACCAGTAAAATGTGTTCTTACTATAAAATTAACTTAACCAATAATCTGTGTTTTACTAAAGAATTACCCTAACCAATAAATTATATTATTGCTATAGAATGACCTTAACCAGCAAATTGTGTTCTTACTATAGAATAACCTTAACCAATTATCTGTGTTATTGCTAAAGAATGACCTTGTCCAGTAAACTGCGTTATTAATGTACATTGTAGAATGACCTTAACTAGTCATCTATGTTATTGCTATAGAATGACCTTAACTAGTAATCTATGTTAATGCTATAGGATGACCTTAACTAGTCATCTGTGTTAGTGCTATAGAATGACTTTAACTAATATTCTGTGCTACTGCTTTTGAATGACTTTAACTAGTATTCTGTTCTACTGCTATAGAATGACCCTAACTAGTAATCTGTGTTTTTGCTGTAGAATGACTTTAACTAGTATTCTGTGTTACTGCTATAAAATGACCCTAACTAGTCATCTATGTTATTGCTATAGAATGACCTTCACTAGCAAGCTGTGTTGTTTCTATAGAATAACTTTAACTACTCATCTGTAGATGAATTATTATTATTCATACGACTCAAATGTATCAAAGTGTTCTGCTCGGTATATCCTTCCAGACCGTGGGTATTGTACTGACTCTCTCTATTGTGTGTAATATCCTATACATCCAACATGACTTGGGGTAATGTCCTGTACATATTTCCATATTCTTGGTGTTGTACTATACATCCTTCTCGAATGTGGGTATTGTCCAGTACTTTATCCTTGATTCCCACTGTATTTCAAACCTTCTACACTATTTACCGGTGACTGCGTAGAGTGCAATGTGTTTGTAGTAATAAGCAGAAAAACGTACGATACTTGTTTTCCATGAAGGCATTATTAGCGGATATGTGTACTAACATATGTATTTACCTTGTTGTTTATGTGTGTACCTATCTATAGCTTTATTTCTTTATAAATGGTGAAAATTATTTTAAAACATTTTTGTGTTTTCTGCTTTCTATACAATTCCACTCGGAGACATTATTTGTATGCTAGGAATTTCTAGTTCATTACTACACTATTAACTCTGCATACATTACAGTAAATGTAATTATTATATTTTTGTATCCTGTTGCGCGATATCTGAGTAAATGCACATTACACACTAACATGCACAAATGCACAGAGTAATCACATCACTACTTGTTGGTTTTATATTTTCTTGGTTTATTTAACAAATTGCTTCAGGAAAACAATAAAAAACATAAATTCAAAAGGACAAATGTACGTACAGGTGGCGTGAATAATTAAACAATAAAAGTCACGGCTCATAATTGTAACTTGGGAGATGGTGTTGTAGAAAAAGATAATATGATGACAGTATCCGATCCGATAAACAAATGTACTTCTTTTAAACAATACCCGCTGCTTTTTACAAATACAAATAGTGTTTGCTACGAATATTTAATAGGAAAATGTTATTTATTGTCCTGTTTTTTTCAATATATATATATATATGTATGTATGTATGTACTGATAATGATGTAGGTAATCATAAAACTTGACCTTCACAAAGACTGTGGGAATTTATTTTAGGTGTGGACATTCACAATAAATTGCTCGCACACTTTATATTGAAAATTCTTCAATATGTACACAAGATAATAAAGTAGAGACAGAAATAATGTGAATAATCTGAGATGGATTTTAAGACTCTTACGATGAATAAAGTGCTGTTGTAATGTGTATTCCAACATTATTTTTAATCTGTATATACGTAAGTTTGTTTTTTTAGTAGTACAAATGTAAACTTCTGAAGCTGATTCTTTAGGGAAATTAAAAGAAAGCAACAGAAATCTTGAAGAAAATGTTTGTATTGCTTCTGTTAATGAATTAGGTCTGCGTCGATCAAAGTCAGTATAGACACATTTGTACAGAAATCGAATTTAATTTGTGTGGCCTACGTTCAGCTGTTATGTTTATTCTAACAATTAAAACGGACATTCCGAGTTTATTCAAGCCTCAGCAATTGTGAAGTAGTTTTACACATTTTAAAACTATATATTTAACTTTTTCATCTCGTTACAGATATTTTAGTTCTTGCCGCATGTGGTAGAAATAAATACTATAAAATAATTACCTTAAAATATTTCTGAAAATCGTATTTATAACGCTTTCTACACCAAATTAAATCATTATATTATTTAAATCTGTAGAACCATTCGTCACAAAGTATAATTGTAATTAAAACAAGATTTTTTTAATTGATTAGTTTGAGAACTATACTAAATACATATCGAACACCTATCATTTTAAACAGTAACCAATAAATATATACTTTTTATTTAACTGCTCATTTTATTAACATTTTATAGTCTCTAACTATGGCTCTGACTGGCACGTTGCTGAAACTACTGTTTCTAGTCTTCATAGAGCCTCCTCAAGGGAAAAGATTGATACATACCTCGGTGTTTACATTGGGTTAAACAGCATGAATATAACTCTACAAGGTAAGATTCTCGTAACATAATAAAATGGTAGATATTGACCCTAATCGAATGAAAATAATTTTTATTTTACTCACTCGGCTTTTTTTTTCTATTACTTTCAAGACTTTATATTGAACGATTCAATGGTTTATATTATGAATAGTATAAATATATGCATATTCTGTGTTCGTAGTTTTGAAATATGATTTTTCTATGCTTCCACTTGTATTGCATTTGACATGCACATTTCCTTTCCGTTTCAACTTACAAGTCAGTGATATTTCTTTCAGAGACAATTTTATTACTAGTCTTCTCTACCAGGTGTCCCCTTTATATCCAGCTCTGTGAATTAATTTTATTTCCCGTCTCAGTAAAAAGCGATCATTTTATTTTTTTTTTATTTCTATTGACGTAATTAATCTGTTGTAATTTTCACTTTTGACACGAATCTTCTTCGACCTACCAACCACTGCCTCTCTGTTGCATGTGTATTTGTTGTTTTATTGCAAAGTTTCATCAAGCAATCTGCTGTGTCCATCGAAGGAAATCGAATTGCTAATTCTTCTGTTTAAATTCGTAGACTTACTGCTATCCCACCAGGGACCCCTCTTGTTGCTCTACGGTAAGTTTAAGGGCTAATACTCTCAAAGTCAGTGTTAGAAGCTGCACAATGAAGATAACTCACTGTGCAGATTGCGATTAATTACAACAAATAAATGTCCCTCATTGGATAAGCGACAAGACTAAAGGCCTACAGCACTAAAAACCGGATTTCAGTACCCTTGATTAGCACAACACATACAGTACGACAAAAAAAATCAGTCTTTTTAGATCTAATCCTGTATAGCTGATCTTTACTGTCAGCTTATCTTTAGTGATTAAATTTAATTTGACCATTTCATCTCACCAGTGACTCTATCTGACCACCAATCTCTTCACTATCACCTCGTGTTCACTTTCTTATTTTTCGTAACTAGAAACTGATTTTGCTTCCTTCCCTAAACCCTACTAAATGGTTAATTAACTTCAAGCATTACCAGCGATTTGGTTTAATATATTCGTTTTAACACACATATATACATACAGTCTTAATTATGCTTTCTTTTTGTTCCTTGTTTAACATAACAATGTTTGTTTAACTGTATAGTGAATGTTTGGTACTTGCTGGTGGACTTTAGATTCAAGCTGTTTCCATGTCCTTGATATTCTATCAACATTAAAACTGCTTGTAAGGTTTGATTCCAATCCATATTCGTTTCGCCATTTTTTGTGTGTGTCACTTTTCTATCAATTGTTTTATGTTTAATGTTTCGCTTACAATTAACATTCCATTCAAAGCACAAAACAAAAGAATAGATTAAAATACATTGCAAACATCTATGGATTATGTGATTTTGAAACTTTGTAGCTATGAGAAGATAAACTTACTGTGCAGAACTAATCTAAATCAGTTTCATTTTATGCAAATTATCCACGTGATGGTTTATCATATAATATGAAATGCAAATGATTGGTTGTTCAGCAGAATCTCTATGTATTTGTTTGTTTTTAAATTTCGCACAAAGCTACATGAAGGCTATTTGCACTAGCCATCCCTAATTTAGCAGAGTAAGACTAGGGGGAAAGAACTTAGTCATTACCACCCACTGCCAACTCTTGGGTTACTCTTTTATTGACGAATAATGGGATTGACTGTAACATTACAACGTTCTCACAACTCAAAGGACAAGCATGTTTGGTGTGATTGGATTCAAACTCGCGACCCTCGAATTACAAGTCGAGCTCCCTAACCACCTGGCCATGCTGGACCGAATCTCTACAGTGGTCTCGCACAGACTTGTCTTGAGTTGTTACGTTGAGTCTTGCAACATTCGCAGCCACTGCTATACCACACATCTCACACGTTGTATTCGTATGGTCAAATTGCTCGACATATCGAGCTTTACAACGTTTGGTCCATTGTTTTCTTATAGACAACTGTTTATTAAAATATTTACATTGATCAAGTATATATAAAACACTTAGAAATAAAACGTAGTATTTAATATACTGCTATTCATGATAGCTTCTCAACATAGTTACCACACACAACGTTCAAAAACTAGAAACAGTAGGATAGCTTAGAACAGCGTCTCTCAAACGTTTGTAACAACGTTCAAAAACTAGAAAGAGTAGGATAGCTTAGAACAGTGTCTCCCAAACGTTTGTCATCTTTGACCCCTTTATTCAATATGGTTTCTTTTTCACACATTTCTTTTCTTTTTCTTAAATTAGTGAAAGAGTGAGCTATATGACGTGACATAACACAAATTTATATCATTAAATTGCTATGTATTGTAATTATTACTTTTTATTTTCATTAATAAAAGTATATTATTGCACTATTAACTTTACCCAAATCGCTTGCGCCCTTCAAAAGATTTTTTTTCATCCCCGTACTTTAGAAAATGCTAGCTTAAATAATATATAATGAATAAATTATTAATTAAACTCTTTTGATTTTAGTACATATACTTTCCTCATCTGTTTATTTGTACACATTTTTTTTGCACTAGCACAGAGTATCATACAGTATTGACAAATGAAAATAGATAATGTTATTTTTCTCGTGTCCTTATACCTTGCATCTATTTAAATACAATTTACGCATTCACATATAATATGTATTTTAATACATTTACATTTTATCTAAAAGTTGAATTATATGGGATTTATAATTGTAGAAAGGGCATTGGTTAGTAGGTAATGAATGGTAATTATTATGTGATACATGAACATAAAACAATTAAGCACAGGGAAACGCGATGAGAATATCTTGAGAAAAAACGTATTTCTGTGATAATATTTGTATTGTTGACAAGTAATACGAGAAACTGTATTGTAGACTTTACAAAATAAATATTAACTAAATGTTCATTTTTATTTTATTGTTTTTTCCAGCTACGGATTTGAAACCGCTTCAGGAAATCAATTACAACGAAAGATTTAATTGGGTAGGAGGTAAGTCGCTGCATTATATTTTAATAACTTTCAAATTAAAGCACACTGGTTATTCTTACTGTGCTTATCTTCAATTGCTGGTAGAAAAAGTATATTCAAACTTCTGTATATTTTTAGGGATTTTCAAGCAACACAAAATCGGAAGTTTCTTTTAATTGTTATTTGTTATTTATACAACCAATAGTTTTTGTTGACAGACAACCAAATAGCTTGAAAATGGTTAAAAGCTCTTTACTGTTATTTTTAATGTCACAAGACAACAATGTACAACAATATTCGTTTGCTTTCCTCCCTTATCTTGCTCATCCTCTTGTCAACAACTTCTATAGAATGCATTGTTCTTCTGACATACTGGCACGCATAACCACTTAAACATTTGTACATTCATGTACACGAACTGTTCCAGTTCCAAAAGAAAAAAAAATTGTTCCGATTAGGACAATAAAATAAAATTCAAGAATACATATATACAGATTGATGCAAATAGAACTTTATTTACTATAGTTATTTATCTTATATCAGTGTTGTACATCAGAGAAAAGGCGGAAGTTGTTTTGTTTCTTAACCAGATAACCCTAGCGAGTGTAAAAATCGTATATACGATGAAGAATATATATATATATAATTGTAACTTGTTTACTTTGTTCACACGTAACATTTTTGTGTTTGCTGATTACAAACATAAACAAGCATGGTTATAACACCATTTTTATACGCCACAAACAAACTAGATATTAAACATATAAGCCATGTCATTAAAACCTTATAAATGAGTTGTTGTGATCGGACGTGATCATGTTATGCACGGTCAACTGTGCTTTCAGGTAGCTTCCCCTACCCCCATATTGTACGTTGAAAATTGTTGAAACAATTCTGACCTTCTTTTACGTAAAGATATGTCTTTTATAAATACCAAGCTCTTTGAAAGTGTATAGATTAACATAACACATCCAGCAAGTGTTCACGTATTTCATAATTGGTATATATAACACAAACACACTAGCGAGTCACGTCCTTAGAGTAAGTAAGTAATGCTCAAGTAAGATGACAATCAAGTAATTTTTTCCATCCTTCTACAATACTTAAAAGATCGTTTTGATAACATAGTGTTGGGCATAGAAAGAATTAAGCAAGTCTCATTTAAACAATATGCATTTTAAACGTTCTTGCACGACCTGCCTCCTCTGTTAAAACAGCGTAGAAATGTATGTGGCAAATATATGTCACATTGCTATCTATTTAATTGTTACCTTTAAATTGTACTTTGTAGAACTTAAAAACGATTCCAGAGAGAACACGTTTATAAACGTGGAAGTATGTTTGTTTAGGCACATAACTATCGCTATTTTCTGACAACAAGATATAACACTAAATGTTTAATTATATCATTGCTATTACTATAGCACGGATTTGAAACGTTTCATAAGAAATCTTGTTATAAGTATCTACTGTTTTAATTTAAAACTATCTACTTTGTTGTTTTAAGTTAAACCCATCAGTACCTATAAGATATGGTTAAGGATTGTGTTAATGTATTATAAACTGAAAGAAAAATCTATAGAAAAGAGTTAAACCAAGAATACATTACGTACAATCAGTTTATTTGATTAAAAAATAAGTTTCTTTTTTGCTTTTTAAACACATATACAGTGTCAAAACAATTGTTGTTGTTGTCTTGATTAAATTTTACCATAATACATGAAAAGTTGGTAAAATAAAGTATTCAAATTCATTGGTCTGTGAAAAATGTTATAATGTCTGAATAACTGGTTTAAGGTTAAAGAGTTCAGTAAAAATAACTCCCAGGTAGCATAGGTGTATGTGTCTTTACAAACGTGCATAAATCAAAAAGGAAAATGTATATTATATATTTTTCGAAAATTAGATTTAAATTCAATAATTTTCAGGTAGTTATCCGACACTTGTAAGAAACATAATCACTTATACATGGATGTTAATTAAATAAACATGCTAGTGGAAACCCGAAGACAGAAATATTTTGACGGGGGAAAAATCTTCTATTTTGTTTGTACAGCTACAGAAATGAAAGAAACCTACCAACAAGCTCTGATCAAAGGGTTGCCCTTTCCCATTTTAACCATTGCTGAATACCTCAGTCAAGATTTAGAGGGATTTTCCTGGGGCAGACAATACCGACAGGCAGGATACTATTCCTATATATTACTCTGGTAAGATTCGCCTTTTATTAACAATGGACATTATTTTCTTCACTTGTGGAAGATATTATTTTATCACACTTTTTGTGTTGTTTATCTTCTGATAATCTGTTTCTAATAGATCCTCATCAGCAGTGTTACTTTGGAAATTATTTTATAATATAATTACTGACACAGGAGCTAAGAAGTATTTGATTCTTTGTGTTCATTATGCTGTAATAATTAATTGTCTTTCTAGTAGTTGTTTCATGACATGTTCACTGTTTTTCTACTGTCTTACCAGTATGTCTACTGTCTAAACATGTCCACTGTCCAATTATTTATTTGTGAGAAACGTTTAAGTAACATCTGTTGTGAACAAATTTAACGTGATCTATCAGCAGTAGTCCTGGTAAGAGGATCGTATTTGATCAATCACAACCTCATTCCACGTCATGCGCGAGAATGAAGAGATTGTATTCATCATGAAAAAATGATTGTATTTTTGAGAAAAGCTTATAACTATCTTCTTAGACAAAGATAGACATGTTAATTTTTCCCCCATTAAAAAATGGATATATACTCTTACAAATATTGAGAAAAACTGGTTTTTCTTACAAATTATTGGAAAAACAAGAAATTTGTCAACTGTTTTCTAAACAAAACATTTTGAAGGGATACTCTTCCCTAAACTAGTTGTTTTTTATTCATAAATACTGATATTTCAAGGAAGTGTGTAAAAGTCAGCAATATTGTGTATAAATCTGGTAGTGTATTAAGTTCTAGTATAGAACATCTGATTTATTGTGTACATACATGGGATTCTTGGTCGTACATGCCCTATACTGTCAGAGAGATATAAAAAAACTCAATAAATTAAACTTAAATAAATAGATTTGAAACAATGACTAAAACGTTTTCACAAAATGCATGAACAGTCATTTACTTTGGTTATTCACGAAAAACTAAAGCGTTCATTTTGTATCTTTTTACACGTCATTACTTGAAAATACAAGGTGCAAAATTGAACCATAAAACCTTTCCAGAATTTAACTCTACAAAAATGCGGGTTCGATATCCACGGTGAGTTCAGCACAATTAGCAACAACAAGGAAACACAACAACTAAATGTTATTGGTCATCATAATAAAATGTTTTCTTTTGTTGAATTATCATTGATATGATGAAATTGAAACTTTCTTGATTGGTATTTGTGTGGCCTTAATCCTGTTTCTTTGAAGTATAGACTTTTATAAATATCAGTCACAAACTAGTACACACGAGTCTTTAAGCCATATTATCTCGTAGATATCTGGAAATGTAATAAAAAATCTCCATACATATAATAGCTAAATGTTTGTCACATACTGTATCTCCTCAACAGTGAATCCTAGAAATATATGTCTGTATGAAAATGCTTCTTTTGAATATTACATTATTTATGAATACAATAGCCAAATGTCTACATGTGTCTGTCAAGCTCTGTAGCTCCTATACGGTTAATCGTTGATAATATATGTGTGTGTGTGTGAGTATAGCAAAATGCTTTTTTTTCAAGAGCACATTATAAAAAAATCATTCAATTTTTTTCAGTTCACAAGATTACATATCGATGTCAACATCGACCCGTTAGTCTCCGCATCTGCTGAGTGGTTTGATCTGAGAAAAAACTTAAGAAAGTTTATTGTGAGCCCGACATGGCCAAGCGCGTTAAGGCGTGAGACTCGTAATCTTAGGGGTCTCAGGTTTGCATCCCCGTCGCACCAAACATGCTCGCCCTTTCAGCCGTGGGGGCGTTATAATGTTACGGTCAATCTCACTATTCGTTGGTAAAAGTGTAGCCCAAGAGTTGGCGGTGGGTGGTGATGACTAGCTGCCTTCCCTCTAGTCTTACACTGCTAAATTAGGGACGTCTAGCACAGACAGCCCTCGAGTAGCTTTGTGGGAAATTCAAAAACAAACAAACAGTTTTTTGTGTGTGAGAGAGAATTTCACGAATAAAATGAGCCTTCCGCCGTCAACTTCTTGAAAGAATTATTTTAAAGATAAAAACATGAACGGAAAAATCGCATAAAGATAGGAAAGTGTTTGAGTACGTATTTGTTGTTATACGGATTATGTCAGCATATTTGCATGCATAATTTCATTGTACCATATCGAATAAATTGGTATGAATTGAATATATCCACTTTAACACTTCTTGTATAAGAAATGGCAACTTTCAAAAAGCGCTTACTTTGTAGCGGTCTTTTCTACCGCTAGTTCTAGTGTGTGTGTGTGTGTATATATATATATGTACACACATTACATTACTAAAATATCTCAACCTTATATATTTTGGATAAAACAGGCAAGAATTGTAGAAATGTGAGTGGAAATTAAGAAATTCCCCATTGAATTGGTTTAAAGTTATAGTGCACATGTATATAAATATCTTACATTACTAACATATTTCAACACTAAATATTTTGGATGCAACAAGCAAGAATTGTAAAAATGTAAGTGGAAGAAGATATAGAGCGGAACGCCCGCTTACGTTAGCCATAAGCTAAAACTTATTAGATGTCGAACATGAGTTTATATCATTTTATAGAGTCTGAGCAAGTGTGCTATATTAAAAGTTTATTTATTTGTTGTTGTTGTTTTGAATTAAGCACAAAGCTACACAATGGGCTATCTGTGCTCTGCCCACCACGGGTATCGAAACCCGGATTTTAGCGTTTAAGTCCGCAGACATACCGCTGAGCCACTGGGGGGCCGTTTATTTGTTAACACAGTGTGACGACAGGTACAAAAGACCTGTTCTGCCAAAGGATAGTAAGGTGTAGAAAACATTATATATTATACGTGGTATAACTACAAAACTCTGCAGACCGTCGTTTAATGGTCTAGTTGGTTTGTTTGTTTGTTTTGGAATTTCGCACAAAGCTACTCGAGGGCTATCTGTGCTAGCTGTCCCTAATTTAGCAGTGTAAGACTAGAGGGAAGGCAGCTAGTCATCACCACCCACCGCCAACTCTTGAGCTACTCTTTTACCAACGAATAGTGGGATTGACCGTAACATTATAACGCCCCTACAGCTGAAAGGGCGAGGATGTTTGGCGCGACCGAGATGCCAACCCGCGACCCTCGGATTACGAGTCGCACGCCTTAACACGCTTGGCCATGCCGGCCCACGGTGTAGTTGGTTCTCCTTTCTACATTTTATTGAAACATTTGTGTACAGAATAGAGATGAAAGCGTGATCTCTTTTCACAGACAACATTAACGTAAAGTTATTACTAAATATTTCTTATCTGTATTACCGCTATCTTAGACGCCTCAATTACCTTGTTCTGGATTATTTTTTTTACTTCTAGTGTATTGTACAGCTGTGTCTTTCATCTGATGGAGTAACATATCCTGAATAATAAATTATAGCTCTTAAACAGAAACAAAAATAAAAAAACTACATTAAGAACAATGAGGAACATGTGCTTACACAAGTGTCATATCCCGAATTTACACTTATTATTTTTTTCTCAAAATAACTAGACGTTTCAAAAAAATGTTTGAACACAGTACACAACTTATATAGCACAGGTTTATTCTTACAAGGATTTTGTAAGGATCAAAAACTGCAATGAAGGTATATAAAAACTATTTTTATTTTTCTATCGTTTTCATGTCACATAATTCATCTGTCTGACTCATGATCTACATCATCTGAAACCTCTAATAAAAAGTAATGTTGTTTTCATCTGTAGGACAGCGTTTGCTTTGTGGTTGCTGATGAACATCCTACTGTGCACTGTCCCTAGATATGGAGCTTACTGCATGCAACTTACAGGGGCCATCATGTTGGTCGCTAACATAATCTATGCCTTGTTGCTGCCGCAGAAGCCTTTGGTCATTCCTTTCGAGGGCGGAACCCTCGCATTTAGATATGGTTGGTGTTTCTGGCTTTTACTTTCTGCTGGTGAGTCTGTAATAATGATTTATTTATTATGTGTTTTTAAATCTTTACCATGAAGTGTTTAAACCCTGTGGATATTATATGAAACATAGCTGTAATTATATTATCTGTAACAATAACAGTAACTAACTAATAATTTAGTGTAACTTCATCATTTTAAATGTCAAATCTTCTAGCTGTTTTATATTAGATTTAATTATGATAAAATATTCTTATATTTATATGTAATTATTCTATGAACCTTGCAATAGTGACTTCTCTATCCTCTATTCAACATACCTACTTATTTTTCAATACTGAACTCACTTCATTAACGTGTATTCGAGTTTAGAAAATCTGAGTTATAACAAATATACTTTGCTGAATATGTTTAGGTAACTTTCAGGATACGTAATTAAAACACATATTTACTTGCTATAAATTCATTTATACTGGCTTACAAAACGAGCAAATGAATAAAACTGCATGAAATATTAATTTAACATTAGAGTGTCTATTATTGCTTTGGTTAATTATTAAAACTGTTTTTACAGTGAAAAAGTACGGTAAAAGGAGTAAGATAAATAATAAAACTGGGAGAGTATATATATTTCGTTGGGAAATAAAGGTAATAAAGTTAGAGAATGAACAGCCACAAAACATTGAGATTAAACAAGGAATAAAACAAAATAATAAAATTACGTTTTAAAATGAATAGTAAGAGCTGATATCCCAAGACTCTGATTAGATGAAGTCACTAGAATAAAAAGTTAGGAAATATTCGAGTTCAGTAAAAGCACAAGATTAAGAAGAAAAGCAAAAACGTATTTGCAAAATATAGAGATTGAAAATTTCGAAAATAACACAGTAGCAATGAGAAACATCAGTTTAGAGAATCACAAATACGGAAGAGGCATGTTGAAACAAATCTTTTGAGGTTATGAAATACTCGAAACTGCAATAAATTACAAAATACGGAAAATAGGAAATGTATTTGAGGCACAATTCGAATAAATGAATTACATAATAATAATAAGTATGTAATAATCAAAATTATTGTGTAAAGATGAACGACAGCTGACGAAATCGGTGAAATGATTAAAAACAAAACAGAAATAAAATCAATAAAAATTAAAGAACTACAATAAGACGGAAAACTTGATGAAATGAAATCAAGAAGGAAGAAATGAAACGGTGACTGGGCAAACAGCTTACTATCTTGTTCACATGGGACATTATTGGCCTTTGCTGTATCTGAGAGCGGAAGATTATAAAGCTGTCGTTTCATATTGCTTTGCTAGCTTCCGTATTAGCTAAATAGCTGGCCCAGAAACCCATATGTTTTCGCACTCAAAATAGGCGCAACAAAGAGAGACCGTGTAAGGCTAGGGCATATTAACGACTAGAGAGTAAACAAAAGACAGGTCTTTAAAAAAAAACATTTTACATTTACTTCACCCGCAGGTAGGTTTGAAAACACTCAGGGGGCGTTAGTATACAGTATTACAGAAGGGTCCGCCGCTAGAAGAGTTTATCCTTTTTTTTTTCCAATATTATTTTTCCTTTTGAGCGATTTATATACATATCGACTTTTCATGAAATATATTGATCACAGTTTTGTTTCCAACAACAACACTGTACTATTTTCAATGATTCAGTTTTTAAGATATAGTAGACAGTGTTACCTAACTCGAAATTAAATGTTATAATGTTACCAAGACGTAATGTTAAACGTTGAGACCAGGCGGTCTGGTGGTTTGGGTGATTCGAACTGATGCGTTTATAAATTGGAGTTTTAACATCAGATAATTAAGAAAAGATCCTCATTAATGGTTCGGTGAACGATAATTTAAATGTAAATGGAAACAATGAAGTTACATCAGAAGTTGTCATGTCTAGTTTTTACACCTTATTAAAGGCGAAGGAAACTTGTTGTATCTAAAACAGAATAACTGATATGTAATCATTGAACGATACACAATCTGTATAATTGTATTACTTGGTTTCTGTAATGGTAGTACCATTGACAAAATTAAATCAGAAAAAAAAATCTGACTTCACCAGATATTGCACTAAAGTTTTAGTTGTGTGTAGTTTATAACACATTATCATGCTCACGTTTGTTAACTGAATTAAAGATGACTGATTACTCGAAAATCAGTATTACTTGAAGTGTAATGTGATACATATGCTGGCATGATGAGATCTTGAAATTTAGTAACGGAATACATATGTGAACTTAATAAGTTCATGAAATCCAGTAATGAGTTGTTGTCATTTAGTACAATATCGTAATATACATATCGACAAGATGATTTCACAAGTCCAGAAATAGAGTATATATGTGTGGTTACTATAAGTTTGTATAGTCCTGTACTGTAATGAATATGTCGATTTGTTGAGTTCATGAAGTTGACTAAACTTGTATCTAGACGTATTATAGTTTTCTGCAGAAGGCACTTGTAACTATGAGAATGAATAATTGAACGAATAACAAAAAGACAAAATTTAAAAAGCGCGAGTTAAATTTGTTATTGATTATGATTTAATCACCACTAAAATGTTTCTTTTATATGTTGTGGCTCTCCCATTTAATTCAATTAAGTGAAAAGTATTATATTTTTCTCGATTTGTTAATTCATAAAAACATTTGGAGTGCTTCGTTAAAAAGCTAATTGTTTTATTATAGAACTATATCAAAGGTGTCATTTATAAGCTGCTATTATGACAGAAACATATTACTAGAAATGCAGTTGTAAATATTTTAGGTCAAAGCACACACGGTTACACGTCGATATGTGGTTTACATTTTCTGTACAGTTCATTGATTTACATCATTAGCTATACTATAAGCGTCAGTGCTTATAGCACTAAAATTATTTAATTCAGACCTTACAGTTGGGACAGTACAGACATTTCATTGTTATATGATACAGAACAAACTATTTTGCATGTCTTAATGACGACAGAAACAACAACCACCAAAACGCGTTATTATAAATATATTCTGTGTTTGTACGGTGACTTTGAAGTTTATCGTATAATGTATTATTATTCAGAATGAAAGTACCTGTTTGTTAAGTCGATCAAGTGGAATAAATCTGTATGTTATCAATAAGTTACTAGCACACATATTGCATCTTTTAAAGAGATGTCAGTCAAAATGTACACTTCAACAAATTATTATTGAAAGCACGTATTCATATATATATGTATTAAATATATTTTATTTAACAAACAACCGTCGATAATGCATTAAACGTTTGTGGTCTAGACCACTCCTACATATATGCAGCAAAATTACAATTGTTTAGTTTTCAACAAGGGATTTTCCTGGCTTGTAATCAGGATATTAAAACACACATATAAATAAAATTGTTCTGTCAATGCTCGTGCAAACGCCTGCTTTATTTGACTTGCATCATTAAAAAGAGTTGTTTAAACAAATTCATGAAAACAAAATGCAACATAATTCACTTTCAACGTTCTGACAGTACAGACTCACACACAGTCATATATGTGCAAACACACATGTAATAGGGGACATGAAATTTCAACATGGTATCCAAGGTCAACGTCCGACGAAAAGTTCTGATGATAGGGAGTTGTATATCAGTGATGTCGAGAAACCCACTTGTTGAGAATTTTATATGCAAAAAACGGCTCTTTTGGGCTTCTATTTGAAGGGAGTTGTATAGATACGTTTAGAGCTACACGAAGCAGTCCAAACTTTTCATAGAGTGACAGCCCTGGGGTAGGGCTTAGCCACTTGTTTTAAAAATACCTTGAGATACAATAAATTAGGTCATATGGTCCTTCACTGCAATTCACCAGATACGTTATTTTGGTTATAGGCGTACTTGCAAAGTTATGCAATGATAAAAAACAACAGCATAAGCTGAGACATTTAGTAGAGATACAGCGTTAGAAATCTAACAAGATGTTTAGTGTTACTGATAAAATGAATCTCCCTCTGGTTAGACATTTATACATGAAATTCATAATGATTATGTATCCTGGACAACTGTAGTTAAAGGTATTGCCGAAAATCACGTTAATAAACGACAACAATATTATATATATATAGCTTGACTGATAAAAATCTGTTTATCGAACAGTTTAAATATTTCAGTGTATAGTTTTTACTTTAGCTACAAGTCTTGCTTAGCTTTATATCTTTTTATAATGGGGTTGCGATGTATCGTCGAAATCCAGATCTCGGAAATTATCGAACCAATCGTCACTAATCACAATTGGCTAATATTTTTAAAACTAGACAGTTTTTATAGCTGAGTAATAAATAACATTATTGAAATTTCTATCAAAATGACATGTTTCAGATTCAGTCAATAAAAATTTAAAAAAATGGAATAAGCTTGAAACATAAAAAAACAAAAAACAAACTTCAAAATGTTTTTAGTGACAATCTCATGAGTATTGTCATAGAAGAGCAAGACACTTTCATTAATAACTGCATCTACAAGGAAATAGTTAAATAAATCTACTCCGTGATGGAATTCTTTGGTGATAGTTCATTTTTAAACAAAAATTTCAATAAAATCCTTTCTTTCTTTCTGTTTTTTTTCGTGGATGGTGAATATTATTGAATGTCAAGAATGAGTACATTGTTGTAGAATTAATGGACAATTCCGGAAAAGACCATAGGCCTAAGAGCCCCAATGGGTAGCTTTCGCTTAAAAAGAAACTAAAATTAATTTTCATAATCATTAAACAGTCAAATAACATTTAAAAAAGGTGGTGAATAAAAATAGATGAAAGAAGACTTGTAGTTAATGGAAAAAAATTACTAACTTTAGACTAAAAATATATTTAAAGTTTAACGTACTAAAAAACTGTGAGCAGTCTAACAGGAATTGTTCAAAACCTAGTTTTACTCATCTAGTCTTAGCATTTATATTGAAAATCAAAGTAAATAAAGGCGTAAATACTTCCCAGAAACCGATCTAATTTCAACACTATAACGTCGTGTTTCTTATTATTCATTCTATGATTAGTGAGTTTTCCAGTTTGTCTTGAAAGATATTGCAATATACCGAGGAAATTCGTACTTATAGAAATTGTTTTACCAACATTTGAACAAAATTACAACAACTTATTTTCTGATGTAGATTTTAAACTTGATGATTGACACATCGAAATTGATTATTAGTTCTTCGAGTTATTCAGTTTTTTTTATAAAACTCTTTCCTACAAAATGTAGCTTCAAGCTCTTCAGGATGAACTGTAACTGTTCTGTATTTATTATAAGGTGTATTCATTTGATAATATAGTTTCAAAAACATGCCTAAAACTGATAAGCTCAAATACAAACTTCTTTGTGGCAGTAATATATATTTATAATATTGCTTGGTATTCTAGTATTTATAAATGCTGACATGATAATATAATAATATTATGCCCATGTACAAGAAAACATAGCTATAATTGCAGTAAATAAAGACAATAGTTATGTTATGTTATTCCTAAATATTCTATGATTCATATTTTTCACATAGGGATCATCTCATTTTTGGTCGGCTTGATAGCTGCAGTCGTGGATATTTTCTTCCCACATAAATTTTCTACGATAATAGAAGTTGATTACGATTCCCCCTACCGGCACCTCGCTGTAAAAGACATCAAGTTAAAAAGAGAGTTAAGAAGTAAAGGATATCAAAGAAACAGTAAAGGCCTTATACCCAAAGGTGGCTGTTATAATCTTGGGAGCAGCACATTGGGAATTGATAATGCTGCCTTCGAAAATGACGACAAAGACGCCAACCTAATGGTCAACGGGAAGAAAGCTATCAGTCTCCATGATTTCGGTGATTATATCCAGCAGGAGGAAACTCCAAAAGAAGCATTCTCAGCAATGAATAGGTAAATAACATCTTATAAATTATCTCTCTCAAGTTATTCTATTATTTGACTAAAAAAGGCCAACATGTGCACTTCTTTGAAACAAGGTTATAAAACGTAATTATAATATTAGCAATAAAATATTGAATTACAAAATTTTAAACTTAATTTACGGTTTGAATTTTGCGCAAAGCTACACGAGGGCTATATGCATTAGCCACACCTAATTTAGCAGTGTGAGGGAAGGCAGCTAGTCATCAACATTCACCCCCAACTCTTGGGTTACTCCTTTATCAACGAATAGTGAGATTAATCGTCACATTATAACGCCCCCACGGCTGAAAAGGCGAGAATGTTTAGTATGACGAGGATTGGAACCCAGGACTCTTGGATTACGAGTCGAGTGCCTTAACCACCTGGCCATGCCGGGCCGTTAATTTATGGAAAAAATATCGAGTACAAAAAAGTACAAAAATACATAACATTGTCGTGCATATGATGTAACTTATTATACAGTATACTATTTTCAAAATAATGTTTGAAAATCATATTATCAGATAAATGAAATTAGTAAAGTTCTGGTTAAAAATGGATAATGTAAAAATACCTGACAAGCTTATGTATCATAAACATACATATACACATGTAATGACAAGCTATTTGTTTCCAATATTCGCATAAAACTACACAAGGCTTATCTAGTTAGTCAGCCTTAATTTCGAACTGATAGAGTAGATGTAAAACATTCAGTCAACAGCACCCACCGCTAACTCTAGGGCCAGTCAAATTGAATAGTTAGATATGACTATCACTCATAGCGTATCTACAACCCGAAAGAGTGGTTTGCGATTCTGCGACAATGAAATGTGATAAAAAGACCACGGAATTCACGGTCTGGTACGCCCAGTATCTCACAATTTATATATAGAGAGAAAGTAGTGAAAATAGTTATATTTTAATGAAGTTAAATAAGTAAAATTATAAGGAAGGACTGCATTAAAAACAGCAAATCCAAAGCTCTGACTAATTATATAATTTATTTTAACTCAGAAACAAGTCGAAACATAAACAAATTAAACAGAAAATGCTGCATCAACTGAAAAGATCCCAGGGTACAAGCTACAATGTTGGTAGGCCTGGCATGGCCAAGCGCGTAAGACGTGCGACTCGTAATCCGAGGGTCGCGCTAAACATGCTCGCCCTCCCAGCCGTGGGGGTGTATAATGTGACGGTCAATCCCACTATTCTTTGGTAAAAGAGTAGCCCAAGATTTGGCGGTGGGTGGTGATGACTAGCTGCCTTTCCTCTAGTTTTACACTACTAAATTAGGAACGGCTAGCACAGATAGCCCTCGAGTAGCTTTGTGCGAAATTCCAATGTCGGATTAAAAAAATTTACCCTAGATTTTGGAGGTAACTGCGGAGGTAGGATCCACATAGCGGTGGGGATATACTGTCTATCAGTCTTAACCTCCATTCGTTAGTCTCACATTGTTTTCGATTGGTTTGTTTTGAATTTCGCGCAAAGCTTCACAAAGGCTATCTGCGCTAGCCGTCCCTAAGTTAGCAGTGTAAGACTAGAGGGAAGGCAGCTAGTCATCACTACCCACCGCCTACTGTTGAGCTACTCTTTTACCAACAAATTATGGGATTGACCAAACTAGATAATGCCCCCACAGTTGAAAGGGCGTGCATGTTTGGTGTGACAAAGGTTTGAACCCGCGACCCTCAGATTACGAGTCAAGCGCCCTCATCACCTGGCAATACTGGGCCGAACCAGTCTCACATAAAAAATAAAGAAGAGCAATAGATAAAGAAATTAGGAAAGCGAGATGTGGGTGCACCTGTAATACCCTTTACTGCGTGCAGACAGTTGTGGGAAGATGACTACTCTCCCAAGTAAAGAATTAATTGAAATAAAAAATAAAGAAATATGGTACTACCATTTGAGAGTATGTGAGATAAAACTTACCTCTTGATCTTAGTATTTTAGCTCCAAGTGTGGTAGAAAGGCAATAAATGACAACACAGAAAACGAACTATACAAGAATGATGTGTCTCATCCAGATGTCCTAACTCATGGATGATGGTTGGGGGCTATACTAGGTATTTCTTTATTTTTTTAATATGTTAATTAATTCTTTACTTTGGAAAGCAGTCGCCTTCCCACAACTGTGTTCAGGTAGTGAAAGGTAGGATAGATGTGATGCATTGTGGGCTTAAGCACCCATATCTTGCTCTCCTAATTCTATTTCAATTCATATTTCTAATTCTATACCTATTGCTATTCTTTATTTCTTATGTGAGACTCGCAGATGGAGGTTAAGAACGATAGACGGTGTATCTCCATCGCAATCACGTCCAAAATCATACATTATAGCTTTTACCCTGGGATCTTTTCACTTGATGTAAGGTTTCCTGTTTAATTTGTTTTTGTTTCGGCTTATTTTTTGAGTTAAAATAACAAATTACGTAGATATATATATAAAGACGCACATATACATTGAACAACTGTAAACCAGTTACTCCTAGCACGTGAAACAAAACAAAAACTCAAAATATTAATAAACCAAATAAACACAGCCACAAAACCATGTTCACCAGATAAAATTAACGATGAAATCAACAAAATAAAACAATACTTCACCAACATCAACAAGTTTCCTCAACAAACCGTGGAAAAAAATATACGCACACACCTAGACCAACAAAAACAAAGAACATTAAATCTCAAGATACAACAAACTGCAAAACCTTACACTGCTGCATACCATATGTTTCCGACATCAGCGAAAAAATAACTAACATTTGGAAAAACTTATAACAAAACACAACATTCCAATACACACAAACAAACCGAAAGATGGAAACCAGATTTAAAGGAAAAAACATACCTTCATACGTTCTTGAACACTGCAAATCAAATAAACACAACGCAACCATAGAAAACACCCAGATATTAAGTAGGAAAACAAAAATAAAGAAACGCAAAATTAAAGAAGTCCTATTATATAGCAATTAAAATCAAAATTAAACAAATATAAAGGAATACCTTTATACCGATACTAATTAATAACCTAACATCTAACTGCAGCGCCACCTACAATCCCGTACCCATTTACACTTTCGTCACTGAGACATGTGCCCGGCAATTGTCAGTTGTAAACTCCTTTGTTAACCTGAAGGTAGTTGAAACGTGTTTTCTGCTTTACTGGTAAAAGTGTTAATACCAATACCAGCTGTCTTGAGAATACATTTTCACTTCAAATGGGTTTCTTGTAATCACGAATGGGAACTGAATCATTGTCAAGACGGGCTAGACTAAATCCTTTTTAAGTCGAACTTTTAAACTTGAATGTTTTTGCAACGAGCAGTTGTTTATACATGTAATATATATATATCTATATGGCCAACGTTTTAAACAATTTACAAAATCAAATTTGTATAGCTTGTGCACTATTATTTACGTTACTATTAACGTTCTCTAAGGACAAGTCAAGAGGCTTATTTTGGATTTAGTATAATTTCTTACTGCTTCTCCCTTTGGTCCCCGATAGCTTAACAGTAAGTTTATGCACTTATAAATTAAAACTCTGACTTTAACTACGATGGACACAACACAGATATCCCACTGTGCAGCTTTGCTTTTATCCACAAACAAAAAAATATGTTCTTTAGAATAAGTAATGTCTCCTGATAACTAATAAGTGATATCCGTTTAGAACAAAACAATTGTAAGAAATTGAATTAATGTAAATGCAATGTAAGTAGTTTCACAATTAAGTTTGTAACACTTCAGATGTATTTTATAGTAAATAATAACTCCAGTAGATTAAGAATGAAAAAAAAATCCTAAATATATAATGTCCTCGTAAACAAACATTGACCACCAACTGTAGGAAAAAATCTGCTTTAAAGATCAATTTACACTTCAAGTGTAGAAGACACCAAGTCATGTGTGAAGAAACTTAAGAATGTAATACTCAGTGAGGTTCATGATGTATATATTATATATTTTACAGGAATATGAATAACTCGGAAAATGCCAATGGTACACATCAAATTAAAGTCGAATTGGAATCAGCAGCAATGTGGTGACGATACCTAGAAGATGTGATTTTTATTTTATCAATAGACTGGAAAAAGCCGAGTATAAAAATTTAAAAGTGCCACACGTTTTAGTCATGCTAAAATGATTCCTTATTACCTTAGCTTTGGAATTACATAATTTAGCGGCGTCTACTTACAATGCATTTAAGAAAGAAACAATTATGCAACTTTGGATGTGCTAACAGCAACAGCACATTTTATTGGACTTTTCAAAATAAACAAATGTTTTGACAAGTAAAACGAAAAACTCCTATGAAGAATAGTGCTTCGTAACTTATACCTTAAGAATAAAAGTAAAGACCCGTGTAATATTAATAAACTGATGATGAAAATGTACATAAGCTCTTTGATATTATAATTGAACTCGTTTGCTTTTACCAAATTATTTCGTTTAAGTATTTAATAAAATCAAAGTTAATGTTTGTTATGCTATGCTAATATTATTTATACGCCTGAAAGTTGTTTGATATTTTGTAAAATAGAAAAATACTGAGCGGTTTAAGCATAATAAATATATTTAAATATAAACACAGTTCAGTTCATGTGAAGGTAAACTGGAGCATCAAAGTGAAACCTTTATTGTCGAAAAGAAAGAACTGCGAACAGGAATATGTCAAAAACTTCTTAAGACAAATTAAAATATCAATACTAAATATTAATGAAAACATCAACTTATTATATTTACACACACGAAGTATTTAAATTGTCAATGTATTATATTTACACACACGAAGTATTTAAATTGTCAATGTATTATATTTACACACACGAAGTGTTTAGATTGTCAGTGTATTATATTCATGCACGCAAATGCTTAGATCTTTCAGTTAAAGTTGCATTTACATTTATAAGAACCAATTATTGTTTGTTTTTTGTTATGAACGGAGTGTTTAAAATATCTTTATAACTTATAAGTAAGTGTTTATAATTTTACATTAAAATTTTGTATAATACTAAAAAGTGTACCTACGTATTTTAAACACAACAGTAAATAATAGATTAATGAATGCGTAAATTGTATCCAGTCAATCATGCGTGTTTTCTTACACAAACGTTTCTTCCCTCTTTTACTTTTTTGTCCGTAGCAAGAAAAAGTACATGTATGAATTAAAACAAGCTATAAAATTTCCGTACAAAAGTATGTGTATCTTTTAATAAATGTTATTTAACTATTTAAAGTTTAATGCAAGTGTTACATGCAATCATAATTTTTAAAATGATCGATTTCGATCCATGTGTTATTTTTTCTTTTTTTGTTGTTGCACGTGCCTTCTACAGGCAATCTCTGAATTTCAATGAATGACATCATGATAGCCATGCTTGTGATAGTTGTAGAAAGCGTCTTTCAAACAAATTTTTAATGTAAAAAGTTACAAATCAAGTATTGACACAAAACTCCACCTCATGTGTATATTTTTTACAAAATCCCAACATTTGAAAATATATTTATTTGTCGCAAAAGCCCAACATGTATATTTTGTTTTTCAGATGTGTTTCTTTTGTGTAGTCTTGTGTTATTGTGTACAAAAATGGCACTTGAGATATGTTTTACATTTGCTCTTGAGGAAATAATTTAAAATTGCAGTAAAGTTATTGGGTACTAATTGTACATTATCATAGCGTTTTAAATAATATTGTTTTCCTTAGGTCTTAATACAAGTCATGTTCTTGTTTTTCATGGGTGTATGAGATATTAAGAGGCCGTATAAATGTATGTGACGCTACTCTTTCTTATAGGGTGATTTTTGTGAAAAATTATGTTCTGTATTTCAATCATTGACTAAATAAACTATGTGTTTGTGTTATTGATTAAAAAGTTGCTCTTTATTGTGTTAATTGAATAATCCTCAAATGCAGCATCTGAGAAATTTAATACTTTAATCTTTAATTAAGGTATGTATAATAAAGGCCTGGCATGGCCAAGCGCGTAAGGCGTGCGACTTGTAATCCGAGGGTCGCGGGTTCACGCCCACGTCGCGCTAAACATGCTCGCTCTCCCAGCCGTAACATTATAACGTCCCCATGGCTGAAAGTGCGAGCATGTTTGATGTGAAGGAGATTGTAACCCGCGACCCTTTGATTAGAAGTCGAGTTCCTTATCCACCTGGCCATGACAAGCCGTGAAAGGATTAGTACATGTTTACGATCTTGAGATGTCCGGTCAACGATAATGTCATATTTAGTAAAGAAATGTAGTAAATATGAAGAAAGATATGTATTATAAACTAGTTATAGAATGGTGAGATTTGTGATTATTTCAGTCACTACTATTCTCTAGAGCTACGTTATCAACAAGTAGATAAACTCTGAAGTGCTATGAACACTATAGGACTGCCAAACTTAATTGATTTCTTCATTTTAGGTAATTTTATTAGGCAGTTCCTTTACGGCCCGGCATGGCCTAGCGCGTTAAGGTGTGCGCTTCGTAATCTGAGGGTCGCAGGTTTGCGCCAAACATGCTCGCCCTCCCAGCTGTGGGGGCGTTATAATGTGACGGTCAATCCCACTTTTCGCTGGTAAAAGAGTAGCCCAAGAGTTGGCGGTGGTGGTGATGACTAGCTGCCTTCCCTCTAGTCTTACACTGCTAAATTAGGGACGGCTAGCACAAATAGCCCTCAAGTAGCTTTGTGTGAAATTCCAAAACAAACAAACAAACAAAGCATAATGAAGTGCACTTGTGTTTTTATCAAATCATTCTCTCAATCAGTTGAATGGTTTGTTTAAACTTCTCATCGATCGCGTGTCTCAATCTTACCATTGTTTATTCGTGAAACAACTGTCACTGGTTTAAACAGTGGTAATGTCATCTTTAAACTAAAGTTTCCAGATAGAAGATAAATGAAAGTTGTGAAATAAGTATTGAAGAATACACCTATGAGAATAGAAATCTCGCTGCATTTAAGTCTATTATTTTTCGATTACGATTTATGCACTCAATATTGATGTAATTGTTAAGTATAAGGAGTAATGAATTATTGCAAACAACACACTTAAATTTTACTGTATTAAAATCTTACGTACAAGCACTGTCTGTACACACTTGGGGTGTATAAAAAGATTGACGATAATCTGTTGTCGTGAAATAAGTGACATTAAAGTAGTTTCATATTTAAAGCAGAGAGTGTTGATAATATTAAAACAGGTTGAAATATGTTAACCAGCAAGTCTTTTAACAACCATAGTCAGAAAGGGTATGTAAAAGCTCTTTCCTATGCAACATGCTCATACCCTCATGTTATAAAAATGTATTTAAATATAGGATTTAGAATTTTCAAGATGTGGATATCCCATGTAATTCACGGTATCGGAAGACAAAGATTAATGGATTTAGGGAACGAGGACCATTCATAATGAGACGCGCAACAAGTCACATCTCAGCCTTGGTAAGCGAAGCTCTCCATTTTCTCGCAATCCACAAATATACAAAGGTCAGCAGTTTAAATGTTTCAGACAACAGTACTCAGTATGATCAAGAAATATTTCCTTATAGAATAGCGACACCATGTACTGAACACCTGAAGAATGAGACTAGGATTTACGTTATTGTATAAGAAATCGTACCGGTCAAATCACACGTGTACCTTTGTATGATTCGACTGTTGAAACGCGCACTAGGAAACCATTCTCCTCATACACTGGACATATTATGGAAAGCTTCAGGGAAGAGACCTTGTGCTTTCAACATGACAATTTTGAAATGGAACCTTGTAAAAAAAATCGTGGTGGGTATTTGATTTTGGAAGGAAAGATTTTGCATTTTCCAAGACTGAGGTGCTCAGAGATAATGTTATCCTCCTTCGTCCCGCACGCTTATATGTTAAGTTCTTGAAAAGATTGGGAGATTAGTAACTACAGTTTCAGTTATTGTTAATGTTTGTTAATTGAGGAATTTGACGAATGTCTGGTTGATGCAGAAGTAGAGAGAAGACCAAGGTCAGTGGTAAAGACAGCGTTGATGATAAGAAACAAGTCGATGGTTTTCGAACATAGTAGATCACATCGGATGTGCATTTAATAGGGTCATCTGATGGCTGGGATCTATAAATCCAATTCCATGGCTGGGATAAAAAAATTCAAGAGTGCCAAGAAATTTGATGTGGGAGGAAAACGGAAGAACTCTGAGAAAATCCAATTTCATAGGACAGGCGCCAAATAGCCGACCTGTCCTGTACCCAGAGCTGAAAATGAAATGACATAAATGAATCAGTAATGTCTGTCAAGTGCGTTTAGATTTCTTTCGTGGCTAGGTATTTAATGTGCGGGAATATTTTTTGTAAAATGCACTCATCATGTTGTGGCGAGTGTCAGTGAGATGGTTTTTTTTTTTTCCTGCTTCATTACAGTATTTAATTGTGAGGAAGATTAGTCTTTCGTTTATTGTTTGAATATTACATATTTTGTAGTGATAAATTGTTTGGGTAAATTTCAAAATTTAAAGCTAATGTTAAAGCTCTGTTGCTGTAACCGTATATTGTTGTTGTTTTTTAAATGGAGACTATGCTTTTGTCAAAAAAGCGGATTTCTGATCGAGTAATGAAGTGGTAAGGTTCCAGTATGGTCATAACATTATACTCAACATTTATGTAGTAATCTAGTACAAAAGTTTTTAAGTTAGAATATTAAATATATCCTTTTTATACAGCAGTTATGAAAAATGCAATAGATATTTTAAAACTTTGAAACTGAAAGTTAACTTAGAACAAATCTGTTCTACAGTCATATGATGATCACTTCTAATCTACCACCGTTAGCAAGTTATTCTAAAAGTATAAGTCAGATATACAGCCACAAAAAGCTTGTAAGTTCCAGGGCACTATAAGTTTTAGGGAAATACATTATATGCTTAAAATACTGGTTAGGACAAAATGCAAATTCCATTCATCATCTTCAACCCAAAAAAAAGAGAATCTAGTGAATTAAAATTTCGTGACCTGACTGTAACCATAAATTATTTTCCAACGCAATGTTCAGCCTGCATCAATGTGCTTCTTATGGTTTATTTTCAAATATAGCTGTTTTTGTTTAATTTAACACATTTTCCATACGCTCAGAGATAATGTTATCCTCCTTCGTCCCACACGCTTATATGTTAAGTTCTTGAAAAGATTGGGAGATTAGTAACTACAGTTTCAGCGATTGTTAATGTTTGTAATAATCGAATTCTTCCTCAAACATTAGGTAGTTAAAAGAAAAGGAACAAAAATATTTGTGTACTGGATATCTATAAATTCCAGATGTTTTCTGAACGATTCATGTGTATACGATGAAAATATCTGTTTTACAATATCGCACTCAGTCTATTGAACTAATGCTAAAAGCTTTCTAGTAGTCACATACAGTTATATTCTTAATAAGGCTTTCAATGAAATAAGCTTGATTCCGGAACTAAAAGATTATAAACCCTTCAAATTCATTCTTTTCCAGCTGTATTTTCAATTTCCTATTGTTCGGTTTCCGTGTATTAGTTCAACAATAATAATAATAATGCGTTTTATACAAAGTGAAGTAAAATATGGATTTACTCCTCTTTTCATCATTCATTACCGCAAAGGAGTAAATAAACTCCACTCCCTACCAAAAATAGAGTATTTCACTCTCTTAAGAAATTCCATGCAAAGGAATAAATACGAAACTACTTAACAATCGTCTATGTACATATTTTTTACTATTTTTGTGGCTTCAACAGAAGTAATAAAATCAAGTATGCCTGGAAAAGGAGCAAATTATTTGGATATGATCTTCTATATTAAAATATATAGAACTGATTTAAATAACATCTAGCCTGTATAAAAAACAATTCATTTTACGTCTTGTAACGCTTGATTTCTTGAAAGAGAAGGATTCATAAAAATCAAAATGCATTCATTCAGACATAATAGTTCAACTTCTGTCTTTACACTTAAGTCGTTTCTGAATTAAGTTTGTTTGTTTTGGAATTTCGCACAAAGCTACTCGAGGGCTATCTGTGCTAGCCGTCCCTAATTTTGCAGTGTAAGACTAGAGGGAAGGCAGCTAGTCATCACCACCCACCGCCAACTCTTGGGCTACTCTTTCACCAACGAATAGTGGGATTGACCGTAACATTATACACCCCCACGGCTGGGAGGGCGAGCATATTTAGCGCGACGCGGGCGCGAACCCGCGACCCTCGGATTACGAGTGCACACCTTAACGCGCTCGGCCATGCCAGGCCTTCTGAATTAAGCTATTTTCTATTAGATCACCAACGTTTGTAATAAAATAATAAAATAGCCCCCCGCTAGTACAGCGGTATGTCTCCGGATTAACAACGCTAAAATCAGGGGCTCGATTCCTCTCGGTGGGCTGAGCAGATAGCCTGATGTGGCTTTGCTATAAGAAAAACACACAAACACACATTGTAATAAAATAACAACCACTTTAATCAACAAAGACTCTAAATTGTAAAAAATATTTCTTGATTTCTTAGTTTTGTTGTCTATACGTAACAATTTATACTTTCAGTCTGCAGACTAACAACAATATAAGTTTATACTTTTGTTGCTAAGCGACGTGCCAAAAGCCGTTGTTGGAACGCAATGCTACTAAAATGTACTGGGTTTTTTATAGATTAGAAGTTATTAGTCTAACAATCTAGTTGCTAAATTTTACCAATAATTATTCTATGAATATACCACGAATTCATTTCATGAATGATCTTAATTAAATTGGTTCACAAAGAAATTTACCGTCGTTCGACTACTTCGACTTCACTTTTCTACCTTTGTTTGTTGAAGCTTGATTTCACAAAATCTTATATTTCATAGGCAACAGAAGTAAGTAACTTCCACAAAATTTAGTTATTTCAGTTGGCTATGAAATATGAGGTTGGGGTATACTATGAAGTGGGGGTTGTTATGTTTGCCCCGTTACTTTTGAGCTATATTCTAGCATTTAGTGACAATGAAAAAAAGCACCATTAAGGCACTTTCGTGTTTCATTTTATCAAAGAGAGCCAATCATGATTTAAAAAGTGGTACAGCGTTATGAGATTCTTCATTTTGTTTACTATATAATAGTAAAAAGATGACTTCCCACTATATAAATGCCAGTTTTGTGCTTCATTTTTAAGCAATTTATTTTTATATGTGTCTGTTATAAATTAAACAAGATAATTGTTTTTAACTGGTTCGCCCCCCAGTGGCTCAGCGGTATGTCTGCGGACTTACACGCTAAAATCCGGGTTTCGATACCCGTGGTGGGCAGAGCACAGATAGCCCATTGTGTAGCTTTGTGCTTAATTCAAAACATCAACATCATTTAACTGGCTCTTTGAAATATATTTCTCTATTTCGCACACGGTTAAGCCTAAATGCATGTTTCCTAAGATCGTTTTTGTCTCTAAATGCACAAAAGCACAGAAGGTAGCTTTCTTTGTTCTTGATGATTTTAATTATAATTTGAAATACATCATACTAGGTTTTCTTATAACATTATTATTTTTTCTTTTTCACCTTTATATGTTTATTTACTTACTTTGCAACTGCGTTAAATGACGACATTTCAACATTTTAATATAAAATAACAGAAGATCACATAGTGCTTGAAGACTTCTCTTGCACGCTCTCTCTCCTTCGACGAAAAAGAAATTTAAAATATATAAATGTCAAATCACCGTTTATATTTCAGGAAGTAAATGATTTGCTCTTTAAGGTGCCAGACTCAACCATTGCTAGTGGTAACGCATTTCATAACCCAATGATGCTTTTAGAAAAAACATTGTTGACTAGAGCTTATTCCTAATTTTAAACTAATTTCCTTTCGTATTCAAGATATACCACAGAAGCCTTTATCTTATCGACATCCCAGGTAATCTTATATCTTCAATAAGATCACATCTAACCTTTCTTTCTCAAAAGAAAATATAGAAGATACCTTAAACTATTCTCAAAGATCAACTTTTCCATTCCTAGAACAATCTAAGCAACCTTTCTCTGTGTCATTTCTACTAAGTTAATATCCCTTCTTATAAAATAAAATAGAAAATCCATACAAAATACCCCGAGCGAACAACGTTCCCATAAAGGGTGAATTTACGCCTAATTATGCTAGTTTTGTTTAAATGAAGAAGAAATCTTATTTATAAATTTTTGCCTTTTTAATTTCAAGGCTTGTTAAATTTTATTATTTCTATAAACACTTATCTGCAATACTGTTCTGCTGATGTAATCTTGTACTAAATAAAAATGAGAGTCAAAAGCAAAGCTCTATTCAGTGTTTCCTCTGAAAAGCAAACTTTCTTAAGATTGGCTAATTATTGAAAAAAATATTCACAATGTCTAAGTGACACAATTTTAACAGCCTGGCATTGCTCTAAGGAAACGTCAGAAGAAGCTGGTTGTATTTGTCTTGATTATCTGCGTCTTCAATGAGCATGGAATGTAATTACAGGCTCTATCACGAACAGTAGCCACTCTTAGAAGTTGTGACGCCAAGAGCCTTATCCCGCAATTTGATTAATGAAGTACTACGTGATTAAATACAATGTTTACATTTCTCTATATCTCACGCTTATAGATGTAACTTCTTTTTTTTAGTTTGTGATTATCAGTTGTCATTGAGCTCGAGCTCTTTTGATAAATGAATGTTTAGTTGCATCTTTCTCTGTGCTAATACTATTACCAATAGTAATAATACTGTTATGTAAATGTGTAAATATTTTGTAAGCGACAACATGTTGTGTTGTGTTTAAATTTTCATTTCTGTTATTCATTTTTCCATATTGATATTATTGTTTCGAAGTTTAAACTAATATTTTGTTATTTATTTAGGGTAACATTTAGAACTTTCTTGAATTAAGTAAACCAATCATATGTTTGTAAATGAGTGCTGGTGACTTCGTGTCTAGACGTGTAGTCTCATGCAAGAAAGGACACGCGCGGATTGCTCTGGAGTTGTATGGAAATTGCAAGATTGTTCGAGAAATAGGCCTACCGGTATAAAAGACGGTGACAAGAGAGAGTTTCAGTCATCAGTTTTTATTCGAAAAAAGAAGATAGATTCAGACATCAGTTTTTATTTCAAAAGAAGAGAGTTAGTTATTTGAGAAAGATTAAGTGTTTGCTGTGAATATTCAACTTGGATTTGTGATTGAAGTTAGATCTACGGAAGCTGTAATTTTATTTCGTCAATCTCTACGATACATCTGAATTACTGCTTGTGCTGAGAGACGGCGAATTTATTGAACTGTAAACTGTTTCGGAATTTCTTCGTGGGATCGAAATTCCTAGACTGGAATTTGAGACTTTCATTTTAGATCATTATATTAGATACAGGCCAGTACCATTTTGTATTGTGATTAATTTTGAAGTTTGAAACTAGTATTATTTTGTTTTGTAATTAATTTCGAATGTTATAACTTAATATCTGTCACTGTTATTATATAATTTATGTTATATCTGTTATATTTGTTAATAGTTTAGTGTAATAAATTATACAAGCTGTTATCTGTGTTTTTCTGTTGCGTTTAATCTACGAAGAACATAAAACATTAAAAAATACGTAACAATACTAACCTTATCAACCTGGTGCCTAACTTAGAAACTTAATACATCATCTCCATTTAATAAATTTTAAAGAAGTTTCTGGTGCTACATACTACGTGCAACGTAGATTAAAGTGAATTTAACTAAAAATTTGCAAATCACAGGCTAGTCTTACCATTCGGTCACTTGTCACTTAAAACTGTTAGTCTAGCACGAGTAGTAAAGCGTCAACCCACTAACACTGCTCTCAAAACCAGAATATAGTCTAAAACAGTTAAAAGAGGGGCTTTTACTAAAGGTATATATAAAGGGCAAAAAGTTACGTAATAGTTTTAAAGATAAATACAACAAATTCAAAAATACGGTTAATTGCAATTATTTTACTGTTAAAGGTGTTATCGAAAAATGGGTAAGTAAGGGCTCTAGTTGAAACGAAAGTTTATGATATCTGGTGAAACTTGATGACCTGAAGACGAAAGGGGAAAGACTTTGGAAACGTCGTCCTCTGCACTTGTGTCTCCAACACAGGTAGTTGCTGTACATTCTACAAAGTTTCATCATGAATAATCCGCCTAAATAATCTATGAAAGAATACTTTATAATGTAATTTGAAATACTGAAAGTTTCTTAAATTTCCAGAGCATTGATAAAGGGAGTATGTCGAACTTCCAAAGCTATAAGTTACTTAATAATGACAGGTTTTCAAAAATAGAAGGTTGTTAATGGCACGTTATATATGGGACAGACTAAAGCCTTTTGGAACTGAAGCGACAAAAATGAAATTCAAGAGGTTGAATTTATATTGATACCAATCTAATATTGTTGACAGTCTTGATTCTTGATAGATATGTTCTTTAATGTATGAAAAGTATCACAGTTAACGTCAACTGTCCTATCAGAAGCATAAAGGAGAAAATCAGGGATAAATACCATAAGTTTAAATCGATAGCTAGGTTAGAATATTTATACACAACTATAGAAAAGCTGGGAATTCGGTGAAAAATAAACTAGGAAATAAAAAAGATAATTTAACAAATACTGATAATTAATGTTAAAACTAAAGCTAAGAAATTATCTGTATGTTAAAAGTCAGCAAAAGGTTATAATGAGAATTAGTTCCTTAATGGATGCTAATAGCAAATATTTCGCTGATTACTAGAACATAGCTGAGCTCTTAAATGTTATACGTCAATAAAACCTCCTGGAGAGTAGTGGTTTTGCTAGATAGCAGATAGGGAAAGTGGGAATCTCGTTTCGCTTCTTTAGTGGTGCCAAATACTATTTGTTGTTTCTCCTAATCAGTGGAAATGCTGTTTGATTAATTTTATATTATTAACTATTGTTTTCATCGAGAAACGTATCTTAGGTGTTACTCCATGAACGTAAATAGTCTGATTTTCTAAATAACTGGTCAAACTAACTTTTTAAAATCAAACTGAACTATTATAACACAGCTGAATACTAACTGGTACTAGTGGGTCTACTGTTAAAACTATTATTTATAAACACTTTCATTTCATCTCAGTTTTTCGCGTCTTAGCATCGTTTTATATTTTTCATATTGTTGAAAAAAGACACTGTTTATATCTGACATATTGTTTCATTACGCGTTAATCACGTGATAGTTATTTTTTCTTTCTTTTGTGCAAAGTGTTCATTTCAGAATTTCTAATTCTGAAATTTGATGGATCTCGAATCTTCATGCATTTGTTGCTTATTCAAAAATTATTATAGATTAAAACTGTAAGTGCTTGACAGTTCAGTTTTGTTTTTAACTACGTTTAAAAACTATCATATAATTTTAAATTGAAATGCTTTGCTAAATATGCTTATACATTTATTTCAGTAATTTTGTTTAATTTATTCGAGATTTGAGGAACTACTGCACTTTTAGAAAGCATGCCATAACATATCCAGGTTCTGATAAATGGGCGTAGTGATTTAACACATTATCAAGTTAAAATTTTTATCAACTTGGTCATGACTTTTTTATTTGGAACAATTTCTAAATATGTATATTTTTTAATTTTAAATGAAATTAATAAGAATTTTTAAGTGTACCAAGGCCAAATACAAAGAAATAATTTCTGGTAGTTGAGTGGAAAAAAATCTAGGTAAGTAGTTAGGGTTGTTTTGTTCAAAACTCGACATTGTGTCAAAAATACAGAATTAAGAAAGGATCTGCATAAAGATTGTTAGTGTTATGTAAATTCTGTTGTGTAAATTAGAATTTTATTAATGTAATTACAATAAGTAAACATATTCTAGAGTATGTAGACAAAGAATGGATCCCTCAACCAAACATTGCCTAAGCGTAAATTAACTTTTGTGGTATGCAGTCATATTACACGTTTCCTTACAATTATTTTTTTAAAAATCCAATTTTTCTCTATATATTTGGCGCTACGCTTAATATAGAATGTCGGTTGAGAAAGCCACTAAGTTCCTCTCTTCTTATATATCTACTGAAATTGGTCATTGTTACGTATTTTTAATGTTTTAAGTTCTTCGTAGATTAAACGCAACAGAAAAACACAGATAACAGCTTGTATAATTTATTACACTAACCTATTAACAAATATAACAGATATAACATAAATTATATAATAACAGTGACAGATATTAAGTTACAACATTCGAAATTAATTACAAAACAAAATAATATTAGTTTCAAACTTCAAAATAAATCACAATACAAAACGGTACTGGCCTGTATTTAATGTAATGATCTAAAATTAAAGTCTCAAATTCCAGTCTAGGGTGTGAATTTGGTCCCACGAAGAAATTCCGAAACAGTTCACAGTTCAATAAATTCGCCGTCTCTCAGCACAAGCAGTGATTCAGATGTATCGTAGAGATTGACGAAATAAAATCACAGCTTCCGTAGATCAAACTTCAATCACAAATCCAAGTTGAATAATCACAGCAAACACTTGATCTTTCTCAAATAACTGACTCTCTTCTTTTGAAATAAAACTGATGTCTGAATCTCACTCTTTTTCTTCGAATAAAACTAATGACTGAATCTATCTTCTTTTTTCTTCGAATAAAAACTGATGACTGAATCTCTCTCGCGTCACCGTCTTTTATACCGATAGGCCTATTTCTCGAACAATCTCGCAATTTCCATACAACTCTAGAGCAATCCGCGCGTGTTCGTTCTTGCACGAGACTACACGTCTAGACACGAAGTCACCAGCACTCATTTACAAACATATGATTGGTCTACTTAATTCAAGAAAATTCTAAAATGTTACCCTAAATGAATAACAAAATATTAGTTTAAACTTCGAAACAATAATATAAATATGGAAAAATGAATAATAGAAATGAAAATTCAAACACAACACGACATGTTGTCGTTTATAAAATATTTACACATATACATAACAGTCATTACAAAATGGTTGTACCTGCCAAATTCTCGCATACTTGATAGTAAACAAACTCTTACTGAAGTGAGAGTGACTAACAGTCATGTAGGTAATGTCTGCTCCTTGAGATGAATCTGATTGTTTTCATTAGTATACAATATCATATCCGCTCAGACTAGAGCAGGATTTGATCGATAGAATATAGGGCCTGGCATCGTCAGTGGGTTAAGGGACTCATAATCTGAGGGTTGCAAGTTTGAATCCCCGTGGCACCAAACATGCTCGCCCTTTCAGCCGCGGGGTCGTTATAATCCAACTATTCGTTTGTATAAGAGTAGCCCAAGAGCTGGTGGTGGGTGGTGATTACTAGCTGCCTTCCCTCTAGTCTTGCACTGCTAAATTAGGGACGGCTAGCGCAGACAGCCCTAGAGTAGCTTTGCGAGAAATTAAAACAAACAAACAAATAATAGAATACATGACAATATTATATCATTTTACACATTTATTGTTTAAAAGCTCTCCCATAAACTTACCGCGCAATACAGTTATCTTAGCTTTTGATTACTGATTGTGCTGAAATGAAAAGTACTTCACTGTGTTTGGCTTGTGCATAATATTTTTCAGATTTTCACTCTTCAAAACATTTCCTGGCGACCATCCTGTTGTTCTACGTCTCCTATCTGATCACCCTAAAAAAACTCCATCATAAAGAGCATAACAGACAGTCAAGTGTATACTTATTCCAACTTATATAACATTACGAATAGTTACTTGTTTATCATTTTGGCACGTAACCACGAGATGAGGTTCACTTCAAAAGCTGTTTTCCACTGAATTCTACATACAATGGACATAATATGAATATGTTTTCACCTATAATGTTGTGGAAATTTCTAGTAAAAATAAAACAAAAAGTGTTTTTTTCCATTTGTTCCATGTCGTTGGCTGGTAGCTATCAATAAAATTCAAGTAATCTGATAAATTTTAATATAATTTTGTTTCATTTTCAGAAACTTTTATTTCGCTAAATAAACAAATAAAAGTTTTAAGTCAGCAGTTGACTGTTCACACAGGTCGAATTATCCGAACAGCTTTGAGTTTTTCACATGGCCTTATTAATAAAGAGAATTGTTTAAACTTTAGATATAAAAAGAACCAAAATAGTATAGCTGGTGGTGTATGTCTGAAGGGATATTGCAATATATCTTAAGCTCGTGTTAATCTACTTAGAACAAAAATATTCATCATTAGTTAGAATATAATGTCAAATAAATTTAATACCTGTCCAGTGCTGTCGGGGCAAAAGAAGTCACGAGGTGATGCTGTCCGCTGCACAAAGAAAGCAAATTTATATGTGAAATTCAGGTGCTATTTTTGTATCATTTTTGGCCCCAGCTTAGCAAAAAGAAGATATGTAAAAGTCAGTTTAGCATTTTAGTATTCACGTAATTCATCTCGCACGAAAGAAAACTTCATAACGAATGGTCGTATAACTCAGAGCAAAGACTGTTCGTCATCAAACGTGGGTAGAAGCTTAGTTTCAGTGTTTTCACATTGCAATAGATAAAGATTTTGTTCATTTCATCTGTAGTTTCCTATTTCTCTTATTTTTATCATTTCCACACTAAATCTAAAAGCTCAATCGAATACCTTCACTTCGGAAATTCACTTAAATTAGTGGGATGAACCTGTTGTTACTTGCGGGAATTCCATTCAGGAGAACTTCTCAGAAAATAAATTCGAGCTGAAAATATCATGAGTAAAATGTAAGAAATGTTGATGCTGTGACAAGATCTTTTGATAATACGTTATGTGCATACAAACCTCAACAAAATATCTTTAAAAGGGTTTAAAGGAATTATTGTATAAAAGAATGGCTTACTCATAGCATGGTGGTACTCATGGGTGAGAAAGAGAGAGTTTGACACTGAAGAAAAATGGCTGTGTGGAAGAGGTTTTAAGTTTAGGAGAGGGCCTCTCTTGAACCCAGGACTTGTGATGACGCTGCTAAGGTTTATGAATTATTTTTCACTAGGAAGTGGGAATGGCAAGTAAAACTTAACTAAGAACGTATTTTTAATTTATGTCAATATCAAAATAATTACTGAATTAGTTACTGTTTCGTTCTTATAAGTATTGTTAATTAATTCTTACTTTCTTCAGTTTTTAAGATTCCTTTATAGCTTGTTAATGTCAAATGTATATGTTCTACGTAGGTTGCTCTTAAATTTAATAAAATAAAACTTCGCTGGTTAGTTAAGTTATATCTCTGGCAAACGATTTTTTTAAGCTCTGCAAACAGAATATAACGACAGGTGACAAGATATTTTAGTTTGGTGATTGTTTAATTAAGATAATGCTGTTTTCATATTAAGCATCGTCTTCAGCCAACTTTTATCTCTGATCACCTGTAAATTCCTTTCATATTGAAAATATAGTCAGACTAACTACTACTTATTACTAACTGAACAATCACCAAATTAATTTGTGTGGAGCCTGGCATAGCCTATCGCGTTAAGGCATGCGCTTCGTAATCTGAGGGTCGCGGGTGCGCGCCCGAGTGGCGCCAAACATGCTCGCCCTCCCAGCCGTGGGGGCGTTATAATGTGACGGTCAATCCCATTATTCGTTAATAAAAGTGTAGCCCAAGAGTTGGCCGTGGGTGGTGATGACTAGCTGCCTTTCCTCTAGTCTCACACTGCTAAATTAGGAACGGCTAGCTCAGATAGCCCTTAGCCCTCGAGTAGCTTTGTGCGAAATTCAAAAAAACAAACAAACAACAACTTAAACTGTAGAATAAGAAGTTACGAAACCAATGAGAAAAAAGGAACTAAAATGTGTATTATTGAAATACTAGTCAATGACGATTTGTTGTCTGATGAAGCAGTAGAGGAATACTCTAAAGTCTCCACTAGCCAATCAGAGGCGTGTGAGAAAGATAAGTTAGAAATGTGTGTGAACAACTAAGGCACATACAACTGTTACCCTAAACCGAGAAGACGAGCCAATCCCATGTAGTTGAACAAATCGTAAACAGGTTAACGAGGAAGTCCTCGTCGTTGATTGAGTGTGAAATAGTAGACACCAAAACAAAAACTATACAGAGTTAGAAAATGGGGCTATAAAAAACATAATAAATCAATTTCGTGTAACTATGACGTAATAACAACGATTTATTTTGCTACGTTTTTTTCTCGAGTTCGAAGTTGGAGCACTTAAATAATTAACACGTTCAACACTAACATACTTTATTTGTATATTTTTTCTTGTAAGTTCGTCAATATGCATGCATCGCGTTTTGTATTCATGGCAAAGCTAATTTTGAACCATTAATCCGAAGGAAAGCATCCTCCCATCCACTATCTACGCTAAGGGAATTACTGTCACCTTCATAATACACATATAATTTGAAGTGTAGGGAGTATTTTGTGACATTGCAAGGATTTGATCTCAACTTACCGAGTTCTACCAGAGAAAGTTTATGCTTATGTTTGATAGAAATATGTAAAGTTTCTGTAGTTCTTACTGATTAAATTAAGAAAACTACTTAAGTGAATTGCAAAAAGCAAGGTACGAAACCGAGTGGTTGGCTAGATGTTGTCTTCAATTCAAATATTCCTTATATCTGAAATTAAGAAATACGAGTAAAATTTCAACTAACTATTTGTTATTACTTCTCATGTTGTAATTTAAACATATTTCCACAAAATTTTGAATAGTAATCAAGCAAACTGCATAAACAAAGAAACAAGTTAAAAAGGCGCCTACGGTTTTATTAAGCTTCAATTATTTTTATTAAAGTATTTCAAATTAAACACCAAAGGCAGACGGAGAAAGGAGTCTCACTGTTCAGACACTTCTTTAAAATATCTCAAGTCAGAAATCAGCTTCTTGGTTGGTGCCTGACAAAACATATTGAATACTCTATTAGTGAAATATTTCAATCATTAATAGAGAAATACTTTAAAAACTCGGCATTTTTTCGATCCAGCTCCTGAAGGAGAATAGTGTCTGAGGTTTATTGTTGTTTGTTGTGATGTATGAGTGTATGTGTTATGTATTAACCTAAAAATTCATCCAACTTCTGTATTACAGCAAGTTTAGAAAAGTTAGCCTTCAGATAGCGTATGGAAAAAAAATAATATAAAAGTATTTCATTTTTCTAATCTACTTCAACTCTGAATATAGGGTTACGAGTACTGTTTATCTAATGGACTTTACTTTCCAGTGAGCCAAGATTGAAGATGTAACATATTTAAACTTGGTAGACCTTTTTGAGTCGTAAGTGATAAAATAATACCAACAGGTAAAATCAATTTCAAACGTTTTCCTGTATCAATCCATTGACCTTTGTACTCAGTTCAAATTAACAAATGAATAGAATACAACCATTATTATCTTTTGAGAACATATATAAAATAAAATAATACGAGTAAATGCTCAATAAGTACAAACTATATCTCTTGTAGTTTTAGAAAAATTCTGGCCTCATGATTATAGTATTCACTCAATAAAAATTACCATGTTTGTGTATATACTTTCAACACCTTTGTTTTCCCTTTTCTATGCTAAAATTTTCTCTGTTATTATTAACCCCGGTTCTTAGCAATACAAGTCTGCAGTCATACCACCTAGGATCTCCAAAGTAGGCTTACTTTCTAAATCTTAATGAATCGTTCATTATTGAGCAATTACTTACAAAAGTTTTATGGCGAAATTCACCAAGGGACAAATTAAAATACGATCAACAAGTCATTAATAGTAATAAAATGTTAGAGAAAAGGAGCTGAGTATATATAACCAATACATCAGGATATATAACCAGAAATGAAATTGACAAAGCAATTTTATAGTGCTTCAACCAGAGACGAATGTCGCTTATTGGTTTGTATGCTCGAACTGTGAATCTGAAGTTTCATTGTTCGCATCCCGTTGACGCAAAAACCCGCCACGCACCGTAGGGCCGTGATATTTATAAGAGTGACGTTAAAATGCAAGTGTTTGGCCAAATAATAGTAGTCCTAAAATTGATGATAGGTGTTATTAACAGTGTCTTCTTTCTGGTCAGTCCGTTCAAAATTAGTAACGGGTTCGCACATATAGCATTTTGTGTAATTTTGTGCAGAAATAGAAAACAAACAACATAACGCGGTGTGACATGCAAGACCACATATCTCACTCTTATACGTTCCTCGATATGATAGCAATAAGTCTTAGAGTCGATTATTTCGCGGTGGACACAGTAGATAGCCTGAGGCTTTGCAACGAGAAGCAAACATTCTTCTATATTGTAGAAAATGAAAAACTGAACCTCAAAAATGAAATATTCTGAGCAAATTTTAACCCAAACTTTGAAACTCTTATTCTATTACTACTTTAATGTGTTAAACAGAATTTTTAAAGTTAAAATATTTAAATAATGTTACAAGAGAATGTACATCAAATTTAGGGTATAACGGAGAGAGTAATAGAGCAAATTTCAAATGCAGTCTTGAACCGATCTTAACATCCTTCAAACACGAGCTTTCTTACTTAAAAGAAATATCGGGTCTCAAGTTACGGCTACTGTATTTCTAATGGTAAAGAAACGCTGCGTCTCTCACTAGCTTAGCGATAAGTTCAGGGGCTTTTAGCGCTAACACCGTTGTTCCATTTTCTCGAATAAGTTTCCAATCTCCAGGAGAAACAATATCCCCCCAGTAGAATGGAGCAGGAACAAAGCACTTATTCTTCTTTTGTAGGTTTTCATGTTTGTGATGTCTATTATTTACTGTGGTTGCGGGCGATAACCACTAATGTGAAGCTGGTTCATATGGACAGACATCCCACGGGGTTGTACACTTTGTGTTCAAAGGCGCGGGAAACCATTGACCATCTATTTTTCCACTGTTCATTGGTACAGCCTTTGTGGTCCTATGTATATAAATTATTGGAGTTTTATTTTGGTTGTCCTCTATCTAACTGGGTATGGAGGAGATGCCAATTAGTGGGATCACATCCTTCGTTACCTAGGAGATGCTGCAACATATTCCGTTTGCTTATCAGTTTGGCACGACAGGTTATATGTTCTGCTCGTTCAGTTTATTTAGCAAGCCATCGCGAAATTCATTTAATTTCCATGTTTAAAGTGCGTGTACGTAAACATATTTATCTCCATTACCATAGGTTTTGTTACATAACTCATCAGGTGTTTTTTATTACACGTATTCTTATGTTGGTACCTTGGCAAACCAAGGTGCCCAAGGTTATTACTTGTGTACTTTATTAAGATAAGTTGTAATTTCTTTATTTGCATTGTCTTTTTAATTCTGTTGCCAAAAACAGATCTATTGGTTTCTTGTGTTGATACATAAACTGTATTATTTGAATAACTGCTGTTCAAAATTACATCTTTTGTATATTTTTTGTTTCTAATTTATTAGTTTTGTGGTAATTTTCAGCATGATAATCTGTAGAGTTATTGATACATGATAATTTATTAACTTGTGTTTTAATTGTTGTATTTCGGTGTATACCCCCTCGTTGAGGTGGGATAAATAAAGAGAAAAAAAAACAAAAAAAAACTGTTGTTCCATTTTGTTACATATAATGACTACAGTGTACGTTTCTAAATAATGCAATACTTTTCATTTCTCTCCCGTGTGACTACGAGGGCAAGTGATTGTAAAATATTCATAAAAATATACAGTGTATGTGTTTGAATTTGAGTATCAGTACATTACATAACATCTAGAAAGACTACAACAAAGATTGTACAACTTCGAAATTATAAGTTTTCCTTTAACCAATAAAATATTGTAAAGAAAACTCAATGTAATAAATTCATAAGATTTCCTAAATTTGGAATATTTTAAAGAGAAAAGTGAAACACAACAAATAAACTTTTCAACAGAGGTTTCTTTTCAACACATAAAAAATTTAATCAACACAGTATATTTTTCGTGAAAATATATATAACGTTAACAGTTGCACCACTTTAGTTTTTGTTAGATATATGAAAAGTTCCCCAATTCCTCTTCTAAATCTTGCCTTTGGATAGACTTGCTTTAGTAGCCACCTTAGATGAAATAGCAGATTTACTAAAAAATAAGTGATTGTAAACCTTATGGTCAGAATGGCTCTATGGGTTGTGTTGTTCGTATTTAAGACTAATTCTTTTTACTTGTAACTTTTGTTGAAGGGTTTTAGCAACTCTTCTCATAGATGCCATTACATAAAGCTATTCCAAATGGCTACCATACAGCTTGTTATATGTAACGAGTAGTGGACTGTATCTTCCTAAATGGCTAATATTATTTCTGAAAAAAGTATTTCTATAATTTTATGAAACATTTAATTGTGACTTACAAGTTTTCTTTCAGAAATTCGAATTGTCAGTAAGTTTAGAGTCACCATTACGAAAAATTTAAATTTCGTGTGCCATTATAACGCGCATTTACGAATTTTCCACTCATAATTTTACGTTTCTAGCCATAGCAGAAACAAGTCTCGTTAATTTATTTTTCGAATTAATCTAATTTTTATTCAAAAGAACAACTAATATTCTATATGCAATTCAAGCTAAACCAGGTGCACAATTTTATGTATTGTCTTTTGAAAAGGCCACATTTTTTCAAAAAAAATTCAAATGTAATTACTAGGTGAATACTTGTAGACAAAAGTGGCAGTATGCAACCTCTACCGCTGTAAAAGGATTGTTTGTTTGTTTTGAATTTCACGCAAAGCTAAACTATGGCTATCTGCGCTAACCGTCCCTAATTTTGCAGTGTAAGACTAGATGGAAAACAGCTAGTCATTACCACCCACCACCAACTCTTGGGCTACTCTTTAATCATCGATTGACCGTAACATTATAACGTCCCCACGGCTGAAAGTGCGAGCATGTTTGGTGTGAAAGAGATTCTAACCCGCGACCCTTTGATTAGAAGTCGAGTTCTTTATCCACCTGGCCATGACAAGCCGTGAAAGGATTAGTAGATGTTTACGATCTTGAGATGTCCGGTCAACGAAAAGGTCATATTTACGTAAAGAAATGTAGTAAATATGAAGAAAGATATGTATTATAAACTAGTTATAGAAGGGTGAGATTTGTGACTATTTCAGTCACTACTGTTCTCTAGAGCTACTTCAGATAAACTCTGAAGTGCTAAAGTGCTATGAACACTATAGGACTGCGAAAGTTAATTAATTTCTTCATTTTAGGCAATTTTGTTAGGCAGTTCCTTTACGGCCCGGCATGGCCTAGCGCGTTAAGGCGTGCGCTTCGTAATCTGAGGGTCGCAGGTTCGCGCCCGAGTCGCGCCAAACATGCTCGCCCTCCCAGCCGTGGGGGCGTTATAATGTGACGGTCAATCCCACTATTCGTTGGTAAAAGAGTAGCCCAAGAGTTGGCGGTGGGTGGTGATGACTAGCTGCCTTCCCTCTAGTCTTACACTGCTAAATTAGGGACGGCTAGCACAGACAGCCCTCGAGTAGCTTTGTGTGAAATTCCAAAAAACAAACAAACAAGTTCATTTACAGGTGGTCAAAGGAACTTGATGCAAATTACTTACTACGCGACAGTTGAAAGCGATCTTTCTCTTCTGAAAGTTATATAACAGACCTATAGAGATTAAAAGTTACAAACACACTTGTACATAATAGAAAGTTAACAAGTCTGCAAACAAGAAATAACTATTTCTAAAATATAATTCAGATTTCCAAAGTTTAAAATAGCATTACCTAATAAACACTATTATATAATTTTTTTCAAGTTAAAAATAAAAACAAAAGACTGACGGCTTGTTTATTTTTGAATTTCGCGCAAAGCTACACAATGGTTATCTGCGTTAGCCGTCCCTAATTTTGCACTAGAGGGAAAGCACTTTGTCATTACCACCCACCTCCGACTATTGGGCTACTTTTTTACCAATGATTGACCGTCACATTATAACGCCCCCACGGCTGAAAGTGCGAGCATGTTTGGTGTGACAGAGATTCGAACCCGCGACCCTCAGATTACGAGTCGAACGCCTTAACCAACCTGGCCATGTAAGGCTCTCCTGAGGCTTGTTTACTCCTTTTACCAGTCTGAAAAATTAAAGCATGCCACCATGGCCTTCATTATGAACAAAAATTCAAGGAATTAGCTTTTATTTAAAACTTTTTAATCAATGCATCAATCGAGTGTTCTCACTTATACGCCCTCTTAACAAGTGTATTTAGGAGGGAAGACATTGAAACCAAACATTATTCTAAAAGTGGTCTAAAAAAGATTCTCATACAAACAATAGCAACTTCCCATTACTTTCTTAATCTAAGTACGTGTATATAAAACTCTATATTATACTTCTCTTTACCAGAACTAAGCAAATGTTTTTCAGTATTTTATATTTAAAGTTATTGATTTCGCATTTTTCGGTATTAAAGCTAGTTTGAACACAGCATTTACATATCTAAACATCGCTTAATGCATTTTTATATGGATATTAATTCCCCCTAGTGGTACAGCGGTATGGCTGCGGACGCTAAATACCTGCTTTCGATAGCTGAGAGCCTCCCGCTATTACAGCGTTAAGTCTACGGATTTACAATGCTAAAATCAGGGGTTCGATTCCCTCTCGGTGGGCTCAGCAGATAGCCCCATGTGGCTTTGCTATAATAAAAAAAACACTCGATAGCTGAGGTGAACAGAGTACAGATAGCCCATTGTGCTTAACTTCAAACAGTTAAAACAAGCATTGATTGTAATGCAGTCAGAACATCGTCATAAATAGTGTTACTGAAAAAAAACTCACTTTCAAAATCTCCATTTATAACATAAACATTTCAATTACGGATCAATCACTGTGTGTTAATTTATGAAAGTTATTTAAAGAGCTTCGTACCACAAGTGGAAAACTCCCTCATTAATGCATATTAACTAGATAGTGTAAACTGAAGATACAATAACCCTGATTGCATGAAACTAATTATCACATGCTCTGAAATGTTATTAATTTACTTGTTGAACAAAGATAAATTAAACTCTAATGAAATACTGAAATTTTGATCAAATTCTATTAATTTTCCTAGGATTCCACCAGAGATACTAACAGAAGGGGAAAAATCAGTTTTTATGTTTTATTTATTCTTATTAATGAGACTGAGTGAAGTAGAATATCTACTTCTAGAGCTACAAACGTTAACCGTGAAAGTACTGGCACAGTGTCCTACATATCGTGACCTAAAGACGAAAAAAGAAACCTCTGCAAGCTTACGTCCAAAGGTGCTCATACCCACACCAGTTGGGTAACGGATCACGCCCTTCAAGGTGAACAATCTGTAATGTATGTTGTTCTTGATTTTTACTAACTTATAAAGAACAGCCTCGTTCATTTTTTCTTTCTTCCAAGAACCAGTTACATTCCCTCTAATTTCCTGTATGTATAGTTCTAGTTTTGCAGCTCGACACTGGGTGTTATTAAAGTCTACAAATTCTTGGAAAATGTCCAGTCTCTGGTTTCTTTTAACAATTTAAAGGATAGTGAACTAGTATGCAAATAAATCTTATAAAAATCGAAAGCTAATTCCAATTGTACGTTATAGGTTACAAATAATTAAAGTTAGTCTGGCCTGTAAAATGTTGGCAGTGTGGTGAAGACAGGGTCGTAGGTAGCGGTTAGGCCATTCAGGCCATGACATGACCACTTTTTCATGACATGTATAAATACAACTCATGTATTCACACTTGCTACTTTTAATTCAGTACACTACGTTGCTTGTATGCAGTATTTGTAGTTACAAGTGGCTCAAGAATTAATCTCATAGCATTAAAATTTCAAATAATTTCTGGGGGGGGGCATGCCCCTAAGACCCTTCTGAAAATGACGATGGCCTGACTACTCTACATATACTTCCTATAGCAGTAAAAGAAAATATCATAATATACGTTATGCTGAATATATATATGCCCACACACAAACTGTAAAAGCAAAAGCTATTTCTATTGTATAGTATGATAAAAAATACAACATATTTAAAACGTACGGTGTTATAAAGAGAGTTATGAGCTATTTCCAATGTACTTTATAATGAAAAATACAATAAAGTATTTTCCATCCACAATATTATGCAAAGTTCAGTGAACTTGCTTCAGTACACCTTCTAATGAATGATGTAAAGATCTCCAATCAACTTACTGTACAATAAGGAATGTAATGAGCTATTCCAATTATAATATGATCAAAGTAAGAGCGAGGAGAAAGTTGTGAAACTCCGAAAGATCTTATAAAAGTGAATTGATAAATATCAGAATCTTAATGTTCTATTAACCTTATTTGTGTACGTTAGGATATCTATATAAATTGTAGCAATACTGTCTGTTGTATGTCCATGTAACTACTTCGCGGGGTGTGGATGGATCTTCACCAAAATTAGTATGGAGCTTCATAAAGTACATACGAATTTTCAAGTTTGCGATTTTTATAGCGCTTTTAATTATTTCCCCCCCCTGTAAATAGTCTATTTTTTACAATTACATATAAGTGAAGAATATTTTTATATTCTAAGATAACGTTTCAGTTACAATAAATTTTCGCAACTTCCTCCTGTGCAGGGGACGAGTATTCCAGCTAATTGTTTAATGAATTAATGCCATTGTAATTCTAAAAGTTTCCGTTTTTATATGCTCTTGTATGGAACAGAACAGTTGTCCAGAAGTTTTAGCAGTTGTTATTACATATACTCCAGGATTACATATTAATATTAAAGAGCGCAAGATTTTGATTGTCTCCCGTAAAGCTAATTCTGTAAAAAATGAAGTGTGAAAGCTGCAAAAAGCTACCCCAAATAAATAAAATAAGATTAAAACAAAACTTTAACTCAATCCTACTTGTGGTTTGAATGTTTGTATAGTAAATGCTTTCGAGAAGTTCACACACATATATATTTTCTCCATCTATTTGAATGCTATCAGACAGCGCTAGCCTTAAAAATAACTAAAAAAAGTTACTGTATTTTGTTAGAAAATATTTATTGTAGGGGTTTGACACTAATTTGTAATATATCTAACAGGACTGACAATCTTCCTCAATGGTATTCCTGGATCGCTTCATACAGAATCTCAACACATTTTAAAATATTGCTTACACTTGCTTCTACATCAAACCAACGAAAGCTATGTGCTAACGTCCATTATTTCGAACTGTTAACCGGATAAAAGACATCTAGTCAGAAACGTCCTCCAGCCTCTACCATTTACATTAAGGAATAGGCTAGAACTTTTATAACTCACCTAAAACTTAAAGTTTGGGGAATATTTAAGGAATCAACCTTAGCTGTGCAGCTCCTCACCCTGAAAGGCACCCTAATAATATTGAAATCCTTAATTATATAACAGTTTAAAACAGTTCAGATTTTGTAAGGAAATACAAAGCATAAAGTATAATGGAGCTAAAAATTTATTAGTCGAACAGAGAGTTTTCAAAACGAATTCAAAACTAGTAGGCCCAGCATTGCCAAGTGTGTTAAGGCGTGCGACTCGTAATCTGAGGGTCGCGGGTTCGCATTACCGTCGCGCTAAACATCTCGCCCTTTCAACCGTGAGGGCGTTATAAAGTGACGGTCAATCCCACTGTTCTTTTTAAAATATTTTCTGAACCCAAAAGAGCCGTTTTTGCATATAAAATTCTCAACAAGTGGGTTTCTCGACATCACTAATCCCACTGTTCGTTGGTAAAAGAGTAGCCCAAGAGTTGACGGTGTGTGGTGATGACTAGCTGCCTTCCCTCTAGTCTTACACTGCTGAATTTGGGACGGCTAGCACAGATAGGCCTCGAGTAGCTTTGTGCGAAATTCAAAAACAAACAAACAAACGATCAAAACTAGTAGGCTTTCTGTTTAAAAGTTCTTTGCAATTATTCCACACACTTTTTAATATCATAAAAATGTGATATACTTGAAAATTTATCCACTGAAATTAATTAAAACGCTAAAATCTAATTTAATTTTAATCAAGGTAATTGTGTATATTAATGATAGCATATACGAAAAAAAAACTAAACACGTTGGATAATTCGACATAAAAATGTAACTTATTGCGTTACATTTCTTCCTCAATATTCTATTCATCCTCACACAAACCATGTTTAAAGTAGTGTCCTTTTAATTTAGCCATTAAAGTATATGGTTATGGGTATGGCTTGTTGCCATTCCTGAGGCAAATCAAAAGTTTTGAGATTCGATTTGTTACACATCTCTGCATTATCAACTGTAGAGGAATCATAACAGTAACAATTATCGTGTTACTAAGTAGCCGAATAACAGACGACGTGTGATATTGCCTTATAACCCTACCCCAGCTCAGAATTTTAAAAGTTAATAACGGCAGTGCCAGAACATTATGATATTCTGACCCGGCCCGTTAGCAAAAGCTGTCGTTCATACCGGAAATACGTGTGTAGAAAATACATAACAATAATATGAACATGTTATTAATACTTCGCGTTCATCACTTAAAAGTAGTAATATGTAAATATTGGTCCATTCTTAAATGCCAAAACAAAACATTGACAAAGTTCTGCTGTATCCACAACAATAGATGATAGCTCATAAAGACAGTAATATAGAGAAATCTGGCATTAATCACAGTAATATAGAGAAATCTGGCATTAATCACACTAATATAGAGAAACCTGACATTAATCACATTAATATAGAGAAATCTGACATTAATCACATTAATATGGAGAAATCTGACATTAATCACATTAATATAGAGAAATCTGACATTAATCACAGTAATATGGAGAAACCTGCATTAATCACATTAATGTAGAGAAATCTGGCATTAATCACAGTAATATAGAGAAATCTGACAATAATCACATTAATATAGAGAAATCTGGCATTAATCACATTAATATTGAGAAATCTGGCATTAATCACATTAATATTCAGAAATCTGGCATTACTCTCGTTGCATCATTTTAATTCATGTTCTGTGAAACTGAATGCACACTAAGCCTAATTCACTATAATCACACTTTGTTCTGTGGTCTTCAAAAATAAAACACCATCTGAATTTTGACTTTTTTTTACATCAAACGTTTTTGAGTGTATGTCGCATATTTCTCTACGTTGTTATTGTTTGCGAAATTTTACAAAAAAGCCAATAGAGCACCACCTTCAAAAACAATTCTTAGTTTTAAAATGTCACAGATTTAAGATTACATATTTATTTTAATATCCGTGTTTTTTTAGTTTAATACATACTTAGAGATGCATGTAACTTATCAAATTATTAAATGAGTATTGCGAAAGTTTCGCCCGTTCTGTAAATAAGTAATAGATTCTCGAACATAAGAATCACTAATATGTGTTTTATATTGTTGTCAACTGAATTTTCAAAAAACCTCGCCGAATGATTATTTATGAAAGGAAGCAATCCCAACACGCGGAGAGTTAACTTAATATTGTTGGTTCGCTACAGCTGGTATGTTATGAACTTTGAAAGCTATAATTGTAATTAACGTTTATTAATGGGGAAAGTGCAGATACTTGACTATAAACGTTCATAGATTTTGAACATTACACACCTTTGAACTTCAGCAATTACCACCAGATATTAATATTTTTATGGGATATTTTGTATCTTCGCGAAGTGAACACGTAATTAATTCGTTCTTCCTGAACCATCGATAAAATATCCATTTCCAGACCAGATGGAAGACTTAGTATTGTTTGTAAAACTTTTGTATATAAATCATTATTTGCAATAATCATTATTATAAAGTGTATTGTTGTTTGTACATTAAAATATATACACTACTAGCCAAAATCTGAAGGCCAATGAACGCAAAAAAATATCCATTTTGCGTTGTTAGACTCAACCACTTATTTGAGTAGAGCTTCGAAAGATGAAAATAACAAAAGGGAAACTAAAAAATTTTTAGCATTTAATAGGGAAAATATTAATACTATGAAATTAGCCTAAATACTAGCTGATCAAAAGTTTAAGACCATACTGAAACGAAGCGTTAATCGGTAAACACATAACGAAATTTAGTCATTTATGCTCCAGTATTAGAGTTATCAACATCTCCTGTGTTACATTGGGTAAAAACATGGCAAAGGCTAAAAAGTTGACAGAGTTTGAACGTGGCAGAATTGTCGAGCTGCAAAAGTAAGGTCTCACTCAACTTGGCAACGCTGATGAGATTAGGCGTGGTAAAACTGCTGTTGCAAATTTCTTAAAAGACCCTGAGAGATACGGAACGAGAATTTCAAGTAGTCGGTCCAATAAAATTTCCTCGGTATTGAGCAGGAGGATTTGACGGGTTGTGCGGCAAGATACCAGCCGATCGTCGAGCCAGATTAAGGCCCTTGCGGATGCAGAATGCAGCTCAAAAACAATAAGACGGTATCTACGAGAGAAATGCTATAAAAAATAGGAAAAGTCTTCAAAGGCCACGCCTCCTCTCACACCACGAAACAGCTCAGTTAAACTCTGCTGAGAAGCACCAAACACGGGACGTAGAAAAGTGGACGAAAATTTTGTTTTCTGATGAGAAAAAATTTAACTTGGATGGTCCAGATAGCATCCAACGTTACTGGCATGATAAGGATATCCCACCGAAGACATTTTCTACACGACATAATGGAGGACGTTCCATTATAATTTGAGGTGCTTTCTTCTGTTATGTAGATATCATGTAAATGTTATGTAAACAAAAACCATGTCGAGAGTGTTATGTAAACGACAACCATATCGAGAGTGTTATGTAAACGACAATCATGTCATGTCGTGTTTGAATTTCCATATTTATATTATTGTTTCGAGGTTTAAACCAGTGAAATTTAAAATAACATTTTAGAATTAATTAAAATTCATTTAGAATTATTTATGTAAAAATTTCTAGAACTAAGTAGATTGATCACTTGTATTGGCCTGGTGTTTGTACTGTGGAATTTTGGGAAGTTACGCGATTAGTATATAAACAGATGGCGATGCGAGGGAAGTAAGTCATCCGTTTCACTCGGATCAAGAAGTTTGTCTCGTTTGAGAAACTTTAAACGTTTCTCGTGTGATTATTCAAATTGAATTTGTGAATAGAGCTAGATCAACTAAAGCGGTGAATTTATTTTATTGCGTCAATCTTTATAATTCAGTCGAATTACGGATTATACCGAAAGCCAACACGTATTGGGCTGTGAATTTTTTTGAAAATACCCATTCAAACTTCGTAAATTTCTCCGTGGGACTAAATTCTCCGCCTAGATTGGAACTTTGAATTTCGGATTTGGACACTCATTCCGGATCATATTATTAAGCACAAACCAGTGCCTTTTTGTATTATAAGTGGTTTTGAAGGTTGAAACTGGATATCTGTTATTGCTATTGGATAATTTATTTTGTGTCTATCACATATAAGTTGATCATCGTAATAGTTATACAAGCTGCTATCTGTGTCTTTCTGTTGCGTTCAGTCCACGTAAAAAACGTAACACTTCTTACATGGAACAATGGAGCTTCAGGTTATACAGGGGCGTCAAACAGCAGCTGGCTACATTGGCATGTTGGAGAGAGCATCCTTATTGACTAAAGGCCCTCGATTGTATGGAAATGACTGGAAATTTCAGCAGGACAATGCTGCAATCCACAATGCTCGCAGGATAAATAACTTTTTTATGTCGAATAACGTGATTCTTTTGGACCATCCAGCGTGTTCGCCCGAACTGTGCCCCATTGAAAATGTTTGGGGGTGGATGGCAAGGGAAGTCTATAGAAATGGACATCAGTTTCAAACAGTGCATGATCTTTCTGAAGCCATCTTCACCACTTGGAATAATATTCCAGCCAGCCTTCTGAAACGCCTCCTACTACAAAGCGAATGTTTGAAGTTATTTGCAATGACGGCCATGCAACTCACTACTGAGACCTCTTGTTGGGCATTTCTTACCCTGTTTAGGACTTCTTTTTGGTATGGTCTTTAACCTTTGATCAGCTAGTATTTAGCTAATTTCATAGTGTACACATTTTCCATGTTAAATGCTAAAAGGTTTTTAATTTTTATTTTCCTTTTTTTATTTTTATCTTTCGAACCTCTACTCAAATAAGTGGTTGAGTTTAGCAACGCAAAATGCATATTTTTCTTTATGTTCATTGGCCTTAATATTTTGGTCAGCAGTGTATGTGTTAAGAAAGAAAAGTGTGTGTATCGATCTTGTTTGTAAATATCAGAAATTTGATACATATAGTCATTCACTTAACTTCATAAATTTAAATTTCCGGCTATTTCAAATTGTAATGCGTAACGTTCGTAACATAATAAATGGGACACATTATAATACGTAACAACAACACCCAATTGACCGCTAAATATTAGACTGTTTTAATGGAATGATAATACACTCATTGCTCCAAAAAGTGAAGCACAATCTTCTGAGAAGCGGTAACTTGGAGCAAAATATTCATGTATCGTACCAACCCAAGACACTTATACTGTAATCATTAGTGTTTAGTTAAATCTTTAAAGGTGAACAAATCATTATGGGTATAAATATGCAGATCAGGATTTTCCTACTATTACATTCATTATCAAGTACAAAACAATTAAGTCTGACAATGTGTGAGAAATAGCGCTTTAGGATACCCTCATTCTGAGCTGAGATATATGATATAAATATTAATAATCATAATGACGGGTTAGAGGGTGTTGTTTGTAATTAAGCACAAGATAACACAATGGACTATCTGTGCTTTGCCCACCACAGGTATCGAAACTCGAATTCTAGAGAAGGGACTCCATACAAATACTGCTGTACCACTGAGAGTGGATTACATGAGAGAAGGGTATATTTTATTTTTTTATTAATCGATATTTTTACAAATTAAACAGTGATGAAACCATTACTGGAAAAAATTATGTATTTGTGAAACGTATATTTTTCTTCTTTTTCCTCAATTCTGTATCTAAATATTTATTTGTCCATTGCTTAAACTCAGTTAAATTAACCGGGTCCAGCAAATTCAAAGGTAACACATCCAAGAGGCCAAAAACCCTGTTATAAAAAAAAACTGTCGTAGCTGAGGATAGCTCCAACCTTATCAAAATTTACATTTGTGTTTACTAGTTCAACCATCTTACCATTAAGTATAACAAAATATAATGCATCAGCACTATCAATTTCAGTTAAAATCTCAAACAGTTTAGTCATATCTCCTCTACTTTAGGGAAAGAAAAATTATTTCAAAATTCTTAACCTGTTCTCGTATGACAACATATTGGTAGTTTTCCTCTGAAATCTTTGCGACAATTCAATATTCTGAGGTAAGGTACCCAAGACTGAACACAATACTCCAAATGCAGTATGACTAATGACCTAAACAATAAAATCATAACCTCTCTAATCTTATACTAAACATTTCTGTATATACAACCTAAAATTCTATGAGCCCTTCCACTAACAAAAACACATTGCTTTGATCGTTTACGAGATTAGTCTACCAGAACACCATCATCCATTTCTTTTTTAACTCTTAAGGTTGTTCTGGGATGGTTAGGACCAAATAAAGTGGCTTGGATTTTAAAGGCAATGATATGAAGACACCAACAACGAGTCCACTAAATTAATGTGGCCCATAAAGCAGTAAAGAAAGAAAAGAAACCCGAAGAACCCCTACTGCAATAAGAAATGATCTAGTATAAGCTCCCTCAAGAAAAACAGTACAGGACAAGTTCCAAAGAAAGGCGTAAATAAAATGGTTATATGACAATGAAAGGAACAAACATCGTAATTTTTAAATTAAACCCCGATGCTAAACTATGTTAAAAATACTAGCAAAATCGAAAAGAAGATCAGTAGGTTTAGAAGTGGTAAAATCGTTGATAATGGCATCACATAAGCGGAAAAGTTTATTCAGAGTAGAAAAGTGGGGTGGAAACCTACGTTGGTCTGAAGAATAGTGTTATATCAGGACAAGTGAATGAAGTCTGCGAACTAGGATTCGTTCAAACATTTTACTGTAAACGCTAATAAGACTAATTAGTCTGTATGAATCAAGCTACACTAGAGACTGGATGGTTTTAAGAAGGATAAAATAGTAGAATACTTCCATGAAACAAGGTATGAGCCAGCGTGAAGAAGAAAATTATAAAATGCAACCAGAAGAAGAGTGTGTGTGTGTTTCGTATAGCAAAGCCACAAAGGGCTATCTGCTAAGCCTACTGAGGGGAATCAAACCCCTGATTTTAGCGTTGTAAATCCGAATACATTCCGCTGTACTAGCGGGGGGCAACAGAAGAAGGAAAATTAGGCAAGGACATTTCAAATATGAAAGTAAAACATACCAACAGGGTCAGGTGTGGTATTGCCTTGATATCGAAGGAAATAGTGAGCATCGTGGGTGCATTAAAGAAGCAAACAGAGAGAACATGGCCAAGACTAGGAATAATATCGGGGAAAGAAGGTTCAGTTTGATGATAAATAACAAAAGAAGCTTCAAGATTCAAAAGGATATTTATCAGGAACTCGAAAATGGGTTTGCAAAAAATAAACAAAAGTATTAGCTTTAGCTACTGAAGAGAGAGGAGCAACCCCGTTAACAAGAACAGGGTAGGAAGAAGTAGTTCGTTGACCAGTAAGGACTGCTTGAACTGGATTACAAGCCAACCTTTGTAGTCCATGGGAACAAGTGAGGACCAATGACCCACGAAAATGATGAAAATCATAAAGTAGCATGGAAGAAAAAAGCAGAGGATCCAGAGCCCGATAAGGAACAGCAAACATAGGAGAAGAGGAATAAAGAATGTAGAGTACCAGAGAGAGAAGAAGAGATTTCAGGTTGGAGCATAACTATCAACCTGAGTAAAAGAGGAGAAGCAGACTTCTATAGCTTCGACAGCAGCAAGTGAAGCAATAATATGAAAACGATAGGCATCCCAGTTGGCATGACGAAAATATCAAAATGAAAGATGAGGAACAGGGGAAGCAGAAGTATGAGTAGATCTAAACTGAATCCAGATAGGAAATGATCAATACCAATAGAAGAGAAAAGACTGACAAAAAGAAAAGGTAGGAAATTGTCAGAAGCGAAAACAACATCAAGAGGCGTGTTGCAAACAGGACGAATCAGAGAAGGGATAGATAAAAATGAGTCAGAAAGGTCAGCTAGTACAAAGCAAAACAAGATAATTCTAATACAGAACGGCTATGGATATAAATGTCGGCAAGGACTATGTAGCCGCAAAAAAGGCAATCCAAAGTACAAAAGAAGTCACAAGCCGAGAAGAATGTATGTGGTGGCCAGTGTAAAAACCCTATCAGGAAAGTATACTGTGATAAGAAGATGTTTGGGAAAAGTATTAGGACGGGGGTGGCCAAATCGCGGCTCTTTGACATACAAACATGTTGGCTGAGCTCCTCTTGGCATCACAATTAATATAAAAGGTGAATAAAAAATTTCAAGCTTCATAATTATTTACCGGGTATAAACTGAGAGTCCACTGGATTAAAATGTAAATTTGATGTTCATGGTGAATAAATATATTCAAGAATTTAAATCAAATTTTAATGCTAGATTTGAGCCAGAGATTAAAGAAAATTCGGATCAGTAAGGAATAAAGAGGAATTTTACTGGAAAATCAGTAATCATACAAGCCGATGCTGACAATGATAGTTTTTGTGAGCGTGGCTTACAATCGCGTGTGGTTGAGTTGAGGGCAGTGAAATTAGCGGAGTGTTAGGGTGATACTGGGTAATGTAGAATTTGATTGCGTTGGGCGTGTTTGAGCTTATTGCTTCTTTTCATTTTAATTTTTTTAAAGTATCTGTGAAAATGGCATCATCTGATTGTAAGAAGTAAAAGTATGAAGATGAAAACAGAAATTTTAAGCAAGAGTGGGAGGAGGATTTTACATTTACCGTTTAAGGAGGTAAACATTTGTGTCCTCTCTCCAATGTGTTACTCAGTCATTACAAAGCCAGTAACTTGAAACACCACTATGAAACAAACCACAAAAACTTTTCATCTGATTATTCATCTCAATCAGAATTATGGAAAAACAAGCTAGTTGTGTTAAAATCATCACTAAATAGCCAGCACACACTGTTGACAACATTCAGTAAGGAAGTTGGTACAATGACTAAAGCTAGTTTTGTAATGCCATAAAATATTGCTTGTGCTAAATAGCCATGTTCTGAAGGTGAATTTGTTAAGAATAATGTAGATGAAGTTGTTTAAGTGTTAATTCAAATAACACAAAACTTCAGCAACTAATAGCACAAACACCAGCTTCACGCCACACTTCAGAAAGACGTATCTCTCAGATCAGTGCTGATGTTGAAGGCAAAATGCAAAATGAGTTGAAGAATTCCTTTGCATTCAGCTTAGCCCTTAACGAATCTACAGATACACAAGGCAATCCACAACTGGTGGTATTTGTTCGTTACGTTTCCACTGAAGTAGCTGTGAAAGAAGAGATGTTAAACTTAGTGGCACAAAAATAAACAACTCGTGGTATTGACATTAAAAATGCGTTTGACAGAGCTTTAACAAATGTTGATATTCCACTGGATAAATTCGTCACTGTTGCAACAGATGAAGCACCTGCAATGGTGGGGAAAAATGAAGGATTAATTGCATTTATGAAAAGTGATCCCAGCTTTCCAGAGTTTCTTCCTATTCATTGTATTATTTATCGTTAACATCTGACAACCAGATACTTTGAATATGAAAATGCTATAAAATTTGTTCTTGATAGTTCAAAAATTTTATTGAAGTTAAACCCAGTGATGTCTTTTTCTACTGCACTGTGAGGTGACTGTCAGACAGCAATGTCTTAAATAGATTTATGTATCTGTTGGAGCTTATTATTACTTTTCTTGAAAAAGAAAGATTCTATTCTCAGCTGGAAAATGATGAATGGATGCAAGATTTAATGTTCCTTACCGATATAATGAATCATCTACAAACTCTCAACTTGGCACTCCAGGGGAAGGATAAGATTGTTTCTGATCTTACTTGAACAATTTTCAGTTTTCAGAATGAAATAATTTTTTTTCAAAGAGACATATTGTCAAGAAACTTCAGTTACTTTCCCAGTCTCAAAAGGAAAGTAAATAGATTCCATGATATTGAAATAAAATACCAGAAACTGGAAGAATACAAAGATAAGTTACAAGGAGTGCTTGGTAATTTCCAAGACAAAATTGAGAACTTGGAAAAGCTGAAGTCTTGCTTCGCCTTTCTTGTATATCTATTAATGGTTGATCTGATCAATGATAATTGTCCAATTCTCGAACCTCTTTTTACAGAATCATCTGCTTTTGAAATGGAACTAATAGAACTGCAGGAGGATTTGGGTCTAAAAATTATCCATAAATCCCTTTCTACAATTGAGTTTTGGAAGCAAGTTCCATAGATAAAATATCCTGGGCTGAAGAAAACCAGTACGCGATTCATCTTAATTTTCAGCACACCATACTGCTGTGAATCACTGTGCTGTGTAATGAAGTTCGTGATGTCGAAGCATCATGCAATTCTTGCAAATCAACACCTAACGGAACTAATTCATACAGCCTTGACAACATATCAGCCGGAATTTCTTCGACTCACAACTAAAACGAAAACTCACAAGACCTCTTCTTGCAGTAAATAGTCTGATAATTGTATCAATGCCTGTTTGTGTCAGAAAAAATATTACGATAAGACTAGAATTTTGTAAGGTGGTATCCGATTAAAATATCTCTAATTTTATAGTTTTACATATTTTCTTTCATGTTTTGACCAGATATTTACTAAGACAAATATCATTAAAAATATCTGTTTTACTCCTTGTATTTTTGGCAGTCTCGTTTAATGTTAATAAAACGCAAATTAGCATATTCTTCTGAGATGTTTTTGTAGTTTATTACCGTATTAATTACGCTCAATATAGTTAAAACAATAATTAGCCAGGATTTTGAAAACATTTGGTATATATATATGTTTACTTTGTGATTATTGAAACTCATACAAACTAGCAGTTTAAAAACTACATACATTAATAAATATTATTACGTACATGTATTTCTTAATATTTATAATATTAAAAGTTTTCTAACAAAATGTGCAGGTGACATCAAAAACGTGTGTGTAATATTTGTTCTTGTTTTGCGGCCCTCAAACATTTAAAGTTTATCGTATGTGGCTATTACGTTAAACAAGTTTGGCCACCCCTGTATTAGAAGACAAGAAATGAGTATGGAAAGGAAGGTGAAAATCACAACAATACAAACTCTACCAACACGAGAAGAATGATCACAGAAAATAAAACACTAATGGTACACCTTCTCCGTCTGAGAGGGCTTAAGAAATGTTTCGTTAAGAAAAATGTAATAATAAGCAACTTCATGGAGAAGCAAATCCAACAGAGGAAGGTTTTGAACAAAAGAAAGATGTTAATAAACAAAATTCTCACCACACAGTCTTGACGATGCGTAATAATTATGGTTCCCATAAACGACGAAAATAAAAATATGTATTCAACTCAAAATAGGTAGCGTGCATACCAAACTGAAAGACGGCTGTAGCAACATGTTGAATGATATTAAGAAAAAAATTGGCGCTGATAGGGGTGTATGTTTTGGAGAAAAATAGTGAGAAAACGAAGAATGTTCTCAATCATAGGAGGAGGAAATAAAGCTAAAAGAGAGAGTACCAGGTGGAGCCACTGTAATAGGATCGTCCTGTGAGGAAGAAGGTTTAACACGACATCTATACGAATAGGTAGGATGGTTCTGGTAACGTGTTTTATAAACAGGAGGCAGTTATAATTGAAGGCACCGACAAGCAGAATGAAGGCCCCAGCAATGGAGGCACATAGGAGAATTTGTAACTTATCACAAGAAAGAGCGGAATTTTCTGCACAGCATCAAAGTGACTCTAGAGTCCAAACAGTGTTCAAGATGTCTCCTGACTGTTTTTTGGTAAAGAGGTGATGTAAGGAAGAGAGGGTGTCAGTATGAAAAAGTTTACCAATGTATTATGTGCGTGGAATATTTTGTTATAATTCAAAATGTTTTCGCTCCTGTCTGCAATATCATTGGCCACATAATAATTATTTTAATCACTTAAAAACAATGGTTATCCCTGTAAATAAAATTTGAGCTGTTTAATTAGTTTTCCTATTGTTATAATAAACAGAAACAAAAAAGGTAATTTATACTCCTCATTTAACTCAATCAATTAAATCATTGAATTATTATTTTGCACAAAACATGGTATGAATTTAACGTCTATTGTGGTAATTAGTGATTTAATAACAAAAGAATGAAGGGGAAATTTTATTTAACATAATATGTTTGCTTCTTTAACGGGTACCCTCATCTACTAGTTATAAAACAAAACAAGAAAATGCTTTAGCTATTACATCAGTTATGTTTAATCATAGATAAATTAATTATTTGAATTTTCTGCTTTTATGAAAATAACTTTTGGTTAATGTGTTTTTATACTAAAAGAATGTTTGAGGTTTAAAGCACTATTTATTTTCTGCACTTGACAGTTTTATCTTAAACGATTCGCAAAAAATATTTACTGCTTTGAGGTACATCGTAAGTGTGACAAACTTCTAAACATAACATTTAATTCAAATTAAAACTAAAGTATCTCAGAATATAATACACGTAACGTAATTTGAAGTCGTAAGGAATTTTCTATATACTAAATGTCATGGATACGTATCATAGTAAAATATACTATAATAAACAATTTAAACACTTGAAATTTAAAGTTTGATAGTTAGATTGCATTGCAACTTTGGTTTCGGAACTCTAGCTGCCTTCATATGAAATTTAAAGCCATAAGATTAAAGACATGAAGTTTCAGTGATGCAAATAAAAATTTACAGAACCTGCTAATACCAGCAAAATATTCTAGAATTTCATTGTTTCATGTACATCGCCTGGTTAAGATATTACAGTTTTGTAGTTTTTCTTCTCACTTTCATTTTGTTTGAGTTAACAGACAACAAAATGTTTCATATTTGAATATTGTACTGAAAGAAAAGCGTTAGGATACTTATGTGTGACTCAGCTTTCATTGAGATGGAAAAGTTTAAGGACGCTCTGAAAGAAGCATTATTATTGAAACTTGATTACTTAGGATCTTCGTAACAACCACAATGGAACTTTTAGAAAAATTTAAAATATGACAATTCGATGCGGCAAAGATTTCAACAGAATTATGTAAGCAAGATAAATTGTGGATAAAAGCAAATGTTCCGAGACTGAGCAGATGTCATTCCTGATGACGAGAAACCAACTTGAAATAAAAATATATCTCAGAACGGCTGGTATAGGTATGAACACTTTTACTGGCAAGCAGAGAACAACGTTCTGACCTTCCCAGATCATCTTCAGGTTAACAAAGAGAAAGTGGGCAGATGTCAATGTGCAAAGTTTTAGAAAACCAATAAGCTTACAACAGATGGTATCAACACCAACTAAACCACACCTTTTAAAAGTATAATATCTATAGAGATTCATGAATGAATTTTGGTTAATTGTTGTTCTGTCCGAAAATCGTTAGTCTCATCTGCCAATAGGAAAGAGCGCTTACAAGGTTGCAAAGTCCATCAAGATCAAAGTTTTGAGCAATAAAAATGCGTCATATGAAATGAAAGTCCGAAATTTATGCAGTTTTTCTACTGATGAAAGTTGCTAGAGTAACTGCGAAAAGTATTTCTATGGCACGGACTGGATCCCTTTGTTGTTTTTAATGATTAAACTTCACCCTCTTATGGTCTATTTCGATCTTTAAGATGATGGGTAGCTCTAAGACGACAATTTCGTCACCCTTCTTTTCCAATATTGCTCTTAAATTGGATGAAGAGAACAGGAATTCCACCATCTCTTCTGGACAGCACACTCCTTAAATCTCAACCCAGTTACGAATATATGGGCTGTATGGGACCATTCTGCTGAAGGATATGGAACATTATTGCTTGTTAAATAAAGAAAAATAAAAAACTAATGCTAAAAACTTAGGAAATATATGATATGTTGAATTTAGGTTATAATTAAAGCCCACGAATGTCGTACACATTGTTATATCAAGGTTTCCACTTTTTTATCCAAGGAGGTTCTACTTTTTCTTTCGTAAAAACTTTGCCATAATAAAAATGTGAATCATTTAATCAGAATATGTTCTGGAGAAAATTGCTGCATTCCTATATTTTAATGTTATTAACCTTTAAGTTATCAACATTTTAATATTTTTCCTACTTATAGGATTAACATATTGCACAATATTAAGCAATTTTATGTTTTGGGGGGTTAAAACAACGATGTTAAGGATTCACAAACAATATAGAACATAAATAATTTAAAAAAAAACGTGTATAAAAACCGAAAAGATCTAGTCTGGTAATTCAAGGGTTAAAACATAAAACTCAAATAACAAGTTTTCAGGCATGGTCGACCAGGAATATATTTGTGTGAACACTGTTAGGTCAAAAAGAAAGAGAGAAACTGAAATTGTTATACGATTATAACAATAACTAGGGATCCCTATTTCCTTATCTTATTGTAAAGCTATGAAATCAGTGAAAACAAATAAACAAACATAGCTATCACAGATGGTCTTACGTGCAAACATAGGCAGGCGTGAGTTGTTTTTGTTTTGCTTTTTTGCCAAATTAAATCTAACAAATATATTATTTACTTCAAATATTCAAGTGAAATCTAGGCCTTACCTCTTTCGTGCAAACAGTGTCAGTTCCATTCATTTTAGATGATCAGATAAAAGTGGAAAATGAGGCTTATTTCCACCTGTAACTAAGGTATACCAGCATGACCCAGCTTAAAAATGTGTGTACGTGATGTGCTTTCAAACATCAAGATATCTCTGCATATAAATAAATTACATGTATACATTTTGATTTACTACAATCTCAAAACGTGCTTTATAATGTACAACACATTTTCACTTTGTAAATGGTATAACAACCTTCAACTTTGCGTCCTCATGCTTCATTTTTCTTCCATTACTAACTGTATATAAATATTTACACCTGAGATCGCACTAAAATATTGTTTCCCAGTGACACAGCACTATGTCTGGAAATTTCGATATCCTTGGTGGGCAGAGCACAGACAGCCCATTTTGTAGCTTTACGTTTAGCTACAAATAAACAAACTATAATACTATCAAGAATCATACCCTGGAAAAAAAGTTAAATATTTATATCAAAAGTTATTTATTTTATTTAAAAATTATTTGCTTCAAATAAATAACTATGTTTATAACAAAATTTAAGCACGAATTTTTTCAATACCACTCACGTTTTAGTACTATGTTACTTATACCTGTTTGTTTTTCATCGAGATGCAAACTATCCGAGATGCTCGGCTGTTACAACTTGAACATATACAAACACAAAGTAGTAACTAATGTTGGTGATTCAAGTCCGTAGGGGAAAAGTTAGGGCACGCTATAAAAAATTTGATGTGTATACTAGACAACTTTGATAAGGTTGAAGCAAATCAAAAGATGCCAGGTAATAACCATTTTCTGGGAAGCATTGCGATTAAAAAGTGATTATCCGTTTTTCCATAGGTTCAATAGGTTCTTAAAGAAAGCAATTGGAGTGATTCTCGGTAGGACCTTATAAGTATGGGTAAAAGATGAGAATACCTGTTTAAGCTTTGCATTTGACCACATATCGCGCAGCGAATTTGTACTGGATGTCTGTACTCTTCAGAGTTAAATCATATTTCTATCAGTGATAAACCGTTCGTTATACCGCTAGATCCGAAATCCCTAACGTTGAATCACTGAATAAACGAAGAGCAGCCAGCCAACCAGCAACATCCAATGCTACAAGGCTTTATCCAGCTGTTTGAATGAAACATCTGCATTGACTGTCACTTTTATAATTCACTCACAACTGAACGGTGCAGAACTTATTCACCGTCATCTTTTCAATGTACAGCTTGTCACACTAACTATTACTTCATCAAATACACTATAGCTTATAACATAACCAAAAGAAAAAAACAGTTGATGGATCGATTGAAGTTTTAAAAAAAATTGCATAGATAAGTTTTTATTGAAATACGTGATTTAGTTTACATTTTGTTAAGTGAATGAGACTTATTTGTCAAAGCTAATATTTTTAATATCATAAGTCAGAAAGGTAGTTCGTAAGCTTAATTACCAATTCGTGTTTGAAAAACAGTATTGATACATATTATCACCGAAAGACAAAATATTGAAAAACAGTATTGATACATATTATCACCGAAAGACAAAATATTGAAAAACAGTATTGATACATATTATCACCTGAAGACAAAATATTGCTACAGTACAATGTATCTGAAGATGTTGCCAAAACGTGAATTCTTTGTGATTTATTTTTTACTTCTGTTTGTTGGCTTGGAATTAAGCACAAAGTTACACAATGAGATATCCGTCCTCTGCCTACTACGAATATCAAAACCCGGTTTCTCGCGGTGGGAGTCCGCGTGCACATCACTTTATCATTATTTCTTTTTCTACAGTTTAAAAATACTTCAATATCTAATATCGAAGTTTCGGATTAAAAAGACATGTTATATACAAAAATCTAATTACTTGAAATGTGTTTTTCATTACTTTAATATCAATAAATAATCATCAGAATCGAGTAAATTTTTAAAAATTATCTAAAATTCTTATTTTTTGTACAAAACATCAAGACTTGTTTGATACTTAGATGAGTTTCGAAAAGAAACATGAAAATATTTATTGTTCCAGAGAAAATTTAATGTCGTTAAAGAAAGATAATATTAAAATTTACATTGTCTCCTACAGTATTTGAAAGTAACGACAATTCCAAATTCAAATGCATATTACATAAAAATGATAAGCTGAAAGTACAAATGAAACCGACCTCTCCAGCGCTACAATCATCAATAATAAAATCAACTCGAACTATAGTCAAACAACCGTTCAAAAATGCATATGCATATTGTTCAGTATGACAAAGATCTACGTTTGAACTGTTTGACACAACCTGACTCTTTCACCTCTGAAGTGCGAAGTCACGATTTGCAGTAATGCTTTGTGTTGCATTTTAATTATTATAACCTGTTTATACTTTTATAATTCCTTGGAATTCCCTGTGTATAAGTACCATGCAAATTAACTAAAACTGATGGATAAAAATGTAAGAAGGCTTCACTCACTCACGGTTTCTCCCCCAGTGGCTCAGCGGTATGTTTGCGGACTTCCACGCTAAAATCCGGGTTTCGATACCCGTGGTGGGCAGAGCACAGATAGCCCATTGTGTAGTTTTGTGCTTAATTCAAAACAACAACACTCACGGTTAAATATGTCATTCTTTTCAATTCCTTCATTAGAGATATTCAGTGGCTCTTTTATTGTATTAAAACTTTCTAGTACACGATTATATAAAAATAAATTAACTGGACGAAGTATTTAGAGCAAAATAAAAAAACATGCACTTACCCTTCAGTACACAGCACATGTCGTTGGCTAGAACTTTGATAAAAGTACTTCGTTGTTTTCATGTACTGAAAAGGTTTTTCAATAAAAGGGTGAAGTTCAAATAAATTAATGAATCGAGAATGTTACACATTGCATACCAATTCTGTTTGGGAATGTTTGTTTGCCTTTTGAATTTTGCACGTAGCTACCTCCCTAATTTAACAGTGTAAGACAAGAGGGAAGGCTACTCTTTCACCAACGAATAATGGAATTGACCGTTACATTATAACGCCCTCACGGTTAAAAAGGCAAGTATGTTGTATGGGTCAGGGATTCGAACCCGCGGCCCTTAGATTACGAGCCATATGCCTTAACCATCTGGCCTTGCTGGGCCGGTTTGGGAATGAAATGTACATTACAAGAGAAAGTTAATTTAAGTCATTCTTTGCTTGCAGTGAGATCACAGGCCCTAAGATATTTCAACTAAAATATGATCATATTATCATGGCGCCTCAACCGTGCTTAACTGATGATATAGCGCTTCCGTGGTTGTAAACGTATTTTTTTTATTTCACCTCACATAAACACGTTATTTTGACAGGAAAAAGTGTAAAAGATTGTTCGCCTGACCGAGCCTTAGTGTTTTGTTGATCTACATTTCAACTGTATATTCTTGGCACCATTTGACTCAGACTCTTAAACTGTTGGTGTTGTTTGAAGTTTATGAATTGCAGATGGATCAATGGTATCTGGGTATTTTGCCCTGGAGGGTCAGGTTCTCTTTGACCTCTTCCTCCTTCCTGAACTTATTTTCCCTAACTGTTTGTATGTTAGGTCCTTTTCAGGGCAATGTCCATTTATAGTCTATTATTCACAGTAGGTCAAGTTAGCTGGTGGCAATTTTTTTTTTTAAATACATGAATGTGTAAACTATAAATATAAGATTTAAAGTTTATATACATACATATTTTACTTTAATTTATTTTTTCTTGGCGCAGTCGACAGGATACGAACCTGTGCGGAATGGCAGACCTATCCTGGTTTAATTTGGTTTGAATTTCGCGCAAAGCTACACGAGAGCTATCTGCGCTAGCAATCCCTAATTTTGCAGTGTAAAACTAGAGGGAAGGCAGCTAGTCATCACTACCCATCGCCAACTTTTGGGCTACTCTTACCGACGAATAGTGGGATTGAACGTCACATTGTAACGCCCCCACAGCTAAAAGGGCGACCTTGTTTGGTGCGAAGAGGATTACAAGTTGAGTACCTTAACCACTTGGCCATGCTTTATTTAATTTTTTAAATTAACATGTTTTTCAATCACATTAACAATTTTATCGTCATAAAACCTACGTAACCTCGCTAGAAAGAGGAAGAGCAAGTTGATAAATTACATTTGATGTTTTCAATTTGAAGAAATTGAGTCTATATATATGAAGAAATACTGTAGACAAGACATGAGTTAAAATATGCCACACTGTTGAACGAGAAAGTACACTCCTAGCTGTTTTGGGACACGTGTAAAGAATGCTTTCCTATATACAATGCACGATTAAGTAATTGGACACTCAGGCAATTCATAAGTCTGAAGCTCACTATAGCTTCGTTTTTCAAATAATTACTAATTATATATAAAGGAAATACATTTTTTATAGAAAAATATTGATGTTACACTATTCTTTGTGTAAAAATTTATAAGTATTTGAAATTTTGCATACACGATGAACTAAAATCTTTATCTGGCTTTCTTTGAACATGGTTATTGTGTAATTTGTTAATTAAAATAACGGTCTACATATTTTCTTGTAGTACATTTTATAAAGTTATTATCACAACTATTTTATCCACAAATGGAAATTTGTTATCTTTCTTATATTCACCAGTATTTCTAATTTTATTTTACTGTTTAAACAGTGAAAAACAAAAAACTTGTGGATATGATTATAGTCATTTAAAATAATATACGTCATAACAAAATACCTCCAATAATAAATGGTTAAAAGACTAAGAACAATCATCCCATTTTATTTTGAGTTATTCAAATTAAATCTGTAATACTATTAACACCAGAAAAATAAAATTACAAACGTGTTTATTAAAATATAATATGTTAACTAAGGCTTAATATTCAGAAATTATCAGGGACTTTTATGGCTTTGTTGTTGTTCTTGTTGGTCACAGAGTTATAGAATGGACTATTTGTTCTCTGCTCGTCACGAGTATCGAAGTCCAGTTTTTAGTGGTATGACTCATCAGATGTACAGCTGAGCCCTTGTTTTTGGTTTGATTTGCTTTTATAGTCTTCATAAAGTGTATAAAGAAAGATGTCCATTAAGACCTACAGTTTAAAATATTGAAATTTATAATAATTCTCTGGCAGATATTTAGTTGTTGTTTTTCTTGAAGAATTATGTCACTGACCTGAAGACGAAAGGCGGAAGACTTTCGAAATGTCGTCCTCTACGCTTATGTCTCTACAACAGGCAGTTGTTATCCATCCTACAAAGTTTCATCATGAATACTCTGCCTAAACAATCTATAAAAGAATGATGTTATTGATGGAAATACTGAGGTAGGTTTGAATTTTTGAATGAAATACAATAGTAAGAATTTTTAGTTTTGTTAGCTTTGAAACAGAGCATTGTTAACTAGCATTCCTTTGTAAGAAACAATACAACCTAACAGTGCAGGTGACTATCTTGAATATATTGACCACAAACCATCAGCTGTACAACATGAAACCCAAAAGAATGAAGATTTTTCGGTAATTCTGTATGTGAAGGGGTTAGTCCCTGAATCAATTAACAAATACTCTATATCTATACGAATAAAAAACTCTACTCCCATTTATACCAATACGTAAGTTCCAGGTTTAAAGGTCAAAATTCTATATCTAATACACTGAAATAAAATTCTCAGGTTCTCAACTGTGCAATCAAAACCCAAAATACCATCGACATAATGCAACATTTGTTTCATTGCAGTCTTTTTAGTGTAAACTGAATCACCATCTCGAAACTGAAAGATTTAATAACAAATGAAAGGATGATGAATTCACACATTCTACATTTGTATTACCCAGCAGAATCTTGGCATTCTCTTGTTCTTCTTCCTGTTTTGAAGACAATCAAATATTATTCATTGATGATATTTTTTACATTTTTTAACATCAAGTCAATGTCACTATTGACAACATTCCTAATGATCCAAGGAAGTCTATAAAAATTTGTTTAACAGTTACACGTTGTGTCTTTGTGATAATGTGTTACTTTTGCCCTGCCCTAAAGAGCTATATAACACTAAAATCACGTCAGAAAGTTCCACGAGGAATACATGGAATTCAAATATTGTGTTTTAGTTACTTCAGAACCTATGAGTTTATTTTCACAAATAACTGTGTAAAATAAAAATCATCACCATAAACCCGATTGACAATGAAAATAATTGTTCCAAGGACAACAATTTGTGTAGAACCTCGTTCTCACAAAAATTAATTAATCAATAAAGATTCGAAAATATAATTTAATGGCTGGATATAATTCAAATTGATATAATAACTATATTTTAATAGCTTCCAATTAGAGAAGTAGTGACGTCACTGAAGTATGATGATATAGTATAGGCTTTAGTTCTGTAACTGTTAGTCTCATTAGTTCTAATCAGTGACAATAATATTACATCTTGAGAAAACAATTCGTAAAGTGCTTGATAAACTCACACGAATATAGTCTCTGTATGAATCGACAGTCACCACTATATACATATATGTTACTAATGGTATTTTAGAACATTAGGTGTTCTAAATAACAATTAGTATTTTATTAATATTGCTATTAATGAAGTTTTGATAAAAATGATAGGAAATATTTTCTGGCACTGCTTGTGTTGATGGAGTAAAAAATTATTTTTAGCAACTCGATAATAAATTGGGAAAAAGTAATGACTTTATTATGTCAAAACTAAATAAGATAATATTTATCAAAAAGATTATTAAAAATAACAAGGCCATCTGCTTGTTAAATAATAGTACAACATTTTTACAAAATAAATAAAAATCCAACAATTACGAAGGACGAAAATTGCAAAGGTATTGGCTACATTTGAATAAAAATACAATTATAATTGAGGTAGTGTACAAAAATAGGTTTGGTTTGAATTTCAGCTATTTGCGCTAGTCGTCCCTAATTTTGCAATGTAAGACAAGAGGGAAGGCAGCTAGTCATCTCCGCCCACTGTCAACGCTTGGGCTACTGTTTTACCAACGAATAGTAGGATTGACCGTAACTTTATAGCGCTCACACGGCTGAAAGGGCGAACACGTTTGATGTGACGGAGATTCGACACTGAGACTGCAAGTCGAGTGCCTTAACCATCTGGCTATACTGGACCTTATATGTTACTAAACAATAAGCATGGCTTGACTAACTTTTATAACATTCTGACAAATTAATCAGTCCCTTAACAGTATTTCTTAAATTGGTTTTCTTAGCTAAACGGAAAAACATTTTTAGCTTCAAAGTTGGATTTCTTAACAGGAATGAAAGATAACGTTGTAGAAACTGTAGGTCAGCACAATATCGCATTCGGTAAGATGTGGTTGGTAATACTACTGGTATTATGAAAACATAAAGAAAAAATAGAACACGGACTTTCATCGTAAGATATAATGTTGACTAAAATATATTTGTTTCGAAGAAAGAGAGAGCAAAAAAAGAAGAATTTTTACAATATTTAATGTATGTGCTTCCATCTGTTGGGAAATATATAAAAACTATATTGTAAGATTTTGTTTTCTAATGCCTGAAAATAATTAAAAGTTCTTCGATTTTTTGATTAGCAATTCCAGAGCTTTTTAAAAGCAATAATGTTTTGTTAAACATGTAACAAGAATTCGATAAATACAAATATTAATGTACCGATTTTCGATCTTTGTCTGTTAGAATTATCAACAAATTCAGAACGAATATATATATATATATATATGCATATATATCATACATGTATAATATATCAACGATTATTGTATATTATTTTTGTTATAGTTTTTATTGCTACTCAAAGTGCATAGCCGTACCTAATTTTGAATTGATAAAGTAAAAAAAAAAAATCTACAGTCTTCACCAAAATGCTTGTATATTTTGTAACATAAAAGATAATTATTATCCCAATAATAATTGGGATAGAATACAAATACATTCATACTTATCAAAATGAGAAATACATGTTATATTAAACATCTACATATGTAATTTATATAATGACACTGATCCTATAAATGTCAAGAACAATGTATTGGAATCGTCAACAATTTTATCAGACACTTATAGAAAGATGTGTAATTCGACATTTCACTTATTACAACAAAACCTTACCAAAACATAAGTAATAGCAAAACATAACGTCAAATTATTATAAATAACAACATTTTATAAGTTCATATTAAACATTCAGTGCTTTTTTATTTCACCACTTACTCTAATAACCTTCGCAAGGGAAGTTTCATACTGTCGATTAGGTTATTGATTTAATCTACTGTAATTTTATCTCAAATTGTTACTTGAAAATACTGTAACTTAACCATAATAGCCGGTTTATGGTTGTGGTAAGCAATTTTCCAGCTCAGTTCTAACCAATAGTTCTCATTGGGATTACAATCTGGAGATTTTACTGGTCATGGCAGTCTTGTAACGTTCTCCTGGTTGAGATAATTGTATACAATACAAGCACTGTGTGGCAGCGACATTGTTATCCTGGAACACAAAGTTATTGCCAAACTCTGCTGTACCATATGGCAGAAATATCATCATACGATACCTGTGGGAAGCACCATTAACATTTTCCTGGAGAACAGGAAGAGCAGGAAAAGGCAGCCTTCCCTCATCTGTTTTGTACACAAACGACGAATACGAATCATACCAAAAGCTTTAAAAAGCCGGAAACAGAACACGTGTGAAAAGATGGCATATCACCAGTGTCCTAACTCTAAGATGACGTATTCTCTTGCCAAATTAATACCGCGACAGCAATGAATTCTGGTTAACATTGTTTTGCAGATTGACCTTCTTGCAAAAAAGCATTGTTTAGTGATTCTCTTATTCACTGTTTATCTAGATACTCTGGAATAAATGTGTTCGTGGTATTCCTATCGTACGATGTTTCAAGACTTCTTTCGACTCTGACGTGTTAACCTGATCAAGACACGGTCATCTTGAGCAGTAGTATTTCAACGTTTATCACTAAACTTTCCTGGAACAACGTTTCTTGTAGTACGACGACATTTTAGGATTCTGGATACAGTAGATTCGGAGTACCCTACTTTCCTGACAATGTCCATTTGCTTCATACCGTTTCTGGACAGTCAAATAATTTGATGCCTTATAATTTCTGCCAAGTAACGAGACAAAACTCTACATCAAGTACAGATAAATTGTTTGAACAAAGATTTAAAATATTCCGAAAACTATTATACCAAAACACACCCTTTTATAGAAAACAAGTGTGTATGTGTGTTTTGAATGAACAAATGATCAAAACAACTTAAACCAGATAACAACTCGTACTTGTTTATTCGTTCTTACGCTCCCTTCCATGTTACTTCTTATACACTTAAATTTTAACCACTCCATTCATGTAGACAATAGCATCAATATAGAACATTATGGAAACATTTTGACCAAGACTGCAGTCAACAGTACCATATCACCAAAGTGTGGAGAGCGTTTCTGCAGCAACAACATTCAAAATTCTGTGATGCTAACCACTTGTGATGCATCACCCATAAAAAGGAGTAATAATTACAAAGCATTGGAAGAGATTCTACACATAAAGAATCTGTTTTTTCAACACGAAAATAAAAATGTGTTTCTTTTACTAGATGAAAAAACTGCAAAATGTGCAAAAAAGGAAAAAGCTGAGGTAGTAGCATATAAACAATATTAGAAACACCTGTTTATTTCGGTTATCTACCAGGATGTAGGTGAAAAGCCTGTAGACAAGCATCAGAAATCAATTAAAATGTGGGACTAAGACACGCAAAACAATAAAGAAAATAAAGTTGAAAAACATCTTATCAAGTGTTCGTTCTCTACTCTGTACTAAGTGTTAGTAGATTATTTTACAATTTAGTCCATAAACAGGAATTGCTAAAGTCAGTCATTTAACACAGCAAATAATAAACAAGATATATAAAATAAAATATAAGGGGAGAGAGTGTGAAAAATAGACGTTATCCTTTTCTTGGTATTTGAACATGTGTCACTTGATTTGCCCCTCAGTAGCACAGCAGTATGTCTGGGGACTTATGATACTAGAAACCTGGTTTCAATACGTGGTGGGCAAAGCACAGACAGCCTATTGTGTAACTTTGCAAATATTTTTAAACTAAAATTTTTTTATTCTCAATGTACTGTGCAAATTTTAGTTAAGGTATACAAACTGCAACAGAAAACAAAATGAATTGGCGAATTTAGCTTTCTTCTCCTTGGTTAATGTTTAATTAGTGAATTTAGCTTTCTTCTCCTTGGTTGATGTTTAATTGGTGAATTTAGCTTTTTTCTCCTTGGTTAATGTTTAATTGCATTCGTACTTTATTATTTACATAAATCGATTTTTTTTACTTCAGCATATGTTTTTTTCTACTTTAGAAGACCCCGTTGGTATAGTAGTAAGTCTACGGATTTACAACGCTAAAATCTGTGATTCGATTCCCCTCGATGGACTCAGCAGATATTCCGACGTGGCTTTCCTATAAAAAAACAAACATACATCAGAAGAAATGTTTTTCAAGTTGTCATTTCAAAAAAATGCCAGTCATTTTCGAAAAACATTTTGGAATATAAAATTTGACAGCAGAAGCAAATAATAATGGTGTAAATGACGGTTGAAAGAGAAGTTTAAATCGCTAACATTAGAGACGATATATTAAAATGGATTTAGAGCTTAATCATGTGTAGTTCCTATCGCCAACATCGATCATACTCATATTGTGCTTGACGAATATGCTTTTCTCCATCTAGTGTACGAGGAAACAGATTCCAGCGTACGTTTCAATAGTTGGATCACACAGAAATCCACAGATGGTGCGCTGGCGACTTGAACAGTATGTCTTCTTATGGAAAAACAAGAATGCGTGTATTATTCTCCAATTCCTTGAAGTAGGCGGTAACTGAACGAATATGCCTGGAAAATAGCTTATGTACCCGTAATTTATATTACTTTTCCATAGATATTCTCCTGGATTATGTTTCATACTCTTGGGTATTTGGATGACTTTTGTCACTGATTTTTGATACCGCACTTTATTTATAACTGTTGGGCTGCAACTTGTTGCAAGTATATTTCTAGATTATTCTGATACCCTAAGTTGATCCACATTCCTTTGTTTATCAAACCAATTAAGTAAAACTGAAATTCTAAATCTCTGATCTGGACATATTTTATTATTTAAGTGTTATAAATATTTGCGTTAGAAGGAGCTGTTATGTTACACGCTGTTACCAAAACTGAACAATTTTAGGTCACATCACAATGCATATGAAATACCAAATAACGTCCAAATTCATTTCTGATACATTAACTTTCACTATTACTTTTTAATATCTATGATTTTTATGTGTCTACACGTCAAGCACTTTCAAAAAAACTCCCCTTTGGTTTGCTCTTGAAGATTATATGTTTTTTATTTTAGTTTCTGTCAAAACTTCTTGAACCTAACATCCTTTAATTCTGAAAGTGATTACTTCAAATCGAGGACTTTAATAACAGATAATTTTAAATATCAGAATTATTTGTGGTTCATAATTGTGACTGTGATTTCTCAGGTATATAAAAAATACACTGATGTAACAGTTATGTTTATACAACGATTCTTTCTTGTGTTTTTGGATTATCATTTGTTTTTCATAGACGCCAGTTCTAACTAGAAATAAATCATTCATGTTTGTATTATAAATGATAATAATAATAAAGCCGCTGAATTCCTGAAGGAGCAGAGAGCCGCAAACACTGTGGTTTCAGTAACAGGCTGTTTTTTTTGTTTTTAAGGGAGCAGGTTGTTAGTCTACTGCACAACCCCCAACTCGGAGGATAATTTTTCAGCCCACCGAGGTGAGTTGAACCATTGATTTTAGCGTCGTATATCGGGAAACATACCGCTGTACTAGCGAAGAACTATATTACAGTTGGTCATTGTTAATTCCTGTATGTGAAAACTAATGGTTTAATACTTCTGTTTGTATTAGATCTGGTTATTAATTGTTTTTGTAAATTTGATATTAAATTATACTAATGGTAGAAATGTTCCTGAGCTCATTGCTACTCCATCAATTTAAACAGAAAATGCTACTGAGCAGAAAATATAAGAATATATAGTTCTTATGTTTCAAAACTTGACACTTCTTTGGGAAATAATACATTATTTTAACAATAGTACAAAATAACATAAACAAATGCTCACCAGCGAGTTTTAGTAATGACTTTTTCGTTTTATCCTACATAAATAACGAATCGATTACATGGCAAGACAGCTGATTAAACATAATGATATTAATGTTAACCAGTTAGAGTAACCTAATCTACTTTACAAGAATCGTTAGATATGCGAACCTTCAAAGTCACTGCTATGATAAGTCTAAAACTGCATTTCTTGTAGAGCAGACCCAGAGAATAGTTATACAATAAAATGGCGTTATGTGAAATATTTCTCAATTCCAAACATAGTGGAGAAACTAAGGACAAACATGCAATTGTAATAATGGATGTCTGATATCGTCTGCGGGTAGCGGATTCAAATCCCATCACAGATACCGATAGCACCCAGGTCGGTTGTGAGTCGGTCATACCTCCAGTGGAAAAATGCTAAGCTTTAGTCATGGCAACAAATATGGTCTGTATTATTTCACGCGCAATTTTAAGCATCTCGAAACCTGTCTGGTGTTTATAAATTATTGGTATCACAGACTGGGTTTTATTTATTTATACTTTGCCGACTATGGTAACTAATACTCGGCCCTTACATAATCATTGTAACGAGTATTTATGACTCGTAACAAAATGAATTTCAATAATACGTCATAATTCTGTCTATAAAATGAAAGTAAATGTAGCAGCCTGAATAGTTAATTCATCTTGAAATGTTAAATTTGAAAAATGGAATTCTTTAAACTTTTTTATATTTAATTATTACACAAAAACATCTACAGATTTTTTTATTTTATTTTGAATTTCGCACAAAGCTACTCGAGGGCTTTCTGTGCTAGCCGTCCTTATTTAGCAGTGTAAGACTAGAGGGAAGGCAGCTAGTCATCACCACCCACCGCCAACTCTTAGGCTACTCTTTTACCAACGAATAGTGGGATTGACCATTACATTATAACGTCCCCATGGCTAAAAGGGCGAGCATGTTTGGCGCGACGGGGGTGCGAACTCGCGACCCTCAAATTACGAGTCGCACGCCTTAACACGCTTTGCCATGACGAGCCAAAACATCTACAGACTGATCTACAAGCTTTTAAACTTGGAATATACTCTATTTGGGATAGATTTGTCCACTGCCTGGACTAAGAAATCAAGCTTTTACTGACTTTCAGGTGCCAAAAATGCAAAACACGCTCGTGAATGTGAAATGTGTATGTCTAGTTACAGTCTTCAAAAACTTGTATATTTTAACTTATTATATTATACTAGTTATTGTTTATCGCTTTATACTGCACACATACCTTTAAGTTTGTTCTTTTCGTGATGGCAAGGGATGGCTTCAGAGGAGTGGAACCTATACGCTGCAGGCTGAGATCAGTCCTCAACTCTACACGAGAAAAAATGGTAGAAAACATCCTGTCCATTGCCGATGTTTTTTTCAGTCTCAGCCTTCCTGGCTTGAAACCAACGGAATCCAAAACAGTGGGATCCGACACAAAACAAGAGCATTCAAAGTGATCTTGACAAAGCTTTGCATGGTGTGAAGGAGTCCAGTTCTTCCTAATGATCATTCGCACCCACTTTTGCCACCTTGCCGGTTCCTTCTTCTTGCACGGAAACGAAAAGAAGCTTTTGCCCAATTTCGAACCGTTTTTACAACCATAAGCAACGCAGTAAACCATTTTATCATAAAACAAACATAAAGTAGCAATATCAAGACACAAAATAGTCTCACAATGTGTATAATCCGAAAAAAGTACCGATAGATTTATATAAAACACCAGCACTGAAAGGAACATAATGGCCGGCGCGCAACGAAGCGTGTTTGGCAACTATTGCGTCACAGTTATAAAACGTCACGGAAACAGCCGAACGACCGAGAGGAGTTTAAGTTCGAGAACCTGCATACTTCGTTTCATTTTTTACTCAAAACCTAAAGTGTTTAAAATATGGCAACCACACAGGAATTATATCTAACCAAAGTACAGTTTCAAAGGCAATTATTAAATTTGTTGAAAATTCACCTTTAAAACAAACTAAGTTTTATGTTGCATTCCTACTTATAAATACAGAGTTTTGCAAACAAAATAATAAGTGTTACTTTGATAAGGTATAAGATATATACTTTGTGAGCAATTATGAGACTTGAATGTGGTAATCAAATGAAGTCGACAACAAAAAATTATCTAATTTTTATAAATTTTCAAGAAGTTTTCGAACAATGTTTCAATTGCGTGCAATTGCTCTAAATTGTTTTTGTCTTTATATGAATAGAATCGTCGTATTTTTTATTTTGTGCTCAAACAATTTTATTTTTCCTATAAGTATGTCTTATGTGTTTTCCAATAATTTTTGAAAATTTTTAGTCTCTTGAACTCAACTGAAAAATGTGTTTGACAGTTGTTTTATTGAAATATAATTATTTCCTTCTAATGATGCGCCAATTTTATGCAACAAAAATGACGAATTTTTTGCAACAGTATGTAGTTTCTTATCTTGAAAAATACAAGTTATAAATACCAAATTACCTATCTAATTAGATTCTCACTTGGAAATAAACACTCTTTTGAAGTAATATTCCTGACATAATTACCCCTCTCACCAAATATGCTCACCCTTTCAGCCGTGAGGGCATTATAAAGTAAGGTCAGTTCCACTTTTCGTTGGTAAAAGAGCAGCCCAAGAATTAGCCGTGAGTGGTGATGACTAGTTGCCTTCCCTCTAGTCTTACACTGCTAAATTAGGGACGGCTAATGCCTTATGTAACTTTGCGCGAAATTCAAACCAAGCCTTTCGACATACTTTATCATTTAATAAATTCAACATAATTTTTTCGGTTTATTGTTCATTTAAAATTAATTTAACATCCTTGTTTTCGACCCTTTTTTTCTTTTTTTCGGGTAGCTTCCATTTTCGGAACACACTAACTTAAACTATTCACAAACTTGCCAAATTATAGAATTTAATGATAGTAGAGCATATGCAAAGGCATAGTCCTTTAAGCACTCCCGTCTAGAAGTAGACAATGCACAACTTACTACCCTTGACAGTCTGTGGCTATAACGTATTGATTCAACACGTTTATCTTAACTGGCTTTTTTCAAATGAAGTGAAACAACTTTTACGCTATGATTCTAATAAAAATCAAACTATAATGGAACTCTTGCATATATACGACAGTGGAAAACTTTTTTATTACGCGACCCCATACTTCGCGAATTTTGTATCCTGTGTGTATATACACTTGCGACAGAAGTCTCGATTTTCCCGTTTCACCTCCGTTTCATGTCACGGAGAATCTTATTTTTATCTGTTCTTAGGGTGCAAATATGACGTCATGAACATGTCACGCGAATCTAATGCACTGGCGCCACGGATAGTTAAAAACATTTTTTCTACCTACGAAGGGGCCTGGCATGGCCTAGCGTGTTAAGGCGTAATCTGAGGGTCGCGGGTTCGCGCCCGAGTCGCGCCAAACATGCTTGCACTCCCAGCCGTGGGGGCGTTATAATGGGACAGCCAATCCCACTATTCGTTGGTAAAAGAGTAGCTGAAGAGTTGGCGGTGGGTGGTGATGACTAGCTGCCTTCCCTCTCGTCTTTCACTGCTAAATTCGGGATGGCTAGCACAGATAGCCCTCGAGTTTCTTTGTGCGAAACAAAGAAACAAACAAACAAAACAATTCTACCTACGAAACAGTAGAACTAATATTCCAAAATAATAGCTTTTAGACTAAATAGGTAAATCTAGAAACATTATTACGATTACTTGAAACTCGCCGAAATAAAGAATGTAAAGGTTTTGAACCCAAAACAAACGTGAACCTTCTTGTTATTGTAATTCACGAAATCATTAGTGATAGGACATATGATTATTTCAAAATTAAAACTTTAGAGATTAACTGCTTTTTTCATTTCGCGCAAAGCCACTCGAGAGCTATCTGCGCTAGCCGTTCCTAATTTAGCAATGCAAGACTAGAAAAAAGGCAATTAATCATCATCACACACTGCCGACTCTTGGGCTGCTCTTTTACCAACATTATAACGCCCCCACGGCTGAAAGAACAAACATGTTGATGTGACGGGGGCTCAAACCCATAACCCCCAAATTAAGAGTTGAGTGCCTTAACCACCTTACCATGCCGGACTGGATTAACTCCTACTAACAGCTTTATTCCTATATTTAACAAGTCCACTATTTTTGCCATACAGGCTGTCATTACTCGCCTGATAACAGGCGCCGAAAACTTGGTGGTGATTTCGATTAAATTATGCTTTCATTCCCCGGGATAATGAAAAAATAATCAGGAGCGGTCAGAAACATCAGTTTCTTTTCACTCCACTCGTGACTATGAATGAGAGGGCGCGTAACTTTTGAGTTTATATGCGTTCAAAAGAAAAAAAAACACAAACTATTCATTCGTTGTGTTTTATGAAGAGAATCGGGAAAAGCTGTGAACAAGTCACGGAATAAGAGAGACGAGCCGAGGGTAGTGAGTGAGTTGGTGAGACGTTGCCTGTAGAAAGTGGATGGCAGGACAAGGATGTTAAGCTCAGTATGAGATGTTTCCTCAAGTCAACAATATTAAGTCATGGAGAGGCACGTGTTTATTAAATTTGTTTTTTGGTAAATGCTCAATTTTATTCCAAGTGTTGTTACAGTTTAATAAATTATTTTTGTTGAGCTCTGGTTGTAGGAACGTGTAATTTTAGTTCGTTACAACCTTTCACCTATTGTCCTCATATCAAAATCTTGTTCGTCTAAATTTCTTTTATAGTTCGTATTGAATTTCCATTGTCTTTCTTCATTGATATTCTTTCATTTAAATTTAGATCTAGCTGAGTTTTTTTTTCATTTTTACGAAGATTTTTGAAACCCTCATATAATATTAGACCTAAATTTCTTTGCTTATACAACTAATTAATTACTTTTGTAGTTTATTTATTATTTTCTATCGGCAGACCTTGTTTAAGTATATATTTCACTGGTTTACAAAGAAATTGAGGCAAGCACAAAAATAGCTGTTTTAACCTAATTTGGGGGTGCTGAATTCATATTTGAAATCCGTTTTTACTCATCACCTCTAGTTTTTTTAGATATGCATACTGTACATAAAGGCGTATATGCATTCAGGGTTAATTTCTAATATTGTGTGACTTATGTCTTCTTTTTTAGTTATCATGCAATAAATGTAAGTGATAGCATTACATTATATATATATATATATAGCTATATATCAAGACGGATCACCAGTTTCAGGAATCGGAACAAAGACCTTGCTTCATTTTTCGACATGGAAAACAAGTTGTGCTACTTCACAAATTTACCTGGCTTGTTCACTTTCCTTGGTTTGCCACATAATCCTTCAGACTGGCGTCTTTTCATAGACTCTTCCAAGCGAAGTCTCAAGGCTGTACTTCTGCACAACGGGAATAAATATCCCAGCATTCCCATTGCACACTCTGTCCATCTAAAGGAGTCCGATGACAATATGGAGCTTCTTTTAGAAGCTGTTAAGTACAACCAGTACCAGTGGTGTCTGTGTGGGAACCTCAAGGTCATTGGGGTCTTCACAAAGTACTGTTGCTTTCTCTGTCTCTGGGATAGTCGAGCTGTATTCCAGCATTACAAGCAGAAAGACTGGGGGTCTAGAAGCACTTTCGTTCCTGGCGAACACAGCGTCAAGGAGAATCCTCTGGTTGACATGAAGAAGGTGCTTCTTCCTCCTCTTTACATCAAGCTTGGTTTGATGAAGAATTTCGTGAAGGCCATGGACAAAAATGGTGCTGCCTTCCAACACTTATCTACTGTGTTCCCAGGTCTCAGTGCTGCTAAGCTCAAAGAGGGCATCTTTGTCGGACCTCAAATCCGAGAAGTGCTGAAGGATACTGATTTTGAGGAGCTTCTTACCTTAAAGAAAATGAGAGCATGGGAAGTTTTTAAGTCAGTCTGTAGTGGCTTTCTTGGTAACACACGCGTACCAAATTACCAAGCCTGTATTGAGAAATTGCTAAAGACTTATGAGGATATGGGATGCCGAATGTCACTCAAAATTCATTTTCTCCATTCCCACCTCAACTTCTTCCCTCCAAACCTTGGAGCAGTGAGTGATGAGCACGGAGAAAGATTCCACCAAGACATTACGAAGATGGAGAGCAACTACCAAGGCAAGTGGAACCCCAGCATGATGGGAGACTTCTGCTGGATGCTCTTGCGTGACATTCCGGAGGCAAAATACACCAGATCATATAAGAAAACACACTTCTAACTGTCTGCGGTACTATGAATTGTGTACATTGTGTCATTTAAGTATATTTATTCCGTCAATGTTCTTTATCTATCCTGTTTTATCTGTAATAAGCTGCTGCAAGTGTTAAAATAAGCACGTATATACTTTGTATATACTAAAATGAGATTATTTAAAAGCCAGAATACTAGAGGTGATAGAGCAAAACTGTTTATAAATTTGAATTCAGCACACCCAAATTAGCAAAAAACACCTATTCACATTCTTGCCTCAGACAAAAAATATTTTTTGTAAACCAGTGTTTTGCTTGTTTCTGATCCTCTAACTTTTCTGCCTAAACATCACTGTTCTTGTTTTGCTTGTAATTATCAGACCCCTTACAAAACCCTCACCGGTATCAGGCATAGTTTTCATTATCTTTAGCGCTTTCAACTGATGTTTTAGTTTCGCGTTAAGGAAAGACAGAAATATTACACATGTTGTCAATCCTAATGATGCCAGTTGTAATGATAAACTGGTGTTCCTAATAATAATTATGGACATTGAACGTATATTGAAAATACACTAAAACGTATAATTTATACATATGTCTATGAACATGATGAATTATAATATAATGAGAACAATTATTGTTAACAGTCTTACATTAAGTTTGATATGTTTCAATATGGTAGCAAAATCTGGTCTGTTTTATGATGACTGCAAATACTGGTGAATATAAAGTTCTGAAGTGATATTGTTACTTTATTGGAATCTTTATGATGTAAGTTTGAAATATTACAGCTTAGTTTGAATTGTAAAAGTACTCTGGTCCGAAAACTCGGCCGCTTTATCTTTTATTTCAACTTGTTCTTTTGACATTCATACAGTTTTTTTTCACGTTTTGTTGAATAAGTTGTGACTTTCTACTCTCCTTTCATATAAATGAAACATATTTCTTGTTTCAATTTTGTTGGTTATACTAGCGCATAGGGTTCTAGTGGTGGGAGGAAAACTTGTCGTTGTTCGTATTTCCCCCCCCCTTTTTTTTTCTATTGTTTGCACTGCATAAGAGACATGTGAGAGAGGAAGTAGTACTGTATTATATTAGCAAGATAAAAGCTAACAGACTTTAGCCATAACTCCCAAGATGTGAGTTGCTGTGCAGCTGAAGTTGATGCCTCCATTCAAACTGCTGAATAAAGTGAATGCACTCATAGGCACTCTAGTTATACGAACAGAAGCTAACAATAAAGTAACATCTGTAAAGGATTTACCGTTGTACATTTATTTTAATACCTATGTATGTTTCAATTTGACGTACGCAACGTATATTGTTGGGTGTATATTGAGTAAGTTTCACCTGTTCTCTAAATTTGTAGAAGATTCTTGATATCAAGAATCAACAATATTTGTTTTCAAACAGTGTTGAAAGCTCGAGAATCTTGTGCGATTCGTATATATAACCGACTCGCCGAGAGACAGTTATTATTATTGGCCAGTTACAGCCAGTAAATTATAAGTCTCGGAAGATAAACTTCTGATAAACGCTTATTAATAGGAAAAAAACAACAACTACAGAAACGTTTTATAGATTTCAAAAATTACAAACCTTTCAACTTCAGTGAATTAATTTGAACGTTATTATTTCAACGAGGACATTAAATATATTCGCCGGAAAAAAAAACCAACTTGCAAGCGCCGTTAAGCGAACTAGACTAGCTAGTTTTAGCGAGGTGTAACACTAACAGGGCCTGGCATGGCCAAGCGCGTAAGGCGTGCGACTCGTAATCCAAGGGTCGCGGGTTCGTGCTAAACATGCTCGCCCTCCCAGCCGTGGGGGCGTATAATGTTACGGTCAATCCCACTTTTCGTTGGTAAAAGAGTAGCCCAAGAGTTGGCGGTGGGTGGTGATGACTAGCTGCCTTCCCTCTTGTCTTACACTGCGAAATTCCAAAACAAACAAACAAGTAACACTAACAACTTAGAATTAATTTTCTCATCGTGGCCCTGGACCATCGATGAAATACTCAGTCCTGGACCAGATAGAATTCTCATTATAATTTGTAAGTTTGTTAAACTCTTGTATGCAAACCAATATTTGTAATAAATGTTAATATCAATTGTATATAATTTGTATATTAAAATATATTTGTATTAAGAAAAAAAATTGTGTGTCTCAGTCTTGTTGGCAAATATTATAAATTTAATACACATTAACATTTAATTAACTTCAAAATTAAAATTTCCAGCTGTTTGAAATCGTAATATTTAGCGTACGTAACATGATAAATCGGAGTCTCGTCTGAGATAAATTATAACACGTAAAATATCATTTACAAATTTGGTTTTGTAATAATTATAGATTATAACAAGTTTCTCTCCTTTTAAATATCTCATCTCTTTGTTTCTTTCAATATTTATTACATCTTCTAAATGTTATTATGTATTTTACTGGCCCTGCATGGCCAAGCGTGAGGGTCGCGCGTTCGCATCCCCATCCCGCCAAGCATGCTCCTCCTTTCAGCTGTGGGGACGTTATAATGTTACTCTCAATCCTACTATTCGTTGGTACAAGAGTAGCCCAAGAGTTGGCAGTGGGTGGTGGTGACTAGCTGCCTTCCCTCTGGTCTTACACTGCTAAGTTATGGACGGCTATCACAGATAGCCCTCGAGTAGCTTTGTGCGAAATGTACAAAATAAACAAACAAACAATGTATTTTACTTTCTTAGCAGCGCACCACATCGACGAAAAATCTTTTATCGAGTGACGATATGATAATTCACTTTTAACATGGTAAAATATACGTCATCAATAGATATAAAATATGACTTTTACAACAGTTCTTTTGCTGCTGCAGTCTCCCGCTGAGACAGCGGCAAGTTTTTGGATTTACCAAACTAAAATAAGGGGTTCGGTTTCTCTCGGTGGGCACAGCAGATAGCCCGATGTGGCTGTGCTATATGAAAACACAACACACATTATTGTTGCATATCCAAAAAGTGTTTTAGCACTACAGGCATTTCAAGCTCGTGAGGAGCGTTACAATGAACCAAATTTAAAACAGATAATGTGTCAACTATGTTATATTCCTTGCCCAAGTTGTCTTAGTATACAGTGTTCTATAACTATACATAATAAATATCAGGTTTGTATCGCATTAAATGCTTTAATGTCTAGTTAATCATGGGTATCAACAGTTTCTTCACTGAATCACTAGTTTGCAATCATAAGTTTTTATGATGTGTTTTATGACTGAGAAACATGCCGATATCTGATTCGTGATGACGAGAATTTGATGCGTTTCTTCCCGTGTCTACAATAAAAAAGGTTTCAAGTGCTTGGAATTATCACATTTCTTCAGTATCCTCTTCTACTGTCATGATATTGTATATATTCAATTATTCATACAATTGTATTAGGACTCAAAAAAATATTTAAAACCTTATCTATTAAATGTGGCTACTTATCTAATAATTCATATGAAAGCGTAATTAGTGCGCAAATAAAATAGTATTTAATCCATAGATACGAGCTCATATTAAAATCACAACGAAGAAGGAGAAACATTCCTTATTGCAAGTGTAAGGTTAAATATTTGACTGGTATGTGCTGTGAAACTAGTAGCGAGACGGCGCGGTTCCATTTTTTTACATCGTGTTCGGAGGTTGTAGGTACGTGAAGTGGGGAGTTCAATTTTTAGTATTATAGTTGGCTAAGAAGTTATGTAAAATGTGTAAGCAATAGGTTACTAAACTTTCCTGCAATTTTGGGAATAATGGTTATACAAGGTATGTGATGGTATAAGACTATATATAGTTTTATTTTAATGCATAAGTTTGTTGAAATAATTGGAGAAGTTTTAGTACAATAAGTTTAAAGATTGGCGGTACAACTTAATAGTTAAAAGTAGTACTAATACTACACTGCCAGTGGTAACGAACTTGAATATGTAAAGTATATTAATGTGTGTACACGTGTAGGGTTGTTTTTCAACGCTTATAGATAAATGTATTAATGTGGATTTTAATTCACAAAATGATTTACTTCAGCGTGAAGTTGTTAAAGTGTGTGGTATGTATGTATATATATATTTGGGAAGGGGGTCTACATCACTGTTATCAGTATATGGAGAAATGTGTATTTGAAAGTTGACCGCATTTACTTGGTGTTTATTTTTGATAAGGGCTTGCTGATTTCTTTTATTCTTATGTTTAAAGTAATGTGATCTTCAGCTTTGTTGCTTCTAAATAATATTTATATTGTAAAATGTTTTGTTTAATATTGAGACAACATCTGTATATGCACAGAAAGTGTCACTAGGAGTGAATTAATCTTTCCAAATGTTATATTAACAACGAGAATTTTAGCAATATACTTGACCCTAAGCATTCTATGGAAAATATTGGAATTGACCAGATTCATGTAGATATTAACCTCCTGGTAGTAAAAAGATTGAAAGATAAAATAGACAAAGCACCAACAGCATATTGTGTTTTTCCCATGGTTTGATTTACTTTAAAAGATCTTCAAGTTTCTCTATTTCACTTTTGGTAGGTAAGTAGATAGGGGAAAAAGACCTGCAGATTAGAAAATTGCTAATATTATTTATATTTTTAAAGAGGGCGGTGTTAGAGTTACCATGATAATTTAAAGACAAGTTAATCTTACTTCTTTCATAGAAACAGTGCTAGAGAAGCTAAAAATAAAAATAAAACATTGATTCACTGAAAGAAAATAATTCATTTTTTGATGATGCTACATGTTGTATGGATGATGATTTTGAAAGGGTGTAGATATATCTAGATATAGTATATCTAGATTTTCAAATAGTTTTTATAAAATGTTGCAAAAAGTTAACTATGAAAATTGTATCAGTAGAAGTGGGGAGAAACTAGTAGTTTGAACTAATATTTTGTAAATGACATTCATTCATGGTACACTATTATAACTTGGATTATATAACTATTGATTAGATTTTTATCTATATTAGCATGACTGAAGGAAAGGATCATTGTAGTGGGTAAGTCATTTAAGCCATTGATGCACTGTTCTGATGTTAGTACTAGCAAACTAGTAAAATTTTCATGTATTTATAGGGAGTATTGATTACAAGTAACTATCTTTTAAGCAAATGACTATCTTTCCTCACTTGAAATACTGTACGTTATTGGTTTCTTTGTTGGAAATAATTCATAAAGACTACTAAGATGATTTTGAGAATATAAAGGCTATTGGTATATAGGTTAATTTATTTCCATTTAAAAACAAAGCCTAAAAGATCTTACTAACATTTACAAATTATCTGGGAAAATGTTAAGATAAAGGCTTGTGATGTCTTTGCCTACTATATTATGAAGACAAAAGGATGAAAGGACAAGATTTAGGGGGAAAAAAGCAGGCTAGGCTTCATTAAATACTTTTTGCTTTTCTTTTTAAACAGAGTGATTGATTGATGGAATAATTATTTCTTCAGCACCAGTGGAAGCTGGCACTTTAAAGAAAGTTTAGAATGAGAATGAATCAAATGAATTGAAACATAAAGTGTGGTTTTGATATTCTGCTTTAATATTTTTCAAAAATGGGTGTTATGAATAACCTTTAAAGACCATGTTGTTCCTTGTACGTCACATAACTTTAAAATATTAATTCAGTTGATCATGCAATCATGATATCTTGTTTATGCTGCAGTGTGCTTTCATTAGCTCAGTGAAATTGTAGTACAGGCTCAGGGCTTCTGTTTCTGTTTTTAACAATTTTGTTAAAGAGCAGCTTGTAATATCTGGACACTTTGTATTATCAGCTAGAGTATAAGGCATCATATTACGTTACATAGTATTGTATGAGTAACAATGTACAACTGAAAATTAATTTTTGAGTATTACTAGTGTAAAATGTTAAGAGAAATGTGGAAAGAAGTAACAGTTCATGTACAGTAAACAAAATCAATTGTACCAGTTATTTTAGTTGGCTTACATCCATGTGTTTTATTTCATATATTTAGCTCTACTTTTCCTTGTTTTCTATACTTTTTATGGGAGCTTTTTCAAGGTCAGTTGTATTTCTAGGTACACTTTAAATCTTTTGATATAATAAATATGTTACTCTGATACATATGTAACAGTAACATCTGTTTGAGAACTTAAGATAATGTCAGTCTTGTTCTTTGGCAGAATTACTTCTTATGCAAGCTATAAGTTTCAGTATATCGTATATACGTGTATGCATGATGACCTTGGTAAGCTGTAGAGTTGTGTGTAATTTGGCTACTTCATGAAAGATAAGTTCCAATAGTATGTTATGATAAGAATGCATAGTTGTCTCTGTTCAGTGAAAAACTGTATCTGTCTTTTTAATATAGTCAACTGTTTTTCTAATGTACATATCCAAATAACATCTTTTTTTTAAATCTTATTACAGTGTGCAAGATGAGTCAAGTGATTATTTTATCAAGTTTCAGAGATGTTATACTTGACAGCTGAAAGGATGTGAATAAATTGTAGGTATACAGTATATTTATTAATTGTTGAATATTTAAGTAACTATGTTACTGAATATGAATAAATTTGTGGGTTTAGAACTAACCATCAAGGGTCATATTTATGTATAAATGCTTTGTCTGTTACTTAATACTGAAATATTACCTGCTTAATTAATCATGTTGTAATATTTAAAAGTATATATTGAAGCATTTTCAATATTATTTTCTTCATCAAATTGCTACTAACTCCAAATTTCAAGTTTTTAATGTAGTTTGCTTGTCAACAAGAAAGATCACAAAAAATAAAATTTTCAGCAGGTCATCTTTTTCTTTGGATAGGTACATGTAGTGATCATTTATTAAAATGTATGGATATACTCGAGGAATTTTACTTAGTGTATCATCTGCAATAGTTTTTATGAAATTAGCATAGTGAAAAAATTGTTAATTAATGATGAAACTTGTGTAGAATATTAAATGATAAAATATATTTTGATAGAGATTACTTACAGTTGTGTAAATACCAAGTTTACAAACTGCATAGCTTTGCAAAATGTGAAAGTTGTATTGGTTGTATCCTTTTGAGTAAATTGCCATCAAGGTAGTACAAGTCAATATACTTGCTTGATGTCGGTGTTTCAAATTGTAAGCAGTCATAAGAAAGGAAAAATAATTAAGTGAAGGTGTAATGTTACTTTGCATATTAATATGTAAATGTTATATGAAAATTTGAAAGGTGTAAAGTTCGTGTAGATTAAATGTACCATATTGTGTGTTGCTGTTTTTAGCATAAGATTTTTGTATTTTTTGTTTTTAACATAATCATGTTTTGATATACAGTATTACAAATATGTAAAAAAAAATTGTGCAATAGGTAACATGGGTGATATTATTTTTGAGAAAAAAACAAAATTCAGAAACTTGTATGTTTTATTGCATATGTAATGTATGTGTTTATGTGCAAATTTTGCTATACGTGTGAACATGTAAAATTGTAACTGATTATTCACTCCTAATGTGTTAAAATATGGAAGCTGTCATTAAAAGCAAATTATACACAATCTTTCCATGAGTAATTGAAAGACAAAGAACCAGATGTCTGTGTAATGGAAATTAACTCACATAATTTTATATATGTAAAGAACTTGAAATAATGGAATGAAATAATAATCTAAGAACATTGTTCTCTGTTGGTAATTAACTTCCTCTTACAGCTTGCATTTAAATTCCATTTCAAGAATCTTACTTCTATGTGTGCATAATAATGACATGTTAGTTATATGTGCAAGTAATAATTAAGTCAAGGTTTGTTTTTTCCTTCAAACATCATTCAACCTTGTACATAATTGTCAGAAGTTTTACTTATTGTAAGTTAAAAGTTAAAATAAATTAATAAACTTTAATTTTTTTTTAAACAGGTAAGACTGTAAGTGAACTGAAAACCTGTGTAAGTGGACATTTTCTTGATTTATCATGGAAGCTACAAAATCAACATTTGGGCCAGTTGACTATGTTGTCTTCAGTCTTATGCTGACATTTTCAGCAGCAATAGGAATTTATTACAGATTTTCTGGTGGCCATCAAAGAACAGTAAAAGAATATCTTCTTGCTAACCAAAGTATGTCTGTTCTTCCTGTGGCATTTTCACTGATGGCCAGCTTTATGTCAGCTATAACACTCCTTGGAGTTGCTTCAGAAAATTACTTGTATGGCACTCAGTTTGTACTCATTAACATTTCCTATATCATTGGAACTCCAATATCAGCATATGTCTTTCTTCCAGTGTTCTTCCATATGCAAGCAACAAGTGCTTATGAGGTAAGATATTAAATATATTGCTCCCATCCTTATCTGTTTCTATATTGCCATGTTTCAGTGAAACTTTCTTTTCATTTAGCAAGCAGTTATCTAATATTTTTATTACGGTTTTTGTTTTTATTTACATTTTTGGAGCACTTATGAAAAAAAAAAGCAATGTATAATAAAATTTGCTATGGAAGCAGTGTATTAACTCCTGTTTTATAAGCATGTATTTAAATTTAATAGCAAATATGTGGAAGCTTAGCTTGGTTCTTCTCAGCACACGTGTTAATTTACACTTTTTGATGTTTAATTAGTACATTTTTTATATTAATTTTGGTTTTATTGTGATTTGAAGAAAGAAGGGAAAATTCGATGTAGAAAATTGTCTTGAGTACATGTAATACATTTTAATTCCAGCAGTTACTTTAAGAGCTATGCAGTATACAGTATATACATAACTTAAAAATGAAAAACATTCATTGACTACTTTCATAATGCAATTTTGCACAAGTCCAAGTGAGAAAAGTTGACTGCAATTCAAATAAATTGTTGAGCTGAGAATATGGTGTTTTGGTGTTTTTCTAAATGACGTAGTTGTGCTTTCATTGTGTTCTCTTTACAAATACTGAGGGGAAAACACACGGACCAATACACATTTTATTTAGCACTGTTGAGAAGATTGCTTTTATAATTTATTTTCAAGAAACCTGAAAAACCATCCTAGCCCAAAACATATTTTCAGTTCAGTGTCCAATCTAATATAAGTTTACAAAAATGTGGACAAAAAATTGAGATCTGTCAACTTAAAATACACCATTGGGGAAATTACTATTTTAATTAATATTCTGAATAAACTGTTATTGCTTTAACAGATCTTTTAACGACAACAAAAATAAAACTATTACAGTTTATACTTCTTATTTGATAAATATGTTAAGAACAAGCTAATTTTGTTCTATGAATGAAGTTTTTAAAACCAGGATATGTAACTCAGTATTGATAAGAAAATAAATACATCAGGAAATAAGATTTTATAGAATGGTAAGATGTCTTAACTGAGACATTAAAGCATCTGGTGTAAATTTTAATGGGTGTTTTAGCTGTTAGTTTAAATTTTCATTGTCCAGTGCAGTAACCTTAATTAATTATGAGTATTTCATATGTAAGTTGGAAAATCAATCGTGTTTTAAATTATTGGTGCAAAAACACTCATGTTTTTTTTTCAGTACCTTGAACGGAGATTTGGCAAAATAACTAGAAAAGTAGCATCTCTGACTTTTATGGCCCAAATGGTGAGGTTCCTTTATTACATGCAATAAATGCTGCAAAATTAACTGAAAGATGAAGCAAGACAAGATGTTTAGGTCTTCATTGTTTAACATAACCTGCAGCTATTGGTTTTGAAATTGAGTAAAATTGAGTAAAACTTAAAAATTTATTTGATTTAAATCATACCCAAGTTTGTAATTAAGTATTTGTAGTACTATAGCTGTCTAGAACAGTGAGATTTGTCAGTTAAGCATTTTTATGTGTTCTTATATAACACAGCATTTATTTTTATATTTACTACCCTAATAGAGAAATAAAACTGATTACAAAGGGAGATGTTTAACTTTCCAACTTTTGAATGTATGATCTCTTGTCATACTATGCTCAGATTTCAGTATAGTATGCATTGAATATCTAAATTCAGTACTAGTAAATACAACATTAATAAGTCTAAAGTTTGTGAAAAATAAACATAAATCAAATGTTTTTATTAATTCCTTTTTAATTTGTCCTTTTCCAATATAAAGTATATCAAAGTATATAAAAATATAATTTTAGATTTACCTCCTGGATGTCATTACCAAATGGAATTTTGTTCAAGACTAGAACTTGTGATTCAGGTTGGATGACATGAGATTAAAGATTCTCTGAAACACTATTCATACATCATAATATTTTAAAAGTTATGGGTTAAATGCTGACATGTGGTGAAACAGATTAGACACTGATAGATCTATTGATATTTAATGCTTTGTCAGCTTTTGTATATAAAACATAACTTCTAAGTCACGTAACACATTAGTTATATTGTTGACTTATACAAAGAGAAATGTTTATTTTTTAAGTTGAATCTTGTTGGCTCACTTTCACACTAACTGTTAAAGTACTCATAATCCTAAAGCTAATATTATTGCTCTTTGCTTGAGAACATGGCTGTACTTGTTCTTCATTTCCAGGTAAGTGTTGTTACAGAATAATAACTTATCTCAGGAAGGTTACAATATAACCAGAAATATAATTCCTCACTCTAGCTTTCCAATAGTGAAATTTCGGAAAAAAAAGGAATAAGTAGAAAAAAAAATGAAACATAATCTTCTGATCTTCGTTTCATAACATGCACATTTAATATAATATATTCAAGTAGAATGTGGTATTTAATTTTCTAGCAGCATCAGTACTTTATCCCCAAAATAGTATTTTGCATTTAATAGAGTGAACACAGTTGATAGAATTGGATTCTGTAGTACGTCATCATAAACTATTAAAAACATTTTTTTTCTGTTATAGATATTGTACATGTCCATTGTGCTTTATGCTCCAGCATTAACTCTTAGTGCTGTGACAGGGCTGTCAAAATGGGCTTCCATTATCTCAGTGGGACTTGTGTGTACTTTCTACTGTACTATTGTGAGTTTCTTGTTCTTGTGTATTCCGGTACTTTTCTCATAAATAAGAAAAATTAGAATGCAATGGAATGGAAAATATATAATATTTAATTAAAAAGAAAACTATGTTTATGTTTAAGTACTGTCTTAGATCTTTCGATGGATGTGTTAGTATATAATACATACACAGTGTGTTTGGGTGTGTTATGCCTGTGATATAAAAGACTCCAATACATTAGAATTAGTTTAATTCTTTTATATGTCAAAATGTTGTAGTTGTTCTCAAGAGACTAGTTTCATTTGTTGCAAGATACACACGTTACTATTCATTATAATTTTTAGGGTGGTATTAAAGCTGTTTTATGGACCGATTTGTACCAGTCACTCCTCATGTTTCTGTCCATGTTTGTAGTCATTATTAAAGGAACTTATGATGCAGGGGGTCTTCAGAATGTGTGGCATATTGCTGCAACTGGTGGTAGAATACAGTTTTTCAAGTAAGTATTTGTGAGATTAATGTCAACAAAAATAGTTAGATTTGTTACTTAAAAAGTTTTGTACTTGTGCTTATGTAATGTAGAATTTATACTTACTACCCCAATAGAAAAGTAACTAACTCAAATGGAGATGTCTAATCTTTTCCACTTTATAACCTCTTGAAGTACTGACCTCAGGATTCAATTTTATCAATTCTCATAACTTTTTAAAGGAAATGGTAAATTGTTACATCATGTTTTTTTTTTATGGTGAATTCTAAAGGCAGTAGTACAAGATGTCATAAATGTTAAGGGTTGAAAAAGTCAGACAACTCTCTAGTTAAAGCAGTTTTTTTCTCTAGTTGGGTGTTAAATCTATTGAACAAATTGCCATCTAGAGTGATAGAGAGCAGAACTTTATGAAAGTTTAAGATAATGGTTAATGAAGGAGGACAAGGTTTGATTTAGTGATGATTCTTTTGTTGAGAGTTTAGGAGTTGGACATCCTTGATATACCACAATTTATATATGTGTGTATAATATACTATAAATATAATTTATTATTTAGTAATACTGTCTTACATTGATTACATTTTCTTTTTAAATGAGTAATTATCCAGAAATGTTCTTATTTTTATTTTTTTTATTTTCCTGTACACTGAATAAATCATTGGAAATTTAATATCATACTAAGTTGTTTGTTAAATTTTAACTATTGATTAATCACAATCTTCTGTCAATAACACCTCCAGCTTATCAATCTTCAATTCTTGCAGCTTTGATCCAGATCCCACTGTAAGACATACTGTTTGGACTCTTGCTATCGGAGGAATTTTTACATATACTTCTATCTATGGTGTGAACCAAGCCCAAGTTCAAAGACTACTTACAATAAAAACATTGAAGAAAGCTCAGCTGTAAGTATATCAGATAGGAAAGTGTAGACTTTTTGTCATTATCATTTTGTAACAATCATTTTCTAAAGATAATGATAGCACTAAGTGATTATTTTTGTTCTTTATTATATTGTTTTATTTTGTATATGTATCAGTGCTATTTCAAGTGGTATAACTGACCTTTGCAATGCATAGGCTTTATTTACTATCATTACTGGTGGAATGACTCGAGATAGCATCAACTAATTTAAAATACATATATATAAATATACATCTGATGTAAATATAATGAGGGACATGTTTGTCTAGGTTGCCCTATGCATGATACTCTATTTTAAAATAAAAATAAATGAAACACTCAGAGCCAGGCTTATCTTGATATATTATTCAAGGCTTTCCTTAAGCTCCCTTAAATTAACTACATCTACCTCATCTTAAGGCAACTCATTTCAAAGGCCAACCACCCTGTTAGAAAAGTAAAGCTGTCTTAGCTGAAGATGACTCGTACCGAGCCTGATTATCATAGTTCTATATTTCAGTGTACATTTTACCTCCTTGTACAAGTCAGTTAAATTACCAGATCATTTCTGTTGCATGTGTAAAAACTATTTTTTACATGATTAATGAATTTAAGGTATGTTATGTGCCCAATTAGCATGGTCATGTCAGAAAAAGTTTTTGATGATGTACAGCTTGAGTTCTTATAGTTTTGTTGGACATCAACAAAATTATTATAATATTTACTATAGAACCATCATTGCTGGTAAATATGGAAAACATTAAACCTGTTGGTTACTGGAAATAGCTACCATTGGGTACTACTAGGCCATTGTGGCTAAGATTCAGTTCAACTATGACATGCTCTTTGTAGGTAATTTGATAAACAGCTGAAAGAAGTAGCATAGTACTTAACACAAGTGAGTGCTGTTGGGTGGTTCACTTGACTTTTGACTGTTGGAATACCAAATTCAGTTTGTGTAGTGAACACATGTATTTACTTGGCAACTGCCACTTGCAGCATCTAGCCATATTGAATATTGGGTTATTAATTCATAATATTATATTAATACACATAACAAAATGTAATAATAACTTTTTATATTTTGTAACATTTAAACTATTTTTAGTAGGAATTTCAATAGCAATGTAAAATTAAAAACCTAGTGTATGCAAAATATTCAAGAAATACCTTCCACTGGTACTAATAAAATGTTCATTAGATCAAAAATACTAATTCTTTTATACTAACAAAGTATAAAATAAAGATCAAACAGGAAATATTTGTTATTCTCGAAACTTTTATCAAAAAAACTATCTCTGTAAATCATGAATATTTTATGTAAAGTACATAAGTAAATAGAATACACTATATAAAGATTAATTCAAATCAAACTTCTGATTTACCTTATTTTTAATTTATTTTATGATTTGTGCAAGTCTCAATAAAACTAATCTCATGAAACAAGAACTTTAACTTAATATTCTGTGCACATCATATATTCATGCTGCAGCTAAGTAACTGAAGCTATTACATATTATTCTAGATCATATTGTAAGTCAAAATTTTTCATTGGCTAAATAGAACCTCTTGTCATTAAATATCAAGATCTTTCATTTCTTATGTATGAGATACTCCATTAATGTAAAATAACTTATAGTTATTTAATTTCTTTTCTAAATACCATATGAGGAAAGAACACACAAATATTAAGTATATCATTTCTATAACGTGCATAAACATGTTTCCAAATAAGATTGTTTAAAGCAGTTTTGGAAATTTCAGAACTTTCAAAGATAAATGTTTCATTGTGTTATTTAGGGTTATCACAATTGTTTTATATGTTGAAAGAAATTACAATTTTTCTATTTCTTGTAGAGCTTTATTTTTGAATTGGCCAATCACCACTCTTCTTAGTATAACAACATCATTGACAGGACTTATTATTTATGCTAACCTTCACTTGTGTGATCCAATACTACACCAAGAGGAAACAAATGTGAAATCTCCTGATCAGGTAACCATGTTAGTAATTTGAATATATGTTTGATAAATAATGATTAGTAAAGTTAACTCTCTCACAATGAGCAGATCAAAGTGCACATGTCATAATATTCTTCAAAATATAATATAATTATACTACTTTTATCATTTTATATGAATAACTCAGCATTAAAAGTAGTTTATAAATCAGATTTTAGTATTTTATTTTAAATTCTTAATTTATAAAGAAATATTTAAAAAAATCTTCATTCTTACCCCTAGTATGAGAATTATAGCATTTTTTTTTCTATAGGTCTTTTTTCTAAATTATTTACCACCTTTCTGTGAAGTATAAAATTTAACGTATTTCTTACATGTGAAACAAACAAGTCATTTGGTTCAATATTCTTTCCAACTACTTGATTCACTCTGTTCCGATAAAAATCCACACAAACCAGGTATATTATCAATAGTGAGCAATTCATGCATATGTTTTAATATACTTTTTCAACCCAGTGGATGGCATTATTATATGTAGTTTATGTAAGTGTAACATAAAATGTAATCAAACAAGAGTATTAAAAAAATGAATTTTAAAATGAAGTAAGGTTTTTTCTACAAAAAGTATTGACACAAGAATAAAAACCACAATTACAAATTTATAAAATTTAATTCCTGTTGGCCAGAGTTTTAATCCTTACAATAAGTATGTAAAGCTGCCAAAGTAAGGATTGCATTTTCTAAATTTGTAGCTATAGTTTTGATTTTTGTTTCAATACTTTTTATAGTAAAATTCATACTTCATTTTAAAAGTCAGTGTTTTAATACTCTTGTTTAACATAATAGTAGTAGTGGTATTACTAGTTAACCAAAAAAGAAGACTTAAGTGTCCAGAACAGTAAATAACACAAAACAACAAACGAAACTTTGAGTACTGTTTATTATGTTTCATGTGTAATCCTTTTCTTATTATAAAATGCTAAAGTTAGAAATCTGTTAGATTAGATAAAATAATGAAAACAAATTTTGCTCATGCACCAAGTAATTCAATACACTAACATGTACATTTGCTGAGCAATTTACAGTTTGTCTGGTGTTATTTAGTTTAAACTATTTATGCGAAATATGTAACATTGGTATGATAATTAAGTTAAAACCTAATATTTGGTAGGTTTTTAGTGTGTTTTTTTTGTGACATTTTATTTTCCATAGGTAAACAAATTTCAAAAATTATTTTTGATTAATCAGGTGTATTAATAAAACAATGATTTTTGTGCTTTTTTGTTAATTTTGATTTGTGTGTTTTTATTGCTTTTTTAATAGATAGGGGATGGGCCTTTTGGCAACACTTTTCTTCCCCTCTAAAGTACAACTCAAAATTGAAAAATATTGAATGGGAGTAATATGTAAACATATCTTTGGAAATGAAGGATATTATGATAACCATACAGGTGTTTTAACAAGATGTGTGAATTGCATCTGGTTGGATTATCTTTACTGACTCTCTTTTTTATTTAGAGCATCCTACCATTAATCTTTAATTTTTTTTGTAATTTTAGATTACCAGAAATAAATCTCTAATCAGTGTTATCCATAATAAATGTGGTAGAAAGACACCAAAGAGATTTTAGTAGTGTGAAAAAAACGTATTAAATTAAGTAAATGTAAGCCTAATTTAAATATTTTGAATAAATGTAAAATACATGAATTAATAACTAATTTATTAAACTTTAGACTACTAAATTTAGAAGTGTTTAAAACAAAAAATTTAAATGTTAACAAAGTTCTTGATGAATAAAATTTGCAGTTAGAAAATGAAACTATCTGCAGATTATTTCTTCTTAATAAATAAAATTGTAAAAAATAGCCATAAATTGTCCAAAGTAAGATTGACTCAGAATAATAAATTTTTAAATTTAAAGAAAAATCAAATAAGTAAATTATTGTTGGGAAATCCTGATGATGTCATTATAAATCTATAAACCTATAAATAGTATCAAAATGACAGTGTTGCTTTAAAGATTAAGGTTTTTTTTTTTGCTGTTACTCTTTAAAAAATTGGGGTTTATTAAATTATATTAATAATTGTGTGACTGGTTTAACAGCAGGGGTAAATTATTAATTAATGTATATACACATACTTAAGAGTATAGGTTTGAATAGTTTGTGTGTATCACTTTAACCCTAAATCGTGGAATACTAAATTGCTTGAAATATGGGCATGAAGGAAATTAACTAAAAACAGTGAATATTGTAATCACTAAGTCTAATAAAGGAAATAATTTTGATATCTTAAATAAAATAGATAACAGTAATAATGTTATTGAAGTAACAAAAATGAGTAAATTTTGAATTTTATGAAAGATTTAACCACATCTTGAGTAAATAAGCTAAGTAGATATTTATTGAAGTTTTAAAAAAGTAAGGGCTCAAATGAACAATTATATATGGAACTAAACTAAGATACTGGTTCACATGCTGACATTTTGTATAGGTTGCCAAAAATACATAAACCAAATTAGTGTATAAGATCTATCATATCTAATATTAGATGCTATAATAATAAACTAGCATAATTTTTGAGCAGTGATTTAAAGGAATTTTTATTTAATGAAATATACTTTGAAAGAAAATTTGGAGTTTGACAACATCAAAGAACTGTATTTTAAGAGAGATATTAGAAAGCTAAGTTCTTATGATATTGTAGATTTTTGAATGCTATTTGGTTTTATTATTTTTATCTTTAAAAATTAGAGTTTAATAACATAAAGATAAGTAGATTTAGTAAGATTAGGGGGTATAATAGTAAGTAAAGCTTTTAATTTAAAATTTAATAGTGTAATATGTAGTATATCATTAGGTTAGACTTAGAATACATAATGGTTCTTTAGTGAGATTTTCAGATAAATACATTGTTTTATTTCATTTGGGGGTTGAGCAACCCCACTTTGTTAGGTCAGTGAATGGGTTTCGTTTTGGAGCTCTGGACTCCAATGCACTTTCAAGGAAGTAGTAGTGAGGATGTTCAGTTTATATGTAGGTGTTTTGCATGTTGGAGGAAGGTTGAAGGCTGTCATAACTAAAGCTGAGGATATAGATAGTGATAAACTGTGAGAAATTACAGCTTTTCCTTGCAAGGGAGGTATAAGCTGAGATTAACAATAACATTCAGAAAGTTTGAAAGTGTAGTATTAAGTAGTGAACTTAATTATTAAGACCTTATTCTATTGAGTAACAGACTTCAGCCCTTGGCTTGTGTATTATGTAGAGGAGGAACTACTGGAGTGATGGAAAATAAAGGGAATAGGTAAGAATATGGATTATCAACTTACAAGTTAGTTACAGGTGTTTCTTTCACCCAGAATATGAACAGTCTGTGGAGATAAATAGGGATAAAAGAGTTAGATTATGATGCTACTCTTGAGCACAAGTGGAAGACATAACTGAAAGAGCAAAAGATATAATGAAGGGGTCTGGCAATGATGCAGTCTTTGTTGTACACATAGGGATTGGTGATAGAGGGAAGAGTAAGTCAGAAGAGTTAATTAACAAGTATAAGTGTTGATAAAAGAATTTAAAGATAAAGCTAGTAAATAATTGTATCACAGATACTGCCAAGAATTAATTGTGGAGACAAAATTTTAAGTCATTAGGGCTAAATGCTTGGCTGAAATTAGTATGTACGGATGAGAAAGTTAGCTGTTTAGACTTTATATGATCAGTTCAGTGGGAGGAGGAAATTTTTTGAATGATTGGTTTACACTGAAGTGAAAAAGGGACTGGCATATAGCAAGGGATATTAACTGAGCTGTATAGGAAGGTTTAAAGTAGGATTAGACAGTTGTGAGGTTCAAAAATAAATTAAATAAAATTGAAGTGTAAAGAAATGTTTAGCATGAGAAAATCAGTATAAAGGTAGTTATAAGAATATATTTAATTACTATTGTTGTATTGCTAGAAATATAAGGAATAAAATAGATGACTTTTGGGCACTGGTAAGAATAGATAATTTTGATGCAGTGGAAATAATTATACAGGGTAAATGTAGATGATTTTGATGACAAAATTTTATGAAATATATGGTTATAGGTTATTTAATAGTAACAGAGTAGAAAAGAAAAGAGCCAGATTGGCTCTGTATGTATAGTACGAGTTGCATCCTGTTGAAGTTGAGAATATTAAGGATAATAGCAAGGAGATTAAATCTATTTCGGTTTCTGTTAGTGGATATCAAGGGATAAAGCTCTTAGTAGGAATTTACAGACCACGAGATAAAACTGATGAAATTAGTGAGAAACTTTACAGTGAGGTTAAGATTTCAGTTGTTAATGAAGTCATAATTATGGGTGATTTTAATTTCATACTGATTGGGAAATTATCTGTTGTAAACTGGGCAGTTGAGTTATTTGGAGACACTGAGCAAATTTGGAAATTTTTTATTGAAATATATTTCAGTACATATATTTAAAAAAAAATACATTCATTAAAAAAAGAAAAGGGTAGCTATGATTAAAAATCCTGAAGATTGGCTTACGAAAGGTGTAAGAATTAAAATTAAAGATAAGCATTACAAATTTAAGAAATTTAAATTGACTTGTATTATAGAAGACTTAGAAGATCAAGAAAGTTGGTCAAACAGGAAATTAGGATATCCAAGTTCCAACACTATTGTATGTTTTGTCATTTTTAGATTTTCATGTAACTGAAAACTGACTTTGGCACTTTGAAAAATAAAAAAAATAGAACCTGTTTTTGCTCACATTTTAAGCTTTATAAACTGATTAGCATAATTCAAATCTTACTGCATTCCAGCCTTATAAGTGATGTATGCATTTTTGCTCTTCCAAAAAAAAAGGATTGTTTTTTAATTATATCAGTGGTAAAGAGCAGAACATCAATGATAATAAGAAATGAGCAAGAAAAATGGGAAGTGTGAGATATTTTATAATTATTATCGTTACCTTTACATTTTTAGATATACATATGCTCATAGATTTTTTTGACTAATGTAATTGCTTTTATCTGAAAATACTGATATTATATAACAGTTGCACAATCACTGCATAAAAAATGAATGCAACTTAATTAAAACTGCTAGTACATGAAAGAAATAGTTAAGGACTTTGTGTAACTGGCTTATCACTCTTTCATATACTTTCAGATAATGTAATATTTTTTCAAATTATCTTAACATTTGAATGTAAAATGTAAAGTTCGTTTGATACTTAACAAATAACTTAAGCATATTTGTTACATAATAATATCTAAAAATGTTTGAAACTTTATTTCATAGTTGCTGCCATATTTTGTCATGTTATCCCTTGGACACATCCCAGGCCTACCAGGGATTTTTGTTTCTGGAATTTTCAGTGGTGCTCTTAGTACTGTTTCATCAGCTCTTAATTCACTGGCAGCTGTAACTTTAGAAGACTTTCTAAAGCCTCTGTGGCTAGGGAATGGACTCTCAGATAGAAAGGCAGCTTTAGTATCAAAATTTCTTGGTAACATTTGTTTGTAATATAACTTTTATATTCCTTTTTCTTTTCTTTTTTTATGCAGAGTTAAAGTACACTTTAACATTTAAAATATTATTTTTTACTTAGAATTTCTAGTTTTAAGACATTATTAGAAATAAACAATTTTGAATAATAGTATAATCTAAGAAAAGAGGTGAATTAGCATTGGAAAATTTTAATATTTTAATCCATTTTTAACTAATGAAAAACTCCTGTTTATAATTCTCGAGGATCAAACAAACAAAATTCTAGTTTCATAGCAAAATAACAATAAAAGAAAAACTTCTCTGTAGTTTTTTTCTTCCACTTGCATAGTTTGGTTTTTATATGTAAAATAGGCATACTTACCAACTTTCTCCAGAACTAGAAATGGCAAATGTTTTGCTATATTTTGAACATTATCATCCTCTTAAGCAGGTTTCCAAAACTTCATTCCTTGATTGCTCTCACCTACATTTAATTCTTGAGCCATGTGGAACTTTTTCTAGAAAAATTCAAAATTTTCAGTACTTGCAAACTTTGTGCAAGTCATCAAGAAGTGAAATTACCTTTTTTTTTTTAATGGTATGAATGTAAAGTAAACAATTTAGTGTGCATACTTGTGCAAAATTTTCCACAAAAGGAAAATCTGCTTTGAAATGGCTTTCTAAGTAATCTATACTTAATCATTATTTACCACTAAGGGAAGCAATTCAAAAAAGAAAGCTTGCAGTGAGCAGTACCAAATAAAGCACTGACCTCTTGTGCTGTGAAGTAAAACAAAAAGCTAAAATTCTGCTTTAGCTGTAAGTGTAGATTATACATACAAAAACAGAACAGAGTAAAACAAGCTGTCATTACTTACTTTTTGTACTTGTGTTCATTATAACTCTGTGAGATTTTAAGGTGAATTAGGAGCTAAACTGAATGTAAATATGGACATACATTTTCTTCTGCTCAAACATATTTCAGTGAATTTATCATTAACATGTTCACTGCTGTTAATGGTAATTACCCCTTTTTTTTTTTTCTCACGATTTTTTATTTCTGGTTACAATAAATAAAGGTTGTTGTTAAGTGTAATTACAGCATGTGTACAATCCAAAGTGTACCCTATTAATGTTTTAACACTGTTTTCATTTTTAAGATCTTAATGTGCATATTTGTAATTACTATAGTGTGCAAAAATATAAATGTAATAAGTACTTTCCAAACTTGGCTTTATCTTTTTTACTTGTTTTTAGATATATGAAGGTTTTGATTAATCTGTCAGATGAACTTCTTAAAAATTTAATAATCCTAAGATATAGGTTTGTTGAGGGTAATAAGGTTTCTGAAAAAAAACAGATATTCTCTATAATATTACTGCACACAAACAGGAGTTGCTAACCATAATTTCAATAAATTATATACATTTTAAATCAGAGAGAAAATTTGAAAATTGTTTGGTGTTCTAACAATGTAAAACATTACCGTTTTCTCTTCATGATCTAGCTCTTGGTTATGGCATCCTTTGTATAATCCTAACTTACGTTGCTGAGCAGCTTGGGGGAGTGCTTCAGGCATCTTTAACAATATTTGGAGTTGTTGGAGGTCCTTTACTTGGTCTTTTTACCTTGGGCATGCTTTTCAGAAAACCAAACCAAATTGTAAGTTTATTTTATCTTATATTCATTTTACTAAAAAAGGGAATGAATTTTTGTTCATTTTGTATGTTAAGATGCAGCTTATAACAAACAAACATCTTGTCTTCCTTTGAATAAAAACTGTTAAAGTTGTTTTGAAATCCAGCCTCACTCAATTGATCAAAAAGCTTATTTTATCCCATTAAAAAGTGATTCTAACTCAAAAACTTTACTTTCGTAGGGATCCCAACCAATAACATTCAGCTTATAATTATGACAGCAGTGTTAAAACTGTAAGAGTATGATGCATATGCAAATGAATATTTAGTAACTGTGAAATTCTTTTAGGCAGGATTAGAATAAATTAACTGTAAACTGCTATGCTACGACTACAAACTTCAAGATTATTAGTTATTTATTATTTAAACTGTTGGACAGGATATACAGTGTTTATGGAAAAATTAAGGTGAAAAGGGAAGAATTGCCTAAAGTCAGGAAATATTTGTTTTTTGCAACCAGTAATTACTAATAGAAATGTATTGGCTAGCTACTATGTCTAGTGTATAGGCTCAATAATTCATTTAAAGTAGTTAATGTGGTGATTTTTAAGCATAATTTTCTTTGTATGTATGTGAGGTAGTTACTCAGTAAAGTCATTAATACATACTAACAAAAATTTCATTTTCATCCCCAGTGACACAGCAGTATTTCTGCAGATGAACAATGCTAGAATCTGGGTTAAGATACCTGTGGTAGGCAGAGCAAGATCACCCTTTGTGTAACTTTGTTTAATACCAAACAACATTTTAAATATATTTTTGTGCATCTTGGCTTCCAATTTTTGGCTCACTTTGTGAATAAAATTATATAATGTATGTAAAGCATTTTGATGTTATTATGCCTTTCATTTTCTTTTTTTCAGTATGTGCACTTGCCAAAATAATACTATACATAACTTTTGTAAATCATTAATAAAGAAAAAATATTTTTGAAGATAGTAAAGAAACTGATAAAAACAAAAAACACTATTTTTGTTTTTTTTTCCAAAAGTAATTTTATAAATGCAGACATATTCTTATTGTTTATTTCACATAAATACTTTTTAGGATTTACACTAAATTTTTTTTCCTGTTAATAAAAATTGATTTGAACCAAGATTGCAGTAAACAAAAATATTTTCACTTAGTCTGATAAAGCAAGATAGTTACTGATAAGGTATTTGTCAGTTTATGCCACATTTGTGATACAATTTATAGCTGTAAGTGGAGACTACTGCAATTGGCAAAATAAAGTATGAAAATAATTATATTAATAAATATTAATGTTAAAAGTGACTTGCCACACATTTAAAAAAAAACAAAACTTGTTTTCCACATATCATACATGTGAGTGTTAATGTCAAGAGCAAACAGACTAATTACAAATAAATAAAATTGCTATGAATTGTTACAAGCTGTCTTATTTCCCCAAATTCCAGTTTACACCTTCAATTAGGAACATGCAGTTTTGTGTAATTTATTCTATCAGCTTTAATTTGAGTGATTGTTCATTATAGAAATTGCATTCTCTTAATGAAGCTGAAATGTTGAGCAAATGAAACAACTTGTCAGCTTCTTTGGAATTTGTAGTCATTTTATTACATGCATTGCTCCATGCAGATATGAGGATTACCATTACAAACAAATGTTTATTTTTGTTGTTGTTTTTTACTAACTAGAAATCCTCATATTATCCATGACTAATTAAAACTACCTATTTTTCATTGTGTATATGCCCTTCCTTCTTAAAAAGTTCATGAAAATTTCATTGGTTAGGAAGAAATACAGAAACCATGACTTATCCAATAAACATTGCATTTTTAACACACTTTAATACATCTGACAGAAAAGAAAAATGCAGAAAATAAAAATTGAATAGATTCTTTTTTTTAAGCTTTATTATACTCTCTGAATGATGTGTGGAACATGTATAGCTGAAAGCTTTTGACAGAATCATTATAGATCAGTGCTAGAACATAAACTGTTGTTTTAGGTAGAAAATGAGTAACTAGTTTCACATCAGGTACAAAGTCAAGCAAATTTCATCTCTTTCAACTTATAGTTAAAAGATCACACACACATGTACAGGTTAAAAAATCGGAAAATATTAACTGAAAATTAATCTTTGTTTTGTTTTTGGAATTTTGCACAAAGCTACTCGAGGGCTATCTGTGCTAGCCGTCCCTAATTTAGCAGTGTAAGACTAGAGGGAAGGCAGCTAGTCATCACCACCCACCGCCAACTCTTGGGCTACTCTTTTACCAACAAATAGTGGGATTGACTGTCACATTATACACCCCCACGGCTGGGAGGGCAAGCATGTTTAGCGCGACTCTGGTGTGAACCCGCAACCCTCGGATTACGAGCACATGCCTTAACGCGCTCGGCCATGCCAATTAATCTTTGTAATTTGTCACGTTTTATTTAGACAACTTGCCATAAAAACTCCTAATATAATCTAGATCAGTGGTTGTTGGAGACTTTAAAGACTTGTGAAGTTTGAACCCAAGTTTTATTTTATAAGAATCTAAAGTTCTAATAGCAAAAATTTGATTTTAACACTTATCGTTGATGGAAACAATGCAATTGTTTTTCAATACAAAATTTATAAACATGTAGTGCAATTTTGTTAATTTAAAGGGAGGAAAGCATGAGTGAGTTTGTGCAGGCAGAGAATGAGTATGGAAGTGAAGAGAGTAAACTGAGCTTATTACAAATTTATCATTGTTTACATTAATTTTTGTATTCTACTGACATTAGTTCCATGTAGCAGTGGTATGAATACCACAGTCTGAAATATCAACAATATAGATTTGTTTGTGATACAAAAATAATTAAAATAGGTTTAAAATTAGATATCTTATTGGATTTTAAATGCAACATTGCATTGTTTTTATAATGACATTATATGAGATAAGTGTTGGAGGTGTTAATCACTAAAATACTATTATTATTAACTTACACATACAAGTTTATTTACTAAAGTAGTTATTAACAGTTTTACCCAAACATAATGGTTTTATCAGTTTCAATACAGTGATATAATGTAGTTTATTTTTTTAAAAAAACAACAACAAAATACGTTCATTTGAATAAGTATCTTTATATATGTATGTATGGTTTAGGATGTAAACTTGTGTAACAATTTTGTTTTTTATTTTTATTTAATAATTTTTTTTATATATAGAGTGCATTGGTGGGTTTGTCAATGGGTCTTGCATTTTGTTTCTGGATTGGATTTGGAGCTGGTGCAGCAAAGATTCCTATTCAAAAACTTCCTCTAACAGACGAGGGTTGCACGAGTTCAAGAAATGAGACGATTTCTTTTACCAACTGGATTACAATTGACAACAGTACTTTGTTGTTCAACAATACTGTCTATGTACAAGATATCAAAAATCTAACCACTGCAGCCAAAGAAAGGTATGGTAAAATTACAAAATACTGTAATTTTATTGGTTTCTGTTGCAAGTATTTTGTTCTTTTCTCTTTCAGTTTAGTTTATTTTTATCAAAAATAAGTACTGAAAGTCATTATGAGCTCGATAATGATTCTCAGTTAAATATAATTAACTTTACTGTATTCTATACACCTGTATTAAACATATACTATGGCTTCTTAAGGAAGTTTATTTTGGAGTAAAAACAAAAGAGGTAATATAGTGTGTCAATTAATTTATTATCTCTAACTGCACCACAGAGCACCTTTTAAGGTGTCAATTTCACACCTGCATATCAAATCAAGTAATCTTAAATATTTCGGAATTAATATTTTGTAATGTATATCTATTGTAATTTTTAAATAAACAAAAATGTTCTAACTATTTGAAAGCTCTGAAGCCTGTATATAATGTATCACTTTATTAGCAATTTCCTACCCATTTCAAAGAATAAGTTTACATTCAATTATAAACTAGCATCTTTTGGCAATATATTATTCATTCCTCTTTTTCTCATAATTTCTTCTCTTTTAAAGATTTTGTTGATACAGTCTTTCAATCCATCCATTTATGAAGCCAGAGAATGTTGCTTGAACAATTACTAACAGACCATATCTTTGAAAATAGTTATAGGCAACATTTAAATATTATTGGTTAATGTACATTATAAACAATGTATATAAGTGAAGTAGTATAAATAGTAGTTTATGGTTTTGTGGGAAAATGACTACCCTAAACTTTTATAAGTAGGAAGAATGGAAATGCTAAGTTTAGAAAATGTTGGAAAAAAACAAATGTTAACTTTTCATAGTTTTTTTGTTTTTTTTAGCTATTCCTTTAGTTCTTGCAACTATTTTTCCATTAAATTATAATTGTTTGAAAATCACTATGTTCTTTTCAGACAAAAGATCAGGTAAGCTTGTTAGGGTTAGCAAGTTGGGTAGGCAATATAAAAAAAAGAGTCCAGTGACTTTATTTATTCATGTGTAATGCATACTTCTTGGGTACAAATTTGTTCTTAGTCTCATGGGACTATTTAATTTGGGGAAAAAAATGATAATTAGCTAAACTTTTTGTATTGATTCTTCCATAAAGTAACAGATCTAAATTTGGGGTCTTCTTGAAGTTACTTAAATTCTACCAGTATTGTATATTTTTTACAAGATTTGGATTTTCCATTCATTTATTCTGGGAAAAATATAGCCAAATTAGCACTATTGACATGCAAATACGGCAAGTGTAGAATGTGTGGGAAAATGCTCTAGGTGTGGTCGTAATCGTGACGGTAAAAATATAGAAGATGAAACTCAAAATGGGTCATTGGCCTAATTCAAAGGTACAAATAAACAATAAGATTAGCAATGCAATTGAATAATGTTGAGCTTAGATTCTGTGACTGAGGGAACCAAGACTTGCTGATACAAGCCCCAGGTATATGAGAATTAAAAATTGAGTGAAATTCAGACAGTATTTTGTCTGAATTCTTTATATCATTCCAATTTTCTGAGCAGAGGTTGAACAAGGGACACCTGGTGAAGGAATACCAATAAAAGATACTTCACATTTTGTAAAAGAATTGCAAAATTTTCTTTTTCCCAGTAACAAATGTGCAGTGGTAATAATGAGATGACCAGCTGAAACCTTTGTACAAGGCTTCTACTTGTCTCATTTTGAAATGGCAACATAACAAAGCCATTAACACATTTTTTTTTTGTACTGAACCTCCATGAAACATCTTTTGCATTCTGCAATTGTCACGACAAAGACACTATGCCAGATGAGAAACCTCCAGAAAGAAAAATGTAAACAACTGTGTGGAAGCTTTACAGCATGTTGGCAAGATTTGATAAAAATTAAAAGGTCAGTTGTGAATTATGATACCTCCATTATGTCAATTGCAGTTGGATTCATCCTGTTTTCATCAACTATAATTACTTTTGTGGGGTAAATGTAATGTTGAAATCAGACTGCTGTTGACCATGCAACTTGGATTGGTGAGTAATTCCTTTGATCATCCAGTTTCTACCATTGACACAATCAATATAGATACCTGGGTTGAGTATAGAAACAAAATTCCAGTTGTGAATCAACTTGCAAAATGTTATTTGGATAATGAAGCAGCAAGTTGTAGTGGTGATAACTCAATGTGATTCCTATTGTATAAAAGTACTGTTACTTAAACAAAACTTGTCAAATTCCCTTTGCTTTCATGGATGATTTTAAGGAAGACGTTCATACAGATCACCATCTAATGTTTGATATTTGTAACAAAAGTTGTTTATGGGGCACCAGATTTATGTACTCAATGGGTGGAAATTTCAAAGATAAAGCAAGCAATGTTTTGTGAAAAACAATATAATATACCATACTGTTTAGTGGATTATAAGGTGAAGTTCAATTGTATATTATTGTGAGAAAAATAAAAACCACTTTGGAAAATACAGATTGAGTTGGCATGGTACAATGGTTCAAATGCTTCCAACTATGCATCAATATTCAATGGAATTTTTTAAATTATTGTAATATACCTATAACTTATTGCATTTAATGTATGACTGAACAAACTGTATTCTTATGATGCTTCACCTGCACCTTAGAAGTTTATTTAGTAATTTACCTTTCCAGTTATGTGTTTCCATTGTACAAAATGTCTTACATGTGGTATGCAGGAACAGGATGGCTGGTAACACTAGTTGTTGGGCTGCTTATCAGTTATATCATAGGTGAGGTATTTCCTGAATTCTTTGTAGCTTTACTAACTTTATATAAAGAAAAGAATTTCATTACCAGCAATTACTAAAAAAGTTTAATTTGATATATTAAATTCTTTGTTTCTCATAATTAAAAATTGCACACATCTTTAATAAACATTTAATGCATCTTTTATTTTCAGGAATTATCATGTAAAATGATTACATGGTTTTTAATGATGCTTTGTTTTGAAAGTTAAAGAATTGCTTAAAAGTGTGTGTTCCATTATCTTAGCCTGAGACTACCAAATGTTAATTTAGATTATTTTGACAATCTATGATACATTTATAATTTTTTCCTTAATCAGAATTTGATGTATTACCTTACCTAAAATGTTAATTTTTCACATTTGAAATATTAACATTATTATGGGGTCTAGCTATTATATACAGGGTGTACAGAAAGTCACCGTGCACTTGTATATTTATTAGCATATAAAACTGCACAGTGACTTTGAGAACACCCTGTATAACTCCCTCCCTTTTATTATATTACAGTAATTTATTTTTTAACCAAATATATTGTTTTATTATTGTGAAGCAGTTCCAACATTTACTGATCAATGTTATGTATGGTGCACAAGTATATTAATCTTAAAACAGAATAACCTTTATAGTTAGAATTACTCACTACTAAAATTACCTCATTTTTAACTTTTATATATTTGGAATACTTGTTATTTGAAAAGAAAAAGTTCTTTTTCATGAATATTCCAATTTAATGTGTAGGAAAGAATGAAGATGTTGATCTAACACTTTTAAGTCCTATAGTCAAATTATGGACCAAGCCAGACACTACATTTGAAAGTTCTCAGGTAGGTACACTGTACTGTTATTTCTTGTTATTGAAAGTGGGCTGTACTGGAAACAACATATAATATTAACTAATGGACCAACATGAACCTTGACCTCTGAACAAGGTTGAAGTTGGGCCTCCTTCCAATTACAGTAACTTCCTAGTTTTTCCATACCTGAATTGTATTTTTCTTTGCACACAATTCAAAAGTAATCGACAAACTTTTAGTGTAGTATCCTGTGGGAATACAATGCTATTATACTTGAGAAGAACTATCGTTTAATAATGGGTTGACACACATTATGTCCAAAGCTAAATTAATTCAGAACTCAATAAAACATTAAGGCTCTCTATATTATTTTCCAAAAGAAAAGAACAAAGTGAATTATAAATGTAAAGATTTATATAAGAATTAAAAATCTAGACTTTTCCAACCACAAAAATGTTACAGCATCATCTGAACATTATTCTAATTATATAACTTTTCATTAGTTAAAATTAAATTTATTCATTACTTAAGTCTTAGGTGCCTTTATCAGTGGAACACTTACTGGTCATGCTACGATTTGACTGTTTTATTTTGTTTGGCAGATGCATCAAATATGAACCTATAGAATTTTTAATTAAAAATCAAGAAATATTTGTAAAAAGTAGAAAGATATGTATGTAATTATTGTCAGTTTCTGTTAAAGACTTGTGAAACTTAAACACAGATTTTTGTAAGAAAGAGCATATAGTTTTACAAAAGGTACTTTTTATTGATATAATTATAAGATACAAAGATGTTTGAGTACTGCATATTTTATTTCACTAAAGTAAACTTTAGCTTGATAAAATTAATATAATATCAATCTACACTTTTACCATATAGGAAAAACAAGTGGCAAATTGTAAATAACTTGTATGTAAGAAGCAATTGCAGAATTAATGTATTCTCATAATATTTTGATACATTATGTAAAACATACTAAAATTACTAACATTGTTGACTGACGTACTCATGTAATTACTGCATTAAAATAACACTTGCAAAATCAATTGAATATTTCACAAAGAACCTTACTTGTGAATAATACACATTTGAAATAAAAAGTTATTGTATTTCATCTTGTTTGAATAATGTTTTCTAAACATTATTTTTTATTGTAGTTAGTCCAGTTAAGTACTGAAAATGGTGATGCAATTACTTCTATTGCAAGAGAAGTTAAAGAAGGAATAGGTAAAACAGAAAATTGACTCCATATCAACAGTACTTACATTTGTTTTATGCACTTAAATAAAGAAGCTGTTGTAAACAGATTGAAGTTGAAAGCATAGGTGAATATCTTTTGTTGTTAGATAAGAGTAACGTTTTGGCTATATTTATTTGGATAACATTTTTTATTGTATTTGATCAAATTATATTTTAGTTTGAATTTGACAACTTCTGGGTGTTATGTGAGACCGTAATCTTCCAGGATGTATTTTAAATAGATAATTTTGTTGGTGTAAATTTGAATAGCCAGTTTATCAAGATAGACTGAGCAAGTACCAAAGGAGAAATAATTTTTATTATGTACGAAGGTACAACTTTCCAGAATTATACATAAAGTAAGATTGTCAAAATAAAGTTAAGTTTTCATATCATATGATTCAGTATAGAACAAGATTTCTTAGCAAAAAGGTTTTTAACTATGCTGATATGCAAAACAGATTGGAGCAAGAGAAACAAACCATCCTCTTAATTAATATCTGCGTGCTACTTCTCAACCACTTAATAGGAGCTTTATTTCTAAGTTTGTTTATAATGTAAACCCTCCTTGTGAATTTTCTTCACATTGTATCCTTGATCACTGCCTACAGCTAAAATAAATACTGAATTTGCTGTTTAAATATGTCACATATTCAAATATTTGACAATAAAAACCATGAAAATATCTGTCTGTATATCTTTTGTACTTTGTTTATCATAAATTGAAAGCAACTCCTCACAATATTGGTAATGAAATTTATGTCGTGTGTGAATATATTCAAAAATTCTAAATAATATTTAATATTGGTTTCATCAACAAACATGCATGCATTCAGGATTATACAAATATTACCTGAAGTTATACCACCTTCAAATCCAAATTGTCGAGTGGTAGTGATTAATGAATCTGAGGTGGCTTTATTGGTCAAAATGCCATTTAGCAGAATGTTTGCTTTCTGAACTTCACACAAAACTACTCATAGGATACCTGCACTAGCAGACCCTAAGTTTTTAGTGATAAAATAAAGACAAAGTAACTACTTGGTACCACTTACCATCAAATCACTGACTACTCTTTTAAAAGCAAATAGTGAAATCACATGTGGCATTATATTCCATCCTCCCTCCAACCAGCTGAAAGTGTGAACATGTTCAGTGATGGAATTCAATCCTACAACCAGCAAATTGTGAGCTTGAGTACCCAAGACATCATGCCATGCTAGACCAGTTAACATTATGATGAGAGGTACAGTAGATAACATGAAGCTACATATAGTCAAAAGATGTAGTTGATGAAACTTGTTTGAACTTTGTATTACAGAATTTAGTTGTCGTCCATGTTTTTTACAGAATGAAGAAAAGTAATCAAAAATATAAAATTAAAAAAACTAAATATTCACATCTCAATTTGAATATTAATTTCAAATGTATCAAAGATTGCAGCTATTTTTAATGATTTAGCAAAATGATTACATAGTGAAAGAAAGTTAACAGTATTATTATTTAAATTTTATATTTCTATTTTAAATTATACTGTTCATTTGAATTGTAAACAGATTTTTGCATTGACTTTGTTTATTGTGTTTTATGGGATTCTTTAGAGGAGAAAGTTCTTGAAACATTTTTGTATTTGAGTCATTTTCATTCAAAATAACAAGATTATTTTTCTTCCAGCATAGTTTTTACTAGCTTCAGTTTGTAAGTTACAAACTTTCTTGTGTTCTGTTTGTTCTATGTTATGTTAAATATATTTTTGTGCTTATCACAACACTGTATATGTAAAAGTAACCAAAGAAATTAGTTTAATTTATAAATGAAATGAGCAATGTAAGAGGTAACTCCAGAATTAATTGCAACATTGATAATATACTTGTTTTGTTTAATTAGGAATTTTGTAACCAATAAAACAATTATTTCAAGATCAGGATTTTTGTGATAAGCCACAGTACATAACAAAAAAATTGTGAATGAGAAATTTCTAATGATCCATGAAATGTAACTGTTTCAAACACTGATTTATTTTTATATCTATTTCAAAATAAAGAATTCAAGTTAAGTTTCACATAGGAATTTATAAAATACATTTGAAATAAATGATGTTATAGTTTGCAGAAGAAAAAAAAATAGTAATTTGATATTACGTTGTCACTTAACTGTGCCAAACTATGTGGGATTTGTGAAGTGAGGCTCCACTGAATTATTTGTTGTAATCGGTGATAATACAACAAAGCTAGGAAACTTTGATTTCTTATATTCTCAGCATCATACAGTTATCAGATCTGGAATAGATCAAATTTTACCTCAAAGCTCACCTTATTAACAAGGTTTATCACATTAATTTTAGACAATAAATTTATTTTTCTGTTATTCCATTAACTTGTTTCTAAACTAATTTTTCTTATTACCATAATAATAGAGATATTAAAATACACAAGGTCTTAATAGTATTATGTCTACAAAAGTATCAATATTTAAAAAAAAATCTTTATCAAAATGATTTCAGAGTATCTGATAAATTGAATTTTAAAGAAAAGTAGAATCATCACATAACTGGAGCAAATTTCACTATTACATTCAATGTAAAATTCATTTGACTAGCAAATCCTATCATTACCTAATTATAAAAATCTTTGGGCAAAATTTGTCTTTATATAAAATTAACCATTATGGAGCACTTTCTCAAGTTCATCTTTATAGGTTTAAAGGAATTCTTCAAAAGCATTTTAAAAAGACATTCAGAATATTCATTTTAATATAAATTTAATTATTACTGAAAAAAGTACATCTTATTCTGACACTTCAAAAATTTAAAACTTTGTACTGATTAATTTCTTAACATGGTCATTATAGTCAAAATTCAAGCAGTTTGAAATAGTAAATTTATTCTATATACACTAAATGAAATCAGAATAAGAACTGGCTTTTAAACAGTATTGAGTGTAGTGCAAATGATTTGGTAAAGGCAGATGAAACATTCCATGACCAGGTACTTTTTACACCAGAAATAAAACAAACTGAATATTTCTTTAAAAGCATAGTTCCTGTTTTTTAATTTCATTACTTCATGAAAGAAACAATGTGATTGGCAATGTCTTATTTGCAAAGATAACATTTTTGATTTGTTGGCATCTAAAAATATAAGAAACATATTAAGTTACTTGAACAAAATTTGTTTACTTTTGAAGAAAACTTTTGTAACCACATGCATTACATTATTCTTCAAAAAACCATAAAAAGAAAGGCAAAGAGATAAAATATGGTTTGCTTTTCCAAAACATACACAAATTAAAATTTTGTGTTAAGAAAAGTAACTTTTCTGTGAAAGTTTAATTATAAAACATTTATTAGCACGATGTGGCTATTTAATTATATTTTTTTGCTGTAGTCAAATTTTATTTATGGTGAAGGTCAATGTGATATTTAAAGTTGTACATATTCAGATATAATTATTAGAACAGATGAATTGTTAGCTATTTCATTTTTCTTAATTTATTTCTATTATCGAGAAATATTTGTGTACATGTATTTAAAATAATATTGCAAAAACTTTACAATAGCTTGTTTTCTTTGTTACTTTACTGTACTGCGATTTCAGTAAATGTGGAAATTTTCCAAATATTTGATTTGCTTAGAATATTAATTTTATAATAAAATTTTCCTAAACCTTACATTATCCTGTGAATAATTATCATAGTTTATAAAAACAGATCCTCTAATTTAAAAAAAAAGAAAGTTTAAGAACTAATAGTTTTATTTCATTAAAGTAACCTTTCAGTTTCTCATAATTGTTAGTATAATTTCATTTAAAAGAGGAAATGACAAATCATCAGCTAATGTTAACAGATATAAAGGGAAATTATTCTAGAATTTGATATGTTTGTATTTTTTCTTGCTGACTTTAAGAAAAGATTTGTATTTTGTTCACTGTGCGGGAATAAAAGCAGTAAGCAGTTTTCTGTTGAAGCCTTCAGGTGTGTAATCTTTTATGTTTTCTTTGCCAAATGATCAGTTGTTATATGATGGCTTTATCACATCTTTATTCTTCCTTAAACTTCTAGAAATAAAATTGTGAAATTAGTCTTTATTAAAAATTAATTTAATGTTGTAATGCTTCACACCTTTAAGCTAAAATTATGATTTCTCAAGAGTTAAATTGTGATATATACAATTTAAAAAAAGTTCATAAATACACCAAGTATATAATACACTTTTATTAATGAAACTTCATTATGATTATTTATTATCTAAAGTACAATTGTGTATTATAAAATATTATAATGCTGATACTAATAAACTATATCCAAAATTACAAGCTGTCCTCTGCCATGGATTATTAAAAACAAAGCTTAATAGCCAAACTAAATTCCAATTATATTAATACATTACATGCTTAAGATACAAAACAATACTGCTTGACAACTTCCTACTTTTATTAATAGTTGCATAGATATGTACCAGTATTTTACATCATTTAAAAAACACCTTACTGTACATAAATTACTCCACTTTCTAAAAAAAATGGATGCATCACTTTCCAAAAAATATTTCAATACTAATCTTCAGTAAAAACTATTCCTCACTGCACTACATTTTATAAATTTATGCTGCAGAAATGTATTAAAACAATTACTTTTCTGTCCATACCTAAATTCTGTAAACTCAGTGCAATTTTTATTTGTATTAGGCTTACATTAAGACATTCAAAACAGTATTTAATTGCACAGAGAATAATCACCAGAGTTCAGATATTGAGAGGAAATTCACAATTAATTTTGTCTATGAAAATTTGAAATTCTTCAGCTCCCATTTCTTTGCACCACCCATGTGATAATCTTTCTTCAAGTTGATACTAAAAAATATTTACCAATGTTTATAAAGCTAACATTTATCTTAAGTTGCATGAAAATGAATTATACTTGAAATATCAGATTATGTACATATTAAACTTTAATGCTTGTGCATTTCACGTATAAAACTTATCAATATTCAGTCATTAAGTCTTGTATAAGCAACCTGTTTTATACTTTATTCAAAAGTTTGCTCAAACATGAAATGTTTTGGGTGTTAGACTTGCAACTTAACAATGTGTGACACAATTGGGAGTGTCAGATGTTAAAACACCATACAAAATGTAATTTATACCAGTAACTTCCCTGTAAATTCCTTCACATCAAAACATTATTGTAGAAACAGGACAAGGGACGTATTTATAAACTGCACTGGTGTACAAAATTTAAATTGTTTTGGGGTATTTGTTGATGACAAAATCAGCTAATTAATGTTTTAAAATCACACAACAGAGCTAAATATGACAATCCATCTGTGTTTGTTTCTACCAAACTACAAATTCCCCTCAGTCCTAGACCTAAAGTAGAGATGTAATCAATAAAAGGTGGAGAAAAAGACTGTATTCAGTCTTTTCAGTATAATCATTAGAATGAGTTGGAAAGAATAAACCAAAATGCAACAGTGTTCCCTTTCCTACATTTTCCAGTAAAAGCAGCATGATTTGCTCAGTGTCACGTTTGTAACAAGTGTACCAAGCTTTTACTGAGAATGTCCTACATTAAGCAAAAATGGCAAACCTTATTTGTTCACAATATATATTTTACATATTTAAAATTATAAGTAAGCTTAATATTAATGTAGTTTGCTTTTTCATATTAAAAACTGAAAAACCTTTTACATCTAAAATGTTTGTGATGATTAAGGAAGACAAAAGAAATACATTTTATCAACCCCACCATATGTTTATAGTTACTGAAAAAATACTGATTAAGTTGGTATTAAAAACTGTGTTATATATTCTACTGACATCTAAAATTCCTTTGAAGATAAGGCGGCTTCAATCAAAATTTGTTTTTTAAAGTTTTATGAATGTTTAAAAATGATAAACTCAAGCAGAAATTGTGTAAAAAAAACTGTCCAATTTCTACATATAATTAAAGTTTGAAGAAAATAACCAGAAACTACAATTATGTACAGATATATGAATACTTCAGGTATGTTAGTGCTTTCTCATGTGATATAACTAAAAAACCAAAATTTACTAGTTTTATTGTTATTGATAACTGAAAAATTATAAACATCATGTTCCAATTAAATAGTTTTGCTTAAAAAACAATTATCAAACAATAAACTGGCATATCCTTATTTGTTTTCTTTCTCCAATCATTCTATTTGAACTTTATCAATGCTATTACAACTGGATTGTTTAACAATTGAATTATGAATAGGATACATTTTTTTAAAAACAAATAAGGGTTTCTGGCTTTTGAGAGGCCAAATATGTCCCTTATACCAGTTTAATTCTAATTAGAAAGTGGAATCACAAAGGTACACAAACACATGCACACATTCTGTAATACAAGTACTAAAAAAATCAGTGGAATATGTATATCAAACACGAAATATAATCCATAATCAATCAGTTTTCTCCCCAGTAATTATGTTTTAAGCCTTTACATTTTCGTGCACTTAATAAACTTCAAAATGTAAATTCAAAAAATTAATATTTACTATTTTGGAATCTCATGTCACTTATTTTTCATTGATGCTACTCTCCACAATTTGAAATTTTCTATGTGATTTTCATTAAAGGTACTAAATAATGCAAGAAAGCAAGCACTACTAAAATAAACTCACTAATGAATCATAATCCCCAATCTACTTGTGACAATACATTTGCTGCAAAGTACCTATTGCTTCAGTTATAAGCAAACCAAATAAATAACCTTTTAATGTTAATTTCCTAAAATTTCATGAAAAAGTAAATACAAATACATGTTCACTATCCATAAATATAACATCACTTATTAGTAACTAAAATTAGTTTTAAACCAAACTATTGTAAACAAAGTGTAGAACACCATATCGTATTACCACATTTTTCAAAAAAGAGAAAATTTAAAGTGTTTAATATTAACTGTTTCCAGCAATGCATACCTGTAAAATCTGATATTAGCATGGAATAAAAATGTCTAGATACTATTATGTCCAGTTATGTACCACAATTTTATTTGAGATCTTTTTTTAATTAATGTTATAGATATTTGTTTTCATACACAACCTAATATGTTCTTCCCAACAAAATATCACAGGAATCCCTGTACAAATTACAACAACATGAAAATCCTAATTGTAAAACAAGAAAACTTTTGTTTTTAGAAATAAGGAAATATATTATAACATGAAATAGTATTATATTAAGAAAATAAATACTTAAAAACAATTACTAGAAACTAACATCATCACATGTGACATGATGCTAGCCAGGTGATCTTTACTGAGATATATATTTATAGCTATGACAAAGTTTTTATTCTACCAAGCGAGTTGTCACCAAATTTTTAAAGTTTCAACACCACAAGTACATCACATAATTAACTGGTATAACCATCTCTTATTCTACACCAAGCAAAGATCTAAATAAACTCCCTGCAAGGCTATTAAGAACTAAATATAGTTTATAATTCTTGTTATCAGGAAGCCCCATTGTAGGCTTTTCTTCTTTTTTCTCATGATGACTCTTGAAGTAAAACGAAAGAGGCCTTTTCTCAATAATCACAGATTTCGTTATCATGTTTTGATTACTTCTAAGGCATCTAATGGCACTCAAATAAACCTTACTAAACATTTTATAATTTCCACAGAAACAAAGTATAAAATTCTATGTAAGAAATACATGTAATTATTGTAACAATACTAGTATAAGAATTTTCATGAAATCAACTTTAAACTACCAACAAACATGATTAACTATACAAAGATAAATACATTGCTCACAGGCACAAGACATACACTACATGAAGTTTTCTTCATATAAATGAGAATTAATAGCATAATATTCTTCATTTATCTCGGTCATTTTTTCTTCTTTCTTCTAAAGCACTTAAAGTATCATCAATAAGAAAACTGAAAAATTAAAAAAAGGCAAGAACAGGATAAGTCAACAAAGTACAGTGAACATTACAAACTATATGATGGGTTGGCAACCAGCAGCTCTCTGACTGCTTGTATTTCACTGCCCATATTGAACATGAATGAACTTCACACCAAATTCTCTTAAATAATATCTGTACAATACCCCTTAATCTTTGAGAAAGAACTGACTTCTTTTGCACATCAGTCTTAGTAAATCAGAGTAAGCATACTCTGAACTACTAAGCTAGAGTATCACATGATGCAGGTCTCCAAACATGTTGCTGACTGACAAACCTCACCTACCATATGAAAGGTTGCCAACCCTTGTTCTATATAATTAATATTTACATTTTAATATAACAATTACATGTATTCCTAATTGCTGTGTTTTACAATTTATTTTATATCTGCTAATTCAGTGTTTTATAACATTTTCAATACCTGCTGCCTCTCTGAACAGTCATAGATCACTAAGATGCAAGTATGACAAAAAAAAACAAAAAAACCACTACAAGTTACATATGAATAGTATGACAATTTTTGTTTTCATGACTTTTTTTTTGACAGCATGCACCATTGGTAATCACCAGCTTAGGCCTTCTACCACAAATTAAGGATACTGTCATATTAGAGCTACTTTAGCCCTAGACCTTTTGGATTATTGTAAATTTAAAGCATAAGGCATTGCCAATACTAGAAACAGACTCCTGCAACTCGGCCTGCAAGGAAACCTTTATTTTTCATCCCTTATGATCCTTTCCTTTATTCACATACATAACTTTTTAACAAAGTCATTTGGAATGCTCTTGATAGGACTTGCCTTTTCACTGCTATTTAGGCAGTATTGTGATGTTAATAACTTTTTTTCTCAACCCACGACATAATTCTACTTGTTCTTCCTTGATACATCTACTTCCTGCACTGTGTTCGTCTTTCCTCTTGACAGCCTTAATTAGCATTAGGCTAGCATTCATTACAGTTAATATTTGCACCAATAGGCCAGGATTAAGTATTTGGAAGAACAATGGTAGTGTCAGTTTGAGAAGCCCACCACATGGAAAGCACTCCCAAAAGTCTTGTAAACCAATAGCCAATTGGTTGTTAGAATGGTTTTCAAAAATGTCCAAGGCCCTTACAAATCAATCTTCATAATTACATGAAGCTACATAATGCATTTAATTAGAGATTTCCAGCCATGACATCTATCTCATTACCATTTATCACCCAAGTTAATCCTGCTTACAACAGACATAACTCCTAACAAAAAAAAAAAAACTGTATTAACAAGCAATATGCAGTTTAACATGAACTGAACTATAAAACTGTTAAAATGGCTACCATACCTGAGAATATCATCCCACAGCACAAAGTTTGCAGAATTCTATGAAATTGCTCACATCTGATTATTATATTTTAATGTCATCTTTTACTATTGTACTGTTTTCCACTAATAGCTTTATATAAATGTATTAAGAAATAATCTAAACCTCATAAGGTGATTGAATTTAATATAATTTATTGGCATTTAGTCCAAAATATCATAAATGATGAGGATACCTACTGAAGAAACAAAGCATTCTAATCTTTTCATATGCAAAGTAAGAAAAGTATATTTATTTAGTTATACTTATTGCCAAGTTGATTTTTAGTTTGTTCTGAATAGAAATTAACCTTTCATTATACCACCACTTTTCTTATTTTAGTTATTTTTTTTGTATCTTCAAGTCATTAAAGTTTCATGCCTTATGGTTTTTAAAAAAAACATTTTTACTATAAAGCACAATATCACCAAGAATTAAAAATACGTAAATGACAAAAAATACCAAGCAAGATTATGAATTATTTTTCTTTGTTAACATGAATTCATAAGCATAGGGTCATTTTACAAAGATTTTAATCACGCAAGTCCCAGTCAAACCTTACTTAAAAAGACTTTAAGGGAGACTTTCTGAAATTAACACTTTCTTTGATAACAAGTATGGTGAGAATGTAAACAAGTTTCCATAAGTACCACTAATACCTAGTCACTTCAGCTGTATGATATTTAATAAGGTAAGTCTTCTGTATTGGCTATGATACTACTCATTATTGGATTAACAAACTGCAACATACAGTTGTGAAATGGTTCAATTTTTCTTATTCAGTGTTAACTTTCCATATCTGAAACTTTTATTAGAATAAATCTTTTATGTTTCACAGACAGTGCAAACAAGTAACATTAATATTATTTTATAAAATAAGAACACTTTTCTTTACAAGAAAAAAAAAATTTTCCCCATAATCTTAGTGAACATGTAAAATTATGTCTGGAATCATTTATTTTATTCAAGTATATCTTCTTATAACAAATTCCAAGTCAATGCACATGTAATTGTAATAGCTTTTTGATTTACTGTTGGCAAGCGATTGAGCTCTTCTTTTACATGTCAGTATTTATGAACTATAAAGGGTTATTTTTAACAAGTATTTTTTAAAATTTTAAATTATTTGACTTCCATTATACAATCTTACCTGTACCACAGAAATGGTAAGGGGACGGTTCCAAAGTGCCACAGGGCATGAGCATCTAACACAAAATGCCAGGGAGGGAAATCAGCCACTTCAAGCAAAAGGAGACCATTAATCACCATCACAGACAATGCACACTTCCACATGTAAGTACGATGCCTAATCTTGTAACACCAAATTAGCCAACCACAAGAGTTTAAAACACCTAAAAACAGTAACAGATACATACATGAAAAGTAATTTAATAAGAAATAAAACACCTGAAGTATTCAAATGTTATCTCACATTATATAATTTTGGTTCATTTTTTTGGTATTTTTAACAATGTTACAGAATAACACATTGATAAAAAACACAAATCTATCATACAATATTTCTTATTTCAGAATGAATAAAAAATATAAATAACAGTTATCATTGAAATAACTTATATTTCAGGTGACATCACAAGCTAAGAGAAATAAGACACAAAAGACATTTAAAAGATTAGTTCTCCATATGTGAACTATCAATGTGACCAATCTTGTGATCATGAAACTGCAGTTCTAAATGTACTAAAGTGCATCTTCATGAAACATGGCAACCTTTTAGCAAGCATAACAAGACTGTATATACAAAAAAATCTGTTATGGAAGAAAGGATATTAGTGTTTAGTTAGTCAGTTTCTTAAACCACCCAAGAAATTTTCTGTTACTAATGGTAGAACAAACAGGATTTTAGATTAAATACACAGAATTGCTGAATACCAGTTTGAACAGGTTATAATTTCATTGTATAGGTCCTGGATTAGGCCACACTTGGAGTACTATGTTCAGTATTGTATTGAGTTCATTACCTTTGAAAGAACATTAAACTGTTAGAAAAAGTCCAGTTTGTTTCTTGTCGATCTCAAAATTAAACAATATACATTGATAATAAATTCATTTAATTAAATTTGAATTTTATAAAAAAGTCATGATGTATGAGCCTTAACCCATCCAAATCCAGAGTTAAATAACACTGGTTTACAAAGAAATTGAGGCAAGCACAAAAATAGCTGTTTTAACCTAATTTGGGGGTGCTGAATTCAGATTTGAAATCCGTTTTTACTCATCACCTCTAGTTTTTTAGATATGCATACTGTACATAAAGGCGTATATGCATTCAGGGTTAATTTCTAATATTGTGTGACTTATGTCTTCTTTTTTAGTTATTATGCAATAAATGTAAGTGATAGCATTACAATATATATATATATAGCTATATATCAAGACGGATCACCAGTTTCAGGAATCGGAACAAAGACCTTGCTTCATTTTTCGACATGGAAAACAAGTTGTGCTACTGCACAAATGTACCTGGCTTGTTCACTTTCCTTGGTTTGCCACATAATCCTTCAGACTGGCATCTTTTCATAGACTCTTCCAAGCAAAGTCTCAAGGCTGTACTTCTGCACAACGGGAATAAATATCCAAGCATTCCCATTGCACACTCTGTCCATCTAAAGGAGTCCTATGACAATATGGAGCTTCTTTTAGAAGCTGTTAAGTACAACCAGAACCAGTGGAGTCTGTGTGGGAACCTCAAGGTCATTGGGGGCTTCACAAAGTACTGTTGCTTTCTCTGTCTCTGGGATAGTCGAGCTGTATCCCAGCATTACAAGCAGAAAGACTGGGGGTCTAGAAGCACTTTCGTTCCTGGCGAACACAGCGTCAAGGAGAATCCTCTGGTTGACATGAAGAAAGTGCTTCTTCCTCCTCTTCACATCAAGCTTGTTTTGATGAAGAATTTCGTGAAGGCCATGAACAAAAATGGTGCTGCCTTCCAACATTTGTCTACTGTGTTCCCAGGTCTCAGTGCTGCTAAGCTCAAAGAGGGCATCTTTGTCGGACCTCAAATCCGAGAAGTGCTGAAGAATACTGATTTTGAGGAGCTTCTTACCTTAAAGGAACTGAGAGCATGGATAAGCATTTAAGTCAGTCTGTAGTGGCTTTCTTGGTAACACACACGTACCAAATTACCAAGCCTGAATTGAGAAGTTGCTAAAGACTTATGAGGATATGGGATACCGAATGTCACTCAAAATTCATTTTCTCCATTCCCACCTCAACTTCTTCCCTCCAAACCTTGGAGCAGTGAGTGATGAGCACGGAGAAAGATTCCACCAAGACATTACGAAGATGGAGAGCAACTACCAAGGCAAGTGGAACCCCAGCATGATGGGAGACTTCTGCTGGATGCTCTTGCGTGACATCCCGGAGGCAAAATACACCAGATCATATAAGAAAACACACTTCTGTCTGCGGTACTATGAATTGTGTACACTGTGTCACCCAAGTATATTTATTCCATCAATGTTCTTTATCTACCCTGTTTTATCTGTAATAAGCTGCTGCAACTGTTGAAATAAGCACGTATATACTCTGTATATACTAAAATGAGACTATTTAAAAGCCAGAAAACTAGAGGTGATAGAGCAAAACTGTTTATAAATTTGAATTCAGCACACCCAAATTAGTAAAAAACACCTATTCACATTCTTGCTTCAGACAAGAGGAGGAAGAAGCACCTTCTTCGTGTCAACCAGAGGATTCTCCTTGACGCTGTGTTCGCCAGGAACGAAAGTGCTTCTAGACCCCCAGTCTTTCTGCTTGTAATGCTGGGATACAGCTCGACTATCCCAGAGACAGAGAAAGCAACAGTACTTTGTGAAGCCCCCAATGACCTTGAGGTTCCCACACAGACTCCACTGGTACTGGTTGTACTTAACAGCTTCTAAAAGAAGCTCCATATTGTCATAGGACTCCTTTAGATGGACAGAGTGTGCAGTGGGAATCCTGGGATATTTATTCCCGTTGTGCAGAAGCACAGCCTTGAGACTTCACTTGAAAGAGTCTATGAAAAGACGCCAGTCTGAAGGATTATCTGGCAAACCAAGGAAATTGAACAAGCCAGGTACATTTGTGCAGTAGCACAACTTGTTTTCCATGTCGAAAAATGAAGCAAGGTCTTTGTTCCGATTCCTGAAACTAGTGATCCGTCTTGATATATAGCTATATATATATATAATGTAATGCTATCACTTACATTTATTGCATAATAACTAAAAAAGAAGACATAAGTCACACAATATTAGAAATTAACCCTGAATGCATATACGCCTTTATGTACAGTATGCATATCTAAAAAACTAGAGGTGATGAGTAAAAACGGATTTCAAATCTGATTTCAGCACACCCAAATTAGGTTAAAACAGCTATTTTTGTGCTTGCCTCAATTTCTTTGTAAACCAGTGATATTTGAAAACATTCTGCTAAATAATGAACTTTCTAACACAGACTTTCAATGTAAATGAATCCTCTCAGAAGTCATTTTTTCTGTCAGTTTCACTATTTGTTTAAAAGTTTCTTCATATAAACCATCATTAAATGATTTTTATTCAACAAACCAATACTAATAACTAATATAGAATTTATTTAAAAGGCCTGCCCTATAACATTAAACTAACCCAATGAAAACTATGTAAAAAAGCAATGTACTAGATCAATGATTCTAAGCAACTGTGCTCAGATCTGCAGTTACTGACCACCACAGGTTAATGTTTGAAAGTCTTAAATTAATAGTCAGCAACTTTATATGTTGGCCTTCACTCTTACTAGGTAGGCCTTGAGATACAAATGATTAAGAAACCTTATGATACATAAAACTGTTCACATATATTAAAAAATATATGTACTTATGCTACAAAACAAAAAGCCTTACAACTGTCAGAAATAACATTAGCAAGTAACAATAGATTCATATGAAACAATATTTAACAAATAAAATTGCACAATTTATTATGAATAACCATTTACATTCTCTGCTAATTTTCATGAAAATCTTTGTGATAACCCCCATAACTACTTAATCCCTATCCCATATTTGAATCCTTCAATATGAAAATTTAGAAATCTAAATATAGTAGGTTTGAACAATTCATGTAATCTATGGATCCAATCCTGAGCCTCAAATAATCTTTTGATCTCCCCTACAAAGACTGAAATTTTAAAACGAGCAAAAGTTAGAATACAAATTAGTTTTAAACAATTTCCTAAATGTTAGTACAAATTTTCAATTAAAGGTTTAGTCAGAACTAAGAACCCTTCGATAATTCCATATAACCCCTATTTTCAAGACACTCTCCAAAATCTTGAAAACAAATTTTCTTTGTTTATATTTATGGGAATCAATAAACTACATCACAAATGTTGTGGGAGTATTAAAATATACAATAACATAGTTGCATTAATGTATACAAGATAGGTAATTACGTTGTAAAAAGACTTAAATCTTCTATTTTATGTTTTAGTAAGCAAAAATACCTTGTCTGTAACAACTGTGCTAAACATACATTGTATTTAAAGTGTTAATAATCCTGGGATCACAATGTCTGATACTATAAGCCACAGTACATATTCATTCTAATTAAATAAATTCTAAAATAAAAAATAACTCACCTACAATAATATTTGCTTTCATGTTGTAACCATAGTCAAAATGGACGAAGCTTAGATGATAGATATGATAGAAAAAATATGACAGAAATGGCACAGCAATAACAGAAGATCCCATCTTTGATGGTATTTGGATTATTCTAAATACATAGATAACGTTATGAACCTTTGACTGACACATCTAAGACCCACAATAAAAGCAAAACATTTAAATTTCACACCACATGTATTTTTATAAACATAAAATGGTACAAAATGAAGTTGAACACAACTGTCAAAAAATTTCGTAAGAAATGAAAAGCACTCTATATTTGTACATGTCATAACTCAACTTCTTAATGCTGGAACTTCAATAACCTACAATTAGCTTTACATTATGCCCACAATAGAAACACCATCCCTTAATTCAAACATTAAAGTAGAAGAATGTTTTAACTTTCACAGAAATACTGTCAAACATTTCCTACTTTCAATTCCTGGGAAAAAAAAATAATTGTTATCATCTAAGCAGCCTGTCTTCCAGCTTAAGATTGTTTCACAGAACTTGCATGTATCACCATCACATCTGCAGGTGTTTGTACAACTATCAAGTTTGATATACAGGTAGCATGCTCTTAAGAGGATTCTTTGATATGTTTTGTTGCTTGGTTGGTTATATACTGTTCATAAGCTACAAGCTGCTGATTTTTATTCCATATTTGAGTTGACCTTTCATAGTACCAATTTGAATTAAATCTTCCCGATTTATTTTTATAGTAACTTACTCTGTCAGCAATCCTACAGCTGTTCCACTCTACTTTATGTCCCATTTTAATAATGTGTTATCAACAATAGCTGATACACTAGTTTTAAATTAGCATCTTTATATTCCTTAGGACTGTTTTAGAAGTTCTCCTGATTCTCCCTTTGTATGAACTCCATAAAAGCATGAAGTTTGTAGTTTATTTTAAACATTTGTATTAAATAAAAACTAGCTAGTATTTAACTGAAAGATCAAAAAGAAGACAGCTAATCAGTAGTGAAAAAAAACAACTTCTGAGCTCACTAATCATAAAGTGAAATTTCACTATCAACTGTATAGTGTACAATGCATCATGACCTCTAAGTGCAAGTTTGTTTCTGTGGAATCATGTTGAAAACTATGGACCCTCAAATTCACAGTTCAAAACATAATCTACTAAAACATGTCCTGCTCAGTTTCACAGACAGTTGTTTTGTTTGAGAGGAAGAGTAGGTTTACTTTATGATTTTAAATACATCATACATGTATTACTGGACCGAAAGTGAAATTGAACGTAAAGTGTATCAAAACGTAGTTTAAGATCCAGCTCACAAGCCAAATTGCCTTTACCAAGAACTCCTAAAGAGTTTTTAACTGATAAACATGTTTAATCAAACAAAGCACAGTTTTATTTTAATTATTTGAATTTTGATTACATACATGAACGTAAGGTATAGTTTCTCCCTATTTTCTACCCGTTAAGAATGTTATTCAAATAATGCACAATTTTATTTTTTTATAAGATGTAATTGATTACATAATTTATTGTATGGGTATATTAGTCCTTATCCAGAGTAAGTTCTTCAGTTACGTTAATAATAGTCAATTTTACTCAGTTTTTAATTTACCAGGTGCAAATGAAATGTTTATTACAAAAGGACCAAATTCACTGAAACCAAATTAATTTCAGTTAAACAAATTTTACTTATAACACCCATGTTATTCAAATAAGTATCAAATACACATTTTAGCAATGACTAACTATTACTTTGGCCATCATAAGTTGTAAATCACTAGAGGAATATGGAGCTCACATCATGCTACCAAATTACATTACCCATGAGCTTCTCCAAGCTGCTTGCATACATGCCTTGTGATACATTTTGTAATTATATTATTTATTTTACCGAATCAAACTTTAACTAACCTAAAGAAATTCCTATTTTTATCCTTTAGTTACTTCTATAATAATAAGCACAGAATACTCATGAAAAACAAGAAGTAAAGTACTTACCTGTGTCTTTGTTTTTTTACTGTCAATTGTCAGTATCACTTAACCCTACTTTTTTATACTAATGGTAATAATGCATGAAATAATTTTTATTAAATTAAATAATGCATCAAAGAACATAGAACAATAATATGGAAAATACATACAATATCACACAACTATCACAATTCTGCTGGTTTTCTAACTATGCGACAAAAGTGTTACACATTCCTCCAAGCTAGTTGATATCTTTCCCAAGAGAATGAAGCTTCTACTACAAGAGAAACTAACAATTCTCTATTCAGAAAATAATGTAATATAATACATCATTTGAAAGATGAAACTACGGCTTTCTATTGGTTATAAATAATATGATATTACAGGTAACAGAGAACTATCAACAAATCCTGAAAGACAGGATGTGACAGACATGTATGTCAAGAAGATTTCACTTTCTATTTCATAGCTCTATAGCCAAACAAGAGTGAAAGCCCTAAAAACTACGTTTTATCGGAGCAATAAAGACTTGATCATGTGTAATTTACATTAAATTTTATACTTATTAGAGGGATAGTGAATAAATTAGAGAAAAAAGGAAGCTTAAAGAATAAATGTCATATTTATCACACTGGGGAAAGTTATAATTTTCCTATGCTGAAAATATATTTCTAATAGATGCTTACCTCTTTTAAAAGATTAGATATTCCCATTCCATGCTGTCCTATATATGCCAACTTTTTCTTTGCATGTGCCACAAGCTTCTTGCTCCTTCCCCCACTGAAATTGCAAGATGCAAGATTCCAACATGACTCTTTGCAAATCATAATGCATTACATCCTCACCAACAGGAGAATGACATGTTCATGTGGCTCCCTTCACACTTCTTTAACAAACTATCACTGAAGTTTGGCAGAAGATAATAGCACTGGAGGAAAGTGGTAAGGAAGAGAAGAAAGTGAGGAAGCAGGTAAGTCACTATCAGAAATACATTTTCTGTATGGGAAAAAAATAACTTCTAATACAGTACTTATCTTCTCACTACATTAACTAGAACCCCACTTTGAGAAGGATAAAGGGCCAGTACAATGAATTACCCACAGAAAGCATCCAGAAGATTCCCTTGAAAATGATAGATTCAGATCTGAAGATCAGAACAGGGGATCTGCACCACTTCTGAGCAAGGAATATTCTTTGCCAATTTGTGGAAGGCATAAGATATAATAGCAAATAATGAGAGGAATACACACAAGTAGGAGAGAACGTGGCAGGATAGTGATACCAACTAGAGAAAGCCATTGTAACTCAATCCCACAAAGAGAAAGGTCAGTAAACAAGGATGCATTCCTGATTGACTTGGGTGTGGCATCCCTTACTTGGTAAGTCAACTGCACCAAAAATATCCTCACAGGATACTGACGTCCATAAAAGGGCAGGATGATGATCACAATGTCTTCACCTCAAACCTAAGAACTGAATATTAAAGATCACTGGAATTCCTGGATTTGACACAAAGGTTAGCTCTGAGCTGTTGATCCAAGTATTAAATGGACATCTATGGCATGTAATCAATTTCTCCAACCATGGTACAGGTCAGGATTACCTAAATGGCAATAACATTTCCATAAGAAGAAAACAAAGGATAGTTAAGGATAGAACCATAACAATTCACACACACCACCATTATTACCTACAACAGACAACCCAAACCTGTGTGAGGACTTATATTGATTGGTTCACTCTAATCCAAACCCTCCTCACAGAGTACCCACATGCACATGACACTAGACTGAAGGTTCCCAATTTTGTGATGACTCACTCTGTTGTATTGGTTATTGCAAATAGGAAGATATTATGTAATCTACACCTACAGAATACCACTGCCCTACTCTTTAACACAATATCTTCACCTCAAACCTAAGAACTGAATATTAAAAACCACTGCAATTCCTGGGCTTGACACAAGGGTTAGCTCTAAACAATTGATCTAGGAACTTGACATCCAGTATTAAAAGTGCATCTATGGCATGTAATCAATTTCCCCAACCATGAGCTACTCCAAGCTGCTTACATATGTGCTTTGTGAAACATTTTTCAATTATATTATTTATTTTACCTAATCAAACTTTAACTAACCATTGGAAATGGAAAGTGCCAAGGACTCTCATACTCCACTCAAAGAAATGAGGGTGAATGCAATGGAGAGTCTATAAGAACTTCATCACAACAGACAGTGTAATGGATAACTGCAAAACCTTACTTTGAAAAGCAAACAATATTGAGCTATTCACAACAGGCATGGCAGAGATGGGTGGCATTTCCCTTTTGCTTTACCCATACACTCAATGAATACTACAGACTGGGATAGGCATGTTTATTAAACAAAATATTATGAGGTTATTCACTATCAAGTGATATTATGAAACACCTCAACTCAACAATAACATCTGAAGCCATGAAATGTAAAGTGTGAGACAATATGGCTGAAGAGTACAGATTTAAATAACACCTTGTCATCCAACACTTACTACAGAGAGAGATCCATGTGATAAAAGTACATAGAAAACCCTGAATGAAAGAAAGAAAGAAATAAAAACTTTTGAGTTATAGCCACACCAAAGTCTGAAGAATGGCTAAAGGTTGTAGACAAAACCTTGGAGAAGAGGAAACAATAATATGATGGAGATAGTGGGAGATAAACAAACTGGGTATGACTCAGATGCTGGATTGCAGAATTTTCTTTTTTGAATAACAAAACCAAAAGGCAAGGGAAAAAGAGAGGTATATGGAAAGACACCTGGTTTCAGGAGGAAGAAGATAGGGAAGAATAGGCCAATAGAACCAAAAGGTAGATCCAACTTGTAAAGAAAGTGATTGACTGATTTATTTAGTGTTTTATGGCACAAAACAGCGAGGCTATCTGTGCCAGACATCCGTTAAAAATGTAAAAAAAAAGATAAGTGTAGTGAAAGACATAAATGGAAATGAAGGTAAAACAAAAAAGTATAGACCAATGTTGACACCTAGTCTACAACGTTAAAATAGAAGGCAAAGTATAAGTTGTAAGGTATTTACTCTAGCAAAAAAGTAATGATCATAACCCGCCAAGAAGACTAACAGGTAAGTTCAAGACCCACCATCAGTCACCTGAAGTTGGTCTTTCCAGTCCTGGTTCTGGGTTATGTGTCATAGCAGCGATTTTCAAAATGTAAAAGAACAAAAGTTTAAAAGACACTTAGCAAAATCGTAATGAGTAGCCAAATGTCCAGTAAAAAGATAAAAGTCAATTAAATGGAGTAAAATTTGTAAAAGTAATTGAAGATAAAAGCAAAACGGCAATTAAAACAGAAAATGGCGCAAAAACCAACGTTGAAATCCAGTAAACAAAGTTGTAAGGGACTACCTGTAGCAGAATAGTAATGATCATAACCCACCAGGAAAACAAACAGGTAAGTATAAAAACCACCGTCAGTCACCTAAAGTTGGTCTTTCCAGTCCTGGTTCCAGGTTATGAGTCAATATGGCCAGTACTAAAAAGTAAAGTAGTAAAAGTGTGAAATGATATGCAGCAAAAGTATAACAACTCACCAGGACAACTAATGAGTAGTTCAAACAGATAGTTCAAATAGTAGAGTTAGTCACCTGAAGTTGGCCTTTCCTGTCCTGGTGTCGAGTTATTTAATGTTCTGGCCATTGTCCAATGTTAAATTGAATGAGAGAGATTAAAACTGCAAAAAGAGGAACCACAATTAAAAAGGTGTAATGAATAAATATGCAACACTTAAATGAGATTAAAAAGATTAATGGCGATTAAAAAATTAAAAACGTTATCAAGGTAGACAGAGACACCATCACCAATAACTCTGTCCAATGTTACAGACTGACCCTGGGAAAAAATATGTTTAAAATATTGCCGTCGTTGAGAATTGTAACGATGGCAAGAAAGTAAAACGTGGCCGATAGTGATTTGAGTGTTACACAAACTACACATTGGTGCATCAGTTCCAGATAAAAGAAAATGACGAGTTAAAAAACTGTGACCAACTTCCTCCTTCCGAACTTTATGGAAGCTAGATGGACAAAGTCCAATTTTGAGTTTGATTTGAAAAAGTTTGTTGTCACGTTGCTCACTCCAAGTGGACTGCCAGATGGCACGGAGCTGAGCCTTGAAGACAACACCATAGTCCATGTACGGAATAGGCATAGGGGTGATGGTGCTGGAGCAGACAGATTTAGCTGCCATGTATGCAAGCTTGTTCCTGCGAATACCAACATGGCCTGGTATCCAGAAAAACTGGATTGAAGTAGTTGTTAATGAGAAATGGGCCAGTCGGTTTCGAATATCAGCGAGAACAGGATGTGAGCTAATGTGTAGCGATTCCAAGGCAAGTATAGAACTAAGCAAATTAGTATAAATAGTGCAGTTGGAGTACTGCTCAGCTGCAACATGATCCAGGGCAAGAGATATGGCATACAGTTCAGCAGTGAACACAGATGCTGTAGAGGGGATTCTGCAAGCAACTCCTGAAACACAGCAAACCATTCCAGAGCTCACTGAATTACCTGATTTGAAACCATCTGTATAAATGGGAACTGAATGATTGTTTGAAAGATATTCATTAAATAAAAGACGGTACTTCCAATCTGGAGTATCTGCCTTTTTTAGGTGATTGAAAAAAAGGTCACATTTTGGGGCTGTAATAAGCCATGGTATGATGGGCTGACCTGTGGAATTTGCAATGTTATTCAAGGACAGACCTAATTCATCCAATTGTGCCTGGATGCGAAGGCCAAACGGAGCAATAACAGATCGTCTGTTCTGAAAAAGTACGGCCCACTGAGGAAGGAAAACACATTCCCAGGTGGGATGCTTTGGTAAGGAACGAAGTTTTGAAGTATTGTAAAGATAGTTGCAAATGGCGAAGGTGTAGAGAAGGTTCATGAGATTCAACGTATAAGCTTCAAACTGGAGAGAATACGGAAAGCCCCAGTGCAGAGTCGTAGTCCTTAGTGAGAGGTAGAAGAGAGGACACAGAGGAAATTCAGTGCTCTTGTACATTTGACCCAAAACTGCTTTAAGTGTGGTATAAAGGTCAGTTTACAATCAAAGATAAGCCCAAAGAACTTGGTCTCTGGGACCACTGGCAGCAAAACTTCACCTATATGAAGTTCAGGATCAGGGTGAATACCCTGTTGATGGCAAAAGTGCATGCATACGGTGTTAGAGAGAGAGAAATTAAAGCCGTTTGCCAGAGTCCACTTCAGTACACAAATGAGGGCAGTTTGTAGTTGCTGCTCAATATATCTCATGTTTGACGACTGACATGAGATGTGAAAGTTGTCGACATACAGTCCATTCGCAACAGTGAGAGGGAGTTGTTCAGTGATGGCATTTATCTTTATACTGAAAAGTGTGACACTCAATACACAGCCTTGAGGGACTCCAAGTTCCTGCACAAAAGAACGGGAAAGTATCAAACCCACACGAACTTGGAATCTCCTGTCCATTTAAAAATTTTTAATAAACATGGGTAGATGGCTACGTAACTCATGTGTATGGCAAAATGCCATACCTCCATGTTGTGTCGTAAGCCTTCTCTGTCAAAGAATATTCATAAAAGATGTTGACGGTTGAGAAAGGCTTCTCTGATAGATGTTTCAAGACGAATTAGGTGGTCTGTAGTGGAGTGCTGTTGACAGAACCCACACTGGGTGGGCAAAAGGAGGTTGTTTGATTCAAGGAACCAAAAAAGATGAGCATTAACCATCCTTTCTAAGGTCTTACAGAGACAGCTCGTCAAAGCAATTGGATGGTAGTTTGAAGGAATCTTGGGATCTTTCCCTGGCTTAGAGAAAGATAAAATAATAGCCTGGTGCTAGGCATCAGGAAAACATTCTCCTGCCAGATCCGGATGAAGACAATCAGAAGGACATCAAGAGAAGCAGTAGACAGATGGCGCAGCATGTCATAATGAATATCATCAGGTCCAACAGATGTACAGGCAGACCGATGAAAAGCCATTTTCAGTTCCACCAGGATAAAGGAACAATTATAGTCAAAGAAACAGTCAGTTCGAAAGGAAAGAGGTGATCGCTCTGCCCGAGTCTCGATGGCCAGGAAGGTGGAGGAACAAGCAGAAGTGCTAGATACCCAGCAAAAAATTTCACCTAGAGCCTTAGCGATGTTCCAGACATCAGTCACCTCCTGACCATCAGAGAGTAAGATCGAGAGGGGGACAGAATTGTAGTGCCCATTAACCTTTCGAATCCTGTCCCATATGATCTTGAAACTGGTGGTAGAAGATATGCTTGTTGTGAACTTAATCCAAGATTCCTTCTGGCTTTGACATCTTACCCACCTAGCATGTGCACGGGGCCGTTGGATAGCAACCCAGTTTGAAGGTGTGGGATATCTACGAAAGTATCCCAGGCCCGTTTTTGAGCCTTCCGTGCTAAGTGGCAAGCAGGACTCCACCACGGATGAGGATATCGTGGAAAATGTGTCGAGATTTAAGGAATACACTGAGCAACTGCATGTCTGCTCAGTTCTGCAGTTATGTCAGATAAGTTCTGCGAGAGAAGTGAAAGTGGACCAGTCTGCCTGATTTAGCTTCCACCTGGGCACGCGGGTAGGGTGGCATCAACCACGGCTAGTCTCTCTCAAAAATATCGGAAAATGATCACTGCCTAGTGGATTACTGTCAACCCTCCATGAAAAATGGGAGAATAATGAAGGGGAGTAAACTGAGAGATCAATAGCAGTAAAGAACTGACTAGGTGCATGAAAGTACGTGGAAGAACCAGTATTCAAAAGAGAAAGGTTGTGATCAGAGAGCATCCGCTCTACAGATCAACCCCTCCCATCAATAATAGCACTTCCCCAGAGGGGATGATGTCCATTAGAATCCCCCAGGATTAGAAATGGAGATGACAAATGTTCAACTAGAGCATCAAGGTCTAATTGATCATATGTCTCTCCAGGGGACAGGTACAGAAAACAAACAGTGATGGTTTGACCCAAGGAAACGTGAAAGGCTACGGCCTCCAAGGGTGTGTTGAGGGACAAACACAAGGTGAGCACATGCTGATGAACCAACAATGCCATCCCTCCATGTACTCGACCATCACACAACCTGTCATTTCTGTACAGAGAAAACTGCCGAATGGAGACTGTATCAGCAGATTTGAGAAATGTTTCTTGTAAAGAAAGACAAACAGGATGGTAGGAAGCAATCAGCGTTTTGATATCATCCAGATTAGAACGTAAACCTTGACAGTTCCATTGCATCAAGGTGAATATTTTTAAGAATGGGTAGGTGAAGTGGCTGGTGAACCCTTCGGTTTGTGACCACGTCTTTTTTTTTTTTTTTTTACTGTCTTTAGTTGGAGGAGGTCTATCAACCTCCATGGATCCTGCTCTGGGTCCAGTGGGCAGGTTTTTGTTATTGAAAGGGGAATCCAGTGACTGAGGATGCAAATGAATAATTGTTTTGTCTCTTGTGATGGGAGAAAAAGATGTATTTGAAGAAATGCCTGTATTTGAAACTGAAGGACGTGGATCTTGAGGTTTGTTGGAAGGTATGTGAAGAACAGAGATGGGTGTGGAAGTTGATTCATCAACCTTTTTAACCACAGAGGTCAAAAGGCTTTTCATTTGTTTTGAAAACGATTCTCTTGGAGGCACATAAAAATCTGTCTGCACTCCCACTGTAGTTGTGGAATGAAGTGCAGCAGCATATGTCTGAGATGGAGTTGTGGACAGCAATTTCCGAGTCTCAGGATAACTAATGTTATGTGTCCTTTTTAAACGCTGCACCTCTTTTTCCTTCAACCATTTTTGGCAAGAATGAAAGTAAGAGGGATGAGAACCATTGCAGTTTATGCAATGTGGGTTCATGTCACAGTCATAGGCATCGTGGTCCTTGCCTCCACAACGAGCACGTCAGGGAACCACGACAAGATGTCTTTGAGTGGCCGAATCTCTGACATTGGAAACATCGAAGAGGGTTTGGTATGTACGGCCTAACCCCGCAAATGAGATAACCTGCCTTGATGGTGGCAGGTGCACGTGGTGAAGTAAATGTTAAAACAAGGGTTATTTTTTGGCAGTGTAACTCCATCTTTGCGAGTGGAGATGTGCCTCACTGCAGATACTTCTTGAGTGGAGAGACCAGTGAGAATCTCTGACTCGGGAACGTTCTTCAAATCCCTTTCAACAATAACTCCTCATGAAGAATTAAAAGTAGCATGGGGTGTAACCTCAATAGGTATATCCCCAATTGCCTTCGATTTCAAGAGGAGTTCACTGTGTTGGGATGTGGATGTTTCAACCAATATGTCACCAGATCGAAGACTTTGGAAAGCCAGCAAGTCCCTCTATTCCCTTTTGAATAAAAAAAGGGGATATTTGCCCTAAAGGTTTTTCCGAAAGAGAATGTAATATAAGAAAATGAGATACGTGTGTTACAGATGTTGAAGATTGCTGTTCAGTCTTCAAGACATGGTCGCTTACCCATTGACTGTTTTTCACAATTTTATTTAATTTTTTTGGAGGATCCATAGGAAAAAGGAAAATTTTCAGTACCCACTGACCCCACCCACCATAGAGCCCTACAAGGGGATGCACTACAAAGTCATGCAAGGACAATGCAGCAAAGCCAGGGTTTCGTGAGCACTATACCCAAACACCAGCATCAGGCACAATGTCCACAACACCCGTTGAGAAGTTCCAACACTGGTACTTGGTTGACCCTAGCCCAAGTGGACCAGCCGATTGACCCAAAGGGGGCCACCCAAAGGCCACCCGTGTTCAGGAATTCGAGACCAAAATGGTGTGTTAGGGTTGGACCCCTCAACCACCAGGATCCTCTCCTCCTCTTCACGGGTCGCCATGCACGGCAAACACATGGGTGGATGTTTAGATCCCAGAGAAGGTAACCAGACAGAACAGAACCTACCCTGGGAGATCCCCTAACCAGTACAGGAATCCACACCGAGGGGTGTAAATAAAGAAGGTGAAAGATCATAAAGGGAGGATGATTTACAGGAGATAATGAGTTGGGAATGGGTACCCCTGAAATTAACAGTGCAGGCTATGTTACAATAAAGAGTCCTGACCATATACAGAAGCCTATCAGGTTCTGGTTAAGGGTAAAGATGGAAGACTGGAGAAAAGAAGGAACCACCCTCCTGACCTGCCAAGGTATTTCAGAGAAAGAACCAATCTTAATAAACGAGATGGAGGAAACAAAGGGTACAACCTTCAATGCTCACTGACTAAAATAATAAGGAAATATGTTTTAAAGGAAGTATGAAACATGGAACAAGAGGAAAATGGTTCAAATGAAGGTAAAGGTACTTAGGGTCACAATAATGTTCCAACCTGGAAAGACAGAATACCTGGGAGAGTGAAGAATTTAGAAGGAATGCATAAGCACTGTAAGAATAAGTGGAGTAAAAATGCTACAGTGTTGGAGAAAACAAAAAACAAAAGGTATGAGATAAATCTACCCAGTATCCAGAAAGCAAGGAGACCAAAGATCCATGATCAAAGAACCTGGTGAGAAATACATTACACTTATGTTAATTCACCTTTGTGTATGATGGGTGGATGGAACAAGCTGACAAGGAAGTGACTCACTGTGAAACTGGACTGTCAAAAACCAAACATGAAGGTTTGGATACAGGAAATATGATCAAGATTCAAAAAGAAGAAAGGGAGAATGTGGAAGAGGGGCAGGGAGGAGAGGAGCAGTCATTGTAGCTTTGGAAACCAAGGTTAAGCTGAACAATAGAAAGAAATCAGAAGGTCTCAACAAGGATAGGAATGGACAAGAAAAATCACCCGATGGAGTCAGATGGATGAGTACACATACTTATAACCAATTCTGGCTGAAGTGGATAAAGATTAGGCAACCAAAAGATATATAACTTGGTGTTGAGGCCTGTAGCAAAGGAGAGATCCCCACTGATGGCAAATATCCCTAAAAATGAGAGGACCTAATGCCAACTACATAGAATATATCTGATCAGGTTGAGAAACACAATCCACAACCAGATTGAAAGCACTCTGCACATGACATGCAATAAGGCAGATGTGATGTGATTGGCCCAGTATACTAAATCCAATATTCAAAAACATAGATTTCTGTACCAGGTGTCCTCTTGGAGGTTCATATGTGTCATCTCTGTAGAACTGTCCAAATGAACCATCACTAGACAAAATTGGGTATGAAGAAGTAGGTGATGCAATGCTAAAGAATATTAGTATGCAAAACATTTTTATCCACAGAACAATGGCTCAAAGCTTCCTGGTGATTGATCCATGTTTTCTCCATCCCTGAAGAGATGAGCCTGTGAAAAGATATAGATCCAAATGCAGGGAAGGAAGTGGCTCACCAGCCAGTGTTGACTTTGTCCAATTGCAAGTGCACTTTGGCTTATCCTTTAGAATAAATTGTACTTTTTTTTTCTAGTTTCAACCTACGTTTTATTCAGTTTTGTATTGCTGATTATAGGGATAAACAACACGTCATTAGGTCCTGTTGTTTCATCATTCGAAAAATGGCTTTTGAAGTTTTACAGTAGTTGTGATATTGTTCCATTTGGAGTCACTTCTAACTATCAGTAAAACAATATATAGGGGTTCGCAACGACATTTATTTTCATGTATACAGTTTTATCATAGAATTTCGTTTATTCTTATCCTGAATATATCAATAAAGGATGAATTAAAACACGTGTTCAAGAATGTTGCGTTCGATACTGTAATATAGTCTAGAGCTAATTGTGTCACATAAATTGGATGTAAATTCAGTAAATATAGATGCTTCTTTTCCCCACCCTGATACGTTTTTCTTTTGTGAGTCCTAGGAATAAAGCAGTAATATTTGTAATATCACGATAAATATCTTATCTTCATTGACAACCTTTTCTTTTTCTATACAAATAACAATCTTAAACTTATAGATCTGCATTACGACAATAAATTCAATATTTCTGTTCGAAGTCAGAGTTACTGAAAACCTACGATTGTTGGTTGTATATTGAGTAATTTAAAAAAGATATTTTATAAAGATTAGTAAAAAGAATATCAATCATATTATATCATCAGAGAGTAACATATAACATGACTACGCCCGCCAGAAACGGATCACAGTAATGATTAGGACCTATAGTCTGTTTCAGAAAAACACGCAAGTTATGTTCTGTAATTTTTATTCTGCTCAATGTTTTACCATTCAATGTGCAAAGCCTACATCATTTTGTACAAATTCAGATATATGCAGTGTGAAAAATGCACTGACAAAATATCTTTATTGTCTGGTGTGCAGGATGTCCATAATTTGTTTAAAAATATGTATCTTAGTTTAGGTAAGTTTAATCTAAATTTTGTAAGACTAGTGGGAAGGCAGCTAGTCATCACCACCAACCGCCAACTCTTGGGCTACTCTATTTCCAACTAATAGTGAGACTGACCGTTACATTATAAAAACAATTACGGCTGAAAGGACGAGCATGTTTGGTGTGACAGGCATTTAAACCCGCGAGCCTCAGATTGTAAGTTGAACACCCTAACCACCTGGCCATGTCAGGCCTTCGAGTCTCAAACATATTTTTATGCCACCAAATATTTTAATGGCCAACGAAAACAATTTTGGTGTTCGTTATTTTTAATCGTGTCAAATAATAACCAATGCAACGTCGTATGTTAAATATGCAATTTAATACTAAATAAAGTATAACAGTTTCAAGAAAAGAAGGCTAATACAACAGAACTTAATTGATGTCACAAGCCTTTAGCAGGACCGAATATTGTATTTTATTCGAAGTTCTTAATCTAAAACAAGAAAAGTTTGACCCTGGGTGAAAAGAAATTAGAAGATTGTTCTTTATAATTAAGCAGTGATAGAAACAGATTGGTCATTTCTTTAGAACCTCCACTTAGTGTCGAATGGGTTTGGCGTAAACTTCACAAGACATCTTGTTCGATAGTAGCTCATTCACCAAGAAACATGACTGGGTACCTGGCTTCTTCAGAGACCAAATTACTTTCATGTGCAGATCCCAAGTACGGTTCCATTGTTTGTGAAGCATCCACTAATGGTATTTTCTATTGGCACAACCTCAAGGGACTAGAAATGTCATGGAATATCACATCCCAATAGAGATAAAACCTTACAAGCAATACATGACGAAGCTGAGAGGATGTTGCAAATTAAAAGTTCCATTGAATAAGGTCACAAAGGAGAAGGCTATGACCAAATGATATTCATGTTGGAAAAGATCCTGAACTGGATTAGATATTGTGTGGGTCTTAGGAAGTACTTCTTCGATTTTATCAACTAGCCCAACCAGAGCTGCCATAAAAAGTAGCAGCTGAGTATGACTGATTCATTCCTGTTCAGAATGAGTTGAAAGATTCCTGTTGTCCATGTTATAATGAAATTGCAACCTCAGAACATAGAAAGCCTGGGCAATTTCATGAAACAAATAAGGTGATAAGACAACACCAAAGGGGAGGGTCTGAAATTGGTAAATAACCCCAAGATTGATAAACCATAGATAATTACAAGAGCAAGGTGATATTGGCAAGCATTAGAGACATCCATTTTTCTCATTCACAACCCTGAAAAAAACACTCATCATAGGATGAGAAAAATCAATTACTGGCTACAAATCTCCAATTTTTTTGAGAACAACAGAAAGGCAGAAATAAAAATCCCTTGAAGGATGTGGAACAAGTTCAATTGCATCGAGCAATTTCCAAACCTCTTCCAACAAATGTTGGATAATCAAAAGATCTTGCAAAAGAGGGAAGGAAACAGTGAAAGGAGAAACTGGACAATGAATTCTTCTTACAGAACCTGAAGCACCCATTGATCATAAATGAAGGAACATCAGTGATAAAAAAACTTAAACAGCCAAGCCTTCACCAGATCTGATTCCACTGGGTAGTCACCAGTACTGTTAGCAATCGGGTTGCATCATCGAGAAGAATGATGAGAAGAAGTACACTGAGTAGAAGGAGCAGATAAAGGATGGGAAGATAAAGGACTGGAAGATGGAAGATGAAAAATGGGAATTTGAGATATACAAGGCTCTGACAAATGAGCTATAATATTCATGAGGGTGGATTGCTGCTGGACTGATTTAACCCAAAGCTCAAAAGTTTCCATGACCGTATCAAAGATGTAATGTCTCCCAAATGAGGCCATATGCAATTTCCATGGATGTGTCAAAGGTAAACAGACCTGGTATCATAACCTATAAAATCCCAAAGAAACCACATATATAATGTCAGAACCAAAGATGATATGTAAGCTAAAGTAGAGAAGAAAAGAGCAAGGGTATCTACAGAAAAGCCCTCAGAATATTTGTGGAGAGTTTCAGATAAGTGTTTGGAAGAAAAATACTGTAAAAGGTTGAAATGAGTAAGACACAGGAAGGAGTTTTGGACATGGCTAAGACTGACATTCATTCAGAAGCAGACCCCAAACAGGTAACAATATACATAACAAGTGCCAATATAAAATGGATACTCCACATAATGGTAAGAAATGGCAAACTTTTGAGAAGTTGTTGGCAGAAAAGGCACTTTTTTCACCTCACTTAAATGCAAGGCAAATTGATCAGCATGAACCTGAATATCAGTGGAGGAGCAAAAATCTAAAATGATTGGAAAAACAGTTCATGCAATAAGGAAGGACAAGATGAATAAGTAATAGGTGAAAGAAATAAAACATTACAAAGCTGAGACACAAAATCCATAAAGACCAAATTAGGCCTAGAAGACTCCTGACGTTGGGAATGAGAAGGAGCAGTAAACGTTCGAAGTGAAAAAAGATGATCAAAGTTCTCATCAGCCTGCATAGGCTCTGCCAGCTCAGGAGTAGCCTGGTTGATGTCTGGGGACAAAAGCTGTCAAACATAACATTTCACCTCTAAACATGTAAAAGGAGATAAATCCGACGTTGGGTCACCCACACCTGAGGCCTGATAAAAAGCACTGGTCACTGATGTAACCCCGCAGAGCAGTAATATTAAATTTAAAATTAATTGCACAGAAAAGGTTCCAAAAGTGTAGAAATAAAGTGATTAGAATTAACTAATAAATACTAATACAGAGAGACTGGGTTGAAGGAAAGCAAACTGAGTCATGAAAAAATACTTCATCAGTGAAACAAAGTTGGACACATCAAGCATTAATCACACAAAAGAGCATGTCTAAACTTAAATGCTGCCAAACCAAAAGTAACATTCAGTAGAGAATCGTAAATGGAGACACACACACATCACGTTTTGTAATGCTCCTGTTGTTGAGGATGTGATACATGATGATTTGTATGAGAGACATATTTGAATCTTGCAATTCCAATAAGAGGAGCAAAAGGTTTGTAGCATCCATAAAGAAAAAAGTTTCCACATAGAGGGCAGCACTGAGCAGTAATAGCTAATCTTGAGAATAAAGGTAAATACTTTTATTTGCAAAAATGGCTCGTTTGGGTTGAGAAAATATTTTACATAGAAGAGCGAACAACGTTTCGACCTTCTTAGGTCATTGTCAGGTTTACAAAGAAAGAGGTAACTGACCACATGTTTGGAAGGGGTTGTGTAACTGAGTGTCGCAATGTAGAGGGCGGTGTTAGATGTTTCATTACATAATTGTATCTATAATATTAATATAGGTATAATGGCGTTCCTTTATACTGGTTTACCTGACGATGACCAGAGAAGGTTGAAACGTTGTTCGCTCTTCTATGTAAAATATTTTCTCAACCCAAACAAGCTGTTTTTGCATATAAAATTCTCAACAAGTGGGTTTCTTAACATCACTGAAAGGTAAATACTAGATCAGAAATTCAGGATTTTTTTTAATACTGTTTATCAAATCAAAACTTGTGTATTATTAAAATATGGATTATTATCTATAATCTTATGCTATACTAATTGATACAACATAACCAAAAAGCAGTTTAATTAATTTTTTTTAATAGAGGTTTCTAAAAACCTTGCAATATGCGCAAAAAAGGATGCCTACTGCAAAAGAATTAAAACTACATAAACTATCAGTACATAGACATTGTTCTATTTTACTGTAAAGACAATTTTTATACCAAATTTATTTTAGGTCTTGTTGACTTTTGCTAGTTATGTTCATTTTTAAAAATTATCTTCTACTCTTGAATACAACTAAATTCACCTTCTAATAATTCATTTTGATTTTCACCAAATACAAAAAAAGACCCAGCAAGCAACACTTCTTTAGTCATTCAATAGGAATACACATTATAACATACCTGATACAAAGGCAATAAAAGGCATAAAGTATGAGAGAAAAGGCACAGTAATAGTCCATTTTCTGAAAAAAAAAAAAAGTTAGCACAAGCTCTTTACCTGAAAATTAAATATCTAATCAGTAATACCTATGATTTATGTATATTGCTATGCACAAACAAAAAACTATAATGAACCCTCATATTCTTAGGATACACCATAAAGTATGATATTATATACTCATCCATTTTTCAACTGCATTAAAACTTACACTGGTTTCAATATTCTGCAGTCAAAATAGTCAGTGATTCACAGTATTAAATCACTGAAAAGATTATATACAATTTAGGTGTTCTGTGATCAGGTTTCAGATGTCACACACTAACATATTTAAATGAGAATTTACTTAGTTAATTTCTGCTCACAGTTTATATAAAGGCTTTATTCACCACACTCTTGTTAAGATTATAATTAGATTAACATTTCAAACTCATCCTTTTCATACATCTCACTGAATTTTGGAACACGAATTAAGAGTTACACACAAATGAGATTGGTTAAAGTTTATTCCTAATCCACATCTAAAAAAATTACTTTTGAACACCTTAAAAACATGCACTATACAAGTATGATGTAGCCAACAACTCAAATTGCTTTAAGTTGTTAACAACAGCTTATGATGAACAGACCTTCTGCAAACCAAGACTGGTGTGCCTAAAATAGTTTCTACAAGAGGACATTAGTACTAAAAACAAAATTTATTTTGTCACACATTAAAAGCGTACATTTGAATCATTTTTCTTAAAAGTGCCAAATTAAAATACATAAATATACTCCCAGTGTCTTTGTCTATTAACAAAATGTACAAAGATGCATAACTTTATTCAATCCTACTCTTAAGCTCTTACGTTGTGTTCTATTGAATCAGATATTCAATACAGCCAAAGCCTACGGTTGCTTTAACCAATAAAATGTTTGTTCCATATCCAAAACTAATAATGTGAATGTGACTATAAAGTGTTCTACAAAGCTGTTGAAAATGCCCTTAGCCAGGATGCACAGACAAGGACAAAATCATAAATAGTTTCAAATCTAATAGAATAAGGCTGCCCATCTACAAGAATTCAAGGCCAAAGTGGTGTGTTAAGGTTGGACCCCTCAACCACCAGAATCCTCACCTCCCCTTCACGGGTTGCCACACACAGCAAACACTCCAATGGATGTTTAGATCCCAGAGGAGGTAAACTGAAAGAACAAGAATCCACACCGAGGGGAAGGGGGGAAGGAAATTGGATGTGGGGGTTCAAAAAAGAATGTAAAAACCTATAGTTAACACTTGAAGCACCCACAGATCCATGGTAAAAGCACTCCATACATAAACAAACCTGACCAAATGTGTCCAAACTGTTACAGAAACAATAGTATAGTCACTGTTACTGTTGGCAGGAGTACATCCAATGATGAGTAATCTGGTGATTAGCCACTAAGACCAAGAAAAGAAGGACAGACAAATTGGAGGATCCTTAGAAACATGGAGAAATGGGAGCAAGCAAATGCTCCAAAAGATGAGAGACCACGGAGAAAAGTAAAGATTGTTGATGAGCAGCCTCCTTCCTGGTCTCTAAAAGAGATAAAATCTCCAAAAACCAACTGGAGTAAAAATGAAACCATAAAAAGATCAAGAAAATGAGAAGTTGGCATGTGCATGTGAGCTCAAAGTACATCCTTACCAAGGAGATCCCAACAATAGAGGAGCCAAATTTTTAAGGTAGGAAAAGAGGAAGATAAGAACACCAACATGGAAAATAGAAAGGAAGGACTACCCACCCAAAACCCTTATGGGAATGACAAAGAACATCAGACAAAAGATGAATAGAAAGACAGCAAAGGATGATGATGATGAGAGTCAAAGAGAGATGGGAAATTCTCTGGTAAAATCTCATATAAGTAGCAGGCTTAAATCCCCATATCTGAATCAAAGACTCTCAAGTTCTGGCAGTTCTGAAAAGTAAGTTCCAAATGATAATGATACACCAACGCGCAGGAATTAGAGGCATTCTTATCACAGAATATAACTGTGTTGTAAACTGACCATCATAATCTGGTATCTGGAAAAACCCAGAAAACAAGATAACTTAAGGAAGAAGCAGTATGCAGGAAGAAATGAAAAGATAAATCATACAAAAGCAGATACAAACAAGATATAACATGTCTGGAACAATACAACAATGAAAGCAGAAGAAAATGAGTAAGCACTCTGGGATTGCACAGCAAAAGGAGGAGGAGGTAGGAAAAGGCTATCCTAATCATCCTCACCCTGTCACCCTAATTAGATTCCTCAGAAAGTATTACGTTTGGTCTCATGTAAGTAGACATAGCAGACTGCATGATGGACTACAACTCACACTGTACAAGACCAAAACCTCCTCTGCAGAAAAAGTAAAATCCACAGCCTAAAAATTGCAGGCTGAGGTACAGTAGCAGTAGAAATAACCACAGCAATTGCTTTAACTTAAAATTGTGAATCCACTTGTCAAACTGAGTGTGGTAATTTTTAGGTCAATCTACAGTATCATGTGAGTGTAGAGAAAAAAATATTAATATGTTTAAAACAATGATAATAGTTACTCACAAAATCTTTGAAAAACTAAATTCAAGCAAAACAAAAGCAAAAATTAGATGTGTCTGCATTGTCAAAATCAAGTGAAGAATAAGCTATAAATTATAGAGGGAGTCAGCCATGTCAGGAGAATGTGTGTCAATACTACTGGTGGTATGCTGTTGCATACTTATTTATATGCTAAAGCTAAGTTGTACCAGTAAGTGAGAGCATAAAAGCTGGTGACAAGCAACACTTGTACATACAAAGAACAGCAAAGAAAGAAAAACACTATTAAGTGAGATAAAGTATTTTATGTGAATACAAATGGAAATTTTTTTTTTTCAAAAATTGAAAGTGTAAGAATGGATGGACCAAAAAGTGAGAAAATGTGGTAGGAATGGAGAATGATGTGATAAAACTTTTTCTGTAGAACTTCACAAGGACATGGATCCAACATGCTATTCATGCACACTTTATCTATTCTATCTTGTGCACAATAAACCAGATGGACTAAATTTATCTAATTTAGCTATACTTATTATACAATGACTAGATGTATCTATGAAACAAATACTCTAAAGTCTGTTTACATTATATCAAATGAATAAGATTGTGTGGACTCATTACTCTGTGTTTGTCTCTTTACAGCTTGTCCCTCCTCTTGCAACTGCTTGAGTAGGCAACAGGATTTTGTGCATTATCTATATTGTGGACTAAAATATGAAGGAAGAAAATCCTAAGAGGTTTTTGTGTATTGAAATCATGGAATCACTACTGTCCATATAAAATTAGAAAAAGTATAACAAACTGTTGCATGTACCTATAAGTTACAGAATATTATAAGCATAGAAAAACCAAGCAGACATGGACCAGATGTTACACATACTCCATTGTGAGGCTGTACCAAAAAAAATTATTACACCATTCCTACCTTGTTTCTGACACTTACATCACTTTCATTATATCCTTTCCACTTGTTCATGCATTTTTTTTCACACAAAGTGATATGACCTTGTACATAATTAATTTGTGTTGATATTCTGTACATATATAAATATCATCAGAGTGAATATGCAATATAATAGCATGGTATGTGCAAATGTTTTTATTTTTGTGTGTGTATGTGTGATGTGCATTTTCTTCACTTATGGTGTGTGTACACACAGTGAGTGTGCATGTATACTGTACACATGATCACACATACTATGGTAAGCAATATAATTTGGGTTCTGTAGTAGTTGTGGCTGTATGCATATACTTAGGGTTGATAAATTAATTTAATAAATTACTTCACACCAGCACATGGATCCTGTGCCACTCTTCTGTTTTGTGCATTAATAAGAGTGATTAGTGTTTGTTACACAGCTAGAAGCATTAATCAACATCAGTCAGTCAGTAAAGCTGAGAAATTTGTGGTTTTGTGAATTTTTTGTAACTCTGCTGTCTTTCTCCAGTGGTTCTAGAACTTGTAATCGTGTATGTGATTTATCATCTACAAAAGTTTCTCAAATACTTTTGAAGAGTTATTTAGTTATTAAAGGTATATATGACAGCATATACTGTGTATCTGTCTCATTCCTACTACAAGTACAACCGTACTTGGAATGAGGGATATTTGACTTTTTAAACACAAATAGTTATGTATTCTTACCTTACAGACAAGTAAGACTGTGTAAAATTACACAGAACCTTATGTAGCTGTAAAGTCTAAATATTAAATTCACATTAAATAAACCCCATACTATGACCAAATGAATAACTGCAGTTCATAACTATACCAGTTGCCACCAACACAGTCAAGTAAGAAGAACAAAGAAATAAAATTCTACCATACATTACTTCTCAAGTGAGAAATATATCACTTGCCATTCATCTTAGGTGTAATAAGTTCATAATAATTTCAAAACTTCAAGAAAGTGAAGTTATTCTTTTCTGTTTAAAAACTAACTAAAATTCTTGGTTCTTACCTCTGTGAAAGGTGTATCTCTTGAATGGAATACAGCTGACCACAGCCATGCATTAATAGACAACTGTAAGATGAAAAAATATTAAGATGATAATTCACCTCCACACTTGACATGCTATTAACTTCTATTATAATGATTAGCTCTGTGATATTTTCTAATAAAATTTCAAAATAATAATAGTTCAACTATGCAACAGAAGCTTCACAAATTATTTCTTCATACAATACCTTTTATTTTTCATGGCATAACTAACGTTTTTCTAAAGATGCAATTTTAAATATTGAAGTGTCAGGATTTCTACAGTGTTAGAAAGAACAATATAGAAGTAAAATTAATAATATTGATTAACATTTCCACTTCTTACTAGAAACTCATATTTATGCACCTAAATATGTAACTGACATGCATCTAACTTACTACACATAAGTAATTTAAAATGTTATGTAACCTATAAAAATTGATACAAGATGTTAACATTTTCTAACACTAAAAATGTCATTCCAAAAGAAACTTACCTGACTGACCCAAAGCTATCAACATTTCCACTTCTTACTAAACTTATATTTATGCACCTAAATATGTAACTGACTTGCATCTGACTTACTATACATAAGTCATTTAAAATATTATATAAAAATTGATACAAGATGTTAACATTTTCTAACACTAAAAATGTCATTCCAATAGATACTTACCTGACTCACCCAAAGCTATCTCAACCTTGATTTGCCCTCTAGGCACTGATAAAATTTTCAACAGTGCACCGATCTTTTATACCCCTTCATTTTTCCACAATTATAGCAGCATGTGCTGATCACATGACTACCCTTCATCAATCATACTGTGCCACCTATAATGAGTGAATGGAGATAAGTCCCTCTTGGAAATACATTTTGAGCATTAAAAAATGTTTACTTTTAAAACGGTACTACCTCCTCTCACCCAAAGCTAAAATACCATATTGCAAAGTTGGAGAAGTCAGTAAAAGTACAAAAGTAATCAAACAAGTGAAAAAAAACTGTCAAGAAAGAATAGGTGTGTCACAATTATAAATGGAGACACATTTGGGAGGTACAGAACTACTTCCTGAACAAGTATACTCTTCATAACAAACCAATAAAGGCACACAGGATGGAACTTAATAAACATACGCCATGACTTGTAATAAAGATTCTGCCTGTGAACAATAGATGTCCACATGTGTTACAAGCATAAACACATAATAAAATCATAGTCAGGTTTGAAGAAGATGCCTGGAGTCAGATATAAAAATATGTGGCTAGGATTGTAAATATTTATAAATATGTCAAGAGTGAATTGCTCAGGCAAAAAACAACTAGGAGAAGTGCTTTGAGACACATCTAATTAACCCTTCTATTACAAGTTGGGTGAATTCATGAAGCTCACAATCATGTAGTAATTATACTATAGTTTTTGAGAATGAATGTACACAGTGACCTGTCTTGGCTATATTTTAGTGGACTAGTATTTTGTAAAATACAATCACATCTTAGTACTAGTACATTATATATGCATGTATATTTTACTACTCACAAATAATTTCTTAAAACTCAGAAGTAAAAGAAACAATCTTAGTACCAGTTTCATAGCTTTCAAAGCCTAAAGAAATTTTGCACATGGAGGGTGTGAAACAAAATTTTTTAAGGTTTCATACAAATACATTTTATATATATGAATAACCAAAAAAATCATAAATTATTATATCAATACCTTATAATTCATCATGTTTAGTAGCTAAGGTGTATTTTAGTACAAATAAATATGAAATTTTGAGCAGACTAAAAACAAAACCTAACTCCTTTAAATCATGTTTCAAAAGAATTAGATGGTGTCTAAACACACAAAACAGTTGAGAAAGCCCCAAGAGGAAAATTTTGAGTTTTTAGTTGCTTATTGACATCATATAAAGAAGTGAAGGTATATAAGGGACCATTTCCAAAAATGAAAAGAGGTAAATGGTACCACCTTGTTTGATTTGATAAATAAATTAATATCTCAAAAAATAACAAAGATAGAATGTTATTTTATATTCTAACTTGAGTAACTAATTGACAAGAAACTATAGATTTTGTATCTGGACTCTCAGACATCTAACTCAAACCAATACTGCATTCAACATACCTCGTAACACAGAAAACTTAATATTTAGGACTTTTCTTAATAATTACTTTTACATCAAGAAATTAAGTAATGGACTGTACTAAAATTTAAATTATAATCTACAGTCTGATTCAAAACTTATTAACATAAATTCATAAAGTAGTAGTTCAGTAAAATTTTAAATGCAAGTCAACAAACATGATGATATGCCCTTTGACTTATGACCTGTTGAAATAGGGTTAAGCCAAATGTGGTCCATCTAGCCAAAACTAAAAGTGAGAATGCCTTAAATAAGATTATAAAATCAATAAATGCAGTTTACATAGGTAAAACGCATCCAGGGGAATAGTCTTGAATTTGTATCAAAATAGCCAAATGTGGTCAGTCTCGTCAAAACACCCAGGGGAAGCAGCTTAGCATACACTTGATTATGTCGAGCGTCATCCATTTAGGCAGAAAACATCCAGTGGATGTGCCTTGTATACGATTGATCATTTTATATCTCAAACATAATATATTTATAAATCAACAAGTGCAGTTTGCCCAGGCAAAAAACATCCAGGAAAAGTGCCTTGGATTGAGCATATTATTATATAATATGAAATGTCATGATGATAGCCCTCTTCTCCTAGAATGGGTGCAAATGCATATTAAATTTATCTTACAAATACCTCTCTAGAGAAAACCTCCATAGTCCATCACTCCAGTGAGTGGGAACTGGAACTGACAAGGACTGGAGACAGTACAATTGGTGTCTGTGATTCCCCATTTTGAAAAACAAAAAAATCCTTATGGTAAAAATCATGTGTCAGTTGGGGTGGTCAAAAATCCCATCTGCTTTACACATGAAATACAGAATTGATGATCCTATATGTATGATATAGTGATAATAAACAAAATATATGAATACAGATTTATATAAACACCTGGATAAGTGGTTGGTGGTCTTACAGGAATATTGAAAACATCCACTTCAAGAGCTGAGGAGTAAGGAACAGGAGACTGAAAAAGGAGAAAATTTGGCATTCCAGTTAGTGGGAAATGCACATATATATATGCAGAACTCCCAGTTGAGAACACACCCACTAAAAATCTTGAGGATGATGGGACCACTTTATGAAAGAAAACCTGGTTGGGACAAGATAAGTATTTGCCACAAGATTCATATCTATAGAAATATAACACACCAGAAAACTTCCATCATGGTCATTAGTATAGTATAGGAGATCCAGAGTCTGAAAACAGAGACTTGTACTTGCTTAGTAATATATCTTATTACAGTGGAATTTTCAGAATGAACCATAACCACCAAGCCTTGCAGGAATGGAAGGAAATGATACAAAGCCTGATAAATTACAAAAGGTTCCATGATGTAGAAATGGAGAATGGTCTCCTTGACTGACTACCAACCAAAAATCTCTAAGAAAACAAAGAAAGCCCCCAGACCCACCAACAAAGCATCTGAGAACAGATGAGACACAGCAGGAGACAGAAAAATAAATGAAATTCTCCACTGCAAGTCCCTCCTGCATTACCAAGCAAGGCTGCACCTGATTCCAGGTGGAAAAAGAGATGAGATAGTCCAAGGGATCTTGGGGTAAGTTCCACTAATCAAGAAACATCCAATGAAAGGAATGAATTTACATTTCACCTACAGGAAGTACAGCTTACAAGAAAACCCACAAACCTGAGAAAGAAAATCTCACATGCAAAGAGAGAGAGAGAAGAATATAGAGCCTTCATCACTACTCATTCCACATCCTGGAGCCAAAATGGAGAAGGCTGAGCTCAACCAAGATGGAAAGTAAAGAGAATCTCCAAATGAATAAACTACTGGGAGGAGTATTATAACCAAAGAACACAGGAAAAGGTGAGCAAAAGCTAGTCTTCCATGCAAAAGAGCATCCAAAGACCTTACCCATTACATTACATAAAGATGCATCATAATGTTGAAAATGACATAAAACGATAATTTCCACACAAATCACAGTGTGAAAAGACAAATCATCTGCTGAATATAAGATTGAACTCTCCAAGTACTAAAGTTTGTGTTTCCTCAGCAGACATCGTCAACCCTAAAACCTGGCAATTAGTATTCTACTTATGATGGGAATTTCATCATTTACCATGTTAACTCTCAAAGTCATACAAGCAGCAAAGTAGAATTCAGAAACAGAAACATTTCTGAAACAAACAAGCAGAAACAATGTAAATTAATCACAAGAATTTGAAAGTTGTAACTGATATAAATTTGTAATCAAGCACAATCAAAATCTTGTATTCAAACTGGGAACAAATTAAAACACATCTATACAGAATGCCAACCAAAAAAGTTAGAATTGTGCTGCAATAGTAGAAAGAACTACCTGCACTATGACATACTATTATTCATGGAGGGTAGTCACATGATCAGTATATGCAACTGTAATGGCAGAAAAATGAAGGGGGTATATAAAAGACTGATATGTTTCTGAAAATTTTTGTAATGTTTAAATGGCAAATCAAATTAAAGATAGCTTAGGGTGAGAGGAAATTGCACCATTTTAACGGTACATTTTTTTAATAAACAGCTTAACCAAAGTGCAAGTTTGTTTTAAAAAAAAGTAACATTCAAATTAGCATTGTTTACATAAATTGCAATAGATGCAAACTATAAATTTTGTTGCCCAATATTTTAATTGTTATTTAAGTAACAAATTATCTGTGAAAGCATTGCATTTCATTGAAAATACAAAAATGAAATAACAAGAAATAAAAAATCACCCAATTCTGTGGCCTATAACACACTTCTATAAAGAGTGTATGTACCATAATTGCAAAATACTATTTTCTTTTAAGGAGGTCATTATGTTAGAAAGCCACATTTTATTAAAAGTCCATGTTTCAGTTCCTGTACACTACAGCAGAATATATATATACACATATTAATCAAATTCAGTTATTTAGCATCCTCTTTGTTAACCTGAAGATGACCTAAGAAGGTCAAAATATTATTCTATACTTCATTTTAAAAGTTTTAATACCCATACCAATCGTCTTCAAAATACATTTTCACTTCAAGTGGCCCCCAGCGGCTCAGCGGTATGTCTGCAGACTTACACGCTAAAATCCGGGTTTCGATACCCATGGTGGGCAGAGCACAGATAGCCCATTGTGTTGATTTGTGCTTAATTCAAAACAACAACAACACTTCAAGTGGGTTTCTCATCATCACAAATCATAAATTTATCAACATATAGTAGGTCTTATCCCATTACACAACATCAAAAACAATTATTTCATACATTTCTTCATATGTTAACAGTTATTCATTTAGTAAAGTTGAGTTTCAACTACAGATAATCATAATAAAACCTTTACTTTTATGAAATTCTTTTCCTCAGTTTCATGTTTCAGCCCTTTGATCATTCCATTTATAATATATTTTGAAAAAAATAAAAGAACATTTTTCTCAAACCAATGAGCCAATAAACACATTTTAAAATGAAAAAAGTATTATGTCATTTACTCTACACTCTATTCCTTTTTCTACTAGAACTTTTTTATTTTATCATATCTTCTATTTTCTATGCACTAGCTACAATTCTAAACTCCTTCAAAAAACTTACCAAAGCTTGAACTGACCAAATACAATAGTAAGGAGAGTCTTTTGGGACTTTTAGTTTAAACTTTTTCCACATTATTAGATGGCTGAGACCATTCAGAACAGAAAAAAATACAGATGCGGGCTCCTGGATACCCCAAAGTCTGATAAAAGGCCACTAAAAAAAGTAAAAACTTCAAACATGTCTTCATATTTCACATAAAACAATTTTATTAATTCATCTAATTAAAAAGACAATTTACAGCAATTTGATGTAGGAGTTTCACATGTCATGGATTTATCATTTAAATGATGGAGATTAAGATTAATCTAGAGCAAATGCTATACCATTAAATAGAACTTTTTACCATATATTGTTGCATTTATGAAAACCATGGTAATAATTATCTACCTAAACTTAAATAAAACATTGACATTTTCCTTACCTGAAAGTGTAGTTTCTATAAATAATCATTTCTCCACACACCTGTGCACCTGCTTTAGAGCGTGCCACTAGCCTTTAGACAACTCTCACAAGATTTTCTTGTAAATTGCATAACTGCATAGTAACATATGAAGCAAAAGTTTTCCACCAATAACAGGGCAAAGCATTTCCCATCACATTAACTGCCTTTATGCTTTAATTCCTGTAAATATTCATTCTTTGATAAGGAAAGGAATAGTAAGGTGCACTTGAAGTGGAAAAAAAATGTTAAAAGGTACCTTTTGGAAGTACATTTTGTAATAAAGAAAATGTTAACTTTCAAAATGATAAACACTACTCCATGCAATTAAGCTAGAATCTCACAATGAAATGATGGACGGACTAATGCATACATTTGCCTATACGAGTTCCTTGAAAAAAAGTTTCCAAAAGGTTGGTTAGTTTGGTGTTTAATGCCATAAAGTAACTAAATTATCCGCACCAAACATCAGGTAAAAAGTTATTATTAAAGTAAACTTAATAAAATTCATAAAAGGAAATTAAGGTCAAATAAAAAGTTCAAAAAACAACATAAATAACATTAAAAACCGATGTTCACATCTAGTCTACAGTGGTAAGAGAAAAACTACAGTAATACAAGTTGTAAAGGACTTTCTGCACCATAATTGTAATTATCATAACTCACCAGAAAGAACAACAGATAAGTTCAAAAACCACCTGGTTCTGAGTTCTTTGATGTTACGGCCATCTTCAAAAAGTAATAAAAGTTTTAAAAGACTTCTAGCAAAATTTTAATTATGACTCACCAGGATGACTAACAGGTAGTTCAAACAACAGTGTCAGACACCTGAAGTTGGCCTTTCCAATACCGGTTTCCAGTTATTTAACATTAAGGTCATTTTATAATTTCATATCTAACTAGATGAACTGTGATTTTTAAAAGGGAGCCACAGTAAAAAGGTGTAATGTATAAATTAAAAACATTTCTTAGGTGCACAGTGTCACCATCACCACTAACATTGTCTAATGCTATCAATAAACCTTCAGACAAAACATATTTAAAATGGTATTGTTGTTAAGAGTTATAACAACAGCAGGACCTGACTTGAGTGTTACACAGACAAAATATTGTTGCATCAGTCCCAAATAAAAGAATATGATGAGTTAAAAGACTGTAATCAACATGTAGTCTAGTTAGAACAAATTCCTCTTTCCAATCCTTATGGAAGCAAGACACCCCAAGTCCAATATAGAGTTTTATTTAGAAAAACTTGTTTTTATGTTGCTCACTCCAAGTCGACTGCCAACTGGCATGGAGCCGAGCCTTCAATAATGTACCATAATCGATGTATGGAACACTATGAAGTGGTGATAGTACCAGAGCAAATAGATTTAGCTGCAGTGTCAGTTAGCTCATTCCTGCAAATACCAACGTGGTCCATTATCTGGAAGAACTGGATAGAAGTAGATGTTAAAGAAAAATGAGCCAGTTAGTTTTGAATATCTGTGAGAACAGGGTGTGAAATAAGGTAAAGCAATTCCAGGACCAGAAGAGAACTAAGCGCATCAGTATAAATAGTGCAATTTGAGTAATGCTTAGTTTCCATGTGATCCAGGGCAAAAGAAATAGCATACAGTTCAGCAGTGAACACAGAAGCAGTAGAGGGGATCCTGTGCACAACCACCAAACCACAACAAACCATGGCAGACCCCCACACACAGTCACCTGATTTCAAACCATCTGTATAAATAGGAATGGAAGGATGGCTCGAAAGATATTCAGCAAATAACAGACAGTATTTCCAATAAGGAGTGTTTGCTTTTCTCAGATGACTTACAGATAGGTCACATCTGGGGATTCTAATAAGCCATGGTAGAATGGGCTGACCAGTGGATACATCAACTGTATCAAGGACAGGCTCAATTCATCCAACTGCACCTGGATACGAAGGCCAAAAGGAGCAAAGACACATCTTCTGTTCTGAAAAAGTATGGCCCCCCTAAAGAAGGGAAACATAACCCAAGGTGGGATTGCTTTGGTATGGAAGAAGTTTCAAAGCATATAGTAAAGACACTTGCAAATGACAGAGGTGTGAAGAAAGTTTATGAGACTCTATGTATAAGCTCTGAACTGGGAAAGTGTGGAAAGCCCCAGTGTAAAGCCAAAGTCCTTGATGATGAATTGGGTCCACCATCTTTAAGGGCAAGGTCCTGGAAGAGCCATAAGCCAGTGATCCATATTCAAGTTTTGATCCAATAAGAGTACAATACATCTTCAGCAAAGAACACTGATCTGCTCACCAAGTGGTGGAAAAGAGGACACAAAGGATTTCAGTGCTTTTGTACATTTGACCCATAACTGAGTAATGTGTGGTATAAAGGTCGGCTTAAAGTCAAAGATAAGCCCAAATAACTTGACCTCAGAGACCATAGGCATCACAACTCCACCGATATAGAGCTCAGGATCAGGGTGAATACCCTGTTGGTGGCAAAAGTGCATGAAAACTGTTTTAAAGAGAGAGAAGGTAAAGTTATTTGCTGTGGTCCACTTCAGTAAACAATTGAGGGCAGTCTGTAGCTGTCACTCCATATACCTTATATTTGATGACTGACATGAGATGTAAAAGTTGTCGACATAGATTAATCTTTATATTGAACAGTGTGACACTCAAAACACAGCCCTAAGGGACTCCAAGTTCCTGAAGAAAAGAATGCTAAAGTGTCAAACCCACATAAACTTGGAATCTCCTGTCCATTAAACAATTTTTATAAAAATTGACAAATGGCCACATAACCTATATAAATGGAGGTCTTGCAAAATGCCATACCTCCATGTTGTATCACAAGCCTTCTCAATATCAAAGAATACTGATACAAGATGTCATTTCAGAAAGGCTTCTCTGATTGATGTTAAGTCAAATGAGGTGGTCCATGGTGGTCAGCTGTCGTTGGAACCCACAATAGATGGGTGAAAGGTGTTTGTTTGATTAAAAGAACCAAAAATTTGAGCATTAACCAGTCTCTTGAAGGTCTTAGCTTACAGAGACAGTTCTTCAAAGCATCTGGAAAATAATTCGAAGGAACCTTGGGATCCTTCACAGGCTTAGAGAAAGGTAGGACATTAGCCTAATGCCAGCCATAAGGAAAAATATTCTCCTGCCATATCCTGTTAAAGATAATTAGAATAATAGCAAAAGAGACAGATGGTGCAGCATTTTATACTGTACATCATCAGGGCTGACAAATGTATAGACATATTGATGAATGGCCAGTTTGAATTACTCCAGCATAAAGGGACGATTATGGTCATAGAGACAATCAGCTAGAAAGGAAAGAAGTGATCGCTTTGCCTGAGTCTTGATGGCTAAAATGGTGGAAGAAGCAGAAGTGCTAAATACCAGGAAAAAGCTTTTACCTAGAGTACTGGTAATGCTCCAAGTATCAGCTACTTCCTGACCATCAGAGAGCAAGATTGATAGAGGGACAGAATTATATTGCCCACTGACCTTTCAAATATTGTCCCATGTCACATTAGAAATGGTGGTAGAAGATATGCTGGTTCTGAACTTAATCCAAGATTTCTTCTGTCTTTAACATCTTACCAACCTGTCATGTGCATGAGCCTGCTGGAAAGCGATGAGATGCGAGAGTGTGAGATACCTACAAAATGTATTTCAGGCCCATTTTTCAGTCTTCCATGCTATGTGGCATGAATGATTCCATCATGGATAACAATGTTGGGAAAAAAACGTATATGAGGAAAGGCCCATACTCTGAACCAAAGGAAGTTGATCTTGGGATTTGCTGGAATGTATGTTAGGGAGAGAGATGAGTGTTGAACTTGATTCATCAACTTTTTTAACCATGGAGTTCAAAAGACTTTACATTTAGTTTGAGAACAGTTCTTAAGGAGACACAGAGAGGTATCTGTCTGCACTCCCACTGTAGTTATGGAATGAAGTGTAGCAGCATATATCCAGAACGAAAGTAGGATGGGTGAGAGCCATTGCAATTGATGCAATGAAGGTCCATTTCACACTCATAAGCATCATAGTCCTTGCCACTGCAATCATCACACATCAAGGAACTTGACATCATTGAGCGACTGAACCACTGACACTGGAAACACCTGAGAAGGTTTCAAATATATGGCCATACCCTGCTTTAAGGGTGACAGGTGGTAATGGTGATAAAAATGTCAAAATGAGGACATTTGTCAGCATCGTAATTCCATCGTGAGTGGAGATATGTCTCACTGCAGAAACTTCTTGGGTGGAGAAACCAATGAGAATCTCTGGCTTGGGGATATTCTTAAAATCTCTTTCTACAGTAACACCTTGTGATGAATTCAAAGTAGTATGAAGTTGTAACCTTGACAGGTATATCCCCAATTGCCTTTGAATGCAAGAGAGATTCACTCTGTTGAGATGTGGATGTTTCCACCATTATGTCACTAGATCAAAGCTTCTTTACTGAGTTTGGAGATCCAGCAAGTCTTTCTAGTTCCTTCTGAATGAAAATGCAGAAGAACAAAATTAGGTTCAACAGGTGTAACAAATGTTAAAGATTACTGCTTTGAATCTTCAAAATATGGTTGTTTACCTACAAACTGTTTTTTTACCATTTTATTCAAATTTTTATTTGGAGAATCCATAATGAAAAAGGAATATTTTAGTGCCCACTGACCCTCCAATATGTCACCAGATTGAAGCTTCTTTACTGACTTTCTAGAGACAGCAAGTCCCCATAGTCTCTTCTGAATGAAAAAGGGAGACATTTGCCATAAAGGTTTATCTGAAAGAGAATAGTCATTTACCTATGGACTCTTTTTTTTACTATTGTAGTTAAGTTTTTATTTGGAGGATCCATAATAAAAAAGGAATATTTCAGTGCCCAGTGACCCCACCCACCATGGAGCCCTATGAAGGGATGCACTACAATGCCAAACAAGGACACTGCAGCAACACTAGGGTTTTGCAAGAACTATACACAAACACAAGCATCAGGTACAATGTCCACAACACTTGTTGAGAACATCCAACACTGGTACTTGATTGACCCTAGCCCAAGTGGACCAGCTAATTGACTCATGGTAGGGCACCCAAAGGCTGCCCGTCTATAGGAATTCAAGGCCAAAGTGGTGTGTTAGGGTTGGACCCCTCAACCACCAGGATCCTCTCCTCCACTTCACGGGTTGCCATGCATGGCAAACACGTGGGTGGACATTTAGATCCCAGAGGACATACACTGAAAGAACAGAACCTTCCCTGGGAGTCCCCTCACCAATACAGGAATCTACACCTTGGGGTTGAGGTGGAAACCGGAAGAAGATATTTTCAAAGGGGGTCATGTAGTCTAGACAGTTGAGCCAGCCATAGGTGTACCACCAGGAGAACTCTGTAAGTGCTTCAAATCAAGATCACGACATGAGGTAAAGGACAGATGAAAATAGTAACACCACTCTTGACAGAAATTAACAACAACTCGGGGTGAATATGATAAGAAAAGAGGAAGCTTGTAAATGAGAACAATGGCAAGATATTAACAAGTGGAGTCCCATGAGAAAGTGTGTGTAGAATTGGGAAACCTGGGAAAGAATAGGCCATTCCTTTGGCAGTACACAGTCCAACAAAAAGAGACAATCTACAATCAGATCCATTGCACCTTGTACTTAACAGTTGATATTAACAAAAAGGTGGAGTTGTTAGAATGAATTAGAACACAATGATCCATTAGAAGGAATAAGAAATAAGAGCAATTCTGTCTTCTAGATATTCAAGTACATTGATATGGATAGAGGATTCACCATAGATTAATGTGCCAGATGAAAAATTGTCAATGCTTCTCGACAAGAAGGGAAAGCACCAGAGGAGAGAATGTGCATCATAGGGTTCGGGTAGAAGTAATGAAATACCCATGGTGATATTGATTTGGTGCAATCATCAATACAATCCCAAAGTAAAGTTGTGAGCAGGTGAACTATTGAGGTCAAAGTTTCCTGTAACTGCTTGAGAACCAAGAGATGAGGTGAAAATGCTCATGACCCAAAGGATTACAGCAGTTACAGTGAAACAATGGTCTCAAAATACATATAGAACAAGTAGGATAGAGACAAATCCTGGTAACTAGTAGTTTCATAGTTCACAGGCAAATGGAAGGCTGAACAGAAGTCAGAAATAAGTTGAAAAACATTCCTAGGTCAATACAATACAGGAAGTGTTGATCAACACTGCTTATTCAAGAAACTGTACAAGATGGGATCAAAATGAAACCTTATGAGGCTTAAGACGAGGAACTGAAGAAATATCTAAGTAAAATTTAAACCTCTGTGTGGACACAAAATCATCACTGCAGGAGAACAAGCTGTGACAGCTTGGCATCGACAAGACCAGATTCAACATAACTGTCACTTGCAAGTTCAATGAATCTGATGCAAAGTAGAAGACTGTTTTGAAATTAGAAACAAAAGAAAAACTGAGAAGTCAAAGTACACTGGTGTAAGGTAGGGTTGGAACAATGTGAAAACAAGGACTGATGACAGGTAAGCCCCAAGCAAAAAAAATGGAACCAAGCAAAGATCTTGCAGAAGAGAAGAAAAAAAATCTTGAGATAGGAGAATATCCCTAACACACAGTTCTTACCAGTAAAGAGCCTAGTGAACAGTGATACAACAGTACTGGAATGGGTCCACCACAGTAGAGAAGTAAACGGAAATGTCCACAATGTTCTCAAAATCACGTTGGAATGCCTTACACATGGCAAATAGAGAGAAGTAAAGAAATATGGTAAAAAAAATCAGATAAAACAAGAAGAATTGGGTATTGGAAAGCAAAACTGATGCCAAATAGCCTAATCTCCCAACACTAACCAATGGCAATCCCAATATGGGAGTGAAGAAAGGGGATTAAGAATGACTTAAAATTGAGGACATAAGAGCCAAATAGACATGGAGGACAAGAATTGAGGTCATGGGAACAAAATTAATTGGTCACAGTAAACAAAATTAGTTACAGTTAGAATTAAGTAGAGAATTGGAATAATAATAATACGACACACAAGAAAAAGAAAAAATGGCACATACCTAAAAACTTAAGTCCTGATTATGCAAAAATGTTTAAGGTTTCTCTTCAACAGAGAGAGAAGTTGTCAAAGGATACCAGGAGGAAAAACAAATTTGTTTTAATTCTTTCTCAAAACAAGGGGAAGGAACACCTGAAAAAGAGACTGCTTCTGGCTACATAAGTAAACTGACTACCCCATGTACAAAGGCCATCACATCATCCCCAGTGAACATGCATGCATAAGCTATAATTGTGTGAGAACTTGTGTGAGAAGATTATTCCCTCACACAAATAGTGTAGTTGTTACATAACATAGTGTATTCATAATTTATACACAAGAAATTCAGTTCTTTAACCATTTCAAATCCAGTTAAATTAGAAAAGAAAAATATGTCAGGTGTATTCAACAATAAGGAAAGAATGATTATTCACAACTGTGAAAGCACAGAGGGCATATGTGTTGCATAACAACATTATTATGCAATATCACAATTCATGAGATAACCTTGTGGGATAAGGTTGAGATTGCCAAAACACTAGTGGCACGAAAACCTCTAAGGCAGACACATAGAAAAGACGACAAGATAGCTTAATTATGTGCAGAGGTGTATATCTTCTTGAAATTTTAGCAATATCAATACATTTTCAATTGGAATTTTTTCCTGTTTTCTCCATAAAACACATTTGGATTAATTTATTACATTGAACAAAGTAAATTAATATAAAGTTACAACAAAATCCATAACAACAAGATATCGATAACTGGATAGTTGAAATAACCAAAAACACTAGTTGATTATTTTCATAGCATTAATCATTAATCAACTTATTTATAATTTTAACTCATCAGTTATTTTATGTGAATAATCAATACTCATAGGTTATCAATTACTTCATCAATCAATTGTTAATCATTCTTCTCAAATGGTGTAAAACTGCTGCAATTTAAAAATCACAAATACATAGATACTTGTACATATAAAAAAAATAATTGGGTAATGGATATGCAATGGCTTCAGCAAGTAAATAAAATAGGTGACAGGATACCACCAAAGAATAATGTATTAATGTGTCTGTTAATGGATTACTGGTAGATGACATGTTGACACACATGCATAACTCGTAGTCCAGAAATAATACACAAATCTACAATCAAAATAGTGAGATGATAAATCATAAATTTTCTGGACTGGTTTCAAGCTTCACATTCAATTATTGCTGTAATAACACTTGAGGGATAACAAAGAGCTCTTTCATTGTCTCATTTATATCCAAACCAATCTGCCTATATCAAGCCTTAATAAACCAAGTACTCGTCAATCACTTCCTTGAACTTTCCCAATCTTGTTGCATCTGTCACATAAGGGCAATCTATCCCAAAAGCTGAACAATGTTTAAAATTTAAATTGCCTAATTTACAGATAACTTCTATTCTGTGGAATCTTGAACCTATTTCTCCTAGTGTACCACTCTTAACACCAAACACAAAAAAATACAATGCACCAATTTTACCTGTTCCCTTTATAATTTTGAAAACTTCAACTAGATACAGTTTAACCTTTCTTTTGTCGTGACTAAATGATTTGAAGGTCTTTAACCTTTTCTCATATGATAACCAGCATCTCCTTTCCAACAACTCAATACCCACTTTGAAGTGGAGACAAAAATGTTCAGTATCTGAAAGATCTGAAAATTACAAGACCAGTATAGCCCACAAACAGCACTTTCCATCACAAAGCAAGATAATAAAAGTTTCTTCAACTATACATAACCAAATTGTAACTTAAATGTATTATTTTATGTACTTTTTAGATGTACCATGAAAACATGACACTGAAACATCAATTCACTACTGAGGCCACATCAGTTCAATGCCTAGTGAAAAACTATACTATTTCTGTGATTTATATCAAATTCAAGTATATCAGTCACAATTTCAATTCATAAACATATAAAAAAAACATTCCTAGCATACAATGAAAGAATTTGCTATGTCATTAGAATTTCTCTGACACAAGCTTTAGTTTTGCTGCTTCTCAAAGATGTATTAAAAATATTCAAATGGAATACATGAAAAATGCAAAACATTGTTTGAAAAAAAAAAAAAATTAATTCATTCCTCTCTTACCATTAACTCAAATGTCATGGGTTTTGCTGAAGACAATTACAGAGATATGGTAAATGGTTTAAAGCCAGTAATTCAAACTTTCATTACAAATATTCTTATAACCACACTTCTGCTTCAACTTTGCCTATATACTATCTAGTGACTGTGCTTCTGCTATAGCTTGATAGCAAATTTCATATGCAGATTCACTAGTTCAAAACCATTCAGCTGACAAACTGTGGTAAAGTAATTCAATTTAATTTCAGTACTAATAATTAATAAAGTGATTAATTATATTAAGTAATATTATCGCAGCAGTTAAAACAATTTTATAATCACAATAATGGATATAAATCAGTGTATAATGTGGATCTGTGTAGTACTCACACAATGTTGAGTATTGCTAAAGTATGATTTGATTTTTAATCAAAGTATTGTTCAGTCAGAGAACATACAATAAAACACGGTCACTTCTTTTGAGATTACATTTGATTGCTCAAGTAACAGCCACTAAGAACAAAACACTGATATTTTGCTAGATAATTCTATTATATTTTCCACAAAAGTTCAAACATATATAATAGTCCTTTATATATTTTCTGTAAAGAACATAAAGTTTATGATCAGCTACAGAAAATAAACTAAAATTCCGCATTCAAAGATACCATCAGCATCACATACAAGATTCTGATACTTAAAAATGGAAATGCAAAACAAGCACAGCATGGTTAGAGAATGTACTGTTTATTTTAACTTGTAATTTAAATGTTAGTAACCTATGCATCATCACAACCAAGACGAGCTAACAAGAAAGCATTTACATTTGAGAAACTAACAAGTGTTTTTACAAAAGCTGCAAAGAATTTGGTTCAAAGCAAAAGAAAATTTCTATAACAAAAACTGATACACTTTCCTTCACCCACTCATAAATGACCCAGGACCTGGACTGCCAAACAAGATCAGATTTCTACTAATGGTCAAAAGACTTTTATCCATGATTACTGTAAAGAACTCAAGACTGAACACAATACTCTAAATGAGGCCCAACCAGAGATCTGTAAAAAAGAAGCAATAAACTTCTTTGATTTATATTAATTATTCTTGTAGATACAATTCAAAATCATATTTACTTTCCCACTGACAACAACACTATCTTGGATAAAGAAACTGACCAACCAAACACATCAAGATTCTTTTCTTCCACTATTGTGTTGATTTCCATTAAGGTGGTAATTAGAGCTTTAATTAAGGTATCACACATCCATTACTTTGAAATTAGCATAGATAAATACCATTTGCAATATAAACACCAAATCTGTCAAACAATACAAATCTCTTCAACAAAACAACAGTATCCACCTTACTGTGAACTGCACCCAACATACTAACACTACCATGAAAATTAACCACTACTAGCTCCAATCTATTTCACACCAGTTATTACAACTCTGCTTCCTTTGCTCTAGCCAGCACTTAAAAATGTATTGAGTATTGATTTCTCATAACCACAGAAATAATTATCTTTCCTATTTGTCATGTGGTACTTTAACAAAAGCATTATAAAAATTCAGCTAACTAAATCTACACCTCTATCCTAATCAACATAAGATGCTATAGCAATTTAGATGTATATCTCTTAAAATATCAAAACTTATGTATAAGAACCTACTTTCTTGATTTAACACACAGACTTCATGCTAGAGGTCCATGTCAAGGAGTAGAATCTCATAACAAATTAATGTTTTTAAGTACATTCATGAATAACATTTAATCCAGATATCATATTTCAATATGTCAATCATCTATACAATAAAAACTGGATGTGGATGTATGACAAACATATACTACCATTATTTCATACATGAAAGAAATATGCAACAATGTATTAAAATATTCATTTTCTTGAATACTACAATGCCTTTACTTAGTATAATATCTTATATAATACATGTACACTGATTCAACTTTATATGAATATTATAAAAGCTAATCTATCTAAAGTATTAGATACAGTATATTATTTAACCTAATTTGTTTATTGCAAAAGAATAAAACATTTGTAGTCTTTAAAGAAATAAAAATGAAACCCCAATATATTCGCTAAAAAAACCACAGATTTTAATAAGTGTGCCTAAATAACAGATAAAACAAAAACTCACCTTTCCATGAAACTGTGGAATAGGATGTCCATATTTCAGATATAAATGCACAGTATGCCACATGCAATTGTACTGACATTCTTCCCAGCATTCCCAGTAAAGTAAACTCATGTACCAAGGCTGACGAGCTTTGAATTGAGCCAGCGACTTTGAGTCTGAACAGTTTGAGGTATAGCAACGTTGTTGACAGAGTTGGTATGTCTTAGATCTATCACCTATTGATGCTACAGTTGAATAAGCAAGAAGGCACAAAATAAAGGCAATCTTAGAGAAACAGCAAGTGTGAAGATACTTCATGTTGTAAAGCTGCATTTTTTGTCCAATGTTCTTGCTTCTGGAAAAGTTTTTCCTTACACTTCATTATTGTCCATTTCTTCAACTTTCAAGCTCATTATTATTTATTAGTCTTCACATTATTATTCTACAATTCCTGTAGATATGGACATTTTGTCTGGAAATTTTAAATTTCAGTTAAGATGCTAGTAATAAACATTTTTTTTTCAATTAAAAATCTGTTACACATCCAAAAAATAATTAACAATGATTTTCATAAATTAAAAAATTCTATATACATACTGAAATCTCCACTGTTTTTTATCAATTCAGTAAACATTATTTTTTAGTAATAAATTATTAATTCTTGAATAAATAAAACATTTAAGATAATTATGGATTTTCTAGATGTTTAATATGGTGCCCTATTTTAATTTTGAGTTAACCCTCTCATTTGTTATTCACTATTAGTAGAGACTTTAAAAATTCTCACCTTCCACATGTATCATAGAATGCTTAATATTTTCATTTACATCTTCTATTTTCTTCAGTTATTTTAATCAATTTTATATCAGTTCTATTTTATTTCACTACACAGCAACGTGTATGTTCCCAAAATTTGCTGATACCGTTAAGGTCTTGAGTGTTTTTTAGCTGTGCTTTATCGAAGGATTTTGATTATTTTGTAAGTTTGCAAATAGTTATAGCTGCAATAAATCAAGGTAATACATTAGTATAGTATGGGTACACAAAATGTCATGATAGGGATAGGATCCTTCAGGGATGATAAAAGAAGGGAAAACCTTGTCTTAAAAATGTTTTGACATATTTTTAAAAAGTTACTGTTCATGTAGATAAGAATAAGGGTGTAGATTTGTTGTATCTAGATTTTCCAGAAAGTATTTGACAAAGTCCCAATGTATAAGGCTTGTAAAAAACTTATGTCTGTAGGTGTGGAGGATAAGTTAATTAATTGGATAGAAGAGTGACTTGATGGAATAAAGAATAGGGTTGTTATAAATGGAGTTCAGTTAAACTAAATTAATGATGCAGGTGGTGTACTTTAGAGCTCAGCTCAGGAACATTGCTCTTTTTGATTTACATTAATGACACAGATAAAGGAATGGACATTAAATTACTTATATTTGCTGATGATATTAAGATATTGAGTATTACTTGCTACAAAAAGGATGCTGCTGCTGCTTTACAAAAGGACTTAAATCACTTAGTGAGTTGGACAAATAAATAGCATGTGGGTTTTAATTATGATAAATATAAGATACTACATGTGGGTTACCGTAATTTCAATTATAATTTGGATGGAAATAACCTCAAGAGTTTCTTGAAAGAAAAGGACCTTGGTGTATTGATTGATAACTCTCTCATGCAATCCAAGCAGTGGGCTACTGCTAATGGAAGGGTAAATAAAATTTTAGTTTGTATCCACAAAAACATTGAATAGCAGTCCACAGAGGTTATAATTTCATTGTATAGATTAATGGTTAAGTAACAATTTAAGTGTTCTGTTCAGTTTTAGGCTCCTTATCTTGGGAAAGATATTGAATTGTTGGAAAGGTTATTAAAATGGTACCTGGAATTGAGCAATTGTAGCATGAGGATAGATTAATATCCTTAAAATTGTTTTCAATTGAAAAATGTACAGTTCAAGGAGAATCTAACTGAAGTGTTCAAGGTAGTAAAAGAAATTGATAATCTTCGTGCATCAACATTTTCCATACTTAATAATGAGAATTACAGAACTGTGGTTGGTTGGTTGATTTACTGTTTTATGGCACAAAGAAGCTAGACTATCTGCACCAAACATTCAGTACAAAGTTAAAAGGAAATTAAGGTATAACAAAGCAAAGTTAAAAACAAAAAACATAAATAGCATAAAAATAATGTTTACATCTAGTCTACAACGTCAAGAGAAAAACTAGAGTAATTCGAGTTGTAAAGGACTTTCTGTAGTGTAAATATAATAATCATAACTTGCCAGAAAGAATAACAGGTAAGTACAAAAATGACCATCAGTCATCTGAAGTTGGCCTTTCCAGTCCTAGTTCTGAGTTATTTGATATTATGGCTTTAAAGGAAAGTAATAAAAAAGGTTTTAAAAGATGGGTAGCAAAATTATAATAACTCACCAGGATGACTAACAGGTAGTTCAAACAGCAGTGTTAGTCACCTGAAGTTGACCTTTACAGTTCTAGTTTTGAGTTATTTAATGTTACAGCCAGTTTCTAATTTCAAATTAAACTAGATGAACTGTGATTTTTAAAACAGAGCCACATTACAATTGTGTAATGTAGAAATTAAAAATTTTAAATGACATTAAAAAGATTAATGGCCTTTAAAAACTAAAAACATTACCAAGGTGGACAGTGTCACCATCCGATAACACTGTCTAACATTACGGACAAACCTTGAGAGAGAACATGTTTGAAATGGTGCAGTCATTAAAAGCTGTAACGATGACAAGAAAGTAAAATATGCCTTATTGTTATCTGAGTGTTACACAAACTACAAACTGGTGCATCAGATCCAGATAAAAGAAAATGGTGAATTAAAAAAATGTGACTAATGCGTAGTCTAGTTAGAACAAGTTCCTCTTTCCAATCCTAATGAAAGCAAGATGGCTAAAGTCCAATATCTGGTCTTATTTGGAAAAACTTGTTTTTGCATTGCTCACTCCAAGTCAACTACCAGCTGGCATGGAGCTGCACCTTGAATACAGAACCATAGTCTGTCTATGGAACAGACATAGCAGTGATAGTGTCAGAGCAGACAGACGTAGATGCAGTATTAGTGAGCTCATTTTTGTAAATACCAACATTGCCCAGCATCCAGAAAAACTGGAGAGAAGTAAAAGTTACAGAGAAATAGGCCAATCAGTTTTGAATATCAGCAGGAACAAGATGTGAACAAAAGTGAAGCAATTCCAGGGCCAGTAGAGAACTAAGCAAGTCAGAATAAATAGTGCAATTTGAGTAATGCTTAGCTTCTATGTGATCCAGGGCAAGAGAAATGGCAAACAGTTCAGCAGTGAACACAGAAGCTGTAGAGGGGATTCCACATGCAACCATCTGAATAAATAGGAATGGAAGGATGGTTTGAAAGATGTTCAGCAAACAACAGACAGTGTTTCCAATGAGAAGTGTCTACTTTTCTCAGATGAGTTAAAGATAGGTCACAATTGGGGACCATAAAAAGCCAGGGTAGGATGGGATGACCAGTGAATACAGCAATGTTATCCAAGGACAAACCCAATTCATCTAACTGTGCCTGGATATGAAGGCCAAAAGGAGCAATGGCAGACTGCCTGGTTTGAAAAAGCATGGCATACTGAGGAAGGAAAACACAACCCCAAGTGGGATGCTCTGGTAAGAAAAGAAGTTTCAAAGCATATAGTGAAGACAGTTGCAAATGACAAAGGTGCAAAGAAGGATCATGAAACTGTGTATAAACTCTGAACTGGGGATGTGTGGAAAGCCCCAGTACAAAGCTGAAATCTTTAAGGCTGATGGTCTGGCAGAGCCATAGACCAGTGATATATAGTCGAGTTTTGATCTAATAACAGCACAATATATCTTTAGCAAAGAAAATTGATCTGCTCACCAAGTGGTGGAAAAGAGGACACAAAGGATTTCAGTGCTCTTGTACATTTAACCCATAGCTGAGTAATGTGTGGTATAAAGGTCAGCTTACAGTCAAAGATAAGCCCAAGAACTTGGTCACAGAGACCACAGGCAGCACAACTCCACCGATACAAAGTTCAGGATCAGAGTGAATACCCTGTCAGCAGCAAAAGTGCAAGCAAATGGTTTTAGAGAGAGAGAAGGTAAAGTTATTTGCTGTGGTCCACTTCAGTAAACAACTGAGGGCAGTCTGTAGCTGCCGCTCAATATACCTTATGTTTGATGACTGACATGAGATGTGAAAGTTGTCGACATAGATTAATCTTTATACTGAACAGTGTGCACTCAAAACATAGCCCTAAGGAACTCCAAGTTCCTGAAGAAAAGAATGCTAAAGTGTCAAACCCACATAAACTTGGAATCTCCTGTCCATTAAACAATTTTTATAAAAATTGACAAATGGCCACATAACCTAAATAAATGGAGGTCTTGCTAAATGCCATACCTCCATGTTGTATCACAAGCCTTCTCAATATCAAAGAATACTGATACAAAATGTCATTTCAGAAAGGCTTCTCTGATTGATGTTAAGTCAAATGAGGTGGTCCATGGTGGACAGCTGTCATTGGAACCCACAATAGATGGGTGAAAAAAGTTTGTTTGATTAAAAGAACCAAAAATTTAGCATTAACCATCCTCTCGAAGGTCTTAGTTTACAAAGACAGCTCTTCAAAGCAACTGGAAGGTAATTTGAAGGAACCTTGGGATCCTTCCCAGGCTTAGAGAAAGGTAGGACATTAGCCTAATGCCAGCCATAAGGAAAAATATTCTCCTGCCATATCCTGTTAAAGACAATTAAAATAATAGCAAAAGAGACAGATGGTGCAGCATTTTATACTGTACATCATCAGGGCTGACAAATGTATAGACATATTGATGAATGGCCAGTTTGAATTACTCCAGCATAAAGGGACGATTATGGTCATAGAGACAATCAGCTAGAAAGGAAAGAAGTGATCACTTTGCCTGAGTCTTGATGGCTAAAATGGTGGAAGAAGCAGAAATGCTAAATACCAGGAAAAAGCTTTTACCTAGAGTACTGGTAATGCTCCAAGTATCAGCTACTTCCTGACCATCAGAGAGCAAGATTGATAGAGGGACAGAATTATATTGCCCACTGACCTTTCAAATATTGTCCCATGTCACATTAGAAATGGTGGAAGAAGATATGCTGGTTCTGAACTTAATCCAAGATTTCTTCTGTCTTTAACATCTTACCCACCTGTCATGTGCATGAGCCTGCTGGAAAGCAATGAGGTGCGAGAGTGTGAGATACCTACAAGAAGTATCTCAGGACTATTTTTCAGCCTTCCATGCTATGTGGCAAGAGTGATTCCATTATGGATAATGATGTTGTCTATTGATGGCAGGATCAAGTTCTGCAAGAGCAGTGAAAGAGGGCCAGTTTGCTTGATCAAGCTTCCACCAGGAAAGACAAACAGGATGGTAAGAAGCAATCAGTGTTTTCATGTCATCTCGATTAGAACGTAAACTTTGATAATTCCACTGTATAAGGGTGGCCATTTTTATTTACATGTAAATGAATTGGACAGAGAACCTTTCTGTTTATGATCACATCTTTTTTCCTTACTTTCCTTATTCGAGGGAGGTCTATTGACCTCCTTGGATACTGCCCTGCATCGTTTGGGCAGGTCTTGGCTGTTGAAAGAGGATTCCAGAAACTGAGGATGAGAACAAATGATTGTTTTGCATTTTGAGGTGGAAGAAAAAGGTGTATCCAAGGAAATGCCTGTACATGGAACAAAAGGATGTGGATCTTGGGGTTTGGTGAAATGTATATAAGGGACAGAGATAGGTGTTGAAGTTGATTCATCAACTTTTTTAACCATGGATGTCAAAAGACTTTTCATTTGTTTGGAGAATGATTCTCTTGAAAGCAGAGAAATCTGTCTGCACCCCCACTGTAGTTGTGGAACGAAGTGCAGCAACATACGTCCAAGATGAGGTGGTGGACAGCAACTTTCTAGCCTCAAGAAAATTAATGTTAATTTGTTTTCAAATGCTGCACCTGTTTTTCTTCCAACCATTCAGGGCAAGAACAAAAGTAGAACAGGTGAAAGCCATTGCAATTGATGTAATAAGGGTCCTTTTCACACTCGAAGGAATCATGGTCCTTGCCACTGCAACAAGTATACATTAAGGAACCATGACATGAGGTCTTTGAGAGACCAAACCATTGACACTGGAAACATCAAAGAGGGTTTGAAATGTATGGCTGTACTCTGCAATAAAGATAACCTGCCTTGATGGTGGCAGATGGATGGTGGTGATGTAAATGTCAGAATGAGGACATTGGTGTGCAAAATAATTCCATCTTTGCAAGTAAAGATATGCCTCACTGCAGAAACTCCTTGGGTCAAGAAACCAGCAAGAATCTTTGACTCAGGGACATTCTTCAAATACCTCTCAACAATAACTCCTTGTGATAAATTCAAAGTAGCATGAGGTGTAACCTCAATAGATATATCCCCAATTGCCTTTGAATGCAAGACGATTTCACTGTGTTGAAATGTGGATGTTTCCACCAATATGTCACCAGATTGAAGCTTTTTTACTGACTTTAAAGAGCCAACAAGTCCTTCTCGTCCCTTCTGAATGAAAAAGGGAGACATTTGCTCTAAAAGTTTGTCTGAAAGTGAATGCAATATGAGAAAATGAGGTACAACAAGTGATACAGATGGTTAGGATTGCTGCTCACAATCTTCAAGACGTGGTTGTTTACCTATAGACTGTTTTTTTCACTAATTTTACTAAGATTTTTAATTGGAGTATCCATTATAAAGAGAGGGAAATTTTGGTGCCCACTGACCCCACCCACCATGGAGCTCTATGAAGGGATGCACTACAATGCCAAACAAGGACACTGCAGCAACACTAGGGTTTTGTGAGAACTATACACAAACACAAGCATCAGATACAATGTCCACAACACTTGTTGAAAACATCCAACACTGGTACTTGGTTGACCCTAGCCCAAGTAGACCAGCTAATTGACCCATGGTGGTCCACCCAAAGGCTGCCATCTACAGGAATTCAAGGCCAAAGTGGTGTGTTAGGGTTGAACCCCTCAACCACAAGGATCCTCTCCTCCACTTCACAGGTTGCCATGCGCAGCCAATACGTGGGTGGATGTTTAGATCCCAGAGGAGGTACACTGAAAGAACAGAACCTTCCCTTGGAGGTCCCCTCACCTTCTACAAGAATCCACACAAAGGGGTATAGAACTATGGGACACAAATATAGATTTAAAAAGGTAGAAACCATCTTCACCTAAGCAAATTTTATTTTTTAAATAGAGTAGTTGGCCTAAAGAATGTGTTGCCTTTGGATACTATGGAGGCAATAAATTTCACTGTTTATAAGATTGACAGATCTATGAATGATTATGGTTGGCTCAAAATTTGCTTTAAAATAGTTTCAGTTTAGCTTAGGAAGTAAATAGATAAGCAATAGATTTGGGCAATAACTGGAAGATGTGGTAGGGAAAGAGACAGAAGTAGAAACTGATTCATTAACTTTGTTGATATTTGAGGGTACTAGATTAAGATGTGCTGTTAAGGATTCTGCAGGAGACATGGAAAGGTCTGTCTGGACTTCTACTGTAGTAGTGGAATGAATTTCAGCAGTATAAGCCCAAGATGGAATTGGGAATAGTAATTTCCAACCCTCTGGATAAGCAATATTTTGGACTGTCTTGAGACAACGTACTTCTTTTTCTTCCACCCATTTATGGCAAGAAGTAACATGAAAATGATGTAGGCCATTAGAGCCCACAATGTGGTTCTAGTTGGCATTCAAAAAGCATCATGGTCTTTGCCAGCACAACAGACACATGTTAAGGAACTACAGCAAGATGTTTTCGAGTGACCAAATCGTGGACAACAAAAACATTCAACAGGGTTAGGAATATAAGGCCACACCTTACAAATTCAGATATCCTGCAATATTGTGGTAGGAGGATGTGATGTTGTAAATGTTAATATCAGAACATTTGTCAGCTCCATAATCCTTTCTCTACGAGTAAAAATTTGGCACACAGCTGTAATTCCTTGGCTAGTGAAATCTGCAAGGATCTCCGACTCTGGAATGGTCTTTAAATCCCTCTGAATTACAACTCATCTGGAAGAATTCAAAGTAGAATGAGGAGTAACCTCAAGTGTTATATCCCCAATGCCCTTTAACTTCAAGAGGAGTTTGGAATGTTGTGATGAAGCTGTTTCCACTAAAATACCCCCAGACCGTAATTTTTTTACCAATTTAGGTGAGCTACCAAGCCCTTCTAAACCCTTCTGAATAAAAAATGGAGACATCTACCTTCAAGATTTTTCAGTTAAATAATGTATAATTAAAAATTGTAGGACAGATTCAAGTTGTGAGTTTGACCATACAGTCATCAATGCATAGTCATTTGCCACTAGTTGGATTTTTCTTTATGCTGTCATGCTTGTTTTTTTTTTATTTGAAGGGTATCCATAATAGGAAAAAAGAATTCAAGGCCAAAGTGGTGTGTTGGGTCCCTCAACCACCTGGATCCTCTCCCTTCCTTCACGCACGTGGATGTTTAGATCCCAGAGGAGGTAAACTGAAAGTACAGAATCTTTTCAGGGAGATCCCCTCACCACATACATGAATCCACATCAAGGGGTTGACTTGGAAGACAGGACACTTTATAATATCTGAATTATGCATTTAACATCAATAGACATTTCCTTAATAGTATTACGAAAGAGCTGGATGTAGGTTTTTTCATTAAGCATTCTCTTAAACTATCGAAGCAGCATGCTACTGTTAGTGATATGGTAAGGAGAATTTTAAGTTGTAGTTGCAGAAATACTGAATGTATAACCTTATTGTACAGTTAGGCCTCATTTAGAGTACTGTCTTTAGTGTTGGGCTCCTCACTTTAAAAAGGTATATTTTCTTAGATAAGGATATCAAAACTGTACTCAATACTCCATTTAAAAGATTGTTAATTTCTATTAGTTTTATTGTTAGCAAAGGATCACTGCTTTAATGATTTACATAGTTCAATCACCTCTATATCCAGATTGAAAGAATATGGACATAAAGATGGATGACAAAAGGTTAGTTATGCTGGAGTGAGTTCCCATCTATATTGTAAAATCACACTTCATTCACTTTTAAAAATGATTTTTCTAGTAATTACAGCACATGAAAAGTATTGGAATATGCTGATGTACACTGTAATGTTTCATATACTAAAAGTTCTACTCTTTATTAAAAAAAAATTAAGAATTTCATTTAGAAATGATATCAATAAAAATTTAATTAAACCCAAATGTATTTTACAAGTGAGTCATATTCTTGTTATGAGAAGAATACTCTAAAAGTCATATTATGTCATAAAGAAATGGTTATTGTACATGCCATAATTATTTTCTAACTGTCTGAATCTTGAACACCCAAAGTGTGAAATTTTTTATGTACTTTTTGTTTGTGGTACCACTCAATAGATGGTGCTACAACGTATGTTATTTTTGTCATATACATAGTTACATATAAATTCACACACTATATCCATTATATGATCAATTTATGATAACCATAATGCATTACTTAAATAACTGAAGGTCATTTGTCAACTAAATGTGGAACTTATTAATTCAAGCCAGAAATCCCCCAGGGTTTAATGTAATCAGAAAACTTTAGTGAAAAAATTATACCCGGATATTATTAATGTGAAAATAAAATATAAATCCCATGCACTGAACCCTGAAATTCTGCACTATTGACATTGGTACAGTTTGAATAAACTTCATTAATAACAAGTTCATGCTTGCTCCCATTTAACAATCCAGTAATCTTGAATTCCCTAATCTCCAAATGATGCAACTTTCTTAACTAATCTTTCATGTGGCATGTTATACAAAAAAGGTTTGAAAATCTAACTCCACAACATTCTAATTATTTCAATCTTCCAAATAATAAATTACTTTTGATTGATAGATTGATTTAGTGTTTTATGGCACAAAGCAGCAAAACTATCTGAGCCAAACATCCCATACAAATGTAAAAAATAAAGTAAATGTAGTAAAAGACATAAAAGGAAATGATGGTAAAACAAAAATGCATAAAATGAATGTTGACACCTAGTCTACAATGTTAAGAGAGAAAGAAGTATAAGTTGTTGTAAGGTATTTACTCTAGCAAAATGGAAATGATCATAACCCGCCTGGAACACAAACAGGTAAGTTCAAGAACCACCATCAGTCACCTGAAGTTTGGCTTTCCAGTCCTGGTTCCGGGTTATGTGTCATAGCAGCTATAATCAAAATGTAAAAGAATAGAAGTTTTAAAAGACACATAGCAAAATCATAATAACGAGTAGCCAAATGTCCAGTAAAAAGATAAAAGTCAAATAAATGGAGTAAAATTTGTGAAAGTAAATACGGAAGCAACATGGTCAAAGTCCAATATAGGGTTTGTTTTGAAAAAGCTTGTTGTTGCGTTGCTCACTACAAGTGGACTGCCAGATGTCACGGAGCCGAGCCTTGATGACAATATCATAGTCCATGTACGGAATAAGCACAGGGTGATAGTGCCAGAACAGACAGATTTAGCTGCCATGTCTGCAAGCTCATTCCCGTGAATACCAACATGGCCTGGTATCCAGAAAAACTGGATTGAAGTAATTGTTAATGAGAAATTAGCCAGTCAGTTTTGAATATCAGTGAGAACAGGATGTGAGTCAATGTGCAGTGATTCCAAGGCCAGTATAGAACTAAGCAAATCAATATAAATAGTGCAGTTGGAGTACTGCTCAGCTGCAACATGATCCAGGGCAAGGGATATGGCATACAGTTCAGCAGTGAACACAGATGCTGTAGAGGAGATTCTGCACGCAACTCCAGAACCACAGCAAACCACTGAATTACCTGATTTGAAACCATCTGTATAAATGGGAACTGAATGATTGTTTGAAAGATATTCATTAAATAAAAGACGGTACTTCCAATCTGGAGTATCTGCCTTTTTTAGGTGATTGAAAAAAAGGTCACATTTTGGGGCTGTAATAAGCCATGGTATGATGGGCTGACCTGTGGAATTTGCAATGTTATTCAAGAACAGACCTAATTCATCCAATTGCGCCTGGATGCGAAAGCCAAACGGAGCAATGACAGATCGTCTGTTCTGAAAAAGTACTGCCCATCGAAGAAGAAAAACACATTCCCAGGTGGGATGCTTTGGTAAGGAACGAAGTTTCGAAGTATATTGTAAAGATAGTAGCAAACGACAAAGGTGTAGAGAAGGTTCATGAGATTCAACGTAAAAGCTTTGAACTGGAGAGAATACGGAAAGCCCCAGTGCAGAGTCGTAGTCCTTGGCGAGAAATGGGGTCCAGCATCTTTAAGGCCGAGGGTCTGGCAGAGCCATAGATCATTGATCCATAGTTGAGTTTCGATCGAATAAGAGCATGATATACCTTTAATATTAAACAGCAATCTGCCCCCCAACTGGTAGAAGAGACGACATGGAGGATGTTCAGTGCTCTTGTACATTTGACCCGAAACTGCTTTAAGTGTGGTATAAAGGTCAGTTTACGATCAAAGATAAGCCCAAAGAACTTGGTCTCCGGGACCACTGGCAGCAAAACTTCACCGGTATGAAGTTCAGGATCAGGGTGAATACCCCGTTGATGGCAAAAGTGCATGCATACAGTGTTAGAGAGAGAGAAATTAAAGCCATTTGCCAGTCCTCTTCAGTACACAAATGAGGGCAGTTTGTAGTTGCCGATCAATATATCTCATGTTTGACGACTGACATGAGATGTGAAAGTCATCGACATACAGCCCATTTACAACAGTGAGAGGGAGTTGTTCAGTGATGGTATTTATCTTTATAGTGAAAAGTGTGACACTCAAAACACAGCCTTGAGGGACTCCAAGTTCCTGTACAAAAGAATGGGAATGTGTTGAACCCACACGAACTTGAAATCTCCTGTCCATTAAAAATTTTTTAATAAACATGGGTAGACGGCCACATAATCCATATATATGGATGTCTCGCAAAATGCCAAACCTCCGTGTTGTGTCGTAAGCCTTCTCTATGTCAAAGAATATTTATACAAGATGTTGGCGTTTGAGAAAGGCTTCTGTGATAGATGTTTCATAATGAATTAGATGGTCTGTGGTGGAGTGCTGTCGTCGGAACCCACACTGGATGGGTGAGAGGAGGTTGTTTAATTCGAGGAACCAAACAAGACAAGCATTAACCCTCCTTTCTAAGGTTTTACAGAGACATTTCGTCAAAGCAATTGGACGGTAGTTTGAAATAATCTTGGGATCTTTCCCTGGCATAGAGAAAGGTAAAATAAAAGCCTGGCACCAGGCATCAGGAAAAACATTCTCCTGCAAGATCTGGTTAAAGACAATCAGAAAGACATCAAGAAAAGCAGGATACACATGGTGCAGCATGTCATAATGAATATCATCAGGTCCAACAGATGTACAGGCAGACCGATGAAAAGCCATTTTCAGTTCCACCAGGATAAAGGAACAATTATAGTCAAAGAAACAGTCAGTTCGAAAGGAAAGAGGTGATCGCTCTGCCCGAGTCTTGATGGCCAGGAAGGTGGAGGAACAAGCAGAAGTGCTAGATACCCAGCAAAAGCTTTCACCTAGAGTCTTAGCGATGTTCCAGACATCACTCACCTCCTGACCATCAGAGAGTAAGATCGAGAGGGGGACAGAATTGTAGTGCCCATTAACCTTTCGAATCCTGCCCCATATGATCTTGGAACTGGTGGTAGAAGATATGCTAGTTGTAAACTTAATCCAAGATTCCTTCTGGCTTTGACGTTTTACCCACCTAGCATGTGCATGGGCCCGTTGGAAAGCAACCCGGGTTGAAAGCGTGGGATATCTACGAAAAGTATCCCAGGCCCGTTTTTGAGCCTTCCATGCAAAGTGGAAAGCAGGATTCCACCGCGGATGAGGATATCGTGGAAAACGTGTCGAGGCTTTAGAAATACACTGAGCAGCTGCTTGTATAACACAGCCAGTTACTGCTACCACATAGTCATCAATTGATGGCTGATTTACGATGGCAGGATCAAGTTCTGCAAGAGCAGTGAAAGTGGACCAGTCTGCCTGATCTAGCTTCCACCAGGGCATGTGGGTAGGATGGCATCGACCACAGCCAAGCTCTGTCAAAAGGATCGGAAAATGATCACTGCCTAGTGGATTACTGTCAACCCTCCATGAAAAATGGGAGAATAATGAAGGGGAGCAAACCAAGAGATCAATAGCAGTAAAGAACTGACTAGGTGCATAAAAGTAAGAAAAAGAACCAGTATTGAAAAGAGAAAGATTGTGATCAGAGAGCATACGCTCTACAGATCAGTCCCTCCCATCAAAAACAGCACTTTCCCAGAGGGGATGATGTCCATTAGAATCCCCCAGGATTAGATATGGAGATAGCAACTGTTCAACGAGAGCATAAAGGTCTGATTGATCATACGTCTCTCCAGGGGACACGCACAAAGAACAAACAGTGATGGTATGACCCAAGGAAACACGAATGGCTGCGGCCTCCAAGGCTGTGTTGAGTGACAAACACAGGGTGGGCACAGCGCTGATCAACCAACAGTACCACCCGTCTATGTACTCGACCATCACACAACCTGTCATTTCTGTACAAAGAAAACTGCCGAATGGAGACTGTATCAGCAGGTTTAAGAAATGTTTCTTGTAAAGAAAGACAAGCAGAATGGTAGGAAGAAATTAGTGTTTTGATATCATCCAGATTAGATCGTAAACCTCAACAGTTCCATTGCATCAAGGTGGCCATTTTTAAGAACGAGTAGGTGAAGTGGCTGGAGAACCCTTCTGTTTACGACCACATCTTTTTTCTTTACTGTCTTTTGTCAGAAGAGGTCTATCAACCTCCATGGATCCTGTCCTGGGTCGAGTGGGCAGGTTTTTGTTGTTGGAAGGGGAGTTCAGTGACCTAGGACGCGAACGAATAATTGTTTTGGTTCTTTGGGTGAAAGAAAAAGTGTGGATCTTGAGGTTTGTTGGAAGATATGGAAAAAACAGAGATGGGTGTGGAAGTCGATTCATCAACCTTTTTAACCACAGAGATCAAAAGGCTTTTCATTTGTTTTGAAAATTATTCTCTTGGATGCACAGAGAGATCTGTCTGCATTCCCCCTGTAGTTGTGGAAAGAAGTGCAGCAGCAATTTCCGAGCCTCAGGATATCTAATGTTATGTGTCATTTTCAAACGCTGCACTTCTTTTTCCTCCAACCATTTTGGGCAAGAATGAAAGTCAGAGGGATGAGAACCATTGCAGTTGATGCAATGTGGGTCCATGTCACATTCACAGGCATCGTGGTCCTTGCCTCCACAACGAGCACATGACAGGGAACCACGACATGATGTCTTTAAGTTGCCGAATCTCTGACATTGCAAACATCGAAGAGGGTTTGGAATGAGATAACCTGCCTTGATGGTGGCAGTTGCACGTGGTGAAGTAAATGTTAAAACGAGGGTATTTGTTGGCAGTGTAACTCCATCTTTGCGAGTGGAAATGCGCCTCACTGCAGAAACTCTTTGAGTGGAAAGACCAGCGAGAATCTCTGACTCGGGAACGTTCTTCAAATCCCTCTCAACAATAACTCCTCGTGAAGAATTAAAAGTAGCATGAAATGTAACCTCAATAGGTATATCCCCAATTGCCTTTGAATTCAAGTGGAATTCACTGTGTTAGATGTGGATGTTTCAACCAATATGTCACCAGATTGAAGCTTCTTTACTGACTTTGGAGAGCCAGCAAGTCCCTTCTGAATAAAAAAGAGGGACAATTGCCTTAAAGGTTTTTCCGAAAGAGAATGTAATATACGAAAATGAGGTACGTTTGTTACTGATGTTGAAGATTGCTGTTCAGAGTCTTCAAGACGTGGTCACTTACCCATTGACTGTTTTTTCACAATTTTATTTAAATTTTTTGGAGGATCCATTGGAAAAAGGAAAAATTTTGGTACTCACTGACCCCACCCACCATGGAGCCCTACAAGGGGATGCACTACAAAGTCATGCAAGAACAATGTAGCAATGCCTGGGTTTCGTTAACACCATACCCAAACACCAGCATCAGGCACAATGTCCAAAACACCTCTTGAGAACTTCCAACACTGGTACTTGGTTGACTCTAGCCCAAGTGGACCAGCCAAACTGACCCAAAGGGGGGCCACCCAAAACATGCCCATCTGCAGGAATTCAAGGCCAAAGTTATGTGTTAGGGTTGGACCCCTCAACCCCCAGGATCCTCTCCTCCCCTTCACAGGTCGCCACACATGGCAAACACGTGGGTGGATGTTTTTTAAATCCCAGAGAAGGTTACCAGACAGAAACGCACCTTCCTGGGAGATCCCCTCATCAAAAAAAGGAATCCACACCGAGGGGTAATAAAATACATAAACAAAAAAAGTTAAGGAAAATTTCTAACCATTTGTCTACAGGTCTTCCAATGGACAGATTTAAAACTTACATCCAACAATTTATCATCTCAGATCGTCCTCGTGTGGTTTTGCACTAAATTCAACAAACCAACAATTTATTATCGTACAACTTTACGAATGTATATCATTGTTTGGTGTCCAAGTTTTTATTATAATTCAAATGTATTATTATGCATTAATTTTTTTAATTTCAAAGCAAATATTAAAAAATTATCAAATATCAACTTTTGTGAGACAAATGGTATACTGAATGTGGTTTTGGTTCAAATTAGATGTTTGTGATATCCAAATACAAACTCAGCAGTTTCTTACAAATTAAAAACTGAAATTAATAATATTGACAAGCTAAAATATCAAATGTTTGCTGAGATACCATTATATTTGGAAATACTTCCACAACTGCACTTGTGTGATTCTCTCAGCCTCTTCAAGGTGGAAAATTCCCAAGATTGTTTCATTTGTCTCAAATCTTAGCAACGATAATCTTGTTGGGAAAGTAATATTTTCTTAGACCCAAATACAGTTTGATCAGTAAGCCTGATAAATTACAGTGGAATTCTCCAATAATGATAAAGAAATTCATAATATTTAAAATAGTGCATATACAAGAAGTTTCGTTTTACACCCGACAAGTTTGAAAATTTGGCAACACTTTGCAAACATGGTATGACAGAAAGTATTAAAGGTCATCGTTTTCTGTATTTCTTTGTTTACTGCTCTGTGTTTTTAGCAAGATAACTGAAATTTAATAACTTGTTTGTCAATAACAATAATATATATGTTTATATATATATACATTTATCTATTTAATGTATTATAATTATAACGTGATTGTATTTCACAAAATAATGGTCCACTGGAACAAAGCCATGTCACTTTGTAAAAGTCACTTTTATACTACTGGATGCAGTAACAAATGCACATGCACAGCAATATTGAAATATCTGTAATGTTAGTCAGACATAGCTGAAATTTCAATAAAAACAATAAATATATATGAATGTTTAATTTTATGAGGGTCGAGTACTTAGACTAAACACATTGTTTCTTGTTATAATTTGTAGTCATTCCATAACAAAAAACAAGGGGGAATTTATAATCTATTTCCTAATTTTTTTATGTAGTTGTGAAATAAGTCAAATTGACCAAACCCATACATACACATAATGATGAAAATAACAGATATAGTTTTTGTTCTGAAAAATCTGCAATAGTTATCCAGAGGTTAAGAAGTTATAAAGGTTTTATCTGTAAAATTTAACAATTTTCTGACACATAAAAGAACTTATAATTTTAACATCAAAACTGTTCTGCGTGTTGGATAGTCAACATCAGAAAAGAAAAATACATGAGCAAATCATTACTTTAAAAATCTTAAACTTGATAAAACAAAACCAGAATTTTGTGTGTGTGTGTGAAAGTTTTGTAATGTTAATTGATACTCTGCAAATGTTTGTAAAAATAAGCTTACAGTATTTAAAGTTTATCACAGTCTAATGCAGTTGTCAATCATCATGGGGCTTACATAATTAACTGAGAACCTGGTACTACAACTGAATTTTTGGCAAGGGCTAAGAAAGATTTAATTTTATTAGCCTTCTAGTTCTATTCTAAATAAGGAGTTGAAATCTCTGGTGCTGTCAAAACATTTGTATTAAATAAGCATTTAGAAAAAAAGCACCAAAGAATCTTCTTGCCTTGCATTATAAATAAATGCAAAAGCACTACCAATTTTTGACATATTAATAAAAAAAATGTCACCTGATCTGATGCTTGATTAAAATACTTAAAACTAAGCCTAATGTTTTTTAAGTAAAAAATTAAGTTTGTCTTTTCTTACGACGGTTAACAACTGTTACCGCCATACTACTACCATTGGTAACGTTAACACTAGTGACAATAATTAAGTTGAATAACGAAAGTAGTATGTCAAACTAATATAATAATAAAAGTAATACTAACGCATCCTTTGAATTTTATAAAACGAAAACTATTATACTTGAAAATATATTGTACATATGATAAATTTAAGAAAACAACAACATGCGTAGCCGTAAGTTTAACACCACATATTCAACAATTATAATACATTATTCCACAAGTCCTATGTTACCAAATTTTATGTATACTGTTAATCGTCAATAGAGGGCTTCTATTGTTCAAAATAAAAGGAATATTTGTAAATGATCATCCGTGTGTGTTTTCTTACAGCAAAGCTACATCGGGCTATCTGCTGAGCCCACCGAAGGGAATCGAACCCCTGATTTTATCGTTATAAATCCGTAGACTTACAGGTGTACCAGCGGGGGGCAATTGGATAAGATAATTAAAATAATCATTTTTAAAGAGAGTTTTTGTCCTACGCATATTTTTCTCAGTGAATTTTCTTCGTTAAATTTATTTCCTATCCTGAAAAATGCTACACAGACATTACTTCCTGATAAAATAAATTATAAACAAACCATATTATTTTCAAAGGTATAGTTTTAACGCCACCTCGGTTTGGTCTAGTGATTAAGATGTTTAATTTGCATTTAGACAGTTGAGTGTTCGAGTTACGTTCCTGAATGTGCTCGTCGTTTCACACTGGCCTGGCATGGCCGAGCGCGTAAGGCGTGTGACTCGTAATCCGAGGGTCGCGGGTTCGTGCCCGCTTCGCGCTAAACATGCTCGCCCTCCCAGCCGTGGAGGTGTATAATGTGACAGTCAATCCCACTATTCGTTGGTAAAAGAGTAGCCCAAGAGTTGGCGGTGGGTGGTGATGACTAGCTGCCTTCCCTCTAGTCTTACACTGCTAAATTAGGGACGGCTAGCACAGATAGCCCTCGAGTAGCTTTGTGCGAAATTCCAAAACAAACAAACAAATCGTCGTTTCAGCTGAAGCGTTATGTATTTTGGTCGTTACCTTTCAATTTAGGTGAGGCTAGCACAGAAAACCCCAAAGTATCCTTGCGCAAAATTCAAAGAACCACACAAAAAGTTTCAATATCAAAAGCTTCCAAATCATTTGAAACCAATAGGCTTAAAATTCCTTTTCACGGAATGTAGGTTATTAAGTTCTAAGATTTTACCAAAGTTTTGTCTTTTAAACCATAATTTAGAAATATTAAGATCTATAAATGATGCTTGAGGTAATCTTTTGCCTCTCATTATCAAGCCTAACCGTTGTGTTCGGATAAGAATGACAAGCATCTTGGAGACAAAAGATAGATCAGAAATGCTGTTTTCGTATTCGTTAATTTTTAATCCACAATGGATAAATTGAGAGGGATATGGAGAAAAACATCTGCAATTGGCGCGATTTTTATCACAACCCACATTATTACGATTCCAGGTTATGGAGCTTTAGTTTTTTCCAAGCACTGTCACATTTTCTGCGTGATTACGATTGTTCTTCGGAGTTCAAGCAAGGTCGTTTTGCCGGTAACATTCCCGTTATGTCATTACTTTAGCTAATATTCTGAGCACGTAAAGTAAATATTTAATATATGTGAACCTCTAAAGTGTAAGTGATTTTTATAGTAACTTTCATAATAGCTTTCCACACAACTCCTATCACAATGAAATTGAAAATTTATATATTTTTTTTTACTTTCGAGTGAAGATACCCAGAGGCTGATTTATATCTCTGCTAGTATGAACTTAATTTTTTTTTCAAATCAAAAATTATTTTCTTTAACCTATAAATATACCGCTGATTTAATTAACATCATTAATCTAATTAATAAGTAATTATATACGTGATATTTATCATACAATTCTACAAATCGTTTGCTTGTCTTGAAATTCCCACAAAGCTGCACGAGGGCTATCTGCGTTAACCGTCCCGAATTTTACAGTGTAAGACTAGATGAAAGGCAGCTAACCATCACCACCAACCGCCAACTCTTAGGTTACTGTTTTACCAACGAATACTTCAAACCGAAGAACACTTCTACAACAAATACTGAAATACATTGTTTAGACCTAGATATTATAATAATTATTTATAGTGAAAGAAAATATTTTGCAATAATGTACCTAATAATGTCATACAGAGAATAATACATTTACAGCTACTCAGATATTGTAGAATTAGTAATAATAAAGAATTCCTAATTAACAACATGAATATATTATTGAATAAACTGATTTTAATGGGTTTTATACGATTATTCAAATTAAATATTTTAAATTGTTTGGCAATAAATATGTGAAATATGTATGTAAATTTAAAAATATTAGTATAAACTAAACCATAGTAAACACAATGAGGAATACCTTTTTGGCAAGGAAATTACCGAAATTATTTATTTGGACTGGATATTCTATATGTGTATTAATGTAGATATATTACTATCCCTATATAAAAAATGCTACAAGGTAAGTCGTGTAGAAGATTCGGATATTCTGACAGGGCTCAGCATGGCTAGGTGGTTTAAGCTGTTTGACTCGCAATGTGAAGGTCGCACGAAACTACTCGAGGGCTATCTATGCTAGCCGTCCCTAATTTAGCAGTGTAAGACTAGAGGGAAGGCAGCTAGTCATCACCATCCACCGCCAACTCTTGATGAACTACTTTTTTACCAACCGTTACATTATAATGGATGAAAGAGCGAGCATGTTTGTCGCGACGGGGATGCTCAGATTCCCAGTCGCACATCTTAACACACTGAGCCTGCCGGGCCAACTACAGTTGTAACCAGAACTTTAATTATCTCCTTGTCAAAAAGGTCTACACATTCAGGCTCAGTTTCTTCAGAACATCCTTTGACAAGACAAATTATTTACCCTCTCTATGTTATTATAATACAAGCTGTAAAACTCACTTTAAAATCGTTCATTTTATATATTTTTACATATCTTGTAATTTCAGAAATTTAACGGGCTTACTTGTATGTTGTCCAATAGAATCTTAGAAATTTCTACAAAGTATGAGACGTTATGTTGTAACAATACTGATTTAAAGCAACGAGAAAATTTTAGAAAGTTCAAGAAACATGCTATCAATTCACAACTGAACTAAGCAATAAATGATTTGTAAACAATTACCTGATCAAACCAGTGATATGTTATCACTTCTATAAATACTAAATTTAACACTTGCGCTATATAACTATGTAAAGTATAACTCTCTTATAAAATTTAAATGAAACAGTTGTACATCGAGCAGACCTAATGCTTGGAATCGTACTAATACATTAATTTAAATATGTAGGCTAAGCCACATAACTTTAAAATATGCCATTAACTTGAAAGTTATTATGAAGTTGATGTTATTACCTGGTGTAGTCTTGATCATTTTGTTTTTGATGCAACGTTCAACGTGTATTGCTTCTAATACCTATAACTGTGATCGTAGGGATGACACCCTTTTTTGGCCCGGCATGGCCAAGCGCGTAAGGCGTGCGACTCGTAATCCGAGGGTCGCGGGTTCGCGCTAAACATGTTCGCCCTCCCAGCCGTCGGGGCGTATAATGTGACGGTCAATCCCACTATTCGTTGGTAAAAGAGTAGCCCAAGAGTTGGCGGTGGGTGGTGATGACTAGCTGCCTTCCCTCTATTCTTACAATACTAAATTACGGACGGCTAGCACAGATAGCCCTCGAGTAGCTTTGTGCGAAATTCCAAAACAAACAAACAAGACACCCTTTTATACAATAGCAGGTCATAACAGCATGCTTACATTTTAACGTATTTTCGTTAATCCAATTCACAGTGGCTCCTAAATATGCTTTAGAATAAAATAATAAAACTTCTGTTTCCAAACATGCTATTATAGTCTTGATCACTGCCAGTTAAGATTTGAGAAGGCAACTGTTTTCCTTATAAGCATCGTTCATTTCCCTCATTAATGTTCTCTGAGAATTGACTGTTCTTGTTGCTTATAGTGACGTAGTTAACTTTCTAAAGGATGTAGAGGCCTGGCATGTCCGAGCGCGTAAGGCGTGCGACTCGTATTCAGAGGGTCGCGGGTTCGCGCCCGCGTTGCGTTAAACATGCTCGCCCTCCCAGCCGTCGGGACGTATAATGTGACGGTCAATCCCACTATTCGTTGGTAAAAGAGTAGCCCAAGAGTTGGCGGTGGGTGGTGATAACTAGCTGCCTTCCCTCTAGTCTTACACTGCTAAATTAGGGACGGCTAGCACAGATAGCCCTCGAGTAGCTTTGTGCGAAATTCCAAAAAACAAACAAAAAACAAAACTAGAGGATGTGAACTCGACAACTCTTGACAAAAACTCTGAAACTTCGAAGTCCGATATTAGCCCATTCAGCATTTGTTGAGCTTCAAAAATTTGAAGCTTTTTTTCATTATTATTATTGCTGATCAACTGCAAGTTCGTCAGGCGTGCTCTTGTTTTCTTTATTTGCTTTTACTGTTCCGAGTGTTCATTTATTTCTGGCTGTACCTTGTTTCACTCTTGAATTAAATTTCTCACGAACCCATATTTTTAAACTGCTTGCAGATTTAATGTTTTCATTGAATATCTTCTTTAAAGACAAGCAAAGCAAGCATTCGTAAATTTAAAATATATGTCGAGATACTGTATAGCTACAAATTACGTGCAGTTTCGACCTATTGTTTGTTTGTTTTGTTTTTTTGTATTTCGCACAAAGCTACTCGAGGGCTATCTGTGCTAGCCGTCCCTAATTTAGTAGTGTAAGACGAGAGGGAAGGCAGCTAGTCATCACCACCCACCGCCAACTCTTGGGCTACTCTTTTACCAACGAATAGTGGGATTGACCACAATATTATAACGCCCCCACGGCTGAAAAGGCGAGCATGTTTGGCGCGACCGGGATGCGAACCCGCGACCCTCAGATTATGAGTCGCACTCCTCAACACGCTTGGCCATGTCGGGCCTGTTTCGACCTTACTGCTGCCATTGTTGTATGACATATTGCTGCATATAACTTCCACTTCTGCTGGCTTACAGACAGCTGACAAAATATACACGCTAAAGGCGTCCGTGAATAGTGTGACAGTAGTCATTACAGGACTACACATTCAGAACTCAAGTAAACATGCTTCAACAGAATGAAACATGCTTAATCATGAATGCATGTGCAATTCTTTGTTATTCTGCTGTAGTTTTTGTTTTTATATCACTGTTTTTTAAAAAAGTAAATTATTATTATATTCGTAGTTATTTTATTAGTTTATTAATTATTGTTTTAACCAGATAGTTTAAACTATTAATTGTTGTCAATTATTTTGTACTTTACGTTTATTAGTTGGCTATAATATTACTGAATTCAAAAGTAACCAATAATGCATTGTTTTGACTAAAGGTTTAACAGTTACCAAAAACATTATTAATTTGCAAAGTAGTGTTGTTACCTTGAACGATACTAGTAAAGTAACGTTACAACTAAATTGACGTTACAGCACAACAGTGGGAGCAACAAATAGCTAATTAGAAATTGATAAAATAGGAATTAGCTGAGAATATTTTGCCTGCACCAGATGCGATAGAAGTTCATTATTTAATGAAACCAGTCTACATTTCAATAAGCATATTGAAGCGAAACCGAGAGCACTTTGGTCAGCTTTGGATGTTCAATTACAATTACTACTAGTTGTACTAATTTGGTAATTAGAAATGAAAAATTACCTCTAGAGACAAAGAAAAAAGAGGGATTGTTTCCCAACAGTAAGTGAACGTAAAATTGCAACAAAATAAATTTAAAATATACTATTAACAAACCATAAAATTGGAGTCAAGTCTAGATGGAAAATTGTAAAATGTGAACCTGTACTGGTGGCACTTCCACATCAGTGAATATCAGAAGTAGTCACCTTTTAGGTAGGATGTAAAAAGTCTAAGGTCAAATCCTCACATGAGGATAACTTACTACCTTACTAGAAGTTTTATTATTAGAACTGAGGATACCTTACGGTTGATCAATGTCCGAAATTATTACCATTCGTGAAATATATACTTTCGTCAGTATACTTTACAACGTAGATCAAACGTATGAAATATTTCATAAAGACTCGTACTGGAAATACCTGCTCAAATATACCAATTAACCAGACAATACTTATTTGCAAAACAGGCTAAGTATTTTAAAGAGAGAGAAACCAGAAGCAATGGATAATGGAATGGAGTAATATATTCCTTGAACATCATCTATTGTGCTTAAAAAAACGTCATAGTTCCACAAGGTTCTATGACATCTATGTGAACTATTAAAATGTGAGTGAAGTAAAAAAGTACACCGACTGCCAAGAATTGATTCGCCTTTAGATTCTCTTTTTGGATCAAAATTATTTACAGCATTGGATCTTAAAGGTGGATATTGGCAAGTGCAATTCAGTGAAGCACGCGAAGAAAAGATAGTCTTACTGCAGAAAATGGATTGTGGCAATATATTAATTTTAGTAAGTGATGAATGAACTCCAAGAGATGTAGATACCTGTGTTTATCATCAGTGCAACTCAAAACCTACAGTACATCCATACAAAACACTGAAATTAAAAAGAAAAGATCCTAACATTAAAAAACGCAAAATAAAAGAAGTTATTTTAATTGAAGAAATCACCCCAGTGTGCCAAAATAACTATATTAGAGTATGAAGAAATATTTATTCATGTGATTTCCTTATTCTATACTACATATGTATATACTAATGTATCTCTGTAAACTATTTTTACCTGAATATGACAAAATCTTGTTAAAACGTTGTATATTTATAACACAATTTTTCATTACTTAGTCAAGCTGTCTCAAAACTTTTATTTTTTAAAAAGTGGGTTCTTCGCTATCAAGTTTTAAATCCTGATAGAATCTCCTGTTTAGCGGACTTGTCCAACACACTTTAAAAGTGTTTTCATTTTACCTGAAAGTATTACACTCACACTTAAAACAAGCCCCTATACATCACTGTGTCAGAATCTCATTCTTCAATCATGCTCTTGAGTGATTCTTACGTGTAATAACTAAAATATGACAAATCATATGGATTACCTTGCAGTTACTATAATTAAATGTAATTTACCTAATATTCAGTGGCTTTCCACTGGTATAGCAGCATGTCTGCGGATCAACAAAGTTAGAATACGGGTTTTGATACCCGTTGTGGGCAGAACACTTAACTTCGAATAAATAGACAAAACTTTTTTTGTTTGGCATCTAGTCATAGGCGTGTGGAAAACCTTAACAAAACCTACACTGTGCACTCGTTTCATAACGTGAATTGTTGGTACGGTTGTTAGTATATAATGGAATATTCATTACTAGTTGTGAATCCTGTAAACGTTCCCTTTTTATAATCAGTGATGTCGAGAAACCCACTTGTTGAGAATTTTATATGCAAAAAACGGCTCTTTTGGGCTCAGAAAACACTTCAAATAGAAGAGCGAACAACGTTTCGACCTTCTTCGGTCATCGTCAGGTTCACAAAGAGAGAGGTAACTGGCCGGAAGCTGACCACATGTTTGGAAGGGGTTGTATAACTGAGTGTCGCAATATAAAGGGCGCGGTTTGATGTTTGAATATATAATTTTATCTATAATATTAATATAGGTATAATGGTGTTCTTTTATATTGGTTTATTTTGGGTTTAAGTTGTTGTATAAGTAAGGCTTCTTTAATTTTTCGTTTGTTTATGTTTGTTTCTTTATTTAGTATTTTAGTGTTTTCTATGGTTATGTTGTGTCCATTTGACTTGCAGTGTTCGAAAACGTGTGAAGGTGACTTTTTATGTTCTTTGAATCTGGTTTCCATTTTTCTACTTGTTTCTCCAATATAGAAGTCGTGGCAGTTATCACATTGTATTTTATAAATAATGTTGGTGTGGTGTTTGTCAGTGTAGTTCTTACATAGTATAGACCTTAGTTTTGTGCCTGGTTTTTGAATAAATTTAGTATTAACTGGAATGTTATATTTTGTTACTAGTTTTTGCCAATTGTTGGTTATTTGTTTACTGATGTCAGGAATATACGGTATACAGCAGTATATGGTTTCGTGATTTTTTGATTCGTGAGATATATTTACTTTTGTTGGTTGATTTTGCTTTCTGTCTGGGTGTGTGCGTATAATGTTTTCTACGGTTTGTGGAGGAAACTTATTGATGTTGATGAAGTATTGTTTTATTTTATCTAATTCATCGTTAATTTTATCTGGTGAGCATAGTTTTATGGCTGTGTTTATCTGGTTTCTTAGTATGTTGAGTTTTTGTTTTGTTTCATGTGCTGAGTCCCAAGGAATGTATAGTCCAGTATGGGTGATTTTTCGGTGGATTTCTGTTTTGAATTGTGTGTCGGTTCTTATAATTTTGAGGTTAAGAAATGATATTTGATTGCTTTCTTCCTGTTCACATGTGAAGTTAATGTTGGGATGTATAGAGTTAATGTGAGTGAAAAAGTTAAGTATGTGTTCTGTAGATTCGAATCCCGCAACCGTGTCATCTACATATCTGTACCAGTATAGTGGTGGATGTAATGCTGTATTAATTGCTTGTGTTTCAATTTGTGTCATAAAAATATTGGCTAGAACTGGCGATACTGGGTTGCCCATGCTTAGGCCATTTGTTTGTATATAGTTTTGGTTGTTGAACATGAAGTTTGTCTTTATTGTGGTGAATTCTATGAGGGTTGCTAACTGGTTACTGGGAATGTCTATAATCGGGTTAGGGTCTCGAATATAGAGTTCTAAGGCTATCTTGCAGGCTTCTGTTGTTGGAACTAAAAAACAACCTTACAAAAAGAGACATTAATTCCATTAAAAACCTAAAACAAGACAGAAACATAAAAATTCTAAAAGCAGATAAAGGTAACGCTATAGTAATAATGAACACGAATGAATACATACAAAAAATGAATAACATCCTATCAGACACGAACAAATTTAAACCAATACACACAAATCCAACAAAGACACATGAGACGCAACTAAACAAATTACTACTACAAATGAAAAAAGCCAACACAATTTCACAAACACTTTATTCCTACCTACGTAAAACCGACTCACGCACACCACAAATATACGGCATCCCCAAACCTCATAAACCAGATTGTCCATTACGACCAATAATGTCAACATATGAATCGTTTAACTACAATCTTGGTAAATACATAGCATGGGCATTCTCCAAATATGCAACATCAGCCAGCTCATTCATCAAAGACTCTTTTAATTTCAAGTCCAATCTAAATCAACTTAATCATAAAGCCTTAATGGCCAGTTTCGATGTTATATTCCTCTTCACAGAAGTTCCAACAACAGAAGCCTGCAAGATAGCCTTAGAACTCTATATTCGAGACCCTAACCCGATTATAGACATTCCCAGTAACCAGTTAGCAACCCTCATAGAATTCACCACAATAAAGACAAACTTCATGTTCAACAACCAAAACTATATACAAACAAATGGCCTAAGCATGGGCAACCCAGTATCGCCAGTTCTAGCCAATATTTTTATGACACAAATTGAAACACAAGCAATTAATACAGCATTACATCCACCACTATACTGGTACAGATATGTAGATGACACGGTTGCGGGATTCGAATCTACAGAACACATACTTAACTTTTTCACTCACATTAACTCTATACATCCCAACATTAACTTCACATGTGAACAGGAAGAAAGCAATCAAATATCATTTCTTAACCTCAAAATTACAAGAACTGACACACAATTTAAAACAGAAATCCACCGAAAAATCACTCACACTGGACTATACGTTCCTTCAGACTCAGCACATGAAACATAACAAAAACTCATCACACTAAGAAACCAAATAAACACAACCATAAAACTATGCTCACCAGATAAAAGTAATGAATTAATCAAAATAAAACAATACTTCATCAACATCAATAAGTTTCCTCCACAAACCGTAGAAAACATTATACGCACACACCCAGACAGAAAGCAAAATCAACCAACAAAAGTAAATATATCTCACGAATCAAAAAATCACGAAACCATATACTGCTGTATACCATATATTCCTGACATCAGCAAACAAATAACCAACATTTGGCAAAAACTAGTAACAAAATATAACATTCCAGTTAACACTAAATTTATTCAAAAACCAGGCACAAAACTAAGGTCTATACTATGTAAGAACTACACTGACAAACACCACACCAGCATTATTTATAAAATACAATGTGATAACTGCCACGACTTCTATATTGGAGAAACAAGTAGAAAAATGGAAACCAGATTCAAAGAACATAAAAAGTCACCTTCACACGTTTTCGAACACTGCAAGTCAGTTGTTTTTGGAATTTCGCACAAAGCTACTCGAGGGCTATCTGTGCTGGCCGTCCCTAATTTAGCAGTGTAAGACTAGAGGGAAGGCAGCTAGTCATCACCACCCACCGCCAACTCTTGGGCTACTCTTTTTACAAACGAATAGTGGGATTGACCGTCACAAGTCAAATGGACACAACATAACCATAGAAAACACTAAAATACTAAATAAAGAAACAAACATAAACAAACGAAAAATTAAAGAAGCCTTACTTATACAACAACTTAAACCCAAAATAAACCAATATAAAAGAACACCATTATACCTATATTAATATTATAGATAAAATTATATATTCAAACATCAAACCGCGCCCTCTACATTGCGACACTCAGTTATACAACCCCTTCCAAACATGTGGTCAGCTTCCGGCCAGTTACCTCTCTCTTTGTGAACCTGACGATGACCGAAGAAGGTCGAAACGTTGTTCGCTCTTCTATTTGAAGTGTTTTCTGAGCCCAAAAGAGCCGTTTTTTGCATATAAAGTTCCCTTTTTATAGTTTTCATCCAACACATAAAATCTAAATCAGACTTGTATCAAGTTCCGGCAGAGCAGCAGCAATGTGAAGAGAAAAAAAATTGTTTATTGTGGAGAGCAACCGTAAAGTATACGTGAAGTGTTTCTATTGGTGAAAGAAGTAATGTAGTCTGCTGTTAAAAGAAGTTTTGTTGAATGTTAACAAAAATTAAACTCCACATTACCGAATATGCTTGTACGTATATCTAATGTATATTTATTGAATAAGTATGAAAGCTAATACTATTAATGATTAGATTGTTTCTGGCGTTATTTTCTATAACTTACCTAATTTACAAATCCTTGAAATACGAATTTTAACTTATCGTTTAAAAAAGTTAAAATTAGCCTAGCCCTTGAGACAACTAAGTAAATTGTTACTGAAGTAGATTATGTGAATAATAAGTGTGTGAATACAGAATGGAGAAGTAAAATTACCTGTAAATGAAAAATGTTACTTTAATGATGAGAAAGGTCTGGACTTTGTCAATGTATGCAGGTGTTCAGAAAGCATTTCATAAAGTGTTACATAAGAGAGTTGCTTATAAAATCATATCAGTTTTTAAACGGTTGATTTTTTTAATTAATTAAGTGTTATTAATTAAGTCTGCTTATGACATTAAATGATTAAACTTTTGTGTTCTCTAAATGTATTGAGGATGTTTTTACACTTTTACAATGCGTCTTGGATCAGTTGGTAGGTTGGACAAATTCTAGACAAATTTATTGTGAATGTGCCTACAACATATAAGGTAATACATTTGGTTGTAATTTGGATTACTCATGATTTAGTATAGATGGGAACTCACTCATTAGCATGACTGAAGGGAAATATTTTGTCAAAACGTTAGTACTAGTAGTAAAACTAATAAAATTTAGGCTATATTTATATACATTGATTATGGGGGTGGCATAATTTTTGTCCTCACTTCTTTCTTATGAATTGGTATATAAATTATAGTGTTGTTGTTATTGAGAATTTATTATTAATATTCCTTAAGTTGAATAATAGGAACTGTTATTAAAAACTGTGTAATTAACATTTTCTGTGAAATGGATGTCTATTTCTTTAATGAAGTAAAGTGAATATTTATTTTGCTGTTTCATTATTAATTATCGTTGTAATATTTATTTTAAACATTTATTCATAAATTGCAAGAATATCTGTTCCTTTTGAAAATTGTCAGTCAGACACATTATTATAATGGTTGTAATGTAAGTATACCATATGATTATCATAATTTTTTTTTCAGTTTAAGTGAAAGTTGAGAGTAAGTAGGATATAATAAATCAGTAATTAATTATTACGTAGATTCTTTAATGAATTAGAACATTGCACTTAAATGCCCACATTTTCACTTCAAAAGTTATTTTTGAGGACAGAATTTGGTCTCTCTTTTTTTGTTGTTGTAAATGCTAGTATTTAGGAGTTTCATTTTGTAAATTTTTAGATGATACACTGTCTTGTGAATTTAATTTTTTACAAATAATTGGATATTGAGACCTAAAGGAATTTGAACTGATGATACACAGATATTGTTTTTGAGGTCTCTTTCTTGTAATTCTCTCTCAAAAGTAAAATTGTAGTTGTAATGCAGATTTGATGTATACTTGCATGAAAATGAAAGTATTTTACTGATATACAGAACATTCTTTTGTGAAATATCTTGCCTTGCCCAACTGTTATTAGTCTAAAATACTATAAATTAGTTTGTTAATATTTATGATTTATTTTCAGAGAAACATTATAACTGTATTGTTGTGTTTACTGAAGCTTATGCTGTTGTCTGAGGTGGAAGGACTACTTGAAAATGTCTGTTCTAAAACACAGTCCTATCCCTCATGTTGTTGTAGGTTTTCATCACAAAAAGGGCTGTCAGGTTAGTAAATCATAGCTTATTGTAGGAATAATGCAAGACAAACTAATAAATAATCAAATATGTAGAAGCAAATGTAAATGTCATTTTAACTTATCTCTGTTATTTAAGAATCTTGACCCTTTAGTTTTCTGTTATTTATATTAAAGACATTGATAGAGACAATATTGGTAAACTAGTAGCATTTGCTAAATTTATTAAACTGTTATTTTAGCTGTAATGAGGATGTTAAGACACTAGAATGATTCAGATCATTTCATAAATTGGATGTATATTTGGTAAATGACCTTTAATGATATAAAGTACAAGATAATACATTTGAGTTATCATAATTTTGTTCATACATTTTATATAGACAAGGGCACACTCAATAGTGTGGCTGAAGGAAAGGATGGTAAAAGGTATTGAAATATTCTACTATATTTGTAAATATTTTGATTACAAATTGTAGACAAATTACTAGCTAGACCTTGCATAGAATACTGTTTATATTTTTTATTATTCTATCTAAGAAAATATGTTGTTATATTAAAGAATATTCGAGAGAAGTGTACAAGGATAATTCCAGTAATCAAAGAATTATTTTTAGTGACAGTTATAAAATCTCTTATATTTTAATTATGAGGAAAAAATGGTAAAAGGTAATCTTATTGAAATTTAGAAAATTGTGCAGGGAATCAATAGGTTTTTGAAATAATATATGTTTAAGATGTGGAAAAGAGATGAATATTCAGTTTAATTAGTTTTATTTTTGTAATATGAAAATTAACTTTTGGGGTTAGTTACCATCAGCAATAGTGAAGGTTAGCTACTTATAAGAATTTGAAGGGAAATCCACAGTTTACTGAGAAAAGTAAATGTTTTTCCATAGGGATGGGTGTGAAGGGATAATCTTGAAAGACCTAATGGCCATACTTGTCCTTACATTAAATTTTGCTCTAATTGTATGAACTAGATTTGTAATTGATTACTGTTTTTTTGTAATATAACTCATCTTTTGAAAATATAAATATAAACAATTTGGAAAAATAGTTTTATTGTTCTGTCTTTAAAGGAGATAATATTTAAAAAAGTAAACTATTTTTAAAGAAAACTATTACCATGCTGTTGAATTAAATTACACTATTCAAGAGTTTTTTTTAACTAATAATTCAGAAGTTGTTATTTTCAACAGTATTATTAACTAACTTTATTTATTAACTACTTTATTTCAATGTCTTCTTTCAACCATTCTTGAATTTATTTTAGTTTAACATGGATACATTAGATGTGTTTCATCTGTACACTCATTTGTGATAACACTCATCTTTTAACAGCTGCTTGTTTACTCTTTCATTGATAATTTTTAAATCTAGTTGTGCTAGTTTTGTGTGCTTTGCTCGTTCTTGTTTCTCAATTCCTTCTCATTTTATGATTGAGTTAAATGACATCTTATTACATTTTTTTTCTTTAAATTTCTTTTTCCATTTTTACAGATTAACCCTATTGGAACTAGTTAGCACTTTCAGATGTTGAGTTCACACCTGCATTTGAGAGTTCAAAATTTAAGTAAAAGTAATAACACTAATTCTTTTTCAACAACTTCTAATAATTATTTAGTATGATTTGTTATGAAAATGAGTTTTTTATACAATACATTACTTCCATTGGCATGCATGGTTATTCTTGTTCAGTGGTGCCCTCTATATGCAAAATATTTTAACTTACCTCAAACCCTGAACTCCCATGTACCCAACATTCAACTTGGTTCAGCTGCATCTCACATGTAAGGTAAGTCATCATGAGACAACTGTCATCTATTAAGTGTGACACACATTCCTGATGCATGTGACATCCTCTTCAATTCTACTGAGTTATCATTTGTCATTAGGTAGTAATAAGATGCATACATTTTTTACTTGTTTTTCATGTGTGTATTCCTTTTTTTTTTTTGCAAAGTAATGATTTACTTGATTTATTCATTTACTATAGTTAGTTTTTTCTGTATTAGTTTACTGTCATAACCTACCTTTGTTTATTGATGTTTTTTTCTAATTTCAGAACATCTTCACAGTTTATGATTAATTCATTAGTTTGTGTTTTACAACATAGATTTTATTGCTGCTACTTTGAGTGCCATTACTGGCTTCAGGTTAGGGGGTTTTGACTGAAGATTTTTTAGCTATCATTTGTTGGGAGATTGATCATTATGGGATTCATCCTTTTTCTAATGACAGCATTCAAGTTCATCCTTCATTGTCCAAAACTGTTCTTGATGAGGAGGATTTCATCATCCATTTTCCTCCTTCTAACTATGTCATGCCTTTCTTGCATCTTCCATGAAATATATTAGGCTTAAATCTGCTTTTTCGGATGCATTTTTTCAGATGTGTTCCATTTTCGTATGATAAAGTTCCTTCTCTCTTTTTATGTAATATCTGTCATTAGACTCCCTTAATTCCCCCTTTTCTTCTATTGACATGAGGGTTCATGTTGATAATTTTATTTCTCAGTTGAAAATGCTAATATGCCTTGTTGTCCACAGAATTCTGATCATGATGCTTTGGCTAATCAGCAAGCTTTTCAACCCTGTCTTGACTCCTAAAAGTTGGAGTCACTTTTGACAATTTGAGGAACTGTTCTTAATAATCATGTTCACATCTCATGCATCCATTTTTCACCTTCATCTTACTGTTACAGTTTGTCTAGAGTACTTGTACAACATACTTCTTCTTTCTGAGGCATTCTACCAATTTTGTGGGGATTTTCTGGGAATACAAGCTCCCTCCTCCTTTTCTGCCCTATTCCCTCCCACACAATTTTGTTGCTATTCAGCTTTATTGAGAAGGATGCTGTCTTTTAATAGGTTCAGCTACCTTTTTGTCATCTTTGTGAATTCAGGGTGGTTCCTTTTCTTCATCATTTTATTTTTGGAGATTTTTCAGTCTTTTGGAATCACCTATGGACCCTTTAGTCTTTAGTTACTTGTTTATTTTATTCGGATACTATGACCTCTTTCATAATTGTTTCTTGTCCTGCAACCTCTTATGCTTTACCGGTTCTTTCCAGTGAGGTTCAAAATGTCAGTGTGTATCTTGATGTCAAGTTTATTGTTGTTATCAATTCCAGTGCCTAACAGGAGATTTTTGGTCTGGTGGGGGCATCTTTGGCTGATTTTGTTTTCCTTTGTGGTTATTCACTATCAATTCCAGTTTTGTCAGGAGAATTTTTCATCCTTTTCCTTTATCTTTGTCTCTTGCACATATTTCCTGTCCTCCATTGGGACAGTGACAAGTGTTTAGATTTACAGTGCTAAAATAATCCATATTTCCTTCCCATCAACTCAGGATCCAGCTGTTTGTCTATGTTTATCCACGATTGTGCTGCCCCTTCTATCATGGAGAGCTGTCAAGCCTATCTGCTAAACTTCTCCAAGATTTTATTCCAAGTCTTCTTTTTTTTTATTTCCTGTGATCCATGTGTCCTGCCTCAACAATTTCCAGATTTTCCTTGTTTTCCCATTGGTGATTAAAACCCCTGTCATTCATGGGAGGAAATGTTTGAGTTAGGCATGTGGCCTATATCTCATGCATTCACCTCTCACTATCTTTGCTGGGTGTCTGTTTCTTTCTTGTCAAGGTACAGCCTTTTGCCTGTTGCCATTCTTCAAACTTTGATGCAGCTGTTACTGGGTACGTTATGTTTTCTATGTATATTTTCTCTCTAGAGTTGCTCCATTTAGGATCCAGATCCCACTCATTGGCATTATTTGTCTAGTTATACTTTCTATATCTCAAATCTGCATTTTGCAGTCAAAATGTGTATCCATGGCCAATAATACACACTTTGAGATAAGGTGTTACTCAAGATTGCTAGTAGGTGTTACTTGCGGTATATTTGTCTCATTAATTTCCTTATTAAACATCATAGTAATCCGTGAACTTAAATTAGCAAAGCAAAAGGGTGCAGCTTCATGGGCAATCTACTTTCAGTATAGGGTTTTTGTGGCCACTTATTACACTGTCTCTAGTGTTGATCTTTCTCTGGACTCTCTACCAGGTTTTATCCTTCCTTGTTCTTCTAATGAAGTATTGAAGTCCTTTTTACTTTCCAGTTCTGAGCCACTGTGGTGGCAACCATAGAGATATCTCTTAACTGTGATCACTCCATTCAGTAGAGAGTCGGACAGCAGTGTTCTGTTGGTGAGGATGATATGTGATCCTTCAGTCATGCATCTCACCTATGTGCAATAGGCCTTGGAGATTGATGTTGCCCACAACTTCTGTGGAGTTCTATTCGGAGGGTGAGGTTGGATATATATTGTAGAGGTGGTCCACTTACGTCCATTTCAACCAAAAAGTTTTCATTGTGCTGCCACTTTTGTGCAATCCTATCTGGGGATGATGATGTACATATTTCCAATTGCATATGCTCCACCTTAGTACAGTGGGTCCCAGAGGTTGAGGCTGCACCAAACTTCTGTGCAGTTTTTTCTGAGGGATGATGAGGCTCAATATATTTTCCTGAACCAATTCAACTTTGTGTGGTGGGGCCCAGAGGTTGACATTTTATTTCAACTTTTGTGCTGTTCCATCTTTAGGATGATGTTGCTTTGAACTAGATAAGTCACACTGCAGATTATCCCCATGATTGAGGTTTATCTAACCATTAACTGGTTGCTGGTTTCAAGTGATTGCTTTTGGATTAGTACAGAATCAATAAGTATAAATCCTTACTCGTATGTTGGTTATAATTCATCATCCTAACTTTAAGTTCATGGTTTTGCCACATCTTCCTCTCTGTGTGGTGGGTCCCAGAGGTTAATGTTTGGGGTGGGGGGAATACTGTATTGAGGAATTCCAGTTGGATTGGATTTGGTTTATTGTGATCTGTCCTTCATACCATCAGTAAGATGTCAGATTCCTGGTTATATAGGTGGTTGTAAATTTTTATATATGTGCTCTATTTAGTAGATTGGTTTCACAGGTACATAATTCTTTTCTACTCAAAATGAGGTAAAGATGATATGGACCCTCCTATTACTGTTCAGTTGTAATTCTGAGGCCACTTTATTTTGGACTGAAGTTGACTGGCTGCATAGGGTTTATAATGCTCTAGCTACTCTTTATCTTGAAGCACATCCATTTTTTTTCCACATTCTTGTCTGTAGATGGTTCTTTTACAGTTTTATTAATCAGGATTTAGATTATTATACTGTTGTTTGGAATTGAACCCATCTGGTTTTTATCTCCCATTTAGTTGTGATCCTGCCACTGTGTATGAAATGCCTATTTCCACTCTTGGTGTAGAGTATATCTGAGAAAGAAGTGGTAGTCTCCCTTGTATGTTCATCTCTAAATGGGGGGCACACTTCTCCTTCTCCCACATTTCTCACCCTTTCATTATAAAAAATGTATTCTGATCATAGTTTTTAAATTTCCAACATGGAAGTATCACCTATATTCAGTGTCATTGGAAAACAAAGTAATTTAGAAAAAATGGGGACAACACGAACATCCAGGAAGAGAGAGACCTATAACAAGTTGCTCCCCAGTTAATATAAGCAAAATGTGGTATCTTCTAAGAGGAAAGAATAAAATAAAAAAGGAAGGCTTTATGGTGTTTAAATCAGCAGTATAGACATATTAAAGAATGATCTCCTTCTGTAAAAACAGATAGAAATCTTATGTGCTTAACAGAACGTAAATATTTAACCATCACATACCCCAAGCAGCTATAGAATGAAATAGGTGTTCATGCTATTTTATGTAACGTTATTTTGGTTAAGTCATGGATTTATGTACAACTGGGCTCTTGAAACAGATTATGGAAAACTATTGTTCTTGTAGGCTAGACAGATTAAATTTTTCTTCACCAAAATCTACAACAGCTTAAATTCAACTCTACTACAAAAAAATATGAACAAAATACTACTACTACGACTTAAAAAAAGTTTCAGATAAACGTTTATATTTTATTTTCCATTTTCTCTACTGTATCACTTCTAGTTTTAAGCATCAATATGCAGTTTAATGAAATGCTTACAATTAAGAAATTGAAATATGTACATATCTTTTAGCTTTTCATAGAAGTCTCTTGAAATTTATTTTGTAAATATGCATAATTTCACATCTTTATCTTTTTAGTTGTAATTTATGTTTAATTTTCCTTCTTAGTTTTTGTCCTTTCATGATGCCAGCATGTCTCTACAGTGTTTTGTTGTCATTAAAGGGAGGCACTCGTCCACAAATTCTTCATGTAACACTTGCACGTGCAAATGATGCCATCTTGTTTAGATATTTTGACAAGTTAAGCTACAATAAGTTAAATGTATAAAAATCATAAATATTTCAAATGTGCATCTTAAAACACAAAAAAATACATAATTAAGATATAAATGTAAAACCTAAATACAATCTGTTTAGCAAACTAATCCATATAAAGTGAGAAATACTTGCCAAGCACTAGGCACCCTTTGAGAGAATAACTAGCTTCTTTTCCATCTCATATTACAGATTCATATAATAATAGAGGCTTTTTCAGACTATAACTAAATTGTGGAAAATCTGATCTTTTTATTGTTATCATGTATTTCATTCAACTTCAAACTGTGTTTAGAATCCCAGCTTCAACTTTGCTAGTGGGTATGATTAACCTTAAACTTAAGTATTAGAATGTTGTTTAACATGGGAAGAAATTCCTGAAAGGTATATAGATGGTAATGAAATACAGTTGCAACTGTACTTTGACCATTTATGCTAACAGTCTGTATAAGCTAATTACAATATCTTGTATAAGAGCTCAAAGTTGAGAGATCTAACTTAAAGCAAATCATATGACAGCAAAAACTGCAGTTTTAATTGCTGTTTTAGATGCTTCTTTTTAAAATAAAGGAATAAAACTTAGATAATGTAAAACATCAAAATGTGTCATACTTGGTAATAGTAATTACACTAAAATATGTTTATAGTAAAGTGATTTAATTCAATTTTGAATGTAACTCAGTAACATGCACACAATGGTATTTAAAAATGGCATAATTTCTGTAAGTTCATACATGTACATTGGTAGATGCAGATGTTCATGTGGTGGGTTTTATTCAAGTGTGCAATTATTCTCTCCCCCAGGTGAATTACTCCTATCCTCCATTAATAGAAGGGCAGCCTTATGACAGTAGTGAACTACCTGTGTGTTGGAAACACCTTCCTTCTCTTGCTCTGCCCGATGGTGCGCACAACTGTGAGAAAGGTAGGGATTCATTTTTAAACTTTAAAAGTGGCTTAATTATTTGGGCTAAATAACTTTTTGAGACAGTCCTTGTTCTAAAATATATACATAGATTTCTTTTGCTATTACCAATTTTTTAATCTGTTATTAATGTACATGTTGTTTGATAATACTTAAAAATCATTTGAAGCTAAAACATTGGTTGTAAAATGTAGTAACTATAAAGTTAGTTGCCCTGGAAGTTGTAATTCTTTGTTTCTCATTAATTCATTTTAATATGTTTATAGTTTGTTTTTTAAATATCTTTATAGAAGAAATTTGTTTCCATGAAATTGCATTTTTTTCCCTCCAATTTAATAGAAACCATCTATTTTCACCTCCCATCTTTGGACAATCCACGACAAACTCTTGGCTATAAAATTCCACAAAAATAAAGTTAACATTTTACTAACCTGAAAATGTATTTCTGATAGAAACTTAACTCTATGAACAAAGTAGCTATTTCTTGGAAGCCTGCTATTTATAATTTGTATATGCCACTAGCCTTGAACTATTTTTCACTTAACTTGAATTTTAATGTGAACTTGCATTAGTACATAATGTAATCATGTGGTAATTATTCACCATAAATGGAAAGGCAGCACACCATCCATGCACTCTAGATTCCCATAAACACTTATTATCGAAATTAACTTCCTTGTGAAGAGATGCGACTATGTATATGGGAAATAAATTTTCTGATAAGGAAAATGCTAACTTACAAAATGATCCATTTACTTCTCTGCACAAAGTAGCTAGTATCCAACACTGATGTGGTTGAGGAGGGCTGATGTCAAGAAGAAAACCTTGTTGAACTCTCTTCAGAAAAGGCATTAGAAAGGGAAACGTCTATGCAACATTACACCCAATAGTGAGTGCTAACCAGAGTTGCAACATTATTGGAAGGCCACATCTTCCTAGAATTGTATTCTAGATATAGTCAATGTATTCTCTCCACCTAGGTAGGAGGATAAAGGCAAAAATGAGCTAATGTGTTACAAGAAAGAGCAGAAAAATGTGACCTTCCAAGCTTTTGCACGTAACAGAAAGATAGCTATGAAGTGTAATGTCATTAAAGCAGTAATCAGACCACACATTTTGGTTTATGTTCCATTGTACACTTTACCAAGAGAAATTGGGTGACTTTTACTACCACCCCAGTGTTCAGAAACTTTGAATAGTGAGATTCTTCCTTGCTTCAATTAAATCAAAGACTAGAAGTGGATTAGTATTGTCTCTGGAGAAGTAGTGGCTGGAACTGATCAGACCTCATAGTTACCAAGGACTTTTATTGGAGAAAATGCAATTGGCTACCACAAAAACTTTTTCAAAGAGCTTTCATGCATGAGCCAGAGAAGTTTGCAAGCCCTCTCCCCAGTGATGGCATTTTCTATGAGAGTCTAGATGGAGATGAAATTATTAGAAGATGAAAAAGGTTTGGTGGGTGTTCACCTCTCTGGCAGTAGAATTTATTGGGAGAATGTTGGGAGAGAGAACCCAGAGTGAGTCAAATAATAATTCTAATGAGAAGTTAATTTCAGCCTCTAGGGAAGAAGAAATGATCTTAATGATACTCTGAATTCAACCAGCAAGAGTAGTGGACTAAAGATCTACAGATGAGGAGAGGTCACACAGCAAAAATAGACATTTGTGGGCATCCCAAAAGGGAAAACCTGCTAATTGAGGAACAAATTGCCCAAATAGGGTACTAAAGATGACCAGGGCTGGAATCATCATTGTTTGAAGAAAATGAGGGGAAAAAGCTCGAGAAAGGGACCTGTCAATTACAAATCCCCTATCTGTAGGAAAGAGCAGACAGGGAGCAAAAGAGAGCTGGATTTGTGGAACAAAGTATGAAAGATATACAAGCCATGAATACCAGAATGGCAATGACCTCAAGCCAAAAGAATCTGGAAAGAGGCTTCCACAAGGTCTGAGTAAGACTGCATAAAACCACAAGAAGGTGCCAATTAGGAAAATGTTATCAGAAGAGGGAAAAAAAAGGAGGGAAGACTAGAATGAGGTAGAAGTAGGAAAGAAAAGACAGAATCACAATGAAAATGGAGAGAAGATGACTGAGAAGGTTGCAGAATATCCTGTCATGATACAGATTGATAATCTTCAGTCAAACAGACTGGTAAAGAAGTTTAAACAACAGGCAACAGAAGTACAGTCTGAAGGAAATAGCAGTAAAATGTCATGTTCATCACAGAATAAACAGAGTGAAAGGATGATTTGTTAACAAAGATAATTATTAACTGGAAGAAGACCTTAGAGGATCAAGGTCCCATGATTTAATGGTTAGCACTCTGGACTTCAAAACCAGGGATTCGAGTTCAAATCTCGGTGGGACTTGACAAATATAAACAGGTTGAATTATTGTTCTGTACTTTATTTAAATTACAGTTTTAATACTCATACCATCTGTCTTAAGAATATCTTTTTTATATGCAAATGATTATGCTGCAATCCTCCACCAGTAGAAATCTGACATTATCCCTATTATAACTAGCAACCTCTTCCTATCTTACAGCCCTTAAGCACTTCTTGATCAGCAGTCTTACAGTGCAAATGCGCTATCACACTGATGGTTTTGCTTCATTGCCAAAGTTTATAGTTTTAAATTTTGGCAGCTTGTTTTTTAGGGTTTGATTTTTTAACTTAAAATGTTTTTCTTTTCTTGTTAGTTTTACTTGTCATATATATGTGCAACTTCATGTCGCTGCTACTTCAGTGGCTATAATTACTACAAATGATTTGTCACTTCAAAGGCATTTGAGCATGTTATCAGTTTGGGATGTTATAACTGATTCAGCAGAAGTTGACTATATTTTTACAGATGTCTGAGCACCTGATTGTTGTTTTATATCTTTTAGTGCTTAGTGCATATATATACCCAGATTGTTGTTCTTGGCCACCCTTGTACAGATTTGCTGCTCCTTTCCTTACCCTACACCCTCATGTACAAATACATCTGTATGCATATGATTTGATTTGAATTTATATTGGAAATCCACATGTAAATCAAACTCACAACAATTATCTAACAAAAATTATTATTAGATTATACAAACACTTATTACACACATTAATTTTGACACTGGTAAGACTAATTGATAACTGTTTAATAGTTGTGTAGCTAGAAAAAACCTGTTTAAAAGTTTAAAACCTCTACTCAGTACATGTAAATTTATTTTAAGCTATCCTGTAAAATTATTTTGAGTACCTTCGTAAAGTATTGTTAAAAACAGTTAGGCTTTCTTGTCCAAAAACTGCTATTAAGTTCTACAGTTCAAATTAATTAATTAATTAATTTTTGTTAGCAGGCTTACCAAATCTTGCTGCTTCAAATCATGTTATATTATTCATCCAAGAATATTAACCTGCCATCAGTGATACCAGAAAATACTAATTTTCTAATTCACCTTTTTTTTTAATTCATGTAGAAAATATTTTGATCATATCAGTTTTGAAGTGCTTCATTTAGGAAGTTTGTTTTTTGCCTTGTAAAACTTGGTGTTTTTTGTTGTTTTTTCAGAGGTTGATAACTCGAAGTCTGGAAATAACTAGAGGAACTGTACAAAAAAGCGTTTGCGTGTTAACTTGTCTCCCTCTTTACGGATTAAGTCAAGCCAAGTTAGAGCTCATCACTCATGCTTACTTTGATGGGAGAGACTTCAGTAAAGTGGCACTGTTAGAAGAAACATACAAGAAATTAAATTCATTACTTACCCCTAGTATGGTGAGCACAAGTATTCCCAGGTATATTAAACACTATGGAACTGTATACTGCTTTAATTCCTTTAAATTATACATTTTTTTTTTTCAGAATTAATATTTTAAATTATAAATAAACTTCTGTGTCAGTTCATGGTATTTGTTCTTAAAAATAATTTAATTTTTCATATACTTTGTACTTTGTTATAAAATGTAACCATAACAATTTTGTTATTACCATCTGAAAAAGAGTTCCACAAAACTTTCAGAAAGTAGACATTACTTCATCAGTGGTAAATGGTCATGGAAGCATATTGATTAGTAGCTGCTACCTACAACTTATTATCTTTTAATTTTGTAATTTTCTGTAATTTTTACAAGTGCGCTCATGTGCATGCATGTGCATTTGTGTATACAGTAAAACTTATCTAAGCTGGAAACTCCATAGGGTGGAACCCGGTACAAACTGGAAACATAAAAATTTTACAGCATTATCTTAAGATTTTCCTTTTTCTCTTTATAAAAGGCCCTGTATATGGTAGAACCTGTGTAACACATTTGGAAATTTATCTTTCACCTACCCCATTTATCAAGAAGTAAGATCAGAACCTGAGTAAGACAGAAAAAATGTTTTTGATTTAAATATTAATGTCTTATTTAATTAATAATTTCTTATAATTTGTGTAAATATTAATAAATTTTGTTACAGTAAGTATTTGTTAAATATATTCTGTTCTATTTTCTGCTGTCATTATTCCAAAGGTCACAATTTGAAAGAACGATTTGGTCACATTTGCTGATGGAAAACTAGAGAAACTATAGGTAATAGATAAAAGTGTAAATCCACGCTGTTTCAAAAATTTGAGGAAGAATCAACTTCCTGTGGAGTGGAAATTGAGTAATGGTGTGGATGACAAGTGCTATATTCAAGGAATTTTTGAACAAATTAACCAAAAGAATGGAACAAGAAAATAGGAATATTCTACTTTTCCTAGATGATGCAACCCAAAAGTTCAACTTTCAAATGTTCATTTAGTCTTTCTACCTCCATGAACAACATCAGTTCTACAGCCACTAGATAATGGAATTATACAGTGTATAAAATTGAAATACAGAAAATTGATGTTTTAGCATATTATTGCAAACAGGGATGACTGTAAGAAAGCATCTGAAATTACCATAAAAATTGGCTTGTTAGATGCAATTCCATTTTTAAGTCATTCAGTCAAATGCGTAAAAGATGAATGTGTTATAAAGTGCTTTTGAAACTATGGATTTATTCTTAATAATGGTGGAGATTGTGGAGAAGTTGTTCGTTATGATGATTCTAGTGAAATCCAAACTCTGATTGAGAAGATTGATGCAGATGTGGAAAGTTTTGTGAACGTTGACAAGAATGTTTTAACAGAAACTGATGAAATTGATTTAAAATCTATAATAGGATCACAAGATTTTAACAGTATTAGAGATTAAGATAAACAAAATGAAAAAGGTAATGAGGAAATAGAAATTCTTACTTCATCACAAGTGTTAAGTTATATTAACACTATCAAAGTGTATGCAAAAATGAACTTCATGAAAATGCCATAGAATTGATATTCTATTTTAATCGCATGAGAAAGCCCATTAAAAAATGAAACAGTTGAAATTGGGCACTTTCCTCAAATAAATTTGATTAATATTTTGTGCACTTAGGTATATTTTGGATGTCTGTTTTTATTCTTATTGTAATAAATATAGCATAAACAGTATAATAACTTTATTCATAAACGTATTACTTCCCTTGAGTCAAGCACATATAATGTTCCACTCAAAAAAATATATATAATTGAGGAAATGCATATTCACTGTCTAAGCGGGAAAACCTGCTCAAGCTGGAAATTTTACTCGGTCCCTTGCGATTCTGCCTTAGACAAGTTTTGCTGTATATATTTTTCATTTAGTTTATGAATTTATTTCATATTTGTATGTTTTTTTGTGTGTTTATTTAATGCAGCCTTTTTGTTTCTGTAAGTTAGCACTATAACTCTTAACAGAACATTTTGTTGATTGATTTTGGACAAATTCTAAATCTGTACATATGACATGAGGAGCATGAAGACTAACAGTAAATATTAAAAAAAAAAGTAGAATGAAGGGCATTTTTTCTCTGTACATTGTATTTAAGATAAATGTCAAATTTATGTAGCTATAGCAAATGGAAATGCATGTAAAGTTTGAAATCGTTATATGGAATGATGTGTGGTTTATAAACAGAAATAAAAATCTTAAATCACAGTTAAATACTTAAATAAACTGAAAAGTTAACATTTTTTTTCATTTGTGAATGAATCTCTGCTCTCAAAAGATCCTTTTAATTTTGTTTTACATTATTTGATAGTACTCTATTTGTAAACAAAATCAAAACACCTGACTAAATAGTAAGAAGAAAAGGTAGCATTGAGTATGTTTTCCTGCATATTCCTAACTTTGTTATAATACATAGGAAATGGTTCAAAGGTTATGTTTTCTGCATAACTATAAATAGTTGAAATATTGCAATTTTTAAATTAATTATATTTTATGAATATTAACAACACAATAATCTGATGTCTTGTTTCATTTCTGTTTTAGGTCTTCCTGCTCGAGATCTAATTTTGACATTTAAACACAAAATCCTGCTGTTATTTAAACTGTTACTATTAGAAAGAAAGGTAAGATCAGGATAAATTATTTTTATGAAGTACATGGCTGTTTAAATACGTGCATTTTTGTTGTTGTAATACAATCACTTATTTAAGTGTCCACCTCGTTGTCTGGTTAACATTTCCAAATTAATAATAACTTGGTTTTTAAGATGAATCCTACAAAACAAAAAATATAAGCTATTTCTAACAATAGAACTACTGACTTTCAAACCATAGCTTGCTGTTAATTCTAAGGTCTTTGACACTTCTGCTGTTGGCTCAGTCAAATTGATCAAGTTTATGTACTGTAGCTTCCAGTATGTTTTACGTAACTTCAAAAATTTTTGTAAGCTTTTGGTAAGTATTAAAGAGTCTTTTGCAGACAAGAAATCTGTAATATTGATGAATTATTTTTGTCAAAAAATTCTTCATAAATACATGGAATCAAAATGTTGACTGCTCTAAGTGCAAAGTGACTTTCATGTTAAGATTAAAAATAATCTATTCCTTCATTTGAAACTTGTAAAATTTTACTTGCATTATCTCTAAAACTTTCTATATAAATTTCAAATTCCTTTTAACAAAACTTTGCATTTTATCTGCTATTCTTTGTACTCTAACTTTGTATGTGGTTGTTTGATCTGACCAACCTCATAAACTCCATAAAAAATACAAAATAAATCAAAATTACACCTTTTTCTTTCTAGAATGATGCAAACTATAAGATTAGACTACTTTTTTTTATCCTAAATAGATTAAAACTTGTAACAGTATGCATCTGTTTGTACTTAACTTTTATTGTTTTATTTCCATTTGAATCATGTATAACTAAATATCCCACCACACAAGTTGTAATCACATAACAAATGTACATAGTTCTTTACTGTATTGAAATATGTAACACATGAATTGCTTGTTAGTGTGTCTAATGAAGAATATTTGTTATTATTATTATTTCTGTTTTTCATTATCTTACTTAATTCAACCTAATAGGTTTCTAATTTTTCCTTCTTTAGTTTCCTTTATAACAATTAATGAAAAACAAGAAATGTAGTGCTTACTTTGGTTTTGTGTGTTTTGTTTTCCCAGTTGACTGTCAATGAATCTTAATGGAACTTCTGTATACTAATGATACTACTGCAGTAAATAATTCTTTATTTAATTAAGTAGTGGACCTAAGAATGCCAAATAATAACACTTTAAAAGAGAACAATGTTTTATAACTATCATAATTTTTCTGCTTACTAACTGTGATAGGAAACAGAAATTCAGCTAAGCTTGTTGATGTGTATTCTGTGAGAATAAGATTTGAACTGGGAGAGAAATAAACAGTTATTTGTAGAGAAAACAATGTAATATATCATTTGATAGATTTAAACTTTGACAAGAGAGTCTGGTAAGACTATGATTTTTATAGTTTGAATGTGTAACCAAATAACAAGAAAATATTAAAGGTCTTTAATCCTTTCTTAATGGGCTTGGTATAACATATGAGTTAAGTATTTATACTATAACATTTGAAGCACTTTGAATACATTTTCAGGTGAAGAAGAAATTAATTTTTGGTTGGTTCTGCAAATCTTGTAAGTTCTTATAATACTTAAGGGGTAATTGTGTTGATATATTACCCAGTAATTTGATGTACATGCATTATGAATAACATAATATAATGCAAGTCTCCTAAATAACACTAAAGGACTGTAGTAATGAAAGATTTTGTCTATTTTTGTCTTGATTTTCATAAAATAATATCTTTTGTTCAAAATATATTATGAGCTTTGGTATATGAAATATTGCTCATGTGTTTGAGTTATGTTTTTTTAAAAAAGGGAGGTCGTTTTCTTCAGTAGAACCACAAAAAAGTGTCATATTGTGCATTTTTGGGACACACAATTCTAGTATTACCTGAATATACATATTTATTCATTCATTTAACTGTAATTTGTTGTTTTCTCTTATATCTATAAAGATTAGATATTTTTGTTCCTGTGGCTTTGAAAGTTCAGAATAAAGTTGTATCTTACTCTTCATCTGTCTGTCTGTTATATTAAAACCATAGGCACTGAAAAAGAAAACTGAATAGTGGTAAATGACTATTTTTGTTTTATTGTAGGTTCTCTTTTATAATCCTGGAGTGACAGACCTTTGTTCTATTGTGCTGACATTATGCTCATTGTTTCCAGGTATTTCGAATCCTTGTTATTTCAACATTTACTCAATTTTTCTCTTTTTATGTATGTTTGCATTTTATTGCCTTCTCACTTTTAAGGTACTCAATACATTTGTTGTTTTTTATTTTAATTTTTTTCATTTCATATATATTTATTTTTATTCTGTTGTCAAATTTTTGTTTACTTTTCATTTGAACCCCTGTTTATAATTTATTTTGTCTTTGTTTTAAGTTGTTATGCATGCTCAAGAGTTTAAAAACTAAAGTATATATCTAATCTAACATTTTATCTATTCTTCATCATGCTGATCTGCTGCATATTAATATGATGAACACCTTTCTGTAATAATTTGCTATAAACATGCAATATTCACACTGTGTGAGATCAGTTCAAAAGGATAATAAGGCAACTTTCCAAGATGAAACAGGTTAAAATCTTTGAGTGCATGGGGCATTTAGTATGTTATTGCCAGTTTGATGGAGTGTGTAAAGTACTCTGCAGTTTGTGATGATGAGAAAATCCACTTGTAGAGAAAAATATATATGTAAAAACGACTGGTTTTGGTTGAGAAAATTTTTTATGTAGAAGAGCGAACATTTCGATCCTCTTCGGTCATCGTCAGGTTTGCAAAGAAAGAAAGAGATAACTGACTGATAGTTGATCATATATTTGAAGGGGGGGTGTAACCGAGTGTTGGAATGTAGAGGGCATCCTTAAATGTTTGATTATATGTATTAAAAGAGGTATAAAGGTGCTCCTTTGTATTGGTTAATTTTGGGCTTGAGTTGTTGTATAAGTAAAGCTTCTTTAATTTTGCCTTTGTTTATATTTGTTTCTTTATTTAGTATTTGGGTGTTTTCTATGGTTATGTTGTGTTTATTTGATTTGCAGTGTTCAAAAACATGTGAAAGTGACTTTTTGTGTTCTTTGAATTTGGTTTCCATTTTTCTACTTGTTTCTCCAATATAGAAGTCGTGGCAGTTATCACATTGTATTTTATAAATAATGTTGGTGTGGTGTTTGTCAGTGTAGTTCTTACATAGTATAGACCTTAGTTTTGTGCCTGGTTTTTGAATAAATTTAGTATTAACTCGAATGTTATATTTTGTTACTAGTTTTTGCCAATTGTTGGTTATTTGTTTACTGATGTCAGGAATATACGGTATACAGCAGTATATGGTTTCGTGATTTTTTGATTCGTGAGATATATTTACTTTTGTTGGTTGATTTTGCTTTCTGTCTGGGTGTGTGCGTATAATGTTTTCTACGGTTTGTGGAGGAAACTTATTGATGTTGATGAAGTATTGTTTTATTTTGATTAATTCATTACTTTTATCTGGTGAGCATAGTTTTATGGTTGTGTTTATTTGGTTTCTTAGTGTGATGAGTTTTTGTTATGTTTCATGTGCTGAGTCTGAAGGAACGTATAGTCCAGTGTGAGTGATTTTTTGGTGGATTTCTGTTTTAAATTGTGTATTGGTAATTTTGAGGTTAAGAAATGATATTTGATTGTTTTCTTCCTTTCACCAGTATAAACAAATGCAATATTAAAGAAGCCTTACTTTATAGAACAACTTAAGCCCAAAATAAACCAATACAAAGGAACACCCTTATTCCTACATTAATAAGTATATCCAACATCTAAGCATGCCCTCTACATTCCTACACTCAGTTACACAAACCCCTTCAAACATGTGGTCAGCTATGGGTCAGTTACCTCTTTCTTTCTTTGTGAACCTGAAAATGACTGAAGGTCAAAACATTGTTCACTACTCAACATAAAATTGTTTTTCAACGCAAATCAGCTTTTATTACATGTATATTTATACTCTGTAGTTTGTATATGATAGTGGCATTATATTGGACCAGTCATCCAAATTCAGCATTAAAAATTAAACCTAATAACTTCGTTCCTAACATAAAAGCTCTATGGTTCCTCAAACAGAAATATGCCAAACTAAATTATTAATACCCAATGTTATAGATTAAAGATGCAACTGACAAAATAACTTTGAAAGGAACAAAAATAAAAATTATTTTTTACCACTACATGTTATGAAGATGTATTAGTAAGTTAATTAGCACCAGAGCTTACATGTGAGTATGAATTTTGATTATTAGTCTTATTAAGGGTATTAATCATGAACAGCTTGCAGTATTAACCAAGCATGTTGCGACAGAACCATCTTTGAATGTACAGTATGACATTGGCTCCAAAAGTTTCATAATGAAGATGTGAGTCTTGAAGATAAGAAGGGTAGAGGACATTCTTCTGCTGTTAAAATCAACAAGCTTGAAAGTATTAGTGGAAAGAAACCTATGCTGAACTCTCTGAGAAATGGTACAAGGATTAGGTGTTAACATTTCCACAATTTTGGACTACTTGAAGCAAATTGGTAAAATTGAAAAGCTTGACAAGTGGGTTTACACCAACTTATTGAAAATCAGAAAAATTGCTGTTTTGAAATGCACTTTATGCTGATTTTGTGCAACAGAAATGACCCAATTTTTAATTGAATTGTCACAAGGCTCCAAAATACTTTGCAAAGCCAAAGTTGCACCAACAGAAGATTATAGTCACTATATGATAGTCTGTGGCTAGTATTATCCATTGCAGCTCATTCAGCCAGGGCCAGCATATCACTGCAGAGGTTTACTGTCAAAAATCAGAAGAAATTCATAGAAAGTTGCATGAAAAAAAATGGCAGCATTAGTCAATTTAAAAGGACCGATCTTGCTTCATGATAATGCTCATCCACACTTTGCTCAGATGATGCTGCAGAAGCTCAATGAAATGGGCTACAAAACATTATCTCATCCTCCTTACTCCCCAGATTTATCACTCACCAACTCAATTTTTTAAGCATTTACAACTTTTTAAAGGACAAAAAATTCAACCACAGAGCAACAGCAGAGAATGGCTTAAGAGAATTTTTGAGTTCTCGGACTTCAGAATTTTATCATCATGGCATAAATAATCTTGTTTCTCATTGGCAAAAGTGTGTAGGCTCACGAGGTTTCTATTTTGCATAATAAAGTTGCTTTTAATTCTTTTTATTACATTTAACATTTCGAATCCACCATTATGTTTAAAACAACATGAGATAATTAAAGTGTTTTAAACAGAACTTCATGTACTATAAAACAATACACTATGTAACACAAATTTTATTTCTGGATAGTATGTGTTATTTCTTAATTGGCTATTATTTCCTTCAAACTTTGCTTTTGTGACCTGTATAGTAAAATTTTCTATGTAAACACGGGCAAATTTGCACATTTTCATTTACATATGGTCTGAAGATCAAGATTTTCATGTATTTACACCAAAGTTATACAAAAATGAAGAAAAATGTTTAGGAGTGAGTAATTTTTCAAGATTTGCAACTGTAATGTATGTCACTTTTGCGTATCAACCCCCAAATATAGTCTCTCATTATGTTTTCATTAGGTGCTAAATGGTGCGCCCCTGTGTGTGTGTGTGTGTTTTACTATGGGAAGTTCTAGAAAATTCTACAACATTGAAAATTACTGTAAGTTTGAGAAAATTTTCTATTAGCTACTCAGCATTGGATCTACCTGTAATATTCTGAAAAATGGATAAATTTGGAAATTTCTTACCTAGGTCACAAAAGCAAAGTTCAACAAGAAAAATAGGTATTTTCCATTTACTGTAGGCATAAGCAATTGGGAAATAATACTTTCTGCCCAGGAATAAGAAAAAGTAAAAATTGTGACATAGTGATATCTAACAAAACCAAAAGGTTTTTTTTTTCTTGCTTTCTCCTACACACTCCCTCGGTGTGGATTCCTGTATGTGGTGAGGGGACCTCCCAGGGAAGGTTCTGTTTTGGCCTTGAATTCATGTAGATGAGCAGCCTTGGGGTGGTCCCCCTTGTGAAATCGGCTAGTCTACTGGCTAGGGCCAACCATGTGCCAGTGTTGGAAGTTCTCAACAGGTGTTGTGTACCTTATATTTGATGCTGTTGTTTGGGTATAGTGCTTACAAAACCCTGGCATTGCTGCAGTGTCCTTGTTTGATATTGTAGTGTATTCTGTCATAGGTATCTGAAGTGGGTGGGGTTGGTGGGCACCAAAATTTCCCTTTCTTTATTATGGATACTCCAATTAAAAATCTTAAAGTAGTGAAAAAACAGTCAAAAGGTAAACGACCACATGTTGAAGATTCTGAGCAGCAATCCTCACCATATTTTGTTTGATATTGTAGTGTATTCTGTCATAGGTATCTGAAGTGGGTGGGGTTGGTGGGCACCAAAATTTCCCTTTCTTTATTATGGATACTCCAATTAAAAATCTTAATAAAGTAGTGAAAAAACAGTCAAAAGGTAAACGACCACATGTTGAAGATTCTGAGCAGCAATCCTCACCATCCTTACTACCTGTTGTACCTCATTTTCTTATATTGCACTCGCTTTCAGACAAACCTTTAGGGCAAATGTCTCCAGAGGGGCTTACTGGCCCTCCAAAATCAGTAAAAAAGCTTCAATCCGGTGACATATTGGTTGCGACATCCACATAGTGAACTCCTGTTGCATTTAAAGGCTATTGGAGATGTACCTATTAAGGTTATGCCTCATGCCACTTTGAATTCATCACAAGGAGTTACTGATGAGAGGGATTTGAAGAACATCCCAGAATCAGAGATTCTTATTGGTTTCTCCACCCAAGGTATTTCTGCAGTGAGGCATATCTCCATTCGCTAAGATGGAATTATGGTGCCAACCAATGTCCTCATTTTGACATTTACATCACCACATCCAACTGCCACCATCAAGGCAGGTTATTTTAATTGCAGAGTATGGCCGTACATTCCAAACCCTCTCCAGTGTTTCCAGTGTCAACGGTTCAATCATTTGAAGACGTCACATTGTGTTTCCTTGATATTTGCAGTGGCAAGGACCATGATGCTTATGAATACGAAAAGTACCCTTATTGCATCATTTGCAATGGCTCTCACCTGACCTACTTTTGTTCTTGCCCTAAATGGTTGGAAGACAAAGACGTGCAACATTTGAAAATGATTCATAACATTACCTATCCTGAGGCTCAAAAATTGTTGTCCACCACCTCATCTCAGATGTATGCTGCTTCACTTCATTCCTCAACTATAATGGGACATATCTCTCTGTGCCTCCAAAAGAATCGTTTTCCAAACAAACAAAAATTATTTTGACCTCCATGGTTAAAAAAGTTGATGAATTATCTTCAACACCTATCTTTGTCTCTGATATATATATTTAACCAAACTCCAAGATCCACATCCTTTGGTTTCAAGTACAAGCATTTCCTTGGATCCATCTTCTACTCTTACTCCAACATGCAAAATTCACCTACACGTAAATAAAAATGGCCATCCTGATACAATGGAACTATCGATGTTTATGTTCTAATCTAGATGACATCAAAACACTGATTGCTTCCTACCATCCTGTTTGTCTCTCCTTACAGGAAACATTTCTGAAACCTGCCAGTTTTATTTATACAGAAATGACAAGCTGTGTGATGGACAAGTGCATGGAGGGGTGGCACTGTTGGTTGATCAGCATGTGCCCACCTTGTCTTTACCACTCAACACACCCTTGTAGCCATCCACGTTTTCTTGGGTCACACCATCGCTCTTTGATCTCCCTATCTGTCACCTGGAGATACATATGAGGCTCTTATTGAACAGTTGCTGTCTCCCTTTTTCATCCTGGGGGACTTTAATGGATATTGTCCTTTATGGGGAAGTGCTGGTATTGATAGGAGGGGTCACTCTATGGAGCATATGCTCTCAGATCACAATCTTTCTTTTTTTCAATACTGCTTCTTCTACTTATTTCCATGCACCTTGTCAGTCCTTTACTGCTATTGATCTCTCAATTTGCTCCCCTTCATTATTTTTCCATTTTTCATGGAGGGTTAACAATAATCCACCAGGCAGTGACCATTTTCCTATAATCTTGAGAAAGACTGGCCATGGTTGATGCCATCTGACCTGCATGCCCTGGTGGAAGATGAATCGGGCAAACTGGCCCTCTTTCACTGCTCTCACAGAATTTGATCCTGCCATCAATAGACAACTGTGTGGAAGAAGTTACTGACTGTATTATACAAGCAGCTGCTCAATGTATTCCTGAAACCTTGACATGTTTTCCACTATATCCTTGTCTATGGTGGAATCCGGCCTGCCACATGACATGGAAAGTTCAAAAACAGACCTGGGATACTTTCCATAGATATCCCACACTTTTGAATTGCATCACTTTCCAGTGAGCCCTTGCACATGCTCAATGGGTAAGAAGGAATCATGGATTAAGTTCACAACCAGCATATCCACTGCCACCAGTTCCAAAGATTCAGAAAGTCAATGGGCAATATAATTCTGTCCCCCTCTCAATCTTGCTCTAGGAAGTAATTGATACCCAGAGCATTGCTCATACTCTAGGTGAAAGCTTTTGCCAGATATCTAGCCTCTTCTTTCACCTTAGCCATTAAGATTCAGGTAGAGAAAACACTTCTTTCCTTTTGAGCTGATTGTCTCTGTCTATAATTGTCCCTCTTCACTGGTGGAACTCAAACTGGCCTTTCATCGTTCTGGCAGTACATCAGTTGAATCAGATGAAATACACTATGAAATGCTGCATCATCTATCTTTTTCTTCTCTTGCTATCCTTCTGGTTGTTTTTAACTAGATCTGGCAGGAGAATGTTTACTTGATGCCTGGTGCCAGGCTGTTGTCCTGCCTTTCTCCAAGACTGGGAAGGATCCCAAGATTCCTTCAAACTACCATTCAATTGCTTTGAGCTGTCTCTGTAAGACTTAAAAGAGAGGATGATTCTGTGAATCAAACAACGTCCTCTTTCCAACCTAGTGGGTGTTCTGACGATAGTGCTCTACCATGGACCACCTGATTCGACTTGAAATGTCAATCAGGGAAACTTTTCTCAATATATAACATCTTGTATCAGTATTCTTTGACATTGAGAAGGCTTGTGATATAACATGGAGGTATGACATTTTGTGAGATCTCCATATATATGGGCAACATGGCCATTTGCCTATTTTTATTAAAAAGTTTTTAATGAACAGGAGATTCTGAGTTTGTACAGGTTCGACACTTTCCCATTCTTTTTTACAGGAACTTGAAGTCCCACAGGGCTGTGATCTGAGTGTTACACTGTTCAATAAAAAAATGAATGCCATTACTGAACAACTTGCTCTTGCTGGTGCAAACGTGCTCTATGTTGACGACTTTTACATCTCATTTGACTCATTAAACATGAGGTATATTGAGTGGCAGCTACAGAATACTCTCAATTGTTTACTGAGTTGGATCACAGCAAATGGCTTTACATTCTCTCTTTTTAAAACCATTTGCATGCACTTTTACTGCCAATGGGGTATTCCTCCTGATCCTGAACTCCGTATTGGTGAAGTTGTGCTGCCTGTGGTCTTTGAGACTAAGTTCTTGGGGCTTATTTTTTAACAATAAGCTAATCTTTATACCACATATCAAGCAGCTATCGATCAAATGTGCAAGAGCACTAAACATTCTCTGTGTCCTCTCTATCACCACTTGGTGAGTGGATTGACATTCTATGCTCTTATTCGATCAAAACACTGTTTCTTTAATAAAGGGCCAGTTATAACTTAAAAATGTAGCATATATTCAATTTAAGAAATATTTAGAAAGATACCAGTAGATTGGTATTGTAATTTTGAATATTAAAGAAAATAATAATTGTTTTATTTTTAGACTATAAAACTGTAAATCACTTATAATATTCAATAAAGAAGTTATTATTAGGTGGATACATCTTAAGTATTATCTAAAAATAAAAGCGGTGAGATGAGTTCAAAGTAGCAAATATCTTTATCAAGTGTACTCTCTCACTAATGTTTTATATTTACAATTTCAAAAATGCTTTATGGAGTTATTTCATATATGCTTTTTATGATAAAACTAAAATACAATGATGAAAAGTTTTTCTAGATCTAGATTTACAATGATATAGATTGCTTTTTCAAAATAAATTGCAATGTCTTTTCTGTTATTTTATATAGCCTTTATTTTTACTGTTTTTATTGAGGGATGATTGAAAAAGGGTTGGAGGAATCAGCCAGTGTAAGTTTGAGGAGACTGTCATCAGACCTATGAGCTATTCAGGAAGGAGATTATTTGGAAGTTCACTTTGAAGAAAGTGAAACTGAGCCAGTGTCAGTTCATGATTTTGGTTTTTGTAAAAACATAGCTGAAGAAGTAGAAAACCAAAAGAATATTGTAAAAGCTAAATCTGTACAAACAGAACCATCTTGCTTGGATCTTGTGTCACCAGATTATAGTAATAATACAAAGTCATCTTCCAAAAAGGAAATTTTGGAAACTTGTGAAAACCAAAGATCCTCTAAAGTTCAAAACTTACTGTTACATCCTGTTGAGTTGAAAAATGTAGGAGTAAAAAGGGAACCCAAATTCAAAGAGTGTAACTTTAAAGCTATTCCAAAAGATTTAGACAGCATAGATAAAACTTACAGCACAAAAAATGAAGAAGTGAAAGACTATAGTATTGTTCAATCACAAGTGCAGCAAACTCTGGGAGTTCACAAATGTAATGTTACTATAATTGAAGAAGAAAATGGGAACCTTATGAAAGAAATAGAAACTGCATTGGCATCTATGTCAGTAACTCATTCCACAAAGATTAAATTATCTTCTCATGAATCAAGACATGAAGGTTATCAAGTTTTATCTTCATTATGTGATTTTGAAGGTAGTATTAAGGACAAAACTGGTGGAAGTGAAAAAAACATTATTTCCAGTTCTTTGTCTTGCATTCAAAATATTCCAAAGGAGGATTATGTAACAATGAGAATTGTCTGCTTGATGAACAATTGAAAAAAAATATGTATAAGTCAACATCAGTTTTAAGCTTGGAACGAGATACTTGTGGGCTTCCATTGGAGATATTCAAAAAGGTAGGTTTAATACAAGTGTCTCTGCAGGCATTATAAAGTTTTAATTTGTTTAAAAGTGTGGTTACTAAAACTATTAATATGTTTAGCAATAGTTAAATGAACATTATTTTTTGTATTACTTTGGGAAATGGATTTATTAAAAGAAAGTTGTCATTACGTAATGTTAGTTGCACTTGCATGTACCTTACAGATTGTTTATTAATAATTTATGGTTTTTACGTATTTACACAAAATGTGGTCTTGAAGAAAACTGAAAATTTATTTATTAGTACTGTGTAATAAGAGAAATGCTTGGAAATGTAGTTGAAGGTTTTTAACCATCTTTTTTTCCTTGCATAGTTTAATTTAGTGAAAAATTATGTTAATCTCAGTATGAAAATAATGTTTGACTGAGCGTAGTGTATGTTTTGAAACCAAATATACTGTATGGTTTTTACACAGGCTGATATTGTTGTGGTGGCTGTAATGAAAGTAGCTGATTCCATTTAGTTATAAAATAAATTCAAGACTTTAACGAATGTTAACAATAAACACAAATTACCTTGTTAGACAAGTATGTCAAAATTATTCCATAAGCATATACAGAACTTTGTAAAAATGATTAGAAATGCTAATCTCAGTTAGCTTATTATTTCTGTGACATTAATCAGTTAGTGCACTAGACACTACTTGATTTACTCACTGTTCATAGGTAAATGGTTGATTAAATCACCCTGCTCTATGCTTGAGAGAAGAACCATCTTTTTAATATTATCTTTAAACTGAAGGTATTTGAGGATAAGATTTTCATTTTTACAAATTAAGATAATTTGTTCATGCAACAAATATTTGTGTAATTTTAAATTAACTCTGTAATTCCTTAAGTATGCTTAATATACCTACATAAAATAAGTACAAGGAAAAAAATTATTTATAAACAAAACACTGTGTAGGGCTCACTACTAAACTTGGCAAAAGAAAACAAACAAGATGGGGATGGATGTGGAAATACCAGTTTATCCAGCTAATGATCACATAGCGGACTAAGTCATTACTACTCCACATGGAAAATAAAATCCTAACATACTGGATCCCCAATGACACAGCAGTATGTTTATGGACTTGCATTCCTAGAGTTTTGAAACCCATTGTTGGCACAGCACAGATAGCCCATTGTAAAAAAGGTGAAAAATATTTACCTTCAAACAAACAAACTCTAGATGCTGGTTTCTCCACTTTGTTTATTGAAAGTTTGACATTTGAATATAATCTCAGCTTTCAGTATTATACCTTTCTTTTAGTTAACTTTAGAATACTACTTTTATGACTATTTTACTGTGGAGTAACATTTTACAAGTGGAAGCTCTGGTTCTACTAATTTTGCCAGTGAGAAAACCAGTAATGTAGGGATTTTATTCTTCATACAAAGTACAAACAGCTTTCTAAATTGGTATATGTGGTTTTATTAGGTCAGTGCATTCTAAAGCTTTATAAATTATGCATACATAATAATAAAATAGGTAGTCAAAATTCATGAAGAATGTTTTGCTCTTTGAAATTATGATAAAATTATATCTATTGCTATAACTAAGTAGGCACTTAACCCATTGAAGAAAGATGATGAAGAATGCAAATAAGAAATTTCACTTTTGGTTATTCACTGGTTTATTGACTTTGAGACACCATGGATAGTTGAAAGCAGCATATACACTCAAAATAGAGTATTGGTGCCAGTAGCTCTTTATGACTAGCTTCTGATGACATGAATATGCTTGTTTGTTTTATATATATGTTCACTTCATACAAAATATAGGGTTGGCTCCCCAAAGACACTGATTGCATAGCGTATAAATCATTGAGTATCCTACTTATTGCAGTCATCTAATGTGCATCTGTTGTTAGCTGGTAATTTTTTTAAAGAAACATCTAATTTATCTAAGAGAGATAATTTAAAAGGGTAATAACATTGTTTACATTAGAATAATATTTCCAAAACAACATGCTTATCTCATCTCACACCACACTAATAACTTGATTGACTGTTTTTTTCCATTGACCATCTAATTAGAGGTCTGATTTTTTTCTCCACTTGCTTTAGTCCCTTATACCTCACTAAACTGCCCTTGGGATATTTACCTCATAACACTTTCTATATCAATATACCCTCTTTCCTGGTACTGTACATAAACACTTCTTTCAAATAATGTTATCGTTTTTCTTAAGTTAAGCTTTTAGGAAATGGTTTCTGTGTATTGCAACAAGTAGAGACACTTGGAGTGACTTTTGCATCACCCAGCTGATTTTTAATTTAAAAAATGTTTGTTATGACATGGCATTATTTGACATGAATTCCGAGGTTACTCTTTCATTAATGGAGGCTAATCAGTATACCTCTATCCCACTTTTGATATCTAGTGTCACTGAGCAGTTGAAGGAGGAGGTCATTTTCAGTTGAATCTGCCTCTGATCTGATTCATCATTGGCTGGAGCCTGTATATTCAGACTGTAGGTGTTTCTTTAGGTGGGGCTTTTAGGCTGTTTTTGCTACTGATCATAGATATTGTGGAGAGAATTTAGATTTACTTTTTTTTAGTATCTTTCTATACTTGGCTGGCTTCTCATGAGGGCACTTTGTATCAGCCACTTTTGGCTCCTTTTCTTTAATTAGTCAGTTTGGGTGTGTGATATTTCGGATTTTTTTCCCAGTTACCTTTGAGGTTAAGCTTTTCTTGATGGCAGAAAGATCTGAGGCCAAATGCTTAGTTCTTTCTCCATTACCTGATATTGCTGTTTATATAGAAAAGTTTACTGCTCAGTTACATGAAACATGTAAGGGTTGGTATACCTTGCCTGCTATATTTGTCAGAACATCACAATTTGGCTTAACCACCACTTGGGGAATGCATATTTAGACTCGTAAGACTAAAACTGATTTTGCAAATGCAGGATTCCAGAATGGAGCTTAGGATTCATCTGATTCTCAGTGTAGTTTTTAGATATTTATTATCCTTTCATATTTTGTGAAAGCCTCTCAGTGATTACCAAATATCTGATAACAAGTCAAGATATTTGTTTGCAGCTATTTTGTTATAATTGTCAGCTTTTGATCTTTATTTAGTTTTTTGGTTGTTATGTTGTTGGAGATTGTTTGGGTAGAGATTCCATTGTTAGAGGGCTTTCGTCCACCTGCTGTCACCTCCTTGAGTTACGTGATGCCCAATTTCCTTGACCCTTGATTTTTTGCAAGTGTTCCAGGGTCATTGTAGTCAAGGATTATGTCATCCCATTTGCATTCATCATTGTAATCATTGGTCTCTTGACTGTCTTTGACTCCTACAGATAGTCATGGCTCAACCCCTATTTAAGTATCCTGACCTTCAACATCAAACTTTTAGTCCATTGATACCCTGAATAGTTTCCCTCCATATCAAAGAGGCTCCTCTGCTCAGTTAAAATGGCAGCAGTGACTACCCTATGGGGGCTGACTACATCATTACAGGTGATACAGGTGTTTAAATTGTGGTTGGTCATTTGGCTCATATCCCCACCACCATTATTTTTATGAAAGATTGACATGTGATTATCTATCTTTCTCTTCTTAAACATTTCTTACGTTCTTCAGATTCAAAGTAAAGTCACTGCTTTCCCTGCATGAAATTTTTCAGCAAGATTGTTGATGAATAAGTTTGATAATGCTTACAGTTATCTCGACAGTTCCACAGTAGAGACATTTTGTAGCTATTTATATTTTTTGTACAAGGGCCAGGCATTACAGTTTAAAGCTGTACCCTTCAGAATAGTCTTGACACCATATGTATTCTGCAAAATAGTATGAGCTTTTCCTTAACACCTTAATCTTCTAAGCCTGTGAACACACCACTACATTAAGGACTGGTTACTTCTGGTACAATCTCGTCAGTTGTCAGAATGTCATTCCAAGATTCTCCTTTCAGAAACTACCAAGTCATGCTTTATTATCAGAGCCAAGAAATCTATTCTCATTTCAACTCAATATATCATCTCTCTGTGTGTCTTTTTCAACACCTGTCTAAGTCAGTCTTAGCTGACTCCCATCCAGCTCTTTGCTATTGAACAGGCCCTGAGACTTGTATATTTCTTTCTTACACTGCATGGATTATTCCTTTTCTTCTGAATCATCACACAAATCTCTCATACCTTTGAGACAAGCTCATGTGATAACTGCATGACCAGTAATCCACTGGATAACTCAGTCACATTATTCAGGATCAACATCTTGCACATTGAGTGGTGATTAGATCGGAACAGTACTATGATGAGTGCTTCTCTACTGTCACCTTGTCTCAAGGTACATTTTTTCACATATGCCTCACTTCAGGGATGGAGTGTGTGTATATCAATGGTTAGGAATTTCAAGTCCTAATGAAGGATAATGAAACTTCCTTTTACATTAATATTTTAGAGCTTCTTGCTGTTAAAAGGGCAATGTCTCAATTTTGAATTGAGTGGAAAAATTCTCATGCTTCACTTCAAAAGTTCAATCATTTTACATTTTCCATCAAGGGGATAGTAAATCACGGATCTTTGTTTTTAAACATTGTATCTTCTTTATTAGGCTCACTCTTATCATATCAGCCTATTAACTTGCCATATTCAAGGGATAATTAATTTAGTAGTAGGTAATTTGTTTCAACTCAATTATATTCTCTAAACTGAAGGTTTTCTGGTTGATATATTCTTGGTTTGGGACATCAATGATCAATGCATCTGCCACTCCTTAAAACATACAACTCTGGGCATTTTGATTTACGGTATCTCGCTTTTGGGCATTGGGAATAGATGCATTCAGTCAGGACTGAATGGAATTGAACCTTTCTACCAATTTGTTTGTAACCCAGAGTCCTGGCTATGGCTCAGTTAATTCCTTGTTGGATTGGCTGCCTCAAGCATGGTTTCTACTTCAGTATCTTCAAGAAGACCCAAATATAGCTCTTTCTCTTTGGCCATCTTTTTGAAGAAACCATGATCCAATGTCAGATACATAGATATCCCATAGCTCAAGCTTCATACATGCAATTCTTCTCACAGCATCAGGCTTTAACTTCTAAGGTTGCCATATATTTGTCTCTGCATAGATTCACAATGGACATTCATCAAAGGAAATGGCATGTATGTCGGCAATGGTGTCTTATGAGGAAGCTGAACTCACTTTATCCAGGTGCACAAAAAATATCTTGTTTTTTGACAAGAGTTTAGTATCATCTACAATACCTCATATAAAGCAGCTTTATCAACTATATTTAGATACTCTTAAAGATGGAAATTAATTTAGTCTGTAGTGCTATCCAGTCTTCTCAAGTCCTTTTAGTCCTTTGTGCCAAAATGCCTTTTCAATTATCTAAGTGGAAAATTATAATGATATTACATGCTATGTAATAATAATGCTTACTAATTTCTTTGACTGCAATTTGTTACCTCTAGGACTACTTTGATTCCTTTCACCTGATATGTCCATTTATGGCTCATAAATGTTTAGTGGCTTGCACTAACTTCATTAGAAGCAGTAGATATTGACTGTTTATTAATTGGGAACCTTCAATTTCCCATGATTTATTCCATATTACTTTGAAAAAAATAGATTAAAAATTGATCCATATTGTTTATTCTGGGCTATCTTTTGTGAGTAACATCTCATAAGATTCATCACATCTTTATGTCCTTATATGCCTGATTGAATTGACTTCTGAAGGACATCGAGTGGGTTGGTATGTGGATCTTCCCCAATACTTTTAACTCTCATTATTTGCAGGATAAGACACTTCTTCCCTCTAAGGGTTTCCACTACTCCTTGTGCCTCTCTTCATCACATCAACTGAATTAATTGGTCTTTTTCTCTCTCTACTTTACAGGGTACTTTACCTCTTTTTCACTGGATTTCGTTCTGTGGCAAGTGTTTCCCAGGCAGGTGTACTTTATCAAACCAGTTTTTTACTAGTAACCACTGTTACACTATAATTGCTACTGGTTGCAGCAGACTCTGTAAAAATGAGATGTTCCATAAGATTATCTAGGAACTCACCAGATGGTATTACAATAATATGCTGGACTATTACAAGTAAAGAATTAGGGAATTTTAACTGCCAGTCATTCGATTGACTAAATCATAGTCAGTTTGCACATTGCCCTTCAGATTCTTTTAGTGAAACTAGGGAGTCCATACCACACCCATTTTCTAGTGGTGGACAGAGGCTTTTCCTCCACTCTTGGTGGGGCTCTTCTTCCTGGGTCCCTAGAAGTTTTTTATGTTTTCTCTCAGATGTTGGGAGGAGAGGGATAAGCTTCTGTGGGAGATTACTCATAATACCAGTTCAGATTTGATGCTCAGTTGCCCAGTTTGGTTGAGCATAGCCCTTCTCTTTAATCAATATTGGTTAAGTATATTGCTTATGGAAGAGGGTTTATTGTCTTCTTTTAATTCAAAATGTAGATTGGTCCCATCCTGGCTCCTTGGTTGAGAACAGTTGTTTCATGTCTTCCCCATAATTCTGGAGACTTCACAGGCCTTTTCCACCTTATCAGTGTTGGGTTGTAGTGTGAGGGGAAGTATATATGTTTTGGAAGTTAACATTTTCTTGCATTGAAAATATATTTCCAATAATATTTACCTCATTTTACTCACTCTCCCCTTTTCCCTCCCATTAAGAGCTGTTGTTAGAGACTGGGATTGAGTCACTCTCAAAAATGTGATAATATTACATGAATGAACTGTTTATATACAATACCAAGATAGAGAGTGCATTGGTGTTCATGGATGATGTATTGAGAGAAATATTGCCAATGCCAATTAAGTGGAGTATCTGGTGCCCTGACATCAGTCTGTCATCTTTGAACCACTTCTTCGTTCTCACACATTCCACCATGGAATCCTATCTCAACATTCAGTGCATTTTCACTCCTGGTCTGTGAATGATGAAGGTTAATGTGTTGCATGTATTAACATTCTTGCTACTTTTCATCCTGATATTATCTTTAATTTACCCATTGTACGTGTTTTTTTTAATTCTGGGAATTTCTGTTTAGACTGGTCTTGGGTTCCGATGTTTCTTATCAGGCATTTGCTTGCCTTGTACATTCTCAGGGCCTTTTTTTTTTCCACCATTCATAAACTCCATGGTTCTAGAAAAATCCCTCAAAGTCTGGATTGGTCCACTGTCTTTTGGCATTCACATTCTCTTCAGGTTCTTCTCACAAAATGGCTACTTCTAGCTTTCTTGCAGGCTTACTCTACCCTTCATACTTAGCTTCAACTCAGATAAGTAGCTAGGCTTGGTTTGTAAAAATAGAGAAGTCTTTCCTTACCTCCAGGTAAACCTAGCTCATCTTAAAATGTTCAATTTTCTACTCTTTTGGGCCCAACCTTCTCCCCTTTGGTTTAGGGCTATGAAGCATCTACATCTTTCTTCTGCATAAAGGTTCTCTCTCTTCTTGTAATATGTGCTTTTCTGGAATCACACTCAATCATGCCCACCTTCAGTGGGTTTTGTTAGGTTAGTGAAGCATTGTTCAGGATCACTTGGATGCCCCTCTTTTCCTTCCATACAAATTAACTTTTCCTTCTGGTTGGACTGAGACAATGCCATTATTGGTGTTCCTCATCTATGGTATCCCTCTTTTTTGGTTTCTTATCTGGAAGGTTTTGGGACAATGGACTCTCCCAGTTTTCTCTCCCTACCAGTCTGTTGGAGCTCCTTATAGTACATCATGCTTTGGTTCATTTTCTTCTGGATCTTTAAATTTTATTGGTGATGATACATTCTAACAATTCAACAATGGTCTTGCACGTCACCATACAAGGGGCAGTCAGTTGAAGGATCTCTAATTTTTGGGCATTGAATCTCCTGTACTGGGCTTACAGCCATCAAATTCTTTTGTTAACTTAAAATACCAGGTCCCTTTATTTTGTCACAGATCATTTGTTATGTTCCAGTATGGTTCTCTTTATGAAATGATCACTAGACCTATTGGTGTTTTGGGAACTCTATGCCAAATGAGTGCAGTGTTTGAAATTTAGATGCCTTTGCAGCCCATCTAAATTTTTCAACTCATAAAGGTTTGATCTTCTAGAAATTTCATATCCATTGGCTGAAGCAGTGAATGATTCCCACTTCTGATTACTTATTCTTTGTAATCCTTTTCAGTACAATGACCTTTCTCCCATTATCGTTGTGGATTGGATTGGATTCACCTAAATTATTTTTTCTTAACTCTGATTCTCATTTTTTCATTTATCTTCCAATAAAATTTGTTATCTTACCATATCCATGGTTGCTCATACTTGTTATCTGTTAAAGGAATCAATGAATAGTATAAAGATCATTCCCTGTACCTTTATTGCTCATTATTTCCACCACTTAGCCACTTAATATTCTTCAAAGTTTCATCATCTTCCTACCTCCACTTCAGAATTTCTCTTTATAGAGATAAGTGCTTCTTTTTCTTTGCATAAGCTTTTGTTACTTAGATGAGTGTTGCCTGACGAGGTACAATTATTTTTAACTCTACACTGTAAGACTTCCCTCTAACTATGCTCAATTCCAATCAGGGCAATGGTATTCTGCCAGTATAGATGATAATGATACTAATCCTACTACCAACCTGATGTACAATTTTAAATGCCATCAGATGTTGGATGAGGCATTTAGCCAACATGCATTTTTCCATTTTGACTTGAGGACACTCCTTCTTACCATCTCTAGGATGTTGGTTCTCAGCAGCTGTCATGCTAGTTGGAGCTGCATGAATCACATAAGTCCTTGCATATGTGTCTTGGTACCATCCTCTTACCATGGAATGGATGAAACATTCCATGTGCTATCTGGTAATTAAGTGGAATAACATCTCTATTATGCTTTCCACCTTCCTACTATACCCTGCTTTTTCATTTCTCAGCAGATATAGTGCTACTTGTCCTGGATTTGGACGCACGATGATGTGGATCATTGGTGTGGAAGCTCACCCTCCCTCTCAATTAAATTTGTCATTGTCTTTCCAAAATATGTCTACCTTATGTTTTTTGGTAAACATATTTGCAGATTTCATAGCTAATAACTTAACAAATAGATATAATATGTTCATCTAATGAAAGGAAGAAAAGGTAAAGTAGGAATTTTACAAAAGTAGCAAATTTTTATAGCTACTATTTTGCATATATGGCAGGGTGATTGATTTATTTATATGGTAATGTATGTAGAATTTCAAGTATATAGAATAGCTTAAAGAATAGGTATGGTAGTGTTATATAACCATACCAAAGCAAGAGTTTTGGTTACCCATTGGTCTTGTTATATAACATAGCACAGTAATAACTTTGTTTTAATTTCTTGTTTTATTGCTACATCATAATTTTGAAACTATAAGGTGTTTGTGTTAGTAATATGTGCTGTACAGCACTAACTGAATATTTACCTACAATTTTGTATTTCACTAAATTGTAACACTGAATTGATTCTTATTCAGGGAGCTCTGTGTCATCCATATCTTTTCTTGCCATTTCTGGACCTCCTCACCAATGTCAATGTCAGAAACTTTGTTGTTGGAGCAAACAATGTTTTATTTAGACAGAAGAAATATCTCTTTGATGTATTGGTTGAGGTGAGTAACTGTTATTCCAAAAGACAAATAATGATGAAAATTTTTAAAGAGCTTAAAATAATCATCACTAACAAATGTCAAAAAGAAAAATTTTTAAGTTTTGTGTACGTGTATTTTGTAAACATACACCAAGTATATGAAAAAGGATAAAATGATTCAATTTTACATTCAATTTATGTTCAGTTTAAAGCATCATTTAAATAACTTCAGAAATTATTTATGCTTAGTTGTTATACTGTAAGTAATGAATTTTAGTAGTGTTTATCAGTGAAACTCTGAGCAGAATCTATGCAGAATCAATAGTTTGTGATGACAAGAAACCCACTTGAAGTAAAATGTATCTCAAGACAACTGTTATAGATATTAGAATTTTTATTAAAATGAAGTAGAGAACAATGTTTTGATCTTTTTAGTTCATTTTCAGGTTGACATTAACCAGCTGTTTCAAGATACAGAATCAGTAGTCATTGTCTTTTCACTATCTATATTTTTCTGTAATGTTTCAAATGATGTTTGACAAGTTGTGTGTAGATGGAAAAGAAACAACTAGTATGTAAAAATGTTGTTTACGGAGATATTAATTATGTTTTAAGTTTTTATGTATATTATTTGATTTGCTTTGTGTAAAGCTTGTTTATGGATTCACAAGTGCTAGCTTTATACTGTAGGATAATAATTGTCATTTTCAGAGGCAAATAAAAGTGATAAGAAAACAGTGCTAACTTACATTTAGATTCCTTGTTCAATATTTTGACTGTGGCATTATCCTTTGCATCCACCATATATTAGAATAATTTCTTAAATGATGTGCAATGGAATGTCAGTCATAATGAGATTTTTCTTCCATCTTACTGCCTCATGACTCTCCTTTTCACATGCTAAGAATGAGACTAGGCTACAATAACCATTTGCATGCCATTTAGTTAAATAAGTATAAATTTATATTATAAACAATTTTCTGTAGTTTCATTTGATAGCTTTGCTTTTGCCTGGTCACACCTCATTGTCAATGTCTTTGCAGCTTAGGACTGTGCCAAGTTTCTCTTATTCAAATCTTCTGTGTGACATACATCAACATTTAATCTGGAATGGTCTGATCTCTGTAAATGTTCAAAAATAAAGTGATGTAATTGTACAGATGAAACCAAAAGACTGTCAATGTAATGGAAATATTGACAAGAGTGTCACGCTAACAATAAGAGTAATATACAGTTGTTTAGAATTTCTTTTAGTGGCTTGCTTATTAGTTGTTGGGTTTTTTTCATTAATAAAGTTTCTTTCAGTAGTTCTGGTGGTAGAGAATGCTAATTCAATTCAACAAAGATGGATAGTAACTAACAACAGTTACCAAAGTGCCATAAAAGAGCACAGTGTGCCCAAAAGTATTTGATGTTGGTGATATAAGGATATGAGTTCTTAGCAGTTATATGAAATCCATCACCCATTTTCTTGAAATTGACAGTTGTAGCCCAGTATTTCATTTTCAATTAGTCTCTGTGGATCATGAAGAAAGAAAATGTGTTTCACTAATTTAGTGCCATTTGCAATGTTATTTCAGAATATAATTGAATTACATGTACGTTGTTCATGTAAAACCTGTGAATGTAAGTATGTTAAACTGGTAAGTTTTCATTTGTTTGACTTATAAATAAACTATTTTTCAGATTGAAGATTCAAGAATTGATATTTTTGATGCAGAACTCAGGAAATAACTCCATCTAACTACAGAAGATTTACGATTTGCTGATTACTTGGTCAAACATGTTAATGATGAAAGCAGGGATTTTTTTTGGATGGAACAGGTGGGCTTGAAGAACAATATAGTAGTTTAAATGTTTATATTTTATCTACAAATTCACATTTGCACAAATGTTTTTCTTGTATGTTTAGATATACTTGATTGTAAGGCACATTATCAAAGATTGATTCAGGTAATAGATTAATAAATAAATAATGTTATGAAGGTTAACACAGCTTGAATGTTGTTATAAATTCTTCAAAAAGTTTCATATTTGAATTTTTACAAAGCATGATATAATATTTGTTCCAGATACAATTATAAAAACATCTGTAAAATTTTGCTTTTTAATTATTATAACGTTTCCTTGCTAAATAATTTATCTGCTCATCATGTAAACTAATGGTTTTGGACTTGGGCTGTCATCTTGGTGTTTTTATTTAAAGCTGTAAACTACAAATCAACAGATATAAAGTACACTTTAACTGTCTGTGTCATGTTGGTCAGTTAAACCAGCCCATTATCTGTGATGCTATACATAGTATTTTTACTGTGGTTCTCAATTAACTAAATGTAGCTTTACAAAATTTGATAAGCTTTTACTAACCATTACAAGTCTTGTACACAAAAAAATCAGGCTTTTTGAATAAAGTATTCCTACTAAAGATCTGTCTGTGAATCCCCGAAGTCTTCACTGAGTCAGGTTTGAATGTACGATGATTTTCATGTTAAGAATAAAATGCATCAATGATAAGACTTCTGAACCTGATAATATTTATCCAAGGGTTTTGAAGGAGATTAAGGATTGGCTACTACTTTTTTGTCAGTTTTTGAATAGTGGGTGGGTACTGGAGGATTGGAGGTTGGTTAATGTTTCTCCTTTTTTCAATGGATGGGATAAAAATTGTTCCAGTAATCAGTTGCTCATTATTATTCTTATATAATTGTGGGTAAAAGTTTTAGGTACCCTGATAAATGATGATTTATGAAGTCATAGTTTAGAAATTTAAGGTTTTACCAAAATAAAATAGTGCCTTGTAAATCTTTCGAAATTCTTTGAAGAGATTATTGCTTGCATAGATAAGCAATGGTGTAGATTTCAATATAGTACTTTTCTCCACTCACAAGATTATACATTTCTGTTTGTTGTTACTCTCTGTATGCAAACTTTTTAATTACTCATGCTACAAGCCTTTTACATCCCCTATTTAAATCAAATGATTCCAACTTGTTACTAATGTAAAGCATCATGCATCACTTCACCAATAGAAGTGTAGTACAATAACATGACACATGACTCCCTCTCTACATTGCTACTGAACTATCACCTCTTGTTTGGTAGCACTTGCACTTGAGCATCTTTCTTTTGTCTGATTAGTGTTTTCGATTGAATTAGTTATTAAATGGTTTCAATTTAACATATTTAAAAAATTTTTAAAGCAGTAAGGCATACTTATTCTGCTCACATATATTTTTAGTTCAACTACTTTTCTCTTTTACAACATGAATTCCAATGATAATGTCACCACTTAAGTGTCTTTATATTTTACAAGTACTTTACCACAGGTTTCAGGTGGTTGAGATCTATGAGGAGATTTGTCTACATTTATTTGCAGAGAATTTGAATATTATATGGGTCAGCTTTTTACTCCACACACTGCCTACCTTTCTCCTGAACATGTGGAACCTGGGCAGCTTAACAAGTACTTTGATTGCTTCTTATCCCCTTCTGAATGTGCTGTCCTTCCATACCTTTCCTGAGGATTCTGTCTGGCATTTTATAGTTTTTTTGGACATTATTTCTCAGGCATATGATGTTTTGTCTCTTGCCCCTATATCTTATGACCCATGTCCTTCATTACTGCATGACTATACTTCCCACATTTATTTGTTTTTTTAACATGTTCCTTAACATTTGTAATTTATGCTGAACAGTTTGCCTCAGTTGAGTTATGGTTTTAGTATGCTTCATCTCCAGTGAGCTTCAGATTATCAGTATGCCTTTAAATGTCATATTATTGACTGTTCATATCTTCACCAATAACTTTTGAGTTCCGTTTTACCCATTTGGGGAGCTGGTCCCAGCTCTCCCATTAGTCTCACCCATGCCAAATGTTCCTACCTTTGTTTTACTCTCATGAATCGTTTGCATGGCCTTTCCACTGTCTATCTTCTGTCTGAAGCTCTTACAGAAGTCATGAGGGAGTTTCTGAGGACATCCATTTCATCCTTCACTCATTTGTCATCTTTGGCAAGGGCTTTGCAATGTCTTTTATGTGTTGTTGGAATCTTTTAGGTCATGATGATATTTTATCTCAAAACAGTTTACCTGCTCTTTATATTTAGGATTTGCTAAAAGCTCTGCTTTTAAGATGTTTTTTCTTTGATATTTCTTGGAATCTTTGGAGTCTGATGGCATTTGGCAACAATCTGCTCCTTAACACCTGGTTATCTATTTGTCTCAGTCAGAACTGTGAATGATGCTAAATCCAGTTTCCCATCCTTCCCATTCCATGCACTCAACTGCCCCTTCTTTTTGTGGCAGTTTTTTCTTTTATCATAACCTGGTGAGTATATACCTCATGAGAACTCAACCTGTAGCCTTCATTCATTGGTGATGTTCTTTCACCACTGATGTTTGAGGTCTTTAGGGTTTGTCAGAGGGACTTGAAATTCCAATTACTGTCACATCTCCCTTGTCACAGGTACCTGTTTCTTTCATCTTCCCCTTGGAATCCCATAACTTGCCAGCTAGGTGGTTCAGGACCTCCTAACCTAATGGGCTATCACTCCTGTTCCTCATTCTTCTTCAGGGTTTTACTCTCGTCTTGAAGCTTGTAATTGATCTATTTCACTTCTGTTGTTTTATTCACTCTCCCATGCATTTTCTCCAGGTTTATGGATGATCGGGATAGACATCTCCATAGCTTATTTGCATATTCTCACCTCGGTACCATTTCATCCTTATCTTCAGTTCATCCATCAAGGAATGGTGTATGAATTTTGTACCCTGCCCTTTGGGCTGGATTCTGTTTCTTATGTGTTTTGTTGAGTGGTGAGAGCTTTTGCTCTTCATCTTAAATCCCTGGGGCTGCATTTCCATTTTTACATGGATAATTGACTACTTCTGGCCCATTTCAAACAGAAGTTGACCGACTGAATAGGCTGGTTGATCAAACTGAAGTATTTTTATATATCCTTCCCAATACCTTGTGCATTTGGTTTTCTTTTTCAATAGTCATCTCAGTGGGGCCAAACCTTCTCTCATCTGACTCTTCTGTGAAATTGTCAGTTTGCCATACTCCTTATGTTTCCTCATTTCCTGCATGCAAAGTTATGTCACTTTTGGCAAGTGATCTTCTGTGACACCACTAATCTCTTTTGGCCATGTGAACATAGATTATATTCATTGGATTCAGTATGGTTAGTGTAAACTTGCTAAGAATTCCTTGGATGCTCCCTTTACCATTCCTCCTACATTATCTTTTTTTTGTGATTAGACAAGACTCGTATTGTCAGTGTCTTGCTCCCTTCTTTTGTCTGGATTTACATCTGTTTATGGAACCATCCCTTTAGGGTTGGGGTGCATGTGTTAATCCCCAAGAGGCTTCTGGTTGTTAATCTCAATGAATATTCTTTATCTATCAATGTTCTAGAGCTTCTAGACATTTGTGGATTTTTGGATCACTTTCTTCTGATTTGTCAGACATTGACTGGTGATAATTTGTTCTGATAATTCAACAGTGATGGCTTATATCAATCACCAAGATGGCACATGGCCAAAATCCCACTGTTTTTAAATATTGGATCTCCTGTATAGGACCCAATTGCAATGCATTCAATTAATTTGTGTCATGTCACAGGTGCTATCAACCTCATGATAAATTATGTATCCCACCCTGACAAGATTGACCTGATAAAGTAGTCCCTCCCTCTTGTTTTCAGGTGGCTTTGCAATCTGTGGGGTTTTCCTAACATTGATTCATTCGTCACCACTCCCTCTTTTGGTGTTCAGTACTTTATACTTTGGCTATAGATGCCTTTAGCCAGGATTAGTCCCACAAATTCCCATATGTGTATCTTCCTACCCTGTTACTACATTGGGTTGTTTCCGTTATCTGTTCCACCCTGTTCCAGGTCCTTCTGATCTCTCCCTATGAGCTGGCTTAACCATTATTTCCTTGTTTATTCCAACTGCAGTTATTTCCTCCTGTACCACTTCTGCTGCTGCCCAAACTCTTTTATCAATCCTAGTTACCAATTCTGTATCCTCTATCTTCACGTCTGCTTTGTTCTAGTCCTTCACAAGTAGATTTGCTTTCATCCGTCAAGTAGTTTTTATTTGGCTCAGTCCTCCTGTCTTTCCTCCTTGGAAGTGTATCAGCAAAAAAGGGTTTGTCCTTCACAATGGGCTTTGCCTTGGAGATTTTCTACTGTTCAATCTCCTCAATTTTAGGTTATTGGGCAACTTTATCAAATCTTTTTTGTCTTTCTCAATACTATGGGGTTTTTCTCTCACTGATCTTTACCATATTAATCCATTCCTTTTAGATTTGTTAACTTCTTCAGTGACCTGCTCTTCAGAATTGTGATATTCCATTACTTTACCTCAGTTGAAACCTATTTCTTTGTGTTCTTTCTTTCATCTGTTCCTTAAAATGAATTTCCTTCTCCTTCCCTTTGGGTGTAGACATTCGTAAGCTGACTTGTTTGGCATTGTTTTTACATATGTACGCACACACGTGGATGTTAGTACCCTGTGGTCTGGTTTTAATCTTAGAGTGAACCAATCACTGTAAGTTCATGCACAAGTTTTGGGTTGTCTGTCTTCCTTCCTCAATTTTCTCCATCTTTTTTTGTGGATCACAGATGTAATATGTGGGACTGTTTTGGTTTCTGTCCTTGGCTTCCCCTCATGCCCTCTTCTTACAGGGATGTTACTGCCATATGGAAGGTTCTAATCTGTTTCATGGTTGAGAGAATTGATTGCATACAGTAAACATCCGTTTGATACCAAATATCAAATTTCTGAAATGATAGATCAGAGCTAATCCTGTTTTATACCCAGGAATTGGAGTGGTTTTTAATTCCCTAGTTCTTAGGTTTGAAGAGAAGAGTGTATGATTCTCATTCTACCTTTGTTTGAATGTAGCTGACTTACTGAGTATTGTTTGCCATGTCATAGTGACTCTTCATCATTGAATACATTCTAATTTACCCACTTTTTTAATTGTAGAATTAAGTTACAATATCTTTCTCCAGGTAGGACCACTTTCCTGATGCATTCATTTCCATTCAGATGTGCTCCTCTTACACATATGGGCAAAGAGTATACCTGGATCAGAAGTAATACAGTCTGTCTCTTCTTGTCATATTATTTCATTTGCAGAAGATGCTTTAGGGGTAAATCTGTTTTTTCCTTGCACAGGTTCCTCCTGCTAATTTAATCTTTCTAGCTAATTTTGAGAATTACTGTATCAAAAGTTATAATTTTCCTATACTGAAACTATATTTCCAACAGGTACTTTCTTCTGCCTATACTTACTATGGTTCCCCACTCATGACTAATGCTTCAATTATTTATTAACCTTCTAAGTGATAGTGCGAAAGAGGTGCACAGAAGGAACCATATGTGTCATGTGAGTGTATTGGTGGAAAATTGATGCATGATGATTTACGTTAGAGACATGTTGGAATAATTTGATTCCAGTAGAAGTGGTGTAGAAAGAAGTCTTTTAGCATGTGTAGTAAAGAGTTTACATTTTTAGTATAGGAATTTTTAACTTTGTATCTCAGTTTTCAGAAGGCATTTGAGAAGGTGCTACATAATACACTTGTAAAAAATTATCTCTGTAGGTTTAGCTAATTGGATAAAAGAGTGGAAGGTTGGAAGGGAGCAGAGGATTGTTACGTATGTAGTTCAGTGTATCTTACAGTTTTGTATTACATTTGTAGCACCCTTAGAACTTCATAAATGAATATGAAGTGTTTTTTGTTTTGTTTTTCTGGTAAAACTTTATATCTTATTGGTTATTATTTCTACCCTAACATAAGCTGTACTGAAATCATCAAATACTTTGAAAGTTGAAAAATATGAAATAAGATGAACAATACTTTTTTATTCTTTGCTGTTTTGTCAGATTTTTTTTAATCTTCACTGTTTCTACTGTTAGCCTTTTTTAAGTTTTCTTTTCATTTTATTATTTCCTGTGCACGTGCTGCCATCCTCTGTCAAAAACAATAGATTATAGCGAAAGGCAATCATCCATCTGGAATAAACACCACAAAAAGTATATGATTCGGATGATCTTTGCAACTGTAAACAAGTCCTAAATTTTTTACACTAAACTAGTTGTTCAAATATAAATTCACTTAGGTTTGAAATATGTATTTTAAAATACAAATAAATATAATATTAGAATGTAATATGCAATAATTTAACTGACTCTTGAATTAAGCTATAAATAATTAAAAATTTCCATGAACTGCTTGAAGCTAAACAACAACAGAGATAAAGAACCTGAGACTGTCTGTGTATGCTTGCCAAAAAAAACTTAGTGCAATTTCTAATATGATATGTTACATGCAACCAGGTGTCCTCTATATGCAAAACATTCCTGTGTTACAAGCCTTAAACTCCCATAATCAGTGTGGTTCAACTCTTGGTGTAGGTTAAAACCAACCTTTCAGATTTTATTTATATTAGATTTTTATTAAATTTGGATTTGGATTGGTTTAAGATTATGAACAATGTAACATAATGAGAAGATCTAAACTTAGTAGTTATTTTAATATTTTCAGGTTGGGAAGGTGGCGAAGAATGGGTGAGAGCCCAATTTAAACTGTATTTATTAAGCCTACTACGGACATCACAGCTTGAAGGTACTATAATCATTTTTAAAATTAATTTTTGTTATGTTTATCTTTGTCATGTAAAGTTTGTATTATTAAAAATTTAAATAAAGTTCAAAGTTAGCTTTAGCACTTGGCACAGGGCTCTAGGCTGGTGAAAACTTTTAGCCACATGTTTCTTGGATTGTTATAAGATAAAAAAGTTAGAAAAAATAAATGGATTAAGAAGCTTTTATGGCACATCAAAAACTTCAGTTATAAGATAAAACATTTTTGCATACCAGTATTATGGGACTTTTTTGCATTATTAATTAATATTAATGAACTTTTTATTTTAATTTATTAACAGTTTTGCTTTTATTTTTAAACAGTTTTCAGCTAAGCAAAATTTCCTATTGGACATAATTCACAGTCTGTACTTTTGAAACATTTTTGTCAAAAATTATCCCCTTCTGTTTTTTTGTGAAGAAGGTCTACCTTTCTTTTCTTTTAAGAGAATAAATACAAAGAAGGAATTGATTAGAATGTTTGTATAAAACACAGTAAGGTCACCACACAAATGATTCAATGATTTGTATTTTTTGGGATTTTATACAGATGGTGGTAAGAAGGCTGAAGAATTTAATTTCAATTTTGTAATGGCATGGAAAACCACACATAACTACAAGATGTGGAAAAGTGGGAATTATCAAGGAGTCTTGGAAGTTAATCCAGTGTAAGAAAAGTTTTGTTTAATAGTAATGATATACTTAAATTTATCACAAGTTTTAAGATATTCTTACCTGTTTTTTTTTTTATAAGGAGGCAGTAGCACTGCCTGTGTAGGGATGGCTTGGATTGTTCAGAAAAATGGTATTTTAAATATTTCCTCAGTAGGTCATCAGAATTTTAAAATACTGTACAGTATTTTCTTTTATAGCAATATCTACAGTTATGTGAAAAAGTTAGGAGACCCTATGAAAGCCTGTATATTTGTGTAACATTTTTTGATATATAGATATTTAATCTCAATTTCAACAATACTGAGAGATTATAGGAATATAACTAAAAAATTAAAACTGAATAAAAGACTTTTCAAGATCTTCTGTAAATGTAATTCTACCAAAATGCATATTCTAACTGAGGGAAAAGCTAGGATACTCTACCCCCTAATAGCTAGTGTTACCACCTTTGGCTGAAATAACTGCTGTGAGTTGCTTCTTGTAGTCATCTAACAGTCTCTGACAATGGTCTGAAGAAAGTTTGCCCCACTCCTTAATGCATAATTCGTTCAGCTGTGAGATGTTTGGGGTGTTTCTTGCATGTACAGCTCATTTCAAGCTACCTCACAGCATCTCAATGGGATTAAGATCTGGGCTTTCACTCAGCCATTCCAGGACTCTCCATTTCTTAGTTTTCAGCTCTTCCTTGGTGGATTTACTGGTATGGTTCGGGTCATTGTTGTGTTGCAGGGTCCTGTTCTGCTTCAGCTTTAATTTTAGTACAGATGGTCTCACATGATCCTCAAGCACCCTCTGATACACAGTAGAATTCATGGTGGATTCTATTATTGTGAGCTTTCCAGGTCCTACTGCAGCAAAGCAGCCCCAAACCATGACACTTCCACCTCCATGCTTCACAGTTGGTATGAGGATCTTTTCTTGGAATGCTGTATTTGGTTTACGCCAAACGTGTCCTCTGTTCTGGTGACCAAATAATTCAATTTTGGACTCATCTGTCAAAGAACATTATTCCAGAAGTCCTGGTGTTTGTCTACATTCTCTCTGGCAAACTTCAGTCTGGCCTTGATGTTTCTCTTAGAGAGCAAACGTTTCCTCCTTGCATACCTCTCATGCAAGTTACACTTGTGCAGTCTCTTTCTGATTGTAGAGGCATGCACTTTCACATTAACAGCAGTCAGAACCTCCTGTGGGTCCCGTGATGACATGTTAGGGTGTTTGGATACCTCTTTTAGCATCTTGCAGTCTGCTCTTGAGGTTAAATTGCTTGGACAACCAGACCTGGGCATGTTGACAGTTGTTTTGAAAACCCTCCACTTGTTGACTATTTTCCGGACAGTGGAATGCTGATTTTAAATTCTCTTGAGATCTTTTTAAATCTCTTTACAGACTCATAAGCTGCAACAATTTTCTTTCTGAAGACCTCAGCTCTTTTGCTCTTACCATGGTGCACACTCTCACTTCAACAGTCAGAAGCACACCAAACTAAATATCTAAGGTTTAAATAGGGCAAACCCCATTCAAAATGCTGAGTAACGATCTTCTCATTGTATGCACCTGGTGTGATGCACCTGTGTGTGAGTTGAGCCATTTTAAGTGCAAATAAATGTGGTGATGTCCTAACTTTTTCTTCAGTTAGAATATGCATTTTTGTAGAATTGCATTTACAGAAGACCTTAAAGTCTTTTCTTCAGTTTTAATTTTTTAGTTATATTTTTATAATCTTTCGGTATTGTTAAAATTGAGATTAAATATCTATATATCCAAAAATGCTACAATATACACAGGCTTTCAAGCCAAGTGTTTAAGATGCTTGACTCAATCTGAGGTTTGCAGTTCCAAATCCCTATTACACCACGCGTGCTTTTCCTTGCAACCATGAGTGTGTTGTTATGTGATGGTCAATCCCACTAATCATTGGTAAAAGAGTAGTACAAGAGTTGACCATGGGTAGTGATGACTAGTTGTCTTTCCTCTAGTCTTGCACTGCTAAATTAGGGACATTAGTCACAGATAGCCCTTGTGTAGCTTTGTACAAAATTCAAACAAACAAACTGCCTGAGTAACCAGTTTAAATAATGTTTTAAATATCATGGACAAAAAGTTTGAATTCTTGTTCTTCTTTCTGCTCCATCTCTTATTACATAATGACACAGAAACTATCACGTTAACTAATTTCACTGAGGTGACATACTTTCAGATGGATTATCCACTTTTATAAGTATTATTAATTTGTAGCAGTTTTTAAAAAATCATAAGTCTGGTGTAAATAATGTTATTAATACCCTCTGAAGTGATTTTTCTTACAGAAATATGTTATTCCTCAAAAATGCTTATGTAAAGAATGAAATGGGAATTACCAGTCATTAATAGATAAACAATAAATGTTACAGTTGGAGCTTCTTTGTATTTAATATTGGTTATAAATTCAATTTTCCTGTATCTTTTGAAATGCTGCATTGAAAAAAACAACAAAAAACAAGCAAATTTATAAAGAAAAACTTCAAAAAAGTAGGTAAATATAGGTATGGCTAATATCAATCCTTCAAAAACAATGCAGACAAGATAGGGGTGGCATTTTTTGCACATGTATTAGTTGAAGTTTACAACACTCAAATAATATAGTCACTTCATAAATTTTGTTTAGAGTGCTGCATTACATATCTGTGAGAGGTAAAAGATAATAGTTTTATGCATACATGTGGATAGATTGGTAAAAGAAAATGTTGATGTCTTTCTAAATAAAAAATGTACCTCAGCATTGTTTTAAGTCATTTTTTAATCTGATCAGTTGTTGTTGGTTTAAATGCAAGTTGTTACTTTTACCTTTTGTTTTAAGATCTACTAGTAATTTGTTTATCCTTTGAAAAGCTTAATGTAGTAATAAGGCAAAACACAAACATCATAATATGAAACATTTTTATTCAACATCCGTAAACTAGAGGTACAAAACAAACAGTTATAAATGCAACAGAAATATGGTATAATTTGTAATAAATTAAAAGTAAATAATTTGAATAAAAAAGGTATAACAAGGAAATTAAACTTGTGTAACACAAATTAAATAGTGAAATTAAAATAAATTTAAATCAAATGAGAATATGTATTATTTAGAGCTAAAGAGTTTTTATGTGTAATGTTTGTCTGTTTAGAGAAGTTTAAAGTTGGAGAAAGAAATAAGATACCCTGTTTCTGTATTTTACTTATAGATAGCAGAGACGGGAGGGTTTCATAACATTTTTACCAGTTTTTATAGATATGCCCATGTGTTCACATGCTTGTACTTTAAGTTGACATATAGGAGGCCTAACAGTCTCCATACTTGTATGAAACGATGAGATGTGAAATAATTGGCAGTCACCAAATTATCTTTGTAGCAGAAAAATCTGTTAGTCTGAATGTGGGTTTCTTAGTAACTTTCAGGTAAATTTGAGGATAGTAAGTGTTTACATAATTATTTCAACTCTTTTGTGATAAGGGAGCTTTATCTCCCTAGATATGGTAAGCAGGTATATAAGGGAAGTTTGGGTACAGTGTATACCATAGGTGGTTTGATGAATGCATTGAATAAGAATGAGGAAGTTATTTTCTCTAAAAAAAAATGCTTTGGGAAGCCATTTCAAGGTGAGACTGTAGGCCCTATTTAGTAGGCAGTGAATAAGACTGTGTTTGAAAAATAAGGGTATAAAACTGTCATACTGAGTGAAAAAGCCAATAAGTGTATTCTTATAATTGACAGGAAATGAAAAGCAGTTAGCATCATGGTTAACAAGAATGTCTAGAAAGGAAATAGTTCTTTGTCTTAGTTTCATGAGTGAAGTGTATGGAGGGATCTTGTAAATTAAGATATTCAAGAAAGTGTTAGATATGATGAATGTGGTGAAAAATAAGGGAAGTATTATTAACATACTTTATTTAGAGAACAGGTTGAAGCTTAAAGAACAGTTGTCAATTGAGTTACGTTTGTGGTGATAGAAAAATGTTGGCAAGTGTAGGATCCAGGAAAGAGCCCATAGCAGCAACAACAACTACCTGCTCATGTAAAGTATTATTAAAGAGGAATAGAGAGTCTTTAAGTAAGAGTTCAAGCATAGAGTTTAAATTGGATTTAGAAAGTCTGTTGAAAAGAATGTTTTTCATATCAATTGAGGATAGTAAGCATTACATAATTGTTGACTAATTTCTTGAAAATTGGGAGGAATCGGGTCTTGTAAATTCATTTCTAATCAAAGGTTTCAAGGTTGGAACAATGAATTTGGCTGAGTTATGACTGTGAGTGCCTAAGGCAGAGATAATAGGTCACAGGGATATTTTGAAGTTGGATAGTAATGATTGATTGCACGTGTTTTCAGGCTGGAATCCTTTGTGCCACTTTTGTGCATGTGTTTGAGTTTTTTCTACTGTTATGTCCTGAGGGCTTTTTATGGTGGGGTTTGTGGAACTTGGCTGAGCAGACAGTCCCTCTACTTCTAGATGTCCATGGATGTCAGGGCTCTCTGTAGCTAAGTTTAACTTATCTGCATAGTAGTGGGAAAGGAAGTAGGCATGATTAATGTTATAACTGAAGCACAAAAGAATCATATATCATGTTGTCGACTGCTGACAAGTGCAACAACTAATTCCTCTCCCTGGATGCTCTCAGAAAATTCAACGTGTTTTCAAACATGTCAACATGACCAGAAAGCAGCAAGAAGTTCACTGTTATGCCATAACAAATCTATATACTTACCAGTTAGATCAGTCACTCTAATGAAGGAATGATCCTGTAGCACATCAGTAAACATAACATGTCCTAGCACACGTCTTGGCACATCTCGGTTATTTTAACTATCAAAACTTCAAGGTGATGTTTGTTATCATTGTTTTTTTAAGTCTATCCATGATTGAAATTCCTTTTTTGCCAGGCATAGAAATGCTTAATAGAAAGATTGTGGAATGTGAAAGCTCTGTTGTTCTTGTGGTCTTCTATCACTCCAGTGACTGATTGATCACTTGGCAATAAAAATGCCAGACTTTGTGCAAGTAACTTTAAAGCCTGCATCTTTGCATTAGTTTCTTATGATAGCTAACAGTATACAAATGGTGTGAAATACTAAAAGCCTTGGTACTATGTTCTTCACTTTGCCTGTGTTTTCACAGTATTTCTGTAGCCATTGCACATATGGTTTGGTTAATGATAATTATGATGCTGATGAGTTGCAGTATTTCTATGATATATTGGAACTAAACTAGTATTTCACGAATGGCAGATATTTCTCCTACAGAAGTGTGTAATATGAGCAAGTAACTTACAACATTCATAGAAATTTCAAACTTTTTTGGACTGATATGTTGAATAATGTCCATCTACTCACTGTTTGGCCTCCTAATTAATGGGAGCTGGCACTCATTTAAACTAGGTTCTTTTTATAGACTTCTTTTTTCACATCATCTGTATTAATTCACATGTACTGTCTTGATAGTGGTCCAGTGCATTCTTCAGCATTGTATGCTGGTAGAAGGGGCTGCCCAATTTCATGAGTCCTCTGGTTTTCTGTTTGGACTAGTATATTTTTTCTTACATACATGGAGTTGGGATCCATGCATCTCTTGCTGCACTGCTATACTATTTACCCTGTGTCTTCTCCCCACTTCTACCTCTGTTTCCTCCAATCTGTATGTTGTCCCACTCCAAGGTTGTTTGGATGTAAGGCTGAATATATATGACTGTTCTGTTTGTGATTGAATTTTAAACATGCAAAGTATTGTGTGAATTTTATTTTCACTGACAACTATTTATTTACTGAAATTTTTAAATAAAATTTCTCAAGATCAGTTGTTGTAAGATTAATTCATTGGAATTTAAAAGATAATCATTGAGCACCTGAAGTTTTATAAACGAGTTTGTTTAATTGATTGAGGAGATTTCCAAATTTATGATTTTTAGCATTTCATGATTCATCTGTTATTGCAATGTCATTTCAGTAGCAGATAATTTGTATTTACAGAATAATGATAAACAATATGAAGCCCATTTGTTTGTGTGAGAAAAAAACTTGTTTCTGTTGATTGTAGTAATCAGATCTGACTGGACTTGCTAAAAATAATCATAATTCTCTACCAGAGCTACCCAGCCTCTTATTAAACATGAAATCTCATGAACATGGTTAAACAATCAAAATATTTTGTACAAGATTTGTTATTCATTATTGAATCATAATTTTTATCACATGCACACAATGTTTTTGTGTCATTGAAAATGCCTGGAGCATGAGCCTAAAACTTGGCTATCACTTATATATTACAAATAGTTAAGAAACAGAACCTCTTTGCCAGAAAAATTAACTCAAACTTTTGATTTAATGATTGCAATAGGCTTAGAAAAACAAGTTGAAAATAATATGAACAAACACATTATGAAAAATAAAACAAGATTTATTGTTCTTTGCAAGTGCACAACTGGCTATGGTATCAAAGTTATGATGAGAAGTTTTTGCAATACCATAGAATCAAGTTTTTTCTAATACAGTGATTATCAACTAATAAATGACAGTTTAGTTATGTACAAAATAACATGAGCTTTTTTTTGCATTGTGAGTAAGATTATAATGTAACAGTGTGTGTGAATGCTGCTCTTTTTATTCTGCTTTTGAATAGATTTATAATAATAATTTAGGTCATCTAACATGATGATAAAAATAGGCTAAAAGCCATTCTAAAAACAACAATTTGATTACAAGAGAATAAAAACGTAAAAGATTCTTTGGGTATAGTTTACAAAATTCTTCAGTGATTCCAGATTCGTCACTTACTGCATTTCTCAGACCCAACTCAGTTGTGACAGAAGTAAATAAAGTGATTAAATTGTTTTTATGTATAATTTTTATTTTTTAGATTATATGTATGCAGAAATATAATTATTAATACTGTTATCACTCAATTAACTCTCTTTAAGACAGCATGTAAGTAGTATTGGGTATGATTATAATAGCAATGAATATAAAATCTAAAAGTTTTTGGATTGCTTCCCCTCTGTTATATGACAATAAACCAGAGTACAGTCACATTGATAGTTTGCATTGATTTATAATCCAACCAATGAGACATTGCCACATTTTTTTTATCAACTTCATAGCTAAATCAAATAAAAATTCAAAATATGGAAGTAAAACAAGAAATCATGTGCAGTGTATAAAGTGTTTGTTGATAATGTTTTAATCCTAATTTTCAGGAATAAAATACACCTTTTTATTAGCTGAGTGGATTAATTTTAAAATGGTTTATCAGGTTGTTTTTTTTGTAGTTGAACTTGATTTTTTGAAATATTTTTATAGTCATCCTTTTCATGGTCATTTGAATGTTGGGGACGTGAAACTTTGACTTGCACAGTAAGTAGAGATTAATGATTACTTCATTTATAGTTCATGAAAAAACTTTATATTAATTTTTATTTTATTTCAATAGAAACTGCAGAAATATTTAGTTTGTACAGACTTAAAATGATAATTTTAACTTTTTTTTCCAAAAGTGTTTTGTTCATGGATTTTTTTGTAGCACAGTGCAAAACTCAGAAAAAGGTAGACAGTTAAATCAAGCAGTAATGAGCACTGGAAAAGCTGTTGTTCAAACCAGTCGAGTTTTTGGTTAGTTGGCATATTTGGGTAATCACAAGCATTAAGTTAATGTTTTGAAGTATAATATTGAATTTTTGGTTTCAAAAATTTAATTCAGCTATCATTTTCATTTGGACAGTTTTATTTTCTACTTTAAAATTCTCTAGTGGTAGTTTAATATTATGTTTTTTCCTATTTTTTTAAATTTCAAAGTTAAAAACTTCAATTTAAAGAATTTTTTTTGTATTTTTAACACAATATTTTTCTTTCTAGTGCTTGGTTTATTTTACTGGTATTTGAATAATTAAAGGTGTTAACGATTATGAATATGAAAGATCAAAGTACTTATGCACAAAGATCATTTACCAAGTTATAGTAGTAACAATACTAATAGTTACCCAACGTAAATGTTTATAAAAGCATTTTTGGAGTAAATACTAAAATATTAGTCAATTGTGTTTAGTTTTTGTAGTTATTATTATCATTGAACAAGTAAAGAAACCATTTGAATTGAAATATTTATTCACAAACATATATATTATGATACTTAATTTATAATTGTTACTTGTGTGAAAAAATTTGAACAAATTATCCAAAATATGTAGTTAAAACTAACTTTTATGCAAAGAACAAAACAACAACAAATGCTTGAAAAATTAACTTTTGAAAATCAACCTACATAAGTCATAATCAAAATATGTTAATAAATAGTAATTATGTTTTATGTTCTTCGTAGACTAAACGCAACAGAAAAACACAGATAACAGCTTGTATAATTTATTACACTAAACTATTAACAAATATAACAGATATAACATAAATTATATAATAACAGTGACAGATATTAAGTTATAACATTCGAAATTAATTACAAAACAAAATAATACTAGTTTCAAACTTCAAAATTAATCACAATACAAAATGGTACTAGCCTGTATCTAATATAATGATCTAAAATGAAAGTCTCAAATTCCAGTCTAGGGTGTGAATTTGGTCCCACGAAGAAATTCTGAAGCTTAAATGAAGAAGTTCAGCAACGATTCACAGTTCAATAAATTCGCCGACTCTCAGCACAAGCAGTAATTCAGATGGATCGTAGAGATTGACGAAATAAAATCACAGCTTCCGTAGATCTAACTCCAATCACAAATCCAAGTTGAATAATCACAGCAAACACTTAATCTTTCTCATATAACTGACTCTCTTCTTTTGAAATAAAACTAATATCTGACTCTCCTCTTTTCTTCGAATAAAAACTGATGTCTGAATATCTCTCTTTCTTCGAATAAAAACTGATGAATGAATCTCTCTCTTGTCTCTCGCATCTTCGTCTGTTTATATATTGTAGGCCTAAACTCTTCGAAAGACCGCGAAAATTCCACAGGTCTCCAGAGCAAACCACGCATGTCCGTTCTTGCACGAGACTACACATCTAGACACGTAGTCACCAGCACTTCATTTACAAACATATGATTGGATTACTTAATTCAAGAAAATTCTAAATGTTACCCTAAATGAATAACAAAATATTAGTTTAAACTTCGAAACAATAATATAAATATGGAAAAATGAATAATAGAAATGAAAATTCAAACACAACACGATATGTTATCGTTTACAAAATATTTACACGACATTTACATAACACAAGTATGAGATAAAAAATAAAACTTTGTTATATGTTCGTCCTAAACCTAGTTAGAAAACTACTGTCTCACACACACACACACACACACACACACACACACACACACACACACACACACACACACACACACACACTGTATCAAACAAAAACAAGTTGAAACAACAATAAAAAGTGCTACACCAACTGGAAGGATTCCCAGGGTACAGATATAATGTAGGAATTAAAATGTGCACTAGGTTTTGGGGGTGACAGTTGGAAGTAAGACTCAAATTTCAGTTGGGTACACTGCCTGTAAGTCTTAACCTCCAGTTACCAGTTTCACATGAAGAATAATAAAATAATCAAAGGAATAGAAATAAAAATTAGGAGGGTGAGATGTAGGTGCTCAAGCCACAACATCCTCTTGGTTGCAGACAGTGGTGGGAAGGTGACTGCTCTCTAAAGTAAAGAAGAAGACACAAGGAAAATAAAAAAAAAATAATAAGAAGGTAAATTAAATATAATTACCTCCTAATGTTGGCATTCCAGTCCTCATTATGGTGGTAAGGCACCAATTAGTTACCCAATAGATGAATTATACTAGTATGAAGGGTTCAAACCAGCCATCTAAGCTAACTAGCAAAAATTTCAACCACTACCCATTAATTGCTGTAAGTACCAATTTTTTAGACTCTGAACAAGACTTTGTTTGATAAAGTGTTCATCCACATATAATGCCAAGTTGTTTAAATGGCATTGTTCAGAAAGAAAAATAGTTATCAGAAACTTTTAATAAAAGTTGTTTTATATTTATTTAATACATTCTTATGTTAATCACAGAATATTTTAAGAATTTTATTAAAAAATTCTTTTTTAAATCCATTAAATATTAATTTTTGTATCAGTATTTCAACATTAATAATAAATATCATAATTCATTACAAATTGTACAAAATCTGAATAATTGTGAAGCTATTGTGCTTATAATATTGCTACCATATATTGGAAAAGCAAAATATTTTTTATCAAAAATATTCATATTGGTATATCAGTTATTTTAATTTATAAATCTAAATAATGTGCTTCTATTTTTATATGCAAAAAACGGCTCTTTTGGGCTCAGAAAACACTTCAAATAGAAGAGCGAACAACGTTTCGACCTTCTATTTGAAGTGTTTTCTGAGCCCAAAAGAGCCGTTTTTTGCATATAAAAATTCTCAACAAGTGGGTTTCTCGACATCACTGAATGTGCTTCTATATTAGATATTGAATTATTTTCAGTTTCTAATTTCACTAGGTAAATATTGTTAATAACATTATTTCAGGATTTTTATACTCATTAAATCATCCATATATCTGTAAGTTAAAAGAACAGTATTTGGGTTTGTGTAATTTTTGATAAACCTGTTCTCATAAAAATGAATACAAAAGATGTAAATTTGCGATACAGGTAGAATAGTCTCCAATTGAAACTCTTACTACTTGCTTAAAAATCTGGTTATTGAAAAATATGCAATTATTATAAATGCAGTAACTAAATATATCTTTTATGTTTTGGAACTACATTTTCTTTTTTCCAGTTTGTGAAAGGATAACAGAACTGTTTTATTGGTGAGTTTATAACAAAAATTTATTTTTTAATAGAATTATGGTGTGCAGTGTGATGAAATCAAATGTTTGAATATTATTTACTTGTTCCAAATTTCTCAGATATTTTTTGTTATTCAAAACATGTTTCTTTATTTTTAACACTTACATTTTTAATTTCATCAAATAAAATATTAAGTAATTTATTTAATAAAATGGCTGTTTGTTTAATAAGTGTTCATACTGAACTAGAAGTAAATCTCAATTTAATCAGATTTATGGAATTTAGAAATAGCATATAGGAAAGGTAAATCTACATAATTTTAAACATTTAAAACTTATTAACCAATCTAAAGATACAATTAATAATTTTGTTAAAGCTTATAAAAACTTTATCTTAAACAAAATTATTATGTAAATTTACAATTGATGCAGCATATTTTGTTTCAGTTTGTTTGTGTTTATAATAAACTAACATTATCAGAGGTTTGAATTTGCTGTTTTTAACACTGTCTTTCCTTTAGATTTTGTTTTATTTTACTTAACTATTTAATGTTAATATTATATATATACATATATTATGTATAATATGATACATACAAAATATTCTTGCTTTTTAGTACTGTGTTTATAACAACCTTATGTAACATTTATCTGTTAACATCTTAGTATTTTAAAACTTTTTAAACCTTATAGGAGGTGCATGGACAACTGCAAAGTCCATGATGTCTTGGTGGTCAGGTTTTGATTCTTCATTCCAGGGTGATGTACCATCATCAGCCAAGTCACAAACTTACACTGAACTCAACTTAGTTGTAAACTCTGGTCAAGATGAACCACAACATTTGAAAGATATCAACTCATTATTACAAAATAATGCCTCTGAGAGTGAAAATGGACATTCGTAGAGATATAGAGGGCAATAAAACTTATGGTAATCATTCAGAGTTGAAATGTATAGAGAAAAAAACTTGTTTAGTGCACCTTACATTTTTCATTATATCTTTGAGTAAGTTTATTATTTGTTGTAAAAAGAAAAACATTTGGCTTGCACATAGAGAATTTATTCATAATGTTTGTAAAAGTTTAGTGTGAAATTTAATTAAAACTTCAAAATGCAATGTTATGCAAAAGTAACAAAACAGTGAAGTTCACAGATTTAAAATAATCAGAAAGTTTTGAAGTTATGTGTTTGAACCTATATTTAAAGTGATCTATATGCATAATTCAGAATTAAGTGCAATTATTATCTCTATAAGGTAATAAATGAGGCAAACAGTTAAGTAAAGTGTGATTTTAGAAAATTTGATATAGAATTAAATGTGAAACATTGTTATGTTGTAGTCACATCTAATGAAAATTTAGCACAGTACTGTATACCCAATGTGGTATGGACTAAAGAAATCTGTCTTGGTAACAATACCCCCTGTAAAACAAAGAAACCGTCTAATAGTTTAATACAAAAATTAATTATTGGCAGGAAATGAAGTTGTATGGCATATCATGTTAATTACGTATAGCGATGAGTTATAAAATGTGTCATGTTACTAATGTATCGTGACGAGTTGCACGAGGTGAAAGTTTAAGGTATTATAGGTGATTTACAAATTCAAAACTCAACAGATTAAAAGTAACTAAAATTGAATTATATCGAATACTTACTAAAACTTCGGATCTCTTCTGGAAGGGTTTCTTTTAGTTCCCCGAAGAACTTTATAATAGTACTGTTTTGAGAAAGTATGCGAAGAGTTTGGAGGACTGGTCTGCACATCCGTTCATTTTCTTTGTAAACGTCATCGGTATTGTTATTCAAAAAAAATTGCTGCAAAAATATTAAAGAACAGAAGAGCTAAAACTTGGGTAAAGTTAAGAATGGCTTGGTATGGTTAAGTGGTTTTGGTGCTCGACTCGTAATCTGAAGGTTGCGGGTTCGAATCCCCGTCGCACCAAAAATGCTTGCTCTTTCAGCCGTGGGAGAGTTATAATGTGACGGTCAATCCCGCTCTGCGGTGGTAAAAGAGTAGTCCAAGCGTTGGCGGTGGGAAATGATAGTTAGCTACCTACCCTCTAGTCTTACGTTGGTAAGTTAGTGACGGCTATCGCCGATAGTTCTCGTGTAGGTTTGCGTGAAATTCAAAAATAAACACACAAACTTGAAAACACGAGATTTTTTAACTAAAGCTATCACAATTTCATTCATCTTTCCTACTTTACTGTCTGTTTGTGGTTACACGCAGTGGGCTTCTGTGATCTACACTCTGAGGGTATCGAATTTCGAATTTTAGTGTTATAAACCCCTGACAGTTATCGCTGAGCTGATATTATTTTGTTAGAACGAATGTGTTTCATTTTAAAATCAAGCACAAAGCTACACAAGTGAATATCGGTACTTTGCTACCAGGAATAACAAAACACGGTTTCTAGCGTTGTAAGTCAGCAGATATGCCGCTGTGACACTGAAGGATTTTGGAACCTGATAATTGAAGATAATTCTGTTTGCGCATACGAAACATTTTAATTTTTTCAGTGATGTCGAGAAATATATATGTAAAAACGGCTCGTTTGGGTTGAAGAAATATTTTACGTAGAGTTCGCTCCTCTACGTAAAATATTTTCTCAACCCAAATGAGCCGTTTTTACATATATATTTTATTTTTTTATATAAAACTGACACAACTGTTTTTTTTTAATTTCGCGCAAAGCTACACGAGGGCTATCTGCGCTAGCCATCCCTAACTAAGCAATGTAAAACAGTCATCACCACCCACCGCCAACTCTTGGACTACTCTTTTACCAACAAATTGTGAGATTGATCATCATAATATAATCTCCCCACAGCTGAAAGGGCCGAGCATGTTTGGTATGACGGAGTTTAGAACCTGCAACTCTTAAAATGCGGGTCGAGCGCCCTAACCACCTGGCTTTTTATATGTGTAAGTTGAAAGAAATACACATGTTGACTTTGTTTGTTTTGAATTTTGCGCAAAGCTACACATCCGCGCGAGCCGTGCCTAATTTAGCAGTGTAAGACTACTGGGAAGGCAACTAGTCATCACCACCCACCACCAACTCTTGGGCCACTTTTTCAACAAGGAATAGTAAGATTGAACGTCACATTATAACGCCCCCACGCCTGATAGGGCGAGCATATTTGGTGCGACGTGGATTAGAAATATTTATTAAATATTTTATCTTTCATTGTACCCTTGACGCCGTTTTTATCCTGTATCTCCTGACGGATGCTTCTAAACATTTATTCCCACTTAAAATGGCTCAACTCACACACAGGTGTATCACACCAGGTGCACATGATTAGAAGATCGTTACTCAGCATTTTGAATGAGGCTTGCCCTGTTTAAACCTCAGACATTTATTTTGGTGTGCTCCTGACTGTTGAAGTGAGAGTTAGCACCATCGTGAAAGCAAAAGAGCTGTCTGAGGTTTGCACAAAGAAAATTGTAGCAGCTTTTGAGTCTGTTAAGGAATTTTAATAGATCCTAAAAGATTTTGAAATCAGCCATTCCACTGTCCGGAAAATAGTTAACAAGTGGAGGGCTTTCAAAACAACTGCCAACATGTCCAGGTCTGGTCGTCCAAGCAAGTTCACTCTGAGAGCAAGATCGCAAGATGCTAAAATAGGTCTCCAAACACTCTAAAATGTCATCATGCGACCTACAGCAGGCTCTGGCTACTGTCGATGTGAAAGTGCATGCCTCTACAATCAGAAAGAGACTTCAAACGTTTAACTTGCATGAGAGATGTGCAAGGAGGAAACGTTTGCTTTCTAAGAGAAACATCGAGGCCAGACTGAAGTTTGCCAGAGAGAATGTAGACAAACACCAGGACTTCTGGAATAATGTTCTTTGGACAGATGAGTCCAAAATTGAATTATTTGGTCACCAGAACAGAGGACATATTTGATATAAACCAAATACAGCATTCCAGGAAAAGAACCTCATACCAACTGTGAAGCATGGAGGTGGAAGTGTCATGGTTTGTGGCTGTTTTGCTGCAGCAGGACCTGGACAGCTCACAATTCTAGAATCCACCATGAATTCTATTGTGTATCAGTGGGTGCTTGAGAATCATGTTTGACCATCTGTAAGAAAATTGAAGCTGAAGCAAACTGGACCCTGCAACACGACATTGACCCAAAATATACCAGTAAATCCACCAAAGAGTTGCTGAAAACTAAGAAACGGAGAGTCCTGGAATAGCTGAGTAAAAGCCCAGATCTTAATCCCATTGAGATGCTGTGGGGCGACTTGAAACGGGCTGTACATGCAAGAAACCCCTCAAACATCTCACAGCTTAAAGAATTCTGCATTGAGGAGTGAGGCACACTTTCTCCAGACCAATGTCAGAGACTGGTAGATTGCGACAAGAAGCGTCTTACTTCAGTTATTTCAGCCAAAGGGGGTAACATTAGCTATTAGGAGGTAGGGTGTCCTTACTTTTTCTCAGAATAAGATTTTTGTAGAATTACATCTACAGAAGATATTGAAAAGTCTTCTATTCGGTTTTAATTGCTTAGTTATATCCCTATAATCTCTCAGTATTGTTGAAATTGAGATTAAATATCTATATATCCAAAAATGTTACCTAGGCTTTCATGGGTTTCCTAACTTTTTCACATTACTGTGTGTGTGTGTGGTTACTTGTGATAATGGTTTGAGTTCTTATTCCGTCAAGGGCCCTATTTTAAGACTTTGCCTTTGGCACTAAAACGCCCAAACCCAGCCCTTACAATAACCATCCTGTGTACTACAAGAGTGATTGAACATTTTGTTTCAGTGATGCCAACATTAAAATTTAGAATTTCTTTTGATTTTTCACCGTTCCTATCGTAGACTAGGTTCATTCTGTATTACTTCTCTGTCCAAATCCAGAGCTGATGTTCCACTAAAAATCCACTCTCGCACATCTCTATAGCAGGTTGAAAAATTCTGTCCGGGATAGCTTTCCATATTCTTGCCATTCAACAACGTAACAAGGGAGTTCTCCAGGGACACCTATTGATAGACCGCCTGATAAAAACAAAACATAATAACTACACAGATATTTACTGTTGGTTTATAAAAATAAAACATTCAGATATTAGTACAACAACAACACACATACTGACAATCGGTCTGATAAAACATCCATATCTTAGTACAACAACAATACAGATATTATCTGTCTGATATTAAAAATCCAGATATTAGTACTACGACAACAGCACAGATATTGACAATCTGTCTGATAAAAAACATTCAAATATTAGAACAACAACACAGATATTGACAAGTTGTACAATAAAGACATCCAGATCTTATTACTACAACAACAATACAGATATTAACTGTCTGATAAAAAACATTCATATATTAGTACAACATAAATATTGGCTGGCTGTCTGATAAAAACATCCAGATATTAGTACAACGAGATATATTGACAATCTGTCGGATAAAACATTGAAATATTAATACAAGAACAACACAGATATTGACCGTCTGATAAAAACATACAGAGCTTAGTGCAACATCACAGATTTCGTTTGTTTTTCAATTTCACACAAAGCTACTCGAGAGCTATCTGCACTAGCCGTCCCTAATTTAGTACTGTAAGACATGAGGTAGTAAGAGGAAGGTAACTAGTTATCATCACCCACCGCCAACTCTTGGGCTACTCTTTTACCAACGAATAGTGGGATTGACTGTAACATTATAATGCCCCCACGGCTGGCAGGGCGAACATGTTTGGTGCGACCGGGATTCGAACCCGCGAATATCGCACAGATTTCGACACAGAACAAATAAGCGTAGGTTAAATCCATCTTTATTTGTTGTAGATTCTGTTGTAAGAAAGATGTTATGTGTTGTTAATGTAATAATTGAGATGAAATAAATAAGCATGTAATATATAATTATTCCACCATGTCTGACACTATTAACTACATATTTAAGTTGTTTTGAATTAAGCACAAAGCTACACAATGGGCTGTCTGTGCTCTGGCCACCACGGGTATCGAAATCCGGATTTTAGCGTGTAAGTCCGCAGGCATATCGCTGAGCCACTGGGGGGGGGCACAAGTTTAAGCAATAATTTCACTTCAAACGATATAATTTAAAATAAAATAAAAATAAGCTATTCATAAGGTCCATCAAGAAAACACTAACAACAAATCCAAGCTCTGTAACCTGGTTGAAGCTAAAATCTGTCTTTGTAAGCATGATTTGTCACAGATGCACTGGAAATCGAAACCAAAATCTGACGTGTTCTAGAGTTGTAATTAACGGCAACTGTGTTTAAAATTGTAAATAATTCTGAGAAACGGAACGAACGGTCTTTGGATATGAAATCACTAGAAATTAATGCAATTTAAACGTTGTACGTGCTCACGTCTCGCTGTTAGAATGAATTTTTTTGTGTGAAGAAATATATTATCCCACAAAGAGTTGTTTTAAAATTTCATATAAGTTAGTTCTGCTTTTGACTATAAGATGGCGTCAATAGATCAATAACAAGTGTCTCAGAGTAAGTGTTACTGTGACGACGATAAACATTTTCATATTCTCCAAATTTGTAATTCATTTATTTAAAATTAAGTAATTTTAATTCACCATAAATAATTTTTATTGTGTGTATAAAAGTACTGATGATACATACAGAAAACATTTGCCAGCATGATCAAATAACTTACCCTCTCTCGCTAACATATCTCCTGGAGCGTTTAGTGGTGCTATCTCGCGTACTTCTAGAACTTTTACGAATTTCTCATCTCTTCAAGTTGTTTTACAAAACAAGTTGTTAAATGGAAAATTATAATAAAATAGCACCAAATATTAATGTATAATTTATAAAATAAAAAGTTAATTTGACTACATTTTTCTCTACAGTTTTACTAAATTTTATACTTTACATTGAAATGGAAATTCGAAAAGCGTAATTGCAGTAATTTCGAAGAGATTTGAAATTATCAGAGGGCAAATGTCGATTTATTACTTGCAGGTAGTCATTTTCTTTTTTTGTGTTAAAAATAACAAACCTGTATTTGACATTTTCGTAAACAAAAGGTTCACTGAAGGCATAACAATTTATTTTTGGTTATTGGTGATATAAAAATGTAAATATGTTTCATGATGGAAAAATTAACGTTTTATCATGTCGTTACATTGCTAACCGAACCCGAAATGTCCAGTAAATTTAAGTTATTTCTGCTTAAATATCATGCATTTATGTTTGAAATAATTATTTCCTATTCGTTATGTTTGAAGCCCTTCCTTTTCCCCCTTAATTATTAGAAGTGCATGAGTGCGTAATTATTAAATTTGAATTTAACAATAGGCTTATAATACCCAACGTTACTATATTTCCATGACTTGTGTAAACAAAATGAAAGATTATGACATAGCTAATTCTGAACAGATAAAAATTGAATTTATTTGTATAAATCCGACATTTCTTAAGCACAAGGTGATATAAATGTTTAACATTAAAACTTACGTGGTATTCAAGTTCCGATATAAGGAAAAGTTTCGATTGCAAAGACTCGTTGTTTTCAATGTTTCCACCGTGTTTATGACGCACGAATTGCTGAGTAAGAATTTGTTTTGTTTTGTTTTGTTTTAGGCTTAAAAACTTGAGGGAGAATTGTTACGTTTTTTTGTATGTTTTATGTAGACAAAACGCAACAGAAAAACGCAGATAACAGCTTGTATAATTTATTACAACAAACTATTATATATGTAACAGATATAACATAAATTACATAACAACAATGACAGATATTAAGTTTAAACCTTCAAAATTAATTACAACACAAAATGGTACTGGCCTGTATCTAATATAATGATCTAGAATGAAAGTCCAAAAGTTCAGATCACAAATCCAAAATTCTGGTCTAGGGTGTGAATTTGGTCCCACGAAGAAATTTCGAAGTTTGAATGGAGAATGACGAAGTTCTTTTTACGGTGTTTTCGATGAATGTTTCAATTTCTCGTTTTCCGCTTCGGTCTCCCCTAAACAGTCCTGTACGTGTTGACTCTCAGCACAACCAGTAATTCAAATGAATCGCAAAGATTGACGAAACAAAATCACAGTTTCTGTAGATCTAGCTCTAGTCACAAATCCAAGTTGAATAAACTCACAGCAAACACTTAAACTTTCTCAAACGAATGACTGACTCTTCTTTTCTTCGAATAAAAACTAATAACTCTTTTTCACATTTTCGTTTGTTTATATATTTGTTGGCTTCTTTTCTCGAACCATCGCGTAACTTCCCAACATTCCAGAGAAATCCGTGCATGTCCGTTCCCGCAAGAGACTTGTCGTCTAGACTCCAGGCCGCCAAACATTTCATTTACATAAATTTATAAACATATGATTGATCTACCCAATTCTAGAAATCTCTAAATGTTATTCTAAATGAATAACAACATACTTTATTGGTTTAAGCTTTGAAACGATAATATAAATATGGAAATATAAATAATAGAAATGAAAATTTAAACACAACACGACATGTTGTCGCCTACAAAACATTTACATAACAAGAATGAAAACATCTGTCTTAAGCATTTGATATAAAAACGTTATTTTAATGAAACGTATGCCACTATGGTGTGTATTTGTTTTGTTTCTTTAAATTTCGGTCAAAGCCACAGGAGGGTTATCTGTGCCAGACGTTCCTAATTTAGCAGTGTAAGAAAAGAAGTAAGGCAGCTAGTCATCACCACCCATCGCCAACTCTTGGGCTACTCTCTTACCAACGAATAGTGGGATTGACCATATATTATAACGTCCCCACGGCTGAAAGGGTGAGCATGTTTGGTGTGACGGGGATTAACAGTAAAGGAAAGTGATGACATCATTAATTTTGTTCCATATTAAAATTATACCAAAATTAGTTCAAATGAATATGTCAGATAAATGTAAACAGATGAAAACATAAATTACATCGACAAAAGAAAATTGGTTTCTCAACCGTGATACTGTGTGTTGTGTTATAGCATAGCCACATAGGGCTATCAGCTCAGCCCACCGAGGGGAATTGAACCCCTGATTTTAGCGTTGTAAATTCAAAGACATACTGCTGTATTTGCGGGTGACCAACCGTGATACACTGATAAGAAAAATCATATAAGAAAAATCACGAATATCGAAATGCATATACCCAGCACGAGTAATATTCAATACTAACTGGTAAGATATCATCCACTTACATTCCCATAGACGCACATTGACCAGCATCCGTAGATTTGGCGGCATTAGTGTATGCTTCTGTTGCTGTGGGATCTTCAGGGTGTGTACTGAACGACAGTCCGACTATTGGGCCGACCACAAGAGAGGCTAATAGTAGTGATACAACAACAAAAATCAGCCTCTTAACCAACAGGCGTTTCCTGGAACAAAAGTAGTAAATAAACAGTCCGATAATTAGGCTTACCACGAGAGAGTCTATAAACAGTGATATAACCACAGACAATAGCACATTAAACAACAGGTATTTCCTAAACGTGAAAAAGAGTAATAACTAAACAATCCAGGAATTAAAGCCACAAATTAGTCACATAATATTTCTTGGATAACAGTTTTTAACGCTAAAAGAGTTTTTTTTTTAATTTTGTGCAAAGTTGCACGAGGACTATTTGCATTAGTCGTCCATTCTTTTGCAATGTAAGACTAGAGAGAAGGCAACTAGTCATCACCACCCACAGCCAACTCTTGGGCTACTATTTTGTCAACGAATAGTGAAAATGACCATAACATTATAACGCCCCCTCGGCTGAAATGGATGAGCATGTTTGGTGTGACGGATACCAACAGTAAAGGAATATGATAACATCATTAATTTTGTTCCAAACTTTATCTGAAGACTGAGATGACTCAGGAGCATTTATGTAAAACATGTTATAAAACATTCAGTGGCTCATGAAATACATTCTGAAAGTAAATAAAAGATACATTATTAGATTAGATAGTTAGAGATCGTTATTTTTACTAGTGTCCTCAGAAAACAGCACACGAGGCCAGACAAGAAAGCAGAACTTGTCTTGTCAGAGCAAAATGGTCGAGGTGCTATAGGGATTTTTTCAGTGTTAAAGGACGCCCTGTCAAAATAGTAGAACAGATTCTAGGGTTTTCCGGTTTTCAAGTTAATACCAAATTCTGGATATTCGCCTTCAGGATATCTTATCTTAAAAACTTAATAAAGTTGATTATTAAAGAATTTAGAACAAGCAGAACGTGCTCTGGTGATCTGGGTGTCGAGTTATGATCAAGACGTGATTCTTCTGAATATACTTCACGTTCAATTGAAGTATTGTTAGGAAAGTGACGGTCAATCCCGTTAATCTCTTAATAGAGCCTGAAAAAGTCTTTGTGAGGGCAGTTGATACTTATTGAGTACCTTTTCATTTTTTATAGGTTTAGAATGAATTATGACTATACCTGAACCCCAAGGGGTCTCTGACCTGACCGTGTAGTTCATAAGGTGGAGATCAGAATTAATAACATAACTTTCATTTGCAGTTTACAGGTTTTACAGTAAGGAAAACTAGTTTGTTTGTTTTTTTACAACAGGTAAAACGTTTCGATCGTGAGTGACACCACTTGTGAACTTGACAATAATCAAAACATCGCGCCTGTTCTAATAACTACTTACTTGCTATAAAGTGTAATAAAATAATGATATTGGATGTTTACAGTAAATTTTTAAGTTATTATTCAAGATTTGCTGCTTCATCAAAGGAATGTCACTTCTCGTTGTTGATTTGAGAAATCTGACCATGTTTAAAACTCGGTTGTGTTTAACTCAAATAGTGATAACATGATGACCTTTCTATCTCTTCTGCTTTCTTCCTCAAAGATCAGAACGCTGTCAATAGACAGCTTTGAACCAGGCATACAATATACATAACATAATGATTTGGTGAACCTGAACAAGGAACAAACATAATGACTTGGTAAATCTGATCGAGGAATAGACATTTTAATTTGTCGAACCTGAATAAGAAATAGGCACAATGATTTGCTGAACCTGAAGGAGAATTTTCGTAGCTTAATTCTATTATACATTCACCTTCGTCGAATAGTGTGATTGACGTCACTATAAGAACTGAATCGTAAAAGAATAATGTTGAAACTCAAGTTTACGGGCGATAAAGTGTTTCTGTCTCTCTCGCTCTCTTTTTTTTTGTTGTTCTATATGCCTAACACGAAAAGACTTGCCTCGAGCTGACAGCTCCGCTAATGGAACAAAGCAAAATCTCCTGTCACCAAGCCAGAGCCTTCTTTGTAGATGAATGGAAGAAAACAGCCAAATTTAAGATGATGTCTAATTGTCCTAATATGGTTCATAGGTGGTGTCTATTTCATACACGTGGTGTCAGTAGGAAGGAGGTAACGAGACTAGTGAACCAGCTGTTAACAGGATGAAGTTAGCTTGTTTCTTTCCACAATATCTTCTCCTCCCCAAAGTTGTCAAACCACCTTTTCAATATATATTATCTAAATTCACTGTACATTAGATAACTTATTTCTCTTTTGCGTAGGAAGTGTTTCTTATTATTGTTCTGTGACAGAGGCACTTTGTCTAAGTCATCGCCTATTATTTTATACGTTAATATCGCATTACCTCATAAGAACGTGACAAAGTTACTCAGAGTACTGACATGGGACGAAAACCTTTATTATAAGTTAGATGACAGGAATATGAATTCTTCATATTTCATCTGGTTCATTTTATAGAAATAATTTGTAAGTGGAAAATGAGAAAAATAAATAAAGATATGTGTATATATTTCAAAGATGAGAATATTGTGGTGAAAAACAACCCATGATCTAAATGTTGAGGTGTTAAGATGTCACACTTGAATGTAAATGGTTTGGTGTTAAGGTGACACTCCTGAGTCTTAGTGGTTTGATATTAAAGTGACACTCTTGGGATTAAAGGATTTGGTGTTAATGTGAAACTTCTGAGAGCAAACGGTTCGGTGTTACGGTAACACTCCTGAGTGTCACCGTGTTAGTATTAAGGTGACACTCCTGAGTATCAATAGTTTGGTGTTAAGGTGACACTCCTGAGTGTCAATGGTTTGGTGTTAATGTGACATTCCTGAGTGTCAATGGTTGGTGCTAAGGTGGCACTCATAAGTGTCAATGACTGGTGTTAACGTGACACTCATTAGTATCAATGGTTTGATGTTAAAGTATTACTCACAAGTGTAAATGGTCGGTGTTAAAGTGACACTAATGAGTGTCAATGGTTGATGTTAAGGCAACACTTCCTTGTTCATTTCTTATATTTTGTCTACTTGTTTTTACTTAAGTACAAAGCTAAACAATGATTATCTGTACTCTGCCCAGCACAGGTATCGAAACCCCATTTCTTGCTTTATAAGTCCTCCCCCCATAACGCTGTGCCAGTGAAGAGCATTTAATATAATCATAAAACTGTCCAAGTTAGTGAACAAACAATTAAGCAGACAAATTTTGGTTTCACAGCTGAAAGACGACCAGTAATAATTAGTACTTTTCTCATAGTGGGTATAACAGACTATCATGTTATTTTTTCAAGTGTATTGAACATGTGATACTCAAATTTGTCCCCAAACTGGGTAACTGGTTAGGTGGATGAAGAAGTGAACCGGGAAAGTTTAGGATGGCTGTTTATCGGGTTTGCATAAATTAAGTCGATATTATATTTGCTAGTGTGATAGCGCCACCCATCTGTATTATATTTTATTTTCAAAAATTTTAAAAGACAAGTTTTCGACTTAGCTAGCTATAGATGTATAACATTATTGTAACTGAATACTTTGAAGATTTGAGTTTAAATTGGAAAAACTAAACTATGTGATTAACAAACAATACGTAGTCACACAAATAATACAAATAGTATTTTAACAAAACTACGACGTAAAGTAATCAATTAAAAACAAGCCTCACCTTACACAGAGACACAGATTTTTATGAAGTTTCTGGGGGGACTAAAATATACGTCACTACTGTCATTTTGACGACTTTGAAATTTCCACAATTGGAATGAAACATAAAATTACTTACTCTCAGACTATTGTATAAGAACACACAAAAGCGTGTGAATCAGATCCCTTCGTTCACTATATACTTACTGTTTTCCAGCTACTTTGAGCACAGAGTTTGTCTATAGGCCAGTGGTTCTTAACATTGTTGGAAGTACTGAACCCCGGAAGTTTCATACTTGCATTCACTGAATCCTTCGTAATTGGAAAAATAAAAAATAAGTTGATATTTTATTGGTGCACAAAATGAACCATGCATCAGTTGCACACAATATCACTGTGTTCAAAGAACAAAACCAACAAAACATGAATTTCATACAAAAACAAAACTCAATGGATATTTACTGCAAATCAATGTGACTTTTGCTGTTGCCTTTCAGAGACAAGTTCAGAAATGCGCGGCTTTATCTTGGCAAGTGCCACTCTTATGTCATTTTCGAAACAAATCTGTTCCTTTCCTTCGTTTATATGACTACCATCCTCAAAAAGGATTGCTCGCAAAGATACGTTGTAGCAAACGGTACGAGTATCTCAAGGGTTTTCTTAGCAATAAGAGGGTATGCTACAATTTGGTAACACCAAAACGTTGAGAGCGTCGTTGTTCTGATGAAAGGTTGCTGTTGAACCTGGCTCTGCTGAAGTTCGATGATTTCGTCGAGGTATTCATAATTGACATCTGCTGTTGCAACACTAAACATGAACGGCTGTCTCACTCATGCTGGATATGACTCTCTGGTGGGGAAGTATCCGTCTAGTGACTTTGCGAGCTCATTTAAGTGCATGGCAATTACTTGCTTCAGTTCCCCGGGTACAGAAATGTCTCCGGTTTCAGACACATCTTTGATCTTGCTCACACAATCGTACATCAGGGGAAAGTTTGCGAAGTTATCATTCTCTGTTCCTCGTTTCCATAACGGTAGCTGTTTTTTTTTAAAGTCTTCAGGTTTTCTTCCGCTTCGATGATGTTGACTCTACCGCCCTGCATCTGTTGATTGAGAGCATTGAAGATATCGGCCATGTACGCCAAAATGAGAATGAACTTGCAATTTGCATGACAATGTAGGTGCTTTCGCAAAAACAGGGCTAATTCCACACGCATGACAAAAACAAGATTCAGTACCTTTCCCCAAGATAACCACCGAACGTTAGAATGGTAGAGAAGTATCTAGAATTCAGAGCTCATTTCATTACACAGCTCTTTGAAGATGCGGTGCTTCAGGGCACTATTTCGCACAAAGTTCATACATTCCACTACTATTTTGCGTTTCAATTATGTATGGTGAATCGGCTTTCACCAGCGCACCAAAACAAGAGTTTTGTCCAAGCATGACTGGAGCTCTGTCCGAACAAACTGCAGAAAGATCGTTGTCTCTAAAGAAGTCATTCACAAGTTTCTTCACGTCGGCTGCCTTAATTGTTGTTGTAAGAGGCTTACAAAATAAAAAATCTTTTATCTCGTCGTTCTTTACATAGCACACGAATACAACAAGCTGGCTTAGATTGAAAACGTCAGTGATCTCGTCAAGTTGAAGGCTGAATTTTGCCGGGCTTGAAATCAGATCTGCAACGACCTGAGCTAAGATATCATCTATTCTGCTGCTGATGGTGTCATTTGAAATAAGAATTTGGGATAATTTATTTTAAACATTTTTTCCCAGCATGATATTCGCCATCTTCAACGCAGCTGGTGTTACAAGAGCTTCACCAACAGTGTATGGTTTGCCCTGCTTTGCGATTAAGTTCGCAACTTCGTACGGTGCTGTGAGGATCGGATTGTCGATTAGTACAAAGCCGAGAACAGGCAAAGTAGCCTTTTCATCGAACCTGGCTCTCTTTACCTTGAAATCAGCAAGCGTTGTATTCTTGTTTTTCCCATCTCCATGCAACTTTAGGGAGTGTTCTCTTAGCTTTGTCGGTGCTAGACTAGAATTGCTAAATTTGGCATTGCAAATCATGCATTGAGAACGCTGACTCCTATCACGTTCCGTTATACACGTGAATCCATATTGTACATATTCGTCCGACCACTTTCTGTGAATACCTCAATGACGAATGATTACTTTAGTCACAAGTTGAAAGCGAAGCGCATAGATATAAAGAACAAGTGTTGTGCCGTGACCAGCCTTAGCCAATAACGGCCAAGTGGAGCATGACTTTGAAAATCTTACGAGTGGGGCGAACGAAACGGACACAAACAGTGCGTGTGTCTTGACCTCCGCCGAACTCCTGAGACTGACTCACCGATAATCCATCAATTAAGATTATAAATTAAATAATCTAAAATACTTATGATAAAACAGTTTGAAAGGGAAAACGGAAGAATCAAAGCCTGATAAATTTTTAATTTGTTAGTGTAAGAACTAACGCTTACTAAAGAAAATTAAAATATTTCTTTTTGTTTTTAACTATTTGTTTACATAGATAATTGCTGATAAACACATTCCATACCTTGAGCAATCTACAATACGACCACGTGGTTATACCGCTTGACTTCTAATCTGAGAGTTGCGGGTTAAAATCCGAAAAACGTGTTAAAATAACATAAAAATTATGTTGGTGTTAATACTTACAGTTTAAAAAGTTACAATTGTTCATTTAAAATCCTGTGTGATTTTTTGTTACGCCAGAATTATATTTATTATTTCGTTAAGGCCTGGCATGGTCGAGCGCGTTAAGGCGTGCACTCGTAATCCGAGGGTCGCGGGTTCGCGCCCGGGTCGCGCTAAACATGCTCGCCCTCCCAGCCGTGGAGGTGTGTAATGTGACGGTCAATCCCACTATTCGTTGGTAAAAGAGTAGCCCAAGAGTTGGCGGTGGGTGGTGATGACTAGCTGCCTTCCCTCTAGTCTTACACTGCTAAATTAGGGACGGCTAGCACAGATAGCCCTCTAGTAGCTTTGTGCGAAATTCCAAAACAAACAAATTATTTCGTTAAATTCAAAAATCATTTACTGTTTGACATACGGCAAACGATAATTTTGAAGTTTGGCACAACCTTGTCGTTAAAGCGTTAGATTCATGTTATTTGGATCGGTATTTTGGTCACTCCGTGCGACATGGGAGGGTCAAGTTTACTCGAAACTTTTCTTCGCTTGCGGGCCTGGCATGGCCAAGCGCATGAGGCATGCGACTCGTAATCCGAGGGTCGTGGGTTCGCGCTAAATATGCTCGCCCTCCCAGCCGTGGGGGCGTATAATGTGACGATCAATCCCAGTATTCGTTAGTAAAAGACTAGCCCAAGAGTTGGCGGTGGGTGGTGATGACTAGCTGCCTTCCTTCTAGTCTTACACTGCAAAATTAGGAACGGCTAGCCCTCGAGTAGCTTTGTGCGAAATTCCAAAATAAACAAACAAATTCTTCCCTTGCGTTTGATTTGTTGGTTGAATCATCGGTATTTAGGTCATTGGCGAGCTGGAGGAGTCAGGTTCATAACAGACTACTTATCCCCCTGTACTTTTGTTCTTAGATATGCTTGGGTATATAAGCTGGTTTGGGGGCTTTTTTGATTTCATCGTAATTTTTCTTTTCAGGGTTATGTTCGTCTTACGTTGTAAGGTTACGTATTTTTCTGGATTTATGTTTGCTGTGTATTTGTGTGCTGTATTGTCTGTGGTAATAAGAATATATTGGCGGTAGAACCAAATCTGAAGGTTGCGAGACCCCACTATGGAACATGCTCGTTGCTGACTGTGCTGGCTATTTCAGGTGTAAAGACTTCCACATATTACCGGCAGACTTCTAATTCGATAGGATTAAGGTCAAAATGAAAACAAACAAGCTATAATTCGAAATCGCAGGATAAAGAAGAAGACAAAAACATTTTGTTTACGTTTAACCGATTCATTACATTTCTTTTCCGTTTAAGGTAAGTAAGATAGACTGCGTTTCAGTTATCAACCCTAATATCTGGCGAAGTTATTTAAAACATTATACACAAATTAAACTCCAGCTTTTATAAGTCATCAAAAAGTTGGTAGTTTGTTTTCTTTGACTGGTTACTTTCTCTCCAAATGATCAATTCATTAAGTTCCGAAACAGACTGTTAAATCACGTACAGCACGGGTCAGTTACAGGATTTATTCCATTTTCTGACAAATATTTACTGACCATTTCTTCGTTTGTTTTTGAATTTTGCACAAAACTACTCGAGAGCTATCCGTGCTAGCCGTCCCTAATTTAGCAGTGTTAGACTAGAGGGAAGACAGCCAGTCATCACCACCCACAGCCAACTCTTGGGCTACTCTTTTACTAACGAATACTGGGATTGATCGTCACATTATACGCCCCCACGGCTGAGAGGGCGAGCATGTTTAGCGCGACGCGGGCGCGAACCCACGACCTTCAGATTACGAGTTGCACGCCTCAGCACGCTTCGCCATGCCAGGCCGTTTTAATGACCGTCTTAAATCATTTTTTACATCTTTAATGCGAACTGTACTTTTTGTTTTTAATCGAAAGGTGACCACGTGTTTGAAGGGGGTTGTGTAACTTAGTATAGGATGTAGAGGGCGGGCTTAAATGTTTGATTATATTTATTAATATAGGTATAAAGGTGTTCCTTGGTGTTGGTTTATTTTGGGCTTGAGTTGTTGTATAAGTAAAGCCTATTTATTTTTGCGTTTGTTTGTTTATTTCCTTATTTAGTATTTGGGTGTTTTCTGTGGTTATGTTGTATTTTTTTGAATTGCACTGTTCGAAAACATGTGACGGTGACTTTTTGTGTTCTTTGAATCTGGTTTCCATTTTTCGAATTTTTTCTTCAGTACAGAAGTCATGGAAGTTGTCACACTTTTTTTTTCATGAATGAGGTTGGTTTGGTTTTTATCAGTGCAGTTTTTGCATGGTATAGACTTTTGTTTTGTGCCTGGTTTTTGAATAACTTTAATATTATCTGGAATGCCACATTTTTTATTAGTTTTTGCCATATACATTACTGGTCAGCTATCGGTCAGTTTCTTTCTTTGTGAACCTGACGATGACAAAAGGAGGTCGAAACATTGTTCGTTCCTCTACATAAAAAATTTTCGCAACCCAAACCAGCCGTTTTTACATGCATAAAAAAACACACTGTAAGCATTTTATTTGAACAAAGGGATTTTGTTTGTTTGTTTTGGAATTTCGCACAAAGCTACTCGAGGGCTATCTGTGCTAGCCGTTCCTAATTTAGCAGTGTAAGACTAGAGGGAAGGCAGCTAGTCATCACCACCCACCGCCAACTCTTGGGCTACTCTTTTACCAACGAATAGTGGGATTGACAGTCACATTATACACCCCCCACGGCTGGGAGGGCAAGCATGTTTAGCGCGACGCGAGCACGAACCCGCGACCCTTGGATTACGAGCGCACGCCTTAACGCCCTCGGCCATGCCAGGCCTGAACAAAGGGAAGAAATGAGCATTTTAACCCTCTCAATGTGACTTTTTTAAAAATCCTATTTTAATAGGAAAGATTTATGAACTGAGATACACAAGTAATAACTTCCATTTTTGTTTGAAACATTTTTTCTCGCGGAGAATTACTAAAATTTTCGTATGGTTTTTTTTGTTGTTTTTTTTAATTTCACACAAACCTGCTCGAGGGCTATCTGTGCTAGCGGTTCCAAATTTAGCAGTGTAGGACTAGAGGGAATGCAGCTAGTCATCACCACCCACCGCCAACTCTTGGGCTATTTTTTTTATCAATGAATAGTGGGATTAACCGTCAAATTATCACATTCCCACGGGTGAAAGGGCGAAAATGTTTTCGTTCCACCAGATTCGAACCCGCGACCCTCAGAATACAACTCGAACGCCTTAACCCACCTGGCCATGCCGGGCCAGTTTTGTTTGAGGTTTATATTTCCATGGTCACTGATGTTGTGTTACATGTGTCCAAACAGGTATTGTTGTTGTGTTACAGCTGTTTATAGAAACATGTTATGTATGCACTTTATATATATAACATGAGACTAAACTTGTACAAAAATATCTTTTAATTATGATTTTATTTTTCCAATTTTTAATGAAACTTTAATTACTCTAACAAAATGTAGTGATTCGCACAAAAACATAGTTCGAGGAAGCCTTTGCCAAAATTTATTAAGATGCAATAAAAAAAAGCATTCAAGTTGTACCCTCTGCTATGTGTACAAAATATTTTTTTACAGTATAAATATGGTCATGCGCAAATATACGCTAGGATAAATATATCCGAACTGTATTGAAAGTATTAAAACTGAAAAAATAGGAACAAGGGCATCGAAGCGTTTGATTGTAGCTCTCTAAAGTGTTAATATTTTATTATCCTATGCGGAATTAGATGATGAGCAAAGAAAAAAAAAGTCCAGTACAATGGTACCTCGGTTCACCAATTTAATCCGTTCTCGAAGGCTGTTTGAAAACCGAATCAATTTTCCTTTAAGAAATACTGTACATTAAACTAATCCGTTACAAACCTCCAAACATTACGTATTATGAAGCATTTTAAGTAAAAATATTGCTTATATACACCTGTATAATAATACTTACATGCATAAAGTCAACCACAAAAACTACAAACACAATAAAAAACAACAAATGAAAATTTAAATACACTTTAACTGTGCTGAGTAGAGTTGATGGCGTAAGTGAAAGGTGGTGAGGAACATGGAGAGTAGGAAGGTTATTTGGAAGGGTAGTCACCTTTCATAAAAACGTCAGGTAACTCTCCTTCTGGGTTTCTTTCTCTTTTTTGTCTCTTTGCACCGCTACAACATGCTTCAGACTCACTGGACCTATTTCTCACTAAAAACTTGTCTAATGAGGTTTGTTTCTGTCTACATTTTAAAATGTTTCTGAAGTAAGACATGGCATTGTCATTGAAAAGGTTTATGCTGCGGTTTGCTACAGGTTTGTCAGGGAAAATTTTCACACATTTCCTTGATTGGTGAACTAAGACACTTCCTCAGTTGTCTTCTGTTGCTGTTCCTTCTGAAAGTCTTGGAGTTCTTCTGTGGTGAATTCAGTGTTGTGGTCTTTCACCAACTCCTCCATATCATCATCACTTACATTTAAGCCCATACACTTCCCTAGTGATACAATATCCTCGACAACAGGCTCAGCCTCAAAGCCTTCAAAGTCTCTATCTGCTTCTGAGTATGGCTACTATTTCTTCCAGGCTGAGTTCATGGTCCTTAAAGACACTTTGCTCCAGGCTTTGTCTATAATTCTCAAGCAATAGAGGATATTAAAGTGATTTTTCCAGAACTCTCTGAGGGTTAATTCTGTGCCAGAGGTCACATTAAAGCACTTTTGAAACAGTGCTTTGGTGTTGAGTTTCTTAAAGTTCAATATGACCTGCTGACTCATGGGATGAATGAGAGGAGTTGTGTTAGGAGGCAAGAACTTTACTGTAATGAAACTGTTCTCCTCCACCAACCCATCCTTCAAGTCTGGTGGGTGAAAAGGTGCATTGTTCATCACAAGAAGGACCTTGAGTGGTAACTGTTTTTCCGTGAGATAATTCTTTATACTTGGGGCAAACACTTCATGGACCCACTCCATAAATATTGCCTGGTTTTCTATGCTTCACATGATTAGCCCTCCACATGACATTTCGTTTATTTTTCAAGACATTATTTTTCTTAATAATTCTCGGGTTCTCAGAACGGTACACAAGCAAAGGCTTAAGTTTTAATTCTCCACTTGCATTACAACATAACAATAGAGTTAGCCTGTCCCTCATTGGCTTGTGTCCTAGCTGTGACTTCTCCTCCTTGGTGATGTAAGTCCTCTTTGACATTTTCTTCCAAAAGAGGCCTGTATCATCACAGTTTAACACTTGTTGGAGAATAAAACCCTCAGCTTCTACAAAGTCCTTGAATTCCCTAACAAATTTATCAGCAGCATCTTTGTTAGCACTGGCACCCTCCCCATGTCTCACCACACTATACATGCCACTTCTCTTTCTAAATTTTTCAAACCACCCCCCTACTAGCCTTAAACGCATCACTTGTATCAGGACTCGTTTCAGGGGTGTTTTTCAGGAGGTCAACATACAACTGCTTTGCTTTCTCACAAATGATGATCTCAGAAATACTATTACCAGCTAACAGTTTTTTTATCTCTTCCATTGTTTGTGACCTTTGTTTCGTAAGCACTGTCATTCCTTTTGCAACATTAGATCCTTTGATGACCTCTTTATTTTTCAGTATGGTGCAGACTGTAGACTTCACCATACCAAACTGTGTAGCCAGGTCAGACACGCGAAAACCACTCTCATACTTCGCTATGAGATCTTTTGTCACCTCTATTGTGGATCTAACAACTTTTCTTTTTTGGTTTGCTGCTTTCATTATCCTTCTTTGACCTCATGGAGGCTTATTTAATTAAAATATTTAAAAAAACAACAAAAAACAAAAAGAAAAACGAGAACTTTGGGGTTATTTCGGGGCTTTGGGCCACGACAGCTTCGGGAACCGAGTTTATGTTCAACAACCGAGACATTTTTTTCTCAAACAATAAGTTCGAAAACCGAGGTACCACTGTATTTTATGGCTTAACTGATGCTACTTTTAACGAACGTCGGGTTGTTTGATACACAAGATAAAGGGCCAAAGGCCTGTCACTTTTCAGTTCTGAATATTTTCTAAAATCTAACATGTACCGATCCACGAGTCATCCATTACTTGACGCAAACCAACGGGTACGGGGCTATTGGTTTATTGAAATTATTACGCAACGTATCAAGCACATATTAATTTTACGCTACAACTTAATAAGAGATAAGCAAGCTGTGTATTATTTTAACAAACTAACACATATCTTGGGATTGTTTCACAGAACTTTGTAATATAAGAGGCAATGAGTTATTTAAGGTTTTATATCCGATTTTTTAATGCATATTGCTGTGCCAATACACGATATACTTTTTTGTGGTTTTACGCTTTATTCGTTTGGTTAATATTACCCTGAGTATGAAAAAATATATATATTTATCTAGATTTAATAAACGAAGTTTGTAATTATATGATTTATATATAAAGTTATCATAGGGTAAATTTTAAATAAGAGAGAATCCTCAACAACATCGTCTGTAAATAGATCTGAAATTGGTCGAGGGATGAAGCTATTAACTAAATGTTTGTACTTAAAATACAAAAAACAAAACAAACAAGAACACACAGAGCCATTTACTGAGACGCTATGTGACGGCTGAAAAGTAATTATATTTTAAGCCTAATTGTCATTGAGACTTGCATTGTGTTTTTGCTGCTGACAGTAGCTGAGATCTAGGCTTAGATAAGATATAAGGTAAGTAATAATAATTTATTTGTAAACATATAAACTTATATTTGGTTAGAAAGTAACATACACGAATTACTTATTACTTGTACAAATAAACTACATATCAATGCCATTTTAATATACGTATATATTACAGGATTTTACTAATCATCACTGCCTGAGGTAATCTATTAAATACAGACAACGTTGACTTATAACCTATATTATCAGTCTGTATGTGCTCGATCTGAAACCTGGCTATACAATGTTTTGTTCAATAACGTAGTAGAAATCAACCAGATTAACAAAGTAATAAACAAAGTAACTATAAGAAATACTGCATCTGCACTAGTATCGGGACCTGAAATTGTGAATTTGTGCTACAAAAATATGAAGTACACTTCCTCTTTACAGTGGCTGGTAAAAAATAGCATTGTTTATGCTATGAAGAATCAATCTCTGCCATTTTTTTCATGTTAGTCACACACATTCTTTAAATATTTTAGTAGGAAACATAATTTTCGGACCATTTAGTCCTGGACAAATTATTAGTGTTGTTGCTTGCCTTCTTATATTTTATTGTACTTTTCAGTGTTGTGTCCTTTTTGAGATATTTTTAAAGCGGTATTGCCACAGTAATTTTGAAACTGTTTTTCTACATTTATTTCTAGTGTGGAACAGGAGGGTGTTTGTTTGAACTCTTTTTGCAGTTAGTTATAATTATGGTAGGGAAGTAGTCTGTTAACACTGTGAAAAACTTATGGAACTTCCATTTCCATCAATTAAAATAGACATTTATTGTAATAATTTAATGTAAGAAAATTTTTGTATGACATTTGGTTTGTTTTGAGACTTAAAAACTTTTGTTTTTCAGAAAGTGATTTTGATGTTTTCAAGATTCTTAGGTTATTAATGTTCATTCAAACATATAGTAAGTCAGATTGTATGTAAAATTAAATTATTTATGCATTGACATCAGCAACAAGAACTGCTTGTATTTTTATGTTACAAAGATGGTCAGTGCATAAAAAGGGCGAGTGTGTTCATGAAAATAACTCAATGGGAGAGTGGCTGCTACTTAATAAACCAAGAACAATTGGTGAATTTTCTGAAATGGGTAAGGCTTTAGTTTAACCAAAATAATAATGTGAAAATAATTACAATAATGGATATGTATGTTTTGCATGAACTGATTAAAATAATATTTTTTTCCATGTCTGTGGAATGCATTTAAACCTTTAATTATGACCTAGTCTGTATGTAACTCGAGTGGCTTTAAATTAAATTATTCTACTTTAAAATAAGTGACTAAATGGCTGCTAGGAAAGTGGCAATCACATAAAATCTTTTGGTATTTTGGAGAAAAGTGTAAAATACAGGGAAACATGTCTTAAATATCTGTAAAACAGCTACACCACATGAATGATTAGTATTATTTGGAACAGCAATTTTAAAGGACCTTGTCTGTGTTTTAGTTTGTTTGTTCTTTAAATGAAACACTATTAATATGCTACTTGATTTTGATGTTAATTTTCCTTTATTGACATTTATGCCAAACTAGAAATTAAATCTATTATTCAACCACCTCCAGATTTGAATCAACTCCATTAGGTTAGATTTTCTCTGTAATAAAGCTTGATACTTCCAGGAGTCACCACATGTATTATAGTTATTGTAGTCCATTAATTAAAGCAACTTTAGACTATATTTAAATATCTAGTTCCATTAATCATAAAAACTTCCTAAATCATTAAATGTACAGTTTAGTTAATAAACCTCTCTGTAATTTATTATCCTTCTCTAGTATTGCAGTTTGGATTTGCCACAGTTTTTGTGGTTGCCTTTCCTCTGGCATCATGGTTTGCTTTACTGAACAACATCAAAGAAAGCAGGCTCTATGCTAGGAAGTTTATTACTTTTTTTTCAACTACCTGTGGCAGAAAGAGTTAAAAGCATCAGTGAGTGCACAGTGTGGAGAATACAGTAAGCTTTTTATCCTGTTTAGAAGAAATTGAATTGACAGAAATCACAATGTGAATCTTTTAAAATACAGACAATAATGCAATGATATAGAACTTTTTTATGATGTACAAACTCTTTCATAAACTGACTGAGGACTGATATCAGTAAAATAACAATCACTTTGATAGTCATGTGTGAATCAATCAGTTGTAAGAAATATTTGGATTTTAACCTTTAGGTATTTTCATTGTCATTATGACATTAGATAGTTAATTAATGTAATACACACACTTTGAAGTTTGTTTTATTTCATACCTTGATTTTTTTACACTAAATTTACACAGAAGAGTCATTAGAGTTAATTAATAATGTCTGATTAGTCTTAATTCATAACTTAGCTGAGATATATTTGTATGTAATTTATTTTATACATGAATATAATGTTATTGAAATAATTGTTCTGTAAGCAAAACAATAATAAAAAGATTTAGACAGTAAAGCTATTGAAATATATTCCAGTTATTCTAATATTTTGATTTTATTTTGGTAGGAATATGGTACAGAAATCTTGATTCTTTTGGAAAGTTTTCTGTTATCACAAATGTAAGTATACATTGTATATTAAACAATGTTTTTACTTGCTTGTTTTTTACACTGGTTGATAGTAACAGTATTTAAATTGATTGTGGTGACAAATGAATATTTCATACATGTATCAACTTAAAGCAAAACATCTTCAGAATTTGTGTAAATGAAACTTTTTCAACTTGCTATTGTACAATACTGTGCAAAAGTGTTAGAATAAGAGAATATTGCAAAATGTACATACCTCTGGAGACAATAACTTTTTTTTATCTTTAGGGTTTTCACTTTTTACCCATCCAAGCACTAAACACACTTGCTCTGGGTTTTTATACCCCACTCAAATGCTCTCAACAAAATCTGATTTGCAAAATTGTCCACCAACTTAAATGTGCCCTCTATCTAGATACTGTATATAAGCACTTCATTCAAAGAACATAATCATACTTTCTTGACAAAGCATTTAGTGCAGGTTTTTACAAATAAGAATGTTGTAATTATTAGCAATTTACGTGGTGACTTTGAAAATGATTGGCATTTCCACAGTTACATCTTTAGTAATATTTATAAATTAGTTAAAAAAAAAAGGACCAATGGGTATGAATTCCTGTTTCAACTTTGAAAACCAACCAGACTTTTCCTTCTCCACCTCTGTTATCTGGTGTTTGTCAATAGCCAGGGGAGGGGTCACTCTCAGTCAAAGCTGTTCATGATATGATCAGTTGTGAGATGGAGACATCCATGCAGACCAATGGTATTTTTTTGGGTGGTTCTGTTACTAGGTTGGCCTCAACAGAGGATCATTTTGATCAAAATTTTCTATCCCCTTTAGCTGGTTATTGAAGTTTGTGAGGTTTTAGGGATCCCTCTAATTGTATTTAACCCTACTCCTGTCTGGTTGAGGAAAGAACAACAAGTGACCAGTTGGTTTTTCTTCTTTCTAATATTGCTATTCATACTAAAATATTTGCAGTTAAGATACAGAGGATGAATTGGTGATTTTGTTGATATCTGCCTCAGTCAGATTGTCTTTTTCAGTTCTTTGTTTGGTTTCCTGGCATGTTTGCTCTAGGGATTTATTGAGTAGAGATACTTAGTTAGAGAGGGCTCATTTACCATCTTCTTCCCTCAGGGTGTTAAGTGAAGCTCCTTTTCTCAATTACATGCTATTCACTGGATTTCCAGAGGTGTTAAAATCATGAATTAATACAGCCCTTATACATTTATCTCTATCATCCTTTGCTTCTTGTCTTTCTTCAGCATCTGGCACTAATTTAAAAGTATTGACCCTAATTGTTTCCCAGGTCTATTGATTCCCACAATAGATCCTTTCTCTTGAGGTTCTTTAGCTTGGGCAGACTGACAACAACAGTGTTAGTGACTATTCCGTGGGTGGGGGGAAGCATGATTACAACACTTTCTGGACATCTGAAGTTCGTTCACCAGGGATCCACCATTATCTGGCCAACCTGTTGCTTTTCACTTCCAACAGAATCACAATAAATGGAGTTTTATTCCCAGGCTATAAGAGAATTGTTAATCAAAAGGGCAGTAGAGAAGGTCATTCCTGTTCTTTCAGGATTTTATTTCTGTTTACTCAATGTAAGAGTAAACCAGAGAAGACGGGAGATTGGCATCCAGTCATTGTTCTGTCTCAGCACAACCAGTTTTTAGATCCTCCTCACTTTACAATAAAATCCTTTTTCAACATACTATGGCACTTTACACCAGGGCTTTGGGTGATCGAGTTCGATGTTACTGATACTTATTCCAACAGCAGTATCTTCCTATAATTTTCTCATATTTGTGCACAAGGGTCAGGTGCTGCAATTCAGGGCTTTACCTTCTGATCTTGCATCAGCACTTTATGTCTTGTACAGAGTTCAAGCTTTTTCTCTTCACCAACGTTCCTTGGGCCTGTGAGTATATCATTATATAGATGACTGGCTCCTTCTAGTCAACTAGCAGAACAACACACTCAGATTCTCTTTTCAGAAGCCACAAATGATTTTTGTTATCAGACTGAAGAAATCCATTCTGTTATCAGTGCAATATCTCATTCATCTGGATATGTTTGTCAATACTCACATACATCACACTTAAAGCCCTATCAGGCTTTTATTTCAGTCTCCTACTGCATGGATGGTTTTATCTTTTTTGAGATTTAGGCATCCTTCAGCTTCTCATTCCTTCGAAATAAGCACATATGGGGTCCCTTCAGTGGTCACTGTGCAGTTAATGGATCATGCATTCTGATACTTTGGATCACCCTGTCTCATTACTCATAAGCAAAATTGTCAGTTGCAAAGTGGTTAGATTGGAACCATCCATTATTGGGGTATCTATTCCACCATCTTGTCCTTAGATCCATCTGTGCACAGATGCATCTCTTCAGAGATTGGAGACATATTCATGATCAGGAGTTCCAGAGTATTTGGACAGGAGATGTGTCTATTTACCATGTCAGTGTTCTTGATCTCCTTGCAGTAAATTTAGCAATGGAGGTCTATCTTGGAAGGGAAAAAATTTTCATGATACATTCTGACAATTCCACAGTAGTATCTTAAATTTCTTTTCAAGGAGATGTGCATTCTTAAAATTTTTGTTTGTGTACTTTGCATCTACTATACTGGGCTTATTCCCATTGCATTAATGTTTTAGCATGTTGTGTTCATCACTAAGTAAAAGTTATTGATAGTACAGAACATATTAATGTTTGTAGAAACAAAAAACAGTCATTTTAACCTTCATAATCTCTCTACAGAGCAATGTAGTCCTATTCTATTTTAGAATTAAATAGTATAATAATACTAGAAAACAAATTGACATTCATTAATTTAAAAAAGTTCATGTAATAGACATTTAACACACTGAATTTTATTATTATCTACCATGCCAAATCTAGTTAACTTTGTACTATGACATTTAAATATGTGAAAAGTTTATTTTCTTCATTGTCAAATCTACTTAATGGTGTGAAACACTAAATAAGGTTTGTTCCTACATTATCAAACTAAATAATGTTACAGTATATTATTTAAGGTGAAAGTATGTTATTTTCTGAACTATCAATTCTGTATTCTTACTTTTAAGGCATTGATCATTATTTCCAGTTTTTTTGACCAAATATTCTATTAAGTTTACATTTTACCAGATTGGTCACTGAATGGATTGCTGAATTTTACTCTGTTAGATTTTAATATCCATTTTACAGATTTAAACATTAATTAAATTACTTTTTATGATATATGCATGTTGAAACTGACTAAAAGTATCGTAGTACAACCATGGTTAAAAAAAACACAAATCCAAAATAAAACTTTCAAATAACTACAGATTTTACCACTCATATCAGTACAGTTAGTAAACCTAGTCCTCAGTGTTAATTATTTTAATAAATAAGGGAATTAAAAAAAGAATCAGAAGAATTTAAAAACTAATTTTTAAAAATATTTCAAATTTAAACTTCTTAAGATCAACTTTTTCTCAGAGGAAGATGAAAGGATTGTTTCTCGATTCTGTTTTATGTGAGTAACAAAGTTGTACATCTTCAAGAGAGAGAACTTTACTGACTTCATCTTCAGCAACATTTGAATCAACTGTAACTACTCTTTTAATGACTGTATTTCAGGATTGATACACAAATATTGTTTAAATAAAACACAATATAACTTGAAGATAAAACTCTTGGATGATGTTATTACTTTTCTGCTGGTACAAATCTATTAAAATTTTCCAGGCATCAGATCCACAAAGTTCTAGCAAAATATCCTCACCCAATAGGATTTCAAAGGAACATTTTTTGGAAGGATACAAATATTTGTATTATTTATACAAATTATTTTCTGACAATTTTGATATAACTAATAAACTTGCATATTGTTGTTCATAGAAGAGCACAACATTTACTTAGTTGTTTAAGTTAGCAAGTTAACTTTTTTTAAAAAACTTAACTGAGTACAGATAATTTTAAGGTAAAGTTGAAATTTTATAAAATGCAAAACATCCACTATAAGTTGTTTAAAATACTGGCTTTTATTAAATCACCTTTTATTTGTAATTTAAATTTTTTGAGGAAGTTAAACATATGTTTTGGTGTACACAAACCCACAGAACCAGTTGAGAAATACCATATTAAATTAACTTCAGGGCAGTTGAAAGCTTTTTATCATTTACTGCGACTGAAAATGTATAAACATTATAACTATGTTCAGTTGTTTTTGATGAAACAACATAAATAGGCTATAATATGTAATACATTTTAATACAGCCAGGACAATCCTAGAATGTTTATAAAATCGTAAGTTACATTTGCTAAATTATCCTTCACAAAATGGATGGAGGGGATTAATCATTTTTGTTATAAAACTATCTTTTTTATTACCTGATTTTATAAGTGTCAGATTTTTGTGTGGCTTCTGTTCATCCAGTGTAATGTTTGTCACTGAATGACTGTACATACTCATTAGTAATTTAAGAAAAAATTCATGATTTAATTATTGTTGAGAAAGTTTTATAATCTGTATTGGTCAAACAGTGTTATGTAAAAGGATTACGTTTTAAAAACTGCTCCAGTGAAACTTATGTTTTTATTTCTTTTAGAGTCTTGTTTTTATCATCACATCCTTAATTCGTTGGTTGATCCATAACATTCCAAAGTCTTTGAAACTTCAAATCAGACATGGAAATAATATCATCAATAATATTATTGAAGAAGAACTAAGAAGTGTGAAGGATGGTGAGGTTCGAAGTAGAGATAAGGCACGACTTTATAACATTGATTTACAGATTAGTAATATTTCACTGAATGCACTCAACAAAATAACAGCACATTCAGTTAGTTGATGTAAGAGCTAGTTTGTTGTGTTTGACTTTCCAACTTTCATCCAAACAACTTGATATTGTATTTTCAAATTTATGTACGTCTTGATACTGACCTATAAGTTTTTAAAATTTTAGCAGATTACTTGAAAGTTACATAGTTCTGTAGAAAAAAATGGTAAATGTGATTTACCCACACTTAAATGTGGTTCTTTGAAATGGTTCTGGTCTACATAAATTTAAATTTTTTTAATATTTCCCAGGTAGTTGTTTATTGATACTTAAAGATTTACGATGTGATATTTGACCAAAAGTATTAAATGCCCCAAATATAATAAATTATTCATCATATTACCTTTAGTTCCAAAACACTTATTTCTGCTGCCACTTATAACTATTACTCAACCACCAGTATTTCAATCTTTATCCATCTAAGCATCAATATAATTTTTTCTCTCTTGCTCCAGTCTTTGATACCACACTCAGTTGCCCTTGGCAATATACCATCTCCTACATCAGTGCTCCCTCTATACTGCAAGTGTATGTCAGCTTCTCATTTAGATAATGTTATCACTTTTTCTTGACAGAATGTTTAGACACAGTTTTCTTTACACAAGTGCTGCCTCCTAGTGGTGCATAGTGCTAGACTTTGGGTTTTAATGTTTATGTGATGGGCAGAGCCAAGATAGCTCATTGCATTGCTTTGCATTTAATTTCAAACAAACGAAACATAAGTGTTGCAATAATTAACATACTTGGTTGTGATTCTTGTGTCACCTATTGGCTTTTTCTGAATAGCTCATTATTTGAAAAAAAAAATTGTGACACACTATTTTGAGTCATGAATTCACACGTTAATATTTCTAGTATGGAGGCTAATCAGCCCTCCTTTTTTTATTTTTTTTTTAGTATCTGTCAAAGATCAGAGGGGGTCATTCTCAGTTTAGGCTATCTGTGATCTTATTCGTTGAAAGATGAAAACTTTTATTTGGTTTAGAGATGTCTTTCCAGGGGGTTCTGAGGCTGAAGAGAATTTGGATTTTTTTTTTCTCCCACTGCCTGTGTTTACTAGGTCAGCTTTTCGTAAGACCATATAAGACTCTGACAGCCAAGGAGTGGGATAAATCTTTCTCACCAATTCTTTGGACAGATGTTTTTCATCTTTATGATCAATCAGACACAGATAATTTGTGTCTTGTCAGAGCCCTGAGGCATTATATGCCTTACACTAACTTTTTTTGGGATGATGGAACTAGAGTCTTTATTCATTGATATTCTTCAGTTTCCTGGTATTTGTCCACAATTATTTAGATAAATCAGCTTTGCAAATTGTTCTGTGTTGATTGTTCTGGACTTTCTTTCCAGGCAAGGAAACTTCTGAGAGCTGCATGTCATCAGATTTGTGAGATTTCTATATCTCTAGCTGCCCATTTGAGGACATTGTATGGGCTCTTATAGAGCCTTCTCCCAATACTTTTCAATTACATTCTTCATATTATTTGGCAATTTTTATATTATCTGAGAGATTTTAACTCTCCTTTTTGTCCATTCGGACAACATTTGCTAGATTACAAGGAAGAATGACCATTTTTTGTTCTTCTCTTGCATTTCTTTATTTTCACAGTCCCTTACCCCCATTTTTTTTCATTGGATCCCACTCTGTGGCAGTTTTTGGCCAGATAGGTGTGCTTTTATTAGTCCAGTTTTACACAAACAACTAATTTAACTGTACCAATTGTAACAAACTCTGTAGAAATAAGCTGTTCCATAAGATCATCCAGAAGCTTACCAAATGGTATTACTTATGGACTATCATGAGTAAAGCTAAAGGGGATTCTGCTCATCCATGCCATTAATCAGTTATAATAAATTTTACTTTTAAAAATTTAGGGAATTTAGACTCCCCAGTGTGCATTAGGTCCCAAATACTACTAGTAGAGCTAGAGAGTTTTTAACACATCCAGTTTCCAGTTATTGGGGTGGTGAAAAGAGGATTTTCCTTCAGAGTGTTTAAGTGTTTTAATCTGATGTTGGAGAAGAGGGCAAAGTTTAGAGCCCATCCTATTTGGATCCCTGGATGTTGGTGGGAGTGGTACTAACCTTCATAGGAGCATACTCATAATACCAGTTCTGATTTGATGCAAAGCTGGGGTGTGCATGGCCTTTCTTTTTTATCAACATTAGTTTAGTATATTGTTCAATGAAGAAGGCCCACTATCTCCTTGTAATTCTGAATGCAGAGTGTTCCCATCCTGGGTCCTTGGTTGAGTACATTGTTCCATGTTCTCTCCATATTTTCTGAAGCAAGTGGAGTGCTCCTTTCCAACTCAGTTGGTAAGTGAGAATGACTGTTCATAATTCCAGACTGAATGAGTTTTGTTCTTCTGGTCATGTAAGGCATGCACAATCCCATCGTTCTGAGCCTCAGATGTTGCCATTTGGATTTCTTCATGTTTAGGAGAAATTTTTTTCCACTTAGGTGTTACTTGCTTTCTCATTATGTTTTTATTGTTTGAAATGCATCACTCTATGGCTATGGGCTTGGGATCCAATCAAAAATATATCAGTTTGCAACAGTATGACTCTGTTGCTCTTGCCATCAGTGTGTGATACAGGGTCCATGACCTCTTAATTCCAACCCTGAGTTTTGAAACTTTGGCTATGTGGTTGGGATTGGCCTATAATTATGATTTCTCATGTACTATTCCACCTTGACACAGGAATTAGACACTGTATAAAGAGCATACCTGTTTTGGATGTAGTGTGGTTACCCCACTTACGTACTGCTATTATCTTGGTACATCCTTGATATATGCAGATGCTTTTTCAATGTGGGTTTCTAGCTACATTTGGTAGTGGAGGTGGGTTTTGGAAGTTAATATTTTCCTAAATTGAAAACGTATTTCTTATAATACTCACCTTTGCTAACACTCTCCCACCATTCCTTTCCACTGAAAGCTGGAGTTAAAGACTGGGATTGTATCAGTCTCAAAAAACTGATAAGATTATCTGAATAAAGTGCTTATATACAATACCAGGATAAAGGGAGCATTGATGTAGGTGGAGAGTATAGTACCAATGGAAGTGATAGTGATATAAAACACTGGAGCAAGAAGTAAACATCAGACCAATGTTTAGATGGACAAAGAGCAAAACCATGATGGTCAAGTAATAGCTATAAGTGTGAGTGGAGGTAAATTATTGGAAGTACATTTTCAATTTATAAAATTTTAACACAAGTTATTATTGGCCTGTGTAGAATTTGAACAAGGCAGAGTCTATTTCTGTTTAAAATGCATGTAAACAGGTTAGTAATAACATCTAATCAAATATTTGTGGTGAGTGAAGTCCAAAATTAAGTCTAACAGGGAAAGATTTCCTACACTTATGTGCTCCAAGAATAAGTAAGCGATGAACACTGTATGTTATTTAGAAATTCTTTGTTTACTTAACATTTGATGTATGGCAACCTCAAAGGCCAAACCTTCTTAAATCTTGTACATAAACAAATTATTTGTTTCTGTTTATATACTTAATGTTTACACCATCTTTGTGACAGCAGTTTTAAACTATCTTGTAACATGTGTAATAACACTGTTCCCCTTTGTAGAACTTTTTTAAGTACTTAAAGTTGTAAGAATATTGTGTTCAATATTTTGATAGAAAATGATCTTGTGTCTTTTAATGTTTTATGAGGACGTGTTCTTTGTTTTTAACCAAATTTCTACATTTTATATATCTTTTAGAACAGAGGTCAGCAACCTTTTGGGTCTTGGGAGCCAGTCTGAATTTAGAACAAAAATATTGCAGGAAATCAAAATATTTACAGAGTGTTCATTTAATGAGATTGGTGCTGTTACATTGTTTCATTTCTTTCTCTGAAGTCTGTTTCCCAGCTGGTCAAATGTAATTTCATGTTCAGTTTTCTACTGTTAATACTGAGCACAGGTTGTTTCTGATTTAGGAAAATGTCCGATTATACATGTAGAACTAAACATTGTTAAGATGAGAAGATGATACTGTGGAAGTGGAAGACCATTCCAGAGTTGAAGAATAGTTATATTTGTGCCCCAGTTTCTTCAAATCAATCCAATTGTATAGTTTTGGGAAAGTTTCTAGATTAATGCTTAGCATGTCAAACTTCTCAACCCAGATGCCTGGATCCTTTAGATCACCAACTTCCAGTTCTAAATCTTCAATTATGATGTTGGAAATAATCATCTGATCCAATTGTTCCACATAAGCTTCATGTTGGCAGACACAAACTTGAACAAGGTGATGTGCCAGCAGAAGTCTAAAGAACAAGACTTGAACAGTGTCACAATCTGTCACAGTTCCAAATTGTTATCAACTTTGTCATTTGTGTATTAATCTCAAACTGGTGTTCAGAGTTTGTGTTTCAGAAACACTATTGTTAAGACTATGTTTACTCTTTGAACTGTTTTAGTGTCTCCACAATGTTAGTTTCAAGTGTTTTAAAGTAATGATAAATCATGAATTAAAGTTTTGAATTTTTACACTGGTCATCACTTTTTTTAAATCATTGTTAAGTAGGTTTAGTAAAAAAAAATTGTATTTTTAAAAAGATCTTGAATTAAATTTTGTTCAAAGGAAATTTATCTTAACCCTCCTTTCTTTAGTTTAAAATTTATCATATATATTGTTTTTATCAGTGTCAGTGTACGTTGATTGTCATATTTTTTTAAGTATGCTGTCAAGTAATCAACAGAAAAAAATTCTTTATATGATTGTAACAAAGAGTAAACTAAAGTTATTTGATTAACTCCAAGGAAAATTCTTTGAACTTAGTAAAAACTTCAGTTTATGAATCAGTACTTACTATTATAAATGTGTGCATTATTAAAAAAATTTGAGTATTTATCAAGATGTATTGGATACAGCTTCAGATTTTAAACATTTGTGTTAAGTTATGTACTTGTTATAGTCCTTTAATAATAATTTGAATCACTCATTCGGGTGAATGAAAATTGTAAAGTAAATAAAAACTAGTTTCTTTAAAATGATGTATGTTTAGCTTTATATATGCAAAAATGGTTTGTTTGGGTTGAGAAAATATTTTACACAGAAGAGCGAACATCATCAGGTTCACAAAGAAAGAGGTAATTGACGGTAAGCTGACCACATGTTTGGAAGGGATTGTGCAACTGAGTGTTAGAATGTAGAGGGCGTTGTTAGATGTTTGAAATATATAATTTTATTTTATTATATTAATATAGGTATATAGGTGTTCCTTTATATTGGTTTATTTTGGGTTTAAGTTGTTGTATATGTAAGGCTTCTTTAATTTTGCATTTGTTTATGTTTGTTTCTTTATTTAGTATTTGAATGTTTTTCATGGTTATGCTGTGTTTATTTGACTTTCAGTGTTCGAAAGCGTGTGAAGGTGACTTTTTATGTTCTTCGAATCTGGTTTCAATTTTTCCACTTGTTTCTCCAGTATATATGTTGTGGCAGTTATCACATTGTATTTTATGAATAATGTTGGTGTAGTGTTTGTCAGTGTAGTTTTTACTTAGTATAGACCTCAGTTTTGTGCCTGGTTTTTAAATAAATTTGGTATTAACTGGGATGTCATATTTTGTTGTTAGTTTTTGCCAAATATTGGTTATTTGTCTGCTGATGTTGGGAATATATGGTATGCAGCAGTATATGGTGTCGTGTTTTTTATATTCGTGAGATATATTTAGTTTTGTTGGTTGATTTTGCTTTCTGTCTAGGTGTGTGTGTATAATGTTTTCTACGGTTTGTGGAGGAAACATGGTGATGTTGAAGAAGTATTGTTCTATTTTGTCTAATTCATTGTTAATTTTATCTGGTGAGCATAGTTTTATGGCTGTGTTTATTTGGTTTCTTAGTATGTTGAGTTTTTGTTTTGTTTTATGTTCTGAGTCCCAAGGAATGTATAGTCCAGTATGGGTATTTTTTCAGTGGATTTCTGTTTTAAATTGTGTGTCAGTTCTTGTAATTTTGAGGTTAAGAAATGATATTTGATTGCTTTCTTCCTGTTCACATGTGAAGTTAATGTTGGGATGTATAGAGTTGATGTGATTGAAAAAATTGAGTATGTGTTTTGTAGATCTGAATCCTGCAACCATGTCATCTACATATCTGTACCAGTATAGTGATGAGTGTATTGCTGTGTTAATTGCTTGTGTTTCAACTTGTGCCATAAAAATATTGGCTAGAACTGGTGATACTGGGTTGCCCATGCTTAGGCCATTTGTTTGTAAATAGTTGTGGTTGTTGAACGTGAAGTTTGTCTTTATTGTGTTGAATTCCACGAGGGTTGCCAATTGGTTACTGGGAATGTCTATAGTTGGGTTAGGGTCTCGGATATAGAGTTCTAAGGCTATTTTGCAGGCTTCACTGGTTGGAACTTTTGTAAAGAGGGATATTTGCACTAGTCATCTTTCGTTTAGCAGTGTAAGACTAGAGAGAATGCAGCTAGTCATCACCACTTACTGCCAACTCTTGGGCTACTCTTTTACCAAAGGACAGTGGAATTGACTGCATGTTATAATGCCCCCATGGCTGAACAGACGGGTATGTTTAGTGTGGTGGGGATTTGAACTCGCGACCCTCAGACTACTAGTTAAGTGCTTTAGCCACCTGACCATGCAAGGTCAGGGAAGAAGGGATGGAAATGTGAGAAGAGGAAAGTAGCTATTAGAAATACAAATTCAGTTAAGGAAAATTATATCTTTTGATAGAGTACTTTGCCTCTTCTCCAAGTATTAGCTTAAATCCCACATTGAATTGGAAGAGAGAACTAAAGGCTTATGCTTCAAAAGTATCTGAATGACACCTCTTTATTGACTTAATAAGTCAACTACATCCAAAAACCTCTCTTATTCGGTACTGACATACTCGCAATGAGTGAATGAGGACTGATGCCTTCTCCACCTTAAGTCCTAGGACTCAGAAGGAAACTCGCCAGAAACTTTAAGAATGCACAAAATAGCCTCATGGCAGGGACTGAGAATGTGTCATTTAGATTCTGATAGAACGCCATCACATTCACTCGATCCCCGCAACCGTGAACAAGTTCGAAACGATCCAAGTCATCAAAAATCTCATAATGAGGAAACCAAGAACAGAAGTGAAAACACGCCACAAATACTTTTTGAAACTTATTACACAGTGGAGCAATCGAGAAGAATATTTTTTGTTTGTTTTGAATTTCGCGTAAAAATGCACAGGGTTAGCTAGAAGAGATAGCCCTTAATTTAGCAGCATAAGACTAGAGGGAAGGCAGCTTGTCATTACAATTCACCGCCGACTCTTAGCATGAACAGGAGACAGCGTTACGTGAGTCTTGTGATAGCAATGTTCTGTTGGTGTACAGGTGATGCATAGTGATTTACATGAGCAACATGTTGGAACTTAAAATTTCAACAGAGGGAGGGTTAATGGCTTGAAATATGCATTCAAAAAAGGTTCGAAAATAAAGGACAGCACAAAGCAGGAAAGTTAATCTTGTGAGGGAAAGGAGAACATTATATCTTAATTAATTTTGCTCTGTTTTTTCCAAGTAATTTGTTAAAATTTATGAGAAGTTATTTGGACATAATTCAATATTCAACGAATAAAAAACGTACAATAAAATACTAATTAAACATACCTTGTACTGTAAAATAACCCTAAAGATTCATAGTTACTCATAAATTGCTGTCTATAATTAATGAAGGCAAAACTAACGGCTAATGAATTCACACTGATGCTTCTTTTACAAATCTTCAATTTACAACAGTAAAATATGTAAAAAAAACATAATAGGCAAGTAGAATACACATAACACGGTAAATATATCAAGATGGTATGTGTTAATGCTTTAAATCCAAAACTGTTTAAATTATTTTACTAGAGAATCACAAATCTCAGCTTATTAACAGTTTGTGCATGCATATTTGGGTCCAGAGAAGAAGGTACAAATAACAATCCTTCCTCAAAGCCCAGGGCGGTTCTCGGCGGCCCTGGTGATGTTTGGTGTTGACTATCTGCCTTCCTTGTAGTATAACAATTATAGATAAGTTTGTTTTTGAAATTTCGCACAAAGCTACTCGAGGGCTATCTGTGCTAGCCGTCCCTAATTTAGCAGTATAAGACTAGAGGGAAGGCAGCTAGTCATCACCACCCACCGCCAACTCTTGGGCTACTCTTTTACCAACGAATAGTGGGATTGACAGTACATTATACACCCCCACGGCTGGGAGGGCGAGCATGTTTAGCGCGAACCCGTGACCCTCGGATTACGAGCGCACGCCTGAACACGCTCGGCCATGCCAGGCCTCTTATAAATAAGAATGGCTAATAAAGACAGTTTTTGAATAGTTTTGCGCGAAATTCAGCAATCAAACAAATAAAACAAACACTCTTACACAACCACTCTTCACGGAATATCGTATTTTGAATTTATCTTGTTCTAGATATTTTTTAAAGTTGCTTGATTTAATTGTGATGCTTCTTATAACTACATAACACTAAATACGGGAGAAAATATTGATAATAGTGAATAGCATAGACACCCAATTAATGAATCAATGAGTTCCTATTATAAGTTTCTATTTTATAACACCGAATAATCCTAGTTCATATAATATTAAATTAGCTACTCATTTTCTATCCTTCGAAGTGGTTCAATGGTAAAGCTTATAATGATAAAAAACAGATTTCTGTACTAATGCTGACATAGTATTTGTTTGTTTGTCTTTTGAATTTCGCGCAAAGGTACACGAGAACTATCTGCGCTAGCCATCCATAAATTAGCAGTGTAAAACAAGAGGGAAGGCAACTAGTTATCATCACCCACCTCCAACTTTTGGGTACTCTTTCATCAACGAATAGTGGGATTGACAGTACATTATAATGCTCCCACGGCTTAAAGGACAATAATTTTGGGTGTTATAGAGATTCAAACCCGCGACCCTCAGATTACGAGTCGAGTGCTCTAACCACCTAGCCATGCCGGGTCTCTGTGGGCGTAGTATAGATAGCCCATTTGGTAACTTTGTGCTTAAAAAAAGTTACTCTATTTTTTAATTCTGATCTTAAATTTTCAATTTAATTGTGCAATTTTTAAAACTGTTTTAAATAATTTAAAAATCCGACAATATATAGGAGCCTTCTTTTTGTTTCCATGTGTGATAAAAAATCACGATCAAAATTAGTAGCGCTGTAATTGCTATTAAACTATCTTTCATGTTAGCTTGTAGGTACGGCCCTGCATTGTTGGGCGGGTTTAGGCGTTTGACTTGTAATTTTAGGGTCGCGGAATCGAATCTCCGTCGTACCAAACATGCTTGCCCTTTCAGCTGTAGGGGCGTTATACTGTTAGGGTCAACCCCACTATTCGTTAGTAAAAGAGTAGCCCAAGAGTTGGCGGTGGGTGCTGATGACTATCTGCCTTCCCTCTAGTTTTACACTGCAAAATTAGGGACGGCTAGTGCAGATAGCCCTCGTAGCTTTGTGCGAAATTCCAAAAGCAAACAAACAAACAAACAAAGTTGTAAGCTAATTTTTGTATAGTTTTTAATAGATGGCGTATTTATTTGTTTACTGCAAGGTATTATTATAATACTCGTGCTTCGTACAGGTGGATACAATGATCTCTGTACTTTATTCTACAGAGATTCGAGGGTTTCGAAGGTAGAATTAACAAATAATGTTTTAGAAATTATTGGAAATGTGTGTATAATATCAGCAGTACATTACAGGTACGTTTATTTTTATACGTTTCTTGTAACATGGCCACGATCTTTTACTTCACTGTTTTTAGTTTTATTATTTAATAAGGTGTGTGAATGTTTAGTTAAAGCAAAAAAAACAAAACAAAAAAAAACAACGAGCTATCTGTTGTGTTTACGGGGGGTAATCATGTCCTTGATATTAACGTCAGGTTCGAAGTCTTACTGATATTATTTAATTTAAAAAGCGTGAACTACTTCTGTTAGTGTTATTGTTAATGATTTACACAGGTGCAGTATTCGTAGGTTTGCGCAGTAACCAGTATCTTCGATACAGTTACCCACCTATTTTGATGATTCAGTATTGTGTTGATTTTTAAATGTGTCTAATTTAAAGGGGCTTCATAAACTATTAGCCACTTCGTAATATTTAAGATGCCCTATTTTGATTACAGTTATTTCGGTTACTATCATTTCTCATTCTCACTCCGGTCTTGCCATAGTTCGTTCTACATGCACTATATTAGTTTATTGGAATATAAATGCCAAATTACATACTAAGAAATAAGTGACGTTATATTTACAAAATCTTCTTTAAATAGCATATTTAGGTATAAATTGAAAGTAGTAAACCTTTTTAAAAACAGGCAATTGAAATCAAAATTGAAAGTTTTGAATAAAAAGTTTCTTTAAAATCAGAAATTACAAGTAAGAATCTTTAAAAATAAAATACAAAGATGGTAATGCACGCTATCAGGTTCTTAAATCATAACTTTGGGAAATCACTGCTTCATGTTAAAACTGGAAGAATTTTCTTTCACAGTTTGAAACGTTTTACTACTAACCCAATTAAGAATGCAGTAAGTCTTTACATGTAGCTTGCAATATAAAATACAACATATCCAAAAACTAAATATTAGTTTGATTGATATTACTTATGGTAAGCATTTGTTTAAATAGATAAGAATCATATAATTTACCTAGAGTCATAAATATAAAATATAGGAAATTAGTGCATGCAATCTAATAATCCTGTTACAATATTGCAAATGAAGAAATTGAGTAAAATCCTAACAGATGGTTAAGTTCTATATAATATATACCCTATCTTTTGAATGTTTTTTAAACTGAGTAAAATCAAAATAGAGGGTTAAGTTCTGTATAATATATACCCTGTCTTTTGAATCTTTTCCAAACTGGGAATTTTTTCTTCCCTTACTGTGACTCTATTTTATTCTTCTACATCTATCATTTACTCACATTCCAACTTGCTTTCCTCTTTATTCTTTCCTTTGAAGCTATGCTCTGCTATTTTAAGAGATTTACCAGAAAAAGGTCACATTAAGTTGTTCTTCACAATTCTACATTTTTATTTTAGCTTTTATCCAGCTAATTTTATTTATTTTTATTCTGGGATTTGCTTCATTGGGTACCTTGTTTTGTGGTATTAGACTCTCAGATTTATCTCAAGGAACTCTAGTTGGCACCCTACCTTTATTGCAGACTTATAGAGAGTTTCTCATCCTGTGGCCCCACTTTGTTGTACTTCCTCTCAAGAGATGTTCTCCAGTGGCACAGTGGTATGTCTGAAGATTTACAGTGATAGAAACTGAGTTTTAATACTTGTGATGGGCAGAGCACAATTAGCCAATTATGTAACTTTGTGCTTAATATCAAACAAACAAATCCTCCCAAGAGTCTACCCATTATTGGGCTCAACAATCAGTTTACCTATTTTTGAAACCACCTCTTAGCTTTGATCCTGTGGTACCTTTGCAACTTTGCTGGAATTCCTTGAGTCCCATATAAGATTTTTCTGTGACATCCAGGGCCATCATCTTTCTGATTTTTACTAAGTTCTGATGGCATTCATACAGAGAATGCACTTATGAGATCTTTATTTTCACCAGTTTATGGACATTTCACAACTATTATCCCTATCCTGGAAGGCTTTAAATGCTACAACCTCCACTCTCCTTTGAGAGTCATCTTGTTTTTCTGGTTGGATGGTTAGGCTTCTGAGTCACTATTTGAATCATTTTAGATTGAATACCACATAATTTGTTGGGTGGATTCAACCTTTTCTTTTACATTTTCAAGAAAAAGAACATCTTATTTCAAAGGCATCTATATATTTCCTTTTTTCTTTTTTTCCTCATGTGGCATGAAGTTCTATCAGATCAGTAAAATATACCTTGTAATCCACTACCTATTCTTTTTGTATTTCCATCTTTCAGTCTCACTGCCATCATAGTTTAAGCACTTTTACACAGGTAAATATCCATGTTTCTTAACATTGCTTAGATTTACACATCTTTACAAGTGTCATTCTAGCTAGAGTGGTTGGGATGATTAGTTCTAAATTCTAAATACCATCACTTTTTTTGCTTTTTTTCCATTGATGCCCTTAAGATGTAGGTAGTTCAATGGACCTAGTACTCTCCTTTGTTAAAGCTGTCTGGACATCCTACTTTGGTTTGTCTTGTCAACTTAAGTTTCATTTTTATATCACCTGGCAGGGGACATAAGTTTTTTGTTCTCAAGCTCACATTGGTTTCACAGTAATAATTTCTGGCTATTTTCTTTCTTTATTTTGGAAGTTATGAATTTAATGGTGAATTTGGTATCTTATGTGGACTTAATTATTAAGACAGAATGGTCTTCACAGTTCCTTTGTTTATGTAAATTTTTTCTCACTTTGGGAGTTATGTTATCAATGCTAAGTTTACCTCTATGGTCACTGGTTCTAGATTCCATTATCCTAGCAGTATTAACTCTGTATATGGATTGGTCTACCATCAACTTCTTTCCAAGATACTGGGTTAGTTTACTGCATCTCTTGCCAGATTCTTCTCATTGCCCTTTCTTTGATTATTTCTCTTCTGACCTTTTTTCTTTTACCTTTTGGTAATTGTGAGAACTCTTATCTTTTCTGTCTTGGAAACTCATGTTTCATCATGATGTTTTATACCATTTTCTCTTGTGGCTTTTGTCCAGTCCAATACAAGGCATGCATGATTTTCTTGCATTGTAACTTATTTTAATGTTTCTTCTGTAATGACAAGAAACCCTCTTGAAGTGAAAATATATATTGGGATGGTTGATGTGGGTTAAATCTGAAGATGACCTAAGAAATTTGAAATGTTGTTTTCTGTTTTATTAATAAAAGTTTTAATATCCATATCAGCCATTTTCAGATATACATTTTCATGATTCTCTTGTTAATCATTCACTATTGTGATATAATTTTGCATGAGGATGATTCACTGATACTGGTCCATTCAGCTCTTCTTTTATACAGGGTGTTGAACATTCTCTTATCTTACTTACTATTTTATCTGGCTTTTGAGAATAATCTATTTGACATTTAAGTTTTTTAGACTACACAGTAATATAGATTCTGTTAGTATTATGCAAAGAATAAAGTGAATATAAACTATAAATAAAGAAAAAAAGACGCATATAAATAAATTTGTATTAAAAATGAAATATATTTGGTATATTTACCAGACTAGTTAGCTTTTCTTCTTTCTTTTGATTAAACTGGTTGTTGGAGTAAAGAGGAAGTTTTTCTGCACAGGACAGGAAAAATTTATACTGTATTACACTTTCAAATCAGACAACAGATTTAAGTACAACATACCATAACCAGAAGCTATATACGTCATTGACTGTTGCAGATAATATATATAATTTATAGGGATAAAGCTTCGGCCCATACAAACTTGTTCAATCATCTGTGTTACCCATTGTGATGGGCTTAATAACTATTTACATTATCTATGTGTATGGGTAATATGTGATTGAAATTCATCTCTCTTGTCACGTAGGTATTTGGTGATACTTTTATTTCATATTTTAAGCTTGTATGTGTATATAAGAAGAAATTCAGTACCATATTAAAACACAAAATAATAAAAAGAACAAACACCAATAGTTTTTGTGCACCACATATATACATTATGTGCAAAAATAGTCATAATTTCAAACATGTATATAGAGTCTGCTGAAAAAAGTGCAGTGAAATTATAATTGGTATAAAACAACTTGGCTGTGATATGCATGATTTTATGTAGCAAGTTAGAAATTGCAAGTGAAATATAATCCAAACTGCAAAGTTTGTTGTCAAATACTGAACTCTGTCATGCCTGCATTAAGAGCATACTGCATTGTTGAATTAAAAAAACATTTTAGAAATGAACATGGTCAATCTTCCTTGCATTTAAAACAAAATATACTTCAGAGGTAAAATTTATTCAATGAAAAGCTTTATTTCTTCTATATACATAAAAATGAAAGCAAAATTAGATACATTTGGTGTTTGATAAATATCAAAGCTACAAATTTAAGCATTTTACTAGTTTTTTAAGAATGGAAAACATATAAGATGGTTGCAAAATATTAAAGCTGCAAATTCATACACGTACCACATATAAAAGGTGTTTTATTTGCATAGTCTGCATATTGTTATTTGTAGAGAGATCTTTTTAAGTTTTAAACTATTTAATTCAAGTTGTTTTTTTTGTATATCAGTTAAACCATGCAACAGCTGTGCCAATTCCATGCACCCAAGTATAATATATTTAACAAAAAAGTTTTGAAAAGATGGGGAATTATTGTATGGAACTTTATGTCAGGTTCTGATGAAACAGAGCATTGATGCATCCTTTTCTAAGTTAAATTTATTCTGTAATAGTAGTAGTAAATCATATCTTGAACTTTCTTTTCAAGTTGTGAGTACATGTTCAGTATAACTTGTTTTAGTATTGTTTATTATTTTTTCTAGTTTTTCTCATGTCACAACATATATCAGTATTTATATTGCACTCTTGTCACACTTCCTTTTTGAACACTGTTGAAGGAACTAAATGTGTTAAAGGTTGTGGTCATGGGATATGTTGGGTATTTTACTGAGAATTCTCAAATGGTAAACTCCTGCAGAGCTTTTATTATATGTATACATAACATATGGTAAACAAGTGCAATTGTTTAAGTAAGGCCAGGTGTCACCAAACAGGTGTACTTCAAAACTGTTACAAACTGCTCTTTATATGATTAGAGATATCTGGTAAGAGAGAATGAAAATACACGTATATTCAAAATTATGCCGAGTGAAGCCTTGCAGTTTAACTTTGCTTATAGGTAGTTCAGTTACTTATTTGCTACTATAGTTATGAGCAACTATGTAATGTTCTTTTATATATTTAATAAGGAATATTCATATTTAATCCCATGAATTATCTATAATTTAACTATATTTTGTAAGCTTATTTATTTTACAAGTTATTATGTAAAAACAAGTATAAACCAACTACATGAACTTTTCTATAGAAGCTCTGGTCACTTTTATGTGTACTATATGTTTGATCACAGTAACTGAGTTTAAATGTTATATGGTGTTGAAAATATATGAATAGAGAAGATTGATGATTAATTGTGTGTAGAAATATATTTTGATCTTTTGCTCATTTGATAAGTCATTATGTAAAGAAAAATGATGTGTTTCTTAAGAAACTATTGTTGAATTGTTTCTCATCTCTCAAGAGTAAATAGTGAAAATAAATTGTTTGAATATGATTGTAAAAACAAAGTTTACTTCATAGAAATAGGTAGTGATTATTTTATCTAAACCAATTATTGTTTATGAGTATGAACAGGGATTGTCAAATATCTCTGGAATCAAGAGCTAGGAATCTAGCCTAACTCAGTGAGGGATAGGAGATTTATCTTTATTTTGCCCTAAGATGGTCTGTAAACTAAATTTAATTTGTGTATTTTATGCATTTTATGTGTGCAAAATATAAACTGGTTTTTTTGGTCATTTTACTGTGTATGATTCTTTAAAGGTCAGTCAGACACATGGTCTTAATATTTGGTGTAATGCAAAATTATGTAAAATCCACAGAAATTTTTAGTTCCAATAATCTCATCCTTTTCTATGCAACTGAGACCCTGCTTACTGAAACATACCCAATATCTGGCAGTCAAATTGAAATAATCTAATAAATCTATAAATGTTACTAAATGCTTATGTATATATAAATTTATAACAATGCCACAAAAATTCCGACATATCAAATCACTTTTTTTTTAAGCATCACAGCAACCTAATGCCCTGAATTAAGCAGAGCTTGAGCATGATAAATTTAAATTACTTTATGTATCATAGTTGTATAACTTGGTCCAGTACATTTAATGTAGTTTATTTCTGTGGAAATCAAAGGGCAGATAGTATGAAAAAAAAAAAAATTCAAATTCAGCATATTACCTCTTCTCACATAAATTAACTAGTCTTATTCAGTGTTAATCTCTATATGAAAATATTTTTGCATGCTTCAATGCTTGGTTTCCTATGTACCTTACAATCAATTGGTTCAACTTTATTTTGCATGTAAATTGTCATGTAATAATTCTCCTCAAATAGGAGTATGACACCCACTCCTGATGCATTAGACTCCCTATATTTGTATTTGATTTTACTACAACTTTTTTTTTGTTTGGAAGTGCTGTTGTTTATTTTTTTTGTTTGTGCTCCTCAAGGTTTTATTTTCATTTAATATGGATTGAAGGTTTTGTTTTCCTTCTGCTTCATTTTTACCTGTTTTAAATGATAACTTACTTTGATTGTTCTTCATCTTTTTAAATTTTTTTTTCATTTTATCAATGCTTATTTTTCCAATTCAAATATATCTGTTTGAAGCACAATTACCTTGGCTTCAGATAGCAGTACTTAATTTAGGAATTGTCAGCTTTAATACATTGGGAAACTGATTGTTATAACAGTTGACTTTCACTGGGCTTCAAGTTTAGTAGCCAACATGTTTAGATCTAATGACTTTGAACAGATAAGCTGTTTTGTCTTTTTGAATATTTTAATGTTAATATATTTATTTATAGGTATTTTATTTCATTAACATATATTTAGTTAGGTTTGTAGCTATTTTCTGTAAAGTTTGGCCCCTCAATGTGGATTCTTGTATGTAGCAAGTGGGCCTCCCATAGAAGGTTCTGTTCTTTCAATTTACCTCCTCTGGGATATAAACATCCATCACATGTTTGCCATGCATGGCGACACATAAAGGGGAGGAGAGGATGCTGGTGGTTGAGGAGTACAACCATGACACACCATTTTGGCCTTGAATTCCTGTAGATGGGGAGCTGTCCCCTGATAGTACAGCAGTATGCCTATGGATTTACAATGCTAAAATTATGGGTTCCATACCCCTTGGGAGGTTCAGCAGATAGCTCGATGTGGCTTTGCTATAAAAAAACACACACACAAGATGGGCAGCTTTGGGTAGTCCCTCCAGGGTCAATCTGCTGGTCCTAGAGTCAATCAAGCACTAGTGTTTGATATTCTTAACAGGTGTTGTGGACATTGCATATGATGCTGGTGTTTGGGTACAGTGCTCACAAAACCATAGTATTGCTACAATGTTCCTGTTTGGCATTTTAGTGCATTTGTTCATAGGACTCCATGTTTGGTGTGGCCAGTGGCCACCAAAATATTCTTTCTTTATTATGGATCCCTCAAATAAAAATAAAAATTAAATAGTGAAAAACAGACCATAGACAAATGACCATGTCTTGAGGAATATGAGCAGCAAGCTTCAACCTCTTTAACACCTGTATCTCATTTTCTGATACTACATTCTCTTGTAGACAAATCTTTGGGACGTATGTCTCCCTTTTTTATTCAGAAGGGACTAGAGGAGCTTACTGGCTCTCCTAAGTCAGTCCTAAAAAAAAATTTTCTGGTGACATATTGGTGGAAACATTCATTTCAAAACACAGTGAACTCCTCTTGCATTTAAAGGCCATTGGGGATATACCCATTGAGGTTACTCCCCATGCTACTTTGAATTCATAATGAAGAGGTATTGTGGAGAGAGATTTGAAGAACATCCCCAAGTGAGTGATCCTCACTGGTTTCTCTGCCCAAGGAGTTTCTGAAATGAAGTTTATCTCCACTTGCAAAGATGGAATTATGATGCTGACCGGTGTCCCAATTTTAATGTTTACATCACCACATCCACCTGTCACCATCAAGGCAGGTTATCTAAATTGCAAGTTACAGCTATATATTTCAAACCCTTTTAGATGTTTCAGCAGTTCAGTCATTCAAAGGCATCATGTCATGGTTTCTTGATGTGTGCTTGTTGCAGTGGCATGGACCACAATTCCTATGAGTGTGAAATAGACCCTTATTGTGTTAATTGTAATGGTTGTCACCTATCTTACTTTTGTTTATGTCCTAGGTGGGTGGAAGACAAAAAGGTACAGTATTTGAAAACAGTTCACTGAGGCTCAAAAGTTATTGTATAACACTCCATCTTGGACATATGCTGCTGCACTTTGTTCCACTGTTAAAGTGGGAATGCAGACAGATGTCTCTGTGCTTCTGAAAAAATTGTTCTCAAGCCATGTGAAAAGCCTTTTGACCTCCCATTTCTGTCTCTGCCATTTCTTTTAGCAGATCTGTGGATCCACTTCCTTTTGGGCATTTCCTTGGGTCTATCCCCCACTGGTACGGTGGTAAGTCTATAGGTTTACAACTCTAAAATCAGGAGGTCAATTTCCCTTAGTGGATTTAACAGATAGCCCTAGGTGGATTTGCTGAATGAAAACACACACACTTCTCCAGCCTTGAGATGCAGAACAATCATTTGTTCACACCTTCAGTCCCTGGAATCCTCTTCCAACAACAGAAACCTGCCCAACTGATCCAGGGCAGGATTCATGGAGGTCAATAGACCTCCTTCAAATAAAGAAAAGAAAGATGTGGTCAAAAACAGATGGTCTCTCCACCAAATTTGCGTATACATAAGGAAGAATAGCCACTTTGATACAGTGGAACTGTCAAGGTTTACATTCTAATATGAATGATATCAAGTGCTGATTGATTCTTACCAACCTGTATGTCTTTCCTTACAGGAAACATTTCTGAAACCTGTTGATACAGTCACCTTACAGCAATTTCTTTGTACAGAAATGACAGATTGTGTGGTGATTTATGAGCATGTGCCCACCCTGTCTGTGCTACTCAATACACCCTTGAAGGCTGTAGCCATCTGTGTTTCCTTGGGTATTACCATCACTGTTTGTTCTCTTCACCTGTCTTCTAGAGAGACCTTTAATCAATCAAAGCTTGATGCACTTGTTGAACAGTTGCCATCTTCCTTTTTAATCTTGGGGGACTTCAATGGACATAATCCCATCTGGAGGAGATGCTGATACTTATGGGAGGGGTAGCTTTGTAGAATATATCTTCTTGGATCACAACCTTTCTCTCTTCAATTCTGGCTTTATGCTTACTTTCATGCATGCAGTCAGTCTTTTACTGTTGTTTATTTTTCTGTCTTCTCCCCTTCAATTTTCTTTAATTTCTCTTGGGGGGTTGACAGTAACACACAGGGCAGTGATCATTTTCCTATCATATTTAGGGAGACACTGTATTCGATGCCTTGAGGGAAGCTGGACCATGCCAACTGGCTCTCTTTCATTTCTCTCTCAGAACTTGATCCTGCCATTGTCTGTAAGCTGTTGATACATGACTGTACAGGTAACCGTTCTGTGTACTTCTAAAACATTAACATATTTTCCACCATATCCTCGTCCATGGTGGAATCCTGCCTGCCACATGGCATGGATGACTCAAAAATGGGTCTGGGATACCTTTCATAGGTATTCCACACTTTTGAACCATATTGCTTTTTAGCAGTTTAGACATCAAAGCTAGAGGGAGTCTTGGATTAAATTCACAACCAGTATTTTTTCTACCACCAGTTCGAAAGTCATATAGCACAAGATTTAAAAGGTCCGTATCCCTTTTGATCTTGCTCTCTGATGTCCAGGAAATTTCTGAATTCTAGAACATTGTCAATACTCTTAGCAAAAGGTTTTGCCAGGTATCTAGCACTTTTGCTTCACACTCCACCCTCTTAGACATCAAGACTCAAGAAGAGTGATTGCATCTATGAGTATAAATGCACCTTTACACTGGTGGAACTCAAGCTGGCTCTTCATTGGTTGGATCTGATAATATACACAATGAGATGCTGCACCATCTTTCTCCTGCTTCTCTTGCTATTCTTCTTGTTGTTTTTAACTGAATCTGGTTAGAAAATGTTTTTCATGAAGCATGGAACCAGGCTATTGTCCTACCTTTCTCTAAGCCTGGGAAGGATTTCAAGATATCTTCAGGCTGCTGTCCAATTGCTTTGACAAGATGTTTGTGTAAAAGCTTAGAGAGGATGGTTAATGCTTGTCACTTTTGGTTCTTCAAATAAAACATCCAACCTCCACTTGCCCCACCTTCCCCAAGTGTGGGTTACAGCTCTTCACCATGGACCACCCTGATTCAACTTGAAACATCAATCAGAGAAACCTTTCTTAAGCAACAGTATTCTTTGACCTTGAAAAGGCTTATGATACTGCTAGGAAGTATGGCATTTTGCAAGACTTCCACTTATAAGGGTTGTATGGTCATTTGTCCATTTTTATTAAATATTTGTTAATGGGCAGGCAATTCCAAGTTTGTGTGGGTTTGACACTTTTCTGTTTATTCCTCCAGGAACTTGGAGTCTCTCAGGACTATGTCTTGAGTGCCACACATTTTAGTATAACAATTAATGCCATCCCTGGGCAAATCCCTCCAACTGTTGCAAATGGGCTCTATATTGACAATTTCTGCATCTTGTGTTAGTCATTGAATATGAAGTTTATTGAGTGGCAACCACACACCACTCTCAGTTGTTCACTGAAGTGGACCACAGCAAACAGTTTTAACTTTTCTCTCTCTAAAATCATTTCCATGCACTTTTGCTGTCAAGGAGGTATTCACCCCAGTCCTGAACTCCATGTTGGTGAAGTTGTGCTTCCCATGGTCTCTGAGGCAAAGTTTTAGGGCTTATCTTTGACCATAAGCTGACCTTTATTCCACACATCAAGCAGCTACTTTGCAAGTGTATGAGGGTACTGAACATCCTCCATGCCCTTTCTTCCACCTCTTGGGGAATGGATAGATGTTCTATACTAAAAATCTGTTGTGCTCTCATTCAATGAAAACTGGACTGTGGGTCTCTGGTCTGTGGCTCTGCACAGGTATCATCCACAGTTTCCAGCCCAAAGTTTGTACTCTGAGTTTCATGAACCTCCTCTACATCTCTACTGTTTGCAACTGTCTTTTCTGTTTGCTTCAAAACTTCAATCTTTACCACAGCATCTCACCTAGGGTTGTGTTTTCCTTTCTCAGTGGGCCATGCTTTTTCAAAATAAATGATCTGCCATTGTTTCTTTTGGCCTTCATATCCAGGTGCAGTTGGATGAATTGGGTCTCCCCTAAGATAACGTTACTGTACTAACTGGTCAGCCCATCCCACCATGGCTTGTTACAAATATTGTCTGTTATTTGCTGAACATTTTTCGAACCATCCCTCCATTCCTATTTATATGGATGGTTTGAAATCAGGTGGCTGTGTGGGCTTTGCCATGGTTTGTTGCAGTTTGATGGTTGTGTGCAGAATCCCCTCTATAGCTTCTGTGTTCAATGCTGAACTGTACACCATTTCTCTTGTTCTGGGTCACACAGAGACTAAGTACTACTCCAACTGCACTATTTATACTGATTTGCTTAGTTCTCTATTGACCCTGGAATCACTTTATGTTAGTTCTGTGACTGGCCTATTTCTCTTTAACATCTACTTCTGTTATGGATATCTGGCCACATTGGTTTTTCACAGAATGATCTCGCTGACACCACCGGTAAGTCTGTCTGCTCTGGTGCTATCACTGCAGTGCCTGTTTCATACATGGATTAAGGCCCCATATTCAAGGCTTGGCTCCACTACAGTTGGCAGTCAGCCTGGAGTGAGCAATATGAAGACAAGCTTTTCTAGATGAAACTCTTCATTGAATTTTGACTGTCTTGTTTTCATAAGGATCAGAAAGAGGAAGTTATCGCAACCTGACTTTGAATTAGTCACAGTTTTTAACTCATCAGTTTCTTTTATCTGAAATTGATACACCAATGTATGCTCAGTGTGACACTCAGGACAGAATATTCCACATTTTACTGTCATGCCATTGTTACAATTCTCAATGACTGTACCATTTTAGACATGTTTTGTCCAAAGGTTTACTCCTGACACAGGACAATGTCATTGGTGATAGTGACACTATCCACCTGACAAGTGTTTTTAGTTTTTTAAGAGCCATTGGCCTTTTTAAAGCTGTTTAACTTTTTAATTCAAAAATTAAACTTTGTTTTGTTTTAATAATTTTATTTTTAATTTTTTTATCTGTTAGGGCTTGTAAATTAACATTTAGTCATACCCTTTCATACAAAAACATTAGTTTATGCTTACCTGTCATTCATTTTATTAGTAAATTGTAAATTACATCAAATATATTGTTTCTTTAACATATATCATCTACTGAAATTTTTATTATTAATGTACACTTACCTAATTTTATAGTATAATGATTTTTTTGTTTTTGCAACTACAGGGTGGTTGCTAGAAAAGCGGAAAATTTGAGGGTCAGATGAGATCATGAATAAAATGCGTGCTTACTCATTTCTATTTTGATTTCTTTACATCATGAATAAAATGCATTTTGAGCATCTATGAGTGTAATATAACATATGCCTTTAAAAAACTTTGTAAAAAGTAATTCTTTGTAAAAATAAATAGCTGTTTGACAAATTTTCTGCTTTTCTAGCGACCACCCTGTACTTATATTTTATACTTCTTGTAATTAATTTTGTTTTTGAGGATTCCCCAGTGTCTGCTCAATCTTCTGTTACTGTTGCCTGCCATCTTTCTCAGTTTACTGAACTTATTCAGGATGACTTCTATATTGACAGTTTTTGTTTGTCAGATTATAAAATGGCCCTCCCAGGTCTTTGCTGTGGAGTCTACTGGGCATTAGTGTATTTAGGTAGGAGCTAGAGGGGGCTCAGCCCCAGGGCCCATTTTCTAAATAGAAGCCTGTTGATAATTTTATTCTATGTAAAATTACATGAGATGTAGGATGCACAAAACTAATTAGCCCCTGTGTCTACACAACCTTAAATCCACCACTGCTGCGAGGCTTACTTCATCTCTTTTTAAACACATTTTGCAATTGTTTATTTTCTTCTATTTTCCAGACATTTTGCTTCATGCAGAACCTCTTTGTATCTCTTTTGAAAGATTTCACTGGTATGCCTCACCCTCCATGGGCTTTGGTTCATTTTACATTAGCTTACTATCAAACAGATTGTTTTTGTTTTCTTGGTTCTCTGCACTTCAAGTCTCTGTTGCTGGTGTAGGGAGCAAAATCTGTTAATCCTATTCCTTTCTTCCTACCCAAGTTTTCCAGCCATCATTTTCCATTATCACCTCTCTTACTGCTATTAGACACCATACACCTCTTTTCTAAGGGGTTCCATCTGTTTATGTGGGATATTTATGGGATACCTTCTTCCACCTTACCACAGTGTTAGAACAATTTGTATCTTCAGCCTTTTCCCTACTTTTCTTTTTGGATTTCATGGAGGTGAGGAAGGACACTGTCTTGTACCAGCTTTGTTTCCATTCCACTTTCAAGTTGATCTAATCAATAGTTTTCCACCACTGTCACATTTTTGGGGGGTGGGTGGAGGTGTTACCCTTTAATTTGGCTAATGATTTAATTGGCTTTTTACTTCCTTGTATCATTTTTTTTCTAATTACTTCCTAGTGTCTTCACTCTTATTAGGCACCTTCTCATTTACTCTCATCTCTACTTTGTCATATGTTAGGAGTACTTTTTTCATTGCTCACTGGGACTACACCTCATATCTTTTTCTCCCATTATCTATTTTGGGCCACTGTTTCTTCCTCATTAAGGTACCATCTTTCACCTCTTAAGTGAGATTGTGATTAGGTAAGATAGTTATATACATAACTATCATATACATATACATATGTAAGATACATATATACATAAATATATGTATATACCTCTTACTTTTAAGGGCATGTCCTCTTTTTTTCTTTTTAAGGATCTCTGTGGTGAGTGGTGCTTGTACAGATGTATTTAAGCTAGCCAAATCTCCTCTGTAAGGCCATGATGACTTAAAAATTATAATTTTCATGTTCACTGAACACATACATTTGAGCGTGTGTTTTTTTTAAGAGTATATATGGTGCAAGTGCAAGTAATGATAAAACCGTTTAGTTTGGTGTAGAACAGTGGCATTCTGTTGGGGTAGATGATGAGATGTCCTCCAATTTGGTACTCCATCTCTGTACTGGTGTATCTGAAGGCATGTTGTGTCATTGGAATGAGTAGTCATAATTGCAGTTTACTCCTTTCATTTGAATTCCTCATCTTACCTCCACATGGATATAAGTTCCCAGTGGCTGAGTTTTTGATTTAGAACTGAACTAATCAACATAAATCCTTATACATCTGTTATAGGTATCTCTGTGTTCTCCTTTATTTATGCTCTTGTTTCCTCCATCTTTGCATAAGGTCATGGTGGTAGAACTAGTGGATTAATATGGTTCTTCCTCTCATACTATCCCCCAATTTTCTTTTACCACAGGATAGTACTGGGTGCAATTTCTGCTGGATTAATTTTGAGTGAGGTAGTTTACATTATAAGAGACATCTATACTATACCAATGATGCAGATGTCTGGTTACTTGGTCAGTAATGCAGTTTATTACATAGCTAACATTTGTCCTATTTGTAGTTTGAGAAGATACAAGATTCCCTCCAGTCTGTTGAACTTGAGGTGAAGATAGTGTGCTAGGATTTTGGATTGTAGTACACTTACTGATAGTATGATTTTCATCCTACTCCTCCTGCATAATTGTTGGTTCCTTGCAGTTGATTTGCCTTGTATGGTCCATTGTTCTTTAGCCACTCTACACCAAGAGGAATGTCCTTTTACTTTCACCCACACTGATGTACTCTGTGGGATTGATATTTCAATACTGTGTGGTTTGGATACCTATCTAACCACTGTTCTCTCACTTTTGGATTTGTTCCTCCCAATTTCTGCCCACGTCTGTAACACCTCTTTCTACATTGGTCAAAGAGTATATCTGGTATAGAAGTGGTGTGGTCTTCTATGTATGACCCTCTGCTGTGAGGATCTACCCTTTTTGGGTGTCTCCTTGACACTTTTTGAAGAATGCTTTCATTCTTTTCCTCTCTCTAGGTCTTCCATCTATTCAGTGTGGAATTATAGTTATTTATGTGAGTGGAGGTAATGTATCATGTTGGATGCTATAATTTTCCAATACTGAAAATGCATTCCTGATAGGTACTTACCCCCTCTTACACTTTCAGTCTGTCCTACTCACTGAAAACCTGTGCTTTATTTTTCTGCCAAATCTTGAAGTGATAGTTTGGTAGAATTGAATGGATGGAGTTGCATATGTCAGTAGGGTGTGTCACACTCCTGTTGATGGAGGGTTGTCACATGATGATTTGCATGAGATGCAGTCGAACCACGTTGATCTTGGGGTACAGAGGAACTCAAGGCTTATGGCCTCAAAAAACAAATCATATAGAGGATAGTACTGAACTAGAATAGCTACTCATGTGAGAGGAAGTCAGTAACTAATGGAAATACATTATCAGATTGGAAAATCATAAGTACATAATACCTTAAATATTATCCATCTTGGGTACAGGTTGTTTTAAGAAAATATTTATCTTGCATTGTTGGTTTTTGTCAGGTTCCTGGTGAAAAGACTTTACACATGTTTCAGACCAGATACTCATGATTATGAGATGGTAAGTCACATACATAACAGTTTCCTTCTGGTACAGTGGTAAGTCTGTGGATTTAAAATGCCAAAATAATGGGTTCAGTTTCCCTCAGTGGAATCAGCAGATAACCCAATGTGGCTTTGTATAACAAAGACACACAGACATACACATCATTTTCCCAGCTTCTCAAGTTACTAAGTTTCATTTCTGTTTTTAAAAGTGATTAATAATATATTGCTTCACATATTTAAAATGTTATTTAAATAAGTATGAAAAAAGTATAAGGAAGTAGACATTTCTTCTTCCATAATTTAAAATTAATGTATTCTACGTATATGTAGTTGATGTGGAATAAATATTTTGAGTAAAGAAATTTATACATTTTCTACATTGTACATGATATTGTGAATGAGAATTTTATTTTATGAATGATACATTATGAAAGAAAGTGTTAGAGGTAGAATTAACAGTTGACTATGTGATTTTTATTAAAATAGTTTTAGTGTCATTACAGTGTGAATAGAACTGATTCTTCCAAAATTTTTAATAGCATGACTTAAAGGTGAGTTTGGTTTTGTTACAGATTTTGAGGTCAAACATACACTGTAGGAGGTTAGATTACAGCATTTTTATTCTGTTTGTCTGTTAAATATTTATAGTGCTTTGAGAATAAAATTTGTATTTGTAGAAAATACAGTAATAAAGATTATGATTCCATGAATATAACATATTCTAATGAAGCACATTGATCATTTGTGTATGTACTTTCATACTAGCATAAAGTCGTAAGCATTTAAAACTTTTGGATTTTGTTATCAAACTATATAGGCTTGTCAGTATAATTTATTTTTTAACTAGTTAGAGATGACAACAACAGATTCAGAGGGCACTTTCTCAAGACACTCAGGTGAAGAAGGTGAGAGGAAACCATTAGTGTACTTCTATTCCTTTTGTTTTTAAATGAGTAAAAATATTGGCTAATTACCAAATATAACATAGCCTCATAGTAGTGTACAAATAATCTTAATAACTACTTCATGATGTATGTAAAGTTATTGTTCAGGGAATCATTTGTATAATTGACAAAACTAATGAAGAGAGAAGAAAAATTATGTGATATGAAAATAAGGTTGTATAAAGCTGTTCATTTTAAATATATATATGCACTGTTCCAATTCCTTGTTAATGAAGCATATTCAAGGTTGAATACTAATATATATTTGCTGTGGTCCTTTTATTATTGAGAAAAGTTATAAAATTCAATACAAAAGCTAGAGAACTTTTGGATTTTTCTAAAAAAATTAGCTTAACTAAATTACTGAATAATAAATGAATTAAATTACAAAATACATAATGGAATGCAAATTTACAATTACCAAAAAAGTGAAGTAAATATTTCACAGAAATTTAAACTTTACTAAATATGCTCAATCTTTCAGCCATGGGGCATTATGATATGTTGGTTAATTTCCCTTTTCATTGGCAAAAAGTAACCCAAGAGTTGACAGTGGGTAATGTTGGCTAGTTGTCTTCCCTCCAGTCTATCACTGCTAGTGTGGATAGCTTTCAAGTAGCTTTGTCCAAAACGTAAAAGAATAAAGAAATTGTTCAAACCAATACCTTATTTAAGTGGTAATGCATTTTTATTGGCAATATGAATTTCTCTTTTAGAAGATATGCACAAAAATATTTTCGTTGTGAACTTCATTTCAAAAATGAAGCAGAAAGAGTGAATGTAATACATGTAACAAACTTAAAAAATATATTTAACATAAACCATTAATTTACTCCATATAAGAGATAAAATTAAAATAATTGATTGTAAATAATTTCTAACAGTAGTTTCATGTTTTTGTTAATAGAAATATTGTTGATTTTTAATAATACGAGTTTCCCAGTTGGTTAATGGTAAATAAATGGACTTCCAACACCAAAATTTTGGGTTTAATTTTCTGCACTGGACAGTTCATAGATAGATAATTATGTAGATTTGAAAAACAGTCAGTAGTGAATTAATAATTTCTGCTGTGATATATTATCTGCTCTCACATAATAGTTTTTCTCACTTGATGCTGCCCTCTACATACACAAAATTTTTTGCTCACCTTTAGCCTTGAAACTCCCACCTATCCTACATTTCTTCATGGTTCAACTGCAAATAAACATGTGGCAACCCTCCATCAATAGGAGTGAAACATAAACTGCTGTCACAGTTGCCTTCCGCTTTAGTGTAGAACTCAACCTTCACTTTTCAGTATGATGCAGTAGTATTAAAATTTTTAAATCTTGGACTTTTATTGTTCTTTTACTGTTTTTTAACCAATTTGTTTTGTTTTTTGTGGTTTATTAAACATTTTTGTTGTTTTTTATTTCATTTGATACAGCAGTAATCTCAATGTAATTTATTAATTTTGAACTTCATTTTAGTTGAATATTAATTCTGAATTTTATTTGACTACCACTTCTTCATTAGTGATAAATGTTGCAACATTTTAATCTGTTATGACTTAGGCTTCAGGCCTTACACTTTCGGATGTGGAGGTTGTGGTTTTCAGTGGGAGTTGGGGTCAATCTTGTGGCTGGCTCTTTCTTCCTAGGCCAGACCTGACATTTCTTTAATTAATCTAGGCATGTTTAAAGCAATTTAAGCATTTTTTCCTATCTTCCTTCCTTGACTGTGCAATCCAAATTTTCTGCATGTGGACTCAATTTTCTGTACAATTGTATTCAGGGGTAGAGAGAGGGCCACATCATGCCTTGACCCTTTGGGCTCAGAATAATTATTTTTTCGTATCTTCATAACATGTTTATTCATACTTAGACTCCTACAATTAGTGTCATGTACACAGTATCATTTTTGACTAATACTGTTTGCACTTGAATAGTCTTATATGTGTTGGGTGTATTCTGAGATGTTGTATTGCATGCAAGGCTTTTCTTCTTGGTTTCTGTTTATTTATCTTTTGAAACCCTTCCTCTCATAAAGATGTTTTACTCATCACTCTCACAGGTTGGTGTATTCATTCTTTGACTCCTTGCAGTTTGCTTTTATAGGTATCATCACATCAGATAAGACATGTTACCATTTTCTGGCTGCCCATCTATCTTGTTATTTTGAGAAAATCATTCAGACTGGCAGATGGACCACACCCAACATGTTCACCTCCTCTTAGCTCAATCAAGTGTTTGTTTCATCCTCATCCAAATATATGCTACATCTGTAGCCATACTACACACATTGGTTCAACTGTGAATTTGTACACAAGTTCTATTTCTTACACTGCTTCTGTTCTGCCTAATTTCAAAGTGAAGATTGGGGTCTATAGTATAGGGGAAGCCATGCTCATGCTACTTTTGGTGGAGGGTTGTCATATGCTTATTTATACACTATAATGAGGTTGAACCATATAAAAATGTGGAGCAAGTGAGACTTTAGGGCTTACAGTGAGTGGAAAAATTTTGTGCATATAGAAAGCATCACTGACTGAGAAAAACTGTTATGAGAGAAGAGGTAAGTTTCTATTAGAAATATATTTTCAGTGTAAGAAACTATTAACATTTTGTGTTACTTCCCAGTGGCTAAGTGATAAGTTTGAAGGCTTAACATACTAAAAAATCAAGGTTTGATGCTGGTTATGAATAAAGAACTGATAGCATTTAGTTTGGATTGGAATTTAAGTGTAAATAAAGAAACATTAACATGAACAACAATTTTCAGGTTAGAAAGGAAGAGCCAAAATACGCCACAAACATGTAATTTAAACAAATACTGATATATAACTAAAACAAGTTGTAAAATTTCTTGATATTTACCTCATACTAACAAATATATAAAAGAGACCAAAGGAAATGGTAAAGTGTATGAAATCAATAAAGAATAGGTTAAAACAACTAAATATCTTCAAAACCATTGTAACTGGCAAATAGAACTGTGTTTGCAAGAAACAATGGAATGTAACAATTGCCAATGAACAGCAAGATTAATAACCAAATAAAGAAAAAAAATAAAATTAATGATTTAAACATAAAGAAAAGAAACTTGTTTAGGAGAAAGATGGAGAGTTTGACTTTAAAAATTATTTTATAAAGTACATATAAGTCAGTTACAACTTTTCATGTAAAAGAAGTATGGCATACTTATTTAAAGGATGTTCTTTTATACATAATACATATGTGAAATGTGAAAATTTTGGTGAAGATGTCTCAAGTGAAGGTAAAAACATGAAAGAAAATCCTGACATGACTACAAGTCATGATGAACTTCAGACCTTGAGATCAAACAGATCAACATACTTTGAACAGAAGATTCACATTCCAGAATTAGAAAGTGTATGTATTTATCTATTTTAATTTTTATTAATAAAATTTGTTTCATATTCATGATATTTGATATTTTTTAAAAATTGTATTGTAAACCTAAACATAATTTCTTTTTAAATTTGTTTCCAGTTTATGTTAAAACTGTAGAAATAACCTCTACAGAAATTGTCATTTAGCATTAAAAGGTAATAGCAATAACTGAAATCCCTCAACTGTATTTCTTAAATTTCTATGCAAACTTGGTCTTCTGATATTGTTGTGAGTTCTCATATGAATTTATTTTTGTGCTACCAAAAACATTTTTGATGGATAATTGTTTTAACACATGTTGAATCAATCTGTGAAACATTTTAGAGATATTAGATTTATGATGAAAATCAAAATAATTATCTGCTATCTGTTTAAGAATTACTTACAGAATTAAACAAATAATTCATATTGTTTAACAATAGATAACTCATATTTGATTTACTGCAAGTAATTTTTGTGTTCCTAAGATTTTAACATATGTTTTAATCTTCTATCCACAAAAATTATCTGTGATGTAATTATAATAAATTAGAATTGACAAACAGTAGCTATCGCCTTCTGATTTTATACATGATGACCTGCTTTTTTTATGTCAAGACAACTTCTATTAGCTTGGAAACAGTTCCACCTTCTTACAATGCTTTGAGACACTGTGATAATTTTTTGTTTTCCATTCCTTTAATGTCTCTTCTTCACATAAGAGGAATATCCACTCCTTTTTATAAGTGCTATTTATGATTTGTATACAATTTGGAGCACTGTAAATGATCTTATGATATCAGTATATTTATAGCATAGGTTAAATGACCAATCATTTGCACTTTAGATTGTGTTACTGATTCACACAACTGACAAGTATGATTAACATCATTTTGTAAAAGTGGATGTGCCATGTCATATCTGTGAAATTACAAGTTGCGATTATTCTTAAACCCTCAAATTATGAATGTAATATAGCATTAATTAGCGCTAAGGTCATCATAATTCATTGTATTAATTTTTTTTTTTTATTTTTGTCTGTAAATAACTGACCAAATTCAGAGTAAAGTCAATAATTTTCACTGTGAGGAATTTATATGTATAATTACCAATAGTAATTAGTATGATTAATTGTAATATTGAATAGTATTTTTGTGTAAGTTATTTTTTATGGCTGGTGTTATTGGGACTGTAGAGCCACAGGAAGTTTGATACATAAATAGCTTAGAAAAATTATCCCATTGATACTTTTTGCTGTGTAGATATTATTAGAACACATTTTTAAATTCCAAATATCTATAAACTAGTATCAAGCCTGTTGATGAAGAAGTTAATTGTATAATTTGTGAAAGTTCTTTTGAGTTTGCAAATTCTAAAAAATTAAAATATGTGCTGAAATGCAAAAGCTCTTCCCAATGGCTCAGTTTTATTTATGAGGGCTTATAATAGTAAAATGTGATATTTATTCTTGTGGCCAGAAAACAGAAACCCCATTGTGTAATATTATGCTTTATAACAAACAAGAGATGCAAAATAACATAATTAATATAAATTAATAACTAATCATAGGTTCCAACCCTTACATTTTTTCCAAGAAGTCTATTACTTTATTTAATACATAGAAGTTGCAGTAATAATGCTGTTGTTCATTAAATGTTTTTTTGTTGTTTTTTTACATTTATGAGAAAAATATATAAAAACATTAGTGCTTGTACTATATTTTAAAATTCTTTTATGCATGTTGTATTATCTAGAAGTGAGGTACAGTTTGTATAGTAAAACGATTAACATTACATGTGTGTGGAAGTTAATTTTAGTAAATATACCATGTTTCATACCTCTTTTCTTTTTCTTTTTTTAACTGATACAGAAAACATTTAGCTTTCGAAAGCTATGGGCATTCACAGGACCTGGTTTTTTAATGAGTATAGCTTATCTAGATCCTGGAAATATAGAGTCTGATCTTCAGTCTGGTACAGTTGCACAGTTTAAGGTAACAACAGCATGTACAAAGGTTGGACACAAAAGTAGGCCCCTTTGAAAATGTTAATTTGTTACATCTTTTATTACATAACAAAAAATGTATAAAGCTATATGTTTTTAGAATGCACTTTATGAGATTTGTTCAAATATGGTCTCAAATTTTAATTTTAACACTGGCTTTTGTGAATACCTGAACTTTTCATGATTTTAGTTACATTTTCTAATAAGTGTTGTGTATCTGCTCTATTTTCTTAGAACTTTTTATTATAGTTAGCTCAGAAAATAATCAAAGAAATTTCTCTGCAATAATGGAACATAAAAATGAAACTCAGAATAACAAAAACCAGTTTCACAAATTAATATTTAGTCAACATTCTCTTGGATTTCAGTACTGCTTCACATTGATGTGGTATGCTTTCAGTGAGTTTATGTAGATATTCATGAGTGACTGATTGCCTTCCATCTTTGAGTACTTTAAAATGGTTGTCTTCTATGTTTCACATACAATCTTTTGTTAATCTGCTTGGCAATTGGATTGATAACAGATGATTGACCTGGCCATTCTAAAACATCAATTCTCTTATTTGTAAGATATCTTTTAATGATTCTACAATTAGTTTTACATATTTTTCTTTTATCTAATAACAGATTAACAACATTTTCAAGGGAGAGCTACATTTTTTTGTCCACTGCCTGTATGATTAAAAGTTTTGAGAAAAAACATCATCTGAATCAGAATTAATTGTTAAACATTTGTTTTATCATTTTGTTATCTGTATATGTGATTAATTTGAATTTTATTTAACTTGCATACCTTGTATTAGTAACCAGTTTTGTTTGAACAAGAGTAGAAATAAAGTGTAAGAATTTAGTTCTTTACATTAAGTGTAATCTTATCTATTAGTAATTTGTAATGCATTTAGTGAGAAGAAAGTAAGCAAAATATAGTTAGATGCAGTATGTTGAAAAAAAAATTGAAATTTGTTATAATTGTAAGAAAGTATTCATTGAGGATTTTTACACACTTCAGTAGTGAAGCATATTTGAATTTGAAGTGTATTTAGAATTTTGTTAGTTGCTGATATTCATCTTTTGATTGATCTGCATTTAATTCATTTTATACTATTAAAATTTTAGTTTAAAATTACTATTATGATGATGATGATTAGACATGCATTCTTCCATTTTTATTTATTACAGGATAATATACTTTATGATAACAGTTTATTTATATGTAATACTTTAAATTGAAATATTATATAATTTTAATGTGTACAAACAAGTAAACAAAGAGCTAAAAAGTTTAAAAAGTTTGAATATAAAATTTGCAAAACTTGTCGCTTATAAAAGTTTTCTAGGAGGAGCTTAAATCTTCATAGCAATTCAATTAATATCTGTTGTTTTTTTGTTATAACTACCCAAATAGCTTATTTTACATATTTCACATAAGACTCTGTCACATGACGATAGTCTTGGGTATATAAAATTTATTAACATTTTATTTTATACAGTTATTGTGGATTCTGATGTGGGCAACAGTTTTAGGTTTGATTATGCAACGATTAGCTGCTCGACTTGGAGTGGTGACAGGACTTCATTTGGCAGAAGTTTGCCAGAGAATTTATCCAAAACTTCCTCGTCTGGTGTTGTGGATTATGATAGAAATCGCCATAATTGGATCTGACATGCAAGAAGTTATAGGAACAGCTATTGCATTCTATTTATTGTCTAATAAGGTGTAAGTGAATAAGTTCTTAAATAGGTTATTTCAATGCATTCATTAGTACTTCTACAATTAAAACAAAATACATAATCACAATTTAAACTGTAGCTCTAGGCTTTTATAAATAAAACATACAGACTTCAAAGAAATTTTTGTAAGAAGTACAAGGCCCTTCAAATATTGTTCAAACTTTTCTGAGAATATTTTACCACCTTCCACCAAATATCTTTTATTCCTTGTTGTGCCTTATTCCTGAACACTTGAAAAGTAAAAACAGTATTTTTTTAATCTAAAAGGCATAACTTTAAATTAGCAGGGTCCATTATTAATAATAAATGAAGCTTTTAGTCTGTCCTTAGGCTTTAAATGGAATTTTCCCCCAATCAGATGACAAACCCAATGTATTGATATATTGCATATCTTAGTGCATTAAACCCTTTCTCCAAAAAATATGTTTTCTTCATATGTCTTGAGATTTTAGTGTATTACTTTCAAAATTTAATTAAACTACTCTTTCTGTTGGCTATAAGTAGAGCCTGAGAAATTAGTGGAATATGATTATCGATTATATTCACGAGTTGGTAATTAAAATATTTCAAAATATTGTAATCTGAAACACTAGTTTTAAGTGATTATTTTCCATGAAATGTGACATTAATAGATTAAGCTCAACAAATATTAATGGAAAATCATATTGACAATATTTTAGTTGCTTGGCCAGATGAAATAGTTAAAAACATGCATTGTAATAAGTTCAGTATTTTCATGACATAATTATTTTAATTATACTGTACACTTAATTAATACTTTATTTTATGTGACACTAATTGATCTTTATAGGTAACTGAGTATACTAATTCATTGAATTAATTGTCCAGTTCTGTGAAAGCCATGTAAAATTGATTGACAAACCAACTCAAAAAGTCAGGGAGAGAGAGGGTGGAGAGGTGCTTCTGTTGTAGATTTGAAAAATGTGTTGATGTGTTTGTAACTCAAAAAGATACTGGAGCAAGTTTTAGAATCTTGTTTCAAATTGTGTTTTTAATTTTTGGGGAAGTATAGTATCCTATTTTGAAATTTAAAAAATTCTTGAGTGAAGAAATTGGAACTCAGATGCATCACCTAACACAGAAACATAAAAAAACATTTTAATGTTTATTTATGAAATTAAGGAATTAAAACTTTTATGATATTAAACTTTCAATTAGAAACTATGTTTTCATATTAATACACTTTTATAATGAAATTAAAGTTTAAATGTAATGCTAGAAAAGGTCATGGCATGCATTTTGACCTGTTCAGGTCACTGTTAACTCGCAATAGGAGTTTGTCTGTTGTAGTTACATTGTTCTTTTTTTTTGTAATTTATGTGAAATTGGAGTTATTTGTTGTTTTCTATACTTTGACTACTGATAATACCTATGATAAGTTAGATGGTACATTCAAACCTTCATCATATGTATCATTTATTTGTCTTATAAGAATTTTCAATTAATCTGGAGCACTAGCAGACAGATAGTTTGGAGCTCTGGGACAGTGAATAATATGATTTATTCTCATGTGTATTATTTTTGAAGTACAAGACAAGTGCTACTTCATGATTAAATATACACCTTTTTCACAGATATCACAGATATGTGTATGTTTATAATTAATATTGTTACAAGACCGTGTTTAGGTGAGCAAGCTGAAAAAAATAATCTGAGCAAAAATAGTTATTCAGAGTTTTTTCAAATAAGAAGTAATTATTGCATGGTAGTGTTTCCTGTAGTCAGTTTAACATTGAAATATCTTACAGTTGGTTGGTCTAGTAGCAAGGAATGATTTTTCCTTTTTGACATTTCAATAATTGAACTTTTGAATTAATTTTTTTTATTTATAACTAGATTTTTCTACCACATAATAGTTGGATCTACTATGTATAGCATGGCTAGGTGATTAAGACAGCTGGCTTGTAATCTGAGTGTCGCAGGTTCAAATTCCTGTCACACCAATCATGCTTGCCCTTTCAGCCATGGGTGCATTATAAGGTGATGGTTAATCCCACTATTCATTGGTAAAAGAGTAGTCCAAGAATTGGCAGTGGGTGGTGATGACTATCTGTCTTCCCTCTTGTCTTACAGTGCTAAACTAGGAACGGCTAGAGCATAGCCCAAGAATAGGTTTGCATGAAATCCAGAACAAACAAATTAGTTTCTATACACCCAATGACTTCCACACCATATATTCTAATTGCAATATTATACTAGCCCATTTGTATGATTTTTAAATAAAAATGGTGGGTTTAGATTTTTATGGATTCAAAACCTTCACCTTTCATTCATTTTGGACTTCTTTTTTTATCTCTTCTCTTTACTTCAAGATTTTGATTCTTCAGAAGAATTACAGAAATGTTTCTTGTTTCTTTATATTTATAAATAATGAAAGATATTTAAAATTTTATTTTACCATATTTCAGGATACAGCTTTTGTAGTTTTATTTCCACAAAGATATATTGCTATGTCAGTTTTAGAACATTTGCAATATTTGCTCTCTTCTTCAACCTCGTATTTCTCTCTTAATCCAGCTTTGTTATCACTCAAGCTCTACGTGTAAAATTTGTTGGGTTTTTTCTCCCCAGCAGTTCTTACTACTCTCTTTTGTTCCTTTCATCTCATTTTCCCTGTCATTCTAGTTTCCCAGTTGGGTCCTTAACATTGTTCTCTATTCCTTCACTCTTCCTTACTTTAGATTAAACCTTTAACTTCCTGTTCCTTATTCAGTTTCTTCCTGAAAACCCATTTCCTCCTTTTTGACTGGGATCATTGCCATTCGAATGTGTATGCCATTAATTTTTTTTTACATTCTGTTGCATAATTCCTATATCTTTCTCTGTTTGGATCATGATTTTTTTTCCTTAAATGCTTGTGATGTGTTCAAACCTATATCTGTCCCTTCCATTTTTTATGTTTATTCTTGTACAGGTCCTGATTGTTTTATTTGCTATGTTTGCATGATTCATTGTTATTTGGCTGCATTTCTATTTTTTCATGGTTTCAAATCTTATCTCTTCCTTTTATGGAATTCTTCTTCCACTGGTGATCTTTCCCCCATAATCCTCATTGGATGGTTCTCTTAGCTCATTGATTTAATGAACTTTTTGTTGATTAAGGATGCATATTGACAATTACGAGTGTTCTACCATTGTATTTGTTACTATACTCACTTCCATTAGAGGAGTTTGAGCTGTCATGTAAATGGCTTTTTACACCTTTGTTACACATAATCAACATCATTTGGCCATTTCTCCTTTTTCACACTATGCACTGTTTTTAGTTGTTGTTTTCCATACTTCATACTGTCTCTAATTGGGTACATTTGTTTTTACCATATTTTTTGAGGATTCTCTTATACCTTACATGACCCCACTCAGAGATAAATGTTGCCTACCAGGGTACATTTATATTAAATCTGCAAAGTGTATGGCTGATTCAGCCTGATATAGCACTCACCAATGAGATGGGGTGTACCTCAAGACTTCTCATTATGTTAAAAAAAACTGAGCTTCAGAGTGTACCCACTCATTTACTATCATGTGTAAAGCAGGAGAGTTCCTGCTCATCCTCCATATCTGATCTAAAACCTAATGCTGGTCTGATCTTAAAAAATAGGGTTTTTATGATCACCGTAAGACAGTGATTCATTCTCCTGAGCTCTCTATCATGCTTTCACCCTTGAAGCCAAATTACCAGTACTGCCTGGTTTATGACTGGAGTTTACCCATATGTACAGTTTGATATGCCCTAGTCACACTACCCACATAGCCTTTCTGTAAGCTTGATGTGTCTTCAGAAGTGTACATTTAGATGTACTCATTCTTGCATCACTTTTTTGATGGATGAGAAGTGTACCCTGGTACAGATGTAGTGTGTTCTCCTCAGGTATGGCCCTACATTCTTTTTTGGTATATAGTATTATACTCCATGGGTTTCTTCAGGTGATTCCCAGACAAAGGCTAACATTTTGCAGAGGTCTTCCACCACATTTGAAGTTGATATTTTCCAAGATGAAAACTATATTTTTTCAATCAAAGTTATGATTGAGTAATTTAATATAGAATGAGCCAGCTGCATTAGAAGGTGGTGTTGCATGTTTGTTTGCATGCAAAAATGCAGTTATATCACATATAAACATGAGAAGATACACCCTTGTGCAAATTAATTGAAACAAATGGGCATTTTACAATATTTTCAGCATGGCAGCTGGTGTAGGCTCGCTGGACCTGCTGGTTTCCTTCAATAGTAATTTTTCACACAGACGGTGTCATTAGCTGTGTTTTGCAGTACTGTCGATCTATTTTTGAGGTATATGACAAAATTTTGAGGAACATTACGTCATTCGAAATTGCGTTATAAGGGCAAGGAGGCCAGTCAAAAAACAACTTCTTACCAACCAAATAAAAAAAAAACGATATCAATATGGTCTGAAATACAAGAACTGGATGCAAGAACAATGGAGGAAGGTGTTATTCAGTGACAAGACTCATTTCTTTGTACAGGGTCAAAGAAGTCTGCATGTTCGTAGATCTCCAGGTGAGAAACTTTGAGAATCTCATATCAATTAGATCGTAAAACATCTCTTGAAGAAGAAGTTTTGCAGCTTTTTGAGCTACTATGGCATTGGAAGCTTACATGTTGTAGAAGATATGATGCGAGACCACAGTACAGAATTGAAAAAGAGATTGTCAGATGGATCTGGCATTTTTCAGCAAGATCTGGCTCCGTGCAACACATCGAAATGTGTTAAGAATTTTATTATTACAACGAGAATAAAGGTGTTGGACTGGCCAGGAAACTTTCTAAACTTAAAGACATCAGAGAAAAGACTGTACTATGAAAGATAAGTCAATTGAAGTGTGATACCTCGATCCAAAAAATTAGTAAAGATTGCAGTCAACTTGTGGACTCGATGCCAAAGCAGATTAATGATCTTATGAAAAATAAAGGCAGTCATATCATGTATTAATTTGTAAGTTTTGGATTCTCAGAAATAAAATGCAAAAAATTGAAAAAATTGTAATTTTCTGTCTTGTTTCAATTAATTTGCACAAGATTATAGCTGGAGTATCAAGTTGAAGATGTTCACCTGTAGAAGGCAGTACTGAATTGGGAAATTTATATGTATAAGAAGGTAAATATTTATCAGGAATGTGGTTTCAGTATTGGAAAATTTTAGTGTATGAATATTTTGCATTAAGAATAGTTGTTATATACCTTTCCCAAAATAAATTTGTTTCCAGTGTTATCACCTAACTTATGATGCACCAAACAATGTCAAAGTGTAGATCAAATGTTTACCTAACAATCATGTTTCCATATTGGCTGTGTCTGTCATATTTCTTGCTGGTTTAGAAATTCAGATTGTTTTAATGACATGATCAACCCTCTATATTAATAAAGTTCTTTTGTGCTATATATATGTTAGTAAACTAAAACCAAGTTTCAGTTAAGTACTTAGATGCTCACAGGAACTGTCATTAGAGAAGATAGAGGAAAACATGAATATTTGTGGTTTTCTTGTACTACAAACGTAAATCTGTGGTGTACAAGTTTTTCTTCCTTCTACCCACAAAAGATCATTACACAATATTGTTTTTTTTAATTACTGATACCATACAATATAATTATTATTTTATGATCATTTACATAGTAGTTAAATTTTGGTGGATATACTGAGGGTGGAAGTGATTTAGCTAGTTATGTTAAATTGCAGTCATTTCGGCTATGAAGAAGAACTATTGTAAACTTACAAAGGTTCATAATAATCTTTAAAATGCTTGAATTTTGGATTTGAATGAAAACTAAACAAAATGGCATTTTTCTGAAGCTTTATGTTCAATAGATGTGGCAGGTTGTCTAATAAATTGTTCATATGAATTTTTTGTGTAATCTGAAGTGACTACAACCAATTATGTGTATGATAGTATCTTGTCACATATATTGTTGCCACAGCCATTACTGGATTTTTAATAAATCTTGTGAAGTGTAACACTGAAAGGTTTGGAGCCATATTTTTTGTTTTTCTTTCATTTGTGGATATTATTTTTCATGCTGGGAGGTTTACTGAATAGTTACATGAAGAAACAGTTATGCCTTATCCAACACAACTATCACAACTTCATGATTTAGCCTACCATTGTCAGATGGAAGCATTTTCTGGCTCTCAAGTAATACATTTACTTCTCAGATTTTGGGGTTTTAGAACTGAGTTGATAGTTAACCTGAATAGATGAATGTCCATTGAAGAAACAGTGTAAGCCTACAGACTTACAACTCTGAAATCCAACATATTGTTTGCCTTTCACTTCACTTCTTTGAAAGACTCTTAGGATAATAATTTTACTGATGATTAACTAGATCCATTTTTAGCATGCATGTTGTTTCAATAGTTGGCTTCTACATTCAACTGTGCCATTGTTGGAGTCTTGAATCTTATTGGCTCCTATAGGGGATCATAATTCCAACCCTATTCATGGGTCCTGACCTCCAACATTAGCGCCTCAGCATATTGGTTTTCTCTGCATCACAACATTCCGTTACTTGGTCAGATTGCTGGTAGTTATTAGTGTGTGCCTTCAGGATCTGTGGATGCTCAGCACTGTGAATTTCTGGAAGTGTGATATTTTTGGCTGTGGGTCCAGGAGCACTACAAGTGCTTAAGCTAGGATTAGTCATCCTTCACCACTATAATTCATCCAGCCTGTAGTGTTTCCATCTACAGATTCTCAGAGGCCTAGCATGGCAAAGTGGTTAGGGGTGCTCAACTTGTAATCAGATGTTCGTGGATTTGAATCCCTGTCACATCAAACACACCTACCCTTTCAGCTGTGGGAACATTTTAATATGGTGGTCAATCCCACTATTCATTGGAAAAGAAGTAATGCAAGAGTTGGTTGTGAGTGGTGATAACTATTTGCCTTCCATCCAGTCTTGCACTGCTAAAGTAGGGATGATTAGTACAGAAAGCTCTTGTGTAGTAATACCTTGTGTTTGTTTTTATTAAGTGGAAAATCATCAGGCTCCATGTTTTTGAATCTTGGATGTCCTTTCTCAGGATCATTCCTGTCATATCACCCATGTTATACATTTTATACCTGTGGTAGCAGGTCAGTGTTTCAATCCATCTAAATTCTCTTGATAAAACAGATGCTGCATCATAAGGTTCTGTTGGATTGACTCCCATTTTGCAACTTTGATTAGTCAATTGGCTTCTCATTGGTTCTACTGGCATTTTGGTCATCACTGTCTCATTCCTTGGGCTTTAGCAATGGATGCATTCTATCATGACAGGAATATGAATTTGAGTTTTGTCCTTCATATGATACCCAGGGTACTAAAATGATTTGCTCCAACCCATTTGCAGATCCTGTTGATAACAACGTTTTGTTTTGTTTGTTTTGTTTTTTTGAATTAAGCACAAAGCTACACAATGGGCTATCTGTGCTTTGCCCATCACGGGTATCGAAACCCGGATTTTAGCGTGTAAGTCCGCAGACATACCGCTGAGCCACTGGGGGGCTGATAACAACGTATTGACAACTACACCTTTTTTCTTTCCTCTGATTCTGCAGTATCTCATGGAGTGTCCAAGTCCAACACTTACACTTTTTTTAAGCCATTTTTGTGGAGGCAACCATGGTCTGACATGGTACACCCAACTATCCAGAAGCTTAAGCTTTGGGTACAGAGTTATATAATATTTCACATAACATTGGTATATAATTTCTGAGGTAGCCATTATATGGCTTAGTTCTTGCTTAGTCTCAAAATGAATATCTATCAATAGAAATGACACATGTATCAGCAGAGCCAGAAGTTTCAGAAGTAACTTGTTTTCTGATCTGGCTTTTTGGCAGGGGTTTTTGCATCTTCCACAATTGCCTCATTTAATGTGTCTTTATTGACTACCATTCAGTTCTCATAACTAATATTCTTTGAATCCCTAGTACTCTCTGTATTCCTCAAATTATTGTGGGTCCTTAATATCAAATGGTCATTCCAGTTACCTAACAGGTATATTAAGGTTACATTATATGCTCTATCCAAACACATTTGTGACCATATCATTATGTGCCATGCATCCTTTTTACCTAAAGTTTTACCTTTTGTGACTGTTGACCTACAGACGTTGCTGGTTGGACTGCTTTCTCGTTCTCTCTGCATTTTCAGATAGGTTCTTCTTACCCAAGACACTGTCAGACAGGAAAGGGAATAAATCATTTTCATTAATTCATCTGATCACTATTTCTCTCTTCTATGCCTAATGTGGTTTAAATTGTGGTCATGTTCATTAAGGGTCTTGAATGTTTTGTTACCTGCACTAATACCTTTACAGAAACTAGACAGTAACTTTTCATTCTGGGTTCTCTTTGATGGTTAGATATTTTCTGTGAGAAATCAGATTTGTCACATTTCTGTGTCCTTAGCAGCTCATAGGGTAGACTGGATGAGGTTTGTTTCTTCAAGTTAAATAAGGCATACATGATCACATCATTCCAAATCTAAATTGGTAGGTTTTGGACTTCTTCAGGTTGAGGAGAGAATTTGTCCAATTCAGTTTTGCTTACTTTCTCATTGTAATTCCAGTGGCTTGGAATACATCACTGTAAGACATTCAAGTATATGGATATATACATATAGTTCTCAATCCAGTTGTCATATCCAATAATGTAAAATAAAGAGACTATGTCCTTTTAATTCCAGCCCCAAACATTGGAACTTTGGCTATCTGGTTGGAGCCTGGCCTATAGTGATGATAAATAATGTAAAATTTCACCTGCAATATAGGAATAAGTTCCAGCTGAATAGCAAACCAGTTCTTGATTAGTGCAATTCCTCCAGTAGGGTACTAACCTTCTGTTGGCACACCCATGATCTATGCAGTAGCTTTCAGTACAGATAATACCCTCACTGGCCACTCCATCGTATTAGTGTGGAATTGTAGGTAAGAAGGAAGGTAAATATACTTTGTAAGTTAACATTTTCTTAAATTGGAAATGTATTTCTAATAACACTTTCCTCCTTTCACACACTCCCATCCTTCATAGCCACTAAGAGTTGGTGTTTAGAGACTGGAATTGAGTCAGTCTCTAAAAAGTGATAACATTATCTTAATGAGGTGCTTATATACAGTACTAGGATAGAATGCAGATTGACTTAGATGGAAAGTGTCATGAAATAAATATCACCAAAGGCAGATGAATGGTTCAATTGGGTATAAGAGACTGGAGGACGAGAGAAAAAATTAGACAGATGCTTAGATGGGCAAAGAAAGCAACGCTGGTATTCAAGTAATATCTATAAGAGTGAGTAGAAGTGAGTATTATTGGAAATACATTTTTAATTTAAGGAAATGAAAACTTTCCTATTATACTGTAACGCTGTAATTCAGAAGAAGTGTACAATTATAAATCAAACATTTTATAAGCTGTGAAAGATTGGGAAATGAAATTGTTTTATATATTGTTCACAAACAATAGCAAATATCAAACAGCTACGTTTTTATCATTTTGTTCTGATTTATACATTCATTTTCAACCAAACTGGACGCCATATGTTCTTATACAGTTGAAAAGAACCTAAACACTTGCATTGCATATCGAGATCACTGTCCAATAATATTTCAAAGGTGAGATTTGAAATATTTGAGCAGTAATGTTACACCTTGCCAGTAAAAACTGAAAAACAGTGATTTGCTACAATTCATAAAACCATAATTTTATTCAAGTTACAAGATCATGTTAACCCTATTTTATTCAAAACTATTTTGACATTCATCTTAGGGAGCTATGAGTACAGAGCACTCTGAAATCAGTATCAAACATTCTAATTTAAATAAATAAAAACTACTAAGTAGGTATTAAATAAGTACAATGATTTTGTTGAAAAAATAAAATTAGAAATATGTGTATATTTTTCTCTGATATGTATGTGGAAGGATGGTTATTTTTTAACTCAATATTATAATTTACTTTCTAGGTGTAATGCACTTATCCATCCCTGATAGTTAATGCTAATAGGAAATTTCAGTTTTAAAGTTGAAGAAAAATTAAAAGTGCTTGGCATTCTTATGTTTTTGAATTATTTTAAAATATGTATTTATACACTATCTATTTTGTAACTAATGATGCAAAAAAGTGAATTATTGTTGAAACGTTTTCCTAATTAATTTCTATTCAGAATTCCACTATATGGAGGTGTTCTCATCACAGTTGCTGACACTTTTACTTTCTTGTTTCTTGATAAGTATGGTCTTCGAAAACTGGAAGCTTTTTTTGGTTTTCTGATCACTGTTATGGCTGTTACTTTTGGATATGAGGCAAGTGACAAAACTTTATAATGTTATTATTTTGCTTGTATTTGAAGGTTGATTATGACAGATATAAATATATAGATATTGAACCTGATGATCTAATACAACACTGCTGGAGATGGTTAAAAAGTCAGTACTTAATAACGAAAGCTTAATTAAGAATTAATTTTTCTCAGAATTATCTGACATAATGAGAAAACTCACTCAGAGAAAATTATATATATATATATATAAAAAAGTTGATTTTGCTTTTTGTCTAGGTGTGTGTGAATAATATTTTCTATGGTTTGTGGAGGAAACTTGTTGATGTTGATGAAATATTGTTTTATTTTGTTTAATTTATCATTAATTTTTATCTGGTGAGCATAGTTTTATGGCTGTGTTTATTTGGTTTCTTAATATGTTGTGTTTTTGTCTTCTTTTATATGCTGAGTCCCGTAGTTCAGTATGCGTGATTTTTAGGTGGATTTGTGTTAAAAATTGTGTATCGGTTCTTGTAATTTTTAGGTTAAGAAATGACATTTGATTGCTTTCTTTCTTTTCATATGTAAAGTTAATGTTGAGATGTATAGAGTTAATGTGATTGAAAAATTTAAGTGTGTGTTCTGTAGATGTGAATCCCACAATCATGTCGTCTACATATCTGTGTGAGTATAGTGGTGGAAGTAATGCTGTGTTAATTGCTTATGTTTCAACTTGTCATAAAAATATTGGCTAGAACTGCTGATACTGGGTTGCCCATGCTTAGGCCATTTGTTTGTATATAATTGTGGTTGTTGAACATGAAGTTTGTCTTCATCATGGTGAATTCTATGAGGGTTGCTAATTGGTTACTGGGAATATCTGTTGTTGGGTTAGGGACTCGGATATAGAGTTCTAAGGCTATCTTGCAGACTTCAGGAATTGGGATTTCTGTAAAGAGGAATATGACATCGAAAGTGGCCATTAAGGCTTTATGATTAAGTTGGTTAAGTTTAGATTTGAAATTAAAAGAGTCTTTGATGAATGAGCTGGCTGATGTTACATATTTGAAGAATGCTTATGCTATGTATTTACCAAGATTGTAATTAAATGATTCATATGTGGACATTATTGGTCATATTGGACAATCTGGTTAATGAGGTTTGGGGATGCCGTATATTTGTGGTGTGTGCGAGTCAGTCTTGCATAGGTAGGAATAAAATGTTTTTGAAATTGTGTTGGCTTTATTCATTTTTAGTAGTATTTTGTTTAGTTGCATTTTGTATGTCTTTGTTGGATTTGTGTGTGTCTGATAGGATGTTCTTCAATTTTTGGATGTATTCATTCGTTTTCATTATGATTATAGCATTTCCTTTATCTGCTTTTTGAATTTTAATGTTTTTGTCTTGTGCTAGGTTTGAAATGGAATTAATGTCTCTTTTTGTAAAGTTGTTTTTTAGTTTTCTGTTTTGTGAAATTTATGTTGATGGTTTTGCGAGAAAGTTCTTTGAAAAAATTGTTTAAGATGTTGTTTTTAGGTGTTTATGGAAAATATAAATTTTTAATTTTTCCTGGGAAAACAACCAACAGAAAGAAGATAACTTCAACAACTATTTTCAATTTTGAAAGAATGATTAATCCTATTGTTATGGATTACAGGTCAAAGACCATATTATCACGTTGTTGACTTGCATTCAAAATTTTAATGAACTACAATTTTATGAACTTATATATCAAATTTTAAGTTAGAATTCAAATTTTAGTATTAAAAATCAGTTAATTTCTTAATGTAAAAGTAATTAGTAAAAGAACACCAAAATATAAATTTTTTAGAGTCATATTGTATGTTGCATGCAACACGGGCTCAATTCAGCTGTTTGTGATATCTATAGTTTTGGTATATGTAATGAATCAAATGTGGTAGCCCCATTCAACTCTTTCCATTTTTGAAAACAATCCCTAATATATGCTTACTTTGATATATGACACATGAGTATTCAGTTGACAGCTTAGAATGTCTCCTTAGTGATTTTCTCAGCAGTTTTAGTCTGTTAGAAGGCTTCTTCATTCTTTCAAACCAAGATTTCAAGTCTGCTTGAAATTTCATATTTTTTTATACCTAAATACAGCTTAGTTACTAAGCTTGGTCAATTATAGTGGAATTCTGTAGCATTGATATAATAATTCATTATTTTTTAATTAATGAACTATATATATAAAACCTAAAAAAATAAAGCCTGCAAAATTTTAAAAGGCTTAGCAATATACGTCAAACATCAACTGAGTACAAAGGTTGTAGCTAGAAGATATAATTGCTTGCTTTAGTTCTTTATTTACTGTTTTATATTTTAAGAGAAATAAGTTTAATAACTTATCCTTTTATAGTAATGATCTACATGCATATATATTGTATAATAATTGAAATGTGATTGTATATTACAAAATATGCTAGTCCCCTAAAACACAGCCAAGACAGGGTCACATTGGAAAGTCTAAAAATCAGTTGTATATTATTAGATACTGTCACGTGAGAGCTTGTGCACTGCATCACTGCATACTCTATAACATTATCCAGGCATGACTGATAGGTCAATATGATAAAAATAATAAATGTTTATATATATATATATAATATTATGAGATTTAAACTATTGAAACATTTGTGGTTTTTAATAGTCATTTATAATAATTCTAAAACGAAAAAAAAGCACAATTTATATTTCTCAATTTTTTATGGTGGTTGTGAGTTTGGTCAAATTTACAGACCTCAGTTAGGGTAGAGAAAATAACAGACAAAATATGAAGTCTTACTGATATTTTTGGGATGAAGAATAGTTTATGATCATAACATGAAATCACACTTGAACTAGTAATGAAACAAACCGTTCTCACAAATAAATCTTTGGTATAAATGCTTTGTTAGAGAATCAGATTTTATGTGTACAAATCACTTCCAATCATTACTAAAAGTCTGCCCAATTTTGTGACAATACAAAAACTGCATCATAAGTTATACTGTAAATACTTAATGTCTACAAGTGTGTGTATGAACTCGTATATTATACTGAGCTCATCGTGAAAAGGTTAAAGAAATTTTTTGGAATTTCTAAACAAATACCTTTTTTTGGTGAAACTGTACTGGTGAATAAGTAAGGTTTTCAAGAAACATACAGTTGTCTTTGTCTTTCTTCAATATTACATCAACATTGCGTTATTTTGTGTATGGTGTTTAAAGATTTTCCAATAGATAATACTTTTTTTTCTCATTCATAAATATAATTGTTTGACAGTTCTTTCCTTTCAGTATATACAAGTTGGTCCAACACAGTCAGAAGTTGTTAAAGGACTTTTCTACCCTTGGTGTTCTCACTGTGATTCGAAAGCCTTATTGCAGGCTGTAGGAATAGTTGGGGCTGTTATTATGCCCCATAATTTATACCTCCATTCTGCTCTTGTCAAAGTATGTTGAACTTGAAATGCTAATCATAAAATTATTTTAGTTTTTGATCATAGACAGATAAAGTTTAAAAAATTTGAAATTTATAGGACTTCTATGCAGGTCACTTAATTTGCATTTTAAAATTGTTTACTGTGTATTATTTTCTTAAACATATAACATTACTTATACTTTTAATATATATGTTTCATTTTTGGCTATGTACTGAAAAAAAAAGTCAGCTGTACATAAAGTAATTTGATATTTATCTGTTTACAGTATTACTTAGTGGTCGTGTGCAGTTAAATATTTTAATTATAATAATATTATACCAAATATTAAACTCAAGTGCAGAGTACATATATTTAATTATTGGAGCTTTTATTATAAACCATGAGTGAAACAACAATCTGAACCACAGGATACTTTTATATTTAATTAAATGTGTATGAGAAAACTTCAAATTATTTTATTCTAAACTGTTTGAAATATTATGTTTACCTGTAATATTAACTGACATTTAAACATAATATTTTATTTGAAGTTCTAAACACGTTAGACAGAGAGACTTAAAATATAAATACACTAATTTTTGGATAATCAAAACAGATCTGTGATACTGTAAATATATTGTTTATTACCAGTCCCGAGAAGTAGATAGATCCAAAAAAGATGAAGTCAAAGAAGCCAATAAATACTTTTTCATCGAATCAGCCATTGCTCTCTTTGTTTCACTTGTAATCAACATTTTTGTAGTTTCTATATTTGCTGAAGGCTTGCATGACAAGACCAATGCTGATGTGGTAAGTTTTAAATATTAGATAAGAATATTTTAACAGGAGTTATTTTGAAAAGTCCTTTTTATAATAGTTCATTGTTCATGTTTTTGAGAACACACACATGTATATTAGATAGGTTAAACTGTAAGTACTGATTAATTGAGGGGTCATGAAGATTTTTAAATGGATTGACAAAGATGTTGGGTAAATGAAACAAATTAGTTTAGTGATTTTCTTTCTAGCTGTGGCATAATCACTCTGAGTTTTTGTTTTTCTTAGGTACAAACGTTTAGCTCTTAGCTCCATAATCTCTTGACCGATTTGAGATCTAATTATGCTTTAGGATATTTGATCATGCCCAAGGTCTCATAGATTAGTTTGCTCTAATTCTGCCTAAACAAATTTCAAGTTGAGGGTATATCCTAATGAGTAATAAAATGGAATTGTGTGTATGCATGCCCTACATTTGATATTGCTGACACACAAAAGTATAGCTTATAAAAAAGAAAAAAAATGTCTCGCATAGTAATTCACTCTAATGCTGACACACAAAAATCTTGTACAATAAATAATTATTAAAAACAGGGACTAGCCCTGAAAGATTCTATGTATTTCTGGGTGTCTATGTGATGCCATATTCAGAAGTAATAGTAGAAGTAAGGTTAGGACTTAGATACCTGGTAATCATTTGTATATTTAAATGCCATCAAGACTCAAACTATCCAGAGGTGTAACACACGTGTTCAGTACTTTATTATTTCCATACCTGGACCAGCTTCCTTGTTTCATATAATGTTGTTGTTTTTACAATTTCATTAGTTTCTTTTATATTTATATTTATTTTAAATTTCACCCATTTTATTAAATTAGTATTGTTCCAGTGTACAACATGAAAGGTTTTTCCATATGCTCTGCTAATACTGATTCATTCACCTCATATTTTCCTGAGTTTTTATGTTTCTTGATATTGCATTTTAAAATTCTACACATTTTGCTGATATAAACTTGTCTTGTGTATTTGTTAGACTATTTAATTTACAATGTGGAGAGAATGTTACTTTACATTTTATGTATATTTTTTATTACATTTACTATTTTTGAAGATAAGACTTGAACATATGGTAAACAAGCTATTATGTTATATACTTTACAGTTTCCTTCTAGCTTTGTACACATTAATATTCGTAATTTGTTGATATGATTACGATATAATCTGTCAATAATTTGGGGTGTATATCCTCCATCTATGGCTGCATGTTTTAAGAAATTTAACTCTGCTCTCCCATCACAATCATAAGTGCATATTTTTAAGTTTCTAAACACAAATGTGGAATAAAAGTTTAAGCCTTTAATAGAAGTAATGTGGATAACTAACTTATGATATCACTATAACTACTAGTTTATATTTAATTGAAAACTGTTATATTATAGGTAGTCCACAGAAATAAAATGAAATAATCACATTTAATTAAAATATTTAAAACATTAAATTTATATGTTTTAAATAAACCTTTTTTTATATAACAGGTGGCTGGTAGGCATATTTGTTGGGTGGACTCACCCAAGTTACAAAAAAATTATTTTTTACCAGGTTATGTAATCATAAGTGATTGTGATAGAATAAGAAAGTGTGTATTTCAGAATGTTAAAATATTAATTAACATTAACAGTACCAAAATTTTTGCAAAATAATTATACATCAAAGTAAGTAAATTCTTCATTAATCATTTTTTCTGTAGTAGTTATCAATACAGATGCTCCAACAAACAAATTAATATACAATATTTGTTCAGACATAATTATATTTAACCAATTCAGTTAATACTTCTTCTAGTGTGTCTCTTTACAACTGTATTATTTTTTGCTAGTTTTACTAAATTCAAGACCGAGTTATCTTTTATAACCATTCTTTTCTTACACATAGTGCATCATTTCTTGGATATGCTGTTAGTCTAGATAGTTATACCATTAATTACTTTCAAGGACTTTGTGTGACAGATTTCTGCTAAGCTTTAAAGAAATGCCATATTGAAGTAACATGGATTCTGTTTTTTCTGGGATTGGTCAGAGAACTCCTGTTTTAAATTTGAAATTAAAACAGAGTTATATACAGTTTAATTTGTATAATTACAACTTATCAAGAAGTTCATATAATCCAAATTTGCACATGATTCATCAAACTTTATTAATTTGCTTGTGATCTTCTAGTAAACCATAACCATTTACTTATTGTTTTTTATGGGATTACTTTTCAATAATCGTTAGTTAACAATAGCACAGAGTTTTATGCCTATTAACTTGTAATGTATGGATATGAACCTGTTTTTTGCATGTAATAAAATTTACTTATAATACATTTTTCTACTCATTTTATAAGGCTATTTCCATTAGTTTGGTGTCTGGTATCATAAAAATTTGTTGCTCTTGAATACTGTGATTTTGTCTATTTGATACTAATAAGAAATGTAGGTTTATAATTTTCATATTACAGCTTGGAATGCATTTCTACTAATTTATTTGGTCAGCTGTTAAGTTTCAAGTATGCCTTTACCACTATGTGTGTTCTCCCTCTGTCTCCCCCTCAGTATGGATTACTGTACCTGGTGAGGGTATCTCCCAGGGAAGATTCTGTTCTTTCACTTTACCTCTTCTGGGATCTAAACATCCACCCACGTGTTTGCTATGCATGGTGACCTGTGAAGGGAGGAGAGGATTCTGGTGGTTGAGAGGTCCAACCATAACACACTACTTTGGCCTTGAGTTCCTGTAGACAGGCAGCCTTGGGGTGTCCCCCCTAGGGTTAGTTGGCTGGTCCACTTGGGCTAGGGTCAACCAAATACCAGTGTTGGATGTTCTTAACAGGTGTTGTGGACATTCTATCTGATGCTGGTGTTTGGGTATAGTGTTCATAAAACCATGACATTGGTGCAGTGTTATTGTTTGGCACTGTTTGGCATCCCCTCAAAGGTGTCAGTGGGCACTGAAATATTCTTTTTTTTTATTATGGGTCCTCCAAATAAAAACTTAAATAAAATAATGAAAAACAGTCCATAGGTAAATGACCTTATTTTGAAGAATTTGAGCATCAATCTTCAACATCTGTACCACCTGTTGCACCTCATTTTCTTATATTACATTCACTTTCAGAGAAATTTTAAGGGCAAATGCCCTGCTTTTTTATTCAGAAGGGACTGGAGGGACTTGATGGCTCTCCAAAGTCAGTAAAAAAGCTTCAATTTGGAGACATATTAGTGGAAACATCCAAATCTCAATACACTAAACTCCTTGCATTCAAAGGCAATTGAGGATATATCTATTGAGATTACGCCTCATGTTACTTTGAATTAATCACGAAGAGCTATTGTTAAGAACATCCCCAAGTCAGAGATTCTCACTAGTTTCTCCACCCAAAGAGTGCAGTGAGGCATATCTCCACTTGCAAAGATGGAATTATGATGCTGACCAATGTCCTTAATCTGATATTTACCTCTCTGCGTCCACCCGCCACCATCAAGGCAGGTTATCTTAATTACAAGGTATGGCCATACATTCCAAACCCTCTCAGATATCAGTGGTTTAGTCACTCAAAGATGTCATGTATGCTTGATGTGTGCTCATTGCGGTGGCGAGGCCCATGATGCCTGTGAGTGTGAAACGGACCCTCATTGTGTCAGTTGTAATGGTTGTCACCTTTCCTACTTTTGTTTTTGTTCTAAGTGGCTGGAAGAAAAAGAGGTGCAGTGTTTGAAAATGATTCAAAACATTACTCAGTCTGAGACTTGAATGTTGCTGTTCACCACTTCATGAGGGACATATGCTGCTTCACTTCATTCCACTACTGCAGTGGAAGTGTAGGTGGATTTCTCTGTGCCTCCAAAAGAATTGTTCTCAAACCAACTGAAAAACCTTTTGACATCCATGGTTAAAAAAGTTGATGAATCATATTCAGCACCCATCTCTGTCCCTAACATACATTCCAGCAAACTCCAAGATCCACTTCCATTGGTTCCAGGTATGGGCATTATTTTGGGACATCTTCTTCTCCCACCCAAGAATGCAAAACGATCATTCATTCACATCCTCAGTTGCTGAAATCCTCTTTCAACAAAAAAAACCCTACTCAATTTACCTTGGGCAGGATTCATGGAGGTCGACAGACCTTCCTCAAATAAAGACAATAAAAAAAAGATGTGGTGATAAACAGAAGGGCTTTCTACCCAGTTTGTCTACATATAAATAAAAATGGCCACCTTGATACAATGGAACTGTTGAGGTTTATGCTTTAATCTGGATAACGTCAAAGCACTGATTGCTTCCTACCAACCTGTATGTCTTTCCTTACAGGAAATATTTCTGAAACCTGCTGATACAGTCACCTTTTGGTAGTTTTCTTTGTATAGAAGTGACAGGCTGTGTGATAAATGAGTGTATGGAGGTGTGGTACTATTGGTTGATCACCATGTGCTCACTCTGTCTTTACTACTCAATACAGACTTGGAGGCTGTAGCCATCCGTGTTTCCTTGGACTATACTATCATTGTTTGTTCTTTTTACATGTTGCCTGAAGAAACCTATGATCATTCAGACCTTGAGACTCTCTTATACTGCTATTTGTCTCTCAGTTTGCTCCCCTTTACTATTCTTCCACTTTTCATGGAGGGTTGACAATAACCCATGAGGCAGTGATAATTTTGAAAGAGACTTGGCGTGATTGATACCACTTGACCTGTGTGCCCTGGTGGAAAGTGGATCAAGGAAACTGACTCTCTTTCACTAGTCTTGCATAACTTGATCCTGCCATTGTCTGTAAGCCGTCAATAGACGACTGTGTGGCAGCAGTAACTGAATGTATTTTACAGGTAGCTGCTAAATGTATTCCTGAAACCTTGACATGTTTTACATGATATATTCGTCCATGGTGGAATCCTGCCTGCTACATGGCATGGAAGGCTCAAAAACAGGCCTGGGATACTTTTCATAGGTTTCCCACACTCTTGCACTGCATTGCTTTCCAGCAGGCCTGTGCATGTGCTTGGTGTAAGACGTCAAAGCAAGAAGGACACTTGGATACACAACCAGCATATCTTCTACCACCAGTTCCAAAGTCATATAGAATACAATTTGAAAGGTCAGTGGGCAATATAATTCTGTCCCCTTCTCAATCCTGCTCCCTGATGGCCAGGAATTAGTTTATACCTGGAGCATCATTGATACTCTAGGTGAAAACTTTTGTCAGGTATCTAGCACTTCTCCTTCTTTCTCCACCTAAAAAGCCATCAAGACCCAGGCAGAGTGATCACCTCTTTCCTTTTGAGCTGATTGTCTCCATGACTATTATTGTCCCTTTACACTGGTGAAACTCAATCTGGCCCTTCATTGGTCTAGCACTACTTTAGTCAGACATGGTGATGTACAGTATGAAATGCTGCACCATATCCTGCTTCTTTTCCTATTTTTCTGATTGTTTATAACCAGATCTGGCAGGAGAATCTTTTTCCTGATGCCTGGCTATTGTCCTACCTTTCTCTGAGCCTGAGAAAGGTCCCAATATTCTTTCAAACTACCTTCCAGTTGCTTTGAAGAGCTGTCTCTGTAAGACCTAAGAGAGCATGGTTGATGCTCGTCTTGTTTGCCTCCTCGAATCAAACAACCTCCTCTCGCCCACCCAATGTGAATTCTAATGACAGCACTCCACCATGGACTACCTGATTTGACTTGAAACGTCAATAAGAGAAGACTTTTTCAAATGACAACATCTTGTATCAATATTATTTGACATTTAGAAAGATTATGATACAACATAGAGGTATGGCATTTTGCGAGACATTTATTTGTATGGGTTATGTGGCCATTTGCCCATTTTTATTAAAAAAAATTTTAATGGGCAGGCAATCTCAAGTTTGTGTGGGTTCAGCACTTTTCCATTCTTTTCTGCAGGAACTTGGAGTCCATCAGGTCTGCCCTTTGAGTGTCACATTTTACAGTATAAAGATTAACCTGTTCAGTGCTGTAGACAACAAAACTCGTCCAAGCCAATTGGTAACACAGGGCCACGAACGAGTTATTCATTCTCAATAATACCTAACTTCAACGCTAGATGTCAGCACCAAACATGCATGAACTTTACTCACAAATTGTTTCATTTTCAATCCAAAAAGGCAAAGAGAAAAGAGTTAAAAAATGAAGAAGGGTTAGAGTTGTATTGTAGCAGCTGAAATACTTGGCAGTCAATAAGTTAATGCCATCACTGAACAAACTCCCTCTTACTGTTGAAAATGGTCTCTATGTAGACGACTTTCACATTTGATATCAGTCGTTGAGCATGAGTTATTTTTAGCAGCAACTACAGACTGCCTTTAATCGTTTACTGAATTGGACCATAACAAATGCCTTGAACTTCTCTGTTTCTAAAACTGTTTGCATGTACTTTTGCTGCCAACAAGGTATTCACCCTGATTCTGAACTCTGTATCGGTAAAGTTGTACTACCTGTGGTCCCTGAGACAAAGTTCTTGGAACTTATCTTTAACCTAAGCTGACCTTTATACCACACATCAAGCAGCTATAGGCCAAATGTACAATAGCACTGAACATCCTCCATGTCCTCTCTTTCACCACTTGGAGAGCAGATCAATGTTCTGCATTAAAGATATATTATGATCATATTTGAATCGAAACTAGACTATGGATCACTAGTCTTTGGCTCTGCCAGGACCTAGGCCTTAAAGATGGTGGACCCTGTTTGTCATTAGGGACTTTGGATCTGCACTGGGGCTTTCCATGAGTTCCCCAGTTCAGAGCATATACACAGAGTCTCATGAACCTTCTTTGTACCTCCGTTGTTTGCAACTCTCTTTACTGTATGCTTCAAAACTTCATTCCTTACCAAAGCATTCTGCTTAAGGTTATGCTTTTTTTTCTTCATTCAGAACAGACAATCTGCCATTGCTTCTTTTGGCCTTCATACCCAGGTACAGTTGGGTGAATTTGGTGTATCCTTGGTTAATGTTGTACGCACTGGTCAGCCCATCCCACCATGGCCTATTTCAGTCCATAAATGTGACCAATCTTTATGTCATCTGAGAAAAGCAAACACTCTCAATTGGAAATATTATCTATTATTTGCTGAACATTTCTTGAACAATCCTTCCATATCTATTTATATAAATGGTTCAAAATCATGTGACTGTGTGGGCTCTGCCATGTTTTGTTGTGGTTTGGTGGTTGCATGCAGAATCCCCTCTACGGCATCTGTGTTCACTGCTGATCTGTACACCATTTCTCTTGCCCTGGATCACATAGAAGATAAGCAGTACTCAAACTGGCACTACTTATACTGACTTGCTCAGTTCTCTGCTAGCCCTGGAATTTGTTCATGTTAATTCACACCCTATTATCACTGATATTCAAAAGCGATTGGCCCATTTCTCTTTAACATCTATTTCCATTAGTTTTTCTGCAAACCAGAACACGTTGATATTCACAGGAATGAACTTGCTTACACCTCAGCTAAATCTCTCTGCTCTAGTACTATCACTGTTGTGCCTGTTCCATACATGGACTGTAGTCCTGTATTCAAGGCTTGGCTCTGTACCAGTTGGCAGTCAACTTGGAGTGAACAACATGAAAACAAGCTTTTCCAAATGAAACCCTATACTGGACTTTTGCTGTCTTGCTTCCATAAAGATTGGAAGGAGGAAGTTGTTCTAACTAGACTAAGCATTGATTACAGTTTTTTTAACTCATCGTTTTCTTTTATCTGGGACTGATGCAGCAATGATTTGTCTATGTAATACTTAGGTCACAATAAGCCACATTTTACTGTCTTGCTGTCGTTACAACTCTCAAGGATGGCACTGTTTTAAACATGTTCTGTCGAAAGGTTTTTCTGTAACGTTATGCAGTATCATTGGCAATGGTGACACTGTCCACCTTAGAAATGTTTTTAGTATTTTAAAGGTCATTAATCTTTTTGATGCTATATGAGTTTTTTAATTTGTATATTAGACCTTTTTTTATGTGATTTTCTTTTAAGAATCAAACTACATCTACTTCAATTCCTAATGTCAGATAACTTGAAAACAGGACTGGAAAGGCCAACTTCAGGTGACTAATGCTGCTGTTTGAACTACCCGTTAGTCATCCTGGCAAGTTATAATAATTAAAGTTTTGCTACATGATTTTTGAAACTTGTGTTACTTTAATTCCTAAAAATGACCATAATGTCAAATAACTCAAAACCAAGACTGGAAAGGTCAACTTCAGGTGCTGCTGTTTGAACTACCCGTTAGTCAACCTGGCAAGTTTTAATTAAAATTTTGTTATAAGTCTTTTAAAACTTTTGTTACTTTACTTTTTGAAAATGGCTATAACATCAAATAACTTGGAACCAGTACTGAAAAGGTTAACTTCAGGTGACTGCTGGTGGTTATTGAACTTACCTGTTAGTCTTCCTGGCAAGTGATGATAATTACAATTATGCTACAGAAAGTCCTTTACAACTTGTATTACTGTAGTTTTTCTCTTACTGCTGGAGACTAGATGCAAAAATTGGACTTAATGCTATTTATGTTTTTAATTCAAAAATTAAAATTTACTTTGTTTTACTTTGATCTTCTTTTATGAATTTTAATAAGTTTAATTTTAATCTTTCATTGGATGTTTGGCACAAATGGCCAAGTTGCTTTGCTCCATGAAACATCAAACCAACGACAACAACCCTCTGTCTTAAATTTATATACAAACACATATGAAAATTCTACTCTTCAAGAAAATCTCAGCATTGTATTAAAGCAGATGCTTCCTTCATATAGCATATATGCTGCTAGTTACAATACTTGTATATACCTATTTTTATTAAGTTTGTATTGCTTAAATCTTTATGTAGCAGTCTGAAATAACAAAAATTTGACTTAAAACAGAAGGTCAGGTGAATTCAGTTGGTTAAAAGTACAGCCAGATGTCTCAAAAGGGTTAAAAGGGTCAAGATTGCCCAGTTATAATTAGCAACTGAAACCCTATAAAACCTTATAGAATTTAGATCATAGCATTCTATCTATGCTGCTGGCCATAATCTTAAGACCAATAAACATAAACAAAATATGCATCTTGCATTGTTAGACTGAGCCACTTAATTGAGTAGAGTTTTGAAAGATGGAAATAAGAAAAGAGAAATAAAAATAAAATACTTTTTAGCATTTAATAGTAAAATTGCAAACACTATGAAATTAGCCTAAATACTAGTTGGTCAAAAGTTAATAACAATACCAAAAAGAAGTCCTAAACAGGGTAGGAAACGCTAAACAAGAGGCCTCAGTAGTGATTTGCACTGGCTGTCATTGTGAATAACATCAAACATTCACTTTGGCATGGTCAGTATAAATGTTTGCAGAAGGCTGGCTGGAATGTCATTCATAGAGGTAAAGATGGCTTCAGAAAGATCATGCACTGTTTGGAACTGACATCCATTTCTATAGACTTCCCTTTACATCAACCCCCAAACATTTTCAATGGGATTCAGTTCGGGCAAACACTGCTGGATGGTCTAAAAGAATCACGTTATTTGCCATGAAAAAGCCCTTTGTCTTGCGGGCATTGTAGATTGCAGTGTTATCGTGCTGAAAGATCCATTAATTTCCACACAAGTAAGGGCATTCAGTCAATAAGGATGCTCTTTCCAACATACCCAGCTGCTGTTTGATCCCCCTGTATAACCTGAAGCTCCATTGTTCCATTCACAGAAAGCACCCCAGATTACGATGGAACCTCCTCCACTGTGTCGTGTAGAAAATGTCTATGGTGGGATATCCTTATTGTGCCATTAAGTTGAAAGCCATCTGCACCATTCAGGTTAAATTTTTTCTCATCTAAAAACAAAACCTTCTTCCACTTTTCTACATCCCATGTTTGGTGCTCCTCAGCAAAGTTTAACCAGGCTGTTTCGTGGTGTGGCCTTTGAAAAAGTTTATGGTTTTTAAAGCCTTTTTCTCATAGATGTCGTCTTATTGTTCTTAAGCTGCATTCTGCATCTGTAAAAGCCTTAATTGGGTTCGAAGATCACCTGGTGTCTTGCTGGACAAGCCGTCGAATCCTTCTGCTCAACGCCGGAGAAATTTTCTTGTACCGACCACTTTAAATTCTCATTCCATATTCCTCAGGGTCTTTTAAAAAATTTGCAACAGCAGTTTTACTATGCTTAATCTCACCAGCGATGGCACATTGAGAGAAACCTTGCTTTTGCAGCTCGACAATTCTGCCACGCTCAAACTCTGTCAACTTTTTAGCCTTTGCCATGTTTTTACCAAATATAACACAGGAGATGTTAGTGGGAGATGCTGACAATGCTAATGCTTGAACACAAATGACTAAATTTTGTTATGTTTTTGCTGATTAATGCTTCATTTGAGCATGGTCTTAAACTTTTGACCAGCTAGTATTTAGGCTAATTTCATAGCGTTCACATTTTCCCCATTAAATGCTGAAAAAGTTTTTTATTTTTATTTTTTTATTTTCTTATTTTCGTCTTTCGAAGCTGGTTTTCGAAGTGGTTGAGTCTAACAATACAAAATACATATTTTTTCTAATATTGATTGGTTTTATGATTTTGGCCAGCAGTGTATGTCTGTACTATGGTTCAGCTTATCTTCATATTAACTGCTGTAATATTTATCTTTTATAATTTTTTATATGCCATTTCAGTATTTTTTCAAATACTATAAAGGTGTTGAAAAACAAGCAAACATTATAAATAAATGCAATTTTTTATTGTTATAGAGTAGAATTATAAGTTTAGACTCCCACTACTTCAAAAAGTGTGTATAGTGAGCCACTTGCCAGTGGGGTAAAGTGGGTCCAACAACTTGAGCAGTGTAATATGCTGTTATAGTGTTTTCCCCTGGAAAGTTAATTTGAAAAACTGTTACTTGATATAATAAATTTGGGTACCAAAAATAAGATTTTTGAAAAGAAAAGTAACAGCAAAAATAGTATTTAGAGATAAGATTTATTATTAACCGTATTAATTGACTAAAAAGATGAAATTTGTTTTGTACTATTATAATAGTTTCTGTTAGTGTAAAATTTAAAGAAAGTGAGATTGTATTTTTGAATATGTAAGAACAACAGCCAGTGAGATATATCTTCCAAATGAAATGGTGTTTTTAAGTTTTAGAGGCTAAAACAATTGCATAAGTATATGTGTTCAGAAGTTTGTGTATACTATTGGTAGACATAAAAAAGAAAGAATTTTTACCATGTTGATTTGCATGCAGATTGATCAGAAAAAAGTTTCAGTTCGTGTTGCTTCTTATATATGTATAACATTTGAAAATGTCCATTCATAAAAGACAAATAAAAGGTTTGAAATTTCTCATAATCTTAAGAGTAGCATATCATGAAATAAATGTGACTTTGTTTTTTATTCAGCATAAACTCTGTCTTGCCAATAACCAACTTCATGCAAATGATTTTTCCGTAAGTTGATTTTTGGTTTATTATTTTAGCGTATCTGTGATAAAATATATTTAAGTCTGTATTAAATTATTGTTTCAAGTTTTCATACTGCATTATGCTATTCACACTGCATTACTATAATTCAGTTGTTGCTGTGTTTATTTCAGTAGACAGTTCTTGTTCTATTAATGTCATTACTCTCTGTTGTTATAGTCACATTAATGTTTGATCTAGACAATTATAACATCATTATTATTTTTATTGACATTATTTCATTCTGTCTTCTATGATAAAATAACACTGTCTTTTGTAAGTCAACTACTCTTTGTCAGTATGGTAGGTTATTACCCAGGTGTAGATAGTAGTTGCCATGGAGCCCTTCATTGGAATACCAATGACTAAATACTGTATTCAGTAGACTCTCTATTACTTTATATATGTTAATCTTTATTATTAATATACGTTATTACACTTTCACTATGCTTGATTATTTCAGTTTTGCTTTTATGATGATATAAATAGTTATTTATACAGTACATTTGGCATAAGTTTGGATGAAAGTAGTGAAATAGTTTGAAATAATTTTGTTTTTAAATGTAAAAATGGATGGTTTATAATGTGATATACCTCCATGACTTTTATTTTAAGTTCAATGCAAATGTTATAATATGGATAGTTTATGTAATGTGAGTGTTAAATGTACATATTTTACCAAGTGATAATGTATTACTAGTTTGTTTACATAACTATTTGTGAATCATACATTGTGTACTTTAGTACTTATGAACTAGTGAGTTATTGTGTTATTGCATCATGTTAATTGAGTATTATTATGTTATAATATCTAGTAGTGTATGGAATATTATAGACCTCTGTAATGCTGTAAATTTATTTCAAAAATATAGTTTCAAAGGTAGTTCTTGACTGCATGATTGTGAGTGTAACTTTAAAGAGCATATGGTGATTATATTTAAAATGAACTTATCACAGATTATATTCAAATGACAGAGTAGAGAAGAATAATTAATTGTGCCAATTGTATTTTAAAGTAATTGAACCAGTACATACAGACTTTGACAAAAATTATAATTATTTATAGCTCTGAATATAACTGTGATATCGAACAGCAATAGTGATTTTTAAAGTGAAATTATCACAGAATGTATCACAATACATCACAGTAGCATACTTTACATATACAAAAAAATGTTAAACATATAGTAACCAAAATTGTTGCTTACTTCTCAAAGTTGTGTATATTTATAAAATATAATTTATTAAATGACAGGTAAATACACAAATTCAGCTGGTAAGTTAAATACTTGATAAGAATATATACAAATTTATTTTTACTTCCATTACTAATTGTGTGATAGTTATTATAAAGAAATGGTTGTTGTAAATACTACAGTTATTTGTCTGAATCTTGAATACCCAAAGTGTGAATATTTTTATGGAATTTTATTTGTAGTACCACTCAGTAGATCGTGCAGAAATTGTGGTTACATACATAAATATTGACAAAAATCCACGTCCGTTATAGTGAGATGGAACATTCTAAAGACTGTATGGAGTAGAAATAAATATTTTTGGAACATGAAGTTCTGAAGTAAATTACATTTCATATTATAAAAACTCTTAATTTTTATTTTTATAGTTAATCATTTTACATCTATTTTTGTTGTATAAAAAGTTTTAAAGTAAAATTAAGAAAAGATGATGCAAATAAAAAAAATATTTTTTTTTTACATTCCAGAATAATACAGAAATGGTTGAAGCTGACATCTATAAAGGAGTAAGTTTTTATAAAAGCTAATTTCTGCTTTTTTCAGAGACATTTTTTAATCTTAGTTTTCTCCATTTATTTGATTTTCTGACTTCAAATTTTACATGAAAAAGTGAAAATATGAACTTATAATAATATGTAGACAATTTTTGTACTACTCTGTTTTAGTTCTCTTAATTTTTAGTTTTAAACAGTTGTTGGTATCATTATTTAGCTTCAAAAATATTAACTAATCAGTCAAAATGTAAAGCAGTAACTTCCATTAAAAGGAATGTGGTTATAGTTTCTGCTGAAATCTGGGTTGTTATTGCTAAGAAAGAGTTAGTTTCATAAAAAAATGATGTACTTCATTGTTAAAAGAAATAGAAAAAGTGAACATAAGAAATAAACAATTCTTACACTTGTTAAAACTCAAAATGGCTAAAGCTAAATATTCCTTGTATATCATTTTAATTAATTTGAAATTTGTGAGAAAATGTAACTTTTTTATTTTTAAAATGTTGATGCTCTAGTATGCATACATAAAAACAACAATGAAAATTGTAATTTTAGTGGTTTGAATAGTATTTTACATAACTTTGTACATGTGTCATGATGCAGTAAGTTTCATGTTTTCTTTAGGGTGTGTTTTTGGGTTGTCAATTTGGGGTTGCAGCTATGTACATTTGGGCAGTTGGTATTTTAGCAGCTGGACAGAGTTCAACTATGACTGGTACATATGCTGGCCAGTTTGTCATGGAAGTGAGTATAAGTTATGTTATTTACTTTAAAATTATTATACCACTGATTTTAGGGAAAGTGGTTTCAGCATAAAAACATTTTGAAATCTCTAAATAAAAACATCACTAAGAGTTGCCTTCCAAACATTACCTCTACTGACAAAAACTAGGAGTAAAACACTCAGTTTGACTATAGACTGGCCTAAAGTATATAGGGAAGAGAAATTACTCGGTTCTTTGTGTGTTTTTTTAGTAAATGTTAATAGTTTGTTTTCTATAATTGTTCTAAAACAATTGTTACTGGATGTGCTATCATATAAAAGTTCCTTCAAAAAGTCCCACTGTTTTTAATAGAAAGATTTACCTGTCAAAAGCTCTATGGTGTAATAACTTTTAACATTTATTTGCTGAACTTTTTGACCCTATGTGTTTTCTCTTATCATAATGTGAATCTTAAATTTTTTTACATAAAAGTTATTTTGCTTTTACAAGATCAAGCATAAATTTTGTTTTTAAATGGAAAATAGCATAAACAAGTGATGTTTTACTCTTTGCTAGAAGAAATAACATAGTGCATTTTGTATTCTACCTGAGGTTATGCTTATCAGTGAAATTTATGTTGTAATGCATGACTGAAGTTTTGTATAACTTCATATAAAGATGTATCTGTCATTCTTAGTTTAAATAGGTCAGCTTTTTGGTAAGACTTTGTACTCTGCATTTATAATGAAGAGGCTTAATTTCATGAAAACAAGCATCTCTGTAGGTGAATAAAATGTTTGAAATTATGGGACTGTGTCTCCAAAAAATCTTATGTGTTTTGTAGCAGAAAGAGAATAAAAATATGTAACAAAGTTTTTCATATTATTTTTGTTAGTGTTCACATGTGGTTCTTGTAAGATCATAGAATTGTATTTTCACACAGTGTCAATAATAGTTATCCCCATCAATACAAACAAGCGTATTTAAACATTGTATATCTAGTTATGCTTTTGAAAGAATCTTTTATAACTACAGGGTTTTCTTGATCTTCACTGGACCCGCTGGAAGCGAGTTCTACTAACTCGAACAATAGCCATATTTCCCACACTATTTGTTGCTATCTTTAGTAACATTGATGATTTGACTGGCATGAATGATCTACTGAATGCTCTCATGAGTCTACAACTTCCATTTGCACTTCTTCCAACATTGACATTTTCTTCATCTGTTGCCATTATGGGAGATTTTTGTAATGGATTGTATGTACAAACACTTTTTTTTTTCTCTTATATTTTGCCATTATAATAATGTAGTTAAAAACAAATAATCTATAAAGCAGTTGTTATTTTTGATGAGTAAGGGTTAGCTGCATCTTATAAGAACAGTACTTCAAGTCTCTTAGTGTCCTTGAAAATACTTCTGATACAGTACATTACCTCCACTCACTTAAATAGTTATTTTTGTTTAACACTGCCCTATATATGCAAAAAAAATTTATACATGCTACAAGCCTTTTATCTTTCCTTCTCATATAAACCATAATGTGTCAACCCTCCAGCAATATGAGTGTGACACTCATTATGCATGTGACATCCTCTATTCAGTTCTACTTAACTATCACTTCTTTGTTTGGCACTACTCATGCTCTGTCATTTAATTTGTCCTCTCTTTAAGTGTTTTATTTTAATATTTTTTCTTATTTTTGTATTAATTTTTCTCAAGTTTACTTTTTATTATACAATAGTGATTTTGTAACTTTTTGTGTTGTATTGAAATAAAATTATTTTATATTTTTACCTGGTTGTGGTATTTATTGCTTCATTCCAAAAATGTGTTACTGTTTTGCCAGAACAAATGTATTTGGTGATTCGTGATAACAAGAAGCACACTTGATGTAAAAATGTATTCTGAAGATGGCTGGTATGGATATTAGCACTTTAATTAAAATAAAGTACAGAACAATGTTTCGACCTTCTTATGCCATCTTCAGGTTAACAAAGAGAGAGTTTGCAACTGATAGATTATATGCAATTATATTTGCAAACTATCTCATTGTTAACCTGAAGATGACCTGAGAAGGTCAAACATTGTTTTGTACTTCATTTTAATTAAAGTGGTAATACCCATACCAGCTGTCTTAAGAATACAGTTGTGTTTGGTTCTACATTTTGCATTATGAATTTATGTAACCATCATGCAGCTTTTTTTTTCCTGTACATGTCTACCCTGCCAGTAGTTGGAGGTGCTTCATCATTTGAGCGAGCACTAGAACTACATCTCATATGTTCACCTCCAGTTACCTGCATTGAGTATGTGTTTCTTCCTTGTGAGGGTACCATCATCCATGCATTATATATCATGACAACCTTCCCACAGAACTTTTTAAATCCTTATTTATTATCTTGTTATTGGCATCAGGAAATATGCCTAAGCTCATCATAATGACTTTTAGGATTCATGTTTTTTCTTATGTCCTTAGCCTTTATTTGCAGCTGAGGGCATTATTTTGGATTGGCTTTGGGTTTTTTTACTTCCTACATCCTGTGCAAGTATTATTACTTGCATGAAGATATGTCTTCCTCTTCTGTGTCATTTAGCAGTCTCACTGTTCAGCTAACTTTACTTATAGAAAGCTTTAACATAGGATTTCTATCCATAAGACTACCTATGGAAGTATTGTACTGTAGAATTACTGGGAAGTCATGATTAATCAATTGTTTAGGGACAAAACATATGCTCATGTTGCTTTGGTTTTTATCTTCATTATATTTTGTTGCTTTTAGCAAGTTGTTTTGATGAGATGCAGCTATGTTTTTAAACCTCTTGGTCAAAATTTATTAATGTTTAGATTTTAATTTAAACAGTCATACTATAGAGAGTATAATGTGCTAGTGGGATATGTTTTTGCATCTTGGAAAGGTTACACAATTGAATTATTTTCAAACTATAAGCTTGAGAGAAATTGCAGACTACAGTTGCATAGTTGTGTTGTTCTTGTGTCACAGTTGCTTGCTGACATACTAAGTTTCAAAAATAAATATAAGTGATGGCTATTGAATATGTAAACAAGGGAGCTAAAATTTTCTGTCTGCCCCTTGTAATTTTTGGGTGTTCAATTATTTAACTCTAAACAATAGTTTTTATTACAGAATCTTTTAGAATCACCTGTAAATTTTGTGTAAGTCAAGAAAAATAAATGATCGTTCATAAAATTATTAAGTGTTAACTGTAAATTTTATTTGCATCGTGTAAAAATATTTAAGTATAAAATTTGAGAAGTTTGCTGTGTTTTAGTATAACTATTTTAGAGTATTAACAAGAGGTTGTTTTTCATTTTTATGTTTCAAAATTAGTGTTTTTTCTTTATCTGTAGGTTGAACAAGGTTGTTGCAAGTCTTTTATCCATTGTAGTTGTTGCTATTAACCTTTATTTTGTCTTCAACTTCACTCAAAGTACTCTGCCACATCATTGGGCTCTGTATCTTGGAATAGTAATTTTTATGTTCTTCTATGTTCTGTTTGTGTTGTACCTGGTGAGTAATGGGTTCTCAGAATAATAATTTTATTACATGGTGATTTGAAAGTAAGCCATATGTTTAAAAACAGAATATACCTTAAAAAAAACTACTTGATATAAGGGAACAAAAATTTCACTACATATGCACTGAACTTTATTTTGGGAAGGCTGGATATGGCACATGATATTTGTTTTTTAATAACTAGCATAAAATCCATAATTTGCTGCGAGGTTCAAGTGCCTCCTTATGATTCACAGAGGTCCCAAGGAACATCTCCTTTTTATAAGCAATAGAAGATTAGTGGTTTGAATAAAAGCTTCTCCATGTGTGTGCAGGATATGGAGAAGATCAACAAACACTGTTCAGAATATATATAGTATTTGCAATGGATTAATTTAAAGATTGGGAATGACAAAGAGGACAATTATTAAAACTGTATTACCATGTTCAGACTTTTTTTAAAATTACTTCCTTTCAGATGAGTAATTTTTATGATGTAATAATTTTAAATATGGGGTTTTGTTTGTAAATACCCAGGAGTTATTTTTAATATGCTGTGTTTTTGTACATTTAGGTAATTTTACTTATTCTAAGAAACTTCTATATTGTTCTTAAAATTCTCAGTCAACATCATTGGCACTGCTTTTTGTGAAAATCTTTCTTTATTGAAGACCATAAACCTTTCAAATAATTGTTGTAAAATACACAGTGCTGCGATTGTTAGCTAAATTGATGTGAAAAGTAAATAAATATTCTTGTGTTTCCTCTTTGTGAGAAAGCTTCTCAAAAGACTGTGCATTATTGAAAAGGACACATAAGTGTTAAATTAGTTTCCTAGTATGTGTACTTGTATTTTGTTCTAAATATGTAGTTAATTTTTTATCAAATTTCAGATTTATGTGTGGGATATTTTCACTTGTCATTAGTTACCTTTTTAAGATTGATCCTTTTTTCTCCAGTTTCATTTCATATCATATCTTATAATTTCCTGTTAGAAAACAATGACTTTTCTTTAATAAACTATTTAAATATTTTTTTCCTCCAGGTTGGAATCTTCTTGATTGTTTTAGGATGTAAGAAATTAACTACTCTTCCTGTGAGTATGGTTTCTGGCTTTTAACCGTTAATAAACATTTCTATTTCTTTCTTACAAACATAAGGTTTATGTGTGTGTGTGTGTGTGTGTGTGTGTGTGTGTGTGTATCTTGTGGTAAATTGTACTCATAGAACTAATAAATAGTTACTTCTTGTTTAGTATTTTAAAAATACTATGGGTAGATTTCTAAATTGTACTATGTGATGTGATCAACATTTTGGAAAGGATTCTTTTTCAAGTTCATAAGGCTTATTACTAAACTTTAAAATTGTTCTCTTGTACCACATAATAAATATTTTTTATTTTTTAATGTAAATGTTACTTATTACATTTAATAATGTTATATGTTAATTAGAGTATCAGTATTTTAGGTGTTTATTGTGTGATTTAGGTGTTAATTTATATTCTTACTCATTATTTTGTATCTCAGAAACTTTACTTTTTAAATGTGCTGTTAGTAATGCTGTTTGACTTTGTACCTAAATAATAATGTGTTGCAGCAGCTTATCTCAAGCTTTTTTACAATTACACTATTGGAGCAATTTAATAAGTCTGCATTCCCCAGTCGATTTTTAGAGAGAAATTAGGGAACATTTTGCTTATGTATAATTACAACAGGGTTACATAGTTCCAAAAACTCTAAAGCTATGACAATACTTGAAGCTGATAAGTAGTGTTTTTTAAGTGTTCTGTAAGTAAACATTTAAAAAAATAATTCAATATATCATACTGTGTTATTTCTGTAACCCTTTGCAATGGGTCAGGATCAAAGGTCATGTCATCACATTTGGTGACTTGCATTCAAAATTTTATCAAACTACTATTTCATGAATTTATGTCAATAAGTCTGGAATCATATTGTAGGTTATAATTTATGAGTCAAGATTTCAAGGATGTAGATTTTACCTTTAGTCAGCTTTAAGTTTCATATTTTTATGACCTAAATACAGCTTAATTACTAAGCTTAATAATTTTATAGTGGAATTCTATGGTACCAGTGTGGTTGTTCAAGCGTTTGTGTGTATTATATGTTTATTATTTTTTATTATATTGACCTTCCATTCATGTCTAGCTGATATTACATAACTTGCATTGATGTTACCACATCCAATAATATATTGAACTTTAATCTTTACAAAGTGACCCTGTCTTGGCTGTGTTTTAGTGGACTAGTATATTGTAATATACAGCCGCATTTCAATTATTAAGCATTTTATATTATTACCATTTAGAAATAAGTTATTAAACTTATTTTGTTAAAATATAGAACAGTAAATTAAATGAAGATTTAAAACAAATAATTCTCTCTTCTAGCTACAACCTTAGTACGCAGTTGTTGTTTGATATAATTTGCTAAGCCTTTCAAAATCTTGAGCATAGAGGATATCAAATGCAATATATTTTTAGGTTTTATATATACAGTTGATTAATTAAAAAATAGTAAATTTCTATATGAATACTATATAATTTTACTATAATTGATCAAGGTAAGTTACTAAGCTGTATTTAGGTCTAGAAAAATCTGAAATTTCAAGCAGACTAAAGACATAACCCAATCTATTGTGTGATATCAAACTAATTGACATAATTTCATTAATTATAGTTCAATACAGTTTTGAATGGAAGTCACTAAATGTGATGATGTGGTCTTTGATCCCTGACCCATAGCAGTAGGGTTAATTAGTTATACTTGTTACCAGGTTGACTTTCAAAGATGTAGATTGATCTGATTGGAAGGTAAATTTAAGAATGCTTTTAAAATTATTATAGACACATTTGATGTTACAGTTCCAAATATTTTTCACATAGAGGAGTCTTATACTAAGAATACATTGGGTTAAACTTCCTTTCTCTGGATTTTATAATACAGTTAATGTATCTGTAAGGAAAAGTATCATTACCTCCTCCATCAGTTATCTGAAATCATGGTGAAAGCTGCTAAAAAATGTGTATACAGTTGACTTTCACTTGGATAAGTATAAGTACATTCTTCCTGCTACGTACATTTTAATTATCTATTATTTCAAATTATCTTAAACTATAAAAAATGCATGAATAGTTATGTTATGCAGTTCCACTTATGATTCTAAACAAACTGAACTGTGTATACAAAACTGTCATTCTTTTCAATTCTGTTAAACATCTGGATGCAGTTGTGCTTTTTTTACAAACACTGTATATACAATTTCATTTGGGAATATACAATACTGTATACAAAAAATGTTAGGACATGTCAAAAATTAGATTTTAGGCTACATTCAAAGAACAGTGGAAAAATAAATCACTGGTGAAACATCAAAATTTTATTAACCTTTGTATTTAATACAATAGAAACTCAGTGAAAGTGCTTTAGTTCAGCAAACAATTAATATATTTTGTGTCCTACTTTTGTTTTAATAACTGCAGACAATCTTTCAGGCATTTTTGTAACATATTTAATCAAAGTGTTCCTTGGGATTTTACTTCAAATGTTTTAAATACATTTCCATATAGCTGTTTTGGAAGTAGCTTTTGATTGGTCAAGTTTTTTCATGTATCAAATTCCAGATCTGCTCAACTGGGTTGAGAGCGAGTCTCTGTGATGGTTGCTTCTTTCTTTGCTAAGCAATTTTGCATAGATTGAAGAAATGTATTACACTAAAAGTATACTTTTACAAAAGTTATTTCATTAACAGAGTGTGTATTTGATGTGAAGTATAAAGCTACAGAGTGAGCTATCTTTGCTTTGCCAAACACATATATCAAAAACCTTTTTTTATTGTGCTGTAAGTCTGTAGACATATCTCTGAGTTGTTAAAAAATAAAATAAGCAAAGTTAAAAAGTTATTTTGTGAAGAATATTGTAACATTAGATCCTTCTTTAGGAACATACTGTGAGCCATATATTTGGAAGTTTTTAAAAAGCTATACAAATTATTAAAAATACTATACATATATTTTAACTTTATGAAAATAGTAATTTTATTTGAAAGTGTTTCAGTTTGCAATTAAATCAATTCCTTTTCAAAGAACTCACACTTAAGACTTTCAGATGTTTATAAAATATCATCTGTGGTAATATTGTAGAAAAAGGTTTTCAGATGATTTGAAAAATTCTAAATAAGTAAAAGTAATTCTAAGTAATAAAGATATTTACTACCAAAAATGTAGTTACAATTTTAACATTTTTGTAATGAATTGAAATTAGACTTAATTGCTTTACAATTATAGATATGTAATAGAGGCCAGATGAGTGGTTTAGGCAAGCTGAAAGGATATTTCAGCTTAGCTGCTGGAGCTCTGATTAATACTTCCTGTTATTACAAAATTTGAGACTAAAACTTTTTATTTAAGCTTCAGGCATTTAGTATTTACAAACATATGTAAAGTTCAACTTTATTAATGTTTATTCCAGACAATGATTTAATTCTATTAGCATGATGACTAATGTTAAGGAATAATGGTACTTGAAATACTTACAAAGAGCTTGGCCAACTAATGGCCTGGTTTCTCCAGTAGCAATACTAAAGGAAAGATATTCCAGCAACAAGGGTAAAGTGAATAATATTTCAACATCAAAAATATAAAGTAATGTTATGGCTAAAAATATATAAATGTATATTCATGTGTAACACACTTACAGTTACAAAAGTAAAAGTAAAGACCTTGCAGGAACAACAATAAAAAGTATAATTTGCAGTAACAACAATACAAAATTATGTTATGGCTGAAAATTTAAAAAGATATGCATGCTCGTGTGTAACAATAATATGAAATACCAATCTTGCAACAGCAATAGTAAAAGGTAAATATCTTTGAAGGACAATAGTGAAAGGTGTAATATACAGTAACAACAAATATAAAGTTGTGTTATGGCTGAAAATATCAGTGTTATTATACTGAGTTTATGATTTAATTACAGATTTCAAAATACTTACAGTTGGTTATTAACTTAAAATTTTTTTATTCTAATTTAGACATTTCTATTAATTGTCTTTTGATTGAGAGTTTTGAATTTGCTCTTTCATGTCAAGTTTACTTTTTTTTGTCTCATACCTAACATTTTACATTTGATCCTTGATTTTTAATCTCATATTTACCATTTTTGTTATTTTTTTTTTCTAAATATCATTTCAGACAAAAATGTTTTGGACTGTTCTAAACAAAAAGATTTATTGTTTCATATGGTTAAAGTAATAATATAAGAATAAAGTAGAAATCATTAGAGCAAATATTACAAGGTCTGTTCAAAAAATATGCGGGCTGTTTGAATTGTACGGCTCCAGTTGGTTCCAGGGGAATCAGCTTGGTGTTGCTAGGTTTGCACAGATCAGCTGATTATGATGCCATTTCCTGATTGCAGATATCTTCATTTGTGTATTAGCTATGCAGTTTTAAGTGAAGTGCGATTTTTTCATTTGGCAGATTTCAGAATGAATGACCTGAAGGAGCAACAACTTGCTGTGAAATTTTGTGTTAAACTTGGAAAATCTGTGACTGAAACTTTTGCTATGCTTAACATGGCTTATGACGTTGCTATGAAGCGTACGGGATTTTTAAGTGGCGTGAACGTTTTAAGGATGTTCGACAGTCCATTGAAGATTATGAGCATCCTGGACGTCCTTCCACGTCAACTGACGACGACAAAATCAAAACCCTGGTGCGGGCAATTCGACTGTCAGGGAGCTTGCTAAAGAGTGTGGGATATCAGTTGGATCTTGTAATGAGATTTAGACCAAAAAATTGAAGATGCACTGTGTTGCTGTGAAATTTGTGCCTCAGAACTTGTGAGTTTTTGGCCAAACATTTGATCACTATTCTTCCCCAACCTCCCTACTCACCAGACCTTGCTCCTTGCGATTTTTTCTTGTTCCCCAAACTCAAAAGACCCTTGAAAGGAAGAAGATTTGAGACAATTCCCGAGATTAAGGCAAATGCGACGTAGGAGCCTGAGGACATAACAAAAGAAGCGTACCAGGACTGTTTCAACAAGTGGAAACACCGTTGGGATGTGTGTGCGTTGAGGAGGAGAATACTTTGAAGGGGTTCCAGACCTGTAACTTTTAAATAAAGTATATTTTGTTTTATGACGTCAGTCCATGTATTTTTTGAACAGCCCTCGTGTGTGTATGTATATATACATTTTATGCATTTATGTTGAGTCATCAGATCAATCTGCCTCCTTAAAAATTAACATTGTAATTAGTATAGCTAATTAACCTTATTGCTATGGGTCACAAATCAAAAGCCACATCACACATTATCACATTTGGTGACTTCCATTCAAAATTTTATGGAACTATATTTTATGAACTTATGTCAGTAACTTTTTTTTTTTTGATATCACACAGTAGATTAAAATTCAAATGTTCATTTTATATGTTATTTAATTTTTCAATTTGAAAGTAAATGTTTAAAAACACTTAAACAACAATTTTGTGTTACATGGTATATTGAATGCACTATTGGCTCATATTAGATGTTTGTGATATCAGAATACAAAGTCTATAGTTATGTAAGAATTAGGAACTCAAATTATCAATATTTAAAGGGTAGAATGTAAAGTAATAACCTCCTGTCTTTTCTATATGTTGATTGTCCCTTATATGTACTTAATTCTGTATGTGATCGGAATAACGAATTGAAAGCTCAGAATGTTATTCAATTGATTTTCTCAGCCATTTTCAAATATAACAGTGCCATCTCTTTCTATCAAGATAAAACTTTATGCTGGAAAGTTGATTCTTTAGCCTGTTAGAAATTTCAAAATGTTTTTGGACCCAAATACAGCTTAGTTATTAAACTTGATAAATTATAATGGAAATCTGGGTATTGATATAGTCATATATGACTTTGATTATTCAAATGTATACATACACATACCATATATACTGCTGGCCAAAATCGTAAGGCCAATGAACATAAAGAAAAAATATGCATTTTGCATTGTTAGACTCAACCACTTATTTGAGTAGAGCTTTAAAAGATGAAAATAAGAAAAGGGGAAAAAAATAAATAAAAACCTTTTCAGCATTTAATAGGGAGAATGTGAACACTATGAAATTAGTCTAAATACTAGCTGATCAAAATATTAAGACCACACCGAAATGAAGCATTAATCGGTAAATACATGACAAAATTTAGTCATTTGTGTTCAAGCATTAGCATTGTCAATATTTCCCACTGACATCTTCTGTGTTACATTGGGTAAAAACATGGCAAAGGCTAAAGAGTTGACAGAGACTGAACGTGGAAGAATTGTCGATCTGCAAAAGCAAGGTCTCTCTCAACGTGCCATCGCTGGCGAGATTGAGCATAGTAAATCTGCTGTTGCAAATTTCTTAAAAAAACCTTAGGGGTATGGAATGAGAATTTCAAATGGTCAGCCCAAGAAAATGTTGCCGGTGTTGAGCAGGAGGATTCGACAGGTTATCCGGCAAGACACCAGCTGATCGTCGAACCAGATTAAGGCCTTTATGGATGCAGAATGTGTTAATCAGTAAACACATAATAAAATTTAGTCATTTGTGTTCAAGCATTAACATTGTCAACATCTCCCACTGACATCTATTGTATTACATTGGGTATAAACATGGCAAAGGCTAAAAAGTTGACAGAGTTTGAACGTGGCAGAATTGTTGAGCTGCAAAAGCAAGGTCTCTCTCAACATGCCATTGCTGGTGAGATTGGGCACAGTAAAACTTCTGTTGCAAATTTCTTAAAAGACCCTGAGGGATACAGAATGAGAATTTAAAGTGGTCAGCCCAAGAAAATTTCACTGGTGTTGATCAGGAGGATTCGACGGGTTGTCCAACAAGACACCAGTCGATCGTTAAACCACATTAAGGCCTTTACCGACACAGAATGCAGCTCAAGAATAATAAGACAGCATCTTTGAGAGAAAGGCTTTAAAAACCGTAAACTTTTTCAAAGACCACACCACAAAACAGTGTGGTTAAACTTTGCTGAGAAGCACCAAACATAGAACATAGAAAAGTGGAAGAAGGTTTGTTCTCTGATAAGAAAAAAATTTTAACCTGGATGGTCCAGATGGCTTTCAACGCTACTAGAAAGATAAGGATATCTCACCGGAGACATTTTGTACACAATATAGTATAGGGGGTTCTGTCATCATCTGGGGTGCTTTCTCCTTCCATGAAATAATGGAGCTTCAGGTTATACAGGGGATGTCAAACATCAGTTGGCTATGTTGGCATGTTGGAGAGAGCATCCTTATTGACTGAAGGCCCTCGCTTGTATTGAAATGACTGGATCTTTAAGCAGGACAATGCTACAATCCACAATACCTACAGGACAAAGGACTTTTTCATGGCGAATAACGTGATTCTTTTGGACCATCCAGCAGTGTTCACCTTAACTGAACCCTATTGAAAATGTTTGGGGGTTGATGTCAAGGGAATATTATAGAAATGGACATCAGTTCCAAACAGTACATGATCTTTCTGAAGTCATCGTCACCACTTGGAATAACATTCCAGCCAGCCTTCTGGAAACTTATATCGACCATGCCAAAGTGAATGTTTGAAGTTATTCGCAATGACGGCTGTGCATCTCACAACTGAGACCTCTTGTTGGGCATTTCCTACCCTGTTTAGGACTTCTTTTTGGTATGGACTTAACTTTTGACCAGCTAGTATTTAGGCTAATTTCATAATGTTTATAATTTCCCTATTAAATGCTAAAAAAGTATTTTATTTTTATTTTCCCTTTTCTTATTTTCATCTTTCGAAGCTCTACTCAAATAAGTGGTTGAGTCTAACAATGCAAGATGCATATATTTATGTTTATTGGCCTTAAGATTATGGCCAGCAGTGTATGAATGTATATATAAAACATGAAAAAATTATTTCACATCACATCCTCCCTCCATGTGCAAATGTTTTTAAGTCTTAACAACGTACAGTAAGCAGCAAGCAATTACAAAGGCTGTAACTATAAGACATAATTGTTTGTTTTACTTTTTCATTTACTGTTCTCTGTTTTACAGAAAATAAGTTTAAAACTTATTTGCGTAAAGTAATAATATATTACAACAAATGTGAGTGCATTTCACAAAATACTTACAAAAAATTAAAGCCAAGACAGATCACTTTGTATAGGTTAGTTTTATATTCTTTGATATGGTAACATGATTGCATATGCACCAAATCATTGTAAGTTTTATGAAGTTAACCAGAAATTGCTGATAGGTCAATGTAATAAATATGTATCAATATAAATGTATAATGTTATGACATTTAAGTTATGTGATTACATGTTTATGTTTTTGAGTTATACTTTATAGTCAGTCATTCTAGAAAGAAAAAAGCATGATTTGTATTATTTTCTAATTATTTTTGGTGGTTGTGAGATCAATCAATTTTACCAAACTCATACAGTTTCCAAAATTGTGAAAGTAACAGATAAAATATATTTTTGTTTGTTTTCTTAAAACACACTTTATAATTGTTTGGGAGTTATAAAGATTTAACGTGTGAAACTTCAAAATTATCTGATGCATAACAATATTTTTAATCTTAAAATAAAAGTTACTCTGCCTATTGGACATTCAACATTCTGAAAGTAAGAATTTTATGAGAAAATCTTAATACTTAATTCAAAGCCTTATATTTTATGTATGAAAGTCTCTTAATGTTTACCAATCACCAGCAAAAGTTTGTAAACATATGCATACCTTATCAAAAATCATAATATAATTACTCTCGTGGATATTTTTTGTGGTTACAAGCTTGGTGGATTCCACCCAATCCATAATGAACAGGTTAATGGTACATGGAAACTAAAAGTTTGTTTCTAGCAGCTTAGGCTTTGAGCCTTAAGTAGTTTAATATAACAGTTATAATTGTGTGTTTTTTTTAAACTCATAATGTAGGTATTTTAATAAACAACTAATAAACAAAATTTTTTGCATTTTATGTACTTTTTCTTGAGTTGTGAGTTTTGGTCATTCTTCCAAAGTGCAGCAGTGAAGGCTCCCTTGAGAGGGTGGAACACTTAAAAGCTGTTTTGCATAAAAGTCATAGTTGGCTAAATTATAAATAGCCTTTAATTAAATTTATTTGTTCATTTTTATGTATGCAGGAAATATTTGTTAAACATTATACACAGCATTTTTGTGAAACATATAAAACCTCTAAAAACCTTTATTTTTCATTTGCTTGCTTTATTTATGTTTAAAGTAAGCCAGTAACCCATTTAAAACCTTTAAATCTGAAGATGAACTTCTAGTTGTGACTAAAAATATTCTGATACTATAGTCATGATACTTTCATAATTATCCAAAATGTGTGTAAGAAGGTATAATAATTTTGTAGCAACTTAATGGGCAAATCATTTTCATGCTTTAGTTTCAGTACATAAATTTTAAAATATTTATCATCACACAAAGAGTAATAGGGAGAATAACTGTAAGGTATTGGAAGTTTTAGAAATGTGTAATTTTGTCAAGTAAGAGAGATTAGAAGTATTTATTTTTTATGATTAATGTTTATTCATGCAAACACATTTTGAGGTTATCTTAAATTGGAAGCTTAAACTCCAGTTAATAAAAAGCTATGTATAAAATGATAGATGCTTATTTTTTGTATTCACCAAAACATTTGCTGATTTTACTAAGTTTTTTTTTTTGTTTTTTTTCAGTACTTTGGCAAGTACCTGACAGAATTATATGCACTGGAAACTCAATTATCCGATACTCCAACAATCTATATTTAATTTGTGAAGTTTTATAGCAACCTGTTCTGCATACAAAGAATGTTGTTTCAGTTGAAATTACTAGTTGATAAAACATTTCGTATTTATTACATGTAAAATCTCAACTGTAATTGGATAATTCTTCTTCGAAATATGTTTGTATCTTTTTGCTGATAGTTTCTTAATTAGTTTTCAACATATTTTTTTTCAAACTATTTTCTGTTAATTTGTTAGTTAAAAATTTTGTTTTACTTGTGCTTGAAATGTCATTTTGTTTAAAATGTAATGAAGGTAGAGTAATATATATGAAGTGTTATGCATTCCTTTTTTTATGAAAACTGGTAAATTCATAATAATATTTTAAAACAAGTATGGAGTCAGGATATTTCTATGACAATAGCAAGTGTAGTATTTGCTTTACAAAGACTAGAAATGTGTCATGGTATTCATTAAGTTATTTACAGTTTATTTAGTAGTAGTTTAAATACATACTAGTTTAAATGAAAAAGCTAATGATGTTATGGTTTGTCCTACTCATTAGAACTTCTAGAATGTGAGCTTCAAAAGTCCTTCTCACCTTTACACAATGAACGGCTATTACTTCACACACACTACCATAATGGTTTCTGAAAACTACAAAATCCTTGAACGAAACTCCAACCCTTGTATATGTGTTGATATATATATTGCAATAGATTATGGCACAATCCTAATTGGATTATATCCCTTTACCAGTTGGACAGTGTGTAATAATTCTCATAAGCACTAGAAACTGAACAAAGGCTCATTCTTGACAAAGCAAACAAAACACTTGAAGTGAAAAAAAAGGAGGTTATGCAGAGAAGTGAGTATCTATCTGAAATACATTTTCAGGCAAGGAATAGGTTTACTTCAGAAATGCTACTGATCTCTGCTAGAATCCCATATTGAAGACAGTGAAGGTGTTGGCACATATAGAGAAATTGCAAGGGAATGCCCATGAATTTTCTTAATACATGAGAATTGTAGAGGGCTTTATGAAACACTAGTTGGTGGTAAACTGCATCCAAATCAAGCAGAAAACATTCCTTGCCTAAGAAAAGTAACAGAATAAGAGAAAATATTTAAACAATCTTTTACTTGGTGCTGAAGTGTTGCTAAGGTAGGTGGTAATGCACACAAAGTAATAGCTGTGGAGAGGTGAGTACCTATCTAAAATACATTTTAAGGTAAGAAAAATTTCAACTGTAAAAATTGGTGATAAATTGTGCACTGATTTACAAGGCAAGATAAAGTGGGAAGGAACAGTTACTTGAAAATTAGGGTAGGTGTTAAACAATTTTTGTATGTTACTTTTGTTCAGAATGTTTTCAGTGATTGTAATTTACCTATTTTAGTTAAACCTTAAAAATTTTATTATGTTTAGAATGAAATGCAAATGCACCAGTGTCTCTGATAAACTAAATTGTGTATGTAGTGCTATTACTGCTTTTCATTGTAAGATTTGGAAAGGTTTGATGATCATTATCTTGTAAAGAGATTAATTTCTTTTATAAAATAAGTTTTACATTTTGATTGTGATTTTAGTGCAATTTTTCATTATTATTTTCAGGAAAACAAACCATACAATTTTTAGTATCTTGTAAAGTGTTTTTTTTTAATATTTAAAATGCAAACCATGTATGTTAATAATTAGAAAAAACATTGTTTGCTAATATTGATAAACAATCCCACCCACTCATTAATGGGATGTTTGTTTTACTAAGTTACCCGTCAGCATATTTTATTAGTTCGTTGTTTTTATTTTAGTTACTTAAAATTAGCTGTGTAAGATTTATGTACAACAAATACCTATGCAACATACTCATTTGTTAGGATGTATGTAAAACAACTGCCTACATAGCACTTGTTTCACTGGGATGTATGTAGAAAAACTGCCTATATTCACTAGTACATACGTAAAACAACTACCTATGTAGCACCTATTCACTGGTTTGCATGTGGAACAAGTATGTTAAAAAATTGCTTTTTTAACACTTGTTAGATACATTGTATGTAGAACCAAGTGCCTTTGTGACACTTATTAACCAGAATGCATCTAAAACAAGTGCCTATATTGTACTTGTATGCTAGGATATATGTAGAACAACTGCTTGTGTAGCACTTGTTAACTATAGCATATATGTAGAAAAAGTATTTTAGTAATACTTGTTAGGTAGGTAGTATATAGAACAAGTGCTTTTGTAAGCTATCTACTGCAAATGTTAGCTATTAAAAAAAACACATAGGTACAACAACCATATCAATAATATACTTGTCAGCCAAGATCTGTATGGTGAATCTGTGCTCAGTACTTTATTTTATATATATAAATATGTTTAAAAAATTGCAAGATCTGCAACATTTTTGTGCAGATAAATGTTAATAATTTTTAAAGGTTTTTCATTCTCTTAGTATTTCTGGTACAATTTTTTATTAATCTGAAAGTTCTTATATCATGTACTTAAAAAAAACTAACTGAAATCAGTAAGTTCTCGAAGTTAAAAACCCTTTAAGATTTTAAAAAATAATCTAAATACATGTGAGAACTTTAATTCATGTATTTTTATTATTGTGGAGAGATTGTTTTGTTTGTTCATAAATTTAAAGTTGTTACCAGCTTCTCTTAAAATATCTTACTAAAATTAGAAATAATGTCAACTCACATCAGATAATACTGATTAAAATTATTTACCAGCTGGTTTTTCAGTTAATTTTTTTGTATCTGATGAGAGCTAAAATGTTTTTATTTTGGTATAAAAACCAACATTTATAGTAAGATGGCATTTATCTTATAAATAAATCCCATGCTTTTGTCTTATTTTTATCAAAATGAACAGTGAGGAAGAGAGCATGTACTCTATTTTTGAATAGTCGAGTAGTTAGCATATCAGAATGTGGATCTTAGGTTCATGACCTATTACCACCAAAATAAACACTGCTGCACACTCATAAGAGTGACAGTCAATTCCCATTATTTGATTAGGATGATCCACAAATTGGCAGTGGTTGGTGTTGACTTGTTGGCTTCCCTTTAGTCTGCCCATTAAAAATGAGGGACAACACAAAATAACCTTTGAATAGCTTTGCACCTAAATCATTAAATAAACAGCCCTTTCATAATTTTTAAAGTTATTTCCTTTGAAATCGTTGTCAAAACTTTTTGATGGTCTATGGTGCTCTCTTTTTTAAAAAAATAAAAGGGTAAGTGCATGTTACATATATATTATTCACTACTTTCAAACTGGATTATGAGTGGTTGTGATTTCTTTATTAATCCAAATATCATGAGAATTCTAAAAAATGTGTTGCATGTTTATGCTGTTTTGTAATTAGAGAATATCTTGATATGTCCTGGAACTACAAACATGAATTACTTTTGGTAGCTTGAAATATGTAGAAACAAGTTCCAACTTAACCAGGTGTTTTCTCTTATATTTAATTTTTATTTTTGATATGTTTAGTTAACATATGAGTAACTTCAGTATTATTGTTATTTTACAAATGTTTTTAATGTAGTTCATCATATAGAAGGTCTCTGAATTGGTCCTTAATGTGTATTAGTTATCAGGTGTAATAAAGATGATTCAGTTCATTTTCAAGATACAGCAATATAAAACTTGAATATGTTAGTCCTTTTGGTACTTTGTGTGTTAAGTATTTCTTGAAAACCTATATGTTTATAGTGTATTGGAAGTATTTGCTGAAAAATATCTATCTACATTATCAAAAATGTTTCAAATGATACTTAAGTGATAGTAGATTTATAATAACCTTGAGGATGAGCCCTGTGTTCCCACTATTGAATTTACTTGAACTCGCCCAAAAATATATTAAATATTATGTCAAATGGTTATTAGCCTACAACAGATCCACAGTGATATGAAGATGGATTGAGCTCAGCCAAATAAGCCTGCTAAAGTTCTTCACTGCAGATTAAATAGTGTCAGTATCTAGTTGCCCAGATTCATTAAGTAAAACGTTTCACTTTCTAATATTTATTTTAAAAATGTGTGAGCTTTGCAGTTAAATAAAGTTAATTAAAATCCTTATATATCAATAACATGTACCTGGTTGTTATAATATTAACTTCAAACAAGGAAATACAATACTTCAGGTACAAGTGACATGAAGAAGACAGACAAGTTACAGTAAAATAAGCTTGAAAACTTGAATGGACTGCAACTGCCTGTTGAAAGAAAGCCATATAGAAATATGTGAAAAAGGTTTATTTCACAATATTGTGCTAGTATTGTACCGGAAGAAGTGATTGACTATATACATTATATTTATATCTTAAAAGCCTTATGTTGTACTAATAATTATTATAGAATAATTGCTTACTAGACCTGAATTATTTGATGAAATAAAGATATCTGATTTCATAAACCTTCAAGCTCACTCAGAATTAATGACATTGTACATAACTAAATAAGTTAAAGCAAGAAGTAGTTATTTGAAAAAATTTTAACACTAACCTTTATAATTTATACTTAAACTTATTTTGAAGAGGCAAGCTGTTCTCTCATAGATCACTGAACTATACTTCTACTAATAAAGCATAGGTACATAGTTTCTTGATGATGAGAAACCCCTTTGAAATAAAAATGTATCTCAGAATGGCTGGTATGGGTATTACTACAGGCACTTAGTTTGATGTTTATGTTAATTCTCAAAATTTTAGAGCAAAAGTTGATACTGTCACTGTTGGCTTTCAAAGAAAAAACAAAACAACAACAACAAAATTTTTTTTATCCATCAATTAACTGTTTTTACGAATTTGATCAATTTTAGTACAAGTCATTCCAAGAAAGGTAGTTTAAATGTGGTTTCTATTCAAATACATTTTTGATATTGATTAAGAAAAGGTGAGATGTCAACTGACAAAATAAAGACATAATATTAAAGTACTAGTTTTATAGTTTTGCATGTTTTCTGTAAAACACAGTATTAATCAAGGCCATAACACACATTATTGTATTTTCACATTAGAAAAATCTAAGACCTCCTTAAGAACTTGCCTTCAACCCTCAAATTAAATCTTAAGTACTGTTATAATGTTGCTGCACGTTTAATAACTATTTGTGATAGCCCAAGGATAAACTTTTCACACTTGTTACAATTGCTTTTGTATTTCTTTTAAAATGTATACAATTTCTTTCCTCTACATTTAAAATTTGACCTTTACAACACCTACTACAATATTGTACAATACATACAATATACTTGTATGGTTTTTGGAGTGTTTATATGATGTGCAATGGTTGAATTCCGGCTTGTGACTCTTTGGTTATTTTATAGTATTATACGATCCTTGTACATCTATTGTGGCATAAAAGTGTAAATGTGTGAAAACATTAAGCTACCCTTCATTTTATAAAAAATTTATTAATTCCCCCTCCTAAACTCCTATAATATGTCAGTTTTCACTGTTGCTGGAACAAGTAGAGGTTAGGCATACAGTGAATAGAACTTTGGTTACTATCATGATGAACTAGTTTTAAACAGATTATGCTAACGATGTGTTAAGTAATAGTTAGTCTAATCTGTTTAGTATCTTCTGTGCTGTCCTGATTGCCATTCTGTTGGCATTGGTCAGTGCAACTTACCCTACAATTCTGAAGCATTCCATTCATTAATATATGATTTTAGGTAAACTACATGAGTTCCTGTAGAAAAGGAATGGGATCAGGATGTTAATGTGGTTTCTCTAGACATGAGCTAACCAGTTAGCAGATGTTAACCTATACTTTGATAGTTAGAATTTAGCATTGGTTTCATAGTCTCTCTCTTGTGACTTTTTCCACACAAAAGATGCAGTTTTCAAAGATATCGAAGCTACTTTCCGTGAATTTACTACTGATAATTTCACGTTCATTTTGATTCAGTTGAAATATCTTGCACTACTCTTACTAAGGAAAACAAAAACAGGTAGAAGTATTTTTTCTCTCAAATGACATGTTAATTTCTCTAGTATTAATGAAAATAACAGGTGAAACCATAATTTCATGTTAAGCCATGCAGCTTAGTCATCACAGTTAACCTTGTATCATGAGGTCTAACATCCAGGTAGTATTTTCCATTCATATATCACTTAAAAGCTGTGTTCTCCACTTATTTATCCATTCACATTATATAACTCATGAATTATATAATGTCCATACATGCATGTAACATTATACATATATATTTGTAAAAGTATATTGCCATATACATATAACTTCATTAAAAATCATCACATACAATATCTTAAAACAATTCACCTCTGTCTCTAGCGCAAATGACTTTGGTATCTTCTTATTGCTTACATCAAGCAAGGTGTTTTGACACCTACAGTACCATAATGTGCTATCAACTTGACATTTTTCTTTTAAGGCATCATGAAATGATACAATTTAGCTCATAAGTCAAAATTATACTTTGTACTGTTGCTATAGCAACATGAGGATGTTGCTATATATATATATATAGAGAGATTTATATATATATATATATGGGAGAAAACATGCATTATTTTCTGCATGACTTTCACTACATGTCGAGTTCTGAAGATATTCTCGGGCAACATTTAATCACAGAAAATTGCTTGATAACTCAGAATGCCATTTCAAGTGATTTTTCAAGCTTTTGGGTGTTACATTTGCTGACACCAGCTGCCATAAACTGTGAGAACCAAACAGTTATTGTAAGAGATTTATTATAGTGGAACTCTGTTCTACAGATGGGAAATTGTCATGAAGCCCTTTTGGAATAGCTAATTTTATGATCAGCAAATCACCCTGTGTAAATGAGTGATAGTCATACAATGTAGTGCATACCTTTATTCTGTACAATGCTGGTTAAATTCTTTTCAGCTAAAATTATAAGTCAGAATTAATATTCATATTGCTATTATGTAGTTCTCAATATATTCTCAAGGAAATACAACTCCCTTACTGCATGTAAAGAAGTCGTATATTCAATGAGCAGGCAAAATTTCCTTGTACAATTTACAAACCATTGAAGGCCTAGTTCGTACCCTATGACTAAATCATAAACCTGCAATGTTGCTATCCAGCATAGTTCGAGTTTCACTGTGTAGATATTTGGGTATTGATGTTAAATACCCGGGAGGGTCAGGTGCATTAGACCTCTTTCTCCCTCCCAAACGTTGATAGCGTCTGTCTTTTAGGGATTTGTTTTATAATAACTTTGGGCCAGAGTAAAAGTATAACACCATACTCGGGCCCATTTCAGGGCACAGTCCATGCATGGATGCACAATTTTTTGTTTTTTTTCCTTTGGTTATTTCGTCCTTTTTTGTTTTAATACATTTTCTGTATATATTTTTTTCCTTCTTTTTCATTTTCATTTTGACTCTTTTTGTATTTATATATATATATATGTGTGTATATTTTTTCTTTTATTTTTTTGTGTTTTTCTCCTTTGTTGCTTTTCTCGATGGAGAAAATGCTACTACTACTAGTAGCATCCATAGAATAAAAATAAAAAGTAAAATAAAATAAAGAATTAAAAAATAATTGAAAATAATAATAACAATGAGAAAATTTAGGATCATTAAAAGTAAAACAAGGATTAAGTGTCCAGTGCAAGATGTTCAGCTTGTGCAACATTCCTTAAATACATGTTAAAAGGGGAGAGGTATTGAGGACTATTAACATCATGTATGTGGTATCTGTCGAGATTACACATTAAGTCATTCTTATGCCAATTTTTATTGAAATATTTTAGAGAATTATGCAAGAGTCTTTCAGATATTGTGTCTATGTTTGCATACTTGTGCATGAATGTGGATGAGGTACTACGTGGTACTTTATATGCCGAAGTTAGAACTGAATTTTATATACGTTGAAGTTTCTGTAAATATGTGGGTGCTATGTTAATGCAGGCAGGTGATGCATATTCATTCTATTATGGGTCTAATGTAGATTTTAAGTATATTGTCTGGTGATGTTGCTTGGTTTTTTACCTGAAAGACTTCTTGCATAATTTGCTCTTTTCCAGATTCGTTTCAGTATATTTTTAATATGCGGTAACCACGTTAATTTTGAATCATAGGTTAGGCCTAGAATTTTATCAGAAGTAGCAGTCAGTAAAAGTGATCCATTCGTAGAGAGCTTTGGTGGATTTTTTTCAGCTTATTGAGTCTGCTGAATAATATCACTTGGATTTTTGGATATTGATTTTAATTCTGTATTTCTGGCAGTATTCTTCGATGTTATTTAGAACTGGTTGTAGGTTCGTTGCTGCAATTGAAGGAGTGGAGCACCTTTCCAGACTGCTACATCGTCAGCAAACTGTGATGCATAACCTAAATTTAGGTCAGACAGAGGCATATTACTAACGCTAACTAACGTGGCAGGGGTTTAGTTTAGAGAGAGAAAAATCAGAAGAGTTCCCTCTCCAACTGGGGTGTTCAGAAACGTTGTGGTTCCTCTTCGTCCCCTTTCGTGAATGGTTATTATGAATCATTGTTTTTTTATTATTATTTTATTTATATATATTTTTTAATTAATTATTTTTATTATTCTTAACTTTTTGGGTGGAGGATGTCTCTCTAAATGTTGTCTTGAGTGGAGGCAAAGGCAGCAACGGAAAGAAAGGCCGGGACCTGTGCCGAAAGGAAGAAGTCGAGCAAATGTGAACATGAATATAATTCAAATCAGATCAAACGGCACGATTCAGGGTCTGGGAAAAGAGTTGCCTGGGCTGGGATCTAGAAATCCAATGCCTAAAGTTTTTGCTGTGGGGGGAAACGGGAGTGCCCCGAGAAAACCCACTTTCACAGGACAGGCGCCGAAAGTTTTGCCTGTCGTGTGCCCTGTATCTGAAAAAAGGGAATACATGTTAATGACATGGATTTATTTATTTAGATTCTTTGTTGAGAAAATTGTGATTCTTGAAATATGTTGTAAAGTGAAATGTATTTTGTTGGTGCACTGGATAATTTGTGTAGTGATGCCGTTTGTTTCTGTTTTCTGCTGTTAGATAATATTTGAGTTAATTTGTTGGCGTGAATGATGGTAGGCTGAATGCAGATTTTAATATTCTGTTTTGTTGCACTTGGATTTTCTGGAGTGTGTTGTTTGACATATTGTATGTTACTTGACATCCGTACTCTATTAGTAGACGGATGTAAGCCTCGTATATTTGAATAATGGTGTTTGGTGCGCATTTCGATTGTTTACCGGTTATAGTCATTAGATGTGAAATTCGTTTTCTGATTGATGAGTGTATATTGTTTATATGTTTTTTCTATGTTAGTTTTGTGTCGAAAGTGATACCAAGGAATGTGATGTTTTTGCTCATGTTAGTGGTTGTATTTCCAAGTGATAGTTTTATTTTTTCTAGATTTTTTTCTTTGCTTCTTTAGTTTCCTATAGAAGGTGATTGCTTGTGTTTTCGTTGGATTTAACACAACTCTCCACTTGTTGCTCCATGTTGAGACGTTATTTAGTGATTCTTGTACGCGAGACATGGCCATCACTGGGTTTCTGGAGGTGCTCCAGATAGCGATGTCGTCTGCGTATTGTGAATTGTGTGTGTATGTTAGATTTGAAAAAGGTATGTCACTGACAAAAATTATGTATAGAAGTGGAGAGAGGACTGATCCTTGGGACACTCCTGCCGTTATATTAAATGGTTTGGATATAGTTTTATTGACTTTTACTTGTGCTGTTCTATTGATTAAGAAATTTGAAATTTAGCGTGTAAGTCCGCAGACATACCGCTGAGCCAATGGGGGGCGCAGTTGGACGTTAGGTTATTAATTAGTATAGGTATAAAAGTGTTCCTTTATATTAGTTTAATTTTGGTTTTGGTTGTATTAAATAGGGCTTCTTTGATTTTGCATTTGTTTATATTTGTTTCCCTACTTTGTATCTGGGAGTTTTCTGTGATTGTGTTTATTTGATTTGCAGTGTTCAGAAACGCGTTTTTTGTTTTGTTTTTTATAAATATGGTTTCCATTTTTCAATTTGTTTCTCCAATATTGAAATTATTGCATTGTATTTTATAAATTGTCTTGGTGTTGTGTTTGTCAGTGTAAGTTTTACATAGTAGGGACTTTAGTTTTGTAACTGCCACTGGATTGTTATTCTTTTTTTGGAATTTCGCACAAAGCTACTCGAGGGCTATCTGTGCTAGCCCTCCCTAATTTATCAGTGTAAGACTAGAGGGAAGGCAGCTAGTCATCACCACCCACCGCCAACTCTTGGGCTACTCTTTTACCAACGAATAGTGGGATTGACCGTAACATTATACGCCCCCACGGCTGGGAGAACGAGCATATTTAGCGCGACCCTCGGATTATGAGTCGCACGCCTTACGCGCTTGGCCATTCCAGGCCACAATTGCCACTGGAATGTTGAGTTTTGTTATAAGTTTTTCTTCTTTTAAATGTTGGTTATATTTTTGCTGATGTCGGGAATATATGGTATGCAGCAGTGTAACGTTTTGCAGTTTGTTGTATTTTTGGATTTATTATTGTTGGTCTAGGTGTCTGCACATAATTTTTTTCCTTTTTTTAAGGAAATTTGTTGATGTTGATGAAGTGTTTTATTTTGTTGATTTCATCGGGTGAACATAGTTTTGTGGCTGTGTTTATTTGGTTTCTTAATGTGTTGAGTTTTTGTTTTGCTTAATGTTCTAAGTCCCTTGGAATGTATAATCCATTATGGGTGATTTTTTTCTTTGGATTTCAATTTTGAATTGCGCATCGGTTCTAGGGATTTTGAGGTTAATAAATCCTATTTGGTTAGTTTTGTTGTTGTTCCTGTTCATAGGTGAACTTAATGTTGGTGTTTCGAGTTAACGTGCTTGAAAACTAAGTGTGTGTCCTGTATATGTAAATCCAGAAGTTGTATCATCAACATACCTGTATCAGTTTAGTGGCGGGTGTAAGGCTGAAATTGATTGCTTGAGATTCAATCTCTGTCATAAAAATGTTGGTTAGAACTGGTGGCATGGGACTCCCCATATTTGGCCACTTATTTGTAGGTAGTTCTTGATTATTGAACATAATTTTGGTAGTAGTGAATTCTATAGGGTTTGGGGTCTTGGATATAAAGTTATAAAGCTATCTTACAGGCTTCAGTGGTTGAGACTTCTTTAAAGAGAGAGATTACATCAAAACTGTCCATTAAGGCTTTACAGTTTAGTTGATTAAGAACATATTTAAAGTTAAAAAGAGTATTTGAAAAAGGAGCCGGTTGATGTTACATGTTTAGTTTGTGTCCACGCTATATATTGAGGTTGATTCATGGGTCGACATTATGGTCGTAGTGCATAATCAAATTGCGAGTGCTGTATAGTCGGTCTTTCCTAAGTAAGAATACGTTTTCTGAGATTTTGTTTTTCATTTTTAGTTGTATTTTGTTTGTTTTCTCATGTGTTTATTAGTTTAAATTTGTATTTGATAAGATGTTCATTTTTTTGAATATATTCATTAGAGTTCTTTATAACTATAGCATTGCCTTTACTGCTTTTAGAATTTTTATGCTGTTGTTTTAAGTTGTTTATAGAATTAATATATTTTCCTGTGAGGCTGTTTTTTCAAAAGTTTCCTTTTCTCTGAAATTATTTTGATGGTTTTGAGGTGTTTCGGGGAAACGGATGAGTTGTTGTCTTCTTCCAGGTGGTTGTTTTCCGTTTATGTAGAGCTAGGTAGGCTTCCATTTTGATGGATGGAACATTCGAGATTATAAATAATATTGCAATTGTAATAAACTGGTATTAAGAAACAGTCTGAATAAACTTGGAAAGAATTAAAATGAAAATTATTTCGTAATTATACTGAAGCTGAACGTGAAACATGTCTGGGCACAAATGTTGCCGACAAGAATTAATACTTTGCTAGGGGCAAATGGATGGAGTCAAAAACGTCACTTATGTCACACACTTATTGGCGGAGAAATGACGCATGGTGATTAGCATGAGACTTGTTGGAATAATTTATTCCAACTGGGGAAGCAGAAGGCTTGTGACATGTACAAAGAAAAAGTTCACATAGAGAGGGCAGTACTGAACGAATAGAGCTTGTCTTGTGAGTGCCGTTAAAAATTACAGTATGCATAACACAATTACAATTACAGGATTTTAATGCTTGTAATTTTTTAATTAACCAATTTTTCTCAACCAGGATCAGAGTGTTTCAGAGGACACCATGTTATTATATCAGATATAAGTGGCATGATCTTTAAAGGTACTAGCTTTCAAATGCAAGTAAGTTTTTTTATGTGCATCATCACACTTCAAATTCTTTACCGAGTTCTTTCACCAATTCATAACTGACATATATTTCATTATTGTTTGTTTTGAATTTTGTGCAAAGCTACTCGAGGGCTATCTGCCTAAATGTTCCTTATTCAGTAGTGTAAGACTAGAGAGAAGGCAGTTAGTCATCAGCACCCACCGCCAACTCTTTTAACAACGAATAATGGGATTGACCGCTACATTAAAACGCCCCTACGGCTGAAGGGGGCGAACATGTATAGTGTGACATGGATTCGAAAGCGTGATCCTTGGATTACGAGTCGAACGCCTTAACTCACCCGGCCATGCTGGACCTGTATTTCATTAAAACAATGTATGAATTTATTCAAAACAAACTTAAAATACCATTTGTTTACGAAGATCTTGTAGAGTAAATTGCCTTTTCCCATTATGCAGCATGTTTATTACTGTTTTATAAAAAAAAACTGTTTGGTCACAGAAAATAATTAGTTTCAAAAGTTGCAAATAACGAACTCGTATAATATGTGATGAACAAATGAAATAACCACGAGTGACAAATCATAATACAAAAACAAGAAAGATAATTTTGTGCCTTTTACAAACTTTTATCACAGATGATAGAGTGCGACATCCATTTGTTTCCTTGTTAATAAGCACAAAGCTACAGAGTGCTGTGTTCACCAAAAATATGGAAACGCAGTTTTCAGTATCATAAACCTGGAGGTGCTAGTATAATGTAATCCTTATACACCTTTTTGAGTTTACTTTTAGAATGATATTCCTATTGGCGTAAATCTCATGACTTGAAAGCCTATATAAACATTTAAAAGATCCTGATTAAGCAATAGGTTAATTTGACTGTAAAATTCATTATACATGTTACAAACATCTAGTTGTCAGTCTCTTGAAAATAGCTGGATGTTGCTGTTGTTGCGTTTATATATAGCACAATATGTGACTTTGCAAAAAAAACAACAAATACAGTACTGAATGAATACAGTTTAATTACTTTGCATAAAACAAATAACTAATCAGGTACATTCACAATCTTATAAAACCTTTTTGTGGTAACGAGCCAGAAGCAAATATTAACACCACCACATAAAACATTTCAAAATATTTGTATAACAAGCATCAAGCAACAATGTTCATAAAGTTATGAAAGAAAATGTAGAAGGATTTTAATAAACTAGCTTTGGAATAATTATTTAGATTATATAATTATGTCCAAGAGAATCGTATAGACAAGGGTCAAAGATCTTTCAGATAGTCTCAGTTTTTTTTTGTTTGCTTTGTTGAATTAAACAAATGTTATTCCATAGCTGCTACTTCTTGCTAAGCCTTCTTAGAAAGAATGCAACTAGTCAACGCCATATATTGCTAAACATAATTTGTAACGTGTCTACAGTTAAAAGTGAGTATATTTGGTGAAGGAAACTGAAACATTGAACCACATATTGCATGTCAAATGTTCCAACTGAAAAATATGCCAGGCGTGTGTTATCAAATTATTAAATACACGATATTTCATAAGAGAATAATGCAAGATAACAAGTGTATGTATACACCTTTTATAAAATGTGAAAATATCAATTTTCAACCATAAATTATTCATGAAACATTAACTGTTCGAATTTGGTTTAGTAATATAAAATGTAATACTGAATTTTTTCTTTTTTGAAAACTCACAATTATAGAAACTATGAAAATCTGGCATTTTTTGATATGAAAAGACAACTGTACACATGTTAACAACTTTTACTATAGGAGATAATAAAGCAAAAGTCTCCCTAAAAATTTTGCAGTGAAATGATTTTCATAATGAAATCATAAATCTTAAGGCATGAATTTAAAACAAATATACCATAACAATATATTTGAAATATTAACTTTCTGGGATAATGTTTACTGGATGTCAACTACTCCATTATAAAGATGGCTCACCAAACAGATTCAAAAATTCTTATTTTGATTAAAGAAAAATAACAACAATAATGCAGGTCAGGTAATTTTAGTTTTTTTACACAACTGAATAGACAAACATCTCAAATAAAATACTTTTTCAAATCTAAAATTGTTTTATAAAGATTGCATTAAACTGCTTCTACAGAATAATTAAATTTTTTATTTCACCTTAGATCTCTCTCCGAGAAAATTTATTTTAGAAAATGTAAAAAAAAGTAAATTATTAATACATTACTGTAAAAGTAATACTGGTAATTTACTTACTGTGTTGACATTTTGAAATTGGAAATAAAATGTGTTCTACCAACTAAAGTCTTAACTAGTATCATAACACAGTCAATACAATTGTCATACTTTTTCCATCTTCAGTTTTGGACTTATGGTGAACACAGCCTTTAAGCAACACAAGAGCTACACTATTTGAATTGTGTTTTATATAATGTTGTGGGATCCTTTTTTTTAATTATATTCTTCATTTTCAAGTAATATATCAGAAATGTATATGTATTTTATTTCAAAACTAAACACAAAAAATCAATGAAAACTGAATGAGTATATGAACAAATTTAAATAAAGCAATATAATCAAATGAAGTAATGATTGCCAAAAATATTACAAGTTAAAAACCACAAATCCTAAAATCAGTTTAATATAATCAAGTTATTGACCAAGGATTTTCAAATCAGTGCAATTAAATTAACCTTATACATGTTACAATTCATCAAATCAATTCAATACAATCAGACCTATATTTGTTATCTCAAGCTTACCATTCAGTGAAGTTAAAAAAAAAATCTCTTTAGGGGAATTCAGTATGGTCCACACATTATGATAAATGCCGTTAAAGTTTTGTCCCATTTCCTTGCTGTCTGCCAAGCAATTTTATTCATAATAGATAAACAAGTAATATTTTATTACTGGCTTGGTTTTTAAGTGGTACTCTCAGTGAAGATACAAAATAAAGGATTTAACAATAAAAGGATGGTATTGAACTTGTACATTTGCAGATGCTGAATCAATATACATTCCACTTCCCAAGATGCAATTCTACTGGCTGAGGTCGTATCTTTGGAATATATTAATTTATCAATGTTAAGAAATATCATTAAGAACTGTTGTTAGTTGGCTGAAATAGAAAATGGATAAAAGAAACAAACATTTTAACTTTCTATTTTTAATAGTTTATACTTCAGAATATGATGGAAACATAAGAATCAGGTGTACAAATTTATTTTATTTTTACTATCTTTGATACATATTTTAATTTAAGACACGAAAACTTAAATTCATTTGTTGGTACTGTAAGACACTATTGGTGACAAATTGTTACATATAAAAGGACTAGTAAAAACAAGTTACCAAAATAGTTTTACTTCTTTTATTTTAAACAAGTAATCTTCTGCGGTGATGAAAAACTCATTTTACATGAAAAAACAATACCAATTTATTAAATATTTTTAGCTCAGTGAATATTTAATGCTTGAAGTTTTATTATCTAAATATTAAAGAAATGTTATTATCACAACTACATGGCACATATAAACACTACTGTAAAACATTACTCGCAAATATATTTTTAAAATTAGGTTATACTGACAATACTTAAAAGTAGCAACTTTAATACTACAAAACCAGTATCCCATTAAGTCTATATAACCAATGTCTGTTATGTAATATTGGAAGTAACCCTATCAGTTTAAATACTCATGTATACAAGTATTTATTGTTGGAAAACTAATTATTATTTGAATTAAATAAAAAATAGGTGTCATTAACAATTTATAATACCTAATCACAAATAATTTACAAGCATAAAGTGAAATAATTGGTAATGTTTTGAACAATTACTATATTTCTTGGTGTAACAGCTTATGCTTAAAACTGTATTAACATAATGATTTAAAAGCAACAACAATGAACACCAGACACATTTTGTAAAGTGTACGTTCTTCATTTGATGTGTGACCCAGTCACCTTTATATATATTAACCAGTTAAATTATTTATGGAATAGTAGTGTGCAAAGACTTTTTGGTTACAGCCATTAAGTATTACACTATCAAAACACAAAATAAATATGGACACACAATATATACTTATGCAACAATTTTCACACATTTTATGTGTACAAGCAGTACATATTATATATTGACCCATGAATCTTTAGTATCTGATTTCAACAATAATGATACTTTGTAGATTTATGTACTCATGTATTCACAGGGCTTTAAACAAAATATGGAAATTCTAAAATTATATTTTATCCCTCGTAACATATCTGCTAGAAAAACAAAACAAGAAACTGTTATTCCCAAAAAAACAAAAAATTTTTACAATGTTATGTTCGTTTTGATTCTTCTGATATATAAATATAAACATTAAACAAGAAATCTCATGTTTTAACACTCCCATGAAAAGAATATTTACATCCACTAAAGGTGTTACCCTTAGTGGATGTTTTAAAAAAAAAATTTAAACATTATTTCGCAAATGTCTGAAAAGTCAAAATATTATTGCTCCTTAAAATATAAAGGGATAGGGTCAGTTGATGGCAATTTCATTTAAATACAAAATTATTAGCCTAATATTAATAACCTTTTAAATTGCTCTGGGGCCTATCAGGCCCCAATTTTCGTTGGAGTGTTAAGAAGCTCTGAAAACCAGCATAATATACAAACACAAATCTGTATGATATTCCACACCTTCTAAACTAGCCCCACATTTGATGATTTTGGAAGACGACATTGTAATGAATTAGATGCTGCTTCTAAACAAGTGAGGTTACCAATTCCAGACTGGACAATGCTAGACTGGCTAGCCTGGATACTACCACTGACCAGTTGAGACTGGGTATCATCTGCATACCCAGCATCTCTCAAGACCTGAAACAAAATGTTTTTAACTTTAAGCACACAATTCAATTCTACATTATCAGGCAAAATATTCATTTCCTACTTTCTCGAGGAGAATTTTTATTTTATTTTTTGCAAAACTAAAAAGTGTATGAAATTGTTTTATGCCACTAAAAATTCTTCTTTCTCTTCTGCTTATTATCAAAAATCACAAGGTAGCTATTAGTCACATACAATGTAAACAATACTACAATGAATGCAAATGTTTGTGTTGGGAAAATTTCAAAAGTAGTGGGTGAAAATAATTAATCATAAAACAGGAAGATGATACAACTAAAGAAACACAATTAGTTTACTAATAATGTTACAACTTCTCATTTCTGAATATAAAAACAAAAGTCAGTAACTGCTGACAAAATGAGGATATTTACATAAATTAAATATATACCAATAATTTTTAAAGCTTTAAGTCAGCCTAAAAACAAATACTGCACAAATGCTGTAATTACTCACTTGAAGGTGTTCTTCCATTTCTGCCAAAGCTTCATCTATCCAGTCTGGTACTGTTGGGATATGACATGCAAATCTCATCACCAAGGCAAGGTGAGAAACAGAAAGCAGTAAAGCTGTACATCTATCGAATGTTTAAAATAAATAATTCAAAAAAGTACACACATTTTGACAATGTTTTCTTTTATAGAATTTTTGATTTTCCAACAATTAAAGGTTTTGAATATTTAATGTGCTATTATACTCCTTATACCTTAGTTCTTATTTTAATTTTCTTCTCAAAACTAATTTATCACCAAACTGTGAAAGGAAACAAATACTTTTCCAAATTTTAGAAGCATATTCCAAATAAAAGTTTAATATGCAACATATAAAAATTAAATTTATAACAAAAAAAAAACTTTCTGCAGTAAAAGATCTGATGAAAATGTCACAGCCCATGTCTTTTTTTCTAACACTATGAAAAGTTTAGTAAATTCTGCATGCTATAACTTGTGAAGTTAGAGAACCAATACATATATATAACAAAGTAGAAACAATTTGCATAGATCCAAAATACTTTGTGATTCAACTCTATGCCATTCAAATAAACTGCACTGTAAAGTTTAATGGATTCTAAATTAAGTTTTCAATTTTTAAACATTTATTTTAATTTTTGTTTTTAAATTCATATAACCAAATGTGTTGATGAAACATACAGTACAAAAGCACATTTCTACTACTCTTATCTAGTACTTAGCATTTATGTTATTGATAACACCTTATGTTTCACATTCTGGAAAACATTACAATGTTCAACTAAATTAATTTGATTTTACAATAAACAGAAAAAAACTTTACCGAGCTTCTAGCAGTCTAGCATCTAATGGTGGGTACATAGACAGCACCACATCATCAACCCTTGGACTTATCTTTTTGGCAACTTCAATGATTTCCCACAGCTGCTGCTGTGACTGATGAGACACACTACTCATTGTCATGGCAACTAATCTTTCAGTCAAATGATGGCACTTTTTTAGTATGGCAAGACAGTGTGGTACAAGTCCACTACAAAAAACATAAATTCCTTAAGAGGTAAAAACAAAAGTATATAGTTTGGTATGTATTTTCAGTAGGGCTCTAATAAGTAATAAAAAGCACATGGGAAGCAGCAAAGAATATAAATTCTGAAAGATATCTGATCAGAAAATATAACTATGAGGAAATATGCATACTTATGATGCAAAGGGAAAATAAAAGTTAGACTTTTTAATTGTTTTAATACAAGTTTAGGTCAAACAACATTCTGATCAAGAAATGATTATTTTGATTTATAATTAAAACTACCAAATTACATTACTTTAGATCAGACACAACATGAAATTTCCTACTAGCAATATAGTCTAGAACTTAAGTGTTTGTTGCTTCTTTCTTCATGAAGATTAAAACTGACTGATGTCTTTAACAGAGGTAACCAATTTATTAACAAGGCAAAAACTGTAATGAAAAATAATAATAAAGTACGACCATTTCCACTCTTTCTTTTTTTAAATATAAATGGTAGTACATGTAGTAGACTACAATTTCACTTCACACTTTATGCTAGAAAATCACTGCAACAGCTAATTCCAACTTGTAATGGAAAAGATATGTTTTTAATTATAGTAGAATGACCAGATGTCTTTTAACAAGCAAAATAATTCTTACACTCTGATAGATCTTTGTTTTTTAATTCCTTAATGTTCATATTTTCCTTACTTCAGACAATTACATGCCATTCTGTAGAAGAAAGAGTTATCTCACACATCTGAAAATATTATAGTACATGCCTTGAACAAAAATCCACCCCTATAAATATTAACATGGATTGCAGCAGCCTATGACTTAATCATCATTAGACTATAGCTATCTACCAGTAGGAAGGCAATACATTCTCTACATGCAGTAAGCCCCATGAACACAGAAAATCATTATAGATGAGATAAAAGAACCACACTGAAAGTAAACAGAACAGACAGGTGGTTCTACAGTGGGCTCAGAATCTACCTGAAATAGATTTTCAGGTAAAAAAAAGTTACTTTCATAATTGATACTCATATCTACAGAACAAGTAGCTAGAAACCCAAACTGATAATATGGTAGAGAGACTACCATCATATTATCCACCACCAGTTTAGATTAAAAAATGAAAAAGATGAACTCCTTTCTGAAATTATAGCACTGGAAATAAAAAACATATAGAGCATGTTACTTCCTAGGGGGAGAAGTAGCATGATGGGAAAACACAATTAAGGTGGAAGAGAAAAGAATATTTTGAGTTGAGTCTTTGATGTGGTGCCAAAGAATCAAAAAAGGTTGACAGCATAGAAGATTACTCAACTGGTCATTATATCAGAGCAGCTGCGTATGGTGTCACTGAAGCAAAACATCAGATCACAGAGAAATACTTATCAGAATAATTATGTGCAGGAAAAGACCATTCTACACTTATATCCAAAGGAAAGCAAAAATATCCATCTGGTTGACATAACCACTGGGAATGTTACAGTTCTTAGAGTAAAGATAGCCTGTATTATACCTTGAGGTAATTCCTCCAATCTTTCTTCCCAATGAGAGGTGTATCCACATGATTTCATACAAATACGTCAACAAAGGGAACTCTACATACTGACTTTTCATACAGTCTAGGAAGAATATGTGGAGGGACATTATATAGGGGAAGAACTAGAGGTACAAGGACTAAACAGGAATTTTCTATCATCTACATAAGGTTCCAAATTGATTAACTATGAAAGGGGTTACCACATACAGGGACAGCAGGTAATAGCCAAGTCTGAAGACAGGCTCACATCTGATGCTGTCATTTTTTTTTTTCCCACTGAAGCCTGGCCTTCAAGGTAAAATACGTGTATGTACTGTTAAAGCAGTCATGTGAAAAAACCTTTCTCAACAGCAAACAATGAGCAGGGAAAGATTGGCTTAACAATTTCTGTTATTGCCCATTTAGTTCAGGCAACACAATCCACATGCTGTGTTTTACTGTTTTCATGCTATAGATATGTATATGTCAAGTTTGTTTTCGTTTTGAATTTTGCACAAAGCTGCTTGAGGGCTATTTGCACTTGTATATCAAGTAAGGTGGTTGTAAAACCATTATGAAAAAAGAAACTTCTGAAGATTGAAAAATGGCAACTACAGGGAAATGGTTAGAGGCAAGAGAAGTCATGAGATAAATCTAATAGGAGAAGACATGAAAAATAAGAAAAGCAAGTTCATACACAGAAGGAGATGTATAGCACAGCTGGTCAAAGTGAAAAAAATAAGGTATTTAAAGAAGAAGTACCTCATATAAAGAAAGGACTTTGCTGATTGTCTTAAGTGAGGGAAATCTGAGTGATATAACAACAAACAACCAATACAGGACAGAGGAAAAAAAGAGACTGATTGGAGAAAACATCTGATCAACTTTGCAAGCAGCTCAAGTTTTCCAGAGAAAATAGTCATAGAATAATGTTAACCTGATTTTCTGTCAGAAATGTTCAAGGGAAAATATCAGAGATGGCTCCCACAAGCAAGAAGAAAATATGCCCAAAGGAAAAGACTGTACAAATAACAGACAGCCAACACTTTCAATGTAGGACAGGTGAAGACACTGAGAATGAAACAAATTTCAGTCCAAGAGAGAAGCACAACTGATAAAAAACAACAACAAAAAAGGCTAAGAAGAGACCAATAAAAAAGAGGCAAACATAAATAGAATGGCCTGGAAACATACAAAATAAACCTGTATTAGCCACAGTGAAAATGGAAAGAAATCTAAGAGAATTACAGGTACATAAAAATATGTTGAACCAATCTAGCTTTAGAACATCCACTCCCAATACATGTAGTACAGTCTGAGACTGGACATCAAGAGTGGAGAACAGGTGTTGAGTGAAGTCAGAAAGGCACAGATGTCAGGACTCAAAGTGGGGACAAATTCACTGTAAATACCAGAGGATAAAAAGACCACTCTGTGGAAAGGATCTAGTTTAAGAAAGGCAGCCAATTCACTGCCAAGGCTTATGCTCCAGAGACTCAATTGGCATAGACTAACAAGTAAAAGTGGTGGTTATGAGCTTAAACGAGGTCTAGAGCACAGAAAACAGAAGTTCTAAGAGTAAGTGTCCTGTTGGTGGATGAAAGAAATGACAAATAAAATCAGACAGATGAACCAGAAAATAATGGAAAGCCTGCTGAACAGTCAATATTTTGAAAATGTATGTATACATACACACAAAGAAATGGTAGTAAAATCACAAAATAGGGCTGAGAAATCTTTCCATGTCATTGTAGTCAGGTGAGGTGATGGGCAGAGAAAACACCTGAGAGTGCATCAGTGAACCAGCTCAGAGATAAAGGGCAGCTATGGAAACAAGCTGCCTCCAAGACCAGCAACAAATGGACATTAAACATATTTCAGATTTTTTTCCTTAGTGAATTACACTGTGACTTTTGTTTTTGTGCAAAAATAAAAGATTCAACAATTTCAAGTTAAAGAAATCAGTCAAAACTTATTAAGAAAATTAAATATTAATATATATCAATCTGACTATTATATGAAACATTCCTTTTAATAAACACTATCTTGAACTGTTATGCCCTACATTTTAAAAAGTCAGAAAATAACTACGACCATAGAATGTTAAAATTGTTATGTTCACATATTTCAGCAAAATTATATCTTTAAGTTCATGACACATTACTTATTAAGAAGACTGTTACTAACTTTAAAACAATAACATATCCTATATTCCTGAGGTATTATGACAGATCAAGCATGAACAGCAGCCTCAAAACATATATCCAACTTCACAGGCACAAACAAAATGTATCATGACAAACTGTATGGTAGTTTGAGTTCATATATTGATAAAATATATTTAATTACAATTTATAGCCTTTACACTGAGCAATATTAGCTTTTAGAATAGGTACAATCTTCAGTCAGTGAAATTGTGTACATGATAATGTTGAAAAAGTCATATCTGTTCTAAAAAATATACTTACTAACTGTAAAAGCTGTAATAAAATAAATTTTTTAACACTCCAAGAACTTTAACTTTCAGTTGCCAAACTACTTTATCTTATTTTTTATTACACTTAATGAAACTAATATAAGCACACAAGAGAATGATATTTCTTTCATACAACTTTATCTCCACAAGTGTACAGTTTGTGTAAGAATCATAGCAAGTAACACCATGAGAAAAGTATCAAATACTGTGGGTGTGAATGTGTTTTGTGCTTGCTACGAGAAAAACCTATACACTGGATTAAACAATTTTTGGAACATTAATTTTATTTATTGTACAAAGTTCTTGCAATCTTTAACAAAATCTTACCAGTTATTAAAAAACTCTGAACTTTCTTAACATATTTATCATAAATATTGTTACACAGTGTATCATTCACCACACCAGCTATACTCCCTGGGTGTTGCCATCTTCACTCTGTTAAAAGAAACTTTTTTTTTTTTTTTATTGAAACATTCCAATACTTAAATTTTCTACATGCCATACCTTCTTTGTAAGCTATGATATTTCAAGTACTTTGTATATACAGCTGAAATTGAAGATACAAAATTACAATATCGGTGCTCTCACCAGTTTCTATTTTTTTTCACTGCAAGTGTACCTTAAACTTTCAACATAGGTATACTTCTTTCTAAGAACACCTTCCATAGTACTTATTTTCCAACACTTTCATCCATATCTACACTTAATCATTGCAATTCTTCTTGATTTTCTACTCCATCTGATCCATTTCTAATCTTCATCTCACCTTTATTATTATAGTTGGAAATCCTTCCCCTTAAAAAACTGTTTGAAAACTACATATTTGATAATTATATTGCACCACTATAATACATTGAAACAATGAACTGCCATTTAGACAGAAAACTTCATCACACAACTAATATTACTAAATAATACATAAAAATCAGCTCCAAACTGATTCACATGATGCTGTATTATGAAATATAACTAGGAAAAATCAATGTATGCCTTCTTCAAAACACAATTAGGGCTTCAAATTAAGCCTAAAGTTGGATGCTTGGGTCAAGTAAAAAACATAAGTGACTAATTATGAATCTCAGTCTTATTATTACCACAAACAATCATAAAAGCCACTATTTCAGGTATCCATGATCTTCTGAGGTGTTTTACAGATTTTCAAGACTTTTCTGGAAATGTAGAATTCCTTTTAATTTCCAAAAGAAGATGGGAGTTAACAATGTGCAATGACCATGCCTTCAATTGTAAGTGTGTCACCACAGATAATAGATTGATGATCATTTAGACTCAATGTGACCTTAGGCAAGTGAGACTATATAAATCCATGCTGTAAACACAGAAGCCTAACACTGGATTCTTTAAGCAAATGAATGAGTCACAGAAATACACAAAAGAACTCACAGTCACCTAATTTTGAGTCATCTGTAAATATTAGAACAGAAGAATAATTCAACCAGTGTTAACAGAATAAAGGTAAACACTTCCAATCAGGAGTATTAGTAATTAAATAATACTATAAAATTCACAGCCAAACATCAACAAAAACATCATATTCTGCTCCTGGATAAATTAGTACAATGTACATAATAATAACAGCAAATTGTGGTGCGAGTCTATCAAAAGTGTGTGCTTACTGGTTTGTACCTTAATTTCAACACATTTTTTTACAGATTTGTTTAAAAGAAATTTGATTAAGATATTGATTCATCATTCTTTTAAAACCATTAGCACGCAGAACATAAATAGTGTAAGCTTATCTTCTTAAAAAGTTTGAATGTATCAAATGGTTTAAAACAAAAATACCACATATCACTATTTGGATAAAGCCAACAATCAGATAAAACAAAATGTTCCTAATTAACTCATGTTTACTGCCATATACTGTTAAATATATTTTAAACATGAAAAGTCACTTAATATTTTCTATAGTGTATTCAAAGTAGTTGTATAATTCCCAATATCGAAAGAATTGTGCAGCAGTATTAAACATTGACTTCAAAATTCACAGTAAGTACAGAAGGAAAACAGAGCTTGTGTACATTCTCCTGATATATTCACAGTAAATAACATGGAAGAGTGGAGAAATATAAGTTGACATATGCAAAGTATGTGTCAACTAACAGTTCTTGTGACATTTGAAACATAAAGCCATGTGATTATAGGTAACATGAGAACAATTAAACAAGAAAAGACTTGGTATTTCAGATGTAGGTTTGCCAATGTTTTAGAATTTTTGCTTCAGATTCTTCAATATATTCTCACCAAAGTTGTGGGTAATATATAAAATAGAAACTATTAATCTCTCCATACATGTAATGTTTATAATTATTAAAGCAATTATGATACCTGTAAAACTGAATGAAAGAAATTGAAACTTACGTTGCATCATCAACCCACTGTTCATCAGCAATGATTTTCTCAATATTTGGGTGAAGACGAACATCATCTAGTTCCACATCAGTTGAATCATCTGTATTGATGAGGTGTATATCTGGCCTAATCCAAAATTTAGGAAATGTTCATTTAATGTATTTAATTATTTCTTAAGTGTGTTTGACTTCATGAAATAATTTTGTTAACCAATTCATGTCTCACTTATAATATTACCCTATTTTTTATTTTTTTATGATACGTTTTATGATAATTAAAATAGTCTTATTTTTTAAAATCATAGTTTTAATGTATGTAACTAAAATGTATTATAGCCATACAAATATTGAGCAATCATATTTTGAAGTGTAGTCATCAGTGGTCCTTTGAGCAAAGACAATGTCTCCTCAGGTGAATATGTTCTAATGTGACTGAATAATCCAATTCAAGATTTTAATTGTTTGAAACACTGTTAGCAGATAGTGCTCAGAGGAAGATATTGTCACAAAGAAGGTTTGACTTCATTCTCTTTTCTCTTCTGCTTCTCGTTTTCAAATAAATCAGTTTTGAATGTTTCTGTTGCATGATGGATAAGATGGTGCCAACAGGAATGGTCAGATGCATTCTCCCCTCATATTTTGAGACTGGTGACTTTTTTGAGGTTAGATTTCAGATTATTCCTCAATCTTTTTACTTGTCCACCCCAAGAACAAGTATTGTGACAAAGTTCCAATGACAAAACTTAATGAGGAAGATGATGTCCCTGCATATGGAAATACTGACTAGCCCAATGAAGTTGGATATTTTATTGGCTGGACTTCAGTGCCTGAAGAATCTGCCTCTTCAAGGATGCTTACATTGATTCTTCTATCATTTCATTTGATTCCAAGAAATCTGCAGATGGACTATATCAAAGGCTTTGATGTATCTTCTGCACTATGTCCATGTTTTGCTGCCTTACAGGAGAACACAGATGACCAACAAAAAGTAGACCATCAACTTGGTTTTTTCTTCAGATCTTCATTGTCAAAAACACCTTATCTCAGTCTGTATAAAGCATTTTCAACACAGCTTATTCTGCTTAGAACTTCCTTGTCAAAGGTGATGTTTGAAAATAGATAATGCCATGATACAGGAAGTGATCTATGCATTCCAGTGGTTCTCCATCAATAAAACGTTTTTGGAGGTGTGAAGTTTGATCTCAAAGGTTTTGGAAGAAAGGCGAGTTTGTTTGTTTTTTTCATATTCATGGAAGTCTAAATTATTTGTAAGCAGAATTAATGAGATCCATTTTTGTTTGAATGTCATTTGGACTAGGGGCAATTATCACACAGCCATCAACATACTGAAGGCCATTGAGGATGACAGGAATAACTAGGGTTCTGGGTTTCAGCCAGTGAAGGTTGAAAAGCCTGCCCTCATAATGATAATGAAGTTGTACTCCAGCAGGAAGGCCATTTTATATAACATAGAGAACTGGTGACAAGTAAACATTGAAGGGAGTCAGAGTGATTACACATACTTGCTTCACACCTGTAGATTGTGTAGTAAGATGATAGCACAAACAGTTAAATGAGAAGTGATAAAATACTATATTATCTTGACTACAACAACTTATGCAACTTGGTGCATTATAAATTTTGAGATGGATTATAGCTATCCATTACATATCAGCACATCTAAACATCTGAGATGGTCAAGAAAGAATATTTATTCACAGGAGTTTAAAAAAAAATCATCATCGTGTAGTGTCACTGACCAAAGTGGACATTTAAATAGTCAAAAATAAAGAAATACTGCCAGTTAACTAAAAAAATAATATTGTAAAAGACAAAAGCAATTCTACATCAAACTTCTACTAAAATGAAGAGGAGAAAAATCCAATAACATTTTATATAATGATGTGACATTTTAAAAATAACAAAAAAACTTGGTTTTGCATCTAGATCATATTCCTGAGATGATAAATGTGTGTATGTTCTACACACTGATAAATATTAATTAATCATGCATCTGTACTTCCAGTTGTTAAATGTACACATGAGAAAATGAAGAGGCAAATAAAATGTGTTAATAGCACATTTAAGATTTTCAACCAATATATAAAAATCTTCAAAAACCTAAAGGCTGTAATTATAATAGCAGTTAAAGAAATGTTAGATTAGGAGAGCTCAAAATGCAAAAGCTACATTAAAAGTTTAGAAAATCAAATAAAACTTGAAGAGAGTCCAAGTTTAGTATTAAGAGCAAGTGTACATATAACAATGTGGATAAAAAGAAATTAATTAAAAATTACATTACTGGCATTACTTAAGTATATCTAATATAGAACATTTATGTTGCTGTTTGCTGAACATACAATATATAACAAGTTATTAGTTCCAAACAAGTTCTGCTGATGAATTGGAAATATTCTAACAAGAAAAGGCCTAACAAGAACAACAGCATGAAATCAAACTACTTTTTTATTGTAATAGCAAATCTTTGAAGGCAGCTCCATTGTTTCTTCATTTTGACTTTACCCCCCTTCCAACTAAATATAATGATCAGATACTTGCATATAAATCACTGAACACTCCATATGAATACAGGTGTCCTAAATGTAAATTACGTTATACAGACTATCAGTACGACATTAACAACATATATAACAAGAGCATGAAACATAGGATTCACATTATATTCAAATATTAACATGTATACAGTAAGTTTTAAACTTTTTGACAGGGCTGGAATTGAACAAGAGTTAAAAAAGGAAAGCCTTTTAATCAATGCTCAAACCATTGTTGTGTCTGCAATGTAGTGCTTGGCTTTATTATTTTCTTAAATACAAACTATGATTTGTGTTTAACCTTTTTCCACCTCCAATATTTACTCTGTAAAATATCTCATATGATGAGAAACAAATCAATGCTTCCAGTAGTAATATTATACCATTGAAACAAGAAAACTGGCTAGCTAATTTACCAGTTTCTCTGAACAATATTAAAGTTAATTCAATTAAAAAAAATAAAAAACAAATAACTGGTGTTACCAATGAATAACAACAAATATTATGTTATTAATCTTTATCCTAATTTTGTATTGTAAGTGAACTGTATTCAAATGATTAATAAACTATACTTACTTTAGTTCAAACCATAACTCCTGTTCATACAATTTATGATATAAATAATGCCTAGACTACTAATATTTCTGTCATTCTCCAGTTGGCCTGATGAGCTAAGCTACTGGGTAAAAAAACTCAATACCACGGAATATGGCAGACAGTATTTACTTGACTTACTGTTATATAATTCCTGTTTGCTTGAACTCATAATTTCTTAGTATATAGTGTACATTCTTGAGACATTTCAAAAAAACTTAATTGTAAAGTTGAGTCTGTAAACTAATATATTCAAAATAAATACATTTTATCTATTTAATTATACATAAAAAGGTTGTTATTGTAAATGATAATTTATGTTTTATTCAATTAAGTTTTCACTATCTTACCTATTGTCATTAAGTTGAGAAGAAAGAAGATCTGACTGGCGACAGTACTTTTGACGACAAACTATAATCAATGCTACCAAAGACCCCAAAAACACTACAGCTAGTACACTGATGGCCACTGCCACAACAGCTTCCATGCCTGCCATAAAGCCTACTTCAACCATTAATATATAGCATCAAAATCTTCAACAATTTTGTGGTATAATGATTCACAGTTTTCTTTATGTCCAAACTCTCAAATACTATAAATAAAACAGCAAAATAAAGAACAACTGAAATACAGCACTAAAAAAACAAACAAAACTGAAAAAATCTTTAGCTTGTCAAACTTTGCGAGAAAAAGAAACAAAACAAATATAAAAACAAAATTCTGGTAAACATAAAACACTCACAAGAGAAATTTAGACTAGTAAAAGTTTTAACCATTTTCCAATTTAAAGAATGCAGTAGTATGTTAGACACATTAAGCTAAATAGGGAGGTCTGAGTAAATATAAGAATTTAAACTTGCACTAATTACACGGTTTCAGATATTGTAACTCATGTGGAATTTTGGTACAGTAAGTAATATTTAATGAATCAGTAAAAGCCTTCAGCATGTAATACATTTCATAACTAATTTCTTATTTTATTGTTTGCAGTCTCACTCACCATCAGTTCAAATCAAACACTTTTAAATAACATATAGCTAAGGGATTTTTTTTTTTAATTGTGCTCAAGTTTACATATGCAAATGTACTATTTTGAAAGCCTTATGATATTTGAAAGAAAACCAACAAAACTTATATTTCTCATACATGCACACCTATTAAGGTACAGACAGAACAGGAAAGCTCTTGGGTACTTTAACCTTCAATGAAACTACTGAATGTGACCTCCAGCAGCTGAAAACAAGTTCTGAGTGAAGCCAAGCAATGTAGAGGTACTTGTACACATCATTACATACTAAATACTACCTACCTAAACAACCAAGGTACCTTTAAATATTTACCCAGAGCAAAGTAGACAGTTTACAATGAGATTTAACTATACTGAAAATATTATATACACATTTCATGAAAAGTACATAGAGAAATATTATTTTAAACAAATCATTCATTTCTTAAATATATAAAAAAAATGAATTTTATAAAATAAGTTATTTAATTACTGAAAAAAAATCTAAAAGTTCAAAAAATTAATGTATGTAGAATTCATATTGCTTGATATCTTGGACAAGTTTTACCAAAATACTCTATCCTCTACACGTTTCTTATTTTAATTTTATTTACTCTATACTGCCCATTCCATTACTATGAAAATGCTTCAGGTCGATTTCTAAGGAGTCATGAAAGATCCAGAAAATTTTGAACACTTAACGCACATTTAATGATGTGTACTTTGAAACCTGAAATAAAAACTACATACACAAATATATAAATCCATTTAATTGACAAATCTCCAACAGCATACATGGTAAAAATAATTTAAATTAATGCAACAATATTATCATTTTGCTTTTGTTTGCAGTACCCATCTAGTATAGTTTGACTGCCAGCACTAGGAAGAATACATAACAAAAAATTATAAAAAAAGCTTTAATTCAATATATATTAAACACCAATTTAGACTGTAGCAGTGTTAATGTAAATCATAATTTCTTTTAGAGTTTACATTTACAGTTTTCTATATGCTACACTGTAAAATCTGTTATGCAAATATAGTATAAGCATTTCTGAAAAACTGATCTAGCAATTTTATTTAATTAAAAGTAAAGTCCTAAACATATTATTCTATTATTTCTTATTCCTTGAATAAGAAGTTTTATTAAAAAATTCCTCATTCCTGCTTAATGCTATTTAAAGCATCTCTTAACTAACACTTGAAACAGGAAATGTTTAGGATTTTTTTTTCTTTATTTACATACATGCATGTAGATAATATTTTGATATGCTTCACACATAAATAAGGATAAGGGTGTAGATTTGGTCTTTGGAGATTTTCAGAAAGCATTTGACAAAATGCCCATGAAAGGCTTATAAAGAAACATATAGATGTGGGAGATAAGTTAGCTAATTGGATAAAAGAGTGATGTGATGGATGAAAGGGTTGTTTTAAATGAAGTTCATTCAAATTGGATTAACATTACAAATAGTGTACCTCAGGTTTCAGTCTTAGGATCATTGTTTTTTTTTTGTTTACATTAATGACAGCTGAAGGAATGGTCAATAAATTACAAAAAAAATTGTTTATGATATCAAAGTCTTGAGTTTTGCTGGCTGTAAAGAGGATGCTGCTACTTTACTAAAGGATTAAAATAATTTGTTATTTGAGAAAATAACTGACAGTTAGATTTTAATTATGATAAATGTAAGATCTTTCATGTGGGTTATCATAATTTGAATTATAAGTATAATTTTGATGAGAATAACCTTAACAGCATCACAAAAGAAAAATATTTTGAGGTAATGGTTGATCAGCCTCTTAAGCCATCCAAGCAGTGTGCTGTTGTTAGTAGTACGGCAAATAGGATTTTAGGTTGTATCTACATGAATACTGAATACAGGGGTGTAAAGAGGTTATAATTTCATTATATTGGTCATTGATTAGGCCACATTTGGAATATTATGCACAGACTTGAGCTCTTTACCTTAGGAAAGCTACTGAATTGTTTGAAAGGATCAAGGAGCATCAACTAAAATGGTACCTGGGATGGAAGTGTGGTCACATGAGGATCCTTAATATCATTAAAATTGTTTTCTCTTGAATAAAGAAAGAGTTACAGGGGGTCTTATTGTAATGTGTAAGATTATAAAAGTAACTGATAATGCTAATGCATCAACATTTTTTATACTTAACAGTGAGAATTATAGAACGAGGTGACACAGATTTAGGCAAGGTAGAAGCCATTTTCAACTAAAACAATTTAATTTTTCAAGTGGGCTGAGTTTTCTTTGGATGATGTGAAGGCATTAAATTTGGGTTAATTTAAAAGACAACTTGATAGATATGTAAATGATAAGGGCTGGCTTTAATTTTTGGTTAATTTAGAGGATAGCTGAGATGGATCAATAGGCCCCTTGTTTTCCCTAAACATTATGTTATATCACAATCATATGCTAAACATCCCACAGAGTACTGAAATATCAGTGAAAGTAAAAAGATGTGCCCTATGGTGTAGAGTAGTTAGAGCATGATGAACCATAAACAAGTCAACTACATCCAAACCCCAGTCCACCAGGAACCAATATCCATGTGGAGGTAGGATGAGAACCATATTGTGAGTAAGTCAACCACAATCTAAAACCCAGTTGTCAGGAACCAGCATCCCAGTGGGTAGTAGAAAAGAGGGCTATACCAGCAAGAAGTCAACTACAATTAAAACCCACCCAGCTGGTAAGGGTAGGAAAAAGGATCATACTGTCTTTATCTCAAGTTCACCAGACTGGAGAGAGTCAGTGGCTTGGAACTAGAAAACAGTAAGGACTCCCATAGTCCACATAAAAAAGTGGACAAAATGTGGTGGAAAGTCTATAGGAACAAGAACACCACAGTAAATGGGATGGGCAGCTATCCTTTTCTGCTTTATCTATGAAGTCAAAGGCTGACTGCAGTTCATAGCAGATATATCAATGAAGCAAATATATCAAAACAAATCTACAAGAATGTCATGAGAAGCATACCTGATCATTCAACACTTGCTACAGAGCAAGATCGAGACAATAATAGAAAAGGAAAAAAGAACCTGGAAAAGAAGATATAAAGATAACTTACCCAGGTACAGATTGACTGAGGTTTAAAGAATGGCTATAGGTAAATATGATAACCAAGAGATAAAAACACTGCAATACAATACAGATAGTGAGATATGAACATATGTGAGATAGTCCACGTGCCTGATTGAAAAATTTCTACCAAAGGATAATGGAGGAGATGCTGGAGAAAAGTAAGGTACCTGATTTGAGAAGATAAATTAAGAAAGACAATGATAAGAAAGAATAAGGCAACTGAATTATACGCTGAACCCAAATGGTCAGGGTGGAAGGAGAAAGATCTCAAACAAAGGATGTCTGCCAAGAGATGAATAAGTGGGAACAAGTTTATGGAAGGAAGCCATGCAAATAACGTATAAATGCAGAGCATGAACATGTGGATAGGCTACTATGCCAATCAGACAAAGGAATAAAGATGGAAAATGGAAGGAAGGGAAATTTGCAAGTAGAAAGAATTATCCTCCCAAGCTGCAAAGGTTGTGGGAAGGAAAGATTGATCTGGATAAAAGAGAACATATGTGGAATGATATAAAGTTCATGAAATGCCAACAGCAACTAAATCCAATATACTACACCTACAAGCTAATAGGAGAAAAAAATAAACCTAACAGGATCAGTGAAAAATTGTGCATGAGAACAGATGTTCAAACAAAGGCAAAAAGAGTCAGTGAAAAATCAATCAAGATCCCAATCTGGAAGGGCTGGCTGCACCCTGAAGTGAACAACTAATATGGAAGGAAAGCAACATGATAGAAAGATCAAGAATTTATGGTACCAAAAAAATAAAGTGTGAGATAAGACAGCCCAATAAACTGTGACTGAGGAGACAGAAGACTCGTTTTCAAACAGCTTAGTAAAGAAGTCCATAAAGTGATGAAAAGTAGGTCAAGTGGCAAAAAAGACTCTGACTGAAAGACCAATGACAGATGCCATACATAATTTCCAGAGATAAGTAGTTGACAAAGAAATTTGGAACAGAGCTGTGTTTCTCCCCAGGAGATCCCAACAACAGATAAACCATGTGTGCAAGGATAAAGCCAAAGAAGATAAAAATGCAAATGTGAAGATAATAAAGGAAAGACAATAAGGGCTCCTGAGCTCCACTAGTAGAGTTAGATGGGGGTAAAAATGCATTGGAGTGTACTGATGAACAGAAATCTGGAAACAAGACAAAAGACGAACCAAGATCCTTAGATTTTAAAAACTAAACTAATCCTAATTGATTCTATCTAAATATAGATATTCCATAATAAGTTAATACCATCCAGTAGGTCTAAATCAGTGGTGCACAAACATTTGAGTCAGGGGCCACAGACTTCTCAAAACTGTTGGGGGCCACAAAAAGTGAAGATTAAAATCATCCCACAGTTGTTTCACACAAGATGGACATCACATTTAAGAACACAAATAACTATTACATCAAAGAGTTTGCACATTATTCTAAGAAATGTTATGATACATCAACTGTCACAAAGTCAGTGCAACAGATGGTGCTGCATGTCATCTATGAGCTTAGAAATATCTGGCTTGATGTTTGACATTGAAAGATGCAAGACTGAATTTTATATGCAAAAATGTGAACCTGACGATGACCGAAGAAGGTCGAAATGTTGTTCGCTCTTCTATTTAAAATATTTTCTGAACCCAAACGAGCCGTTTTTGCATATAAAATTCTCAACAAGTGGGTTTCTCGACATCACTGAGATGCAAGACTGCTTCCAGATGATCATCAGTCAGCTGATTGTGAGTGTTGTTTTTGTTCAGCTTCATATGTGAGAAAGCCTGTTCACAGTAGTACATGCTGCCAAATATGCTGGTGTGGACAAGTGCATTCTCTTTCAGATTAGCAAATGTATCAGGCAACGTTTTGTAGAAGTCAAGCAAACTGTTTTCTCGATAAATGGCACGCAGTTCATCAAATGCCTGAAGATCAGTAAGTTCAAGCTGATATTCTGCTGACACATCATCTACTGACACACTGAACAGATCAGCAAAATGTTTCATCAACAATCTGCATTGGTCAAAGTCATGAAACCTTGAGTTGAAGGATTGAATCAAGGTATCTAGCTTCCCAACATAGACTCGTGTGTCAATGTCCTGATTCTTCTGTAGCTGTGAATAAAAAGTGGGAAAGTACACAAAGTTGCCTGATGCTGCCTCAACAACTGCAACTTTGTCCTGGAAGCTGAGATGTGATTTGCAAGCTGACAGACAAGCTGAATTTTACCTTGCAACTTCAAATTCAGATCGATCGAGTGTTGTGTCATGTTGACCAGAAAGGTCAAATCAGCTTGCCATGTTGAATCAGTCATGGAAATCACTTCTGTGTCTTTGTTCTTGCTTTTGAGAAATTCTATCACCTCATCAATCAACTCCCAGAATCTTCTGAGCATCTTCCCTCGACTCAGCCAGCGTACTTCACAGTGATACACAAGGTCACCATAGTCTGAATCAATTTCTCCAAGAAGACTTCGAAACTGATGGTGATTAAGTCCTCGTGATTTGATGATATTAATGGTTTTCGTCACTAATGTCATCAGTGCCTGAAAACTAAGTTCTTTACTGTTTAAGTTTTGTTGGTGAATAATACAGTGCAACTTCACCAACTGTCTGTTCTGCTTTCCTGAATGTTTTATTAACAGTGCTAACCAGCCCGCTACTTTCTCCGGTTATGGCTGGTACTCCATCAGTTGTCACACTTACCAGTTTCGTGAAAAACAATGAAACACTACTATACAATTTGATGCAGTAATCATACATTGCTTGAAAAAATCACCATTAGTGAATGGTCGACCAGATTTCACTATCAACAATGAAATATCACAACTGACCTCACATGCTGCACCTAAATCTGCTGACTGCTTTGAGAAAATGTTCTGCTGGTGATTCAGCAACCACCATAAAGATTCAATTCAAGCTGTTTATTCATCACTAACAATGTTGTGGAAATCTTTATGCTTAGATTCGTAATGACGCTTTATATTGGATACCTTCACCACTGCACCTGTCAAATGACACAACAGAAAAATAAATCACATTCTTCTGTTGTTGAACAAAACAGTATTGTGCAGTCCAATCATCATGAAACTGCCAATTTTTGTCAACTTTTCTTTTACAATTAGCTACCATATTTGTTATGAAATAATATCAAAATAGGGATTGTAAGTAAATCTTGAAGAATAATTGGGACACATGAGATTTCGTAATTATGGAAATATTATGTCATTGCAGCAATAATTAAATGCCTGTGCATTAACGAGATTTGCTTATTAAATTTTCTTTATTGCTTGACACAAATATGGAACCATCCAGTATCTAATCTAATGCATATTCTTCTGTAGCGCTTAATTTTCGTGCAGGTGTGAATTCTAAGCACGCAAAATCTCTCTATGTTTGACTTTCCCGTTGGACATTGCTGGCCACTCGACGACTTGTGACGGGCCGGACTTTGTGTACTACTGGTCTAGATGGTGTTTGTGGAACACTCCATCTTGACAGATTCTGTTGCAACCAGCAATAATTATAGTGAAAGTAGTTGCTAATGTGGAATTCTGTGAAAAATTAATGGACCCTGGAAATAAGGGTATATGACAAAAATACTCCCCTCTGATTAAAATCTAACAGATATGGTCAAAATAACTTCATGCAGTAGTCAAAGATTCTCAAAAAAGGAAACTGACAGATCATGTAATTAATGAGATGGGAAAGCATTAGAAGTAAGTAGTCCATATACCAACCTCCTCAATATATTCGAGAGAGAAATTTAACCAGGTAGCTAATGATATTGAGATATGACAAATCTGGTGAAGTGTGACATGTAAAAGATTCCTTTCCTGTAATCATAATCTATTATAATTCTACCTATACAGCCACCTTGTGAAGGTAATGGGGGATAAGTCATGGGAAACAGAAGGATCTCAATTTATACATATTTAGATCTAGTATCTCAAAACGAGTTAGGATGAGCCACATAACATTTTAGGGCATAACAAAAAAAGATTAGGATCATAGTAATCCCAATTGTGAAAAATAGCTGGCAAATTGATTGGTGATAAGGATCTTTCTTTTTCTGGAAAAGAAAAGACCTATTGGGATAAAGCAGGAAAAATGTGGAATGATAAAGAGTCTGATTCATATGGACTGCAAAAAAAACTCTACCTGATGGTGTCCACAAGCCAACAGCATCAAAAAATATAATTTAAGAGAATTGTGAAAAAGAGAACAAGAAGCTGATGTGACAATGAGACAACACAAAAACTATAAAATACCCATTCAGATTTGGAATAAAAAAAAATATTTATATATGGATTACTGATTGAATTTCTCATTGTGAAAATATGTCAACATAAAAATCTAAATTTTAAATAATTCAAACTAATTAGGGTTTACTATATGAGGTGAAAGAGTATTTAATATTTTTATTAAAAAAATGTAATTTTAGGAGATTAAGAAAGAGCAACTTTTCATACTTCAGAAAACAGGATTTTTGACAAAAAGAAAAATCCAACTATTATTTTTCAGGAAAAAATTTATTCCTCTCTTAAACCTTTATAAGTTATCACCCTCAACATCTCTTGATGGTAACCTATTCTATATGCTAATCACCTTATCTTTTTCCAAATCTGACACTTCAGTCTTCTTATCTCTTGTTCTCAGAATACAGCTCAAAGAAATCAGAAAGGCCTTTATCATATCACACCCTTGCATAAACTTGTAAACTTCATTAATATCTTTCCATTCCAGAAATCATATTAGTAATCCTCCTCTGAGCACCTTCCAACAAGTCAATATCATTTCTTAGTTTCAGTGAAAAATACTGAATAAAATTTTCCAAGTGAGGCCTAACTTGCAATTACTAAAGAAATAATTGTCTCTTTTAGCTTGCGATGCATACTAAAATTTTATTAGCTTTGCTACTATGATCAGAGCACTACTTTGATGGCTTCAGCAACTTATTCACTACTATGCAAAGGTCTTTTTTTTTTTTTTTCAGTAATGCTACTGAGTTAGTCTGTATCTTTATCAAATGCAAGATTCAATTTAGGATAACCCAAATGCTTTACCTTGTAATTACTATAATTAAAAATTTTGTGACATCCTACTTTTATCAATATAATTATGAACTACAAATATGTAAAATGTTTAACTCTTAAGACATTTGGGATACCAATTCAATGAACCTGTTGTATGGTTTATTTTATTGCATTCCAAAAAACAAAACTAACAAAAATTACTGACTGAAATAACTCAGAACCTGAGATGAACTTTTATAGGTTATGTAGCTTCTGAAAAATATTTTCATACATGGCACTGTGATAAGTTTTTCAAAGAAACAATTAAAAATGCTTACCTTTGTCATATATCTCAAGTTTTTTTTGTCTTCTTACATTATGGAATGTTTCAGTTGCTAAAATTTTCTTTTTCTTCAATTATACTATAGATGGTGTGAACAGTATTCCAGATCCTGAAAAATTAGTGGTGAGAAACACAATAAATGTAAATAAAATTAATATTAGCTCTAAAACTGTTAATAAAAAATTGGGAAGTTCAAAAAATGATAAGGCTTATGTATCAGATAATTTCAAGTGTATTAAGACATTGCAAATGTTCCTATTTTGAAAGTCTTTTAAGAATAGGCAGGTAATAGGAGAATGGAAATTGGGTAAAGTTGCACCTATTTTTAAGGGAAGATGACAAGAAATCTTCAGGTAATAGTAGGCCAATTAGTGTTATTTTTGTGATTGTAAACATTTTGGAGAGATGGAAAAGATAAAGATAATTTGCAAGTCAAAGTTTTGATTTTAATGCAGAACCAAAATTGTTTCACACAGAGAAAATCTTGTCTCAAAAACAGAGTTAAACGAGTTAAGTGAATAATCAAAATTATGATTAACAATAAAAAATAATCAAGTTTAGTGTTTCAAATTATTACTATTTTTGATTATTCCAATGATTCATTAATGAATATTATGATTAAATGAATTAACATGAAAATAATCAACTAATGGAAATGTTTTTTTTAAATTACCAGGTAATTCATTGTTATTGTTATTAAGCACAAAACTATATAATGTGCAAGTGAGGGGGGTGCTTCAAGACTTGAATGCTTTGTCTTGTGTTTTATTGTATAACTACTGTAGCTATTTTGAGTTGTCACTAAATTTGAGCTTTTGACTAGAGAGAAGGCAATTTGCTAGTCACACTCACTATAAAATGTCTGAATACTTACATATTAAAAGCATATAAATTTACTGACTTATTTACACTGTTATGGCTCTAATCTATAATTGCTTAACAATCTTATTTACTAGTGTATCAGAATGCACAGATCTGGAAGAAGGGCCAGTCTCTCATTAGTTTGTGTTCCAGAAATTAACTATGGTATATTTTTTTTAATGTACAAGTAGGCATAGATTTAGGGGTGTACAAACTATTCTATTTTTTTTCAGAAATTAAAAATAAACTAGTCATATTACATTAAAAAGAAATATTACATGTGTTTCTATTTGATTGGACTGTTAATTGCTATAAAAACTTTTCTGGGTTTCTAAAGTCAACACAACATGAGCCTACCACAATCTTATTAAGATCTCAGCCAATAATTCATTATTTCTAAATGAATGCAACAATAAGAACATTGATTAAATGTTACCATGGTAAATTTTTGCACATTGGCTTTTTCCCCACTATCAATGTTTGTGTGCTCTTGACTTTAGATTTGTTTTTGAAGTTAGTATTTCTTAGTTGCCTGCAGCTAATATAAAATTGTTATAAAATTAACTTTTCATTGGTTGAAAGTTATAGTACCCACAAGAAAACTATTTATGTTGTTGATATTCAAAATAACCAAAATGCAACTGCTATGACATTTAAGATGTGACTTAAAAAAATTAAACATAGGCATTTGTTTATGAATGTTAAAGTATTAATTTAGATGAGGTTATCATTAGTTTGTTTCTACATAATTACAATTATTTAATTTACATTACAAAATTTGAAACATCCATTTCTGTTTTAGTTTTTTATTAATCACATTATTAAAGATATCAGCTTTTAAATAATTGGATTATAACCTATGTTACTCTTTATGATTCAGAAAGCTTTGTATTCAATTACTAAACTTGCAAGCAGCACATAATTATAGCAAAAAGAAATATAAATTTATCAGTAATGCTGGTTGAACCATTAATCAAAGAAAAGGACCGTGCACTCTTCAACCAGACAGCTTCATGTTAAATCTGAATTGGAATTATGAGTGGATTACCATGAAAGCTGGTGCTACTCCTATCCACATCTGCAAAAAACATCCAGGGATCCTAGTAGGAGTGTCCCCAACTTCACCCTCTTCAAGAGTGAAGGAACACACTCAAATGCTCAGTCCACCCCTCCAACAACTAGAAACTGAAGGTGGTAAGGATCCCTACAGTCCACTAGTAGAGTCTTGGAGGAGGGAGATGGTGATTAAATACAGTGGAGAGCCCTAAGAAATGGCACTCTGGAAACAGTGCAATAGGTGAACCAAGTTAGTTCCACAAGTTTTTAAAAACAAACTGATCCTGATTTATTCAACTGGAAGATCAGCAAGTATGGGCAGAACCACCTTTAGCTTTACTCATGATTGTCCACCAGTGGCAATTCATAATAAGGTAATAACCATCCAAAAGGTGCCTAGATGGTCTTATGGAACACCCTATTTCAACAGAGCCTGTTGCAACTTGTATTAATTTTAGTGAAAGAACTGGGAAGAAAAAGCATACTTGTCTGGACAACACTTGCCACAGAGGGAGATCCAATAAAAAATAAAGGGATCCTGGAAACAAAAGTATATGACCGAAAAAATACTCGTCTCTGGTTAAAGTCTAACAGATGTGGTCAAATTAGCAAAAAAGAAAAAAAACAACAGCACAACCAATGATATGAAAATATGATAAATCTGGTGAGATGTGACATACAAGACTCTTCCCCTGTAATGATAATCCATTATAGGCCATATGAATTAATTTACACAGCCACCTAGTGAGGATAATGAATGATAAATCACAGGAAACAGAAAAATCCCAATGAATGAAAAAATTGATTTCTAGCATCTTAAAATAAGTTAGTAAAAGCCACATAATACCTGAGGCCCATGACAGGACATAAACGATAATGTTCAGAGTGGTCTTAATGATGAGAAATGGCTGGTAAATGGATTGGTTTGAAGGATTTTTCCCTGGCTGCTAGTCTTGGGAAGAAAAGATTTATCAGGACAAAGTGGAATGATAAAGAGCCTGATGCACATGGATTGCAAATAACTCTGAATGATTATGTCCACAAAACATCAACAACAAAAAATATATTCTAAGAGAGAGATGAAATAAAGAACATAAAGCTAAGGTATCAAAGAAAGGATGAGACAACACATAATCCTTGTGCATAACCTCATAAAACTTCCAAGAAGATTCTGCTATGGGAATATGGAGATAAGTGTTGGTAACATCACATTTGGTCATCTAGAGTCCTGGTCCAAAGTGCCATCAGAGGATGAGAAAAAATACAATAGTGAAGCAATGAAACTGTAAAAATTAATTGTGTCAAGAGAGATCAATGACTAGATGTCAATCTCTTGTTTTTCTGAGTATCACAACTAAATGGAAATAAAATTTTGGAATAATTGGACTCACCCTCTCTACTGCCTTTTTGTCTGACAATTATTATGGCCTAGGAATGGAGCTCTACTCGGTGTGGATCTGTTGGAGGTAAAAAAAGTAACAGTTTGAACAGACAAAGGCTGAGGTGGTGTAAATTGAATAACCAACCCTGAAGCTAGAACCTGATGTTCCCATAGATCCCTAGTGAAAGATCCAAATTTTAGCAAATAATGTAATCATGTACACACTGATTCCCAACTCCTGTTTGTTAACAAATTAGTTGAATTTGTTGATATTAAATATTTTGGGTGTGGTTGGCTGTGAGGAGGATTTATGACAAAAGTATTTAGATTTGGGAAACTGGACAAATAAATGACAATTATACTACATGCAAGGTAGTGCATGAGGGTTACATAATTCTAAGCTGTAAATACCACCTTGAAGAAAAGTAACTTAGTGTTATGGAAGAAAATGGCCTTAGTACTTTTTTCATCAGTCTTTTGAGCCTTCCAAGCAGTGTGTAGTTGCCAGAAAGAAAGCAAATAGTACTTCCTGTTGTATCTGTAGGAATATTGATTACAAGTCAAAAGCAGCTATCATTTCTTTAAACAATCTCTTGTTAGGCTTTATTTGGAGTAGCAGAATATTACATAACATTAAAGACAACATTGAACCTGCGGGTTCATTCACTAAACTTTAAATAAAACAAAGACCTCTGAGGCACCCCTTTGTATTTAAAGTTTATCATTTTCCCTTAAATTTACCTCATCCACCCTATCTGGAAGCAACACATTCCACAGCCAATCATCATGCTAAACAAATAAAACTCTTATTCTGTAAAAATGTATATTTTTGTTTAAGTTAAATGCCTCAATCATATTCCCTCTAACACTTTTTTTTTTTTTTTTACAAGAGAAAACAATTTGAGATTTTACTCTGTCCTTGCAGGCCCTTTCCATCAAAGGACTTTAATCCAGTTTGACTGAGCCCCATTTATAAAACTGGCTCCCCCCCTCGTTCAGCCATTTTTCAATTCAATGAACCAACTTATCTTCTCCACCTATAGAGATAATAGTTTAACATGCCTTTTGTGTGACATTTTTCCAAATACTTTCTGAAAAACCAGATGCATCAAATCAACACCCATGCCCTCATCTACATAAGCAGTAAACCCTTCAAAGAATTTCAAAAGATTAATATAAGGTAAATTTTCCCCTAGTAAATTCATGCTGATTCTCCAACGTCAGACTTTTATAAACCTTTCCAAACACTGATGTAGCTCATAGAGCAAAACTAAAAATCAACATTGTAATGAGTAAATAGTTTAAGATGCCTTTCTTATGATCCTATTTATAAGGCTTAGAACACATTGTTTTACCAGTTACATACCCTCAAAGTTAACAATACTTTTGGCTGTAAAAGTATCTGAACAGTTTTCATTACTTCCCTTTAAAAAAACCAACAAACTTATCTTCTGCCACTTGCTTAAAAAACATATCAGCAAGCAATTCACATATTTTTAACTACCATTAAAACCCTTGCAGAAATATTATCTGGTCTAGAAGCCATATTCTTTAAACTTTACAATGTTTTCTTAACCAACTCACAATTAATGCAATCTTCTAGTTTGACCATGCTTCCGTTTAACAATTTTTTAAGGTGAGGAATACTACTTAAATTTTCATTAGCAAAAGCTTGAGTAGAATTTACTAACCTGGCCACCCTAAAACCATCAGGAGGTTTTCTTTTTCATCCCTTAAAGGCATTAATTCCATCCTAATATTTTACCTGCCCTTTACATATTTAAAGAAATCCTCACAGTTAACTTTTTACATTTCCAGACAATCTTTCCAACTACTTAATGCCTTGCATGATCATATCTAATCCTCTAAATTTTCTATCATAGAACTCAATTTAAGCTTCGTAAGTTTATGACGTTCTTAACTTTATCCCTTACATCCTTTGTAAGTCAATTTAGTCTTTCTTATAACTACCCTTATTTTTGCTGTAAGAAACATGTCTATTTACAATATTTAAAAATTGATTTTTAAATTTCATCACATTTGATGAGCACCCTTTGTTATTTCAGTTTACTACTTCACAGAAGATGATTAATGTCCTATTCCTTTAAAATTAGCAACCAAAACTTCATTATTTCTTATCTCACATTCAGAAGAACATCAATTATCAAACCTGAGAAATGATCACTTATATTTATACATTCCCTAATCACCACCATCTCGGCCATTTCTGTATTGGATGTTAATAATAAACCTGTTTCTAGGATGCTTGCTAACCAAATGATGAAGAAAACTATCCTCAACAACTTTTAAGGAGCTTTCTTCCTTATACAATTATGATTTGGTTCAAATTCCCCAACATATGCCTCAAATTAAAATACCACATACTTATAGAGAAGGGATCAGAAGGAGTTTAATGATAATTTTTAAGCTTGTTAGACATAAGAAATACATGAACATACAATATTTTTGTTTAAGTTATTTTCTAATTGAATGGTTATGATAGAAACTGCAACACTGCAGAAGTTTAACATCAGACTGAATGAGCAAGTTCTGGTATAGAAAAAGAGGTTCCAATAAGTAGTTTGGAGTAAAATGTTAGTAGAAAATGGGATAAGCTATAGACAAGTCAAATAGTCTCTTCCTTTGAAAACAAAATATATTTCTATTCCTACCATAAGCATCATCAAGCACAGTTTCAAATCTATATCAGTATACATAACAATTGCACTTCAATACTTTCATTGTATTTTAAGACTTAAGTTATAAATAAAATGATGGCCTAATAGCACTATGTAATGTAATAAATCACATAAATTTTGTTTTACAGTCTACTATCATCTAAATATACATTTGAGTTTTTTCATCCTCATGCCACGAAATATTTAAGTTTATTGTAACGTTGTATAATATAGAGTTCATTATTAGTACTTAGCTTTACTTACTGCCTAATCCTTACAATAAAAAAAGTCGTTAATATTTGGAAAGTTGTCACGTTATAGCTGGGTAAAACGTAATCTATAGACCACTAGCTATAACTTCAAAAAAGGAATACAGTTAATTCAGGTCTAGCCTACTAACTCCAATTAGTTCAAATTCAGTATTTGTAAATCAATATTTTAATTTAATTTTTGAATACTGAAAAAAACAAAAGTTATTTACCAATTAGTTCAATGAGATTATTATGACCACTGTCGAGACACTTCACTATATTTAAGAACAATGAAAGCTTGATATTATAAAGTTAAAAAGAAACAAAATTGTATAATACCGAAAAACAAAATTAAGTACGTAAATAATCTATACGTAACCTTTATATTACAATCATATTATTTTGAAAAGCGACATCTATCACATGGGTGCGAATGGCATTTTTTATTATTTCGAAATTTTCTCTTTCAATTTTGAGTAATGTTTTCAATAAATACAGATGTCATAATTCAAAATATATCATGTTAAACTTTTCTGCAATAATTTATTCAACTGTAAATATTCACAAGTAAAAAAGAAAAAATCAATATACAATTCAGCAAAGTAAGCGAGAAAACAAAACAAATTCTTTAATCTCAGAAATTTTGCAATTTACAAATTCCATTGGGTCCAGCATCGCCAGGCGGGTTAAGGCTTGCGACTAGTAATCTGAGGGTCGCGGATTCAAATCCCCGTCGCTCCAAACATACTTGCCCTTTCAGCCGTGACGTTATAATGTCACGGTCAATTCCACTAATCGTTGGTAAAAGAGCAGTTAATGAAGGCAAATACATATTAATAAAAAACACAATAAATTCAATAGAAGGTTTGTTTTGTTTTTTTTTTAATTTCGCACAAAGCTACTCGAGGGCTATTTGTGCTAGCCGTCCCTAATTTAGCAGTGTAAGACTAGAGGGAAGGCAGATAGTCATTACCACCCCCCGCCAACTCTTGAGCTACTCTTTTACCAACGAATAGTGGAATTGGCCGTTACATTATAACGCCCCCACGGCTGGGAGGGCGAGCATGTTTGGCGCGACGCGGATGCGAACCAGCGACCTTCAGATTACGACTCGCACGCACGCCTTAACGCGCTTGGTCATGCCGGGCCTTCAATTAAAAGGACAAATATTTTCGTACAAAGGCTAGTTCTGTTTCATCAAAATTTCTGACAGAAATGCACCTTCAGTTTTCCATACAAAACAAGTTGAGCAATACGATGTAAAACAAACATGGTACGAACTCGTGAATTTTCCTACAAAACATTGAACATAGGTTTATGTAACTAAGAAGGAGATTTCTTAAATAAGTTTTTCCTTCAATGAGAATTTAGACAACAGTAGAGTGTGTTTTCCTTATAGGAAAGTCACATCTGGCTAGCTGTTGTGTCCACCGAGAGGAATCGAACCCTTGATTTTAATGTTATAAATCCAGTTGACTTGCCGCTGTCCTAGTGGAAGACAATAATTAGTGAAACTGACCAATGTACTCAAGTAATTGACTGTACATACTGTTATGTAAATGTCGTGTAAATGTTTTGTGAGCGACAGCATGTGTTTAAATTTTCATTTCTATTATTTATATTTCCATATTTATATTATTGTTTCAAAGTTTAAACTAATAAAATACGTTGTTTTTCATTTAAAATAATATTTATAATTTTCTAGAATTAGGTAGACCAATCATATATATATTTAAATGAAATGCTGGCGACCTCGTGTCTAGACGTTTAGTCTCGTGCAAGAACGGACATGCGCGGTTTGCTCTGGAGTTCTGTAGAAGTTTCGCGGTGGTTCGAGGAGTCTAGGCCTACAATATATAAACAGACGAAGATGCGAGGAAGAAAGGAGGAGTCAGACATTAGTTTTATTCAAGAGAAGAGTCATTAGAAAAGAAGAGTCAGTCATTCGTTTGAGAAAGATTAAGTGTTTGTTGTGATTATTCAACTTGGATTTGTGACTAAAGTTAGATCTACGAAAGCTGTGATTTTACTTCGTCAATCTCTACGATTCATCTGAATTACTGGTTGTGCTGAGAGTCGGCAAGTTTGAGACGTTCATCGGAGGCATCGTAAATTCATCGAATTTACTGAACTGTGAACTGTTTCTGAACTTCTTCATTTAAACTTCGGAATTTCTTCGTGGGACCAAATTCACACCCTAGACTGGAATTTGAGACTTTCATTTTAGATCATTATATTAGATACAGGCCAGTACCATTTTGTATTGTGATTAATTTTGAAGGTTGAAACTAATACCATTTTGTTTTGTATTTAACTTTGAAGGTTTAAACTTAATATCTGTCATTGTTATTATATAATTCATGTTATATCTGTTAATAGTTTAGTGTAATAAATTATACAAGCTGTTATCTGTGTTTTTCTGTTGCGTTTAGTTTACAAAAAACATAAAACATAAAAAATACGTAACAATACAGCAAAAATATTAATGAATATCTTTATTTTACCTTGTTTTTTTTAAGTTACATAACTCTTAATTAGTTTAGTGAATATTAATAATCAGTAATTTAGATTTATTAATTTATAATATACATGAGAAACTGGAACGAAATTATTAATACATATTTTGAAATAGAGAGAACAATAATAATGATATTTAAATAGGCTCAGAAGCCAACACATTCAATAAAAAGTATAAAATGTGTTTCATGCCATCACATGTTCTTAGAATCAACGTTTTTCAGAACGTTAAAAATGAGTCGGAATATTTTTTTACATAAATTGGTGGTAAGGTTATCATCAAATATAAAAGATGATAAATATCTATTTATATCAACAATGAGAGGGATCGCAAGTCCTAGTTTGCGAATTATTTTATTTATGAGATTATGGTAATTTTCAATTTAGTACTAACTTCATTAGTACCAGGAATATGGTAAAACAAATTGTAATTTTCAGTCTTACGTTATCTAAAAAGATAAAAATAATCCTAAACTTATGAATTTACAAGTTTAAAATCTGGAATTCGATTCCCTTATAGTAGAAGCAGCAGATAGCCTTGTTGTTGTTTAGAATTAAGCACAAAGCTACAAAATGGGCTATCTGTGCTCTGCCCACCACGGGTATCGAAACCCGGATTTTAGCGTGTAAGTCCGCAGACATACCGCTGAGCCACTGGGGGGCAAGCAGATAGCCCACTGTGGTTTTTCTTTGAAACAAATTATCTAAAAAGTGGAAACTATAATAATTTGCAGTTCACAAAAAGAGTACAAAAAACATAATTAAAATATCATCATTCTGAACCCAAAAGAGTCGTTTTTGCATATAAAATTCTCAACAAGTGGGTTTCTCGACATCACTGATAGTTTAGTGAATATTAATGATTAATAATTTTGGTTGATTATTTCATCATATACATGAGAAACTGAAACGAACTGGCGATCGGATATTTTTATATAATAATTAAGGTAACGAATTGAGTCATGAGTTTGGCCTGGCATAGTCTCATATTAGGGCACATGAATTATAATCTAAGGGTAGCGGTTCAAATTCCATCCTTAAACATGATCGTAGGGGACGTTGTAATGTGACAGTCAGTTTACTATTAATTCTTAAAGAGTAGCTCAATAAGTGGCAGTAAGTGGTTTTGATTATTTGGCTTTTCCCTAATCTTTCAGTTTATATGTGTGAGGCGCTTGATCTATCTCTTTAAATTTAGCTAGTATTGCCCTGAGCGCGAGAAATTAAAAAACAAATTAAGACTCATGATTATTCAGTTATTTTAAAATATACCAATATACTTATAAAAATCAAGTCCCTCAAATTCGATAAAAATATTGAAACTTTTCTATACTTCTACTATGAGCTGTTTGAGAAACTTATTTGATGACAACAGTGCTCAGAATTTTATAAATTTGTGTGTTCGTATGAAACAAACGTCCAATTTCCACATCAGCTTTACAAATTATAAGTATTTAACGATAGCGTTTTGTTTCCAGGATTTAAAGAATTTGTTTTAATTAGCTACATTATTTTAAAAATGCTCATTTCAATTAGTTTGTATTTGTACTTTTGGCAAATGGAAATGCTCCAAGAATTTTGTAAGGGTTGTGCCCCTTAAAATGATTAGACTTATTTACAATTAGACCAGGTTTTGAATAAGTTACGAGATAGCAAATTCTATTCTTTTATTATTATGGTTTTGCTTATCGTTCATTTTTTTATTTGAAGGTTTTAAATATTGCCCAATAATCAAATTATGCTCAAAAGAGTGTGAAAATCTTGCAGTAGATGTAGCACTCGAGGATTTCTGGCAGAGAACAAAAGCCAAGACCCGCAAAAACTCAAGGTTTTCGTACCTCGCATGGCTGTCTCCCGACAGAAGGGGACAAAACGTAGATTTATACAAAGAAGAAGTATTAATGAAAATCTTTACACTTTCCAATGTAAACAAAGATACATTACCATACAATACATGACAGTGAACACAGTTTATTTTAGCTAAGTTATCGTGTGAATGTGATTAGCAGGGGTGATAAAAACTTTATTCAAAAAATAAGTTTATGTTAGTTCTATTCTTCTCATCGTGATTTTGGTTATTACATAAATGAGAATTGTTAAGCGTGCCCCGAAGTTAAAATGTAATATAATAACGTTAACTCTTGTTTCAGAGTCTGGAAAGTCTCAGTTTCCACTCGGATTTCACCAGAGCAGTAATAATACATACTTTAAATAAAAACTTACATGCTCCATTATCCTACGAAGGTACTTGTATACAATTCGCTAACTGTCAAACTTAACCAATTACTCGATTAAATTACAGGGGAAACTAAACTGGTGCTCACACAAATGAAAATGAAAGTTAACCATAAAGTTACAAGATAACTTAAGTTTTTGGAGAGTAAAACTACATTAAAATACACAAACCTTGCTGCCAGCAATTAAAAGCAAAAACTTTGTTGTGAAGCTCTTGAAACTCAACCCCAAGATCATTCCCATGTTGTCAGCAAGAATAACTCAGAGCTCTAATTAAAAATTACTTTGCTATTCCTGAAATATAATCAAACATGAATGTGTCTACTCTCTATCTAACCCAATGAGTTCCTGGGGAAAGCTAAAATTAAAATCTTGCTTGAGCAATATTATGTTTCAACTAAAAGGAGCGGTACTACAAACAGCCGGTACTACAGACTTAATACTGAAGCTAGTTCTGTAACAAAGTATATACGACCTAGAATTATCCGAAGTTTTTCTGAGAAACAGAAGTTTAGGAGTCCGAATTGATTAAACAAATAAAATATAAAGTTAAGAATGATAGTTTAATAATCCCTACATAATGTCGCACTCGAAAAACAAATTTATCATGGTTTAGCTAATAGTTTCACTTACCTAAGGCCCACACAAAACTTTAACAACAATATTAAAATCTGTTAAACAACAGAAAAAAACTTACTTAATGATAAGTTATTACGTGTTATGAGCCCTTATATGCCATGTCTGTATAGATTTTTTTGAACTGCACAGAACGAATATACCTGTTGGATTTATTGCTTTTTATAACTACCATGGCCTGATGGTTAGGCCTTCGACTCGCAATCTGAGGGTTGCGGGTTCAAATTTTTGTTACCGAACATGCACCTCTTTTCAGTTGTAGGAGAACTATAATGTGATGGTCAGTTGCATTATTCATTGGTAAAATTTTAGCCCAAAAGTCGGAAGTCTAGCGCAAACAGCCCTCGAGGAGACGTTTGCGAAATTTAAACCAAACAGATGTATACTAATCCTCCCTCTTACAAATTGTTATAGAAAACAAAAAGTATTTTCAACACAGTAATTGGTTTCAAACTTAATTATAGTATAGAAGCTTGTGATAGGAAAATCAAATGCTTAAATTATTTCGTTTGTTGGCTTAGTTTTTTCACCAGCATATATGTTAGTGATTTATTGAATAAATAAAAAGCAGCCTATGTTATATTACAAGGTTTTCAAACTATTGTAGATGATTGATCTGAATTAAGCACAAAGCTACACAATGGGCTATCTGTGCTCTGCCCACCACAGGTATCAAACCCAGCTTCTGGCTGTGCGAGTCCGCAGACATACTGCTGTGTTACTGGGGGGCCCACTTAATGAAATCAGAATTGCTTCAAATTCCATGACCAAATATTCAAACAAAACTTGCACATCTTTAATGGATAATTTAGAATAAACTATATAGTGATGATAATAATACAAAATAGGTTAAATATTGGTACAGATTTCTTTTTGAACAGGCTTCAAATATCCACTTCATATCTTAGTAACGTTTATAAATTCACAAAACAATTTTTTTATTTTATTATGAAATTCGATGAAAACGCAGACATTACTTTTCAGACTTAAATATTGACATAAATAACGGCAAAATTTCTTCAACACTTTCATAAACTGGTTTACAGTGACATCATCATACCAATGTCTCCCAAATTTGTCATCTTCCGTAATGTGTTACGCAGTTTATCCAGTACTTTTATTGTCTCAATCATGGTGATAATAATTTCCAATTAAAGTAAGTTATGAAACTGTATAAAAAAGAATTAATCAAATTGCTGTAACTAATAGTTATAGTACCAAGCTATTGACAATCTGTTATTTAAAAACATTAAAGGCTATTAATTTAAAATCATATCCACATACTGTACCAAATAATATAGAACAAGAGAAAAAAAGTGTAAGATAAGTCACATTGGAAAACATTGTCACGGAATACATAAGACACTGAACCAAAAATCTATAGATCAGATTTTTATTGCATTACAAATTGGCAAAATATTATTAAAAACAAATATAAAACTGAAAAGTACAGTCACAATGGAGTTTACCACTTACCGTATCAAGACTTCAGTAGTGTATGTGTAGGTTGTACGAGATATTATATTGCAACCAGTGTTGAAGTACACTGAAGAAACTGGAAATCGAGAAAGATAAATTCCACTTTTTCATTCTATTTTATGAAAACTAAATACCAACTTTCTTCGGAAAAAATAATCAACAAGTCTAAGGAAAAGGTAAAAAAAAACAACTAAAAAGAATGAAAATTTTAAAAATAAAGAACGAATCCAGACAAAGTCCTAAAGGACCAAATTAACATAATCTCTTACCTCAATGTAAATGTCGAAACTATTTCAGGTTATTTGGTTACTGGCTTATAACCACGGCCGTAATACACGACATAATTGTGAAAACTACAATCGTCTTTCTTTATCTCGTTTTTCTATGTCTTTCTTTTCCACTAGGAGAGTAACAATAAATTTCAGTTCATACATGATTTTATCAGTGTGTCGATATTCAATATTGTATCTTTCTCCAATAGGTGGCGAATAACACAATTTTAAAGAAACCTGCGGATTGCATTGGCTTTTTCCGTTTTCTTATAGCAAAGATATATTAGGCTATCTGCTGAGTGGAATCCAACCGCTGATTTTAGCATTGTAAATCCGAAGACATACCGCTGTACCAGCGGGGAGCACATCACCGTTGACAAACGTTTTTTTAAAAATAGACTAATCAGGCTATGGACATACTGTTACTTCCAAATCTTGTGCCAGGAATGATTTTTTGTTGCATACACAAGTTTATTAATGGGATATAACATTCAAAGTTATAAAAAAAAGGTAGTCAGGAAAAGAAGACGATATAATAAAAAATTGAGAGACAAATCTTATCGGGTGTGTTTGTGTTTGTTTTTTTTTATAGCAAAGCTACATTGGACTATCTGCTCAGCCCACCGAGGGGAATCAAATCCCTGATTTTAGCGTTGTAAATCCGGAGACATAACGCTGTACTAGCGGGGGCAAATCTTATCGGAATTTAAAAATTTGTTCCTGAAATGAATGCAAGCTTTTAGTCTCCAGAAAAAGAATGTGGTTGAAAAGGGATGAATTTGTAATCAGATGATTACAAGTAAGAAATGTTATTTTCGCTAATTTAAGCCGGATTCAAAAATCTAATAAGATTGCTATAAATGAAATAAAAGTATGTGTTTTTCTGAATATTCATATCAGATACGATATTAATCATTTTTCAATAACATTCTCCCTAATCTGCTAGTAAAGAACAAATACATGATTTAACTATTTCTGGACATTATTTATTTATCATTATTATCATTATTGTTCACTTATCCCTAAAAATCTGTTAAGAAAAGAAATAATACTATTACACTATTGCTAAGTGTTATCATTTTTTTAATAGTATTCTTAAAGTTCTGCAAAATTATAACATTATTGCAATGTACAATCATTTTTAAATAATAGCCCCCCAGTGGCTCAGCGGTATGTCTGCGGACTTACATGCTAAAATCCGGGTTTCGATACCCGTGGTGGGCAGAGCACAGATAGCCGCCCATTGTGTAGCTTTGTGCTTAATTCAAAAAAAAATAAATAATATTCCCAGCGTTTTGTGAAACTATTACACTTTTGCTATGTATAAGGTTTTTAATGTACGAATTTTGTAATTCAGTGCTGTTGTATTTTCTGCAATAAGCATTGAAACTTAATTGTTAACATTTCTATATATATGTAAGAGAAGAGTGTGGTGAGTAGTTACCGTTACTATAACAAAAAGTGTTTTTTTTTATCATAAGCTTATTAGCTGTAAATGAGTGATTGTCAATGACTATCGGTCAAGTATTGTACTTCACTTTTTCCAGCAATATTTGTAGAGAAATTCCAAATATAAAGAAAGAGCATTCGAGTGAAGTTCACAATAAATTCACAAAAGGAAGCGCATGTAACTTTACAGATGCTGTTATACACATATACCGTTTTCTGACAGGAGAAAAGACTGCCTGGGATATGAACTGTCTGGAAATAATTAGCATGCATACATTTACTATTAAGCCTGTAACGTAATAATGGCGATGTCTAGAATAAGCCTTACCAATGGCCATAATTTTTGACGAATACCTATTTGTTTAGGTTGAAAAACAATAAAATTGTTTATCTACAGTACACCGCACATAATATCACCCTAACCAAACGAGTGAAAAACAAACAAAAAATTAAGAAAATAACAGAAAATGTATTAGAACTGTTGGTTTGAAATTGTCTGTATGCCAAAAATAAGTACATTATGTATAAGGTATGTTATTATTTATTTTGCTTTACATATGAAAAGATATACGAAGTTAGGCATCATTTAATTTACATATTAAATTGTTAAGTACCAAACGAGTCACTTAACATTGGTTACATTTTGAAAACTATTTTAGAATATTGTATAATACGCACAGCCTTTTCTAATTATGAAGTGATACACAAGAGGGTAGAAGATAGTCAACAGAATTCACTGCCACTTTTATACTTGGAGTACCAACGGAGCGCGTTTCTGATGTAACAGGAATACTATAATCACAGTTCATGTACATTTGATGACGATGAACACACTTTTCAGAAATTAAACGTTTGGGGACGTTTTGAATGGGCAATGAAAAAAAAGAATAGATGTTCAACGTTTGAACAAGGTTACGTCATCATGAGGTACAAGAAGTTTACAGACATATGGATATATACACGTGACCAGAGATTGTTTATAGGTTAGTGAAAGTATCTTCAGGACCCGGGATGTTTTCTTCGATTAAAACACCTTTCTTTATTTTTCTTCTTTGTTCCATACTGTGTATTATGTATCTGTAAACTACTTGTACTTGACGATGACATAACTTAGTAAAAGTTTGGAAAGGGCTTTATTGGTGATGAAGAAATTCTTTTTATAAATGTCTTCATGACCCAATCAAGACGTCTCCATTTACTCAAATAACTAGGCCACGCTCGGTTATTACAGGAAATAAAACGTATCCTTCAGAAAGATCGCTTGATATTAACAAATGATGATAACAACAGAAACTCTCCTTCGATTCTTGTAGAAGAAAAAAAATATATATATTTCTTACACTGAGAACGGACGAAAAACTTATGAACATAAACTGAGCATGGATGAAACTTCAAAAACTCTCAACAATAGGCATAACTGTAATATTAAGTTTATTTTATATCCTAGTTAACTTTCTTTTTCATAAAACTAGCCATTCTTAATTTTGAAATGATAGGCTAGGGGAAAGCAAGTAGTCAACCGGACTGACCACCAAATCTTACTTAATAATAAGATTTGACCGTCAATTTTGTAACACGAAGCAAAATTCGTTTTTTTCCTTTTTCGGTAATGAGATGCAAATGATTGATCCATAGATCAGATACAACAGGTCAGCTATTGGACAAACTGAGCCCCATCAGTAGTTAAGATGGCTATTTGGAGCAGGAAGTGAACAATCATGACCTTGTCCCAGTTTCGACGCGTACATAGGGCATTGATCTAATATGTGCGTCATTTACATGCCAACAAGACGTGTTGCTTTGTGCATGTCGTTAGGTGATGTAATAAGATTACATCATCTGTTACAGGGGGCGTGTCACCATGTGAATGTTGCTTAGTGATATAACAGGATTGTGGCATAAAAACCTGAGGCATGCTGCTAGGTTGTATAACAGGATTACATCAGGGGTGTATTGGTGTGGGCCCACTGCTAGGTAACACCACATGACATATTACAAAAATTTATCTTTTTCAGTCGATTTATAATTAACTACCATGAAAACTTTCTAATGAATATATTGTCAGAGTGATTTATATTATATATAATATAGAAACATTCTTGTATCATAATAATTTTGTTTGTAGATCATATGACAAAACAAAACAAATATCATGAAAATACGTTATTTGTTATATCAATATAGAACACAGTTACTAACTGTTATACATTTTTACATAGGAAATTAGACAGATCTCGAATAAATTGAACACTTTTATCAAAATCAATGTGATTTTATCCCTTACAATCACGTTCGTTTAGTTTACTAGTTATGTTTTCAAACACATCCAATATAATCTTTTTATCAACTTGAGTCAAAGCAGACCTCAGATTTAGCTAGATACCTGTATAATGGTCTGACATCTTGCATGAGCAGCTTGAATGGGACTACTGACTTCATAAGCCCAGTAATTGTTTTTAAGCTTTTGCATGAGAGAGGATATATCTTCAGTGTACATTTCAAATAACAATTATTTTAAATATATCATTGATGCTTTTACACGTAGTTTTTGATTATATTTGTTTTATCAGATGAGTCAATAAAATGAACATGTTAACATAACTGATATCATTAAGGCTTAAAATCTATAAAACTTGACATGTTATTGTTAATATTATTTTGGGTTGTAAACAGACACATTTTGACTCCTCACATGCAACACTAATACATTTATGATGATTCAGACCAAAGTCCTCACTGTATTTCAAATGTATGGCCCTAGTTACTGATGGTATCAGTTGTGTAAATTTATCTGTTCAACATGTGTAAATGTTACATCTTTTTTGGTAAGGTATAATGTGCTACTTTTATAGTCTGTATATTGTAAAATGTCTTAACTTCATTATTAAATAGAACAGTCACAATAAAACTGTCATTTCTTAGTGAACATGTACTAGATGTTTTTAGATGGTTTGTCTCTTCTGAAGGAATATGATGATGACTCATGTTGTTGCACTTTGACTGAGTCGGGAAGTTTACTAGATACCTGTTACAGACAACAATAGTGAATATGAAATATGTTTTAGCTTTAATTAATATATATTTATTGGATATCAATAAAACTGGGACTTTATAAAACAACAAATATAACAGTGAAGGGGATGGAATTTTAATAAAAATTAATTTTACCTCTATATTTTCTGTAATGTAGTGGATATTTGAAGCTCTCTCATGGACTGGGCCTGGCATGGCCAAGCGCGTAAGGCGTGCGACTAGTAATCCGAGGTCGCGGGTTCGCGCCCGCGTCGCGCTAAACATGCTCGCCCTCCCAGCCGTGGGTGTGTATAATGTGACGGTCAATCCCACTATTCGTTGGTAAAAGAGTAGCCCAAGAGTTGGCGGCGGGTGGTGATGACTAGCTGCCTTCCCTCTAGTCTTACACTGCTAAATTAGGGACGGCTAGCACAGATAGCCCTCGAGTAGCTTTGTGCGAAATTCCAAAACAAACACTCTCATGGACTGTTTGTAGGTAGAATGGATTTGAAGAACATTTTATAGCTCATTTAACAGCCTTAGTTCAGGCTTTATTGAGCACATGATGTTTTAGTTTAGCTCATGTATAATGTAAGATTGTTGTTGTTTTGAATTAAGCACAAAGCTACACAATGGGCTATCTGTGCTGCCCACCACGGGTATCGAAACCCGGATTTTAGCGTGTAAGTCCGCAGACATACCGCTGAGCCACTGGGATGCTATAATGTGAGATATCCAAAACGATCTCCATTGTAAGTATAAGTTTGAAAAAGAAAAAAAACAAAACAGACCTCCCTATGACATTGTAATAGATGATAGTCATAGGTATGACTTGAAAACAACAAGTTTTTAAAAAAAATTGTATATCATGCCTAATATATATAACTTACGAGTTTCCAAACGACCTCCACTGTATGTGGTACAGGTTGAAAACAGTCCCTAGCTGTTCTTTTGTACTGTACTGTTGAATATGTTAGGGAGTTATGAAAATGCCTGTACAGAATGACATTGAAACAATCATATACAACGGTACAGTTCAAAAGAACAGTTTTATAAGTATGACCTTAAAATACAAATCCAATGTTTTATAAAGTACGCCTGTAAGTTATTACACATAGTATATGAGGGGTTTGAAATGGACGTAGATTCAATCCTTTTGCTTAAATTGAAAGATTATGAAGAACAGCTAGAGTTCTTGAGAGAAGAAACGTCTACTCAATGACAGTGAAGTTGGAGGAAGTGTATGTCTAATAGTGTTAAGAAATTTGTTTGTTTTGGAATTTCGCACAAAGCTACTCGAGGGCTATCTGTGCTAGCCGTCCCTAATTTAGCAGTGTAAGACTAGAGGGAAGGCAGTTAGTCATCACTACCCACCGCCAGCTCTTGGGCTACTCTTTTATCAACGAAAAGTGGGACTGACCGTAACATTATACACCCCCACGGCTGGGAGGGCGAGCATGTTTAGCGCGAACCCGCGACCCTCAGATCACAAAGCGCACGCCTTAGCGCGCTAGGCCATGCCAGGACAAGAAATAAACATATTAATTTGATTCAATAATTCTACATTTATGTTATTTTCTTTACCTTATAAACATGTAATAAATGTCATCGAGCTGATCTTTTTAATATAACCAAAACTTTTTCGAGATATGTCAAAAATATAATGCTGTATTTAAAGAAAATTCATTTAGGCAGCTTCTCACGAACATTACAAATTGATTTAATAATAACACACACAATATATTGGACAACACTACACAATATTTAAAATCCAAACATAAATTCTGGGTCAGTATATTCTTTACATAATTAGGTAAATCTATTAGCACATATTTAAAATATAAGGTTGTGTTTACACCCAACATAGTACTGTCAAAAATTAGAGGTTGATCACAGTAAAAAAGGGTTAACATTAGATGAATCATTTAAAATTGAGATCACAATGTTTATTGCTGTTCTGATTGTGACAAAGGGTTTAGTAATGAATAAAACGTTATTTGTAAATCAAAAGACTATTATAACAGACACAAAACTAAAAATTAAAAATAGAAAGTATCACGATGTGACAAAATTTTCGATGTAAAACATGCTTTATTATCATTGACAGGAAAAACATTGTCCTGACTTTCACAAATGTGGCAAAACGCATTTTGCTTGGTGTAAAGTAATTGCTCTACCATTGTTTTGAATTAAGTACAAAGACATACTTTGGGCTATCTGCCTTTTGGCCACCACAGGTATCGAAAATTGGTTTTTAGCGTTGTAAGTCTACATATATATCGTTGTGCCACTGGTGAAGGGGCAATTATTATATTCTCTACGCATCTATGCTTCCTTCAATTAATAGATGTTAAAGACCCTTCCACAACTTATTTGCACTTTGGTTTTGAAATTGACCAAGAAAGAGGAGGACTTTTGAGGTGGTTCACTATTGTAATAGTAAAGATATTACATTAAAGAATACGATGCAGGCAATTAGCTTTACGAGTTCTTAATTTTCGAGGAATATAAGAATTACACAGCCGTATAGCATGAAATGATTTGACAATCTTTTCATTTTAAAATACCTTAACCAACAAGGGACAAATCTCGACGTTATTGTTAATGGTGGAAATATAATGGTCATGACTTCTTAAAATTAGAGAAATCAATGGTAAAAGATTTATCCCCATGTTATTGTCGTAATTTCCTATTATTTTTGCTTTAACTGAGTTACAGAAAGGACATTTTCCTCATCTGTTTAACACAAAATTATGTTTTAAAAGTTTGAACCATTTTTACGCATTGCTCTATCCTGATGAAATATATTTCGTATAATATAAAATATGAAGGAATTAAAGTATTGAGGGCCTGTAGCTGGTATGAGCTGACATACCATAAGAGAAAAATTTCTGGGTTAATACTGAGATCACCGTGAGCAAGGACACCTCTTCGATTTTGAGATGAGATATACAAGTAATATTCACATTTTTTGAATGTTAATAAAAGTTATTATACCTAAAGTTGACTGTAAATATATTTAATCCTTCCCAGCATGTAGTTACAATAATGAATGAAAAAAACTTTATTAGGGTATGCAAACACTATCTATAATTGATAAATCTGAAAGAAAAAATATCTTTCTATCTTAGAAAAAGGTATATTTCATCAGATTTTAATACCCTGCAACATGGTTATTAAATTTATCACTTTACTTCATGAGATGCTGATCCTTTGTGTATAAAACAATTTATATTGTACATATTATCATTGAAGTTTAACGCGGATTGCTGTCTACAACATCCTTTTACATGCATAGTATTGGGTCAAACTGGAAGTGGTAAAATCCAATTTGTTATGATTGTATTATTAAATTATCTTGATATTATGTATCCTACTCTAGGAAACAATATATGGTTCTATAATGGAGTTTTGCAGTTGTATTCTAACTTAGTGCAAAAACATTTTTAACATCCGTTTTGTTGAAAGTTTACCTGAAATCTTTTGGAATTATGTACGATCTAAAAAACCAAATATTTAATAAATGATTATTCAATTTATGAAAGTGGAGAAAATAAGGGAAATTCCCGTCTTTTTTACACATAGAAGTCACTCTTTAAATTCATCCATATTTTATATTATACGAAATATATTTCATCAGGGTAGAGCAATACGTAACACTAGTTCAAACTTTTAAAACATGATTTTGTTTCAGTTGAATGTTTTAGAGAGGAAATTTTTCTAACTTATGCCAAAGACTTTGAAAAAACCTACCATAATACAACTCTGCATTCGTTTTTCCGTTTGGATATCTGATCCTTAGTTTGAAATTGCAAATCCCTGACCAATTACTTTCAAGCATTGGTTTATTTCCTGCAGTTGATACTGTAGTGTACGTGTCCAAATGACATATGTTGATACACTGTGATGACTTCTGCTGTGATAAATATTTATGGATTATACTTTATGAAAGAAGTAACATAAAAATGTTTATACAGGTTTTTTAAAACAACTGGTTTGAAGCAGTTTATATCAGAATAAGATTGCAGACAATGTGATTGAGTTATTAAAAATATTCACAAAACATCCAATGTGGTTAATTTGTTACGTCAGAGCTTTGCAACTGTGTTTACTAAGGTTAGAAAGATAACTAAAATATCAGGAAGCCTCTTTAAAATTATCTGTTATGGTTTGGAATCAACTAGTTGTTCCAAAGTTCATCGACTTCATAATTCAACTATACACTGTCCAGCTCATAATAATGATATAACTTCCAAATGTAGTGTTAAAAAGACCAATGTTGTATCAAAATGAATTGTAAACGATTTTTTAAGTATATGTCTAAATAATTATCTTTACATATTGTTCATACATTTTCTCTTTTTCTGATTTATTCATCGTGAAACCTTGAGTTAAACAACACCGGGATTTGCTTCGAGTATTAACTAAAACTACCGAAAACAAATTAAAGAACTAGTGCACTCGTTTTATCAACCTAAAGTTTATGAAAGAATTATTCATAAACTTTTAAACTCTATAGATTAAGATATGAAATCTTTTCTTCAGATGGTAAAGCTAAGGTGTTAAATCAGCTGCATCAATGTCATCAAACCTTTCAATCACAAACCGTGGAATTCATTAAAATTAAAATAGAATCGCAGACTAGTGAAAATTTGGATATCATTGACATCTCAACTCTAAATTATATAAAGAAAATTGAAATACTGTTAAAGTTAATATTTTCAAGTGGAGCTGCAACATGGAATAATTGAGTAAAAATAGTGTTTGATGGTAGATCTGTCCTGAACAGTAACATAATCGATCTGATCAATGATGTCTTATAGTAAATAAGGAATTTGAGTCTTACCTAATGGAGAGGATTTGCGAAATAATATCATGTATAAATATCTCGGACATTATTGCTGCAAATATAGACAGATGGTCACGTATTATGTAAAGCATAAAGATCATACTGTTAACAGACCCAAACTAACAGTATGTAAATGGATTCATTTTTAATAGATAAATGTTAAATTATATAATTATTTGTGTCTTGACTATTATCATGAGCTGTTATCAACCACTAAATCTCGTTAATAATAATAGTCGTCTGAGGTTTAACTTTACCTGTTGTAAACGTCATATTGTAACTACTATACTAACAGTAAACTAAATAGAAAAGTTAGTTTAAATTCATCAAATGTAGAAAATAATATGAATAAAACCCTACTATCTATTTATTATGATGATTCACATACTGCTAGTTATGGAAGTTTACAGACTTTATACAGATCAGTGAAGCCTTCAGTCCAAATCAGGTAAAGAACTGGTTACAACATCAAGATAAATATTATTACATAAACCTGTAAGATATAGATTTCTTAGAAACAGAGTGATCATTTATTGTATTGATTAACAGTGTCAGGGTAATTTATTACATCCATCAAACTTGTTTGTTTTTTTGTTTTGAATTTTCGCGCAAAGCCACACGAGAGCTTCTTTTGCTTTGTTTTGAATTTTGCGCAAAGCTACTTGAGGGCTATCTGAGCTAGACGTCCTAATTTTGCAGTGTAAAACTGGAGGAAAGGTAGCTAGTCGTCACCACCCACCGCCAACTCTTGGGCTACTCTTTTACCAACAAATAGTGGGATTGACCGTATATTATAACACCCCCACGGTTGAATGGGCGATCATGTTTTGTGTGACGAGGATTCGAACCTACGACCCTTATATTACGAGTCGAGCGCCTTAACCACCAGGCCATACCAGGTCACTCCATCGAACTTAATTAACAATTACTTTAAGTATTTCCTGACATATATCAATGTATTTCAGAAGCATGCACAGGTTGTTCCCTTCAAAACATAGAAAGAAGCGACACTCATAAAGCCATTGAGCAGATGTTAAAACAGTCACAACTCTTGTTAACGTCAAACAGATGCTAAAGCAGAATTTACAAAAAGACTTTTTCAATATTTTCTCAAGAAACAAGATATTCATTTCTTTACTGTGCATAATGAAACCAAAGCATTTACAGTTAAATATTTTAATTGTACTCTTAAAACAAAAAATTGGTGACATTTTACCCATCAAAGAACATTCAAGTACACCTCTGTATTAACAATTTTTTGTCAGTGCCTATAATATAAGGCCCGGCACGGCCAGGTAGGTACGGCGTGCGATTCGTAATCTGAGGGTCGCGGATTCGCATCTCTGTCGCACCGAACATGCTCGCCTTTTCAGCCGTGGAGGCGTTATAATGTGACAGTCAATCCCACTATTCGTTGGTAAAAGAGTAGCCCAAGAGTTGGCGGTGGGTGGTGATGACTAGCTGCCTTCCCAATAATTTTACACTGCCAAATTAAGGACGGCTAGTGCAGATAGCCCTCGAGTAGCTTTGCGCGAAATTAAAACGAACAAATAAATAAACAAGTCTGTAACATGTTATATCACCACAGTATTAAAATGGGACCAACAGACATTAATCAGACTGTGGTGTGGAAGACATTCTACGAACCACACATGAAAGTGAAATTTCATTTCCAAATCGGTTTTTGATAAAGCTCGAATTAGTGAAGTTAAACGTCAATTTAAGATCTATGCCTGAGTGTATAGTAGAAATACTTATAATTCACAAGAAACTAGGCCGCTAGATATATTACGTGAATGAGGAAGGGATAAAAAACGAACAATGTTTCGTTAAATGGAAATTACAACCTGATATGTTTAATACCTGGATCTCTCAAGCCAATCTTAATTGGTTGTCACCTTATGTATAATTCTGTTACCCATTATTCGGTAGCCAATGGCAATAAGATCAGACTTTTGAAGATGTTTCAAGCAACGTATGTCATGCATTTTTTGACAAGGATAGCATTAGTTTTAGTAAAACAAGCAGTTATGTCAGGTATAAATTTTACACCATACAAGGGAAACTTTTTTTTCAAAAAATAATGTACGAAAGAAAGGGCTTGAGAGTTGACTCTAGATATCAAAAAGATTGCTCAACATAATAAAAGGAAGAGACACAATGACCTGTTATTCAGAATCACTAAAACCAATAAACAGAGAATATCGAGCCTTGTTATTTGTGGCAAATAATTGTATCGCTTCTACTACATGAAAAAAATCCTGTCAAAGTATCAAGCTACAGCGAGAGTTATTTTGTCTTTCTCATATATATGATAAAATAAAGTTGACTAGTGAATCGAATATTATCCTTTGTCATCAGTAGATCCATCAAATTTTCTATATGAGGCTCTGGAGATGAGTAACTAGACGTGTCACAATTATATCTATATGTAAAGACAAAGATTGTTAAATAAAGAATATAAAAAGATAAATATGCTCTTGTCAACCTGTTTCTTTATTTTCTATTTTCTCAAATCAATGTACAAATGAATGACAAACACATTTCTTCACCTCACAATCTCTATGTATATAAGACCTACAGAGAAACACAACTGAGTAATGATGGAATAGCCAATTGAAGTTATCTAAGTATACGTCAATAAAGGACATGGTGTGTAGTTTCGAAAAATCTTAACTTTGATGATGAAGCTAACAATGGAATCAAAGACTGGTACATAAATGAGTGAGATAGTCAACTTATTGACGGGATTGTGACTGACTGTTTACATTCGAATATTTTTTTGCAAAACGAGTTCTTGCCAAATGGTGTTACATTAAAACTATACCTCACACAAAATTCATTTAGTATTTTATAGAGTGACGAATCAGATTTCAAACTTGTTCTACAACACATTTCTATGTACGTTAGAAAAGTAAAAATCAATTCTTTGGTCATTCTGTCGCATGCAATAGCCTTTTAAAAATATTGTTTAAATATCCTTTGAAGTATTTAGGTTACAAATGATTTTCAATTACTCAAGGAAATTTGCAAGCATTTACTGGTAATACAGTTTCAGGTCAAGAATCTTCACATCTTGTTATGTGATGTGTTGATAATATTGCATTTAACGGATCTTGATAAAAAAAATACAATCTCAAACTTACAGTATTAATTTCGTGGTAACTGATTTATAAAAACCACAATGCGGATTAAAAACAAATCTTTGCTCGACCTTTAAAACAAACTTTAACGCTGATCTGTACAAATCGAAGCAACAAAACATTTAATATAATGGGAAGACAGTTTCAATGTTAAAGAATGATATAAGCCATTATAAATATTTGGAAGGATATACACTCTTTGTATCCAATCTTACACCTGACCTATCAGGTCACTTTAATCTAGGGAAACAGTGAAATGTACAAATAGAAGTACAATAATAAAGCTTCACTTAAAAGTGTATGTTTACACTCATGTAGAATTTCATTCTATTTTTGAAATTGACCAGTCCAGAAACATCATGAATGATATATAAGGAGCAATAAACGCTGTGGAGATTTATTTAATACTATAAAAATATTATGTAAGAGAAAGAAACTTGAAAATGAGTTTGCTAGTGATCAGTTATCTAGCAGCTGTACGTCATCATCTTAGATCCAAGTCATAAATCTAAAATAATTGGGTCTGTGTTTACTTTGATCGAAATGGTAAAGGATTAGTTTGTTTTGAATTTCGCGTAAAGTCATTCGAGGGCTATCTGCGCTAGCCGTCCATAATTTAGCAGTGTAAGACTAGAGGGAAGGCAGTTAGTCATCACTACCCACCGCCAACTCTTGGGATTGACCGTCACATTATAACGCCCCCACGGTTGAAAGGGCGAGCATGTTTGATGTGACGGGGATTCGGACTCGCATCACTCAGATTACGAGCCGAATGCCTTAACCCACCTGACTATGCCAAGCCAAATGGGAAAGGAAAATACTTCGATCCCTTTGAGTTACCTCTAGGGATCGAACAACATAAGAACGATTATCGAAAAGAACTGTCAAAAAGAAGGCTATGCATGGACTTTTATCTGACAGTATATGGACCATATTGTATGTATTATGAATATTACAGATGTAGACAGACATCAAACAAAATTATTGTACACATTTGGATCTAATAAAGATATCAATGTTATATTTTTATAATTTTGTTACAGAATAATTTAATGTAACATTGTACCTTATTGGATGTACCTTTTTGTATTTCAAATATTACAATCCTTATTATACAAAGAATAATAAATGTTTTTAAAATTATAGATATTGCAAGAGTGATATATGTTATGTGGCAGGTAGTAATTGTCTTTTATTATAGTATTCTAGTTTGTAAATTATAGGATAAAACAAAAGAAATCTCAAAAAAATATTTTTTTCATATTGATATAGAATATAGTTACTCAGTTTAATACATTTCCGCGCCCTGGATAAAATGAGGTAATCTCATTATCCACTTAGCATTTCCCCTGGTACTGATGACTTAATCCTATTATACCACCTAGCAGCTTGTACATAACAATACGTATTGATGACACTTGTGTGAGATACATGTTAGATCAATATTCTGAATATGTTATACAACTTTGTCGAAATGTGGATAACGCCATGTTTGTTTACTTCCTTCTCCCAATGGCCATCTTAACTACTCCCATCCAATTTAAAAGAATCACATTTGATTACAAAAACAGAAATTGTATTCATAACTGAAATTATACGACAACGTTTTGCTTCATTCAGTAAAACTAGTCTCTAACAGAAAGCAGGACTCCCTAAAAGTGAGGAGATTTAAAGCTCTCGTTCTCTTGAAGTTCCTTCCTAGTGTACAACAATTTTAAGCAATACAGCTTGAACTTTTGCTCTCCTACAACATGATTTAAAGGCATTGTTTGCTATATTTTACTCATGTTACGTGTGATATACCAAACCTACTGAGTATGTGTGTGTGTTTTCTTATACCAAACCCACATAGGGCTATCTGCTGAGCCCATCGAGGGGAATCCAACCCCTGATTTTAGCGTTGTAACTTCGGAGACTTACCGCTGTACTAACGGGGGGCCCTACTGAGTATCAATATTGTATGTGTAAACATCTGTCCTTACATAAACTGTGACAGTTTATTTATTATACTTTATCCATATTTCTCATAAATTTCAAACTTCCAGTCACATTGCCACTGATTTTCACAGCTGTTTAGTGCGATGTGAGTTCATTTTTACAGCTCTAATAAGTGTGTCACCCTTTTTCTTTGACTTCATTCTACTTACGCTACTTTCCCAAATTGTAACTGTGTCTCATATGGAATCAATTCAATTTTCGAACCTTCGTCGTCTGTTGACATCAACTCAAAAATATATAACTGAGCTTCCTCTTTGGATTTTAACCTACAGTATCAATGTCAGTCAAGGAAACAATATTTTATAAATCCATACTTGCCAGACCTTCACCTAGATTATTTTCAATTTTTCTTCGTCAATGTTGGGATCGTGTTTATATATGTATAGATATATATATATTCATATAATGACAGTTCTTGACAGATCAATCCCTTTTCTTGTTCTAGACGCTTCTGGATCTATTTATATATACAGAGGAGGTTCTGATAAATTTTCTGGGAAAAAGGAAGTTTCATTTACTTTTAATTTGAATATAATGGAATCTTAAGTAAAAAATGCTATTTAATATCATAGCTTCGCCTGCTACCAGTTTGTACTCAGAGAGGACCAGAAAATGGGCTGCCAAAATACCACGAATTTATGACCTTCAAGGAGAAAGCCCAGAAGATTATGATAAAACTATAAAGATAATTTTTAATTACTTATATAATGTTAATATAAACTTATGTGCATTTACCATTCCACCTAGATGAAATTATTCGAAAAAATTATCCAACATTGCATAAAATTCCAAAATTTGCTTGTATTTCTATGTCAATATGGTAATATGAATTCTGGAAGTTTTCTCTGTTGGTTTTCTTTATTGGCATGTTGCAGCAAATCATTATTTAGATTTACTATCTAAGAATGACTCTCAGTGAAGGTAATTTCAAATACTATTTGCGACATAGTAACGTTAGCTCAAAGGTTGACAGTGAGTTGTGATGACTAGCTGCCTTCCCTCTAATCTTACACTGCTAAATTAGGGACGGCTGGCGCAGATAGCCCTCGAGTAGCTTTGCACGAAATTCAAAAACAAACAAACAATCAATTTTAAAGAAGACAAAAACAAGATCATTCTTAGCTCAGCAAGCTAGAAACAGTCCAAAACGTTGAACCCGAAATTCATAAAAAATGAACTGCATTTACCATCATAGCTAATCAAGTAAGAATATGTCTGTGTGTTTTCTTATAGCAAAGCCAGATTGGGCTATCTACTGAGTTAAAGGGGAATAAGTCTTTGAGAATGTTCTTTTTCGCATGTTTCAGTCTATAAGGATTTACCAAGAAGAAACTTTAAACACAACTTAAAATTTTCGAGAAGTCAAAATAACAGTCAAGCAACAATTAAAGGGGATCACCAAATACACCTAAAAAACTTTGGTTTCTTGAACAAGTAGAAATAGGATCGTGAGTTTTCATACATGTATTATTACTAGGTTGTATTCAGTTTCCAGAAAACATGCTCATAAAACATTTATATATTATGTTGAAAAGAAGTATTTATTACTATCTACGGACTTACACTGCTTGAAACCTGTTTTCGATACCCGTGGTGGGCAAAATACCGATATCTTTTGCAGCGATTAATCGTATTTATTGTAATTATTCTGACATTTGCTATTCTCTGGTCCACGTTACGATCATTGAATTATAACAAATCCTTTGGAACTTACCAATGAATAGTGATAAAACCATACGCATGTAAGTAGAGCATTTCACTATTTTCACCTGGTTATGAAATACAGTGATGAGATACACAAACAGCCAAATCAGTTACATGTTGTGATGTATTAGAATCAGGTTAGGAATACCCTTACAGAAGTAAAACACCGAAATGTTGATGTTGATAATGTACCTTCACTGTTTCTAGATTTAATCGTAACTAAAATCACAATAAAAAAATTGGTTCAATACGCTTCACTTTACATTCCGGAAAGAAATGCTACAATTTGTTAAGTCTATGTGCTTAAAACACGATTAAATAAATATTATTAAGTGCTACTTAACAAAAGTGATCATCAAGAATTCCAGACAATTCACACACCGAAAACCACTCAGTCGAATTTCTAAAAAAAAAATCGACCATTTATAGTATGGGTTACGATATTTTATGCGCATGTATACTAACAATACGCTCAAAATACACAGTACACTATACACTATACAAAAATACACAATATACTTACAATACACTGACATTTCCAGTATAACAATTCTAAAAATTTTAAAACAGTATTTTTTTCGGACTATTAACTACCTACCTGATCACCAGTGTTAGTCATAAGACGGTTCTGACTATCGGTACAAGGTTTCTCCAGTTTCCCTGACTAGTCTGATGATATCCGCTTTGGATATATATCGATAGATGACCACGCGACAGTTTCTGAAGGTAAAACTAAACAAAGAGTATTAAAAATTACGAAATTTGAAATAAAATAGGGATACTGCTAATAAACGAAAGGACGAAATAATCACACCGCAGATGTATACACTTTAATATCTACTTTGCTAGCGTTGTAGATCAAAGTAAGGATTGCATTTTATAAATTTGTGGTTGTAGTTTAAATTCTTGTAAAATTATAACTATCATGGATATGTCTATTATAATTGCTTATAGACATTGTGTGGCCTGGCATGTCCTAGCGCGTTAAGACGCGCGCTTCGTAATCTAAGGGTCGCGGGTTCGCGCCCGAGTCGCGCCAAACATGCTCGCCTTCCCAGCAGTGGGGGCATTATAATGTGACGGTCAATCCCACTTTTCGTTAGTAAAAGAGTAGCCCAAGAGTTGGTGGTGGGTGGTGATGACTAGCTGCCTTCCCTCTGGTCTTACACTGCTAAATTAGGGACGGCTAGCACAGATAGTTCTCGTCGAATAGCTTTGTGCGAAATTCCAAAACAAATTTATAGACATTGTGACAATTCCATAAGAAATGAACAAATAAACACGATAAGAAAATGAAATTTCAACTGAAAGTAGACATTGTTGTTTTAATAAAAAGGTAAAGTTATACTAGTTGGATAGATTTTAAAACGACTTTCCATCCCTACTTTGGTTGGCAAAGTTAGAATTGCTCCATTTAGCTATACGAATAACAGTTCCAGTCAAAGTAGGAATTAAAAATAGTTTTATAATCTATACAACTAGTATCCCTTCACTTGTCTGTGTACTTTTTACTGCTCCAATGATACAAACTTTGTGTTAAAATTTAATTTTGTTCTTATATCTTTGATTTTTCCTTTCAAATTTTTCCATTATATCTTTGGTTGTCATTGTCTTTATCTATCGAGTCCAACGTTGTTAGGTTTTCAACCCCCAAAAAACCTTCATTCATTCATTCACCACTCGGTTCCATCAACGAACACTGGGCCGCAATCAGTTGCAGATTCTACAACAAGGTTTTTAAGTGAGTAGGTTGTTAGCCCACTGCACCGAGCCGTCCATAATTTAGCAGTGTAAGACTAGAGGGATGGCAGATAGTCATCACCACCCACTGCCCTCTCTTGGGCTACTCTTTTACCAACGAATAGTGGGATTGACCGTCACATTATAACGCCCATATGGCTTACTGTCTCTTAAAATAAGCAACTATGGAAAAGAAACCAAAATTATAGTAACACAAAATAAAAGCAACTAACAATGAAGCAATATAACATGTTATAAATGCAGATTTATAAATCACAAATTTTATACTGTTAACACCTTTTCAATGTATGATTGCAATTAATTTTACTTGTCATAAGACATTAGTATTGAGGCCCATTATATTTGTCAAAAACGCATTCTTCTTCTTGCCCGTTTTGAATTTTAATATCCACAGCTTAAAAAAAGACACTTACACCATAACAGCTGTTGTTACAATATAAATGTAACATTTTATAATGCTTGGCTTGTTTGGAAAAGATGTTAACACCGTTAACAATAGTTGTTATAGTAAATAGTCTTCTCGCCAATACTGTGTTTGTTATGCACCAACTGGACTGATGGTCCACAGATTGAAGAATCACATGATTGGTAATGGGTATTAAGAATATTTGTGGTTATGCTGTTATTATACTCTCTTCTAATTTTTGAAATGAAAATCCCAACGGAGCTATATAAAGAAAGTAGTGTAAGAATACAAATGTTTAGAAACTATTATTTTAAAATATGATAAAATTATAATTAAAAAAAACAAACACATGTATGTGTCATAATACATGTCTCTCATTTATGTTCGGACAACAGTGTCAGAACAGTAGAACTTTATTCGCATTTTGAAACTGAACTCACACTGTACACGAGTTACGAAATGCTGTTTTTTGTGACAGAACTGGTACTTAGTATTTACTTAAATACCTTAACAATGTTTATCACAACAGCCTAGTGTTACTAAATACTAAAAAAGGTCATAGAGGAGGAATAACATTTCGCATTTTTCGTTCCTTAACAATGCCCTTAAGACATGAAATATTAAAATAAATTGAACGTTTAACATTGATAGGAAAAGAAGCAAGAAAAGAACAAAAATATTCATACTTAACACACAATTACACAACATAGGGCACGAGATAAATTTTTAGGTCTCTGATTTAATGACTCCTGCTCTTTGTTCAGAGCCTGTATAAACACAACACATAACACCTATGCTTGGGCTTAAGGCTTCCAACGATCATTGGTCTGTTCCAGTCTCTCTTCTTCTGACCATTTGCAACACAGACACATTAAATACAGAGGGGAACCCAGGAAATCAGTCTTCATATCGGAGTAGAAAAATAGTGGCGACTAACTTTCACAGAATTTCATACTTTTTGTCTTCTCTTGTTTGTACCGAATCATTACAATTGCTAGAAGTTCCAAGAGCACCACTAACATTATAATGGATATAAAAATACTGCGTGTGTGATTAGTCATACAGAAGTAAGCTTTTATTTTTAAAGTGACAATCAGGATGAACTATACCTTTACAGACATTAGTAAGGGAAGTAACAAAATAAACAAATCCATATAATTTTTTTTATTAATGATATGCACCATTGAAGTCCAATGAAGCCCATTCCTATAAAATAAGTCTTTATAAATTCAAACAATGCAATCTGTGACCTGTAAAAACAAAACAGAAAACTAAATCTGGGGTTAATACGAGGTCTCCCAGTCACGGTTTCCAATGTCATTTGGATTATTGTATAAACTACACTAATTAGATAAGCAACTGTTAGAAACTCACACAAAACAAACAGAACGTGGTGCTGGATATTATTTAAAAGCAATAATTATATTAAGTTTGATTGAATAATTCTGTAACAGCTATACTTTGTGTGTGTGTGATTCACTTGTAGTATTTTTAAGTCAGTTACCGGATCTTTGGTGTATTTCTCGTTACCTTAACTGAGTATTGTTACATTATCGCGTCGCTCGTTAGTTTGTCGAAAAATCTAGGTTCGGTGAATAATTTATAAATATAAGGGACCAAACGAGAACAAGTCAAGTGCATTTCGTTCAAAAATTAGTTAGTGAAAAAAATCACATGAATATATCTGGAGTGAGTGTGATTAGCTGTAGCATGCGATGAGTTTCACAATTTAGTAGAGATAAGGAAAATAACTGGTTTTGTGAAAAAGTGCAGTAAAGTATTTCAACTCACTCTGCGGACTTTGACAAAAATAAGACAATTATTGTTTGTTTTTGAATATCGCACAAAGCTATTCGAGGGCTATCTGTGCTAGCCTACCCTAATTTAGCAGTGTATGACTAGATGAAAGGCAACTTGTCATCACCTCCCACAGCCAACTCTTGGGCTACTCTTTTACCAACAAATAGTGCGATTGACTGTCACATTATAACGCTCCTAGAGCTGAAAGGGCGAGCATGTTTGGTGTGACGGGGATTAAAACCGGCGATCCTCAGATTACGAGTCGAGTGCCTTAACCATCTGACCGACAATTATTTAAGGTTCAGGGTATAACTATGTTAACTTACAGGGTAATGGAAGTGATTTGTATTGTGAAAAAAATAGAAGATAAGGAAAAATAATTCATCTTGTCAACTGAATCAGTCTGTATGGACTTTTTGACATGAAAAGAAAATTATTTAGAATTTTAGATATAACTGTGATAAATAATTATTTTAAAACAAGTGGACTTGCGTTCCAATGTGTCGGTATTTGAGTATAGTTGTTAAATACTCAGGAGGGTCAGGTACATTTGACCTCTTCCTCCTTCCCGAACATTCATAACGTCAATACGAATTTTTGTTATTGTTGTTCTTATTATTATTATTATTATTTTTTTTTTATAAGTAATTTTTTTTTTTTTTTTTTTTTTATTGCTTTGGGCCAGAGTAAATATAACTTGATGCTCCGGCCCATTTCAGGGCTCAGACCATGCATGGGCGAGACAAGTGTTTTTTTTTTTTTTTTTTTTAAATAAAAGAAAGAATGCTACTACTACTACGTGTAGTAGTACACATACTCACACAAAAAAATAGTAAGTATATTAATATGTTAATACAAAATATATGATAAAAGTAAACAAAAAGTAAACCAGGACTAAGAGTCTAGTGTATAGTGGCCAGCTTGAGCTATATTATTTAAATATAAGTTAAAAGGGGAGAGGTATTTAGGACTATTTTCATCATGTACGTGATATCTGTCGAGATCACACATTAATTCATTTTTATGCCAATTCTTATTGAAGTATTTTAGAGTATTATGCAAGAGTCTTTCAGATATTGTGTCTATGTTTGCATACTTGTGCAAGAATGTGGTTGAGGTGCTACGTGGTACTTTATAAGCTGAAGTTAGTACTGAATTTTGTATCCTTTGAAGTTTCTGTATATGTGTAGGTGCTATGTTAATCCATGCTGGTGATGCGTATTCTATTGTTGGTCTAATGTACGTTTTGTAGATTTTAAGTATGTTTGTTGGTGATGTTCCTTGGTTTTTACCTGAAAGACTTCTTACATAATTTGCTCTTTTCCATATTCGTGTCAGTACATTTTTTAAGTGTGGTTTCCACGTTAATTTAGAATCATAGGTTAGACCTAGGAATTTAGCAGATGTAGCAGTCAGTAAAAGTGATCCATTCATATATAGTTTCGGTGGATCTTGTTTTAGCTTGTTTCGTCTGCTGAATAATATGACTTGGGTTTTTGGGATATTTATTTTTATTCGGTATTTCTGGCAGTATTCTTCAATGCTATTTAGGACTGGCTGTAGGTTCGTTGCTGCTATCGATGGAGTGGAAGCACTTTTCCAGACTGCTACATCGTCAGCGAACTGTGATGCATAGCCTAAATTTAGGTCCGACAGTGGCATATTGCTCACGTACATGATAAATAATATAGGGCTAACCACCCCTCCCTGTGGAACTCCTGCTTCGGGTGAAAAAGGCCCAGAGTGGGCCCCATTTACATTAACTTTACACGTTCTGTTTTCCAGGAAGTTGGAGAGCCAGCGAATAGTTCCCTGGGGCAATTGCATTTCCATTAGTCTATGTCGGAGACCGTTATGCCACACTGTGTCAAATGCTTTCTCAATGTCTAGAAAGCAAGCTACAGTGCATTCCTTTTTATTAAAGCTGTCGGTAATTGATTCTGTTAGTCTAATCAGGTGGTCTGTCGTTTGGCGGAATTTACGAAACCCGTTTTGTATTTCTGGTAATTTTGAATTTTCTTCTAAGTAGACAGACAGACGATTACTTATTATCCTCTCTAATAATTTGCCAATGCAACTGGTTAAACTAATTGGGCGGTAATTGTTTGGTTTATTCGCTGGTTTACCTTCTTTCTGGAACATTAATATTGTTGCTTCCTTCCAAGAAACGGGGATGTATCCAGCTGATAGTGACAGATTAAATAATGCTGTTAGGTGTTCATATAATCTCTGAGTGCCTTGTTTTAGGAGGATAGCTTGAATACCGTCTTCTCCAGGAGCTTTGTTTTTTGTGTTCTTTATAGCTGTTGCGACTTCTGTTACAGTGATATAATTAATCAATTGTTGAGTGCTCCAGTCTTTTGCTTTTTCTTGGTGTGTAAGTGTGTTGACTGGAAATATAGGTGTAAAAATGCTTCTGTTTTGATCTATGAAGTTTGTAACTGTATTATAAAAATACCTGTTCATGTGTGGTTCATGATGTGTCTTGAAGGTGTTTACCAGGTGTTTTTTAAATATCTCGGCTTTTTCGGTGTTAGTGTAAGCTGTTTCACCATCCAGTTCCAATGGTGGATAAACTGTATTTGTTGTTCCTGTGTTTGTGAATCTTTTCAAGTGTGTCCAGAATTGTTTAGGGTCAGGTTTGTGGTTTAGCTCGGAACAGAAGTTATCCCAGTTTTCTTGTTTTTGTTGTCTGATCAAGTTTCGTATCTTATTCCTTATTGTGTTTATCTGAGTTTTGAGTGTGGGGTTGCGATTTTGAATGTATTGTCTCCGGAGCATACGTCTGTTTTTAATTAAGTGTATTATGTCTTTGTGTGGCTGCCAAGAGTGAAATGTTGTGATGTGTTTTTGTTTCGGTATCGATCTGTTTGCTGCATTTTTTAGACACTCAGAGATGATATGGCTGTATTCATCTATTTCTGATGCGTCCGCGGCTATATGTAGTACCTCGGGAGGTAAGGTTTCATTTAACATAGATTTAAAAACTGACCAGTTAGCCTTTTTGTAGTTCAGTTTCTCTTTAGCTATGATTTTGTTTAAGTGGGGGGTGAGATTGAAGATACACCAGACTGGGAGGTGGTCACTATCTAGATCGTGACCAATATGAAAATTTACAAATTTGTGACTCATATTTGACGAACACAGACATAGATCCAGTATTTCACTGGTGCCATGTGCGTACGATATATGTGTCGGGGTTGCATCGTTTAATAACGTCATGTTTTTATCATCCAAAAATTGATAAAGTAGGTTACCATTAGCGTTTGTACTGCGACAGTTGAATGCTATGTTTACTGTTTAGGTCGCCAATAATAATAAGATTGCTATTGCTATTATATAATATATTCAGTAGATTTACATCTAGCACTGTACTAGGCGAGCAATAGATTCCCGCCACGGTAATATCTGTATTATTTAGCGTTTTTATCTTAATAATAATAGCTTCATTGCCAGATGGGATACTAAGTTCTTGAACTATAAGTTCAGTCTTATACAATAATAATATCCCTCTGTTTGGGTCTCTATTGTCCTTCCTGTCATGTCTAATTGTGGAATAGCCAGTTAACTTAAATCTATGATAGTTATAAAGGAGGGTTTCACTAATTAAAATTACATCAGGTTTTACAGAGTTTGTTGTATCTTCAATCTCATGTTTCTTGGAAGCAAGAGCACCCTGGATATTGACATGTAGGACTGTAAAGTTATCCATGTGTAGTGGTGTTTATGAGTGATGTTAAGATTTGCGGCAGGAATTTCTGTATGTTTTTCAGTATAATTCTGACTATTATGTCTGTAAAACTGTCTGTGTTAGTGGGGTTTGTATATACTGTCATTACTTCCGATAGAGTGGAGGTTATGGCAGATGCCAGTGTGGTTTCTATTGTTGTTGGTGTTGTTTGTGTGTTTAGAGGTGGTGTGGGCTGTACCTCTTCACGTGGAATAGGTTTTCCTATTCCGGATGAAGAGTTTTTAACCACTGCAGCATATGTGTTTGTTTGTGTGTTTGTACTTAGTGGTGCTGGAGTGATAGGTGTTGGTTCCTTAATTGTTGGTGGTGGTGGCGGCTTGTTTGTGTTAGGATTTTTAATGTCGTACAAGTGTGTTTTGATTGTCTTATATTTCTGGCATCCTCTGTAGTTTGCCGTGTGTTCTTCTCCGCAATTGCAGCATTTGGGCTTGGGGTTTTGCTTTGTACATTGTGTAATGTGGTGATTCTCTCCACAGCCCACACAACGTGCATTAGCTTGGCATGCTGCCGCTACATGACCAAACCTTTGGCAACGGTAACACTGTGTGACAACCACTGCCGGTGTTTTAGTTGGTTCAACAGTGTATTTTTGATACCACATAGTGATACCATTGTTTATGTAAAGTGTGATGTCTTGGCTGTTGTCTGTGACCACTTTAATTAAATTAGTGGGTTTTTTTGTGATGTTTGATATTATACGTTCAACTGTAATATATGTTATGTTCTGTCTGCTGAGCTCTTCTTTGATGTCCTCTATATCTATTGTGTAGTGAACACCTCGCATCACAAAAGATTTCGGTTGCGGTTTAGTTCCTGGTAGATGAACTGAAATATTTCCAGGTTTGAAAGCGTCCGCAGGCCAAGCTTTTAGTAGGCTGTTGAGGTCAGCGGGTTCCTGACCTTGAACTAGAACACCGCCTCTGGGCAGACGCTTTATGTTAGTTATTTTAGTATTAGGTTTACACCTGTATACCTCTTTGGCCAATTGAGGTTGATTATAGCTACCTGGAACTCCTTGTATTATAATACCGAATTTCGGTACTTTTGCGACACGTTGTGTATATGTGTCTGTGTCTGGGGTGATTGTGTTTTGTTTTATTTGTTTTTTCTGGCTACGAGACTGCACAAGTGTGAAGCCGTCGTCGTCAGAAAGATCTACTACTTGATCTGTGTTTGATTTTTGTGCAATATCCAGGGTGGGGGTTAGAACACTTTTAGAGCTAGTTGATGGCATGCTAATATTATTTTCTGTATTATCTACTTTGACTTCGGGTATCGGAGATATCTCCTTTACCAACTTTCTTTTTTTTCTGGTCCGTACGGAGTTTTCTTTTATCGGCGTTAACTTTGATTTTAACTCCTGCTCTGCTATGAACATAAGAGACTTTAACTTTAAATTATCTTTATCTCTATGGCCACCGTCACTAGACTTACCCTTAGTCCCTGGAATAGACTGGTCCGCTTCCTGGGTCTGGGCCTGCGTAATCTTTACACCGGTCTCCGACTCCCCGGCCGGCATGTCCTCTAGTTGGTTATTACGTTGAGCCTGTTATCACCGGCTAGTTCAAGTGAAAGAGGATTAAGTGGTCTTTTGTTTATTTCTATATTACCGCCGACTCTCAATGAATCAACAATCGAAAAGCCTCCAAAATCTACACAAATTATAAGCTGAGGGCTGAAGTGAGAGGAACAGCCTGAATGGGTACCTCATACACCAAGTTCAAAGTCAAGTGGACTGTGTGCTGTCTATTTATTGTTCGAATTTATCGCCAAAAAGTCAGAGACACCTACCGCATAATAATTCTCAGCCCAACCTACGTACATAAAACTCTGACACGTGGTAATTTTCAGCATTAGTAATTGAGTAGGTGAAACGATTTGAAAAACAATAGTTTCATATATAAAAATATATGACAAAGCACTAGGAACACGACATGCTAATAACGTCCATAATTTACTTTATTGCACTCAAGTACATAATTAGAAAATAATGAAAATTGTGATACGTTGAGAAGTAACATATCATGAGCATTGTTTTCACATGGTTTTTCATATATAACATACTGATGAATATCAAATAAATAAATTGTAAAAACTAATTTTACTTGTTTAATGATTTAATCCCTTAAACAAGCTACCGAACACAACCAACTTATTTTTTAAAAGTTAAATTCATGTACATTATGCCATAGTTTTGGAATTTCTTTAATTGTCTTGCATCTGTACACCGGTACATCAAAAACGTTTATTTGTTGTGCAGGCAACTTGCTGAGGAATTTGAATTCAGAAGAAGACCGTAAGAGCATATATCACATGAGGTACCAAAATAGAATTTAGTAAGGCTATTCAGCATTTTACGTTTATAATATTTTGCAAATAAAGTATTTAAAAATGCTGGTAAATAATCAATACTATTCAATTAAGATATTTTGTTAATATTATTTATTGTGTTTGAATTATATTTTGGCTAATATTGAACACGCAGTAAGATCTGAACGTATAATTTTATATGATTTGCGTGCTTTCAATTCACACGATGACTTTTTTCAAAGTATATTGATTTAACTGAACACTTACACCGATTCATTCACCAGTACAGAAACTTAACATGTAACACAGTGACGCATGATGGCAGCACATACAAACTGATATCTTGCACCTCCCTCACTTTCGTCTCACATTTTGTGTAAAAACAAATAGTATTGGTTCATTTATAAATGAAGAACCGAGACCTGCAATTTTTATTGTATTTTTGCTAGTTTATAAGTGAGTTTTTAACTCCCGAATTTCTTGTTGAGTTTTTGGCTTCTTCGAAAAGACATAAAAGTTACGAAACGAGGCCTGGCATGGCCAAGGGCGTAAGGCGTGTCGCGGGTTCGCGCCCACGCCGCGCTAAACATACTCGCCCTCCCAGTCGTGGAGGCGGATAATGTGACGGTCAATCCCACTATTCGTTGGTAAAAGAGTAGCACAAGAGTTGGCGGTGGGTGGTGATGACCAGCTGCCTTCCCTCTAGTCTTACACTGCTAAATTAGGGACGGCTAGCACAGATAGCCCTCGAGGAGCTTTGTGCGAAATTCCAAAAACAAACAAACAGTTACGAAACGAAGACGCAGCAGTGGTTAAATAAAAGGTATATACAGGGTGTTCGGAAAGTCTTATATATTTATTAATAGACATGTTTCAATATAGAATACAGGAGGTGAATATGAATGACAATTATAAACAATGTTGAAAGTCACCCCCGTTGGCATCAATACAGGCCTGGATCCTTCTTATTTTGATTCAAAACACCGCTATCAGTTACTGGCTTGAAAGAGATTGAATAAAATATGATTATAAATCTTTTCAAACACCCTGTATTATAAAATGTTAGCACTTCTACCATTATCTAGAAGAATTTACTACATCCTTGCTGGACGTGATCTTACTGGTAACTTAATCGCAGACTGTTTTTTGTTACCCCCAAGGAATCGTGTCTATGACTTTAGTATTATAAGTTTTCTAACTTACTTTAGGTCAAGACTACGTTGATATAAAATATTTTTAAGGGTTTAGGCGATATGTCAATAAAGATATTTACACATATGTTCCTTTTTCCATATCGAAAGTAAAACATTTTCTGTAAACGCTCTTCATTCTTAATATAAGTCTTCATATTCGTGTAAATTAGAAAACAATAGATGTTTGATAAATACTTTTGCAAAACATTATTCAATATATTTTTAAACAGTAGCTAAAACCTTCCTTCTAATTTTTCATATGAATGGAGTTTTGAAATCTCTTTTACTTTATTTGTATAGGAATTTCAAGAACATGCAACATTGATCTATGTTTCTTAAAACTGTGTAACTCAGTGAGAACCCTGATAGGCTACTGGCTAATCCAAAACGTTGAGAGAGATGTAACTGAAGTGGTAGAGAGTGATGAGAGTGAATTCACGGCAATTCCAAATTAGAAGGTATTTCTTTGACTGTGTAGACAGAGGAGACCTGAGAGAAAGCTTATGAGTTAAGGTGTTTAGAAGAATGATAACAAGTACTTTGTCGACCTTTAATGTGTATTACAACATGTAATAAATGTCGCACTCTAGTTATTAAGACTCTCAGCCGTGGGGGTGTATAATGTGACGGTCAATCCCACTATTCTTTGGTAAAAGAGTAGCCCAAGAGTTGGCGGTGGGTACTGATGACTAGCTGCCTTCTCTCTAGTCTTACACTGCTAAATTAGGGACGGCTGGCACAGATAACCCTCGAGTAGCTTTGTGCGAAATTCCAAAACAAACAAACAATTCTAACCGTCAAAAGAAGTGTACCCGTGTATCAACATAGAATTAATTCGCTCTTCTTGAACGTCAGTAAAAGATTCGATTTCCCTCCTGATTGAAGACTCAGTATAGTTTGTGACTTTGTAAACTTTTTGCATATTAACCATAACTTGTAATAACTATTTATAATAACCGTTATTATCATTATTATACTATTATTTGCATATTAAAGAACATTTGTGTTATTAAAGAAAATTGTGTATCAATCTTGTTGGCAAATATCATAAATATGACACATATTGACATTCAGGTAACTTTTAAATTAAAATTAGAATTTCCTGTTATTTGAAATCATAATACGTTACATAATAAATCGGAGATTCGTCCGAGATAAATTATTATACCAAGCATAATAAACTGCGGGCTTGTGTCCAAGATCTGAAACTGGAATAAAAATTAGTTCTAGATTCAAATTCAAATATTATTTTCATTTATATATATCAGTGTCAGCAAGGTTTGATCATGTTGATTATCAAAGTTTTCAAGATAAATTATAATGTGTAAAAGGGTTCTGTTGTATTGTTCGGTAAAAATAATGCCAAGACCAGTCCATGTAAGAATAACGAATTAATGTGTATATTCCGCAATTAACTATTTCTTCAGGCTATTTTCACCTGTAGTTATAGGTCGAAGTACACAAAAATCGTTTCAATAGAATTCCGAAACAAATGGTAAGTACGTCAAACTTTACCTGAAATCGATAAACAAACACTTTAAATCACTGAGTGAGTGAACAGAAAAATAGACGCAATAAACCCTGGTGTTAACACTAACAACCAATTGAATATTAACTGATTCATGTACTTACATCGTACTTTTATTTCTACAAGAGTAGATAATCATCATCATTAGCTTCTTCTGGCTGACATGTAAGTTAAAATATTAAAAAAAATTAAAATTATTATTAGTTTTTAAATAACAGATGTAGTGTAAAATGGAAAGCGATATGCTGTTCTGATAATTCGGTTTTTTTGCCACATTGTTTCCAGTTTTAACATTAACACAAGCGTATCAGTACTGCTGAGAATAAAGTTATCTAGAGCATGTCACGTAACTGTCTCGTTGCTGCCTTAAAGGTGAATTTTCAACAAATTTAATAATTGCATTAGAAACTGTACTTTGCTTAGATATAATTCCTGTGTGGTTGCCATATTTTTAAACTCTTTAGTTTTTGAGTAAAAAATAAAAGAAAATATGCGGGTCCTCGAACTTAAGTTCCTCTCGGTCGTTCGGCTGTTTCCGTGACGCTTTACAACTATAACGTCATAGTTGCCAAACACGCTTTATTGCGCGCCGACCATTGTATTCCTTTCAGTGCTGGTGTTTTATGTTAATCTATCGGTGTTTTTCTCAGATTACATACTTTGTGAGACAGTTTTTTGTCTTGATATTGCTACTTTATGTTTGTTTTATGATAACATGGTTGTAAAAACAGTTCGGCGTAGGGCAAAAGCTTCATTTCGTGTCCATGCAAGGAGAAGAAACCGGCAAGGCAGCGAAAGTGGGTGCGGATGATCAATAGGAAGAATGGACTCCTTCACATCATGCAAAGCTTTGTCAAGATCACTTTGAATGCTCATGTTTTGTGTCGGATCCCACTGTTTTGGATTCTGTGGGTTTCAAGCCAGGCAAGTTGAGACTGAAAAAACCATCGGCAGTGGACAGGATCGTTCTCACCATCTTTCTTCGTGTAGAGCTGAGTACTGATCTCAGCCTGCAGCGTACAGGTTCCACTCCTCTGAAGCTATCCCTTGCAATCACGAAAAGAACAAACATAAAGGTATGTGTGCAGTATAAAGTAATAAACAATAGCTAGTATAATATAATAATTTAAAATATACAAGTTTTTGAAGAAGGTAATTAGACATACACATTTCACATTTATGAGCGTGTTTTGCATTTTTGGCACCTGAAAGTCAGTGAAACCTTGATTTCATAGTCTAGACAGTGGACAAATCCATCCCAAATAGAGTATATTCCAAGTTTAAAAGCTGGTAAATCATTCTGTAGATGTTTTTGTATAATTTTTAAATGTGGAAAAGTTTAAAGGATTTCATTTTTCAAATTTAACATTTCAAGATAAGCCCCCCTCAGTGTAAGTCTGCGGACTTACACGCTAAAATCCGGGTTTCGATACCCGTGGTGGACAGAGCACAAATAGCCTATAGTTTAGCTTTGTGCTTAATTCAAAACAACAACAAAAATTTCAAGATAAATTAACTATTCAAACTGCTACATCTAGTTTGATTTTACAGACAGAATTATGACGTATAATTGAAATTCATTTTGTTACAAGTCATAAATACCCGGTACAATGATTGTGGAAGGGCCGAGTATTAGTTACCGTAGTCGGCAAAGTATAAACAAATAAAACCCAGTCTGTGATACCAATAAGTTATAAACACCAGGCAGGTTTCGAAATGCTTAAAATTGCGCGTGAAATAATACAGACCATATTTGTTGTCGTGACTTTCGCTTACCATTCTTCCACTGGAAGTATGATCGACTCGCAACCGGCCTTGGCACAATCGGTAACACTCACAGTTCTGCTACTCTCGCTCGAGGAACTGTCCTCATCACTAGAACTTGTGAGATCTGTGTCCAAATTAACTGTTTTAGGTTCGTTTAGAGTAGGTTCGAATTGATATGGTGCTACTCGACACTGTTCAGGACACAAAGTCAAAACTCCGCCTCTGTTTGTCCGTATGCACTGGGCATGTTTACATGCATTCAAGGCACTGGCGGTTTGTTTGACAACTATTACGTCACAGTACTTTTCTCAGCGGCAAGCGTAAAAACTAAAACGTTCGGACTGCCGCTCGGAAAGAGCTCTTTTTTGAACCAGTTCTATGTTTCATTTATTAGACATATTTTTTATAAAAAATGTGAACCTGTAAAATTAATTAGTATGAGTGGTTCTTTTGACTGCATAGTTTTCTTTTTTCTGTAAAATTCACCTTTAAGGACTTAATATATCATAAGTTGTCATGTTATAGTATTTTAAAACAGGTTTAATGTATAAATTCTCTAAATAAACATACTTGAATGCCAATTACGACCGCTAATATTTCCTCAGAACTTGTGTACATAGGGCATTCTCCGACTTACTTTATTTATGATAACATGAAAGTTAATTTTTCGAGCTAATTCCGAGAGTTATATCTCTAGCAAATTAATTGTTTTGGTGAGTCATCCGCATGTGGTATAGTTTTAATTTTACCTGAGGTAATTAAGAAAATTTTGTTTTTAATCCTTGTGTTTGGTTTGGATTGAATTTTTCTCCAGGTGGTAACTTGATCAAGTCACGTACCATGTTCCACATTACTATATCTTCCATAGCATGAAGACATGCGTGTTAATAATGATACCAAAAATGAATTGTCATTAACAAAATTTATGTACAATAAGGAAATAAAGTTTGAGCCTTGTAGCACTGGTGTTTGTAACACGAAAATGTTAGATATCGAATTGTTAATATTTAGTTTTGCAGATCGATTAGAAAGAATTACGTCGACAATTTGTAATTTTTCGACGTTATGCCAAACAGCTTGAAAAGTGTTTTTTTTTTAAATCAAGAAATACTGTAATAACTGGATGCATGATTGAAACTTTGAAACACTGTCTGTATTAACTCATACCAAATGTTTCGCAGTTTGCTTGTATTTTTAAATATTGAATAACAAGCTATAATTTCTTAATTATAATACGAGTCTCGAAGACATTATTTTCTGTAGAAGTTAACCAGTACCGTTTAAAGTACTAATTGGACGATAGTTACTTAAGTTATTGAGATTTTATTTTTCTTAAGCAGAGCTATAATTATGGTTGCTTTTCTAGTAGAAAAATAATATTCAGATTGAAGGAATAGATTGAAGGTAACCATGAAATATAGTAGGAAAACTTGAGAGGTATTTTTGAGAATGACGTTATGAACATGCCTATACCAGGGACAGTATTTTTTGGGTGTTTGATGTGTATTCTTATTTCAACTATGTTGTATTGTAGCAAAGTGCCGTTACACATAGTTTTGAATTTTTACCAAAAACACCCCTGAGTCTTGTTTTGAGTTATTCATAAAGACAGAGCAGTTCTTTCAATTCGATTTTTGCTCTTTCCTAATCAGAGTTTTAAGTGAGAAGTCATGATTTGCTATAAATAGAAATAGCAGGCTTCGTTTATCAGGATGAGAATTTCTGATTATTAGTTCCATGATTTTAGATTGCGATTACCGGAGCGAGTGGGAATTGACTTGTTAGTAACTTCATAGTAATAACATAGTTAAACAAGTCAAACTTGTACATAGCAATAACATAATTATCTCTACCATTAGAAGAAGAAACAGAGGTCAAACTTGTACATAGCAATAACATAGCTATTTATACCATTAGAAGAAGAAACAGAAGTCAAACAATACTAATTTTAAAGGACTTCCAGTGAGTTTTAGTGAACTTGAAAACTAGAAAAAAGGAAGATATTGTTTCTGGAGGTTATTAAAAATAATAAATGAGGTATGTTAGAAAGGAAACATTTTAAAATGTGAATTTTCGAAGCCAAAATCCCATAGAATGTAGATTAATAATAAATAGTAGCTGAAGAAAGATGATTTCTCAGTGATAAAAGATAAAAGATATATATATATGGTATTTCCGAATCAATGATTTCTTGACAACTTTTACCTAATAAAAATACACATGTACAGTCATGTGAAAAAGTTAGAACACCCTATGAAAGCATGTGTATTTTGTAACATTTTTGGATATATAGATATTTAATCTCAATTTTAACAATACTGAGAGATTATAGGAATATAACTAAACAATTGAAACTGAAGAAAAGACTTTTCAAGATCTTCTGTAAATGTAATTCTACAAAAATGCTCTATAGACACTCATAGGAAAAGAAAGCTTGGTAAAACAACACAGGCACGCTATACATAGATATATAATGAAAAACGAATTAGGCGCAATGTTTTGACATTATTCACCTACCTAGATTAAATTAGGTTATTGTATAGGGAATTGAAAAGTGCTCAAAACCTCGTAAAAACTTACATAAATTATTTCTAGATAAAATATCAGTTGATCCCTTAAGTAATGTCCGATTTTAGCTTCAAAAAAAGAGAAAGGATTTCAAACGCTTTAATGTTATTTAATCATTAATGATTGTTCCATTATTATTTTGACATCTTCATTTGTTCCAAGTACATTTCCATCAAAATAGTTCTGCATACTTTGGAATACATGATAATTATATCGATCTTGGTCTAGAAAATAAGGTAGATTTGCAAGTTTTTTTCAGTCTTTGCAGATGTGATCCTTGCTATATGGGGCCATGCATTATCTTGGTGTAACACAACACCTTTACGATTGATAAAAGCAGGGCTCTTTTCTTTCAGTGCAACATTCAAGTGCTCTGATTGTTGACAATGAATATCTGATGTAATCGTTACATTGAGTGGCAGCAACTCAAAGTGGATCACACCAACAATAACCCATTAAACACTTAACGAGACTTTCCCAGGATGGAGGTTCATTTTGGGTTGTACTTTGCCAGTTTACTTGTACTAGGCCATTGTCTGCAACTCTTAACAATTTTATAATATATCCATTTTTCATCGCTAGTTACTAACTGGAGATGAGTACGGAACTGACCTATTCAAAAAAGGTGGGTTACGTTTACGAGAGTGTAGAGAAGTGCAAATGTCCATTCTTGCTCTAAAGTTAGCTTCTGTCTTTTCATGGGGACCAATTTTCCAAGTTTTGACACCTGTCCAAGCTGTTGCGGATGACCGTGAATTGTTGAATAGGTTGAATTAAGCTTCTGTGCTAGTTCTTCAACTGTTACAGCACAATCTTCGTCATGCGCAGCCAGAAGCAAGTCATCATTAAACTCAACAGGATGATCTAAAGTTGCGCATCACTTAAGCTGTAGTCAACTGATCTGAACTTCTGAAACTACCCTCGACATTTTTTCATTCAGAAACTCCGTACCGTAAACACCTTGAATGTTTTGTGTAGTTCTGCTGTGCACTATTGCCTTTTTTTAAACTCATAAAGTATTCTATGCCTAAAGTGCTCCTCAGACACATTCATTTTCATGAAGGTTTATATGATTAATGACCTGAAAAAGGGGAGTCGGGTTAGTTTCTTTTAATTGTCTGAACATTTCTATTTACGTCCTACGGAAACGATGATGTACTTTATGCATTAAAGTTTCAGACATAACTCATATAACTGATATATCTGCATTACAACTCTTACACACAGTTGAAATTAAACAGTTACTAAATAAATAACTAATATCACCTGTTTTTAGATATAATAGAACTATTATCCAACCGTTGTTCATTTTAAGAACATAATTGAATACAAATGTTTTTAAACATACACTTGATATTGTTATATCTACTTTTAGATAAAATAGGACAGTGTAATCGAGAAGGCCAAGGTCATGGACTAACAAATAAGTCGATATATAAATATTATAAATAAATGTTTCAAAACAGATGGAGCCCATACAGAACTGGTTTCACAGATGTTATTGTCAAAGAAGAAAAGATTAGCAGTTTGAGCTACTTGTAATCATTTGAGTTTTTCATACTCTTTTGGGGGAAGTACAATTTAAAAAAGATCTCCGAAAATTATGTAAATTTCAAAATATGTTTGTAATACATTGCTCTCTAAAATAAATAAAAAATTCAAATATTATTTGTTAAAACGCGACCATTCTATGTTTTACTAAAATTGATATTTAATACGTTTTTACAATCGCAGGTGACGTCATTGCAACGCATGCATTTCCTGACTTCAAACAGTTGTTTTTAATTAAAATAATAAACGACGAAACACCAAGTATTTGACGTTGACTAACTTCCCATTTTAATTCTAAGTTATTCAGCTTCAACATCCCATTTAAATGGTGACAAAAGAAAGGATTATTTCATGAAAAAATGTTTGTTTTAAAATTTTCGCCCGTACAGTCACGAGGTCTCTCCAATATAGCCATCCCTAGTTTTAAACCGAAAAAACTAGAGAAAAATAAATTAATCAACAACATTTAACCAACAACTCATATACTTCTCCTGCCTCATTGAATAGTAGGACTTAATTGTTCCTTATAGTGCACCCACGACCCCAAACTACGGACAGGTTATGTTTGCAGCAACTGGGTGCGCACCATGAACGCATGGTATAACACTACTGGCACGTTAGCCACTAAACCACGTCCACCCTATGAAAGAAATAGATGCTTGTAGACTGTTCCTAAATTTATATGCTCGACATTTCAGCCTCTGCTAAATTAGTGATGGCTCGTGTAGTTGTGGCTGAGTGGACTGTCTAAGTAATATAAAATTCACTGAGTAATATAGGTTTAGCTGTTTACTACAGTATAAAATTTTTTCTTAATTAAACCTAGATATACTTCAAGCATCGTACAACACGTACGGATTATTTCCAAATCTAAAACCAGAAGCAGTTGTGTTTTGTTGTTTTTGAATTTTGCACAAGCTACTCGAGGGCTATCTGTGATAACCGTCCATAATTTAGCAGTGTAAGACTAGAGGGAAGGCAGCTAGTCATTACCACCCACCGCCAACTCTTGTGCTACTCTTTTACCAACGAATAGTGGGATTGACCGTCACTTAAAACGCCCCCACGGCTGAAAGGACGAGCATGTTTGGCGCGACGGGGATGCGAACCCGCGACCCTCAGATTAAGAGTCGCACGCCTTAATACACTTGGACATGCCGGGCTCTAGGAGCAGTTTGTACTGAGGATAGACTAGTTATTGTACCTTTCAGGTAAGCTTCTAGCCAATGAAATTCAGCTTCTCTACTTTTACACAAATATAGGAATCAACAACATATGTGTACATAAACACAAGTGTATCGTCAGTATTGCTGTATAGGCTTAAATTTCTAGTTTCTTGAAACTATTAAAACGCAGTATGTCTGAAAAGACATATAAATAGTGATCGAGAAACCTGGAGATAATAAAGAGTAACTGCATTATAAATAGTAAAGCATGATCATCGCACTCGGTTTTGAAGCCACACTTTAACCCTTAGTTACTTCAAATGCGCTATCTGATGAAAATTTCTGGTATCATTATGTTACCATTTTTGATGACGTCATACACCCAAAGGAAAAGTTACTGCAATCGATGATTTATGTTTATCAAACACATAAACAAAATTAAGACAATATCTCTTCCTTTGTTATACATACGTGTATATACTGAAACTCTCCGGCATCTTGCTTGAACAACAGTCAGCAACATGCTATTTCTCTCAAACCTGATTACAATTTTCTGGCTGAGTGGACTGTCTGAGTAATATAGGATTTACTCGGGTTTGGCTGTCCACTACAGTATAAAATATTTTCCTTAATTAAACCTAGATATGCTTCAAGCATCGTACAACACGTATTAGACTGACATAATTCCACGTATATAGCAGATTAATTAATATTATTACCAAATCTGAAACTAGGAGCAGTTTGTCTTGAGAATAGACTAGTAATTGCATCTTTCAGGTAAGCTTCTAGCCAGTGAAATCCAACTTCTCTACTTCTACACAAATTATATAATTGTTTTCGCTATCTCCATAATTAACTTACTTTTAAACTTTATATATCCATGTAAAGTCGTGTAGGATAATTAAGTTTACTTATTTTGCCACACTTCCCGAGTTTATGAACCCTCACGTTAAGGATTTAAGAGTGTACATCTAGAACAAAATATTGTATTTTATCGTAAAATATGTTTTCAGCAATTCATGCATAAATGGTGACTTTTGTCATAATAAGTTCATCCAAAGTATAAGTTTTCCAACAATTAAACAGATTACGCACTTGGTAACATTAAAATGGTCAGATGACACAAAAAACTGTCTTTTGGTAGACTATATTTTTATCTTTCTTGATAGGTGTTGGAAAACGTTAATAAATTGAAACATAAGATGGAACAGAAGGTGTAAATGTTCGAGTCCACCGCACCGCACATTCGGACAGTAAAATAGACTATTAGAATCACACGTACTTTAAAATAGTTTAATCTTTCACTTCTGATACATGATGGGTTAGCGGTAAGTTTGTGGACTTTCAACTCTAAAATACGGGGTTTGATTCCCTAAGGTGAACAGAGAGCAGATAGATTACTGCGTAGCTTTGTGCAAAGATAGGAAGCAGCAGTTGCTGACGTCATTATGTGGATTGCATTCTTATTCTCCGAGAGTTAATTTATCTTACGTTTGATTCTTCCGACTGTTCATTTAATTATTTAGTCATCTTTCGCTTTAAAGACTTGTCCAACCTAGGAATTAATCCAAAATATCAAATAGGCTAGACTGCATGGTTAAATTGTTTTTCAGTCAATTGACTATAAGAGTTAGGACTACAACATATTTCAAATATATTATTTATTGTAACAGTGCGGTCTCTCTCAACACATGTCGAGGAATTGCCATATAAGGAGTCTGAAGATGTACCATAAATATTTTAAGGACTTTGGGCTGAGCTTCTTGTTGACCAGCTTTTGATTTCTATAATTTATTTTGAAATATGTTCCATTTTATTCACTTTAGTAATATACATACGTTACGTACATCAGAACTGACAGATATCTTTTAGTGATTAAGTGGATCAATTAGCCAAGAAATATTTTAATTTAATTCTTCTTCAATGCATTTTTGCTATGTCTAATGAGTTAAGCTTTAGTAAAGGAACTTTTGTGCTATGACCTACTAGGCTATAATAACTTTTATCTCTGTGTCAGAATTTTGTTTGTGACTGATAATTTGTATTTGTCGGTAACGTATGCTTTTGCATTCATGCATCAAATGTGATGGAATTACCATTATATATCTATTTTAACATCGTTTAAGTTGAATTTATATTTAGAAAACTACATAGCTTATACTGTTAAATCTGTTCGAAATTCCTACCTATTCACTAAAGTAGCACAACATTCTCGAATATAGGAATCAACAACGTATGTGTACGTAAGCACTGAGTACAAGTGTATCGTCAGTATTGCGGTGTAGGCTTAAATTTCTAGAAATTCTCCTCAATGTAACCAACAAAACAGTATATATTACTGATTTCCTATAGTTGATATACTCGAAACCAACTAAGCTATAATTGTTATTAACGCTTATTAATCAGGAACTTCAGATATCTGACCACTTAACTTCAGCGAATTCATATCGGACGTTAGTATTTTTATTAAGACGTTGGTTGTATACTTTCAACTGTGAATAACTCGATTTGTAATTAGAGTGTGACCAGCGAAGAACACAGAACTAGCTAGTTCTCTGTTAAGTGAATTGCAACTACATCAACTCAAAATTAATTCAATCATCGTAATATCAAAAAAGTTCCAGACCAGATAAAAGATTCAATATTATTTGTAACTTTGTAAAACTTTTGTACATAAATCATTATTTGTAATTACCATTATTGTAAATTGTGTTATTTTTGGTATATTAAAATATATTTGTATTACGAACTGTGAGTATCAATCTTGTTGGAAAATGTCATAAACTGGATACGTATCAGCTTTTAATTAGCTTTTAAATCTAAATTACAAGTTAACTCAGTTTCAGGCTATTTGAAACTGTAATAAGTGTCACAAACTAGAATCACTTTTTCATATCAACTTTTCTTTCTGGAACCAACGCTCCAACATATGCTAATGTTCTATAGTATATTTGACCTTTACTGAACTACTGAATTTTATATCTAAGCCTGTGATTTTATATGACAAAGGATAGAGTTGTTAACTTTATCCTATAATTAAACAGACTACGCACTTAGTAACCTTACTGTAACTAAGAGTTCATATCATTATATATAATCAGTATAACGATTAATTGTATAACTTCAGCGGGAGATAACTGGCTATTGTTCATTTATGCTGTCATTTAAGTTTCAGGTGTCAATATCATTATGAAATTTTATTAAACTATAAATTAAGTGAGACTTTTTCACCTAATTAACAATTAAATTTTAAATCACTGTTTCAACACTAAACAGGAGGTATTTTGTTACGATAACTTACTTATTTGAAGCTAAATATTGTTAGATAAGCAGGTACATACTTTAGAAATCTCTTACTGTCTAATGGTACATCTATTAAAACTGAAGAGACAGGAGTTCAACTTAACGTACAGTCACAAAATTGTCTTTCACTTCAGCTATGAAATAATTTGAACACAACACCTGAACACTTGTAGCATTTTTTTACAAATTTTACGAAAAGGTGTGCTGTGTTTTGGAAATATTTGATGTCATTCAATATAAAATAAAATACTTTCTTTTAAAAGGAATGTATATAATGCAAAGTGGTTATTATAATTACATGTTGATTTTCTTAATAAATATATATGCATTTCTTTGCACTAGTTAAAAGAGTCACACTACAGTTTTTAAATTCAAGTTATTACTTTCATGTACGTGAATTTATAACACATTTTAGTATCCAGTTATTTTTGTAAAAACATTCAATCCGGTCACCTGCCGATTAAACCAATAATATTGACATCGTCTTTAGTTTATAGTCTCTAAGGAAAATAAGAGCTTTAAGCTGGAAACCACAAAATTAATTGTACTTGAAGTATCAACAAAACAATATTCGAACTCTTACTAAAAACTCACATTTATCAATGAACTTCATAATTTTTTTTAGCTTCTGTGGGCTGTTTAGTGGTATTTTTTTCCCCATTCTCGAGCGACACCATTGGTTTGCAATTTATCGTCGTATGTCTCTTTCATTAGATTCTACCATAATTGTGGATTTTTTATCATATTTAAAGTTTCTGAATTTTTAAAGGTCACATATTTCAAATGTCTTTTGCAGTAGATCATATTTTATAACTGCATGTTCGTGATGAACACGCAACAACGTTTTTGCTGATACTGGTTTTGACATAGATCACTTGTCTTTCGCTTGCCCTGAGTTTGTTTTGTTTTTGAATTCCGTGTAAAGCTACTCGAGGTCTATCTGCACTAGCCGTTTCTAATTTAGCAGTGTAAGACTAGAGAGAAGGCAACTAGTTATCACCACCCACCACCAACTTTTGTGCTACACTTTTACCAACGAATAGTGGGATTGACCGTTATATTATAACACCCCACGGCTGAAAGGGCGAGTATGTTTGGTGCGACCGGGATTCGAACCCGCGACCCTCGGATTACGAGTTAAACGCCTTAACGCGCTTGGCCAAACCGGGCCCTGACCTGTGTTTAGTAAATACCTTGAGTGGCATAGTATTTCTCCTCCATGTTAATGAAATAGTTCTCTCTCTTCTCTGTTCTGAATTTTTTTTCTTGTTGAATATTTGATTTATGGTCTTGTTAATATACAATATATTCATCTAGCGGTGATATATATATATATACAAAGTATCTTCATTCTTATAGTGACAAGTATAGAAAAATTTCACACCTACAGTGAAAGGTGTAGAATATCTCCATTCTAACAATCACAGTTACAGATAATTTTCACTTTGAGAGTATCAGATATGGAGTCTGTTTTTTTGAAGGGGCAAACCGATAATTTTTATTGTGACGGTAACACTTATAAGGTATTTACTATTTTTAAACTCACACTGATAATTTTTATTCTGACGGTTTGTTTGTTTTGGAATTTCGCACAAAGCTACTCGAGGGCTATCTGTGCTAGCCGTCCCTAACTTAGTGTAAGACCAGAGGGAAGGCAGCTAGTCATCACCACCCACCGCCAACTCTTGGGCTACTCTTTTACCAACAAATAGTGTTGGCGGTGGGTGGTGATGACTAGCTGCCCTCCCTCTAGTCTTACACTGGTAAATTAGGGACAGCTTGCACAAATAAATCTCGTGTAGCCTTGTGCGAAATTAAAAACAAACCAATTAAAGTGGCACCGATAATTTTAATTGTGGCGGTAATAATTGTATAGAATTTCTACTCTCACAGTAAAACTAAGTAAAATCTCTAACGTTTAACGTAACAAAACTATATTAAATTAAATCTTTGAATCTCTAAAAGTCTTACAATCTCAAAACTTTAAACCAGGCTTACTCTAAACTGAAACCTCTATTATAATCTGATTCAAAATCTGCCTAACACCTCACTCACATGATTCTTAGATACTTTTGTTCGGACACGCAATTCAATGGAAAAAACTACGACTATCTTTTTTTTTTTTTTTGGAAATCACGGCTATCCTTCTACAAAGAAATCGTGCTTAATAACATGTGGCTAAAGTGAGGAATAGTTCCTGTGCTTCATTTAAACGACTCTGCATTCAAACTGAAATGTCTAAAAATTTGCTCAATAACAAACAGCATGACATTGGTAAGGCACCGCCCTGTACAGTTAAGTTCAAAATAGAAGAGATAATGGAGTTTCGATTTTTTAATATGAAAAATGATTTCTAAAGGTAGAACGTTACGATAGTTTTAATCATGATACGATTCAAAATTGAATTTTAAGATAGTGAATAAATAATGCCATTGATGATGAAAACTAGATGTTTCATGTACACAATGCTACTGTATTTTTCATGTTACAATAATTTCAAGGTTAATCCAAAGTAAAACTGTTAGATATGCCATTAACTACGCTAAGTAATATGAAAATGGAAAGTGTAAATATTGAAGTCCTATGCTGATACAACGGTAAGTCTAAGAATTTACAACGCTTAAAACACACACACATGAATGATGAATGTCGTGATAATAGTATTAGAGGTTTATTCTTGAATAAATAACGTTTTTCTTGAATTTATAAGTTCATTACATTTTTATGTCTTAACTGCTGAAGTTAAAACGTCATTGTTTTACTGGCTGTATATATATATATATATACTATCTAAAAACCAGAACTTTGAGATTGTGGGAGGTGTATACTAAAGTTATTAAAGTGAATTTTTTTTTTATATACAATTATATAAATTTGTATAGTATGATAGATAATGTTACAACTGAATTATAGTGATGATTTTATAAATAGCTTATTATGGATTGACGCTGGGATTACAGCTGCATTTTCTTGTGAGTTACAACGTTTAATATCATCCGTTAATGTGATAAAATTCTGTTTAGTATTTTAAAGAAAATCATCCGTTAATAAGAAAGGATATAGCACTGGCATTTATTATTCGAATGATGATAGGAAGTTAAAATATGTTAGCCAGAACAAGTCATCATTAAGAATTACAAAAAAATTAATTATAAGAATCTTACAGATAACCGTAGATAATTTATGTGGATAGCACCCTTCACTTTATTAATAACAGAGGTAGACCAACAAGCACCATGTTGCTTGATCTGGAAATAAAGAAAATCACTCTGAAAACGTCATTGGTGCCACCAATATGGAAGGTAGGAGCGAGTGTGAGACAAAGTATGCATATTTCCTTCGTATGTTAGAGTTATAAACTTTACTAAAGCAGATTACTTGCACACAATGAGTTATTTATAGCCTTTCATAACACAACGTTATTAAATTTGAACATGGAAAGTCAAACTTTAGAGGAAAGGTTGATATGAATTACGAGAAAGCTGTGTTATTTAACCAGGAATTTAATGTATTTCAAACAGCTTACTATATGTAACAGTTGGATCGTCACTTCTTACTTTTATGGGTATTAATTATTATAAAGGCTGTTTTCAGTTAATGTGCGTAAGGGTGTAATGAAAAGCAGAGGGTAATTAATAAATTCCAAGTATAGGGGGCGCATTCTGTAATATACTGGTATATAAATTATACGTAGAATTGTTTACCCAAGATTATGAATTCTTTCAAGCACTTCATTCGAGTATGCTGCAGTTGAAGCAGTGAAGTTGAACGGGATATTTGATTCAAGTCATATTTCAAACTATAAATAAAGGTACATAAAAACCGATTCCATAATTCAAACTTTTAAAAATAAAATACATTACTGAGTTCACAAGAAACAGTTTTCTATTACTTTCAGTCACTAATCCAATTTTACTGGTGATGTTTCGTGAAATATACTAAATAATTTTAGTTTTAAGATCTGTGCATCAACACATCTCTTTATTTATTTGGCTGAAAATAAATGTCAGTGAAAATTCTGACGAACCCGCTTTTTCAAGATGGTGAGTGGATTCTGCCATCTTTATATACTGTTCATTTCTCGAGTGAATGCTTCCTTGTTGTGCTCATTTATTTGAATCATATACAATACCAGTGGGAACGCTTAAATGATCCTTACACTAAGGGTTTATTTTTTCAGGATTTCACGCATAGCTACAGAGGTACTATCTTAGAACAACTCTCACCGATTTTTAAACTGGTAGACTACAAGGGAGAGCAGGTATACGACAGAATCCACTGCTATTTCTTGAGCAACTATTGTCTGATCGAATGGTGGTATTTGACCATCACTCTTATAGTGTTGTGGTGGTGGAATGACAACAATTAGGAAATGTTTAGCGTTGTAAATCTTCCCGGGGGCTGCTTTGATGCAACTTACGATTATGTGGCGTAATAAATAAAGTACAGAAAAGTTTGCTATTCCGAACTCTTACATATATTTATTTAAAAATTAGGAACCAGTTAGACAAGTTATGAAGATAAAGTAAAACAAATAACTTACTTAAATCAATGTTTCCATAATATTGGAAAACTAAATTCAGTTTTGTACGCCATTTATTACTATTGTTACTAATTTAGAACTTGATCGTGGTTTTAATTTAGTAAAATGAACATTCTTGTTCGGAAAATGTTTAAAGCTTATACACTGCACGTGCTGAATTTAGAATTTTAACATAAATAAATATATATATATTCATGAATAGCACTTAATAATCCTCGACTGGAGCGAAAGGAGATTGTTCAATATTCGAGAACCCATAAGACTAATTATTATTATTATTATTAAGATATTTCATCGAAATGCCTGCTATACTGTAGTATAGTGTAACCCAGATCGTAGACTGAAATAGATTTACCTCAGTGATTATAAAAACACGCGATTGACCAGTGTAGTGTATTCTTCAACTGACTGAGTTAAATTATTTAGAGCTTTTTATAGAAAAAATGATTTTTATGTTTTGATTCACACAAATCACTACCGATTTTAATTCCCTAATACATTACTTGCTGATCACATCCTTAAAGCGTATTATATTCTTACCAGTGAGACATCAACAGATCTGGTTGTACCATAATCTAACATAAAATCTGCTTTAGTTGAAACAGTATACGAATATTCTACAAATATGTTGGAAGGCTAGCTTCGTTCGCTTTTCATTATTTGCGCCGCCTGTTATTTATTAAGCTAAGATTACTAATTGGATGAAATTCAGTTCAGTAGCTGTATTTTCTGTATGTGTTGCGATTGAAAGAAACATTTTTGGTCTCCGTTTGTAATTATACAGTAATATGTTTTATAATTTTTGTTGAGGATGACAAAATTTTGTACAGAATAAAACTTTTAGATATTTTTATTTGCTAAAAGATAAGAGACTAAATTTTTAGCTCCCAAATAGATGAGCTATAAATTAGTGAACTCCGCAGTATTGGTCTAGCTGGAAATAAATTTGTACACGAAGCACCACTAAAGTTCAGGATGGTATTGATCCAGAAAATTTTCGAAATTGCCATAGAGGGCACCACAGTTAGTTTTACTTGACTGATTTCACGAAACATTATAAAATGGTGTACATGAATACAAAAGACAATTTTTAACTCGCCGGTACGAATTTGAATCAGGTCTAACGAGTAAATGAATAATTTATTAGTCGTTAAATATTCATTTCCTTGAACATAAACTCGAATCATAAAGTAATATAACTATTCCGTTTTTAAGTACCTTTATAATTTCTTGAAATTTTTCCAGAAGTTTTAAAGTTATTATTTCTCATAAAATTTAGTCTCAGGAGAATATTTCATAACATGGTAGTTATGTTTGTATCATGTTTCATGTTAGCTTAGACATCACATTTGATTAAAGATGGATCTCCCTAAGAACAACCTGTACCAGGGCTATATGGATCAAAAAGCAACGCTACACAGTAAGAAAATACTTTGCGAAGAAACAATTGCCGAGAGCTTTCCACCAGATAACGGTAGGTCACATATACATTAAAATCATATAACCCTTATAAAGGACTAAAGGAGCATTTCAGTAAGATTAAGGGTCTCGAGCACGCAAGAACAACTCTTTTAAAAACACCCCCATTATATAGATATAATACAAAGGATTTAAAATAATTTCGTATATGGCACACATTAAGTAACAATTAAACAACGTAACATTTGAATCCTTTTTATTTACACTTCATAGTTTCAGTTTTGAGAACTAAAAAAATAGTTTTATGTCAGCATTTTATGATACGTTAAGATTAAAAGTTTGTAGTTAAACGCATAGCTACAAAATGGGCTATCTGTGTTAGTTTGGATACATGACATGTTTTAGTAAGAAGTTTTCCTTCGTCCTTGTGAAAAATACCCGTGATTTAAAAAGGATTAACAATATTTATATACAACCTGATTTTTTTCAAAAATTAACAGTACGAGAATTAACATTACATCACATAAAAATCATAAATATACCAAATTAAACCTTATACTTTAAATGATGAAGAGTATATAGCCTGTGGAATTAGATTTATACTTATTGTGTTAACTGTAATTATCAGCTATATCATAACAATGGTCTGTTAAATTAATGCAATTAGTCTTATGATAAAGATAATTAAAAATTAACATAAGATATTTTGCGAAGACGACTGATGTCCAAAGTTTAATTTTTGAACATTTAACAGTCACAAGCGAGAAACATCTCTATAGGAATATTAAATCCAAATGAATTGTCTTACAAAAGTCTGAATTTTCAAGAAATGTTTTATATATATATATATTAAGAACGCGATATAACTCACACAAGTTAAAGTAATCCTGTTGGGGCAAAAGTTAAACTAATTCCAGGTAAAAATGAAATTAAGCCAATCACAAATCCAATGTAATTCGAAGTTAACACTAAAACCGGAAACCATGAAATTTCAAGTATTTTCACTCAAACAAGTAGAAACTCCCAATAGAAAAAGATTAATAGACACTGCTAATTTGTAGCAAATACTAAAATTTTATAGTACGATCTATTTTATATTGTGTTCAATGATAGAATAGAGTAAATTAGTATTTGTTTAAATTAGAGTAATGGCAGTCTGGTTTGTAATGAAAGGATACAGTCAAATGCCCTGTTTTACAAAATAAGGTATTACCACGTCACGGTGGGTATAGTAGACAAAGATAGGTGTGAAAATCCAGTGTTTAAGCTGATATGACACTTAGATGTAACACAAAGACTCTTCGACTCGACATGGCCAGGTGGTTAAAGCGCTCGACTCTTCCTCTGAGAGTTGCGGTTTCGAATATCCGTCGCACCACATATGCTCGCCCTTTCAGGCGTGAAATATTATAGTGAGACGCTCAGTCCCACTATTAATTGGCAAAATAGTAACCCAAAGGTCAGTTAATTCAGATAGCCTTTGTGTGTCTTTACGTAAAACTCAAGATACAAACAAAGACTCATCACGTACTGTTTTAATCACTCAACTGTACATTTTCCTAAATTTCTAGTTTTTCATTGGAATATAAGCTTCATTTAATCAAACTGTTCTGAATCCACACATTATATTATCTGGAATCTATCTAATAGATATATATATAAAAGTTTCGGGGTATGAAAATTTGGAGCGTGTTAAAAAGAAAAATAATAAAATAAATAAATATGTATACTAAATATGTATAATAAATACCGATATTAAATATTTATGCTAAATACGTATATATCTGAAAGATATTTAGAACAAAGCTAAAGTTTTGTGTATAAGAAAGAAAACTCATTTATTTAAAATAAAAATAGTTGAAAGAAACTAGGTTTGTTGTTTCAAATGTACATTCAGTTTTGGTAAACTTTCTTTGGTAAGTAATTCATGATCAAATGAATTTATTATATTGTCAGAATATTGTTTGTTTTGAACTTACTTTGAATAATTACTGAATAGCCGATTTCACTTATTTTCTGTTTGTGAGAGTGAGACTTAATGTTTGTATAAACTGCATTGCACAAAAAACTAATGAATAGCCAGAATATGTAATAGTGCGTAATACAGGGATGTCGCCCTCTTGTTTGTTTTTGAATTTCATGCAAAGATACACGAGGACTATTTGCGCTAGCCGTCCATAATTTAGCAGTGTAAGGCTATGGTGAAGGCAACTAGTCATCACCACTCAAAGCAGTTTGTTGGGGCGTTCTTTTACCGACGAATAATGAGATTGACCGTCACATTACAACGCTTCCACGGCTGGAAAGGTGAGCATGTTTGGTATGAAAGGGATTCAAACCCGCGACCCCCAGATAACGAGTCGACCGCCCTAGCCATCTGTCCTTGACGGGCTAAGGTAGAAGAAGTATAAATATTTAATAGTTTTTGACGAGTTTTTTAAACCACATATTTTTAATTAGCGTAAGTTTCTGCCAATACATATGGCCTTACATCTTGGTAAATGACCAAGAAACGTAGCAGAAATTCCATATTTCGTAACAACACGCTAACTATACAAGCATAACATTAAAGAATATCACCAAAATATGCATAACATTCACATTGACAATTATGGAACATGCTTGCTCTGCATGAAGCAATATGGCCTCCTCATCAATCAAAACTAAACTATAAACAATAAAATTCGTTACTTATAGCTACGTTCAAATTTCGCAGAACAACATTAATAATTATGCAAATATAAAACTATTATCTGACAAACCCTAAGTAACATGATCAATTATTTTCAGAAAACATCCACTTAAAATGGGATAATACGTGACTTAAAGAGCTACCACATGCATGATGGAAGTACTCCTAAGTACCTCTTCCCAGTTAATACTTTCTATAAGAATAACAACAAGCAAAGTACTGATAGTAGTTAAACATATCACTAGTGTGTATTAAGAAAGAATATTTGTGTACGTACATACCTACTCAGTTAAAACAGTAAAAGCGTAAACTCGTCATTGGAATTTAACACGATTCTATTACTTGAATTCTAAATTAGAACACTTTATTCAACTAAGAAGAAATATATATAAAAATATAATTTTTATACAGATTTCAAATCACTTGAATTAACAGGAACAGATAATGGAAGTTTATATTCTGCTACTTATTCCATGATCCAGGAAACGAACTTTATTTCGTTCGGAAATACCTTGTTGATTAGATATATCAGTTTCAATGACCACTTTATTTGTCTTTATATAATATTAGTATTGGTATCATTATTTGTTTGTTTTTTAATGTTTTTGAATGCTTCAATATATTTAAAGTACTTATATTAATTTTCATTTTTTACCCATAAGCATATTAGTCTTGAATAAGAAATTTTTCCATTACTGGGTTATATAATTTAGCTAAAGGCAAGTTCGATACGGAACTTGATATATACAGTAAACGATAAGTAGATTCATTATCAGTAGACTTTATTTGTGAGAGCCATAATTCACGTATCATTGTTGTAAAAAACCGTCCACAATTTGAGACTGTAGATGCGTTATAAGATTTGAGGGTAAACCCAATTGGTAAATTAGAGTAGCCCAAAAGTTGAAGGGGAGTGCTATTCACTTATTGTTTTTTTTCTAAGTCTATCAATTCGAAATTAGGGATGAATAGTGCAGAAAGTCCTTGTGTAGTTTTGCGGAAAAATTTTAAAGAAATCAAATTATTTTTCTTAGAAGAAATAATATAAACTCAAAATATTCATATGCAATCATAATGTACATAAAATTCACTTATAATATACGTATATAACTATGTGAGTAATTATTTAATTACCACCCGTTTAAATGTTTTAAGTCATTTACACTGAGGCTTGAATGTTTCCTTGTACATCAACTAAAGGCCTGGCATGGCCGAGCGCGTTAAGGCGTGCACTCGTAATCCGAGGGTCGCGGGTTCGCGCCCGCGTCGCGCTAAACATGCTCGCCCTCCCAGCCGTGGGGGCGTATAATGTGACGGTCAATCCCACTTTTCGTTGGTAAAAGAGTAGCCCAAGAGTTGGCGGTGGGTGGTGATGACTAGCTGCCTTCCCTCTAGTCTTACACTGCTAAATTAGGGACGGCTAGCACAGATAGCCCTCGAGTAGCTTTGTGCGAAATTCCAACACAAACAAACAAACATCAACTAAATTAGTATCATAAACCAGAAAAATATCTCATACAAAGAAGTATGATACTAAAGAACTTTTTATTAATTTAATTTTATAATTCATCATGAAAAGTTTCATCTAAAATTTTACCTTAGTTTAATACAACTTCATTTTCATATCTCTGTGTTATTTTTGTGTAGTTAGTTTTCATGCTGTCTTCACTAGGGACGGAGAAAAATGTGTAAACGTATTTCACACCACGGATCGGCAGGTGGTTTATAAAAATAACCAATGTCAAACTTTTACCTTGTATATCTTTTCTATCAGTGTTGCTTAAAATTATTAATAGGCTATAACCAATGTTTAATATCATAACAAGAAATTTAGTGGACATGAAGTTCCCGTGGGATATCGATAAAAAACATAATTCAAATTGAATAAATTTCTTTAATCATACAAAGTCATAAGTCTCGAATAAGAAAGAACATTCTAATGAATTTCTTAAAAAATTCTGATGTAATTAATACCAATGTTTAAACTGTCAAAAGATTGTTTTGGATTCTGATGTTTTTTTGTGGAACTTAATATAGGTTTTAGTTTTTAGTAGATTGAATCTGTAACATTAATCAAGAGCTTAATTATATACTATATATTTTCCTCACTGCCACCTGATAAATTAGCATTATTGTAAGGCCTTACAATTCTAAAATCTGACATTCGATTCCTCGCACTGAACAGCGAAGATAACCAATTTTGTAGTTTTGTATCAAGAAAACAACATCTTGTTTTTATTCTAGTTTTTCACAGCTCCAGAAAACAGAAAAAGTAAAGGTACGTTTACGTTTGTTTGTTTGTTTTTGAATTTCGCACAAAGTTACTCGAGGGCTATCTGTGCTAGCCGTCCCTAATTTAGCAGTGTAAGACTAGAGGGAAGGCAGCTAGTCATCACCACCCACCGCCAATTCTTGGGGTACTCTTTTACCAACGAAAAGTGGGATTGACCGTCACATTATAACGCCCCCACAGCTGAAAGGGCAAGCATGTTTGATGCGACAAGAATGCAAACCCGTGATCCTCAGATTACGAGTCGCATGCCTTAACACGCTTGGCCATGGCGGGTCAGGTACGTTTTAGTGAAACATGATTACACCAAGGTAACGAGGGCTGTGAAAATAAAAGTTAAAGAGAAAGAGAAATAGTTACGAAATTTTTAAAAAATGTAGCGAAAGAAACATAGCAAAAAGTGAATAAATAGTTATATAAAGAAAGTAACGAAAAAACCATAAGACGAAATATAATAACCAAAAGCGTTGATCTATTTGAAAAAAGAATACAAAAACTTGTTTTCCGTAGAAAATTGCCTTGAATATAAGTATTTAGAGCTAAACCACACATATTCTTGTTTAGCACATTGGCCACTCGTTCGTCTAACTAGCTAGGGCTGGTTTTAATAAGTTGTTGTACCTTTAGAAGACCCTGAGAAAAATACTTCATTATCGTTTTGATAATCACGAGAAAATTGAAAGAGAGTGTTCCTTATTAGCTTAGTAATATAAATCGTTGTTCTTGAATTGAGAGGTTATTTTCTCTGCTAATGGACTTTCAACTTCGGTACAATTTCGCAATAACTTTTCCGATCTATTTTTTTTTGTGGAAAGGTTTCTCTAAAGTTCTTGTTACAGCACTGAGGCTTGATATTAAAAGTAGTAAACATGCTTACGCAAAAGCACTTTGATGAAGGAAGTGAACTCTGGATGCTTTAAGCCCCCCCAGTGGCACAGTGGTATGTCTGCGGACTTACACACTAAAAACCGGGTTTCGATACCCATGTGGGCAGAGCACAGATAGCCCATTGTGCAGCTTTGTGCTTAATTCTAAACAAACAAACAAAAAAATGGATGCTCTAAAGATTATTTACTTTGAGACAATACAATTACAAATTGATGCTTGTTGTAGCCATCAATAATCATCGTTTACTTTAGACCTTAATATTCGACGTTTTACAGATGGGGTATTATAAAGTTTTAAAAATAGAATCTGTATACTCGCTACTTTTCTTGCCCTTACTGCTTCTAGAATCAAATTGTGCTTCTGGATTCACAGGCCTTCTTACAGTAGCTCAGCAACAGTTCAATAACATTAGTATTTTTATTTCAAAAGCAAATTTTTTTTTTCATTTCGAGCAAAGCTACACGAGAACTATCTGCGCTAGCCGTCCCTAATTTAGCACTGTGAAACTAGAGGAAGGCAGCTAGTTATCACCACCAACCGCCAACAAATAGTGGGCTGAATGGAATATTATAACGCCTCCATGCTTGAAAGAGCGTGAATATTTGGTACGACAGGGATTCGAAGTGCTTTAACCACTTGGCTATACGGGTTATTGAGCAGTAAAAATCAATCTTGAAACAAAAACAAAAAACTTGAAATGTTATACTGGAGGTAAAGTTTTGTTCCTGTTGTCTATTTGTTTGTTTTGAATTTCGTGCAAAGCTACACGAAATCTACCTGCGCTAGCCGTCTCTAATTTAGCATTGCAAGGCTAGAGGGAAGCCAGCTAGTCATCACCACCCACTGCCAACTTTTAGGCTACTCTTTTGCCAAGGAATAGTGGGATTGACCGTTACATTATAACGCCTACTCCGCTGAAAGGGTGAGCATGTTTGATGCGACGGGGATTCGAACCCGCGGTCGTTCTTATGAAGCTGGAATGAGTTGAAATTGAAAACTTAACAAGAATAACTTGTCATGAAGAAACAGAGATAAAGCAATTTAAGTAACATAAGGTGCTCAAAATTACCTTATGAATATCAAACAGTAACGGTTTGTTCCTAATTTCTTATCAATAAAGTAAACGTTTATTCCATGTCCTATACTTCTCATTAAATTATGTAATATCATTTTTCATCGCACATATAACCTTTCATAACCTTTTTTTGGTTATGAAAATGAAATACAGTTTTAAAACGAAATGTTCAATAAAAATTATTGAAAAGCTGCACTCTGTTTATTTTATTAATATAAAATGAATATAAATTTACATTTTTATTATCACCTTACAGTAAATTTAGGACTAGTTGATAGATTCATATTGGTTCAAGTCCGTTTGTTTTTCAGATATATATTGTCCCATGATTTGGGATGGCGTTATGTGCTGGCCGTTTGTACCAGCAGGAACACATTATAATATGCTATGCCCACCCTATGTACACGGATTCAATAAAAAAGGTGAGTGTTGAAAAAATCGGTCGTTTTTTTGAGCTCAACCCTGAAAAGAAAGTAATTGTTTACGTATAATTGTTTATAGAACAATTGGAGATGAACTGGTATCATAATCAATACACGTATATGACTACAGCATATCATGTTTAATCTATTACATTTATACTGATTTAGATAATAAAAAATATGTAACTGTAAAATATTATCATTGTGACCTTTACACAAGCTCTCACAAATAATGATATAAAAAGAACAGCAAATATCTAACATGTAAATTCGAACAACTTTTAATATTTCAGTATATTTCTGGTTATGACTGAATATTATGGTGTTAAATAATCCGTTGTTTATACCGAATTATATGACAAAAACATGCTTATGTAACTATGGAATACTATTAATTTGACGTTTACTTATACTATGGCGCCTCTCGGTGACTAAGACATAAAAATCGGGTTTCGATACTTGCAGTGGGTAGAACAAAGATAATCCATTGTGTATCTTTATGCTTAACAGAAAATAAACATTATATTCTCAGAAATAATGACATGAGTTCAGTATATAAATCCCAAACCCTTTCAAACGTTTCGGTTATTTAACTCTCACTTAAGCTATAAGTAAGAAGAACAATTCATGAGATTAATATATAGATATTGTGGTTTCAAAGTCCGAATATAAGGTAATGTAGTTAAAAAAAACGACCATTACACTCCAGAAAATTATAAGACAACTTTTATGTTAATCAACATTGTTTCTTTCGTCTTTGCGCTTCTTCCATAATTTTGATAGGCCCGGCATGGCTAAGCGTGTTAAGGCGTGCGACTCGTAATCCGAGGGTCGCGGGTTTGCATCCCGGTCGCGACAAATATGCTCGCCCTTTCAGCCGTAAGGGCGTTATAATGTGACGGTCAATCCCACTATTCATTGTTAAAAGAGTAGTCCAAGAGTTGGCGGTGAGTGGTGATGACTAGCTGCCTTCCCTCTTCCCTCTAATCTTACACTGCTAAATTAGGGACGGCTAGCACAGATAGCCCTCGAGTAGCTTTGTGCGAAATTCCAAAACAAACAAACAAATCCATAATTTTGGAGATTTCTTTCCTATATTAAAAGGAAATTTTATTCCAAATGTTTACAAACTCAGTTGTAACATTAAGAGATAAACACAGCAAGCTCTCTAAATTCTGTTGGTATATTTTAAGATTTTTAAAACTTAAAATATAACGTTATTGTTATATAAACAGACATTAAATTTGTCAACCTAGCTGAAAATCATTCATATATTTAGAAATTTGAAACAAGAAATTAGGCTGACTGGTCAGAAAATTTGAAATTCAATTAATATAATCACAATGTTAAAATATTTCATAAAGAGTGATGTTATCTGTCATCAAGATAGCACTGAAGCTTTTGCCCTCCTTAGATTGTTTTATATGTTTTATTATACTTTATTTCACCTCCACTTCATATGGTTATGATTCATATTAATCTATTCTTATATTTTATATAACTCATCAGCTTTAGCAAGCAAATTTTGTACAACTGAAGGCAAGTGGTGGCTTAACGAAAACTTCAATCAAACCTGGACCAACTACTCTTTGTGCACACAGAAGGAACCAGTAGAGTTAGAAATCACTACTTACAGCGCCGGATTCTATCAGGTAATAGCAACTGTTATGTATATATATATAAAACATATGTGTTAAAAATTTCAAGCTAGAAAGAACTTTACAAGGTGACCTTTATTAGCTTATCTGTAAGTTTGAAGGCTTATAACATTAAATATCGCGTTGAAATCTGTAGTGTTTAAGAAACAAACAAACTACATGGTAATATTAAGATTAAACATGTAGAATCTTATTTCTCTACTTTTATGATGTCACGTAAAAACTCAAGCATGAACAAAAACATATTGAGATTTGTCCAGTGTTTTTCTTTGGATAATTATGTAAAGCTAAACAAATGACTATGTGCAATATCTATCGTTAATTTTCAGCTGATAGACTAAAACAAATATTTTTAGTGAACAGCATTCACCGCCAACTATATATAGGGTTATTCTTATCAAATAGTGTTATTGACCGTTACTCTCATAACGCAATTGTGTCATATTAAGATGTGACAGCAATGTAAGTTTGGGTTTCCGAACAATCAAAACATCGGCGTTGCTGAGAGTATGAAGACTAACAATAATTAAAAATGCGATTATTAAATTTCATAATTAGAGGGTTTATCCTTGATAAAACTAAAATACTTACTTCAAATGAGCATGCAATTATTGCAAATACAAAAATTCTACATGATCAATACATTGAGGAATCATGACGAACGCAGTTTTTTAATAGTTTGTATAAGTACCTTTATTGGAGCAAGTTTTAAACATGGCATTCTCAAAATCCTAATATGGATCAAGAAAAGGAAGTACGGTGTTATATTCGAGTTAGGCTCCATCACGTCTGCGTGTGTATACGGGCGCGTTTAAGCCATCTTAACATTCTTTAATAGGGAGAGTTGCCATATAGATAAAAACACACAACGTCCACATTTCAAGATAAGTTATCTTAGCTTCAGGGAATAGTTTACGGATATATAAACAAATACATAGCGTAACTTGTTGTTTTGAATTAAGTACAAAGCTACACAATGGGCAATCGGGTATCGAAAGCCGGATTTTAGCTTGTAAGTCCGCAGACATACCGCTGAGCCACTGGGGGGTCCATAGCGTAACTTAGCTTAGGATGCTTTAAATACTACTGAAACTAACGCTGTGCTGTGAATCGAGTTAATAATTCCAGTTTATGAACTTTGTCAATAAATATAAGTTTTATGGTCATTTCATTCATCTTTTTATTAAATCATCTTTGTGCCAAAAGATTTAATTTTCTGCCATACGACACGAGATTCTTTCGGCTTTCTATAAAACTTCATCTTATTTTACTGTTGCAGCCTTCCAGGTACGGTACATTATTAACAAACATATGGTCGTTGTGACAATTTTTGTGACATAAGGATCAAATTACTAACCTCAGGTTATTCGCCGCAGATTTCAACGACCAAATAGCACCTTAATCGCTAAGAATAGTGTGCTGGTATCGATTTCATTGGTTTCGTAACTTTCTTTCGTGTTCACTTTGGTAAGTATCCCTCCCATTGTAGTATCCAACACATTAAACTTTGTTAAGTATCCCTCCATTGTAACATCGAACACATTAAACAGATGCATGCTTTGCTCTAAGCTACCATATAAATGAACAATCTCCTACGAAATATTTTATACTAAATCTTGATATTTCTCAGAGACTAAAGCAACTTTACTTACTACTACTAATATGGATCAAGAAAAGAAAGTACGGTGTTATATTCGGGTTTTAGTGACCATTAGCATTGATAACATACACACATCTAGCCTAAAGAGATGAAGATTATTTCTTACGAAACCTACTAGCTACATAAAGCAAATGTTTGTTTGTTTTGTTTTGAATTTCGCGCAATTCTGCTCGAGAACTAGCGTTAGCCGTTCGTAATATAGCAGTAAAAACTAGAGGAAAGCAGATTGTTAACACCATTCACTGCTAATTCTTGGGTTTCTTTTTTATCAACGAATATTGTGATTGATAATCACGTTTTAATATCCTCAATACTGAAACATCGAGCATGTTCGATGACAAGGATTCGAACTTGTGACGTGTAGTGACCAACTGTGCACCTCCACTGCATACAAAGTGTGAAAGTAACTCAATAGAATATACCACAAAACTTACAAAAATCACTCAGAATGGCAGACAAGCATGTTAAATATCGCACTTCAGAATCATGAGAAACTGTTCTTACATGGGAAACTGAAAATAACTTCAGCAATGGAAGCATACTTAATATATTATTGTAAAATTCTCAAGTAACCTATTTTTACTGGAAGAACATTTTTCCATATATAGATTATTTATCTCTTCCACTTCGACATAAGTGATTGTTTGAATATATTCGATTTTAATAAAAACTTAGCAGATTAATATTTATAATTTAATATAAGTGTATTAATTGGTTAATTTATTAGCGTATTCCGTACCGCCAATCTGTAAGAGCGTTATATGCGAAAATAAATCCCTTTCAGCTTTTGGGGTGTTATAAGTTACAGTCAATCCTACTACGCGTTGGTAAAAGAGTAGCCCAAGAGTTAGTGGTGGGTGGTAATGACAAACTGCCTTCCCTTTAGCCTTTCCCTGTAAATTATGTTACATTGCACGAAATTCAAAAGAAACAGATATCGTAGTCTATTTATTATAGACTACTGCTCTGCACTTCAAATAATGTAAATATATTAATGTAGCCGTTTCGTACAATAACTAATTTAAAGCCTGTCTATGTTTTAAAAAAATGTCTAATTTTAAGTCATAAAATAACATTACAGCTTTATTTAGTGATATTATTAAATGTGATAAAGTTTAGTCCTAATTAAACTAGAGCAAAAATTACGCAAAATTAGCATAATCAGCTTATCGAATCCAGGAAAAAAAGCCACTGGTATATTTCGTGAAAATATGATTATAGTTATAATTAATTCTTGTTTCATTTTTTTCACATCTGGAATTTATAAATTAGATCTGTTGAAGTTATGGTGATAAAATAAAAGAGGTTCAATATTACTCAAACCATTTTTTTATTATTAAAATACGTTTTTTTTTAAATATTGCATTTTTGCCCACTACTGTAAATGTGTTGCCATCACACATAATTTGTGTTCTTAATATCTACAAATAATGTATTGTCAGTTAATAAGTGATTTAAAATATTTTTGTTCAGTACTTAATTAGTTGTGACATTTAAATAAAATGTCTTTTTGTGTGTGACTTTTTCTACCCCGTGACTTCATTTCCTTTCAACAATTTATCATTGAGATATGATTGCTTATTCAAGTGTTCGAATTAGTAAAATTAATAGATATTTTTATTTCCTCAAGGTTTGTTACACTTTGACTAACTTACTGTATACCACACTGCAAGATTTACTCATTGGATTATACATCTCCCAGACTTTTGGGCCTGTGAAATATAGTTTAATAAACTATAAATGATTAAGTTATTTTTTTCTTTTCACAATACACAGATTTCACAGCTTCGATGTTGGTTAAATATAGATCAATCAGTAGGGGTGGTCATTAGAAGTAGCGATGGGATTTACCCAATTTCCTCTTTTACCGTATGGGATATACATACAGCCTATGTACTTTTAGTCATTGTTGACATATTTATATTCAAAACATTAATTCTAGCCGTCTCTAATTTAGCAGTATAAGACTAGAGGGAAGACAATTAGTCATCACCACTTACCACCAACAATTGGGCTACTCCATTAGCAAATAATAGTGTGATTGACCGTAAAATTATAACACCTCCACGGCTGAAAGAGTGAGCATGTTTGGTGAGACGGTGATTCGAAGCCGCGACCCTCAGATTGCGAGTCGAATACCTTAACCACTTAACCATATCGGACCAACTTATATTAAGTAAAATGTTTTAAGGCCAATAAAAGAAAGAAAATACTGTTTAAATAATCGAACTCGGACTTATTTCGGAATTCCTTTTTATATTCGTAATTATTAAAAATCATAATTGTTTTTAATTTCGTTTACAAATCTTATTTGAGGATTTTAAATTTAACTGATTAATAATTTCACAGCAACACCTGTAAACAGTGTTTGTTTTATTATAAGACATCTAAATAAACACATTATTTCTTTTCTGTACTTTAACCATCAATTTAGGATGAAAATACGCAAAAGAAGCTTACCAAGAACAGAAATGATTTGGTTTTGTACTTACGTATTTGTTTGCACATTTTATATTAAATATATGTCTCTTACTACAAAACTTGTTATGAGCATATAACGAAGAATACGTAATTATTTTAAATTATTTTTATTTCACTTATTATAGAGAAACTAAATACATATATCTAATGAAATTATCACAAATGGAGATACTTCCTGTGTGTGACATAGCAACAGAATACCTACATACTAACTTAGCCAGGTTTCTACACACATAACAACAAACCCAATAAAAATCAATAAATGAATCAAACAAACTATTTGTTACCTTTCATAAGTCTGTCATCATGAACCACACAGATAAATCTGCTAGTATATTAGTTTAATTTACATTCAACATCGTAGAAAAGAAATGTTTTTTTTTGTATTTAAATTTATACATGAAACACTTAATATTATTTTTGATCTTCTTTATCGTATTCATATGATCATCTACATACTTCAATTTATGTAGTTCTGAAAAAGGGATTATTCTATGTTACTTTATACGTAAAATTAATATCTTTAAGCATTCATAGCTCAAGAAAAGTTCAACTTCCAAAAATTCAATAAATGAACAATTAATCATGAAGCACTACATTAGTGAAACAATTGAAGTGACGTTAGAAGTTGAGTTAGACAACTTTGTGCTCCAAAGTATTTCATTCATTTTTACTGAATGATAAAAAAACATTTTATTTACAGAATGAGCAACCATCGTCTTCCCCATCTTCAGGAGGAATTCCAACAGCCCACTGCGAACAATTTTTGCAGAATATTAAAATGTTTAATCATGTTCTTACACAAATAAAATTATTTGAAAACAAAAACATATGGAGCACTCCCAGAGTGATTGATCTGAATATATCAAAAGTGACTTCATTTAGGAAAAAACAATGAACAGACCACACAATCCAGTTTCGAAAAGCGATTGGCAAATACTAACTTATTTTGTTTATTTGTAAATTTATTTTATTTTCCAAAATATAAATATCAGTGAAAAAAAAGATGATTGAGAAAGTGTGTTTTTCGTTACTTCTGCTGCAGTAGACAAGTTTCACGGCTCATCCGTGTTGCTTGAAAGAGTGAAGGACGTCACATGTTATTTAAATACTTAAAGTATTTCAGGTTATTAGTGGTGAGTAAAGAACTATACATCAAAACCAAAAATTATTTAACTCATGGACAAAGGAAATCGTATACCTTCAAAATAATTTTTCAGATGAACAAAGTGCATATAATCTTCATTCTTTTTACACATTAAATGCAGAATAGTATATAGATATCCATTAGAGATTGAGCGTCTTGTTATGAACCTAATTTTTAATAGTTTGTAAATGAACACAAGATGTACATATGGTATATTTTTCTAAATATATTTAGTATTGCATAAACTAAATGTACGTTTTCACAGACCTTCATAAAGATATTCACATTGTTTGCTTTATTATAAGATACCTGATTGATTGTTTGAAATTAAGCACAAAGCTACACCATGGATTGTTTGTGCTTTGCTCACCACGGGTATCGAAACTTGGTTTCTAGCAATATGACTCCGTTCAAAACACATTTGCTGTAAATGTAGATAATCAACTCACCTAGTCGTTTTTTTTTCTTCTTCTTCAACAGAAGTATGGCAGTTAAGTAGAGAATAAAATATCAAAGTAACCATAGCAACTAATTCAGACTTTGTAAATTAAGGTTTAAAATTGATTACCTTTCTTGTCAGTGTTATAATTATAGGAAAATTAACTGATCATCTAATACCTTAGTAAGCTAACAAATTTCTTTCTTTCGAAGAGTTAAACATAAGCCTGAGTTAAAAATCTCTGCTGCTTCCACCTCCAGAAACTTCAGCAGTGAGTTCCTGATTTACAATACTAAAATTCAAAGTTCGTTTCTTCATGATAGACAGAGCACATGTAGTCTATAGCTTATTATTGCGCTGTAAACTTCAGTAACTATTTTTATATAAGGAGTATGTTATACAAACAGCAATATCAGCATAATATTTGTCTTTTAAATGTAAAATCAAAACACTGTGTAAACCGAAAGGGTTAATAATCTATTTTTTATCATTAATTTCAAATATCAGTTAAAAGTGATATAGAAATAATTCTTAAACTAAATTAAAATCATACAATTCCATTTTCGTACCAAATTGAAATCCTCTGTCATACAAGTTTAACGTAAATTCTGTGTTGAACGCACAATGTGAACTACTAATAGTTTCACAGGATTGCTGTGTTAGCGATTTTACCAAATTTCATATGTTTCAAAGGAACTTGAAATATTAGTTTAATTATTAGTTTTAAGTTGTGTTGTTCAAGTTGGTTTACTTAAGGACTTTCTGGATGAGTGTATTTAAATAAACATATACCGTATGGGTCCTCCGGAATATCGAAAAAAATTTGTGTATCGGACACTAAAATCAAATTAAGCAACCAAATATCTGATCAACTAAAAATCTAGTACTTTACCAATTATGTTAGTAAACAGTGACTCTCAGATTGTAGACTTGAAGACTGGTACTGCTATATCTGTGAAATAACAATAAAATCAGACTTTTGAAAACTGGTATTTCTATGTTTGTGAAATAATACTAAAATTAAATTATGTTGGTTTTACATTAAATAAATAATATTGTTTTTATTATGCAAAGTATTTGTCCAATATTTTTAGTTTTGTACATATTAAAATGAAAACGTGTTTATTTCTAAAATAGACTACAAACAAATTTGGTACACTAAATAAACACATTTTAATTACGCGGGCACACGAAACCTTTGGAACGAACACTATAACATACTTGAAACCAGAATTCCTAGAATATGGTATACATTTTAAAGAACGAGACTTGTTATAAGAGAATGCGTGATTGGCCTTTACAGATTCACCTTACAAACCTTATATTTATATATATTGACCTTATTTACAAAGGGTATATGAAATAGTGTTTCTATGTTTAGATTAAATTTTTAAGCATTTTTATTATTTCATAAGAGACATGTTTGACTCTAAGATTATAAAGTTTTGTAAATTATAAACGTTTATCATGTTTGTTTGTTTTTGTCTTAGCACAAAACATAATAACGACTGGATATCTCAATAATTCAAGGAAGGAAGGTCTATTTTGTCATACTAGTATATCAAAGTGAATGGGGTTCGATAACTTAAGTGTAAGATCAGACACGATAGATTCTAAGAACAAGAAAGAGATAATACAAGTCATGATGAATTCATCCCCCCAGTGGCTCAGCGGTATGTCTGCGAACTTACACCCTAAAATCCGGGTTTCGATACCCGTGGTGGGCAGAGCACAGATAGCCCATTGTGGAGCTTTGTGCTTAATTCAAAACAACAATAAAAATGATGAATTGAAAACAATCCAACCGTATTTTCAGTTTGAGTTTGCTCTGGCCCCCCAGTGGCTCAGCGGTATGTCTGCGGACTTACACGCTAAAATCCGGGTTTCGATACCCGTGGTGGGCAGAGCACAGATAGCCCATTGTGGAGCTTTGTGCTTAATTCAAAACAACAACAACAACAAAAGTTTGCTCTATTAGTCTTAGTTTATGGGATTTAGATATTAATTTACAATATTTGAACGTTATACGTATCAAATCTTCTTTTTCAGAGCTTATTAGGTTGCGAGTTAAATTAGTGTGTGTGGATGATTAAATTCTGGCTCAAAACTTTTTTTAAAATTTATGTGGAAAAAAGTTCTTTTCGGGAATACATAAAATTTAAATTTAACTAATTTATTTTCTCGCATTCAAATGCTATGCTTATTACAGAACAAATAGATGAAAGTTAACCAAAACATTAATGCAGGATTAAAATTGTTTCTGTAGTTTTCGCAGTTGAGATCAAATGGTTGCAGGTTGAGATAAATAGGTATTACCAAAGGGTTGCCCTGTGACGACGCTTAAATAATAAAAGTTGGCATTCATGTTTAAACAAGATTAACAATAACGCTGTAATGGTGACAATCAAATCCCACTGTTCGGTTAAACAATGGCTATCAAAGAGTTGACGATAGATATTGTTCACTAGCTGCTTTCTCTTTAGTTTATGCTGTAAAAATTAAAGACGGCGATATGTAGATGAATCTTACGTAATTTTGACAAAAGTTATAAAAATCAAACAAATAGCTACGCTGTAGCGCTACACAAATACGTACATAAATTGAGTATGTTGTATAAAATGATTTCGTGCCTTACCATGCTGTTGCAGCCTATCTCACTACGTTTGAATATGTTCTCATACTTATTAATTACAAGGGATATCTTCATCTTGGAAATTCAAAATCTTTGGTTTGAACACATCCCTGTGACCTGAATGTACGAATACTTTTCATTAGAAAGGGTTGTTAGAAATACTTCCCAAAAGAAATCAGTTTTGGAGGGCATAGCTCTTCCCATAAGTCCCCAAGTCGCCCAGCTACATGTCTGCGGATTCACACTGCTAGAACCGGGTTTAGATAGTCATGATGGGCAGAGCAAAGATAGCCTATTATTTAGTTTTGTGCTTAATTACAAACACAATCTCTCTACCTACAAAAATCCAAACAATATCAGATGTAGCTCTCATAAATGCCTTTCTATGGCACATTCTTATTGGATGTAGTTGTCACGTGACTTGCTGATTTGCATACTCAAATCGTTTTAATGTAATATTCTAAGCTAACCTTTCTATATATTCATTCTATACAAACCTTTCTATATATTCATTCTATACAAACCTTTAATATTCATTGTTAGCTTTATGCTCTTTTAATCTTTTTTATTTATTGGAAAATCTTATAAACAAAATTAGAATTGGCTAGTTTTACTTTATAGCACTTTATGTCACAAAAGTGCCATTTGTTGTCAATATATATGAGTTTGTATGAGTAGCATTAGAGACATCAACATTTTCTCGATAATTCAAGGTATTTATATAACATACAGCTTTATTTGATATGTTTTAAAACACTATGTTCACTTAGTATGTAATAGTTGTTCGACCATATTTCAATGGTTTTATTTTGTTCTTTTACAGCCACATTTATCTACTATCAAACTAATATCCAAAATAGGCTATGCTGTATCCCTTTCCACTTTAATTGTTGCGTTCCTTATCTTGACCTTCCTGAGGTAGGTTATCGTTCAGTATGTAAAGTTAGTTGCACTTTATAAAAGCGATTTGTACATGTTAAAGTAGAGATGCCACGAACATATTTAGCGCCTATATGTGTGTGTGTGTGTGTACGGTTGTTTCTATTTGGTTTATTATGAATTTTCGATATTCAATGCTGGTTACAGCACTTGACTCTACGTGAGACTGGATAAAAATCTAGCGCCAAATCTGCACGCCTTTTCAAGCGTGAGAGCGTTATAATTAAATGTTTAATCCCACTATTCATTAGTAGCCTAACAGTTAGCTTTAATAGCTTTGCTATAAACAAAATAAATTGAAAAAATAAATGCCATTAATCAAATTATAATTAGATTTACACATCACTATCATTCACAAACAACATACTTGTAAAAGGAACTGTTAAATTACGTAGAGCTATAGGACAAAACATTTTCAAGAACAGAATTATACTAGAAATGCATGATAGTGGAAAAAATTGTTAGATATCAAATTATATACATATATTATTTTTATAGTTATGGTTTTGTTTATGGTGAGTTTATTTTCTTCTAAGGATTTTTAGTTTCATTAAAATGTGTGAGTGAGATAGCCACATCGGGCTATCTGCTGAGCCCATCGAGGGGAATCGAACTCCTGATTTTAGCGTTCTAAGGCTGTCGATTTATTGGTTGTTCATTTATTGTCCTGCTCAACATTTCTTGCAACTTGAGCTGTTATTTCTAGATCTTATGTAGTGCAGCATAAAGTATGTAATTGGTTCAATATACACCATCAAAATTTATTAAAGTACTTATTTCAAAAGAAATAAGTGTAGCTCAACTTTGATGCGGTTCATTTAATATAAAGAGTTTGAGCAGGTTTAAAACATAAGCTTTAAATAAAGACACACTGGCAGAAAAATCCTTAAGTTTATTATCTTTCACCAATTGTGACTTAAATCAGAATAGCAGGTTTTTGTTAACAGTTAAACTCTTAACAATGCTGTTTAGTCTAACCAACACTGAACTTGTAGAAGCTGAAATAGGTTTCAAAATTCATGTCCAACTACACAAAGATCTCATTGAATTCACTATAGATAATTTGGGTATTTAATACAACAAGCTGTCTAAGCGCATAAAGTAACCTGCAGCACAGATATTAAGGCCAAGTGATGTGACGTGTCAGCAGCAGCCAATGATGGCCAAGTAGAGCATGACGTCACGAATAATAAGAGTGGAATGAGCACACAGAGTGTATGTTTTTACCTCCGCCGAAACCCTGGAGTTCGATTAAACTCAGATAAAGAACCTTTGCTGTTGGATCTTGGAAAAATATGACAAAACGCGTGTCCTTTCAAAGAGCTTTTTAAATGGGAACTGTTGTGTGGAGCAACAATAAATAGCCATAGACATCAAAGTGAACATGGACGATAGGAGAAATAGGATGTTGTTGTGTTTTACAGTATGAAATGCAATAAACCCAGTATTTAGATGAACATAAACGAGTGTTATGTGTTGAAGTTTACTGATTTTATCTGAACTAGCATAACTGACTGTCAGAATTATAGCACCGTCTCAGGTGAAAGTGCGAATTGTGTTTAGTGGGATATAACTAATCGAGCCTTGAACCTCACGAAATGCAATTTCTCACCCTTAGGAGTGATGTAAGTTATTGTGATGGCAGATTGAAGGAATGTTCAGTTTTATAAAACGAGGAAATAATCTAATGACATTATGAAGGAGCTATTCGTATTTCATATTGAAACTTTAATGAAATATGAATAGTTAAAATAGTGTATTTTTGTTTACGGTTCCACGCTTGTACAACGGTAAGTCTACAGATTTACAACGCAAAAATCAGGGTTCGATTCGCCTCGGTAAACTAAGCAGATAGGCCAATGTGCCTTTGCTATGAGAAAGATACAAACACACACAACCATTCTTGTTTATATATTTATATCTGTATTCAAAAAATGGTCAAAATAGTCTCTGCTAAGTTTGTATTTAGATGCAATGTATTCCAGAAGAGATTTAAGAATTTATGAAAGAGAAATTTTGTCACAAAACATAAATAGAAAATTCAATGAAAGAAGCCTACGACCAGTCATATATAAATTCATACGTGATGCCGAAGTAAAGAGGCTATATAGAATATATTTGTCATGTAACGGCTTAAAACAGCAACAAATTGTAGAATCGAACACTACTAAAATCCAGGAGGTTAGTTGGTTACATGAATGAACTTGTTCATAAATTGGGTGTGTATATATTTGGAGAAAGATCTTGATAAACGTTTTATGGGCTTTAATTAATGAATATATAATACTTACAGTAATTTCATTGAAATATCATAATAACTACGATGAATGAAAAGAATATCCCAGTAGGTTAAGTTTACTGCAAGTACTGGTGCTTTTCAAAATGACCTATTATAGACCTATTTTCGAGGAATCTGTTGCAGACTGCCTTGCTAAAGAGGCCTTTAATAATCTACGCTGGTCTAATCAGTCACAAGGTATCTGCTACTAAACCATTGTGTTTTATTTTTCTTTCGAAAAGAGATTTAAATATCATCTTCTTTCTCCGACATCCCTATAAGAAGTAGAGACATTTATTGTTAAATAAAGTAGACTTTCCCGTTAAAATTTCCCTATACAATATTCGCTACATATTTTGTTTTTTGACATATTTATGTTTTTATCTCTATTTTTTCTTATCAGAAACTACTTTTTCAACTATAAGTATCTGCATTTAAAGTACATTATCATTCTGCATCTCATACTTGTAAATAATGGTTAAATGTGTTAAAAATTTACCTGTTCGTTAGGTACCATTCAGTCATATCCAAAGAGTATCTTATATTTTCATGTAATTTTTATTATGTGCTATTTGTGTACGACTTGGTTTGGTTTATTTTGAATTTCGCGCAAAGTCACAGAAGGGCTATCTGTGCTAGCCGTCCCTAATTTAGCAGTGAAAGACTAGAGGGAAGGCAGCTAGTCATCACCACACACCGCCAACTCTTGAGCTACTCTTTTATCAAAGAATAGTGAGAGTGACTGTTACATCATAACGCCTCTACGGTTGAAAGAGCGAACATATTTGGAGTGACGAATATTCAACCCCGCGACCCTCGTGTTACGAGTCGCATGCCTTAACACGCTTGGCCATGCCTGGCCTTATATTTTTGACAAGTAGAAATAGTTCTCTCGTATCATGAATTGGTTTGATGAATTAATATATTTCAGTATTTCTCCTGGTAGTCAAAATTAAGACCTATCAATAAAACAAACTGGAGTAAAATTATACAACGTTTCACTGAAGTGAGGTATGTTCAGGTGAACTGATTCCTCAAAGATTATTAGAAAGTTAGACACGTTAATAAAAGTAGGTTTGAATCAGAAAATAATTATAATAATCTGTGTTTGATACGTTGATTGGGTTTCAACTTGTATGAGGGGAAAACGAATTGGATACTTTTTGATAGACTTTGAAGAAAATCTTTGTTTGAACACATATAATAAAACTGTATGTGTACTTACATAGAAATAAGTTCACGGTCGCCTCTTTGGGATCAGCGAATAGCCCATTAGCATTCTATTCCTTAAAAAGGATTTCTGTTCGACTTATTACGATTAAAACCACGAGAAATGAGCCAAGAAAGCGCTTCAATTCGACGCGTTATTTTGTTTTCAAATTATTGTTTGGCTGTAGCATTTAAGAAATAGCAAATTGGATAAGAAAATAAATGACAGTGTTAATCCTTTCGACCCGAATGTTGTATGATACTACTATATCATCCTAGCAATAAATGATATCTGTCATAGAAAACAAAGAAAGAAAGCAATTAAAACAAAGTAATTGCATCGACTCTCTAAACAACGTTTTTATGCTAAAACTAATTAAGCATATTTATTTAAAGTTCCTGTATCATTAAAGCTGGTGTTGGAAACATAATATGTGTGTAACTGAGAAGATTCTCTTCATAAATCATTATTTATCATTATGAACTATATTGTGTTAAATACTGAATAAAATATCAAGTAAGAATATTAGAAGGTTTCATTCTTGAGCTACTCTTTTACCAATGAATAGTGGGAGTGACCGTAACTTTATAACGCTCCCACGGCTGAAAGGGCGAGCATGTTTGGTGTGACGGTAGTTGGAACCCGCGACCCTCAGATTACGAGTCGAGTGCTTTAACCATCTGGTCACGTTGAGCCTTCATTTATTATTTTCTTTCTTCCACTAACAAAAAGACTTTCTTTTTGCCATATATAGAAGTCGCTTATAATTGGTCAGTTTTGTAGTAACTAAAAACCGGGTTCTGCTTCTCACTGTCAGTTTAGCACTAACGATCCATTGCGTAGCCTTGTGTTTAACAATAAAACTAAATAAGTAAACAGTTTTCATTTAGAAAATAGTTTAAATCGCAATTTTTACTCTGAAACAAAAAAATTATTATATTGGTTTAAATTGTCTTCATAAAAACATTTTTACTGCCAGCCATGTACTACCTGTGGTTTGTTTGCTTTTATAAATGTCTCTGCTTGATGTACAATACAAATATTTTGTATGTATTATATATTAAATGATCTGAGTTTTGATTTAAGTTATCCAAACCTTTATTTTTTTCAGGAAACTTCAATGTCCAAGAAACAACCTACATATACAGCTTTTTCTGTCATTCATGATGAGAGCTCTAATGTTTCTTCTGAAAGATGCTCTCTTTGTAGCTGGAATGGGACTTCAAAGTAACGTAGTTATTTCAGAAGATGGATTACCCCGGTTTCTGGAATTAAAAAACGTACGTAGTAATTGTATTATGAATGTGCTTCTCTGTTGCATTTCTTTATTTCCTGTGATTATCTAGTAGTCACATACTTAATTACTTATACTAATCAGTTATCGTATATTCTAATTGGTGTGCAATTATTTATAACTTAGAAGAGCCTTGAATTTTGGCTTGATTTGTAATTACATATTTACATTTTTATATATTAATGGTTTCATTAGCATATAAACTGACATTCAAACTAAACAATTCAATTTAACATGTACAAACACAATAATAATAACAAAGGTGATACGACCAAAATTAACTAAGAACCAGTTTCCTATTTTTTCATAATAATCACTTTCTATTATAACGTATATTTTCATTTTTTAAGGATAATACAGGCAGTCTCAACTAAGGTTTGTTTATGTATTTTATAAATTTTATAAATACATAGTGTTACGCTTATCGTAAATCAAATTTTATTTAGGTATTTCGAACCTACTAAAATGGTTTTGTGGACTCTTTTGAAATGTCAATTTTTGTAGATCAATTTTATGGGTCTTTTGTATGTTATGAGAAAACTAGGTTTGGTAAAATCTTTTCGTACGTCAGTGGTGTTTGTAGTGTAACGAGTTAGGTGCCCAGATTACACAGGAATTCTTCAAAATGTAAAACGAAGGTGAATAATGTGGTCTTTCATAATTTGACTGTTTAGTAGTCAAACAGAAAAACTATAAATTTCCAAAGGGTGTCAAACAACGCAGGAACTATATAAAGTTACATAATAAGAAAGTATACGTTTCCAAGGCATGATTAATTCCTCAAAGTTGTCAAACTATTTTTTGAGTTACTAGAATAAGACCGGTTTTTATCGCTTTCTGGCAAAGCTACATTATATATTACTGGAAAGTAGATGTGTAGTACGTATGACTTATGTTCAGAAATGAAAGTGCCATTGGTATATAAATAGTGTTACGTGTCCATTAAAAAGCAGAAAAAGATTTTTACAAACACTTTTCATTATTGAAACAAAGATTATCGCAAAGTCGAGACAAGGTTTGTGGACATTGATGTAATATTTGCCATGGTAGTATTCTAGTCATTTCCCTTTGATGATCAACATCTATTCGTGATGAGACAATGCTACAACATAACAAATTTGTATAGACACATAAATGATGCCCGGTAACAAACGTAACAGAGAGCAAAGCTGTACTATGGGCTATCTGTGTTCAACCCTCTATTGTTATCGAAACCCAGTTTCTTGCGTTGTAATTCCCTAGACATAGCGCTATGCTATTTGAGGACTTGATGCCAAGAAAAAAAAACTTTTTTCCAAAACGACAATGACTGGATCTCAACCAAAACAGGCTACGTTTCAGAGAGGTCACTTGTTGTAACAAATGATGTTAGCTCTTTTAATCCCAGAAGATGGAGCTCGTATGAAGACGCTGACATCGAACGGGCTCTTTATAGATTGTTTTCCCAGAGGTTGCAAATTCATGCAAGTAGCTGATTAATTATAGTTGTAAGAAAGTTTGAAGAAAATAATATATTTCAATGTCCCCTTTTCCATATATTATTTACTTATTATGACTTATTTTTTGGGAGGAGGTTTATGGTACAAAAGGGTCATGCTACAAACTTATAATGATTAAGATAGCTTTATGTAATTGTGAAGGGAGATGCTTCAGACACAATAAGTAAATGGTTTAGTGAAACGATAATAGTTGCGCGATAATGAAATATGGAAGTGCCATTTTTCCACCCTCTAAGACCGCTATTATTGCTCATTGTAAGATATAATATAAACTTTGAATAGAATCTTTGCAGTTGCTATAGAAATAAAATGGAAAATAATGTGAGCTATACACCTTGAAAACTAGCTGTTTCTGACTACTTCAGCTGTGCTTATTTCGATCAGCTGTTAGACTCTTTTATGTGTTGCAAACTCGGTTCTTGCTGTGTCTTGTTCGAAATGAGTAATCAAGCGTCTGCATATAAACCATAGCTTCCTTACATTACAAAGTGATCTATGTTATAACTTTAGTTAGATACGTTTTTATGAAATAACTTTAAAAAACTTCGGAAATTCAAGATGTTCATGATATGTACATTCATAGCGGCACTATGAGATATTTTATTAGCTATATATTTTTATGCACCCGCAATACAAACTTACCCTAAAATTAAAATTATTTTAAGTAGAATTAGATTAAATTAACCTGTGAGACCATGGGCGTGAGCAAATACAATTCGTTTTCCTTTATTTAGTTGGTTTCAAAACAAAATCTATCTCCTGTGCCTCTGTTGTGTTAGGTTTCACATAAATCATACCATTTTTAATGCTGCAGGTTACTAAATCACACAAAATTCTGTTTGGAATTGTCTCATAACTTACATAATCAACACAAAATTTTGTATAGAATTATGCAATCGTACATGTAAACAACACCACGTTCAATATGGAATTGTGTCAGAACCGGTGAATTTTAATACTCATTGTCTTTTTGTTAAAAATATCTGTATGTGCAAAACATTTCCGTGTTAAATCCTCAGTATAATCGGGGTATGATTGCCTGCGGCGAACAGAACCCAAACAACCCAAATATGATAATATGACTTTAAAAAATTGTAAATGCCCGTTGCGAAAATCAATATTAGCTTTTATTTAATAAAACTATTTTCCGTATGTAATTCATAATGTCAATAACAAAATAATATTAAACTGAGCCGTTTCGTAATTCGAAACCTATATGCAAACACCTACAGAAAATTTAGACTTTAAAGGCGAATTATTAAAATACAAGTAAAACTAAATAAAATAGTAGGCTTGTGGATTTAATTGATTACAAAAACTCATATGGACATGAACTAAGAAGATTCAGTTGATTTTACAGAAATTGTTAATATAGATATACTGAGTGTACATAAGACGAAAACTTATAAGTGAATATATTGGGAGATAAAACAGATTTGAGTGCCTTTCATCAAGGAATGTTTATAATCAAATCTGAATCTCTAAAAACATGGTGGGTCATGCTACAAACACAAAACAAACTTACCCTTATTACCTTAACGTAGTGGCTGAAGATTGAACAATCCTCCTTCAACCCACTCAAGATTAAGTAGTAAGGTTTACAGAAAGTTTGTCGTTCTATATGAGCCGAATGGTCGGATGTTATCAACGTGCAAGTGATGATGATGATGAGATTAGTAGGAAAAACTGAAAGCAAAGAAGAAGCAGCGACGAAATGTTGGAGAAGAAGCGAATCGACAACGACTGTCCGCAACGTATCAAACTAAACGGTTCTTATCAGAGCCAGTCATGGATTCGTACGTAGATCATGATGTCATGGCTTGGATCCGTTGATCCAATGCCGAAAAATTACGTTTCTATTGTTGTTGCAAAGCATAAAAATGATGATAATGGTTGAGTATTTATAGTAATAATTTTATTTCTATCCAGACGTACTGGAATTTTCATTCAAAACAATAAGACTTATTTATTTATTACAGAACATAGACTGCAAAATCTTTATAAGTTTCTGGCACTATTTCTTGATGGCGAACTACTGTTGGATATTTATGGAAGGACTATATCTTCACAATCTTATAATTTTGGCCATGTTTACCGACACTAGCAGTATTTCTCGCTACGTTATTATGGGCTGGAGTAAGTAAATGCTTTGAATGTCTTTATAACGTCTTTTTTAAAGTGAAATAATTCTTAAACAAAATATGTTTCAGTTTAGTTAATGTAAGATTGTTGATAACCATTGTTTTAGCCTTTTTTTTTCTGAAAACCAAATAGAAGACTTTCTGTATCCTCAAACTCTTGAATGTTACTGTTAATAGTCACATTATTTTTCTTTAGATTAACTTTAATTAAAAAAGCCTGAGCTCCATAATAACGCCAGAACAACTTATTTTTTTACAAATTATGCCATTTCTCAAAAGGTACAAGTTGAAATAGTTGCTTCTGGCATCTTGCCATCTCGTGTTTACATCATTCTTTAGCTCATTATGGCAGTGAATAGATTGTTTTTAGTTGCATCATTCTTATAAATCACCAGCATATGTCCCGTCAGAAATTACAGGGCAAGTACTACCATCCTTATTCTATAGTTTATTCAAATCTCACGTTTCGTGGCTAATTGAAATAAAGAGCTTTTTGAAATCAAGTTTCACCAACAAAGATGCAGTCGCGACAGCCAAACATTAGTACAATTCCTTTGTGAGCCAATCAAAATTAAGATCTTTCATGAAATGAATTCGTGGTATATTTATAGAATGATTATTGGCAAAAATATCTCAGATTAACAAATTCTAATATATAAAAAAGTCAGTGTATTTTAATAACAGTACGGTCCTACGATGCCTTTTACGTCATATTGCTTGGCAACAAAAGCATAACCTGATACTATTGTTAATCTATGAACTGAATGTATAAAATGTAAAAATAAAACAACTGGTGATATATATGTTAATTTCTTAATTTACAGTTTTTTGTTGTTTAAATTGGTTTGGTTTTTATTAAAAACATTACTTATATAACAGACAATAGCTTAATTCAAAAACGATTTATGTTTATAATTGAATCCATAGTATCCAACAATTTCATAATAATGTTTGTACAAATGGCTTTAGTGTAGGTGATCCCAGTCCTTCAGTGGCGCAACGGTATGTGTGGGGACTTATAATGTGTCGGTTTGTCCTTAATAACGAACAACGATAGATAATCTCAAACTACATATTTACTTTAGCCTTATTATATTAACACTCACTACAATTCTAAGGTTTTACGGCATCTCTCTTCCGGTCATCTTCCACTCCCATCGCTAAAATTGTTATGAGCAGATTATATAGAAATTTTGGTTTTATGACTTTTCCTATTTCGAGAAATCAAGGGAAATTGAAAGTGACATGTCGTGATACATACTGACTTCTATATAGGTCAGGTTATGACAGTCTCTAGATTATATCTAGATATATCATACCTACAAAACTGAAAGAACAATACTCATTAAAAACATTTTAAACTGATACAGATAAGTATGCTCAAATTTAACATTAAAAAGTGAATAACTCATAAGAATGTTAAAGTTTTTATAAAGCATTGTTTTGCAGCTCTCCCGATTCCCTTCATTGTTCCATGGATTATAGTACGTGCACTGTTGGAGGACAAATTGTAAGCTACCATTCTGAATATCTTGATTAAATAAAATAACTCACCTTTATTTATAAACAGTTTTTATGGACTTGTCGATTTTAATACATGCAGAGGACATTTGTTGAGACAGAAAAAAGAGTAGCACATATTTTAGTTATAATTTTTATTTTGATGCAGTTTTGTTTGCAGCTCAATATGAAATAAAGTCATTCGCTTTCTTAGCCTTGATTAGGGATAGTTTATCAAAATTCGACAGTTTGTCTTCTCTCCTTATTAGTCTATAATAACGACGAAGTTTTATGCAAATAAGAATTTCAATAACTAATTGTACTTTAAAACTAACAATAAAATTGTTAACATGAAATAAAAACAATTTTCATACCATAAATATTTCATTCAAAATCAGTACATGGACGATAAATTTCAAGTTCAGAAATAAATGTGGTTTTAAGTAAATAAACGGATAATTTTGTGGAATGGTATATTTTATATTATCAAATAAAAAAGAACATTTAAATATCCTTTATGAAAATAATATTATTGCTATCTTTATTAGAAACAAACCGCACTGTCCACGGAAAGGCTCTATATGCCTTTTTCAGACTAAATTGTCTGGACACATGACTTTTATTTCTGAGTATGGCAAGGGTTTTCTGTGTTACCTAGAACATGAAAAACCCGTGATATTACTGAAGTGAAGCAAGTATTAAAGGATAATTTCTTTATCGGAGCTAGAAAGTAATTTTTAAACAATTCTAAGTCTTAAATGCTTTAATCATGTAATTAAAAATTAATAAATATGTATCAAAATTTCTTTAAAACATAGATTTGTTATGTTTATATAATATTTGAGTTAAACCTAGTTCAATAGCTTTTTGAAATTTCTGAAACATATCTTTAAGTTTCTTTTCTGTAAAAAAGGCGTTCTTTATAGAAAGTTATATTACAGCCTTTTTGCGCATTTAAGAAGTTAAATTTCAGTTTAACTATACAACAATATATTTACAAACTAGTCCCCATATTTACAGCCTGCAAACATTAAAAAAATTATTGCTCTTAAACCAAAAAATATAAACCGACTAATTGATTGATCCATGAATGAAACAAGTTACGTGCATTTTATCTATATCCTAAAGTAACATATCACTTAATTCATTAAAACTTGTAATAAACAATGTATATATGTCTAAATTATGCTTTTTGTCAACGTTTAATCTTTATTTAAATGTTTATCTAAAGTTTTTAAAAACTAATTTTTAAACTGTTCATTATATGCATAATGGTTCCATAAGTTAAAACATTTTATAAATGTATTTGTTAACCATGTACTTCTGAACTTTTAATATAATATAGATAATTAAGTCTGAAGGCTGATTTAGCAACCTGAGTTCCCTTTGACATCGTTAAAAGTTTAAAACAACAGTAACAGCACGACTCACAAATGTTTCTGGTGCGCGTTGCGTGTTGTTTACCAATGTAACGCAGGTATTATTATTGGCTTCCCAACTTGTATTTCCTTCGTTATCAGACAGTGCCATTCTAAATCCAAACGTGACATTCACATATCGAGATTGAATTTCGCAAGTTTTGTGTAATTAATTGACTAATTTACCAACTGTTTACGGCTTTTGTATAATAAATAATCTCACGTATAATGTAGAGTTAAGGATATATCTTGTGGTCTTTTTTTCAAACGTGAATTATATCTTTTCTTTAGATGTTGGACAACCAATGAAAATTCTGGTTATTTTTGGATTATTCGAGCTCCAATAACGTTGTCAATATTGGTAAGTTTTCTTTTTCGAATCTATTTATTCGTTCTTTATTTCTACAAGCATAATTTTAATACAAGTTAGTAACTGGAAATTAAATTCTTTACTCATATTTACCTGTTTTTTAGGTTAACTTCATATTTTTTATCAACATAACCCGTGTACTATTTTTGAAGATGTTTGTGTCACTGACCATGCAGATAAGAAGATATAGATATCGGTGAGTCTGGAAATATATAAACAGTTCTGTTTGTGCTGATGATTATTTTTTATGTTTAAACTAAACCTTCGAAAATTCTGAAGATTTTAATTATAATTGTTTCGCGTTGGTGAAGTGAAATTGCAGTAATTTTTATGTTATTAATTGATTACATTTTCTAGCACGGAATATACACACTCACATTAGTATAAGTTCAAAATTGTTACATGAAATTATTTCAGACGTCATCTTTACTCGATGTAATAAAGAACAACAACAACAACAAAACAAAAACCTGACAGGTTTAAATATCTCTGTCCCCAATGCTCAGAAAAAAAGATAACTTTCTCTTCACCTCGTACATGAGATTTAGATCTTGTTCATGCTGCCTGAAAAAAACAAAAACCCTTCATACGAGCAAGCAGATGAAAGAAAGCCGATTAGACGCACCGAGTAGGGAGTGTGAGTATTATATCAATGACCAAAATTGGACTTAGGGTCCATTAGAGCGGCAGTGATCCCTAAATCCTATGCCAATCTTTGGTGTGGGGAAAACGGGAGAACTCCCGAGAAACCCACTTTCGCAAGTTGTTGCCAATAAAGCCAGATAGTGTCAATTTGGCTAACTTGAAGAAGAAGGAAGGGCTGACAATTTAAACCTACTTTTTGCTGATCCTGGTGAAGACAACTTTCGCTTATAATATTTTCAGTGTCATGACTGCAGATCACTGGTTGAATATCACCGAACATGAACGTAAATATAAAGGGCATAAAGAGAGGCTGCTTATGTAATAAAGATTGTCGTTACAGAGCCTTCAAAAGTGTGATGAAACGTGTATAAGGGAGAGTTGGTTTGTTTGTTAATTATCAAGTATAAAACTAAATTGTAAGTAATCTGTTACGATTCCAAGTACTGAACCCTAAGATTTAGCCTTATAAACCCTCAAGCTTACTTATGAACCACCGGGAAATATAAGAGAGAGAGAAGGAAAACATAGCTATGTATGATTAGCAAAAAGTTTTATTCTATCACAAGTTTATTTGATTCAATCAAAATTATAAAATAAAACATAATTTCAAGCAATTTTCCGTATTCATTAAAAGTTTATGATGAATATTTATTTTATCCTCCAAAGCGGAGTAAATTTAAAATAAACAAGATATTTGAACAATTTTAGTAATTCTCTTCTGAGGCTTCTTTTTGATGTTCTAACTTCTTTAAAGTTGAGATATATAAACTAAATTAGCTTTACTTAAGGAAAATCAATCCATTTTTCGTAATGTGTCTTTCCATGGTAATTGGAACTTGGGCATTAAGAGTCTATATTTGTTTTTATATTTTTGCCAATATCTCGATAAAAGTAACTGTTTCGTATTAAGTAATTATTAGAAACGTATTTGATAACTATAATAATTACAGTACTCTCTAACAAAATTTAAAATTTTACAATTTGAAATAATGTGTTTTTATTTTTTAAAAAGTTTATTGTTCTCACTAGCCCATTGTGGAGCTTTGTGCTAAATTTCAAACAAAAATGTTCACACTTTAATGTCACCATCAATTTCAGCTTGTTGTTTATACCCCTGATATACGCTTACGTAGTGTTGTTAATGTCATCATTAAGTTTTTAACCATCCTGTTAATAGACCCGAGGGCTTAAATACTTCTAATAAAGATAGGATGTAATAAAAAACATTTCTTACCTTCAAACTTTCTCCAACAATTACTGCTATTGCGGGCTAAATTTAGTTCACGCACTTAGATAATGTCACACTGAACAACTGCAGACTTGTTTGTTTTTTGGGTAGTACAGAGGTAATAGGAACAAACCATTGCATAGTTTGAAGGCAAAATTCACCGGAGACAGCTTTAAATATGGATTCCATATTAATAATTGTTCGCCAATAAAATATAGAAATTTAAGAGAAAATGATAACCCATGTGATAAATACGCCGTTGAAGTGGTGAGAGGTTTACTATTCTTGGACACATGTCGACTGAAATAAGTAAAACTATCAATCTAAACTCGTAGTTTCTAACCATGGAGTGTGTTTACATTATATATACAATGTTGCCACCAAGTTAAACTCGTATTTTGTTTTACCATGGTGTATGTTCACATGATATATTTATGTTTGAAACCTTCGGTTCTACTTTAATTTAAATCTGTGCAGAAGGATATCTTCATGGAAGAACTTCTTTTAGCAATTACCTTACGATTATACACAGTGTTTATTTAACGAGAAACTATTCTGATCCATGTTGTTACTAAAACCACAGTTTAATAACGTGTGTTTTTTGCTACAAGTAATTATATGAATGTTATATATTGCTTTTTTATAATTAATGCTACTGGTAATTTTGTTAATATTATGTATATTTACTTTGTTACACAACGATTTTGAATCAATGCTTATACTATTTTTATAACTTAATGACATGGTTTATGCTACAAGTAATTTTGTTAATGTTATATACCATTTTATCTTAGGGGAAATGGTTCTGGCACATGCTGGTGTAAGTACTAGAGTTTAATATCGTGTTTTGATGTTATATTAAACTTATTGCTGCTAATTTTATATATTGCTTTTCTGTAGCAATGAGTGATTCCAATCCAAGCTGTTACCAGTACTATGGTTTCATAGTTATATATATTTATATATTGCTTTTTCTTTTATAGGAAATTATTCCAATCCACGTTGCTACTAGTACTATAGTATAATCTCGTGGTCTATATTACAAGTACCATATTATGATATCATAATTTATGCTACAAGTAACTTTATTAAGTGTTTTTCTTAAAGGAAGTGGTTTCGATCCACGCTGGTACTAGTACCGTTGTTCGGTGTCCACTATGCTGTACTATTAGGAATGTCCTTCTCCGCTGGAGTGAACGAACTTGTTGAACTCATCTGGCTGTATATCGACATCTTGTTTTCTTCATTCCAAGTAAGCCATGAATGTATGTAAATATCTAAGAAATATATGACGGTTTCACAGCGGTTAACATTTTTAGTATGTTAAACATACTGATATAAAATGGCGGTGCTATATACCCTTATTTTACTTAGAGTGTTTCGTGGAAACTAATGCAGAACTACTGTATTATATGAATCAGTTTACCGAATACTTCATTAATACATCGATACTAGACGACAGTACCATGTACCTTTAAAATTTGTTGAATATTTCTTTAGTTTGCTAGTAAAGAGTGATGCTACAATATGACTTTAAGAGTTTGTAAAATGTTTGATGAAATATATTATGAATCACGATAGTGGCTAGTAATAGGTATCTAGATTTGCACAAGACCTTAATAGAACATTCGCACAAAAAGCTTCTAAAACATCAAAGATTCAGCTCAAACAACGCTTAAAAACATTTACTATTGAGTGCTAAGGCTGTACACATATAAAAATGAACACATACATGTTAGACTTTAAAGTGGTACATTCTTCCTCTTCCTGTTTTATTAAATATCAGCCTATTACAAACACGGTTTGGTACAGTGCAGGGATGGACAACTTAATTTTCATAGTAGCCACAGTTGTGAAAAAAGATTGGCCACACTATTGAAAAAAAAGAAAGATGTTAGTTTAATCAATATAATGCATTTCAACTAACCTTCAGTGTGAAAATTGATGGAGGTTTTCATCAACAAGTTTCGTGAAATTTCGTTTAATACCTATGGTCAATGAGCGTCTTAGCTCTGCCTCTAAATTTCTATCAGTATAAAATCTAGGGTAGAAAATTTTGACTCACATGCCCATGGAAAATAATTCTGAAATTGTTATCTTTAAATTTGGAAGACTCTCATTTACCAGAATAGTGACACACATTTCTCTGATAGAACATTTTTGTTCACCTTTCGTGTGTTTTACTCTTTGCAGGACAAGCATGTCGTCTTCAAATCTACACTTATCAAAAGCTATATTAAGGTAACGGTAACGGTTGTAACATTTGTTGATAATTGGCGACTAAAGCTAAATGTGTTGTTTATTTTGCATGCATTATATACATTAAAATAACCAAACACTTGTGCATTGTAAGTTGATCAATAATCACATGGACCGGACAAGGTATGTTCGTTACCGATTATGTTTACATTGCATTACTCTGCATTATGTAATCTGAAAAGAAACATTATTGAATTTTTGACTAGATTGCTTTGTTATTGTTCATTTTATGTTACATTCCACTGTGGTGTTGATGGAAGCCGTGATAATTAAACACATGATGATATAATGTTTGCCCTTGAGAGAGTCCATCAGATCAAATTTACATTCTGTTTGTTGTAGTTGCATACCAGTACATGTATTTATTGTTTATTGTACATTTGTTATTTCTATTGAATAAGTTCAATGTGATGATGTGGGTGTAACAAAAGCCAACGCAGCAATAAACTGTTGAAAAGCATGTAACATTTAACTGCATACAGGTGCACGTACGTAGTAGCTTCAGATATATTCTCGGTAAATTAGCGTAAATTTAAATTAGTAAACATTAATAATTTTAAAAAGGAGGGATAGGAATCGTCAAAAGGTACAGAAATAAGCTGAATCAAATGTAAATATTATATTTTTAAGCCTACATCCAGGGACTCTAAAAATAAGTAAACAAAACTGGCTGGAAATATTTTCTGCACATTCTCACGCAACCAATCCTTATTTTGACTGCGAGTCTGTAGTACTCATCAAGTATAGTTGTAGGCTTGAAAGCAAACTTTATATTTTGATTCAAATTGTTTGTGTAATCTTTTATTATCCCTATTTGTTACGTTTTTTTATGTTTTATGTTCTTCGTAGACTAAACGCAACAGAAAAACACAGATAACAGCTTGTATAATTTATTACACTAAACTATTAACAAATATAACAGATATAACATAAATTATATAATAACAGTGACAGATATTAAGTTACAACATTCGAAATTAATTACAAAACAAAATAATACTAGTTTCAAACTTCAAAATTAATCACAATACAAAATGGTACTGGCCTGTATCTAATATAATGATCTAAAATGAAAGTCTCAAATTCCAGTCTAGGGTGTGAATTTGGTCCCACGAAGAAATTCCGAAGCTTAAATGAAGAAGTTCAGAAACAGTTCACAGTTCAATAAATTCGCCGACTCTCAGCACAAGCAGTAATTCAGATGAATCGTAGAGATTGACGAAATAAAATCACAGCGTCCGTAGATCTAACTTTAGTCACAAATCCAAGTTGAATAATCACAGCAAACACTTAATCTTTCTCAAATAACTGACTCTCTTCTTTTTTAATAAAACTAATGTCTGACTCTCCTTTTTCTCTCTCGCATCTTCGTCTGTTTATATATTGTAGGCCTAGACCCCTCGAATAACCGCGAAATTTCTACAGATCTCCAGAGCAATCCGCGCATGTTCGTTCTTGCACGAGACTAAACGTCTAGACACGAAGTCGCCAGAACTTCATTTACAAACATATGATTGGTCTACTTAATTCAAGAAAATTCTAAATGTTACCCTAAATGAATAACAACATATTTTATTAGTTTAAACTTCGAAACAATAATATAAATATGAAAATATAATAAATAGAAATGAAAACTTAAACACAACACGACATGTTGTCGTTTACAAAATATTTACACGACATTCACATAACACTATTCCACGTTTTAAAAGTAACTATATTTACTAATGTTGTAGCTACATAACAGTTGTTTATGTTGACATGCATACTTTATTGGAAATGTTTAAATAATGATAAAAAAAATAAATTTGACAAGTATTGAATAAAAACATTCTATGCTTATTTTATGCGGCGTTTAGAGAAAACACCCTTCGTCAGGCAGTAAGACCGTATTACAATACCAATAAATTGTTTGAAAATATAATGCTTATTTCTTAGAAAATTTATACATACTAATAAAAGTAATATATAGCATATAACATTAATTATGTATCATATTTAAAATGTTTATTTTTAGATTAATATTTAAATGTGAATGAATGGGCAGCAATTTTGGGATAAATGTAATAATAAAATGTGATTCACAGATTAGCTATGCATGTATGTGTATATACATTCACAAATGCTAATTGTGAATGCACAGCATTATAATACATAAAATGTCTATGAACGCATGAATACTGTTATTAGATAAATTAGCATTGAAATTAGAAGAACAAATGATTACAAAGATATAGACATAAATTTAGAAACTGTGATTGAAAACAATATAGTGTTTGAAATGACCGGGTGTAAAGTATCAATATATGAGGCAATCATAACTGTATGGGCAGGAGAGATTAATAGATTGTTAATATCACATTTACATAGTGTAAATAATACACATGTATGTAGAATACATATATACAATTATCATATGTTCATGTCCTACCTGGTTCTTCTGGTTTGTAGTCCTGTTGACAGCATTTATTTTATCTACTATCGTAATTAAAGAATTACAGGGTTACACTGTTTAGTTCTATCAAATCAAAGAGTTTGATCTTATCCACTAACAAATGAGGCAAATTACCTGCAATAGATGACAAATATTAATAAATGATTAAAACTCGATAGAAACTGTAGTTATTGTTTTCTTTACATAAGCTATTTGAATAACAGCATCGAAATTTTAGCCTGAGAGTAGTTCATCTGTATACATTTACTAAATATATATTCACTCGCTCATTTTTAACGTAAGAACAAGTTTGAGTATGAGAAATGTTCTAACTCCACACAGTATATATTTTATACGTATATATAAGCTAAGTATTTAGCTTTAAGCATGGCAACTTAGCTGCCAATAGTTCTCTGAACTTTTACGAGAAATGTTTCTAAAAGGTGTATAAAGTTATCTTAAAATCAATTTCGTTGCTATGGAAAGTTTGTTAACAGGATTACCAGGAACTATTGCCTGCATACTTTACAAGGATGTGTTATTTGGTGTATACATATACATTATTTCATTTTTGTTCTAATTATTCAACTCCACAAAAGAAATGTATGTAAATTACTTTAATTAGATATATTTGTCATCATTTGTCTCAGGCTGAAATAACCATATTAACTAATATGAAGATTCCAACGAGTTCACTAGAGCTTAACAACCGTACATACAGCACGTCATGACCAGGCAATTAGGGCGCTCGACTCACATCTGTCGGTCCTGGGTTCGAATCCTTGTCACATCAAATATGTTCTCCCTTTCAGCAGTGGGTGTGTTATAAAATTACGGTTAGTCGCACTGTTCGTAGGAAAAAAGAGTAGCCTAAGAGTTGGTTGTAGGTGGTGATAAGTAGTTGGCTGTAGGTGGTGATGACTAGTTGCTTTTCCTCTGATGGAAACAGGAATGGGCAATTTATTTTTCTTAGTGGCCACAACTGTGGTGAATGAAAACAACGTTGGTCACACTATTAAAAAAATAAATAAATTGAAAGATGTCAGTTTAAACAAAATAATTGTATTTTAACCAGCCTTTAATGTAAAAATTGATGAGGGATTTTCATTGACAAGTTTCGTGAAATTTGGCTTAATATCTATCCTCAGTGAACATCTTATCTCTGCCTCTAAATTTATGTCAGTAAGCCGAGATCTGTATTTAGACTTTAGAAAATCTAGCGTAAAAAATGTTGACTCACACGCCCATGTAGATCCAAATATGGAAAATAATTTTGAAATTGCTGTCTTTAAATTGGAAAGACTCTCATTTATCAGAATAGCGAGCCACATCTCTCTGAGGAAACATTTGTGTTTACCTTTTATGTGTTCTACACTTCGGAGGGTAAGCATCTCGTCTTCAAATCCACACTTATCAAAAGACAAAAAGATGTAATTTCCTTACGGAGAAACGTGATTCAAATTTTTGAAATAGATTTTTGAACCAGTTTACATAGAGATCATCTTTAGCATTAGAGAAATCATAGTCCTTATTATTTTCTAGAAAACTATTCAACTTTGCAAAATGTCAAATCATTTTTTTGTAATTGTTCTGTAAGGAGGTTTAGCTTTAACTGAAATTCATCAACAGATTGTAAATTCTTGCTTATTATTCGATGAAATATGGAAGTAAATTGTTCCAAGACTTTTCTTCTATTTAATTTGAAAGTCTGAAGTTACATATCGATTCAAAATATCAACTGTGCAATGTCATTAACATCTGTTGACTCATCTAGTTTAAAGAAAAATACAAACAGTCTTTAAGTTGTTCAAGCAATTCATTTTATATGTGTTTTGCTAACTCTTGCAAATTATTTACCTTTCGAAGAATATCATCTCTTATTTTTGAATCATAATTCTCCAACAGAGTTTCAATGACCACAGACAATATTTTTTTGCTAGTTCAGCATCAGAAAATTATTTCTTTTTCTGAGCTAGAATCCAAGCTACTTTATAACTAATTAACGTAACTAGTTCTATCGACGATAAAAGTCTTTGTAGCTAGCTTCATTCATACGTCTTTTGCTTTCAACTGGACATTTTTCAGCAAATTCGTTGTGAAAATTGTTAGAGTGTTGCTTGAAGTTGTATACTTTATTATTCCTAAAAACTTTGTTACACATTGTCTTGTTATTTGCTTAAAACACTGCAAATTTCAACTCCCTACTTCCACTTATTCTCGTTTCACATTTTTCCAGTCACGCGCCATCCTCTGGAATCAATTAAATTGTCTTTGCTTTCTAAGTGTTCCATCATCTAGATTCTTTCGTTTTCGAATTATCCATCAATCTATATCATGAGATTAAAAATAAAAATATTTCAACAAGAAATCTTCAAAGAAAGATCAAACATACTTTTTGCATAGATTTGGTTTATCCCATCAGACAGTAACACTGTTAACGTTTAAGAAAGCTCATGATTTTAGAGTATTAAAGCAAGTTGTTTGTTTATTTGTAGAATTTTCGAGTAAAGCCACTCGAGGGAAATCTGCACTAGCCGTCACGAAATGTAAAATGACAGTTGATCAACTCCAGGCTATTATTTTACCAGCAAATAATAATATTAATCGTTGAACTGTGAGACCCTCATGTGAGCAAGTTCGGCGATGGGTTTCGATCCCCCCACCAGAAAATTTAAGTCGTAATTACGAGTTAGTGTTTTCAATCCACGTCAAGGCTACTGAAAAGAAAATCCGAACAAATAGATTCTTATTATTCATGATTTAGAGAATGAAAATCTTCGAATAGGTAAAGCTGACAAGTATTCATTTACTACTCGAAATGTTGCTTGTCTTGAAAATATCTTTATTAACTGTTACTGACAGTTTTATAATTTTTACAGGGATTTTTCGTTGCGTTATTGTACTGCTTTTGTAACGGAGAGGTAAGTCAACAGTTGTGAGTGTTTGAGTACTTTTTTATTTATTTATACAAAATAACTTTCACGTATAGGTAATCTGAGTTAAAAATTTGACTTGCTGTAAAATTTGTACTTATAATAAATACCACTGAAATAAGTTTTTGCAATAAAACATGACTTCATTTCTGATTTTTAAATACAAGCACTAAATAATTATGAATATCTGAGCATGCTCAGCATTATATATCTTCTTTTTGCGATTTGCTTGTAAATGAATCAAAGTATTGTAAAAAATAAAGACCAAAAATGGTGTTCATTCATTACAAATTATTGAATATATGAAGTACCATAACATTTGCCATGTTAATATTAATTTTACCAATGTTATTAACATAACTTACTTGAAATAAAAGAACTCTCGTTTTGCAGGAAAATCAGTTTAACAATTTGGTCCTTTTTTTAGGTAACTGTTTGTATAATGGATTTTATTACTTATTGTGATACATCATGACGAACACTGTCGAGTTAACAATGAAAATATCATTTATCATAGTGTATAAATAAAAATAATCAATAATATTTTGTATTATATATTGATCAGGTGGGTTAAGGCGTGCGAGTCGTAATCTGAGGATCGCGGGTTCGCATCCCCGTGGCACCAAACATGCTCGCCCTTTCAGTCATGAGGGCGCTATAATGTGACAGTTAATCCTTCTATTTGTTGGTAAAAGAGTAGCCCAAGGGTGGGTGGTGATGACTAGTTGCCTTCCCTCTCGTGTTACACTACAAAAAAAATATTATATATAAATAACATTATATATTATATGAAACATTTACAAGAGATATAGCAATTAACTTTATTTTATATCAAAAATTTTCAAATATGTTTAATTGCACCTTCTATACCGATCACTCTTTTTCAACATCCTTCAAATGCAATTATATCCATAACTTTTTCTTCTCAAAATTAAACTTCTGGTTTTAATTTACTCTAATTCTTTCATAGGTATGTTGTTTTTCGTTTTCCGTCATATATTTTTGTCTCTTTACTTAATTTGTTTCTTCACTTCTCTTCAGCGATTATCGCATCTTTCTTTAACATTGAATTATTTTTATTCTACTATTGTTTCTTTTTAATAATCACAAAACTTTTGATACCAAAGATTTTTCTGTATTTTGTTCTTTTCTTTTCATAACTATATTTTTATAGTTTCCACTCCTTCTGTTATCATTACATGTACTTCAGAACTTCCCACTTCATAAAATGTGTTTTTTATTTCCAGCCCACGTCTATTTTTTCTTATTTAAAATTCGTTTCGTTATTTATTTCAGCCATTTTTGCCTTCTTTCTTTTTCATCTTTAATACATGTCTCATGTGATGATTTAACTTTTCATATTACAGACTGCCATATGTAGACTTCCAAACTCCATCAGCTATAAGTATGAAAGTCTAATTCAGCATTCCTCTTTATATCTTTACCTTGATTCCTTTCAGTTCTTTTCCAGCACCATATTTCAACTCCACATTTATTCTTGACGCATATAAATTTTCAAGCACTTATAACTTTGTTTCCGTGTCTTTCACCTCATTTTTATGGTATTTCTAGACACATTTATAGCAGTTGTGACTTCGTTCATATATGTTTATATGGTGTTTTCGTGCATTAATTATTTATTAGTTCAGTACTCCTGATGCTAAAACAATATTTAGATATTTATCAATATTTCGTCTATTCGTACTTGTTTATCATTCTATTGTCAGTTTCTTATTTTAACTTCTACCTTTCTTTATTTTTATCCATTTTTAAAACCCTTATGTGGGGAAAAATTTTTGTGCTACATTTCCCTTCGTCAATTGTTCAGCCATTGTTTTTTTTCAAATCTTTTATACAAGTTGGAAATAAGAGGCATTTATGTGGAGTTACTTTAAAACTCCAAAACCCTTTCGTTTGATCCTTATTTATTGACTGTTTTAGACTTTCTCAAGAATTTCCTTGACGTTCAGTATTTTGCTATATTTTATACCATTTTAGAGAGCAGATGTGACAAGTTTTCTGATGTGTTGCATATTAGGACACTTTCAGAAATCATGTTCATTCATCTATGATATTTAAATTCCAGTTCTAGATAAGATTTATGGACTAATATAGAAGTAAAAAAGCTCTTTTTTAAGTTCTTTTTACGTATACATATTTATCTGCACTTTTATTATAGGTTTGTGTATGCAAAAACGGCTCGTTTGGGTTGAAAAAATATTTTACATTGAAGGTCCAAACGTTGTTCGCTCTTCTATGTAAAATATTTTCTCATCCCAAACGAGCCGTTTTTGCATATAAAATTCTCAACAAGTGGGTTTCTTGACATCACTGATTTATTAAAGGTTTGTTTGTTTTTGAATTTCGCACAAAGCTACTTGAGGGCTATCTGTGCTAGTCGTCCATAATTTAGCAGTGTAAGACAAGAGTGAAGGCAGCTAGTCATCACCGCCCACCGCCAACTCTTGGACTACTCTTTTACCAACGAATAGTGGGATTTACCGTCACATTATAACGCCCCCACGGCTGAAAGGGCGAATATGTTTGGCGCGACGGGGATGCGAACCCGCGACCCTCACATTACGAGTCGCACGCCTTAACGCGCTTGGCCATACCGGGCTCTTTATTAAAGGAAAGACCCCTCGACTTTAAAATAGTCAATTTCGAAGCTGAACATTTCTCTGAGCATGATAAGTTTTCTGTCATATCAACTATTGAGGGTTTTACACCTTTTTTTCAACTACTTATTCAGAAATAAATTGGTACGGTATTTTTAATTTTATTTTTTGTTAATCTACAACCACACTCGGTGGGCTCAGCAGATTGCAAGATGTGGCTTTGCTATAAGAAAAACGCACACACCCTTGTGTGTAAAATATCGATAATTTTGATAAACAACTAATTAAGATGAACATTACTTAAAAGGAGAAAAATAAGTATTTTTGTTTTGGACTGTTAAAAGACTTGGAAATTGGAATTTAAAACATAAAATATTGAGTTAATTAATCTGCTTAGTATGTGTTCAAACAACCAAAGGTTTTAAAATTTTGTTTAAAAAACTTTAATAATCTGCTTGATATACGTTGAGACAGCCAAAAGGATTCAAATCTTAAAGAGAAAATTTAATTAATTACTTTGCTTGGCGTGTATAGAAACAATCGAAGGGTTTCAAATTTTAAAGACAAAATTTTAATGAATTAAACTGTGTGGTATGTTGGTTCTAATAATTGGTAACATGAAACTTTTTACTTTCAACTTTATACGAGTCGTTTTTTTTTCTTTGTAATTAAGCACAATCATGTATGATAAGCTATTTGTGCTCAGCTCACCATGGATATAGAAACCTGATTTCTAGCACTGAAAGTCCGCAGACATGTTGCTGGATAGGTAGAGGGTTAAGAACCAAATGTATTTTATAGAAGAAGCAATCCGTTTAATTGAAAAGCCGTTTTATGAGGTCGTGTTCAAGCCGACAAACATATATATTAAAAAATAAAAAGTAGTTTCTGAGTAATTTTCAAATAAGACAAAAACGAAAATAAAATGATGTTGTCGAAATTTGTTTTCAATTATCCTAAATTGTTCTAAGTAAAAACGGTAAGCATCAAACTGCTATACACTAATAAGATCTCTTTAATGTTTCCGGATCCATCTCATAAACCTAATAACAATTTAAAACATTCTACCTTGGTCTTCAGGCACAGAAGCATGTATATTTTCTTATAGCAAAGTTACATCGGGCTATCAGCTGAGCCCACCAACGGGGCACAGAAGCTGAAAGTACGCCATTCGGAGAAAACAGCAATACTTGAGGCCCCACCCAATCGAATCTTATTTAAAAGATGAACACCTACTGCATTGCTCTGGACAATATATATGTCAATCCACTTTATTTTCTCTAGATGTTTAGTTAATGTTACACTAAACACATTTCCTCAGAAGATAAAATATTTGTGAAATTGTAACATTATTTCATAGTTGCTAAACTTATTTATCTTGTTATGAACAAACGTAGCTTTAAGCTGATTAATGTTGCTCAAAATGTTTCCCTAGAAAGCAAGCACATAATTCAGTTTTAATAGACTTATAAAGTCTCAGTATAATAACTGAGGTAAAAGACAGACCTGTGTAATTAATAATTTTGATCAACTTTAATATATAAAATAAGAATTTATGTTCTACACTTAGTAGATAAACGTAAAAAAAGTAACAAAATGTGCCTCTTTCATAACAATAAATTGATTGTGAGTTTATATATTGAGAGAAAATGTTTACTCTTTTATCTGCTATAACTTGTAAAGTGTTCTGTGTGAAGCTATGGTTCCTGATTATTTGGTTTATAGGTACAGCAAGAACTACATAAACTGTGGCTGCGCTTGTCAGTCACAAGGACTTTTTCTCTTCGTTCTCAACAGTCCATCCTCACTCAGTCCCTAAGTTACCTTAGCCGTGGCCGAAGTTCTGTTCAGTCTCTTCATTCTACAACTGGTGAACAGATTTTTAACAATTATTCTTAGCTTTAGAAACAACTTTTGAGGTCGTAAATTGTTATGATATAACAAAATCTGTTATATCTTGACTTCATTACTGTTTTGTACGTTTTGAATTATATGTTTTAATTTTTATTATTCAACTTTAGTGTATTAAAGACTGAACCGTGATTTCTTGTACAGTTTTTCGATATTTATCTGACGATTTATAAAACTTTTTTGGGTTTTCCTTTAAAAGTTTCTTTAGCTTTTTAATTAAATCAATTTCTGTTTTCAGTTTTTTTCTAACATTTAATCTAAATTATATTTATCCATATTTTACGATTATTCTGAATATTACAGAACTAAGCCCTAGTTATCTTTTTCTATTCCAACATCATTTTTTATATCCGAAATGTATTTTCCTGCTGTAGGTTAGTTAATAAACATTTCGTTTCTTTTATTCTAACATGTTCAGTTGAAAGACGAGATGTCATTCAAAGCACAAATCCTTCACCACGTATATCTCGTCAGGATAATTACTGTGAGAGTGTGTCTATACGTCCAACGCCCAACACGTCCAGCTTAATGCACATGTTTTTATACGACGATTGCAAAAAACAGGACCATTCAAGTGTGGAATTAGTTCCTGTCAGTTGTGGTAATAAAACCTTATCGTCTGACTATGATTCTCCACGAATGTCATCAAAAGACAAAAGCTTCAATACAAAAGCAGAGAAACCCAAGAAAACCAAACTTTTCCAAATTACAAAATATAGAGATCGTGGTCACCGAGAAAGTTCTCTATGAAATAATTCTATTTTTGTAAACTATAGAGGATACCGCAATTTTTTGAACCAAATTATTGATTTGATATATTCTCTACCTTTATCCAAAGAATGAGAGAACTTAAAACATAAAGGTTTGGCTGTTAAATTAAGTTCACAAAATATTGGAAAACAGTGTGATTAATCTTTATAAAATGATCAAAAATTAATTAATCACAGGAAAATTATTATTGAAATGTAATGGTCAATCATTTTTAATTGCGTTAATACGTTAACTTAATCGTTGTGTGAAGTTAGCTGTTGTTTAGTTTTTGTGATGTTAACGATTATGAAAGATATACTGTTTCAAACACAGTGGAATATTAAAAATCATCAAATAGTTTTCGAATTGCCTCACATTTGAGTTGATTTATATATATATTATACCTGAAAATGGGTACTCTGTCTTCTCTTTCAGACAAAATAGTACAATGAATAAATTATGGTTCTTTCTAAGTGTTCCCAAATCAAATATTCACAGGAAGCTTACTCAGAAAATATGTTCAATTCTCCATGAATTTGGGCTGATGAGAACTCGAAAATGCATTTCTCATCTGATCAAAATTAACATAATTGAATCACATTTGAGAAAACTGATAACTTTTAGGTTAATTTTTATGGCAGTATGAAATGAGCTTACTTTTTATTCTTTAAAAGGGTGTATTAAAATGGTAAGTGTTAAATGAATCAATATAATATTAACTGTTATTATTTCGAAATAGTTTATTTTTGTATGTAAGGTTAACCATGAACCTTGAGAACACTTACTAAAACCATACGATTAACCAAGAATAATTTAAAACTCTTATCTTTTAAAAGTGTATATAATAAAATAATGTAAATGTAATTGTTACGTAAGGTAAAATATATCAGTGGAGAAGTATACATAAAAACGTTCTCTAGTTTTCCACTCATATAGAGTTAACCGTCTTTATTTAACAAATGTATGTAACGACAGTGTGTATTAGGTTAGGTATTATGTAAGGTCTACTGCTGTTTTTGACAAATACAGGATGTGTTAGGACAGATGCTAAGTAAAGTTAGTTGCTGTTTTTCACAAATGCGTGTAATAGTAGACTATGTTAAGTTAGGTGGTATTAACTGTTGTTAACAAACACATTTAATGGTAGTATGCATTACGTTATCTGTTTTGTAAAATACCCTGTTTTAAAAATAAGCAGAGTGATATGATCAGTTATCTCTTTGTGCAAGAGTAAATGTTTTCTTCGGTGCGATCAAGGATGTTTTCAGTTCATTTTATTGAAAAATTTTATAAAAGTCGAGTTTACTGTAAAATTATTATGCCTCCTATAATTTTACAAATATACTATTTTTATCATTTCATTGAAGTAAAAGAACATTAGTTGCTTTTTTCATGGACAGTTAAATAAAGTAATCAATATTTTAACCAGAAATATATGTCATCATTAAATACTTTAGATAAAAACAAGCCACTCTGATGTTAGTGGTTAAACCACATTTGATTTTAAACTTTCATCTCATCCAAATAAAATATATTTTTCCTCCAAATTCAAAAATTTTTGTTTTTGTTTTCATTTATACTATTTTGGTTATTAATAGCATTTTTAAATATGATTGTAGTAGTTATTGTAATTACGAAATTGTCCAATATTACGAACTTTAAAATTATGAAAGATTAGTAAAGTACTTTTCTTATTATAATTATGAATATTTAAGAAGAATATTAGGTCCCATAAAGCTGGTAATGACAGTAAAAGTTGTGTTTTAAAACCTATATTATGAACACAAAATACAGCTAGTTTGGAAGTGACCGTCTACAAATATGCTATGAAGTGATACCCATTTTAGGTTTAACTTTATCTTTTGACAACTGTTGCAACAGGTCCTATGTTTTGTTGATTAAACAAGTATTGTCAGTATGTGGTACGTTTTCTGTGAAGCTTAATCATTTCCCAAGTGAGGCACGCGCAATGAGATATAACTGTTCAGCTGAAAAAGAAAACATTCATCCTTTTTTTAACTGTAAAATGAATGTTTCTACTTTGTTTAATTAATTCACCACTGGACGTCCTTTCCGTATATTTGATATTTATAAAGACCCCACGATTTTTAGAGAATTAGTATGTTCCTTATTAAGTTAGTTTTTTTTTTATTAATAACATATATGATGGTATATCACAATTAAAAATCAAATGGTTTGCAATCTCAAAATTAAACTGAACCAAATCCAACTTTTATTTATGATTAGTTGTCGATTGTTTGTAATTAAACATAAAGTTACACAAAAGGCTATTTGTGTTCTACCTACCGCGAGTATCGAAGTCTGTAGTTTTTTCTGTATATCATTGGGGGAGTTCCAAATTTCGAAATCATGCTACACGTACATTACTACTAAATGCTATAAGCATTGATTCTGGAAGAAAAATTTTGTATTAAGTTAAATAAACCAAAAATATTAACTTTTTTCCTCGTTTAAGTATAAGGGCATGATTTACAGAATCACTTTTATAGCTATTAAATTCACTTTTAAAGATGTAAGGTTATTGAATATATGGACATCCTACATTACTTTTTGTTGTGAGTTTAGAGCCAGCAATACCAAACTTATTAATCTGATGTACTTTTTTTTATTGAGGATATATCAAATTGGTCTTAAACACACATTAAAGTTACTTCAGGAAAAGTAAGAGTCTTAGAGCAGATGCTCAGGAAAGTTAAACCCAACTCCGGGATCGGGTCTTGTGTTCCCGGGCGCCTCTACCTGAATTTAAAGGGTGCCATGTTTGAAACTGTGTTCATAGCTCCCGCAGAAAACTAGGGAGATCAACTTTATGCACAAATGTCCTAACGGGATTTGGAAACCTCTAGAGGTTAACTACAAAAGAGGCTAAAACACACCCGGAAGCTCACTTAGGATGATTGGGTCTCGGATGGGTATTTCAAGGTTGCTGAATTGTTCTCAACTTTAACTTTATTCTAGATATATTTTTGGGTGTGGACCCCCTTACAATATCTATAGAAGTAAGTGGAGATAATGGAAGAGCCAAAACTGTACTTTGAAGCTTCTGTGAGTTATGAGAATATTTTATGATAGTTCATGAATGATGTACGGACAGTATCACTATTCGTCCCTCACAAATGAAAGAGAGGGCACGTTTGGTGCCTGCTTATTCAAAAATTATTCTATTATTGCATAATGTATGAAACATGAGAATAATTTAAAGACTATATTTAAAAACGATACTCCAAAACTGGATCAATAACACAGTTTAGCAGGCAGAGCAAAGATATTTAAGGAATATAATATAATATAAAACTATTTATAAATTAAGTTTTAAAAATAAACAGTTACTTTTGTTGAAATTTTATAGCCTTTGTAATTTAAGGTTTTACTATGTACAGATCTCTTTTATTAATTAAAATAAACAGATGAATAATTGTTAAAAGTTCAAATGAATATATAGTTTTCACCTGCTCTCCACATCTACCTCCATTTTTCTCTAAATTATTTATTAACAGATTATTTTCGAAAACCAACCTTTCATTAAAGTTATAGCTATTGATAGATTAGATTTCAACTGATTGATTGAAATTTGTTTTATGCTACGTGGTGTTACAAATAATAAATAATTTAGCTGAATTTCTAACTGCTCAAGTCAAGTGATTAGAAAGCCAGAAATTTTCTCACAGAAAGACCAGATTCTCAGCTGTTTACATTAGATTATGTTCCCTGCATATTTACTTTTAAAATTATTTTGTACACTAGTAGCATTAATGCAAAATAGTATGGCTAACTGAAGGAGAGTCGATGGCAAAAATAAACAAACTAAACTACACAGGTGAATAATATATTTCTTGTTTTAAATATCTATTATTTAGTTATTTTTATAAAGGTAATCAAAAATGTAAAACTTTTAGGCTAGATAAGGTTAAATTAGATAGTATAAATATAACAGATACAGCTCATGAGTAGAAAAAGTTTTATTTAACTTGATTCGTGTAACATTTGCTTTACGTTACCGCATCTTTTAAAACTTCTTATGTCAATAATTTTTAAAATCGTCGTCCAAAATGCAAATTTTGAGGAATACTTTGATAGATTACGTCATACGTTTGACATATAGTGGAAAGAAAGCTTAACATTAAAAACATCTCAGTATCAATTTTTAAGTAAAAAAGTTAATTTCTCAGGTCATTGGTAAGTAACTTTAGAAGGTATAAAATTAAAAACCAAATATTAGAAGTTTTTGAAATTTTTCAAGTGTAGAATTCTACAAACAACTAATGCTACACTTTGCATTGTGTGTAAAACCCTTATAAGAATTAATAAAGAAAGGCAGCTTTTAAACGGATAAAGCAGAAATAAATTAATATTTGCAAGATTCTTCGTTATTAAAAGTGCTATTTTTTTAGTTACCCAGACTTCGGTAAAGAGCTCATCCTAAGCATAAATGTTTTCAACTATGTTGTAAATATATCAAAATACGTAGTTAGGAAGCACTTGGATAAAATTATTCAGTAACTGAACAAAAAGTTTTATCTGTGGTTTGTGTCATTAAGACATTTCGTTGTTATTTGTATGGAACGAAATTCATTATAATTGTGGATCATATAGTGGCTAACTTCATTAAAAATTCATTGTCTTGGGCTGGCAAGTGGTAATTTCTATCGCAGTATTACAATTTTAAATTAATAGAGAGATAAGGTAGAAAACAGCAGTAATATGCTGTATTAAGTAGAACAGGAGAAAGAAACTCAATTCTTTCTTTCTTAATATGAAGATGAACTAGAAAGGTCAAACGTTGTACTCTCTTTATCAATAAAAAGTGTTAATACTCATACCAACTGTTCTGAGATACATTTTTATTTCAAGTGAATTTTTCGTCATCAAGACAAACTCAATATTCAGTTTGCAAATTAACAAGATTCAGGACGTAAAGGAAAATAGTGAAGATAACTATGAAATACTTGGGGTTTCAATCAAATTTTTAAAAAACAAAAGAAACGTGTAACAATTAAAAATCAAATGATTTGCAATTTCAAAAATAAACTGATCCAAAGATTACCTTTATTATTAATTTTAAGTGAAAAAATTGCTGTCGTGTACATGAGTCCGTTTTACTTCGTTTTGTTTGTATAATGTTTTCAGATATTGACTCCAACATTAACTAGATCAGAAAATATTTTAAAATTTGTGAAAAAAATATTTTTTGTATTATTCAACTTCAAGAGAACTTTATGTGAGATATAAGCTAAAGAGCCATTCAACAGCATTTCTCACCTATAAGTTGGCCACAGGCAATTTTTAGACTTGTAACTCTAAAATCGACGGTTAAATTCCTCATGAAGAAGAAAAATAATTATTGCATAGCTGTTTGCAAAAATAAACAAAAACTCTTAACCAATATGTGGAACTTTTATATTGTGTCTACTATAAAAATGCAGCGTATTTTCAACAACCTCTAAAATGTTCGAGCCTTCGACTTTCAAACACACAAATTAATAAGCTAGTCACTTGGTCACACCAAACCCAATAATGATTTTCAATGAAAACCAATGAATAAAAGAACTGTTAAATCTTTCAAAGTTTTGACAAAGGTTACTTTTATTATTCATCTTAGATGAAAAAATTGCTATCGTGTACACAAGTCCGTTTAACTTAGTTTTGTTTTTATAATGTTTTCAAACATTAATTGAAGCTCTATTTTTAGCTTATAATTATATCGCTCAAGTGAAAACAATCAAATACAACTGTTTTTCTAAAGGTTACTGAAAGGAAATTTAAATGGTTTTTGTTGTTATCGAAATACATGTAAACACTCTGTCTGAACACAGACAGCATTAGAACTGATATGTTAGAAGGAAGGTAACCAGTCAACAATACTCTCCACAAATCCTTGACAGTCTTGGACTATTCTTGTCAGATCGAATATTGCAATTTGGCCCTCATCCTTCTGCGCCCATTTCCCTGTTGTACAGATCACTTTACCATTTCCCTGTAGTACAGATCACAGTGAGCAGGCGAAACAACAGATCATACTTTGTGAATTATGCTTGAGTATTTGCTTTTGAAAACTCGACTGCTTGCATTTTTATACATTCTGAGATTAATTTTAGAAGAATTTATTTCGTTTTTGATTTAATTTGAAAGATTTATTTTTGTTTTTGAATTTCGCGAAAATTGTTTGTTTGTTTTTGGAATTTCGCACACAGCTATTCGAGGGCTATCTGTGTTAGGCGTCCCTAATTTAGCAATGTAAGACGAGAGGGAAGGCAGCTAGTCATCACCACCCACTGCCAACTCTTGGGCTACTCTTTTACCAACGAATAGTGGGATTGACCGTCACATTATACACCCCCACGGCTGGGAGGGCGAGCATGTTTAGCGCGACCCTCGGATTACGAGTCGCTCGCCTTACGCGCTCGACCATGCCAGGCCAGGTTTCGCGAAAAGCTACTCGAGGGCTATCTGTGCTAGCCGTTCCTAATTTAGCAGTGTAAGACTAGAGGGAGGACAGCTAGTCATCACCATCCACCGCCAACTCTTGGGCTACGCTTTTACCAACGAATAGTGGGATTGACCATCACGTTATAACGCTCCCACGACTGAAAGGGCGAGCATGTTTGATGTGACCGGGATGCGAATCCGCGACCCTCGGATTACGAGTCGCACGCTTTATCTCACCTGGCCACGTCAGGCCGGAATTTGAAAGATAAAACAGTATTTTAAAAATAAATATCTTAATATTAATTTAGTAAATAAAAGATTTAATTTTTATCGCTGTTATGATATGAAATATCATAATATTTTACCCTTTTATGCCTAGAAGAACTTTATCTTTGAGTATTTTCGAATTATTTTTTGTTAAATTGTCGCTTAGCTATTCTGAAGGTACGTAATGTTTTCTATGTAAAATGATTGTAAGAGAATGATAAATTTGCTCTAATCCTCTTTACAGTACTTGTTCCCCAAATGTTTACTTTCTTGGTCCTGTTTCTATTATCCCCTTCTTAAATGAATCATACTAATTCCAAACGATGCACATATTAGTTCGAGATGAAATCTATCCGCTTTGAATATATTTATTTAGGATGATCGTCAACATATATAATCTAAATATAGTGTAATACTGTACTAGGACTTATATAAAACTCCCCAACAGCAATTTGATTCCCCTCAGTGGACACTGCAGAAATCCCGTTTTATCTTTGCTAAAAAGGTGAGATATTTACATAATTCTTGTGTAATTATTTCAAATATAGAAAACAACACTAATTAAAGCTTTGTTTTTTAAGCTTATAATGATATTGTGTAAATGAAAACAACCATATAATATTTCCTCGAGGTTAATAAAAGGAAATTTAACTCATTTCTATTGTTTTCGGAATAAATGTAAACAGTTGGTACCATAAACATGTTTGATTTGAAGAATGCTAACACATCACTCTCTGCTCAATTTATTCGTTTTCATTTTTGACTGATTTTCGAATATTCCACTGGTGCTAGATATTTATTTATGCTGCATTACAATAGACTCAGTTGGTGGCTATTATAGCATTCATCCACCAATAACTGTCTCATGGAATGTCTTTTAGAAAGTTCCCTGTATGGTTGATATTTGTGAGCTCATTTTGGGACAGGAATATTTTAAATAAAAGTAGTAGTGGCACGGTGATATAATGTGTAATATTTTTTACTGCATGGCTAGGTGAAGCATTAGGCTTGTAAACACTGTTGATGCTTTGGAGTTTGTTAGGCGTAATATATCCTTGACCAGTATTAAACAGATGTTTCGTGTGTTTTAAATATTATCTAGTTAAATAGCATTTGTGTGTAATTCAGAATATGTTGATATCTCCTATTGATATAATTAGAATATCTGTTGTTGAATCTAAAGAACATTACAGTAGCTCTGGTAGATTTGATACTGTTAATATGACATAATCTGTAAAGTCGTCAGAGGTAGCTAACATAAAACATTTTATTGGCATTTTAAGGCAACCTAGATCCAAGTTGCAGATAATGGAGAAGACAGACAAGAGTGATGATTCTCAAGGCAGACTAGCATTGATGATAATTAAGTTTGATTGCCAGTTTCGATGCTTCAGCAATAGTTGAGTTACGAAACAATTTACACATGTTACTAATGGGTATCTTTATTTGAGCATCTGGTCAGTGATAATAGGTATCAGGATCCTATTGTAAGCACTTTTAATACTAAGGGCTATTTTCTGAACAGTTTGAAAGACATCAGTTACTTTTCTTTCATTATAATAACCACACACAAAAGTAAATGTTGCAATAGCGGTTCGATTTGATTGGGAGTATTTCTACTAACAATCATAAAGAGGGTTATTATATGACAATTAAAACATGAGTGATCCATTACAAATTTGAACAAGGATTTTATAAAAAATATCAATCGATATTAGAGGGATTCTATATGCTGCTTAGCTACATTGATGTTCTGACCCTAACATCAACAGGTTGTCTTCTGCAATATATTTAAAAATGATGATCCTTGCCTGTATCGTCAAACCTAAAGATTTCTCAATATTAAAATGTATTTGTAGCCCCACTAGGTATTAATATAGCCTTAATCTTTCTTGTCGGTCACATTGATTGATGTATCTGGATATGAAGCCTGTGCGTTGATCTTCATTTGTGATGAGTTGAGTATCATCATAGTTGTAGATTACTGAAATTATCATGGGTTTTTTTAGTGTGACGCTTTAGCTTATTGAAAAATAACAATCCGAAGATTTTATTTGGTAGTACTTTTTCTCTATTGTTTTTATCGTGGGTAAATTTCAAACAAGAAGGTCAACTTTTAAATAGAGAAAATAGTTATGTTTTGTTATTTGAAGCAGAAACACTGTAATTTTACCAAATACCATTAAAGCTCGTCTTGGGCTAAAGCTGCAAAACAACAGGACAAAAATGTGTTTTGTAAACACCAAGTTGCGATAAAATCAGTGAAAAAGACACTTTATTCGTGTAATTATGCTTCTAAAACGAATTCAACTATAAATTTTGATGCTTACTCGGGTGTATTCCATATTATTATCGTCCTATATGAAACATGTCTGGCTTCATCTGTGTATTTTGTATCACATGAATCACGATTGACTACTTTCAACACACAGCGCAAATAACCTATTGTGTAGTTTTATGCATAAAAAATTTCCAAACATAAAAGTCCTGTATGTAAGCCTGGTGAAACAGCATAATCTGTTGACGTCATTCAAATATAAAGCTGTTCTACAACAATTATTTATTTACTAGAAAAAAAAGTTTTTTATTGTTATGATACTCTAAAAATACCATTCTTTAGATGATTTAAAAATATATCCAAACTTCAACCTATAAAATTTTTATACAAAGCGATAAATACAGTAGCCAATATTTTAACAGTACTTTTTTAAATAAATTTGCTTAAAAACTACAAAACACAAGAATGACAAATGAAAACTAAAGATCCAAATAAAGGGATATGACAATAAAGTTCGATAAGATATTGCTAATTAAACAATGAAAGCCAGTTGTAAATCAGAGACAGCCTTTATATCCACTGATTCAGCTATCTTAGCTTCGCATATTTTTAAGCCATGAGTTCATTATAATGTGGTATTCGTTGGTAAGAATTGAGACAAGTATTGCTGATTTGCTGAGTTTCTTGTAGTCAGCAATTCAAAATTAAGGACAACGGCAAACAGCTTTAGTACAGTTCTATAATGGAAAAACTAAACCAAACCGTATGACAAATTTACGGTTTGTGGAAAACAATCTGCCTCATAAAAAAATCATTTTTATGATTGCTTATGAATTCGAGTAATTTTAACATTTCACTGCTAAGTATTCAGCACCAAAAATTAAAACAATTAGAAAACACTATGGAAATTATAATATTATAAACAAGGTTCATCTGCATTCAGTAGTTAAAATCTAATAGAAGATACAGTCCTGAAAATTTCAATCTTCTGCCTACATTGGTTTGAAGATTGATAGCACGATGCCAACTCTTTGTAGCAAAATCAAATTATTCACATGTTTACCGATGATAAAGGTCACTATAGAAGTTCAAAAAGTAACAGATAGTTTTAAATTCATTTACTATCATTTCATAACTCTTAAAATTTTCTCTTTTGTAACTGATGTTATAATCGTGATGAGTTAAGCCAAAGGTTCACATAGTCTATCTATGTGTTATTGTAATGTTTTTATTTGCGCGGGAATACGTTGCACTTACCACGCGAGGTAAAAGTATTTTCACATTTTTGCAATCATATTTGTAATTGGTCAGTCATTACTAAAATATGAATCATGAAAGCAGCTTCTAAAGCTGACTTAGAGATAAATTGTTGTTTTATCAAACGTGTTTGTTTTGCTTTCCTTTCGTATTTGTCATTACGCTTTCATAAATTAAATTTACAAACCTTCTGTCATGCGAAGTATCATACACCACTCATTAGTTCTCATGTCTATGATTACTCATTGACACTCAACAAGCAGTTTTTGCTGTTAGGAGCTTCTAAAACTAAATGTGCTTTTGATCTGAAAAGGTGAACTTCAAAAAGTGTACAGTGTGATTGCATCTCTTTCAGTTATCTGTCTCTGAAAAGTTGTAGTTAATTTTGAGAAGCTTGTAAACGTTTAACTTGTGACCTTTCGTCAGCTTTAGATCATTGTGACTTTTCATCAGCTTTAAATCCTTGCTTATTATGTTAAAAAATGCCAGGAAATGTTAAGATTCATTGAAATTTCTTTTGAGTCCAATGCGCTTTCATAACCATAACATCAACATTGTAGATGATGGTCTTGCTCCTGATTGGTCTATGACGTTGTTTCTGAGCTTATTAGTGTTCTAACCGCTCTGCTATGTTAATTTTCGTTTTCTTTGAGAACACTGAGGACACATGTTGTATTCTTTGGTTCAGCGTTGTTTAACAATCTCACAGTACAAATATCCTACCTCGAAAAGGGTTAACAGATTATTTTGTTCATAAATTATTAAATACATCATTGTACTTTTGAAAGGAGTTGAAAACACAATGAACTAAATGTAAATATATATCATTCTTGGTCACTAATATCTACTCTGAAGTCGACTGTATTACTGTATCAAGTTGTAGCCATATTGTTCGTTCCTAAATTAAGTTGAGCGTAACCATGTAACGATAAAGATATTCAAAGCGTTAAGATTGCAGTAATAGGCATTATTGTGCTGATTTAAACTAATTTCTTCCTGGCCTAATTAATAAAGAATATAAGGTTTACATGATGACGAGGAAACATAATGCTTCTCTACCCATACTAGCCGCATTTACATATATAATAAGTGTGATAAACATTTTTAATCTGTAGCTTTCTGCAGACTGTTGTTAAGAAAAGTGACACATTTATATATTTATGCAAAACGCAATTAGACAGTAAACATGATTATTTTCTGTTCTATAAGCAAATGCGTCTCCGTATAAACCAAAGAAAACAACTTTCAAAACTGCATTATTCAAAACAACAATCCGTATTCCAAGGCTAACTGTTTATGATTTGTTGATTTCGTCAATCTCTGTAAACATCTATATATTGCCTAGCATATTTTTATTATACTTGCTGATGTCACTACCAAACCACTTGAATTTTTTCTTTGCTGTAAAGTCAATAAGTTTCTGAAATTTTGGTCTGCAAAGGAATTATTTTATGACACTTTCGCAACATCACCAAACGTTTATCCTGAAGCTGCTTCCTTATAGGGAGAAATGGGTAATTAATTGAAACTTTTCATTGAGCTCTTGTAATGTTTAGACAATGGATATTGGAGTTGAATGAATCAAAGATTCTGCAAAATATTCTTAATAGCTTAATCATAGACTCGTTTTCCTTAAACTAGATACGTTTAAATGTTTGTTACAAGATTCTATGGTATCTTCCACACTTAAACTTCTAAATCTGTGCTGCACAGTTTGTTCTTTTCTTCTACCATTAATATCTGGATATATTTCCCAGATGTAATTCTTTCTGTTCTTGCAGTATGAGAAAATCAATAGTGAAGTACCATTTAGTATATTCGTCATCGTCATTTTTAAATGGCTATGTGGTTAAGGCGCTTGATCGTAATCCGGAAGTGGTGGGTGCGATTCCCCGCCATACCACACATGCCTTTTCAGCCGTGGGGATGTTCGTAAAAGAGAAGTCTCACATTGCTAAATTAGGGACGGCAAGAGCAAGTAGCTATCGAGTAGTTTTGCGCGAAATTCAAACCACTTTTAATTTTTTTTTCATGCGAAAAGTCTTTCGAATTAACTTTAGAAAGTGGCTTATATCAAGTATGACATAAATTTGCATTTTTCATCGCTAGAAAACCATGGCTACGTGTATTCTGACAACATATTGATACTTATTTCTTTCAACTTGATGGTAACTTGAACGATCACAAACAAGTGCCACTGTTGCAATTTTATTTTTTATAAGTGGGGTCGTTTTGGTCTAGGTACACAGTAAAATACAATAAAATAACCAACAGACATTTTACACTCACTGTTTAAAACAACCATAAAACCAATACATCAGTGGCAAGAGGAGTTGCATTTTTTTTTCTATTTGCATAAACATCAACATAGCAAAGAAAATTCTTTTCATCGTACTTCACCTTTTCGATTATGACTACTTCATCTAGTATTAAAGTATAAGTAATTTTACTGGTTTCTTAATTTCATATATTTTGTGCAAAGCCTAGTGCTCTATTAACGATTTGATGCAAATTTCGAATAACAGATGAACGTGGTAGAGCAAGATTGAAATAACGCCTTAAGAAAATCACGGGCTGTGGTAAAGTAAAGCTGCAAAGTCAAGACAAGAAACAAAATTGGCGTATATACTTTGCGAGTTATTCATTTTAAAGCACTCGACTCGTAATCTGAGGGTCGCGGATTCTAATCCTTGTCACACCAAACACGCGTGGTTTTTCAGCTGTAGGAGCGTTATAATGTTACGGTCAATCCCACTATTCGTTGGTAAAAGAGTAGCTCAAGAGTTGGGGATGGGTGGTGATGACTATCTGCCTTCCTTCTTGTCTTACACTGCTAAATTAGGGACGGTTAGCACAGAGAGCACTCGAGTAGCATTTTGTAAAAGTTAAAAAGAGAAAATCAATTTGTGTACTTGTGTATTCATACACTAATATATAATATTTTTTCAAACATGTAGAAAAAAGAAGGTTTGAATAAAACTAACTTTCTTTGAAATGTTTTATTCTCATTATTATATTCTCTTGCAACTTTAAAGTTTGAAACTGTTTGTATGTTTTCTTATAGCAAAGTCACAATGAGTTATCTGTTGAGCCCACCTAGGGAAATCTAAAACCTGATTTTAGTGTTGGAAATCTGTAGACATACCGTTGTACTAGCGGGGGACTAAAATTTTGAAAGCTCCAATCTTTCTTACGTTGTGATTAACATGATTTTTCTAGAAACTGTTATCGAAGTTCTATCAATCAACTCTACTTCATAAATTGATTTATGATTGTGATCTTTGACTAACCTAAAATAACGAAAATAAAAAGAGTGTTCAGTTGTTCCTTGTTCAGAAATGGCTTTTTTTTTAAATTGAAGTTTTTTTTTTAATTATATTAATTCTTATTCTCGGTAGAAAAAGGATAATGTTAAGTAATCAACTACTGAAATTCCACGACCTATCAATTTTAAGAAGAGTGGATGAACCGAGATTTACCGGTTCAGCGCTAGCTTCAGCTTAGAAATAATCAAACATTTACAAATTCCTAGTTACTGACTCCGCCAATCACGATAAAATGGTGATCGTTTAACACCGATCCTGCATTCTTCAGTCAAATGTTGAGTAGTACTAGAGACAATCGCAGGTTTTATAGGACTGTTCTCTTGTCTACGAGTAGATAACTCAATAGTGATGATCCTACATATTTATTCACGTAGGAAAGGCATGTGAACATACCATTGAACGATGTAAACTCCACATTGGTGGAAGTTCTGGAAATCACATTCTTATAGTGAAGTTCTCGGCGAAACAGAAAAAGTTTGCGGATTTAGAACACATGAAAATGTGAGCACAGCACAGATAGCTCATCTTGTAACTTAAATGTAGTAAAATACATTTAGTAATTTAAAACCGCTTCTTGTTTTAATTTATGGTTCCACTCTTATTTGAATGGAAATTGAATCTGTAATTATGCTGTGCAAATTTAATACAGAAACGAAAAGTACAGAATTAATTAAGTGTTTTATACATAGAGCAAATATGAATGTTCTATTTTCTTCGTTAAAATGTTAAATAAATTAAGATAGTATATGTGATAAAAACTGGCATATTTAATACAATATATTACAATAGTTGTGAGGTAATAATAATAGTTTTACTTTTCACGTTTTAAGAACCTAAGAGCGAAAATTACAATGTTACTGCCATAATTACTTTGTGAGATACCCTACGATCAAATCATCCTTCTATTGAACTTACAGCTGTTAAGACTTAGTGTAGAGTTTTCAATTTATAGCAAAGTGTCAGTGATGTCGAGAAACCCACTTGTTGAGAATTTTTGCATATAAAATTATAGCAAAGTGTGTTGTATGGAATTTTAACAATAGACCATGATCTGGTCTATATCATTTCACTGGCAAGTTTACGTGTTTTTTGTTTTTTAATGAATTTCTTCTTCGTAAATAAATTAATAGTAACTGATTTGCCACTGTCAACATCTTATATTGTAAGATATTGTAACTTAAGGCCAAATAGCAATAAATTCACTTAATAAATTTGGAGTTTGATCTTTAGCACACGTTTTTACGCTTGGAATTTTATTTTACTTTTATTGTTACGTTGTCGTCGTTAACTAGTAGATTTCACGGATTTTCAAATTTCCATACAGACCATTCTAACTGTTAAAAACATGGATTGTAAATATTCGGAGACACAAGTGATACCGAACATAATCCTTTGGGTTGGGCTCTTAATTTTGAAGAATTTGTTTGATAAAATAGGAGAAAATATTCACCTGAGACAATACTTTTCTCACTATATTTTCATTTCGTTATTATTTCGAGATTCAGAGCATGTTATCAATTGTTCAGTTATTTTTTATAATGTTAACAATTGGTTTAAAAGTTTTTTTTTTAAAATCTACTGATTTTTATATGTTTATTTTTGCTTGATTTTATGTAGCAACATAATGTTTTTAATTGTCGAAGTCTTTTTCTATGTAAAACTAAATAAGTAAATAAAATAATGGGTTATATATAGTTCTGTCAAAAAATTGACCAAAGGAAAACTGGTAATGTTTTTAAAGCTATTCATGATGTGCTAAAAATACATAGGTCCAACAAGTCTTGATAAAACTGAAATAGAAATCCTTATAACCCGAGCGCTTTCGAAAGATAAACCTTTCTTCTTCAGGAGCAATTCCCAGATTGCCTGATTCTGATTAGGAACATAACATCAACGAAATCAGCGAGAATGTAGTTAAAATTTAACAAGCAGTTATAATACCCCTGTTATTTTTAGAGAACCCATTCCTACACAAAACAATGGTGCTTTTTGCTATCTTTGTTATTTATATATAGACCGTGCTTTTCTTCTTGAGTAGCGCCATAAATATGTGTAGAAACTATTAGTTAATAATAGTAATTACAAGAAGTAAAACAGGAGTTCCATGTAATGAAGTAGTTATTAACAAAGGGAAAATATATCTGGCTGCAGCTTTGTGCTTAATTCACTCAATCAAACTTAATTTTTTTTCGGGAGGAATCAAGAGACTTGTCAAGAAAATCCAGGTTACAATTTTCAATAAATATTGACTTACAGCTGTGGTTCAAAACAACAACTAGTGTTCATCGCTTTCTAAATTAAAGTATACCTTATTGTCAAGCCTTGTAAAGCATGATTGTACTTGTCATAAGACATTATTATCAAACCTGATGTATTTTAAAACTCTGCGTTATTTGTCTAGTTTCTGAAGGATTGTGATATATTTGAAGAATACATAACAATACGAATATTTTAATCACACAATGTTTGCCATATTCATTCTTGATGACGATGCATTTTACTCAATCCACAGCTCATCAGGCTAGCGGGGACAACAAACATTGTAGTATTTAGAACACTATTTATACAAGCCATTTGTTACAATAACAACTGCCAGAGTGTGAACGCTTTTTCCAGAATGGAGAAGTATAATTATAATAAATAATGCTTTTTATAAAACATTACTTTGTCTCAACTGATGAAAACTGTGTGTAGATCATGAAATGTGTTGTCTTCATAGTACGAAATTCATGTAAAAAATTTGATTGTAACTGTTGTTTGTGCTCTGAAATACTTTTTAAAGTTGTGAGTTATAATACGTGCTTGATAGTAGTGGATGAAGCGCTTTCAGTGACCGATCTTAAATAGATGTTTTGTATCCTTTCAGTGGTATATAGTTGTTGTAACGGATTTACTAATATATATTTATTTTAATATCTATGTTTGTTTCAGTTTAATATATTTTGAAAAACGCCTCTAAATTATAATATTAAATGTGTATTGCGGAAGTCCCTCCTATTCTCTAAATTTGTAAAATATTCTTGAACGTAAGAATAGAAAATGTACGATGTATTGAGAATACTAGTGACTACCAGCATTATTGGTAATTGAAATTTTGAGAATCTCGTCTAATGATAATAAAAGATAGTCATTGCAACATGGGAAAAAAGGTTATATTCTTGGTCTACTGCAATCAACACACTATAAACCTCGAAAACTATAATTATGATAAAGGTTTATTAGTCGGAAAACTACTGATATTTGACTAGGAACATTTGTAGATTTCAAACACTAAAAACCGTCAGTTAAAGAGAATCAATTTCGCACGTTAGTATTTCTACGAAGACATAAGGTATCTTCCTCGGTAAAAGGTCAACTTGAAACCGCGTGAGATCAACCAAGAAGAAACTTAGTTGGCTTACTTATTAAACGAACGATATCTATATCACTCGTCGATAAAATATTGAGTTTCAGACCAGATAGAAGGCTCAATATCGCTTGTAAGTTTGTAAAACTTTTGTTTATAAATCATTATTTGTAATAACCGTTATAATAAATTACATTCTTGCTTATATATATTTGTGTTAAGAAAGAAAATTGTGCGTATCAACCCTGTTGGCAAATATCATAAATTGGTTGCATATTGACATTCAATTAATAAATAAATTTAAATTCAAATTTTTGACTACTTGAAATCGTTATACGTAAAATAATAAATTTAATACACGTCCGATATAAATTAGAATACATAACATAATAAATAGGGGCTCGTCCGGGATAAATTATAATACGTAACTCAGAACATATTTTAAAATGTCATTGGTAGTGCATAATATAGGCTAAAACAAATATTACACATAGGATCTCCTGTGTTTATTCTAGGAAGGTAGCAGCATCTACCAAGGATGGTGATGATATGTCCTTATTGTGCATGAATAACATGAGTGAGGTTTTGGTAAATTCGATGGCTATTTCTGTTTCATTACGACATTTACTTACATTGTTAAGAATAGTTGTATCTTGATTTTTGGTTTGAACTTTGTTAGGGTATCTGCTATGCAACAAAATGTTTTCAATATAGGTTTCTACACAGCGTTTGGTTAGGGTGTCAAGATAAGCTATATCCATTGAGTAGATGTTGAAGAGAACTAGTGAGAGGAGTGATTCTTAAAGTAGGCTGTAACTGAGGATGATCCAGCATGGTTGATACATTCGTCATGCATATCCTGGTAAGTATTACAGCTATGACCTATCTTACACATATTACATTGATATTTATTCAGATAATTTTGCCAGGATGAATGAGCCGTTGGACTTAATTGTAAGCATCTTGTAAGGTCAATCCTACTATTCGTTGCTAAAAGAGTAGCCCAAGAGTTGGCGGTGGTTGGTGATGACTAGCTGCCTTCCCTCTAGTCTTACACTGCAAAATTAGGGACGGCTAGCACAGATAGCCCTCGAGTAGCTTTGTGCGAAATTCCAAAACAAACAAAACAAACATGCTATTTTTCCGTGTTAATTGTTGTTTTATTTTATTCCTTAAGATAAAAAATATTTTTACGACAGGTTTTAAAACTTCTTTATTTTTAAAATTGAACTTTAGTAGGTAAAGCATATGAACATGTAACCATATTTTTATAATTATTCTGTCAAAAATTACTGGAAACCAAATCTTACCAAATTTAAATTCGCTAACATCATACTGTAATGGAGCTGTTTCTAATATGATACTCAAAAACAACTTTTTTATTACGCGATTTGCAATCCCCAACTTCGCGAAATTTTTATTCTGTGTGCATGCAGATTTGCAATAGGGGTCATAATCTTCCCGCTTCGCCTCCGTTTCCCGTCACGGAGAACTTTACTTTTCCCCATATTCAGGGTGCAGATATGACATCATGAATAAGTACAAGCAGATCTAATGCACTTACGCCATCTATACAAGTATAATATTACTGTTCGTTGTATATCCATGACACAACTCCATTTTTTTTCAGATCATTAATCAAATAAACTCGTATGAAAATGGATATGTCTGAGGAGCACAAAAAGACTACAGTGCAGCAGAAACTACACGAAACATTCAAGATGTTTATGATGCGGAGTCTCTCAATGAAAGAAAACGTCGAAAGTAATTTCAGATCACGTGACTACAGCTTAAGTGATTCGCCAGGTTTGTTCTGTTGAATTTAATGGTGATTTGCTGTTGGCTGCACTTGATGAAGATTGTGCTGCAACAGCTAAAGAACTAGCACAGAAACTTAATTCAACTCATTAAACAGTCCAGTGTCACCTGCATTAGCTTGAAAAGGTGTCAAAACTTGGAAAATGGGTCCCCAAGATATGACAGAAGCCAACCTCAGAGCAAGTGAACGTAACGTAACTCACCTTTTTTGGACAGGTTAATGCTGGAGATGAAAAAATCGATATACTACAAAAGTTTTAAGCGCCACAGTTTTGTTAAGCGTTTGGTGGGATATTTTTGGTATGATCCGCTTTGAGTTGCTGCCACTCAATGTAACAATTACATCAGACTTTTAGTGTCAACAGTAAGAGCACTTGAATGTTGCTCTGAAAGAAAAGAGGCTTGCTTTGATTAATCGTAAAAGTGTTGTGTTACACCAAGATAATGCACGTCCCATACAAGGAACACACCTGCAAAGACTGAAGAGCTAGACTGTGAAAAGCTTCCACATCTTCCCTATTCTCCAGACCCTGCTCCATCTGATTATCATATATTCATCTATCTTGAAAGAAAAGAGCTTGGAACACATGAAGATGTCAAAACTACCCTCTCTACATTATTTTCCTCCAAATCCTAAGAATTTTATAGAAGTGACATTCAGAAGCCTGTGAATCGTTGGCAGGAAGTAATTAACAATAATGAAACATAAATTATTGATTAAATAACATTAAAAGCGTTTGAAATCTTTTTCCTTTTTCTGAACATAAAGTCGAACATTACTTAAGAGATGACTTAATAATTACTCTGCAGGGTGAGGACGGATCTTCACTGAAAATGATCATGACATGGCCAGGTGGTAAAGGCGCTCGTCTTGTAATCTGAGGATCGTGGGCTCAAATACCACTCACACCAAACATGCTTGGTCTTTCAGCCATAGGGGCGTTATAATGTTACAGTCAATCCCACTATTCGTTGGTAAAATAGTACCCCAAGAGTTGGCGGTGGGTGAAGATGACTAGCTGTCTTCCCTCTAGTCTTACACTGCTAAATTAGGGACGGCTAGTGCAGATAGCCCTCAAGTAGCTTTGCGTGAAATTAGAAACAAATCAAACCTAAAATAACCTATCATCAATCATGAATTTACATAACTTGCCTTCAGGATACGGGTATCGCATCTAGTGTATTCAAAATTTTCCCACACGTAAATAGACAAGAAAAATAAAGTGTCTTCTAGCTTCAGGAAACCAAAACTTAACAGGAGCTATATCTCCTTTACCTAAAGAATGTCTCTTCCCCTCACCGACCCTTCTTCCAGCATTCATTGATCACAGACTTTGATCAGTGAGCGTGTGGTAATGTGGCCAAACTCTGCCTCAATGGCACTATTACTGGGCCCCATGCATAAAGCATTATTACCACTAGCATACCAACATTCCTGTATTCCTTCCAATCCTGGAAATCATGGCGCTCAACTTGCAGTCCTCGTCATCAAACATGCTTATCTTTTCACGCGTTGCAATGTGACAATAAGTCCCACTATTGGTTTCTAAAATGGGTGGTGTTGGCTAGTCACATTTCTTCTAGTCTATTACTGTTAAATTATGGACGAATAGGGCAGATAACTCTCGTGTATCTCTGCGCGAAATTCAAAACAAACTAAACTAAAATTATTTCATTCTGTATAGAAGCATACGCTCCCATAGACTTTTAGTTTTCACTCCATGCGTGTAACACTTAATCATTTTCTTGAATTCTGAGCTTATTTTAGTTTTATAAAATTGTTTACTTTTAATATTTCAATACAACTAGCCCCTCAATGGCACACCGGCATGTCTACGGACTTACAACGCTAAAAACCGGGTTTCAATACCCGTGGTGGGCAGAGCACAGACAGCCCATTGTGTAGCGTTGTGCTTAATTTAAAACGAAAAAAAACATAAAATATAACAACTACATTTAAGCACTCAGTTTGTTGTAGTGTTACCTCAAGTTGTTACTTCTACCCCAAACATATTTTTATAAAGTTCACTCTTACTTTCAAATGAGAAAAATATTGATTCAAGACAAATCTATAAACTTGAAGTGATTGTAATTCTCAGTTTGTCAAATTTGATTTTCTTCTTCAACTGACACCATCGGAGGGGACACTGTAATAAGCATTTGGTGCAAGTTTGTTGCTAAATACAGTGAGAAGATCCGAAAAAAAGTGAAAGGACATAATCAGAAATAAGTGGAGAAACTATGCGATACTCAATTCATAACGAAGAACCCTGTCACTTGTCATTTGAGTTCTAAAACACTAAATTACTTTTACTATACATAGCTTGTTTTTATACTCAGTACTCAAATTAATAACGAAACCCGTTCGTTGTTTGTCATTATGCGTCCTCCATGTATCATCAACTGTCAACATTTTACAATCAGAATACTATAAAAAGAACAAAATAGTTCTAAAATCTCGTATTATTATATAGTCTAGACCAATTAAAATTAAAGTAGCGGGGGCGTAGCAGTGAAATTGTTGTACAAAGTTATCTGTAAGGTTGTTCTGAATAAATAAATGACAGTGAACGTCATGACAGACTTAATGGAGGTTCTAACAAGCCCTTGTAAAACCAATTTTACAGGTATTTACCAACATCAGGGTGATAGCGCCCGCCAAAAGTACCTGGATTAGTATGTCAGTCTATGAATCTGATAGTCCTTGGTTTACAACCCACCAAAGAAACTGCATGCTCTGCATTTTTGATATGTGAACGTATTAAAAGGGTGAAGCTAAATCTCTTTGTTCAGTTAGAGAAGTACAATAGCTGAAAATAGTTGGTTTTAACTAACTCCGTACCGCCTTATCTAAACTTTTGAAACCACCTTCGACATTTTCTTTCGTTGAGAGACTCAGCACCATAAACACCTTGAATGTTTCGTGTAATTTCTGCTGCACTATTGCCTTTTTTAAACTCATAAAGCATTATATGGCTAACGTGCTCCTCGGACACATCTGTCTTCATAAGGGTTTATCTGATTATTAAAGATCTGTAAAAGTGAAGTCGTGTTAGTTTCTTTTATTTGTTTGAACATTTTATACACGTTCTACTATATAATTTAGTCATCAAAGCTTTATAAAAAGAGAGAAATGATGTTGCAAATTGTGTATTAAATTTTCGGACATTATTTATGGAATGACCTGATATATTAAGTTTTATTTTAGAAACTTCTGGTTTGGCATTCCAAGTCTATTTGAGAAAGTGGCCTCCATTGCTTGATAATTATTACAGCTCTCTTTACAGAGAATATGCTTAATATTATTAAAGTTGGTTCTTTCGGAAAGGTGAATAGCGTGCTTTTCACTATGCCATCTATTCACTTCACAAAGTGTTTCAAACTTTACTTTACATGTCTCCTATGATAATGTCCAATCATAGCATGTTGATTTCTAGATCTGGAAATTTCTTGGGATTTTTTGCCAAATATTTACTCCTCGGTAACTCTATGAAATATTGGTGTAGTTACGAATGTCCAGGAAGGATTGCAGTCATAATGAACACAGTAGTAGTTGTAGCAGGTGTAGATCACATGTGTTCTTCTTGTTCGTTTTGCATAAATAGTTGTGTTTGGATAAGAATTCTAAGGGAAATGACTAGCTCATTTGATCCTTATATTTCTTATTTTAATTTTTAGAATGTTTCTATTTAGAGCTTATGTCCTTTCTTATCATTCCTTTGGCTATCTCGATCTCGATGTTATGTTCCTTCTGTTCTTCATTGACATCCATTGAACTCTTTTGTAGTTTGTGAATGTGCTTTTTTATTCTACCAATAACCTTCACTCATGTCATTCTCTAGTATTTTATTTCATTCTGTTGATATTATCCTTCTATTCATTTCGCGTGGTTTCCTTGACTTTTCTTTTTTCAAAGAAATTCATTTTTATGTGCTTATATAAATCATTTGTTTCTTTCTTATAATTTTTCTCTTTAACTTCTCTTTTTATTACTTGTAATGCTTTCATTTTTCGGGGCCTGGCATGGCCAAGCGCGTAAGGCGTGCGACTCGTAATCCGAGGGTCGCGAGTTCGCGCCCGCGTCGCGCTAAACATGCTCGTTCTCTCAGCCGTGGGGGCGTATAATGTGACGGTCAATCCCACTATTCGTTGGTAAAAGAGTAGCCCAAGAGTTGGCGGTGGGTGGTGATGACTAGCTGCCTTCCCTCTAGTCTTACACTGCTAAATTAGGGACGGCTAGCACAGATAGCCCTCGAGTAGCTTTGTGCGAAACTCCAAAAACAAACAAGCTTTCATTTTTTTAATTATTTCTGTAAATAAACTGTGATCTTGCTTCAAGCACGTTTCATTACCTTGAAGTTGGCCTGGTGGTTAAGGTACTCGACTCGCAATCTGTCGCCGAACATACTCGTCTTTTCAGCCGTGAGAGATTTATAATGTGACGGCCAATCCCGATATTCGCTGGTAAAAAGAGTACTAAAGATTTGGCTGTGGCTGGTATTGATTAGGTGCTTTCCTTCTAGATTATCACGGTTAAATTAGTGACGGTTAACGCAGGTAGCCTTTAGGTAGCTGTGTAACTGAGAAAACGTGCATTATATAAAAAAACAATAAACCACTTTTGTGTCGGTGTAAGGAGATATAATACTCTTAGCAAATCACCTGAGTTTTCAGCAGAAAAGACCACTGCCTATTTTAGTACATGTGAAATTATAATTATCCTTCTTGCTAGAGTAAGCCTTGTAAAGTGACCTACTCCTGTGTGCGGACTGGATGGGAAGAACGTGGTTATACACCTAAAACTTGTTTTAATTCGTCATATTAATTGATTAAAGGGGTAGAAAATTTTAATGATGCTTTTACACCACACCAGAATACATTTGTAGTTCAACCAATGTAAGATCGAAAATATAATTGTTTGCTATAAAGCAATATTAATTTTAAACAGTTTTTTGTTTTTTCTGAAAGTCTTATTCTGAGAGTTATGCTTATTAATGTTTGTAAAACTGTTAATTTTCACAGCAAGAAATGAGAGTGCCTAACTGTGAAAATCAGGAATCGCTAACGTGTTTACTTTCTGATTTGAAACTTTATACTTCTTATGCAGTAGATCAAGCCATAAATACATAAACTTCAATACTATTTACAGAGTATTATTATACAGCTTAAGTTCAATATTTTAGATATTAGGCATACTATTTTTTGATAAAATAAGCAAAAAGCGGTGTAATTAAAATTCACGATTATGTAGCACTGATTATATCAAAAACAAGTTGATAAAATTGAAATGTTACATCGTAAAAAGAGAATGAAATATTCATTTTCCTTTTCGTGAGTCAGAGGTAAATTTAAAGATATACAATGCTGAAGTTCGAGGTTCGATTCTCCATGATTAGCAGAGTGCATATAACTCATTGGACAATTTGTGCTAAAAGAAACAAAAAAGTTCTATTTTTTTAATATGTTGGTTATTTGATATGCAAAAGAAGTTGGCGTTGTAAACATAACCCGAACGAAATATCGAATGATACAGAAATAACTTGTCCACCTTTTGGACGGAACCCCATAGCGTAGCTTTGCGCTAAAATAAAATAAAAATAATAATTAAAGTTACAGCAAAATTCAAAATATTATTTGGCCAATGGGGTCAAAGTAACAAAATAATTTTAAAATTGGATGGAAAATTAACACAGTGCAGTTTTATTTAACTAATAACTATTATATTTTTATTATATAGATGGCACTGCCATTTTGTCCTCGATTTCAATTCTTTTTCCACACAGTTTTGAAAGTTAAATTGAAACGAGTCTAGGCACGTTGAAATGGGCGATAAGTTGGATCGTGTTAATAACAAAGGGAGTTGTGGGTTCTAACGGTAAGAACGGTAGTAATATTTTAGCGGCGTTGTTTCAGTTTGCTTTAACGTACAGAAGTTAATTAAAATACAACACTAAAGTAAGCTTTGTATTTTAAAATATATTAGCCAGTACTAGTAATAAAGACTCATGAAGTGAAATAAAAGTCACAATAGTACTATTGTACATGTAGAATAAAGTTGAAAACAAAAACGAACGTGTTTATCCAATTTAAGCGTTAAACTAATTAATGTTTACGTAGTTCTACTTTTAACGATAATATCAGTATTATGAAAACTACCAGTGGTAAAGTGAAGGATAAACTAAAAATTGTAAAGTACGTGTAAGTTGTAACGATGATGAATATACATGTAACTTCAAATTCAATAATTTTTTTTCTAAAACAGTAAAAGTAATATTTGAGTTTAAGAAACGTCATTATTCTTATTAAAGTAATTATACTTTGTGTTTTAACTCTTTGTCTAATATAGCATTGTAAGTTTAATAACTCCGAAACTGGATGCAAGTTTGGTTAGTTACACTATTAATTAACTTTATTATTAATATTAATTGAATTTAACACCGAGTATTGTAGTAAAACAGGTAAGGTAAACTAGATCTTAGAAAAAACGTGTACCTCAATATTTTGGCTTCATTACACTGCAACTCATTATGTAAATTTGAAATTTTAAACTTTTTGTTTGACAATTAAATCTATTGATCAGTCTCTGGAAATGTGTAACATTCTATCTCACTCTTACAGTATATGTATAATATTAAACTTTTATTGCAATTTTAAATAGAGTATTTTAATCTAGTAAACTTTCCCTTATGACAGGTATTCAAGTCAAATTAGCCCAAACGAGAGTAATTACTATTTGACCTTTTAAGACGACACATCACATCACATAAAATCCAACAATTACTTTTCAGGAAATAATTGATTCCAAGTCTTAGACTTGTTTAAGGTGTTTACATTTTAGTTTCTGCCAGTGACAATCCATTCCATAATGCAGTTATCCTTTTAGAAAAACTAAAATATCTTAGTGAGAGACAAGTTTAACTTTTTCAAATCAACAATTTTTGTTCTCCTAAACAAATGGATTCATAAAACAGTGGAATTTGCCACCAAAAGAAAGTCAGGTTTTTATGTTATTTATTCTTCACCATTAATAATTTTGTAAACTTATTGAGACTACCTCTTACCTTTTTTTTCTCATGACCAAATAAAGGTAGAGATCTTAAACTGTCCCTGTGAATTAACTCTTCACTTTTTTGAACCATTCTATAGCACTCGTTTGAATCTTTAACAATAAATCAGTATCCTTTCTTAGGTAAGGAAATCAGAAGTGTTAACAGTATTCTAATTAAGGCCCAACTAGTGGTATGTATAATTTTTTTTATTTCAATTAAATATTATCTAGGAATACACCAGTAAACTTCTATTACCTTTAAAACTATCAACAGAGCACTGATTTTATAAATTTAGTCACTTATCCATGAATATTCCTAGATCATTTTCTTTAAAAATTCTCTTGAATGGGTTTTCATGTATATGAAATGTGTGAATCAAATTTTGATAACCCAGTTTTATTACATTGCAGTCATTGTGAAGGCTTTTAATACTAAAAACCAGATTTTGAAACATACAGTAAGCATGGCACAGCACCCTTTGTATAAACAACTATATTTAAAATATATGCCATGTTATTCTATAGAACGTAATTTATTTTAGTATATAGAAATATTCCACTAAAAATAACCTTTATTCGAATCAATTTCTGCCTACAGTTTGTCAGATTTACCCTCTATTTTAAAGGCTGACACTGACAGCAACAGGATGTACTGAGAAGCCTATTCATGTAAATAAAAAAAACAAAAGACCCAGGCACCAGCTCTTGGGGCACTCCACTGGCATAGTGCTCTGCTTTGATTTGGCTCCATCAATAGTCTTTTGCTTTCTGCAATTCAGCCGTCCTACAAACATATGAATTATTTATTCTGCAGCTACTACTTGTATAATTTTTTTTAGCTAATCCTTAATTGAAGATCTTACTGGTTATGTAGTTGATAGTAGAGGAATAGATTTGATATATTTAGATATTTTCAGAAATCATTTGACAAGATGGCACATTAAGTCTTGTTAAGAAATTATATCCAAGTTTGGGAGTTAACTCATTAAACCAAAGTTGACTAGAGGAAATAAACCAGATTTTTTTTTTATAAATGGGATTTGTTCAAATTGGATTAATGTCAAATTGTTATTTTTTTTGTAATGGACACAAGTGGCTTAGATAAAGGAATGGTCTAAACACTTTCAGTTTGGTGGTAATGATAATCTCTTGGATGCTGCTGCTTTACTGAAAGATTTAGATTTGGTGAGTTTTGTCAAATGTGTTCTTAATATTAAAGGAGTCAATTTCCTGTATGTTACAGAATATTTCTATATGTTTATATATTCTTTTTTTTTTGTTTAAAATTAATTTTTAAACAATTGAGTCTGCAAAGTTCATGTTTTGAAGGTGTATTTTAACTTTCCAATTGATTAACTTACTTGTACAATACGAAAATAATTTTTTATCTAAGAAGCATGTATAAAACTTTTTAAACGAGTCCCTTAGATAAGAAATGATTCTTATCTAAGAAGCATGTATAAAACTTTTTAAATGAGTCATTTAGATAAGAAAATCATTTCTTATCTAAGAAGCATGTATAAAACTTTTTAAATGAGTCCCTTGTAAGTAAAGTACTTTTTATTGTTGGAAAGAATGGTATGAATGAGCTGATGAAGATCAATTATTTATCAGTGCATTAATTTTTATCTTAGAGTGAGCTTTCAAAAACAAGATGCAAATGTCTTCATCAGAAGAAGATGAAGTATTTTTTGGTGAAATTAGTGAAAAGGAGAAAGTCAAAATTCACCGGTATGCTCATCGTAAAACTGAAGTCTTTTATTCTGGATTTAGAGTAAACAGGAAGTCAATGTTAGAAGGAAATTCCTTAAATATTACTGAAGAGTTTCTTCAAAAAGATATTGATATCAACAAAAGTCAAAGGTGTATTAAAGAAGATGAAGAAACCACTAATTCAAATAGTGATAATCCTAGTTTTTACAAAGTTGGAAATAGTTTAAGAGCTAGTTTGTCAGATGGAATAAACCAAAAATTAGAAGGTTGCAATGAAATGTCTTCAGGAGTTAGCAGTATTCTTACTCATTCCAATAATATAAGCAGAAAGAATACACATAAGAAGTATCCTGACTGGTTTTTAACAAATTGGAGTAAAAATAAAACAGAGGATTCTTGTACGTGTGCAGATTTATTTAAAAGTGAAACCAATAACCAGTTGGTAGAGCTTTCATTAGATTTGACAACTAGTAACATTTCTGGAGTAAGTGAATTAGGATCATCTGGATCAATGGCATTTTTAGCGAATGAAATATCAGATGAACTACAGTGTCCAGAAGACTCTCAAGTTTGTGATGAATCTCTACTTAGTGCATCAAAAAACAGAAATATTGAATTTGACAAATCAGAACCAAATTGTGGGTCTAAAGATGTAAAAGAAAATCATAATTTTAATGCAAGTATTAATAATGTTAGTATGTTACATTTTCCTGAAAATGAAAAACTTTGTCCAGAAACATGTGAATGTTCCACATGTGCACTTTTTGTAATCCCACAAACTCTTTCTAATAAAGGATGTATAGCTTCACCTTTAGAAAAGATTAATGAGAAAAGGATACACATAGAAGAAAAAGACTTATGCAATGCTAGTAAAGAAAAATTCAAGGTAGATGAAAAAAGATCCCTTGAAAATCTTGTTAATAGAAAGTTACTGTTAGACAATGAAACTGGAAAAATTGTAGACTCGTGCAATGTTGACAGCAGAATGTCTGCTGTTCACGATATATCAGATTTAAAGGAGGGAAATTCCCATTTTACTTTATCCATGTGCCAGACTGAGAATGGTTGGAAAATACAGTCTAAAACACTATTTGAAAATAAAATAGATGAAAATACATCTGAATCTAAAATTAGTAACATGGTAACTGAAGTAAAAATTGAAAGTAAAAAACACAGTGATGATAAAGAATGGATTGACTTTCAAACAACTTTTCAAGCAGATGACCAACAAATTTATTTACACGCAGACAATAGGGAAAAGGTTGAAGTTCCAGAAGATAATGGAAAACAAGCTGAATTTACAACAGAAAATAGAAAAGTAAAAGACACTGGACTGAATATTAGTATTCAAGAAAATGAAATACCAAACAAATATGAGAATAACATAAATGCAACATCAGATAAAAATGAAATAAAGAATACATTGTTACCTAAAAAAGAAACAGAAGTAGTGGATAATGAAAAAGACTGCCAAACATCATTTTTGTTTTTCCCTCTTGACAAAGGACCCTGGGCAAACTTACGCAAGTCAGATCTTCGTCCTAGTTTGTTACAGCACATAACAGCAACATTACATAGAAAAGAACAAAACAAGAAAAGCTTTTTGGAAAGTTCGGTCAGTAAATGTCTTCCTTCAGAAAATCCTATACAAAGCTTAAAAGAAAACATTCCAAACAATCGACAGTATTCTTCAGTTTTTGAAAAGTGTGCCCAAGTTTCAAATAAAGATAGAATCAATGAGTTAATTATTCAAGAACAAAACAAATACTACCCTACAGACTTGGCTTCTAAGAACAAAATGCAAAATACTAAAGTGTCTCATTGTTCTCCTCCTGGAACTGAAACTGTGAAAAGAGCTTTTTTCGTGGATATTTCTTCAAGAAATAATTTGGCACTGCCATGTAGTTCTAGTGAAGATTCTGATCAACAATCTAAATTTTCCACTTACCAGCACAAAAAGAACAAATTTACTAAATCCACTCAAATGAAAAGTTACTCCCCAGAATGGTTAGATTATCCTGTACAAAGGACTTTTCCTGCATCTATTGAGACTTTACAAGTGAAATCTTATGCTGCATTTAGATCTCCTACAGGAAATCACATCTTCAGAAAACCACTGACATGCAAAAAAAACCTTCAAACAAAAAAACAGCCTTCTAAACCTAAGAAGCACATAGATGTTATCAGCCCTGTTGCTCAGGTGAATCTTAATTTGAAATTAATATTAATACCAAGTTTATGTTGTTCAGCCTTTTCATTTTGTTTTGTTTTGATTCTTGAAGTAATATGTAAATAAAAATGCTAACAATTATCAGTTTTTTATTTGTACATTGATGGGTTAAATTTAAATTATAAAAGTTAATTTTGGTTATTCTGTTTTAGATGCTATAATTAAACTAGTAGTATTTAGTGTACATTCTTGAATAAACATAATCTTTCCAATTTACCTTAAGACTGGACATTACAGATGATTTATCGTATTTGTAAAATGTGTTGTTCATAGCTATGGATACTTTCAATTTCAGTATATTCAAGAAAACCCAACACCTCCATTGATCCGTACTATCAGACCAAAGGCAAAAGGACATCTTGTATCAGTTAACAAGTTTGTTTCACCAGAGGTGTGTACAGTTGTAGAAGTAAAATTCTTGACAAAGCAACAAAATACTTGCACATTTACAACATTAAAAATTGTATTTTTCAGATATGTTTATATGTCATTGGTTATTGTTGTAAGATCCTTTTTCTTAAACATTTATATTCGTATACACAGAGTGATTGCTAAGATTTTAAAAAACGCATTTTCTTGTGAATACAATAGTAAATTGTAAATAATGAAAAGTATAGTGATACTTATAATTCATTTTTTACCCATGTGATAACTTTTCATGTAATATATACTAGTAACAGGTGAATATTTCTTTTAAATAAAAGGGTCAGAATAAGAAAGCCCCTCAGTCTGGATTCCTGTACGTGGTGAGGGGACCTCCCAGGGAAGTTTCTGTTCTGTCTGGTTACCTTCTCTGGGATCTAAACATTCACCCACGTGTTTGCCGTGCGTGGTGACCCATGAAGGGGAGGAGAGGATCCTGCTGGTTGAGGGGTCAAACCCTAACACACCACTTTGGCCTCTACTTCCTGTAGACGGGCGGCCTTTGGGTGGCCCCCTTGGGTCAATCGGCTGGTCCACTTGGGGTAGAGTCAACCAAGTACCAGTGTTGGAAGTTCTCAACGGGGGTTGTGGACATTGTGCCTGATGCTGGTGTTTGGGTAAAGTGCTCACAAAACCCTGGCATTGCTGCATTGTCCTTGCATCCCCTTGTAGGGCTTCATGGTGGGTGGGGTCAGTGGGTACCAAAATTTTTCCTTTTTCCAATGGATCCTCCAAAAAATTCAAATAAAATTTAAGACCACGTCTTGAATACTCCAGAACAGCAATCTTCAACATCAGTAACACACGTACCTCATTTTCTCATATTACATTCTCTTTCGGAAAAACCTTTAGAGCAAATGTCCCCTTTTTTATTCAAAAGGGACTAGTGGGACTTGCTGGCTCTCCAAAGTCAGTGAAGAAGCTTTGATCTGGTGACATATTGGTTGAAGCATCCACATCCCAACATAGTGAACTCCTCTTGAATTCAAAGGCAATTGGGGATATACCTATTGAGGTTACACCCCATGCTACTTTGAATTCTTCACAAGGAGTTATTGTTGAAAGGGATTTGAAGAACGTTCCTGAATCAGAGATTCTCGCATTCTTGCCCAAAATGGTTGGAGGAAAAAGAGGTGCAGCATTTGAAAACGACACATAACATTAGTTATCCTGAGGCTCGAAAATTACTGTCCACAATCCCATCTTGGACATATGCTGCTGCACTCCATTCCACAACTACAGTGGAAGTGCAGACAGATTTCTCTGTGCCTCCAAAAGAATCGTTTTCAAAACAAATGAAAAGGCTTTTGACTTCCGTGGTTAAAAAAGTAGATGAATCGACTTCCACACCCATCTCTGTTCCTCCCATACCTTCCAACAAACCTCAAGATCCATGTCCTTCAGTTTCAAATACAGGCATTTCTTCTGATACATCATTTTCTCTCACAACAATAGACAAAACAATTATTCATCCGCGTCCTCAGTCACTGGATTCCTCTTCCAATAAGAAAAATCTGCCCACTCGATCCAGAGCAGGATCCATGGAAGTTGATAGACCTCCTCCGATTAAAGACAGTAAAGAAAAAAGACGTGGTTGTAAACCGAAGGGTTCTCCAGCAACTTCACCTACCCGTTCTTAGAAATGGCCACCTTGATACAATGGAATTGTCAAGGTTTACATTCTAGTCTGGGTGATATCAAAATGGTGATTGCTTCCTACCATCCTGTTTGTCTTTCATTACAAGAAACATTTCTCAAACCTGCTGATACAGTCTCCATTCGGCAGTTTTCTCTGTACAGAAATGACAGGCTGTGTGATGGTCGAGTACATGGAGGGGTGGCACTGTAGGTTGATCAACATGTGCCCACCTTGTCTTTGTCACTCAACACACCCTTGGAGGCCGTAGCCATCCGTGTTTCCTTGGGTCATACCATCATTGTTTGTTCTGTGTACTTGTCTCCTGGAGAGACATGAGATCAATCAGACCTTGATGCTCTCATTGAACAGTTGCCATCTCCATTTCTAATCCTGGGGGATTTTAATGGACATCATCCCCTCTTGGGAAGCACTATTATTGATGGGAGGGGTCAATCTGTAGAGCAGATGCTCTCTGATCACAATCTTTCTCTTTTCAATACTGGTTCTTCCACATACTTTCATGCATCTAGTCAGTCCTTTACCGCTATTGATCTCTTTGTTTGCTCCCCTTCATTATTCTCCCATTTTTCATGGAGGGTTGACAGTAATCCACTAGGCAGTAATCATTTTCTGATCCTTTTGCGAGAGACTGGCCGTGGTTGATGCCACCCTACTCGCGTGCCGTGGTGGAAGCTAGATCAGGCAGACTGGTCCACTTTCACTGCTCTCGCAGAACTTGATCCTGCCATCGTAGATCAGCCATCAATAGACGACTGTGTTGCAGCGGTAAGTGTTTGTATTATACATGCAGCTGCTTAGTGTATTCCTAAAACCTCGACACGTTTCCCACGATATCCTCGTCCATGGTGGAATCCTGCTTGCAACTTACCACGGAAGGCTCAAATACGGGCCTGGGATACTTTATGTAGATATCCCACACTTTCAAACTGGGTTGCTTTCCAACGGGTCCGTGCACATGCTAGGTGGGTAAAACGTCAAAGCCAGAAGGAATCTTGGATTAAGTTCACAACCAGCATATCTTCTACCACCAGTTCTAAGATCATATGGGACAGGATTCGAAAGGTTAATGGGCACTACAATTCTGTTCCCCTCTCGATCTTACTCTCTGATGGTCAGGAGGTGACTGATGTCCAGAACATTGCTAACACTCTAGGTGAAAGCTTTTGCCGGGTATCTAGCATTTCTGCTTGTTCCTCCACCTTCCTGGCCATCAAGACTCGGGCAGTGCATTCACCTCTTTCCTTTCGAACTGACTTTCTTTGGCTATAATTGTCCCTTTACACTGGTGGAACTGAAAATGGCCCTTCATCGGTCTGCCAGTACGTCTGTTGGACCTGATGATATTCATTATGACATGCTGCACCATCTATCTCCTGCTTCTCTTGGTGTCCTTCTGATTGTCTTCAACCGGATTTGGCAGGAGAATGTTTTTCCTGATGCCTGGCACAAGGCAATTATTTCACCTTTCTCTAAGCCAGGGAAAGATCTGAAGATTCCTTCAAACTATCATCTAATTGCTTTGACGAACTGTTTCTGTAAGACCTTAGAAAGGATGGTTTTGCGAGACCAGCTGGCAGTCCACTTGGAGTTAGCAATGCAACAACAAACTTTTTCAAATGCAAAATTGGAGTTTAGCCATCTAGCTTCCGTAAAATTTGGAAGGAGGAAGTTTTTCTCGCTGGGCCACACATTGGTCGCAGTTTTTTAACTCATCATTTTCTTTTATCTGGAACTGATACACCAATGTGTAGTTTGTGTAACACTCAAAAAGATTATCAATCACGTTTTACTTTCTTGCCATAGTTACAATTCTCAACAACGGCAATATTTTAAACAAAATTTTTTCCCAGGGTCAGTCTGTAACATTGGACAGAGTTATTGGTGATGGTGACTCTGTCCACCTTGATAACATTTTTAGTTTTTTAATGGCCATTAATCTTTTTAACCTCATTTAAGTGTTGCATATTTATTCATAACATCTTTTTAATTGTGGCTCCTTTTTTACAGTTTCATTCTCTCTAGTTCAATTTGACATTGGAAAATGGCCAGAACATTAAATAACTTGACACCAAGACTAGAAAGGCCAACTTTAGGTGACTAACACTGCTGTTTAAACTTCTCTTTAGTCATCCTGGTAAGTTGTTATTACACTTTTGCTGCATGTCATTTCACACTTTTACTACTTTACCTTTTAGTACTGGCCATAATGACACATAACCCAGAACCAGGACTGGAAAGGCCAACTTCAGGTGACTGACGGTGATTCTTATACTTACCTGTTCGACTTCCTGGCGGGTTATGATCATTACCATTCTGCTTCAGGTAGTGTTTTACAACTTTGTTGTTGTTATTACACTTTTGCTGCATGTCATTTAACACTTTTGTTATTTTACCTTTTAGTACTGGCCATAATGACACATTATTTGGAACCAGGACTGGAAAGACCAACTTCAGGTGACTGACGGCGGTTCTTATACGTACCTGTTAGTCTTCCTGGAAAGTTATAATCATTACCAGTCTGCTACAGGAAGTCCTTTACAACTTTGTAGACTGGATGTCAACATTGGTTTTATGCCATTTTCTGGTTTAATTACTGTTTTATTTTATTTTCATTTATTTTTACAAATTTTACTCTCTTTACCAGACTTACCTTTTTACTGGACATTTCGCTACTCATTATTACAATTTTGCTATGTGTCTTTTGAAACTTCTATTATTTTACATTTTGATAATTGCTGCTATGACACATAACCCAGAACCAGGACTGGAAAGGCTAACTTCAGGTGTCTGACGGTGGTTCTTGAACTTACCTGTTAGTCTTCCTGGCAGGTTATGATCGTTATTATTTTGCTAGAGAAATTTTTTTACAACTTCTCTCACTCTGCTTTCTCTCTTAACATTGTATACTAGGTGTCAACATTGGTTTTATACTTTTTCTGTTTTTCAATAATGTTTTGTTTTACATTCATTTCCTTTTATGTATTTTACTACGTTTACTTTATTTTTACCTTTTTACCAGATGTTTGGTGCAGATAGCAGTTTTTTGTGCCATAAAACACTAAATCAATGAATCAATACTGGAATCACCAGGTATTTAACAGAAAGTCTGTTAAGCTGTGAAGTGAGCATTATCTGATGAGAATCTTATGGGTGCCCATGTAGATGTAAAGAGTAAGTTGCTATTTACATCTTCACTGTCTCTTCAGCAATTATTCCACAAAATTTTAATACTATGAACAGATTCTTTTTATTTTAAATCAACATCAGCTCCAATGCTGCAATGGTCCTTTTCTTTGTTGGTATATTTGAAATTTGTAGGTATTGAACCTGTCTGAAGATGCCTCTGAGTTTGCCTCTTTCCCTTGAAAAGCCAAGTATTTAGTCAACAATCAAATAACTTCATCCTCGATCATATTGATTCAAGAATGGTATGTTGTCTTCAGCATGATTTAAAATCTTACAATGCTAAAATCAGGGATTCAATTCCCCTCTGTGGATGCAGCGCATGTAGCTCTATGCTTTGCTATAGGAAAACACTCATACAAAAATGGTATATCTTTAATTCTGGAATGCAGAAAGTGTAATTTTATCATAGTGTCAACATTGGCAAGTCATATGTGTGTGTGTAAAATTAATGCTGATAAAGTTAAGTAAACAAACTCAAAAAAAGGATTGTTATAATATAGCAAATCTAAACCTTTGAGTAATTATATTAGTATGTTATAACCTTAAAACAAGCCAAAATTAAAATAAATTAAGAAATAATAAACAAAAAAATGTAATTAATCCCAGGGTACAAGCTATAATGTGAGATATAAAATGTACCCTAGGTTTTGGAGGTGACTGAAAAAGTAGAACCCACTTTGCAGTGAGGATACACTGTTTATCAGTCTTAACCTCTTTTTGCCAGTTTCAGATAAAGAAATAAAATGAAGGAGTTGCAATAAATATAGAAATAAACATTAGAAGAGCAAGGTGTGGATGCTCAAGCCCACAATGTCCCACATCTATATCACCCTTCACTGCTTGCAGAGAGTTGTGAGAAGGTTACTGTTCTCCAAAGTAAAGAAGAAAACATTAGCTGAAAAATAAGAATAAAAAAAAACAAAGGTACTATCATTTAGGGGTAAGATAACTTACCTCTTGAAGTTTGCATTCCAGCACTCATTATAGTAGAAAGGTACTAATTAGTAGCCCAGTAAATGAATTATACAAGTAGGAAGAGTCTCATCCAGTTGTCTAAATAAACTGATATAGCACCCAACTACTACCCATTTATTAAGTCTATTGTGATTAACGTACTCTAAACAAGCCTTTATATGCTGCAAGGTTATATACTTTATATCCACATAAAGTTGTGCCAAGTTGTTAAATGACCTTGTTCATAACCATTTTTATAGTTATTAGAAATTTTAAGTAAAATGTTGAAGTTTCTTTATTAAATCCATTAACTATTAATTTCTGTGTCAGTATTTCAATATTACTGTTAAAATATTGCAATTTATCAGAAATTTTACAATATCTGAATAATTGTAAGTTATAACACTTAACAGAAGGGTGTGATACATTACTGTTAAAGGAGGGTAAACCATAAATTTGAAAGGTAAAAATATTTTCTTTGATCAAGAATATTTACATTGATAACCCCATCAATTATTTTAATTTCTAAATCTAAATAATGTTCTTCCTTATTAGATATTGTTGAAGTTTTTTCAGTTTCTAATTCTGTTGAATAAACAGTGTTGATAACATTATTTCAGTGTTATTTATATTAATTAAATCCTCAATATATCTGTCAGTTAAGCTAAAAATATGTGGATTTGTGTAGTTTTCATAAATCTATTCTCATTATAGTAAAGACATAAATTTATTATACAAGTAGAATAGTTAACTCCCATTAGAACTCCTATTACTTGTTTAAAAATCTGGTTGTTGGAAAATATATAACTATTATAAATTCAGAAACTTAATATATCTTATGTTTTTGGAGCTAATTCTTCTTTCTTCCAGTTCTATAAAAGGAAATTAGAACTTTCTATTAATGAATTTAAACCAAAGGTTAAAGCTTTAAATGGAAATGTGGTGTACAATATGATGAAAGCAAATGTTTGAATTTATTTGTTCTCACTTTTTTAGATATTTTAAAATAGGTTGATTATTTTTTATTATCCAAAGTAAAATGTTAAGTGATTTTCTTAAAAAATAATATACCTAGTTTAATAGTTGTTTTTATTGAATTATAAATAAATCTGAATTTAATTGGAGAATTATGAAGTTTGGGAATAGCATAAATCTACATCAGGATTTAGAATAAAGTTTATTATAAGCTTTAATGAAATTATTATTTCCTATATCTTTCATTAATAAATTTAAGTTTGTGTACTATTGATTTCTTTTATCATAAAACTTTACAAATGATACCAGTGGTACAGTTAGTCTTATCAGTGGGAACTATAACATATTTTTCTTGCAATTCTTGAATCTTTATTTTTAACTGATGAAACGATAATGCTTTTTGGTATTTCTTTAGTTTTATGTGGGATAATTTTATATTTATTTTTAAGTACATACAACTTCCATTTTAGAAATCATTTAAGTGGATAAGATATAATATAGTTGAGCTTTAGAATATTATTCTTATTACATTTTGTGGCTATTCTGTATTTAGATCCTTTTTTGAGTATTTTGCATATTATTTTGTCTTTTACAATTTTTAAGTTACCAGTAACAATGTTTATGAAATGTATCAATAAATAAGCTTTTTTCACACTCACAAGGTAACTTATTAATTTCATGTACATTTAGATTAGTTAAAAACTTTCATAATTATACAGTAATGGACAGACCAATTGGAACTTCCCATTTATAATTGATGGTAGGCTTTAAGTTTTTACAAAGAAAAATATTTTTTATAGATTGGTGAATAGTTTTAGAAATCTGCAAATCATTGTATATTTTATGTCTCAAATTAATTACCAAATATGAAGGCTTGATTTGCAGTTTTTCTTTTTCAAAACTTAAATCATTGACTTTTAATCAATATTATTTTGATAATTACAAGTAACTGTTTTGCATGATCATTTTGAAAATCAAAATTTTTTATTACATTAATTAATGCTCTTATTTTGAGAAGATTAAGTCGATAAATCTTTTTGAAAAATAATTTACATCCACTAATATTAACTGGAATAAAAAATATCCAAATAACTGCAAATTTCTGAAAAATGAACCCATTTTAATTTATTAATTCTTTACTTCTAGTTTTCCAATTTTTATGAAAAAAGTTAGCAATAAAGGAAAAATTAGCAAGCAATACAGTAATTATTATTCAAATTTAGAGCAGTAGAATTATTAAAATCTTTGTTTAATTCATAAGGGTATAATGTTTTTAGTTTTAAAATGAAGTTTTCTTGTTGAAGTCTATTGGTATCTTCATTAACAGTTTCTAATATAGTTATCTTAACAGAGGTAAAAGGGTAAATCCTGAAATGTTTTAATTCTATAGAATTCATTAATTTGTTTTTAACTTGAGCTATGTAAATTTGTACACTTGTACGATGGGTTTGAAGTTTGACCCACATGTTCCATATTGCATTTAGTGCATGCTAATATATAAATTACATTTTTTATTTTACAAAATGAATTTGTTAAGTAATAGAGTGTAAAGTATTTAGAGCAGGACATGAGACATCTTTTGATACTACATTTTATAACATTTGCAGCAATATAATTACTAGAATCAGCTAACTAGGCTAAATTATAGTTTCAGAATGTTTTGTTAAGGCTGTTACACTTCATATAGATAGAACACTGTAATGGAGAAGTGCCACATACCGAGCAACAAATCACATACATTTAATATATGTCAGAGAAAATTAATACTGATAAAATTTTGTTAACCAAGTCAAAAGGGAATACAGCAAATCCAAACCTTTTACTAATTATATTAGTTTGTTATAACCTGAAAACAAGCTGAAGCAAAAATAAATTAAATAATGAAAAAGAAATGCTTCACTATTTTTATTGCTACTCCTTTATTTCTTCGTGTGAAACTGGCAAATGGAGGTTAAGGCTGATATATGGTGTATCCCGACTACAATGTGGGACCTGCAATCACATCCAAAACGTAGGGTAGATTTTATATCTCACATTATAGCTTGCACCCTTGGATCTTCTTAACTAGTGTAGCATTTTTTATTTATTTCGTTTCAGCTTGTTTTTCGTTATAACAAATTAATATATATGCACATACCCTTGTGCAAATTAATTGAAACAAGATGGAAAATTTCAATTTTTAAAATTTTTTGCATTTTATTTCTGAGAATCCAAAAATTATTCACAAATAAATACATTATATGACCACCTTTACTTTTCAGAAGATAATTAATTTGCTTTGGCATCAAGTCCATGAGTTCACTGCAATCTTTACTAATTGTTGGACTGCAGTACCACACCTTAATTATGGCTTCATTTAGCTTATCTTTCATAGTACAGTCTTTTCCCTGAAGTCTTTCTTTACAAATCACCCAAAGATTTTCAATGGGATTCAAGTTTGGAGAGTTTCCAGGCCAGTCCAGCACCTTTATTTGCATTGTAGTCATAAAATTCTTCACAAGTTTCGATGTGTGGCATGGAGTGAAATCTTGCTGAAAAATGCCAGATCCATCTGGAAATCTCTTTTAATTCTGGAACGACTCTTCTCTGCAAAACTTTTATATACTGTTGTCCTCGCATCATACCTTCTATGATATGTAAGCCTCTGATGCCATAGTAGGTGAAAAAGCCCCAAAACATCTTCAAGGGATATTTTATGAACTGATTGATGTGAGATTCTTGAAGTTTCTCACCTGGAGATCTGTGATCATGCAGACTTCTTTGACCGTGTATGAAAAAATGAGTCTCGTCACTAAATAACACCTTCATCCATTGTTTTTGCATCCAGTTCTCGTATTTCAGACCCCATTGATTCTGTTTTTTTCTTCATTGAGTTGGTAAGTTGTTTTTTGACTAGTCTCCTTGCCCTTCTAATGCAATTTCAAATGATATAATATTCCTTAAAATTTCGTCATGTATCCCAAAAATAGATCGACCGTATTGCAAAACACAGCTAATGACTGTCTGTGTGAAAAAATTACTATAAATGGAAATCAGGAGGTCCAGCAAGCCTACACTGACCATCATGCTGAAAATATAAAATCATCATTTGTTTCAATTAATATGCAGAAGGGTGTATCTTTTCAAGATCCTGAAGCATTGCTTGCTTAATCTGTGCTATCATTTCTGAGTCAGCTTTGATTGATTCTAAGATGGTGTTTAATTCATGCAATGTAGTTAACAAACTTTATACAGTGATATAAGATTCATTGGTGAATTCTTGAGTGATTCATGAAAAAATTCCAAACTTTCAACCATCTTTTCCAGATCAGTTATTTCTACTTTTGGCATTAACTCATATTTGTAAGACACAATTAGTATTGCACTGGCATGTTGTGGCTTTATAATTCTCTTTCACTTGACATGAATGTTGTTCTACCTAGTTTAAAATAGGGAATCTTTGCTTGTTTGCAATAGTATTTGATGCATATACTGAGCCAACTAAGTTGTGATAACTAAGTTCAATAACTGACCAAAGCATAATATCAACTTCTGATCTGCATTATTTACAGTTTTCATACAGCTGCAAGTGTAGTCTGACATACTTCCTACAACCTTGTTCAGAATATTCCAATTTTCTCTTCGCTGAGTTATAACGTTATCAGTATCAGTGTGAGGTTGTGGAAGGTCACAATGTTGAAGAATACAGCTTTTCAAAAACAGTTGCTGGTTTATGAGATGAACACTCAAACCAAGATACTGGTCATTTACTTGAGCAGGTTTTCTTAATCTAGGTTTCACTGAACTTTAAGGTTCTGCAGACTGGTTTCAGTGGTTCCACAAGGGGGAAAAAAAGTAAGGGTAATAGTATAAAAACAAAAACTAAAATTGTTCTTTAAAACCTATTAGTAAATTGTAAAAGAGAATGACAGGAAAGTATGAGAGAAGGGGTCTGGATTTTTATTGGATTGTTTTTTAGATAAATATGAAAATTTTCTCTCATCTCAAGTAGATGATACTTTGTTTCAAATATTTTAGTTCTCAAAGGAAAGGTGAATAACAAAAGAACAAGATGTTACAATTCTCACACTAGGGAAACTTCATCTGTTTTTAGATATTTTTTATGAAGAACTTCATACTTATATGAAATTTAATGTTTAATCTGGCATTGTTGCAATTTCACCTGCAATAATAATATAATAATACATATATTGGATTTCTTTTATACATACGTGTGGTGTGTGTGTGTGTGTATGATAGGGTTCCACTGCAAATAGATGTTCAGAAGTTGAGAACCCTCCTGTAGAGATTCACATGCCAAAAGTAATGACCACATCACTTGACTTAGAAAATTGGTCTATAACTTCTGGAATGCTCATGTACAAAGATGGGATAAGGTTTCCACTTAATTCTTTCTTAAAAACCACTTGGTATTTTAGGTCAAGAGATACAAGCAATATAACAAAAATAGGTTCTTCTATAGTTCTCAGTGGATGCATACACTTAGCTATGTAGAGTATGAATTTCTCTTTCACCTTTTACTGTTTCGTATTCTCGTTAGGAAACTTAGCTTCAGCTGTTAGACTTTCTATAGTTGATTGTCTTTTCAGTGAAATAGTTTATTTTAAGTAATCTCACTAGTACATTAAGAGATGAAGCACAAAGTTATGGTTGAGAAAGAGGGTATAAGAAAACTAGGACATTTCTTAGTGAATTAATTCTTCATTTAAATACCATTGTTGCTGAAGAAATGTGTACCATTATTGAAAAGAACTGGAATATCTGAATTTAGTACACTGTTTATTAAACTGATTATTTTAGACTTTTATTAGCAATACTTATAAACTTACATTATTGGTACTGTAACACTGTTAAGTATAGTGGAGGTTCCAGAACTCATGGATCTCTACCCAATCTCTTTACATATTTATACAAAATTTAAAAATAATTCTTGATTTATTTAAAAATACTGAAGAGAACCAGATTCTCTTCCCTAGATACATGCTTGCAGCTACTAAATAAGAAACAAAATATTAAATATTAAAAAACATAAATTTACTCTTAACATTGTAGTAGCCAAACTGTTGGCAGAGGAAGCTGTCAACCAGTTGCTCACCCTCTATTTAACAGTTTAAACATTGACAATGATTAGATATTCTTACATAACATTAAAGTAACTAGAGAGTTGGAGGGCAAGCACTACTAGCCAGTTGCCTTTTTTTTATTTCTTTTGTATTCATGACATTAATAAGTTATTGCAATGATTAAAATCAGTACAAGTTTGGGTTAATACAAAGCAAGGTTACAATGGCAAACAACCCTCAGACTTGGAGGATGGTGATAAAAAACGTTTACTGAAAAGTGTGGTGATCAGCTCATCTCTTTTTCAATTGAATGTCTTGTGATTCTTGCTTGTTGTTATACAAGAGTAAATGTTAAGGGTACCTAGTAGATAGAGGAATGGTCAAAACACTAATATATCTTGTGAGGTATGTAGCTACATACATTCTTGGAATTGATATACTGCAGAGCTTATTGGTTAATTTTAACTTTACAGTAGGTGAACTGATATTTTGCAGTAAAATTATGTACTATCAGAAGAAATCTGTGAACTGCACAAGTGTACATGAAAAAGAAAGTCTCAGTATCTCACGTACATAAGTGTTTTTTCATCATTTGCTACAGATGTCTAATGTAGTGGTGACGTGTAATATAATTATTGAGTCTACCTATGAAATCGGCTATCCAGAATGTAAGCAGTATTAGCTGAAGCAGTTATCTTAACAAATAGAATGGTGCTGTGATGCTAATGATAATGTTATTTGCATCTGATGTGCCATGTTTCAAAGTTGGCACTTGCATACCAATATATTTAAGGTCACAAACTGAAGAATGTGCAGACAATCTAGACTCAACATAGTGGTTACATCTCAATTACTTGTTACTGGAGTATGCTGTCTATAAGACCAGGTGGTTGGTTTGGTTTAATTAGTTATTTAAATTTACATAGGTACAGGTGATGCAAGTGCTTGGTCATCTCCAATAATTCTCATCAGGAAAAAGGAAAGCATGCCCTTGTTCTGTCCCCTCGGAGTGGATTCCTGTACGTGGTGAGGGGACCTCCCAGGGAAAGTTCTGTTTTGTCTGGTTACCTTCTCTGGGATCTAAACATCCACACACGTGTTTGCCGTGCGTGGCGACCTGTGAAGGGGAGGAGAGGATCTGGTGGTTGAGGGGACCAACCCTAACACACCACTTTGGCCTCGAATTCCTGTAGACAGGCAGCCCTTGGGTGACCCCCCTTGGGTCAATCGGCTGGTCCACCTGGGCTAGAGCCAACCAAGTACCAGTGTTGGAAGTTCTCAATGGGTGTTGTAGACATTGTGCCTGATGCTGGTGTTTGGGTATAGTGCTCACGAAACCCTGGCATTGCTGCATTGTCCTTGCATGACTTTGTAGTGCGTCCCCTTGTAGGGCTCCATGGTGGGAGGGGTCAGTGAGTACCGAAACTTTTTCTCTTTCCTATGGATCCTACAAAAAATTTAAATAAAATTGTAAAAAAACAGTCAATGGGTAAGCGACCACATCTTGAATACTCAGAACAGCAATCTCCAACATCAGTAGCACACGTACTTCATTTTCTGATATTGCATTTCTTTCGGAAAAACATTTAGGGCAAATGTCCCCTTTTTTTATTCAAAAGGGACGAGAGGGACTTGCTGACTCTCCAAAGTCAGTAAAGAAGCTTCGATCTGGTGACATATTGGTTGAAACAGCCACATCCCAACACAGTGAACTCCTCTTGAAATCAAAGGCAATTGGGGATATACCTATATATTCTTTGAATTCTTCATGAGGAGATTGTTGAAAGGGATTTGAAGAATGTTCCTGAATCAGAGATTCTTGCTGGTCTCTCCACTCAAGGAGTTTCTGCAGTGAGGCGCATCTCCACTCACAAAGATGGAGTTACACTGCCAATAAATACCCTCGTTTTAACATTTACTTCACCACGTGCATCTGCCACCATCAAAGCAGGTTATCTCATTTGCAGGGTTCGGCCATACATTCCAAACCCTCTTGATGTTTCCAATGTCAGAGATTCGGCCACTCAAAGACATCTTGTCGTGGTTCTCTGACATGTGCTCGTTGTGGAGGCAAGGACCACGATGCCTATGACTGTGACATGAACCCACATTGCGTGAACTGCAATGGTTCTGACCCCTCTTACTTTCATTCTTGCCCAAAATGGTTGGAGGAAAAAGAGGTGCAGCGTTTGAAAATGACACATAACATTAGTTATCCTAAGGCTCGGAAATTGCTGTCCACAATCCCATCTTGGACATATGCTGCTGCACTCCATTCCACAACTACAGTGGAAGTGTAGACAGATCTCTCTGTGCCTCCAAAAGAATCGTTTTCAAAACAAATGAAAAGCCTTTTGACCTCGTGGTTAAAAAAGTAGATGAATCGACTTCCACACCCATCTCTGTTCCTCCCATACCTTCCAACAAACCTCAAGATCCATGTCCTTCAGTTTCAAATACAGGCATTTCTTCTGATACATCATTTTCTCTCACAACAATAGACAAAACAATTATTCATCTGCGTCCTCAGTCACTGGATTCCTCTTCCAACAACAAAAACCTGCCCACTCGACCCAGAGCAGAATCCATGGAAGTTGATAGACCTCATCCGAAGAAAGACAGTAAACATGAAAGACGTGGTCGTAAACCGAAGGGTTCTCCAGCCACTTCACCTACCTGTCCTTAAAAATGGCCACCTTGATACAATGGAACTGTTGAGGTTTACATTTTAATCTGGATGATATCAAAATGGTGATTGCTTCCTACCAGCCTGTTTGTCTTTCTTTACAAGAAACATTTCTCAAATCTGCTGATACAATCTCCATTCGGCAGTTTTCTCTGTACAGAAATGACAAGTTGTGTGATGGTTGAATACATGGAGGAGTGGCACTGTTGGTTGATTAACATGTGCCAACCCTGTCTTTGTCACTCAACACACCCTTGGAGGCCGTAGCCATCCGTGTTACCTTGGGTCATACCATCACTGTTTGTTCTCTGTACCTGTCCCCTGGAGAGACATATGATCAATCAGACCTTGATGCTATCGTTGAGCAGTTGCCATCTCCATTTCTAATCCTGGGGTATTTTAATGGACACCATCCCCTCTGGGGAAGTGCTGTTATTGATGGGAGGGGTCAATCTGTAGAGCAGATGCTCTCTGATCACAATCTTTCTCTTTTCAATACTGGTTCTTCCACTTTCATGCACCAAATCAGTCCTTTACTGCTATTGATCTCTTTGTTTGCTCCCCTTCATTATTCTCCCATTTTTCATGGAGGGTTGACAGTAATTCACTAGGCAGTGATCATTTTCTGATCCTTTTGCGAGAGACTGGCCGTGGTTGATGCCACCCTACTCGCGTGCCGTGGTGGAAGCTAGATCAGGCAGACTGGTCCACTTTCACTGCTCTCTCAGAACTTGATCCTTCCATCGTAGATCAGCCATCAATAGACGACTGTGTTGCAGCGGTAAGTGATTGTATTATACATGCAGCTGCTCAGTGTATTCCTAAAACCTCGACACGTTTCCCACGATATCCTCGTCCATGGTGGAATCCTGCTTGCAACTTACCACGGAAGGCTCAAAAACGGGCCTGGGATACTTTTCGTAGATATCCCACACTTTAAAATCGGGTTGCTTTCCAATGGGCCCGAGCACATGCTAGGTGGGTAAGACGTCAAAGCCAGAAGGAATCTTGGATTAAGTTCACAACCAGCATATCTTCTACCACCAGTTCTAAGATCATATGGGACAGGATTCGAAAGGTTAATGGGCACTACAATTCTGTTCCCCTCTCGATCTTACTCTCTGATGGTCAGGAGGTGACTGATGTCCAGAACATTGCTAACACTCTAGGTGAAAGCTTTTGCCGGGTATCTAGCATTTCTGCTTGTTCCTCCACCTTCCTGGCCATCAAGACTCGGGCAGTGCATTCACCTCTTTCCTTTCGAACTGACTTTCTTTGGCTATAATTGTCCCTTTACACTGGTGGAACTGAAAATGGCCCTTCTTCGGTCTGCCAGTACGTCTGTTGGACCTGATGATATTCATTATGACATGCTGCACCATCTATCTCCTGCTTCTCTTGGTGTCCTTCTGATTGTCTTCAACCGGATTTGGCAGGAGAATGTTTTTCCTGATGCCTGGCACAAGGCAATTATTTCACCTTTCTCTAAGCCAGGGAAAGATCTGAAGATTCCTTCAAACTATCGTCCAATTGCTTTGACGAACTGTCTCTGTAAGACCTTAGAAAGGATGGTTTTGCGAGACCAGCTGGCAGTCCACTTGGAGTGAGCAATGCAACAACAAAGGATAGTTAATGCTTGTCTTGTTTGATTCAAGGAATCAAACAACCTCCTCTCACCCACCCAGTGTGTGTTCCATCGACAGCACTCCACCACAGATCACCTAATTCATCTTGAAACATCTATCAGAGAGGCTTTTCTCAACCGCCAACATCTTGTATCGATATTCTTTGACATAGAGAAGGCTTAAGACACAATATGGAGGTATGGCGTTTTGCGAGACCTCCATACATATGGGTTACGTGGCCATCTACCCATGTTTATTAAAAAAATTTTAATGGACAGGAGATTCCAAGTTCGTGTGGGTTCGGCACTTTCACATTCTTTTGTACAGGAACTTGGAGTCCCTCAAGGCTGTATATTGAGTGTCACACTCTTCAGTATAAAGATAAATGCCATCACTGAACAACTCCGTCTCACCGTTACGAATGGGCTGTATGTTTACGACTTTCACATCTCATGTCAGTCGTCAAACATGAGATATATTGAGCAGCAACTACAAACTGCCCTCAATCGTGTACGAAAGTGGACTCTGGGGAATGGCTTTAATTTCTCTCTTTCCAAAACTGTATGCATGCACTTTTGCCATTGACGAGGTATTCACTTTGATCCTGAACTTCATATCGGTGAAGTCTTGCTGCCAGTGGTACTGGGGACAAAGTTCTTGGGGCTTATATTTGATCGTAAACTGACCTTTATACCACACTTAAAGCAACTTCGGGTCAAATACACAAGAGCACTGAACATCCTCCGTGTCCTCTCTTCTACCAGTTGGGGGGAAGATCGCTGTTCAATGTTAAAGATATATCGTGCTCTTATTAGATCGAAACTTGACTATGGACCAATCGTCTATGGGTCTGCCAGACCCTCGGCCTTAAAGATGCTGGACCCCATTCATCACCAAGGACTTCGACTCTGCACTGGGGCTTTCCGTACCTCTCCAGTTCAAAGCATATACATTGAATCTCATGAACCTCCTCTACACCTTCGCCGTTTGCAACTATCTTTACAATATACTTCGAAACTTCGCTCCTTACCAAAGCATTCCACCTGGGAATATGTTTTCCTTTGTCGGTGGGCAGTACTTTTTCAGAACAGACGATCTTTTCATTGCTCCGTTTGGCCTTCGTATCTGGGCACAATTGGATAAATTGGGTCTGTCCTTGGATAACATTGCAGATTCCACAGGTCAACGCATCCCACTATGGCTTATTACAGCCCCCAAGTGTGACCTTTCTTTCAGTCACCTAAAAAAGGCAGATACTCCAGACTGGAAATACCGTCTTTTGTTCAATGAATATCTTTCAAACAATCATTCAGTTCCCATTTATACAGATGGTTCCAAATCAGGTAATTAAGTGGGCTCTGCTATGGTTTGCTATGGGTCAGTAGTTGCGTGCAGAATCCCCTCTACAGCTTCTGTGTTCACTGCTCAACTGTATGCCATATCTCTTGCCCTGGATCATATTGCAGCTGAGAAGTACTCCAACTGCACTATTTATACAGACTTGCTTAGTTCTATACTTGCCTTGGAATCGCTTCACATTAGCTCACATCCTATTCTCACAGATATTCGAATCCGACTGGCCCATTTCTCATTAGCAGCTACTTCAATCCAGTTTTTCTGAATACCAGGCCATGTTGGTACTTGTGGGAACGAGCTTGCAGACATGGCAGCTAAATATGTCTGCTTCAGCACCATCACCCCTATGCCTATTCCGTACATGGACTATGGTGTTGTCTTCAAGGCTCGGCTCCGTGTCATTTGGCAGTCCACTTGGAGTGAACAACACAACAATAAACTTTTTCAAATCAAACCCAAAATTGGAGTTTGGCCATCTAGCTTCCGTAAAGTTCTGAGGGAAGAAGTTCTCAGTAGGCTACACATTGGTCACAGTTTTTTAACTTATCATTTTCTTTTATCTGGAACTGATGCACCAATGTGTAGTTTGTGTAACACTCAAATCACTATCAGCCACGTTTTACTTTCTTGCCATTGTTACAATTCTCAACGACGGCAATACTTTAAACATATTTTTTCCCAGGGTCAGTCTGTAACATTGGACAGAGTTATTGGTGATGGTGACTCTGTCCACCTTGATAACATTTTTAGTTTTTTAATGGCCATTAATCTTTTTAACCTCATTTAAGTGTTGTATATTTATTCATTACACCTTTTTAATTGTAGCTCCTTTTTTACAGTTTTAATCTCTCTCTTTCAATGTGACATTAAACAATGGCCAGAACATTAAATAACTCGACACCAGGGCTGGAAAGGCCAACTTCAGGTGACTAACGCTTCTGTTTGAACTACTCGTTAGTCTTCCTGGCGAGTTACTATTATACTTTTGCTGCATATCATTTCACACTTTTACAGACTTTTTGTACTGGCCATATCAACTCATAACCCGGAACCAGGATGTAAAGACCAACTTCAGGTGACTGACAGTGGTTTATATACTACCTGTTAGTCTTCCTGGTGGGTTATGATCATTCCCATTCTGCTACAGGTTGTCCTTTACAACTTTGTTGACTGGATGTCTACATTGGTTTTTGCACCATTTCCTGTTTTAATTGCCATTTTGCTTTTATCTTCAATTACCTTTACACATTTTACTCCATTTACTTGACTTTTATCTTTTTACTGGACATTTGGCTACTCTTTATTACGATTTTGCTGAGTGTCATTTAAAACTTTTATTCCATTACATTTTGATAATAGCTACTATGACACATAACCCGGAACCAGGACTGGAAAAGCCAACTTCAGGTGACTGACGGTGGTTCTTGAACTTACTCGTTAGTCTTCCTGGCGGGTTATGATCATTATTATTGTGCTAGAGTAAATAGTTTATAACTTTGAAGATTGGATGTCACCATTGGTTTTTACACCATTTTCTGTTTTAATTGCTGTTTTGTTTTTACCTTCATTTACTTTTACAAATTTTACTCCATTTACGTGACTTTTCTCTTTTTACTGAACATTTGGCTACTTATTGTTGTGATTTTGCTGTGTGTTTTTTAATACTTCTATTCTTTTACATTTTGATACTGGTTGCTATGATACATAATCCAGAACCAGGACTGGAAAGACCAACTTCAGGTGACTGATGGTGGGTCTTGAACCTGCCTGTTAGTCTTCCTGGTGGGTTATGATTATACCTTTTTGCTAGAGTAAATACCTTACAACTTTTTACACTCTGCCTTCTGTCTTAACGTTGTAGACTAGGTGTCAACATTGGTTTTATACTTTTTTGTTTTACTTTCATTTCTATTTGTTTCTTTTACTACATTTTTACCGGTTGTTTGGTGCAGATAGCCTAGTTGATTTGTGCCATAAAACACTAAATCAATCAAACCCTAGTTCTGTATTCAGTTTAGGTGGGTGGATGCTGTGATTCACAGTGATCTATTTCTACTGTCATGAAAAGCCAAACATTCAAATACTAAAAAGTTGAAATAAATGGGGAAAGGAGGCCTAAGACTATTTTTAGCATTTGAAAGTCTTGTGTGTTTTGTATCATACTGTTTAGCTTTTGTAAGGTGTGTTACGTTTTTTTATGCGGACTGAACGCAACAGAAAGACACAGATAGCAGCTTGTATAATTTATTATAATGATCTACCTATATGATAGACACAAAATAAATTATCCAATGGCAATAACAGATATCCAGTTTCAACCATCAAAAAACTTACAATACAAAAAAGTACTGGCCTGTGCTTAATAATATGAGCCGGAATAAGTGTCCAAATCCGAAATCCAAAGTTCTAATCTAGGCGGTGAATTTAGTCCCACGGAGAAATTTTCGAAGTTTGAATGGGTAATTTCAAACAAAAATTCAGTCCAATTCGTATTGACTTTCGATATAATCCGTAATCCGACTGAATTGTAAAGATTGACGGAATAAAATTTTTCACTGCTTTAGTCGATCTAGTTCTATTCACAAATTCAGTTTAAACTTTCTTAAATGAAACAAATTTCTTGATCCGAGTAAAAATGGATGATTCAGTTCTTGACCTGAGTAAAAGTGGATGATTTCCCTCGCATTGCCGACTGTTTATATACTAATCGCGTAACTTCCCAGAATGCCACAGTACAAACACCAGGCCAATACAAGTGATCAATCTATTTAGTTTTAAAAAATTCTAAATGAATTTTAATTAATTCTAAAATGTTATTTTAAATTTAACTGGTTTAAACCTCAAAAATATAAATAATAGATATGGGAATTCAAACACGACATCACATTATATTTACATAACATATGCATGATATTTACATGACATTACATAACACTCGACATGGTTGTTGTTTACATAACATTTACATAACACTCTCGACATTTACATGATATTTACATAACAGGTGCCTGCTACTTTTGAGAGTTTAATAAAGCTTTCAGTTAAAGAGCTGCAACAGGAAAGATTCTCAACCTATGATGTCTAGTGTTTGGTAACATGATAGTTTTCAGCTAAGAACCTGGAAATGGTATTCCAGAGGATACAGCCTGTACATGTCTTGTATATTAAGTACAGGCTACGTTTATTGTTATAACAGATATTGACAACTGGCATTTATAGCAGTGCATACTGCAGGTTTAGGTTCAAGGAAAAACATTGGACATGTCTGGACAAGACTACACTGTATATAAAATCATATCTGATATATGTAGAATATGTATTATTGCCCTTTGTATAAACAAATATGACACCACTGTTAGTGCTTGTTTTGAATTATTGTATCATCTGTTAAAGTACTATTCTTAACATTTTGCCTTATTTTATGTCTCACAGTTTTGAGTGTCCTGTGAGAATAATGACAACTAAGTTATCACTAACCAAATAATTATTTGGTTATTCAACCAAAGAACTTGGACTGAAACTTAATACTAAAACTATCTCTTTTAACCACAAAAACGTTTGTTGTTTACTTATGCAGATAGTAAGAGTATCTTGGTTTTTTCATTCCTAGTTTGTGAAACAGAAAATAGTTGAAAATAAGAAAAAGGAAGCAGAACAGTTTGTAAGTTTAGAATCTAATGACTCATCACCAGTTCTCCCTGCAGCTAAATACAAATCAAAAATAGTTCCCAGACTGGTAAGTTAGTAACCAAAACTTGAATGGTAGAAAGATACTGTCTATTTAATATTTAAAATTATATGGGTATAGAAATAGTGAAAAAAGAAGTGCAGTATATTGGGAAAAGTGCAAATGTCTAAATACACAAAGATTATTTGTTTGAAAAAAATTAACATGTTGTTCTGGATGATTAAATGTTGGTATCAGTATAGCAGTTTTACCTACTTTTTTAAGGATATACTTTAGAAGGCATAGTTTTAGAATAAAACTATATGTATATAAGAAATAAGGTAAGTTGTCCAGAATTCTCAAGTGTCTTGGGTTTCACAATTATAAAGGTTTTAAGAAAGATTAACCTTTGCAAATTGTTGGTTGGCTTTATAATGGTCTTTTGCAGTCACTAATTTACTTTATAAATATCCACTAGAACAGTGATTCCCAACTAGGGGTGCGAGATAACATTTCAGTTTTTTTTTATATTAAGGGTACTGTCCTGAAGGAAGGTCTTATTGAACTGCACACAAATCAAGTTCTTGAAATCCAGTTTGAAAGCAAAACTTTGGAACAATATTGATGTTCGGCAATGGACAGGTTTCCAAGACTTTGTGAAAAGCATTAATTGTGCTCATCCCATTCGCAATGACGTACTTATGCGAGTTTGGATTTAGTGTCTTTTTGTCAATCAAGACAAAATATAGAAATTGCATGGATGCACAGGCAGATTTGCAGATTGCTCTCAGCAACAAAGTGTCACGCTTTGAAAAACTTGTAAGAAATAAACAGGAACAAAAGAGTCATTAAATTTAAATTAGCTTATGAATATTTGAACATTTCAAATTCCAGAAATTTCATTTTATGCATGGATGAAAATTTATTTTTTGGAGGCCATGTTGGGTTTATACAACTCTTAGTTTGTTGTAATATTTTTTTCTTTTCCAAACGTTTTGTTTTTGTTTATATATCATTAAAAACTAATTATAAAAATTTGTTTTGGCCACCTTCACCTTTATTCTTAAACAAATAATTACTGTGAGGGGTGCTAGAACATATTAAAATTTTTCAGGGATGCACTATAAGGATGTATTTCATATGTTACCAAGGGTGCATTTAATCACAAGTTGTATGTGCCCTGACATTAGGTAATGTCTTTTGGGTAATGTTATTTTGTTAACCATAGAACTTGTTACATTACAGACCTTTTATGAGTTGGTTACTTTGTTCAGACCTTATTCTTTATGTATTTTATGTTAGCAGTTTCCCAATTCTTTAAAGAATTTTTCAGTGTATACTTTTATGAGATTCCTCTACTGGAGGTACCAAAGTTCCAGTCATTGGAACTGAACAATGTGTGTGTGTGTGTGTGTGTGTTTTTACACTTATCTCTCAATGCTGCTCCCAATAAGAAATGATATAATGATACAGAATATAGTTAAGTCTCTGAAACCAATAAATTTCATTAAAACTTTGTCAATCAAAAGAAAGACAAGGATCAGGATAGATTTGATATGTTGCTATCAAACTGTTTAATTTATGAATAGAAATTAGTCCTTGTTAGGATCATTTACATTTAATAATCTCAAATACTCTTTAAAACGTAAGAAAAAGAATAAAGTGAATAATTAAGATGTAGATTTTTGTAACAAAATTTGATAACATTGCTATATGTATTTTTGAGGGTTACACTATTGTGCTTTATTAAAATGAACTTGTGTGTTTACTTGATGCAATGTATTACTTATGCCTAGCAGTTATCAACAGTCTTAAAATCTGATCATGTTTGAGTTGTTTTCCCAATAATTATAAACATGTTAAATTAGGGCATTCTTAAACTTTGTACTACAGTGGAACCCCTCTAAAGCAGCCACCTTTGGGACTGAGAAAAACTGGCCTGATTAGAGGGGTTCCACTGTACATGATTAGGGATTATGTAAACAAAAAAAGGGACAGTGATTGAATGACCGCTTTCAATGGGTGACCAAATCTGAGGGGTGGCTGCTTAATGGGTTCTGCTGCATTTAATTTATCAGAATTTTAAATAAATGTGTATACCTGATTAAATTATTACTTAAATAATAGAAGTAAATTACATGTGTACATTTTTAACAAGTTTATTACTTTTTAGAAATATGATTTAGATTATTATTATAACTTTAGGATGAGCAGCAGTGGGATTTGATTACAGAGGTACATACCCTACAAAATAGCAAGAAACTTACTCAGTACTTTCCTAGCCCTTACAGAGCAGCCATCACTAAACATAAAGGTATGTGAAGCAAAACTGAATAAAGAATGTACTACTGGACTTGTTCATGAGTAATCACTGAACATTATATTAATATTATTGTTTCTTATTGCCAGTTTAAGAGTCAGAAAATTTAATTTTCTTTAGTAAAGCTGCCTATTAACATCTTCAGATGTGACTAGGGAGAAAATCTGTGTTTCCATTATGCATATGCAATATTATGTGACATATCAATCTATTTGACATTGAATTCTGGAATATTTTTACTTGAAATATTTTAAAAAACAGATGAATAATACATCAATGAATAGAAAAATAAGAGTTATATCACAACAATAACAGCACAGTAGTGAGCCATAGTTGCAGGTAATGTAAAAAATATTCAAAATAAGTAAAAACTCTGTGACAAAAAAAAATTATACTAATTTGCAACATTTTGGTCAAAAGCCCTTCATCAGGCAGTTTTGAATTGTTATAAAGAAAAATTACAGGTTTGAATCTTGACTTGTCTGAATCAGTTGTACCACAGTGAAATATCAGTGCTGTAATAATATTAAATATACTTGTTGAATTTTGTACTAGGTGATAATCCCAAGGGTTTCTTTGATAGGTATTGACCATTTACTGATGTTACTAGTGGCCTTTCGGCTGTACACTGTCATAGCGATTCATTATCTTTGCTTTTAGCTTTACTGTATGGCACTGTGTTTTCCAGAAATCTTTTCTTTGAAAGTTGATGAAGATCTTCTGTGGTAATCACTTAATACTTACCAGTGCAGAGGAACTTGATATTCTGCCAGTTGTTGTGTTTGATTTCATATTAGAGCTTTTTTTGCAAACTTATCAATTTCTTCATTTTACTGCATAGTCTGACACACACACCCAGGTGATGAACTTAACATACAGTTGTTGTGCTTTCTTCCATCCATATAAGGGCCAACCATTCTGAAATTTATACAGTTATAGTCTGTGAGTCAGCGGGAAGTATTAACTGTCAGCACTCTATTTGTGGTTCAAACCTTTCAATATATAAAGTGCAAATTTGGCAGCATTGATCCAAATATCTCTTTAGCCACAGTAACCTTAACGATCATTGTCATGTAAATGTTATGTAAATGACAACCGTGTCATGTCGTGTTTGAATTTCCATATCTATTATTTATATTTCCATATTTATATTATTGTTTTGAAGTTCAAACCAATAAAATATGTTGTTATTCATTTAAAATAACATTTAGAAATTTCTAGAATTAGGTAGATCAATCATATGTTTATAAATGATTTGTATGGCGGCCTGGTGTCTCATGCAAAAACAGACATGCGCAGATTACTCTGGAACTCTGTGGAAGTTACGAGATTGTTCGAGGACACAGTAAGCCTACTGGTATATAAACAGACGGTGATGAAAGAAGAGTCAGTCAGTCATTCGCTTTTATTTCGATTCAGGAGATATTGTCTTTGTTCGAGAAATTTTTAACGTTTGCTGTGTGTTTATTCAACTTGGATTTGTAACTGGAGCTAGATCTACAGAAGCTGTGATTTTATTTCGTCAATCTTTACGATTCTTTACGAATTAGTGGTTATACTGAAAGTCAACACGTATAGGACTGTTTAGGGGAGATTGGAAAAGTGGGAGAGCGACAAATTTGAGACATTTATTGAAAAGATCGTAAAAATAACCTCGTCAAATTTATTGAACTGTGAACTGTTTCTGGACTTCTTTTAAACTTCGGGATTTCTTCGTGGGACCAAATTCACACCCTCGACTGGAATTTTTGATTTTTGATCTAGACTTTTGGACTTTCATTCTGAATCATTATATTGGACACAGGCCAGTACCATTTTGTATTGTAATTAATTTTGAAGGTTGAAACTGAATATCTGTCATTGTTGTTATATAATTTATGTTATATTTGTTACATGTATAATAGTTTATTGTAATAAATTATACAAGCTGTTATCTGTGTCTTTCTGTTGCATTCAGTCTACAGTCAACATAAAAAAATGTAACAATCATGATACCAGTGGTTCAGTCTGATGGGCAAGCTTCTAACTACTGCTTTCATTGGGTTTTGGCCATTTATGTATTATAGGATGATGAATTTATGGCTTTATTGGCTTCTGTAAACTTCTTAAAAATGGAAATCCTTACAATATTGAAAGTTGGAGCTCAAGTTTTAGGTGTCTTTATGGCACTTCATCTCATCCAAGCTAAAAATAAATTCCATATCTGCATGTAGCTGAGATTACAACTACTGAAATTCTGTATATCAGAATTTTCAAAGTTATCTTGAAACAATTCAATCTCAGAACTGTTAAACTTTCTAGTATGTTCATCAACATGGAATAAGTTATCAACTAGCATAACATGAGAAATTATTTCATTCATAGTCTTTTATACAACTGGCTTAACAATTCTTCCAATATATTTTAGCAGTTTAGTGATAGCTGTTTCTAGTCTTATTACTAGTTCAATAAAGTTGTGGTTTTCACTTATACTTATTAAGACATTATATGTTAAATACTATATAATTGAAACTGTTAACTAGATCAGAGATTGCACACTTACAAAGAGTTTATATGATGAAGCTCTTTAAGGCTTTGAAGTATTGCCATAGTCCAGATCTTCAACTGGAACAAATTAAGTTGAAGTAGGAGAGAAAAAGAATGAAAGTTGAAAGCACAGTTTTCTGTGTCTTTATGATATTTTGAGAAGTACAAGAAGTAGTAGCAGTAGTTCCTCTAACTTAATTACAGTAAGTGGAACTTTCAACTAAACTATACTTATAACTCTGTTAATTGATTCATATAGAACTACCTTCAGATTTTTTTCTCTTATACTTGGCATTAATACCTAAGACTACTAATTGAGTGTATAAAAACAAGCCATGTAACTTCATTCTCTTCACAAGTACTACCCAACTTATAAGTTATCTTCAAAGTCCCATTAACTGTTTTTATAACATTTCTTCCTCCAGTTGTGATACTAATCTGTTTGGTGATGGAATTTGTGGATTTGAAGGCTTGGAATGTGTAATATGCCTCAAGTTTGCCTTGCCCTTTCCTGATAATGTGGTTTGTTAGTTAGTGTCCACATTTATAACACCTTTAGTCTAATGTATTTCTCTATGGCATCATATAATTATTAGTTCTCTGTGCAAATATTTTTTATGTTAGTAAATAACATTCCATTTCTTGAAATTCAGAGTATTTGCATTATAGCAAATACTTTGGTTCTCATCATTGCCAGTAAACCTCCTGGCCTAAAAGAGTGATTCTTCTAGTCCTTCCCACATTTTTAAGCTCTAAATACAGTTCTGGAAAAAGGCAGGTAATTTTTGTAGCTATGGGAAAGATAGTCCATTATGTGATATTTAAGTCACAGAGGTAGTTTTCCAAATCGTACTAACCATCTGCTAACAATATAACTGTCTTTCAACATCAGTTTTACCTATCTGAGCATCAGTCTTGCATGCTGTAGTATTTTATACCCCTCTCAAATGCTTTTGGGAACATCCAATTTGTAAATGTCTTCTCCCTCATCAGTGTGCCAGCTAGCATATAGATAATGTAGTCTTTTTCTCAACAAAGAGTGGGACACAGTTTTCTTTAACAAAGTGTTACACATTGTCCCATTACGGATTGCAGTTTTCACGCTGCCTTGTGGATTTCAATAAAATTATTTCAAATATATATATAAAAGCATAAAATATTCAAGCTATAAACCAAAATGTATTAACATGAAAATTTTTTAATGTGCAGCATATTTAAAAAAACGTTAATGTGTTTTGGTTTATGGCTTGAATATTTTAGTTATAATACAGTTAATCAAGTTGGGATTTGCTGTTTTTAATGCAGTCCTTCCTCATGATTTTATTTATTCATTTAACTTTATTTAGATATGTTATTTAATTTTGCTAAAATATAGTTAAGTTAAATTGTATTAAAGGACTATATTAAAAACAGTAAATCCAAACCGTGGACTAATTATATGATTTGTTATTTTAACTCAAAAACAAGTTAACAAAAAAAAATTACAAAAAAATGCATCAATTGAAAAGATCCCAGAATACAAGCTACAATGTGGAATTATAAAAAAACAACAACTAAATGTGATACTTGTAGGTATGAATTCCTATATTATTGTTGTCAGCAAGAGGCTGGTAATTCAGGTTTAGATTTAACACACAATTATGTGGTTGCAGGGTGCATGGTCTTTCTCTTTGATCAGTGTTAGGTTTGTATATTGTTCATGGTAGGAAGTCCACTTTCACTTTCAATAGTTTCATTTCTCATTGAGTGACTTTTACACTGCAGGTAAAACATTGAAATCTTTCAAAGGAGTACCATTCCCATTAATTTACATAATGGCATTCAGTTTGTTTTCTTGTAATTTGGTGTCTATAATATTTCTCAATGTTTGTGGTTGAAAATCCCTTCTCAACACCAACTTTGTTGACTAAAAGGGCAATTCTTAACTCAACAACATGTAAAATGTTAGCAGATTGAACAAGTAGGCTTTTCACTTGATAATTCATCATATAGTAGGAGCTGAGATGAAGTTTTCATTTTTTTGGCATATGTAGCTTAAAAGGCAATTATTCTTCAAAGATATCTTTTTTTTCTATTCCTCCTCAAAAAGGTGCAATAAAATGGTCTAGGATCTTTCCAACTCCTTAGTTACGTAATTCACCAATTCCTGAGTGTAATGCAGCCAGGTACTGAAGTGTTAAAATTACTGACTATGTAGTTTCCCAAATCTTGCCTCAATACAGACTGTACCTCCATCAATCAATTAAAAAATACAGGACTAAGTTCCTTTCATGAACTTCTCATTTAAGTGTTTACTACTTAAATCTGAGCATTTGCTGTTAGCATCTTGCCAAAAAAACACAATCTGTTTGTCGAACGGTGGCAGTCTTTGATAAAATTTATATTTCTTAGGCTGAAAACTAATCCAGATCAGGCTATTTTTTACAAAATAAAAACATTGTAGTTTTATGAGGTATGGTGATCGTTATTTGGAAATCATAGAAATAATTTTTACAGAACATTTAATAAAACTGGGGGTATAAAGAGTTAAGTCCTTGAACTCCCTATCCTTGTGTTTGTTCAAAAAGTTTTCAGGCTTTGGTTTGATGTGAATTTGAGGCTTACAGATTTAAGCAAAGCAGTTGTCAATCTTGTGATCACTTCAGTGACAAACAAATTCTTAGCTTCAAATGCTTGTGATATGGTATTGAGAGATTAATTATAATTAATCACAAAATGCAAAAACTTGCAAAACGTTGTTTGAACATAAGTGCTTGTCTATCTCCCCTTTTACTTGAAAATCTGCCAATGTAGACAAAGCTTAATATTCACTTTTGAAATAATGGGAGAAAAAGCATGAATAATGTCTATATCAAATTTTAGTTTGTTAGCAGGATATTATACACTAAACTGTTAGTAGTTATTCAGTGTCATTCACATTTCAAAATGTGATTTAACTCAAAAAATATACAGATTTGCAATATGCTATTGTTAAGCAGATTTTAGTATAACTGTGAAGTACTCATCAATTACTTTTTTGTGGTGGGAGTTATAAGTAGCTCTGACTGAAACCAGAAATGCAAAACAGTTAACCTTTTTAAAGTTTATTTTTGAATACATGTATCATTAATAGAATAATCAGTCTCATGCAAGACCTGGAAGTAATGTCAGTAGGGCGATTGCTCTATACAAAGCATTATGCTTCTGTTATAGAAAATCTAATATACAGAGCTTTATAATTGTTACTCAATCAAGTAGACATTCACATTTGATAACATAGACATTCTCCAATAAAATGTTTGCCTCGGGTGTGCAGACAAACAATATTTCAAACTGATGTTATACAATGCTTGCAAGCTAAAGAGTATGCTACTGCAGTGTCCCATTGCCCTTTAATTATCTACTTCAGTGACTTTTCCTAATCATATCTCATATCTACTAATTGGTATTATCTGTGTCACTCTCTGGGATAGGAAGGCAGACACTGGTTCAAACTTTAGTATGTTACAGATTCATTCTAAACTAGTTATGAAAGGTTGAAATGAATAGTTATCTAACCTGTAATAATTGAAAAAAAAAAAAATTCACAATCACTGTGTAACATTGGCACACTGGCTGTCTCTTAGTTGCGACTTCAACTGGCTGATGTGGTAAAGAGGGAGAGAGAGCTACTATAAGAGTATATTGAGAGATAGTCCATAAATTGAGAGATTAAATTTTGAATACCCTAATTTTGTAGTCAAATCAATGGTTCAAATGCATTATGCCACAGTCCTTAGATTAGATGCATCAACTGCCATTCTGTGTAACCCTAAATATCTCAGGTCAGATTGTATAATTTTACTTAAGGTATCAAAATAATCTTTGAAACTTAAATAAGATTCTATAATATAATATCTCATGCCAATTCTCTCTTCATGAAAGTAATATAATCAAAAGTTTGTTTTATAGTAGCCATGTTGATGTTTTGTGCGTACTGTAATTTACAGTGAGACTGTTCATGAAGTTACCTTGTAGTAGAAATTTGAGTGATGCAAATACATTGAGGCATGAATTGATTGCTGCAAAGTAGTGTTAGTATTTTACTTGACCAGAAGAGTTATTTGTTATAATGGCTGGAAATTATGAGGTAAAGAAAACAAAGCCTATTCTTTATTTTCATATTTATTAAAACTCTTCAAGATTGTTTTCATTTCTCTCCAGAAGTATAACAAACTCTATATGTTTGTATTCTAAAAAGAACAGTCATCAAGTGCTTTACTGAAAATACCTAATTCTCTTTAATTTATGTTTCCCTACAATTTCAATGAAGTTTTAATTGAAGGAAGAATATACATATAATTTTTGTAAGACATCAATATAATACTGTTGAACTACTGTTATATGCTTTTCTTCAAAAATCTTAAGGGACTGAAATAAATATTTAGTATTGAAAATGTAAATGCCTTAATGCTAATGTCTTATGAAAAGTATGATTAATTATTGATGTTCATACTTCACTGGTTGAGAAAAGGTGTTTACTAAATTATTATGGTAAAATTGAAACTGTTGCTTGCCTCACTTTATTCCTGTACTGTACAGTGAACATCTTTTTAGCACATTTTGTTACTAGTAAAGTGGTAGAATTAAATTCATAGATTGTTTTACTTTTAGATGAAATTAAAAGACATTATTTTATTGTGGTTAGAAATAATAATTCTGTGGTTGTAACGTATTCAAAATGGTAAAATTCGGTTTAGTAATATAATTCTTTAATTTGTATTAGAGTTATTCTAACTGAGCATATTAAAACCTAAAATAAATTTCATGCTGTTTCTTCCAATAAAATATGATTTTGGCTTAAAAAAAAGATAGAAATGATTTGTTTTCATTATAAAAGACAGTTGGTATCTGCAGGAACAAGTAAGACAATTCAGTGGGCAGATCATCTAGCTTCAGGAGATTCCCTTTGTGCAAGCCCCTCACAAACTTCTTCAGATGCTGGGAAACCAATATTGATGAATGTTAGTATAATTTTCACTTGGCTGAGTTCTCTCTCTCTCTTTTTTAACTGTTAGAAAGAACTTGTAATATCACTGTTTCCTTCAAATAACAAATTTTGCTTTGAATTTTCAAACTGGCATATTATAATTCTGCTATAAACCTAGTTATACAGATGTTTCACATTTCATAATTTCCTGTAAAAAGATCCCTAATAACCAAACTCAATGAACATCCCCATCCAAGTTCTTGACTAGAAATGAGGTTCAGTTTAAGTACAATGTACAAGTTTCTTTCACCCCTAAAAATTAAAATTACAATTCCATTAGATGCTAATACTAAAAACATAGTAAAAATACATATTATAGCATATCAACAACACAAATCTACGAGTCATTTTGATAATCTTGTTTGATTCCTGTTTATTTAATAAAATGACATTCTTCATGGAGATATAATTTACTTCCTTATTCAGAAGTAGTTTCCAGATGTGAGAAGAGAAAGAAAGCATAATAAAACAAATTGATAAATATGAGAATAAGGTAGAAATCTGCAGCTTTAAGATACTTGACTTGTGATAAATAATAAACATAAATTTCATTTTGAATATTCATAGCTACTCATTCTTAAACAATTTTACCCTGCTTTAATCTCCAGACATAATCAGTTGTATTTTATTCACTTGTACACATGCCACATAGGAAGTAAAAATAATTTGTATAATTTATTTATATAAATATATCAATATAAAACTGTTTAGATTATAGAAACTGTCTCAAAAACTACTAAAACTCTAAGAAATACCATGAAACAAACTGCTTATTTCTAATCTTATTGCAGCATGCTGAAGATCAGTTAAGTTTCCTAATGGATGTTTCCAGTGAAAGCTGTAGGCTGATGGATAAATCTGTCTTGGAGTTAGTCAGTCTAGAAAGAACCAATACCTTAGGAAAGACCATGTCATCTTAACATCAGCAGTTTAGGGAGATTTAAATTTTCAAATATGTAAGAGCCACTTGGATGTATAATACATCTTATTTTTTCTCCCAAATATGAATGTGGCTTACATGTATATATTTTCACCACATATTTTTACGGTTTCTCTTATGGATTATAGGTGTTCTGGTATTTTGTTACAACTGGGTTGTAAATTCTGTTAAAATTTGATTGAAGTAAAATTCAAAAAATACACTGAGTGAAATGTATCGTATACTGATATTCTTATTGTAGTGAGGAATTATGTAACATGTTAGGTTAATATAAATACCACTGCTAAGTAAGTGTTTTTGTGAGGCATACTGGTTTTCATTAATTGTGAATTAGTTTGTTTAATATAATTGTTATCTTACTGAAAGTTTCTTTTTGAAACTTTCAAAATATACTGTATTGTGTTTTCAGATTAACTCAGATCTGTTTAAAGTAAAATATGCCAAATGAAATTATTAGCTTTAATAAAACATATTTATGTGGACATGATTTTTAGTTAATGTTTATTATCTTTAAATTTGGTAACATGGTATAACTAATATTGACATATCATTTGGAAGATAAAGTCCATGTTTAAGTTTGCGAAAGTGTTCAAAGTAGTGACCACAAACTTTGATCCATTTGTGATTGATATCATTCATTTTAATGTATATTATAAAATTACAGCAAAACTGTCTTGTGGAGTTTAATCATATATTATTGTCTTTATTTCTTTCATGTCTTTAAAATTATTTTTAATTACTGTTTCAAAATACTCAATATTTCAGGTAGTCTTATGTCTGTGTTACAATAGTATTGTGCTTTTAATAAATGTGTAACCACTGTTACAACCACAAAAAAAATTTTAAAATATGTATTAGTTTCAAATGAATTTTTTTTTTTCATATTCTCAGCTGTATTAAAGAAACATAACGAAAGTGATATCACTTAATGATACTATTAATTTAGAACATGGTTATAGTTAAAAAAAAGCTTTTTGATGAGATGTTTGTAAGAAATAGCTTGTTTGTGATTTTAAAATATATATATAGTTAAATAGTGAGAAAATCTACAAATTCATTTACTAACAAATTCAAAAAAAGATTAACATCGTTGATTTTGTACAAAATGAATAATTAAACTGAGATCATTATTTTAAAAAAATTATACAAGTTGGAGTATGAAAGTTTAAATAAGTACATGTGATTTTGGAACCAGTGCTTTTCTTACAAGAGCATCAATCGAAAAGAACATTTGTTTCTTTTCATTAAACGTTATAATCAGAACTGATAAAGTGTAGTGTTTTAGCTTATCCTTTACTTTACTGCTTCATTTGTAAACCTATATTTAATAGTTTGTCTTGGTTTCTCTCTTTTTGTCACAATCAAAATTTATATAATATAATAATATAATCATAATATCTCGTATGACCTAATTGTAGCCATAAATTTTTTAGAAAAAAAGTATGGTAATTTATCATCTGTCACTACTGAGGAATATTGATGTTCTTCTTTAGATACATAAGGGTAACATCTACTTGGCTTTGATTTTAATTTTTAGCATTTTAAATCATTGATGCTTTTGCAGGTCCAGAAACTTTTCAGATTTTCCAGTGTTATAGTTTTTAAAAAATCCACTTTATATAAAAATTGGCAAAAGTTTAGTTTAGCAAAGAAAACTGTGTGCTTATCACAAAAAAATAAAATACTGCTTGGTGCATAATGAACTTTGAAGAAAGCCTGCATCATTGGACCATACTCCTTATATGTATCAACAGGAATACAACATCTCATCAGGTAAAAATTATTAATTGTATTTTGGATAACACACCTTAAAGCAATAATAAAAATGTCTTGGTTCAATAGATGAAGCAGGAAGGTTGTGTTGAGTCGAAGGAGTCTGAAGGTTTTCAAGATTTTGTGGTTGATCATGAATATTGTCAAGAAGCAACAGCCTTTGGTTCAAATTCTTTATTCTCACAATAGGATTTGATACTGTGGCAAAAATGATTTATGAACCTATTACTAAAAATGTCTTTCCATCACCAAGCATTCCTCTTTGACCTCAGTGTCCCAAGTACATGCACCTTAGAGAAACCATTCATAGCTCTTGGTATTTCACAGTGATAAACAAATAGTGATTTTAATCTTCAAATCACCTGAAGCATTCTTGTCAAACCAGAAGTGTAAGGTGATCTTTGGCATCTTTAAAGCCTGCTTCTCTTTACAGGAGATAAAAGTATATGCTGGCATATGTTTCCAAAAAAAAGCTGTTTCATCTACACAGGTATGAAATTTGGAGGGATGTCACCCATGTTCAATAACTTTCTTCAAATACTCATGACATTGTTCCACTTCTTTGGCATCATAATTAGCAGTCACCACTAATGCATATGTTGTATAAATATTGTACTGCCTTTTAAAGTTGAGTAACCAACCTTGCCTCATTCACTCTCTTGCCTTCCTGTACTTTTAGGTATTCATAAATGCTTTTTGTCTTATGCCTAATTATGGATTGGTTTGATCATCAAACCAATGCACTAACAGTTCTTCCATCTCTTTCATCAAACTACTTTGTGGCAGTTTAACAAGGTTCTAAATTAAACTGATGCTTGTCTTCTCAGCATTTAATAAAGCTATTTAAGCTAAATTACAAACAATATCTCTGCCACTTAACCTCAAGCTTGTTCTCCATAGAAATATTTTTTTAAACCATTTATTTACAATTTGTACACTTCACTTGCCTTTCTTTTTCCTGATATATTTTTAAGTAAAAATTACCCCTTTGCACTAACTTTTTTCCACAGAAAATAAATAATGAACACATTAGTACAATATAGCAGGGGGATGCTAGATAACTGGTCTTGTAAATGCTGACTGGTTGGAAGAGAGAGAGGAATTAAATATATTTTTTAAGCTTTGATAGTTTTTGAAAAAAGTCATTAGGACTAGTTGCATTAACCATATTGTTACTATTATCCTAGCTGAAGCACCCTTTTTATATTTTAGTAACTACTGTTTTATACTTGTATGTAAGATTTTATTTTTCACATAGTATACAAACTATGTCATTAGAAGTATGCAAGTTTCAATACCTGTTACTACTCAAGTGCCATCTGTCCATGCTATTAGAACCATATGAAAAAGGATCAGTCCACTTTCTGGGATAATAATGATTTATAATCCTCCCTATTATATGATGGATAAACATTTGTTATTGTACATTTTGAAATTACTGGTTTCTGTGTTTCAGGTCAACTGTCATTAAACATATGTTGTATTCAGTAATGTGAAAGTGATTAATTATGAGTATAGGCTGGCAACAGTTTTCATTTTTTTTTAGGAGAAAAGGTTATGTCCAATGGAAAAGATTTTATGTATTTATGCTTAATTTTTATATACACACACACACACACATTGTAATTGATTTCAATTTGTAGCTTCCTGTCATCCTATTACATTCAACACTATTGTAAGTGAAAAGCACTTCAAAGTTCCTTTTGTATCATATGGTAATTGTATTAATTAAAATACTTTAGTACATTCAAGTCAAACAGAAGGTTCTTCAAGTATTGTGACAGATAACCAAGTCTCCTGTCAACAGTGATTGAAAAATTATGCAAGTATAGATAAAAATAGATCATAATTCAGTTTGTGATAATGGCACACAAAAACTTTTGTATGGTCATTATATCACCATGCTTGACTTTTAGAACAAGCACTTAATGGTATTGAAATGTATAATTAATTTTAAAATTATTCTTCTTGTGTACCACCCTATAGAAATTTTAAAATGTTTGTAATGATACTCTTGCTGTAAATTTTCCACTATTCTATCATTGAAGTACTGTTATTTGCTTAAATTTGTTCAGTGTGCTAATATAATAAATTTGTTTCTTCAAAATGTGCCTGGAATCCTGCTTGAAAGCAATGGGATAAAATGCAAAATAACAGGAGATTGAAATATATTTATCATGAAGTAACCTTGAGTTGATACAAATGAAATAAAGGAACTGGACACAATGGAAAAGCACAATTTAATTATTATAACCCAAACACTCTGTACCTTGCTTTGGAGGATGGGATGCTTCATCCACTCAAGTGAAACTATTCTCTTATCTGTTCAGGCTGAGATTTTCTACCATCTATATTCTTATGAAAGATGTGGTATTATAACCATTCTCCTGGAGCAGAAGAAATGCAACTTTTATAAGATGACAAAAGAATGAGGGCAGCTAGAAAAAATCAAGTTTTTTTACTACATTATATGAAGTTTCACTAATTTGGAATTTAATATAGGTAAAAGCCAATTGTCTTTTGGTAACTCTTTGCTTAGCAACAAAACTATGCCCAGATCTTGTTGTCTTAAGCATATATATATGTAATACTTTCAAAGTTGAAGGGGAACTGGCTTGAATTCCACTTTATGAAAAAATATCTAAATTAACAGTTAGTAACTATAATTCATAATTGTTATTGGATTATCATGAAATTCTTCAATTTTCTTATTAACTTTTCAAATAAAACAGCTTTCTTTTTTTTACTTCCAAATATCTTGCCATTATTCTTAACTGATTTTTAGGTTTAAACTTTAATAGAATTTTTATCGTGAACATAAGCCAATTTATTATGAGTGTTTCAACATTTTTGGTATTTTTAGGCTATATTGTGTAATTAGAAAAATATGTTTTGGTATGTATGAAACATCATTGGTTTTGTAAAATATTCCACTTAACACAGAACTACGTAAGAAAGACTACTCCATAAAACAGAAATTGGGTATACCTCAATTTCTGTTGGGACATTATGGGTCAAGATTTTGGTAATTATGAAACATTGGTCTCCCACTGCTTAAGTTGTTTATTAAATACTATGGATAACTGGGGCTACGTGCATGGCCTTAATTTGGTCTAATAATGTCTGTTGTTTGGTAATGCATTAAATTTCTTACAAATCAATGTGAAGTTTTAAAAAATGAAGCCATTAAATATTTGGTGCCCAAATAAAGTAATGAGCCATTAACATTCTATCTATAAAAAATTATTAGAGGATGGCAAAAATTTAAGAAAAATATGTTCATATGCATTGTAATTTAGGGCTTTTTCTAATTGGTGTTTATTTTTAAGTTAATATTTTAAAACTAAGATGGCCTTAATTTGGTCTAATAATGTCTGTTGTTTGGTAATGCATTAAATTTCTTACAAATCAATGTGAAGTTTTAAAAAATGAAGCCATTAAATATTTGGTGCCCAAATAAAGTAATGAGCCATTAACATTCTATCTATAAAAAATTATTAGAGGATGGCAAAAATTTAAGAAAAATATGTTCATATGCATTGTAATTTAGGGCTTTTTCTAATTGGTGTTTATTTTTAAGTTAATATTTTAAAACTAAGATTGACAGAAGATAGAGATAGCTGAAAAAATGAATTGCTAAAACTAAGAGAAACAACTATGATTTAAGAGTTTGTCAAACCACAGAAATTGTACCCAAAATAAGATTAAAACATGAATGCATTTGAAGAAAAATCAAAAATGATACTTGTAAACAGACTAAAAAAAACTTTAAATGGAGAAAGTCGTGCAAGTAAATGGAAGAAACACATAACAAAATAGCACATTTGTTCATTTTGACTTGCTGGTAATAATAACTAATTAATTAAAAACGTTTTTTATTCCTGTGAAATATTTGGACGAACAAACTTTTAGTTCTCACTTATCTCTGAAGGAAAAACTTAGTAACCATAAAGTTATATTCAACACCAAGAGCACACACTTGTCATGTTACCATGTGATGACAAGGGTATTGTGCTGCCATTACTCTCTCTCTTTTTATAGGTATTTGTGTATTGATGTATCTATCCAGGAGGGTCAGGTTTCGTTAACCTCTTCCTCAAAATTTTGATTTTACAAGTGTTAAGTGTATTTATATATAGTACATGAAGGCCAGAGTAACCTGCACTTCCTCAGGCCCCTTTCAGGGCAGTGTCCATGCACAAGCCACACAAACACTTGGTGCAAATAAATCATTTATCTTATAGTTCTATAGATTATTTGCACTTTCATTAGTTAGGTATTAACTATAAAACGTTTGCATAAAAACCCCTTTCAATGTTTTGTTATTAATCCCTAATCTAATGTGGAGTGTAACTTATAGTTGGCCTTTTATTTATTTATAAAATATATATTCACTGGGGAAGGTGCTTAGGACTATCCTCATCACTATTGTTTCCATTACTAAAGGTTTGGTTTGAATTTTACACAAAACTACACAAGTATTACCTGTGCTAGCCATCCCTACTTTTGTTGTATAAGACTAGAGACAAGGCAGCTAGTCATCATCACCTCTGCCAGGCCCCTATGAACGAGAACATAATGAATGTAATTCGTGAAAGTTGATGATAAGAATTAAGACATATAACAACTTGATAAAACCAACCCTCAGTAGACAGGTATTATTAAAAAACATAATCACTGCAATACATCAAACCAATGCTACACCCTTCATCCTTCAGGAAAATCTGATGAGAATATTCTCACCCTTGTCACTAATACTAAATAATAACTGTTAACTCATTTACCCCCAGTGGAAAATCCCATGAGACAGTAATTTTTTTCATTCTATACATAATTTAAATTCATGATAATTTTTTACTATATGTACATTTGTTTATTTTAGAACATAGCCACTTTGGGCTCTATACTATGCCCATTATGGAGAATTTAGTCCCGAATTTTAGCGTTGTAAGTCCATAAACTTGCAGATATCTTATTGAAGAACACTTTCCACCAATAGGTTGCAGATGATATTGCAATGTATACAACCTCCTGCAACAATAAATGCGCAGTAAGAAAAATTCAGAACCTAACCTGGCTCTACTTTGCCAGGTGATTAAGGCACTCGATTCGTAATCTTGTGGCCGTGGGTTAGAATTACCGTCACACCAAACATGCTTGCCCTTCAGCCATGATGACTTTATTTTGTTACAGACAATCCCATTATTTATTGGTAAAGAGAGTGGCCCAAGAGTTAGCGACAGGTGATGATGACTCGCTGCTTTCCCTCTAGTCATACACTGCTAATGTATGGATAGCTAGCACAGAGAATCTTTGTGCAGAGTTCAAAACAAAAAACCTCCTAACTATGATAATAATTTGCCATCTGGAGGGTAAAACTGAACAAAAGCCATAATATTAATTTGCAAATTACACTGAAGCAGAAAAATATTGATTACCCTTTGTATAAATTTGTGCTAAATAACAAACTATTTACACTTATTGCATAGTTTTTCTTTACAACAAAGCTGACCATCTTCTTTATTCTGTAGTGACTATACTAGCTTGAGAGGTATTTTTCTACTTGTTCACACTGAACAAAGACAGTTTTCATTCTCCTAAGAACGTCAGGCAAAATATTCTTATTGCTCAGTTACTTTAGTGGTATTGTGCTTGTGACTAAGCAAAGCCAATGAAAGTATTAATAAATTTTATGGTGTTCTTGCCATTTTCTTAGTTATTTTTGTTTTGCATCTTCCACTGTCACTTCTGTATTCATGGTTGTTTATACTGTTAATTAAATCTGAACATAGTTTTGTGATAAACTATATTATGACAAATATTTTTGATGATTTCAACCACTGAATGGTTTCAGTTCTATATCATGCTTTGAAGATAAAAAAATAAAGAAAATAAACAGTTTTGCAACTTGCAAAAATTTTGCTTTATCATTTTACATTTCAGTTAAATTATGATTAGAAAATATATGGGCTTGAAGAATGGGAATAGGTAGCCTTATGTGAATAATTTTAAACTCGATATCAGTTTATAGATCTTTCTTGCACTAAGCTATATTTGCTTAAGTTTTTGTTGTTGAATTTTGCCCAAAGCTACTTGAAGGTTATCTGTGTTAGCTCTCCCTAATATCTTCTACTGGCAACAGCATAAGTTTACGGACTCACAGTGCTATATACCGAGTTT